>JAGTTD010000017.1:15498466-18010966 GCA_018398585.1 Simmondsia chinensis
CTTCACCTAAAGTGAAGGGACCGCCTAGCTTTAACCTAATGTGAAGGCCTCGGTATTCCTCGTCCCTTAAACAATGGGGGCTTGGTTTTCGTGCTCGAGTTGAAGTAAACGAGCAAGAAGAGGTGGGGCGGTTACCCTTCACCTAAAGTGAAGGGACCGCCTAGCCTTCACCTAAAGTGAAGGCCTCGGTACTCTAAGTCCCGTAAACAATGGGGGTTTGGTTTTCTTTCTCAAGTTGAAGTAAAAGAGCAGGAAGTGGTGGGGCGGTTACCCTTCACCAAAAGTGAAGGGACCGCCTGGTTTCACCTTGTGTGAAGGCCTCGGTGTTCTAAGTCCCTTAAACAATGGTGGCTTGATTTTCTTGCTCAAGTTGAAGTGAAAGAGCAAGAAGAGGTGGGGCGGTTACCCTTCACCTAAAGTCAAGGGACCACCTGGCTTTCACCTATTGTCAAGGCCTCGGTATGCTATGTCCCTTAAACAATGAGGGTTTGCTTTTCTTGCTCAAGTTGAAGTAAGAGAGCAAGAAGAGGTGGGGCCGTTACCCTTCACCTAAAATGAAGAGACCGCCTAGGTCTCACCTACTGTGAAGGCCTCGGTATTGTAAGTCCCTTAAACAATGGGGGCAAGATTTTCTTGCTCGAGTTGGAGTTAAAGAGCAAGAAGTGGTGGGGTGGTCACCCTTCACCTAAAGTGAAGGGACCCCCTGGCTTTCACCTAATGTGAAGGCCTCGGTATTCTAAGTCCCTTAAACAATGGGGGCTCGATTTTCTTGCTCAAGTTGAAGTAAAAGAGCTAGAAGAGGTGGGGCGGTTACCCTTCACCTATAGTGAAGGGACCGCCTAGCTTTCACCTAATGTGAAGGCCTCGGTATTCTAAGTCCCTTAAACAATGGGGGCTCGATTTTCTTGCTCAAGTTGAAGTAAAAGAGCTAGAAGAGGTGGGGCGGTTACCCTTCACCTAAAGTGAAGGGACCGCCTAGCTTTCACCTAATGTGAAGGCATCGGTATTCTAAGTCCCTTAAACAATAGGGGCTTGGTTTTCTTTCTCAAATTGAAGTAAAAGTGCAAGAAGAGGTCGGGCGGTTACCCTTCATCTAAAGTGAAGGGACCGCCTGGCTTTCCCCTAATGTGAAGGCCCCAGTATTCAAAGCCCCTTAAACAATTAGGGCTTGATTTTCGTGCTTGAGTTGAAGTAAACGAGCAAGAAGATGTGGGCCGCTTACCCTTCACCTAAAGTGAAGGGACTGCCTAGCTTTCACCTAATGTGAAGGCCTCGGTATTCCAAGTCTCTTAAACAATGGGGGCTTGGTATTCATGCCCAAGTTGAAGTAAACGAGCAAGAAGAGGTGGGGCTGTTACCCTTCACCTAAAGGGAAGGGACCACCTAGCTTTCACCTAATGTGAAGGCCTCGGTATTCTTAGTCCCTTAAACAATCGGGGCTTGGTTTTCTTGCTCAAGTTGAAGTAAAAGAGCAAGAAGAGGTGGGGCGGTTACCCTTCACCTAAAGTGAACGGACCGCATATCTTTCACCTAATATGAAGGCCTTGGTTTTCGAAGTCCCTTAAACAATGGGGGATTGGTTTTCGTGCTAAAGTTGAAGTAAACGAGCAAGAAGACGTGGGGCGATTACCCTTCACCTAAAGTGAAGGGACCGCCTAGCTTTCACCTAATGTGAAGGCCTCGGTATTCTAAGTCCCTTAAACAATGGGGGCTTGGTTTTCTTTCTCAATTGAAGTAAAAGTGCAAGAAGAGGTAGGGCGGTTACCCTTCACCTAAACTGAAGGGACCGCCAGGCTTTCACCTAATGTGAAGGCCTCGGTATTCCTTGTCCCTTAAACAATGGGGGCTTGGTTTTTGTGCTGAAGCTGAAGCAAACGAGCAAGAAGAGGTGGGGCGATTACCCTTCATCTAAAGTGAAGGGACCGCCTGGCTTTCCCCTAATGTGAAGGCCTCGATATTCAAAGCCCCTCAAACAATTAGGGCTTGATTTTCGTGCTTGAGTTGAAGTAAACGAGCAAGAAGAGGTGGGGCGGTTACCCTGCACCTAAAGTGAAGGGACTGCCTACCTTTCACCTAATGTGAAGGCCTCGGTATTCCAAGTCCCTTAAACAAAGAGGGCTTGGTTTTCAAGCCCAAGTTGAAGTAAACGAGCAAGAAGAGGTGGGGCTGTTACCCTTCACCTAAAGTGAAGGGACCACCTGGCTTCCACCTAATGTGAAGGCCTCGGTATTCTTAGTCCCTTAAACAATGGGGGCTTGATTTTCTTGCTCAAATTGAAGTAAAAGAGCAAGAAGAGGTGGGGCAGTTACCCTTCACCTAAAGTGAACGGACCGCCTATCTTTCACCTAATATGAAGGCCTTGGTTTTCGAAGTCCCTTAAACAATGGGGGATTGGTTTTCGTGCTGAAGTTGAAGTAAACGAGCAAGAAGAGTTGGGGCGATTACCCTTCACCTAAAGTGAAGGGACCGCCTAGCTTTCACCCAATGTGAAGGCCTCGGTATTCTAAGTCCCTTAAGCAATGGGGGTTGGTTTTCTTTCTCAAGTTGAAGTAAAAGTGCAAGAAGAGGTAGGGCGGTTACCCTTCACCTAAACTGAAGGGACCGCCAGGCTTTCACCTAATGTGAAGGCCCCGGTATTCTTAGTCCCTTAAACGATGGGGCCTTTATTTTCTTGCTCAAGTTGAAGTAAAAGACCAAGAGGAGGTGGGACGGTTACCCTTCACCTAAAGTGAACGGACCGCCTTGCTTTCACCTAATGTGAAGGCCTCGATATTCCAAGTCCCTTAAACATTGGGGGCTTGGTTTTCGTGCTCTTGTTGAAGTGAACGAGCAAGAAGAGGTGGGGCGGTTACCCTTCACCTAAAGTGAAGGGACCGCCTGGCTTTCACCTAATGTGAAGGCCTCGGTATTCTAAGTCCCTTAAACAATAGGGCTTGATTTTCTTGCTCAAGTTGAAGTAAAAGAGCAAGAAGAGGTGGGGCAGTTACCCTTCACCAAAAGTGAAGGGACCGCCTGGTTTCACCTAGTGTGAAGACCTCGGTGTTCTAAGTCCCTTAAACAATGGGGGCTTGATTTGCTTGCTCAAGTTGAAGTGAAAGAGCAAGAAGAGGTGGGGTGGTTACCCTTCACCTAAAGTCAAGGGACCGCCTGGCTTTCACCTAATGTCAGGGCCTCGGTATGCTAAGTCCCTTAAACAAGGAGGGTTTGCTTTTCTTGCTCAAGTTGAAGTAAGAGAGCAAGAAGAGGTGGGGCCGTTACCCTTCACCTAAAGTGAAGAGACCGCCTAGGTTTCAGCTAATGTGAAGGCCTCGGCATTGTAAGTCCCTTAAACAATGGGGGCATGGTTTTCTTGCTCAAGTTGGAGTTAAAGAGCAAGAAGTGGTGGGGTGGTCACCCTTCACCTAAAGTGAAGGGACCCCCTGGCTTTCATCTAATGTGAAGGCCTCGGTATTATAAGTCCCTTAAACAATGGGGCCTCGATTTTCTTGCTCAAGTTGAAGTAAAAGAGCAAGAAGAGGTGGGGCGGTTACCCTTCACCTATAGTGAAGGGACCGCGTAGCTTTCACCTAATGTGAAGGCCTCGGTATTCCTAGTCCCTTAAACAATGGGGGCTTGGTTTTCGTGCTGAAGTTGAAGTAAACGAGCAAGAAGAGGTGGGGCGATTACCCTTCACCTAAAGTGAAGGGACCGCCTAGCTTTCACCTAAGGCGAAGGCCTCGGTATTCTAAGTCCCTTAAACAATGGGGGCTTGGTTTTCTTTCTCAAGTTGAACTAAAAGTGCAGGAAGAGGTAGGGCGGTTACCCTTCACCTAAAGTGAACGGACCTCCTGGCTTTCACCTAAAGTGAAGGCCTCAGTATTCCAAGTCCCTTAAACATTGGGGGCTTGGTTTTCTTTCTCAAGTTGAAGTAAAAGTGCAGGAAGAGGTAGGGCGGTTACCCTTCACCTAAAGTGAAGGGACCGCCAGGCTTTCACCCAATGTGAAGCCATCGGTATTCTAAGTCCCTTAAACAATGGGGTCTAGATTTTCTTGCTCAAATTGAAGTAAAAGAGCAAGAAGAGGTGCGGCGGTTACACTTCACCTAAAGTAAACGGACCGCCTGGCTTTCACCTAATGTGAAGGCCTCGGTATTCTAAGTCCCTTAAACAATGGGGGCTTGATTTTCTTGCTCAAGTTGAAGTAAAATAGCAAGAAGAGGTGGGGCGGTTCCCCATCACCTAAAGTGAAGGGACCGCCTAGCTTTAACCTAATGTGAAGGCCTCGGTATTCCTCGTCCCTTAAACAATGGGGGCTTGGTTTTCGTGCTCGAGTTGAAGTAAACGAGCAAGAAGAGGTGGGGCGGTTACCCTTCACCTAAAGTGAAGGGACCGCCTAGCCTTCACCTAAAGTGAAGGCCTCGGTACTCTAAGTCCCGTAAACAATGGGGGTTTGGTTTTCTTTCTCAAGTTGAAGTAAAAGAGCAGGAAGTGGTGGGGCGGTTACCCTTCACCAAAAGTGAAGGGACCGCCTGGTTTCACCTTGTGTGAAGGCCTCGGTGTTCTAAGTCCCTTAAACAATGGTGGCTTGATTTTCTTGCTCAAGTTGAAGTGAAAGAGCAAGAAGAGGTGGGGCGGTTACCCTTCACCTAAAGTCAAGGGACCACCTGGCTTTCACCTATTGTCAAGGCCTCGGTATGCTATGTCCCTTAAACAATGAGGGTTTGCTTTTCTTGCTCAAGTTGAAGTAAGAGAGCAAGAAGAGGTGGGGCCGTTACCCTTCACCTAAAATGAAGAGACCGCCTAGGTCTCACCTACTGTGAAGGCCTCGGTATTGTAAGTCCCTTAAACAATGGGGGCAAGATTTTCTTGCTCGAGTTGGAGTTAAAGAGCAAGAAGTGGTGGGGTGGTCACCCTTCACCTAAAGTGAAGGGACCCCCTGGCTTTCACCTAATGTGAAGGCCTCGGTATTCTAAGTCCCTTAAACAATGGGGGCTCGATTTTCTTGCTCAAGTTGAAGTAAAAGAGCTAGAAGAGGTGGGGCGGTTACCCTTCACCTATAGTGAAGGGACCGCCTAGCTTTCACCTAATGTGAAGGCCTCGGTATTCCAAGTCCCTTAAACAATGGGGGCTTGGTTTTCTTTCTCAAGTTAAAGTAAAAGTGCAAGAAGAGGTAGGGCGGTTACCCTTCCCCTAAAGTGAAGGGACCGCCAGGCTTTCACCTAATGTGAAGGCCTCGGTATTCAAAGTCCCTTAAACAATGGGGTCTCGATTTTCTTGCTCAATTTGAAGTAAAAGAGCAAGAAGAGGTGGGACGGTTACCCTTGGCCTAAAGTGAAGGGACCGCCTAGCTTTCACATAATGTGAAGGCCTCGGTATTCAAAGTCCCTCAAACAATGGGGGCTTGATTTTCTTGCTCAATTTGAAGTAAAAGAGCAAGAAGAGGTGGGGCGGTTACCCTTCACCTAAAGTGATGGGACCGCCCAGCTTTCACCTAATGTGAAGGCCTCGGTATTCCTAGTCCCTTAAACAATGGGGGCTTGGTTTTCATGCTGACGTTGAAGTAAACGAGCAAGAAGAGGTGGGGCAATTGCCCTTCACCTAAAGTGATGGGACCGCCTAGCTTTCACCTAATGTGAAGGCCTCGGTACTCTACGTCCCTTAAACAATGGGGGCTTGGTTTTCTTTCTCAAGTTGAAGTAAAAGTGCAAGAAGAGGTAGGACGGTTACCCTTCACCTAAAGTGAAGGGACCGCCAGGCTTTCACCTAATGTGAAGGCCTCGGTATTCAACGCCCCTTAAACAACGGGGTCTTGATTTTCTTGCTCAATTTGAAGTAAAAGAGCAAGAAGAGGTGGGGCGGTTACCCTTCACCTAAAGTGAAGGGACCGCCTAGCTTTCACCTAATGTAAAGGCCTCGGTATTCAAAGTCCCTCAAACAATGGGGGCTTGATTTTCTTGCTGAATTTGAAGTAAAAGAGCAAGAAGAGGTGGGGCGGTTACCCTTCACCTAAAGTGAAGGGACCGCCTAGCTTTCCCCTAATGTGAAGGCGTCGGTATTCCTAGTCCCTTAAACAATGGGGGCTTGGTTTTCGTGCTGAAGCTGAAGAAAACGAGCAAGAAGAGGTGGGGCGATTACCCTTCACCTAAAGTGAAGGGACCGCCTAGCTTTCACCTAATGTGAAGGCCTCGGTATTCTAAGTCCCTTAAACAATGGGGGCTTGGTTTTCTTTCTCAAGTTGAAGTAAAAGTGCAAGAAGAGGTAGGGCAGTTACCCTTTACCTAAAGTGAAGGGACCGCTAGGCTTTCACCTAATGTGAAGGCCTCGGTATTCTAAGTCCCTTAAACAATGGGGTCTTGATTTTCTTGCTCAAGTGGAAGTAAAAGAGAAAGAAGAGGTGCGGCGGTTGCCCTTCACCTATTGTGAACGGACCTCCTAGCTTTCACCTAATCTGAAGGCCTCGGTATTCCAAGTCCCTTAAACATTGGGGGCTTGGTTTTCGTTCTCATGCTGAAGTAAATGTGCAAGAAGAGGTGGGGCGGTTACCCTTCACCTAAAGTGAAGGGACCGCCCGGCTTTCACCTAATGTGAAGGCCTCAGTATTCTAAGTCCCTCAAACATGGGGGGCTTGATTTTCTTGCTCAAGTTGAAGGAAAAGAGCAAGAAGAGGTGGGGCGGTTACCCTTCACCTAAAGTGAAGGGACTGCCTAGCTTTCACCTAATGTGAAGGCCTCGGTATTCCTAGTCCCTTAAACAATGGGGGCTTGGTTTTCATGCTCGAGTTGACGTAAACAAGCAAGAAGAGGTGGGGCGGTTACCCTTCACCTAAAGTGAAGGGACCGCCTAGCTTTCACCCAATGTGAATGCCTCGGTATTCTAAGCCCCTTAAACAATGGGGGCTTGATTTTCTTGCTCAATTTGAAGTAAAAGAGCAAGAAGAGTTCGGGCGGTTACCCTTCACCTAAAGTGAAGGGACCGCCTAGCTTTCACCCAATGTGAAGGCCTCGGTATTCCAAGTCCCTTAAAAAATGGGGGCTTGGTTTTCATGCTGAACCCGAAGTAAACGAGCAAGAAGAGGTGGGGCGGTTGCCCTTCCCCTAAAGTGAAGGGACCGCCTAGCTTTCACCTAAAGTGAAGGCCTCCGTACTCTAAGTCCCGTAAACAATGGGGGTATGGTTTTCTTGCTCAAGTTGAAGTAAAAGAGCAAGAAGTGGTGGGGCTGTTACCCTTCACAAAAAGTGAAGGGACCGCCTGGTTTCACCTAGTGTGATGGCCTCCGTGTTCCAAGTCCCTTAAACAATGGGGGCTTGATTTTCTTGCTCAAGTTGAAGTGAAAGAGCAAGAAGAGGTGGGGCGGTTACCCTTCACCTAATGTCAAGGCCTCGGTATGCTAAGTCCCTTAAACAATGAGGGTTTGCTTTTCTTGCCCAAGTTGAAGTAAGAGAGCAAGAAGAGGTGGGGCCGTTACTCTTCACCTAAAGTGAAGAGACCGCCTAGGTTTCACCTAATGTGAAGGCCTCGGTATTGTAAGTCCCTTAAACAATGGGGGCAAGGTTTTCTAGCTCAAGTTGGAGTTAAAGAGCAAGAAGTGGTGGGGTGGTCACCCTTCACCTAAAGTGAAGGGACCCCCTGGCTTTCACCTAATGTGAAGGCCTCGGTATTCTAAGTCCCTTAAACAATGGGGGCTCAATTTTCTTGCTCAAGTTGAAGTAAAAGAGCTAGAAGAGGTGGGGCGGTTACCCTTCACCTATAGTGAAGGGACCGCCTAGCTTTCACCTAATGTGAAGGCCTCGGTATTCCAAGTCCCTTAAACAATGGGGGCTTGGTTTTCTTTCTCAAGTTAAAGTAAAAGTGCAAGAAGAGGTAGGGCGGTTGCCCTTCCCCTAAAGTGAAGGGACCGCCAGGCTTTCACCTAATGTGAAGGCCTCGGTATTAAAAGTCCCTTAAACAATGGGGTCTCGATTTTCTTGCTCAATTTGAAGTAAAAGAGCAAGAAGAGGTGGGGCGGTTACCCTTGGCCTAAAGTGAAGGGACCGCCTAGCTTTCACCTAATGTGAAGGCCTCGGTATTGAAAGTCCCTCAAACAATGGGGGCTTGATTTTCTTGCTCAATTTGAAGTAAAAGAGCAAGAAGAGGTGGGGCGGTTACCCTTCACCTAAAGTGATGCGACCGCCTAGCTTTCACCTAATTGTGAAGGCCTCGGTATTCCTAGTCCTTTAAACAATGGAGGCTTGGTTTTCGTGCTGACGTTGAAGTAAACGAGCAAGAAGAGGTGGGGCAATTGCCCTTCACCTAAAGTGATGGGACCGCCTAGCTTTCACCTAAAGTGAAGGCCTCGGTACTCTACGTCCCTTAAACAATGGGGGCTTGGTTTTCTTTCTCAAGTTGAAGTGAAAGTGCAAGAAGAGGTAGGGCGGTTACCCTTCACCTAAAGTGAAGGGACCGCCAGGCATTCACCTAATGTGAAGGCCTCGGTATTCTAAGTCCCTTAAACAATGGGGTCTTGATTTTCTTACTCAAGTTGAAGTAAAAGAGCAAGAAGAGTTGGGGCGGTTACCCTTCACCTAAAGTGAACGGACCGCCTAACTTTTACCTAATGTGAAGGCCTCGGTTTTCGAAGTCCCTTAAACAATGGGCGATTGGTTTTCGTGCTGAAGTTGAAGTAAACGAGTAAGAAGAGGTGGGGCGATTACCCTTCACCTAAAGTGAAGGGACCGCCTAGTTTTCACCTATTGTGAAAGCCTCGGTATTCTAAATCCCTTAAACAATGGGGGCTTGGTTTACTTTCTCAAGTTGAAGTAAAAGTGCAAGAAGAGGTAGGGCAGTTACCCTTCACCTAAAGTGAAGGGACCGCCAGGCTTTCACCTAATGTGAAGGCCTCGGTATTCTAAGTCCCTTAAACAATGGGGTCTTGATTTTCTTGCTCAAGTTGAAGCAAAAGGGCAAGAACAAGTGCGGCGGTTACCCTTCACCAGATGTGAACTGACCTCCTGGCTTTCACCTAATGTGAAGGCCTCGGTATTCCAAGTCCCTTAAACATTGGGGGCTTGGTTTTCGTGCTCATGTTGAAGTAAACGTGCAAGAAGTGGTGGGGCGGTTACCCTTCACCTAAAGTGAAGGGACCGCCTTGCTTTCACCTAATGTGAAGGCCTCGGTATTCTAAGTCCCTTAAACAATGGGGGCTTGATTTTTTTGCTCAAGTTGAAGTAAAAAGGCAAGAAGAGGTGGGGCGGTTACCCTTCACCTAAAGTGAAGGGACCGCCTAGCTTTCACCTAATGTGAAGGCATCGGTATTCTAAGTCCCTTAAACAATAGGGGCTTGGTTTTCTTTCTCAAATTGAAGTAAAAGTGCAAGAAGAGGTAGGGCGGTTACCCTTCATCTAAAGTGAAGGGACCGCCTGGCTTTCCCCTAATGTGAAGGCCTCAGTATTCAAAGCCCCTCAAACAATTAGGGCTTGATTTTCGTGCTTGAGTTGAAGTAAACGAGCAAGAAGAGGTGGGCCGGTTACCCTTCACCTAAAGTGAAGGGACTGCCTAGCTTTCACCTAATGTGAAGGCCTCGGTATTCCAAGTCTCTTAAACAATGGGGGCTTGGTATTCATGCCCAAGTTGAAGTAAACGAGCAAGAAGAGGTGGGGCTGTTACCCTTCACCTAAAGGGAAGGGACCACCTAGCTTTCACCTAATGTGAAGGCCTCGGTATTCATAGTCCCTTAAACAATCGGGGCTTGATTTTCTTGCTCAAGTTGAAGTAAAAGAGCAAGAAGAGGTGGGGCGGTTACCCTTCACCTAAAGTGAACGGACCGCCTATCTTTCACCTAATATGAAGGCCTTGGTTTTCGAAGTCCCTTAAACAATGGGGGATTGGTTTTCGTGCTAAAGTTGAAGTAAACGAGCAAGAAGAGGTGGGGCGATTACCCTTCACCTAAAGTGAAGGGACCGCCTAGCTTTCACCTAATGTGAAGGCCTCGGTATTCTAAATCCCTTAAACAATGGGGGCTTGGTTTACTTTCTCAAGTTGAAGTAAAAGTGCAAGAAGAGGTAGGGCGGTTACCCTTCACCTAAACTGAAGGGACCGCCAGGCTTTCACCTAATGTGAAGGCCTCGGTATTCCTTGTCCCTTAAACGATGGGGTATTTATTTTCTTGCTCAAGTTGAAGTAAAATAGCAAGAGGAGGTGGGACGGTTACCCTTCACCTAAAGTGAAGGGACCGCCTTGCTTTCACCTAATGTGAAGGCATCGGTATTCTAAGTCCCTTAAACAATAGGGGCTTGGTTTTCTTTCTCAAATTGAAGTAAAAGTGCAAGAAGAGGTAGGGCGGTTACCCTTCATCTAAAGTGAAGGGACCGCCAGGCTTTCACCTAATGTGAAGGCCTCGGTATTCCTTGTCCCTTAAACAATGGGGGCTTGGTTTTTGTGCTGAAGCTGAAGTAAACGAGCAAGAAGAGGTGGGGCGATTACCCTTCATCTAAAGTGAAGGGACCGCCTGGCTTTCCCCTAATGTGAAGGCCTCGATATTAAAAGCCCCTCAAACAATTAGGGCTTGATTTTCGTGCTTGAGTTGAAGTAAACGAGCAAGAAGAGGTGGGGCGGTTACCCTTCACCTAAAGTGAAGGGACTGCCTACCTTTCACCTAATGTGAAGGCCTCGGTATTCCAAGTCCCTTAAACAAAGAGGGCTTGGTTTTCAAGCCCAAGTTGAAGTAAACGAGCAAGAAGAGGTGGGGCTGTTACCCTTCACCTAAAGTGAAGGGACCACCTGGCTTCCACCTAATGTGAAGGCCTCGGTATTCTTAGTCCCTTAAACAATGGGGGCTTGATTTTCTTGCTCAAATTGAAGTAAAAGAGCAAGAAGAGGTGGGGCAGTTACCCTTCACCTAAAGTGAACAGACCGCCTATCTTTCACCTAATATGAAGGCCTTGGTTTTCGAAGTCCCTTAAACAATGGGGGATTGGTTTTCGTGCTAAAGTTGAAGTAAACGAGCAAGAAGAGGTGGGGCGATTACCCTTCACCTAAAGTGAAGGGACTGCCTAGCTTTCACCTAATGTGAAGGCCTCGGTATTCCAAGTCTTTTAAACAATGGGGGCTTGGTATTCATGCCCAAGTTGAAGTAAACGAGCAAGAAGAGGTCGGGCTGTTACCCTTCACCTAAAGGGAAGGGACCACCTAGCTTTCACCTAATGTGAAGGCCTCGGTATTCTTAGTCCCTTAAACAATCGGGGCTTGATTTTCTTGCTCAAGTTGAAGTAAAAGAGCAAGAAGAGGTGGGGCGGTTACCCTTCACCTAAAGTGAACGGACCGCCTATCTTTCACCTAATATGAAGGCCTTGGTTTTCAAAGTCCCTTAAACAATGGGGGATTGGTTTTCGTGCTAAAGTTGAAGTAAACGAGCAAGAAGAGGCGGGGCGATTACCCTTCACCTAAAGTGAAGGGACCGCCTAGCTTTCACCTAATGTGAAGGCCTCGGTATTCTAAGTCCCTTAAACAATGGGGGCTTGGTTTTCTTTCTCAAGTTGAAGTAAAAGTGCAAGAAGAGGTAGGGCGGTTACCCTTCACCTAAACTGAAGGGACCGCCAGGCTTTCACCTAATGTGAAGGCCTCGGTATTCCTTGTCCCTTAAACAATGGGGGCTTGGTTTTTGTGCTGAAGCTGAAGTAAACGAGCAAGAAGAGGTGGGGCGATTACCCTTCATCTAAAGTGAAGGGACCGCCTGGCTTTCCCCTAATGTGAAGGCCTCGATATTCAAAGCCCCTCAAACAATTAGGGCTTGATTTTCGTGCTTGAGTTGAAGTAAACGAGCAAGAAGAGGTGGGGCGGTTACCCTTCACCTAAAGTGAAGGGACTGCCTACCTTTCACCTAATGTGAAGGCCTCGGTATTCCAAGTCCCTTAAACAAAGAGGGCTTGGTTTTCAAGCCCAAGTTGAAGTAAACGAGCATGAAGAGGTGGGGTTGTTACCCTTCACCTAAAGTGAAGGGACCACCTGGCTTCCACCTAATGTGAAGGCCTCGGTATTCTTAGTCCCTTAAACAATGGGGGCTTGATTTTCTTGCTCAAATTGAAGTAAAAGAGCAAGAAGAGGTGGGGCAGTTACCCTTCACCTAAAGTGAACGGACCGCCTATCTTTCACCTAATATGAAGGCCTTGGTTTTCGAAGTCCCTTAAACAATGGGGGATTGGTTTTCGTGCTAAAGTTGAAGTAAATGAGCAAGAAGAGTTGGGGCGATTACCCTTCACCTAAAGTGAAGGGACCGCCTAGCTTTCACCTAATGTGAAGGCCTCGGTATTCTAAGTCCCTTAAGCAATGGGGGCTGGTTTTCTTTCTCAAGTTGAAGTAAAAGTGCAAGAAGAGGTAGGGCGGTTACCCTTCACCTAAACTGAAGGGACCGCCAGGCTTTCACCTAATGTGAAGGCCCCGGTATTCTTAGTCCCTTAAACGATGGGGTATTTATTTTCTTGCTCAAGTTGAAGTAAAACAGCAAGAGGAGGTGGGACGGTTACCCTTCACCTAAAGTGAAGGGACCGCCTTGCTTTCACCTAATGTGAAGGCATCGGTATTCTAAGTCCCTTAAACAATAGGGGCTTGGTTTTCTTTCTCAAATTGAAGTAAAAGTGCAAGAAGAGGTAGGGCGGTTACCCTTCATCTAAAGTGAAGGGACCGCCTGGCTTTCCCCTAATGTGAAGGCCTCAGTATTCAAAGCCCCTCAAACAATTAGGGCTTGATTTTCGTGCTTGAGTTGAAGTAAACGAGCAAGAAGAGGTGGGCCGGTTACCCTTCACCTAAAGTGAAGGGACTGCCTAGCTTTCACCTAATGTGAAGGCCTCGGTATTCCAAGTCTCTTAAACAATGGGGGCTTGGTATTAATGCCCAAGTTGAAGTAAACGAGCAAGAAGAGGTGGGGCTGTTACCCTTCACCTAAAGGGAAGGGACCACCTAGCTTTCACCTAATGTGAAGGCCTCGGTATTTTTAGTCCCTTAAACAATCGGGGCTTGATTTTCTTGCTCAAGTTGAAGTAAAAGAGCAAGAAGAGGTGGGGCGGTTGCCCTTCACCTGAAGTGAACGGACCGCCTATCTTTCACCTAATATGAAGGCCTTGGTTTTCGAAGTCCCTTAAACAATGGGGGATTGGTTTTCGTGCTAAAGTTGAAGTAAACGAGCAAGAAGAGGTGGGGCGATTACCCTTCACCTAAAGTGAAGGGACCGCCTAGCTTTCACCTAATGTGAAGGCCTCGGTATTCTAAATCCCTTAAACAACGGGGGCTTGGTTTACTTTCTCAAGTTGAAGTAAAAGTGCAAGAAGAGGTGGGGCGGTTACCCTTCACCTAAAGTGAAGGGACCGCCAGGCTTTCACCTAATGTGAAGGCCTCGGTATTCTAAGTCCCTTAAACAATGGGGTCTTGATTTTCTTGCCCAAGTTGAAGCAAAAGGGCAAGAACAAGTGCGGCGGTTACCCTTCACCAGATGTGAACGGACCTCCTGGCTTTCACCGAATGTGAAGGCCTCGGTATTCCAAGTCCCTTAAACATTGGGGGCTTGGTTTTCGTGCTCATGTTGAAGTAAACGTGCAAGAAGTGGTGGGGCGGTTATCCTTCACCTAAAGTGAAGGGACCGCCTTGCTTTCACCTAATGTGAAGGCCTCGGTATTCTAAGTCCCTTAAACAATGGGGGCTTGATTTTCTTGCTCAAGTTGAAGTAAAAGGGCAAGAAGAGGTGGGGCGGTTACCCTTCACCTAAAGTGGAGGCACCGCCTAGCTTTCACCTAATGTGAAGGCATCGGTATTCTAAGTCCCTTAAACAATAGGGCTTGGTTTTCTTTCTCAAATTGAAGTAAAAGTGCAAGAAGAGGTAGGGCGGTTACCCTTCATCTAAAGTGAAGGGACCGCCTGGCTTTCCCCTAATGTGAAGGCCTCAGTATTCAAAGCCCCTCAAACAATTAGGGCTTGATTTTCGTGCTTGAGTTGAAGTAAACGAGCAAGAAGAGGTGGGCCGGTTACCCTTCACCTAAAGTGAAGGGACTGCCTAGCTTTCACCTAATGTGAAGGCCTCGGTATTCCAAGTCTTTTAAACAATGGGGGCTTGGTATTCATGCCCAAGTTGAAGTAAACGAGCAAGAAGAGGTGGGGCTGTTACCCTTCACCTAAAGGGAAGGGACCACCTAGCTTTCACCTAATGTGAAGGCCTCGGTATTCTTAGTCCCTTAAACAATCGGGGCTTGATTTTCTTGCTCAAGTTGAAGTAAAAGAGCAAGAGGAGGTGGGGCGGTTACCATTCACCTAAAGTGAACGGACCGCCTATCTTTCACCTAATATGAAGGCCTTGGTTTTCAAAGTCCCTTAAACAATGGGGGATTGGTTTTCGTGCTAAAGTTGAAGTAAACGAGCAAGAAGAGGTGGGGCGATTACCCTTCACCTAAAGTGAAGGGACCGCCTAGCTTTCACCTAATGTGAAGGCCTCGGTATTCTAAGTCCCTTAAACAATGGGGGCTTGGTTTTCTTTCTCAAGTTGAAGTAAAAGTGCAAGAAGAGGTAAGGCGGTTACCCTTCACCTAAACTGAAGGGACCGCCAGGCTTTCACCTAATGTGAAGGCCTCGGTATTCCTTGTCCCTTAAACAATGGGGGCTTGGTTTTTGTGCTGAAGCTGAAGTAAACGAGCAAGAAGAGGTGGGGCGATTACCCTTCATCTAAAGTGAAGGGACCGACTGGCTTTCCCCTAATGTGAAGGCCTCGATATTCAAAGCCCCTCAAACAATTAGGGCTTGATTTTCGTGCTTGAGTTGAAGTAAACGAGCAAGAAGAGGTGGGGCGGTTACCCTTCACCTAAAGTGAAGGGACTGCCTACCTTTCACCTAATGTGAAGGCCTCGGTATTCCAAGTCCCTTAAACAAAGAGGGCTTGGTTTTCAAGCCCAAGTTGAAGTAAACGAGCAAGAAGAGGTGGGGCTGTTACCCTTCACCTAAAGTGAAGGGACCACCTGGCTTCCACCTAATGTGAAGGCCTCGGTATTCTTAGTCCCTTAAACAATGGGGGCTTGATTTTCTTGCTCAAATTGAAGTAAAAGAGCAAGAAGACGTGGGGCAGTTACCCTTCACCTAAAGTGAACGGACCGCCTATCTTTCACCTAATATGAAGGCCTTGGTTTTCGAAGTCTCTTAAACAATGGGGGATTGGTTTTTGTGCTAAAGTTGAAGTAAATGAGCAAGAAGAGTTGGGGCGATTACCCTTCACCAAAAGTGAAGGGACCGCCTAGCTTTCACCTAATGTGAAGGCCTCGGTATTCTAAGTCCCTTAAGCAATGGGGGCTGGTTTTCTTTCTCAAGTTGAAGTAAAAGTGCAAGAAGAGGTAGGGCGGTTACCCTTCACCTAAACTGAAGGGACCGCCAGGCTTTCACCTAATGTGAAGGCCCCGGTATTCTTAGTCCCTTAAACGATGGGGTATTTATTTTCTTGCTCAAGTTGAAGTAAAACGGCAAGAGGAGGTGGGACGGTTACCCTTCACCTAAAGTGAACGGACCGCCTTGCTTTCACCTAATGTGAAGGCCTCAATATTCCAAGTCCCTTAAACATTGGGGGCTTGGTTTTCGTGCTCTTGTTGAAGTAAACGAGCAAGAAGAGGTGGGGCGGTTACCCTTCACCTAAAGTGAAGGGACCGCTTGGCTTTCACCTAATGTGAAGGCCTCGGTATTCTAAGTCCCTTAAACAATAGGGCTTGATTTTCTTGCTCAAGTTGAAGTAAAAGAGCAAGAAGAGGTGGGGCAGTTACCCTTCACCAAAAGTGAAGGGACCGCCTGGTTTCACCTAGTGTGAAGACCTCGGTGTTCTAAGTCCCTTAAACAATGGGGGCTTGATTTGCTTGCTCAAGTTGAAGTGAAAGAGCAAGAAGAGGTGGGGTGGTTACCCTTCACCTAAAGTCAAGGGACCGCCTGGCTTTCACCTAATGTCAAGGCCTCGGTATGCTAAGTCCCTCAAACAAGGAGGGTTTGCTTTTCTTGCTCAAGTTGAAGTAAGAGATCAAGAAGAGGTGGGGCCGTTACCCTTCACCTAAAGTGAAGAGACCGCCTAGGTTTCAGCTAATGTGAAGGCCTCGGCATTGTAAGTCCCTTAAACAATGGGGGCATGGTTTTCTTGCTCAAGTTGGAGTTAAAGAGCAAGAAGTGGTGGGGTGGTCACCCTTCACCTAAAGTGAAGGGACCCCCTGGCTTTCATCTAATGTGAAGGCCTCGGTATTCTAAGTCCCTTAAACAATGGGGCCTCGATTTTCTTGCTCAAGTTGAAGTAAAAGAGCAAGAAGAGGTGGGGCGGTTACCCTTCACCTATAGTGAAGGGACCGCGTAGCTTTCACCTAATGTGAAGGCCTCGGTATTCCTAGTCCCTTAAACAATGGGGGCTTGGTTTTCGTGCTGAAGTTGAAGTAAACGAGCAAGAAGAGGTGGGGCGATTACCCTTCTCCTAAAGTGAAGGGACCGCCTAGCTTTCACCTAAGGCGAAGGCCTCGGTATTCTAAGTCCCTTAAATAATGGGGGCTTGGTTTTCTTTCTCAAGTTGAAGTAAAAGTGCAGGAAGAGGTAGGGCGGTTACCCTTCACCTACAGTGAACGGACCTCCTGGCTTTCACCTAAAGTGAAGGCCTCGGTATTCCAAGTCCCTTAAACATTGGGGGCTTGGTTTTCTTTCTCAAGTTGAAGTAAAAGTGCAGGAAGAGGTAGGGCGGTTACCCTTCACCTAAAGTGAAGGGACCGCCAGGCTTTCACCCAATGTGAAGGCATCGGTATTCTAAGTCCCTTAAACAATGGGGTCTAGATTTTCTTGCTCAAATTGAAGTAAAAGAGCAAGAAGAGGTGCGGCGGTTACACTTCACCTAAAGTAAACGGACCGCCTGGCTTTCACCTAATGTGAAGGCCTCGGTATTCTAAGTCCCTTAAACAATGGGGGCTTGATTTTCTTGCTCAAGTTGAAGTAAAAGAGCAAGGAGATGTGGGGCGGTTCCCCTTCACCTAAAGTGAAGGGACCGCCTAGCTATAACCTAATGTGAAGGCCTCTGTATTCCTAGTCCCTTAAACAATGGGGGCTTGGTTTTCGTGCTCGAGTTGAAGTAAACGAGCAAGAAGAGGTGGGGCGGTTACCCTTCACCTAAAGTGAAGGGACCGCCTAGCCTTCACCTAAAGTGAAGGCCTCGGTACTCTAAGTCCCGTAAACAATGGGGGTTTGGTTTTCTTTCTCAAGTTGAAGTAAAAGAGCAGGAAGTGGTGGGGCGGTTACCCTTCACCAAAAGTGAAGGGACCGCCTGGTTTCACCTAGTGTGAAGGCCTCGGTGTTCTAAGTCCCTTAAACACTGGTGGCTTGATTTTCTTGCTCAAGTTGAAGTGAAAGAGCAAGAAGAGGTGGGGCGGTTACCCTTCACCTAAAGTCAAGGGACCACCTGGCTTTCACCTATTGTCAAGGCCTCGGTATGCTATGTCCCTTAAACAACGAGGGTTTGCTTTTCTTGCTCAAGTTGAAGTAAGAGAGCAAGAAGAGGTGGGGCCGTTACCCTTCACCTAAAATGAAGAGACGGCCTAGGTTTCACCTACTGTGAAGGCCTCGGTATTGTAAGTCCCTTAAACAATGGGGGCAAGATTTTCTTGCTCAAGTTGGAGTTAAAGAGCAAGAAGTGGTGGGGTGGTCACCCTTCACCTAAAGTGAAGGGACCCCCTGGCTTTCACCTAATGTGAAGGCCTCGGTATTCTAAGTCCCTTAAACAATGGGGTCTCGATTTTCTTGCTCAAGTTGAAGTAAAAGAGCTAGAAGAGGTGGGGCGGTTACGCTTCACCTATAGTGAAGGGACCGCCTAGCTTTCATCTAATGTGAAGGCCTCGGTATTCCAAGTCCCTTAAACAATGGGGGCTTGGTTTTCTTTCTCAAGTTAAAGTAAAAGTGCAAGAAGAGGTAGGGCGGTTACCCTTCCCCTAAAGTGAAGGGACCGCCAGGCTTTCACCTAATGTGAAGGCCTCGGTATTCAAAGTCCCTTAAACAATGGGGTCTCGATTTTCTTGCTCAATTTGAAGTAAAAGAGCAAGAAGAGGTGGGGCGGTTACCCTTGGCCTAAAGTGAAGGGACCGCCTAGCTTTCACTTAATGTGAAGGCCTCGGTATTCAAAGTCCCTCAAACAATGGGGGCTTGATTTTCTTGCTCAATTTGAAGTAAAAGAGCAAGAAGAGGTGGGGCGGTTACCCTTCACCTAAAGTGATGGGACCGCCTAGCTTTCACCTAATGTGAAGGCCTCGGTATTCCTAGTCCCTTAAACAATGGGGGCTTGGTTTTCGTGCTGACATTGAAGTAAACGAGCAAGAAGAGGTGGGGCAATTGCCCTTCACCTGAAGTGATGGGACCGCCTAGCTTTCACCTAATGTGAAGGCCTCAGTACTCTACGTCCCTTAAACAATGGGGGCTTGGTTTTCTTTCTCAAGTTGAAGTGAAAGTGCAAGAAGAGGTAGGGCGGTTACCCTTCACCTAAAGTGAAGGGACCGCCAGGCATTCACCTAATGTGAAGGCCTCGGTATTCTAAGTCCCTTAAACAATGGGGTCTTGATTTTCTTACTCAAGTTGAAGTAAAAGAGCAAGAAGAGTCGGGGCGGTTACCCTTCACCTAAAGTGAACGGACCGCCTAACTTTTACCTAATGTGAAGGCCTCGGTTTTCGAAGTCCCTTAAACAATGGGGGATTGGTTTTCGTGCTGAAGTTGAAGTAAACTTGTAAGAAGAGGTGGGGCGATTACCCTTCACCTAAAGTGAAGGGATCGCCTAGTTTTCACCTATTGTGAAGGCCTCGGTATTCTAAATCCCTTAAACAATGGGGGCTTGGTTTACTTTCTCAAGTTGAAGTAAAAGTGCAAGAAGAGGTAGGGCGGTTACCCTTCACCTAAAGTGAAGGGACCGCCAGGCTTTCACCTAATGTGAAGGCCTCGGTATTCTAAGTCCCTTAAACAATGGGGTCTTGATTTTCTTGCTCAAGTTGAAGCAAAAGAGCAAGAACAAGTGCGGCGGTTACCCTTCACCAGATGTGAACGGACCTCCTGGCTTTCACCTAATGTGAAGGCCTCGGTATTCCAAGTCCCTTAAACATTGGGGGCTTGGTTTTCGTGCTCATGTTGAAGTGAACGTGCAAGAAGTGGTGGGGCGGTTACGCTTCACCTAAAGTGAAGGGACCGCCTTGCTTTCACCTAATATGAAGGCCTCGGTATTCTAAGTCCCTTAAACAATGGGGGCTTGATTTTCTTGCTCAAGTTGAAGTAAAAGGGCAAGAAGAGGTGGGGCGGTTACCCTTCACCTAAAGTGAAGGGACCGCCTAGCTTTCACCTAATGTGAAGGCATCGGTATTCTAAGTCCCTTAAACAATAGGGGCTTGGTTTTCTTTCTCAAATTGAAGTAAAAGTGCAAGAAGAGGTAGGGCGGTTACCCTTCATCTAAAGTGAAGGGACCGCCTGGCTTTCCCCTAATGTGAAGGCCTCAGTATTCAAAGCCCCTCAAACAATTGGGGCTTGATTTTCGTGCTTGAGTTGAAGTAAACGAGCAAGAAGAGGTGGGCCGGTTACCCTTCACCTAAAGTGAAGGGACTGCCTAGCTTTCACCTAATGTGAAGGCCTCGGTATTCCAAGTCTCTTAAACAATGGGGGCTTGGTATTCATGCCCAAGTTGAAGTAAACGAGCAAGAAGAGGTGGGGCTGTTACCCTTCACCTAAAGGGAAGGGACCACCTAGCTTTCACTTAATGTGAAGGCCTCGGTATTCTTAGTCCCTTAAACAATCGGGGCTTGATTTTCTTGCTCAAGTTGAAGTAAAAGAGCAAGAAGAGGTGGGGCGGTTATCCTTCACCTAAAGTGAACGGACCGCCTATCTTTCACCTAATATGAAGGCCTTGGTTTTCGAAGTCCCTTAAACAATGGGGGATTGGTTTTCGTGCTAAAGTTGAAGTAAACAAGCAAGAAGAGGTGGGGCGATTACCCTTCACCTAAAGTGAAGGGACCGCCTAGCTTTCACCTAATGTGAAGGCCTCGGTATTCTAAGTCCCTTAAACAATGGGGGCTTGGTTTTCTTTCTCAAGTTGAAGTAAAAGTGCAAGAAGAGGTAGGGCGGTTACTCTTCACCTAAACTGAAGGGACCGCCAGGCTTTCACCTAATGTGAAGGCCTCGGTATTCCTTGTCCCTTAAACAATGGGGGCGTGGTTTTTGTGCTGAAGCTAAAGTAAACGAGCAAGAAGAGGTGGGGCGATTACCCTTCATCTAAAGTGAAGGGACCGCCTGGCTTTCCCCTAATGTGAAGGCCTCAATATTCAAAGCCCCTCAAACAATTAGGGCTTGATTTTCGTGCTTGAGTTTAAGTAAACGAGCAAGAAGAGGTGGGGCGGTTACCCTTCACCTAAAGTGAAGGGACTGCCTACCTTTCACCTAATGTGAAGGCCTCGGTATTCCAAGTCCCTTAAACAAAGAGGGCTTGGTTTTCAAGCCCAAGTTGAAGTAAACGAGCAAGAAGAGGTGGGGCTGTTACCCTTCACCTAAAGTGAAGGGACCACCTGGCTTTCACCTAATGTGAAGGCCTCGGTATTCTTAGTCCCTTAAACAATGGGGGCTTGATTTTCTTGCTCAAATTGAAGTAAAAGAGCAAGAAGAGGTGGGGCAGTTACCCTTCACCTAAAGTGAACGGACCGCCTACCTTTCACCTAATATGAAGGCCTTGGTTTTCGAAGTCCCTTAAACAATGGGGGATTGGTTTTCGTGCTAAAGTTGAAGTAAACGAGCAAGAAGAGTTGGGGCGATTACCCTTCACCTAAAGTGAAGGGACCGCCTAGCTTTCACCTAATGTGAAGGCCTCGGTATTCTAAGTCCCTTAAGCAATGGGGGCTGGTTTTCTTTCTCAAGTTGAAGTAAAAGTGCAAGAAGAGATAGGGCGGTTACCCTTCACCTAAACTGAAGGGACCGTCAGGCTTTCACCTAATGTGAAGGCCCCTGTATTCTTAGTCCCTTAAACGATGGGGTCTTTATTTTCTTGCTCAAGTTGAAGTAAAAGAGCAAGAGGAGGTGGGACGGTTACCCTTCACCTAAAGTGAACGGACCGCCTTGCTTTCACCTAATGTGAAGGCCTCGATATTCCAAGTCCCTTAAACATTGGGGGCTTGGTTTCGTGCTCTTGTTGAAGTAAACGAGCAAGAAGAGGTGGGGCGGTTACCCATCACCTAAAGTGAAGGGACCGCCTGGCTTTCACCTAATGTGAAGGCCTCGGTATTCTAAGTCCCTCAAACAATAGGGCTTGATTTTCTTGCTCAAGTTGAAGTAAAAGAGCAAGAAGAGGTGGGGCAGTTACCCTTCACCAAAAGTGAAGGGACCGCCTGGTTTCACCTAGTGTGAAGACCTCGGTGTTCTAAGTCCCTTAAACAATGGGGGCTTGATTTGCTTGCTCAAGTTGAAGTGAAAGTGCAAGAAGAGGTGGGGTGGTTACCCTTCACCTAAAGTCAAGGGACCGCCTGGCTTTCACCTAATGTCAAGGCCTCGGTATGCTAAGTCCCTTAAACAAGGAGGGTTTGCTTTTCTTGCTCAAGTTGAAGTAAGAGAGCAAGAAGAGGTGGGGCCGTTACCCTTCACCTAAAGTGAAGAGACCGCCTAGGTTTCAGCTAATGTGAAGGCCTCGGCATTGTAAGTCCCTTAAACAATGGGGGCATGGTTTTCTTGCTCAAGTTGGAGTTAAAGAGCAAGAAGTGGTGGGGTGGTCACCCTTCACCTAAAGTGAAGGGACCCCCTGGCTTTCGTCTAATGTGAAGGCCTCGGTATTCTAAGTCCCTTAAACAATGGGGCCTCGATTTTCTTGCTCAAGTTGAAGTAAAAGAGCAAGAAGAGGTGGGGCGGTTACCCTTCACCTATAGTGAAGGGACCGCGTAGCTTTCACCTAATGTGAAGGCCTCGGTATTTCTAGTCCCTTAAACAATGGGGGCTTGGTTTTCGTGCTGAAGTTGAGGTAAACGAGCAAGAAGAGGTGGGGCGATTACCCTTCACCTAAAGTGAAGGGACCGCCTAGCTTTCACCTAAGGCGAAGGCCTCGGTATTCTAAGTCCCTTAAACAATGGGGGCTTGGTTTTCTTTCTCAAGTTGAAGTAAAAGTGCAGGAAGAGGTGGGGCGGTTACCCTTCACCTAAAGTGAACAGACCTCCTGGCTTTCACCTAAAGTGAAGGCCTCGGTATTCCAAGTCCCTTAAACATTGGGGGCTTGGTTTTCTTTCTCAAGTTGAAGTAAAAGTGCAGGAAGAGGTAGGGCGGTTACCCTTCACCTAAAGTGAAGGGACCGCCAGGCTTTCACCCAATGTGAAGGCATCGGTATTCTAAGTCCCTTAAACAATGGGGTCTAGATTTTCTTGCTCAAGTTGAAGTAAAAGAGCAAGAAGAGGTGCGGCGGTTACACTTCACCTAAAGTAAACGTACCGCCTGGCTTTCACCTAATGTGAAGGCCTCGGTATTCTAAGTCCCTTAAACAATGGGGGCTTGATTTTCTTGCTCAAGTTGAAGTAAAAGAGCAAGAAGAGGTGGGGCGGTTACCCTTCACCTAAAGTGAAGGGACCGCCTAGCTTTAACCTAATGTGAAGGCCTCGGTATTCCTAGTCCCTTAAACAATGGGGGCTTGGTTTTCGTGCTCGAGTTGAAGTAAACGAGCAAGAAGAGGTGGGGCGGTTACCCTTCACCTAAAGTGAAGGGACTGCCTAGCCTTCACCTAAAGTGAAGGCCTCGGTACTCTAAGTCCTGTAAACAATGGGGGTTTGGGTTTCTTTCTCAAGTTGAAGTAAAAGAGCAGGAAGTGGTGGGGCGGTTACCCTTCACCAAAAGTGTAGGGACCGCCTGGTTTCACCTAGTGTGAAGGCCTCGGTGTTCTAAGTCCCTTAAACAATGGTGGCTTGATTTTCTTGCTCAAGTTGAAGTGAAAGAGCAAGAAGAGGTGGGGCGGTTACCCTTCACCTAAAGTCAAGGGACCACCTGGCTTTCACCTATTGTCAAGGCCTTGGTATGCTATGTCCCTTAAACAATGAGGGTTTGCTTTTCTTGCTCAAGTTGAAGTAAGAGAGCAAGAAGAGGTGGGGCCGTTACCCTTCACCTAAAATGAAGAGACCGCCTAGGTTTCACCTACTGTGAAGGCCTCGGTATTGTAAGTCCCTTAAACAATGGGGGCAAGATTTTCTTGCTCAAGTTGGAGTTAAAGAGCAAGAAGTGGTGGGGTGGTCACCCTTCACCTAAAGTGAAGGGACCCCGTGGCTTTCACCTAATATGAAGGCCTCGGTATTCTAAGTCCATTAAACAATGGGGGCTCGATTTTCTTGCTCAAGTTGAAGTAAAAGAGCAAGAAGGGGTGGGGCGGTTACCCTTCACCTAAAGTGAAGGGACCGCCTAACTTTCACCTAATGTAAAGGCCTCGGTATTCCTAGTCCCTTAAACAATGGGGGCTTGGTTTTCGTGCTCAAGTTGAAGTAAGCGAGCAAGAAGAGGTGGGGCGGTTACCCTTCACCTGAAGTGAAGGGACCACCTAGCTTTCACCAAATGTGAAGGCCTCGATATTCTATGTTCCTTAACCAATGATGGCTTGATTTTCTTGCTCAAGTTGAAGTAAAAGAGCAAGAAGACGTGGGGCGGTTACCCTTCACCTAAAGTGAAGGGACCGCCTGGCTTTCCCCTAATGTGAAGGCCTTGGTATTCAAAGCCCCTCAAAAAATTAGGGCTTGATTTTCTTGCTTAAGTTGATGTAAACGAGCAAGAAGAGGTGGGGCTGTTACCCTTCACCTAAAGTGAAGGGACCACCTAGCTTTCACCTAATGTGAAGGCCTCTGTATTCTTAGTCCCTTAAACAATGGGGGCTTGATTTTCTTGCTCAAGTTGAAGTAAAAGAGCAAGAAGAGTTGGGGCGGTTACCCTTCACCTAAAGTGAACGGACCGCCTAGCTTTCACCTAATGTGAAGGCCTCGTTTTTCGAAGTCCCTTAAACAATGGGGGATTGGTTTTCGTGCTAAAGTTGAAGTAAACGAGCAAGAAGAGGTGGGGCGATTACCCTTCACCTAAGGTGAAGGGACCGGCTAGCTTTCACCTAAGGTGAAGGCCTCGGTATTCTAAGTCCCTTAAACATTGGGGGCTTGGTTTTCTTTCTCAAGTTGAAGTAAAAGTGCAAGAAGAGGTAGGGCGGTTGCCCTTCACCTAAAGTGAAGGGACCGCCAGGCTTTCAACTAATGTGATGGCCTCGGTATTCTAAGTCCCTTAAACAATGGGGTCTTGATTTTCTTGCTCAAGTTGAAGTAAAAGAGCAAGAAGAGGTGCGGCGGTTACCCTTCACCTAAAGTGGACGGACCCCCTGGCTTTCACCTAATGTGAAGGCCTCGGTATTCCAAGTCCCTTAAACTTTGGGGGCCTGGTTTTCGTGCTCATGTTGAAGTAAACGTGCAAGAAGAGGTGGGGCGGTTACCCTTCACCTAAAGTGAAGGGACCACCTGGCTTTCATCTAATGTGAAGGCCTCGGTATTCTAAGTCCCTTAAACAACGGGGGCTTGATTTTCTTGCTCAAGTTGAAGTAAAAGAGCAAGAAGAGGTGGGGCGGTTACCCTTCACCTAAAGTGAAGGGACCGCCTAGCCTTCACCTAAAGTGAAGGCATCGGTACTCTAAGTCCCGTAAACAATGGGGATTTGGTTTTCTTTCTCAAGTTGAAGTAAAGGAGCAGGAAGTGGTGGGGCGGTTACCCTTCACCAAAAGTGAAGGGACCGCCTGGTTTCACCTAGTGTGAAGGCCTCGGTGTTCTAAGTCCCTTAAACAATGGTGGCTTGATTTTCTTGCTCAAGTTGAAGTGAAAGACCAAGAAGAGGTGGGGCGGTTACCCTTCTCCTAAAGTCAAGGGACCGCCTGGCTATCACCTATTGTCAAGGCCTCGGTATGCTATGTCCCTTAAACAATGAGGGTTTGCTTTTCTTGCTCAAGTTGAAGTAAGAGAGCAAGAAGCGGTGGGGCCGTTACCCTTCACCTAAAGTGAAGAGACCGCCTAGGTTTCACCTACCGTGAAGGCCTCGGCATTGTAAGTCCCTTAAACAATGGGGGCCAGGTTTTCTAGCCCATGTTGGAGTTAAAGAGCAAGAAGTGGTGGGGTGGTCACCCTTCACCTAAAGTGAAGGGACCCCCTGGCTTTCACCTAATGTGAAGGCCTCGGTATTCTAAGTCCCTTAAAAAATGGGGGCTCGATTTTCTTGCTCAAGTTGAAGTAAAAGAGCAAGAAGGGGTGGGGCGGCTACCCTTCACCTAAAGTGAAGGGACCGCCTAGCTTTCACCTAATGTGAAGGCCTCGGTATTGCTAGTCCCTTAAACAATGGGGGCTTGGTTTTCGTGCTCAAGTTGAAGTAAACGAGCAAGAAGAGGTGGGGCGGTTACCCTTCACCTGAAGTGAAGGGACCACCTAGCTTTCACCAAATGTGAAGGCCTCGATCTTCTATGTTCCTTAACCAATGATGGCTTGGTTTTCTTGCTCAAGTTGAAGTAAAAGAGCAAGAAGACGTGGGGCAGTTACCCTTCCCCTAAAGTGAAGGGACCGCCTAGCTTTCCCCTAATGTAAAGGCCTCGGTATTCAAAGCCCCTCAATAAATTAGGGCTTGATTTTCTTGATTAAGTTGATGTAAACGAGCAAGAAGAGGTGGGGCTGTTAGCCTTCACCTAAAGTGAAGGGACCACCTAGCTTTCACCTAATGTGAAGGCCGTGGTATTCTTAGTCCCTTAAACAATGGGGGCTTGATTTTCTTGCTCAAGTTGAAGTAAAAGAGCAAGAAGAGTTGGGGCGGTTACCCTTCACCTAAAGTGAACGGACCGCCTAGCTTTCACCTAATGTGAAGGCCTCGGTTTTCGAAGTCCCTTAAACAATGGGGGATTGGTTTTCGTGCTGAAGTTGAAGTAAACGAGCAAGAAGAGGTGGGGCGATTACCCTTCACCTAAAGTGAAGGGACCGCCTAGCTTTCACCAAATGTGAAGGCCTCGGTATTCTAAGTCCCTTAAACATTGGGGGCTTGGTTTTCTTTCTCAAGTTGAAGTAAAAGTGCAAGAAGAGGTAGGGCGGTTGCCCTTCACCTCAAGTGAAGGGACCGCCAGGCTTTCACCTAATGTGATGGCCTCGGTATTCTAAGTCCCTTAAACAATGGGGTCTTGATTTTCTTGCTCAAGTTGAAGTAAAAGAGCAAGAAGAGGTGCGGCGGTTACCCTTCACCTAAAGTGAACGGACCTCCTGGCTTTCACCTAATGTGAAGGCCTCGGTATTCCAAGTCCCTTAAACATTGGGGGCTTGGTTTTCGTGCTCTTGTAGAAGTAAACGTGCAAGAAGCGGTGGGGCTGTTACCCTTCACCTAAAGTGAAGGGACCACCTGGCTTTCTTCTAATGTGAAGGCCTCGGTATTCTAAGTCCCTTAAACAACGGGGGCTTGATTTTCTTGCTCAAGTTGAAGTAAAAGAGCACGAAGAGGTGGGGCGGTTGCCCTTCACCTAAAGTGAAGGGACCGCCTAGCTTTCACCTAATGTGAAGGCCTCGGTATTCCTAGTTCCTTAAATAATGGGGGCTTGGTTGTCGTGCTCAAGTTGAAGTCAACGAGCAAGAAGAGGTGGGGCAGTTACCCTTCACCTAAAGTGAAGGGACCGCCTAACTTTCACATAATGTGAAGGCCTCGGTATTCTAAGTCCCTTAAACAATGGGGGCTTGATTTTCTTGCTCAATTTGAAGTAAAAGAGCAAGAAGAGGTGGGGCGGTTACCCTTCACCTAAAGTGAAGGGACCGCCTAGCCTTCACCTAATGTGAAGGCCTCGGTATTCCTAGTCCCTTAAACAATGGGGGTTTGGTTTTCGTGCTGAAGCTGAAGTAAACGAGCAAGAAGAGGTGGGGCGATTACCCTTCACCTAAAGTGAAGGGACCGCCTAGCTTTCACCTAATGTGAAGGCCTCGGTATTCTAAGTCCCTTAAACAATGGGGGCTTGGTTTTCCTGCTCAAGTTGGAGTTAAAGGGCTAGAAGAGGTAGGGCGGTTACCCTTCATCTAAAGGGACGGGATCGCCTGGCTTTCCCCTAATGTGACATCCTCGGTATTCAAAGCCCCTCAAACAATTAGGGCTTGATTTTCGTGCTTGAGTTGAAGTAAACGAGCAAGAAGAGGTGGGGCGGTTACCCATCACCTAAAGTGAAGGGACTGCCTAGCTTTCACCTAATGTGAAGGCCTCGGTATTCCAAGTCTCTTAAACAATGGGGGCTTGGTTTTCATGCTCAAGTTGAAGTAAACGAGCAAGAAGAGGTGGGGCTTTTACCCTTCACCTAAAGTGAAGGGACCACCTAGCTTTCACCAAAAGTGATGGCCTCGGTATTCTTAGTCCCTTAAACAATGGGGGCTTGATTTTCTTGCTCAAGTTGAAGTAAAAGAGCAAGAAGAGGTGGGGCGGTTACCCTTCACCTAAAGTGAACGGACCGCCTATCTTTCACCTAATATGAAGGCCTTGGTTTTCGAAGTCCCTTAAACAATGGGGGATTGGTTTTCGTGCTAAAGTTGAAGTAAACCAGCAAGAAGAGGTGGGGCGATTACCCTTCACCTAAAGTGAAGGGACCGCCTAGCTTTCACCTAATGTGAAGGCCTCGGTATTCTAAGTCCCTTAAACAATGGGGGCTTGGTTTTCTTTCTCAAGTTGAAGTAAAAGTGAAATAAGAGGTAGGGCGATTACCCTTCACCTAAACTGAAAGGACCGCCAGGCTTTCACCTAATGTGAAGGCCTCGCTATTCTTAGTCCCCCAAACAATGGGGTCTTTATTTTCTGGCTCAAGTTGAAGTAAAAGAGCAAGAGGAGGTGGGGCGGTTGCCCTTCACCTAAAGTGAACGGACCGCCTTGCTTTCACCTAATGTGAAGGCCTCGTTTTTCGAAGTCCCTTAAACAATGGGGGATTGGTTTTCGTGCTAAAGTTGAAGTAAACGAGCAAGAAGAGGTGGGGCGATTACCCTTCACCTAAGGTGAAGGGACCGGCTAGCTTTCACCTAAGGTGAAGGCCTCGGTATTCTAAGTCCCTTAAACATTGGGGGCTTGGTTTTCTTTCTCAAGTTGAAGTAAAAGTGCAAGAAGAGGTAGGGCGGTTGCCCTTCACCTAAAGTGAAGGGACCGCCAGGCTTTCAACTAATGTGATGGCCTCGGTATTCTAAGTCCCTTAAACAATGGGGTCTTGATTTTCTTGCTCAAGTTGAAGTAAAAGAGCAAGAAGAGGTGCGGCGGTTACCCTTCACCTAAAGTGGACGGACCCCCTGGCTTTCACCTAATGTGAAGGCCTCGGTATTCCAAGTCCCTTAAACTTTGGGGGCCTGGTTTTCGTGCTCATGTTGAAGTAAACGTGCAAGAAGAGGTGGGGCGGTTACCCTTCACCTAAAGTGAAGGGACCACCTGGCTTTCATCTAATGTGAAGGCCTCGGTATTCTAAGTCCCTTAAACAACGGGGGCTTGATTTTCTTGCTCAAGTTGAAGTAAAAGAGCAAGAAGAGGTGGGGCGGTTACCCTTCACCTAAAGTGAAGGGACCGCCTAGCCTTCACCTAAAGTGAAGGCATCGGTACTCTAAGTCCCGTAAACAATGGGGATTTGGTTTTCTTTCTCAAGTTGAAGTAAAGGAGCAGGAAGTGGTGGGGCGGTTACCCTTCACCAAAAGTGAAGGGACCGCCTGGTTTCACCTAGTGTGAAGGCCTCGGTGTTCTAAGTCCCTTAAACAATGGTGGCTTGATTTTCTTGCTCAAGTTGAAGTGAAAGACCAAGAAGAGGTGGGGCGGTTACCCTTCTCCTAAAGTCAAGGGACCGCCTGGCTATCACCTATTGTCAAGGCCTCGGTATGCTATGTCCCTTAAACAATGAGGGTTTGCTTTTCTTGCTCAAGTTGAAGTAAGAGAGCAAGAAGCGGTGGGGCCGTTACCCTTCACCTAAAGTGAAGAGACCGCCTAGGTTTCACCTACCGTGAAGGCCTCGGCATTGTAAGTCCCTTAAACAATGGGGGCCAGGTTTTCTAGCCCATGTTGGAGTTAAAGAGCAAGAAGTGGTGGGGTGGTCACCCTTCACCTAAAGTGAAGGGACCCCCTGGCTTTCACCTAATGTGAAGGCCTCGGTATTCTAAGTCCCTTAAAAAATGGGGGCTCGATTTTCTTGCTCAAGTTGAAGTAAAAGAGCAAGAAGGGGTGGGGCGGCTACCCTTCACCTAAAGTGAAGGGACCGCCTAGCTTTCACCTAATGTGAAGGCCTCGGTATTGCTAGTCCCTTAAACAATGGGGGCTTGGTTTTCGTGCTCAAGTTGAAGTAAACGAGCAAGAAGAGGTGGGGCGGTTACCCTTCACCTGAAGTGAAGGGACCACCTAGCTTTCACCAAATGTGAAGGCCTCGATCTTCTATGTTCCTTAACCAATGATGGCTTGGTTTTCTTGCTCAAGTTGAAGTAAAAGAGCAAGAAGACGTGGGGCAGTTACCCTTCCCCTAAAGTGAAGGGACCGCCTAGCTTTCCCCTAATGTAAAGGCCTCGGTATTCAAAGCCCCTCAATAAATTAGGGCTTGATTTTCTTGATTAAGTTGATGTAAACGAGCAAGAAGAGGTGGGGCTGTTAGCCTTCACCTAAAGTGAAGGGACCACCTAGCTTTCACCTAATGTGAAGGCCGTGGTATTCTTAGTCCCTTAAACAATGGGGGCTTGATTTTCTTGCTCAAGTTGAAGTAAAAGAGCAAGAAGAGTTGGGGCGGTTACCCTTCACCTAAAGTGAACGGACCGCCTAGCTTTCACCTAATGTGAAGGCCTCGGTTTTCGAAGTCCCTTAAACAATGGGGGATTGGTTTTCGTGCTGAAGTTGAAGTAAACGAGCAAGAAGAGGTGGGGCGATTACCCTTCACCTAAAGTGAAGGGACCGCCTAGCTTTCACCAAATGTGAAGGCCTCGGTATTCTAAGTCCCTTAAACATTGGGGGCTTGGTTTTCTTTCTCAAGTTGAAGTAAAAGTGCAAGAAGAGGTAGGGCGGTTGCCCTTCACCTCAAGTGAAGGGACCGCCAGGCTTTCACCTAATGTGATGGCCTCGGTATTCTAAGTCCCTTAAACAATGGGGTCTTGATTTTCTTGCTCAAGTTGAAGTAAAAGAGCAAGAAGAGGTGCGGCGGTTACCCTTCACCTAAAGTGAACGGACCTCCTGGCTTTCACCTAATGTGAAGGCCTCGGTATTCCAAGTCCCTTAAACATTGGGGGCTTGGTTTTCGTGCTCTTGTAGAAGTAAACGTGCAAGAAGCGGTGGGGCTGTTACCCTTCACCTAAAGTGAAGGGACCACCTGGCTTTCTTCTAATGTGAAGGCCTCGGTATTCTAAGTCCCTTAAACAACGGGGGCTTGATTTTCTTGCTCAAGTTGAAGTAAAAGAGCACGAAGAGGTGGGGCGGTTGCCCTTCACCTAAAGTGAAGGGACCGCCTAGCTTTCACCTAATGTGAAGGCCTCGGTATTCCTAGTTCCTTAAATAATGGGGGCTTGGTTGTCGTGCTCAAGTTGAAGTCAACGAGCAAGAAGAGGTGGGGCAGTTACCCTTCACCTAAAGTGAAGGGACCGCCTAACTTTCACATAATGTGAAGGCCTCGGTATTCTAAGTCCCTTAAACAATGGGGGCTTGATTTTCTTGCTCAATTTGAAGTAAAAGAGCAAGAAGAGGTGGGGCGGTTACCCTTCACCTAAAGTGAAGGGACCGCCTAGCCTTCACCTAATGTGAAGGCCTCGGTATTCCTAGTCCCTTAAACAATGGGGGTTTGGTTTTCGTGCTGAAGCTGAAGTAAACGAGCAAGAAGAGGTGGGGCGATTACCCTTCACCTAAAGTGAAGGGACCGCCTAGCTTTCACCTAATGTGAAGGCCTCGGTATTCTAAGTCCCTTAAACAATGGGGGCTTGGTTTTCCTGCTCAAGTTGGAGTTAAAGGGCTAGAAGAGGTAGGGCGGTTACCCTTCATCTAAAGGGACGGGATCGCCTGGCTTTCCCCTAATGTGACATCCTCGGTATTCAAAGCCCCTCAAACAATTAGGGCTTGATTTTCGTGCTTGAGTTGAAGTAAACGAGCAAGAAGAGGTGGGGCGGTTACCCATCACCTAAAGTGAAGGGACTGCCTAGCTTTCACCTAATGTGAAGGCCTCGGTATTCCAAGTCTCTTAAACAATGGGGGCTTGGTTTTCATGCTCAAGTTGAAGTAAACGAGCAAGAAGAGGTGGGGCTTTTACCCTTCACCTAAAGTGAAGGGACCACCTAGCTTTCACCAAAAGTGATGGCCTCGGTATTCTTAGTCCCTTAAACAATGGGGGCTTGATTTTCTTGCTCAAGTTGAAGTAAAAGAGCAAGAAGAGGTGGGGCGGTTACCCTTCACCTAAAGTGAACGGACCGCCTATCTTTCACCTAATATGAAGGCCTTGGTTTTCGAAGTCCCTTAAACAATGGGGGATTGGTTTTCGTGCTAAAGTTGAAGTAAACCAGCAAGAAGAGGTGGGGCGATTACCCTTCACCTAAAGTGAAGGGACCGCCTAGCTTTCACCTAATGTGAAGGCCTCGGTATTCTAAGTCCCTTAAACAATGGGGGCTTGGTTTTCTTTCTCAAGTTGAAGTAAAAGTGAAATAAGAGGTAGGGCGATTACCCTTCACCTAAACTGAAAGGACCGCCAGGCTTTCACCTAATGTGAAGGCCTCGCTATTCTTAGTCCCCCAAACAATGGGGTCTTTATTTTCTGGCTCAAGTTGAAGTAAAAGAGCAAGAGGAGGTGGGGCGGTTGCCCTTCACCTAAAGTGAACGGACCGCCTTGCTTTCACCTAATGTGAAGGGCTCGATATTCCAAGTCCCTTAAACATTGGGGGCTTGATTTTCTTGCTCAAGTTGAAGTAAAAGAGCAAGAAGAGGTGGGGCGGTTACCCTTCACCTAAAGTGAAGGGACCGCCTTGCTTTCACCTAATGTGATGGCCTCGGTATTCTAAGTCCCTTAAACAATGGGGGCTTGGTTTTCTTTCTCAAGTTGAAGTAAAAGTGCAAGAACAGGTGGGGCGGTTACCCTTCACCTAAAGTGAACGGACCGCCTGGCTTTCACCTAATGTGAGGGCCTCGGTTTTCGAAGTCCCTCAAACAATGGGGGATTGGTTTTCGTGCTGAAGTTGAAGTAAACGAGCAAGAAGAGGTGGGGCGATTACCCTTCACCTAAAGTGAAGGGACCGCCTAGCTTCACATAATGTGAAGGCCTCGGTATTCTAAGTCCCTTAAACAATAGGGCCTTGGTTTTCTTTCTCAACTTGAAGTAAAATTGCAACAAGAGGTAGGGCGGTTACCCTTCACCTAAAGTGAAGGGACCGCCGGGCTTTCACCTAATGTGAAGGCCTCGGTATTCTAAGTCCCTTAAACAATGGGGTCTTGATTTTCTTGCTCAAGTTGAAGTAAAAGAGCAAGAAGGGGTGCGGCAGTTACCCTTCACCTAAAGTGAACGGACCTCCTGGCTGTCACCTAATGTGAAGGCCTCGGTATTCCAAGTCCCTTAATCATTGGGGGCTTGGTTTTCGTGCTCATGTAGAAGTAAACGTGCAAGAAGAGGTGGGGCGGTTACCCTTCACCTAAAGTGAAGGGACCGCCTGGCTTTCACCTAATGTGAAGGCCTCGATATTCTAAGTCCCTTAAACAATGGGGGCTTGATTTTCTTGCTCAAGTTGAAGTAAAAGAGCAAGAAGAGGTGGGGCGTTTACCCTTCACCTAAAGTGAAGGGACAGCCTAGCTTTCACCTAATGTGAAGGCCTCGGTATTCTAAGTCCCTTAAACAATGGGGGCTTGGTTTTCTTTCTCAAGTTGGAGTAAAAGTGCAAGAAGAGCTAGGACGGTTACCCTTCACCTAAAGTGAAGGGACCGCCAGGCTTTCACCTAATGTGAAGGCCTCGGTATTCAAAGCCCCTGAAACAATGGGGTCTTGATTTTCTTGCTCAAGTTGAAGTCAAAGAGCAAGAAGAGGTGCGGCGTTTCCCCTTCACCATAAGAGAACGGACCTCCTGGCTTTCACCTAATGTGAAGGCCTCGGTATTCCAAGTCCCTTAAACATTGGGGGCTTGGTTTTCGTGCTCATGTTGAACTAAACGCACAAGAAGAGGTGGGGCGGTTACCCTTCACCTAAAGTGAAGGGACCGCCTGGCTTTCACCTAATGTGAAGGCCTCGCTATTCTAAGCCCCTTAAACAATGGGGGCTTGATTTTCTTGCTCAAGTTGAAGTAAAAGAGCAAGAAGAGGTGGGGCGGTTACCCTTCACCTCAAGTGAAGGGATCGCCTAGCTTTCACCTAATGTGAAGGCCTCGGTATTCTAAGTCCCCTAAACAATGGGGGCTTTATTTTCTTGCTCAATTTGAAGTAAAAGAGCAAGAAGAGGTGGGGCGGTTACCCTTCACCTCAAGTGAAGGGACCGCCTAGCTTTCACCTAATGTGAAGGCCTCAGTATTCCAAGTCCCTTAAACAATGGGGGTTTGGTTTTCGTGCTGAAGCTGAAGTAAACGAGCAAGAAGAGGTGGGGCGATTACCCTTCACCTAAAGTGAAGGGACCACCTGGCTTTCACCTAATGTGAAGGCCTCGGTATTCTAAGTCCCTTAAACAATGGGGGCTTGGTTTTATTTCTCAAATTGAAGTAAAAGTGCAAGAAGAGGTAGGGCAGTTACCCATCATCTAATGTGAAGGGACCGCCTGGCTTTCCCCAAATGTGACGGCCTCGGTATTCAAAGCCCCTCAAACAATTAGGGCTTGATTTTCGTGCTTGAGTTGAAGTAAACGAGCAAGAAAAGGTGGGGCGGTTACCCTTCGCCTAAAGTGAACGGACTGCCTAGCTTTCACCTAATGTGAAGGCCTCGGTATTCCAAGTCCCTTAAACAATGGGGGCTTGGTTTTCATGCTCAAGTTGAAGTAAACAAGCAAGAAGAGGTGGGGCTGTTAACCTTCACCTAAAGTGAAGGGACCGCCTAGCTTTCACCTAATGTGAAGGCGTCGGTATTCCTAGTCCCTTAAACAATGGGGGCTTGATTATCTTGCTCAAGTTGAAGTAAAAGAGCAAGAAGAGGTGGGGCGGTTACCCTTCACCTAAAGTGAAGGGACTGCCTAGCTTTCACCTGATGTGAAGGCCTCGATATTCCAAGTCCCTTAAACAATGGGGGCTTGGTTTTCATGCTCAAGTTGAAGTAAATGAGCAAGAAGAGGTGGGGCTGTTACCCTTCACCTAAAGTGAAGGGACCACCTAGCTTTCACCTAATGTGAAGGCCTCGGTATTCTTAGTCCCTTAAACAATGGGGGCTTGATTTTCTTGCTCAAGTTGAAGAAAAAGAGTGAGAACAGGTGGGGCGGTTACCCTTCACCTAAAGTGAACGGACTGCCAATCTTTCACCTAATATGAAGGCCTTGGTATTCCAGGTCCCTTAAACATTGGGGGCTTGGTTTTCGTGCTCATGTTGAAGTAAACGTGCAAGAAGAGGCGGGGCAGTTATCCTTCACCTAAAGTGAAGGGACCGCCTGGCTTCCACCTAATGTGAAGGCCACGGTATTCCAAGTCCCTTAAACAATGGGGGCTTGATTTTCTTGCTCAAGTTGAAGTAAAAGAGCAAGAAGAGGTGGGGCGGTTACCCTTCACCTAAAGTGAAGGGACCACCTAGCTTTCACCTAATGTGAAGGCCTCGGCATTCTAAGTCCCTTAAACAATGGGGGCTTGGTTTCTTTCTCAAGTTGAAGTAAAATAGCAAGAAGAGGTGCGGCGGTTACCCTTCACCTGAAGTGAACGGACCTCCTGGCTTTCACCTAATGTGAAGGCCTCGGTATTCCAAGTCCCTTAAACATTGGGGGCTTGGTTTTCGTGCTCATGTTGAAGTAAACGTGCAAGAAGAGGTGGGGCGGTTACCCTTCACCTAAAGTGAAGGGACCGCCTGGCTTTCACCTAATGTGAAGGTCTAGATATTCTAAGTCCCTTAAGCAATGGGGCTTGATTTTCTTGCTCAAGTTGAAGTAAAAGAGCAAGAAGAGGTGGGGCGGTTACCCTTTACCTAAAGTGAAGGGACCGCCTGGCTTTCACCTAATGTTATGGCCTCGGTATTCTCCGTCCCTTAAACAATGGGGGCATTATTCTCTTGCTCAAGTTGAAGTAAAAGAGCAAGAAGAGGTAGGGCAGTTACCCTACACCTAAAGTGAAGGGACCGCCTGGCTTTCACCTAATGTGAAGACCTCGGTATGCTAAATCCCTTAAATAATGGGGGCTTGGTTTTCTTGCTCCAGTTGAAGTAAGAGAGCAAGAAGAGGTGGGGCAGTTACTCTTCACCTAAAGTGAAGGGACTGCCCGGCTTTCACCTAATGCGGAGGCCTCGGTATGCTAAGTCCCTTGAACAAACAGGGCTCGATTTTCTTGCTCAAGTTGAAGTAAAAGAGCAAGAAGAGGTGGAGAGGTTACACTTCACCTAAAGCGATGGGATCGCCTAGCTTTCCTCGAATGTCAAGGCCTCCGTATGCTAAGTCCCTTAAACAATGGGGGCTCGATTTTCTTGCTCAAGTAAAAGTAAAAGACCAAGAAGAGGTGGGGCGGTTACGCTTCACCAAAAGTGAAGGGACCGCCTAGCTTTCACCTAATGTGAAGGCCTCCGTATGCTAAGTCCCTTAAACAATGGGGTCTTGGTTTTCTTGCTCCAGTTGAAGTAAGAGAGCAAGAAGAGGTGGGGCAGTTACTCTTCACCTAAAGTGAAGGGACCGCCCGGCTTTCACCTAATGCGAAGGCCTCGGTATGCTAAGTCCCTTGATCAAACAGGGCTCGATTTTCTTGCTCAAGTTGAAGTAAAAGAGCAAGAAGAGGTGGGGAGGTTACACTTCACCTAAAGTGAAGGGGCAACCTGGCTTTCTCATAATGTGAAGGCCTCGGTATTCTAAGTCCCTTAAACAATGGGGGTTTGGTTTTCTAGCTCAAGTTGAAGTAAAAGACCAAGAAGAGGTGGGGCGGTTACGCTTCACCTAAAGTGAAGGGACCGCCTAGCTTTCACCTAATGTGAAGGCCTCCGTATGCTAAGTCCCTCAAACAATGGGGGCTTGATTTTCTTGCTCAAGTAAAAGTAAAAGAGCAAGAAGAGGTGGGGAGGTTACACTTCACCTAAAGTGATGGGACCGCCTAGCTTTCCTCTAATGTGAAGGCCTTGGTATTCCAAGTCCCTTAAACAATGGGGGATTGGTTTTCTTGCTCAAGTTGAAGTAAACGAGCAAGAAGAGGTGGGGCGGTTACTCTTCACCTAAAGTGAAGGGACCGCCTACCTTTCGCCTATTGTTAATGCCTTTGTATTCTATGTCCCTTAAGCAATGGGGACTAGATTTTCTTCCTCAAGTTGAAGTAAAAGAGCAAGAAGAGGTGGGGCGGTTACCCTTCACTTAAAGTGAAGGGACCGCCTAGCTTTCACCTAATGTGAAGGCCTCGGTATTCTAAGTCCCTTAAACGATGGGGCCTTGGTTTTCTTGCTCAAGTCGAAGTAAAAGGGCAAGAAGAGGCGCGATAGTTACTCTTCACCTAAAGTGAAGGGACAACCTGGCTTTCTCATAATGTTAAGGCCTCGGTATTCTAAGTCCCTTAAACAATGGGGGTTTGGTTTTCTAGCTCAAGTTGAAGTAAAAGAGCGAGAAGAGGTGGGATGGTTACGCTTCACCTAAAGTGAAGGGACCGCCTAGCTTTCACCTAATGTGAAGGCCTCCGTATGCTAAGTCCCTCAAACAATGGGGGCTTGATTTTCTTGCTCAAGTAAAAGTAAAAGAGCAAGAAGAGGTGGGGAGGTTACACTTCACCTAAAGTGATGGGACCGCCTAGCTTTCCTCTAATGTGAAGGCCTTGGTATTCCAAGTCCCTTAAACAATGGGGGCTTGGTTTTCTTGCTCAAGTTGAAGTAAACGAGCAAGAAGAGGTGGGGCGGTTACTCCTCACCTAAAGTGAAGGGACCGCCTACCTTTCGCCTATTGTTAATGCCTTTGTATTCTATGTCCCTTAAGCAATGGGGACTAGATTTTCTTCCTCAAGTTGAAGTAAAAGAGCAAGAAGAGGTGGGGCGGTTACCCTTCACCTAAAGTGAAGGGACCGCCTAGCTTTCACCTAATGTGAAGGCCTCGGTATTCTAAGTCCCTTAAACGATGGGGCCTTGGTTTTCTTGCTCAAGTCGAAGTAAAAGGGCAAGAAGAGGCGCGATAGTTACCCTTCACCTAAAGTGAACGGACAACCTGGCTTTCTCATAATGTTAAGGCCTCGGTATTCTAAGTCCCTTAAACAATGGGGGTTTGGTTTTCTAGCTCAAGTTGAAGTAAAAGAGCGAGAAGAGGTGGGACGGTTACGCTTCACCTAAAGTGAAGGGACCGCCTAGCATTCACCTAATGTGAAGGCCTCCGTATGCTAAGTCCCTTAAAAAATGGGGGCTTGATTTTCTTGCTGAAGTTGAAGTAAAAGAGCAAGAAGAGGTGGGGCGGTTACCCTTCACCTAAAGTGAAGGGACCGCCCGGCTTTCACCTAATGAGAACGCCTCGGTATGCTAAGTCCCTAAAACAATGGATGTTTGGTTTTCTTGCTCGTGTTGAAGTAAAACAGCAAGAAGAGGTGGGGCGGTTACCCTTCACCAAAAGTGAGGGGACCGCTTGGCTTTCAACTAATGGGAAGGCCTTGGTATTCTAAACCCCTTAAACAATGGGGGATTAGTTTTCTTGCTCAAGTTGAAGTCAAAGAGCAAGAAGAGGTGGGGCGGTTACCCTTCACCTAAAGTTAAGGGACCACCTAGCTTTCACCTAATGTGAAGGACTTGGTATTCTAAGTCCCTTAAACAATGGGGGCTTGATTTTCTTGCTGAAGTTTAAGTAAAAGAGCAAGAAGAGGTGGGGCGGTGACCCTTCACCCAAAGTGAAGGGGCAGCCTGGCTTTCACCTAATGTGAAGGCCTCGGTATTCTAAGTCCCTTAAACAATGGGGGTTTGGTTTTCTAGCTCAAGTTGAAGTAAAATAGCAAGAAGAGGTGGGGCGGTTATGCTTCACCTAAAGTGAAGGGACCGCCTAGCTTTCACCTAATGTGAAGGCCTCCATATGCTAAGTCCCTTAAACAATAGGGGCTTGATTTTCTTGCTCAAGTTGATGTAAAAGAGCAAGAAGAGGTGCGGAGGTTACACTTCGCCGAAAGTGAAGGGACCGCCTAGCTTTCCCCTAATGTGAAGGCCTCGGTATTCCAAGTCCCTTTAATAATGGGGGCTTCGGTGTTCTAAGTCCCTTAAAAAATGGGGTCTTGATTTTCTTGCTCAAGTTGAAGTGAAAGAGCAAGAAGAGGTTGGGCAGTTACCCTTCACCTAAAGTGAAGGGACCCCCTGGCTTCCACCTAATGTGAAGGCCTCGGTATGCTAAGTCCCTTAAACAATGGGAGTTTGGTTTTCTTGCTCAAGTTGAAGTAAAACAGCAAGAAGAGGTGGGGCGGTTAGCCTTCACCTAAAGTGAAGGGACCGCCTGGCTTTCACCCAATGTGAAGGCCGCAGTGTTCTCGGTCCCTTAAACAATGGGGGTTTTGTTTCCTGGCTCAAGTTGATGTAAAAGTGCAAGAAACCGCCTAGCATTCACTTAATGTGAAGGCCTCGGTATTCTAAGTCCCTTAAACAATGGGGGCTTGGTTTTCTCGCTCAAGTTGAAGTAAAAGAGCAAGAAGAAGTGGGGCTGTTAACCTTCACGTCAAGTGAAGGGACCGCCCGGCTTTCACCCAATGTGAAGGCCACAGTGTTCTCGGTCCTTTAAACAATGGGGGTTTTGTTTCCTTGCTCAAGTTGAATTAAAAGAGCAAAAAGGGATGGGGCGGTTGCCCTTCACCTAAAGTGAAGGGACCGCCTAGCTTTCACCTAATGTGAAGGCCTCGGTATTCTAAGTCCCTTAAATGATGGGGGCTTGGTTTTCTTGCTCAAGTTGAAGTAAAAGAGCAAGAATAGGTGGGGCGGTTACCCTTAACCAAATGTGAAGAGACCGCCTAGCTTTCACCTAATGTGAAGGCCCTGGCATTCTAAGTCCCTTAAACAATGGGGCCTTGTTTTTCGTGCTCAAGTTGAAGTCAAAGAGTAAGAAGAGGTGGGGCGGTTACCCTTCACCTGAAGTGAAGGGACCTCTTGGCTTTCACCTAATGTGAAGGCCTCGGTATTCAAAGTCCCTTAAACAATGGGGACTTGATTTTCCTGCTCAAGTTGGAGAAAAAGAGCAGGAAGAGGTGGGGTGGTTACCCATCACCTAAAGTGAAGCGACCGCCTAGCTTTCACCTAATGTGAAGGCCTCGGTATTCTTAGTCCCTTAAACAATGGGGGTTTGGTTTTCTTGCTCAAGTTGAAGTAAAAGAGCAAGAAGAGGTGGGGCGGTTACCCTTCACCTAAAGTTAAGGGACCACCTGGCTTTCACCCAATGTGAAGGCCATAGTGTTGTCGGTCCCTTAAATAATGGGGGTTTTGTTTCCTTGCTCAAGTTGAAGTAAAAGAGCAAGAAACCGCCTAGCATTCACCTAATGTGAAGGCCTCGGTATTCTAAGTCCCTTAAACAATGGGGGCTTGGTTTTCTCGCTTAAGTTGAAGTAAAAGAGCAAGAAGAAGTGGGGCTGTTACCCTTCACCTCAAGTGAAGGGACCGCCTGGCTTTCACCCAATGTGAAGGCCACAGTGTTCTCGGTCCCTTAAAGAATGGGGGTTTTGTTTGCTTGCTCAAGTTGAAGTAAAAGACCAAAAAGAGATGGGGCGGTTGCCCTTCACCTAAAGTGAAGGGACCGCCTAGCTTTCACCTAATGTGAAGGCCTCGGAATTCTAATCCCTTAAACAATGGGGGCTTGGTTTTCTTGCTCAAGTTGAAGTAAAAGAGCAAGAATAGGTGGGGCGGTTACCCTTAACCAAAAGTGAAGAGGCCGCCTAGCTTTCACCTAATGTGAAGGCCCTGGTATTCTATGTCCCTTAAACAATGGGGACTTGGTTTTCGTGCTCAAGTTGAAGTCAAAGAGCAAGAAGAGGTGGGGCGGTTACCCTTCACCTGAAGTGAAGGGACCACTTGGCTTTCACCTAATGTGAAGGCCTCGGTATTCAAAGTCCCTTAAACAATGGGGACTTGATTTTCTTGCTCAAGTTGAAGCAAAAGAACCGGAAGAGGTGGGGTGGTCACCCATCACCTAAAGTGAAGCGACCGCCTAGCTTTCACCTAATGTGAAGGCCTCGGTATTCTGGGTCCCTTAATCAATGGGGGTTTGGTTTTCTTGCTCAAGTCGAAGTAAAAGGCAAGAAGAGGTGGGGCGGCTACCCTTCACCTAAAGTGAAGGTTCCAGCCGGCTTTCACCCAATGTGAAGGCCTCAATATTCTAAGTCCCTTAAACAATGGCGGCTTGATTTTCTTGCTCAAGTTGAAGCAAGAGCGCAAGAAGGGGTGGGGCGGTTACCCTTCAGCTAAAGTGAAGGCCCCGCCTAGCTTTGACCTAATGTGAAGGGCTCATTATTCTAAGTCCCTTAAACAATGGGGGTTTTGTTTCCTAACTCAAGTTGACGTAAAAGAGCAAGAAGCGGTGGGGCGGTTACGCTTCACCGAAAGTGAAGGGACCGCCTAGCTTTCACCTAATGTGAAGGCCTCCGTATGCTATGTCCCTTAAACAATGGGGGCTTGGTTTTCTAACTCAAGTTGAAGTAAATGAGCAAGAAGAGGTGGGGCAGTTACCCTTCACCTAAAGTGAAGGGACCGCCTGGCTTTCACCAAATTTGAAGGCCCCTATATTCAAAGGCCCTTAAACAATGGGGGTTTGGTTTTCTAGCTCAAGTTGACGTAAAAAAGCAAGAAGAGGTGGGGCGGTTACCCTTCACCAAAAGTGAAGGGACCGCCTGGCTTTCACCTAATGTGAAGGCCTCAGTATTCTAAGTCCCTTAAACAATGCGGGCTTTATTTTCATGCTCAAGTTGAAGTAAAAGAGCAAGAAGAGGTGGGGCGGTTACCCTTCACCTGAAGTGAAGGCACCACCTGGCTTTCACCTAATGTGAAGGCCTCGGTATTCTATGTCCCTTGAACAATGGGGGCTTGATTTTCTTGCTCAAGTTGAAGTAAAAGGGCAAGAAGAGGTAGGGCGGTTACCCTTCACCTAAAGTGAAGGGACCACCTGGCTTCCACCCAATGTGAAGGCCTCGGTATTCCAAGTCCCTTAAACGATGGGGGTTTGATTTTCTTGTTCAAGTTGAGGTAAAAGAGCAAGAGGAGGTGGGGAGGTTACCCGTCACCCAAAGTGAAGGGTCCGCCTGGCTTTCACCTAGTGTGAAAGCCTCGGTATTCCAAGTCCCAACAACGATGGGGCCTTGTTTTTCTTTCTCAAGTTGAAGTAAAAGAGCAAGAAGAGGTGGGGCGGTTACCCTTCACCTAAAGTGAAGGGACCACCTGGCTTTCACCCAATGTGAGGGCCTCGGTATTCTAAGTCCCTTGAACAATGGGACCTTGGTTTTCTTGCTCAAGTTGAAGTAAAAGGGCAAGAAGAGGTGGGGCGGTTACCCTTCACCTAAAGTGAAGTGACCGCCTGGCTTTCACCTAATGTGAAGGCCTCGGTATTCTAAGTCCCTTAAACATTGGGGGCTTGATTTTCTTGCTCAAGGTCAAGTCAAAGAGCAAGAACAGGTGAGGCGATCACTCTTCACCTAAAGCGAAGGGACCGCCTGGCTTTCCCCTAATTTGAAGGCCTCGGTATTCTAAGTCCCTTAAACAATGGGGGCTTGATTTTCTTGCTCAAGTTGAAGTAAAAGTGCAAGAAGAGGTGGGACGGTTACCCTTCACCAAAAGTGAAGGGCCGGCCTAGCTTTCACCTAATGTGAAGGCCTCAGTATTCTAAGTCCATTAAACATTGAGGGCTTCGTTTTTTTACTCAAGTTGAAGTAAAAGAACAAGAAGAGGTGCGGCGGTTACCCTTCACCTAAAGTGAAGGGACCGCCTGGCTTTCACCAAATGCTAAGGCCTCGGTGTTCTAAGTCCCTTGAACAATGGGGGCTTGATTTTCTTGCTCAAGTTAAAGTAAAAGAGCTGGAAGAGGTGGGGCGGTTGCCCTTCACCTAAAGTGAAGGGACCGCCTAGCTTTCACCTGATGTGAAGGCCTCGGTATGCTCAGTCCCTTAAACAATGGGGGCTTGATTTTCTTGCTCAAGTTGAAGTAAAAGAGCAAGAAGTGGTGGGGAGGTTACACTTCACCTAAAGTGAAGGGAACGCCTAGCTTTCACCAAATGTGAAGGCCTCGGTATTCTAAGTCCCTTAAACAATGGGGCCTTGGTTTTCTTGCTCAAGTTGAAGTGAAAGAGCAAGGAGAGGTGGGGCGGTTACCCTTGACCTAAAGTGAAGGGATCACCTGGCTTTCACCTAATGTGAAGGCCTCGGTATTCTAAGTCCCTTAAACAATGGGGCCTTGGTTTTCTTGCTCAAGTTGAAGTAAAAGAGCAAGAAGTGGTGGGGCGGTTACCCTTCACCTAAATTGAAGGGACCGCCTGGCTTTCACCTAATGGGAAGGCCTCGGTATTCTATGTCCCTTAAACAATGGGGGCTTGATTCTCTTGCTCAAGTTGAAGTCAAAGTGCAAGAATAGGTGGGGCGGTTACTCTTCACCTAAACTGAAGGGACCACCTGGCATTTACCTAGTGTGAAGGCCTCGGTATTCTAAGTCCCTTAAACAATGGGTGCTTGATTTTCTTCCTCAAGTTGAAGAAAGAGAGCAAGAAACTACCTGGCTTTCATTTAAAGTGTTGGCCTCGGTATTCTAAGTCCCTTAAACCATGGGGGCTTGATTTTCTTACTCAAGTTGAAGTAAAAGAGCAAGAAGAGGCGGGACGGTTACCCTTCACCTAAAGTGAAGGGACAGCCTAGCTTTCACGCAATGTGAAGGCCTCGGTATGCTCAGTCCCTTAAACAATGGGGGCTTGATTTTCTTGCTCAAGTTGAAGTAAAAGAGCAAGAAGTGGTGGGGAGGTTACACTTCACCTAAAGTGAAGGGAATGCCTAGCTTTCACCAAATGTGAAGGCCTCGGTATTCTAAGTCCCTTAAACAATGGGGCCTTGGTTTTCTTGCTCAAGTTGAAGTAAAAGAGCAAGAAGAGGTGGGGCGGTTAACCTTCACCTAAAGTGAAGGGACCACCTGGCTTTCACCCAATGTGAAGGCCTCGGTATTCCAAGTCCCTTAAACAATGGGGCTTGATTTTCTTGTTCAAGTTGAAGTAAAAGAGCAGGAAGAGGTAGGGTGGTTAACCTTCACCTAAAGTAAAGGGATCGCCTAGCTTTCACCTAATGTGAAGGCCTCGGTATTGTAAGTCCCTTGAACAATGGGGCCTTGGTTTTCTTGCTCAAGTTGAAGTAAAAGAGCAAGAAGTGGTGGGGCGGTTACCCTTCACCTAAAGTGAAGGGGCCGCCTAGCTTTCACCTAATGTGAAGGCCTCGGTATTCTAAGTCCCTTAAACAATGGGGGCTTGATTTTCTTGCTCAAGTTGAAGTAAAAGAGCAGGAAGAGGTGGGGTGGTTGACCTTCACCTAAAGTGAAGGGACCGCCTAGCTTTCATCTAATGGGAAGGCCTCGGTATTCTAAGTCCCTTAAACAATGGGGCCTTGGTTTTCTTGCTCAAGTTGAAGTAAAAGAGCAAGAAGAGTTGGGGCAGTTACCCTTCACCTAAGGTGAGGGGACCGCCTGGCTTTCACCTAATGCGAAGGCCTCGGTATTCTATGTCCCTTAAACAATGGGGGCTTGATTTTCTTGCTCAAGTTGAAGTCAAAGTGCAAGAATAGGTGGGGCGGTTACTCTTCACCTAAACTGAAGGGACCACCCGGCATTTACCTAATGTGAAGGCCTCGGTATTCTAAGTCCCTTAAACAATGGGTGCTTGATTTTCTTGCTCAAGTTGAAGAAAGAGAGCAAGAAACTGCCTGGCTTTCATCTAAAGTGTTGGCCTCGGTATTCTAAGTCCCTTAAACAATGAGGGCTTGATATTCTTACTCAAGTTGAAGTAAAAGAGCAAGAAGAGGTGGGACGGTTACCCTTCACCTAATGTGAAGGGCCCGCCTGGCTTTCACCTAATGTGAAGGCCTCGGTATTCTAAGCCCATTAAACAATGAGGGCTTGGTTTTCTTACTCAAGTTGAAGTAAAAGAACAAGAAGAGGTGCGGCGGTTACCCTTCACCTAAAGTGAAGGGACCGCCTGGCTTTCACCAAATGCTAAGGCCTCGGTGTTCTAAGTCCCTTGAACAATGGGGGCTTGATTTTCTTGCTCAAGTTAAAGTAAAAGAGCTGGAAGAGGTGGGGCGGTTGCCCTTCACCTAAAGTGAAGGGACCGCCTAGCTTTCACCTGATGTGAAGGCCTCGGTATGCTCAGTCCCTTAAACAATGGGGGCTTGATTTTCTTGCTCAAGTTGAAGTAAAAGACCAAGAAGTGGTGGGGAGGTTGCACTTCACCTAAAGTGAAGGGAACGCCTAGCTTTCACCAAATGTGAAGGCCTAAGTATTCTAAGTCCCTTAAACAATGGGGCCTTGGTTTTCTTGCTCAAGTTGAAGTAAAAGAGCAAGGAGAGGTGGGGCGGTTACCCTTCACCTAAAGTGAAGGGATCACCTGGCTTTCACCTAATGTGAAGGCCTCGGTATTCTAAGTCCCTCAAACAATGGGGGCTTGGTTTTCTTGCTCAAGTTGAAGTAAAAGAGCAAGAAGTGGTGGGGCGGTTACCCTTCACCTAAAGTGAAGGGACCGCCTGGCTTTCACCTAATGCGAAGGCCTCGGTATTCTATGTCCCTTAAACAATGGGGGCTTGATTTTCTTGCTCAAGTTGAAGTCAAAGTGCAAGAATCGGTGGGGCGGTTACTCTTCACCTAAACTAAAGGGACCACCTGGCATTTACCTAATGTGAAGGCCTCGGTATTCTAAGTCCCTTAAACAATGGGTGCTCGATTTTCTTGCTCAAGTTGAAGAAAGAGAGCAAGAAACTGCCTGGCTTTCATCTAAAGTGTTGGCCTCGGTATTCTAAGTCCCTTAAATAATGGGGGCTTGATTTTCTTACTCAAGTTGAAGTAAAAGAGCAAGAAGAGGTGGGACGGTTACCCTTCACCTAAAGTGAAGGGCCCGCCTAGCTTTCACCTAATGTGAAGGCCTCGGTATTCTAAGTCCATTAAACAACGAGGGCTTGGTTTTCTTACTCAAGTTGAAGTAAAAGAACAAGAAGAGGTGCGGCGGTTACCCTTCAACTAAAGTGAAGGGACCGCCTGGCTTTCACCAAATGCGAAGGCCTCGGTGTTCTAAGTCCCTTGAACAATGGGGGCTTGATTTTCTTGCTCAAGTTAAAGTAAAAGAGCTGGAAGAGGTGGGGCGGTTACCCTTCACCTAAAGTGAAGGGACCGCCTAGCTTTCACCTAATGTGAAGGCCTCGGTATGCTCGGTCCCTCAAACAATGGGGGCTTGATTTTCTTGCTCAAGTTGAAGTAAAAGAGCAAGAAGTGGTGGGGAGGTTACACTTCACCTAAAGTGAAGGGAACGCCTAGCTTTCACCAAATGTGAAGGCCTCGGTATTCTAAGTCCTTAAACAATGGGGCCTTGGTTTTCTTGCTCAAGTTGAAGTAAAAGAGCAAGGAGAGGTGGGGCGGTTACCCATCACCTAAAGTGAAGAGATCACCTGGCTTTCTCCTAATGTGAAGGCCTCGGTATTCTAAGTCCCTTAAACAATGGGGGCTTGGTTTTCTTGCTCAAGTTGAAGTAAAAGAGCAAGAAGTGGTGGGGCGGTTACCCTTCACCTAAAGTGAAGGGACCGCCTAGCTTTCACCTAATGTGAAGGCCTCGGTATTCTAAGTCTCTTAAACAATGGGGGCTTGATTTTCTTGCCCAAGTTGAAGTAAAAGAGCAGGAAGAGGTGGGGTGGTTGACCTTCACCTAAAGTGAAGGGACCGCCTAGCTTTCATCTAATGGGATGGCCTCGGTATTCTAGGTCACTTAAACAATGGGGCCTTGGTTTTCTTGCTCAAGTTGAAGTAAAAGAGCAAGAAGAGGTGGGGTGGTTAACCTTCACCTAAAGTGAAGGGACCACCTGGCTTTCACCCAATGTGAAGGCCTCGGTATTCCAAGTCCCTTAAACAATGGGGGCTTGATTTTCTAGTTCAAGTTGTAGTAAAAGAGCAGGAAGAGGTAGGGTGGTTAACCTTCACCTAAAGTAAAGGGATCGCCTAGCTTTCACCTAATGTGAAGGCCTCGGTATTCTAAGTTCCTTGAACAATGGGGCCTTGGTTTTCTTGCTCAAGTTGAAGTAAAAGAGCAAGAAGAGGTGGGGCAGTTACCCTTCACCTAAAGTGAAGGGACCGCCTGGCTTTCACCCGACGCGAAGGCCTAGGTATTCTATGTCCCTTAAATAATGGGGGCTTGATTTTCTTGCTCAAGGTGAAGTCAAAAAGCAAGAAGAGGTGAGGCGGTTACTCTTCACCTAAAGTGAAGGGACTGCCTGGCTTTCACCTAATTTGAAGGCCTCGGTATTCTAATCCCTCAAACAATGGGGGCTTGATTTTCTTGCTCAAGTTGATGTCAAAGTGCAAGAACAGGTGGGACGGTTACTCTTCACCTAAACCGAAGGGACCGCCTGGCATTTACCTAATGTGAAGGCCTCTGTATTCTAAGTCCCTTAAACAATGGGTGCTTGATTTTCTTGCTCAAGTTGAAGAAAAAGAGCAAGAAATTGCCTGGCTTTCATCTAAAGTGTTGGCCTCGGTATTCTAAGTCCCTTAAACAATGGGGGCTTGATTTTCTTGCTCAAGTTGAAGTGAAAGAGTAAGAAGAGGTCGGACGGTTACCCTTCACCTAAAGTGAAGGGCCCGCCTAGCTTTCACCTAATTTGAAGGCCTCGGTATTCTAAGTCCCTTAAACAATTAGGGCTTGGTTTTCTAACTCAAGTTGAAGTAAAAGAGCAAGAAGAGGTGGGGCGGTTACCCTTCACCTAAAATGAAGGGACCGCCTGGCTTTCACCAAATGCGAAGGCCCCGGTATTCTAAGTCCCTTAAACAATGGAGGCTTGATTTTCTTGCTCAGGTTGAGTAAAAGAGCTAGAAGAGGTGGGGCGGTTACCCTTCACCTAAAGTGAAGGGACCGCCTGGCTTTCACCAAATGCGAAGGCCTCGTTATTCTAAGTCCCTTAAGCAATGCGGGCTTGATTTTCTTGCTCAAGTTGAAGTAAAAGAGTTGGAAGAGGTGGGGCGGTTACCCTTCACCTAAAGTGAAGGGACCACCTGGCTTTCACCTAATGTGGAGGCCTCGGTATTCTATGTCCCTTAAACAATGGTGGCTTCATTTTCTTGCTCAAGCCGAAGTAAAAGAGCAAGAAGTGGTGGGGCAGTTACCCTTCACCTAAAGTGATGGGACCGCCCAGCTTTCACCTAATGTGAAGGCCTCGGTATTCTAAGTCCCTTGAACAATGGGGGCTTGATTTTCTTGCTCAAGTTGAAGTAACAGAGCAGGAAGAGGTGGGGTGGTTGACCTTCACCAAAAGTGAAGGGACCGCCTAGCTTTCATCTAATGGGAAGGCCTCGGTATTCTAACTCCCTTAAACAATGGGGCCTTGGTTTTCTTGCTCAAGTTGAAGTAAAAGAGCAAGAAGATGTGGGGCGGTTACCCTTCACCTAAAGTGAAGGGACCACCTTACTTTCACCCAATGTGAAGGCCTCGGTATTCCAAGTCCCTTAAACAATGGGGGCTTGATTTTCTTGTTCAAGTTGAAGTACAAGAGCAGGGAGAGGTGGGGTGGTTAACCTTCACCTAAAGTAAAAGGACCGCCTAGCTTTCACCTAATGTGAAGGCCTTGGTATTCTAAGTCCCTTGAACAATGGGGCATTGGGGTTCTTGCTCAAGTTGAAGTAAAAGAGCAAGAAGAGGTGGGGCGGTTACCGTTCACCTAAAGTGAAGGGACCGCCTGGCTTTCACCTAATGCGAAGGCCTCAGTATTCTATTTCCCTTAAACAATGGGGGCTTGATTTTCTTACTCAAGGTGAAGTCAAAGAGCAAGAACAGGTGAGGCGGTTACTCTTCACCTAAAGTGAAGGGACCGCCTGGCTTTCACATAGTTTGAAGGCCTCGGTGCTGTAAGTCCCTTAAACAATGGGGGCTTGATTTTCTTGCTGAAGTTGAAGTAAAAGAGCAAGAAACCACCTGGATTTCACCAAATGTGAAGGCCTCGGTATTCTAAGTCCCATAAACAATGGGGGCTTGATTTTCTTACTCAAGCTGAAGTAAAAGAGCATGAAGAGATGGGGCAGTTACCCATCACCTAAAGTGAAGGGACCGCCTGGCTTTCACCTAATGTGAAGGCCTCGGTATTCTAAGTCCCTTAAACAATGGGGGCTTGGTTTTCTTGCTCAAGTTGAAGTACAAGAGCAAGAAGAGGTGGGGCAGTTACCCTTCACATAAAGTGAAGGGACCGCCTGACTTACACCTAATGTGAAGGCCTTGGTATTCTAAGTCCCTTAAACAATGGGGGCTTGATTTTCTTGCTCAAGTTGAAGTCAAAGTGTAAGAACAGGTGGGGCGGTTACTCTTCATCTAAAGTGAAGGGACCTCCTGGCTTTCACTTAATGTGAAGGTCTCGGTATTCTAAGTCCCTTAAACAATGGGTCCTTGATTTACTTGCTCAGGTGGAAGAAAAAGAGCACGAAACCGCATGGCTTTCAGCTAATGTGATGGCTTCGGTATTCTAAGTCCCTTAAACAATGGGGGCTTGATTTTCTTGCTCAAGTTGAAGTAAAAGAGCAAGAAGAGGTGGGGCGGTTACCCTTCACCTAAAGTGAAGGGCCCGCCTAGCTTTCACCTAATGTGAAGGCCTCGGTATTCTTAGTCCCTTAAAAAATGGGGGCTTGGTTTTCTTTCTCAAGTTGGAGTAAAGGAGCAAGAAGAGGTGGGGCGGTTACCCTTCAGCTAAAGTGAAGAGACCGCCTGGCTTTCACCTAATGTGAAGGCCTCGGTATTCTGAATCCCTTAAACAATGGGGGTTTGGTATTCTTGCTCAAGTTGAAGTAAAAGAGCAAGAAGAGGTGGGGCGGTTACCCTTCACCTAAAGTGAAGGGACCGCCTAGCTTTCACCTAATGTGAAGGCCTCAGTATTCTAAGTCCCTAAACCAATGGGGGCTTGATTTTCTTGCTCAAGTTGAAGTATAAGAGCAAGAAGAGGTGGGGCAGTTACCCTTCATCGAAAGTGAAGGGACCGCCTGGCTTTCACCTAATGTGAAGGCCTCGGCATTCTGAGTCCCTTAAATAATGGGGGCTTGATTTTCTTTCTCAAGTTGAAGTAAAAGAGCAAGAAACCGCCTGGCTATCCCCTAATGTGATGGCCTCGGTATTCTAAGTCCCTTAAACAATCGGGGCTGCATTTTCTTGCTCAAGTTGATTTAAAAGAGCCGGAAGAGGTGGGGCGGTTACACTTCACCTAAAGTGAAGGGACCTCCTGGCTTTCACCTAATGTGAAGGACTCAGTATGCGAAGTCCCTTAAATAATGGGGGCCTGGTTTTCTTGCTTAAGTTGAAGTAAAAGAGCAAGAAGAGGTGGGTCGGTTACCCGTCACCTAAAGTGAAGGGACCGCGGCGCTTTCACCTAATGAGATGGCCTCGGTATTCTAAGTCCCTTAAACAATGGGGGTTTTGTTTTCATGCTCAAGTTGAGGTAAAAGAGCAAGAAGAGGTGGGGGGGTTACCCTTCCCTTAAAGTGAAGGGACCAGCCGGCTTTCACCCAATGTGAAGGCCTCGGTATTCTAAGTCCCTTAAACAATGGGAGCTTGATTTTCTCTGCTCAAGTTGAAGTAAAAGAGCAAGAAGAGGTGGGGCGGTTACCCTTCGCCAAAAGTGAGGGGACCGCTTAGCTTTCACCTAATGTGAAGGGCTCGGTATTCTAAGTCCCTTAAAAAAAGAGGGCTTGGTTTTCAAACTCAAGTTAAGTAAAAGAGCAAGAAGAGGTGGGGCGGTTACCCTTCACCTAAAGTGAAGGGACCGCCTGGCTTTCACCAAATGCGAAGGCCTCGGTATTCTAAGTCCCTCAAACAATGGGGGTTTGGTTTGTTGCTCAAGTTGAAGTAAAAGTGCAAGAAGAGGTGGGACGGTTACCCTTCACCAAAAGTTGCGGGACCGCCTGGCTTTCACCTAATGTGAAGGCCTCGGTATTCTAAGTCCCTTATACAATGAGGGCTTGATTTTCTTGCTCAAATTGAAGTAATAGAGCAAGAAGAGGTGGGGTGGTTAACCTTCACCTAAAGTGAAGGGGCCGCCTAGCTTTCACCTAATGTGAACGCCTCGGTATTCTAAATCCCTTGAACAATGGGGCCTTGGTTTTCTTGCTCAAGTTGAAGTAAAAGAGCAAGAAGAGGTGGGGCGGTTACCCTTCACCTAAAGTGAAGGGACCGCCTGGCTTTCACCTTATGTGAAGGCCACGGTATTCTAAGTCCCCTAAACAATGGGGGCTTGATTGTACTGCTCAAGTTGAAGTCAAAGGGCAAGAACAAGTGAGGCGGTTACTCTTCACCTAAAGTGCAGGGACAGCCTGGCCTTCACCTAATTTGAAGGCCTCGGTATTCTAAGTCCCTTAAACAATGGGGCCTCGGTTTTCCTGCTCAAGTTGAAGTATAAGAGCAAGAAAAGGTGGGGCGGTTACCCTTCACCTAAAGTGAAGAGACCACCTGGCATTCTCCTAATGTGAAGGCCTCGGTATTCTAAGACCTTTCAACAATGGGGGCTTGATTTTCTTGCTCTAGTTGAAGTAAAAGAGCAGGAAGAGGTGGGGCGGTTACCCTTCACCTAAAGCAAAGGGACCTCCTGGCTTTCACCTAATGTCAAGGCCTCGGTATTCTAAGTCCCTTAAACAATGGGGGTTTGGTTTTCTTGCTCAAGTTGTAGTAAAAGAGCAAGAAGAGGTGGGGCGGTTACCCTTGACCTCAAGTGAAGGGACCCCCTGGCTTTCTCCTAATGTGAAGGCCTCGGTATTCTTAGTCCCTCAAATAATGGGGTTTGCTTTTCTTGCTCAAGTTGAAGTAAAAGAGCGAGAAGAGGTGGGGCGGTTACCCTTCACCAAAAGTTAAGGGACCGCCTGGCTTTCACCTAATGTGAAGGCCTCGGTATTCTAAGTCCCTTGTACAATGAGGGCTTGATTTTCTTGCTCAAATTGAAGTAAAAGAGCAAGAAGAAGTGGGGTGGTTAACCTTCACCTAAAGTAATGGGGCCGCCTAGCTTTCACCTAATGTGAAGGGCTCGGTATTCTAAGCCCCTTAAACAATGAGGGCTTGGTTTTCTTGCTCAAGTTGAAGTAAAAGAGCAAGAAGAGGTGGGGCGGTTACCCTTCACCTAAGGTGAAGGGACCGCCTGGCTTACACCAAATGTGAAGCCCTCGGTATTCTAAGTCCCTTAAACAATGGGGGCTTGATTTTCTTTTTCAAGTTGAAGTAAAAGACCAAGAAGAGGTGGGGCGGTTACACTTCACCAAAAGTGAAGGGACCGCTTGGCTTTCACCTATTGTGAAGGACTCGGTATGCTAAGTCCCTCAACCAATGGGGGCTTGGTTTTCTTGCTTAAGTTGAAGTAAAAGTGCAAGAAGAGGTGGGGCGGTTACCCGTCACCTAAAGTTAAGGGACCGCAGGGCATTCACCTAATGAGAAGGCCTCGGTATTCTAAGTCCCTTAAACAATGGGGGCTTGATTTTATTTTTCAAGTTGAAGTAAAAGAGCAGGAAGAGGTGAGGCCGTTACTCTTCACCTAAAGTGCATGGACCGCCTGGCTTTCATCTAATTTGAAGGCCTCGGTGTTCTAAGTCCCTTAAACAATGGGGGCTTGATTTTCTTGCTCAAGTTGAAGTAAAAGAGCAAGAAAAGGTGGGGCGGTTACCCTTAACCTGAAGTGAAGGGACCGCCTAGCTTTCACCTAATGTGAAGGGCTCGGTATTCTAAGTCCCTTAAACAATGAGGGCTTTGTTTTCTTACTCATGTTGAAGTAAAAGAGCAAGAAGTGGTGGGGCGGTTACCCTTCACCTAAAGTGAAGGGACCGCCTGGCTTGCACCAAATGTGAAGGCCTCGGTATTCTAAGTCCCCTAAACAATGGGGGCTTGATTTTCTTTTTCAAGTTGAAGTAAAAGAGCAGGAAGAGGTGAGGCCGTTACTCTTCACCTAAAGTGCATGGACTGCCAGGCTTTCACCTAATGTGAAGGCCTCGGTATTCTAAGTCCCTTATACAATGAGGGCTTGATTTTCTTGCTCAAATTGAAGTAAAAGAGCAAGAAGAGGTGGGGTGGTTAACCTTCACCTAAAGTAATGGGGCCGCCTAGCTTTCACCTGAGGTGAAGGCCTCGGTATTCTAAGTCCCTTGAACAATGGGGCCTTGGTTTTCTTGCTCAAGTTGAAGTAAAAGAGCAAGAAGAGGTGGGGTGGTTACCCTTCACCTAAAGTGAAGGGACCGCCTGGCTTTCACCTAATATGAAGGCCTCGGTATTCTAAGTCCCTTAAACAATGGGGGCTTGATTTTCCTGCTCAAGTTGAAGTCAAAGAGCAAGAACAGGTGAGGCGGTTACTCTTCACCTAAAGTGCAGGGACCGCCTGGCTTTCACCTAATTTGAAGGCCTTGGTATTCTAAATCCCATAAACAATGGGGGCTTGATTTTCTTACTCAAGCTGATGTCAAAGAGCAAGAAGAGGTGGGGCGGTTACCCATCACCTAAAGTGAAGGGACCGCCTAGCTTTCACCTAATGTGAAGGCCTCGGTATTCTATGTGCCTTAACAAATGGGGGCTTGATTTTCTTGCTCAAGTAGAAGTATAAGAGCAAGAAGAGGTGGGGCGGTTACCCTTCACTGAAAGGGAAGGGACCGCCTGGCTTTCACCTAATGTGAAGGCCTCGGTGTTCTGAGTCCCTTAAACAATGGGGGTTTGGTTTTCTTGCTCAGGTTGAAGTAAAAGAGCAAGAAGAGGTGGGGCGGTTACCCTTCACCTAAAGTGAAGGGACCACCTAGCTTTCTCCTAATGTGAAGACCCCGGTATTCTAAGTCCTTTAAACAATTGGGGCTTGATTTTCTTGCTCAAGTCGAAGTCAAAGAGCAAGAAACCGCCTGGCTTTCACCTAATGTGATGGCCTCGGTATTCTAAGTCCCTTAAACAATGGGCGCTTGATTTTCTTGCTCAAGTTGATGTAAAAGAGCAGGAAGAGGTGGGGCGGTTACACTTCACCTAAAGTGCAGGGACCTCCTAGCTTTCACCTAATGTGAAGGACTCGGTATTCGAAGTCCCTTAAACAATGGGGCTTGGTTTTCTTGCTTAAGTGGAAATAAAAGAGCTAGAAGAGGTGGGGCGGTTACCCGTCACCTAAAGTGAAGGGACCGCGGGGCTTTCACCTAATGAGAAGGCCTCGGTATTCTAAGTCCCTTAAACAACGGGGGCTTGGTTTTCTTGCTGAATTTGAAGTCAAAGAGCAAGAAGTGGTGGGGCGGTTACCCTTCACCTAAAGTGAAGGGACTGCCTAGCCTTTACCTAATGTGAAGGCCTCGGTATTCTGAGTCCCTTAAATAATGGGGGTTTTGTTTTCTTGCTCAAGTTGAAGCAAAAGAGCAAGAAAAGGTGCGGCGGTTACCCTTCACCTAAAGTGAAGGGACCAACCGGCTTTCACCCAATGTGAAGGCCTCGGTATTCTAAGTCCCTTAAACAATGGGGGCTTGATTTTCTTGCTCAAGTTGAAGTAAACGAGCAAGAAGAGGTGGGGCGGTTACCCTTCACCTAAAGTGAGGGGACCGCCTAGCTTTCACCTAATGTGAAGGGCTCGGTATTCTAAGTCCCTTAAACAAAGAGGGCTTGGATTTATTACTCAAGTTGAAGTAAAAGAGCAAGAAGAGGTGGGGCGGTTACCCATCACCTAAAGTGAAGGGACCGCCTGGCTTTCACCAAATGCGAAGGCCTCGGTATTCGAAGTCCCTCAAACAATGGGGGTTTGGTTTTCTTGCTCAAGTTGAAGTAAAAGAGCAAGAAGAGGTGGGGCGGTTAGCCTTCACCAAAAGTTAAGGGACCGCTTGGCTTACACCTACTGTGAAGGCCTCGGTATTCTAAGTCCCTTATACAATGGGGGCTTGATTTTCTTGCTCAAGTTGAAGTAAAAGAAGAAGAAGTGGTGAGGCGGTTACCCTTCACCTAAAGTGAAGAGACCGCCTAGCTTTCCCCTAATATGAAGGCCTCGGTATGCTAAGTCCCTTAAACAATGGGGGCTTGATTTTCTTGCTCAAGTTCAAGTAAAAGAGCAAGAAGAGGTGGGGCGGTTACCCTCCACCTAAAGTGAAGGGACCGCCTTGCTTTCACCTAATGTGAAGGACTCGGTATTCTAAGTCTCTTAAACAATGGGGCCTTGGTTTTCTTGCTTAAGTTGAAGAATAAGGGCAAGAAGAGGCGGGGCGGTTACCCTTCACCTAAAGTGAAGAGACCACCTGGCATTTTCCTAATGAGAAGGCCTCGGCATTCTAAGTCCCTTCAACAATGGGGGCTTGATTTTCGGGCTCAAGTTGAAGTAAAAGAGCAGGAAGAGGTCGGGCGGTTACCCTTCACCTAAAGTGAAGGGACCTCCTGGATTTCACCTAATGTCAAGGCCTCGGTATTCTAAGTCCCTTATACAATGGGTGCTTGATTTTCTTGCTCAAATTGAAGTAAAAGAGCAAGAACAGGTGAGGCCGTTACTCTTTACCTAAATTGCAGGGACCGCCTAGCTTTCCCCTAATTTGAAGGCCTCGGAATTCTAAGTCCTTTAAACAATGGGGGCTTGATTTTCTTGCTCAAGTTGAAGTAAAAGAGCAAGAAACCGCCTGGCTTTCACCTAATGTGAAGGCCTCCGTATTCTAAGTCCCATAAACAATGGGGGCTTGATTTTCGTGCTCAAGCTGAAGTCAACGAGCAAAAAGAGGTGGGGCGGTTACCCATCACCTTAAATTAAGGGACCCCCTAGCTTTCACCCAATGTGAAGGCCTCGGTATTCTATGTGCCTTAACCAATGGGGGCTTGATTTTTTTGCTCAAGCAGAAGTATAAGAGCAAGAAGAGGTGGGGCGGTTACCCTTCACCGAAAGTGGAGGGACCACCTGGCTTTCACCTTATGTGAAGGCCTCGGTATTCTGAGTCCCTTAAACAATGGGGGTTTGGTTTTCTTGCTCAGGTTGAAGTAAAAGAGCTAGAAGAGGTGGGGCGGTTACCCTTCACCAAAAGTGAAGGGACCACCTAGCTTTCACCTAATGTGAAGGCTTCGGTATTTTAAGTCCTTTAAACAATGGGGGCTTGATTTTCTTGCTCAAGTCGAAGTAAAAGAGCAAGAAACCGCCTGGCTTTCACCTAATGTGATGGCCTCGGTATTCTAAGTCCCTTAAACATAGGGGGCTTGATTTTCTTACTCAAGTTGATGTAAAAGAGCAGGAAGAGGTGGGGCGGTTACACTTCACCTAAAGTGAAAGGACCGCTTGTCTTTCACCTATTGTGAAGGACTCGGTATGCTAAGTCCCTCAACCAATGAGGGCTTGGTTTTCTTGCTTATGTTGAAGTAAAAGAGCAAGAAGAGGTGGGGCGGTTACGCGTCACCTAAAGTTAAGGGACCGCAGGGCATTCACCTACCGAGAAGGCCTCGGTATTCTAAGTCCCTTAAACAATTGGGGCTTGATTTTCTTTTTCAAGTTGAAGTAAAAGAGCAGGAAGAGGTGAGGCCGTTACTCTTCACCTAAAGTGCATGGACCGCCTGGCTTTCATCTAATTGGAAGGCCTCGGTGTTCTAAGTCCCTTAAACAGTGGGGGCCTGATTTTCTTGCTCAAGTTGAAGTAAAAGAGCAATAAATCCCCTTGCTTTCACCTAATGTGAAGGCCTCCGTATTCTAAGTCCCATAAACAATGGGGGCTTGATTTTCTTGCTCAAGCTGAAGTCAAAGAGCAGGAAGAGGTGGGGCGGTTACCCATCACCCAAAGTTAAGGGACCGCCTAGCTTTCACCCAATGTAAAGGCCTCGGTATTCTATGTGCCTTAACCAATGGAGGCTGGATTTTTTTTGCTCAAGTAGAAGTATAAGAGCAAGAAGAGGTGGGCCGGTTACCCTTCACCGAAAGTGAAGGGACCACCTAGCTTTCACCTAATGCGAAGTCCTCGGTATTCTGAGTCCCTTAAACAATGGGGGTTTGGTTTTCTTGCTCAGGTTGAAGTAAAAGAGCAAGAAGAGGTGGGGCGGTTACCCTTCACCTAACGTGAAGGGACCGCAGAGCTTTCACCTAATGTGAAGGCCTCGGTATTCTAAGTCCCCTAAGCAATGGGGGCTTGATTTTGTTTTTCAAGTTGAAGTAAAAGAGCAGGAAGAGGTGGGGTGGTTACCCATCACCTAAAGTGAAGGGACCGCCTATCTTTCACCTAATGTGATGGCCTAGATATACTGCGTCCCTTAATCAATAGGGGTTTGGTTTTCTTTCTCAAGTTGAAGTGAAAGAGCAGGAAGAGGTGGGGCGGTTACCCTTCACCTATAGTTAAGGGACCGGCCGACTTTCACCCAATGTGAAGGCCTCGGTATTCTAAGTCTCTTAAACAATGGGGGCTTGATTTTCTTGCTCAAGTTGAAGTAAAGGAGCAAGAAAAGGTGGGGCGGTTACCCTTAACCTAAAGTGAAGGGACCGCCTAGCTTTCACCTAATGTGAAGGGCTCGGTATTCTAAGTCCCTTAAACAATTAGGGCTTGGTTTTCTTACTCATGGTGAAGTAAAAGAGCAAGAAGTGGTGGGGCGGTTACCCTTCACCTAAAGGGAAGGGACCGCCTGGCTTACGCCAAATGTGAAGGCCTCGGTAGTCTAAGTCCCTTAAACAATGGGGGTTTGGTTTTCTTGCTCAAGTTGAAGTAAAAGAGCAAGAAGAGGTGGGGCGGTTACCCTTCACCAAAAGTTAAGGGACCGCCTGGCTTTCACCAAATGTGAGGGCCTCGATATTCTAAGTCCCTTATACAATGGGGGCTCGATTTTCTTGCTCAAATTGAAGTAAAGGAGCAAGGAGAGGTGGGGCGGTTACCCTTCACCTAAAGTGAAGGGACCGCCTAGCTTTCACCTATTGTGAAGGCCTCGGTATGCTAAGTCCCTTAAACAATGGAGCCTTGATTTTCTTGCTCAAGTTGAAGTGAAAGAGCAAGAAGAGGTGGGGCGGTTACCCTTCACCGAAAGTGAAGGGACCGCCTGGCTTTCACCTAATGTGATGGCCTAGGTGTACTGAGTCCCTTAATCAATGGGGGTTTGGTTTTCTTGCTCAAGTTCAAGTGAAAGAGCAAGAAGAGGTGGGGCGGTTACCCTTCGCCTATAGTGAAGGGACCGGCCGACTTTCACCCAATGTAAAGGCCTCGGTATTCTAAGTCCCTTAAACAATGGGGGCTTGATTTTCTTGCTCAAGTTGAAGTAAAAGAGCAAGAAAAGGTGGGGCGGTTACCCTTAACCTAAAGTGAAGGGACCGCCTAGCTTTCACCTAATGTGAAGTGCTCGGTTTTCTAAGTCCCTTAAACAATGAGGGCTTGGTTTTCTTACTCATGTTGAAGTAAAAGAGCAAGAAGTGGTGGGGCGGTCACCCTTCACCTAAGGTGAAGGGACTGCCTGGCTTTCACCAAATGTGAAGGCCTCGGTATTCTAAGTCCCTTAAACAATGGGGGTTTGGTTTTCTTGCTCAAGTTGAAGTAAAAGAGCAAGAAGGGGTGGGGCGGTTACCCTTCACCAAAAGTTAAGGGACCGCCTGGCTTTCACCGAATGTGAGGGCCTCGATATTCTAAGTCCCTTATGCATTGGGGGCTCGATTTTCTTGCTCAACTTGATGTAAAGGAGCAAGGAGAGGTGGGGCGGTTACCCTTCACCTAAAGTGAAGGGACCGCCTAGCTTTCACCTAATGTGAAGGCCTCGGTATGCGAAGTCCCTTAAACAATGGAGCCTTGATTTTCTTGCTCAAGTTGAAGTGAAAGAGCAAGAAGAGGTGGGGCGGTTACCCTTCACCGAAAGTGAAGGGACCGCCTGGCTTTCACCTAATGTGAAGGCCTCGGTATTCTGAGCCCCATAAACAATGGGGGTTTGGTTTTCTTGCTCAGGTTCAAGTAAAAGAGCAAGAAGAGGTGGGGCGGTTACCCTTCACCTAAAGTGAAGGGACCACCTAGCTTTCTCCTAATGTGAAGGCCTCGGTATTCTAAGTCCTTTAAACATTGGGGGATTGATTTTCTTGTTCAAGTCGAAGTAAAAGGGCAAGAAACCACCTGGCTTTCACCTAATGTGATGGCCTCGGTATGCGAAGTCCCTTAAACAATGGGGGCTTGGTTTTCTTGCTTAAGTTGAAGTAAAAGGGCAAGAAGAGGTGGGGCTGTTACCCGTCACCTCAAGTGAAGGGACCGCGGGGCTTTCACCTAATGAGAAGGTCTCGGTTTTCAAAGTCCCTTAAACAATGGGGGCTTGGTTTTCTTGCTGAAGTTGAAGTTAAAGAGCAAGAAGGGGTGGGGCGGTTACCCTTCACCTAAAGTGAAGGGACCGCCCAGTTTTCACCTAATGCGAAGGCCTAGGTATTCTAAGTCCCTTAAACAATGGGGCCATTGTTTTCTTGCTCAAGTTGAAGTAAACGAGCAAGAAGAGGTGGGGGGGTTACCCTTCCCCGAAAGTGAAGGGACCACCTGGCTTTCACCTAATGGGAAGGCCTCGGTATTCTGAGTCCCTTAAACAATGGGGGTTTTGTTTTCTTGCTCAAGTTGAAGTAAAAGAGCAAGAAGAGGTGGGGCGGTTACCCTTCACCGAAAGTGAGGGGACCGCCTAGCTTTCACCTAATGTGAAGGGCTCGGTATTCTAAGTCCCTTAAACAATGGGGGCTTGATTTTCTTGTTCAAGTCGAAGTATAAGAGCAAGAAACCGCCTGGCTTTCACCTAATGTGATGGCCTTAGTATTCTAAGTCCCTTAAACAATGGGGGCTCGATTTTCTTACTCAAGTTGATGTAAAAGAGCAGGAAGAGGTGGGGCGGTTACACTTCACCTAAAGGGAAGGGACCTCCTAGCTTTCTCCTGATGTGAAGGACTCGGTATGCGAAGTCCCTTAAACAATGGGGGCTTGGTTTTCTTGCTTAAGTTGAAGTAAAAGAGCAAGAAGAGGTGGGGTTGTTACCCGTCACCTAAAGTGAAGGGACCGCGGGGCTTTCACCTAATGATATGGCCTCGGTATTCTAAGTCCCTTAAACAATGGGGGTTTGGTTTTCTTGCTGAAGTTGAAGTCAAAGAGCAAGAAGCAGTGGGGCGGTTACCCTTCACCTAAAGTGAAGGGACCGCCTAGCCTTTATCTAATGTGAAGGCCTCGGTATTCTAAGTCCCTTAAACAATGGGGGCTTGATTTTCTTGCTCAAGTTGAAGTAAAAGACCGGGAAGAAGTGGGGCGGTTAACCTTCACCTAAAGTTAAGGGACAGCAGGGCTTTCACCTAATGAGAAGGCCTCAGTATTCTAAGTCCCTTAAACAATGGGGGCTTGATTTTCTTTTTCAAGTTGAAGTAAAGGAGCAAGAAGAGGTGAGGCCGTTACTCTTCACCTAAAGTGCAGGGACCGCCTGGCTTTCACCTCATTTGAAGGCCTCGGTATTTTAAGTCCCTTAAACAATGGGGGCTTGATTTTCTTGCTCAAGTTGAAGTAAAAGAGCAAGAAACCGCCTAGCGTTCCCCTAATGTGAAGGCCTCCGTATTCTAAGTCCCATAAACAATGGGGGCTTTATTTTCTTACTCAAGCTGAAGTCAAAGAGCAAGAAGAGGTGGGGTGGTTACCCATCACCTAAAGTTAAGGGACCGCCTAGCTTTCACCTAATGTGAAGGCCTCGGTATTCTATGTGCCTTAACCAATGGGGGCTTGATTTTTTTGCTCAAGTAGAAGTCTAAGAGCAAGAAGAGGTGGGGCGGTTACCCTTCACCGAAAGCGAAGGGACCACCTGGCTTTCACCTAATGCGAAGGCCTCGGTATTCTGAGTCCCTTAAACAATGGGGGTTTGGTTTTCTTGCTCAGGTTGAAGTAAAAGAGCAAGAAGAGGTGGGGCGGTTACCCTTCACCTAAAGTGAAGGGACCACTTAGCTTTAACCTAATGTGAAGGCCTCGGGATTCTAAGTCCTTTAAACAATGGGGGCTTGATTTTCTTGCTCAAGTCGAAGTAAAAGAGCAAGAAACCGCCTGGCTTTCACCGAATGTGATGGCCTCGGTATTCTAATTCCCTTAATCATAGGGGGCTGGATTTTCTCGCTCAAGTTGATGTAAAAGAGCAGGAAGAGGTGGGGCGGTTACACTTCACCTAAAGTGAAGGGACTGCTTGGCTTTCACCTAATGTGAAGGACTCGGTATGCTAAGTCCCTCAAACAATGGGGGCTTGGTTTTCTTGCTTAAGTTGAAGTAAAAGAGCAAGAAGTGGTGGGGAGGTTACACTTCACCTAAAGTGAAGGGAATGCCTAGCTTTCACCTAATGAGAAGGCCTCGGTATTCTAAGTCCCTTAGACAATGGGGGCTTGATTTTCTTTTTCAAGTTGAAGTAAAAGAGCAGGAAGAGGTGGGGTGGTTACCCGTCACCTAAAGTGAAGGGACCGCCTATCTTTCACCTAATGTGATGGCCTAGGTATACGGAGTCCCTTAAACAATGGGGGTTCGGTTTTCTTGCTCAAGTTGAAGTGAAAGAGCTAGAAGAGGCGGGGCGGTTACCCTTCACCTATGGTGAAGGGACCAGCCGACTTTCACCCAATGTGAAGGCCTCCGTATTATAAGTCCCTTAAACAATAGGGGCTTGATTTTCTTGCTCAAGTTGAAGTAAAAGAGCAAGAAAAGTGGGGGCGGTTACCCTTAACCTAAAGTGAAGGGACCGCCTAGCTTTCACCTAATGTGAAGGGCTCGGTATTCTAAGTCCCTTAAACAATGAGGGCTTGGTTTTCTTACTCAAGTTGAAGTAAAAGAGCAAGAAGTGGTGGGGCGGTTACCATTCACCAAAAGTTAAGGGACCGCCTGGCTTTCACCGAATGTGAGGGCCTTGGTATTCTAAGTCCCTTATACACTGGGGGCTCAATTTTCTTGCTCAAATTGAAGTAAAGGAGCAAGGAAAGGTGGGGCGGTTACCCTTCACCTAAAGTGAAGGGACCGCCTAGCTTTCACCTAATGTGAAGGCCTCGGTATGCTAAGTCCCTTAAACAATGGGGCCTTGATTTTCCTGCTCAAGTTGAAGTGAAAGAACAAGAAGAGGTGGGGCGGTTACCCTTCACCGATAGTGAAGGGACCGCCTAGCTTTCACCTAATGTGAAGGCCTCGGTATTCTGAGTCCCATAAACAATGGGGGTTTGGTTTTCTTGCTCAGGTTGAAGTAAAAGAGCAAGAAGAGGTGGGGCGGTTACCCTTCACCTAAAGTGAAGGGACCACCTAGCTTTCTCCTAATGTGAAGGCCTCGGCATTCTATGTCCTTTAAACAATGAGGGCTTGATTTTCTTGGTCAAGTCCAAGTAAAAGAGCAAGAAACCGCCTGGCTTTCACCTAATGCGATGGCCTCGGTATTCTAAGTCCCTTAAACAATGGGGGCTTGATTTTCTTGCTCAAGTTGATGTAAAAGAGCAGGAAGAGGTGGGGCGGTTACACTTCACCTAAAGGGGCGGGACCTCCTGGCTTTCACCTAATGAGAATGACTCGGTATGCGAAGTCCCTTAAACAATGGGGGCTTGGTTTTCTTGCTTAAGTTGAAGTAAAAGAGCAAGAAGAGGTGGGGCTGTTACCCGTCACCTCAAGTGTAGGGACCGCAGGGCTTTCACCAAATGAGAAGGCCTCGGTTTTCTAAGTCCCTTAAACAATGGGGGCTTGGTTTTCTTGCTGAAGTTGAAGTCAAAGAGCAAGAAGTGGTGGGGCGGTTACCCTTCACCTAAAGTGAAGGGACCGCCTAGCCTTTATCTAATGTGAAGGCCTCGGTATTCTAAGTCCCTTAAACAATGGGGGTTTGATTTTCTTGCTCAAGTTGAAGTAAAAGACCGGGAAGAAGTGGGGTGGTTAACCTTCACCTAAAGTGAAGGGACCGCCCAACTTTCACCTAATGCGAAGGCCTCGGTATTCTAAGTCCCTTAAACAATGGGGCCGTTGTTTTCTTGCTCAAGTCGAAGTAAACGAGCAAGAAGAGGTGGGGGGGGTTACCCTTCCCCTCAAGCGAAGGGACCACCTGGCTTTCAGCTAATGTGAAGGCCTCGGTATTCTGAGTCCCTTAAACAATGGGGGTTTTGTTTTCTTGCTCAAGTTGACGTAAAAGAGCAAGAAGAGGTGGGGTGGTTACCCTTCACCGAAAGTGAGGGGACCGCCTAGCTTTCACCTAATGTGAAGGGCTCGGTATTCTAAGTCCCTTAAACAATGGGGGCTTGATTTTATTGGTCAAGTCGAAGTATAAGAGCAAGAAACCGCCTGGCTTTCACCTTATGTGATGCCCTCAGTATTCTAAGTCCCTTAAACAATGGGGGCTTGATTTTCTTGCTCAAGTTGATGTTAAAGAGCAGGAAGTGGTGATGCGGTTACACTTCACCAAAAGTGAAGGGACCTCCTGGGTTTCACCTAATGTGAAGGACTCGGTATGCAAAGTCCCTTAAACAATGGGGCTTGCTTTTCTTGCTTAAGTTGAAGTAAAAGAGCAAGATGAGGTGGAGCTGTTACCCGTCACCTAAAGTGAAGGGACCGTGGGGCTTTCACCTAATGAGAGGGCCTCGGTATTCTAAGTCCCTTAAACAATGGGGGCTTGGTTTTCTTGCTGAAGTTGAAGTCAAAGAGCAAGAAGTGGTGGGGCGGTTACCCTTCACCTATAGTGAAGGGACCGCCTAGCCTTTATCTAATGTGAAGGCCTCGGTATTCTAAGTCCCTTAAACAATGGGGGCTTGATTTTCTTGCTCAAGTTGAAGTAAAAGACCGGGAAGAAGTGGGGTGGTTAACCTTCACCTAAAGTGAAGGGACCGCCCAGCTTTCACCTAATGTGAAGGCCTCGGTATTCTAAGTCCCATAAACAATGGGGCCTTTGTTTTCTTACTCAAGTTGAAGCAAACGAGCAAGAAAGGGTGGGGGGGTTACCCTTCCCCTAAAGTGAAGGGACCACCTGGCTTTCACCTAATGTGAAGGCCTCGGTATTCTGAGTCCCTTAAACAATGGGGGTTTTGTTTTCGTGCTCAAGTTGAAGTAAAAGAGCAAGAAGAGGTGGGGCGGTTACCCTTCACCTAAAATGAGGGGACCGCCTGGCTTTCACCTAATGTGAAGGGCTCGGTATTCTAAGTCCCTTCAACAAAGGGGGCTTGGTTTTATTACTCAAGTTGAAGTAAAAGAGCAAGAAGAAGTGGCGCGGTTACCCATCACCTAAAGTGAAGGGACCGCCTGGCTTTCACCAAATGCGAAGGCCTCGGTATTCTAAGTCCCTCAAACAATGGGGGTTTGGTTTTCTTGCTCAAGTTGAAGTAAAAGAGCAAGAAGAGGTGGGGCGGTTAGCCTTCACCAAAAGTTAACGGACCGCTTGGCTTACACCTAATATGAAGGCCTCGGTATTCTAAGTCCCTTCTACAATGGCGACTTGATTTTCTTGCTCAAATTGAAGTAAAAGAGCAAGAAGCTGTGGGGCGGTTACCCTTCACGTAAAGTGAAGAGACCGCCTAGCTTTCACCTAATGTGAAGGCCTCGGTATGCTAAGTCCCTTAAACAGTGGGGGCTTGATTTTCTTGCTCAAGTTGAAGTAAAAGAGCAAGAAGAGGTGGGGCGGTTGCCCTTCACCTAAAGTGAAGGGACCCCCTTGCTTTCACCTAATGTGAAGGACTCAGTATTCTAAGTCCCTTAAAAAATGGGGCCTGGGTTTTCTTGCTCAAGTTGAAGTATAAGGGCAAGAAGAGCCGGGGCGGTTACCCTTCACCTAAAGTGAAGGGACCGCCTGGCTTTCACCTAATGTGAAGGCCTCGGTATTCTAAGTCCCTTAAACAATGGGGGCTTGATTTTCCGGCTCAAGTTGAAGTCAAAGAGCAAGAAGAGGTGAGGCCGTTACTCTTCACCGGGCATTCTCCTTATATGAAGGCCTCGGTATTCTAAGTCCCTTCAACAATGGGGGCTTGATTTTCTTGCTCAAGTTGAAGTAAAAGTGCAGGAAGTGGTGGAGCGGTTACCCTTCACCTGAAGTGAAGAGACCTCCTGGCTTTCACCTAATGTCAAGGCCTCGGCATTCTAAGTCCCTCATACAATGAGGGCTTGATTTTCTTGCTCAAATTGAAGTAAAAGAGCAAGAAGAGGTGGGGTGGTTAACCTTCACCTAAAGTGAAGGGGCCGCCCAGCTTTCACCTAATGTGAAGGCCTCTGTGGTCTAAGTCCCTTGAACAATAGGGCCTTGGTTTTCCTGCTCAAGTTGAAGCAAAAGAGCAAGAAGAGGTGGGGCGTATACCCTTCACCTAAAGTGAAGGGACCGCCTGGCTTTCACCTAATGTGAAGGCCTCGGTATTCTAAGTCCCTTAAACAATGGGGGCTTGATTTTCCGGCTCAAGTTGAAGTCAAAGAGCAAGAAGAGGTGAGGCCGTTACTCTTCACCTAAAGTGCAGGGACCGCCAAGCTTTCACCTAATTTGAAGGCCTCGGTATTCTAAGTCCCTTAAACAATGGGGGCTTGATTTTGTTGCTCAAGTTGAAGTAAAAGAGCAAGAAACCGCCTGGCTTTCACCTAATGTCAAGGCCTCCGTATTCTAAGTCCCATAAACAATGGGGGCTTGATTTTCTTGCTCAAGCTGAAGTCAAAGAGCAAGAAGAGGTCGGGCGGTTACCCATCACCTAAAGTGAAGGGACCGCCTAGCTTTCACCTAATGTGAAGGCCTCGGTATTCTATGTGCCTTAACCAATGGGGGCTTGATTTTCTTGTTCAAGTAGAAGTATAAGAGCAAGAAGAGGTGGGGCGGTTACCCTTCACCGAAAGTGAAGGGACCGCCTGGCTTTCACCCAATGTGAAGGCCTCGATATTCTGAGTCCCTCAAACACTGGGGGTTTGGTTTTCTTGCTCAGGTTGAAGTAATAGAGCAAGAAGAGGTGGGGCGGTTACCCTTCACCTAAAGTGAAGGGACCACCTAGCTTGGACCTAATGTGAAGGCCTCGGTATTCTAAGTCCTTTAAACAACGGGGGCTTGATTTTCTTGCTCAAGTCGAAGTAAAAGAGCAAGAAACCACCTGGCCTTCAACTAATGTGATGGCCTCGCTATTCTAAGTCCCTTAAACAATGGGGGCTTGATTTTCTTGCTCAAGTTGATGTAAAAGAGAAGGAAGAGGTGGGGCGTTTACACTTCACCTAAATTGAAGGGACCGCTTGGCTTTCACCTAATGTGAAGGACTCGGTATGCTAAGTCCCTCAAACAATGGGGGCTTGGTTTTCTTGCTTAAGTTGAAGTAAAAGAGCAAGAAGAGGTGGAGCGGTTACCCGTCACCTAAAGTGAAGGGACCACGGGCTTTCACCTAATGAGAAAGCCTCGGTATTCTAAGCCCCTTAAACAATGGGGGCTTGATTTTCTTTTTCAAGTTGAAGTAAAAGAGCATGAAGAGGTGGGGTGGTTACCCATCACCTAAAGTGAAGGGACCGCCTAGCTTTCACCGAATGTGAAGGCCTAGGTATACTGTGTCCTTTAGACAATGGGGGTTTAGTTTTCTTGCTCAAGTTGAAGTGAAAGAGCAAGAAGAGGTGGGGCGGTTACCCTTCACCTAAAGTGAAGGGACCAGCCGACTTTCACCCAATGCGAAGGCCTCGGTATTCTAAGTCCCTTAAACAGTGGGGGCTTGATTTTCCTGCTCTAGTTGAAGTAAAAGAGCAAGAAGAGGTGGGGTGGTTACCCTTAACCTAAAGTGAAAGGACTGCCTAGCTTTCACCTAATGTGAAGGGCTCGGTATTCTAAGTCCCTTAAACAATGAGGGCTAGGTTTTCTTACTCAAGTTGAAGTAAAAGAGCAAGAAGTGGTGGGGCGGTTACCCTTCACCTAAAGTGAAGGGACCGCCTGGCTTTCACCTAATGTGATGGCCTCGGTATTCTACGCCCCTTAAACAAAGGGCGTTTGGTTTTCTTGCTCAAGTTGAAGTAAAACAGCAAGAAGAGGTGGGGCGGTTACCCTTCACCTAAAGTGAAGGGACTGCCTGGCTTTCACCTAATGTAAAGGCCTCGGTATTCTAAGTCCCCTAAACAATGGAGGTTTGGTTTTCTTGCTCAAGTTGAAGTAAAAGAGCAAGAAGTGGTGGGGCGGCTACCCTTCACCTAAAGTAAAGGGACCGCCAGGCTTTCACCTAATGTGAAGGCCTCGTTATTCGAAGTCCCTTAAACAATGGGGGCTTGGTTTTCTTGCTCAAGTTGAACTAAAAGATCAAGAAGAGGTGGGGCAATTACCCTTCACCTAAAGTGAAGGGACCGCCTAGCTTTCACCTAATGTGAAAGCCACGGTATTCTAAGTCCCTTAAACAATGGAGGCTTGGTTTTCTTGCACAAGTTGAAGTAAAAGTGTAAGAAGAGGTGCGGCGGTTACCCTTCACTAAAGTGAAGGGACCACCTGGCCTTCACCTAATGTGAAGGCCACATTATTCTCAGTCCCTTATACAATGGGGGATTGGTTTTCTTGCACAAGTTGAAGTAAAAGTGTAAGAAGAGGTGCGGCGGTTACCCTTCACTAAAGTGAAGGGACCGCCTGGCCTTCACCCAATGTGAAGGACACAGTATTCTCAGTCCCTTGACCAATGGGGGTTTTGTTCCCTTGCTCAAGTTGAAGTATAAGGGCAAGAAGAGATTGGGCGGTTACACTTCACCTAAAGTGAAGGGACCGCCTGGCTTTCACCTAATGTGAAGGCCTCGGTATTCTAAGTCCCTTAAACGGCGGGGGTTTGGTTTTCTTGCACAAGTTGAAGTAAAAGAGCAAGAAGAGGTGGGGCGGTTACCCTTAACCTAAAGTGAAGATACCGCATAGCTTTCACCTAATGTGAAGGCCTCAGTATTCTAAGTCCCTTAAACATTGGGGGCATGGTTTTCTTGCTCTAGTTGAAGTAAAAGAGCAAGAAGAGGTGGGGCGGTTACCCTTCACCTAAAGTGAAGGGACCGCCTGGCTTTCACATAATGTGAAGTCCTCGGTGTTCTAAGTCCCTTAAACAATGGGGACTTGATTGTTTTGTTCAAATTGAAGTGGAACAGCAAGAAGAGGTGGGGCGGTTACCCTTCACCTAAAGTGAAGGGACTGCCTGGCTTTCACCTAAGGTGAAGGCCTCGTTGTTCTAAGTCCCTTAAACAATGGGGGCTTGATTTTTTTTCTCAAATTGAAGTGAAACTGCAAGAAGAGGTGGGGCGGTTACCCTTCACCTAAAGTGAAGGGACCGCCTGGCTTTCACCTAATGTTATGGCCTCGGTGTTCTAAGTCCCTTAAACAATGGGGGCTTGATTTTCTTGCACAAGTTGAAGTAAAAGAGCAAGAAGAGGTGGGGCGGTTACCCTTCACCTAAAGTGAAGGGACTGCCTGGCTTTCACCGAATGTCAAGGCCTCAGTATGCTAAGTCCCTTAAACAATGGGGGCTTGGTTTTCTTGCTCTAGTTGAGTCAAAGAGCAAGAAGCGGTGGGGCGGTTACCCTTCACCAAAAGGGAAGGGACCGCCTGGCTTTCACCTAATGTGACAGCCTCGGTATTCTAAGTCCAGTAAAACAATGGGGGCTTGATTTTCTTGCTCAAGTAGAAGAAAAAGAGCAAGAAACCGCCTGGCTTTCACCTAATGTGAAGGCCTCGGTATTCTAAGTCCTTTAAACAATGGGGGCTTGATTTTCTTGCTCAGGCTGAAGTAATAGAGCAAGAAGAGGTGGGGCGGTTACCCATTAACTAAAGTAAAGGGACCGCCTAGCTTTCACCTAATGCGAAGCCTTCGTTATTCTAAGTCCCTTAAACAATGGGGGCTTGGTTTTCTTGCTCAACTTGAAGTAAAAGAGCAAGAAGAGGTGGGGCGGTAACCCTTCACCTAAAGTGAAGGGACCGCCTGGCTTTCACCTAATGTGAAGGCCTCGATATTCTAAGTCCCTTAAACAATGGGGGCTTGATTTTCTTGCTCAAGTTGAAGTCAAAGGGCAAGAACTGGTGGGCTGGTTACTCTTCTCCTAAAGTGGAGGGACACCCTGGCTTTCACCTAATGTGAAGGCCTCGGCATTCGAAGTCCCTTAAATAATGGGGGCTTGATTTTCTTGCTCAAGTCGAAGTAAAAGAGCAAGAAACAGCCTGGATTTCACCTAATGTGATGGCCACGGTATTCTAAGTCCCTTAAACAATGGGGGCTTGATTTTCTTGCTCAAGTTGAAGTAAAAGAGCAGGAAGAGGTGGGGCGGTTACCCTAACCTAAAGTGAAGGGACCGCCTAGCTTTCACCTAATGTGAAGGCCCCGGTATGCTAAGTCCCTTAAACAATGGGGGCTTGATTTTCCTGCTCAAGTTGAAGTCAAAGAGCAAGAAAAGGTGAGGCCGTTACTTTTCACCTAAAGTGCAGGGACCGCCTGGCTTTCACCTAATTTGAAGGCCTCGGTATTCTAAGTCCCTGAAACAATGGGGGCTTGATTTTCTTGCTCAAGTTGAAGTAAAAGACCAAGAAACCGCCTGGCTTTCACCTAATGTGAAGGCCTCCGTATTCTAAGTCCCTTAAACAATGGGGGCATGGTTTTCTTGCTCAAGTTGAAGTAAAAGATCATGAAGAGGTGGGGCGGTTACCCTTCACCTCAAGTGAAGGTACCGCCTAGCTTTCACCTAATGTGAAGGCCTCTGTATTCTAAGTCCCTTAAACAATGGGGGCTTGGTTTTCTTGCACAAGTTGAAGTAAAAGTGTAAGAAGAGGTGGGGCGGTTACCCTTCACCTAAAGTGAAGGGTCCGTTTGGCTTTCACCCAATGGGAAGGCCACATATTCTCAGTGCCTTAAACAATGGGGGTTTTGTTTCCTTGCTCAAGTTGAAGTATAAGAGCAAGAAGAGATGGGGCGGTTACACTTCACCTAAAGTGAAGGGACCGCCTGGCTTTCACGTAATGTGAAGGCCTCCGTATTCTTACTGCCTTAAACGACGGGTGTTTGGTTTTCTTGATCAAGTTTAAGTAAAAGAGCAAGAAGAGGTGGGGCGGTTACCCTTAACCTAAAGTGAAGAGACCGCCTAGCTTTCACCTAATGTGAAGGCCTCAGTATTCTAAGTCCCTTAAAAAATGGGGTCATGGTTTTCTTGCTCTAGTTGAAGTAAAAAAGCAAGAAGAGGTGGGGCGGTTACCCTTCACCTAAAGTGAAGGGACCGCCTGGCTTTCACATAATGTGAAGTACTGGGTGTTCTAAGTCCCTTAAGCAATGGGGGCTTGATTTTTTTGCTCAAATTGAAGTGGAACAGCAAGAATAGGTGGGGCGGTTACCCTTCACCTAAAGTGAAGGGACCACCTGGCTTTCACCTAATGTGAAGGCCTCGTTATTCGAAGTCCCTTAAACAATGGGGGCTTGGTTTTCTTGCTCAAGTTGAACTAAAAGATCAAGAAGAGGTGGGGCAATTACCCTTCACCTAAAGTGAAGGGACCGCCTAGCTTTCACCTAATGTGAAGGCCACGGTATTCTAAGTCCCTTAAACAATGGAGGCTTGGTTTTCTTGCACAAGTTGAAGTAAAAGTGTAAGAAGAGGTGCGGCGGTTACCCTTCACTAAAGTGAAGGGACCACCTGGCCTTCACCTAATGTGAAGGCCACATTATTCTCAGTCCCTTATACAATGGGGGATTGGTTTTCTTGCACAAGTTGAAGTAAAAGTGTAAGAAGAGGTGCGGCGGTTACCCTTCACTAAAGTGAAGGGACCGCCTGGCCTTCACCCAATGTGAAGGACACAGTATTCTCAGTCCCTTGACCAATGGGGGTTTTGTTCCCTTGCTCAAGTTGAAGTATAAGGGCAAGAAGAGATGGGGCGGTTACACTTCACCTAAAGTGAAGGGACCGCCTGGCTTTCACCTAATGTGAAGGCCTCGGTATTCTAAGTCCCTTAAACGGCGGGGGTTTGGTTTTCTTGCACAAGTTGAAGTAAAAGAGCAAGAAGAGGTGGGGCGGTTACCCTTAACCTAAAGTGAAGATACCGCATAGCTTTCACCTAATGTGAAGGCCTCAGTATTCTAAGTCCCTTAAACATTGGGGGCATGGTTTTCTTGCTCTAGTTGAAGTAAAAGAGCAAGAAGAGGTGGGGCGGTTACCCTTCACCTAAAGTGAAGGGACCGCCTGGCTTTCACATAATGTGAAGTCATCGGTGTTCTAAGTCCCTTAAACAATGGGGACTTGATTGTTTTGCTCAAATTGAAGTGGAACAGCAAGAAGAGGTGGGGCGGTTACCCTTCACCTAAAGTGAAGGGACTGCCTGGATTTCACCTAAGGTGAAGGCCTCGTTGTTCTAAGTCCCTTAAACAATGGGGGCTTGATTTTTTTGCTCAAATTGAAGTGAAACTGCAAGAAGAGGTGGGGCGGTTACCCTTCACCTAAAGTGAAGGGACCGCCTGGCTTTCACCTAATGTTATGGCCTCGGTGTTCTAAGTCCCTTAAACAATGGGGGCTTGATTTTCTTGCACAAGTTGAAGTAAAAGAGCAAGAAGAGGTGGGGCGGTTACCCTTCACCTAAAGTGAAGGGACTGCCTGGCTTTCACCGAATGTGAAGGCCTCGGTATGCTAAGTCCCTTAAACAATGGGGGCTTGGTTTTCTTGCTCTAGTTGAGTCAAAGGGCAAGAAGCGGTGGGGCGGTTACCCTTCACCAAAAGGGAAGGGACCGCCTGGCTTTCACCTAATGTGACAGCCTCGGTATTCTAAGTCCAGTAAAACAATGGGGGCTTGATTTTCTTGCTCAAGTAGAAGAAAAAGAGCAAGAAACCGCCTGGCTTTCACCTAATGTGAAGGCCTCGGTATTCTAAGTCCTTTAAACAATGGGGGCTTGATTTTCTTGCTCAGGCTGAAGTAATAGAGCAAGAAGAGGTGGGGCGGTTACCCATTAACTAAAGTAAAGGGACCGCCTAGCTTTCACCTAATGCGAAGCCTTCGTTATTCTAAGTCCCTTAAACAATGGGGGCTTGGTTTTCTTGCTCAACTTGAAGTAAAAGAGCAAGAAGAGGTGGGGCGGTAACCCTTCACCTAAAGTGAAGGGACCGCCTGGCTTTCACCTAATGTGAAGGCCTCGATATTCTAAGTCCCTTAAACAATGGGGGCTTGATTTTCTTGCTCAAGTTGAAGTCAAAGGGCAAGAACTGGTGGGCTGGTTACTCTTCTCCTAAAGTGGAGGGACACCCTGGCTTTCACCTAATGTGAAGGCCTCGGCATTCGAAGTCCCTTAAATAATGGGGGCTTGATTTTCTTGCTCAAGTCGAAGTAAAAGAGCAAGAAACAGCCTGGATTTCACCTAATGTGATGGCCACGGTATTCTAAGTCCCTTAAACAATGGGGGCTTGATTTTCTTGCTCAAGTTGAAGTAAAAGAGCAGGAAGAGGTGGGGCGGTTACCCTAACCTAAAGTGAAGGGACCGCCTAGCTTTCACCTAATGTGAAGGCCCCGGTATGCTAAGTCCCTTAAACAATGGGGGCTTGATTTTCCTGCTCAAGTTGAAGTCAAAGAGCAAGAAAAGGTGAGGCCGTTACTTTTCACCTAAAGTGCAGGGACCGCCTGGCTTTCACCTAATTTGAAGGCCTCGGTATTCTAAGTCCCTTAAACAATGGGGGCTTGATTTTCTTGCTCAAGTTGAAGTAAAAGACCAAGAAACCGCCTGGCTTTCACCTAATGTGAAGGCCTCCGTATTCTAAGTCCCTTAAACAATGGGGGCATGGTTTTCTTGCTCAAGTTGAAGTAAAAGATCATGAAGAGGTGGGGCGGTTACCCTTCACCTCAAGTGAAGGTACCGCCTAGCTTTCACCTAATGTGAAGGCCTCTGTATTCTAAGTCCCTTAAACAATGGGGGCTTGGTTTTCTTGCACAAGTTGAACTAAAAGTGTAAGAAGAGGTGGGGCGGTTACCCTTCACCTAAAGTGAAGGGTCCGCCTGGCTTTCACCCAATGGGAAGGCCACATATTCTCGGTGCCTTAAACAATGGGGGTTTTGTTTCCTTGCTCAAGTTGAAGTATAAGAGCAAGAAGAGATGGGGCGGTTACACTTCACCTAAAGTGAAGGGACCGCCTGGCTTTCGCGTAATGTGAAGGCCTCCGTATTCTTAGTCCCTTAAACGACGGGGGTTTGGTTTTCTTGATCAAGTTTAAGTAAAAGAGCAAGAAGAGGTGGGGCGGTTACCCTTAACCTAAAGTGAAGAGACCGCCTAGCTTTCACCTAATGTGAAGGCCTCAGTATTCTAAGTCCCTTAAAAAATGGGGTCATGGTTTTCTTGCTCTAGTTGAAGTAAAAAAGCAAGAAGAGGTGGGGCGGTTACCCTTCACCTAAAGTGAAGGGACCGCCTGGCTTTCACATAATGTGAAGTACTGGGTGTTCTAAGTCCCTTAAGCAATGGGGGCTTGATTTTTTTGCTCAAATTGAAGTGGAACAGCAAGAATAGGTGGGGCGGTTACCCTTCACCTAAAGTGAAGGGACCACCTGGCTTTCACCTAATGTGAAGGCCTCGTTGTTCTAAGTTCCACAAACAATGGGGACTTGATTTTTTTGCTCAAATTGAAGTGAAACAGCAAGAAGAGGTGGGGCGGCTACCCTTCACCTAAAGTGAAGGGCCGCCTGGCTTTCACCGAATCTGAAGGTCTCGGTGTTCTAAGACCCTTAAACAATGGGGGCTTGGTTTTCTTGCTCAAGTGAAGTAAATGAGCAAGAAGGGGTGGGGCGGTCACGCTTCGCCTAAAGTGAAGGGACTACTTGGCTTTCACCTAATGTGATGGCCTCGGTATGCTAAGTCCCTTAAACAGTGGGGGCTTGATTTTCTTGCCCAAGTTGAAGTACAAGAGTAAGAAGAGGTGGGGCGGTTACCCTTCACCTAAAGTAAAGGGACCGCCTGGCTTTCACCTAATGCGATGGCCTCGGTATGCTAAGTCCCTTAAATAATGGGGGCTTGGTTTTCTTGCTCAAGTTGGGGTAAAAGAGCAGGAAGAGGTCGGGCGGTTACCCTTCACCCAAAGTGATGGGACCGCCTCGCTTTCACCTAACGTTAAGGCCTAGGCATACTAAGTCCCTTAAATAATTGGGGCTTGATTTCCTTGCTCAAGTTGAAGTAAAAGTGCAAGAAGAGGTGGGGCGGTTACCCTTCACCTAAAGTGAAGGGACCGCCTAGCTTTCACCTAATGTGAAGGACTCGGTGTTCTAAGTCCCTTAAACAATGGGGCTTGGTTTTCTTACTCAAGTTGAAGTAAAAGAGCCAGAACAGGTGGGGCGGTTACCCTTCACCTATAGTGAAGGGACCACCTGGCTTTCACCCAATGTGAAGGCCTCGGTATTCTAAGTCCCTTGAACAATGAGGGTTTGGTTTTCGTGCTCAAGTTGAAGTAAAAGAGCAAGAAGAGGTGGGGCGGTTGCCATTAACCTGAAGTGGAGGGACCACCTGGCTTTCACCTAAGTTGAAGGCCTCGGTATGCTGAGTCCCTTAAACAATGGGGGCTTGATTTTCTTGCTCCAGTTGAAGTGAAAGAGCAAGAAGAGGTGGGGCGGTTACCCTTAACCTAAGGTGAACGGACTGCCTGGCATTCACCTAATGTGGAGGCCTCTGTATTCTAAGTCCCTCAAACAATGGGGCCTCGGTTTTCTTGCTCAACTTGAAGTAAAAGGGCAAGAAGAGGCGGGGTGGTTGCCCTTCACCTAAAGTGAAGGGGCCACCAAGCTTTCATCTAATGTGAAGGCCATGGTATTCTAAGTCCCTTAAACAATGGGGGCTTGATTTTCTTGTTCAAGTTGAAGTAAAAGAGCAGGAAGAGGTGGGGCGGTTACCCTCACCTAAGGTAAAGGGACCGCCAAGCATTCTCCAATTGTGAAGGCCTCGGTATTCTAAATCCCTTAAACAATGGGGCCATGGTTTTCTTGCTCAAGTTGGAGTAAAAGGGCCAGAAAAGGCGGGGCGGTTACCCTTCACCTAAAGTGAGGGGCCACCTGGCTTTCTCCTATTGTGAAGGCCTTGGTATTCTAAGTCCCTTAAACAATGGGGGCTTGATTTTCTTGCTCAAGTTGAAGTAAAAGAGCAAGAAACCGCCTGGCTTTCACCTAATGTGATGGCCACGGTATTCTAAGTCCCTTAAACAACGGGGGATAGATTTTCTGGCTCAAGTTTAAGTAAAAGAGCTAGAAGAGGTGGGGTGGTTACACTTCACCTAAAGTGAAGGGACCGCATTGCTTTCATCTAATGTGAACGACTCGGTATGCTAAGTCCGTTAAACAATGGGGGCTTGGTTTTGTTGCTTAAGTTGAAGTAAATGAGCAAGAAGAGGTGGGGCGGTTACACGTCACCTAAAGCGAAGGGACCGCTGGGCTTTCACCTAATGGGAAGGCGTCGGTATTCTAAGTCCCGTAAAAAATGGGGGCTTGGTTCTCTTTCCCCAGTTGAAATAAAAGAGCAAGAAGAGGTGGGGCGGTTACCCTTCAGGTAAAGTGAAGGGACCGCCTGGCTTTCACCTAATGTGAAGGCCTCGGTATTCTAAGTCCCTTAACCAATGGGGGCTTGATTTTCTTGCTCAAGTTTAAGTAATACAGCAAGAAGAGGTGGGGCGGTTACCCTTCACCAAAAGTGAAGGGACCGCCTGGCTTTCCCCTAATGTGATGGCCTCGGTATTCTGAGTCCCTTAAAAAATGGGGGTTTGGTTTTCTTGCTTAAGTTGAAGTAAAAGAGCAAGAAGAAGTGGGGCGGTTACCCTTCACCTAACGTGAAGGGACAACCTAGCTTTCACCTAATGTGAAGACCTCGGTATTCTAAGTCCCTTAAACAATGGGGGCTTGATTTTTATCCTCAAGTTGAAGTAAAAGAGCAAGAAACCGCCAGGCTTTCACCTAATGTGATGGCCTCGGTATTCTAAGTCACTTAAACAATGGGGGCTTGATTTTCTTGCTCATGCTGAAGTAAAAGTGCAAGAAGAAGTGGGGCGGTTACACTTCACCTAAATTGAAGGGACCGCCTTGCTTTCACCTAATTTGAAGGACTCGGTATGCTAAGTCCCTGAAATAGTGGGGGCTTGGTTTTCTTGCTTAAGTTGAAGTAAAAGAGCAAGAAAAGGTGGGGCGGTTACCCATCACCGAATGTTAAGGGGCCGCTGGGCTTTCACCTAATGTGAAGGCCGCAGTATTCTAAGTCCCTTAAAAAATGGGGCTTGGTTTTCTTGCTCAAGTTGAAGTAAAAGAGCAAGAAGTGGTGGGACGGTTACCCTTCACCTTAAATGAAGGGACCGCCTAGCTTTCACCTAATGTGAAGGCCTCGGTATTCTAAGTCCCTTAAACAATGGGGGCTTGGTTTTCTTACTCAAGTTAAAGAAAAATAGCAGGAAGAGGTGGGGCGGTTACCCTCACCTAAAGTGAAGGGACCACCTCGCTTTCACCTAATGTGAAGGCCTCGGCATGCTAAGCCCCTTAAACAATCGGGGCTTTTTTTTCTTGCTCAAGTTGAAGTAAAACAGCAGGAAGAGGTGGGGCGGTTACCCTCACCTAAAGTGAAGGGACCGCCTAGCTTTCACCTAATGTGAAGGCCTCCGTATGCTAAGTCCCTTAAACAATGGGGGCTTGATTTTCTTGCTCAAGTTGAAGTAAAAGAGCAAGAAGAGGTGCGGCGGTTACCCTTCACCTAAACTGAAGGGACCGCCTAGCTTTCACCTAATATGAAGGACTCGGTATTCTAAGTCCCTTAAAAAATGGGGCCTTGGTTTTCTTGCTGAAGTTGAAGTAAAAGGGCCGGAAGAGGCGGGGCGGTTACCCTTCACCTTTGGTGAAGGGACCACCTGGCTTTCTCCTATTGTGAAGGCCTCGGTATTCTAAGCCCCTTAAACAATGGGGGCATGATTTTCTTGCTCAAGTTAAAGTAAAAGAGCAGGAAGAGGTGGGGCGGTTACCCTTCACCTGAAGTTAAAGGACCGCCTGGCTTTCACCTAATGTAAAGGCCTCAGTATGCTAAGTCCCTTAAACAATGAGGGTTTGGTTTTCTTGCTCAAGTTGAAGTAAAAGAGCAAGAAGAGGTGGGGCGATTACCCTTCACCTCAAGTGAAGGGACCCCCTGGCTTTCACCTAATGTGAAGGCCTCGGTATTCTAAGTCCCTCAAACAATGGGGGCTTGGTTTTCTTGCTCAAGTTGAAGTAAAAGAGCAGGAAGAGGTGGGGCGGTTACCCTTCACCCAAAGTGATGGGACCGCCTAGCTTTCACCTAATGTGAGGGCCTCGATATGCTAAGTCCCTTAAATAATGGGGGCTTGATTTTTTTGCTCAAGTTGAAGTAAAAGAGCAAGAAGAGGTGGGGCGGTTACCCTTCTCCTAAAGCGAAGGGACTGCCTGCCTTTCCCCTAATGTGAAGGCCTCGGTATTCTAAGTCGCTTAAACAATGGGGGCTTGGTTTTCTTGCTCAAGTTGAAGTAAAAAATCAAGAAGAGGTGGGACGGTTACCCTTCACCTAAAGTGAAGGGACTGCCTAGCTTTCACCTAATGTGAAGGCCTCGGTATTCTAATTCACTTAAACAATGGAGGCATGGTCTTCTTGCTCAAGTTGAAGTAAAAGAGCAAGAAGAGGTGGGGCGGTTACCCTTCACCTACAGTGAAGGGACCGCCTGGCTATCCCCTAATGGGAAGGCCTCGTTATTCTAAGTCGTTTAAAAAATGGGGGCTTGGTTTTCTTGCTCAAGTTGAAGTAAAAGATCATGAAGAGGTGGGGTGGTTACCCTTCACCTAAAGTGAAGGTACCGCCTAGCTTTCACCTAATGTGAAGGCCTCGGTACTCTAAGTCCATTAAACAATGGGGGCTTGGTTTTCTTGCTCAAGTTGAAGTAAAAGAGCAAGAAGAGGTGGGGCGGTTATCCTTCACCTAAAGTGAAGGGACCGCCTGGCTTTCACCTAATGTGAAGGCCTCATTATTCTAAGTCCCTTAAACAATAGGGGCTTGGTTTTCTTGCTCAAGTTGAAGTAAAAGACCATGAAGAGGTGGGGCGGTTACCCTTCACCTAAAGTGAAGGGACCGCCTAGCTTTCACCTAATGTAAAGGCCTCGGTATTCTACGTCCCTTAAATAATGGGGCCTTTGTTTTCTTGCTCAAGTTGTAGTAAAAGGGCCAGAAGAGGCGGGGCGGTTACCCTTCACCTAAAGTGAAGGGACCACCAGGCTTTCTCCTATTGTGAAGGCCTCAGTATTTTAAGTCCCTTAAACAATAGGGCTTGATTTTCTTGCTCAAGTAGAAGTAAAAGAGCCGGAAGAGGTGGGGCGGTGACCCTTCACCTAAAGTGAAAGGACCGCCTGGCTTTCACCTAATGTAAAGGCCTCGGTAGTCTATGTCCCTTAAATAATGGGGGTTTGGCTTTCTTGCTCAAGTTGAAGTGAAAGGGCAAGAAGAGGTGGGGCGGTTACCCTTCACCTCAAGTGAAGGGACCACCTGGCTTTCACCTAATGTGAAGGCCTCGGTATGCTATGTCCCTTAAACAATGGGGGCTTGGTTTTCTTGCTCACGTTGAAGTAAAAAATCAAGAAGAGGTGGGACGGTTACCCTTCACCTAATGTGAAGGGACCGCCCAGCTTTCACCTAATGTGAAGGACTCGGTATTCTAAGTCACTTAAACATTGGGGGCTTGGTTTTCTTGCTCAAGTCGAAGTAAAAGAGCAAGAAGAGGTGGGGCGGTTACCCTTCCCCTAAAGTGAAGGGACCACCTGGATTTCACCCAATGTGAAGGCCCCGTTATTCTAAGTCCCTTAAACAATGGGGGCATGGTTTTCTTGCTCAAGTTGAAGTAAAAGATCATGAAGAGGTGGGGCGGTTTCCCTTCACCTAAAGTGAAGGCACCGCCTAGCTTTCCCCTAATGTGAAGGCCTCTGTATTCTAAGTCCCTTAAACAATGGGGGCTTGGTTTTCTTGCCCAAGTTGAAGTAACAGTGTAAGAAGAGGTGGGGCGATTACCCTTCACCTAAAGGGAAGGGACCGCCTGACTTTCACCTAATGGGAAGGCTACATATTCTCAGTCCCTTAAACTATGGGGGTTTTGTTTCCTTGCTCAAGTTGGAGTATAAGAGCAAGAAGAGATAGGGCGGTTACACTTCACCTAAAGTAAAGGGACCGCCTGGCTTTCACCTAATGTGAAGGCCTCGGTATTCTAAGTCCCTTAAACAATGGGGGTTTGGTTTTCTTGATCAAGTTTAAGTAAAAGAGCAAGAAGAGGTGGGGCGGTTACCCTTAACCTAAAGTGAAGAGACCGCCGAGCTTTCACCTAATGTGAAGGCCTCAGTATTCTAAGTCCCTTAAAAAATGGGGTCATGGTTTTCTTGCTCTAGTTGAAGTAAAAAAGCAAGAAGAGGTGGGGCGGTTACCCTTCACCTAAAGTGAAGGGACTGCCTGGCTTTCACATAATGTGAAGTACTGGGTGTTCTAAGTCCCTTAAGCAATGGGGGCTTGATTTTTTTGCTCAAATTGAAGTGGAACAGCAAGAATAGGTGGGGCGGTTACCCTTCACCTAAAGTGAAGGGACCACCTGGCTTTCACCTAATGCGAAGGCCTCGTTGTTCTAAGTTCCTTAAACAATGGGGGCTTGATTTTTTTGCTCAAATTGAAGTGAAACAGCAAGAAGAGGTGGGGCAGCTACCCTTCACCTAAAGTGAAGGGCCGCCTGGCTTTCACCGAATCTGAAGGTCTCGGTGTTCTAAGACCCTTAAACAATGGGGGCTTGGTTTTCTTGCTCAAGTGAAGTGAAAGAGCCAGAAGGGGTGGGGCGGTTACCCTTCGCCTAAAGTGAAGGGACTACTTGGCTTTCACCTAATGTGATGGCCTCGGTATGCTAAGTCCCTTAAACAGTGGGGGCTCGATTTTCTTGCCCAAGTTTAAGTACAAGAGCAAGAAAAGGTGGGGCGGTTGCCCTTCACCTAAAGTGAAGGGACCGCATGGCTTTCACCTAATGCGATGGCCTCGGTATGCTAAGTCCCTTAAACAATGGGGGCTTGGTTTTCTTGCTCAAGTTGAGGTAAAAGAGCAGGAAGAGGTCGGGCGGTTACCGTTCACCCAAAGTGATGGGACCACCTCGCTTTCACCTAATGTTAAGGCCTCGGCATACTAAGTCCCTTAAATAATTAGGGCTTGGTTTTTTTGCTCAAGTTGAAGTAAAAGAGCAGGAAGAGGTGGGACGGTTACCCTTCACCTAAAGTGAAGGGACCGCCTAGCTTTCACCTAATGTGAAGGACTCGGTATTCTAAGTCCCTTAAACAATGGGGCCATGGTTTTCTTGCTCAACTTGAAGTAAAAGGGCAAGAAGAGGCGGGGCGGTTACCCTTCACCTAAAGTGAAGGGACCACCTGGCTTTCCCCTATTGTGAAGGCCTCGGTATTCTAAGTCCCTTAAACATTGGGGGCTTGATTTTCTTGCTCAAGTTAAAGTAAAAGAGTAGGAAGAGGTGGGGCGGTTACCCTTCACCTAAAGTGAAGGGACCGCCTAGCTTTCACCTAATGTGAAGGACTCGGTATTCTAAGTCCCTTAAACAATGGGGCCTTGGTTTTCATGCTCAAATTGAAGTAAAAGGGCAAGAAGAGGCGGGGCGGTTACCCTTCACCTAAAGTGAAGGGACCACCTGGCTTTCACGTAATGTGAAGGCCTCGATATGCTAATTCCCTTAAACAATGGGGGCTTGATTTTCTTGCTCAAGTTGAAGTAAAAGTGCAAGAAGAGGTGGGGCGGTTACCCTTCACCTAAAGTGAAGGGACCGCCTAGCTTTCACCAAATGTGAAGGACTCGGTATTCTAAGTCCCTTAAACAATGGGGCCTTGGTTTTCTTGCTCAAGTTGAAGTAAAAGGGCAAGAAGAGGCGGGGCGATTACCCTTCACCTAAAGTGAAGGGACCACCTGGCTTTCCCCTATTGTGAAGGCCTCGGTATTCTAAGTCCCTTAAACATTGGGGGCTTGATTTTCTTGCTCAAGTTAAAGTAAAAGAGCAGGAAGAGGTGGGGCGGTTACCCTTCACCTGAAGTGAAGGGACCGCCTGGCTTTCACCTAATGTAAAGGCCTCGGTATTCTATGTCCCTTAAACAATGGGGGTTTGGTTTTCTTGCTCAAGTTGAAGTAAAAGAGCAAGAAGTGGTGGGGCAGTTACCCTTCACCTCAAGTGAAGCAACCCCCTGGCTTTCACCTAATGTGAAGGCCTCGGTATTCTAAGTCCCTCAAACAATGGAGGCTTGGTTTTCTTGCTCAAGTTGAAGTAAAAGAGCAGGAAGAGGTGGGGCGGTTACCCTTCACTCAAAGTGATGGGACCTCCTAGCTTTCACCTAATGTGAAGGCCTCGGTATACTAAGTCCCTTAAATAATGGGGGCTTGGTTTTTTTGCTCAAGTTGAAGTAAAAGAGCAAGAAGAGGTGGGGCGGTCACCCTTCACCTATAGTGAAGCGACCCCCTGGCTTTCACCTAATGTGAAGGCCTCGGTATTTAATGTCCCTTAAACAATGGGGGTTTGGTTTTCTTGCTCAAGTTGAAGTAAAAGAGCAAGAAGAGGTGGGGCGGTTACTCTTCACCTAAAGTGAAGGCACTGCCTGGCTTTCCCCTAATGTGAAGGCCTCGGTATTCTAAGTCCCTTAAACAATGGGGGCTTGGTTTTCTTGCTCAAGTTGAAGTAAAAAAGCAAGAAGAGGTAGGGCGGTAAACCTTCACCTAAAGTGAAGGGACTGCCTGGCTTTCCCCTAATGTGAAGGCCTCGGTATTCTAAGTCCCTTAAACGGCGGGGGTTTGGTTTTCTGGCCCAAGTTTAAGTAAAAGGGCAAGAAGAGGTGGGGCGGTTACCCTTAACCTAAAGTGAAGAGACCGTCTAGCTTTCTCCTAATGTGAAGGCCTCAGTATTCTAAGTCCCTTAAAAAATGGGGGCATGGTTTTCTTGCTCTAGTTGAAGCAAAAGAGCAAGAAGAGGTGGGGCGGTTACCCTTCACCTAAAGTGAAGGGACCGCCTGGCTTTCACATAATGTGAAGTACTGGGTGTTCTAAGTCCCTTAAGCAATGGGGGCTTGATTTTTTTGCTCAAATTGAAGTGGAACAGCAAGAATAGGTGGGGCGGTTACCCTTCACCTAAAGTGAAGGGACCACCTGGCTTTCACCTAATGTGAAGGCCTCGTTGTTCTAAGTCCCTTAAACAATGGGGGCTTGATTTTTTTTCTCAAATTGAAGTGAAACAGCAAGAAGAGGTGGGCCGGCTACCCTTCACCTAAAGTGAAGGGGCCGCCTGGCTTTCACCTAATGTGAAGTTCTCGGTGTTCTAAGTCCCTTAAACAATGGGGGCTTGGTTTTCCTGCTCAAGTGAAGTAAAAGAGCAAGAAGAGGGGGGGCGGTTACCCTTCACCTAAAGTGAAGGGACTACCTGGCTTTCACCTAATGTGACGGCCTCGGTATGCTAAGTCCCTTCAACAATGGGGGCTTGATTTTCTTGCCCAAGTTGAAGTACAAGAGCAAGAAGAGGTGGGGCGGTTACCCTTCACCTAAAGTGATGGGGCCGCCCGGCTTTCACCTAATGCGATGGCCTCGGCATGCTAAGTCCCTTAAATAATGGGGGCTTGGTTTTCTTGCTCAAGGTGAAGTAAAAGAGCAGGAAGAGGTCGGGCGGTTACCCTTCACCCAAAGTGATGGGATCGCCTCGCTTTCACCTAATGTTAAGGCCTCGGCATACTAAGTCCCTTAAATAATGGGGGCTTGGATTTTTTGCTCAAGTTGAAGTAAAAGAGTAGGAAGAGGTGGGGCGGTTACCCTTCACCGAAAGTGAAGGGACCGCCTAGCTTTCGCCTAATGTGAAGGCCTCGGTAAGCTAAGCCCCTTAAACAATGGGGGCTTGATTTTCTTGCTCAAGTTGAAGTAAAAGAGCAAGAAGAGGTGGGGCGGTTACCCTTCACCTAAAGTGAAGGGACCGCCTAGCTTTCCCCTAATGTGAAGGACTCGGTATTCTAAGTCCCTTAAACAATGGGGCCTTGGTTTTCTTGCTCAAGTTGAAGTAAAAGAGCAGGAAGAGGTGGGGTGGTTGCCCTTCACCTAAAGTGGAGGGACCTCCTGGCTTTCACCCAATGTAAAGGCCTCGGTATTCAAAGTCCCTAAAAATAGGGGGTTTGGTTTTCTTGCTCAAGTTGAAGAAAAAGAGCAAGAAGAGGTGGGGCGGTTACCCTTCACCTGAAGTGAAGCGACCCCCTGGCCTTCACCTAATGTGAAGGCCTCGGTATTCTAAGTCCCTCAAACAATGGGGGCATGGTTTTCTTGCTCAAGTTGAAGTAAAAGAGCAGGAAGAGGTGGGGCGGTTACCCTTCACCCAAAGTGATGGGACCGCCTAGCTTTCACCTAATGTGAAGGCCTCGGTATACTAAGTGCCTTAAATAATGGGGGCTTGGTTTTTTGGCTCAAGTTCAAGTAAAAGAGCAAGAAGAGGTGGGGTAGTTACCCTTCACCAATAGTGAAGGGACCACCTGGCTTTCACCTAATGTGAAGTCCTCGGTATTCTATGTCCCTTAAACAATGGGGGTTTGGTTTTCTTGCTCAAGTTGAAGTAAGAGAGCAAGAAGTGGGGGGGCAGTTACCCTTCACCTAAAGTTAAGGGACTGCCTGGCTTTCCCCTAATGTGAAGGGCTCGGTATTCTAAGTCCCTTAAACAATGGGGGCTTGGTTTTCTTGCTCGAGTTGAAGAAAAAAAGCAAGAAGAGGTGGGGCGGTTACCCTTCACCTAAAGTGAAGGGACCGCCTAGCTTTCACCTAATGTGAAGGCCTCGGTATTCAAAGTCACTTAAAAAATGGGGCTCGGTTTTCTTGCTCAAGTTGAAGTAAAAGAGCAAGAAGAGGTGGGGCGGTTACCCTTCACCTAAAGGGAAGGGACTGCCTGGCTTTCACCTAATGTGAAGGCCTCGTTATTCTAAGTCCCTTCAACAACGGGGGCATTGTTTTCTTGCTCAAGTTGAAGTAAAAGACCATGAAGAGGTGGGGCGGTTACCCTTCACCTAAAGTGAAGGTACCGCCTACCTTTCACCTAATGTGAAGGCCTCGGTAATCTAAGTCCCTTAAACAATGGGGGCTTGGTTTTGTTGCACAAGTTGAAGTAAAAGTGTAAGAAGAGGTGGGGCGGTTACCCTTCACCTAAAGTGAAGGGACCGCCTAGCTTTCACCCAATGTGAAGGCCACAGTATTCTCAGTCCCTTAAACAATGGGGGTTTTGTTTCCTTGCTCAAGTTGAAGTATAAGAGCAAGAAGAGATGGGGCGGTTACACTTCACCTAAAGTGAAGGGACCGCCTAGCTTTCACGTAATGTGAAGGCCTCGGTATTCTAAGTCCCTTAAACGACGGGGGTTTGGTTTTCTTGCTCAAGTTTAAGTAAAAGAGCAAGAAGAGGTGGGGCGGTTACCCTTAACCTAAAGTGAAGAGACCGCCTAGCTTTCACCTAATGTGAAGGCCTCAGTATTATAAGTCCCTTAAACAATGGGGGCATGGTTTTCTTGCTCTAGTTGAAGTAAAAGAGCAAGAAGAGCTGGGGCGGTTACCCTTCACCTAAAGTGAAGGGACCGCCTGGCTTTCACATAATGTGAAGCACTGGGTGTTCTAAGTCCCTTAAACAATGGGGGCTTGATTTTTTTGCTCAAATTGAAGTGAAACAGCACGAAGAGGTGGGGCGGTTACCCTTCACCTAAAGTGAAGGGGCCGCCTGGCTTTCACCTAATGTGAAGGCCTCGGTGTTCTAAGTCCCTTAAACAATGGGGGCTTGGTTTTCTTTCTCAAGTTGAAGTAAAAGAGCAAGAAGAGGGGGGGCGGTTACCCTTCACCTAAAGTGAAGGGACTACCTGGCTTTCACCTAATGTGGCGGCCTCGGTATCCTAAATCCCTTCAACAATGGGGGCTTGATTTTCTTGCCCAAGTTGAAGTAAAAAAGCAAGAAGAGGTGGCGCGGTTGCCCTTCACCTAAAGTGAAGGGACCGCCTGGCTTTCACCTAATGCGAAGGTCTCGGTATGCTAAGTCCCTTAAACAATGGGGGCTTGGTTTTCTTACTCATGTTGAAGTAAAAGACCAGGAAGAGGTGGGGCGGTTACCCTCACCTAAAGTGAAGGGACCGCCTAGCTTTCACCTAATGTGAAGGCCTCGGCATGCTAAGTCCCTTAAACAATGGGGGCTTGATTTTCTTGCTCAAGTTGAAGTAAAAGAGCAGGAAGAGGTGGGGCGGTTACCCTCACCTAAAGTGAAAGGACCGCCTGGCTTTCACCTAATGTAAGGGCCTCAGTATGCTAAGTCCCTTAAACAATGGGGGTTTGGTTTTCTTGCTCAAGTTGAAGTAAAAAAGCTAGAAGAGGTGGGGCGGTTACCCTTCACCTCAAGTGAAGGGACCCCCTGGCTTTCACCTAATGTTGAGGCCTCGGTATTCTAAGTCCCTCAAACAATGGGGGCTTGGTTTTCTTGCTCAAGTTGAAGTCAAAGAGCAGGAACAGGTGGGGGGGTTACCCTTCACCCAAAGTGATGGGACCGCCTAGCTTTCACCTAATGTGAGGGCCTCGGTATGCTAAGTCCCCTAAATAATGGGGGCTTGATTTTTTTGCTCAAGTTGAAGTAAAAGAGCAAGAAGAGGTGGGGCGGTTACCCTTCACCTAAAGTGAAGGGACCGCCTACCTTTCACCTAATGTGAAGGCCTCGGTATTCTGAGTCACTTAAACAATGGGGGCTTGGTTTTCTTGCTCAAGTTGAAGTAAAAGAGCAAGAAGAGGTGGGGCGGTTACCCTTCACCTATAGTGAAGGGACCACCTAGCTTTCACCTAATGTGAAGGCCTCGGTATTCTAAGTCACTTAAACAATGGGGGCTTGGTTTTCTTGCTCAAGTTGAAGTAAAAGAGCAAGAAGAGGTGGGACGGTTACCCTTCACCTGATGTGAAGCGACCCCCTGGCTTTCACCTAATGTGAAGGCCTCGTTATTCTAAGTCCCTCAAACAATGGGGGCATGGTTTTCTTGCTCAAGTTGAAGTAAAAGAGCAGGAAGAGGTGGGGCGCTTACCCTTCACCCAAAGTGATGGGACCGCCTAGCTTTCACCTAATGTGAAGGCCTCGGTATACTAAGTCCCTTAAATAATGGGGGCTTGGTTTTTTTGCTCAAGTTGAAGTAAAAGAGCAAGAAGAGGTGGGGCAGTTACCCTTCACCTATAGTGAAGGGACCGCCTGGCTTTCACCTAATGTCAAGTCCTCGGTATTCTATGTCCCTTAAACAATGGGGGTTTGGTTTTCTTGCTCAAGTTGAAGTAAGAGAGCAAGAAGAGGTGGGGCGGTTACCCTTCACCTAAAGTTAAGGGACTGCCTGGCTTTCCCCTAATGTGAAGGGCTCGGTATTCTAAGTCCCTTAAATAATGGGGGCTTGGTTTTCTTGCTCAAGTTGATGTAAAAAAGCAAGAAGAGGTGGGGCGGTTACCCTTCACCTAAAGTGAAGGGACCGCCTAGCTTTCACCTAATGTGAAGGCCTCGGTATTCTAAGTCACTTAAAAAATGGGGCTCGATTTTCTTGCTCAAGTTGAAGTAAAAGAGCAAGAAGAGGTGGGGCGGTTACCCTTCACCTAAAGGGAAGGGACCGCCTGGCTTTCACCCAATGCGAAGGCCTCGGTATTCTAAGTCCCTTAAACAATGGGGGCTTGGTTTTCTTACTCATGTTGAAGTAAAACAGCAGGAAGAGGTGGGGCGGTTACCCTCTCCTAAAGTGAAGGGACCGCCTAGCTTTCACCTAATGTGAAGGCCTCGGCATGCTAAGTCCCTTAAACAATGGGGGCTTGATTTTCTTGCTCAAGTTGAAGTAAAAGAGCAGGAAGAGGTGGGGCAGTTACCCTCACCTAAAGTGAAAGGTCCGCCTGGCTTTCACCTAATGTAAGGGCCTCAGTATGCTTAGTCGCTTAAACAATGGGGGTTTGGTTTTCTTGCTCAAGTTGAAGTAAAAGAGCAAGAATAGGTGGGGCGGTTACCCTTCACCTCAAGTGAAGGGACCCCCTGGCTTTTGCCTAATGTGAAGGCCTCGGTATTCTAAGTCCCTCAAACAATGGGGGCTTGGTTTTCTTGCTCAAGTTGAAGTAAAAGAGCAGGAAGAGGTGGGGGGGGTTACCCTTCACCCCAAGTGATGGGACCGCCTAGCTTTCACCTAATGTGAGGGCCTCGGTAAGCTAAGTCCCCTAAATAATGGGGGCTTGATTTTTTTGCTCAAGTTGAAGTAAAAGAGCAAGAAGAGGTAGGGCGGTTACCCTTCACCTAAAGTGAAGGGACCGCCTACCTTTCACCTAATGTGAAGGCCTCGGTATTCTGAGTCACTTAAACAATGGGGGCTTGGTTTTCTTGCTCAAGTTGTAGTAAAAGAGCAAGAAGAGGTGGGGCGGTTACCCTTCACCTATAGTGAAGGGACCGCCTAGCTTTCACCTAATGTGAAGGCCTCGTTATTCTAAGTCGCTTAAACAATGGCGGCTTGGTTTTCTTGCTCAAGTTGAAGTAAAAGAGCAAGAAGAGGTGGGGCGGTTACCTTTCACCTAAAGTGAGGGGACCGCCTGGCTATCACCTAATGTGAAGGCCTCGTTATTCTAAGTCCCTTAAACAATGGGGGCTTGGTTTTCTTTCTCAAGTTGAAGTAAAAGATCATGAAGAGGTGGGGCGGTTACCCTTCACCAAAAGTGAAGGTACCGCCTAGCTTTCACCTAATGTGAAGGCCTCGGTATTCTAAGTCCCTTAAACAATGGGGGCTTGGTTTTCTTGCTCAAGTTGAAGTAAAAGAGCAAGAAGAGGTGGGGCGGTTACCCTTCACCTAAAGTGAAGAGACCGCCTGGCTTTCACCTAATGTGAAGGCCTCGTTATTCTAAGTCCCTTAAACAATGGGGGCTTGGTTTTCTTGCTCAAGTTGAAGTAAAAGACCATGAAGAGGTGGGGCTGTTACCCTTCACCTAAAGTGAAGGGACCGCCCAGCTTTCACCTAATGTAAAGGCCTCGGTATTCTACGTCCCTTAAATAATAGGGCCTTTGTTTTCTTGCTCAAGTTGTAGTGAAAGGGCCAGAAGAGGCAGGGCGGTTACCCTTCCCCTAAAGTGAAGGGACCCCCAGGCTATCTCCTATTGTGAAGGCCTCAGTATTCTAAGTCCCTTAAACAATGGGGGATTGATTTTCTTGCTCAAGTTGAAGCAAAAGAGCAGGAAGAGGTGGGGCGGTTACCCTTCACCTAAAGTGAAAGGACCGCCTGGCTTTCACCTAATGTAAAGGCCTCGGTATTCTAAGTCCCTTAAACAGTGGGAGTTTGGCTTTCTTGTTCAAGTTGAAGTGAAAAAGCAAGAAGAGGTGGGGCGGTTACCCTTCACCTCAAGTGAAGGGACCGCCTTGCTTTCACCTAATGTGAAGGCCTCGGTATGCTGCGTCCCTTAAACGATGGGGGCTTGGTTTTCTTGCTCACGTTGAAGTAAAAAATCGAGAAGAGGTGGGGCGGTTACCCTTCACCTAAAGTGAAGGGACCGCCCTGCTTTCACCTAATGTGAAGGCCTCGGTATTCTAGGTCACTTAAACAATGGGGGCTTGGTTTTCTTGCTCACGTTGAAGTAAAAGAGCAAGAAGAGGTGGGGAGGTTACCCTTCACCTAAAGTGAAGGGACCGCTTGGATTTCTCCTAATGTTAAGGCCTTGTTATTCTAAGTCCCTTAAACAATGGGGGCTTGGTTGTCTTGCTCAAGTTGAAGTAAAAGATCACGAAGAGGTGGGGCGGTTACCCTTCACCTAAAGTGAAGGTACCGCCTAGCTTTCACCTAATGTGATGGCCTCTGTATTCTAAGTCCCTTAAACAATAGGGGCTTGGTTTTCTTGCACAAGTTGAAGTAAAAGTGTAAGAAGAGGTGGGGCGGTTACCCTTCACCTAAAGTGAAGGGACCGCCTGGCTTTCACCCAATGGGAAGGCCACATATTCTCAGTCCCTTAAACAATGGGGGTTTTGTTTCCTTACTCAAGTTGAAGTATAAGAGCAAGAAGAGATGGGGCGGTTACACTTCACCTAAAGTGAAGGGACCGCCTGGCTTTCACCTAATGTGAAGGCCTCTGTATTCTAAGTCCCTTAAACGACGGGGGGTTGGTTTACTTGATCAAGTTTAAGTAAAAGAGCAAGAAGAGGTGGGGCGGTTACCCTCAACCTCAAGTGAAGAGACCGCCTAGCTTTCACCTAATGTGAAGGCCTCAGTATTCTAAGTCCCTTAAAAAATGGGGTCATGGTTTTCTTACTCTAGTTGAAGTAAAAGAGCAAGAAGAGGTGGGTCGGTTACCCTTCACCTAAAGTGAAGGGACCGCCTGGCTTTCACATAATGTGAAGTACTGGGTCTTCTAAGTCCCTTAAGCAATGGGGGCTTGATTTTTTCGCTCAAATTGAAGTGGAACAGTAAGAATAGGTGGGGCGGTTACCCTTCACCTAAAGTGACGGGACCACCTGGCTTTCACTTAATGTGAAGGCCTCGTTGTTCTAAGTTCCTTAAACATTGGGGGCTTGGTTTTCTTGCTTAAGTGAAGTGAAACAGCAAGAAGAGGTGGGGCAGCTACCCTTCACCTAAAGTGAAGGGCCGCCTGGCTTTCACCGAATCTGAAGGTCTCGGTGTTCTAAGACCCTTAAACAATGGGGGCTTGGTTTTCTTGCTCAAGTGAAGTAAAAGAGCCAGAAGGGGTGGGGCGGTTACCCTTCGCCTAAAGTGAAGGGACTACTTGGCTTTCACCTAATGTGATGGCCTCGGTATGCTAAGTCCCTTAAACAGTGGGGGCTCGATTTTCTTGCCCAAGTTTAAGTACAAGAGCAAGAAGAGGTGGGGCGGTTGCCCTTCACCTAAAGTGAAGGGACCGCCTCGCTTTCACATAACGTTAAGGCCTCGGCATACTAAGTCCCTTAAATAATTGGGGCTTGGTTTTTTTGCTCAAGTTGAAGTAAAAGAGAAGGAAGAGGTGAGACGGTTACCCTTCACCTAAAGTGAAGGGACTACTTGGCTTTCACCTAATGTGACGGCCTCGGTATGCTAAGTCCCTTAAACAGTGGGGCCTTGATTTTCTTGCCCAAGTTGAAGTACAAGAGCAAGAAGAGGTGGGGCGGTTACCCTTCACCAAAAGTGAAGAGACAGCCTTGCTTTCACCTAATGCGATGGCCTCGGTATGCTAAGTCCCTTAAACAATGGGGCTTGGTTTTCTTGCTCAAGTTGAGGTAAAAGAGCAGGAAGAGGTCAGGTGGTTACCCTTCACCCAAAGTGATGGGACCACCTCGCTTTCACATAACGTTAAGGCCTCGGCATACTAAGTCCCTTAAATAATTGGGGCTTGGTTTTTTTGCTCAAGTTGAAGGAAAAGAGCAGGAAGAGGTGAGACGGTTACCCTTCACCTAAAGTGTAGGGACCGCCTGGCTTTCACCTAATGTGAAGGCCTCGATATGCTAAGTCCCTTAAACATTGGGGGCTTGATTTTCTTGCTCAAGTTGAAGTAAAAGTGCAAGAAGAGGTGGGGTGGTTACCCTTCACCTAAAGTGAAGGGACCGCCTAGCTTTCACCTAATGTGAAGGACTCGGTATTCTAAGTCCCTTAAACAATGGGGCCTTGGTTTTCTTGCTCAAGTTGAAGTCAAAGGGCAAGAAGAGGCGGGGCGGTTACCCTTCACCGAAAGTGAAGGGACCACCTGGCTTTCCCCTATTGTGAAGGCCTCGGTATTCTAAGTCCCTTAAACAATGGGGGCTTTATTTTCTTGCTCAGGTTAAAGTAAAAGAGCAGGAAGAGGTGGGGCGGTTACCCTTCACCCAAAGTGAAGGGACCGCCTGGCTTTCACCTAATGTAAAGGCCTCGGTATTCTAAGTCCCTTAAACAATGGGGGTTTTGTTTTCTTGCTCAAGTTGAAGTAAAAGAGCAAGAAGAGGTGGGGCGGTTACCCTTCACCTCAAGTGAAGCTACCCCCTGGCTTTCACATATTGTCAAGGCCTCGGTATTCTAAGTCCCTCAAACAATGGGGGCTTGGTTTTCTTGCTCAAGTTGAAGTAAAAGAGTAGAAAGAGGTGGGGCGGTTACCCTTCACCCAAAGTGATGGGACCGCCTAGCTTTGACCTAATATGAAGGCCTCGGTATACTAAGTCCCTTAAATAATGGGGGCTTGGTTTTTTTGCTCAAGTTGAAGCAAAAGAGCCAGAAGAGGTGGGGCGGTTACCCTTCACCTATAGTGAAGCGACCGCCTGGCTTTCACCTAATGTGAAGGCCTCGGTATTCTATGTCCCTTAAACAATGGGGGTTTGGTTTTCTTTCTCAAGTTGAAGTAAAAGAGCAAGAAGAGGTTGGGAAGTTACTCTTCACCTAAAGTGAAGGCACTGCCTGGATTTCCCCTAATGTGAAGGCCTCGGTATTCTAAGTCCCTTAAACAATGGGGGCTTGGTTTTCTTGCTCAAGTTGAAGTAAAAAAGCAAGAAGAGGTGGGGCCGTTACCCTTCACCTAAGGTGAAGGGACTGCCTGGCTTTCCCCTAATGTGAAGGCCTCGGTATTCTATGTCCCTTAAACAATGGGGGTTTGGTTTTCTTTCTCAAGATGAAGTAAAAGAGCAAGAAGAGGTTGGGAAGTTACTCTTCACCTAAAGTGAAGGCACTGCCTGGATTTCCCCTAATGTTAAGGCCTCGGTATTCTAAGTCCCTTAAACAATGGGGGCTTGGTTTTCTTGCTCAAGTTGAAGTAATAAAGCAAGAAGAGGTGGGGCCGTTACCCTTCACCTAAGGTGAAGGGACTGCCTGGCTTTCCCCTAATGTGAAGGCCTCGGTATTCTAAGTAACTTAAACGACGGGGGTTTGGTTTTCTGGCTCAAGTTTAAGTAAAAGGGCAAGAAGAGGTGGGGCGGTTACCCTTAACCTAAAGTGAAGAGACCACCTAGCTTTCACCTAATGTGAAGGCCTCAGTATTCTAAGTCCCTTAAAAAATGGGGGCATGGTTTTCTTGCTGTAGTTGAAGTAAAAGAGCAAGAAGAGGTGGGGCGGTTACCCTTCACCTAAAGTGAAGGGACCGCCTGGCTTTCACATAATGTGAAGTACTGGGTGTTCTAAGTCCCTTAAGCATTGGGGGCTTGATTTTTTTGCTAAAATTGAAGTGGAACAGCAAGAATAGGTGGGGCGGTTGCCCTTCACCTAAAGTGAAGGGACCACCTGGCTTTCACCCAATGTGAAGGCCTCGTTGTTCTAAGTCCCTCAAAAAATGGGGGCTTGATTTTTTTGCTCAAATCGAAGTGAAACAGCAAGAAGAGGTGGGGCGGCTACCCTTCACCTGAAGTGAAGGGGCCGCCTGGCTTTCACCTAATGTGAAGGTCTCGGTGTTCTAAGTCCCTTAAACAATGGGGGCCTGGTTTTCTTGCTCAAGTGAAGTAAAAGCGCAAGAAGAGGTGGGGCGATTACCCTTCACCTAAAGTGAAGGGACTACCTGGCTTTCACCTAATGTGACGGCCTCGGTATGCTAAGTCCCTTCAACAATGGGGGCTTGATTTTCTTGCCCAAGTTGAAGTACAAGAGCAAGAAGAGGTGGGGCGGTTACCCTTCACCTAAAGTGATGGGACCGCCCGGCTTTCACCTAATGCGAAGGCCTCGGTATGCTAAGTCCCTTAAACAATGGGGGCTTGGTTTTCTTGCTCAAGTTGAAGTAATAGAGCAGGAAGAGGTCGGGCATCTACCCTTCACCCAAAGTGATGGGATCGCCTCGCTTTCATCTAATGTTAAGGCCTCGGCATACTAAGTCCCTTAAATAATGGGGGCTTGGTTTTTTTTGCTCAAGTTGAAGTAAAAGAGCAGGAAGTGGTGGGGCGGTTACCCTTCACATAAAGTGAAGGGACCACCTAGCTTTCACCTAATGTGAAGGCCTCGGTATGCTAAGTCCCTTAAACAATGGGGGCTCGATTTTCATGCTCAAGTTGAAGTAAAAGAGCAAGAAGAGGTGGGGCGGTCACCCTTCACCTAAAGTGAAGGGACCGCCTAGCTTTCCCCTAATGTGAAGGACTCGGTATTCTAAGTCCCTTAAACAATGGGGCCTTGGTTTTCTTGCTCAAGTTGAAGGAAAAGGGCAAGAAGAGGCGGGGCGGTTACCCTTCACCTAAAGTGAAGGGACCACCTGGCTTTCTCCTATTGTGAAGGCCTCAGTATTCTAAGTCCCTTAAACAATGGGGGCTTGATTTTCTTGCTCAAGTTGAAGTCAAAGAGCAGGAAGAGGTGGGGTGGTTGCCCTTCACCTAAAGTGAAGGGACCGCCTGGCTTTCACCTAATGTAAAGGCCTCGGTATTCTAAGTCCCTTAAACAATGGGGGTTTGGTTTTCTTTCTCAAGTTGAAGTAAAAGAGCAAGAAGAGGTGGGGCGGTTACCCTTCACCTCAAGTGAAGCGACCCCTGGCTCTCACCTAATGTGAAGGCCTCGGTATTCTAAGTCCCTCAAACAATGGGGGCTTGGTTTTCTTGGTCAATTTGAAGTAAAAGAGCAGGAAGAGGTGGGGCAGTTACCCTTCACCCAAAGTGATGGGACCGCCTAGCTTTCACCTAATGTGAAGGCCTCGGTATGCTAAGTCCCTTAAATAATGAGGGCTTTGTTTTTTTGCTCAAGTTGAAGTAAAAGAGCAAAAAGATGTGGGGCAGTTACCCTTCACCTATAGTGAAGGGATCGCCTGGCTTTCACCTAATGTGAAGGCCTCGGTATTCTATGTCCCTTAAACAATGGGGGTTTGGTTTTCTTGCTCAAGTTGAAGTAAGAGAGCAAGAAGAGGTGGGGCTGTTACCCTTCACCTAAAGTTAAGGGACTGCCTGGCCTTCCCTTAATGTGAAGGCCTCGTTATTCTAAGTCCCATAAAAAATGGGGGCTTTGTTTTCTTGCTCAAGTTGAAGTTAAAAAGCAAGAACAGGTGGGGCGGTTACCCTTCACCTAAAGTGAAGGGACCGCCAAGCTTTCACCTAATGTGAATGCCTCGGTATTCTAAGTCACTTAAACAATGGGGGCATGGTTTTCTTGCTCAAGTTGAAGTGAAATAGCACGAAGAGGTGGGGCGGTTACCCTTCACCTAAAGTGAAAGGGCCGCCTGGCTTTCACCTAATGTGAAGGCCTCGGTGTTCTAAGTCCCTTAAACAATGGGGGCTTGGTTTTCTTTCTCAAGTTGAAGTAAAAGAGCAAGAAGAAGTGGGGAGGTTACCCTTCACCTAAAGTGAAGGGACTACCTAGCTTTCACCTAATGTGACGGCCGCAGTATGCTAAGTCCCTTAAACAATGGGGGCTTGATTTTCTTGCCCAAGTTGAAGTAAAAGAGCAAGAAGAGGTGGGGCGGTTACCCTTCACCTAAAGTGATGGGACCGCCTAGCTTTCACCTAATGTGAAGGCCTCGGTATACTAAGTCCCTTAAATAATGGGGGCATGGTTTTCTTGCTCTAGTTGAAGTAAAAGAGCAAGAAGAGCTGGGGCGGTTACCCTTCACCTAAAGTGAAGGGACCACCTGGCTTTCTCCTATTGTGAAGGCCTCAGTATTCTAAGTCCCTTAAACAATGGGGGCTTGATTTTCTTGCTCAAGTTGAAGTCAAAGAGCAGGAAGAGGTGGGGTGGTTGCCCTTCACCTAAAGTGAAGGGACCGCCTGGCTTTCACCTAATGTGAAGGCCTCGATATTCTAAGTCCCTTAAACAATGGGGGCTTGGTTTTCTTGCCCAAGTTGAAGTAAAAGAGCATGAAGAGGTGGGGCGGTTACCCTTCACCTAAAGTGAAGGGACCACCTGGCTTTCTCCTATTGTGAAGGCCTCAGTAATCTAAGTCCCTTAAACAATGGGGGCTTGATTTTCTTGCTCAAGTTGAAGTCAAAGAGCAGGAAGAGGTGGGGTGGTTGCCCTTCACCTAAAGTGAAGGGACCGCCTGGCCTTCACCTAATGTAAAGGCCTCGGTATTCTAAGTCCCTTAAACAATGGGGGTTTGGTTTTCTTGCTCAAGTTGAAGCAAAAGAGCAAGAAGAGGTGGGGCGGTTACCCTTCACCTCAAGTGAAGCGACCCCTGGCTCTCACCTAATGTGAAGGCCTCGGTATTTTAAGTCCCTCAAACAATGGGGGCTTGGTTTTCTTGCTCAAGTTAAAGTAAAAGAGCAGGAAGAGGTGGGGCGGTTACCCTTCACCCAAAGTGATGGGACCGCCTAGCTTTCACCTAATGTGAAGGCCTCGGTATACTAAGTCCCTTAAATAATGAGGGCTTGGTTTTTTTGCTCACATTGAAGTAAAAGAGCAAGAAGAGGTGCCGCAGTTACCCTTCACCTGTAGTGAAGGGGCCGCCTGGCTTTCACCTAATGTGAAGGCCTCGGTGTTCTAAGTCCCTTAAACAATGGGGGCTTGGTTTTCTTTCTCAAGTTGAAGTAAAAGAGCAAGAAGAAGTGGGGCGGTTACCCTTCACCTAAAGTGAAGGGACTACCTAGCTTTCGCCGAATGTGACGGCCTCGGTATGCTAAGTCCCTTAAACAATGGAGGCTTGATTTTCTTGCCCAAGTTGAAGTAAAAGAGCAGGAAGAGGTGGGGCGGTTACCTTTCACCGAAAGTGATGGGGCCGCCTAGCTTTTACCTAATGTGAAGGCCTCGGTATACTAAGTCCCTTAAATAATGAGGGCTTGGTTTTTTTGCTCAAGTTGAAGTAAAAGAGCAAGAAGAGGTGGGGCGGTTACCCTTAACCTAAAGTGAAGAGACCGTCTAGCTTTCACCTAATGTGAAGGCCTCAGTATTCTAAGTCCCTTAAACAATGGGGGCATGGTTTTCTTGCTCTAGTTGAAGTAAAAGAGCAAGAAGAGCTGGGGCGGTTACCCTTCACCTAAAGTGAAGGGACCGCCTGGCTTTCACCTAATGTGAAGGCCTCGGTATTCTGAGTGCCTTAAACGACGGGGGTTTGGTTTTCTTGCTCAAGTTTATGTAAAAGAGCAAGAAGAGGTGGGGCGGTTACCCTTCACCTCAAGTGAAGCGACCCCTGGCTCTCGCCTTATGTGAAGGCCTCGGTATTCTAAGTCCCTCAAACAATGGGGGCTTGGTTTTCTTGCTCAAGTTGAAGTAAAAGAGCAGGAAGAGGTGGGGCGGTTACCCTTCACCCAAAGTGATGGGACCGCCTAGCTTTCACCTAATGTGAAGGCCTCGGTATACTAAGTCCCTTAAATAATGAGGGCTCGATTTTTTTGCTCAAGTTGAAGTAAAAAAGCATGAAGAGGTGCGGCAGTTACCCTTCACCTATAGTGAAGGGGCCGCCTGGCTTTCACCTAATGTGAAGGTCTCGGTGTTCTAAGTCCCTTAAACAATGGGGGCTTGGTTTTCTTTCTCAAGTTGAAGTAAAAGAGCAAGAAGAAGTGGGGCGGTTACCCTTCACCTAAAGTGAAGGGACTACCTAGCTTTCACCTAATGTGACGGCCTCGGTATGCTAAGTCCCTTAAACAATGGGGGCTTGATTTTCTTGCCCAAGTTGAAGTAAAAGAGCAAGAAGAGGTGGGGCGGTTACCCTTAACCTAAAGTGAAGAGACCGCCTAGCTTTCACCTAATGTGAAGGCCTCAGTATTCTATGTACCTTAAACAATGGGGCATGGTTTTCTTGCTCTAGTTGAAGTAAAAGAGCAAGAAGAGCTGGGGCGGTTACCCTTCACCTAAAGTGAAGGGACCGCCTGGCTTTGACATAATGTGAAGTACAGGGTGTTCTAAGTCCCTTAAGCAATGGGGGCTTGATTTTTTTGCTCAAATTGAAGTGGAACTGCAAGAATAGGTGGGGCGGTTACCCTTCACCAAATGTGAAGGGACCGCCTGGCTTTCACCGAATGTGAAGGCCTCGTTGTTCTAAGTCCCTTAAACAATGGGGGCTTGATTTTTTTGCTCAAATTGAAGTGAAACAGCACGAAGAGGTGGGGCGGTTACCCTTCACCTAAAGTGAAGGGGCCGCCTGGCTTTCACCTAATGTTAAGGCCTCGGTGTTCTAAGTCCCTTAAACAATGGGGGCTTGGTTTTTTTCTCAAGTTGAAGTAAAAGAGCAAGAAGAGGTGGGGCGGTTACCCTTCACCTAAAGTGAAGGGACTACCTGGCTTTCACCTTATGTGAAGGCCTCGATATTCTAAGTCCCTTAAACAATGGGGGCTTGGTTTTCTTGCCCAAGTTGAAGTAAAAGAGCATGAAGAGGTGGGGCGGTTACCCTTCACCTAAAGTGAAGGGACTGCCTGGCTTTAACCTAATGTGAAGGCCTCGATATTCTAAGTCCCTTAAAAAATGGGGGCTTGGTTTTCTTGCTCAAGTTGAAGTAAAAGAGCAGGAAGAGGGGGGGCGGTTACCCTTCACCCAAAGTGATGGCACCACCTAGCGTTCACCTAACGTGAAAACCTCGGTATACTAAGTCCCTTAAATAATCGGGGCTTGGTTTTTTTGCTCAAGTTGGAGTAAAAGAGCAAGAACAGGTGGGGCGGTTACCCTTCACCTAAAGTTAAGGGACTGCCTGGCTTTCCCGGAATCTGAAGGCCTCGGTATTCTAAGTCCCTTAAACAATGGGCGCTTGGTTTTCTTGCTCAAGTTGAAGTAAAAAAGCAAGAAGCGGTGGGGCGGTTACCCTTCACCTAAAGGGAAGGGACCGCCTAACTTTCACCTACTGTGAAGGCCTCGGTATTCTAAGCCACTAAAACAATAGGGGCTTGGTTTTCTTGCTCAAGTTGAAGTAAAAGAGCAAGAAGAGGTGGGACGGTTACCCTTCACCTAAAGGGAAGGGACCGCCTGGCTTTCACCTAATGTGAAGGCCTCGTTATTCTAAGTCCCTTAAACAATGGGGGCTTTGTTTTCTTGCTCAAGTTGAAGTAAAAGATCATAAAGAGGTGGGGCGGTTACCCTTCACCTAAAGTGAAGGTACCGCCTACCTTTCACCTAATGTGAAGGCCTCGGTATTCTAAGTCCCTTAAACAATGGGGGCTTGGTTTTGTTGCACAAGTTGAAGTAAAAGTGTAAGAAGAGGTGGGGCGGTTACCCTTCACTTAAAGTGAAGGGACCGGGTGAAGGCCACAGTATTCTCAGTCCCTTGAACAATGGGGGTTTTGTTTCCTTGCTCAAGTTGAAGTATGAGAGCAAGAAGAGATGGGGCGGTTACACTTCACCTAAAGTGAAGGGACCGCCTGGCTTTCACCTAATGCGAAGGCCTCGGTATTCAAAGTCCCTTAAACGACGGCGGTTTGGTTTTCTTGCTCAAGTTTAAGTGAAAGAGCAAGAGGAGGTGGGGCGGTTACCCTTAACCTAAAGTGAAGAGACCGCCTAGCTTTCCCCTGATGTGAAGGCCTCAGTATTCTGAGTCCCTTAAACAATGGGGGCATGGTTTTCTTGCTCTAGTTGAAGTAAAAGAGCAAGAAGAGCTGGGGCGGTTACCCTTCACCTAAAGTGAAGGGACCGCCTGGCTTTCACATAATGTGAAGTACTGGGTGTTCTAAGCCCCTTAAGCAATGGGGGCTTGATTTTTTTGCTCAAATTGAAGTGGAACTGCAAGAATAGGTGGGGCGGTTACCCTTCACCAAAAGTAAAGGGACCGCCTGGCTTTCACCTAATGTGAAGGCCTCGTTGTTCTAAGTCCCTTAAACAATAGGGGCTTGATTTTTTTGCTCAAATTGAAGTGAAACAGCACGAAGAGGTGGGGCGGTTACCCTTCACCTAAAGTGAAGGGGCCGCCTGGCTTTCACCTTATGTGAAGGCCTCGGTGTTCTAAGTCCCTTAAACAATGGGGGCTTGCTTTTCTTGCTCAAGTTGAAGTAAAAGAGCAAGAAGAGGTGGGGCGGTTACCCTTCACCTAAAGTGAAGGGACTACCTGGCTTTCAGCTAATGTGACGGCCTCGGTATGCTAAGTCCCTTAAACAATGAGGGCTTGATTTTCTTGCCCAAGCTGAAGTAAAAGAGCAAGAAGAGGTGGGGCGGTTACCCTTCACCTGAAGTGAAGGGACCGCCTGGCTTTCACCTAATGCGAAGGCCTCGGTATGCTAAGTCCCTTAAACAATGGGGGCTTGGTTTTCTTGCTCAAGTTGAAGTAAAAGAGCAGGAAGAGGTGGGGCGGTTACCCTTCACCCAAAGTGATGGGACCACCTAGCATTCACCTAATGTGAAGACCTCGGTATATTAAGTCCCTTAAATAATTGGGGCTTGGTTTTTTTGCTCAAGTTGGAGTAAAAGAGCAAGAAGAGGTGGGGCAGTTACCCATCACCTATAGTGAATGGACCGCCTGGTTTTCACCTAATGTGAAGGCCTCAGTATTCTACCTCCTGTAAACAATGGGGGCTTTGTTTTCTTGCTCAAGTTGAAGTAAAAGTGCAAGACGAGCTGGGGCGGTTACCCTTCACCCAAAGTGAAGGGACTGCCTGGCTTTAACCTAATGTGAAGGCCTCCATATTCTAAGTCCCTTAAACATTAGGGGCTTGGTTTTCTTGCTCAAGTTGAAGTAAAAAAGCAAGTAGAGGTGGGGCGGTTACCCTTCACCCAAAGGGAAGGGACCTCCTGGCTTTTACCTAATGTGAAGGCCTTGTTATTCTAAGTCCCTTAAACAATGGGGGCTTCGTTTTCTTGTTCTAGTTGAAGTAAAAGATCATGAAGAGTTGGGGCGGTTACCCTTCACCTAAAGTGAAGGTACCGCACCTAATGTCAAGGCCTCGGTATTCTAAGTCCCTTAAACAATGGGGGCTTGGTTTTGTTGCACAAGTTGAAGTAAAAGTGTAAGAAGAGGTGGGGTGGTTACCCTTCACCTAAAGTGAAGGGACCGCCTGGCTTTCACCCAATGTGAAGGCCACAGTATTCTCAGTCCCTTAAATAATGGGGGTTTTGTTTCCTTGCTCAAGTTGAAGTATAAGAGCAAGAAGAGATGGGGCGGTTACACTTCACCTAAAGTGAAGGGACCGCCTGGCTTTCACCTAATGTGAAGGCCTCGGTATTCTAAGTCCCTTAAACGACGGGGGTTTGGTTTTCTTGCTCAAGTTTAAGTGAAAGAGCAAGAAGAGGTGGGGCGGTTACCCTTCACCTATAGTGAAGGGACCGCCTGGTTTTCACCTAATGTGAAGGCCTCGGTATTCTACATCCCGTAAACAATGGGGGTTTGGTTTTCTTGCTCAAGTTGAAGTAAAAGTGCAAGAAGAGGTGGGGTGGTTACCCTTCACCCAAAGTGAAGGGACTGCCTGGCTTTAACCTAATGTGAAGGCCTCGATATTCTAAGTCCCTTAAACATTAGGGGCATGGTTTTATTGCTCAAGTTGAAGTAAAAAAGCAAGAAGAGGTAGGGCGGTTACCCTTCACCTAAAGGGAAGGGACCGCCTGGCTTTCACCTAATGTGAAGGCCTCGTTATTCTAAGCCCCTTCAACAATGGGGGCTTCGTTTTCCTGCTCTAGTTGAAGTAAAAGATCATGAAGAGGTGGGGCGGTTACCCTTCACCTAAAGTGAAGGTACCGCCTACCTTTCACCTAATGTGAAGGCCTCGGTATTCTAAGTCCCTTAAACAATGGGGGCTTGGTTTTGTTGCACAAGTTGAAGTAAAAGTGTAAGAAGAGGTGGGGCAGTTACCCTTCACCTAAAGCGAAGGGACCGCCTGGCTTTCACCCAATGTGAAGGCCACAGTATTATCAGTCCCTTAAACAATGGGGGTTTTGTTTCCTTGCTCAAGTTGAAGTATAAGAGCAAGAAGAGATGGGGCGGTTACACTTCACCTAAAGTGAAGGGACCGCCTGGCTTTCACCTAATGTGAAGGCCTCGGTATTCTAAGTCCCTTAAACGACGGTGGTTTGGTTTTCTTGCTCAAGTTTAAGTAAAAGAGCAAGAAGAGGTGGGCGGTTACCCTTCACCTAAAATGAAGGGACCGCCTGGCTTTCACATAATGTGAAGTACTGGGTGTTCTGAGTCCCTTAAGCAATGGGGGCTTGGTTTTTTTGCTCAAATTGAAGTGGAACAGCAAGAATAGGTGGGGCGGTTACCCTTCACCAAAAGGGAAGGGACCGCCTGGCTTTCACCTAATGTGAAGGCCTCGTTGTTCTAAGCCCCTTAAACAATGGGGCCTGATTTTTTTTCTCAAATTGAACTAAAACAGCACGAAGAGTTGGGGCGGTTACCCTTCCCCTAAAGTAAAGGGGCCGCCTGGCTTTCACCTAATGTGAAGGCCTCGGTGTTCTAAGTCCCTTAAACAATAGGGGCTTGGTTTTCTTGCTCAAGTTGAAGTAAAAGAGCAAGAAGAGGTGGGGCGGTTACCCTTCACCTAAAGTGAAGGGACTACCTGGCTTTCACCTAATGTGACGGCCTTGGTATGCTAAGTCCCTTAAGCAATGGGGGCTTGATTGTCTTGCCCAAGTTGAAGTAAAAGAGCAAGAAGAGGTGGGGCGGTTACCCTTCACCTATAGTGAAGGGACCGCCTGGTTTTCACCTAATGTGAAGGCCTCGGTATTCTACATCCGGCGAACAATGGGGGCTTTGTTTTCTTGTTCAAGTTGAAGTAAAGAGCAGGAAGAGGTGGGGCGGTTGCCCTTCACCCAAAGTGATGGGACCACCAAGCTTTCACCTAATGTGAAGACCTCGGTATACTAAGTCCCTTAAATAATCGGGCTTGGTTTTTTTGCTCAAGTTGGAGTAGAAGAGCAAGAAGAGGTGGGGCGGTTACCCTTCACCTAAGGTGAAGGGACTACCTGGCTTTCACCTAATGTGACGCTCTCGGTATGCTAAGTCCCTTAAACAATGGGGGCTTGATTTTCTTGCCCAAGTTGAAGTAAAAGAGCAAGAAGAGGTGGGGCGGTTACCCTTAACCTAAAGTGAAGAGACCGCCTAGCTTTCACCTAATGTGAAGGCCTCAGTATTCTAAGTCCCTTAAACAATGGGCGCATGGTTTTCTTGCTCTAGTTGAAGTAAAAGAGCAAGAAGAGCTGGGGTGGTTAACCTTCACCTAAAGTGAAGGGACCGCCTGGCTTTCACATAATGTGAAGTACTGGGTGTTCTAAGTCCCCTATGCAATGGGGGCTTGATTTTTTTGCTCAAATTGAAGTGGAACAGCAAGAATAGGTGGGGCGGTTACCCTTCACCAAAACTGAAGGGACCGCCTGTCTTTAACCTAATGTGAAGGCCTCGTTGTTCTAAGTCCCTTAAACAATGGGGGCTTGATTTTTTTTCTCAAATTGAAGTGAAACAGGACGAAGAGGTGGGCCGGTTACCCTTCACCTAAAGTGAAGGGACCGCCTAGCTTTCACCTAATGCGAAGGCCTCGGTATGCTAAGTCCCTTAAAAAATGGGGGCTTGGTTTTCTTGCTCAAGTTGAAGTAAAAGAGCAGGAAGGGGTGGGGCGGTTACCCTTCACCCAAAGTGATGGGACCACCAAGCTTTCACCTAATGTGAATACCTCGGTATACTAAGTCCCTTAAATAATCGGGGCTTGGTTTTTTTGCTCAAGTTGGAGTAAAAGAGTAGGAAGAGGTGGGGCGGTTACCCTTCACCTATTGTGAAGGGACCGCCTGGTTTTCTCCAAATGTGAAGGCCTCGGTCTTCTACATCCCGTAAACAATGGGGGCTTTGTTTTCTTGCTCAAGTTGAAGTAAGAGAGCAGGAAGAGGTGGGGCGGTTACCCTTCACCCAAAGTGATGGGACCACCAAGCTTTCACCTAATGTGAAGACCTCGGTATACTAAGTCCCTAAAATAATCGGGGCTTGGGTTTTTTGCTCAAGTTGGAGTAAAAGAGCAAGAAGAGGTGGGGCGGTTACCCTTCACCTATCGTGAAGGGACCGCCTGGTTTTCACCAAATGTGAAGGCCTCGGTATTCTACATCTCGTAAACAATGGGGGCTTGGTTTTCTTGCTCAAGTTGAAGTAAAAGAGCAGCAAGAGGTGGGGCGGTTACCCTTCACCCAAAGTGATGGGACCACCAAGCTTTCACCTAATGTGAAGACCTCGGTATACTAAGTCACTTAAATAATCGGGGTTTGGTTTTCTTGCTCAAGTTGAAGTAAAAGTGCAAGAAGAGGTGGGGCGGTTACCCTTCACCCAAAGTGAAGGGACTGCCTGGCTTTAACCTAATGTGAAGGCCTCGATATTCTAAGTCCCTTAAACAATGGGGGCTTGGTTTTCTTGCTCAAGTTGAAGTAAAAAAGCAAGAAGAGGTGGGGCGGTTACCCTTCACCTAAAGGGAAGGGACCGCCTGGCTTTCACCTAATGTGAAGGCCTCGTTATTCTAAGTCCCTTAAACAATAGGGGCTTTGTTTTCTTGCTAAAGTTGAAGTACAGGATCATGAAGAGTTGGGGCGGTTACCCTTCACCTAAAGTGAAGGTACCGCCAACCTTTCACCTAATGTGAAGGCCTCGGTATTCTAAGTCCCTTAAACAAAGGGGGCTTGGTTTTGTTGCACAAGTTGAAGTCAAAGAGCAAGAACAGGTGGGGCGGTTACCCTTCACCTATAGAGAAGGGACCGCCTGGCTTTCACCTAATATGAAGGCCTCGATATTCTAAGTCCCTTAAACAATGGGGGCTTGATTTTCTTGCTCAATTTTAAGTCATAGGGCAAGAAATTGTGGGGCGGTTACTCTTCACCTAAAGTGGAGGGACCCCCTGGCTTTCATCTAATGTGAAGGGCTCGGTATTTTAAGTCCCTTAAACTATGGGGGCTTGGTTTTCTTGCTCAAGTTGAAGTAAAAGAGCAAGAAGAGGTGGGGCGGTTACCATTCACCTAAAGTGAAGGGACCGCCTGGCTTTCACCTAATGTGAAGGCCTCGGTATTCTAAGTCCCTTAAACAATGGGGGCTTGATTTTCATGCTCAAGTTGAAGTCAACGAGCAAGAACAGGTGGGGCGGTTACCCTTCACCCAAAGTGAAGGGACTACCTGGCTTTAACCTAATGTGAAGGCCTCGATATTCTAAGTCCCTTAAACAATGGGGGCTTGGTTTTCTTGCTCAAGTTGAAGTAAAAAAGCAAGAAGAGGTGGGGCGGTTACCCTCCACCTAAAGGGAAGGGACCGCCTGGCTTTCACCTAATGTGAAGGCCTCGTTATTCTAAGTCCCTTAAACAATAGGGGCTTTGTTTTCTTGCTCAAGTTGAAGTACAAGATCATGAAGAGTTGGGGCGGTTACCCTTCACCTAAAGTGAAGGTACCGCCTACCTTTCACCTAATGTGAAGGCCGCGGTATTCTAAGTCCCTTAAACAAAGGGGGCTTGGTTTTGTTGCACAAGTTGAAGTCAAAGAGCAAGAACAGGTGGGGCGGTTACCCTTCACCTATAGAGAAGGGACCGCCTGGCTTTCACCTAATATGAAGGCCTCGATATTCTAAGTCCCTTAAAAAATGGGGGCTTGATTTTCTTGCTCAAGTTTAAGTCATAGGGCAAGAAATTGTGGGGCGGTTACTCTTCACCCAAAGTGAAGGGACTACCTGGCTTTAACCTAATGTGAAGGCCTCGATATTCTAAGTCCCTTAAACAATGGGGGCTTGGTTTTCTTGCTCAAGTTGAAGTAAAAAAGCAAGAAGAGGTGGGGCGGTTACCCTCCACCTAAAGGGAAGGGACCGCCTGGCTTTCACCTAATGTGAAGGCCTCGTTATTCTAAGTCCCTTAAACAATAGGGGCTTTGTTTTCTTGCTCAAGTTGAAGTACAAGATCATGAAGAGTTGGGGCGGTTACCCTTCACCTAAAGTGAAGGTACCGCCTACCTTTCACCTAATGTGAAGGCCGCGGTATTCTAAGTCCCTTAAACAAAGGGGGCTTGGTTTTGTTGCACAAGTTGAAGTCAAAGAGCAAGAACAGGTGGGGCGGTTACCCTTCACCTATAGAGAAGGGACCGCCTGGCTTTCACCTAATATGAAGGCCTCGATATTCTAAGTCCCTTAAAAAATGGGGGCTTGATTTTCTTGCTCAAGTTTAAGTCATAGGGCAAGAAATTGTGGGGCGGTTACTCTTCACCTAAAGTGGAGGGACCCCCAGGCTTTCATCTAATGTGAAGGGCTCGGTATTTTAAGTCCCTTAAACTATGGGGGCTTGGTTTTCTTGCTCAAGTTGAAGTAAAAGAGCAAGAAGAGGTGGGGCGGTTACCATTCACCTAAAGTTAAGGGACTGCCTGGCTTTCCCGGAATCTGAAGGCCTCGGTATTCTAAGTCCCTTAAACAATGGGCGCTTGGTTTTCTTGCTCAAGTTGAAGTAAAAAAGCAAGAAGCGGTGGGGCGGTTACCCTTCACCTAAAGGGAAGGGACCGCCTAACTTTCACCTACTGTGAAGGCCTCGGTATTCTAAGCCACTAAAACAATAGGGGCTTGGTTTTCTTGCTCAAGTTGAAGTAAAAGAGCAAGAAGAGGTGGGACGGTTACCCTTCACCTAAAGGGAAGGGACCGCCTGGCTTTCACCTAATGTGAAGGCCTCGTTATTCTAAGTCCCTTAAACAATGGGGGCTTTGTTTTCTTGCTCAAGTTGAAGTAAAAGATCATAAAGAGGTGGGGCGGTTACCCTTCACCTAAAGTGAAGGTACCGCCTACCTTTCACCTAATGTGAAGGCCTCGGTATTCTAAGTCCCTTAAACAATGGGGGCTTGGTTTTGTTGCACAAGTTGAAGTAAAAGTGTAAGAAGAGGTGGGGCGGTTACCCTTCACTTAAAGTGAAGGGACCGGGTGAAGGCCACAGTATTCTCAGTCCCTTGAACAATGGGGGTTTTGTTTCCTTGCTCAAGTTGAAGTATGAGAGCAAGAAGAGATGGGGCGGTTACACTTCACCTAAAGTGAAGGGACCGCCTGGCTTTCACCTAATGCGAAGGCCTCGGTATTCAAAGTCCCTTAAACGACGGCGGTTTGGTTTTCTTGCTCAAGTTTAAGTGAAAGAGCAAGAGGAGGTGGGGCGGTTACCCTTAACCTAAAGTGAAGAGACCGCCTAGCTTTCCCCTGATGTGAAGGCCTCAGTATTCTGAGTCCCTTAAACAATGGGGGCATGGTTTTCTTGCTCTAGTTGAAGTAAAAGAGCAAGAAGAGCTGGGGCGGTTACCCTTCACCTAAAGTGAAGGGACCGCCTGGCTTTCACATAATGTGAAGTACTGGGTGTTCTAAGCCCCTTAAGCAATGGGGGCTTGATTTTTTTGCTCAAATTGAAGTGGAACTGCAAGAATAGGTGGGGCGGTTACCCTTCACCAAAAGTAAAGGGACCGCCTGGCTTTCACCTAATGTGAAGGCCTCGTTGTTCTAAGTCCCTTAAACAATAGGGGCTTGATTTTTTTGCTCAAATTGAAGTGAAACAGCACGAAGAGGTGGGGCGGTTACCCTTCACCTAAAGTGAAGGGGCCGCCTGGCTTTCACCTTATGTGAAGGCCTCGGTGTTCTAAGTCCCTTAAACAATGGGGGCTTGCTTTTCTTGCTCAAGTTGAAGTAAAAGAGCAAGAAGAGGTGGGGCGGTTACCCTTCACCTAAAGTGAAGGGACTACCTGGCTTTCAGCTAATGTGACGGCCTCGGTATGCTAAGTCCCTTAAACAATGAGGGCTTGATTTTCTTGCCCAAGCTGAAGTAAAAGAGCAAGAAGAGGTGGGGCGGTTACCCTTCACCTGAAGTGAAGGGACCGCCTGGCTTTCACCTAATGCGAAGGCCTCGGTATGCTAAGTCCCTTAAACAATGGGGGCTTGGTTTTCTTGCTCAAGTTGAAGTAAAAGAGCAGGAAGAGGTGGGGCGGTTACCCTTCACCCAAAGTGATGGGACCACCTAGCATTCACCTAATGTGAAGACCTCGGTATATTAAGTCCCTTAAATAATTGGGGCTTGGTTTTTTTGCTCAAGTTGGAGTAAAAGAGCAAGAAGAGGTGGGGCAGTTACCCATCACCTATAGTGAATGGACCGCCTGGTTTTCACCTAATGTGAAGGCCTCAGTATTCTACCTCCTGTAAACAATGGGGGCTTTGTTTTCTTGCTCAAGTTGAAGTAAAAGTGCAAGACGAGCTGGGGCGGTTACCCTTCACCCAAAGTGAAGGGACTGCCTGGCTTTAACCTAGTGTGAAGGCCTCGATATTCTAAGTCCCTTAAACATTAGGGGCTTGGTTTTCTTGCTCAAGTTGAAGTAAAAAAGCAAGTAGAGGTGGGGCGGTTACCCTTCACCCAAAGGGAAGGGACCTCCTGGCTTTTACCTAATGTGAAGGCCTTGTTATTCTAAGTCCCTTAAACAATGGGGGCTTCGTTTTCTTGTTCTAGTTGAAGTAAAAGATCATGAAGAGTTGGGGCGGTTACCCTTCACCTAAAGTGAAGGTACCGCACCTAATGTCAAGGCCTCGGTATTCTAAGTCCCTTAAACAATGGGGGCTTGGTTTTGTTGCACAAGTTGAAGTAAAAGTGTAAGAAGAGGTGGGGTGGTTACCCTTCACCTAAAGTGAAGGGACCGCCTGGCTTTCACCCAATGTGAAGGCCACAGTATTCTCAGTCCCTTAAATAATGGGGGTTTTGTTTCCTTGCTCAAGTTGAAGTATAAGAGCAAGAAGAGATGGGGCGGTTACACTTCACCTAAAGTGAAGGGACCGCCTGGCTTTCACCTAATGTGAAGGCCTCGGTATTCTAAGTCCCTTAAACGACGGGGGTTTGGTTTTCTTGCTCAAGTTTAAGTGAAAGAGCAAGAAGAGGTGGGGCGGTTACCCTTCACCTATAGTGAAGGGACCGCCTGGTTTTCACCTAATGTGAAGGCCTCGGTATTCTACATCCCGTAAACAATGGGGGTTTGGTTTTCTTGCTCAAGTTGAAGTAAAAGTGCAAGAAGAGGTGGGGTGGTTACCCTTCACCCAAAGTGAAGGGACTGCCTGGCTTTAACCTAATGTGAAGGCCTCGATATTCTAAGTCCCTTAAACATTAGGGGCATGGTTTTATTGCTCAAGTTGAAGTAAAAAAGCAAGAAGAGGTAGGGCGGTTACCCTTCACCTAAAGGGAAGGGACCGCCTGGCTTTCACCTAATGTGAAGGCCTCGTTATTCTAAGCCCCTTCAACAATGGGGGCTTCGTTTTCCTGCTCTAGTTGAAGTAAAAGATCATGAAGAGGTGGGGCGGTTACCCTTCACCTAAAGTGAAGGTACCGCCTACCTTTCACCTAATGTGAAGGCCTCGGTATTCTAAGTCCCTTAAACAATGGGGGCTTGGTTTTGTTGCACAAGTTGAAGTAAAAGTGTAAGAAGAGGTGGGAGAGTTACCCTTCACCTAAAGCGAAGGGACCGCCTGGCTTTCACCCAATGTGAAGGCCACAGTATTATCAGTCCCTTAAACAATGGGGGTTTTGTTTCCTTGCTCAAGTTGAAGTATAAGAGCAAGAAGAGATGGGGCGGTTACACTTCACCTAAAGTGAAGGGACCGCCTGGCTTTCACCTAATGTGAAGGCCTCGGTATTCTAAGTCCCTTAAACGACGGTGGTTTGGTTTTCTTGCTCAAGTTTAAGTAAAAGAGCAAGAAGAGGTGGGCGGTTACCCTTCACCTAAAATGAAGGGACCGCCTGGCTTTCACATAATGTGAAGTACTGGGTGTTCTGAGTCCCTTAAGCAATGGGGGCTTGGTTTTTTTGCTCAAATTGAAGTGGAACAGCAAGAATAGGTGGGGCGGTTACCCTTCACCAAAAGGGAAGGGACCGCCTGGCTTTCACCTAATGTGAAGGCCTCGTTGTTCTAAGCCCCTTAAACAATGGGGCCTGATTTTTTTCTCAAATTGAACTGAAACAGCACGAAGAGTTGGGGCGGTTACCCTTCCCCTAAAGTAAAGGGGCCGCCTGGCTTTCACCTAATGTGAAGGCCTCGGTGTTCTAAGTCCCTTAAACAATAGGGGCTTGGTTTTCTTGCTCAAGTTGAAGTAAAAGAGCAAGAAGAGGTGGGGCGGTTACCCTTCACCTAAAGTGAAGGGACTACCTGGCTTTCACCTAATGTGACGGCCTTGGTATGCTAAGTCCCTTAAGCAATGGGGGCTTGATTGTCTTGCCCAAGTTGAAGTAAAAGAGCAAGAAGAGGTGGGGCGGTTACCCTTCACCTATAGTGAAGGGACCGCCTGGTTTTCACCTAATGTGAAGGCCTCGGTATTCTACATCCGGTGAACAATGGGGGCTTTGTTTTCTTGTTCAAGTTGAAGTAAAGAGCAGGAAGAGGTGGGGCGGTTGCCCTTCACCCAAAGTGATGGGACCACCAAGCTTTCACCTAATGTGAAGACCTCGGTATACTAAGTCCCTTAAATAATCGGGCTTGGTTTTTTTGCTCAAGTTGGAGTAGAAGAGCAAGAAGAGGTGGGGCGGTTACCCTTCACCTAAGGTGAAGGGACTACCTGGCTTTCACCTAATGTGACGCTCTCGGTATGCTAAGTCCCTTAAACAATGGGGGCTTGATTTTCTTGCCCAAGTTGAAGTAAAAGAGCAAGAAGAGGTGGGGCGGTTACCCTTAACCTAAAGTGAAGAGACCGCCTAGCTTTCACCTAATGTGAAGGCCTCAGTATTCTAAGTCCCTTAAACAATGGGCGCATGGTTTTCTTGCTCTAGTTGAAGTAAAAGAGCAAGAAGAGCTGGGGTGGTTAACCTTCACCTAAAGTGAAGGGACCGCCTGGCTTTCACATAATGTGAAGTACTGGGTGTTCTAAGTCCCCTATGCAATGGGGGCTTGATTTTTTTGCTCAAATTGAAGTGGAACAGCAAGAATAGGTGGGGCGGTTACCCTTCACCAAAACTGAAGGGACCGCCTGTCTTTAACCTAATGTGAAGGCCTCGTTGTTCTAAGTCCCTTAAACAATGGGGGCTTGATTTTTTTTCTCAAATTGAAGTGAAACAGGACGAAGAGGTGGGGCGGTTACCCTTCACCTAAAGTGAAGGGACCGCCTAGCTTTCACCTAATGCGAAGGCCTCGGTATGCTAAGTCCCTTAAAAAATGGGGGCTTGGTTTTCTTGCTCAAGTTGAAGTAAAAGAGCAGGAAGGGGTGGGGCGGTTACCCTTCACCCAAAGTGATGGGACCACCAAGCTTTCACCTAATGTGAATACCTCGGTATACTAAGTCCCTTAAATAATCGGGGCTTGGTTTTTTTGCTCAAGTTGGAGTAAAAGAGTAGGAAGAGGTGGGGCGGTTACCCTTCACCTATTGTGAAGGGACCGCCTGGTTTTCTCCAAATGTGAAGGCCTCGGTCTTCTACATCCCGTAAACAATGGGGGCTTTGTTTTCTTGCTCAAGTTGAAGTAAGAGAGCAGGAAGAGGTGGGGCGGTTACCCTTCACCCAAAGTGATGGGACCACCAAGCTTTCACCTAATGTGAAGACCTCGGTATACTAAGTCCCTAAAATAATCGGGGCTTGGGTTTTTTGCTCAAGTTGGAGTAAAAGAGCAAGAAGAGGTGGGGCGGTTACCCTTCACCTATCGTGAAGGGACCGCCTGGTTTTCCCCAAATGTGAAGGCCTCGGTATTCTACATCTCGTAAACAATGGGGGCTTGGTTTTCTTGCTCAAGTTGAAGTAAAAGAGCAGCAAGAGGTGGGGCGGTTACCCTTCACCCAAAGTGATGGGACCACCAAGCTTTCACCTAATGTGAAGACCTCGGTATACTAAGTCACTTAAATAATCGGGGTTTGGTTTTCTTGCTCAAGTTGAAGTAAAAGTGCAAGAAGAGGTGGGGCGGTTACCCTTCACCCAAAGTGAAGGGACTGCCTGGCTTTAACCTAATGTGAAGGCCTCGATATTCTAAGTCCCTTAAACAATGGGGGCTTGGTTTTCTTGCTCAAGTTGAAGTAAAAAAGCAAGAAGAGGTGGGGCGGTTACCCTTCACCTAAAGGGAAGGGACCGCCTGGCTTTCACCTAATGTGAAGGCCTCGTTATTCTAAGTCCCTTAAACAATAGGGGCTTTGTTTTCTTGCTAAAGTTGAAGTACAGGATCATGAAGAGTTGGGGCGGTTACCCTTCACCTAAAGTGAAGGTACCGCCAACCTTTCACCTAATGTGAAGGCCTCGGTATTCTAAGTCCCTTAAACAAAGGGGGCTTGGTTTTGTTGCACAAGTTGAAGTCAAAGAGCAAGAACAGGTGGGGCGGTTACCCTTCACCTATAGAGAAGGGACCGCCTGGCTTTCACCTAATATGAAGGCCTCGATATTCTAAGTCCCTTAAACAATGGGGGCTTGATTTTCTTGCTCAAGTTTAAGTCATAGGGCAAGAAATTGTGGGGCGGTTACTCTTCACCTAAAGTGGAGGGACCCCCTGGCTTTCATCTAATGTGAAGGGCTCGGTATTTTAAGTCCCTTAAACTATGGGGGCTTGGTTTTCTTGCTCAAGTTGAAGTAAAAGAGCAAGAAGAGGTGGGGCGGTTACCATTCACCTAAAGTGAAGGGACCGCCTGGCTTTCACCTAATGTGAAGGCCTCGGTATTCTAAGTCCCTTAAACAATGGGGGCTTGATTTTCATGCTCAAGTTGAAGTCAACAAGCAAGAACAGGTGGGGCGGTTACCCTTCACCCAAAGTGAAGGGACTACCTGGCTTTAACCTAATGTGAAGGCCTCGATATTCTAAGTCCCTTAAACAATGGGGGCTTGGTTTTCTTGCTCAAGTTGAAGTAAAAAAGCAAGAAGAGGTGGGGCGGTTACCCTCCACCTAAAGGGAAGGGACCGCCTGGCTTTCACCTAATGTGAAGGCCTCGTTATTCTAAGTCCCTTAAACAATAGGGGCTTTGTTTTCTTGCTCAAGTTGAAGTACAAGATCATGAAGAGTTGGGGCGGTTACCCTTCACCTAAAGTGAAGGTACCGCCTACCTTTCACCTAATGTGAAGGCCGCGGTATTCTAAGTCCCTTAAACAAAGGGGGCTTGGTTTTGTTGCACAAGTTGAAGTCAAAGAGCAAGAACAGGTGGGGCGGTTACCCTTCACCTATAGAGAAGGGACCGCCTGGCTTTCACCTAATATGAAGGCCTCGATATTCTAAGTCCCTTAAAAAATGGGGGCTTGATTTTCTTGCTCAAGTTTAAGTCATAGGGCAAGAAATTGTGGGGCGGTTACTCTTCACCTAAAGTGGAGGGACCCCCTGGCTTTCATCTAATGTGAAGGGCTCGGTATTTTAAGTCCCTTAAACTATGGGGGCTTGGTTTTCTTGCTCAAGTTGAAGTAAAAGAGCAAGAAGAGGTGGGGCGGTTACCATTCACCTAAAGTGAAGGGACCGCCTGGCTTTCACCTAATGTGAAGGCCTCGGTATTCTAAGTCCCTTAATCAATGGGGGCTTGAATTTCATGCTCAAGATGAAGTCAAAGAGCAAGAACAGGTGGGGCGGTTACCCTTCACCTATAGTGAAGGGACCGCCTGGCTTTCACCTAATATGAAGGCCTCGATATTCTAAGTCCCTTAAACAATGGGGGCTTGATTTTCTTGCTCAAGTTAAAGTCATAGGGCAAGAAATTGTGGGGCGGCTACTCTTCACCTAAAGTGGAGGGACCCCCTGGCTTTCACCTAATGTGAAGGGCTCGGTATTTTAAGTCCCTTAAAAAATGGGGGCTTGGTTTTCTTGCTCAAGTTGAAGTAAGAGAGCAAGAAACCGCCTGGCATTCACCTAATGTGATGGCCTCGGAATTCTAAGTCCCTTATACAATGGGGTCTTGATTTTCTTGCTCAAGTTGAAGTAGAAGAGAAAGAAGAGGTGGGGCGGTTACCCTTAACCTAAAGTGAAGAGACCGCCTAGCTTTCACCTAATGTGAAAGCCTCAGTATTCTAAGTCCCTTAAACAATGGGGGCATGGTTTTCTTGCTCTAGTCGAAGTAAAAGAGCAAGAAGAGGTGGGGCAGTTACCCTTCACCTAAAGTGAAGGGACCGCCTGGCTTTCACATAATGTGAAGTACTCGGTGTTCTAAGTCCCTTAAACAATGCGGGCTTGATTTTTTTACTCAAATTAAAGTGGAACAGCAAGAATCGGTGGGGCGGTTACCCTTCACCTAAAGTGAAGGGACCGCCTGGCTTTCACCTATTGTGAAGGCCTCGTTGTTCTAAGTCCCGTAAACAATGGGGACTTGATTTTTTTGCTCAAATTGAAGTGAAAAAGCAAGAAGAGGTGGGGCGGTTATCCTTCACCTAAAGTGAAAGGGCCGTCTGGCTTTCAACTAATGTGAAGGCCTCGGTGTTCTAAGTCCCTTAAACAATGGGGACTTGGTTTTCTTGCTCAAGTTGAAGTAAAAGAGCAAGAAGAGGTGGGGCAATTACCTTTCACCTAAAGTGAAGGGACTACTTGGCTTTCATCTAATGTGACGCTCTCGGTATGCTAAGTCCCTTAAACAATGGGGGCTTGATTTTCTTGCCCAAGTTGAAGTAAAAGAGCAAGAAGAGGTGGGGCGGTTACCCTTCACCTAAAGTGAAGCGACCGTGTGGCTTTCACCTAATGCGAAGGCCTCGGTATGCTAAGTCCCTTAAACAATGGGGGCTTGGTTTTCATGCTCAAGTTGAAGTCAAAGAGCAAGAAGCGGTGGGGCGGTTACCCTACACCTAAAGTGAAGGGACCGCCTGGCTTTCACTTTATGTGAAGGCCTCGATATTCTAAGTCCCTTATACAATGGGGGCTTGGTTTTCTTGCTCAAGTTGAAGTAATAGAGCAAGAAGAGGTGGGGCGGTTACCCTTCACCTAAAGTGAAGGGACCGCCTAGCTTTCACCTAATGTGAAGACCTCGGTACTCTAAGTCCCTCAAACAATGGGGGCTTGATTTTCTTGCTCTAGTTGAAGTCAAGGAGCAAGAACAGGTGAGGCGATTACTCTTCACCTAAAGTGAAGGGACCGCCTGGCTTTCACCTAATGTGAAGGCCTCAGTATTCTAAGTCCCTTAAACGACGGGGGTTTGGTTTTCTTTCTCAAGTTGAAGTAAAAGAGCACGAAGAGGTGGGGCGGTTACCCTTAACCTAAAGTGAAGAGACCGCCTAGCTTTCACCTAATGTGAAAGCCTCAGTATTCTAAGTCCCTTAAACAATGGGGGCATGGTTTTCTTGCTCTAGTGGAATAAAAGAGCAAGAAGAGGTGGGGCAGTTACCCTTCACCTACAGTGAAGGGACCGCCTGGCTTTCACATAATGTGAAGTACTCGGTGTTCTAAGTCCCTTAAACAATGGGGTTTTGATCTTTTTACTCAAATTGAAGTGGAATAGCAAGAATCGGTGGGGCGGTTACCCTTCACCTAAAGTGAAGGGACCGCCTGGCTTTCACCTAAAGTGAAGGCCTCATTGTTCTAAGTCCCTTAAACAATGGGGGCTTGATTTTTTTGCTCAAATTGAAGTGAAACAGCCAGAAGAGGTGGGGCGGTTATCCTTCACCTAAAGTGAAGGGGCCGCCTAGCTTTCACCTAATGTGAAGGCCTCGGTATTCTAAGTCCCTCAAACAATGGGGGCATGGTTTTCTTGCTCAAGTTGAAGTAAAAGAGCAAGAAGAGGTGGGGCAGTTACCCTTCACCTAAAGTGAAGGGACTACTTGGCTATCATCTAATGTGACGCTCTCGGTATGCTAAGTCCCTTAAACAATGGGGGCTTGATTTTCTTGCCCAAGTTGAAGTAAAAGAGCAAGAAGAGGCGGGGCGGTTACCCTTCACCTAAAGTGAAGGGACCGCCTGGCTTTCACCTCATGTGAAGGCCTCGGTATGCTAAGTCCCTTGAACAATGGGGGCTTGGTTTTCTTGCTCAAGTTGAAGTCAAAGAGCAAGAAGCGGTGAGGCGGTTACCCTACACCTAAAGTGAAGGGACCGCCCAGCTTTCACTTAATGTGACGGCCTCGGTGTTCTAAGTCCCTTATACAATGGGGGCTTGGTTTTCTTGCTCAAGTTGAAGTAATAGAGCAAGAAGAGGTGGGGCGGTTACCCTTCACCTAAAGTGAAGGGACCGCCTAGCTTTCACCTAATGTGAAGACCTCGGTACTCTAAGTCCCTCAAACAATGGGGGCTTGATTTTCTTGCTCTAGTTGAAGTCAAGGAGCAAGAACAGGTGAGGCGATTACTCTTCACCTAAAGTGAAGGGACCGCCTGGCTTTCACCGAATGTGAAGGCCTCAGTATTCTAAGTCCCTTAAACGATGGGGGTTTGGTTTTCTTGCTCAAGTTGAAGTAAAAGAGCACGAAGAGGTGGGGCGGTTACCCTTAACCTAAAGTGAAGAGACCGCCTAGCTTTCACCTAATGTGAAAGCCTCAGTATTCTAAGTCTCTTAAACAATGGGGGCATGGTTTTCTTGCTCTAGTGGAATAAAAGAGCAAGAAGCGGTGGGGCAGTTACCCTTCACCTATAGTGAAGGGACCGCCTGCCTTTCACATAACGTGAAGTACTCGGTGTTCTAAGTCCCTTAAACAATGGGGGCTTGATTTTTTTACTCAAATTGAAGTGGAATAGCAAGAATCGGTGGGGCGGTTACCCTTCACCTAAAGTGAAGGGACCGCCTGGCTTTCACCCAATGTGAAGGCCTCATTGTTCTAAGTCCCTTAAACAATGGGGGCTTGATTTTTTTGCTCAAATTGAAGTGAAACAGCCAGAAGAGGTGGGGCGGTTGTCCTTCACCTAAAGTGAAGGGGCCGCCTGGCTTTCACCTAATGTGAAGGCCTCGGTATTCTAAGTCCCTCAAACAATGGGGGCATGGTTTTCTTGCTCAAGTTGAAGTAAAAGAGCAAGAAGAGGTGGGGCAGTTACCCTTCACCTAAAGTGAAGGGACTACTTGGCTTTCATCTAATGTGACGCTCTCGGTATGCTAAGTCCCTTAAACAATGGGGGCTTGATTTTCTTGCCCAAGTTGAAGTAAAAGAGCAAGAAGAGGTGGGGCGGTTACCCTTCACCTCAAGTTAAGGGACCGCCTGGCTTTCACCTCATGTGAAGGCCTCGGTATGCTAATTCCCTCGAACAATGGGGGCTTGGTTTTCTTGCTCAAGTTGAAGTCAAAGAGCAAGAAGCGGTGAGGCGGTTACCCTACACCTAAAGTGGAGGGACCGCCCGGCTTTCACTTAATGTGAAGGCCTCGGTGTTCTAAGTCCCTTATACAATGGGGGCTGGGTTTTCTTGCTCAAGTTGAAGTAATAGAGCAAGAAGAGGTGGGGCGGTTACCCTTCACCTAAAGTGAAGGGACCGCCTAGCTTTCACCTAATGTGAAGACCTCGGTACTCTAAGTCCCTCAAACAATGGGGGCTTGATTTTCTTGCTCTAGTTGAAGTCAAGGAGCAAGAACAAGTGAGGCGATTACTCTTCACCTAAAGTGAAGGGACCGCCTGGCTTTCACCTAATGTGAAGGCCTCAGTATTCTAAGTCCCTTAAACGACGGGGGTTTGGTTTTCTTGCTCAAGTTGAAGTAAAAGAGCACGAAGAGGTGGGGCGGTTACCCTTAACCTAAAGTGAAGAGACCGCCTAGCTTTCACCTAATGTGAAAGCCTCAGTATTCTAAGTCCCTTAAACAATAGGGGCATGGTTTTCTTGCTCTAGTGGAATAAAAGAGCAAGAAGAGGTGGGGCAGTTACCCTTCACCTATAGTGAAGGGACCGCCTGCCTTTCACATAATGTGAAGTACTCGGTGTTCTAAGTCCCTTAAACAATGGGGGCTTGATTTTTTTACTCAAATTGAAGTGGAATAGCAAGAATCAGTGGGGCGGTTACCCTTCGCCTAAAGTGAAGGGACCGCCTGGTTTTCACCCAATGTGAAGGCCTCGTTGTTCTAAGTCCCTTAAACAATGGGGGCTTGATTTTTTTGCTCAAATTGAAGTGAAACAGCCAGAAGAGGTGGGACGGTTATCCTTCACCTAAAGTGAAGGGGCCGCCTGGCTTTCACCTAATGTGAAGGCCTCGGTATTCTAAGTCCCTCAAATAATGGGGGCATGGTTTTCTTGCTCAAGTTGAAGTAAAAGAGCAAGAAGAGGTGGGGCAGTTACCCTTCACCTAAAGTGAAGGGACTACTTGGCTTTCATCTAATGTGACGCTCTCGGTATGCTAAGTCCCTTAAACAATGGGGGCTTGATTTTCTTGCCCAAGTTGAAGTAAAAGAGCAAGAAGAGGTGGGGCGGTTACCCTTCACCTAAAGTGAAGGGACCGCCTGGCTTTCACCTCATGTGAAGGCCTCGGTATGCTAAGTCCCTTGAACAATGGGGGCTTGGTTTTCTTGCTCAAGTTGAAGTCAAAGAGCAAGAAGCGGTGAGGCGGTTACCCTACACCTAAAGTGAAGGGACCGCCCGGCTTTCACTTAATGTGAAGGCATCGGTGTTCTAAGTCCCTTATACAATGGGGGCTTGATTTTTTTGCTCAAATTGAAGTGAAACAGCCAGAAGAGGTGGGGCGGTTATCCTTCACCTAAAGTGAAGGGGCCGCCTGGCTTTCACCAAATGTGAAGGCCTCGGTATTCTAAGTCCCTCAAATAATGGGGGCATGGTTTTCTTGCTCAAGTTGAAGTAAAAGAGCAAGAAGAGGTGGGGCAGTTACCCTTCACCTAAAGTGAAGGGACTACTTGGCTTTCATCTAATGTGACGCTCTCGGTATGCTAAGTCCCTTAAACAATGGAGGCTTGGTTTTCTTGCTCAAGTTGAAGTAATAGAGCAAGAAGAGGTGGGGCGGTTACCCTTCACCTAAAGTGAAGGGATCGCCTAGCTTTCACCTAATGTGAAGACCTCGGTATTCAAAGTCCCTTAAACAATGGGGGCTTGATTTTCTTGCTCAAGTTGAAGTCAAAGAGCAAGAACAGGTGAGGCATTTACTCTTGACCTAAAGTGAAGGGATCGCCTGGCTTTCACCTAATATGAAGGCCTCGGTATTCTAAGTCCCTTAAACAATGGGGTCTTTATTTTCTTGCTCAAGTTGAAGTAAAAGAGTAAGAAACCGCCTGGCTTTCACCTACTATGAAGGCGTCGGTATTCTAAGTCCCTTGAACTATGGGGGCTTGGTTTTCTTGCTCAAGTTGAAGTAAAAGAGCAAGAAGAGGTGGGGCGGTTACCATTCACCTAAAGTGAAGGGACCGCCTGTCTTTCACCTAATGTGAAGGCCTCGGTATTCTAAGTCCCTTAAACAATGGGGGCTTGATTTTCATGCTCAAGTTGAAGTCAAAGAGCAAGAACAGGTGGGCCGGTTACCCTTCACCTATAGTGAAGGGACCGCCTGGCTTTCACCTAATGTGAAGGCCTCGATAATCTGAGTCCCTTAAACAATGGGGGCTTGATTTTCTTGCTCAAGTTTAAGTCAAAGGGCAAGAACTTGTGGGGCGGTTACTCTTCACCTAAAGTGAAGGGACCCCCTGGCTTTCACCTAATGTCAAGGCCTCGGTATTTTAAGTCCCTTAAATAATGGGGGCTTGATTTTCTTGCTCAAGTTGAAGTAAAAGAGCAAGAAACAGCCTGGCATTCACCTAATGTGATGGCCTCGGTATTCTAAGTCCCTTATACAATGGGGTCTTTATTTTCTTGCTTAAGTTGAAGAAAAAGAGCAAGAAGAGGTGGGGCGGTTACACTTCACCTAAAGCGAAGGGATCGCCTTGCTTTCACCTCATGTGAAGGACTCGGTATGCTAAGTCCCTTAAACAACGGGGGCTTGGTTTTCTTGCTTAAGTTGAAGTAAAAGAGCAAGAAGAGGTGGGGCTGTTACCCGTCACCTAAAGTGAAGGGACCGCTGAGCTTTCACCTAATGTGAAGGCCTCGGTATTCTAAGTCCCTTTAAAAATGGGGGCTTGGTTTTCTTTCCCCAGTTGAAGTATAAGAGCAAGAAGAGGTCGAGCGATAACCCTTCAGGTAAAGTGAAGGGACCGCCTGGCTTTCACCGAATGTGAGGGCCTCGGTATTCTAAGTCCCTTAACCAATGGGGGCTTGATTTTTTTGCTCAAGTTGAAGTAAAAGAGCAAGAAGAGGTGGGGCAGTTACCCTTCACCAGAAGTGAAGGGACCACCTGGCTTTCACCTAGTGTGATGGCCTCGGTATTCTGAGTCCATTAAAAAATGGGGGTTTGGTTTTCTTGCTCAAGTTGAATTAAAAGAGCAAGAAGAAGTGGGGCGGTTACCCTTCACCTAACGTGAAGGGACCACCCAGCTTTCACCTAATGTGAAGGCCTCAGTATTCTAAGTCCCTTAAACAATGGGGACATGATTTTCATGCTCAAGCTGAAGTAAAAGAGCAAGAAACCGCCTGGCTTTCACCTAATGTGATGGCCTCGGTATTCTAAGCCCCTTAAACAATGGGGGCTTGATTTTCTTGCTCAAGTTGAAGTCAAAGGGCAAGACCTGGTGGGGCGGTTACTCTTCACCAAAAGTGGAGGGATCCCCTGGCTTTCACCTAATGTGATAGCCTCGGTATTCTAAGTCCCTTAAATAATGGGGGCTCGATTTTCTTTCTCAAGTTGAAGTAAAAGAGCAAGAAACAGCCTGGCTTTCACCTAATGTGATGGCCTCGGTATTCTAAGTCCCTTAAACAATGGGGGCTTGATTTTCTTGGTCAAGTTGAAGTAAAAGAGCAAGAAGAGGTGGGGCGGTTACACTTCACCTAAAATGAAGGGACCGCCTTGCTTTCACCTAATGTGAAGGACTCGGTGTGCTAAGTCCCTTAAACAATGCGGGCTTGGTTTTCTTGCTTAAGTTGAAGTAAAATAGCAAGAAAAGGTCTGGCGGTTACCCGTCACCGAATGTGAAGGGACCGCTGGGCTTTCATCTAATGTGAAGGCCTCAGTATTCTAGGTCCCTTAAACAATGGGGGCTTGGTTTTCTTGCTCAAGTTGAAGTAAAAGAGCAAGAAGTGGTGGGGCGGTTACCCTTCACCTTAAGTGGAGGGACCGCCAAGCTTTCACCTAATGTGATGGCCTCGGTATTCTGAGTCCCTTAAACAATGGGGGCTTGGTTTTCTTACTCAAGCTGAAGTCAAAGAGCCAGAAGAGGTGGGCCGGTTAACCTTCACCTATAGTGAAGGGACCGCCTGGCTTTCACCCAATGTGAAGGCCTCGGTGTTCTAAGTCTCTTAAACAATGAGGGTTTGGTTTTCTTGCTCAAGTTGAAGTAAAAGAGCAAGAAGAGGTGGGGCGGTTACCCTTCACCTAAAGTGGAGGGACCGCCTGGCTTTCACCTAATGTGAAGACCTCGGCATGCTGAGTCCCTTAAACAATAGGGGCTTGATTTTCTTCCTCAAGTTGAAGTAAAAGAGCAAGAAGAGGCGGGGCGATTACCCTTCACCTAAGGTGATGGGACCCCCTAGCTTTCTCCCAAGGTGAAGGCCTCGGTAATCTAAATCCCTCGAACAATGTGGGCTTGATTTTCTTGCTCAAGTTGAAGTAAAAGAGCAAGAAGAGGTGGGGCGGTTACACCTAACCTAAAGTCAAGGGACCGCCTTGCTTTCACCTAATGTGAAGGATTCGGTATGCTAAGTCCCTTAAACAATGGGGGCTTGGTTTTCTTGCTTAATTTGATGTAAAAGAGCAAGAAAAGGACGGGCAGTTACCTGTCACCAAATGTGAAGGGACCGCTGGGCTTTCACCTAATGTGAAGGCCTTAGTATTCTAAGTCCCTTAAACAATGGGGGCTTGGTTTTCTTGCTCAAGTTGAAGTAAAAGAGCAAGAAGTGGGGGGACGGTTACCCTTCACCTTATGTGGAGGGACCGCCTATCTTTCACCTAATGTGAAGGCCTCGGTATTCTGAGTCCCTTAAACAATGGGGGCTCGGTTTTCTTACTCAAGTTGAAGTAAATGAGCCAGAAGAGGTGGGGCGGTTACCTTTCACCTATTGCGAAGGGACCGCCTGGCTTTCACCCTATGTGAAGGCCTCGGTATTCTAAGTCCCTTCAACAATGAGTATTTGGTTTTCTTGCTCAAGTTAAAGTAAAAGAGCAAGAAGAGGTGGGGCGGTTACCCTTCACCTAAAGTGGGGGGACCGCCTGGCTTTCACCTAATGCGAAGGCCTCGGAATGCTGAGTCCCTTAAATAATGGGGGCTTGATTTTCTGGCTCAAGTTGAAGTAAAAGAGCAAGAAGAGGCGGGGCGGTTACCCTTCACCTAAAGTGAAGGGACCCCCTGGCTTTCTCCCAATGTGAAGGCCTCGGTAATCTAAGTCCCTTAAACAGTGGGGGCTTGATTTTCTTGCTCAAGTTGAAGTAAAAGAGCAAGAAGAGGCGGGGCGGTTACACTTCACCTAAAGTGAAGATACCGCCTTGCTTTCACCTAATGTGAAGGACTAGGTATGTTAAGTCCCTTAAACAATGGGGGCTTTGTTTTCTTGTTTAAGTTGAAGTAAAAGAGCAAGAAAAGGTCCGGCGGTTACCCGTCACCGAATGTGAAGGGACCGCTTGGCTTTCCCCTAATGTGAAGGCCTCAGTATTCTAAGTCCCTCAAACAATGGGGGCTTGGTTTTCTTGCTCAAGTTGAAGTAAAAGAGCAAGAAGTGGTGGGGCGGTTACCCTTCACCTTAAGTGGAGGGACCGCCTAGCTTTCACCTAATGTGAAGGCCTCGGTATTCTGAGTCCCTTAAATAATGGAGGCTTGGTTTTCTTACTCAAGTTGAAGTAAAAGTGCCAGAAGAGGTGGGGCAGTTACCCTTCAGCTATAGTGAAGGGACCGCCTGGCTTTCACCCTTTGTGAAGGCCTCGGTATTCTAAGTCCCTTAAACAATGAGGGTTTGGTTTTCTTGCTCAAGTTGAAGTAAAAGAGCAAGAAGAGGTGGGGCGGATACCCTTCACCTAAAGTGGAGGGACCGCCCGGCTTTCACCTAATGTGAAGGCCTCGGTATGCTGAGTCCCTTAAACAATGGGGGCTTGATTTTCTTGCTCAAGTTGAAGTCAAAGAGCAAGAAGAGGTGGGGCGGTTACCCTTAACCTAAAGTGAAGGCACCGCCTGGATTTCACCTAATGTGAAAGCCTCGGTGTTCTAAGTCCCTTAGACAATGGGGGCTTGGTTTTCTCGCTCAAGTTGAAGTAAAAGAGCAAGAAGAGGTGGGGCAGTTACCCTTCACCTAAAGAGAAGGGACCGCCTGGCTTTCCCCTAATGCGAAGGCCTCGGTGTTCCAAGTCGATTAAACAATGGGGGCTTGGTTTTCTTGCTCAAGTTGAAGTAAAAGAGCAAGAAGAGGTGGGGCAGTTACCCTTCACCTAAAGTGAAGGGACCTCCTGGCTTTCACCTAATGCGAACGCCTTGGTGTTCTAAGTCCCTTAAACAATGGGGGCTTGGTTTTCTTGCTCAAGTTGAAGTAAAAGAGCAAGAAGAGGTAGGGCGGTTACCCTTCACCTAACGTGAAGGGACTGCCTGGCTTTAACCTAAAGTGAAGGCCTCGGTATGCTAAGTCCCTTCAATAATGGGGGTTTGGATTTCTTGCTCAAGTTGAAGTCAAAAAGCAAAAAGAGGCGGGGCGGTTACCATTCACCTAAAGTGAAGGGACCGCCTGGCTTTCACCTAATGTGAAGGCCTCGGTATTCTAAGTCCCTAAACAATGGGGGCTTGATTTTCATGCTCAAGTTGAAGGCAAAGAGCAAGAACAGGTGGGGCGGTTACCCTTCACCTATAGTGAAGGGACCGCCTGGCTTTCACCTAATGTGAAGGCCTCGGTATTCTAAGTCCCTTAAACAATGGGGCTTGATTTTCTTGCTCAAGTTGAAGTAAAAGAGCAAGAAGAGGTGGGGCGGTTACCCATCACCTAAAGTGAAGGGACCGCTTAGCTTTCACCTAATGTGAAGGCCTCGGTATTCTAAGTCGCTTAAACAATGGGGCCAGGGTTTTCTTGCTCAAGCTGAAGTAAAAGAACAAGTAGACGTGGGGCGGTTACCCTTCACCTAAAGTGAAGGGACCGCCTAGCTTTCACCTAATGTGAAGGCCCCGGTATTCTAAGTCCCTTAAACAATGGGGGCTTGATTTTCTTGCTCAAGTTGATGTCAAAGAGCAAGAACAGGAGGGGCGGTTACTCTTCACCTGAAGTGAAGGGACCGCCTGGCGTTCACCTAATGTGAAGGCCTCGGTATTCTAAGTCCCTGAAAAAATGGGGGCTTGATTTTCTTACTCAAGTTGAAGTAAAAGAGCACGAAACCTCCTGGCTTTCACCTAATGTGAAGGCCTCAGTATTCTAAGTCCCCTAAACAATGGGGGCTTGATTTTCTTGCTCAAGTTGAAGTAAAAGAGCAAGAAGAGGTGGGGCGGTTACCCTTCATCAAAAGTGAAGGGACCGCCTAGCTTTCACCTAATGTGAAGGCCTCGGCATTCTAAGTCCCTTAAAAAATGGGGGCTTGGTTTTCTTTCTCAAGATGAAGTAAAAGAGCAAGAAGAGGTGAGGCGGTTGCCCTTCACCTAAAGTGAAGGTACCGCCAGGGTTTCACCTAATATGAAGGCCTTCCTTATTCTTAGTCCCTTAAACAATCGGGGCTTGATTTTCTTGCTCATGTTGAAGTCAAAGAGCAAGAATAGGTGGGGCGGTTACCCTTCACCAAAAGTGAAGGGCCAGCCTGGCTTTCACCTAATGTGAAGGCCTCGGTATTATAAGTCCCTTGCACAATGGGGGCTTGATTTTCATGCTCAAGTTGAAGTCAAAGAGCAAGAACAGGTGGGGCGGTTACCCTTCACCTATAGTGAAGGGACCGCCTGGCTTTCACCTAATGTGAAGGCCTCAGTATTCTAAGACCCTTAAACAATGGGGGCTTGATTTTGTTGCGTAAGTTAAAGTAAAAGGGGAAGAAGAGGTCGGGCGGTTACCCATCGCCTAAAGTGAAGGGACCGCTTAGCTTTCACCTAATGTGAAGGCCTCGATATTCTAATTCCCTTAAATAATGGGGGCTGGGTTTTCTTGCTCAAGGTGAAGTAAAAGTGCAAGAAGGGGTGGGGCGGTTACCCTTCACCTAAAGTGAAGGGGCCGCCTAGCTTTCGCATAATGTGAAGGCCTCGGTATTCTAAGTCCCTTAAACAATGGGGGCTTAGTTTTCTTACTCAAGTTGAAGTAAAAAAGCCAGAACAGGTGGAGCGGTTACCCTTCACCTAAAGTGAAGGGACCTCCTGGCTTTCACCCAATGTGAAGGCCTCGGTATTCTAAGTCCCTTAAACAATGGGGGCTTAGTTTTCTTACTCAAGTTGAATTAAAAAAGCCAGAAGAGGTGGGGCGGTTACCCTTCACCTAAAGTGAAGGTGCCGCCTGGCTTTCACCCTATGTGAAGTCCTCGGTATTCTAAGTCCCTTAAACAATGGGGGTTTGGTTTTCTTTATCAAGTTGAAGCAAAAGAGCAAGAAGAGGTGGGACGGTTACCCTTCACCTAAAGTGAAGGGACGGCCTGGCTTTCACCTAATGTGAAGGCCTCGGTACGCTAAGTCCATTAAACAATGGGGGCTTGATTTTCTTGCTCAAGTTAAAGTAAAAGAGCAAGAAGAGGTGGGGCAGTTACCCTTCACCTAAAGTGAAGGGACCGCCTGGCCTTCACCTAATTTGAAGGCCTCGGTATTCCAAGTCTCTCAAACACTGGGGGCTTGGTTTTTTCTTGCTCAAGTTAAAGTAAAAGTGCAAGAAGAGGTGAGGCGGTTACCCTTCACCTAAAGTGAAGGGACCGCCTAGCTTTCACCTAATGTGAAGGCCTCGGTATTCTAAGTCCCTTAAACAATGGGGGCTTGATTTTTTTGCTCATGTTGAGGTAAAAGAGCAAGAAGAGGTGGGGTGGTTACTCTTCACCTAAAGTGAAGGGACCGCCTAGCTTTCACCGAATGTGAAGGCCTCGGTATTCTAAGTCCCTTAAACAATGGAGCCTTGGTTTTCTTGCTCAAGTTGAAGTCAAAAAGCAAGAAGAGTTGGGGCGGTTACCCTTCACCCGAAGTGAAGGGACAGCCTTGCTTGCATCTAATGTGAAGGCCTCGGTATTCTATGTCCCTTAAACAATGGGGGCTTGATTTTCTTGCTCAAGTTGAAGTAAAAGAGCCAGAAGAGGTGGGGCGGTTACCCATCGCCTAAAGTGAAGGGACCGCTTAGCTTTCACCTAATGTGAAGGCCTCGGTATTCTAAGTCGCTTAAACAATGGGGCCTGGGTTTTCTTGCTCAAGCTGAAGTAAAAGAACAAGTAGACGTGGGGCGGTTACCCTTCACCTAAAGTGAAGGGACCGCCTGGCTGTCACCGAATGTGAAGGCCTCGGTATGCTAAGTACGTTGAACGAGGGGGTTCGATGCCGTTTGTAAAAACCATGCAAAGAACGGTCGGGTAGTTCTATGTCCCACCTAACATCAGGGACAAGCGGTAAACTCTCACCAGCTTGAGAGCCCGCGGTTGTTTGCCCCATCTAACACGGGGCGGTTGTGTATGTCCCACCTAAAATCAGGGATGGGCGGCAAACTCTAACCAGCTTGAGAGCCCGCGGTTGTGTGTCCCGTCTAACACCGGGGCGGTTTTGTGTGTCCCACCTAACATAGGGGATGAGCTGTAAACTCTCACCAGCTTGAGAGCCCACGGTTTTGGGCCCCATCTAACACCGGGGCGGTTGTGTATGCCCCACCTAACATCAGGGACGAGCGGTAAACTCTCACCAGCTTGAGAGCCCGCGGTTGTGTACCCCATCTAACACCGGAGCGGTTGTGTATGTCCCACCTAACATCGGGGACGAGCGGTAAACTCTCACCAGCTTGGGAGCCCATGGTTGTGTGCCCCATTTAACTCCGGGGCGGTTGTGTATGACCCACCTAACATTAGGGATGAGCGGTAAACTCTCAAGAGTTTGAAAGCCCGCGGTTGCGGGCCCCATCTAACACCGGAGCGGCTGTGTATGTCACACCTAACATCAGTAACGAGCGGTAAACTCTCACCAGCTTGAGAGCCCCCGGTTGTGTGCCCCATCTAACACCGGGGCGGTTGTGTATGTCCCACCTAGCATCAGGGACGAGCGGTAAACTCTCACCAGCTTGAGAGCCCGCGGTTGTGTGCCCCATCTAACACCGGGGCGGTTGTGTATGTCCCACCTAACATCAGGGACGAGCGGTAAACTCTCACCAGCTTCAGAGCCCGCGATTGTGTGCCCCATCTAACACCGGGGCGGTTGTGTATGTCCCACCTAACATCGGGGACGAGCGGTAAACTCTCACCAGCTTGAGAGCCCACGGTTGTGTGCCCCATCTAACACCGGGGCGGTTATGTATGTCCCACCTAACATCAGGGACTAGCGGTAAACTCTCACCAGCTTGAGAACCCGCGGTTGAGTGCCCCATCTAATACCAGGGCGGTTATGTATGTCCCACCTAATATCTGTGACGAGCGGTACACTCTCACCAGCTTGAGAGCCCATGGTTGTGTGCCCCATCTAACACCGAGGCAGTTGTATATGTCCCACCTAACATCGGGACGAGCGGTAAACTCTCACCAGCTTGAGAGCCCGCGGTTGCGTGCCTCATCTAACACCGGGGCGGTTGTGTATGTCCCACCTAACATCAGGGACGAGCGGTAAACTCTCACCAGCTTGAGAGCCCGGGGTTGCGTGCCCCATCTAACACAGGGGCAGTTGTGTATGTCCCACCTAACATCGGGGGCGAGCGGAAAACTCTCACCAGCTTGAGAGCCCGCAATTGTGTGCCCCATCTAACACCGGGGCGGTTGTGTATGTCCACCTAACATCAGGGACGAGCGGTAAACTCTCACCAGCTGTAGGGCCCACGGTTGTGTGCCTCATCTAACACCGGGGCCGTTGTGTATGTCCCACCTAACATTAGGGACGAGCGGTAAACTCTCACCAGCTTGAGAGCCCACGGTTGCGTGCCCCATCTAACACCGGGGCAGTTGTGTATGTCCCACCTAACTTCAGGGATGAGTGATAAACTCTCACCAGTTTGGGATCTCGCAGTTGCGTGCCTATCTAACACCCGGGCGGTTGTGTATGTCCCACCTAACTTCAGGGACGAGCGGTAAACTCTCACTAGCTTGAGAGCCAGCGGTTGCGTGCCCCATCTAACACCGGGGCGGTTGTGTTTGTCCCACCTAACATCGGGGATGAGCGGTAAACTCGTACCAGCTTGAGAGCCCGCGGTTGTTTGCCCCATCTAACACCGGGGCGGTTGTGTATGTCCCACCTAACATCAGGGACGAGCGGTAAACTCTCACCAGCTTGAGGGCCCGCAGTTGCGTGCCTCATTTAACACCGGGGCCGTTGTGTATGTCCCACCTAACATCAGGGACGAGCGGTAAACTCTCACCAGCTTGAGAGCATGTGGTTGCGTGCCCCATCTAACACCGGGGCGGTTGTGTATGTCCCACCTAACTTTAGGGACGAGCGGTAAACTCTCACCAGCTTGAGAGCCCGCGGTTGCGTGCCCCATCTAACTCCGGGGCGGCTGTGTATGTCCCACCTAACATCGGGAACGAGCGGTAAACTCTCACCAGCTTAAGAGCCCGTGGTTGTGTGCCCCATCTAACACCGGGGCCGTTGTGTATGCCCCACCTAACATCAGGGACGAGCGGTAAACTCTCACCAGCTTGAGAGCTCGCGGTTACGTGCCCCATCTAACACCGGGGCGGTTGTGTATGTCCCACCTAACTTCAGGGACGAGCGGTAAACTCTCACCATTTTGGGAGTTCGCAGTTGCATGCCCCATCTAACACCGGGGCGGTTGTTTGCATCTCAGCTAGCTTAGGGCAGGTAATAAGCTCACATAAATATAAGCAGGCACAACAAAGTGGCAAACCTTGATAGGAATGCAAATAAAGTCTTAAAATCTATATATAACAAGAGTATATATATATTACAACAAAACTTCATTACATCAAGATGCCGCTAATACAACTACAACTCTAAAAGTAACGTACAAAAAGGTTCCAAAACGCCCTCCTGCAATTGCCACAGCCTACTCAAACAGGGGATGGAGAATCATGGGATCATTCCCATGAGCAAACAAATAGCTCGAATATGGAAATAGCGGAGTGTGGTACTCCCCCTTGTGATGTCCCAAGAAGACGGCATGGCCACGATGTTCGCCCTAGAGCACACATTGAAACACCTGGTTATGCGCTGTAAATGTGATATGTTCCTTTGACACGGAAAAACCTGTGATAGCCGGGTCCCATCTGCCCCCAGACCACGGTAGTCGGACGAATAATCGATCCCGCCTTACCCAAGAGGAAGGATCCCCCACGTTGGTTAACGTCCAGATGGTAAAAACCGGGCTTCGAAGCGTAACCAGGCACAGAACAGGGGGTCCCGTTGCCACTCCCCACCATTTAGCAATTTTGGCCTCCACACAAGTGGACAAGTTGTCCCAAATTACGTCGGGAAGGGTCAAATGATGAGAGGCCCCCGTCTCGTATTCCAACGGACTATATAAGGACGATTATTAGTGCCATCAATATAGTGGCCCCAGTCAGACAAGAAGAAAAGCTCCCCGCACAGACAGACATGATCCTTAAGGTAAACGTTCCGATGACCCACATTGAGGCCTCCCAACAGGTTCCAGTCACCCTGACAAAAATAGACTTGGTACTCGTTAGGCCAAAAGCCGTAGCATGGGTAAGATAAGTCCATTACCATAAGGAAAAGATAAAAGCCGAACTGCTGGGTAGAGTCAAAACAGCCAAACACTAAGTTCAAGGAAACATCTAAGCAATCAATCAAGATGCCCTCGGGCAACGGTACCGGCTGACACACGCCCAGAGCAGGGTTACATACAAATAGCGTTGAAAGATTGTAATCACGGTATAGTACTAAACCACCCTGAACACCAAGAACCCTAATGCTGTCCGTCAGCACTTCCATTATCTCCGGCGGCACAACTGGGAAAAAAATCCCCGGTAAATGAAAATGCTCCTAAGCTATCGCGAGAAAACTCGCCTTCCGGTTGCAACAAAACCCCATCAGCATCACGGTTAAGTGTATGAAAGGATTGTTTTGTAACAAACTCATGATCGGTAAGCAAACAATAAAACCATGAGGAAGCACACGAAAATCTCAAAAGTGACTTAGCGGGAAGCCAAGCTAACATTTCACGAGTGACATCTTCCATGGTTAGAGTATTAACAAGAGATTCAAAAGAAAGGGATATCCCAAATGAGGGGAGTAGAGGGGTATTTATACATTTTGAGGACAAAGAAACTTTGACCTCAAAGTGGGGGGGCTAACTGGTTAATATAAAAGTTACACCTAGGCGGTAACGAGCCCAGGATCCACTACCGCCTCCCCAGACCAGCTAAACCAGGCAGCAACGGCTCCTAGGATCATCTCCATCAGCTTGCCTAACAGCCCAAAGAGCGGTCAAGCGGTATGCGATCCAGGAATCGCTACCGTCCCCCCCCCCCCCCCCCCCAACAAGCCAGGGGGCCATTACCGTCCTCTTCCCTAACTGCCCCCAAACGGTAACAAGCTAGGGGACCATTACCATCCTCTTCCCAAACTACCCCCAAGCAGTAGCAGGCCCAGAGGCCATTACCGTCCTCTTCCTTAACTACCCCCAGGCGGTATGAGGCCCAAGAGCTATCATCACTCCCTTCATATCCTCATTCAGGTGGTTGCGCATCTATAAGGGCATTAATACCTCAGTCATATAGGAGAAGGAGGCGGTAACCCCTACCATTGCTTGGGGAACACTCATATCTTCCCTATAAATAGGGGGGAGGGTCTCACAAACAAGACAAGGAACTTGAGCCTGGTTCTACCCCCAAGAACCCAACAAAAAACATCATAAACAAAAAAGTTACATGAATTTAATTAAATTAGTTTAAATGATAGTGTGAAATTGTAAAATAATGAAGAGCACACTAAACATTGGTGCCCTCTCATATGTTTATAATCATAGTTAGTTAAATACATTACGGAGCAAAACGAAATTTAATACGTAAGTGTAGTATTCAACTCGGTCAAAAATCCAGTGAAAAATGCATTGACTCATAGAAAACACATATAGATGTATTCGTGTTCAAAATTGTTACATTTTCGAAAATACGACTCAAAAATTTGGATCAATTTCTAAAAAATTAGAGTACTAGAAGCTAAAACAATGGAAAAATATCTCTTACATACCTTGAGATTGGGCTATTTATCGCATAGGTACCTTGATATTTCAATATATACAATAAGAAGATTTCAATGTTTTATCACATGGGTACTCTATGTTGTAATTTGATGAATTTTAGTACGAATCTGACCTATTTTATACAGAAAAAATGACTGTAATACATGTATATGATAATACACATGAATCATGTCAATATTTTCAACAAAGGTTCAACGATTTGTGATTAAAAATTCAGTGAATTTTAATATAAACTACCTAAGTGATAAAACTTTGAAACCTTAAAATACTGCATTGTATATTTAGAAACCTTATTTTGGCACGGTAGAGTAAGAGAAGCAACGGGCTGAGCTGGACCTAATTTTTATTTCAGAATTTGAATATATATTCAATTTTTAAATGACAATGAATTTTTGAAAAAAAAAAAAAAAAAAAAACCATGTGCATATTTTTCTTAAAATACGTATAATACATTCTATATCCAAAAAAGCAAATTTTTCTATATTTTCAAAAAAATATATGTAAACGCGAGTATTATATGGCATTAATATGTGTATGCATATTATTCGTGTATAATACGCGAATTTACTAACTGTGTTTATAATAGAAAAGTACAAGATATTATGAACATAATAAAAGGCTCAATGACCAATGGGCCTATATACACAATTACATAAATAAGTAATCTAACAGGCCCATAAATCAAAGCAGGATGATACTGAATGCGAAGATTGAGCTTGAACTGAAGAAATAGATGACGAGGAAGACTCTTGGTAAAAATATCAGCAATCTGCTAAGAAGTAGGAACATGAAGCACACAAACAAGGCCCATGTGAACACGCTCACAACAAAGTGAATATCGATCTCCACATGCTAGGTGCGGACATGTTGCATCGGATTAGCAGACAAGTAAGTGGCAGAAATATTATCACAGTATACAAAAGTAGCCTTGGGTAGAAAAATGTCTCATTCACCAAGAAGCGACTGCAACCAACAACATTAGCAACACCATGATACTCAGCTTCTGCACTGAAACGAGAGACAATGGGCTATCGTTTGGAGGACCACGAAACAATGTTACAACCAAGGAACACATAAAAACCGATGTAAAGCGACGAGTATCAAGACAATCAACCCAGTCTGCATCTGAATAGGCTATAACAAGATTAGTGTATGGGGGAGAAATGGTGAGACCAGGATCCAAAGTACCCTTGATACAACGAAGAATGCGCTTCACAGAAACCTAGTGAGAATGGTGTGGGGCATGCATAAACAAACACACTTGTTGAACATCATAAGAGATGTACGTGAAAGTAAGATACCGCAAGGCACCAACTACACTGCAATACAAAGAGTGATCGGATAAGAGCCCACCATCTTCATTAGATTGCTTGGATTTAGAATCCATAGGCGCTATCATAGGCTTGCATTCCAACATATTGTTTATATCGAGAAGATCGTAAGCATATTTGACTTGAGAATGAAAAAGACCACGAGAGGAATAAGTAACAAAAATCCCAAGAAAATAATTAAGACAGCCCAAGTCTGCCATGTCCAACTCATGTTGTAAGTCCGTCAGCAAGAGCATGAAGTATAGTAGAACATGAGTTGGTAAGAACAATATCATCCACATATACCAATAAAATGTTGATGCGTTTTAAAAATAGAATACTTAATAAAGTGTTTGATAAGTGTTCCATACTTGTTTTGAACATATTTGGCTTGATTAAGGTGTGTGTCGGCACATAAAGCTATGGAATCAATCCTAGTCATCTGTGTATTGACACACAGGTCTACAGAACCGCGTGTGTTGAAGTGTGTGTTGACACACAGCTTCAACACACAATCTTATAGTACCCTGAGTGTTGAAGCAAGTGTCGATACTCACTTCGACACACAGCTTTACAGTGAGCTGTGAGTTGATGTGTATGTCAGCACACAGCTTCGACACACGGGGTAATTTTGACCGTGATTTGGCGCAATTAAGAGTAGTTTTTGGCGGTTTGTTTGGCATATCTTTGCAACATGTTCGTCACAGTTTTCAATATAATGATTCCCCCTTTTTGATTGAAGAGGAGGACATAAAAAGATTTGCAAGAAATAATTCATGAGTAGATTGCAAGTATTGTGAAAGTATTTTAAAAAGTTCATTCTCTCTACATCTCTCTCTTTTCCTTCTTACACACACTTTTACTTCATAATTGGTTTCCGTTATATCTCTGAGACTATTTCATCAATGCCGAAATAAGTCTTAAAGAAAGTGATTACACAGTCTCAACACCTGAGATCTTCTGGTTAACCGGTTTGCAAGGACTTTTCTCTAACAATCTTAAGACATAATTTTTTTTGTTTTGGGATGGCCTTTTCACAACAAGAGATGACAGCCAACTTTGTGAAATTGGACCGGTTTCATGTTGGTAACTTTCGACGCTGGCAAAGGGTGATGCATTTTCTGATTATGACTCTCAACGTGGTGTATGTCCTAAATACATCAATTCCGGATCCTCCAACTGATGAGGAGGAGACACTGTCCAAGCAAGGTGCCCATTTGAAGTGGAAGAATGACGACTACATATGTATGGGACACATTCTCAATGGCATGACTGATGCCCTCTTTGACATCTACTCCAATGTTCCTACCGCCAAGAAATTATGAGACGCCCTTGAAGCATGGTACATGGCGAAGGACACAACAAGAAAGAAGTTTTTTCTCAGTCAATTTTATAATTATAAAATGGTTGATAATCATTTGTTAATGGAATGATTTCATGAAATAGAAAGAATCTTAAGCCATTTTAAACAACACAACATGAACATGGAAGATACAATTGTTGTATCCTCCTTGATAGACAAACTTCCGCCCTGTTAGAGAGACATTAAGAGAAGTCTCAACACAAGAAGGAAGACATATCTATCAAGGCATTGGCTAACCATCTCTGAATTGAGGAAGGTTACAGGTTACAGGACGAGAACAAGGATCGCCCCGATGACATTGGAAAGATAAATGTCACGAAAGAAAAACAATCTAGCAAGGGACCGAAACGAACCAGACACTTCCAAAAGAATCATGATGACCAGAGGCCAAAGCCTCTCTATTGGGAGTGTTAGAAGCCCGTTCACTTGAGGAGGGACTGCTATCGCCTTAAGAACAAAAAAGGAAAAGGGGTAGATCATAGCACCGAAAATTCGAATAATAATTTTGTGGCGATGATATCCGAGATCAACCTAGTCCAAGATGATGACTCTTGGTGGGTTGGTTCAGGGGATACAAAACATGTTTGTAAAGATAGGAGGCTCTTCAAAGTGTTTGAACCCATAGACAACGGAACTATGTTGTTTATGGGTAATGGAGCGACCATACCGATCATGAGTAAGGGAAAAGTTGAACTACTTTTCACTTCAGGAAAAACCCTTACCTTAACTGATGTGTGCTTTGCCCTGAATTTAAAAAAGAACCTTGTATCTGGTAGCCTATTAAATAGGTTCCGGTTCAAGTTGGTCTTTAAGGCCAACAAATTTATGTTGTCAAAAGGGGGCGTTTGTTGGAAAGGGTTACCTGTATGAGGGGATGTTCAAACTTAATGTGAATAATAAAACTGTTAGTTCAGTGTACATGCTTCATACTTCGTTTCTTTCTCATCAAAGACTTGGCCACCTTAATTTTCGCAGAATGCATGAAACGGCAAACTCATCGTTGATCCCACATATTGAAAAAGTTAATGATAAATGTAAAACATGTATGCTAACGAAAATAATGAGACTACCATTTCCTATGGTTCAAATGGAAACAAGTTTACTTGATTTAATGCATAGTGATTTGTGCGATTTTAAGAGCATTCCGACTTTAGAAGGAAAGAGATATTTCATGAGCTTTATAGATGATTGCTCTAGATATTGTTATGTGTATCTAATAAACTATAAAGACGAATCACTTCAAAAATTTAAAGCGTTTAAAGCCGAAACGGAACTCCATTGCGAAATATTCTTGAAACACCTCAGATCGGATCATGGTGGGGAATATGATGATCCCAAATATTTTGGAATCATAGGAATAGTACATGAGGTCATGGAACCTTATACGCCACAATAGAATGGCATGGTTGAGCAGAAAAATCAAACTTTAACCAAGATAGTGAATGCCATGTTGTCCTATTCCAGACTCAGTGATGGTTTTTGGGGTGAGGCTATGGTTACAGCCTGTTATATCTTGAATCGTGTTCCTGACAAGAAAAGTAAGATTACCCCATATTAACATTGGAACAAACAAGCCCCGAATCTAATTTATCTCAAAGTTTGGGGGTGTAGGGCAGTTGTTGAAGTCCCTGGACCTAAACGAAAAATATTAGGTGAGAGAGGCATCGATTGTACATTTGTTGGATATGCGGCTCATAGTAAAGCCTATTAGTTCTATGTGATTGAATCAAACAACTATATCAATGTTAACACTATAATAGAATCGAGAGATGCTATTTTTAATGATAATCAGTTTACCTCTATTTCTAGACCGAGGGATAATGTACCGGTTGAAAACGACATCCCTATGTCGTATTATGGAGACCATCATGAGACAGAAGAATTCCCCGATAACGCTCTAAAACTCTAGAGGAGTAAAAGAGCCAGGAAAGGGAAAAAAAAATTTCGGACCGGACTTCTGCATGTTTTTGGCCGAAGGTACTAGAAACAATATGGCCCATGTAACTCCATATTGGGGTGTGATAGAGTCGGATCCTATGACATTGGATGAGGCCATGAAGTCTCATGACGCCTTCTTTTGGAGAGAAATGGTAAATGATGAGTTGGACTCCATCATGAGCAACAATACCTGAATTTTAGTGGATCTTCTAGTTGGGACGAATTTCAAAAATTTTTCCTAATTTAATTAAACTAACGCAGTGGAAGGTTGATTTAAAATTTCTAATTTCAAATCTCTAGATTTAAATTCTTAGCTTGAATCTGCAGGCCTCGACTCTAATACATTCATAACAATAACATGAATTTAAAACAAGCCTAATAAGGAAAGCTATAAATAAGCGAAAAACTTAAAAGAGAAGGAAAGAAAGAACATACCCGGAATTGCTTCAAAATAAAAATGCCAAAATGAATAATAAAATATTCCAATAAAGCAGAAAACTAAAACCCAATGTCTTCTACACAATAACCTCGAACCACACGGAGATTAGGCTCCGAAAAATATTGAACTAAGAAAAGAAAATTTTCAACAGAAAGTTTTCTCTCCAATTGGGTCCCCGAAAGTCAACACTTTCTGAAACCCTTGATTTTAAATTAATGCCAAACCTTTTGAAATAGATACCTCTATTTATAGTACTTTATTGGACCAAAAAAAATGCAAATTTGTTGTTGTGAGACGCGCATAAAGCAATTGCAAACAGCATCGTTTTTGACGAAAACAAGCCGAAACGCATCATTTTGAACCAGGAGAAAAACATGCTTAATTTAATCATAAAGCTCGTGCCAAGTGTCGCATGGCCATTCGCCCGTGCAAGCAGGCACGGATACCCACTGGGACGTGTCGCATGCTAGTTCGTTCGATTAGAAGCGCACGGATCGCGACCTTTTAAAAGCAATTTTCTCTTTTTTTTTTTTTTTTTTTGCTTTGTTTCCCACATGTAAAAGTTCATCTCATGAATTTTAATTTGTAAAGTTATTTTATTTTATAATTTTTAACTTTTATTCATCTCATGAGTAATATTTGGCAAATTAAATTTACTCATCTCATTTTCATCTCATAAATTTTAATTTTTAAAGTTATTTTATTGTATAATTTTTTACTTTTATTCATCTCATGAATAATATTTGGCAAATTAAATTTACTTATCTTATGAATTCTTTAATATTTTTTTATGGCAATAAATACAGAGGCTTGTATAGGAACCTCAGGACAATTTCAATCTAGCTCCAAATAGGTTAAATTAATTACTATCTAATAATAAAATTTAATTACCATTTAATTGGACTTAATTCCATTAAATAAATCTCACTGCACTCTAGACCTAAACCATTTATTCGATAACTCCCAAATAGACAATATTGATGACAACAACCCCTTTACTAGATGTCTATAAAAAAGAATAAATATAATCACTACCATTATCCTTCTCACAGCTTATCCATTAGTTACCGACTTACCCTTCACTGAATAGTTCATTTATACTTGAACATATTCATAGTATAAATTCCAAATGTCAAATACTTGGGATACTTTGGCCAAAGATTCTGAATCATTCAAACACTTGCTAATGAACTAAGGGAACATCTTTATCTCATAAGAGACTGTGGATTTCCTATTGAATGTCTGATCCTTGTCACACTTCACGCCTCTAGCCAGTGTACATGGGAATTCAGTCATTTGTCTCGACCCTACTTATAGTACACCAAAATAACTAACATTCCATACACAAGTCCAGAATACTCTGAAGATTTAGAGTCGTCGTTCAAACAGTACAACATGAATCACTGATCTCCGATAGTAGTCTAGAAACAATCAACTCACAAGGTCCAACTCAAGGCATATATCATATTGAACACACTAACATAACACTTTTGGATAACCATCCACATAACCAAGACAAATCATGTAAAGTGTTGCCTTATAGTCTAAGCATACAAGTGATCTAAACTTATCTTTGACTACGAGTTTTTCAAACAACAATCCATATCATTTGTTCCAAGTCTATCAGTGGGTTAATCTCATAAACTACTTAGAGCAGCAACATTCCCAACATTTCCAGTGCCTCAAGGGCTCTCGCCTAAGCAAGGTCTTTTTTTTTTTTTTGGGAGAGGGTGGATGTACGCAGCTTTCCCCCTTTAAGGGGGAGGCTATTTCCAAGAACCCCCAACCTGAGGGGTGCAACCGAGAACTTTTCATGAGGTCACCCATCTTGGTACTACTCTCATAAACCACTTAGAACAAACATGTAAATTGTAGCTGAGGACTACATCCATCTCATGGATGTTGCTAAAAAGAAAATCACATGCAGTATAAATGTTCGCTTACACAAATTTAACAAGGAAACAACTGGTACTTTAATTTGATTCATTGATAAAATAAAATTTACAGGACAAATGGATTTCTAGGACACCATTTCTAACACTTTCTTGAGGAAACAAGCCCATAAGGCGTTTGCGGCAAAAGAAGCCAAGCGGTTAAAGGATGTCTTGTATGAGATTCCTTTGTGGCCTAAGCTGATCTCACCTATCTCTATCCATTGTGATAGTTAGGCTACTCTTTCAAAGGCATATAGTGACGTGTATTACGGAAAGTCTAGACACATTGGTGTAAGACATAGTGTAGTGAGACAACTTATTCGAGAAGGGGTAATCACTATAGACTTTGTGAGAACAAGTTAGAATCTAGCTGATCCATTTACAAAAGGCCTAGCTAGAGACTTGGCTTTGAAAACAAATGAAGGGATGGGGCTGAAACCCGTCTATTTGAGTGGACAATGATGGACCCTCACCTCGACACTTAGTACAGCGCCAAGTCTTGGGTTCAACGAGAGAGTTCTGTCATCCATGTGACTACAAGCACTAAAAGAGAAATTTCAATCCCACTTGTGAAGTGCTTGGTTACCTGTGACAGAGGAATAAAGAGGATGAGCTTATACTCTTAATGAACCCGAGTGCATATTATTATTGAATGTCGTGTTGTAGAGACATCATCAATGGGGTCCACCTTAGTAGTGTGAAGTTTGGTTGCTTCAAAGGAGTGATTAATGACATGGGTTTGGCTCTAAAAAACTCATAAAGGGTACAGGACACAAGGCCACAAATGTGTCTATATGGGAGATGAGTATGTGTGTCGGGAGTTAAGTCTTGTGCATGGAGATGTATTCGATTAATCAAATGGGATTTATGGTTCAAAGCTTAGTCTAACATTTTCGTTCCGATTAATTGTAACGTGTCTTCACTAGGTGGGGGTTCAATGGAAAGACACCCTCATTGATGCACAAAAAGACTTCCTATTATTTTGAGATGTTGTAGTATGAGAATGAATGTATTTTAAAAATGGTGAGGAAATGTTGATACATTCTCAAAATAGAGTACTTAGGAAAGTGTTTGAGAAGTGTTTAATTTAGGAAAGTGTTTGAGAAGTGTTTAATACTTGTTTTGAATGTATTTGGCTTGATTAAAGTGTATGTCGATGCATGGGTTGTGTGTGTCGACACACAATCCTGCGGAATCAATCCCATGCATCTGTGTGTTGACACAGAGGTCTACAAAACCACGTGCATTAAAGTGTGTGTCGACACCTAGCTTTAACACACAATCTTATGGTACCCTGAATGTTGAAACAAGTGTCAATACTCATTTCAACACACAGCTTTACAGGGAGCTGTGAGTTGATGTGTATGCCGGCACACAACCCTATATGTCGACACACAGCTTCGACACACAGGGAAGTTTTGACCATTATTTGGCGCGGTTAAAAGTAGTTTTTGGCTATTTGTTTGGCATATCGTTGCTACGTGTCTGTCACTGTTTTCAATATACATAGTCCCCCTTATTGATTGAAGAGGTGGACATAAAAAGATTTGCAAGAAATATTTCATGAGTAGATAGCAAGTATTGTGAAAGTACTTTGAAACGTTCATTCTCTCCACGTCTCTTTCTTTTCCTTACACACACTCTCACTTCACATTTGGTTGTTGTTGTATCCCTGAGACTATTTCGTTACATCGGAATAAGTTTTAAGTAAAGTAACTACACAGTCTCAACACCTGAGATCTTCTGGTTACCCAGTTTGTAAGGACTTTTCTCTAACATGAAATAGCCATATCAATGCCTTTACGTAATATAAATAATGAGAAGTTCGACTTGCAACTAATAAAATTAAGGCAAGATAAAAAAGAGGCAAACCGATTGTACCATGCAGGTGGGGCTTGCTTAAGTCCATATAACAATTTATTAAGCTTACACACATGATCAAGAAAGTCAGAATTCACAAACCCCAATGATTGCTTCATGTAAACTTCCTCCACTAAAAAACCACTAAGAGAAGCATTTTTGACATCAAGTTGATGAATAGGCCAATGATGTGAAGTAGCAATAGCTAAGACAATGCGGATAGTAGCAAACTTAACAATAGGACTAAAGGTCTCATCATAATCAATGTCATACCTCTGAGTAAAGCTTAAACTACCAATCTTGCCTTATAGCTCGAATGCAGCCCTAGAAATCTGCTTGACATGAAAAACCCACCCGGAACCAATAATATTGGCATTATTTGGTCGAAGAACAAGTGTCCATGTTTTATTCCTTAAAAATGCATTATACTCATCGAGCATGGCATCCCACCAATTATCATCATTAAGATCCTATTTATAAGAATATGGAATATTCAGTAAAGTAGAATGAGCAACCATAGTAGGCTCGAGCAAAGGCTTAACAATACCAACTTTTAATCAAGTCACCTTAGGATGACAAGACATGGACACGGGACTGAGAGGTGGCTGCGGGATTTATGCGCTAGCGGATGCTAATATAGGTAGGTCAGTGGAACTAGTAGGCATCTGGGACGACATGACATGTGGTGACCGAGTAGGGCTAGGTGAGCCACCAGACCCTCTATTGATCAAATGAGAAGGCTTCAGAACCAAGACTGGCGGTTAGAGGAGCGGCAGTAGTTGCGAGACTACTGGTCCAGGAAAAGGACTTGCGTCTAAAGGATGTCAAAACACCTCATGCAATCGCTTGATTTAATCTGAGAAATAGTGCCAAGCCTTGCAAATGGAAAATCTGATTTATCAAAAATAATATGCCTAGATATTATAATTTTGCTAGTGACAATGTCCAGACATTTGTACCTCTTATGATTTGACAGGTGGCCCAAAACACATATAAGGATGAACGGGGGTAATGTGGAGCCGTGACACTCAAATTGGGGTAGCATGCACATCCAAAAACATGTAAGTGATCAAAACTGACCTTCTTTTTATATAATATCTGACACGGAATCTTTTTCTTCATGGCAGTAGAGGGGAAAAGGTTAATGGTTTGAGCGGTGACAAGAACCGCCTCAGCCTAGAAATCTAAGGCATACAAGCTTGAAATAAGAGAGCATGCATCATGTTACCAATAGTCCATTCATACTTTTGGCTTTTTCATTCTATTGAGATGTATGAGGACACGAGACCCTACTGAGAATGCATCGTGCAGCAAAGAGAGGATTAAAGTCACAATTGATATACTCAGACCCATTAAAGGGGGAGTGTTAGAGTTTGCCTTTGCAAGAGAGGGAACACGACAGGATTAGTCTGCTCTGATACCATTGAAAATAATGAAGAGCCCACTAAATATTTGTGCCCTCTCGTATATTTATAATAGAGTACAAGACATTATGAACTTAATACAAAGCTTAGAACCCCAATGGGCCCATATATAGTTGGGAACACATTTCAAAAATTTTCCCCGAATTAACTAGAGCAGGTGCAGCGAAATGCTAATTTAAAATTCTTAATTTTAAATCTAAAACCCTAACCTAATTAAACTATTTAATTAGATCTAGAACTTACTCCAATATATTCATAATATGATCAACAAAAATATCGAAAAGAATAAGCATAAACATAGTATGTAGAATAAACGAAATGAAAAAAAAAAAATTAAATATCATATATTTAATTAAATACACCTAAAGCACAAATGTAAATTCTAACTTGAATATCTAAAATTAGAAGAATTTCTTGACACTTCAAGGGTTTTTTCTTTGTAATGACCTCTTCTAGAAATAGGAGTGTGGGCTCCAAAAATATTTAATTTAGAAAACATTTCAGAACAAAAGTTTTCCTTTAATCTTTTCAAAAAATAATTTTTTAAAAAAATTATGCTAACCCATAAATTAGAAAACCCCTAAAAAAGTTTTAAGATTGTCACTATGGGACAAAACTGGGTTCAAATTAATTATAATGCAACTCGCGGCCAAAAGTGTATATATATAAGCAAACTTCAAGCTGAAACGTCGCCGTAAGTTTTCACTTAAAATACCACGTGTCAGTGCCTCATTGACGCCCTGCAAATGCCACGGAGGACGCCTGGGTGTTCTCCTGCACACGTATCAGCGAGTCATTCGGCCTCACCGAATGCCGCGGATTGCAACCAAAATGTGTGTTCTTTTTTTTTTTTTTTTTAATTTCCACTTGCATAAATTCGTATTTTTTTTGGGTAAATCAGTGATAAATACCATATATAATTAAAATATAGGTACAAGTCTACGAGGGGCATACCCCAAGCTAAGGCCAGAAGGCCTACAACAAAAAATCAATCAAAGAAAGAAATAAAGCAAGAAATATCAACGATCAACATGATCAAACAAAGAGAACAAGCAAATGAAAGCAAACAAAGCTAATGCTCAATCCCCCACTCCTGCAGAAGCTGCGAGTGACGATGAGTACCACGAAGCGTAGAGGCAGCAATAAGATGATTGCGGACCAATCCTGTGATCTCCTCAGTGATGACTGTAGAAGGCCTGGACTGGAACCGATGAATCCTCAAGTTACGCTCATACCAGAGGATGTAAACCGTAGCGGAGAAACAAAGGCGGGTAAGGATCCTATCCACCCCGCGGCCACGAAGCCTGATAGCAGCCCACTGAACCAGCTCGCGCCATGGAAGCATGGGCCAGGCAAAAGAGGTGCGAGAGGACACCCTGGACTAAACAGTAGCAGAGTAGCTGCAGGTGAAGAAGAGATGGTCATGCGACTCAGCATCTGACCTGCACAACATGCAAGTAGCCCATACATCTTGCACTCAATGTCTCAGCAGTCTGTCAAATGTCCATAGACGCTCACAGGAGGCAAGCCACAGAATGAAGGAGTGCCTCGGGATGTGAAGTTGAAACCAAAGGAGATGATGGATGGAGTCCTCCTCCCTCCGACTGCGAATCGTCTCCCATGCCAATCTAGTGGTGAAAACCCCAGAAGAGTCCCTCATCCATCGTACACTGTCAGCTACCCCTGGTCGGGGCCTGAAGTCAATAGAATCCCAGATAGGAAGCAGCTCCTCAATATCCCGTGGGAAACGCCACTGGTCACCCTCAATAATATCTGAAACTCGAGATCCCAAACGATGACCAGTGGAATGGAGGTGGCGGAAAGTGAACCGCACCTCCAGACGTCCACACGGCAGCCAGTAATCGGACCACAAAGCAGTGTCCCGGCCATCACCAATGATATGCCGAAAATCCCCAGCACAAAGCGATCGAACACCAAGAATGCTCCTCCAAGACCATGAAATCGAACCTCTAGGCTGAATATCCCAGAAGGACTTCTCCTTGAGTCGGTTGGCATGAATCCACCGAGGCCAGAGAGAGTCACGATCAGTGAGTAGAACCCAAATATGCTTCATGAGAGAAGCTTGGTTCCACTCATGCAGACGCCAAACCCCGAGACCGCCCTCCCTGCGAGGGTAACAAAGATGGTCCCAGGAGACCTTGTCCCCACCCGGGCCTAGAAAAGCGCTCTTCTAGAGAAAGGCTGCAAGAGTCGACTCAATCTTCTTGATCATCAGCTTCGGGAGAATGAAGACAGATGACCAGAAGACCTGAATAGAGAACAGGACCGATCTGATAAGCTGCAAGCGCCCGACATAAGATAAAGCACGAGATGTCCACAGCTAGATGCGAGCAAGGATGCAGTCTAAAAGAGGCTTACAATCGATGAACCGAAGCCTCGTCGTGATGAGCGGCACCCCCAAATACTTGACTGGGCACTGACCCAACCGGAATCCCAAAATATTAAGGAGAGTCTGCTGAAGCTCAGAGTCAACCCCAGTAATGAAGACGGTGCTCTTAGCTACATTCGAGGACAACCCCGACAGTGTAGCAAAACGATCTAAAGTCTCACGAATAACTGACAAACCGCCCTCATCAGCCTCACTAAAAATCATAAGGTCGTCAGCAAAGCACAAGTGAGTAAGGCTGGTACTCTGGCAACGAGGATGAAAGCGAAACCTCGGATCAGAAGATGCACGGTGAAGCAAACCCCGTAAGCCCTCCATGGCAATAACAAAGAGGTAGAGCGAGAGAGGATCCCCCTGCCTGATGCCCCTGCTCGTGCCGAAAAAACCATGAAGCTCGCCGTTAATGGTGACTGAACATCTGGCTGTGGAAAGACACTCCGGCACCCATCGAATCATAACCTCAAGTATACCCACACAGTACATAGCGGTAAGAATGAACTCCCAGCACACCGTGTCAAAAGCCTTGCGAAGATCAACCTTCAGAGCGCATCGAGGCGAAGGCGTCTGAAGGTGATAGTCGCGCAGAAGCTCCTGAGCCAACATAATACAATCAGATATCCTCCGCCTAGGACCGAAAGCAGACTGCGAGTCATCAATGAGGTAAGGAAGAACCCCCTTCAGCCTGTTCGTAATGATCTTAGTTATGCACTTATAATTACATTACAACAGGAGATCGGGCGAAAGTCAGCGAAAGTGGAGGGATTCTCCACCTTCGAGATCGAGCTGATACGAGTGGAGTTCAGAGCGCCAAGCATGCGCCCTGACTGAAAGAAAGACCGGAAAGCTCGAACAACATCACGCCCCACCACGTCCCAAGCCCTCTTAAAAAAGAGGGAGGTATAACCATCAGGGCCCGGCACCCTATCATCAGCAGTGGAGAACAGTGCATCTCTCACCTCAACATCAGTAACCGGAACAGATAGCGGACGAGCCTGATCCTCAGAAAGACGGGTCTGAAAGAGCTCTGAAATATCCTCACGAAGAGGCCCACTCGGCTTTGTCAATAAGTCTCGAAAGTAGGACTCCTGCCTCAGAAATCTCACTGTCATCATACGTCCTCCTGCCATCAGCACGAATGATAGAAGAGATCCGGCTCCTAGCCTGCCTATGCGTGACAGACTTATGGAAAAACCAAGTGCCCTGATCTCCCAAAAAGAGCCACTAGATGCGAGACTTTTGACGATAGAAAGCCCCCTCATCCCTACACAACCGCGAGTACTCCCGAGACAAACGACGCTCCTCCTCATGAAGTAACATACTCTCGGGCCCATCATCTAAAGCCCGCTTAGCCTCCATCCAGGCATCCCTCGCCGCCACAACCCGAGCCGATATGTGGCTATAATGTCTGGCTTTGAGGGCCTTCAGCTCACCCTTCAGCCTTTTCAGCTTCTAAGAGAGCTGAAACATAGGCGTGCCCTCAATTCTAGTCTCCCAAACCCTCCTCACAGTAGGTAGAAACTCGTCATGGTCTGCCCAAAAGTTAAAGAATTTGAAAGGGGGCTGGGATGTGCGGCGCTCTCCAAGGCCTCTGACTACAAAGGGACAATGGTCTGAACATAACTCCCGTGGAAGGAACTCAGCAGATGAGGAAGAATAGGTGCGCAGCCAGCCCTCGCTCACCATGCACCAGTCGAGACGCTTCAAAATAAGAGCGTCCCCTTCTAACCCATTGGACCACGTGTAACGTAGCCCACAGAACGGCAGAACTGTGAGCTCAGAATCGTGAACACGGTCCCTCAAGTAATCCATGTGGCCAGGCCAAGAGTCCTGCCCACCTCTCCTGTCACTCGGATTGAGGATAGCGTTAAAGTCCCCAAGAAGTATCCAAGGCTCCCCCTGAAGACCCACGCTGGCTCCTCGAATATACCTCCATAGCTCCCGACGCTATCCCGGCTCGTTAAAGCCGTAGACAAATGCAGCAGTGAAGTCCATATCACCTTGGATATCAGAAACTCGGCAGGTGAGATACTAATCTCCACCCTGTACTCTCACAGCACGGTAGAAAGTTGGATCCCATAAAACGATGATGCGACACCCACGGGGTCGCACCCCACTGATCAGAAACTGCCACCCCTCAGCACAACGGGTAACAGCGGACTCAACAAAAGCAGGGTTAGTCTTGGTCTTAACCAAGCCAACTAGACTCAAGCGACTAGAAGAGATCCAGCGATGCACAGCACTGATAGGATTGGGGTTATTAAACCCCCTCACATTCCAGCATCCTATCATGGGAAACTGGAGAACTATCGTGTACCCCCATGGCCTTTACGGCCACCACGAGTACCCTAAGCAACCTGAGTGCCCCGAGTAGCCTGAACACCCTGAGCAACGAGAGCAGCAGTAGAGCTCGTAAGACGAACATCTGGAACAGGGTTGGGAGGAGCATCCGACGTGGACACCTCTCCAAACTGCCACTCGGCCAGAGGAGCGAACCAGTTCAGAGACGCCATACTAGGAGCTGTCTCCGCGGGCCGGCTCTCACCAAAAGCTAGAGGCTCATAAATCCCCAAAAGAGCACCCCGAGCCTCCTCAACCTCCATAGGAACAAGAGCCCGACTCAGATCCTCCATCGAGCTAGCTTCCTCACCATCAGCGGACGAATCCGCAAAATGAGAGATGTGGGCCGATGCAGGGCCCAGCACGGGCCTGATACCCGACCCCAAACTGGGCTCGGTGTAAGCTGCAGGATAGTCAGGATCGCCACCAACAGGCGGCCCACTCTCTCTCTCCCCACCAACGACTCTCCACTCCTCCACCGGTCTAACTGCAATAGCCACGCACTAGCTCCGCCCCCATCAACCGCCGTGACACCCACCAGCACCGGCACCAGCGCCGGCACCGTGAGGCCACCAGAAGTCTCAGCACCATTTTTATTTTTAGATTTTTTCTTCTTTCTACGCCCTAGTACTGGGGCAGCGTTACCAGGAGCCCCCCGAGCAGCAGGAGGCGAACAATCATGCCCAAACACCGTACAAGTTGGACAACACTTCGGCATTCCTTCACACGTGATACCAAGGCGGACCTGAACACCACGCACCTCAATGAGGGTCTCCCACGGCACAGGAGCCGTGGCCCTCACCTCAACACATACCCGAATGTATCCCAAATGCGTACCCTGAAACGTGACTTTGTCCATGAACAAAGGCATACCAACGGTACTACTAGCATAGCTAATCCCCACGGGCGTCCAAAGAGACAAAGGAAGACCCGATAGCCAGACCCAAACAGGAGCAGTTTGGCTATCCCCACGGGCGTCCAAAGAGACAAAGGAAGACCCGATAGCCAGACCCAAACAGGAGCAGTTTGGCTATCCCTACGCACAGTTAGTCCCTCCTTCCAAAGCTGGAGAGACATGCAAATGTCCTTGAAGAACCAGGGACAACCCAACAACACATCTTCGGCTTGCACCTTCGTACGAAACCGAAAGTAATAAACTTCTCCATCAGATAGGACACATTCATGGCCCTTGTTCCACCAAAGAAAACTAGCAATCTCCTGAGCACGAGAGTAGGCCAATCCCGTGCCAATGAGCCTACCCACCAAGCAACGGTCCCATAGATCGTTGGCAGAATCGAAGACCTCACCAGGAACAACCCCTAGAGGCTTGCTGTCAGCAAGAACAGGTTCAAAATATTGCAAAGTGTGAAATTCAGTGGTTCAGACCCGGTCAGCCCAAGTGGCTGTACGCGCACCACCACCCGCCGGTCCCGAACTCTCAGCCACAGCATCATGCACCCCAGGCATGGTGCGTGAGACAAAACATTAAAGAAAGCACCCAAAATCCTAGAAAATTGGATTCCAAACCACCCAAACTCACCGTGCGCCATCGACCACCTCACTGGCCAAAACCGGTAGGGGTACCGGCCACCTACACCCAGCAGCAACAATCAAGCGAGAGTCGAAGAGGACTTACGAGAAATTGCTCCGAAAATCGAGAAAGAGAAGAGAGAGAAGTCGCGTGGGTCGCGACTTCGCAAATCGCCCGGCCTTGTTTGGCTGGATTCCGGCCACCGCACCACCCGCCAAGGGGCGGCGAAGACAAGGAGGAATCGTCGGGGTTGTTCGACGATAGAAGGAGCCGCCACCGCAGCCCACACGTCCCACGCCTCAACACCCACGCACAAAGACCCTAACTCCCTCACTCCCTCTTTTCCGCCAACCTCCGGCCACCTATGGCAGCCGCCACAGCCACCAACAGGAGGGGTGGCGTCCGGCGAGTCAAGAACCTCCCAGCCGGGCCTCAGCCACCGGCCACCGCCCAAGAAACGCGATGCCCTAGCCGCTGCCGCTAGTCGCCCCTGTTTCTCCCTTCAAATCCCCTGTTTCGCTACAGTCCCCTATTAAATTCATATTATAAATATTATTTGATAAAATAAATTTATTCGTCTTACAAATAAATAATTTATCTCATAAATTATGTTTAGCAGAATTAATTCATTCATCTCATAAACAAATAATTTATCATGTTAATTCAATTTAAATATTTTCGAACGATACTTAAGTTGAGGCTTGCGAATAGAATTTAGGGACAATATAAATCTAACTCCAAATGGATTAAATTTAACTATTAACTCATGATAACAATTGATTACCATTTAGTAAAATTTAATTCCACTAAATAAGTTTTGCCGCACTCTAGAGTTAAATATATTCGTTCAAAAATTTTTCAAATAACTTTTATTACGATAATTAACCCCTCTAATAGATATATATGAGCAAAAATAACTTTAAATGCTATAGTTACTTTTCTCATACCTCTCGCCGTAGTTTCCAACTCGCCCTTCTCTAATAATTCAATAATACATAAAAAATTTTCTTATTAATTCCAAATGTCAAACATATGAAATACTCTGGCAAAAGATTCTACAATATATTTTCATATTTGCGAATCAACTAAGGGGACATCTTTATCTTGTTAGAGACTATAAACTCCACGTAAAACAACTGTTCCTGCCACATTTCATGATATTACCCAACGTACGTAAGATTCAAATCAATATACTTTGACTAATTGTTTTAGCACATCAAACCAACGAGCAATCTATGCATGAGCTCAGACTGTTTCTTGGATTTAGAGTTATTGTCTTAGAGTAGGCTAGCGTTTCAGATACTTGGGTTCTATGGTGCAAAACAACGACGAAGTGGACGAGGATGTTAACAACCGGATTAGAGTAGGCTGGCATAAATGGAGGATGGCGTCCACGGTACTCTGCGATAGAAGGATCCCATTAAAGTTAAAGGGGAAATACTACAAGGCCGTAGTGAGACCGGCCATATCCTATGGTGCAGAGTGCGGGCCTATGAAACAACAGCAGACACAGAAGATAAAGGTGGTGGAGATGAGAATGTTGCAGTGGATGTACGGACATACAAGGAAGGATAGAATCAAGAACAACGTCACAAGAGACAAATTGCGCGTTGCATTGATTGAGGTTAAATTAAGGGAGCAACATTTGAGGTGGTTCGGGCATGTTACGAGGAGATCTTCCACAGCTCTAGTCAAGAGGTGCGAACAACCCCATACTAGGCTAGGGAGGAAAGGGAGAGGCAGGCCTAAGAAGAGATAGATGGAGACGATCCGACAGGACATAACCCGCTTACACCTACGAGAGGAGATGGCCTTCGATAGAACGAGATGGAGGGCTAGCATAAGGGTAGCAGAGGTAGGGGCCTAGAGTAGTGCTTCTTCTATGGTTTACACTAGTATTTCAAGGTGTCTTAACATCTTATCTTGACGCAGGTATTACAGCTCCTCTTTGTCTATAGGAGTTCTTGGTCACTTATGTACTTGAGGGTCGGCAGTGATCTTCCTTGAGTTTTTGCTTGGTTTGTGTTTTGTTTGATTTTAATTCTATGTTGCTCTTATATTTTCAGGTTAAACGCTTCCTTGACGACACGTTCTTCAGGTTAGGGGTCCTCGGAAGCCGCCTCTCTTTAGGGTAGCACCCTAAAGGGAGAAGTCTGCGTACATCCACCCCCCCCCCCCCCCCCCCCCCCCCCCCCCCCCAAGACCCTACTTTTGCGGGAGCCTTCGCGGCACTGGGACTGTTGTTGTTTTCTTACAGAATTAAATGATAGCAGTTAAAAAAACAACTAATTCAGACGGTCCTGCTCAATATTCCAATCTTATTGACAACACCAACATGATACTTTAAAATCCCTATCTACATGACAAGACAAATCATCAAAACTATCATATTATAGTCTTATCAAACAAGTTATCCAAACTTATCACCGGCTACGATCATACTTTGAGAATAAATCATTAGTTTGATATAAGTCTATCTGTAGTTCAATCTCATTGACCACTTAAACCAAGCCTAACAAGTCATCTTAAACTACATCCATCTCATGGAACGTTTTAGAAAACAATCACATGCATGTTTAAATCATAAAAACATAATTAGACAATAAAAAAAATAAAATAATTTTATTTATTTAGTAGTTAAAACTAACTAATTAGGTTATTCCAGGACGCCAATTTCAACATGTACACAATTATATAAATATATACTCTAACAGAAATAATGTAAGACTTGTTGTTGTCACTTAACAAACCTAGCATATCCGCACATCTACTCATGTTTAACTTTCCAGCTTGTTTTCAACCATTTACATGCAGAGCCTGCAATCTGTCCTTTTCCGTTTTCCAAAGGTTTCTAAATTTGGGGTTAACCAATGATATTAAATGCTCAATTTATATATTTCAAATATGTATAAGCAATAACAAACGAATTAGCCAGACCTCCTCAGGTCTTCCTTTTTTTTTTTTTTATAATTAGTGACATAAATAGGTGCATCCACAAGAGAGAGGCCTTAAAAACGTGTACCAAAAAAGAACAATACAGAAACATCTAATAACAAAAACGAGGCAAACTGAAAACTAGAGGACTCTCTAAGGGTAAATCACCACTGGAACCGTAACAGAAATATGAGAAAACAAACAAGGCGCCTAAACAGGACAGCATGTACTTACGCGAATCAAAATGAAACTACAAACCCACACTTATGTGATGCTACTATCTTAAGGCGTAATTATAAATTCCATATTGTATGTTTGTTCATGCCACACTTCATACTCCCACCCAACATACAAAACATATTGGCTACTTTGAGAGACCGCACTTCTAAGTATATCAAAGTGGCATACACTACATGTAGAAGTTTACAACATTCATGGGACTTTGGGTCTTAGGGTTAACCCTTTCAATCACTCGCAAAGGCCCACTCTTTTAACTTGAGAGCTTCTTGTACTTCTATGTTGGATACCTATCTTAAGTCAGAACTGCTCAAACCTTATCACACATGTAAAATTCTACTACATGATGCTTTTTGTCTGTCGTTGCCTTATACTTCGCATTCGCCTGTAGTAGTCACTTATTAGAATACTCGTGTATATGCTGAAGATTAGCAATGAAATCCTCAGCTTTGTCATGTGGGCAAGGGAGGTTTGGAACATTTGCTAAGGGCTGAAAAGAGAAAGACACCGTTTACAATGCAGAAAGGTGGGAACCTAGTACTAAAATTGACATAGCAATTGCAAACGAACTCTGCCTAGCATAACTTCTGGTCCCAATTCTCTGCACTCTCAGCTACAAATACATCTCAATAAGTTCTCTAAAGATGTTTACTTGACCTCCATTTAGTCTTCCATCCATAAATGATGAACTATACTGGACTCCAGAGATGTATTTTTCAATCACCATAGACTCCTCCAACAGTGATAACAAAGCCAATATCCCCGATAGAAACAACGCTTGCGGGTGGGCCACGAAGGCAGTATATCTCCCTGAAGTAAAACTATGTAATATACGCTACATCACCGGCCCTTTCACTATCAAAGAATTGCACCATCTTTGAAAATCGGTTAACAACCAAAAAAAAAATATAACTAGCTCCACACTTCATCCTGGGAAAAACGATAATATATGTCTACAATGGCATGTCAAGTCCAACAATCGCCATATCCCTCGTCGAGACCTAGCAAATTTGACATCTGCTAACGAACCAATTAATCTCATTCCTCATACTCTACTAAAAACAAATACTCATCACGGGCTTATACATCTTGTCTCAATCCATGTGCTCTTCGTTGTGCTTCTCCCGATTAATCTAGAGTCGTAGGCTAGGGTGGGTATGTATAGCTTATTCCCTTTGAATAAGAACCCATTGTGCACCAAGAAGCCTGGTGCTAATCCTTGAGTTGCATCTCACCAAATACTGCCAAATATAGTCTCTCTTGGTTACTACTTTGCTAGTGCATCAAACTCGAGTACCGTGGCTTGGCTGATGGCAAAGAACAACGAGCTTCGGCTCAATTCATTTGCAACTTTATTTTGCTTTGAATTTGTGTCTGAGGACAAAGTTAAAAGGCCCAATGAATCCCACCCACTTAGCATGCCTGTCAAAAAACTTATATTGGCTATTTAGATACTTAAGTGTGATATTATTTGAGTAAAGAACAAATTCTCTTTCGGCTAGATATGATTTCCAAATCAAAATTGCTTATACCATAACATAAAACTCACGTCATATGTCAAGTACCGTAGCTTACTCCTACTATGCTTCTCGCAGAAACATGCAATTGACCTCCCTTGTGGCCCAATTTCTATCTTTAAAGTATCGCTACGTAACTCGAACCTCTTTTGGAAATTCGATAATCCAAGTACGGGCATTATGGTCCAATTCTACTTAATCGATTCGAAAGTGCTTGACATCTTGCAGTCTCTCGAGTTATGTCCCATCTCACCATAGGTCCAGCATGTTCCCTTGGCTCATTTCTATCCACATTCAGGGTTGTTATGGGGCCTCTTCCCACGGACTACTTCTACTTCGAGTTTGAGCTCGAGCCTCGGTTGGGGCGTCCCTTGTTCCCTGTCTTCTTGAACCTGCCATTATTTCCTATGTTCTTTGACTCAACCAGGTTAGCAGACATAGATGAGCGCTCAGAGCACCTTTCTTTTGCTTGCTTTCGGTTTTGGTCCTCTAAGTTAATGTGGGAAACTAGCTCTTGCAAAATCATGTCTTTCTTTAAGTAGGCAATTTCTCAATAAGGTAGTTTGCATGAAACATCTCACACATTTTCGTTCCTTCATTAAGTATGTTAGTACACAGATTCTCACACTCATGGATTTGGTCTACGATAGGTTTATCATTAGTCATGCTAAAGGACAACCACTTAGAGCAAACATACTTCTTAGCTGCGGTATTGTCCATTACATACTTATTACGGAGGGCCTCCTAGATTTCCTTATCAATTTTCATTTTATAATAATTCAAGTAAAGTGGGGACAACATGTAATGCAGCAACATATCCCTACAGGTTCGATTATTTATCTCGAAGTCACATCTAGGAGGAGCCCTGTCACTCGAGAGGGTATAGTGTACATTAATTTGCCCAAGGAAATCCATTTTGTCAGACCATATTATATAGTTTTTCCCATCTAAAGGTTCGGTCTTTGACATGGAGAGAATAATAAAACCAGTGTTAGCCATTATTTGATTACTCATTTTATAAACATCTTGGATAGTTGGAAAATAAGGCAAATGGGTAATCAAATTCTCAAGCTCAAGGGACAAAGGCTAACTTGAGATGGGGACAAATAAAATTTAAACCAACTCAACGATAAAACTGAATACTATAGACCTCGAATTACACAAAATGGACTTGAGACAAGATAATTAAATGACTGAAAATAAAAGATTAAGAGAAGAGGGATTGAACCGAAGGAAGTCGCCGCGTCGTGGAGTTCACCACAACCCTAAGTCGTTTATGCCCCCGTTATAGTACAAACGGGATCGCCAGGCACTTCGACTCCCAGGGTTAACACGGCACCCAACATAAGAGTGTACTCTTGGGTTATGGGTTGGAATACGGCCCAACTTGCATGGTAACCAGAGTAACAGAGAAGAACTTAGAGAATATTATAAGAGAAGGAAGAGTTCTATATTTTTGTATTGAACAATGCCCCAAAGCACGGTATTTATAGACAAAAATACTTAGCTTGCAAGTAAAAACCAGTTATGGAATGTGGGCAAGAATTCCAGCCTCAATTAGGAAGGTGGGCGGATATACAGGAGCACAAAATCCGGCCACAACTAAGGTAATAACGGTTATGGAAGGAGTGGGCAGTTATATGGTAAAATGCATACTCGAGCTCGAGCTTGAACCCGAAATAAGGGATATGACCTCAAGCATAATAGCCTCAAGGTTAGTCAGAAGAGGACACCTCAAGCTCAAGCTCATGCCCTCGATCTTAGTCTCAAGGACTCTCTTGGAGTTCGTTTACGACAACCAAAAAACACAACGATCGTAAAAATAAAGGTCTGCGATAGAAAAAGTCCGCATCGCACCGCACCAGGAAATGTGCACACCTGCATGTGGTCCACTAAGCCCACTCTAGACCCACAAGACTTTACCAAAGACAAAAAGGGGGGTTATTTAAACTAGACCCCCCACCTCTACTCTTCCAATATGGAATTGAGACAAATTACAAGAGAAGCAAAATTAAAGCACACTATCCCCCAAATTCCAACATTTTAGGCATACTAAAGTTTTTGCATAGTAATAAATACTCGCCTAAGGTTCGTACAAGCAATCATGCAAGTTCTTCCAACAAATGGATAGTGAAAACCTTAACTTTTTGGACATAAATACAATTGACTAAACCATATACATCTTGGGTTGTATATTTCTTTTTCTTGTAGACATTTCACTATTTTTTATATTTTGTTTCCCTAGCATAGAATTCCAAAACGAGAAAGAAAAACAAAAATAAAAGGCTTCCAATTTTTATGTCAACTATTGAAACTTAACTGACGTAGGAACGTACAGGGAAAAATCGACAAGTATCGATTATGGCGAGGTCAGGAACCCCACTACGGCAAGCCAATATCACCACCTTGGTAGGCTAAACCAAGGATACAAAAAAAACTCTCTAAACTCACACAGAGAATTGAAGAGAACACTCAAGTTAATGAGAACTTTAATTGAAATTGATATTAATAATAATGAATAAATAAGGTGAACAACGGCTCTCTATTTATAGAGGAGTAAAGAGATAGCAAAAGACTAAAATAACCCTAGGGCTATAATAAGCATAAAGGGGCAAAAAGGGAATTGGGCGAAACCCTAGTATACTTGACTAATATAGCGAATACTCAAATATATGTCATACTCCTTTGGTTGGAAAGGACTCATCATCGAGTCTTGAGAATCTTTATCTTGTACATCTTCATCTTCATCTTTGTAATATGGGGAAAGATCAGCAACATTGAACGTAGCAGAAACTCCATAATCTCCAGGAAGCTCAACCTTGTAAGCATTGTCGTTGATAAGTTTCAAGACACGAAAAGGACCATCAGCTCCAGGGGAAAGCTTAGCGTGTGCTTTAGCAGGGAAGCGATCCTTCCTGAGATGAATCCAAACCAGATTTCCTCCACTTAACTTTGTGTGCTTGCGGTGCTTGTTTGCTTGCCTTTGATACTTTGCATTTTGATGTTCAATCCTTCCACAAATTTCTTCATGAAGCTTCTTGATCTCCTTTACTCGCTCATTTGCATCAAGGTTGAAATATTTGGAAGTGGTTAGAGGTGTTAGGTCCAAAGGACTTAAAGGCCGCTTTCCATAAACTTCAAAGGAACACTGTCCTGTAGTTTGACTGATAGAATTATTGTAGGCGAACTCAGCTTGGGCCAAAAGTAGGTCCCACTGACGAACATGCTTACCTATAAAACTTCGTAATAGATTTCCCAAACTCTTATTCACAACTTCAGTTTGACCATCCGTTTGAGGGTGGCTAGTTGTGCTAAATTGCAACTACGTACCCATTTTACGCCAAAGTACTTGCCAAAAGTGACTCAAAAACTTGGCATCTCGATTAGATGTGAAAGTCTTGGTAACTCCATGAAGACGCACAATTTCCTTGAAGTATAGATCAACAACACTAGAAGCATCATAAGTCTTGTGGCATGGTATAAAGTGTGCCATTTTTGAAAATCTATCAACAACAACCATCACAGAGTCTTTGTTATGTTGAGTTCTTGGTAATCCTAAAACAAAATCCATGCTTACATCTTCCCATGGGGCTTGTGGGACAGGTTAAGGCATATAAAGTCCAGTATTTTTATTACCCATTTTGGCAATGTGGCAAGTGCGACATCTCTTGATATGAACTACAACATCTCTCTCAATTCTAAGGCAGTAAAAATTTTTTTAACAAGATCTACTGTCTTGTCTCATCCAAAATGACCAGCTAATCCTCCATCATAAGACTCCCAGATGATGGAGTGACGTAATGAACCTCGAGGGATGCATAATTGATTGCCCTTGAATAAGAAACCATTTTGTCTATGAAAGAGTTGATATGGACCTTCAACAATATTCTTCCATATCTCTCCAAAGTTAGGATCATCTTCATACAATTCTTTCATAGTTTCGAAACCAACAACCTTCAATTGCAATGTGGAAAGAAGCGTATGACGTCGACTTAGAGCATCAACAACCTTGTTTTGAGTGCCTGACTTGTGCTTCAATAAAAATGGAAAAGCTTGAACAAATTCACTCCATGCAGCATGCCGACGATTAAGCTTTTGCTGTGAATTCAGATGCTTAAGGGCTTCATGATCAGAGTATGGGACGAACTCCTTAGGTAGTAGGTAATGACTCCAGTTATCCAATGCTCAAATAATAGCATAAAACTCCTTGTCATATGTAGAATACTTCCGCTTAGCATTATTCAACTTTTCACTAAAGAAGGCAATAGGACGACCTTCTTAGCTAAGGATGGCACTAATGCCACATTTGAGGCATCGCAATCAACTTCAAATACCAAATTGAAATTAGGTAATGCCAACACAGGTGCTTCAGTGATCCTCTCCTTTAGCTCTTCAGAACTTCTTTGTGCTTTATCATTCCAACTGTAGCGATCTCCTTTCATGCATTCCGTCATTGGGGCAGCAATTGAGCTAAAATTTCGAATGAAACGTCTATAGAAAGAGGCCAATCCAGGGAAGCTTCGGAATTCATGTAGTTATGGGGGTGTGGGCCACTTCACAATTGCTTCAACTTTGCTATGGTCCATCTCAATGCCTCGACTTGATATGACAAAACCAAGAAAAATAACCTTCTCAATTAAGAAGTCACACTTTTTGAGGTTAGCATAAAGTTTCTCACTCCTCAGCACTTCAAAGATGTGGCGAAGATGCTTAACGTGCTTTTCCTTATTTTTGTTGTACACCAAAATATCATCAAAGTAGACAACAACAATTTTTCCAATGAAAGGTCGAAAGACTTGATTCATGAGGCACATGAATGTACTTGGTGCATTGGAGAGGCCAAAAGGCATAACAGTCCACTCATACAACCCATCTCGAGTCTTGAAAGCAGTCTTCCATTCATCTCCAAGTCGCATTATGATCTAATGATATCCACTACGGAGGTCAATCTTCGAGAAAATAGTAGATCCATGTAGTTGATCTAACAAATCATCGAGACGAGGTATTGGGAAGCGATATTTGATTGTAATCATGTTCACTACTCTACTATCGATACACATTCTCCATGTCCCATCTTTCTTAGGGACTAGAAGTGCAGGCACACCACAAGGACTAACACTTTCTTTTACTAATACCTTAGCCATGAGTTCCTTCACTTCGCGTTGAAGTTCTTCATGCTCTTGAGGACTCATTCCGTAGGCAGGGCGGTTAGGAATGACAGCTCCGGGAATAAAGTCAATGGCATGTTGGATATCTAGCATGGGCGGTACTCCATGTGGGATTTCGTCAGTTACAACATCAAAAAAATTCTTTACATAATGGCTTGACAACTTCATGAGTTGAGTTAAAACATTCATTTTCCTCAAACACCAACAAAAACCATGCTATCTCCGATAGTCGGCAAGCCTTATCTAAATTAGACCTGGTGATCAAAGTATTGTTTGGCTTCTTTAGGTGGTCTTCGGGCTTCAAAGGGGCTAATTTGTTCTTTATCCCATCTTTCACAAAAAAAAAAGAGCTATGATAGCCATTGTGGATAGCTCGATGATCATATTGCCAAGGGCGACCGAGAAGTAAGTGGCAAGCATCCATAGGAATAACATCACACCAAATTTCATCCTTATACTTATTTCCAATTGAAAATTGTACAAGGCATCGCTTTGCAACTCAAACTTCATTTCCTTTCCTTCGCCATCTTAGCTTGTACGGTTGTGGATGAGGTTCTGTAGGAAGCTCCAATGTTTCCACCATGCTAATAGCAACAATGTTTTCACAACTCCCATTGTCGATGATAACGTCACAAACTTTGCTTTTTATAGTGCATCATGTGTGGAAGATGTTATGTCAGAGCCAACTCTCTTCCTTGCTCATGGCATCAATGTTGAGTACTCGACGTACCACAAGAGATTCACTGTGATCTGTATGGATAGTCTCTTCTTCTTCTTCATCAAATTATGGCAACGTCTCTTCTTCTTCATTTTCTTCACTCTCTCTTCTTCAAAAAGAGTGACAACTCGATGATTAGGACACTCAGAGGCAATATGTCCTACTCGTTGACATTTGAAGCACTTCCTTTGAGTTGTAAGACGACTTGAATTGACTTCTTTTCCCTTGCTAGTGTTGGAAGGTATAGATGAGGTTGTCTTTAGAGGAATAGTCTTTGATTGTTGCGGTCCTCGACTAAACGAGTTGTCCTTGAATTTTGAGGTAGTGACACCTTTCTTGGATCTTTACTTCTCGACTTTGAGTGCAAGGCGAATGACATCATTAAGAGACCAGTAATGTTGCAATTGCACAGTGTCTTCAATCTCAGAGTTTAATCCTCCTAAATAACGTGCAATCGTTTGTTCTTCGAGCTCCTTCACATCACACTTCATCATGAGTTGCTTGAATTCCATGGTATATTCTTCAACAAACATCAATTTTTGCTGCAAGTTATGGAACTTGATAAAAGTGTCTTGGCGATAATCCTCGGGAAGAAATTTTCGAGTCAATTCTTGACGCATTTTACTCCAGGATTTGATCTTACTATGGCCTTCTCTTTCTCGGAGTCTCTTGAGATTCTCCCACCAAATGGATGCATACTTCTTCTACTTGATAGCAACAAGTTGGACTCAGCGTTCGTCAGGGATATCGTTAAGTTCAAAAACTCTCTCCACGGTGTGAATCCAATCGATGAAGTCATCAAGGTGTAGGCATCCTTCAAATTCAGGTATGTCCACCTTGATATTCCAACTAGAGGATTTGTTGGGTGGAGTCCGATGACGACGACGTCGAGGTGCTTCCTCTCCAGATAATGAATCACCAGCATGGAATGGGTTCAATCTATAACTTCCATCACTTGAACCATTACTTTCTGAATTGATATCTCCATCTTGAACTTGGTTTTGTTGTTGAGCGCCTAGTTGTTCTTGTCGGACTTGAACTTGGCAACATAAATCTGCTAATTCAATGTCAACAAGATCTCTTAGTTCAGCAGCATTACGACGTCTCGGAGGCATGGTGTTGTTTTAAAATTCACTTGTAGGAGTAGAATCAGGAAAAATAGAGGACAAAATCGGAATCTGCACGTCAAAATTAATAGAATAGGGTTTGCTGATGTGGACATATGACGTGGCAAACACGTGGCGCTGATGTGTTGAGGGTAAGCTAGAAGCAACAGGTGAAACAAGGCCTAGATGCATGCGAGGCCTGTGCAGCGGCTTCAGATGGTATTCCACGTTTTCGTTTCCAGATTCCGATAGATCGGAGGGAGAGGACTTCAATCGTGGTGTTTATTTGCTCCGGTAGAGTCAGGCGAAGACAGATCTAGAGGTCGGTTGACAGCGGCTGGCTTGGTGGCAGGTGTGTCGTCACTTGGTGGTCTTTAATGGTAGCTTCGGTGCGAATCGCTTTGCCTTGGACAGAGAAGGATTCCAGCAGTGGTTTTGCTCTCAAAAGTCGTCCGGTGAAGGGGAAATTGAAAGATCTTAGTCTGGGCTCCTAGCGGAATGCGAGGCGGTCTTCGATGGCCGTCAGGGTCAACTTTACAGCTGCGCCTTTAGTTCTGGGTCAGAGAATGACTACAGCTCAGGTGTTGATGTGGGTCAACGAGCGCGCAAGAATCCGATGGAAGCGGCGGCGCTGGTCTGCGGTGGTGCCGATGGCCACTAGTGCACGGCGTTGTTTCGCTTTCTAATTTATAATTTAGGGGTTTTTTTTTTTGTTTAAATGGAACGACAGGTAGGCTCTGATACCAACTGACGTAGGAACGTACGGGGAAAAATCAATAAGTACCGATTATGGCGAGGTCAGGAACCCCACTACAGCAAGCCAATATCACCACCTTGATAGGCTAAACCAAGGATACAGAAAACTCTCTAAACTCACACAGAGAATTGAAGAGAACACTCAAGTTAATAAGAACTTTAATTGAAATTGATATTAATAATAATGAATAAACAAGGTGAACAACGGCCATCTATTTATAGAGGAGTAAAGAGATAGCAAAAGACTAAAATAACCTAGGAATATAATAGGCATAAAGGGACAAAAAGGGAATTGGGCAAAACTCTAGCTTACTTGACTAATATAGCGGATACTTAAATATATGGCAAATCCTAAAATGTAAAATATCCCTTGAAATTAATAAAAGCTAAACTAATTAAATTAGACTAAATAATTTATTTTAGGTCAACTTCATGACACTCCGTGTCATTAACTAAATTATATTTACCAATTTCGAGTTAAATTATGAGTCAAAATGTGCCTCAACAACCAACTTTGTGCTTCAATAAATCCAGCTCAAGCTTATATAAGCATACACTAGAATTGGAGTCTAAATGCTCCAGCTAAAAGCCAAGCTCGAGCTCAAAATCTCCAAGCTTGGTAAGCACTCAGCAAACCATTGGCAAGTTGATCTTCGAGCAAATTTGCCCGTGGTCAAGTCAACTTATCTCATTACACCGTACCGGTAGCTAACCTTCATAAACTCACCCATTATCACAAGATAGTTTCTATTTCACATGCCTGAACTATCACAAACACTCCTTTGATCCCGTTTCATACTTAAACGTAATCTTGAATGCATTCATAAGACTCTCAGAGCACAATAACACAACTAATATATATCAATCACCCAAAAAGCCAATATTTATATCCATTTCACTACATAGATGCCGATGAAATCCTCAAAGCTCGCTAAACTTATAAACTTTAACCTAAAACCTATGGCAGTTAGCTTGAAGCAGAGCTCAATTCAAGCTAGTCTCGTTTAGGCTCAAGCTCGTTTCACTGAAGCTCGAACTTGGCTCGTTTAGGCACATTTAGACCCATAATTGAGCAAAACGTTTCAAGCTAAATAACAAGCTAACTCATGAGAATTTGCAAGCCAAAATAGCTCATCCAAACTCAAAACAAGGTACAAATTAAATCAAAGCGTAAAGGCAAATTCAAATTAAATCAAGCTCATACAAAACCAAATACTAGCATGACAATGCAAAATATCCGTATAAAGGTATACAGTACACCAGTAGATTAATGTACATATCACGTTACATTGAAAACAATACCATAAATGGGACTTAACCTAAGCAAACATAATGCTCAAATGGAACTTCATATATCAAAGACCAGTTCAAATTCTCATCCCCGCTTAAAAAAACATCTAGAGAGCTTCAAGATTAATTTGATCCCGAAGCCATGTCCTGTAACTTCGGATCTTCATGGCGAAGACTATTCTCTCTTTTGTAAGGAGCCTTGGCACCCTGAAAATTCGGAAATTTGAACATTAATACGCATAACCAAAGAAAAGACGATGAATTATGTGGATTTCTAAATGTTTCTTATCTAAAACAATCTCAAAAGCTTAAGATGTTAGGCAAAGGGCTAAGAGTAGTCCTATAAATAGCATGCCCTCTCATGCAAATGTTCATTGGATTTTAAGCATGGATGGTTGGTGGGCATACCTTCTATCTTGTACTGAAATTACATAAAATCACTAGGTCATGCTATTTGTGCCACTAATGAGTCATCACTCTACATCTAATGGTCGTCATTTAACGAGGCATTCAACTTACTTATGAACCATTATTGAAGCTTCTAGTGAGCCACTAACGAGTTATTAAGAGACCTTCAACAAATCTTTGACAAGTTGATCACCTCTTGCTCAAACAAGGCTCCTCACGCTTATTGATCTTGCTCAAACTCAGCTTGTTTACTTATCAAGCCCCCAGAAACAAACACAAAGAAACCTTAATCGACTTCAAAAATGAGTAACCCATTCAATGCTTTTTCGATTATACCCATGAAATCAACATTTCGAGTAATCTATTTGCTAATTACACATTCGCTCAATTGGCAAGACACCAAACTGGTGCCACTAGTCATATTTGAAAAACAGCCCCCCCCCCCCCCCCCTCTCCCTCCTCTTCTTTCTCTCTCCCTTCCAGGTGCATGTAAAAACTGTGGGTTTACTCAAAAAAGTTTGAAAGAAGAACCAAATCAAGAAACTTACTTGAAATATAGTCCCAAGTTTCTTCAATGCTTTTGCACGTGACACGAGAACATCCTTTGGAACGCTAGAGTCTTTGAGAACCTGAGATGTCAATAACAAGTCCAGTAAGTTCATAAGATAGTAGGCTTCAGCACTTTACGGTTCCATTTAGTTAGCAGTTGTAGCACTTGGATCCAAAAAATACCCATACAGTGTATCTTGCTAATTTATGGTCATAAGATGGTAGGCTTTAGCACTTTACGGTTCCATTTAGTTAGCAGTTGTAGCACTGGGATCCATAAAATACCCATACAGTGTATCTTGCTAATTTATGATCATAAGATGGTAGGCTTTAGCACTTTACAGTTCCATTTTAGTTAGCAGTTGTAGCACTGGGATCCAAAAAATACCCACACAGTGTATCTTGCTAATTTATGGTCTCAAACCATTAAGGAACACAAAGGAATTTAAACAAATCGCCAAAGAGGAAAAAGAACAGACTGCAGACATATCATACAGCTTTCAAGTGAAGTTACTCTTATATTTTGAAACGATGTCCCTGCAATTACCAGGGCAAAGTTTTCTATATCTGACACTCCATGCAACCCTCAATGGCAAGAAACTCGTACGCTACACCGCTCCACTTCTGGCCTACTGTGTTAGGAGCAAGAGATCCTCTACTTAGAGTCATGGAATCAAATTACAATTCACAATGGCGTCATTTCATGACAGGTTACGCAATCACATTGGGATTTCTAGGGAACATAAGCTAATTTTAAGCCTTATGTTTGCCAATATTTGAAAGGATAGCATATAATTATTAATTTTAATACTTGTTAATAGGTTTTCACATGTAACTAGTTATAGGAATGTTTCTTCGAAAACAGAACACGACACATTCATTTTAGAGGTCGTTACATAACTACCCTCTGCATAAAGGACAATCACATAGCGGTTTGCCCAAAATATGTTGGTATGAATGTTATATTATGCAAAGACCTTTATTCATGGACCCACTACGACATTTTAATAAAATACAGATGCAGAACTTCGTTTAACAGTAGGATTATGACTAAGAATGTGACATCTCAAGTCTCTCATGAGTCAGAGCATGTAATCAAGATGCCATCGACCTCTTCTTTTCTTGTTCCAGTACCAGTCAGAATCTAGAACAAAGTGCCAGGAGTTCCATGCTTATATCCAATTAAAATGAATTCTCATGCTTCCTATTGAATAATTTCTTTAGACATATCTAATTTAGTAACCACAGAAAATACTACAGAAAAAAACCATGTCAATAGCCAAAGATCATGTTAGAACACAGATCTAACTCACCTCTTGGCAGACACGTGATAATGTCGTCTCAATATCAATGACATTGAGTTGCCAAAGGGAATGCAGCATGGCCTCTTTCTTCTCTTCCATGGCTTTCATCAAATTCTCTTCTTTATTTTCTCCTTGACTCGATCTCTTTATTTCCTCTTGAATCTGAATCAATGACACAGCTCCTAACAATCAAATACACAGTTATCAGTCAAATAAGTAGACGAAAAAAGCAAACAAAATCGTGCCTCATTTGTTCAACCATGATACCTGAAGCTGCCATAACCTGCGACTTTATCTGATGTCCTTTGTCTCGTACCCATTCTGCTAAAAATGGTACTTTGAAATACCGTTTGTCCTTCCCCAGTACTCTAGCACCTTGTCTCGTATAAATATAACCAATAGTGTGCAGCATCGCCTCACCAAAAACTGTAGAGGGTTGTAATAATTATTAGTTTATGCAAGCAGTAAATCTAGAACAAGTATCTTGCAAATAGATGACAAGAACGTTTAGCAGAAACAATAAAGAAGGCTTGAAATTGATATTTAAAATTTAAAACCTATATGCTATCGCTCATAAACGAACAATCACAATAATAGAAAGGGTGGATATTTTTTATCATCATGGAAAGGATTTTACAGCGTAACTTCAATTTGTCTGTTGGATCGGCTTATGATATACCAATTGATGTTAAATATTCACAAACTCAAGCTAGTAATTAATAATGATATTTGTTTGATGCACAATTATTCGCAGCTCTGCCGCTCTAAAGCAACTTTATAAACGACATGTGACGTCACAATCCAGAGACTTTGAAAAGGTTTACCAGCTTTGGATAGACGAGACGCTTCTCCCTTTGCCCATTCTACAAACTCATCAGTTCGGCCATCAACATATGGCTGCAGGCGATCTTTCAAACGTTGTATCAGTTTTTCCTCTCTTTCCTTTTGCAACACCTGAAGAATAAATCTGGCTCAATCAGTTTTAGTTCACTGCAGAAATGAGCTAGAGTTGGATAAGAAAAAGAAAACACAGTACCTTCATCCTTTCCTGTACTCTTTGCCTTCGGACTTCAGCTGGAACCTGTGCGTCCTCTTCGAGCTCAACAGAGGCTACGGTTGCCAATGCAAGTTGCCCAATATAATCTTCAAAATAATCACTTCCAAAAACCATCCCAAAGACAGCTGCTGGATCTATCATTGAATCCCTGATAAAGCAAAGTTGTTAAGATCAAATAAGAAGCAACGAATACAATAAAAAGCAAAGGTTTTCTGTAGTGAAGATAGAGCTTATAAAATAAATGCCCTTGTTCATATTGTAACATGAAATTGCATGCACTTACTGTGGCACTCCTGTCTTTCCATATTTGTCATATGCTTCACGCTTTTCAGGATCACTTAGAACTTGATAGGCCTCACCAAGTGCCTTACCAATGCCACAACCCGGAAATAAAGAGAAGAAAATCAAATACTCAACTCAAATACAACAAGCTCTAATGTAATAAAGAAGATGGAACCTATGAAACTGGAATGGAACACATAATTCCAAGTGAGTCCTATAGAACCAACCAAAGTAGCAAATTATATCGTAAGTTCCATAAACTAACTTGCTCACAAATACGCTTTAATAGGATCACAGAAAGTTAGAACTTCTTCACAAGTGAGCCACCTTGAAAAATGTGAAGTGCAATACCTGAAACTTCTGGGCAGCAGCAGGATCCCCAGGGTTCTTATCAGGGTGACAAAGCCTTGCCTGAATGAGAATACAAAAACCTTTTTTACCAATAATAATTAAATAGAACATTCTGGAGATAAGCCATGTCAGGAAAATAAGATATGAACCATCCATTGAGCAGCAACTGAGTTAAAAAGAAAACAGGTTCACATATTAAGCATCAGTCCTCTATTTTACTCGTTCTTAGCGTTCCCCAGCAGAAAAGGGATATTATACTCAGAAAGATGCAAAGCTTTGAACAGGAATATTCAAAAGGAATACCGAGCTAGCCAACTGGAAATAGTCAAAGCATGCAAAGGAACTAGCAGCAACAATATGCAAGTCCCACATTGATGAATTTGCGAAGTTAATCACCTTTTTAAAACTTACAATCTTTTGCAGGGCTGTGTAAATAGTCACCCAAGGCCAATAAGAAGTAAACATCCTCATCTCCTCCATGATATCAAACATTTCCCCACATTGAAAGGGGTACAACCATGGAATGAAATTGTGGTCCACGATTGCCTTGTGGCCATAGTCACAAAGTCGCAGAAGTTTCATAACACCTCGTCATGATCATGTGATATAATAGTCGTTACATAATGGTCATTACTCGAATCTACAGGTACAACACTAGACGGTCATCCATCCTGAAATTGTCCTCGTACAAGCAGTCTCTGAATTCGAAGTTTCAGATTATAGTGTTGGCATCCTATGGGGTGCTACATGGATCCAAGGACTCATGCAAAAGATCACACAAAAGTTTATGCCAACTGTCAACTACTGAAAGCAGCCCTCTTTTATTTGGGTTTGGAGCTGGCTAACAAGTAAATCTTATCATTGTTTACATTAGGAACATGAGTTGCTAAGGGCTAATATATATTTAAACCTCTTCTACTAGATTAACATGCTCCTCCACTTCATTTTGATTTATAGGTCTTCTCCTCATTCTCAAAAAACCTTCAGCTAGACAAATTGCTTATCAACACAAGCATCCTTGATTCTGCAAGATAAATTAAACTGATGCAACATAAGCATCATAGAGGTCCATCCTTCTGTATAATATCAATGATCTTCATTGAGATACATGTAAGTCCACAATCTTTCAATCTATACAAATAGTCAGCAGCTGATGTTAAGCAAGTTCAAACTGCTGCCGAAAGTCCATACTTTTATTCATCGAGATAAAAAAAATATCCGATCTTTAAACCATAGAAATCACTGGTGTTAGTGCTAACTGCTACAAGAAACCCATATTTTAATTCTCATAAGAGAAACTGCTAAAAAATGCTATGGAATACTGAATAGTTGGTGCCTCAGAAATGCACATCATCCAGACAGCAATGGTATAGTATGTATATAAGCTAAAATTATCTCATCCAACTACAACATGCTAGACTACGATCCACCATTTATAATTGCAGTTTCAATCCATTACTTTTCTCAACGTGAACATCGATCAATGATATTGATGATTGATATTTTATGATATCATATACCACGCCACTTACCACTCTCTTAAAGCTAGAATGTCATGTATCTATTGCATAGTTTCCCATCGTGGCTGAATTCAAAATCAGCAGCAAGTAGCAACTGTCAGGAAATGATTTGAAAAGAACAAAGAACAACAATAAAGTAATCAAAACACAGGAATTTAAGTTCGGCAGTTACTAGTGCTTACGTCCACAAAGCTAAAGAAATTTCATTATTTTGGGAAAAGAGTACAGTTGTGAGGCAGCTACAATGCATTGATACCACATGTAAAACTCTAGTGAGAAAATATATATAAACCAAGCACAAACCAACCTAGAATAAAAGCTTATAACCTACAAAACGGATCGATGAATGGGCCAAAGACAAGTGAAAAGGTTTATATCAGCCTTTGCCTCCGCTCGATGGGGTAAATCTCTCAAGAAGTTCCTCTAGATGTGCAACATTCTCTGTCAAATTACGTCAAAAATAACCCAGCGCCTCAAAGAGGCTCCCCACCAAGAAAGGGTCTAGGAGGGTAAGATGTACACAGCCGTACCACTATAGGGTACCCTGCAGAAGGCTTTTTCCAAGGGGCCCCTAACCCTAAAAAGAACTCAACTCCATCAAATTGAAATAGGGAAACAGGCACTAATCAAATCAAATAAAACAGCAAACAATAACAGACATGCAAGCCTATGGACAATGTCTAAAGCAAACAGCTGAGTCAGCCACACGTATTTTTAACTGACACTTTGCTCTATCTAAGGTCATCTCTTCAGTTAGGTTGAGGTAGGTAAGGTCATGTCTAATCGTCTCCGGCCAACATTTCTTTCTCTTGCTCTACCTCTCTTCCAGTGTGTATTATGTAGTTGGTCATATGTCCTAATAGGGACAATAGTCAGTCTCCTCCTAGCATGGCCAGACCATTGTACACGTCACTCCCACTATTTATCTTCAATGGGATACGGCCAATTTGTTTTCAATAACCACATTTATGATCATGTCCTTCCTAGTGTGTCCGCACATCCAGCACAATTTATCTCTACAACACCACTAGGACCTATCTGATGTGGTGCACCTCCCTTTGATTCACCTAGTACTTCTCGTGCAGAACTTCTACTATTCTGTGCCATCTAGTTCCACATTTGGTTTACATCCCCCTCGAAGTCCCAATCAATCTTAGTCTCTGCTCTTTCCCCAAAGGATTAATGCTCGACTGCCTTCAAAGCCCACCAAAGAGTGTGTAAACACACATACTTCCGACTTTCCTTTGCCCTTTTCTTCGTTTTGACATCGGCACACAATAACCTATGCTAAATAGATATGCCTTCCCCAAGAATAACCTTACAATTTGCACAATCGTTATGATCTCTCTTCGTATATAATCAATCTGAGTTCTTACACCGCCACTTTTATACGTGACAATGTGTTCACGTTCCCTAAAAAAGTGTTAGCAGCCATTACCTCATAGGCTACTGCAAAGTCTAAAATAGCTTTACCCTCAACATTCATCCATATCCAATGCGCAGCAATTTGGGGTCTCTCGCACATGCCCATTAAAATCACCCCCTATAACAACCTGCTTGCTTTAGGGTGTTGCTTGTATCATTATGTCTTTGTCCAATTAGGTCAATAAATCAAATTGCCCACAAGAAAAACCAGGCTTGACCACAATCCCTTTTAGCCAAAATTTTTGGTCCATCAATGGAGGAGTGGAACCATCCACCACAACAACTTTCTCTGTCTACCCTTATCCTGATGAGCGCTAATATACCTTTGCTCTAGCCTCTTAACATTGTTTTCCACTGTGAAATGGAAAATATTTCAGCATATCTAGCACAGTTGATATATATTGTCAATTTATTGGCACCTGCACTATTATAACAAGTAGGCCTTCTCTAAATTAAGACTTCTCATTGCAGTCTTTCTAACTCCTAGTCATGCATGCAATTTTGGCAATCTTGCATACTACATCACACTGTACCCTCTCCATCCCAAAATAAATGCCAGCAAAATTAAGATTTCTCCAGAATTGTCCTTCAATACAGGATGCGAAGTCCACAGAGGCAGGGTAAGATATAAAGAACTTTGACGAATAGGGAAGTTGAAGGTGCCAGCTAGCTCCACTGGTAAAATCTCTAAGGGGTGATGCCAAAGATCTAGGATTGACTATTGCCTTCACCGGGGATGAGACATTTATGGGGCATTCGGGGAAGGTTTTCCTTTTGTGTAACCCAATGGAACTTCTTACCATTTGGAAACAAAATGGAAAGTTACAAGCAAAGTGTTTCTTTTAAATAGATATTGGAGAATAGATTACACCTGAAGTAGAAAGTGAAACATTTATTTCATGATGGACAAAGTATAAATCATACTCCGATTGTTTCAATGGATATAAAATCATACACCATCAACTCTCAACCAATATTCAGTCCTCTTTTATCTTGAGCTAAAAGCGTACTACTGCTATCCAAACTCCTTTCATAGACATGTGATGGTGCAGACATTCATGGTTTTGCATACACCATAATAGCATTATCATCCACGTAAGTCATGGGACCAAAATGTATCCTCTCTCCTTGCGACGTCTTTGATTTGAGAGGATATATTACATTACGACAAACTCAAAGCACAACGATAAATTAGCCTCAATAATACAAACATTGAAGAGAAGAGCCCTTCCTCCATGAGAGAAATGACTTCCTCTCAAGAAGAAAGGAACTATTTTCCTTCCCTCGACTCATCCCTACCCAAACCAAACCACATACTCGTCTCATACATAGCAAACTTCAAATATGCTAAGCCCAACTCCACATACTGTTAGTTGATTTAATAAACTAAATAAAAAGAAAAGTTTAGAAAATGAATATTGAGAAATTATCACTAGGGTACCTTGAGGATTAACCATTTATCACCTAGGTACCATAACGTTTTAATATATACAACGAGATATCCTAAGATTTGAATATTTTAACACTTAGGTACCTTATGTCAAAATTTAATGAATTTAGTGAAAATCAAGCCAATGTCATACAAAAGATGCTAATGTAGTTCATGATGACAATGATATATATAAGCTATACCAATTTTTTCAGGAAAAACTCAACGAATTACAATAAAGAATTCACTAAATTTAGATGTAAACTACCTGTATATTGCAAAAATCATGTGTCTTTTCAGCATTGTTTTGTGAAAAATGTTCAAATTCCAACAAATATACTTATATATTACCATAATCAATCTTTAGTTTAGCATTTTTAACAAAAATCCATCAAATTTTAGAATAAGGGTACTTAATAGATAAAATTTTAAAACTTCAAGGTACCTATGTGATAAAATTTTTAAACTTCAAGGTATCTAATTGTACATTTTGAAACATTAGGACACTTAGATAATAAATGGCCAAACCTCAGGGTGCCTAAGTAATAATTTTCCATAAATATTTTTAACTCAAAAGTATTTCCTACCCTTGTTTTCAGTTCTTTGTCATTTACACTAGAGTTCTTGCCATATGTATGTACTTTAGAAAATTAGGCGATAGTACACAACACGGAGATCATATTGAGCAAAGTTGAAGCCAGGATTAGGGCTTGCCTTAACATAGTAAGCCTTCTTGATTTCAGTGGGCGAGGCATCCACGCTGACTCCGAGTGACTCGTAGTATTCGGTATCTTTCACCATTTCGCTGAATCAAATTCCTTGACAGATTGAAGCTCTTCTGGTCAACATAAAAATAACCATATTTACAAATAGATCAACAATAAACAATAATAAGGAAGAATAAGTAAAATTTGAACATCGAGCTAAAGTAACTCATGATCACGCTGAAAAGTAGTAATGTACTTATCAGAGTTATTTACTCAATTGATCTCTAATTCAAAATGACCCTTCATCTTTTCTTTTGTAAAAAAAAGTTCCTAGCGTGAAGAAATATCGCGCTATTTACCACAGAATGGTATTATTGGACTGATCTTTAGGTGGCAAGTGTTTCTCATTTTAAATAATGGAACCAAATCCATTACTACCAACCCAAAGAAACACGACCTCATATTTTTGTTTAAATTGGTCATTCATGTTTTTTAAAAATAGTCTTTCATATTTCATTTTATAACAATATCAATCTGCTATTTCATGACGGACACTAGTAGAAATTATAAGACACGGACAATTTTGTTTTAAAATATAAATATAAGAGGTAAGTGAAAATATGAGGGACCAATTTAAACAATTACAAATATTCGGGAATATTTTAAATAAAAACGAAAGATATTACTAAGGTTATTTACACCAAGGATCCTTGTACTTTGTTCATTGTGTCAATTTAGTCCTTGTACATTTACTAGTGTCAATTCATGTACTATACTTTTAATTGTGTCAATTTAGTTACTGTATTTTTAATTGTGTTGCTTTAGTCCTATGGTCAAATTAAATTTAAGTTAAAGATGTAATTTTTAACGCCGTATCATATTAGATGCAAGTAATCTCACGTGAACTCAATTTAATCCAACTCGTGGTCGAATCATTAAGAATTAACAACTTAACATAAATTTGACCTTAAGGACCAAATTGACACAATATCATTAGTGCAGGAACTAAATTGACGCAATTAAAACTATAAAAACTAAATTGACGGAATTAAAACTATAAGGATCTTTAGCATAAATAACCCTAATACTAATATGAATAAAGTTACAAAACATTATGCAAATAACTTGTAAGGATCATAAAATGAGATTGATACATCAAATCACAAAAATATTTACCATAATTTTGGGACAGGAAGGGGGAAGAGGTCGTACAGAAGCTCCAAAAAAACAAATGCCGAATAATATGATTATAAATAACAAAGAATGCGTTCAATTCAAAAAAATATATGTGCTGGAATGATTCAAAATCAAGCTGAAATTTTCTTCAGCGTGATCAAAAAGTGTTGAGACTCCATATGTGAGCCTAATAATTATAATCCCACATTGGAATTGTGAGAGAAAAGAGATCACCTTATAAATCTAGTGAGTTACTCCACCTATGGCCAATTGGTTTTAGGATGGAACCTCATTTGGGCTTTTATGAGGATCTCATGTGCTCCAACTCCATGGGTCGGGCCTAAAGGCCCAATGAAAATTTAACATGGTATCAGAGCGGGTTGATAATCCCGATGTCTTGTTTGTTGCACCGTGTCCTCATAAAGAGGGGTGCATTTGAATTTGTTGCACAGAGAACCTCTCCAGTGAATGTTGGATCCAAGTGGATCGGAGAAGGAGAGTGTTGCGTTTGTCGTAGTGTTGAGACTCCACATGTGAGCCTAATAATTAGAATCCCACATTGGAATTGTGAGATAGAAGAGATCACCTTATAAGTCTAGTGGGTTACTCCACCTATAGCCAATTAGTTTTAGGATGGAACCTCATTTGGGCTTATATGTGGATCTCATGTGCTCCAACTCCATAGGTCGGGCCTAAAGGCCCTATAAAAATTTAACAAAAAGCAGATTGATACTTCAAATCACAAAGATACATAGGAAAACAGAGAGAAGAAATTGTACAGAAAATTGAAAAAATGAAATTAAATGAACCTAGGGATTAAATCGAGCAATAAATAACAATAGAAATAACTAAAATTACAGTTAAACTAAGAAATAGATCAACGACAACAAAAATTAACGATAAACTCATGCAACCTGAAAATTGAACAGAAATTACTAGCAATCAAGCTGAAAACTGGCAGTGTTATGATCATAAAATCATATTTATACTTGAAATCACAGAACTACTTACCTAATTTCTGGACAGAGACGGGGTAGAGATCGTACAGGAGCTCGAAAATTCAAAAAAAAGATGAACTGAGAAATTAAATCAAGCAACAAGCGATGATTGATAATGAAGAAATGAGGGGATTCAAATGATCAGTTGAGCGTGGGATAGATCCGGATTATTGGGGTGGTGCTCCGATTCAGAATTAACGCACTGTCAGTATTTGAGCCGGATGAGAATGAGAAACGAAACGACAGCGTTTTTTAAGACTGCCTAACAGTCTACGCTGAGTAATTACACCTAGGCTGTGTTTGAAGCATGAAATTGGAGGTTGAAATTGGGACTGAAGTTGGAATTGGAGCCCAAAGTTTTAATTCTGCAGTTTGGTTCACCCGCTAGAATTGGAATTACAATTCCACTGCCCAATTTCATGAAATTGGATTTTAACTGAAAATCAAGTTTTCCAATTCCTTAGGGTCGGGGAAAGGAATTACAATTCCATATTAACTCCATTAACCTAAAACCCAAAATGACCCAACTTGATTAACCCAATCCAAAATGACTCAAAATTTAAAGAGTTAGACAAACTAAAATTTATCCCTAACCTCGAAATCACTTAACTTGAAAGACTTGAACTTGAAATGACTGAAATTATCTTAACTCAAATTCCGAAATGACTCAACCCGATTGGTTCAAAACTCGAGATGACTCAAATCTAGAAAATGAATCTACTCGACTTGAATGAGATGTAAACAGGTTAAGCCAAAGTGAATATGACTCGACCAAATTGACCAAAATTTTAATACGATCCAACCCAAAATGACTCGTCCCATCTCAAACTCAACCTAAGATGACTCGAAATTTGAATGATACAACTCATTTGTTCCAAGATTAAGATAACTCGAGCTTGAAATGATATAAATGAACTTAAACATGATCTTAACTATCCTGAATCCAGAAAACACGTAATCCGATTAATTAAAAATCCGAGGTAACTTGAGCACCAAATGATCCAATGCGATACTCGCCCGATTTGACTCGAATATCGAGTAGCTCAAACTCAAATTGAATCGCTCCGACCGTAATAACTTGAACGCAATGTGAACCTCTCTGACCGAAATCAAACCGTAGTTGATTGAAAACTCGAAATACTCTAACTCAATTGACCAAAAACCCTCAATGATTCGAATCATTACGTAATTATAATTCCGACCTTCAATTTTTTTGATGAACCAAACAATGGAATTTTAATTCTATCAAAATTGGAATTAGAATTATAATTCTACAGTCCAATTCTAATTCCATATGTCAAACAAAGCCTTATGGTCAGATTTTGTACACGGAATTTACCGCTTTTTAAGTGCCGAGTTTTGATGATTTCTCATCTAAATATTTTAAGATTTAATATATATAACAACTCGTATTTAAATATTACGAAATTCTATATTTTTATCAATCAGGTGTTATTTGTCGAAATTCTCTAGTGTTTATTAGAAATTGCTGACATACGAGTTCTAAGTGACAAGAGAATCTTCAAGAAAAATAGAACAACTAGTGACGTACACTGTAAAATGCCGAGGACATTGCAATCTCAAAGTTAGATCATCAAGAAGCCTGCCATCATTTTTGACTGGCCTTTATGCTGGGTTACACAGGCATGGAACACAGTTTGCAAGCAAGTACAGTAGCTACTTCAAGAATTTTCAAAGACTAGCTACACTGAGAAATGAAAATTCTAGTATTGCATACAGCAATTTCAAAGCTGATGAAGTAATGAAGAGCACCCAAATCCGTCAATTGAAATGTATGATGTAGTTCTTTTGTTCGAGCAGCGTAGCCATGTCGTTACTAGCCATGATAAACATAATCAAGTTAATTAATAAGGCTCTGTTTGGCACATAGAATTGAAATTAGATCGTGGAATTGCAATTCCAATTCCAATTCTGATGGAATTGAAATTCCATTGTTTGGTTCAGTAAAGGAATTTGAGGTCGGAATTATAATTACATAATAATTCGAATCATCGAGGGTTTCCGGTCAATTGAGTTGGAGTATTTCGAATTTTGAATCAACTACAGTTCGATTTCGGTTGGAGCGGTTTACATTATGTTCAAGTCATAGAAGTTGGAGCGATTCAATTTGAGTTCGAGTTATTCAATATTTGAGTCAAATCGGGTCGAGTATCGCATCAAATCATTTGATGTTCAAATTACCTCGGATTTTTAATTAATCATGTTAGGTGTTTTCGGGATTCAAGATAGTTAAGATCGAGTTTAAGTTCATTTAGGTCATTTCAAGCTCGAGTCATCTTAGTTTTGGGACAAATGAGTTATATCATTTCAAATTTTGAGTCATCTTAGGCCGAGTTTGAGATGGGTCAGGCCATTTTGGGTATGATCGTATTAAAATTTTGGTCAATTTGGTCGGGTCATTTTTACTTTGGCTCAACTTGTTTACATCACATTCAAGTGGAGTAGTTTCATTTTCTAGATTTAAATCATCCTAAGTTTTTAATCCATCGGGTTGGGTCATTTTGGAATTTGAGTTAAGGTGATTTCGATCATTTCAAGTTCAAGTCATTCGAGTTGGGTGATTTTAAGGTTCGGGACAAATTTTAGTTTGTGTCTAAGTCTTTGGATTTTGAGTATTTTGGATTGGGTTAATCAAGTTGGGCCATTTTAGGTTTTAGATTAATGGAGTTAATATGAAATTACAATTTCTTACTCTCATCCTAAGGAATTGGAACGTTTGATTTTCAGTTAAAATTCAATTTCATGGAATTCGATAGTGGAATTATAATTTCAATTCTAGCAAGTGAACCAAATAACAGAATTGGAATTCTGGGCTTTAATTTCAGCCTCAGCTCCAATTCCAGCCTCTAATTCCATGCTCCAAACACAGCGTAAATGTATCCCAATCTCACATAAAGAAGAGACTACAATCCAACTAGGACATACCAAAAACAAGTGTAATAAGAGACTTGAAAATATGAAAAATATTGACAACTTGCTTGCTTTAATCCATAATGGCTCTAATGGAGTCAAAAGGGATGTGGATGATAACTCAAGGGAAGACGCATATACACTTCTTCGTTTTAGGTTGCCGTGAAGAAATGCATTGTCTACATCAAGTTAAAAGACATGTTATTGATGTAAGTAAATGATTGTAAAATAGTGAGCAATCTACCAACTGAAGGTGCCCTATATATATATATATATATTGGGCATACACAACAACAACAAGAAACCCACTGCCTTAAAGGGCTCCCGCATATGCAAGGTATGGGGGGATGGGATGTACACAGCCTTACTCCTTCAGGATGCTAGCATGAATGGAGGTTATGTCTGGGGACTCCCAATCTGATAATCAAACAAGAATAAAAGCATAGAAGCATCTAAACTAGAGAATATAAGAGTGTAAGAGCATAAAAACAGCTGCACAGAGCAAGCATATAGAAAGCAAGAATCAGCAAAAGGCAGTGAAATAGCACATAGCTATATCAAGTAAGTCAAACAAAGACGTATAAGCCTAGAGGCACTAGTGTTAGCTAAATTATACTCCTCAATTCTAAACCGCTACATCAACTGCCCCTATACTAGCCCTCCATTAAGCTCTATCTAAAGTCATTTCCTCATGTAGGTTTAGGTGAGTGATGTCATGTTCAATCGTCTCCATCTATCTCTTCTTTTGCCTGCCTCCCTCTCTCCTTCCAGTCGTAGTATGGAGTTGTTTGCATCTCTTTATAGGGGCAGAGGTCAGTCTCCTCCTAATATGCCCAAACCACCGCAAACGTTGCTTCCTCAATTTATCTTCGATCGGGGAGACGCCCAATTTGCTTCTCATGACGTCATTTTTGATACTATCCTTCCTTGTGTCTCCACACATCCACCACGGCATCCTCACCTCCACCACCTTCGGCTTCTGTGCATGATGCCATTTCATATGCCAACACTCTGCACCATATGACATAGCCAGTCTCACTACTGTCTTATAGTATTTTTCCGCTGGGCCTATAAATACATATTATCATAACCACTTATAAATATATTATAACAAGAGGAAATTAAATGCAAAGATTATGCTTGAACTGTAGAAATAAATGCCGGGAAAAACTCTTCATGAAAACGTCAACAATTTATTGTGATAAGGGGATATGAAAGACTCAAACAAGACCCATACGAACTCGCTCACGAACAAAATGTATATCAATCTCCACGTACTTAGTTCTGACGTGCTGAACTATATTAGAGAGTAAGTATGTAGTAGATACAATATCACAAAAGACCAAGATCACCTTGGGAAGAGAGATACCCAATTCACTAAAAAGAGGTTACAACCAACAACACTCTAAAACAACATTTGTGACCCCTCAATATTTAGCTTCTCCAACAATTGGTTGATGCTTAGATGACCGTGAGATGATGTTAATCCCAAGAATGTGAAGCAACGAGTATCTGGGCATCCAGCTTAGACAACATCTAAATAAGCCGCAAGCTGATTAACAAGGGATGATGAAATTGATAAACCATGATCCAGAGTACTCTTAATGTAGCAAAGGATATGATTAACAGCTACCCAATGTGGCTCACATGGAGCATGCATAAATATACAAACTTGCTGAATAGCATATGAGATGTCCAGTCAAGTAAAAGTAAGCTACTGCAAAGCACCAACTACTCTACGATAAAAACCTCGATCAAATATAAGTTCCCCGTCATCACTAGAAAGCTTGGATTTTGATCCTGTCTGTGTTGCCACGGGTTTACACTAAATCATATTACTTCAATCAAGCAAATCATGAGCATATTTAGCTCGAGATAGAAATAATCGATTAGATGTGTGAGTAACAGAAAGTCCAAGAAAATAATTAAGGGGTCCAAAATCTGTCATATGAAACTCACATTGTAATGCATCCAGTATGATGAAGCAAGGTAGATGAAGGAGCGGTTAGAACAATATCATTGACATACACTAGCAAAGTAGAAAGCATGCAAAGCGATTATACCATGCTTGAGGTGCATGTTTAAGCCCATAAAGGGCCCTATTAAGCTTATATACACGATTAGGAAAATTAGGATCCACAAAACCTGGTAGCTACTCTATATAAACGTCCTCAGTGAGATGACAATTAAGAAAGGCATTTTTAATGTCAAGCTAATGAACAGGCCAATGTCATAAAGTGGTAATCGATAAAATAGTGCGAATAGTAGCAGGTTTAACAACATGACTAAAGGTCTCATCATCATCATCATCATACCTCTGAGTGAAGCCTTGAGCAACCAATCTCGCCTTGTAACGTTCAACCTCGCCTATGGGAGTTTGCTTGACTCAAAAAACCCACTTGGATCCAATGACATTAGAATGATCAGGACGAGGTACCAAAGTTCAAGTTTTATTATGTAAAAGAGCTTGGTATTCTTCATGCATAGCACCATGCCAATTCTCATCACCAAGAGCTTGCTTATAAAAGTATGGAATATTGGGCAAAACTGCACGAGCAAGCATAGAAAACATAACAAGAGGCTTAATAATACCAGCCTTAAGTCAGGTCACCCTAGGATACAAGGACATAGATGTCGGACCAGTAGTATGGCCGTGCTCGGGTAGGATAGCAGCCGGTGGGGCAATGCCTGTTGTAGATGATAGGGAAGAAGCGGGGGGAATTAGCAGTGGTAGGAGGCAAGGTGGGCGCCAACAGGACTAGCGCATGAGGGGAACTGATAAGAGCAGCTGTAGGTGAAGTATTGTCTAATTAAGCCAACCCATCAAATCGATGTCCTAAAAATCCAATTATTTGGTTAATTAAATAAAATTGGTTTATTTATTTAATCTCAGATTATGTTTTATGAGTCAAATATATGTGTGATTGTTCTCTAAAATGTTCCATGAGATAGACTAGTCCAAAGAGGACATGTCAAGTTTGGTTTAGGTGGTCAATGAGATTAAGCCACAAATAGACTTAAATCAAATTATTGATATATTATCAAAGTATGTTCATAGTCACTAATAAGTTTTGACAACTTATCTAATAAGACTATAATATAATGCTTTAGATAACTTGTCTTGATCATGTGGATAGGGATCCAAAAGTGTTATATTGGTGTTGTCTATAACATTGGAACATTAAGCTAGACCACATGACTTGCTCATATCTACACTACTATCAGAAATGAGAAACTCATTTTATTCTATTTACACAATCTCTAAATTCGGGAAATAGTCTGAATTCATGCATGGAATGTTAGTAGCACTAATGTGCTAAAAGGATTAGGTTACAACGTGTAATTGAAATCTTACATTTGTTGGGTAACTACATGTAGTGTAGCGGGAATAGATATTTTACTAGTAACCTATGATATAAGGATGTCTCCTTAGTTGATTCGCAAATATTTGTATTGATTCTAGAGACTTTGGCCAGAGAATCCCATGTGTGTGATATTTGAAATTAGTACAAAAGTATTTTTCTGCATTGATGAACTATTTGAGAAGGGCAAGTCGGAAACTAAGAAGGAACATATGAGAAAGGATAATAATAGTAATTTAAATTAATTTTGTCATGGACATCCAATAGAGGGGTTTATTGTGAGTAAACAATTATAGGGAATTTAATGAGAAAATAAATTTATTACTAGAGTGCAGTGAAACATATTTAGTGGAATTAAGTTCTACTAAATGGTAACTAATTGTTATCATGAGATGATAATAAGATTTGACGCATTTGGAGCTACAACAAAATTGTCTCTGAGGTCTCTATGCAAGCCTCTATAATATGCATCTTTGGAAAATCAAGAGAATTGATGAGATAAATTATTTATTCATGAGATAAATAAATTATTTTTTCCCTAAATCTAAAATTCATGAAATGAATTTATACTAGAAAAATAAAATTAATAAAAAAGGAAAACATGCAAAAATTCGCCGCAGGACAATTAGCGTGACACAAACCAGGGGCGATCCACATGTTAACTCTTGGGCCAACCAGCGCACGGTACGTGTCGCATGCTGGGGCGCTACTGAGGCAGTGATCCGCATCTTACGACGTGAACCAATCAGGGGGGTGCCACGGTGATGGCCGGTTGATTTTTACTCGTTTTTAATTTTTTGGATAAATTTCTTGGCATTTTAACTTATCATAAATCTTAATTTTATTTGTTTTGTTTTAAATTAACTCAAATATTCTGGGATATAAATAATTAGACTAGGGTTTGGCAAAACAAGTGATTAATTATTCACATATACTTCCTTTTCAATTGGAGAATTGAAGAGAGTTCTTGAATTTACGATGCCCATGCATCCGATGTAGAGATGAATTGTGGAGAAGACTTCGGTAGTATCATTCTTGCTTCATCTTTACACTGCATTCTACATCGAGGTTTGTAATTCCTAATTAATTCTTTTAAATTGGTAACTAATTCGTTTTTCATGTTATGTCTATTCATGCTATATATTGTCATGTTTTAATTAGAGTAGAGACCATTTATTATTTAAAATTTAGAATTTTAAATTGTGATTCCATTGCTCCTTTATGTTAATTTAGGAAATTTTTAGTTTACGAAATTAAAATTCTCCCAACAGAGCCAGTCTCTAATTATTCATGATATGCATGAGGACATCAATAGGCATAATTGAGAAACTATATTAAAATAGGAATTAAGGCTAAGATCATGTTAAAAGAAAGATCAAATCATTGTTGAATGTTTCATATAAATTTATTATGTGATTAATTGAATATTTTGATACTTTAAAATATCAATCAATAGAATGTATTCATCAATGTTCAATCACGACTAGAATTAGTTACGAAAATTAGATTTTCGCTCCTTATTAAATCACTTCGTATACTATCTAATGAGATTAGATAATTTAATTGATCTAATATGATTTTGATCAATAAATTACAAAATTAGTGGGAGCATAATTCTATATAATCTAATGGTTAGATATTCAAATAGTTGTATGATTTAACATTGCATTGAATATCTAATAAGATTAGATATTCAGTTAAATAAAAAAAATACTTGATTTAATGAGATTAAAATCTAATAATATTTATTTCTTTATTTAAAAAAGCTACCACACTGATGTCAGCGCAGTCACTCATGCTGACTTCAGCGCTTACATGTCAGAAAAGTTTTTATTTTTCTAAATAAAATTTTTAAATAAATAAATAAATAATTAAAATAGGATTATAAAAAAGATTGTATGATAATTATTTTTAAATGTGTTTAGAAAAGTCTTTAACTATTCCAACCTCTTTTAGGCCTTATGTGTGGTGTTATTCAAATAGTTTGCTAAGACAATACTTATTAAATTTTATTCAAATATTTAACATTATTTAAATTGGTTAAATATTATGTGTGATATGAATAAAGTTAGAATTAAATATGCAACTTCATGAAATATTTGTTTTCATTGAGTAGGTGAATTTTTTTCAAATAGGTTTAATGAGATTAGATAAATCAATAATAGAATTATTTGAAAAGAAAATTCTCATAAAATATTTAGTGAGACTATATTACATAGGTTGGATAATTAAAGGAACCTAATATGATTAGGATATTATTTAACAATTAAATAAAGTTTTAAATGTGATTCTAATAATGATTATGAGATAATCAAATGTAAAAGAAAGATCCACCATTTAAAAGTTCAAGTGGGAGCGAGGTTTAGGAATTGAATCTTCATGGCCTCCATCGTCGGTCTAATAGTATATTGGGTAGGCACTACTCCCCAAGGAGAGTGTTTGTTTATAGAACATAGAGTTAGACTTCTTTAAGATAGATAAATGTACAAGAAAATAGATGCAACCACGCTGCTGTTGTATTAATGTCTAGGCAATGGTATACACTTGATTAGGATATTATGTTAGTCTTCTAGGGAGCATTGCAATATTGTATTAGAGGTCAAGGTAGAAATAGTGTGCTATTTATGCTTATGAAACATTTTAATTGAGAACAGTTCTCACATCACTAATAACTCACTACAACCCCACTCCCAGGGAGTAACGGGTAGATTGGTTAGGTCATCATTACACACACAGAGAATGGTTAGTTGGATTCCATACTTTGCTAGTTTGCTAAAATTTAATTAAAAGGTTCATTAGACTCAAAACATCAAGTGGGAGTGAGCTTCTATAAATGAATGCTCACGGCCTTCATTATCGATCTAGCAGTATAGTAGGTTCACCCTACTCCCTAAGAAGGGCGTTCATTTGCAAAGTACAAGGTTAGACCTGTAGGAGATATAATGAAGTGCAGGAAAATGGGTGCGACCATGCCACTATGGAATACTTTGTGGACTTGTATAGATGTCTCGGTGGTAGTGTACAGTTGATTAGGGTGCTACATTAGCCTCCCCGAGAAGCTCTATTGTATGACCGTAGAGGCTAAGGAAAGTGTGGTGTGTTAAATGTGTTCAGCAAGAGCTTACAAGAAAACATATTTATTGAGAAACGTTCTCACCCCGTTGACATCTCAATTCGACCCTGTCAGTGGGGAGTGTTAGGTAGTTTGGTTGGGTCACCACGACATACGTGTAAGTGTCAGAATGTGAACTCTGTATTTTGATTGTTTGCTAAAAGTAAGAAAAGTAATAATGTATATTATATGACTTGTTTACAATTTCAATTTTAGATTGGTTGTATATTTTTATAGTGCAGTCATACTAATATATATTACTAGCCTATTCTATTATGCTCAATAAAATATAAAGCGCTAGCAGATGATCAATGTTCTCTAGTTTGCGGCTCAATTAAATTGAAAGAACGTTTAGAAGGTTAGTCCAGACTAGTGATTTAGTAGAATGCAAGATTCGGACATTAGATATCGAATTTATTCTAATATTAGATACTTGAAATATCAACTATAGTAGTGGTGTTCGGACATTTGATAGAAATGTTTAGTCAACTGAAAATGTAGCTTAAGAACAACTTACGAGAATGATGATAGACACTCGATTGTGTTAAGAAAGTTTAGTTCAAGAGCGTGTCATATGATGATGGTTTATTTACTTAAACTAGAATTCTTGATGTAAATATTGATAGTCAATCTCAACAAAATATGATCCTAACTTGTCTATCAAGGTCTCTTCAGTAAGGTCAGAGTAGATACATTGAGTAATATACATTACTTGTTGTCTAAACTAATAAAGGTGCAGTTCGAGAAAAAAGGTGTCATAAGAACCAAGGGAAGAGTCTGCTTTGTGAAAGCATATATCTCAAAGATTTAGGAACCTGTAATGGGTAACATAAAACTAATTGTGTAAGCATCTATCTCAAGGATTTAGGAACCTCTAATAGGTAAAATAAAACTAAGACAAAATAGTTCTCTCTCTTTCACAAAAGAAGTAAACATTAGTATTCTTATTTAAAAGAATTGCCTAGGTACTTCACTGCTGTTGTTTCCAAAAGGGGGTACCAAGAGATAGTAGTTTGAGTCCAGGAATGTAGTTTTGATTTTGAGTAACTATCTTAATGTACCAATTTCTTTAGAAATTTGATTTCTATCTGCTATTAAAATAGTTTTTCAGTTATTTTTCTAAAAAAATAGACTGAAATTTATGTAAATAAAGTTTTTATTTAAAAGTTACATTAGTAGATACTTAACTAATATTAATTAAAACTATGTTAATGGCAATTTATTTCATCTAATACAAGTTAAGGTGTGTAACCATATAAAGGAAGAATTTCTTAAAGCTCATATAACTTTAAGTGGCACTTGATCTTAGTTCATATTGATCTAATATGATTAAAAAATTGGTTTGAGCTGGTCTTAAGGGATCATTAAGTTCTAAAATGATAACCAATAGGCGAATCATCTTCGAACGAATGGCGACTGTAAGAGCCTTTAAGAGTAAAAGCAATAGAGCCACTAAGTTGCTAGAAATTGTTCATAAAATATTTATGGACTGATGAATGTTCACGCGAATGGAAGCTATGAGTATTTCATAAAAGTTTATGAATGACTACTAACAAGTTGTTATATGTATATACCTATGAAGAGTAAAGTGTTGAGGGAGGACAAAAGCATTATAATAGGTATTCCAGTTGCAAGTTAGTGCTGTTACAATGGAAAAATCATATATAAGGGCAATGGTAGAGAGCTGAATGGCTTCATTTCGTTTCTCGCCATAGGTCACCATCTGTCCATCTACCCATTCAGGGTATCGGTTGGTCAGAAATGTCCATACTTTGCAGGGCGCCGCTTCCATGCAAATGCACCTTCCTCCCCAAGAATGACCTTAAGAGACTGCACGAATAAAAGGAGACTCCTCAGTATCTGGAAATAATCCTTCAAGATTAGGAATGTCGTGGGGTGGGTCAAAGATTGGCCCTAGGGCACAAAATGGCAGGTTTGATAAAGAATTATCCTCTAGCAACAAAGAAAGATCCTATTTGATTACAATAAGATTAGTAGGGCTATGAAAAACATTAGAGATTATCAAATGGTCAGATTGGAGAAAGTGTGTGAGTTGCTTAATGGGACTGTCTGCCTAAGGAGGGGGAACAGAAATGGCGAATGAGACTTGTGCCATTGTTTAATCAGAAGGAAGTGAGGGAGAAAAAAAAAATAGATTGAATCAAGAATTTAGTGCTCAAGAACAAAGGCGAGCATTCGCAAAAGTGCTTGATGGACAATAAAGAAGAAAGAACAGAGTAAGAAAGTGGGAATTTCAAGCCCTAATTGCCTTATTTATTTACAGCGGGAAGGAAAAGCACACGAGGTATAGTGTTCTCTCAAGCTCTGCAGCCGTTGAAGGTCAAATCAGGCAAACTTTTAACCATTGTAAATTCAAATTAACCAACGGCTAAACGGGGGGCATTTGTTTATACCCTAATTTTGAGGGAGTTGAGTTGACGCCATTTTAGATAAAGTGCCACGTGGTCAGCACTTGAGGGTCTTCTCGAGGGAAGTTAGGCCTTTAAGTACTAAGATAACAGCGTCTCGAGCCCATCAATCTAAGAAGATAATTACCCTCGACAAGGGGTTCAGCCACTCAAGGCTCGAGATGGTTAAGGGGTGAAGTGAACTCGAGCTTGAGGGGCTATCAAGAAGGCTGTAAGCTAAGTGGTTCCCAGGCTCGAGGCAGTTACTTGGAGCTTAATTTCAGTTACTTAGGCATTAAGCTTAATCCAAGAAGACGTGAGGCTTCTGGAAGGGACTTCTGCTAAGAATTCGGATGTGGGCTCAAGGATTTCCCTCCAATACTGAATTCAAGACAAGTTCATTGAAAGTTTGCGAGAGCAAAAGAAATCTTAGTGACCAGACATGGGTGGAGTTTCCGGGAAAGAAGAAGCAGCCATTATTTTTTGTTTTCTATGAATAAAGGACTCTGCGTTAGTCCAAAGTAGTACATACACTCATTACAAAACTTCTTCAAGTTTTCTTTTAAAGCACACTTGTGTTTTTTTCCTTAGGAGCAGCGTAACTTAGCTAGGCATAGCATATTGTAGATCTCCGCTGCTCTGTTATGATTTTCATAATAGAGGGCATATGAAATAAAGTATAAATGTAATAAGGCGTGGAATCGAGCCTATTGAGTTGTAATAGCTAGTTGATATTGTAATTAGTAGCTTAAGCTTTGGTGAAGTCATGTAATAAGCGAAGTCTAGAGCTTAGGTGGTCAATGCCGGTCAATAGTGGCGGCTTAGTGGGTGGTTGGTGGCTTTATCATGAGTTAGATGCAATGTATTAGATCATATCATGTAATTAGTATAAACAGGAAGGCTTAGGCTTATAATCTCATAACTTTGATGAATGAATTGATATCTTTGATATCCTCTCTAATTTCTCATCTCCTTTCACTTCTCTCTCTCATCTAAACTCTATATTCTTTCTCATCTCATACTCTCTTATCCTAGCTTATGTTGTGAATTAACCACAAATGTAACAATTGGTATCAGAGCCTTGATTTGGCTTCCGAATCAAGCTCATATCCGGAAAGAAATTACAAAATACGATTAATTGTATTTCAATTAATCAATAAAAATAATTGTGTCACTGATTTAATTTAGATTTTGTGATCAGAATTCAAATCTGAATTTTGAAGTGGATTTGGCGGTTATTGCACCAGTTCTCAGCAAGTGCCTAAGAGGTGTTTCGGTTGGGAATTAAAGTGATCGAATTGCATTGGAGTAAGTTCAATTGATCAGTATTGGTGGAGTACAATCAACATTTAAGCTGATTCATAGTGAATTCAGTATAATCAATCCAGCATTAGCAGCTGAGTGTTAGTGCAGAAGTTGAGAGCAAGCAAAATCAGCTGCTGAAGTTTGGTGCTGAGCTAGCTATCCTTGATCGATCCTTCACCTGAATCTGCTTAGAAGAAGTTACAAGTGAGCTAATTGATCCACATTGCACTTGATCGTCATCAAAAGATCACAAAACAAGCTGAATAGAGGTTTAATCAGATTCTACAACACAGAAATTGAAGTTGAGGTAACTGTTCTGAACAGCAAGTTCAAACTCAATTCAAATCTATTCTTCTTGTTGGATTGTGATGAAACTGTGTTGATAAGCTTAGAAGTGGTGAGGATCCATCAGAATTTGCGTTGATTCTTAAGAATTTTTGGTTATCAAATCGCAATTTGCTTAGGCGAAACTCTGACAACATACGCGAAAATCTAACAGTGGAAAAGAGAAACGAAAAAATTTGCTGAAATCTGATTTCGTTCGTGAAGTTCGCTTTAGGTATTGAGTTGAGGACTTGATTGTGAGCTTAAGTCAGAAGTATAGGTCGAATTACTCAACTAACATTGCGGTTAGGGTTTGTTCGAGTTCCTCTGTTCGAATCGCGTCAGTTAGGGTTGGAATCTGAGTGTGAAGTTTAAAGAGCGATTATGGATGGTAGTGATGCAACAATTCCGGATTGGTTGAAGACAATGTTTGATCAACTCCAGAAATCTAATGCTGAATGGATACATCAAATGAACCAGCAAAACAACGTGAAGATTGAACAGCAAGCTCATCCGATTGTAATGGAGAGATTTGATTAGGTCATTTGTCAATCACAAGAATTGGTGGATAGGATTAACAAGTGTTGGGATCAGCAAAAGGAGCAACTGGAAGTGAAATTAGCTGAGATTCAAGAACAATGTTGAAGGAAAAACTCTTCCGCAGTAGCTGAAGTGCACATTGTGGAGCCACTTAATGTAGTTGAAGAAGAATTGGATCAAGGTAATGCCGTAATTGATGAACACGAGTTGGATGAACCTGAGGTTGAACGTGATGATCTTTATGAAGACTCTTTGCTAGAGTTAGAGTATTTTGAAGAGGGTGAGCCACAGTATGACATGCTTCAGGAATGGGAATACGATTTTCATGTCATGGGAATGATAAAGAGTGCAAAGAGTAAAGTGAAGAGGAATCATCTTAACGACGCATTGAAAGAATTTTGGGAAACAAATAAGATTACAAAGAAGAAATTGAAGCATAAAGTTGTGTTGCAACCTGTGAGGTTTGATGATCAACAAAAGTTAACTCAAGATGCTGCTTCTACTGATGTATATGCTGGTACACAACCTTCAGTTATGTATGCTGGTGTACAAGGGTTAGTTGCTACAGATGTTGTGATTCCAACCAAAATAATTGATGCTACTGCTGAGATTTCATTGCAAACATCTCCAAACCTGTTAAGTATTATCCCATGGCAAGCTTATATGCAGAATGGAGGCACTTTCTCTGTTGAGCAATGTCATTCTGTTAAAAAGACAGTTGTTGCTGCGGCAGTATCATCAAATGCAGAGCAGGGCGTGTCTAAGTTCACTTTTGGGCATGATGGAGTGTTAACTTGGGACCAGAACAACATCATCTTGGAGGTTGAGCAAGGTCCCTTGTGTTGGGTGAGAGATTACGAGTGTATAGTGGTTAAAATGTACTATCGGCATGCCGATCGGCAAGTTCGGCATGATCTATTCCTTCTTTTGAGTAGAATTGTGACTTATCCAAGTGCAAAATTTTGTGATAAGTTGCCTCCTTATCCGGGAGAAGACTCTCAAGACTATATGAAGCTAAGAGGAGTCGAATTTTTGTTGAAAAGAAGCACTTGAGCTGCAAGGCTGCATTTCAAGGTTCATGGCACCCAAAATCTGGTTCGTATGCAAACAATTGAGCTGAGGGATGTGTATACATGTTGTAATGTGGGAAGACAGACTTTTGATCTGATCCACATCAGTTCAAGGGGTGATTTAGGAGATGTAATTGGTGCTGGCAGACCATTTGATCCAGGAAAGAATAAAGTACAGGGTTTGGAGGATGCAGAGCATTCTTGGGGAGATTCTTCACTGTCAGTTGTGAATGGGCTGTTCAGATTTGGTTTGATTGGTGCTATTATGTCTTTTAGAAGATGTAATAACTTGTTCACTTCAAGTAGCTTACACATGGACATACACCGAGCTGCAATATGTTGTTATGGACTGCATCAGGTTGGTTTTGCTGAGCTTCTAGTTTCTGCAGCAGCTTGGGTGAAATTGGGAAGCAATCTAGGATTTATTGAACATGGCATGAGCTGGGTTAGTAGGTGGCTGTGTGAGCTGAATATGTTGGACATCTTGGCGGCAGAGCACCTTAACTCAGCAAGGAATCAGGATCCAGTAGCTAATATGCACTTACGGCATGCCGATCGGCAAGTTTGGGATGATATAATTCTTCTTTTGAGTGGAGTCTTGATCAATAGGGTCTCCTACATGAAGCTATGCTATTGGGAGGACATTTGCAAGTCGTTTGTCTCCATGGTTTCAGCTGAGGACAAAGAAACCACTGAAGTTTTGGGGTTACAGCTACATCCTTATGGACCTGCATTGTGTTCGGTTACCATGATCAAGAAATGGGGCTGTTTGAGCTGCAATGGAAAATGCCTACAAGTGGATTTTGATGTTTGGTTTTCTTGGTTTGAGTTGGGAAGGCCTCCCGAGGTGTTAAAGGACTTCAAATGCATTTTTGTGAGGTTAATGACATACAAAACCTGTTGTGCAGCATCCTACAAGTGGAAATTCAAAAGTTCTATTGCGTGGGGTGATTCTCTGCAGCAAGACAGAAGTTTGGGCTGTGTTAACTACTTCCTGAGGTGTTGTGATGTTTGGTTTCACCAGTGCAGACCTCCTGACGGGCATTGTGCATTCAAATGCAACTTTATGTCGAAACAAGATGTCTTCTTCATGGATTTGCTGCGTTACAGAAGTCAGTGCAGCCTTGGTTCGTTTCATTTGCAATAAGTTTCAGCTAGCAATCATCATTTCAGTCACCTTTTCCTATGCAATTAGAGTTCTTCATTGTCTCAACTCTCTTCCATTCTTGAGGACAAGAATGTTTTCAAGGGGAAGGGAATGTTATGATTCGAGAATCCGAGGCATGGAAATCATGGTAGTTGAGTATTGTCCTGCTGCTGAATTGTTGGTATGCTGCTGCATTTCTGTAGCTGCAGCTCTACATCCAATTTTGCTTCATCTTTAGCTCGTGTTTCCTATTGTGGCATTGGTTCTTCAAGCTTCAACTTTCTTCTTGATTCTTGGGGACAAGAATCTTTTAAAGGGGGGAGTATTGTTATGATTCTCATAATAGAGGGCATATGAAATAAAGTATAAATGTAATAAGGCGTGGAATCGAGCCTATTGAGTTGTAATAGCTAGTTGATATTGTAATTAGTAGCTTTAGCTTGGTGAAGTCATCTAATAAGTGAAGTCTAGAGCTTAGGTAGTCAATGCAGGTCAATAGTGGCGGCTTAGTGGGTGGTTGGTGGCTTTATCATGAGTTAGATGCAATGTATTAGATCATATCATGTAATTAGTATAAATAGAAAGGCTTAGGCTTGTAATCTCACAACTTTGATGAATGAATTGATATCTTTGATATCCTCTCTAATTTCTCATCTCCTTTCACTTCTCTCTCTCATCTAAACTCTATATTCTTTCTCATCTCATACTTTCTTATCCTAGCTTACGTTGTGAATTAACCACAAACGTAGCTTCAGGTATGACATTCCAGTTTTAGTTTGTTCCCACAAATCGCCAAGTTGATATTTGAGGCTTTAGTTTAAGGCTTTGAATCGCCAGCGTTAGTCATAATACTACTATCACTGCTTGATAAATCAGGTGAACTTAGGTTTGTTCCATTGATTACGGCTTTGATGGCCAAGGCTTGTCTCTTGATTGCATTAGTCCTAACCCAGTTACCCGAACACAGTTTGCTCCATCTTAATATTGTCAAACCTAAACTCATTCGAGTTATAATAAGTTAAGGGTGCCAAGTTTTGAAACCTAATTGACTTGAGCTTGTAAGTGGACTGCTAAGTTCTTGGGTTTGTCTCCACCCCAGTTTCTGACTTTTAAGTGTAAGAGGAAAGGTGTATATGGGCCCTACTCCGTCATTATAACTGCCATTTGAGTTAGGTCTATATCCTTTTAATTTTCTATCATAAAATACTTAAAAAAAATCCATGACAAACATTTAAAAAAGTCTTCTTAATTGAAGCATAAGCAGAACTCACGGTATAACCAGTCAGATACACCAACATATCCCAATCTTTTCTCTGAAAACGCTGAGTCATTGAGGTCAAAGATGTGCGGTTAGTAAATAGGCTCAATTCCTAGTCGCGGTGAGTCTCTTTTGCGCGCTTGTTTTGTTTTCACATTTATGACAACCACAAACACAAAACTTGAAACAAAATAAAGCAAACAGTGTCAGTTGCTCGACAAGACTGTCTGTTTGAGGAGGGGAGAAGAGATGGAAAATGAGATTTGTGCCATTGTCAGATTGGAAGAAGAAAAAGGGTAAAAACCATATTGAATCAAGAATTCAACGATTCAAGAACAAAGGCAAGAGATTACAAGAGCAGTTAGTAACAATGAAGATAGAACAGAGCAAAAAGTGAAAAGTTGAAGCCTTAATAGTCATACTAATAGACATGCGGGAAGGAAAGGCAAATGGTGTATGTGTGCTATCGAGCTCCCTGTTGTGACGAATTTAAAAAATTTTCTCTAATTAATTATATTAATGCAGCGAAACGGTTTAAAATTTCTAATTTTAAACCTACAGGTGATTTAAAATTCCTAAGTTTAAATCTAAAGATTTAAAGTTCCTATGTTTAAATCTACAGATTTAAAGTTCCTAATTTTTTATCTATAGATTTAAAATTTCTATTTTTTATCTATAGGCCTTTACTCTAATACATTCATAATAATGACATGAATATAAAACTAGTATAATAAGAATACTGTAAATAAATAGAAGAGCAAAAAACTAAAAGGAAAGAAAAGAATAATACCTAGAATTGCTCTAAATAAAGAAAACCAGAAAACAAGAACAATATCAAGACTGAGAAGCCTTCTATGTAATTACCTCGAAAATACCAGGAGTGTGGGCTCCGACAAAATATTAAAATTAAGAGAAAAAATTTCAACATAAATTTTCTCTCTTATTAGATTTTCAAAAGTCAATACTCCCAAAAACTTTGTTATTTAAAATTGTATTACTAAACTCTAACTCCAAAACCCCAATTTATAGTAGACTACCGAAGGGAAAAAAAATAACAATAGGTCAATGTGGGATCCATTTAAAACAAATAAAACTTATCAAAGACGACATCGTTTCATCACCTAGCACATACTGCGAATGACTTTACATACCATGTGCCACGTGCCGCTTTGGGATTGGCCCGTGCCCGTTGGAGCGGATCGCTCTCGTATAGTGCCTCAGAGCGTGCCATGTGGCAGGCTTTGATTGGTCCACGCCCGTAGGCATGGATTGATACCCTGGGCAGGCCTAGCGTGTGACACGTTTCATGCATTGATTGGCTGCCCACACGTGATGCCGATAGTGGCTGTGTTTTGTGTTTTTTATTTTTTTGTTTTGTTTTATTTTTCACATGGAATAATTCATCCTATGAATTTTTAATTTAAAAAAATTAATTTATCTTTTAATTTTTAAATTTTATTCATCTCATAAATAGTATTTAGAAAAATTAAATTTACTTATTTCCTGAATTCTTTAATATTTTTCCGATGGCAATAAAAACAGAGGCTTGAGCAAGGATCTAAGGAACAATTTAAATCTAGCTCCAAATGGATTAAATTAAATACCATCTCATGATAAAATTTAATTACCATTTAACGAGACGTAATTCCACTAAATAAATCTCACTATACTCTAGACTTAAATCATTTATTCAGTAATTCCCAAATAGACTACTTTGATAACAACAACCCCTCTATTAGATATCCATGACGAAAAATAATTAGAACTACCACCATTATTTTTCTTTCAGCTTCTCCATTAGTTACCACTCACTCTTTTTCGAATAATTCATCTATACTTGAACAAATTCATAATATAAATTCCAAATATCAAACATTTGAAAAACTTTGGCCAAAGTTTCTGAGTTAATTCAAACACTTGTGAATTAACTAAGGGGACATATGTATCTCATAAGAGACTCTAGATTCCCTATTGAACACCTGATCCCTGTCGCACTTCATGCAGTTATCCAATGGACGTGGCAATTCGGCCATATATCAATACCTTATTTATAGTACACCAAGGTAACTAACACTCCATACACAGGTCCTAAATACTCTCAAGATTTAGAGTCATTGTTCAAACAGTATAAAATAAATCAATCTCTTCTGATACTAGTAAAGAAGCAAGTAACTCATATGGTCCAACTCAGTGTATTAATGTTAATAAACACACCCGCATAACACTTCTGGATCACCATCCACACGACTAAGATAAGTCATGTAAAGTGTCACGGTACAGTCTTAGCAAACAAGCAGTCCAAACTTATCCCTATGTGTCTTTCAAATGATATTTCATTCCATTTGCTCCAAGTCTATCTGTGGCTCAATCTCATACACCACTTGAACAAACATGTAAAATGTAATACGAGAATTATATCCATCTCATGGACGTTACTTAAAAGAAAATCACATGCAGTATATATATGCTCACTTACACAAATTTAACGAGGAAATGACTAGAACTTTAATTTTATTCATTAATAACATAAAATAACAAGACAAATATGGATTTTCGGGACACTATTCCTAACAATCTTCCTCTTGTCCTAAATCCAATTTACTATACACTTTATACCCTTTCCCTTTAAGTGTGATTCAAAGGTCTTTTGAGTTAAAGTCTTTGCGAAAGGATCCACAAAGTTATGGCTCATATCTATTTGGAACTTTCTGAGTAAAAAGCCTCTTTTGCAGCTTCTAAAGCTGCAATGTACTCAGCTTCCATGGTTGAGTCAACAATACAAGACTGATTGATGCTCCTCCAAATGATGGCTCCACCTCCAAGGGTAAAGACATATCCAGATGTCAAATGTATGGCATCTCTATTTGACTGAAAATCAGAATCAGTATAGCCAACTGGAACCAGCTCGTCACTTTTAAAGATCAGCCTATGATCTCTATTTCTTCTCAAATACTTGAGAATATGTTTCACTCCCACCTAGTGCATCAGACCCGAGTTAGACTGATATCTACTTACCATACCAATAGCATAGCAGATATCTGGTCTCGTGCACAACATGGCATATATGAGGCTTCCCACAGCCAAAGCATATGGAACATTCATTATATGCTCCTCCTCTTGAGGTGTTTTAACTGCTCTAAAAAAAAAGGGACCCCATGCCTGAAAGGTAAAAGCCCTTTCTTGGAGTTCTCCATGCTATACCTTGACAAATTCTTGTCAATATAAGTGGCTTGAGAGAGACGACAAAATCTTGTCAATATATATGGCTTGAGAGAGACCCAACATCCTACTCTTATGATCTCGCAAAAGCTTAATCCCAAGAATATAGATGACTTCTCCTAAGTCCTTCATATCAAACTAGCATGACAACCAAATCTTTACAGCTGACAACACACCTGCATCATTCCCAATGAGTAGTATGTCGTCCACATATAATACTAAGAAAGTCACTACTTTTTCTTGATGTCATTTGTACACGCATAGTTAATCAACCAATTGTTCAAACCTATAGGATTTTACCGCCTCATTGAATCTAATATTCCACGAGTATGATGCTTAGGTCAGCTTATATATGGACTTCTTTAGTTTACACACCATATGCTCCAGATTTTTGTCAATGAAACTGTCTGGTTACGCCATATAGATGTCTTCTTCAACATGACCATTCAGAAAAGGGTGTTTTGACATCCATTTGCCAAATCTATAATTATAATGTGCTAAAATTTATAGGAGTATCCTTATGGACTTTAGCATGGTTACTGGTGAGAAGGTCTTATTGTAATCGATTCCTTTCTTTTGGATAAGCAACCAGCTTTCCCTGGAAGGGCTCTACCTTCCTATTCACTCCTCTTTTCCTCTTATAGACCCATTTACATCCAATGGGCTTAATGCCATCCAGCGCCTGTACAAGTTCCCAGTCCTGATTAGAACACATAGATCCTATCTCAGATTTCATTGCCAAGACCCACTGGTCAACATCCTTATCTTTAATTGTCTTATTGTACCTGAAGGGAACAAATTCAATGTCACGATCAACCATTAAGACTCCCGCCATGAACCTGTCAGGCACGCCTTAACAATCCTCCCACAATGCCTAGGATCTCGTGTTCCTGGAACGTCGTTGGCTCTATCTGTAGGTGCATCTAATACATCTATTGTGTCCCGAGATGTGTCTAGCTATTTAGAATTAGCATCATTCTCTCTTAATTCCTCTAACACTACTTTGCTTTTACTTTTGTAGTCTACTACGAAATCCCCCGATAAATATTTTGCATTCGCACTTACAAAAACCTTTTTTTTAGAAGGATTGTATTGTTCCTTTGGCATAAGAAACAAACATACACACAACGCCGTCCTTGATTCCGACTTATCAAGATTCTTTTTCAAAAAAGGTACTCAAGACTTGGCTTTCGCCCTGTCCATAACTCCACAAGCCTTTTAGGAACTAACTTTGACGGAACTAAGTTAAGGAGATCCATTGTTGTTTCTAAGGCATAACCTCAAAAGGAGAATGGTAAAGTAGCATGACTCATCATGAACCTTACCATTTCCAACAATGTCCTATTCCTTCTTTCTGCAACACCGAGATCTTATCTTATTTGTACTTACGAAATCAAGAAATTCACCTGAAAGGTATTCTCCACCTCGATCGAATCAAAGTGATTTTATTTGTTTACCTAATTGCTTTTTAACTTCAGCTTTATATTCTTTGAAATTTTCAAAAGAGTTTGACTTATGCCTCATTAGGTAAATATATCCATACCTAGAGTAATCATCACCGAGTGAGATAAAGTACTCATACCCACCTCTTGCTTGAACATTCGGTGCTCCACTTACATATATGTGAACCAGCTCAAGCAGGTCACTAACCATGTTGCCTTTACTCTTAAAGATAGACTTGGTCATCTTGCCTTCTATGTAGGATTCGCAGACTACCAAGGACTTCAAGTCCAAATATTCTATCAGTCCATCTTTTGCCAGTCTTTAGATCTTTAGAATTAATGTAACCTAAACGTTAGCACCAAGTGAAGGCATTATCCCTTTCAGGGTATTTTCTTTTAGGAGATTGAACAAGTGAGCTTGTTTTAGATTCATTCAAACAAATATCAGAGTTTTGATCAAGAAATAATATGAATAAACCATCCAAACATGTACCTTTGCAAATAGACAATATATTTCTCGTAATAAATAGTTCAGAACTAAATTTCAATGAATAATCATTATCCACTAAACGAGACACAAAAAATCAAATTCCTATATAATGCAGGTACAAATAAACAGTCCTTCAAAACCAAAACCCTGCCACTAAAGACTAAGCTAACATCTCCAACTCCTAAGACCGCTACTTTTGTACCGTCTCCGACCATTAGGTACTCCTGGTTAGCCCGAGCCTCTGTAACATATAACAAACATGGTCAGTTGAACCTGAGTCCACACACCAACATCTTGGTGGATTATCAACTGCGCATGACTCAACAAAGTGCGATATCAACATACCTTCACTAGATGGTTTGCCAGTCTTAGGAGGAAGGGTAGCTATATCCTTAGTGCAATCCCCAATCCAATGGCCCTTATCCCCGCAAAGAGAACACTTTCTCTCGGCTTCCATACTCGTCCTTGATGCCTGGGTAGATTAGACATTCCATTCGGCCCATAACCGGTCCTCTGTCTTTTGCAGCTCTTTCATTAGCTCAGGCACCGAATAGTTCTTATTACTCATAGAAACATTTAGCCTAAACTGAGTGAATAAGCTAGACAAAGAATTGAGGATGATATCCTGCTTAGTTTGACTATCAAACTCAGCTCCAAGGACTTCCCGTTCAAAAAACACACCATCAAACTCATGACGTATTCCTCAACTGGCATTCCTTTGGACATCCTCATAATGAACACCTTTCTGATAAGATCTTTATTAGTTGCTCTATACTATTGTTCAAACATATCCTCTAAATGTATTTCCTCTAAATGTTTTGTCATCTCAACTATTATGTGCATCTCAAGCATCTGATGCTTGAGAACATCTAACATAGACGTCAATATGTGGCATATGGCTAACTCATTAGCCTTGTTCCAACATTCATAATGCTCTTTAACAACAGTTGTACAATCATTAGTAGGCACAAAAGGACGAGCATCAGTGAGAACAAAGTTAAGACTCGTGAATTAGTATGATATCCAAACTCTTTTTCTAGGTAAACTAATTCGGTCCAGTGAGTAAATTATGCTTAAGAATTGAATGAAGTGTACCAGTCGCAATCATTATTAATATCTTTAAATGTAAATACTTGTGTCACTATATAATATGATCATGTATAATGCAGTGATATCTATTCTTTTAATTTTAGTAAACACAATAAGTTAGGTATCCACAAAACTGTACTATCATGCATGCAATGATGACCCAAACACACCAATCCTTACTCCCCAGCAACAGGGTCATATGAAATTAGTTTAGGTGAGAACTATTCTCAATTAACATGTTTTCTTGTAAATCTTTAACTCAATACTTGACCTCAGTCTCTAACATAACACAACAGAGCTTTTCAAGGAGGCTAATGTATCACGCTAGTCAAGTGTAAACCATTACCTAAACCTCCATGCAAATACACGTAATGCTCCACAATAGCGTGGTTACATCGCTTCTTTACACTTTGGTTTATCCTAATAGAAGTCTAATCTTGTAAAATGCAAACTCACACCCTTCATGGGGAGTGATGCCAATTCATTATACTGCTAGACCGATAATAGAGACTGTGATGTTTCAACAATTAAACCGCGCTCCCACTTGAAATTTATAAACTAGTGGTTTTTAATGTAAATTGCATTTACTTCTTATATTATCTCATAAACTCCATTAGAATCTCATTTTAAAAATAAATTAATTAATAAAAATTAATTTTTAATTATAATTACATAAACCAATAGTGACGTGTGTGTGTGTATATATGTATATGTATTAATAAAAAAATTCCACGTCAGTTTTGACGTCAACGTTAGCAAAAAATCATATTTTATTTTATGTTTTATTATAAAAAAAATTGAATCTAATCTCATTAGATCAATTTATACGATTTCGTAAATCATGATCGAATATACACAATATCATCACATGATTGAAACTTTAATGAATCTATATTGACAAATCTAAATTAACCATTAGTTTAATCATCGATTTAAACAATTTAAAACCGATACTACAATTATTATCTTAATCAAATTAAAGAATCTTTCCTGTTCAATAAAATCTCTATTTATTAAATCGCAAGTCTATTTATTTCAATCTTATTATACATATCATGTATATTGTGAAATCAGAGGCTGGCTTTGATTGGGACGAATTTCAAAAAATTTCCTTAATTAATTATATTAATGCTCTGGAACGGTTTAAAATTTCTAATTTTAAACCTACGAGTGATCTAAAATTTCTAGTTTTAAATCTAGTAAATTTTAAATCTATAGGCCTCTACTCTAATGCATTCATAATAATGACATGAATATAAAATAAGTATAATAAGAATACTGTAAATAAATCAAAAAGCGAAAAACTGAAAGGAAAGGAAAGAAGAATACATTGAATTGCTCAAAATAAAGAAAACCAAAGAACCAGAAAAATATCGAGACCGAGAAGCTTTTTACGCAATCACCTCGAAAATACCAGGAGTGGGCTCCAAAAAATATTAAATTTAAGTGAAAAAAATTCAATGGACATTTTCTCTCTTATTAGATTTCCAAAAGTTAATAATTTAAGAAACTTTTTTTAATTTAAAATTGTATTACAAAACTATAACTCCAAAACCCCTATTTATATTAGGCTATCGGAGCAAAAAAATAACAATAGATCAATGTGGGATCTGTTTAAAACAAATAAAACTTATAAAAAATGACGTCGTTTCGTCACCCAGCACATACCACATTTAACTTTATATACCGCGTGCCACATGTCGCTTTAGGATTGGTCCGCGCCCATTGGCGCGGATCTCCCATAAAGTGCGTAAGAGTGTGTCACGCGGCACACTCTGATTGGTCTGCGCCTATAGGCACGGATCGATACCCTGGGCAGCCCCTGATTGGCTGCCCACGCTGGACATCGCTGGCTGCTGTTTTTTGCTTTTTTTTTCCTACATGTAAAAATTCATCCTATAAATTTTAATTTTAAAAAATTATTTTAATCAATAATTTTTTACTTTTATTCATCTCGTGAATAATATTGAGCAAAATTAATTTACTTATCTCATGAATAAATATTTCTTCTCATAAATTTTTTAATATTTTTCTAATGGCAATAAAATAGAGGCTTGCACGGGGACCTTAGCTCCAATTTAAATCTAGCTCCAAATGAGTTAAATTAATTACCCTCTCATGATAAAATTTAATTTCACTAAATAAATCTCACTACGCTTTAGACTTAAATCATTTATTCGATAATTCTCAAATAGACTACTTTGAAAACAACCCCTCTATTAGATATACGTGACGAAAAATAATTAGAATTACTACCATTATTTTTCTCATAGCTTCTCCATTAGTTATCGACTTGCCTTTTTCCGAATAATTCATTATACTTGAAAAAATTCATAGTATAAATTTCAAATGTCAAACACTTGGAATACTTTGGCCAAAGTTTTCGAATTAATTCAAACTCTTGCGAATTAACTAAAGGGACATATATATCTCATAAGAGAAAATAGATTCCCTATTGAATACCTAATCTCTGTCGCACTTTATGCAGTTAACCAATGCACGTGAAAATTCGGCCATATATCAAGATCTTACTTATAGCGCACCAAAGTAACTAACACTCCATGCACAGGTCCAAAATACTTTTAGGATTTAGAGTCGTCGTTCAAATTATATAACATGAATCACTCACTTCTGATAGTAGTAAAGAAGCAAGTAACTCACAAGGTCCAACTCGGTATATTAATCTTATTGAACATACTGACATAACACTTTTGGATCACCTTCACATGGCCAAGGCAAGTTATCTAAAGTATCACGTTATAGTCTTAGCAGACAAATAGGTCAAAATTAAAACCTACTAAGAGTCTTTCAATAACATTTTTGTCCATTTGCTTCAAGTCTATCTGTGGCTCAATCTCATAAACCACTTAGAACAAATAGTGTAAAATGTAATGTGAGAACTATACCCATCTCATGGACGTTACTTCAAAGAAAATCACATACAGTATATATATGCTTACTTACACATATTTAACGAGGAAATGACTGGAACTTTAATTTTACCCATTAATAAAATAAAATAAAAATACAAATATGAATTTTCACGACAATATTCCTAATACCCCCTTTAGCCGTTAAGGGTCAAATTAATTAGGTTTTTACCCATAGTAATTTTGAATTTACCAATAGCTAAAATGGGGCCATTGTTTCGCACTTTAATTTCGATAGGGCTGGAATGACGCCGTTTTTGGATAAAGTGCCACGTGGTCATCACGTGAGGCCCTCCTCAAGGAGAATCAGGCCTTTTAGTGCTACGATAATGGCGTCTCGAGCCCAGTACCTTGAGAAGATTAGTACCCTTGACAAGGATATCAGTCACTCGAGGCTCGAGATAGCTCAGGGATGAAGTGAGCTCGAGCTCCAGGGGCTACCAGGAAGGCTGCAAGAAATGCTATTTCCCGGCTCGAGGTAGTTACTTGAAGTGCATTTTCAGTTACTTGGACACTAAGCTCAATCTTAAAAAATGTGGGGCTTCTAGAGGGGCTTCTGCTGGAATTACGGACGTGGGCATCAATGATTTCTCTCCAACACTAAATTTAGAGCACGTTTGGGGAAGATTTAAGCTCATAAGAAAAGAGTTTTAGTGGCTAGATGTGGGTGAAGTTGCTGCAAAAATAGGAGCAGACGTTATTTCTTGTTTTCTATAAATAAAGAACTCTGCGTCAGTCTAAAGTAGTACATACACTCATTACAAAACTTCTTCAAGTTTTCTTTTATAACACACTTGTGCTTTTCCCTAGGAGTAGCGAAACTTAGCTAAGTGTAGCGTAACGTAGATCTCTATTGTACTTACCTTCATGATAAAACAGCCCCCAGGTTTCGGGTATGACTTTCTAGTTGTAATCTCTTCCCACAAATCGACAAGTTGAGATTTGAGGCTCTAACGACCAAGGTTTGTCCCTTGATTGCATTGGTCTTAACACTACTGTCACTACTTGATAAGTTAGGTGAACTTAGATTCGTGCAATTGATTAAGGATTTGACAGCCAAGGCTTTTTCTTTGATTGCGTTGGTCCTAATCTAGTGTCTTGAATATGGTTTTCTCCATCTTAACCTTATCAGACCTAAACTCATTCGAGTTATTATAAGTCAATGGTGCTAGGCCTACAAGTCTGATTGACTTCGGCTTGAAAGTGGACTGCTAAGCTCTTGGGTTCGTCTCACCCCAGTTTCTGACTTTTAAGTGTGAGGAAAGGTGTCTGTGGGCCCCGCTCCATCACTGTAACTACCATTTGATTTAGGTCCATATCCTTTAATTTTTTTTCCATAAAGATACATAAACAATTTCGCAAAAATATTTAACAAAGTCTTTTTAATTGAAGTGTAAGCAGAACTCACGGTATAACTGAAGTAATATACACCAATAGATCACAACCTTTTCTCCAAACACGATGAGTGGTTGAGGTCAAAGACGTGCGGTTTGTAATTAGGCTCACTCCCTAATCGCAATGAGTCCCTTTTACATTTGTTTTGTTTTCACATTTATAGCAACCACAGACACAGAACTTGAAACAAATAGAGCAAACAATAGTAAGGGTTCGTTTGGTCCCCAAAAATGTAGCGGATGGAAAAAAAATGTGAAGGAAAGTACTTTTTCCGCATTTGGAATCCAAGGAAAATTTGATGGGAAAAAAATTGAAATGAAAGTTAAAAGAATTTACTATAGAATTTGAGAGAAACCATTTTCCTCTTGAATTTGGAAGTAAAATGGGGAAAAAAAATTACTCTCAGCCCGTAAGATGTCAATCTGATTTGCGTTAGACTTGTATGAAAAATTCACATAATCAATCACAATAGAAGTGAAAAACATTAAAACATCATCGAAACAAGACACCGATATTTTTACGAGGAAGCCCTCTCTCAACTAGAGGGAAAAACCCACGGGACCCAAACGGGTCCCTCATCCACTATGAAATTTCAAGGAATTACAATCTCCAATCATAACCCTAAAACCAAATATTGCAATCATCAACCCAAATGTGACTATTGCTTGGTAAGTTACCAACTCTCCTACAATGTAGCTTTGAATGGCAAACCAGCAGCCCTCGCAAAGTGCAACTTTGAACGACAAGCCAGCAGCCCTCACATAGTGTAGCTTCAAGCTGCAAGCCACTAGCCCTCACACGATGTATCTTTGCACGGCAAGTCACTAGCCCTCTCACACCACAGCGTTGTTTGAGGAAATTACAAAAACTCTCTCAACACTCAAAGAAGGCACATGAGCATTACTCTCTTCATGCTCGGGTGACCCACCCTTTCAACAAACACAAAAAACCTCACAAATACACTCTAAACATTTTTCACTCTCCCCTTCCTAAGTGCCCCCTGAGCACCCATTACAAACCCACACAAAACTCTACATTTTTTCTCTCCTTCTCTCCTCACTATTCTGTGCATCTCTTTTTTTTGTTTTTTTTTTGGTAATTAGCACCAAAACCGCCCAACAAAACATGGAACTCGACAAAACGAGCACCTGAAAATCCCAAAACCAGGAGACGCAGAACAAACCCAAAAGAGAAAAACAAGGAGACAACAACAAGAAACAGGGGCAACCAAACCAAAAAGCAGAACAAACCACGACCACCAAAACAGGAGAAGGGGACAAAAAACAAAAAAGGCAGGACGACGGAAGAAGCTGAAGCAGAGCCACCCAAAAGACCACCTGGCTGGGATGGAACTCAGCTAAAGAAAAATCAGACAAAAAAACATAGGAAACAGGAGCTGGACTGAAACCTCAACCCCAAAACTAACCACCTCAGTTAGCAAGCAGCTTTGCCACCCTAGGTGAGTCAAAGCCATCAAAATTGAACCCTACTAATTTCCCCATCTCAATAGCCCGCTCCGTTTGCATAACCATCTCGTCATACTTCGCTTCCGAGATCTTGTCATACGTATTTCCCCTATTCCGATTTTTCTTCTTCCCGGCTGTCTTTGACGATCTTCCCCATTTCGCCTCATTCCCCTTTTTTCGCTTGTTTAAGGCCTTGGTCTTTTCCGATGTGCTGTTCCTAGGCGACATATCTTTCAGGAACTCCTGAAGCTTCCGCTTTTCATTCACTTTTTCCTTGTGCTTCAATGCTTTTCTCTCCCTTTTTGTCATCACTCCTTTTTCTTTTCGCTTTCCAACTCCACTGGGTCTCTCCATATAATTCTTTGACCTGTTTAAAATAAAGGACTCAAAACCTGGAGAAAACATAAGTCCTGAAGATCCAGAGTCATCTTCACTGGCGGGATCTTGAGTTACATTCTCAAGATGCAATGAGTGTGCATGACTGCCGATGTCACCCTCCACCCCCTGGATCAAAGGAGGCATATGTTGGTTTCCACACACTTCCTGAACTGGAATAAGATCGCCACGTTGAGGAGACGGAAGAGGGAGAGAAGTATGTGCTCGACTGCATTCCCTAGACCCTCTATCGACATCTTCCTCCACCCACGGAAGTAAAATCGGAGGATGGGTCAAAGGCTGAAGAAGGCAAGGCTGCAGTGTCTCAAAGGGATAAAAGCATTCCAATGCCCATCTACCAATGATCTGACCATTGAGGTGGAAGGAAATCTGATTGAACGGCATCGAAGTAACCCCCGGTCCTTCATTTGTAGACCAAGGGATAGAAGTTTCAGGCACCTCAAAAGCACTCGAGGAATCCGTGATCTGCTCCAAGGAGGGTCGAACCCATGAAGTATGCCGAGCTACAACGTTGCACTGACTTTCTGGGCATCTCAAACTCATCTTTATTGCAAAAAAGTTTCCAACTCAAAAACATTTTTACAAGGGGAAAAAATACTTCTCTCTCCTTTTACTCAATTACCACATTCATATAACCTCATTTTCTTCTTTTTCTTTTCCTTTTTTTCATTTCTTTTTTTTTTTCTTTTTTTTCATTTTAGACATTATTAATTTTAAGGTTTAAAAAAAAAAACCCAATAAGACTTATCACATAAGTTCATTAGGTACATTTAAGTATATTCAATATATATACAATGCCTAAGCCAAATACAATATTTATCATTATATAAACTTAAACTTTAGGATACCTGTGTTGAGAAATTTTGATTTAGGCCCTGAGGTTTGGTATTGTATCTTTTAGGCATCCTAAGATTTTGAAAATGTTTTTAAGGACCCTATATACAACTATACTAGGATCCCATTAGTTTATGAGAATATGCACTCAAAATAAAAAGAAAAGGGAAAAATATAGAAGCATCCCTGAACTTTCTAGTTCAATATAACAAACTCCGTACACTTTTAGTTTTACACAATGTACCCCTCAATTTCTTTTATTAAACTCAAATGAAGGGGTGAGGTGTGTTTAATAACAAAGTTCGGGCATACTAACAAAGTTTAGGGGCTAATTTATGAAATTGAAAGTGCAGGGGTGCGTTGTATTTAATTGCAAAGTTTAGAGGGCTACTTATATGAAATTGAAAGTGCATGGGGTGTGTGCTGTGTGCTGTGTTTAATTGGAAGGTTCAAAGTGCTGTTTGAAATTGAAAATCAAGGGAGCATATTGAGTTTAATTGTAAAGTTGTGTTTCTATATTTTTCCAAAAGAAAATACCTAAAATATTTAGCATTTATATCTAGAATAATTTTAAAATTTTTCTAATGTTAGAATTCTTAAAAAAAGTATTTAAATATTTTACTACTTTTTCCTTGTTTTTCGTTAACTTCCAAACAACAGAGAAAAATTAATTTTCCACCACTTTCTTTTCCTTCAATTTTTTTTCCCTAAATTTTTTATCTTTAAATTTTTTTAGTTGTAAACGGAGCATAAAAGTATTCAAATTTTTACATTTTATTTTAAAAATAAGATATATATTTTGAAAAATCACATGTTTTTCCTTATCTTTTGCTGGTTTTGTCATCCCCATTGGCCACCAATCTTGGGAGTGAGGCCATCATGTGACCAAATTTTCCAAAGATTCTCGTCTCTTACCTTGTTTTTTTTTTTTATTATTATTTTTTTATGTATATGAGATCTTACCCTTAGCTGGCAATGCATCTCATAAAAAATGAGTTTCTAGGGATCAAAATCTCATTATTTATGCAAATAATTTCTTCGACTCACATACCTTAAACTTTACAAATCCCTAGTTGTTGTTGATGAGAAAACATCATGAACAATTTGCATAATTTGAAGATTGGTCGACATGAATGCAAGGTAATCTGAGCATCCAAGTTAAGAGCAGAAAAAAAAAAAAAAAAAAAAAAAATATATATATATATATATATATATATATATATATATATGTACACATTACCTTTATTTGTTTTTAACATGATAAAGATTATTATGTTTTTCTAATGAGATGATACATGTCCAAATAGGTATATAAGACTATAATAAAAGGTAGTAGAGTGGGTATTATATTTTAAAATATTTTTCACATGATCTTTTAAAGAAACTCAAATATTAGTCCCAAAAAACAGATCTGCGGAAGATTATACTCGATGTTGCTGCAAAATAAAAGTACAAATGCGAAAATCACACAACCAAAGAAGAACACACCATATTTACATGGTTTGACACCTCAAAACGAGGTCCTATTCCACGAATCCCTTTTTCTAGAGAAGTCTCTCCATTATAATAAAATGGTTAAGCAATTACAAACCAAATCCACCAACATATCCACAAATACATCCAGACCTAGGCTTCTAAGGTAGACATCATGGAATACTACTAAATACAAGCCAAAGATAAGGGATACTCACAAAGAAGCCGTTAATGGCTTCATAAAGCTCCAATGAATGACGATCTGGACCAACAAGCTTTAACTCCCACAAGATCTCTTTGAAACACCACGAATAGCCTCAAAAATTGCCTTCAATGAGGACAGAGAGAGTCTCGAAGGAGAGAGAGAGTGACTAAGTGAAAAATTAGGTTTACTTACTGTTATAGCGGGTATATATACCCCCATGTAGAGATCCATGGCAAAGCTTACTTGGTCGATCTAAACCATTCATTATCATCACATCAACGGTCCAAATTGATTCCAAAGAAACACACTTTAATTCATTGGATGCTTGACACGTGTACTTGCTATTGCACTGGATTAGTAAGCTTCCTCTGGAAGCTTTATTGTAACGGGTAGAAAAGCACGGGTAGCTTGGTCACGTCACGGGCAACAAGAACAAGAGCTGGGCATGTAATTTTGATCCTTTGGTAGGGGTATAATGGTCTTTGTCATCAATGACTAGATTTCCAATTTAAAAAAAAAAAAAAAAAATCACCCCTAGACTTACACCAAATTTACAAGTCATGCCACTTAATTACAATACACATCATTTGGTCCATAATTCTTGAAATACATTTGATATTAGTTAATATACGTCAAAGTTAAGTCATATAGGGACCAATATTACAACAAATCTCCACCTTCATACCTATATAAACTAATCACTAAACATTCCCTAGTAAAAAATGAGAAAACTCAAACACTGGGTCAACCATGATCCCAATCACTTGGAACCGAATTAATGCACTTGATTAATTTGTCTAGAGTAACATGCTTAGTGCCCATATCCACTAGATTTACATCAGTACAGATCTTTTGTAGTTCAACAGCATTCTTCTCAAGCGTATCCTTCACAAAATTCCTCTTAATAGCTAAATGTTTGGTCCTATCGTGATAAACAGGATTCTTACATAAAGATAAGGCTGATTGACTATCAGAAAATAGAACATGAGGTCCATAATCTATGTTGATTTCAGATAGAAGCCCCTCTCAAAAACAAATTGCCTCCTTGATAGCTTCTATTAAAGCTAGAAATTCAGCTTCTGTTGTAGACAAAGCAGCCATAGACTGCAGCTTTGACCTCCAACAGATAGCTCCACCATATAGAGTAAAAAGAGAGGCACTAGTTGATCTTCTTTTATCTAAATCCCCTCCAAAGTCAGAATCCATATAGCCCACTAACCTAAGGTTAGTTTTTATCCTTCCGAACGTGAGGCCTAGCCTAATGGTCCCCTTAATATACCTTAACAACCACTTAACTCCATCCCAATGTTCGTTCCTGGATTACTCATAAACCTAGACAAAACACTCATGGGAAAGGCTAAGTCCGGTCTCGCACAGGTCATATCATACATTAAGGACCCTATAGAATTGGCATATGGCACTTTTTTGTCCGCCTTTTTTTTTTTTTTTTTTTTTTTTAAATCTAAGTCATTTTAAGGGCATTGCTCTAAAAAAAATTTGCAATGATTTGCTAAGGGCAACTTTATAGGATTACACTCAGACGTATTAAACCTATGTAATACCTTCTCCAAATACCTCTGTTGAGACAAATGTACAGTACCAGCAGCAAAGTCTCTACTAATTTCCATGCCAAGTATTTTCTTAGCCTTACCTAGATCTATAGAAAGCATTGGCTTTAAATCATTAATATGATTCATAGATCTACTAGCAAAGAGCGTATCATCAACTTAAATTAGAAAAAAAACATTGCATCATCAGTTTCAACATGCTTAAAATAAAAGCAAGTGTCATGTAATGATCTATTGAAACCCATATCCATCATGATTTTGTCAAATCATTTACACCATTGTGTAGGAGATTATTTCAAGCCATACAAAGACTTCTTCAATCGACAAACATGATTTTTCTTCTTAGGTTCAATAAATCCTTCAGGTTGGGCCATAAAGATCTCCACTTCTAACTCACCATGCGAGAAAGCTGTTGTTACATCCATTTGTTCTAAATGCATATCAAACATAGCAGTTAAGGCTATAAGCATTCTAATGGTGGTATGTTTAACAACAAGTGAGAAGATCTCATTATAATCCACCCCCTTCTTTTGGGAAAAGCCCTTGGCAACTAATCTAACTTTGAGTTTGGGCTGTTCAGATGGTGTGTTAGATTCTTTTATCTTAAAAATCCATTTAACCTCGACTAACTTCCTACCTAAAGGTCTACGAAGTAAAACATAAGTTTTGTTCCTTTTAAGGCTCTCCATCTCCTCTGTCATGGCTTTCAGCCACTGTTCAGAGGATGCCCCTTTTATAGCATCCCTATATATAAGAGGCTCTGATTCAACATATTCCAAAGTCGTGTTTAGTGCTTAAGTGCAATTAGTATAACCTAGCCTAACTAGAGCTCTAGTTTCTCTCTTCTTCCTATCCTAGCTAGTTGATAGTTGGTTAGGTCATTATGTTCAATTATTTCTTGAGGTTCAATGCTCCTTTCAGCACTGTCATGCACCTCTTTTTATGCTTCTAATTTCTAATAATCATGGTACACTAGTTCCAGTGGGTTGACTTCGAACTAATAAAGTTGTGAATCAAATTTCTGAGGGCTGGTTGGTGTGACTGCAATCCCAGCAGACACTTGTTTATCTAAGTAGGGCATTTCCTCTTCGTTAAAGGTCACATCCCTACTAATTATAACTTTTGTTCTATTACCTTCCCTAATACCCACTCTATAACCCTTTACATCATCTGGATAGCTTAGGAAAACCCCTTTTACAGCTATAGGTTCAAGTTTCCCATCATATTGGTGTATATAGGCAGCACACCCAAACACCCTCAAGCTAGAGTAGTCACAAGGTTTTCCTATCTACTTCTCTTCTGGGGTTCTAAAGTCTATGGCTAATGAAGGGGTTTTATTAATCAATAGCACGTAGTAACAACAACCTCCCCCAAGAAGTTCTTATTCAATTCAGATGCAAATAACATGCACCTAACTTTATCTAAGAATGTAGGATTCATTCTTTTAGCAAGGCCATTCTGCTAAGGTGTTCTCCTAATAGTGTTATGTCTTTTAATACCATCTTTAGCACACAAAGTATCAAATTCAAAATTCACAAATTCAAGTCTATTATCGGTTCTGAGCACTTCAATTTTTCTACCACTTTGATTTTTTGTAAGGTTTTTCTACCTAACAAAGGCATTAAAACATTCATAATCATAAATCATAGATAGAAAATAATAAGCTCCACCTAAAGTAGGTATCCTTGTAGGCCCCCACAACTCACAATGAATATAATCAATAGGTGACTTAGTAACATGGATACTATTTTAAAAGACAGTTTGTGATGTTTACCAGAGATGCAAGACTCACAAAAATCAAGTTTGGTGACATAACCCTCTTCTAACAATCCCCGCTTGTTCAATTCATTTAGGCCTCTCTTTGAAACATGACCTAATCTCTTGTGCTAGAGGTTGGTTAGGTCAGATTTTACAGCAACAACACAATCAGTAGGAATAACATCACCTTTCAGCACATAAAGACCATTCTTGACCTCCCCACTAAGTACCACAAGGGAACCCTTAAGGACCTTCATTACCCTTTGCCTAGCTTTTAAGGTCATCCCAACTCAGTCTAATTGTCCAAGTGAAATCAAATTTGTTCTAAGTTCAGGCACATGCCTAACTCCTTCTAGGGTGAAGTCAACACCATTTGACCTTCTAACCATAACTGACCCTAACTCAACCACCTTGCACCCACGATTATTTCCTAACAGTACCTTCCCCCCATTTATGGCTTTGTATTTAGTAAATAAAGATCTGTCAAATGTCATATGGAAGCTACACCTTGAGTTCAGTACCCATTGATGTGAAGTAAGGTTTGTAGATGCCACTAAAACTTTAGCAGAATGATAACCATCAAAGTGAACAGTGTTATCCGCAGTGCCATTCGACTTTCTTTAGAAATCAGGACAATATCTTTTAATATGTCCAAGTTTTCCACATTCATAATATTTTATTTTGCTACAATCTTTTCTTGGTCTAGATGTGGACCTATACTTACTCTTGCATCTTTTCTTTTCTTTATTACCTTTATCTTGCTTGTTTTCTTTTCTTTATTACCTTTATTACTATTATAGTTATCTTGTGTCTTTGTCCTACCCAAAACAGCCAGTCCCTCACGGCTGTTATTGCTGGGAGGATACTTCCCATCCCTCCTTAGTTCAAGAATCATGGACCTAAGAGCCTTGGTAACATCCTTAAGGGCTATAGTCTCAAGTCCATATCTCATTGTTTCCTTAAAAGCCCTAAGATACTTAGGTAAAGCACATAACAAAACTATAGCCTTAATCTCGTCATCAATTGTTACCTGAACATTTGCCAAATCATGGCATATTCTGTTAAAGTCATCCATAGATTCTTCTAAGGGTCTGGTCTCACTCATTTTAAAAGTAAAGAAAGTTTCCATGCAGAGTATCCTATTAGACAAATACTCTATTTTATAAATTTCCTCTGACTTGGTCTAAATCTTAGCTACAGTCTTTTCAAAACTAATCTAGCCAAGAACTGAGTTATCTAGGCTAAGAAGTCAAGAGGCAAAAGCTTTATGTTCAATCTCAAGTTTATCTCTTTCATTTAAATAAGCAGGTCATTCTTCTGGAGGTAAGATAGTAGTTCAAGCACTTTGAGCCATAAGAATGGCTTTTATCTTTAGTTTTCAAAGATTAAAATCATTTCTACCATTAAATTTTTTAATCTCAACTCTAGTAGAAGCCATTTTTGTTTCCTTAAGACAAGAAAAAAAAAAAATAACTTGCTGTAATACCACTTGTTATATTTTAAAACATTTTCCCACATGATCTTTTAAAGAAACTCAAATATTAGTCCCCAAAAAATAGATATGAGAAGATTATACTCGATGTTGCAGCAAAATAAAAGTATAATTGTGAAAATCACACAACCAAAAAGAACACACCATATTTACATGGTTCAGCATCTCAAAACTAAATCCTATTCCACGACTCCCTTTTTCAAGGGAAGTCTCTTCACTATAATTAAATGTTTAAGCAATTACATACCAAATCCACCAACATATCCACAAATACATCTAGACCTAGGCTTCTAAGGAAGAAATCACCAAATACTACGAAATATAAGCCAAAGATAAGGGATATTCACAAAGAAGCCATTAATGGCTTCACAATGTTCTAATGAACAATGATCTGGACCAGCAAGTGTTAACTCCCACAAGATCTCCTTGAAAAACCGCGAATCACCTTTGAATCGCCTTAGAAATTGCCTTCAGTGAGAGGAGAGAGAGTCCCAAAGTAGAAAGAGAGAGAGGCTGAGTGAAAAATTAGGTTACTTACTGTCATAACGAGTATATATACCCCCGTCCCCCTATGCAGAGATCCATGGAAAACCTTACTTGGTCGATCTAAACCGTTCATTATCATCACATTAACGGTCTAGATTGATCCCAAAGAAACACACTTTAATTCATTGGATACCTGACACGTATCGCTTACTATTGCACTAGATCAGTAAGAATCCTCTGGAAGCTTTATTGTAGCGGGTAGAAAAGTACGGGTAGCTTGGTCAGATCACGGGCAGCAAGTACAAGAGCTTGGCATGTAATTTTGATCCTTCAGTAGGGGTATAAGGGTCTTTGTCATCAATGACCAGATTTCAAAAAAAAAAAAAATCACCCCAGGATATACACCAAAATTACAAGTCATGCCACTCAATTACAATACACATCATTTGATCCATAATTCTTGAAATACATTTGATATTAGTTAATATACATCATAGTTAAGTCATATAGGGACCAATATTACAATAGTGGGTTTGGTAGTGGAGGTAAGATGGAGGAAGGTGAGTGATAAAATAGGTGGTGGTGGGAGGAGGGAGGTGGGGGATGACATGGGTGGTGGTCAGTGAAGGGAAGTGGTTGGTTGTGGCAGTGGAGGTAGTGGCCGCCAGTGGGGGGTCAGCGAGGACCCTTCTCGTGAGCATTTCTCCCACAATCCGATTACTGATTGGAATCTGATACCAATCATACGAACCTAAATCGAAGTAAACTAAAAACTAAAGAAAAGAATTAAAATACTGAAAATAGAGAGAGAGAGAGAGAGAGAGAGAGAGAACATAAAAATAACATTGATTTTATTGGATATATTAGATTACAATGACCCCTATTTATGGAATATTACCCTTATACTACCTTTTGACCTAATACTATAGACCCAAATACTCAATTTGGGTACGTATCATATGACTTACTAGCAGACAGGAGAAATGTGCCTTGAACTCGAAGCCTTATGCCTCTAAGATAAGTAACTTGACTATTATATTAAATTTAACAGCTCATCTTAACCTTTGTTTTAAAGTAAAATTTCTTATTCTAAAAACTTGCTACTGTATTTTACAACTAGAATAGGAAATCATTGTGTCACTTTCTTTTCAATAAATTAAAGATTTATTTTGTTTTATGATTTAGTCTATATTACTTTGTAAAACATAAACATTTTGATACAACCTCAGGTTCCCAGCTGCCGCCAAGTCCTTAAGACACATGACGCCAAGGCCTCTGGGTGCTGCCTGCTCTTGCTTTCCCACCTTTGCTACTTGTTCATATCAAGGCCTCAAGGAATCCAGGCCTCCTATCCATTACCATGTCAGCTTTAGATATTTTACTAGATATTTTAGCATCTTCATCTATAAATAAAGGGAGTTTGTTATTTTTAGGGTTCATGCTTATGTGATGCGAACTTTTTCTCTCTCTCCCTCAAATCTCTTCTCCTTTCTCTTATGTAAATTCTCTATTAATTGAGTTATACTTATACATCAATATATACAAAGGGGCAGCAATTTACTACCTTGTAGGCTCAATTATTTGTTAATTGAGTGTTTGATTGAGCACTGATTCCATTGATTGAGCTTGGATCGATCTAAGTTCGTATCAATTGATATCAGAGCTAACCTTCCTTGGTGCAGTACTATTCATTCATTGATTGGAGCACCACCATGGCAGACGGGACCTGATAGCAGATATTGTTAAGGGAGCTTGCACAATCCCATGATCGGAGGTTTGCCATGCTTAAGCAATCAATGAATGAGATCGGGCAAGCCGTTAATGGCCTCTCAATTTAGATGGAAGGTTTGGCGCAATGGGTGGATGATTGTCCAATTCCCCTGGCAGCTAATGTATTTTTCTACGTTTATCAAAATTTAATATTTAATCCTATCTACTAAACACATCTAAATTGAAGTGCAAGGCAAATGGGTGTCGAATTATATGGACTAAGAGTATGTGAAATTATTCTATCACTTAAATTGATTTGAATAAAATTTAGAGGTTTTTGTGTTAATTAATCTAAGAAACAACAATTAAACTAAGGTAATCTACTTTTAATCGGAAAAGTGTATTAAATTGGAACCTAGTGTTTCGAATCCATCATTAGCCAATTAGTTTTGCACTAACTTTTAAATAGGGATTATTGATTGTCACACAGGTAGTGGTTTAGGCTACAAGCTTCAGCCTACTAAGGTGATGTTGTTGGTATCGCGTATTGACCCTATTTAACTAAAGTATAAGAAAAATAGGCTCAATCTAACGTATTTGTTAATTGTCACATATTGACCCTATCTAACTAAAGCATAGAGAAAATAGGTCTAAATTAGCAATTCAGTGAATATTATTGCTTGATTAATTAATTATAAGGGTACAAGCACAATGAATTAATTTATAAATATCAACATCAACGATCAAAGGTTACAAACTCAATAATCGTCTCAATTGAATAAATGATAAAAACATAATATTTCAAAGTATTTATTTGAACCAAGCAATTCATGTAAACAATTAAATTAACCCAAATTAAAAGTAATACAAAAAGTAAAGGCTAAGATTTCATTTAACCCTAGAGAGCAAGTTAGCTCTCCATCAAGGATGAACCGGTGAAAGAGGAGATGAATGAACTTATGTCGGTCTGCGATCTAATTTCGCTCCCATTCCAATTTAACAAAAAAATAAGAAAAGAAAATTGTAATTGAGAGGAGAGAGAAAGAACCGGTGCTACGGTGAGAGAGAACACCAAAAAACAGTGCAACCAACCATCCCCCAAAACTGAGTCAAAAATGAGCTTAAATCCCTCCCCACAATCGACCCTTTACATCTTCTTTGAGCCCTACCAGAGCTGGGTTTGCTTGTTGACTGGGCTGTTTGGCTTGGTGTTGAACGAGAGGGCGAAGGGCAGAGGCGGCGGGTTGCTGTTGGTGTCGGTGGGCCGATGATGACAGGCCCGAGCATGGGCCGGAGCTTAATGGTGCCGGAGGGTTGGCCAAGAACGAGCCGGACTCATGTGAGCAGTTGGTGAACGATGGTGTTGGGCTTGAGGTTGAAGAAGATGGGCTGGCTGTGCTATGGTGGGTCTGGGATGATGATGAGCGGGTGTAGTTGGGCAGTACTGGACCTAACCCAGGTCTGGGTTGATGTGCGTTTGTGGGCCGAGCTTATACGTTCTTGTCCTGAATTTGGATTAACTAGATTTAATTGTTTATGTATTGAATTTGTCTTATTTGCACCAAATTTGACAATTTTCGAGATTTTAATCTTCGAACCTGTAAACATTAAAATTGTCAAAGTGAGTATAAAACTATAATTAATCAGGTGCAAAATAATTAAAATAACAATCAAATAATGTGTAAATCAGAGGCGCATCAACACCCCAACACCTAACCTGTGCTAATGCTCGAGCAAAGCATATGATTTAACATAAAGGCTATAGTGACCAACTACCCCAATTGTCCTAACCTTCACCAAGTTTTTCGAGATTAACGCCTACATTACTATTCAAGACAAGATTAAATCATCTAGGGTATTCTCCAATTCTATGAATTCAGATGATTAAGCTTGAAAACTCATTACAGAATTTCGTTAACCCTGTTTCAACTAATATAAACTACTCAAGCAATTTAAGTACACAAGTGAATATGAATGAAGTCTCATGCCATAGAATCTCATCAAATTCTCGCATCCAACCAAATATACCAAGGTTTTGTACACCCACACTATTGAATCACCTAAATCCATGCCCATACATTAAGAACTCTAAGTGGCATATGAGTGACCACTTTATAACATTTTTGACCTCAATATAGCACAAAAGAAGAACTATATCATGAATGCATATCAATTTTTACTTTCTTCTTTTTCTTTTGCTTTTTTTTTTTTTTGTTTTTTTTTTTTTTCTTTGGAGGAAACTTTTTTCTTTCTTACTTTTCATTTTTTCATTTTTTTTCTTCCTTTTTTTTGTTTCTTTCATTTCCTCTTCTTTTTCTGTTCAATATTTGGACTTTTTCAAAACAAGTACCTCAACTTTACAATTGACATTGATCAATAAGTACTTTACATCGTATCAAGAGACAAGAATTAGGATAAGCCGATAGGGCAAGACTGCAAAACTCAAGACACATAAGATTGTTTACTAAAATTTTTCAGATTTTCCATAACACGAATGTCCTGTGCATAGTGAATATGTGAGCCGCATGAGTAGAACCCATTAATATCAACACTGATCGACAATACTCACTAACAAGTATGAAGTAGAATCATTTAATTTCATGGAATTAAGAGAACGAAATAAACAGCTAATCCTACTATCGTCCTAACATACGCGTCGAAGGAAAACTTGGCTAAACGGCTATAATGCACGCTCAAAATGCACAAAAAATGTTCAAAATTTTAAAAATCTGACCAAAAAATGAGAACATACAAATGAGCCTCACCCCCACACCTAAATCATGCATCGTCCTTGAAGGTCCAAATGGCAACCTAAGAGGGGAGGTGAATTAGGTTCTTTAGTGATAAATAAAAAATTAAAGATATGAACCAAAAAATTTAATTAAAAACAAAACAATAAATTTTAAATGAAACAGACAAAGACAAAAATAAACGAGATGCACAATGATTTTTATAGTGGTTCACTTCCAAACCGGAAGCTAGTCCACTTCTCAAGTGACTACTCTTAGTCACTTGAGCCTTTAACTAAGCTTGATGATCCTTTTTAAGAACAGGCTCAGGATCCAACCTTTACAACCGGTCTTTTTGTACGTAGGCTCAAGACCAACCTTTTACAACCGATCCTTTTATAAACAGTAGGTTCATGATCCAACCTTTACAATAAAATAAATTTGAATAAAGTAATGAAAGAATTAAAGCACTCAAATTCTTCACTCTTTCAAGAGTGAATTGACACTTGATCAAGCTTAACCGAAGCTAAGGATATGCCAATAAAGCTCAAAGATCAACAATAAGAGAACAAGTGATGCTCTAATAAAAGTTTTAAACAAAGCTTAAAAAATAAACCTTTAAAGCGCAAGTATATAAGAGAACTTTTTATCAAAGAATGCTAGAGAGTATTGGATGATTTTAACCAAAGCATTCAAGCCCTATTTATAGGCAAATGAGGGCCATTAAGATGTGCAAAAAATTAGAAAAATGTTTTGGAAAGAAATCAAGTTAAAAGTAGCCGTTTTGAGCTTTTTCAGTCTGTGTGTCAACACACACCTTCTGTGTGTCGATACACAGCAGCTCTTTGTGGCTACTGTAAGTATGTGTGCTGACACATACCGCTTGTGTGTCGACACTCAGCCTACCCGGGTGCATTTACACGTTTTGATCGATTTGCTTGATTGGTGGGATAATTTTATTGCATTTCCTAAGTTAAAAATTGATTGATTGATTACTATATTTGTTCAAATTTTTGAATTTATTTTCCACTTTACTTGATTATAAAAATAATTAGTTCCATAAATCAAGCTAAATCAACACCCATTAAAATTTTATCTTTATTTGATTTGATCATACTTTTCAAAGTACCAATCCTAAACAAAATATTTTAAATGATAAATTAGATTGGTTTAATTTTGACTTGAATATTTTTCAAATAAAATTTGATAAATCAACTTTCAAAAATATTTTCCAAAAACATTTTTGTAAGATCATCACATATCAATATTGAGATTTGGACTCAATTGATATATCCCGATCCTAAGTCCTAGACAATAAAAATAAATGACTTTAAGATGCTCGGACTCGGATCACGTTCTCTTCAATCTGGAAAAATCTTCTCTTCAGCTTTTATCTCTTTTCCTCTTGATTTATCATCTTTTGGAAAGCTTTGTATCTGTGATTAATCTTTGATGTGCCTAGCTTTCTTATAAGTCACTAAAAAATAAGATTAGAACAATTTAAATCACATGACTCACTAAATGCTTGTTATCATCAAAATTACAATGATATTGGCTTTAGAGCCAACAATCTTCCCCTTTTTGATGATGACAAATATTTGGTGTTTTCTCTTGGAAATGTGGAAGTTAAGGCATAGATATCACCATAAAAACATCTCACATTGAAGCATACACAAGACTATAAACTCATGGAGCAATGTATATCATGATTAATATTCAAACGCAATTGCTCCCCCTAAGTTGATGCATTTTAGGAATCATACATTCGGTATATTAACATCATCATTACTTTCGACATTTCTCAGTTAATCAAACACATACATAAGTAGCATGAATACTATATATTAGTACACCAATTTTTCTCCCCCTTTGTCATCAATAAAAAGCACAAGGGGAGAGAGAGAATATGACAATTAGAACATTAATGCACACAAGAAGAATAGAGAAGAATATCCATAAAGTGTATAAGATTAAACATGATTATACAATATGGAAAAATGTGGCTCCAAATTTGTGAAAATAGGGAAAAAAGAGGGGAAAAAAAAAAAAACTAAGGGGTAGGGGGTCAAAGTCTACAAGACAAAAAATCAAACAATTTTTGCAGTGTAGAGCGATTTTCTTGGCAGAACTCTTCAAATTGAGAGTGTAGCAAAGACTGACTTTCTTGTAAGGAAGCTAGGTGAACTTCCACAGAAGTAAGTCTTTCATCTAAACTCCTTCGTTTTTGAGGTCCGGGCTGAGATTCTAGCTCGTTATCCCCATTTCCCCCTTCATCAAAATTCCCTTCTTCTTCGTCTTCGGCTCTTATTTCCTCTTCTACTTCTACCCTTCTAGCTCCTCATTGCGTCTTTACCCATTTGTTGTTTCGAAATTTGAAGCCCATTTTCTTCAAGGATGTCTCTATAGAGTCATCTTGATAGGGAATGGGGTTTTAAAAAGATGAGCGTGTTAAACATTGTCGAAAAATGCGGGTAAGAAGCATCCCATATGCGGGATTAGTCTTTCTAGTGTGAATGTGGTACATGAATTTTAAGACTAAATCCCCTAAATTTATTTTTTTCCTTTGAGGAGTCTAGATAGCAAAAATAGATGTAAATTAGAGACCGAGTCAAAGCCACCTGACCTAGGAGTGATGTTCATACAAATGATTTTATGTGCTAGCTTAAGAACCACTCCTAAATCATTGGAGTTAGGCCTTGATGGGTTGGAGAGTGGTATTTCACCCCAAACACGACGAAGTAAGGAGTGTTGGCGAGATTCGGGGAGCGGGTATTGGTGGAGTTCTTGAGGAAAATTAAATTCATCCTCTATTCTAAAATCAAAGCCAAGTAAATCATTGATATAATCAGCAGTAATTTTGATTCCTTGACCTGAAATTATAGAGGATAGTTCAAAAGGAGTAGTTTTAGAAATGTTTAAGTTGAAATAAAATTCTCTTACTAACTCTAGATATACTAGTTCCTTTATAAAACAAATTTCAGTCCAACCTACTCCTTCAAACAAAGAGAATAATTCTCCAAAGTTATGAGTCCTAATCCAAGTCCAGTCAACGAATCTACCAAACAATACCTCCATTTTGAGGAAGGATTTAGAGGAATTTACCGAGCTAGGGCCCCGAGAAGAAGAAGCCCCTTCAGTGTGTGCAGATCTCTTCTTGGCAGCTGTTTTACGTCCCATTGAGGAATAACGTTGATGAGATTTGGAAGAAAATCGAAAAAATTCGGAGGTTAGGGTTTTTGATGGAGAAAAAGGACGAAAAATAGAAAAAAAATTCGGAGGTTCGATTTTGTGTTAGAAAAAGTTTGATTTTTGTTAAAGAAGGATGTAATGGTAGTGAAAATAGAGTATTTGGAGCAAGAAAAGTGAAGAAAAATAGACGAACTTGAGAAAAATTTATGGAGGTTCGGTTTTATGTTAGGGTTTGTGAACAGAATGAGTTTTTGACAAAATGCTTAGGTTTTGATGTTAAAAAGTAGTTAGAAGCTTGATTTTAAGTAAATAGTTAGAGGTAATTGAAAGAAAAATGGTGATTTTTGTGAGATTTTGAAAGAAAAGGATTAGGGTTTGAGTGAGAGAGAGGGTGAGATAAAGAAAGGAAGATGAAGTAGAAAAAAGGGTCCGTAAATTTCTTCCCTATGTGTCGACACACACGATATGTGTTTCAACACACAAATACAGAGCAGCGGTACTGCTGCTCTGTTTGTCGACACACATATTTTGTGTGTCGACACACAGAAGATAGAGCGGTGCTCTGTTTCTCTGTGTGTGCATTACCCTTTTTTTATTAAATAAAAAAAATTGGTCCAAGTTCTCATATCCATGAATTGGATAAAATACTTGGTCCATTGGAGCTCTTTTATGATGAGTATTGAAACTCAATAGAAAATGCAAATCACTTATGTATGCAATCAAAGTCAAGATGATAGATTACACATGCCAATTTTACTTCTAATATTGCAAAAGATTTCTTCACTTAGAGGTTTAGTGAAAATGTCCGCTAATTGGTCGTTGGTGGGAACAAATTTCACAATGACATCTCCCTTAAGCACATGATCACGAATAAAATGATGTCTAACCTCAATATGTTTGTTCTAGAGTGTTGAGCCGGATTTTTAGTTAAACATATAGCACTAGTATTATCGCACGTTATAGGAGCATGGTTAATATTAATACCATAGTCATTTAATTGGTGCATTAACCATAACATTTGAGCATAGCAACTACCACATGCAACATATTCGGCCTCAGCATTGGATAAAGTAACGGAATTTTGCTTTTTGCTAAACCATGACACCAAAGCGTGACCAAGAAATTGACAAGTACCACTAGTCGATTTTCGGTCCACTTTGTATCCGGCAAAAACCGCATCACTATATCCAATTAAATCAAAGAAATCACATTTAGGGTAAAATATGCCTAAAGTAGGAGTCCCAGCTAGGTATCGAAATATTCTTTTCACAGCACAAAGATAAGATTCCTTGTGACATGCTTGAAATCTAGCACATAAACATACACTGAACAATATGTCAGGTCCACTCGCAGTAAGGTAAAGAAGAGATCCGATCATACCTCGATATAGCTTTTGGTCCACCTTTTTACCTTTTTCATCCATATCTAACTTAAGAATTGAGCTCATTGGTGTTGCTATTGCCTTAGAATTTTCCATGCCAAATTTCTTGAGCATTTCCTTTATTGGCTTGGTTGATGAAAATTCCTTCCTTGCCTTGCTTGATTTGTAATCCAAGAAAGTAGTTAAGTTCTCCCATCATACCCATTTCGAATTCCCTACTCATAAGATTTGCAAATTCTTCACAAAGAGATGGATTAGTAGCACCAAACACTATATCATCAACATAAATTTGTACGATAAGAATTTCATATTTAGAGTGTTTGATAAAGAGTGTGGTGTGAACTTTTCCTCTTGAAAATCCATTTTGCATTAAAAAGGAACTCAATCTCTCGTACCAAGCTCTAGGAGCTTGTTTCAATCCATGGAGTGCTTTTTTGAGTTTGAAAACATGATTGGGAAATTTGTCATCCTCAAATCCAGGTGGTTGTTCAACATAAACCTCTTCTTCAATAAGACCATTTAAAAATGCACTTTTAACATCCATTTGAAAAAGTTTGAAATCTTTAAATGAAGCAAATGCACATAAGAGTCTAATAGCTTATAGCCTAGCAACGGGAGCAAAGGTTTCCTCATAGTCTATACCTTCTTCTTGGTTATAGCCTTTAGCTACCAACCTTGCCTTATTTCTTACCACGTTACCTTCCTCATCCTTCTTGTTGCGGTAGACCCATTTGGTACTTGTGATTTGATGATCTTGGGGTCTATCTACAAGTTCCCATACATCACTTTTCTTGAATTGGTTGAGCTCTTCCTCCATTGCCATTATCCAATTTGTGTCATTAAGAGCTTCTTTTATGTTCTTGGGTTCTTCAAGAGAGATGAATGCAGCTAAATGACAATATTCCGTTAATGCATGCCTAGTTTTTACACCTTGTGAGGGATCACCAATGATTTGACTTGTTGGGTGATCCTTCAAGTATTTCCAATCTCGTGGTAAGTTTTCCTCTTTGGATTCTACATTTTGGTTATCTCCTTTTGATTCATTCATTTGAGCATTGGATATAACATTTTCTTACTCATTGGATGAGTATGTGATGTTTATTGGTTTGATTATTATGTCATTGTCATCACAAGGAGTTCTAGAGGACAACACATTAATTTCATCAAAAACTACATGTATAGACTCTTCAAAAACTTTTGTCTTTTTATTATAGACTCTATATGCTTTGGTTGTTAAAGAGTAACCAATGAAAATACCTTCATCAACTCGTGAGTCAAATTTTCCAAGATTTGTTTTGCCATTGTTGCGAATGAAGCATTTGTACCCAAAAGGTTTAAAATATGCAATGTTTGGCTTTCTACCTTTATAAAGTTCATATGGTGTTTTCTTTAAAATTGGTCTTATTAAAGCTCGATTTAAAATATAGCAAGCGGTGTTGACTGCTTCGGCCCAAAAAGATTTAGGCAAGTTATTTTTCACAAATCATTGTTCTTGCCATTTCTTCAAGAGTTCTATTTTTTCTTTCAACCACTCCATTTTGTTGAGGAGTTCGAGGTGCCGAAAAATTGTGATCAATTCCAAAGTAATCACAATAAATTTCAAAATCATCATTTTCAAATTCCCTTCCATGATCGCTTCTAACCGAAACAATTTTCAAATCGTTTTCATTTTGCACCTTTTTACAAATTTTTTTAAATTTATCAAATGCTTCACTCTTATGAGAAAGGAATAGGACCCAAGTAAAGCGTGAGTAATCATCAAAAATTACAAGTCCATATCGCTTTTCACCAAGGCTCAAATGACGAGTAGGACCAAACAAGTCTATATGTAAGAGTTCAAGATGCCTTGATGTTGAAACTACGTTCTTAGGTTTGAATGATGATCTAGTTTGTTTGCCATATTGACATGCATCACAAATATGATCTTTTTCAAATTTTAACTTTGGTAAACCTCTAACAAGATCATTTTTTGAAAGTTTTGAAATTAAATCCATACTAGCATGTCCAAATCTTCTATGCCAAATCCAAGGATCATTTTCATCCATGACACTAAAACATTTTAATGAGTCTACACAATCAAGATCAATCATATAGACATTCTCACATCGTAGACCAACAAGCAAAATTTCAATTGTTTTAGCATGTTTAACTATGCATCTAGATGATTCAAAATTCACACAATAGCCTTTATCACATAATTGACTAGTGCTTAGCAAGTTGTGCTTAAGACCTTCCACAAGTAAGACATCTTCAATGCAAGGAGAAGAGTTAGAAGCAACATTACCGATACCGATTATTTTTCCTTTCTTATTGTCACCAAAGGTGACATTTCCTTTTCTTGGCATTAGTGAAGTGAACTTGGATTTATCTCCTGTCATATGTCTTGAGCAACCACTATCCAAGTACCACTTTTGTTTTTTGCTTTGGATATTCATACACACCTATCACAATTCAAACACTTTTAGGTACCCAAATTTTCTTGGGTCCTTTGTTGTTAGCCTTTGCATTTGGTCGTTGAGATCCTTTTGGGACCCAAACCATCTTTGTCTTTTTCAAGTTTCTTTTGAAAGAACATTGGTAATTGATATGCCTATGGTCACAACAATAGTTGCACCTTACAGAGTTTGTTGAAGGTGACGAGGCTTTAACAAAAAGAACATTCAAAATTTTCTTTTGGACTTTTCCATTATAACCTATTCCTTCTTTGTTATAAATTGGCCTTTGAGATGCAAGAATTTTGTCAAGTGTTTCTTGACCTTTAAAAAATTTACTTGATATTTTTTAAAGTTCTTCCATTTTCTCTTTCAAAGACTCATTTTCTTTTAAAAGTGATTCATCTTAGATTTTCTTTTCTCATTTGCCTTTGAAGAATAAAGTGTTTCTTCCAAGGATTTATTTTCATTTGTTAATTGAATAATCTCATTATTCAAAGACTCGTTCTTTTTCTTTAGGGATTCATTTTCAAGTTCAAGCACTAAACGTTGTTTTGAATCCTTTTCCAATCCCTTCTTTTCAAGACCTCTTACAAAAGAATTGTGTTGTTTTTTCAATTTTTTATATTTCTCATATAACTCTGGAAAACCAACCACAAGTTCATCATAAGATAGATCGTTTACCTCATCCTCTTCAACGCTATCGTCATCAAAAGCCATGAGACAAAAGTTAGCTATTTCCTCTTCACTTTCTTCGTTGGAGTCATCGTCGCTATTTCCCCAAGCCGCAAAAGCTTTCTTTGGTTCTTCCTTTTTTGTCTTTCTTTTTGAGTTTGTTGAAGAACTTCTTATTTTTTGGCTTGGGACAATCTCTTTTAAGATGTCCGACTTCTCCACACTCATAGCAAGTTGGTTCATCTTTGGAGGAAGATGAACCATTTTTGAAGTTTTTCTTAAATCTTTTCTTTTCAAGACGTTTGTAAAATCTTTTTGCTAACATAAAAATTTCATCATCACTTTCGTCACTTTCGTCGCTTAGAGATGATTTAAATGCTATGTCATTGTTTTTCTTTTGTTTTTCCTCTTCTTTAAACTCTTCCATGTCAATCTCATGGGTCATGAGATTTCTAATTAATTGAACAAGTTTATAAATAGAGAGGTTATGAGCTTCCCGAATAGCAGTAACCTTGCCTTGCCATGAAATAGGGAGATATCGAAGAATTTTACTAACTTGCTCCTCATTTGAATACATTTTTCCAAGAGCTTGGAGTTTGTTAGTAATATTCGAAAATCTGGTGTACATCTCTTTTATTGATTCCTCCGGTTTCATTTTGAAAAGTTCATAAGCTCTTACCAATATATTGATTTTAGAGGATTTAACTTGATCCGTACCTTCATAGGTGACCTCTAGCTTGTCCCAAATTTCTTTTGCCGATTGACAACCGGACACATGGTTAAAGACATTTGGGGCAATAGCACATAAGAGCTGATAATGAGCTTTTGCATTTTTTGCAAGTTTTTCTTTGTCATCTTGCATAAGCTCATTTTCTTCTTTTTCAATGGTTTTCTCACCTTGTTTCTTTGAGGGTACGTAATCACCATTTTTTGTAATAAGCCATAAGTCGAAATCAATAGATGTAATATAAAGTCTCATTCTGAGCCTCCAATAGGGGAAATTTTTCCCTTCAAAAAGAGGAGGCTTGTTGGTCGATTGACCGTCGGCTAAGATTGGAGTGAAGGTTGCCATAGGATCACTCTAAGGTTATTAGACCCAAAAAGAATAGAGCACTGGCTTTGATACCAATTGAAGGTCCAAATGGCAACCTAAGAGGGGGGGTGAATTAGGTTCTTTAGTGATAAATAAAAAATTAAAGATATGAACCAAAAAATTCAATTAAAAACAAAACAATAAATCTTAAATGAAACAGACAAAGACAAAAATAAACAAGATGCACAATGATTTTTATAGTGGTTCACTTCCAAACCGGAAGCTAGTCCACTTCTCAAGTGACTACTCTTAGTCACTTGAGCCTTTAACTAAGCTTGATGATCCTTTTTAAGAACAGGCTCAGGATCCAACCTTTACAACAGGTCTTTTTGTACGTAGGCTCAAGACCAACCTTTTACAACTGATCCTTTTATAAACAGTAGGTTCAGGATCCAACCTTTACAATGAAATAAATTTGAATAAAGTAATGAAAGAATTAAAGCACTCAAATTCTTCACTCTTTCAAGAGTGAATTGACACTTGATCAAGCTTAACCGAAGCTAAGGATATGCCAATAAAGCTCAAAGATCAACAATAAAAGAACAAGTGATGCTCTAATAAAAGTTTTAAATAAAGCTTAAAAGACAAACCTTTAAAGCGCAAGTATATAAGAGAACTTTTTATCAAAGAATGCTAGAGAGTATTGGATGATTTTAACCAAAGCATTCAAGCCCTATTTATAGGCAAATGAGGGCCATTAAGACGTTCAAAAAATTAGAAAAATGTTTTGGAAAGAAATCAAGTCAAAAGTAGCCGTTTTGAGCTTTTTCAGTCTGTGTGTCAACACACACCCTCTGTGTGTCGACACACAGCAACTCTTTGTGGCCACTGTAAGTATGTGTGCTGACACATACTGCTTGTGTGTCGACACTCAGCCTACTTGGGTGCATTTACACGTTTTGATCCATTTGCTTGATTGGTGGGATAATTTTATTGCATTTCCTAAGTTAAAAATTGATTGATTGATTACTATATTTGTTCAAATTTTTGAATTTATTTCCCACTTTACTTGATTATAAAAATAATTAGTTCCATAAATCAAGCTAAATCAACACCCATTAAAATTTTATCTTTATTTGATTTGATCATACTTTTCAAAGTACCAATCTTAAAAAAAATATTTTAAATGATAAATTAGATTGGTTTAATTTTGACTTGAATATTTTTCAAATAAAATTTGATAAATCAACTTTCAAAAATATTTTCCAAAAACATTTTTGTAAGATCATCACATATCAATATTGAGACTTGGACTCAATTGATATATCCCAATCCTAAGTCCTAGACAATAAAAATAAATGACTTTAAGATGCTCGGACTCGGATCACGTTCTCTTCAATCTGGAAAAATCTTCTCTTTAGCTTTTATCTCTTTTCCTCTTGATTTATCATCTTTTGGAAAGCTTCGTATCCGTGATTAATCTTTGATGTGCCTAGCTTTCTTATAAGTCAGTTAAAAATAAGATTATAACAATTTAAATCACATGACTCACTAAATGCTTGTTATCATCAAAATTACAATGATATTAGCTTTAGAGCCAACAGTCCTTAATGCAACAACATAAATCATTAAAGCACAAGAAATAGGTAAGATAGAGCAATACAACCTGACAAGGCGGCGTGAACATTTATATATGACTCCTTCAACTCGGGACAAGAACCTGAAAAGAGATAAAAACAAGTCTCCAAGAAACTAATTAGTACAAAAACTTAACTAAAAACAAGAAATAACAAATCTAGGCTGCCTCCTAGGAGCCCTAAGTTTTACGCCTTTAGCCGGGCGCAATGGGTTTAGCGAAGATCAAGTAATGTCATCAACCAAAGAAGCAACTTCACCGAGCTCACTTAAGACAAAATCTACAGCACAATCAGAAGTGTCACACACGATTTCAAGAGGGAGAGAGGAGTCGGGTGGATGCCTAATGGGGCAGCAACAAGTGTAGATCAAAGCTTATGAAAAGCTTCTAACCAAGTCTCATCGAACTCAAAAAATATGTCCTTAGCGGGCAAACTAGTCAATGGTCTAGCTAACTTCCCACGGTCCTTAAGGAATCCTGTATAGAAACTCGCATGACCTAGAAAGTGTCCAACTTGCTTTACATTTAAGGGAGGGGGCGAGTTAGCATTCAAATCTATCTTAGCCACATCAACCTCAATGCCCTCCTTAGGCAACCTACGATCTAGTACAGTTCTTTCTTGAATTATAACATGATTCTTCTCCCAACCTAAAACTTTTTTCATGTCCGGGTTCAAGCTTCGTTGCATCTCTGTAGAAGGTTTTGCATTCTCATCCAGGGGGTCACTCACTAGGATAGAGCGGGGTGTTTGGTCCACCAAATCATCAACAACATCCACACAAAAACACTCCAACTCATCCTCACTAATGGGTGACACAGAAGCCTTAAAAATGTTCATCCTAATAGTCATATTTATAAAACAAACATCTATTACCCCAGATACAAAACTAATATCCATTACCCTAGATCTACAGTTAATTCTAGCATTGGCCTTGGCTAAGAAAGGCCGACCTAGAATGACAGGGATATGGTTTTTCGAATGACTAGAAGGTTCCATATCAAGTACAAGGAAATCAGCAGGAAACATGGCTTTGTCTACCTTCACTAGTACATTAGTAAGCTCATCACGGGGGACTCTAGTTGATCTATCCGCTAACTACAAGGTCACCATGGTAGGTTGCAACGCTTCCAGGCCTAACTTCTCATAAACCAAGTAAGGAATAATATTGACACTCGCTCCTAAGTCCAGTAAAGCTTTAGCGATCAAGTAGTCTCCAAGTGAACAAGGGATGGTGGGGACACCAGGGTCTTTGTACTTAATTGGAGTGTCACACTTCAGAATAGAGCTCACTTGCTTGGCTAAAAACACTTTTTTAGGCAAACGTGCTCTAGATCGCCTCTTTTGGTTCAGTAAGTCCTTAATGAACTTCGCATAGGTCGGGATCTATTTAATTGCATCAAGAAGGGGAATGTTTATCTTTACTTGCCTAAAAGTCTCCAACATGTCTTCCCACTTCTTGTCCTTCCTATTTAGATGTGGTGCAACTAAAGCTTGGGGGAAGGCACTCTAGGTACATACGAGGAAGGAAGATCAGAGGTCTAAGGAGCGGGCGAAGGGTGCATGACCTCATCGGTCTTCTTCTCTCTTTCCTTGCTCTTTTCTTCTCCCTCATCACTTATGGGTAGTTCACTATCAATGCTCACCCCATTATCAACCTCCGTCCATTTCTTAACACTGTAATGGACTTTGCTTATTCTTGATGGGGCGGATAGTTGTCTTTTCCTCACATGGTTCCTAGGGTTCTCTACAGTTTGAATGGGGAGTCTTCCCTCATCTCTCCTACTCAAAGTGTTAGCTAGTTGACCTATCTGGGTTTCTAGCTTTGAGATCGATTGTGTATGGGAGTGGAGGAGTTGGGAATTAGCTTCTAAACCTTTTAACACACCCAGACCTTCTCTTCAAATTTTGAATTAGAGCTCAAATTAGAAGGTTGAGAATAGTTAGAAGCATACCCTTATGGTTGAAAGCCGAGAGGTCGTGGCATACCAGATTGTTGAGGTCGTGGATTCTATTGTTGTGGTATGAATTGTCCTTTTCCTCCTTGCCTCCAGGAGAAGTTTGGATGGTTTCTCTGGCCCAGATTATATGTGTTCGAGTATGGATCGTTCCTAGAGAATCCTTGGGCTGCATTAACCTATTGCTTAGACGACTCAACAAAAGGTGAAGCAGATGGGAAATCTTGTGTAGAATCAGAGACACTGGAGCTTGAAGAACAATGCATGTTTTGAACGTAAGACATGTTAGGTGCAGTAGAGGGTGTCAATGTCATCTTAAATAAGGAAGTCAACTATTCTACAGAAGAGGCAAGAGGGTCTACTTTCTTATCTAAGATGGAGGTGTGAGAAATTTCATTAACTCCTCTGTTTAACCCAGTAGCATTTAAACGTGCATGTGCGGCATTCTGTTGTGAATTCTCATTCAAATGTTTGAACAATTCCCATGCTTCATCCTCATTCTTCCTAAGGAACTGACCACCACAAGAGGCATCAACAGTTTGTTGACCCTTTTTATTCAACCCATAATAAAAATTCTGGACTAGTTGCCATTTAGGAATAGCATGATGTGGACAAGCTCTCAGTAGTTCCCTAAACCTATCCCAACTCCCGTGAAACTCTTCAGTCAGAAGTTAGGCGAAAGTGTTAATAGCTCTCCTAGCAGTGTTGGTCTCACTAATGGGATAGAATTTCTTAAGAAATTCTTGTTGCATTTGAGTCAATGTACTAATTGTCCCATTAGGTAAGGTACCTAACCAACACTTAGCCTTGTCCTTCAAAGAGAAAAGAAAATGCCGAAGTAAGAGGGCGTCAAATCACTAATGTTAGGAATCCTGAAGGTTGAACGAACCTCCATGAATCTGTCCAAATGAGTGTACGGGTTCTCATTATCGAAGCCGTGGAATGAAGGAAGCATTTGTATGGTATGTGGCTTAAGCTCGAACTGATGGGCTACAGGTGGCAACCTAATGCATGAAGGTGAGGTGTATGTGGTGGGGGTAAAATACTCTGTAAGTGAACATGGTTGTTGTTCGTTAGCCATTGTAGTTTGTGCTTAGTGTTGGGCTCTAAGATCTCATAAGGTCCTTTTAATTTCAGGGTCGAATCTAGTAAGGTCAAGAGATAAAGAGCAATGACCATGCATGAATAAACAACCACGAGATGCAAGTCAAACTCAAAATTAAAACTAACAAAAAAAAATAAAATAATAAACTATCCTAAAATCTACCTATGCACTAAAATTACAAGATAAATAATGCTTTCAAAAAATAAATAAATAACTTTTTTTTTTAAAGAAAAGTAAAGAAAATATTTTTCTTAATTTAATTTTTTAAAGAAAGAGAAAATAATAATTAAAAACAATACAAGAAAATTAAAAATTACAAAATTAAAATCACGAACGTTGCCTAGTCCCTGGCAACGGCGCCAAAATCTTGATGTGTTTTTCTACGTCTATACAAATTTAATATTTAACCCTATCTACTAAACACATCTAAATTGAAGTGTAGGGCAAGTGGGTATCGAACCACAGGGACTAAGAGTACGTGAAATTATTCTATAACTTAAATTGATTTGAATAAAATTTAGAGGTTTTTGTGTTAATTAATCTAAGAAAAAGACAAGTAAACTATGGTAATCTACTTCTAATCGAAAAAGTACATTAAATTGGAACCTAGGATTTTGAATCCATCATTAGCCAATTACTTTTGCATTAACTTTTAAATTGGGATTATTTATTGTCATAGGGTTAGTGGTTTAGGCTATAAGCTTCAACCTACTAAGGTGATATTGTTGGTATTGTGTATTGACCCTATCTAACTAAAGCATAAGAAAAATAGGTTCAACCTAATGTATTTATTAATTGTCACATATTGACCTTATCTAACTAAAGCATAGGGAAGATAGGTTTAAATTAACAATTCGGTGAATAGTATTGCTTGATTGATTAATTATAAGGCTACAAGCACAAATAATTAATTATAAATATCAATATCAACGATCAAAGGTTACAAACTCAATAATCGTCTCAATTGAATAAACGATAAAAACATAATATTTCAAAGTATTTATCTCAACCAAGCAATTCATGTACAATAAAATTAACCCAAATTAAAAGTAATACAAAAAGTAAAGGTTAAGACTTCATCTAACCCTCTAGAGCAAGTTAGCTCTCCATCAAGGATGAACCGATGAAAGTGGAGATGAATGAACTCATGTCGGTCTTTGCACTAATTTTGCTCCCGTTCCAATTTAACGAAAAAAAAGAAAAGAAAATTGTAATTGAGAGGAGAGAGAAAGAGCCAGTGCTACGGTGAGAAACACCAAAAAATAGAGCAACCAGCCATCCCCCAAAATCGAGTAAAAATGGGCTTAAATCGCTCCCCAAAACCGACCCTCTGCGTCTTCTCCTTGCCCTACCGGAGCTGGGCTTGCATGTTTGACTGGGGTTGTCGGTGGGCAGATGATGACGGGCAGTGTATGCCATTCTTGGCAAGTGTATGCCCCGCAAATCCAAGCTCGATTTGTGGAATCATCCGACAAACCCTTAACCGAATGAATGAAGTTACGACAAACGGGTAGTGTGGATGAATTTCTAAGTAAATTCAAGTCATTGGTAAACCATTGTGGGCTAGATGAGGAACAAAAGATTAGTATGCTTATGGGTGGGTTGTCTGATGATATATCCAGATGGATTTGTATGTTTCAACCCAATTCTATACACGATGCCATTGTTTTAGCTAAACAACAGGAACGAAACTGCAAGTTCATTGAGGGGGTTACCGGGAAGAATCCCCAAAGAACAGCCCCGATTTTTTCGTTATGGGGTCCTTCACCAGCAGCTACTGGGTCTTGGTTTTTACCCACCCACTGACGCACTCAGCCTCAACCTCGTCTTTTACCCTCGCTAGCAGCTCCTCCACGACCCGACCCACGGGGCCAATTGAGTCTCACTCCGATTGAGTTAGATGATTTACGTGCTCGCAACCTCTGCCCTTATTGCCGAGAACACTTCACACCAGGTCATCAGTGCACCATGTGCAATTGCGCTCCGGTGTTTTGGCTTGAGGCCGATGATGAGGATCCGGAATCCGCCAACACCTTACCTGCAGATCCTGCACCGGACCCGATAAATGATCCCCATGTCTCTATCCATGCTCTAGAAGGTGTTCCGCAATGTCAGACAATGCGTGTTCAGGGTTAGCATCAGCACTGCTCTTTGAGTATCCTCATCGATAGCGGTAGCACTCATTACTTTCTAGATGCCGACTTTGCCAGACTCATTAACTAGCCCATTGATACCACCAATCAGTCTTCAGTCATTGTCGCTGACAGCAAACAGATAGTTTGTAAGGGCACCTGCTGCGACTTCTCTTGGAGCCTGCAAGATGCTGCCTTCCATTACGATATGTTGATCATTCCATTATCTTGTTGTTACATGGTATTAGGCATTCAGTCGCTCTATACTTTGGGGGATGTTCTTTGGAACTTTTCCGAGCTGCGTATGTCTTTCAGCCTTCATGGTCGCCGTTACACTCTCTAGAAGATCCATTCACCCCCTTTAAAGGCCATTACCGAAAACACGCTTTCTTCACTTTTGACGACTTCCACTTCCTTCTTTGCTATCTCGGTTATGCCAGCATCTAGCTTGCCACATTTTTTTTTATCAAAAACAACTACTTCGCCAACTGAGGACACCCTGCCTGATCTGCAGGCCTTACTTACTAAGTATAATGATGTCTTTACTATCTCTCCTAGACTACCTCCTTCCCGCCAATTCTTCAATCATCGAATACTACTTAAGGAGGGTCATAACCCCGTTAACATTCGGCCTTACCGTTATCCCCTTTTCTAGAAGGATATCACTGATTCTTTGATAAAGGAGATGTTACTTGCCGGGGTCATCTAGAATAGCAATTCACCCTTCGCTTAACCGATGGTTCTCATCAAGAAAAAGGATGGTTCTTGGCCCCTTTGTGTGGATTACCAGGCTCTCAAGAAGATGACCGTTAAGGACAAATTCCCTTTCCCCGTCATTGAGGAGCTCCTTAATGAGCTTGGTGGCACCACATTCTTTTCCAAGATAGATCTTAAGTCCGATTATTAGCAGTTCAGGATGTCCGCTGATGATATTCCTAAGGCTGCTTTCCGTACGCACTCAAATCATTATGAGTTTACCGTGATGCTGTTTGGGTTGTCCAACGTTCCGTCTACTTTTCAGAGTCTAATGAATGACTTGTTCTGGCCTTTTCTTCGTCAGTTTGTCCTCTTCTTCTTCGACGACTTCCTTATCTACAGTGCCACCTGGCTTGCTCATTTGGATCACATCCGTATTGTCTTGGGCATTCTACGTGCTAATCATCTTACTGCCAATCTTTCCAAGTGTATGTTTGGTGCTAGTCGTATTGAGTACTTGGGGCACGTTGTCTCTAAAGACGACGTTGCCACCGATCTGAAGAAACTTGAGGTTGTCGCCAACTGGCCCCGCCCTCAATCATAGAAAGAGCTTCATGGATTCTTAGGGCTCTTTGGCTGCTATGTTATGATTGTGAAATTGAAGTATCAAATGTTAGCTCTAATTGAATAATATACTTAGTCACTGGTTGGTATTTTGGCAAGGAAGCTAGTTTAATAAGCTGAGATTGTATTAGGTAGAAATTTTGCTTTTGCAGCCTCTTTTATTCACTTAGTATAAGTACTTGCATTAATCTTTGTAGTCATCATTCAAGGAATAGAAAATATCTTCTTTCTCCTCTCAATTCTCTCTATTTCTCATCTCTTTCTAAATTCTTCCTCATCTCATACTCTCTCTCCTAGGTTATGATCCAAGATTGATCTTGAATCATAACAATTGGTATCAGAGCTTGCATAATTGCCTTTGATCACGCTTAATTGGCATCTAATCAAGTTGGCTAGAGGTAAGAAACAAGCTAACATGGCTAGTGATGCAGCTGCTAGTTCGAATCAAGTAGAGAAGTTAGCTCAATTGTAGCAGCAGTTGCAAGATTTGATTTTGGCAGTTGGTATCATGAATCAATCACAATAGCAGGTGCAACAGTAGCTTATAGGAATGCAGGAACACATCAATCGACAAGCAACACCTGTGGGAGCTGGAATACTTTCATCAAGAAGTCATGGTAGGCGACCTGATCCATTGTATCCACGATCAACTGAAGAGAGTGGTGAAGGTATGTTTGTGATCAGAAACTCAGGATTTTGCCAACCTTAGGTGGAAATTGATATGTTTGATGGGGTGCAACCTCAAACTTGGATTAGAAGATATGAAAGGTACTTTCATTTCTATGATGTTATTTATTCGCAAAAGGTTAAGTTAGCTACAATTCACCTACATTAAGACCAAGAGGTGTGGTTTCATAGCTTGATACTTAGCAAACTTTCCATTACTTAACATGAATTTGTGGATGAATTATGTGAGAGGTACGGCAATGAGGATCCAGGGGATGTTGTGGACAATTTTAACAAGGTAGCACAGACAAGTACTGTTAAGAATACAAGACACGCTTTGAACATTTGAAGGCTAGGATGATGGATGTGAATCCGGGAGTAAGTGAGGCTTATTATGTCTCTAGTTTTATTAGTGGCCTCAAACCTAAAATTAAGAATCATGTTAAGGCATTAAATCCCTTGACCTTGTCCAAGGCTTATTCTAAAGCTAGGTTGTTTGAGTCCACTGTCTTAGCAGTTTCGAATGAAGGACAAATGAGTACTAGTGGTTCATCAGTTCCACCTTTGCATCAAGATGTGTCTCTGACTCCTAAAACTTTGAGTTTGGAAGAGAAGAAGGCTCAAAGGTTGTGTTTTAAATGTAATCAAAGATACTTCTTTGGACACAAATGCAATCCCAAGGTGCTCAAGTCTGATACTGGGGCTAAGGTTGAAGAAGAGCAAGTAGAGCAAGAGGTGGAAGCAAATTCCAGTTTCCAAGTTGAGGAGATACAAGATGACTCAGATAACGATAAAATGGAGATTTTTGTAAGAGCTTTGACTGGTAATGGCACATATAACACAATCAGGATCAAGGGAAAAGCTAGCCACAAACCACTTTTGATATTGATTTACAGTGGAAGCACACATAGTTCTATGGATCCAAGATTGTCAAATTGGTGGGACATGAGTTTATCAAGACAAGTCCATTAGCTGTGACTATTGTAGATGGGAATTCTATGCTAACACAGACTAATTGTAAGTAATTTAGATGGGATATGCAAGACCGTCAGTTTGTTTACAATTTTAGAGTGCTAAGGCTTGGTGGCTATGACATGGTTCTTAGTGTGGATTGGATGAAAATAATCAGTCCTTTGGTGTTTGATTTTGCTCAATTGTTTGTTTCCTTCTGCAAGGCATAGTGGAGCAAGGACAGATGCAAATGATGAGTGGTAAGAGGCTGGAAGGAGTAATCAGGAAGGGACCTTATCAATGAATTGGTCAATTGTTCTCCCTCAATGCCGAGCCATTGGAAGCTAAGGCAAATTCTAACCCATCAATTAGCAAGTTAATACATGATTTCAAGGATCTATTTGAGCAACCAACTTCCCTTCCACCAAAAAGAACCTTGGACTATGCTATTCCCTTCAAAACTAATTCGAATCTAGTAAATCTTAAGCCTTGTAAGTATCCTCATTCTCAGAAAAATGAAATAGAGAAACAAATGGAAGAGCTTTTGAAAACCAACTTCATTAGGCATAGTTGTAGTCCCTTTTCTTCCCCCATTATCTTAGTTAAAAAGAAAGATGAGACCTCAAGAATGTTTATCGACTATAGACAACTCAGCTCCCTTACAATCAAAGATAAATTCCCAATTCCTATCATGGACGATCTTTTGGATGAGCTCCATGGTTCTCAATATTTTTTGAAGCTAGATTTAAGGCAAGGATACTATCAAATTCAAGTATTAGACCAGGATATCCACAAAACAGCTTTTAGAACCCATCATGGATACTATGAATTTGTGGTTATGCTATTCGGTTTATCAAATGCTCTTGCAACATTTCAAGAGTCTTTAAACCACTCTTGAGGAAGTTTTTACTTGGGTTCTTTGACGATATATTCGTGTATTGTCCTACATTGGACTCTCATATATCTCACCTTGGTCAAACAATGCACAAACACAAGCTCTTTGCTAAACTTTCCAAATGCTCCTTTGCTCAACCTTAAGTAGAGTACTTGGGTCCTGTAATATCTTGCAATGGGGTAGCCACTGATGCAACCAAGGTCCAAGCAATGAAACAGTGGCCCATTCCTACAACTCTCAAGCAATTGAGAGGATTTTGGGGGCTTAATGGTTATTATAGGAAGTTTATGGCTGGTTATGGGGTGCTAGCTAAACCTTTAATTGATCTCCTCAAAAAGGATGCTTTTGTGTGGTCTGATTCAGTCGAAGAAGCATTTGACAACTTGAAAGCAGCTATGTGTTCAGCTCAGTTCTTACAATGCCAGATTTCAGGGTGCCTTTCGTCCTTGAAACATATGCTTGTAGCAAAGGTGTGGGTGCAGTATTGTCTCAGAAGGGAAGGCCTGTGGCTTATCTTAGACAATCTTTCAGTCCCAAGCATTTAAAGTTGTCAATTTATGACAAGGAATACTTAGCAATCCTTATGGCAGTGCAGAAGTGGAGACATTACCTTGTTAGGACTTACCATCAAAGCCTTAAGTATCTACTTGAGCAAAAGATCACCACAAGAGTGAAACACAGGGGCCTTATGAAGATGCTGGGGCTGGATTATTCGATAGAATACTTCAGTGGAAGGGAAAATCAAGTAGCAGATGCTTTGTCAAGAAGGTAAGAAGAAATGGAACCAGCTTCTTGTCTTGTTATTTCTCTGGTTTTGCCTGCTTGGATGGAGGATGTTCACAAGTCCTATGATGGTTATACCATTGCTCAAGATTACATCACAGCTTTCAGCATTAATAATCCACTAGCTGTGGAATCTGATGTAACTGTAATCAATGGTATTGTAAGAATGAAAGGGAAGGTGTACATTGGTACTGCTATAGATTTGAGGAAGTAGGTTATCTTGGCCTTCCATGCTTCAGCTTTGGGAGGACACTCAGGAATTGATGGCACTTACCAAAGACTCAAGCAGTATTTTCAGTGGCCAGGCATGAAGAAAGAGGTGGTGGAGTGTGTTCAAGTCTGTGATGTGTTTCTACGCATTAAAAGTGATCATATGCCTTCTCAAGGGTTGTTTCATCCTCTTCCTGTTCCTGATAGAGCTTGGCAACACATTAGCATGGATTTTATAGAAGGATTGTCCAAGTCAGAAGTAAAAGAGATCATTTGGGTTGTGGTGGATCATTTCACTAAGTTCCTTAGTCATCCAATTTCAGCTAAAGGACTTGCTAAAGTGTTCTTGGAGAACATTTACAAACTTCACGGCTTGCCTCAGTCGATTATTTCAGACCGTGATAGGTTATTCACCAGCAATTTATGGCGTGAGTTATTCTTATTGTGGGGTTCTTCTCTTGCCTTAAGCTCTTCTTATCATCCTCAAATGGATGGCAAAATAGAAAGAGTGAATCAATGTGTAGAGCAGTATTTGCGAAGCATGACCTTCCTCCATCCTAAACATTGGCACAAATGGCTGTCTTTGGCTGAGTTCTGGTTCATTACACACCCTCATTCTTCCTTGGGAACAACTCATTTCAAGGCTCTCTATGGCTATAATCCTCCTTTTCCCATTGTGTCACGAACCCAAGGGTTGGTGGCGGGGGGATATTCACGAGGCTAGGCTCATGATTGGGAAATAGAGGCTTAGAGTTAAGGTGAGAGAGAGAAATTGGGTTAGAATTGAGATGAGAAGAGAAGGAGAGTTAGATGAGAAAGAATAAGAGAGAATAATAAGATGAGAAAGATAGAATAAACTCATGTATTTCATTGCAGTCGATAGATGATCATTACATTCCTAATCACCTCTATTTATACTAAAATGCTAGTACATATTCAAAAAGGAAAGTATATCTGAAATATCCGAATAAATCTGAAAATATTCTAAATATCTTAAAATATCTAAAATATCTAAGTATCTAAATAAAATTAGAAAAATATCTAAATTATATAAAATATCTAAAATAAATCTGAATTATAGAAAACTACCAAAGTAGAAGATCCTACAATATTCTAATATATTCTGGAATATCTGCCAAGATATTCCATGCACATGACATTCCCTTCCGCTTCAAGCCATCCTTGTCCTCAAGGATGAGATAACGGTATGTTATGATTCTTGTTCCGGTCCCGATTTTAGGAAAGTGTACCCATGCCCATGTCTTCTTAGCCTTCTTGTTGAAGTCCCTCCGTGTGATCTTGATCTTGGCATGGTGAACTTGACATATTTTTGCCAGGCAATGAGTTGAAGATGTCTTACCCTGAGTTGTTGATCTTTCCCTTGGACCCATGTGGTGCCGCGGTGCTGAACTTCTTAATGAATCAAGGGTTTCCTGAATCTTTATCGACGTTTCTGATGCCTCTGACCATGAAGTCCACAAATCAACAAAAGAGGACTTAACCGGCATTGTTATGTCATCACAGCCCAATTCTTGAGATTGTAATGGACTTTGTAGTACTAAATTCATAAGTAGCATCCCGGTTTCTGATTTCGAACTCATTGCCACTATGTCTTCATTAGTTATGATGTCAACATTGAAGTCATCTTCAAGTTCCAATGGATGAGGCTCGGTTGTTTCCTCAAGCATGGATTCTTCAACCAATTTACCCTCCTCAACGGTTATTATGTCTACTTCCTCATCAAGGATACCTTCGGTTTCCTCCAGGATGGTTGATTCATCTGGTTTGTCCACAATCCCCACCCCGTGGCCAATGTCAGGATGGCCTAGGCTGTGCGTGCACTTGTTCAACTTCTCGTTTATGGAATTGAGATTTGCTAGCACCTCCTCCAATTTCATTGCGATTTCCTTAAAGGGCTTGGAGAATCGAATGTCCATCATGCAACAATAGTCGTAGATGTTTCTTCCATTTAGCCGTTTAAGTGCACTCTCCGCGTCTTTCCTTGAATAAAAGGTCACAAAAGCTTCAACCCTCAAGGAAGTCATTGCGATGATTTCAATTTTATAAATCTAACCATAGGGAGAGAAGAGTTGGTTGAGGACACTTGTGGTGATAGGATACAGAAGATTTGAAATCTTGACAACAAGTGTAGACTCCCAATCTTTTCTTGCGGCCATGTTGTACGGTCTTTTTTTTTTTTTTTTTTGATACGGTAGTGATGAACGAAAACGTAAAGGATAGTTTGAGCCTCCGATCAAAAGATAGCTCTGATACCACAATGTCACGAACCCAAGGGTTGGTGACAGGGGGATATTCACGAGGCTAGGCTCATGATTGGGAAATAGAGGCTTAGAGTTGAGGTGAGAGAGAGAAATTGAGTTAGAATTGAGATGAGAAGAGAAGGAGAGTGAGATGAGAAAGAACAGGAGAGAATAATAAGATGAGAAAGATAGAATAAACTCATATATTTCATTGCATTCGATAGATGATCATTACATTCCTAATCACCTCTATTTATACTAAAATGCTAGTACATATTCAAAAAGAAAAGTATATCTGAAATATCCTAATAAATCTGAAAATATTCTAAATATCTTAAAATATCTAAAATATCTAAGTATCTAAATAAAATTAGAAAAATATTTAAATTATATAAAATATCTAAAATAAATCTGAATTATAGAAAACTACCAAAGTAGAAGATCCTAGAATATTCTAATATATTCTGGAATATCGGCCAAGCTATTCCATGCACATGACATTCCCTTCCCCTTCAAGCCATCCTTGTCCTCAAGGATGAGATAACGGTATGTTATGATTCTTGTTCCGATCCCGGTTTGAGGAAAGTGTACCCATGTCCATGTCTTCTTAGCCTTCTTGTTAAAGTCCCTCCGTGTGATCTTGATCTTGGCATGGTGAACTTGACATAATTTTGCCAGGAAATGAGTTGAAGATGTCTTACCCTGAGTTGTTGATCTTTCCCTTGGACCCATGTTGCCGCGGTGTTGAACTCCTTAATGAACTGCCTTGTCATTAAAATATGTGCGGGACATAAAACTCTTGAAAATATATATTGCCCAAGTTATATGCGCTTCTTGAACTGCCTCGTTAAAAAACCTTTTGCTAGGAAAAAACCCAGTGGGAAAAACCATAGCAGAGGAAAAAGAGTGCAGTACGTAATTAACACCTCTTCAGTGGCGCACATTAATCAAGGATGTTTTGGAGTTGGCGAATGCCAATCTTGTGCCAATTTCTTGAAAGTTTGCCATAGATGCTTTCTTGAATAACTCTTTCAGGTCCTTAAGTGAACATGTACTTCATCTTTCTTCAAGAAACTTGAGAGTAAAAATAATTTCTTCGAAGTGCACTAGCTCTATGAACTATCTTTTGCTTGAACTACGCAGACTTATCTTCATATGGTACTATCGGACTCCCCCAGATCGTTGGAAGCTTAAAATATGTAGGATCAAGGGTATTGATATCACCCAATCTCTACTTGCTCATAAAGCGCAAGTGTCTCAACAATAGCTGCAAACGTTAGTAGATTGCCAAAACACAGCAATGTAGCTATATAAAAAATGGCATATACTTGTCACTTACCTTATGTGGTTCAAATAAATAACCATTATTTGCATACAAAACCAATTGCAAGTTTAACATAACATTATAATGTATGTTGGCTGATCCATAGAGATAAATATTTAACCACACATCACATACTAGTGACAAGTTGACCAAAGAGGTCACACCTGGTTGTGTGACGGCTATATCAATGCATCACTTAAACCAAGATATAGTACTTTAAGGTCAGGAATTCATTCGTTACCTCATTGAGGACCGAAAAAGGTCTTTATGTGTATCAAGGAATTAAATAAAATTGAGGTACACAACAACATAATGAAATACTCAATTACCATACTGGTATGAGTTGACCAATAGAGTAACACTCTATCATATTAGTGCTCGATCTTCAGGTCGAGAAAAAATCTTTCCTTTTCCGAGATCCTCAATCTTGAGTTCTCAGTTTAGGTGCGTAACAGCCTTTTTAATCTCTTTGGGAGTTATAATGATATAAACATCTCTCTCTTTTAGTAGATATGTACTGTGGTTTTGAACTATATGCTTCTGGCATGTTTGGTCCTTCAGGGACTTTTATATAAATATCATCATACAAATAAGCTATTACCAATATATATATGATGCACATAGAGACCACCAGATCAATTGCATCCATTTCTCATACGTATGTCCCATCAATTTTTGGTCTCTATGATAAATCTTGGGATACAAATTGTGCTTTTCACCACCTCATTATTTTCTGCACCAACATTCACATGTAGCATATAGATTTTATTCTTTAAGCATTTGGACTTCAGTTCCACATGGCTAATTCAGCCTAAATTGCGTCTTTCCATTTTAGCCTACCATTTCTTTGTTGGCGGTCTTGAACAAACAATAATACAAGATTTTCAATTTCTTTGATCAGGGAGTAGCTACTATATATACAAACATCTGATCAATTTCGATTCCATAATATCCCATATTTCATAGAGATCTCTTTATCTTCAGAATTTCAATAGTTTTAGTCGTCTCAGGTAGCTTCAGGTACCTGATCACCTTGAGGAATTTTATTTATACATACTATTATCTTTGCAGATTTTTTCTCCTCAAGAGCTTCACAATAGATGGACCAGTCTATTGCTCCATTTTCTTTTCAAATTCAAATCTTTGGAACCGATATATTTACCACGCTTCTGGTGTGTAGTGGATGCATTAGAATATCACTCAACTGAGCTATTAATTCGAGCAGGAGCATATATAGTGGAGACATTATTTGGTCACCCTCTTTCCATTAGTGAATACATCTATGAATTGGCTTGCAATAATTTACAAGTGAACAATTCTTCGAACTTTTGGTTTGATGATGCATTCCACATAAATTTTCATTTTCCAATTTTCGTATTTCTCCTCCTCATTCTGGTAACCCTATTTTGTCAAATTGATAATTAGCAAACTATGCTGTAAAATGTTTCCAGTTAATATTTGCAGATATTTTTATCATAAATTTTAAGTCCCCTTATTTAGACCCATCTTTTCTCATTGAGGTGCAATAATTTGGACATACAGTATTTATAAATGGATTATGTATCTGGACCTTGTCAGAGATAAGTTATACTGGGGAGATCTATAATTAGTGCTGCAACATGTATCATAACATGTACCTACGTAAAATTTGGCAATAATAGTAATGGTCTAGGTATTCGCTGCAAGTGTTTAATAAGAAAATCTGTAAGACCCTCATATGTCTCTACGTGGGCTATGTGGCGATTCATCCCATACAATAATCATTAAATTCTTGGGATATAATTTCTCCTGCACTATCATACAATCTACGACTTGAGCTTATAGTCAGATCATTTATGCAAGGAGTTTTGCAAATGCCACATCACAAGTGTATTATCCAGACTCACGGAACCAACGGGTAGAGGCCTCTTTAGTATCATACCAAATGGGTCCACGTGATAAAATGATTGGCCAACATATGTCCCATTTAGCATTCTTTCAGATACATGGGACTCAAACTCAATTTCAATTGAGTATGATATAGTAATAACTTTTGCCTTTAGCAGCACAAGCAGCACATAAAATCTCATCAGGAGAAAGAATCTTCAGGTTCTTTAATGAGTGCCCATGAGAACTTTCAATAATTTCTCATCATCGTTACACCTGGATGGCCCAAATGGCCATGCCACAGGGTGAACATTTTGCAATCAGTTAACTTCTGGTTAACCACTGTATTTGATTCAATCGTGTTTATGTAAGTATAATATAACTCAAAAGAAAGTGCTGACAATTTTTCTATTATTTTCTTTCTTCCTGAAGTAAGCGATGTGATATAAAGATATTCTTTATCGCCCTCATTTATTGCCTCAATATGACAACTATTGCGATGAATATCTTGAAAACAGATCAAGTTTCTCTGTGATCTACTGAAAAATAGAGCATCGCTTATGTTTAGTTTTGTCTCTTCAGGGAATATAATATGTGCTCTTTCGGAGCCTTCAACCAAATTTGAAACACCCGATATAAGAATCTTCTAGTTCTTGAATGGGTGCGAGAATTTCAACGATTCTCTTAACCATATTTATACGCGGATGACTTAAATAGTCATGTCATAAAATAAAAGTCTTTTGGGTCTATTAACTTTTAGTTAGCTATCCCAACGGGTATATCAGAATTAAATATTGTTTCTTCAGGAAATATGATATATGCTGTTCTGGAGTCTTTAAATATCAAATAGATTGGCAGAGAAATATAGCCATATAAATAACTGATAATAAGTAGGTAGCATAGCCTACCATATGGACAACAAATAATAAGTAGGTCATATAGCCGACCATATAAATAACAGTTAATAAATAGGCGGCATAGCAGACCATATAAATAATGAATGAGTAATAAAAAAAATAGGCGGTTTAACCAGCCATGAATATGCAAAGTAGAAAATACGAAAAACTAAAGTTTTTCTTTTTCCTTCATCTCCTTGTCATTAGTGGACTTCTTAAATTTTGGTCCATTCTAGGTACCAAGTACTAGTTATTATGACTACGGCTATAACCTCTTCCACGGCCCTAACCATGTCCACGTTTACAACCTTGGCCATATCCCTGCTGGTCACATGTCGAAGCATTCACTTCAGGGAATGGTTCCAATCCAGTTGGTCGTGTCTAATGATTTTTCATCAATAATTCATTGTTTTGTTCAGCAACGAGGAAACAAATATCAACTATGAGTGTTTTTTAAATTCTCGTTCTCGATATTGCTACGACAGGAGCATATTCGGAACATGAAAAGTAGAGAATATTTTCTCTAACATATCCTCCTCAGTAATATTTTCACCGTATAATTGTAGTCGGGAGGTAATACTCAATACTACAGAGTTGTACTTGCTTATAGTTTTAAAATCCTGCAACCGCAGGTGAATTCATTCATTGCGAGCTTTAGGGGGGATCATAGACATTTCATGATTAAACCTCTCCTTTAAATTTAGCCAAAAGATATACGGGTCCTTTACTGTAATATACTCAGCTTTCAATCCTTCAGGGATATGATGCCTGAGAAATATCATTGCTTTTGACGCAATCCTGCAGGGATGCACTATTACCCCTTTTAACTGTCCGAGATTCACAACATCAGGGTGGATCTCAAAATTAAGGGTCTAAGGCAAATAATGTTTGCCAGATATATTAAGAGAAATAAACTCAAGATTAATAAAATTATAAATCACAAAGATTAGGAAAGGTAAACTTACCTCAAGCTTATATAATCTTTGTCTGGGTAGAGAATCGTGCTTATAACGTGTGTAAAATTATAGATATATTATACTCTATAGGATGGTAATAAAAATATAAACCCAAATATAATTAACGAAAAGTAACAAGTATTTTGTATCAGAATGAAACTATTTTATTTAATTTGTTTTCTCTCTCTTCTCGTTTCACTCGTTTCATTCTTTCTCTCTTTTCCTTTTCTTTCTTTTTCTTTCTTTTTTTCTCCTTTCTCTTGTTGTTTGCTGGGTATTCACATATATAATACAAAAGGAACCGCAAACATGAGATGATGGGTTACATTTTTAACACTTGTCATATTTTACCCCAATATTTATTTATATATATGTATTTGTATATATACGTAAATAGGTATTTTATATAATTATTAATTTCTATAATATTGGATAATATCCAAACTCGACTCTAAAATTTGTACCCAAAAAATATCCAATATTTACAACACTTTTATTGTTTTACAGTTAATAGTTACTTGAAAATATATTTTTGATTATTTGACATGCTAATTTAAAAATATTTGAAGTAGCTAATAAAATATGTTTCTAAATAAAATGTTAACTTTCACTGGACCTTTTAGGGCTAACCCACGGAGTTGGAACATACGAGATCTGCGTATGAGCCCAAGTGAGGTTTCCATTCTAAAAGCTATTGATATTAGGTGAAGTAACCTATTAAACTTATAAATCGATCTCTTCACTCTCTAACAATCTAATTTATAAGCTTGCTCACATGTGAAGTCTCAATACTTCACCTCACATGAGAGTCTACGACAAACGCACCACTCGCCCTCTCTAATCCAGTTGGATCCAACATCCATGGGAGAGGCCTTTGATACCGAGTTAAATTCTGTCCAAATGGAATGGAATCCGAGGTAAACTATTTGCGAAAATGCTCTTTATTATTAGAGAGAATCTAGTGGATAGTCAATATGAATACCAGGGTGGAGATTGTTGGATCTTAATTGGTACTCATATGGCCTATATCATGCCTAAATATAAGATTTAGGATAAAATGAGCTAAAATAAGCTTAGATATATAATAGGCTTATTACAATGGCTGAAAATGCATCACTTGTACTGCAATTAGGCTCAAAAACGCTGCGTTTGGTTCATGTGTTAATGTAATTGCAAAGGTGTAAATAATTACAACTTTGAGCGCGAAAATGTTCTGATTTCAAAATCTGTGTCATTTGGTCGTTGCCCATTTTGCCCCTGCCCTTTTGCTCCTGACCATACTTGCCTTTCATTACAGCTGTGACGCTTGTCTCTCATTACATGCTCTAGATTTTAGATGTGATGCTTTCTGGACCGTCAGATTTGTGTTTCTTAAGGGGTAATCTAAGCCATCCATCCAAAGTTAATCAATGGTTGTGATTAAGATCTGGGGTTAGCACACATATGAGGTGGTATAGCGGTGTTTGAGGTTGAGATTTTTTTAGGTAAGTGGTTCTCATTTTCCAAGTTTGTTTCCCCTTTCTTTCAGTCTTTTCTCTTTCCTGTAGCTCTCTATGGGCGAAACCCTGATCCTAAACCTCTTCTTAGAGTATTTTCATGGCAATTCCAAGTTTAAGAGCCTAGATCCATGGTGGCTATTTCCTATTGGTCAGAAGCCGTTGCAGATTAGGGTTACTTTTGTAGGTTTCTAACTTAGAAGCCATGTATCTATGTTTGTAATTATGTTCTTGCTTTGTAATTTGGTTGTAGTTTGTCTATAAGTTGTAATAATCATTATTACAGTGGAAATCCCTCTAAAAATAGGGAGCCAAAGACTAGGAACATCTTGTTAGGGTCTAAATCACATAAAAATCTGGTGTTTTTATTTCATTGTTCTCAGTTCTTGAAATCTTGTGTCTGTAATTCGTTATCTTTGCTTTTCATGGCTTGTATCCCATTTAACATTAGCTATCTCACCTAAATCGCTAACGTTAAATTTTATACATGAGATACAAATGTAAGCCCAAGTTTCATCCTTAAACCAATTGTCAATAGGTGGAGTAACCCATTACATTTATAAATTGATTCTTCACTCTCACAACTTCTATGTAGGATTCTAATTAATAGACTTACATGTGGAGTCTCATCTTAAATAATTTGTTTAATTGTCTCAACATAAAGAGTCGGTTCCCAAAATAATGCTAAAAAATAAAAAAATTAAAAAAATAATGCTGAAAAAAAAATATTTCCAAATCTACTGTTGAACGGCGTTTGCAAAACGCGTTTAAATTTCAATAAAATCGGATAAAAAAATGTGGGTTATATCAGTATAAACCGCGTTTACTAAACGCGGTTTACCTTAATATAAACCGCGTCTACTAAACGCGGTTTACATATAAACCGCGTCTACAAAACGCGGTTTAACGTCAGCAATTCAAAAGCCCCTCTTTTTCACTTATACTAACCATTATGTTGCAATTCTTCAATTTTTTGTTCGTTTATAGTTTTTATTATGCCGCAATTTGTGATGATTATCACATTGATCTCATGTCTCTTTTAATGAAGCTCCAACATCATAAGTGGAGGTCAAATAATTCCAATAATAGTACTTGAAAGATCTCCAGTGTATAAGCAAAAGAAAGGAGGAGGCGAACGACGTGACTGGTGGTGGGTTAACGAGAAAGAGGCAGAGAGACGGTGAAAGCAGCGGAGAGAATACGCGTGAATTAGATAAACCTAGTAAACCGGGTCACAAAAACGCGGTTATAACAACAGAAAACCGCGTCATAAAGACGCGGTTTTAATAATATAACCGCGTCTTTAAGACGCGGTTTTATTAATATAACCGCATCTTTAAGACGCGGTTTATGCCAATAGTAAACGCTTTTTTTGGACGCGGTTTATCAAAGCCGCGTTTAGTAAACGCGGTTCAACAGTAGATTTAGAAATATTTTTTTTTCAGCATTATTTTTTTAATTTTTTTATTTTTTACCATTATTTTGGGAACCGACTCCACCATAAAGGTATAAATACACCAAAGTCATTACATTTAAAAATTAATAGTAAATACAAGAAAAATTCATTTGCTGAAGTTTAAGACATCAGAGTACAAGAGGAAAAAAAAAAAAAGGAATGCATAACATAAATAGGGTAAATTAAAAAAACACTCCTATATTTCTTACTTCAGAAATAGAAAACTTCAAGTAGAACTAAAAACTTAGCCCCTCACTTTTGAAAATCCTCATTTACCCACGTTGACTCTCTCTTTTAAAACCTCACTTTTAAAACCTTAGGACCCCCTCATAAAACTCAAATCAAACATTTAACTTTCTCCTTTGATGGCCAAAATGATAAATAAAAAAAAAAAACTTGGGATAAAATGACGAATGTTATAAAAGTGAGAGGCCCAAGTATTTCGTGTTGTTTATAAGGGGTAGGTATTCTATTATTAAAACAAAACAACTCTTGAGATTCGTCTGGCAATTGCAAAAGTAATTAGTTTTTAAGGTTTTTTATATTTTACCACCTAAGTTTTATTTTATTTATCTTTTAACCACCTAAATTTTTTTTTTTTTTTTTCCTTTCAGCCACCTAAATTTTTTTTTTTTTTGGCTTTTAACCCCCTAAAAAATTTTCTTAATTGCAAATGACCACCGGATGGAATATTCTATTGGAAATAATATAACATTCCATACAATTTTAAATTATTATATGATGTATAGCTTTTAACTCACCTCTTTGAGTGATATTGAAGAGTTAATACGTGAAAAAATACCCTAAGTGTTCCTCATAATTTTAGTATTATTTACAAATAATCACCTCTATTTTATGATTTATAGCTTTTAATCACCTATATTTTATAATATATAGTTTTTGATCACTAAAATTGAGAATGAACATGAAATATTTCAAAATTAGATAGAATATTCTAATTTTTCTAACGGGATATTGCATATGGTGGTCATTTGCAACAAAAAAAAAATTTTAGGTGGTTAAAAAAAAAAAAAAATTGGTGGTTAAAAGCTAAATGGCATAAAACCTAGGTGATAAAATGTAAAAAATCCTAATTTTTATATTAATTTTCTAAAATATCAACAAGGTTAATATTCATATGGACCCTCTGAACTATTGGTCAAAATTAAAGTGACCCCTTAAACTTTCAATTTCTTCAAAGATACCCCCTGAACTATTGGTCAAATTTAATGTGACCCCCGAATTTTAAATTTCATCAAAGACGCCCTGAACTATGGTCAAAATCAACCCCCCCCCCCCCCCTAAAATTGAGAATGAACATGGAATATTTTAAAATTGGATGGAATATTCTGTTTTTTCTAACAGGATATTGCATATGGTGGTCATTTGCAACAAAAAAATTTTTTAGGTGGTTAAAAAAAAATGGTGGTTAAAAGCTAAATGGCATAAAGCCTAGGTGATAAAATGTAAAAAACCCTAATTTTTATATTAATTTTCTGAAATATCAATAAGGTAATATTCATATAGACCCTCCAAACTGTTGGTCAAAATTAAAGTGACCCCTTAAACTTTCAGTTTCTTCAAAGACACCCCCTGAACTATTTGTCAAATTTAATGTGTCCCCCGAATTTTAAATTTCATCAAAGACGCCCTGAATTATGGTCAAAATCAACCCCACAAAAAAAAAAAAAACTCTTATTTTCATCAAAGGCACCATGAACTATTAACTAAAATGCCGCCCCAATTTTAAAACTTATATCAAAGATATTTAAAATAATTTTAAAAATTCAAATAAAATTTGGTTGAGATATCCTTAGAATTAATAATATAAGTTTCAGATGTCTTGAGTTCTCAAAATATTTTTACAATAACTTAAACTTTGGTAATTTTATTTATATATACAATCCCGATAACTCCTTTGGACTTGACACTTAAAAAATAATATAATTAAAGGTAAAAATTTCATTTATATATGAAACAATCTTGCATACCAAACAATATTTAAATTAACTTTAAAAATAAGAATACTGTTTTTTTTAAAAAAAGATATTTATTGATAGCTCTAGGGAGTTTTATTTTATTTAAATTTTTTAAGTATTTAAAATTATTTTAAGTGTAAATGATTGTTAAATTACATTTGAGGTATTTTCTGTTTATTTCATTTGCCACATTAACATAATTTAGCAGAATTTTAATGAAGTTATAGGAAAAATACTTCAAAAAAGTTCTAAAAGTTTAGGCTAACTCAAAAATATTTTAAAATCTTAAAGCACATGTAAAATATGTTACCAAATGTTAGAATAACTTAACCAAATTTTCTGACGTTTTATAGTTATGGATGTCTTTTGATAAAATTTGAAGTTAGGGGATGAAGTTTGTATTTTTTAAAAGTTTGGAGGGTGTACTTAAAGTAATTTAAAAGTTGAGGGGTTACATTGATTTTAACCAATAGTTCGGGGGACATATATGAAATTAGAAGTTGCGCCGGGGGAGGGGTGTCACATTGATTATGACCAATAGTTCAAAGGATGCTTTTGATGAAATTAAAAATTCTACGGATCACTTTAATTTTGTGCAATAGTTTGGAAGGGCCTCCATGATATTATTATCCTATCAATAAAGGCAGAGTAGGACAACTCTATGCTGAGTGTGTATATATATATATATATATATATATATATTGTGGGTTATTTAACGGTCCCTGTATTTTTCTCATTTTATCAATTTAGTGCTTATATTTTTAATTTTGTTATAATTTAGTCCCTCAAAAGTTAAGTTATTGACATAATTTTTAACAGATAGTCATGTTAGATTCAAGTAGTACACCAAAAATTCATCTTTTGACTCAATTAATCCAACTCTCAATCGAACCATTAAAAATTTCACATAAATTTTATGCTAGTGACCAAACTGAAACAATATCAATTGTACAAGAACTAAATTAGCAGAGTTTAAAGTATAAAGAATAAATTTATTCAATAAGTACTAGCCTGAAAAACAAAACTTTAAAGTTTAGTAGTGTAGAGGATAAAAATAAGTAGGTCAATATTAAAATAAAATAACGAAACAATAACAAAAATTAAATATAAATTCATATCATCACATCCAATCACCCCTTTTTCTCTCTCCTCTCTCCTGGTCTTCCCCCCTTTCCCACGTATCTCTCTCTCACTTCACTCATGACCCCCCTCTTTCTCTCCTCTTATCTTCTTCCCCACACCAACACCCCTACCGCCTCTCTCTCTCGGTCATCTCTCTCTACCGCCTGACACCCTTACCCCCGACCACCATGACCCGGTACTACCGGACACCATCTCCTTTACAGGCCCCCACGTCCCGACACCAATGACCACCATCACCACCGGTACCGTCCACACCTCTACTGCCTCCATCCCTGACCTCTACCGCCTGACCCGGCTACCGCCAAGCACCGGTACCGACCGGCACCATCTCACTCTCTTTTCTCGGTCTCCCTCACCCTCTCTCCTCTACCAGCCACCATGACCCGGTACCGCCGACCACCTCGGCACCACTACCGCCTCCCTCTCTCGCCCGGCTACCGCCACCACGACCCGGTACCGCCGACCACCTCGAAAACTACCGCCTTCCTCTCTCACCCGGCTACCGCCACCACGACCCGGTACCGCCGACCACCTCGACAACTACCGCCTCCCTCTCTCACCCGGCTACCGCCACCACGACCCGGTACCGCCGACCACCTCGGCACCACTACCGCCTCTCTCTCTCACCTCTACCGCCTGGCATCCTCACTGGTACGACCACCTCGGTACCGACCACCATCTCTCCCTATAAATACCCCATTCTCCCTCTCCTCACACAAAGGCACAAATAGCCTCCTTTCTCTCTCCTAACAACCCAACAACACAACAACCCACCTTTCTCTCTCCTCTTACTCCGGCTAACCCCCAACCGCCTTGCTGGCACACCTCCGGCCATGCGCCGGCCACCTTGCCGATATGGCTCCGACCCTCGCCGCCGTTCTCTTCTCCGGCCACCTCGCCAGCCCTTTGGCTGTTGTTTCTCTCTCTCCAGGCCCATAAGGCCCTATGTCGGCCACCTTGCCAGTACGGATTCCGACCACCAGCTGCCAAGGACCCCCTCCGTATACGATAAGTATTTATTATTGTTTACTTTACGTTATTTACTTATCATATATTATTATTATTATACCTTTGCTAACTTAGGCATCGGAGGGGTCTCCCACGGGCGAACCCGTGGGTCCCTCTAACGGCCTTCTTTATTTTTGCAGGGGAGCCCGGGTTAAACGCGCCAGCAGCTGCTTTCTCAAGCGAGGGTTGAGTCCCGCTCTCATCTAGAACCTGACCAAAAAATCCCGAAATAATAGGCGCCGTCTGTAGGAAAATAGCTTGCTAGCGTTTAGCCTGGTATCCCGTGCAAATCACCTAAGACCCTCACAAGACTGGGGGCTACAGTACCCGTTTAACCTCAGATAAGTCTCTAATATCAACTTTTCTCTGTTTATTTGCCTTCTAATACCTCTGAAATAGGATTTTAGATGTAAGTTGTTAGTAAATTTGAGGCAAGTTTAACTTCTAAATTTAAAAGAAAATAATAACAATAATAAAAAATAAAAAATTCGTAGCTAAAAAAAAAAAGAAAAAAGAGAAAGTTTGGGTTGTTTGTCCAATTCTATTTATTGCAAGCATTTATAATGTCTACACTGGTGCAAGTACTCGTACTGTAATTTCAATATTAGCTGTACGAGGAGACTATAAATAAGTTAAGTTTCAAAAATTATTATTAAAGTTTGCCGTTTGTATCGTAAGAATAATATACTTTAAAATTTACTGTTTATGTATAGATCCTCAAACACACGTTCAAGGATTGTTAGTTTTACAAGTCAAAATATGTCGTTCAAATTTCACACCTAACTCCATCCAAATCGGAAGAATCAATCTTGAATAGACGAGTAAACCGTACTAACTGTAAATATATAAAACTAAATGCAACTCTTTTGATAAAAAATGCCACACAGAAGAAAAATGAGACCAATTTTCTCCTAAACTAGACATAAGGGCGTTTTAAAGTTAATTGTTTCTTTCTTATTCTGTGCCCCACATATTCATGGATGTCACATAGCTAGAAATTTAGTACCGAAGTCGAGCTGCGTGTTCGACCATATTACAAAGTGACTTTGCGTTTCACACGAGTTCTAGTACATATAAAAGAATGAATTGTGGGGATAATGAATTCCTCTGGACGTTAACTATTCTCTAATTTCGGTTTGAACACCAGATAAGTTCTAGATTTGACTTTATTTTTATGTCTTTTTCTAATACATTTAGAGTAAGACTTCAAGTCTGAATTCTCCAGTAAATTTATAGCAAATTTCCATTTAACTTCACAACGTGTCATGAGCTTCGGACTATATTATGGGTATTTTTCATAATATTTTTAATCTTAAAGTTCAAGCAAAATCTGTAGAAACTTTTTAGTTTTAAATTTTATAATAAAATTAACAGCATATCTTGAGCTTTAAAGCATGTTGTAGTTGCTTTTCATGATATTCTCACTTCAATTATAAATAAATTATTTTATCAAGATTTCCTGTCTTAGATTTGCGGCAGTACACGATTTGTATTGCTTCCGTTTCCCGAAAATTGCTCACTAAATTTTTTATCTAACTAAAGTTGCTCTAAGTTAATTCCAACCCAGCCCATATATCTTGAGTAGATATGTGATTAAATTCAAAAAGCTGGGTCGGACTTTTATTAAGTTTATCATTCACAGGGGCCACTATATTAATGACTTTTATTAAGTAATCCCTGTTCTTGATTGGGAGTAAGAGAAGTCTCATCGCATGGAAAACTTTACTGCATAGTGTTTAAGTTTGAATATACTCATTTCTTAATTTTTGCTATTCATATAGCTTAAATTTGTGCCAAATATGATATTTCAAAATATGTTAACCCATACATTAATAACAATCAAAGTAGACTAGAATGTTGTTACAAGTAAAGGCGGCAGAGTCCTTTATCAAAAAATGACCTAAATAAAGTAAAATTTGAGCCAGGTAGACGACCACCGCCAGCCGCCTAGTATAGAGGTGACGCCCTTCAAGGGCTCCCTTATATAATAACGTTTCCGTCCTTGAATTAGGCGAACGCCAAAATAGCGCCAATGTTAATCTGTGATGCAAAAATCTGTAAACGAAGTTGCGGTGACCAACCAGTGTCGCTTGGCGTCATTAGTAAAGACTCGTTAATGAGAACTTTACCGCTAATAAGGGAAGGCTTAAACCACCATGAAGTAAACTTCATAATGTCAACCAGGCACCTTGCCAATAAATTTGGCTGCACTCATAGGCTTGATTAGCCACAACCGCTGTTGAGCTTGGCCAGATAGCCTCGCCAACTCCTTGACCGAGTAGCTTGTCAGTAAAAGCCATCGTAAGTGACTCGTTAAAGCCAACTGCAAGGCTAGCTAAAGCCTCGTCTAATAACTTGGCCTTGCACTATTTACCTCGATTAGGTGCAACCGCCCATCAGGTCGGCTGTGTAGCGACGATAGCCTATCCTTACCTTAGCAATGCCGCCCAAAGCTGAGGGCTTCGCCAATGATAATGCGTGAGGCCAAACCCGCCAAAGTTTACCTCTCGGGTGTCCAACTTAATCGGAACACTGCCAATGAGCATGATAGAGGGTCTGTTAGTGGGGACGTTGCCTTCAATACCCCAATATTTGAGCTACCGCCAACTTTGTTGGTAACCGCTCTTTTAAAGCTTCACTACTTACCTTTCAACTTAGTAAAGAAAAAATTTACCACTAGTTGGGCAACACCAACCAACCGTACCGTAGGCTACCATAGGTAACCCATGGACAGCTTCCAAATGAATAAACTGTGAAGCTACCACCAGTAAGCTTGACTAGATCTTAACTCCAACGAACTTGGCCGGGTGGCCTCGTTAACCCCTTTAGCGGGTAACACACGGCCACGCAATTTAAAAGGGGTAACCACTAATGACCTTGGGAATAAACCCTCAAAGGTAACAGCGGGGTCACCAAGTGGTGCCCTCCACCAATTCGGCCAAAACCCGACCGTTGCTGAAATCGGTGCAATACGCACAACCAACCAAAGATGGCCACGCAATATCACCGACTGAGCCCGGCTGTTAACAGCCTCAACACTCTCGGATAGACAGTAACGCCAAAGAACTTGGCCCGGTATTATGCCCGATACCCTTGCCCTGGCGCTGTCAACACAAGGATAGCCATAAATACACCAGGACACTCGCCTTGGCTCATCTGCTTGCCAATAGAGAGTTTGATACCCTGGGGATTAAGGATAAAGTCTTAAAAGATCCCTTACCTTTAGGATTCAAGGGGCGTGTTACTCCTTAGACTTACAACGATGTAAAAATAAGTCTAGCATTTTTAAGCAAGACACGAGTAGGCCGCCAGCCATGCTCAATTAACAAATACGTATAATTGCATCTTTATTAATACTTTTACACACCTGAATAGGATGCCTACTCAAATTGCCTCTCGGCAATTATAAAACTTACCGTTCCGCAATAATGAAGAACAACAATATTTACTTAATAGCGGGGGACGCAACGTTCTCCATATAATCTTACGTAATCTGTCTTTTTGTGTAGAAAATTACCTGATTAACGTTACCTATGGGATTTGCATTCAACCCGGTCCTTGATTATAAACCGGGGGCTTAGAATTTTTTATGATTTGCACTTTTTATGTGAATCACGTTCTCAGTACAATTTACGTGATATATGTCACTTATGTGATTTATGTTTAGCCTAACTCCTTACTTGGGGCTAGGGATTTGATGTTTCCTATGTAATGAGCTAAGGCTTTGACGTTTCTTATGAAGTTTATGTTAACTTAGCTTCAGGACAAGAACTAGGAATTAGAGTCATCATCCGCGAGTAACCTTCACCTAGCGTAAAAGTTCGTTGTTCTACGAATGGTGGGCGGTTGACTTCCACCAAACGTGGAAGTACGCGACCATGTTGTTCTGTTCCAGCTGAAAAAGAAAGCATGAAGTTGTGAGGCGGGTAACTTTCACCTAACATGGAGTCTCACGGGCAGTTAGCTTTTGCCTAATGCAAACCCCGCTCGGTGGGCCGACACACCCACCATCACTTATGTTGGACCCCACTAACACCCCTTTGAGTCTTAACCTTGCATCTAGACTACCCGTGCCCTTCTCAATGCCACAAGTCCTTCACAGTGTCGGCTAGCTCCTAGGAGCAGACTGATGTAGTCCTACTCCGGAGCAGCACGTAGGGGCCGCAAAGTCCCTCAGGCGCACCTCGTGTTTGAGGTCACTGTCCTTATGGGGAACTCACGCGATCCCGCACAAGTAGCATTCCACTGACTCGGGAGGGCAACCATCTCGTAGCATGTGTCGAACTTGGGTGCCCATTGACATATGACCAACGGCCCCTTCCTTTACCCTCAGACACGGTGCTACCACATCCGTGCCATCAAGCCACGGGACCAGTAAATGGGGTTGGTGCACACTGCCACGCACAAAGAGGCTCGAGCATCACAAGTGCTCTCGCCAATGGAAGGTTGAATCCTACAAGCTGGAGCGCGTCGACATTGTGCTGCGTAACACAAACGAGGGACCAAGCCCTTTTTGGACAAATTATGCGTACTGTTGGCCCTCGGCCCACCACTTTGTGTATAGAGCGCCCTGTTTGTGTGGGAACCTCATGACACCCTCATAGCTGCACTGAGGGCCGACCCTGTTACAGGGGTCAACCATCTAGCACCTTTATTCGGGGTTGGGACACTTGATGCCCCAAACCCGACTTCAACGACCTGTGTCTTCTTTAACCAAGGAACTTTCACAACCGGGACGTGACTTGCGGCACGGCACGGCATGGCACGCAGCATTGCTTGCATACAGCACACGACACTGGGCCATGCACACCGATGCAAATGTGCGTGTACGAAACATAAAGGCACACCGTGTCCACAATCGGACCGTGCCTGTATGTCAAAGCTATTGTCCTACAATACGGCTTACAAAATACATGTGGGCTATTTACGGTACGTCCCAACCTAGGTAACGACCGGGGGCTTGGAACTTATGACTTGTCTTCTCACGATATGCTCCACCCTTGTTGACAACTAGGGATTGCTGTTAATTACTAAACTAGAGGCTCTTATCTAACGGCAAGAACTTAAGTTAACTTTAAATTAACAAGGATTAACCACAACTGTCTAAAAGTTCAAGTAAAAAGAACTAGGCTTAAAACAAGAAGTTAAACATAGCCGAGGCATCAAGCAGGGGGCTCCCCTAATAACGATGTTACCACCCTCGGACTAGGCGAGCACCCCTAAAAGATGCGCCAATGACCACGCATAGGGTACTATTTGCTAACAAACATAGCAGAGAACCCACCAACGGGGACGTTATCCTCAACGCCTCAAAGACTAGAGCTACCGCCAACAAAGTTGGCAAAAGCTCTTTAAGAACATCATTACTCACCTTCTAACCTGAGTAAAGAAGAAATTGCTACAAAGTGAACCAATACCAATGGTGCCATAGACTAGCATGAATAACCAACAACGCTAAGGCAAGTGAGCTTAGGAACCACCGCCAACCAGCTTGGCTTTTCCTCCAGCCATCCTAGCGGAAATTCTATGCTAAGTGTTACCGCTAGGTTTTGGGTACTAGGAGGAAAAACTAATAGCACGTGCGCCACCTTAAATCGACAATGCTTTAAATTACCATGAAAAGCATTTAACGCCAACAACTGCAAAAGGCCGCCCACAACCCACCAACAATATTGGTGGAGGGTCTTCCAAAAAACGTGTGGTCGTTAACAGGGTCAGCTGGGTGCCACCGCCAATAACTTAGATGTACGATGCCACCCACAAGCTTAACCAACTATAGCTATTAACGAGCCTACCCAGACCACCCCGTCAACCTCATAAAGGGGTAACGCGGTACTAATATCATAAAAGGTCATGGCCAACGAGCTTGGCGATAATCCTTCAAACTCAATAGCGAGGTCGGCCTTGCGGTACCGTCCGCCCATTTGACTAAGCCTTACCATTAATAAGTTTGGTAAGCCATGTACCGCCTAACAGGACGGCTATGCCGTACCACCAACAAAGTTTGACTAGTAACAGCCTCAAGCGCGCTCGGCCAAGCAATGCCACCAAAAAATTTGGCTTAATATTATGGCTAATGCCCTCACCCAGGTGTTATCACCAAAAAGGTGACGGTAAACTCTCCAAGACACTCGTCTTGGTTCATCCATCCTATAATTAAGAGGCTAATGCTCTTGCAGCTAAGGACGAAGTCTCAAAACACCCCTTATCTCCACAACTCAAGGGACGCATTATTCTTTAGACTTACAGGGCGCCTCTTAGCGCCTAATGAAGTCTGCCACTGTTTTATGAGGCAGGCACAAAATACAAGGCATGCTCATTAACAAACACACAGTTGCATTCTTATTCACAGTTTTATACGCCCGAACCGAATGCCCACTCGAGTTGCCTCTTGGCAACTACGAAATTTACCGTTCACCAAGGATGATTGGCAATGGTATACATATAGCAACTAATGACATAATTATGTTGAGACCTAGTCCCTAAACTGGGGGCGGGGAGCTTAACGCTTTTTTATGACTTATGTGAATTACGTGCCTAATATGATCTACGTATTCAATGCTCCTTATACGGTTTATGCTCAACCTAGTCCCAGAATTGGGGGCTTGGAGGTGGGAGCTTAACGTTTTTATGTTCTTTATGTGATTTATGCTCAACCCAATCCCTAGCCGGGGGCTGGGGGCTATATGTTCCCAATATGATTTACACTCTGGACGCGATTTGCGTGATTGACATCCCTTACGTTTCACCTAGCTCCTTGTGTTAACTCAGCCCCAAAATAGAGACTGAGAGCTGGAATTGTCCTGGCAGCTTTCGCTTAACTCGAAAGTTCGCGGTAGTATAAGTCCCTTGAACAATGGGGGCTTGGTCTTCTTGCTCAAATGGAAGTAAGGGAGCAAGAAGAGGTGGGGCGGTTATCCCTCACCTAAAGTGAAGGAACTGCTTGGCTTTCACCTAATGTGAAGGCTTTGGTATGCTAAGTCCCTTGAACAATGGGGGCTTGGTCTTCTTGCTCAAATGGAAGTAAGGGAGCAAGAAGAGGTGGGGCGGTCATCCTTCACCTAAAGTAAAGGAACCACCTGGCTTTCACCTAATGTGAAGGCTTTGGTATACTAAGTCCCTTGAACAATGGGGGCTTGGTCTTCTTGCTCAAATGGAAGTAAGGGAGCAAGAAGAGATGGGGCGGTCATCCTTCACCTAAAGTAAAGGAACCGCCTGGCTTTCACCTAATGTGAAGGCTTTGGTATACTAAGTCCCTTGAACAATGGGGGCTTGGTCTTCTCGCTCAAATGGAAGTAAGGGAGCAAGAAGAGGTGGGGCGGTCATCTTTCACCTAAAGTAAAGGAACCGCCTGGCTTTCACCTAATGTGAAGGCTTTGGTATACTAAGTCCCTTGAACAATGGGGGCTTGGTCTTCTTGCTCAAATGGAAGTAAGGGAGCAAGAAGAGGTAGGGCAGTCATCCTTCACCTAAAGTAAAGGAACCGCCTGGCTTTTACTAATGTGAAGACTTTGGTATGCCAAGTCCCTTAAAATGGGAGCTCGGTTTTCTTGCTCAAATGGAAGTAAGAGAGCAAGAAGAGGTGGGGCGGTCATCCTTCACCTAAAGTGAAGGAACCGCCTAGCTTTCACCTAATGCAAAGAACATGCAGGCGGTAAACTCTCACCGGTTTGAGAGCCCGCGGTTTTTTGGCCCCATCTAACACGGGGGCGGTTGTGTGTCCCATCTAACATCAGGGACGGGCGGTAAACTCTCACAGGTTTGAGAGCCCGCGGTTTTTTGGCCCCATCTAACACGGGGGCGGTTGTGTGTCCCATCTAACATCAGGGATGGGCGGTAAACTCTCACCAGTTTGAGAACCTGCGGTTTTTTGGCCCCATCTAACACGGGGGCGGTTGTGTGTCCCATCTAACATCAGGGACGGGCGGTAAACTCTCACCTGTTTGAGAGCCCGAGGTTTTTTGGCCTCATCTAACACGGGGGCGGTTGTGTGTCCCATCTAACATCAGGGACGGGCGGTAAACTCTCACTGGTTTGAGAGCTCGCGGTTTTTTGGCCCCATCTAACACGGGGGCGGTTGTGTGTCCCATCTAACATCAGGGAGGAGCAGTAAACTCTCACCGGTATGAGAGCCCCCGGTTTTTTGGCCGCATCTAACTCGGGGGCGGTTGTGTGTCCCATCTAACATTAGGGATGGGCGGTAAACTCTCGCCGGTTTGAGAGCCCGCAGTTTTTTGGCCCCATCTAACACGGGGGCGGTTGTGTGTCCCATCTAACATCAGGGACGGGCGGTAAACTCTCACTGGTTTGAGAGCCCGCGATTGCGTGTACCCCACCTAACTTCGGGGTTGATAATATTCAGTCAAGCCATAAGCCCTTCTCAGGCTGGTGAGACACACTTACGCTATAAGCCCTTCTCAGGCAAGCAATACTTAAACCTACGCCATAAGCCCTTCTCAGGCTAGTAAGGCGCACTTACGCTATAAGCCCTTCTCAGGCAAGCGGTACTTAAACCTACGCCATAAGCCCTTCTCAGGCAGGTAAGCCACATTTACTCTATAAAGCCCTTCCCGGGCAGATAAAACATATTTGAGCCATAAACGCCTCTTTGGTAGGCGACTTGCACTCCAACATGTATCGGCGAACGAATTACGCATTAGCCAACATTAAAATACACTCCGACCCGGCCTGCGGCTGGGGGCCAGGAATTTAAAACAATCATTGTACATTCCGCCCTGAGAGTTAAAAAGTATTCGCAATATGCTTCAATCCAGTTCATGGCCAGGGGCTAAGGATTAAAATGCTCACGGCATGCTTCATCTCGGCTCACAAGTAAGAATTTGGAGACTAAATATGCGGTCATTCATAACTAAGCCCCACGGCCAACATTTGGAAAAATCTTAAAATTAACCACTCCAAATGACCGCTCTAAGAAATTACGTAGAACGTCTCCAACAACCGTTATTCGACCATGAACAATGCCTCCAGTCAGGAATACAATTCCTAGAGGCCACGTTAAAAGTCAATTGCGTCAGGTAGAACAACGTCTCCAAAGACCGTTGTTAGACAAGGAAAGCCTCCTATCAGAAATACCATTCCTAAGGGTCATGCCAAGAATTAACAAATGGAATGAAGCAACACCCACATTAACTACCTATGCAAGCAATTATAGGCATCTTCCAGTACCTTGCCGTGGGAAGATCCAACAAACATAATCCTTAAAAGGCTCGAAGTCTTCGAGCCCTAAAACAAATCTTAAAAGTTAAAAACGTCCATCAAACAAGGAAGCATAGAACCAAATGCCGGTGTAAAAACCGCAACAAAGAAGCCGTGGATGGATAAACTAGAGCAAGGTTCACTTAAAAGGACCTCACAGTTAATGCCGATAAAAAAATCCTCATAGCTCATAACGTTCATGAACAAAATCTTGACAGTCCACATATTGACGGAGCCTTTGGATGTTGTACACTCCACGGCCGAATGTGAACAGGTCCCATTCGCCGATGACGTGGGGGGCTAACTGTAGAGGATAAAAATAAGTAGGTCAATATTAAAATAGAATAACGAAATAATAACGAAAATTAAATACAAATTCATATCATCACATCCCATCACCCCTTTTTCTCTCTCCTCTCTCCTCTCTCCTGGTCTTCCCCCCTTTCCCACGTATCTCTCTCTCACCTCACTCATGACCCCCCTCTTTCTTTCTCCTCTTATCTTCTTCCCCACACCAACACCCCTACCGCCTCTCTCTCTCAGTCATCTCTCTCTACCGCCTGACACCCTTACCACCGACCACCATGACCCGGTACTACCGGCCACCATCTCCTTTACCGGCCCCCACGTCCCGACACCAACGACCGCCATCACCACCGGTACCGTCCACACCTCTACCGCCTCCCTCCCTGACCTCTACCGCCTGACCCGGCTACCGTCAGGCACCGGTACCGACCGGCACCATCTCACTCTCTTTCCTCGGTCTCCCTCACCCTCTCTCCTCTACCGGCCACCATGACCTGGCACTGCCGACCACCTCGGCACCACTACCGCCTCCCTCTCTCGCCCGGCTACCGCCACCATGACCCGGTACCGCCGACCACCTCGACAACTACTGCCTCCCTCTCTCACCCGGCTACCACCACCACGACCCGGTACCGCCGACCACCTCGACAACTACCGCCTCCCTCTCTCACCCGGCTACAGCCACCACGAACCTGTACCGCCGACCACCTCGGCACCACTACCGCCTCCCTCTCTCACCTCTACTGCCTGGCATCCTCACCGGTACGACCACCTCGGTACCGACCACCATCTCTCCCTATAAATACCCCATTCTCCCTCTCCTCACACAAAGGCACAAATAGCCTCCTTTCTCTCTCCTAACAACCCAACAACCCAACAACCCACCTTTCTCTCTCCTCTTACTCCGGCTAACCCCCAGCCGCCTTGCTGGCACACTTCCGGCCATGCGCCAGCCACCTTGCCGATACGGCTCTGATCCTCGGCGCCGTTCTCTTCTCCGGCCACCTCGCCGGTCCTTTGGCTGTTGTTTCTCTCTCTCCAGGCCCATAAGGGCCTATGTCGGCCACCTTGCCGGTACGGATTCCGACCACCTTGCCGGTATGAATTCCGGCCACCAGCTGCCAAGGACCCCCTCCGTATACGATAAGTATTTATTATTGTTTACTTTACGTTATTTACTTATTATATATTATTATTATTATGCCTTTGCTAACTTAGGCATCGGAGGGGTCTCCCACGGGCGAACCCATGGGTCCCTCTAACGACCTTCTTCATTTTTGCAGGGGAGCCCGAGTTAAACGTGCCAGCAGCTGCTCTCTCAAGCGAGGGTTGAGTCCCGCTCTCATTTAGAACCTGACCAAAAAATCCCGAAACAAGTAGGTATAATACTATATGTATCATACCTTAAGGGCATAAATTTTGTATTATACCTTAATTTTACCCGAGGATCAAATTAATCCTATCTGAGTAAATTATGTATTATACCATTATAATGGAGAGTCAAAATCTCTTTATCTCATGCTCTCACTAGAATAAATTGTGTATTATACCATTATAATGCATGTCACGTTTTCCAGTTGTCAAAGCTTTAAATTATTGGTATCATTGAACGACACCCAGGCCAAGTGGCAAGTAGGACATAAATAGTGGATTAAACACGAATAGTTTTGTGATGAAGTGAAAGTTATCACAAACAAAAAAGTCCTTTCCTTTACAATGTCTACTAACAAAGAAGACTTGGCCGATTTCATCCAAACATTGCCGACGGCTGATGCTTGGATAGTCAAGCCTTTGCATCGGTATCGTGAGTTTTGATTTGGTGAAGAACTACTTGAAGGGCTTCTCACTCTCCAAAATCAATTCAAGCAGAAACCCTCCACTCTCATCTTGGCTACATTTCCCAAATCTGGTACTACCTGGCTTAAAGCCCTTTTGTTGACTATCATCAATCGAAATCGTTACAACTACTCTACGCATCCATTGCTCGCCACGAACCCCCATGATTGTGTGCCTTGGATGGAGTTCTATGTTTCTAAGGTATCTTTAGAGCCTCTCCATACGAGTCCTATCCTTGCAACCCACATGCCTTACTCATGCTTTCCATAGCAGATTTTGAGTTGTCCCGTTATATACATATGTAGGAACCCAAAAGATGTGGTGGTTTCATGGTGGATCTTTGTAAACAAGTCAAGGGTCAACCATGGGGTCCCATGCCTTACGTTGGAAGAAATAGTTGATAGGCTTTCTTACGGAACCACACCGTATGGACCATACTGGGATCGCCTATTAGGATATTGGAAGGCCAGCTTAGAGTTTCCCAAGAAAATGTTGTTCTTGATGTATGAGGACCTCAAAAGGGGCCCCATTGCTCATGTTAAGAGGATTGCAGAATTTACAGGGCACACATTTTCCTTTGAAGAAGAAAGGGAAGGTGTCGTACAAAAGGTCATAGAGTTTTGTAGCTTTGAGAGCTTGAGCAGCCTTGATGTGAACAAAGATGAGAATCTGTGCAGAAATAAACAATATATTCGGATCTAAATCGAATCAAATACCACAACAATAACGAGAAACAATCGGGCTAAAAGAGAAACGAAACAATAGACACAAGGATTTACGTGGAAACCCCTTGACAATCGAAAGGGGAGAAAACCACGGGCGAAGATCGGAGCTTTTATTATTGAACAAAAGAAGAAGACGAATTACAAAGATTCTCTCTCAAAACACTCTCGTTTTGATTGGTGCGGCGCCGCGCAGGGAAATAACCTCACTTTGACTTTGGATACAAAATACGACGAACCCTCGTCCGTATTTATAGACTCGCAAAAAACCTGTTTCCCGATCGATCGGGGGGTCCTGATCGATCGGCCGCTTCTCTACAGACGTCCTTTGTTTACGTAACATTCCCGATCAATCGAGCCCCACCCGATCGATCGGGGTCTTCACGGCCTTTCTTCTGAATGCGCCAAGTATATTTTGAGACATAAACCTAACAAATCTCCACCTTGGCTCAAAATCAACATCAACAATAAAACAAACTCCACCTTCTCCACAAACGCCCCCTCAACCGGGGCTAACATACATCAAACCGAAAGACCCACTAAATTCGAGCAATGCTCGAATTTGCTACCTGGTAGAACTTTTGTGAACATGTCAGCTGGGTTATCTTCAGTCCCAATCTTCCTCAACTCCACCTTCTGCTCGTCAATTAGATCTCTGATAAAGTGATGCTTCACATCAATATGTTTCGTTCGGTCATAATGAGTCATCTGATCTTTCGCTAGGTGAATAGCGGACTGACTATCATAGTATACTCTAACTGTCCCCTGCTCGACACTGATTTCACTGATCAATCCTCTCAACCAGATGGCTTCTTTGAACACTTCTATTACTGCCATGTACTCGGCTCAGTAGTAGATTGTGCTGTAACAGGCTGCAAACATGCTCTCTAGCTGATAGCTGTGTCACCTAAACAAAACACATACCCTAAAATGGACCTCCTCTTATCGAGGTCTCCACCACAGTCAGAATCTACATGCCCAACCAAACAGCACTTACTTTTCCCATATTCCAAACACAAATTAGAGGTTCCACGAAGATACCTGAGAATCCACTTTACTGCATGCCAATGTTCTCTGCCCGAATTTGCCATGTACCTACTAACTCTGCTCACAGCAAAAGCAATATCTGGACGCGTACAGACCATCGCATACATAATACTACCCACTGCACTAGAATAAGGAATCTGAGACATGTACCTGATGTCCTCCTCAGTCTGAAGCGAATCTAACGCTGAGAGTCTGAAATGAGCTGCTACGGGCGTGCTAACCGGGTTAGCATCCTTCATATGAAACCTGTCTAACACCTTCTCAATATACTTCTCCTGAGACAAGTATAATTTTCCAGCTTCTTGGTCTCTATGAATTTCCATGCCTAATATCTTCTTAGCTGCTCCAAGATCCTTCATCTCAAATTCACTCTTCAACATTGATTTCAAATCATCGACATCTTTCATATCTCGTGCTGCAATCAACATATCATCAACGTACAAAAGCAAATAAATAAAGTCTGAATCTGTCTTTCTGAAGTACACACAACTGGTGTACTTACTCCTGATGTAATCATGACTTGTCATGAACTGATCAAATCTCCTATACCACTGTCTAGGAGATTGCTTTAAACCATATAAAGACCGTCTAAGCAAACACACATGATCTTCTTTTCCTTCAACAACAAAACCCTTGGGCTGATGCATAAAGATACTCTCTTCTAGTTCCCCATGCAAGAATGCAGTTTTGACATCCAATTGTTCAAGTTCAAAATCATACATGGCAACCAAAGACAATAATGCACGAATCGAAGTGTGTCTAACTACAGGTGAGAAAATGTCATGAAAATCAACACCTTGTACCTGACTGTAGCCTTTAGCTACCAAAAGTGCCTTGTACCTCGCATCTTCCACTCCAGGAATGCCCTCTTTTCTCTTGAAGACCCATTTGCATCCAAGCAGTCCTTTCCCTGTAGGAGGCTTCACCAGTTCCCAAGTCTGATTCTTATGAAGAGACAACATCTCTTCATTCATAGCAACGAGCCACTTCTCAGCATCTGATCTCGATACAGCCTCTGTATACGAAGTCGGCTCACTGTCATCTAACGTTTCAACAGTAGAGAGGGCATAGGCAATCATCTCCTCATACCCATATCTCTCAGGAGGCCTGATCTGTCGCGTCGGTCTACCACCAGCTATAGTAATATTCTCCACCTGCTGACCTGTTTCTGTATTATCAGTAACAACTTCAGAAACCCGTACCTGAGGTGCTGGAATACTCTCAAGCTGAACAATCTGCTGATCTGACTTTATCTCTGTATCATCAGGTGTCTCAACCTGAACTGTATCTCTGTCAATGGAGGGTGTGTGTGGCGGATTAAGTAGAGCAGACTCATCGAAAGTAACATCTCTACTAGTCAGAAACTTCTGAACACATGGATCCCACAATCTATATCCCTTCACACCTGACGTATAACCAAGAAAGATGCACTTCTTGGCCCTAGGCTCCAGCTTTCCATCATTAACATATGCATATACAGGACAACCAAAAACTTTGATCTGAGAATAATCAGAAGTTGAACCAGACCATACCTCTTCAGGAGTCTTCATCTGTAATGAAGAATGCGGTGTCTTGTTCACAAGGTAGCAAGAAATGCTAACTGCTTCTGCCCACCATTCTCTCTTTAAACCTGCATTTGAAAGCATACAACGAGCCTTCTCAAGTAACGTCCTGTTTAACCTTTCAGCCACTCCATTCTGCTGAGGTCGACCGGTACATGTCCTGTGTCTGACTATGCCCTGATCTTCACAAAATTTAGTGAAGTCCCCTTCGACAAACTCAAGACCATTATTAGTCCTCAACCTCTTGATCGGCTTCCCAGTCTATTTTTCAAGCAGAACTTTCCACTTCTTGAAGATATCATACACTTCATTTTTCTGCTTAAGAAAATAGACCCAAACTTTACGTGAGTAGTCATCAGTGAACGTTAGAATATACCTGGACCCACCTTTAGAAGCCACTCTGGAAGGTCCCCACAGATCAGAATGTATGTAGTCTAACGTCCCCTTGGTCTGATGCACTGCTGCTTGGAAGCTGACTCTCTTCTACTTCCCATAAATACAGTGCTCACAGAATCCCGTCAGGCCTGTTAACTGACCACAAAAAAGTCCCCTCTTACTCAGCTCAGACAGCCTTGTCACCAATATGACCCATTCTCATGTGCCATAATCTTGTGATCTCTGCGTCTGTCATAGCAGATGTGGAAACAGCAATTGCACCTGTCACGGTTGTACCTGCAAGCTCATACAAAGTACCAACCCTATTTCCTTTCATCACAATTAACGCACCCTTACTGACCCGCATGACTCCACCTTCAGCAGTGTATTTGTACCCATTAGATTCTAGGGTACCTAGAGAAATCAAGTTCTTTTTCAAATCTGGGACGTGACGAACATCACTTAAGGTTCTAATAGTTCCATCAAACATTCTCACATGGACTGTTCCAACACCCACTACCTTACAAGCAGCATTATTACCCTTCAAGACAACCCCACCTTGTATAGACTTATACGTGGAATACCAGTCTCTATTTAAAGTAACATGAAACAAACAACCTGGATCCATGACCCACTTATCTCTGGACCTGGTCTGAGAATCAGCAACTAATAGAAATTTCCCTTCACTATCCTCCTCTACAACACTAGCCTCAGCGGACTTGTCTTTACCTTGGTCACCCCTGTTACCCTCTTTTGATTTATTCTTATATCTGTAATAGTCTTTCTTTATGTGCTCTTTTTTGTGACAATAGTGACATGACAGGTTCTTATGTCTAGATCTGGACCTAGACTTATTCCCACCATTGGATCCCCTATGTTCTGATCGACCTCTCACATGTAAGCCACTACCCGAGTCATTCACAGAGTCAGATAATTCCTTATCTACTCGTTCTTTACTCACTATGTTTCTTTTTACTTCATCAACAGTAATTGTTGGCCTACCCCAGTATATCATGCTTTCTACGAAGCCCTTATATACATTTGAGAGCGAACACAATAAAATCATAGCCTGATCCTCGTCCTTAGGAACATCATCTAAAGCCTTTAATTTATGAATAATTGAGGTAAATTCGCTAAGATGGTTTTTAAGAGATGTACCTTCTGCCACACAAAAAGTGTACAACCGCCGTTTCACTGCGAGTTTGTTGGAGACTGACTTGTGGCAAAACATGTATAACAATTTCTCCCATAACTCTTGTGCGGTTTTAATCTCCAATACCTCTGACAAAACATCGTCAGCCAAACACATCTGTATAGCCGTGAGAGCCTTCTCATCCAACTTTTCCCACTGTGCCTCGGTCAACGTTTCTGGTTTCTTCTCTTTCCCCTCCAGTGCTTTCTTCAAGCCGTTCTGAGTCAGGAGTCCTTTCACACAGACTTGCCATAAGCTAAAGCTTCCCTGACCATTGAATTTCTCAACCTTGGTTTTAATACCTGAAGTCATTGTATCAATTCGAAGAACCGAGCTCTGATACCAATTTGTGCGGAAATAAACAATATATTCGGATCTGAATCGAATCAAATACCATGACAATAACGAGAAACAATCGGACTAAAAGAGAAACGAAACAATAGACACAAGGATTTACGTGGAAACCCCTTTACAATCGAAAGGGGAGAAAACCACAGGCGAAGATCGGAGCTTTTATTATTGAACAAAAGAAGAAGACGAATTACAAAGATTCTCTCTCAACACACTCTCGTTTTGATTGGTGCGGCGCCGCGCAGGGAAATAACCTCACTTTGACTTTGGATACAAAATACGACAAACCCTCGTCCGTATTTATAGACTCGCAAAAAACTTGTTTCCAGATCAATCGGGGGCTCCCGATCAATCGGGGTCCCGATCGATCGGTCGCTTCTCTGCAGACGTCCTTTGTTTACGTAACATTCCCTATTGATCGAGCTCCACCCGATCGATCGGGGTCTTCACGGCCTTTCTTCCTAATGCGCCAAGTATATTTTGAGACATAAACCTAACAGAATCACCTAAAGAATATGTCTCCTTACAAAAACTACATGTTTTTTAGGAAAGGTGAGGTAGGGGACTATAAGAATTATCTTACTGAGGCAATGATTAGACGTATTGAGGAGACCTCTAAGCACAAACTTCAAGGTTCAGGATTTACAATGCCAAATTGATCATCTAAATTGCTATATCACATGTTGGTGTGCATTTGAGAACCCTTTTACTTACCCTGCAAGAGCATTTGATGATGGTTTGTTTGCTAAGTCATGGAACATCTATTCAATTGGAGAAATAATGATGTCAGTTCTTTGTAGTCTATAAAACCATACCATAGGCTTTCTCTTTATGTGAGTTCATGCTTAGAGCCGAGTCTATGCATTTACTCCTATAGGTGTTGCATATTGAACCAACGGCCACACAGATGGTAGTCGCCATTATCTAGGGCAAAAATTATGAATTTAGTGTTGGGTTGGAACCAAACCTAGATTATATTGAATAAACATATAAAGTAGAAATACATTACCTGAAACGCGTGAAAATGACAATGTACCAATAAAGTAATAGCTAAGCGAGGCGTGGATAACGTTCTCTTTAAGATAGTTTTGCACCCCTATCAGACCTAAGCCAGTGCAGAAAGTACTGGCGCGCCGCCTCCAAGTTACGATGCCCAACTACAAAGTTGAGGCTATTCAGGTCTGCAACCTTGAAACCCAAAGTCTCCACCACACCTTACTTGGACAAAGTAGCAGAAATCGATTATAGAGTAAAAAGAAATATATTTTTTATATCTTGACAAATTAGTTTTTCCCATGCGCCTGCCTTTGAACAAATAACATATTTGTACCCAAAAAATCATCAAAGCCCCATTTACTCTAATATCAAAAATGGTCAGCTACACAAATGCTTAATCCCTGTAATTAATATCAAAACCGTAAAAGTGTTATAATGTGCATTAAGGACAAGCACAATACTCTTAAATTAAAATTATCCTCAATAAAAAAAAATTTAACGACCCATGACCCCCCCCTCTACGTTGCATTCATTTAAAAATAAGATAATGTATGAAATAAAACAAATAATGCATCACACAGCAAAAACCTAATACTAATAATTTAAAAGATATAAATAATATCACGATATTATATTTTAAAATTATAATTAAAAATATATTTTTATTAAAATATTTAGCATTTAGTTACTAAATAAAAACAACTAGTATTTGGTCTGCATATAAAGAGATGAACATGAAGAGGAGGAGGTTTGGACGATGAAAAATAGAAATCTAAAAAAAATCCACTGGATTTCTTGATACATTATATAAGCCAGAGGTAAACTATATGGGCGTTTCTCTCTCTTCTGCAGCACAAATCTGTATTCAAAAGTTGTTTTGTTCTATAATCATCCTCTTCGACAAATGAAATTCGAGAACTAAAGAGGAATTTACTTTCTTGTTTCGTTTTTTCTGCGTTGATGTTAGTTTCTTAATTTTTCTACAGAGTTGTTTGTTTCGTTGTCTCTTGTGTTTTTAAGTTTATTTAAGTTGGTCCCTGATTTTTTTCCTCTATTTTTTAATTGGTCTCTTATCTTTGTGAATTTATTCAAAGCATGACGTGATTAAATTTTAGATAATTATATTTATATTATTATTACAAATAAAAATAAAGTTTGTCTATATAATGACTTATGTATATTTAAAATTAAGAGAAAGAGTTGATTTTATCATAAATTAAACTTTTTTCGTGTATGTAGATATAGCTATAGATGGAGGAGTGGAGTTTTAAGGGTGGGGAGGTAACGTCGTAGCCTAGAAATTAGGAGAATGAGTGATATAGATTAATCACTTATCTTTTTTTTTTTTTTTAAATAGTACATAATGGACCAATTTTGCAGGAGCCCTCGGAAACAGCCTCTCTTCAGAGTAGCCCCTGAAAGGGAAAGGCTGCGTACATCTACCCCCCCCCCCCCCCCCGACCCTGCTTTTGCGGGAGCCCTTGCAGGCACTCGATTTTTTGTTGTTGTTGTTGTATACTTTGTGATTTTGAGTTCATTTTTGTGATTTTGAATACAATTCTTCACCTACAGAATTTTGCTTTTTTTCACCTTTGAATTTCTCAAACTATATACAAGTTTAATCATCCTACTTACTATGAAAAAAATATCTTAACCGCATTAACAAATTACAGTCAAGTGAAAATAAAAAAGACGGTTGTACAATATAAAATATCAAGAAAAAATCCAAAAATATCTATGTGAAACTATAATATGCCCTATTAGGTTGGAGGGTAGATGTCTTTTACGCCTAATATTTGAAAGATTACTTAATGTTTCGTAAAACACCGTGCGTGTGAACATCAGTAGGAGCTGCCATGTGCAGGTTCAGTTCAACAACAACAACTAAGTCAGGTCTAATGATAGTCAAATAACATAGTATTCTGATGAGCCGGTGATAATGAGTTGGATAATTAAGAGGGTGATTAATATTATGGAGGGCCACGTCCGAATTAGTCTCGAGCTGTCCTGACTGCCAAGTTACCCGTGCCATATCAGCAATGCCATGTCATCACATATTGCCACCTCATCAACATTAAACCCTTCTTAATTAGTATAAATAGGCTAGGATAGAGTAGTATTGTTATGTTGAGTAATCATGTGCGTTCTTCTATCTCTCCCTCTATTTCTTTCTATGTCTTCTCTCCTTTTTTCTATGTAAGTCCTCCATTATTAGAGTTTAACTATCAAATATAGTCCTTTACCTTGTGATTCCTATTGACTAGAGATAGATTATATTTTGGTTTGTATCAATTGGTATCAGAGCTAGCAATCCTAGGCTTAATTGTTGATTGTTCGTTTTGCACAAAGGTGTTCAATAAAATGCCTTCAACAATGGATTTCGCACTAGGTCAAGTGATTGTGGCTAAATTATTGGATGTGCAAAAGAAATTGGAGGAAATGTCAAAAGGTTAGATAAATTGCCAGTTGACTATAAAGAGGGGCAAAAAGAGTTGAAATCAATGTGTAGAAATTACTTGAGTATTGATTTGGAAAAGGAAGATGACAACCTCGACATTCTCGACACACCGAAGTCGGATCTGACCATAAACAGTGCAAAAACCGAGGTATTGGGACCTCTGACACCAACCATAAAATCCAGCAGCGAAGAGAGCCTCCCCAACAAGGAGATCGGAGGTCCGGTGAAGGAAGACAACGCAGAGGTGGACCCAACGCCGCCAGTACCCTCACCGCCAACAACACCAGAGGCGGAAGTCGGAACCACCGAACCCGATCGAGAACCACGACAGCAACACGAAGATCGGAGTTGATGAGAGGATCGAGACCGGGCTTCACCTCCGCCGGCACCGCGCGTTGCCGGAGAGTAAGGCGGCACCGTGATACAATCCAAAAATATATAGGTCAAGTGAGGGATAATTTAGATATTAAATAAATAGGTTTAGTCCATAATTATAATTATACCCTCTCCTAACTCTATATATAGAGGGTTTGGGTTAGAAGAGAGATAGGTTGAATGTGTTTGAAATTTGAATCTCTCTCCCCTCTCTCTCTCTCTAGGTCTTCCCTTTTCTATCTCTTTAGTCTATTTCTACCCCTTTCTCCCCTTATACTATGTAAATCTCCCTATTTTCTATTAATATAAGTCATATTTTACTAGATCCATTCTAGATCGTAACATTGGTATCAGAGCAAGGCGTTCCTCGGCATCATCAATGGAGAACGAAATAGATAAGGTTGTGGCTGAGTTATTGGAGATACAAAAGCAATGTGAGGAAAGGTCAAAAAGATTTGATAAAAGGTTAAATGAAATTCGGGCTTCTTCTAAAGAGAGGCGAGACGAGCAGAGATTTATATGTAAAAGCATCGAAAATTCCTCTATTACCTCTGTTACAGCACCTGCAGCCACCGACAACACCAAAGCATCAGAACCCTTGCCTAAGAACAAGATCGAAGTACCGGAGGCCCTCCCTGAGACGGAGATCGAAGCGGAGATCTTCGATGTAACTCCGGAACCGCCAGTGCCGATATTGGAAGAGGAAGACGGTGTTCTCGTCGTCACCCAGGTGTCAGAGCAGCTAACACCGAGCTGGAGCTCCGGCCCCGAAGAGAAGAAAGAGAAAAACGAGGAGGAGGCCGGTGGTGTGGAGAAGGGAGACGATCAGGTGGTGAGGGAGCAGGAGCCACCGTGGGAACAGCTGTTGGTTGTCGCCGAGCCGCCGCCGCACACCGTCGAGGAGCCGAGCCGCAGGCTACGGTTTCGTACGGGTCCGACGCACACATGAAGAAGAAGAGTGATGTGGGTGATTTTTGGTTTAATTACTTTTTTACCCCTACATTTTACATAAATATTCTAAAGAAAAAAATTATTAAAATTTTTGATAATTTCAGAAAATTTATGGGGTTAAAATTTATAATTTTAGTATTTGACTCTGGAGGGTTAACAATTTGGATATCAATACGTAGATCCTTGAGGACAAGGATCTTTAAAAGGGAAAGATATTGATACAATCCAAAAATATATAGGTTAAATGAGGGATAATTTAGATATTAAATAAATAAGTTTAGTCCTTAATTATAATTATACCCTCTCCTAACTCTATATATAGAGGGTTTGGGTTAGAAGAGAGAGAGGTTGAATGTGTTTGAAATTTGAATCTCTCTCCCCTCTCTCTCTCTCTAGGTCTCCCCTTTTCCATCTCTTTAGTCTATTTCTACCCCTTTCTCCCTTTATACTATATAAATCTCCCTATTTTCTATTAATATAAGTCATATTTTACTAGATCCATTCTAGATCGTAACACACCGCTGGCGTTGTCGTCGTCATCGCAAGTGACAGAGTCAAAGGAGAAAAGTGCGGAAAGAGAGATGTCGCTGCGAATGCGCGACCACCACCACCGCCGTGACGGTGGTCACCAAATGCCACCACAGCTGCCGTGCCAAGGTGGGCCTAGGGTTTGGAGTTGGTTGGCTGGGGAGGCAAAGCAGCGCACAAACATGGAGATGAAAGAAACTTTAGGGTTTCAAGGTCAAATTTACAAAATTGCCCCTACAATCTTCTAAAATTACCAATTTACCCTTTGTTTTAATCATTTTAGAAAAAATCTTATTACGTCATCTTTTATATTTAAAAAAAACTAAATGGGTAAAATTTGTAATTATGATGTTTGATCTTAGAAGGCTTAACCATTTGTATATCAGTACCTTGACCCTTGAGGACAAGGGCCAGTTTACGGCGGGGGTATTGATACGAATAATTATCAAGGGTCAGAAGGTCAGTGTTCTATTAGGCATGTTACGTGAGGACATATCGGGAGGAGTTATTATGTTTAAACCGCAAACGATACATGATGCGGTAGTGTTGGCGAAACAACAAGAGTGCAACTGTGTTTACCTCGAGAAAACAGCCGACAAGGGCTCTATGAGGTCGCCAATATTGCTCGCACCAAGTCCGTTACGAATGCTGCCGACCAATCCCCCACCTCGCCCTCCCTAACGGTTTTTACCACCGACAATAGGAACCCCCCCCCCCCCCCCCCCCCCCCCCCCCCCCTCTCGGGGCTTTTAAGCATGACACTAGCCAAACTTGATGAACTTTATGCCAAGAATCTATGCTTTTACCACCATGAACACTTCATGCCAGGACATCAATGCCCTATGGGCAATCTTGCCAAGGTATTCTGGCTAGAAGCAGACGATGATGAAATCTCTATCGATTCTAGGACCCAGACCCGAACCCTGAGCCTCATATCTCCATCCATGCATTGGAGGGAATTGCCCAATGCTAAACTATGAGACTAGTGGGCCAATGCTGTAAAACATTCTTTGATTATACTTATAGATAGTGGCAACACACATAACTTTCTCGACGCTGCTCTCTTACCTTTGTTGGGATTCTCTATTGACCACGCCATTCAGTCCACGGTCACTGTACTGATGGTAAACAGGTCTTCTGTGCCGGTGTCTGCTGCAACTTCTCTTGGTGCCTACTAGATGTGCCCTTTACATCTGACATGCTCATTATTCCATTATTAGGGTGTGACATGGTCCTCGGCATTTAGTGGCTAAGAACCCTTGGCAAATTTACTTGGGATTTTTCTGAACTCCTAATGGAGTACACCCTTCAAGGGCAACATTACGTTCTTCGCGGCATTCACTCGCCCTCCCTGAAGATCGTAAGGATAGCACACTGTCTTCGCTTTTATCCACCCTAGATTCATTCTTCGCAATCACAGTTGCCATTCCCTCTGACTCACATACTCTGTTCTTGGTTCAGCTTGACCTGCTTGATCAATCTGTTGTGCCCGAATTGCAAAGACTGCTTATCGAACACGATGACGTTTTTACCGCCAGAACATAACTCCTGCCATCACAACCATCCGTTGATCATCAAATTCCATTGAAGGATAGTAGCAACCCAGTCAGTATTAGACCATACCGCTATCCTCATTTTCAGAAGGACGTGATTGACTCTATAATCAGGGAAATGTTGCACACTAGCGTCATACAGAACAGCAACTCTCCATTCGCCTCTCCAATGGTGCTCGTCAAGAAGAAGGATGGCACTTGGCGACTCTGTGTGGACTTCAGGGCCCTTAACAAGATGACCGTTAAGGACAAATTCCCCATTCTGATTGTTGAAGAGTTGCTTGATGAATTGGGAGGTTCCTACTATTTCTTGAAGATTGATCTCAAGTTCGGATACTGGCAAATCCGAATGGCGGCTCAAGACATCCAGAAGAAGGCATTCCAAACTCATTCGGAACACTATGAATTCACCGTGATGCCATTTGAGTTATCCAATGCTGCTTCCACTAAATTGTGGTGCGTGTTGTGATGCTCCGATAATATATTTTTCTTCTACGTATTTTTAGTTTGGCATATTCTTTGTAGGACTGCAAATGAGCCAAGCAGGCTCACGAACCGGTTTGACTCGACTCGTTAAGGACTCGGCTTGGGTTTGTCTAAGTCGACTCGAGAGCTTGCTCGACTTGTTTAAGGGCGGCTCGTTTAAATAAACAAGCCAAAGCAAATGGAGGCTGACTCGGCTCGAAATTACAAGCAGGCTTGTTTATGGGCTCATGAGCGGGCTACATTATTGGCTCGCAGGTCTACATTGCGGAATTGAGTTACATGTATGCATTTTTTATTTCCAATTTCCATGAATGATTTATTTTATCACCCTTTTTTGAAAATCCATATAATAATATAAATGAGTATAACAAGCCTAATAAATGAGCTTAACGAGCTTGGCAAATGAGTGCAATGAATTGGAAAAACTCAACGAGCCAGCTCGCCAAATAATCAATCGCAAATGATACAATACCGAGCCGGTCTTAATTAGTAAACGAACTGAGCCGACCACAGATATGCGGCTCGGTTAGATAAATGATACCGAGTCGAGCCGAGCCGAGCCGAGCAAGCTATGGTTCTGCTCAAATTGGCTCTGCTCATTTGCAGCTCTAATTCTCTGGTTGTACTCCTCTGTTGTTTTGCTTATTCTGTACTCCGGGATATTGCTTTTTCGTGGGATCGTATTCAATTATCAAAAAAATGTATTTTTAGTTTGTTAGGTGGAAAAATAAATCAAGCCAAACCAAAAATACATTAAATATATATATATATATATATATATATATATATATATATATATATATATATATATATATATATATATATATATATATTGTCAGAGCGTTATACCATACGCCATGCTTAGCCGCCAATTCCGTATTTTTTAAAACTAATTTTTGATTTTGATTATTTTTGGTAGAAAAGTTAGAGCTAAGTTATTTTTTGGTAGAAAAATTAGAGTTGAATTTTTTTTTTTTTTTTTTTTTTGTTAAAAGATAAGAGTTAGATTATTGTTAGTATATTAATGTATAATTGGGTTATTTTTAAAGTAATTGTCGTTAAAAAAAAATCCGAATTTTAGTGTATTCCGTTAATTAGACTAATAGCATATAAAGCATGATATGTTAATCATTCATACCATTAAGGCAAACTCTAACCAACATAATGATGTTAGATGAAGCTATATATTTACATAAAGGGGCAACACGATTTACAGGAGGAAAAGCACCTCCAAACAATGACGGCCTCCGATAACCCAAATGGAATGGTGAAACTAATATGACAATTTTTGTTACGGTAAGTTTACTTTTCAAACATGACAACTTAGACAAACCTAAACCCAATGAAATTGGACAATTTTGGTGTTTTAGCCCAAGTTTGGTTTCTCAACAGTAAAACAAATATTAGCAGAAAAATCAAAAATTTTCATTCAGTTAATGATTCCCAAAGAGATTATATATGACAAAACTTCTTCATTTGGCTCAACTGGGAGTGTAAAAGAGCCGAATTGGCTTGTTACAGAATTTGAAAAGCTTGACTTGACTACTCATTTTAACTAAATTAGTCAGGCCTAGGCTTAGTAAAGCTCAAGGCTAGTTACATACAAGCCTATGCACATATGAACTGATCTCAAACTAAAAAATGGGTCTAAATGTGCACAACCGAGCCAAATCAAAACTGAACAAGACAAATTACGGTCTTATCAACCAAAGTGAGAATAGATCAAGTGGGCCTAAATGAGGAGAATTTAACTTGAAGCTTAGCAAGCTAGCTCGAGCTCAACCTTGGATCTCAAAGTCTATAGGATCAGTAAGCTTAGCAAAAATGTTAACAAACTGGTTTCAAACTTAAGTGAGCAAAAGATGAGCTCAAGTTTAAAGGTTCCATGCTTGACAAACTTAAGCCAAATATAACGTTGATGAACCAAAACTTCAACTTGACAAACTCGTGCTGAATTCCACTCATTTATCCCCTCGATTTGACTACAGATGGATGCATCAGCAGTAAGCACCTCAAAGTGGAACCAATATATTAGAACAAAGAAACCTTGTCAAACAATCACCACACAACAACAAAAAAAAAAAAAGAAAAAAAGAAAATCACAACTATCTTTTTACAACAGTTCTCCTATTATACATTTTCTACATCCATTGAAAAGTCAAAAATTACAGGCCCTGATATCATCATCGATGCCTAGTATATGCCAAATTAAAAAAAAAAAAAAAAAAAAAAAAATTCTGCATCGAATAAGTCTTTTCACGTGGTCCAAGTTCAAAGCTCATATCCCCTTTTTTATGTTGTAGTCCCTACCGACTTTAATATAGACCCCTCTTTCCGTAATACCCATATTACACAATACTTTTCACATACAATTGAAAACCCGACCATCGATACAGCCATCGACTTATTTACACTTGGTTCTCGAAAATAGCCTCCCTTTAGGGTACCCTAAAGGGGGAAGACTACGTACATTCCCCCGACCTTGCTTAGGCGAGAGCTCTTGGGACATTGGGAATGTTGCTTTGCTTAGTCTCTAATGTTTGTAATTTTATTCAAATTTGTTCCTCATCTTATTTTAGCTCAAACTAGTACTTCATATTTTATTTTATGACTAAATTAGCCTCCTCATCCAGTAATGACCAACACTAGGTAAAAGGTAAAAAATGAGAGACCAATTTGGTAATAAAAAATTTTATGAGGAATTATTGAAAATAAAAGAAACATAAAGGACGAATTTGAAAAAACTTACCATCAATAGGGATTATTGTAGTAAACTCCACAGCATAAGAACGATCCCCGATAACGTCAACGACCAGTAATATGAGTGACTGAGACGTAGTTTTGAGTTGAAGAACTTTGTTGAGAGGAGGAAGTAGCAGTGAGAGGGACTTGGCGTTTAGTGAAGCCAGGCTGCTTTGGAAATGGAAGATCAGCAATGTCATTAGAGAGCATAGACATTACCGTGGTGATGTTAGGCCTGTCTTTGGCTATTTCTTGAACACACAATAAACCCACTTGAATGCACTTCAATATCTCTCCTTGGAAGCTTGGATCCAACACCGTGGGATCAATCACCGATACGATATCGTCCTCGTTCCACAATTTCCACGTCTGGAAAAAAATTTATGTTGAATGTGAGACAACTGGATTTAGAATTGGATTTAGAATCTTGAAAAATACTACCTCGACCCTAAAATAAATATTTCCACATCATTTCTATTAGGAGTCTATTTGAGCCAAGTCGAGCATGAGCTCGTTAGCCTCGAGGCTCAACTCATTTGGACTTAGCTCAGCTCGAGCTTGGCATGAAGCTTGCCAAGCTCAAAAACTTCAAGCCTGAGCTCACTTGTCATAGGCATGCGCTCAGCTTGGCTCTATTGAGCTCGAACCTAGCTCGACATGTTTCAAATTAAGTTTGTGATATTTAAGCTCATTTAAAATCAATCAAGGCTCATTTAAACTCATTTTTTGGCTCAAACTTGGCTTATTTTAGGTTCAAACTTGGCTTGGTTGATCATACTTGAATTAATAAATTACATTATAACATACGTGTCAACACATTTACACCCCTAATTTCTATCTCATGTCCTCTTGTAAATGCTAAAGAGCTATTTGGTATGATGTTTTGTTTATAGTTTTTGGTTTTTGAGAAATTACGAACCATAGTTTAGAAATGCTATTTTCTTGTATTTAGTTTTTCATTTCTACTTTTTCCCTAATTTGAGTAAAATCCAAAAATAGAAATTAAAAAAAAAAAAAAGTCATTTTCATACTTTAGTTTGTCAAAAACCAAAAATGACAAACTGAAAATGATACCAAATATTTAGAACTTGTTCAAATATGTGCAATGCTAGAAATTATGAGCAACGCAAGAAATTCGCTGAAGCATGATCCTATAAGCAGAGACCTTCCTACTTTTAGAAAATTTATGTTTAGTTTATAATTATTTAAAGCGATAAAAGAAAGAATATTTTTGGACAAATGAAGTATATTCTACTGTTTTACAATACAAAGGAGCAAATGTGTAAAATTGATGTTATGATAGAAAGAAATTAAACTCAATTAAACTAGAAAAAGGGTGACCGATTATTTTTGGTCAAGCAAAAATCATGAAAGTGACAATTATTTCGGAAGACAAGGAGTAAAAGAAATGGGACATATCAAGATAAAACAGCAAAATTGACTTATTTATTCCATTAGTTCCAAATATCTATAAGTTTGTTCAAATTCATTCTTCACCTTTTTTATGTTTTGTCTTCCATATTTTATTTTGTGATCAATTGGTCCCCCATCTAGTTACCCATACTGGGAAATAATGAAAAGATGAGAGACCAATTTTGTTACAAAGGAAAATATGAGGAACTTGTTTTAAATGAAAAAAAACATAAAAAGACCAATTTGAATAAATTAAGGAAGATCACAAATACGCAGCTTCACCTCAACTTTTGTGGAGATTTTCAGAAATTTGAACCCACGACATCATGGAGCAAACTTAACGAAATTAGAAAATGTGAGTGTTTCATGATGATTATCTAGAGACGAGAAAAATAGGTGTTTAGAACTTATATATCCTAGTGCTCAAAAAAAAAAAAAAAAGAACTTACATATCCTAGAAGCGTCAAGGACTGCTCATCAAACCAGAAATTGTTGTTCTTCTTCCCGGTTACAATCTCCAAGATTAACACACCGAAGCTGAAGACATCAGATTTCTCAGAGAACCGCCCTTCCATTGCATACTCAGGCGACATGTAACCACTGCATTATTGATATTCAAAAACGCGGGTTTTAAACATTCACAGCCAAATGATAAGATTTGTAGGGTCTGTTTGACCTAATTGTGTAAAATTGTTTGTTGTGGAAGCATTTTTGAAAAAGATGCTATTAATAGGTAGGATTATTTTTGTTTGAAAAATGTTTAGTTTTTACTTCCACTTCTACATTAAAGAGAAACAATATTTTCTTATATCTACTTAAAAGTAGGAAAACAAATTCAACTATATTTAAAAACAATTTTATTTCCAGATCAAACACCCTTAAAATCTGAAAAAAGTGCTTTTCAGAAAAAAAAAAAAAAAAAAAAAAAAAAATTCCCCTGAGAAGAGGCTTGACAAAACAATAGGATAATGTGCAAAATGAATTTAAGGATTCTTACTATGTCCCTACAACCCTTTTGGTGTCGTCTTGATCTTGGTTGTCCCCAATGATCCGCGCCATGCCAAAGTCCGAAATTTTTGGGTTTAGGCCTTCATCCAATAAAATGTTGCTCGCTTTCAAATCTCTATGAATGATTTTTAACCTAGAATCTCTATGAAGGTAAAGAAGGCCACGACATATCCCTTCAATAATGTTGAATCGTTTCTTCCAATCTAGAATATCTCGCTTCAATGGATCTGAATGTGCAAACATAAACCAATGCATAAGGGGATAAATTTGCAATGCATTAAGAATAGATATCAAATGCAACAAAATCATGAAGCCTCCATATATTTCGTCCCATTTCTAAAAACGAGTTAAGGCTTAGTTTGTTTTGACGGAAAACTTTTTCTGTCTCAATTTATCGTCTTTGCATAAGTTCATAACAACCAAATGGAAACTGATTTCCTCTGGTGAGAGTAAATTGACTTCCCCTCAATGATAGGGAAAACATTCTCCTTCATGAAGGGAAATGTTTTCTTTTGTAATCTCATAGCATATGCTTCATTCAACTTCAATTTGGCTAAACGCAAACCTTATACAAACTTATAGAATGTAACTATATCTTTTAGTTAGAAAGATAAACTTTTTAATTTAATTTTGAAAATATTTTGTCAAAAAAAATGTTCTATAAGAAAAATGTTTTCTATTGAACCAAATAGAGCCTTAAGAAAAACTTTCTTCCTTTGCAAGAAAGAAATCAATTTCTATTCGAGGAGGGTAATAGTCATTTCCCATCGTGGGGTAGACAAGCATTTCCACTCTAGTCTTGCAACCCCAAATCCCCCTTCAAACCCGAGATTGCCAACCAGGAAGAAAAAGTTAAGGAACTGAAAAAGTCTTCCTTCAAACCATCCAGATGTCACAAACCCAAGAGTTAGTGACGGGGATATTCACGAACCTAGGCTCATGATGGTGAAATAGAGGTCAGATGAGGAGAGAAATAGACTTAAGATGGGAGATGAGATGAAATTAGAGATGAAGTTGGAGAAAAGAAGAGAAGCAATCAGGAAGAAGAAGGAGTTAGAAGATAGAAATGAAGGGAAGATGATAAAGAAGTTAGAAGTAGAAGTTAGAGAAGGAGGAGAAGATAGAGAAAGGAAGAAGAAATTTAGAAGTTAGATAGGAGGAAGGGAGAGACGGTTGGGGAGAGCAAGAGAGGGAGAGATAAGTTAATTTTTTTGTATTGATTCCTTGCTGATCAAAATACAACACTTGCAAGTGTTTAAATAGACATTTTGGAGGGAAGGCTCCCTAGGCCCTTAGACCCTAATACATAGCCTAAATTTTAATTCATACAATTACATCATTACAATTCAAATTACCCCTTTGCCTCCTAAACACCCTAACCGGCTCCCACCTAAATTTAAATTCAAAAATTTAAACTACAATATTTTTATATTATATAATCGATACAAAAATAATAAAAATGAAAAATAGCTGTTTGGTTCCTTGGCTCGTGATAGTCACGACTAGGGTCGTGACAAACCCTTCCCCTTGAAAACATCCTTGTCCTTAAGGATGTAATGTGGCTTGAATGCTTCGTGCCGATCCCCGTCCTTGAAAATTGCTCCCATACCCTTGCCTTGACCTTGATCTTTTGAATGTCTCTTCTAGTGATCTTAGGCTTGAGATGGTGATGCGGTGTCGAACTTCTTGATGAATCCAGGGTTTCTTGAATCTTTATCGATGCTCCTGGAGCTTCAGACCATGAATTCCATAAATCAACAAAAGATAACTTAACCGGCATTGTTATGACATCACAGCCCAATTCGTGAGATTTTAATGGCCATTCTAGTACCGACTTCATAAGTAGCGACTCGGTTTTTGATTTTGAACCCATTGGCACTATCTTGTCAGTAGCTGCTATATCGTCGTTCACGTTTGAATAGTCCACATGTTTTGACTCAACAGTTATTATGTCCACCTCAAAGTCATCTTCAGGTTCAGGACATAGCAAGTCCGCCTTTAGCGGGTTTTGAACATTGGTTGGCTCTTTCGGTTTCTCCTCAGCAACATCACTATCTGAACTAATCTCCGCCATAACATCACACCCCGGTTGAGGTCGTGGTGGAAGTTCAAACTTCACTCCACAGCTATCACAAAGCCGAGCTACAGCTTCGGTTAGATCTCTAATGGAAGCTCTTAGCTCCTCGATTGAACTCCTTTCTCCATGGTCGCGGCAATTTTCAAGTGAGACTTGAGGAGTTGGGATGTGGACATGAATGTTCATCACACAACATTCGTCGTAGATGCACCTTCCATGTAACCACTTTTGTGCAATTTCAGCATCTTTCTTTGAGGCAAAGACCACCCGGGCTTCAACCCTTAAGGTAGATGTCAAAGTGATCTTGATTTCTTCGAGCCAACCATAAGGAGAGAAAACTTAGTGGAGAACGTTTTCGGTGATGGGATAGGAAACCTCCCAAATCTTAACAAGGAGTGTAGTCTTGTTAGAAGCTTGAGGAGATTGAACATATATTTGTTTTTTTTTTGGTTCGGTTACTGTTCACAGGGGTTGCTGTTTTTTTTTTTTTTTTTTGATTCGGTAATTCTGCACCTGATTTTTTTTTTCCTCTTCTTTTACTTTTCTTTTTTTTTTTGGTTTGGAGACCTTCAAGGGAAGAAAAATTGGAGCAGCTCTTTTTTTTTATTTTATTTTATGTGGTAGTGATGAAACGTAAAGGATAGATTAAGCCACTTCGATCGGAAGATAGCTCTGATACCACTTTGTCACAAACCCAAGAGTTAGTGACAGGGATATTCACGAACCTAGGCTCATTATGGTGAAATAGAGGTTAGATGAGGAGAGAAATAGACTTAAGATGGGAGATGAGAAGAAATTAGAGATGAAGTTGGAGAAAAGAAGAGAAGGAATTAGGAAGAAGAAGAGAGTTAGAAGATAGAAATGAAGGGAAGATGATAAAGAAGTTAGAAGTAGAAGTTAGAGAAGGAGGAGAAGATAGAGAAAGGAAGAAGAAATTTAGAAGTTAGATAGGAGGAAGGGAGAGACGGTTGGGGAGAGCAAGAGAGGGAGAGATAAGTTAATTTTTTTGTATTGATTCCTTTCTGATCAAAATACAACACTTGCAAGTGTTTAAATAGACATTTTGGAGGGAAGGCTCCCTAGGCCCTTAGACCCTAATACATAGCCTAAATTTTAATTCATACAATTACATCATTACAATTCAAATTACCCCTTTGCCTCCTAAACACCCTAACCGGCTCCCACCTAAATTTAAATTCAAAAATATAAACTACAATATTTTATATTATATAATCGATACAAAAATAATAAAAATGAAAAATAGCTGTTTGGTTCCTTGGCTCGTGATAGTCACGACTAGGGTCGTGACACCAGAACATGAAACAAAAAACTTAATATGTCAAGTGTTGTGGGAAACAAACCAAAGAGAAATGCATCAAGGCTCTTATTGGGCATGTATTCATAAATCAACATCTTTTCTCCACCATCGACGCAACAACCAAGAAGTCTAACGAGGTTTCGATGTTGAAGCCCCGAAATAAGCATGACCTCATTCATGAACTCTTCTAAGCCTTGTCCCGAGACCGCTGAGAGTCGTTTCACGGCTATTTCCCGTCCGTCTTCCAATCTTCCCTAGAGAAAATCATCAAAACCTTTAGTTTTATGTACCCTATAAGGGCGCTATAATTCTAGTACTCTAGAGTAAGCATTACCCCATAAACTGGGCCAAAACCGCCTTGTCCAAGCTTGTTCGACTCTTGGAAATTGTTTGTGGCAAGTGACAACTTTTTAACTTCGAACAACGGTAGCTCTTCAAATTTAAGTTTGTTCATATGATCTCCATATTTAAAGTCCGCCAACAAGTCTTGCTTCCTTCTAAATGTCTTCCCTGATGCATAGCATAGTACAACATGTGAATAACAAGAAGTGTGGAATTCAAATCACGGTTCAAGGTCGTGGAAGTGCAGTGGCACGGTAACGGATGCCAGCTGCATTGGGCTTTTTGGGAATATATTAGACCTTATTTGTATGGAAATTTTAAATGAAAGTCAACTCGTAATGATCAATCGTGTAACAATTAGCTAAAATCTATTCACGATGAACCTCGTTTGATTTCATGTACAAATGTAAGACACAGGAAGAACATTGGAGAGCAACTTGATGCATCAATCAATAGCGGTTGAAATTTCAACAAAAAAATGATTAAATTAATTTTTTTAGCATTTAAAAAAAAAAAAATTCTCTTTTATAATGGTAAGGTAAGGAGGTACAACATTGTCCTAAATAGGACTAACATTTTTTTTTTTTTTTGGAAGGGTTAGGGGTGGGGGGGTTAGCGATGAGCTTCATACCCAAGACCTCATGTTTTAAGGGGTGAGTAACCTTACCTTTCCGTCGACCAATCCATCTGTACAGCAAGTATACAAGGGTGGCCAGAGCAGCTACCCCTACAATCACAGCCACAGCTATAACTACTTTCCTTCTACGAGAGTTACCTGCAAACCCGAGCAAAATCTGACTGCATTTGTGATCTCGAAACTATTTGATAGAACTATACCAACTGCATAGCTATGATGTAGGCCAAGAATAAAGCAGAGGACCTAACTTAAAAGGTTAGGAAACTGTTTGGGGGCTGCAATAGACTTCGTATATCATTTTCTTTTGGCAAAAAGATCCCTGAACTTTACAATTAAACACAATACACCCTTTGCACTTTCAATTTTATAAAATAATCCCTGAACTTTATAATTAAACAAAACACACCCCCTGCTCTTTTAGTTTCATAATCCTAAACTTTGTTATTAAAAACAACTCACCCCTTGAACTTTGTAATTAAATACAATATACCCCCTACACTTTCAATTTCAAAAAAATAGCCCTTGAAGTTTGTTATTACATACAACTCACTCCCCGATCTTTGTTACCAAACACAACTCCTCCCTTAGACATTAATAAATTTGAAATAAAAAAATGTACGAAATTTTAAAATTAAAAAATAAATTATGAAAAAAATTGTCCTTGTACTTTTAATTGTGTCAATTTCATCCCTGTATAATTGAAAATGTGTCAATTTAGTCCTTAGAGAAAAATTTATGTTAACTTAATGAAATTTTTTTTGGTTCGGCCATGAATTGGATTAAATTGAGTAAACAAACGATTTTATAATAAGTTACTTGCATCTAACATAATTTTATTGTTCAGAATTACGTAATTAATATATCTTAAATTTGACCAAAGAACTAAATTAACACATTTTGAATTGTTCAAGGACTAAATTGACACAATTAAAAGTACAAGGACCAATTGACACAATGGGAAAAATACAGAAACCTTTGACGTAAATAATCCTTAAAAAAATGTATCAAATTAACAATAAGAAATTTTCTACTCTTATCAAAAGATTGAGATTTTATGTTTTTAGGCGAAAGATTAAAACTTTATGTTTCTAGGTAAAAGATAAGAGAATTTTCTGAAATTTATACAAAATAATTATTTTAACTAACTATAGTAATAATATTATAAATTTAGAAGATAACAAAATATCTTTTTTAAATTTTCATAAAAAATATTATAAAATAAATAGAATAATTTTTAGAAATAAATAAATTTCAAAATTATATTATTAAATTTAAAATTAAAAAATATACAAAATTAAAAATTTGAAAATAAATTCGGAAAAATAATTTTCTTTAAAAAATTGAAAAACCAATTTTAAAAATTATTTTCAAAAAATTATTTTTCCATAATTTATTTCAAAATTTTGAATTTCGTACATTTCTTAATTTCAAATTTAATAATGTCTAAAAGTTGTGTTATGTTTAATAATAAAGTTTTTTTTTATTTTAGGGGGGAGGGAGGGAGTTGTATGTAATAAAAAAGTTTAGGGAACAATTTTATGAAATAAAAATTATAGCGGGTATATGGTGTTTAATTTGCAAAGTTGAAAGGACTATTTTATGAAATTGAAAGTTCAGGGGGTGTATTGTGTTTAATTGTAGAGTTCAGAAGACTATTTTATGAAATTAAAAATGCAGAAGTTGTGTTGTGTTTAATTGTAAAGTTCAGGGGATCTTTCTATATTTCACCCTTTTCTTTTTACAGTTTTTAGTTTTCGATAAATTAAAACCATATTATGAAAACAATTATTTCTTATGTTTGGCTTTTTACCTTTTGTTTTAAACTACCTTGAGTGAAACTAAAAACATGAAATAAAAACCAGAAAAACTAATTTTCAAAACCTGGTTCTAGTTTCTCAAAACAAAAAATTCGTACAGAAAATGATCCCAAACAGATCCCTAATGATGGTAATTTTTATCATTTCGTAGTTTGTAGTATATATTAGTGAGATCATCTATCTAGAATTAGAATTTATTTAAGACAGGTTATTTAGCTATATGGAACTATCAGACTTAAGTCAAATAGATCACTTTTTATAAGATGAGGAATGCTTTTCCGAGCAAAGCTCTAGTTCTGAGCTCCACAAACGCCAAATCGGAGTTTAAAATCAATCATCAGTGATTGAACTTTGATTTTGTATTTGCTTAGTCAGTTGGACACTAGTCTGCTCAACTTAATATATCCTATCAAATATAAAACATAAAACTATAATAAATAATTCCTAACATTCAAAATTCAGATCTTCAAACTTGACATAGTGAGATTAAAACCAAAACCAAACTATGCATGAAAGAAGGCCATTTACCGAGTAATGATTCTGGCACGCGAAGGCAAAGATCAATCCCACCAGCTGAAAACTCTTGAATGTCGATTAAGTCTCGACTCCAATACATACATCCAGCACCAGCATCATATGCATAAGCTAGACAAGAACAATTCTTCAAACACTGACTATTGCACTCAACTTGAGTTAACCCTGCCACCCACTCGGTGTTATCTGGTATTTTAACCATCTTTAGCCTCAAGAAACCGTCCTCCGGCCCACTCGTGTTACCACAATTCAATGGGATCCTTCGAGCACACCCGTTAGACCAATTCTCTCTCTTCCATTCCTCTGCGTTCTTTGGGTCGAAACCCTTAACACACTGACAGATTGGTGAACGAGTCGGATTGCAAGTCCCAAACGCCCCACATTTACCATAAAAATCGCAAGCGTTTGATGGGGCTGCCCATACTTCTTGCCACATCTTTTTACTTGGATCCCACCAAGCTTCGCCTATAGTTCCGTCGTGGCTAAACTTATAATGGGAAAAAGCAAGTTGTTTCGCACCCGTATAAAATAAGTCAACCTCTCCCTCTCCGTTCTCTCGAATAAATGTATTAGCATAGTCAGTGGATGAATCATAATATAGCAATCCTAGAAAGATATTGCCATTCCATGGTCCACTTCGCCAATACGTTTTATTTCTATCCCAAACCACGACTTGAGGATGCGTAAATGAATCAACCCCGAGCGTGAATCTCCCAAAAGATGGGTCTGAATAGCTATTCCAAGCGCGTAACGCCTCCTTGACATCAGACTCGATCATAACCAACTTCATGTTTGGCAAGACCGAGTCTGTGGGGTGGTCAAAACTCTGCCAAATGTTGGTCCCATTCGTTGTAGTAGCACTACCAGCATTGTCAGCATTGAAAGCTAAGACAACAAAATTGCCAGAATCAAGTAGCTGGGCAATTATAGATGTATTGTTAGATAAAGAATGATTGGCTACTCCCGAACCCGATGACCATAATATATCATTCCTTCTGTTGGATAGTTGTAAATTTCCATCCTTAGACAAACTCAATACACTAGAAGAATCATTAACTGGGTTGTTTCGGTTCGCAACCCACACGTAATCGGTGGTTGAGGCCTTATTGTACCAGATACCCAGGTATCGATTTGTCGTATTTGGGGGGCTGAAGAACCCAAATCTGAAATCTCCACTGTTGGAGAGTAAAGTTTCAGGGTCTTTGAGGGGTTTTGTGGGTGTAATCTGGTCTAAGGCAGAGCATAAGTGTACTAAAATTAGGCACAAATAAAAGGTGAGAAGATGTGGATATATTGAAGTCATTGGGTTTGATTTGGTTTTTGTTTATGGATCGAATCTGAGGTGTCTCAGTAGAAATTTCCTTGCCTTAGCTGAAGATGCAAATGTATCGGATCAATGAAAATAATTTTCAATACCCAACTGCAAGTAGAAATTAGAAGAAAATTAGAGCCCCCATAATTCACATATTTTGGCATTAAAACAATCTATATAGAAAATTCAATGATTTGTGAAGATTAAGATACAATAAACTTAACTCAGTAATCATCATTTTAACTACACGGCCTAATTGAGATATAAGCAATTATTACTCCAAAGAAGAAATAGGGTTCCTAAAATGTTACCAGAGGAAAATTAAAAACAAAACGCACTTCATGAAATTATGAAATTTAAGGTAATGGTTTTTTCTAATTAATTCAGGTGACGCTTGGTATTGTATTTTGTTTGCATTTTTTGATTTTCAAGAAACTCAAAATCATGTTTAAAACATATCTTTTTCTTATTTGCAGTATTCTATTTTCAAATTTTCAATGGGGAAAAACAGAAAATAAAAACCCAAAAAGTTAAAAAAAAAAAATTTCTAATATTGAAGTTTTACAAATCAAAAACTATCAATAGAAAGCTCAACAATTTGTGCATATTCATATATAACAAATCATTTAGGCAAACAGGCCCATATAGGGCCCTAAGCTTCACAGGAACAATTGAAGTGTAAATAACTCATGTATTTTGGCATCAGAACAACATAAAAGGAAATTCAATAATTTGGGCAGATTCAAGTATAATAAACTCAAACCCAGTAATTTATCACACCAAGCACATGGAAACCCCAAGATGAAAACCCATTGAAATATAAACAATTGAGACTCAAATAACAAATAGGATTCTTAAAATATCTGGGTAGGTAAAAAAAAAAAAAAAAAAAAAAAAAAGAAACTCAGTTCACAACATTCCATAGAAATTAGAAGATACCATGACAGAGAGGAGGGGGTGGAACGTGGAGTTCAAAACGGAAGATGAGGAGAGAGCATTCTTCATAATGATTTCTCTGTATTAGATTGTATGTAATGGAAGCTGTAAAGTAAGTTTAATGATAGAGTTTCATAGTAGATGGGCCTACAAATATAATAAAAACAAATTAGGTTGCTCAATAAAAATAAAATAAAATAAGTTGACTGCTCCCCAACAAAAACAACCCGAATACATATATTTGTTCGGACAATAAAACAACGCAAATGTGATACAGAGCGTAAGTGAAAATTAAGGGAAACGAAAGGTTCAACAGCCTTCCTTTAAATTCTTGATATGAAAATAGTAAGAACAAAGGGAAAAATTCATTCAAATTCTCACAACCCGAAAAAAAGAGAAAACTTAGGAAAATAATTGAGATAAACTTATGAATTGAATCATTAAAACCCTAAGTCTTCCTCTCTATATATAGAGGCTAAACCCTAGCAAAAAAAAAATAAGGAAACAAAATCAAAATTAAATCAAACAAATCTTTGCTAATTTCAAATCAAAACAAAACCCTAACTTAAGCTACTGCCGCGCCCCTCTACTCGCCAAGTCTCCCGCCAACTCGCCTAGACGTACCTGCCAATATTTGTGAGCAGCCGGCTACTTGCCTACGATCCAAATCTTTAAGCACTTTACAGGCCAACCTCCTAGCCCTCTGGCGGATAGCCTTTCAGCTCTCAATATGAATGCACAAAACAATTGCAGTACTTTATCAAACTAAGGCCACATTTAGTTAAGCTTTTTAACAACTTAAAGCCGTAAAAAAGTTCTAGTTGACTATAAAGCTTGTGTTTGGTTGACTAAAAAGATATTTTTATATCTTTTTAACAGCCTAAATATGCAGATGAAAACGTTGTTTTATATCTAAGCAGAAAAAGATGCAGAATTCAATCTTTTCCACAACTTATTTCAGAAAAATGTTTTAAAAAGACTAAATTGGTAATAAATCTTTACCGCCATTACCTACTTTTACTTGTTATCACTACCACCACCTCTTTTACCCTCATACGTCACTACACTCACTGCTCTCTACTACCATGACTAACATTACCATAATTCTCTCTTATGTACTATTATTAGTTGATATATTATTAAGTCATTTTTTTGTAATTATAATAGATAAGTTTCTTATTTAAACTTGTAGCTAAGCACTCTATTCTGTAAAAAAGATCTTTTGCACTGCACTATCAAGCACTTCATTGTAAAAAGATACAAATCTTAAATGGACATATCTAATCGAAACAAATAAGCTGAAAAAAGTTAAGCTAAAACCAGTTGAACCAAACACACTCTAAAATTGTTGCTATTTCAATAGCAGCAAATATGATAACAAGCACAATAGATAAAGGACTGTGAACAAACCTTGGTGCCAAAAGGACCAACAGGGTAGTCTATCTCCATAATGTTCCTTCCCTCAAAACTATCTTTCATGTCGAATCCAATTCAAAACAAATTCTTTTTAAACCAAAATCCCAAATGGCATCTATATTGAACCCCAAATTCAAAACGTAAATTGAATTCCATATTATATCTAAATCCTAATCAGCTCCCATGTCCTACCCAAATTGAAAGCAGAAGCCAACTTTCACGTTGTACCTAAATTCTAATTAACTCTCATGTCTAATTCAGGACTGATTAAGTTTGAAGCCGAACATATACCCAAAACAATTCCCAATTCAAACCTATCATGTAAAACTTAAATCCAAGTAAGTCGCTAGAAAAACTCAAACTTAAATCCAAATCCAAAACAATTTCCCAGTCCAAGATATATTCAAGACGACTCCGGCGTCAAACCTAAACTGAAATTACTTTCCATACAAACCAAAACTCAAGACGACTCTCAATTCAAACTAAAACTGAAATTACATCCAAGTCAAACCTAAATTCAGATGAGTTCTAAGTCGAACATAAACCTGAGTCAAACTACAGTCCAAACATATAAGTAATCACACACTCCAAAAGGCAATGTCAAAAATTTACCTTAAGCAACTCGTAGAGAGAGCGATTGAAGAAAGAGAGAACAACGAGGAGAGAGTGTAGTTGAGGAGAGATAGAACGACGAGTTGAACACTGGAACAAGCGAGGTGAAGAGAGACAGTAGCTGAGAAGAGGAAGCACGACGAAACGGGGACGGGAATGACGAAGATGCAATGACAGAACAGATTAGGGTCTTTGTTTGGGTGCCGCAGAATTATTGTTTTAGAGTAGAAAGTTAATTGCTATTTTCATCTGGGAAATTCTAATATATTAAACGATATGATGCTTATAAAAAATAAATAATGTTTGGGCTTTATTTCTGAAGTTTAGGATTCCGGTATAAATTTTTTTGTTTTAATTTTTCACCCTTTTTAAATGATATGATATAAAATTAGCAAATGAGTAATTATTGAGTACAATAAAAGTATATTAGACGAGCCAAATACTAACTTAAGTATCAAGTAAAGTACTGATTCGAGTATTATTTAATACACGAACTTGAATTACATTAAGAGTTGGGGGCATAACAATAAAGTGGAAAAGAGAATAGAAAAAAATTTACAACAATAAAGTAAAAAAGAAGCATCTCACTTTTACTGCTTAACCAATTTCAATTTGAAATAAAAAATGTACTGCTTGTCTATTAGTGACGGTTTATAAGCTTAATTAACAACAGTATTTACCAGCCGTTGTTATAAGCCAATCATACACAACCTTATAACAACGGGTTTTTTATCCTGTCGCTACTAAGCACTGTACACTCACTTTTAACGACATAGAAAAAGTCTCGTCGTTAAAACCCATATTTCTTGTAGTGAAAGGCGCCCGCTTCCTCTCCGGCATTTACTTGAACTCAAGGACTTCTTCTACCGACGCCAACCAATCCCATAAGTCTACCGGGCGTCCTCCTCCATTGAACTCCGGAATCTTTACCCGGAAACCGAATTCCCATCTTCGCTGTCCAGCATCAGCGACATGACCGGTATTGGGGCGATCTCTTCTCATGCACTAGTCCGGTATTTCAGCTTCCGGGAACAAGTTGTGAAAGCTATCATTCGTGTTGTCCTCTCCTTCGCCGTCCAGCGTCAACGACATGACCGGTATTGGGGCGATCTCTTCTCATGCACTAGTCCGGTATTTCAGCCTCCGGGAACAAGTTGTGAAAGCTATCATTCGTGTTGTCCTCTCCATCCCCTGCAGGTGGGTATTGAGGTTGAGCTCTCGGTTCTTGGTCGGAGTTCTTCTCTAACTGAATCAAGCACTGATCAATACGCCGGAATCTCTCTTCCAAATCCTTGAAACCTCCTCTCGATCTGCCGTTGAAAGTCTCACTCGTATACGTCTCCAACAGCGACATACATCTGTCGCGCCCAAGGGCCATCTCAGAAGTCGTTCTGAGCTCTGATACCAACTGATGTAGCGCGTAAGTGAAAATTAAGGGAAACGGAAGGTTCAACAGTCTTTCTTTAAATTCTTATTACGAAAATAGTAAGAATGAAGGGGAAAATTCACTCAAATTCTCACAACCCGCGAATAGGAGAAAACTTAAGAAAGTAATTGAGATAAACTTATGAACTGGATCATTAAAACCCTAATTTTTCCTCTCTATATATGGAGGCTAAACTCTAGCAAATATAAGAAAACAAATTCAAGATTAAATCAAACAAATCTTTTCTAATTTCAAATCAAAACAAAATCCTAACTTAAGCTGCTGCCGCACCCCTCTACTTGTCAAGTCTCCCACCAACTGGCATAGATGGACCCGCCAATGTTTGTGAGTTGCTGGCTGCATCAGAATGTAGAGAAAAAAGAAGAAATCTGACAAATTTGATGATGTTGTTTATATTATAAGTAATTTAAGTTTTCGTATCTGTATTATTTGAAACAACAACAACAACAACAACAACAGTCCCAGTGCCTTGCAGCTTCCGCAGTAAGCAGGGTCTGGGAGGGGTGGATGTACGCAGCCTTAACCCTTCCGAGAGGAAAGGAGGCTGTTTCCGAGGACCCCCAACCTGAAGTGCGTGTACGCCTGCAATTACAGCAAATCAATTTATCATCAATGGAATTAACATAATTAGTTTCCAAATGAATTACAGAAATAGGCATGCAAGTATTTAAGTGTGCATGTATGCCACAAGCAAGCGATAAATAAGAACTAACTAAACAGTATATAAATGCACTACTTGGGTTATGACTGCCTAGGAGTCTTAAACTACAAGTCACTCGCTGCACTATCCTATACTGCCACATCCGCTATCCTTATGCTAGCTCGCCATCGTGCCCTATCTGATACCATCTCCTCTCTTAGGTTTAGGTGGGTTAGGTCGTGTCGAATCGTCTCCAGCCAACTCCTCTTTGGCCTGCCCCTCCTTCTTCTACCTAGTGTCATTTGAAGCTGTTCACACCTCCTAACCGGGGCTGTGGTCGGTCTCCTACTAACATGTCGAAACCATCTTAGGCGGTGCTCATCTGTATTATTTGAAACAATTGTTCTAATTAAAAGTGTATTTTCTTCAATGATAATTTTATACAATATCATTTTAGACGATATTGCTTTATTAGTTTGTGTAATTATTTTACTCAGGTGTTCTTGTTTAAAAAATAAGATGTTAGAATTATAATATATATCGGAAGATATTTGCTAAATATATAATAAGCTACATTTATATTAAGTAAATGTAAAAACATTACCTTATTGTCGGTTGTATCATTCCATCTAATAATAATATTATTAAATATTTTTTTATTTTAAAATTTTGAGTTAAGTTTTTGAAAGTACTGTATTTAATATTGTTTTTTGACTATGATTTCAACCTTTATATTTACTTTTGGTTATAATAATATATGTAGCATATATACAACAGTTCATTTCCAAGTTATCAGAAAGATGCCAATTGTTATTCTAGTATTAAGATGCTCTACCTCTTCTTTTTGAAAAAACTTCCAAATCTTTTATGCTCGGCCATACTAACATGGTAAGAGTGACGTCCCTTCCCTCCCTTTGAAGTGCATTTATCAGATCAGCTCCCCAAAAGGTCCCAACTATACTTTTAGGTTATTTCAAAGAAAGTGCTTTCTTAAGTTACCCGGCCATATTTTAATTTCTTATTTGATTAATGTGATTTTCTACAATTAGTTTCTTTAACGTAATTTGTTTTTCCAAAACAAATTTTTTTCAAAAGTTCTGTGAATTAAAAATCCTTTTAGTTACATAGTGTAATATTTCCTCTAATAATTAGAAATTGATTTTAGCTGTTATTTTCGTTTCAGATATTTGTTGCTCATGTGCAATAATTATTTGCAGCACCCCATTATGTGATGTAAATATTTTATATTCAATTTCTATTTATAATCAGTATTAGTATATATATATATATATATATATATATATATATATATATATATATATACATTTAAATGTCCTTCTCTAGCAAGTTATTAATAATGGCTTGGCTACGGGAGCAAGCATGGTCATAGGGGTTACTAGGGCAGCCATATGTCACGGACCGCTTAGTTCCGTAATAATTTTGTATAATTTTATTATATAACGGTGTACGGTGGGAATGTTCCAGAAGGCCATGGTTCGTTCTAGGCTCTTCTAGAATATTCTTACGGATAAAACTTATGTACGTAGTCAAATTTTGTAAGGAAGCAAACCTTTGGTGAAGTGCTCGGCACAAATCCGTAAAGGGGCGTGTCCATAGGACGTTATATAAAATACGTGTAAATATCGTATCGGGTAAAAATAAAATAAGATGTAAAGAGGGGCTTGTGGGGGACGGCCAAGGCAAAGAAAAGAAGGGCAAGGCATTTCCCTCCAAAACCCAACACATGTAAAAGTAGTGCAGGAAAAGTAGAGACCAAAAAGTAAGCCTAGGACAAAAGGACAATAGGGTGGACGGCTAGGTGGACAAGGACGACACCAAGTACAATGCTTTTTACTTTTTTGTCTCATGTACATTTTCTATATATATGCAAGTGTAAATACCAAGGGGTAATCAATTCCCCATTTCACCAAACTCTTCCATCTCTCTCTCTCTCAAACCGTGACTCTCTCTCTCTATGTGTTTGTGTTGTTCTATTTCTTTTCCTTCCCAAATTATATTATTCCGCTGCGTAACTTAACACTCTCATATTTTCGGGGTTAGCCTGACTTAGCGAGGTACTTTCGAAGTGAAGCTAAGTGGCATCACCGGTCTTAACGAGGGACCTTAGGGGTGAAGTTAAGGGCATTGGGAGGCCGTGACACTGGTGAAAGTGTCATCCCGTGACAAGTGGTATCAGAGCAAAGGTTGCTCGTAGCCGGGAGTGAAACCGAGAAGGAAAGGAGTGCGGGCACATCACAAAAGGAGGAGAAACCGAGAGGAGAGTTGGAGATCCAACCGTGTGGGCCTAAGTCAAGCAAGGGTAAGGACCGGTTCATCATAAAAGGTACACTTACTAGTCTTGATATTGGCGGTGTCAACATGGGGTTGGTGTCGGGTGAAAATCTTGAAGTTCACACAACCGTGAGCACTTCGGGTAGAAGTACTTTTGGTTGTGGGGGCAAGCGACCTAGGCGTCATAACTGTTTCTTGTGTGGTGAGCCTCACTACGCACGTGAATGTCCTAAAAGACAAGCACTAGTGGAGTGGGTGGCTGCACTTGAACAAGAAACGGGGTCGGATGATGAGGGTGCTTGCTGCGGACAAGAAGGGGACAGCACGTAGGGTGGGGGAGACCTACGTGCCGCTGAGCAGGTTGCTGTCCAGGACCGGACCCAGACATGTCAGGCAGTGTCGGAAGCACAGCAGGCAGTGTCAGGCGGACAGGTCCCAGGAACCAGCCAGGACAGGACCCAGGACCGTGCCCAGGCACAACTGACAGTGTCGGGTGCACAGGTCCCAGGGCCCAGCAGAGATAGAGACCAGGACAGTGCCTAGGGACGACTGACGGGACCCGGTGCACAGGTCGCAGGGTCGGACGAGACACGGGCTGCGGCGTTGGTTCAGACGCAGGCCCATGTCAGGGCCGAGACAGAGGGTGCTGCGAGTGTCACGGCACAGGCCCAGGGTGCTGCGTGTGACAGCCCGCAGGCCCGGACCAAGGGGAGTGCACGGGGGTGCACGAATGTTAGGACACATGCCGATGGGACTGCGCATGGGTCTGAGCTGAGGGCACGGGAGTGCCTAACAAACCAGACACGAGCCGATGGGACCGAGCAAGGGTCTGGGATGGTGGTGCGTGAGTTTGCCTTGGATGCACACGTTGTGCATGCCTTGGGGGCTCATGGGGCCAAGACACTTGAGAGTGTGGAGGCCCAAACAAATTTGGGTGATGTTGCATTTGGGTCAGCCGAGGGTGTGCCCGAGGCACAGGCCAAGGGGATCCGAGGGACTAAGGCACGGGGGTGTGTTGAGGTCCGATATGGTGTACGTTGGGGCGTGCACGGGTCAGCCGAGGGTGTGCATGGGGCGCAGGCCAAGGGGACTCAAGAGACCAAAATGAGTGTGTTCGTGGAGGTCGAGCAAGGTGCACAACAGGGTGCACAAAGGACAACCGAGGCACATGGGTGTGCCAAGGGACAAGGGCATGCGTGTGTTTCGCAGGCCCAAGGTGCTGCTGACAGAACCGAAGCCAGGGAGCAGGAAGAGGTTCAGAAATTTGATGCTGGAACCGTTGCACAGGTGGTGCATGGAGCTTCCGAGAGTGAGGGCCTACGTCGGGCTTGGTAGGCAAAGGGCTGTGCAGGTCAGTGCACAAGTCCTAGGCCAGGCCCAGCCAAAGGCACTGGAATCGGAAGGCACTGGCGACAACAGAAGCAGGACATGGGTTGCTGCCCAGGATCGGGCACAGGCCCATGTCGGGACACAGGCGCAGGGGGCTGCGCTGGTCTGGGAGCAGGCCTGGGGTGCTGCGCTGGTTCAGGCGCAGGCCCAGGCGACACAGGAGCTGGCCAGGGGTGCTGCACTGGTTCAGGTGCAGGCCCGGGTTACACCGATCGAGGCCCAGAGTGCTGTGTTTGCTGAAACGCAGGCCCAGGATCAGAGGACCGAGGTGCAGGCACGCACCAAGGTTCCGGACGTGGTGACGCTGACTTTGGTGCAAGGGTGCGCCGGGGTCCAAGGAGGCGCGCACTTAGGTGGGCGTGACTCACCAAGGACAAGGCACTCAAGAATGGGACACGGGGGTGTCAACACAGGGGTGCTTGTCGCTGTTGAGACCAAGGCACTTGATGACAAGGGTGCCAAACAAAAATCCGGTTCGAGGCAAGGATCGGAGGGGCTCGGATTGGGCCTTGACAAGGGGGTGAGATGGATGAAGAGAGGGGTATCTTCATCTAGGCTCATCTATGATAGGGGGCGTGCAGTGTCAACTTGCACTAAGGGTTGGCACGACACACCGGGTTTGATGGTGGTCCTAGAAGATGGCTTCAAGACGGTGTTGGAGACGAATTTCTTCAATGTCCTAAAATCAACTTCACTTCCGAGGCATGATGTTATGAAGATGACTCAAACCAAGGAGGAGCAAGGTGAACTTGGAGTCGCAAGGCCACATGACAAACCGAAGCAAACACCTTTGGGGGCAAGGGTGGAGTTCAGGACCGTGGACTGAGCAAGAGGCGCACATGAGCTGTTTTGGAGTGCGCAGGTGCTGCGCATGACAGGGCATATAGTGGGCGTGAGAGTGCTTGGCCTAGGCATGGCAAGGCATGACTTAGGACCGGAGGCACGAAGCTTGGGACTCGGGGCGCTGAGCTTGACATTGGGTGCGCATGGGGTGCGCCCGCATGCATTTAGAGTGCCAATTGAGGCACAACACTTGGGGTGGGGTGTGCATGGGATGCACATCCTAAAATGGGACACTTCTTCATCAAAATTTTTGAAGTCCGATGCAAAGGAGGTCAAGGCCTACACGCAAAGGACATGGGCAGAGGAGAAGTGTGACGAGCTGGAACTTCCGTGGGAGGAGGTTCGCTGCAGTGACAGGTTGGGGCCTGGGACAGGGTCCCCGACCACGTAGAGGCTTGACCAGGACCGGGCCAGAGCAGCGCACAGGGGGCGCTGGGCTGCGCCTAGGCTAGACGGTGACAGAGCTGGGCGTGACATGCCCAGGACCGCACTGGCCGTGCCCAGGATCGAGCTGGGTGTGTCCAGGGCCGAACTGGGGGTGCCTAGGGAGGCACATGTGGTGCATTTGATGGTGCACTGGATGCAAAACGAGGGGCAAAGGGTGCTCACTGCAGGGCACAACTTGTATGATGGAGGGCATTGTCGAGACTCAAGATCGGAGATGCAAGACTTGGGCCTTGACGTGCCTAACAGGGACTTGAGTGCGCACAACTTTTTCAGGTGTGTGCACGATGTGGGCTGGAGTGCACAGGGGCTGTGCACAAAGGCTCACGACTTGGGCTTGAGTGTGCATGGGTTGCACACGAGGGCTCTTGACTTGGACATGAATGCGCATGGGTTGCGCACGGCTTTGCGTGACTTGTGCTTGACATGGCATGGGTTGCATTGGGGTGCACTTGACTTACAATTAGGTGCACAAGGCTTGCCCGGCGGTGGGCATGAGAGGTGCAAGGGTGCGCCTCACTTTTCAGCACAGGGGCTGTTGAAAACAGACCTGAAAAACAGAATGCAGGGGTTTGGAACAAGCTGTGGGGAAGCACAGACCGTGAACAGCGAGATCGATGCTCGAGTGGATAAAGCACGGGTGCCCGGACCTTTGCCCATTATAAATAAACAAAACCTAAAACTTCCGGGGTGCAAAAGCACTCCAAACTGGACAACGCTGCGGGACAACCGTTCTGTGGCACAACAGGTAATGAAACATCATGTGGAGCTACCAAAGAGGACCAAGGAACCTGTGGAACGAGGCTCGGGACGTAGGGACCGAACTAAGTACTTCTTGTACTTGGTGAAATGGAAGGGCCATCCAGACTTGAAGGTATGAAGACCAGAGGAAAGCTCAAATAAAGAGGAACGGCGGCTAAAGAACTCAAGACCGTCTAACATTGACGAGGACGTCAATTGCTTAGGTGGGGAAGAGTGTCACGGACCGCTTAGTTCCGTAATAATTTTGTATAATTTTATTATATAACGGTGTACGGTGGGAATGTTCCAGAAGGCCATAGTTCGTTCTAGGCTCTTCCAGAATATTCTTACGGATAAAACTTATGTACGTAGTCCAATTTTGTAAGGACGCAAACCTTTGGTGAAGTGCTCGGCACAAATCCGTAAAGGGGCGTGTCCATAGGACGTTATGTAAAATACGTGTAAATATCGTATCGGATAAAAATAAAATAAGATGTAAAGAGGGGCTTGTGGGGGACGGCCAAGGCAAAGAAAAGAAGGGCAAGGCATTTCCCTCCAAAACCCAACACATGTAAAAGTAGTGTAGGAAAAGTAGAGACCAAAAAGTAAGCCTAGGACAAAAGGACAATAGGGTGGACGGCTAGGTGGACAAGGAGGACACCAAGTACAATGCTTTTTACTTTTTTGTCTCATATACATTTTCTATATATATGCAAGTGTAAATACCAAGGGGTAATCAATTCCCCATTTCACCAAACTCTTCCATCTCTCTCTCTCTCAAATCGTGACTCTCTCTCTCTATGTGTTTGTGTTGTTCTATTTCTTTTCCTTCCCAAATTATATTATTCCGCTGCGTAACTTAACACTCTCATATTTTCGGGGTTAGCCTGACTTAGCGAGGTACTTTCGGAGTGAAGCTAAGTGGCATCACGGGTCTTAACGAGGGACCTTAGGGGTGAAGTTAAGGGCATTGGGAGGCCGTGACACTGGTGAAAGTGTCATCCCGTGACACATAGCTGCCCTACGTGCCATCACGGTCTAGAAGATTCAAATTATCCCTTTCTTAAATGTTTAAGGTCCAAGGAAATTTGGAAGTTGGTCTAGGCGCATGTTTGGATTTGTAGAATTTTAGGGGAGACCTCTTTTCTTGAAGAATTATTGTAGTACAAAATAGGTGGTTTTAGTTATCCTCATAGCAAATTTGATGAAATTCATTACTCTCTCATAGCAAATTTGGAAGGATCATAATGATAATATTCTTCAAGGATGAGCTCATAGCTGTGCTAAACACTTCATTCTGGCCAGGCATATATTAATAAAATGGGCTTACCAATCTCAAGTTGATGACTATCCTAATCAGCACAAGGAAGAAAGATTTGGTAGAAGAGCGAGCATCAGCAACTGGGTGCGTTGGTCTCTGCCAAATATTGGAAGAGTTAAGGTTAATTTTTGATGGTTTAAAGAGAGGGGCTTCTGCTATTATTGAGTACATTATTCGTGATCATGAGGGTAGATTGATTTATACGACCTGGAGACATATGGGGAATTCATTGATTCTCATAGTTGAAGCAATGGCTGCCAGAGATGCTATTAACCAAGCTATCTACATGGGCTTCAAGGACATTGAGGAAGAAGGAGATAGTGAGGTAGTTATTAAAGCTTTCAAAGGTTGTTTCGCCAATTCCGTTGGACATTCAATCCCGTGTTAGGGATATCCTTTTGTATGCCTCCCTGGATAGACATATCACCTTCTGTCACTACTTCAAAAAAGCAAATAAGTGGTGGATTGGATTATTAATCGAAGGCATGAGAGCATGGCATTCAGAGTATTAGGATAGCCCTCCCTATCAAGGCCTTTTTACCATCATTTGAGCAAATGCGTTATGTTTTCGCATCCTTTATAGGGGACCCTAATGCTGCTTTCCTTACCTTTGTAAAGAAAAAAGTTTAAATAATAATAATATAATGTATAGAAATGTGAAATTTTTCGTTTGATGTTCCAATATATATGATTAGATATCTTTATGTTTTAGAATTTTATCAGATAGGTACCTTAATATTGAAAGATTTTGTCAATTAGATATCTTCTACCCCAACTCAATAATTTTTCACTAGAAGATGCTACAATGGACATAGTTTTGATCATATATAAGTATCCACAATCAGAATTTGTAATAGTTAACTAGAAAATGCAAATATGACGCATGATTTCAACAACTTATAAGTACTTTCAATTGAAATGTGAGTGAATTACATCATATTTTCACTGATAACACCAGCATGACTCATATATATTATTATAATCATGTGTAGTATTGGTATTTTATTGAGAGAATTTGTCAATTTCTAACAATAAATCAATAGATTTTGAAGTAGGGTATGGGTGATAAACTTGATAAATCTCATTATATCTCATTACATATCTTTCTTTTCTTAACCTTGGTAAGGGGGGGGGGGGGGGGGGGGGGGGGGGGGGAATTGCCTCCAGTAGGGATTAAACTAGTGTGGCATCTCTGGCCCCCAAAGTTTTCAACCACTACGCTATGTCATTGAAAGACTTATGTCATTGCATATATTAAAATGCTATAATACTATTTTCTCCTTTCGTTTGCTTTTAATGTGTGTGTGATCGACGTAAATGTAAAATCAAACAGACGCATAGAAAGGGACTAGCTTTGACTTGAGAGAAAATCTAAATTCCGAACCGCACGTGTTTGACGTCAATCAATCACCTCGAGATGAGGGTTGGTACTTTTAGTGAATCCAACATCGGTTTGCAATTAATATGTGGATTCTACTCACGCTCCAATTAAGGAGACTTTTTATTTGTTTATTTAGTTATTTTTTTTGTTGATTAGTATCTTGTAGGAAATAAAAAGGATATTTATCTGACCTAAGTGGTAGTTGGGTTGACGGAGCAAAGCCCCCAAACACCTTATCCTGTACACTTAATAGCTAGGAATTGGTGTGGAGACAAGTTCAATAGCTCAATAATCCACTCCCAAGCCCGAGTCAATAAGGTTTTTAAGCCTAACACCCTTGACTTGTGAGAACACGAATGAGTTACAACTTGACAAGAAAAAGATGGAGCAAACCGTATCGGGTCATTGGATTAGGACTAACACAATCAAGGTTAAAGCCATGGTCGTCAAAGCCTTAAAGTTGTGCCTCAAACCTAAATTCACCTGACTTACTAAGCTGTGTCAACAACTAAAACCAGCTCTGTGCTTGTCCAACAAAGCCTTCAACCAATGGTGGTAAATGTAACGCGTTGATTTTTGGGGGCAGAAACTATGTCAGAAGGGAGATTCCTTCTTGTAAATTATGATTGAGAACCTGACTGTATTGCTTGAAGAAGCAAAACAAAACTACAATTATCACTACTTGTAATGAAAGAAAAAAAAAAGATAAAAACAATTGTGCTAGAAAAACTTGAAGAATTTTGTATGTATGTGTTAGGACCCTTTAAAACATCACAAGAGTCATTTATATATAGGTTAAAATGCTAATTGCTGGGTCCTTAAATAGTGGCATATATGTCCAACGTTCAGCCTCCATACTCCCGTAATCCTGATTTGGCATTAGAACATGCTTTGAAACTCGTGCTTGAGGTCCATTTGGTCTTCCCACGCTCATCCATTTTCTCTTGAATGTTATGGAGGCCGACATCCATGATATGCGCTTAAAACAATGGCCTCGAGCCCTCGTAGTTACCTTTCCCATTGAGCTCTTTGTAATTTACTCAAGCTCGAGCTTACTTTGCCCGATCAACCACCTTAAGCGGCTATTATATCAGGGCATTCGTAAGTGAAGTAGCTAGAATCTGGACTCCATTTCTTGAGCCTCCGGTGCTAGAGCATGGCCCCACATGTAGAGTATGTGTCCTTTTATCCCAAGACGACAATGTTCCAACTCCCTCGAGTTTGGGGTGTAAACAAATGCCCCTCTTATAGGCATCGGGAATTTCAAATTCCAACGAGTAAAATTAAGCCTGATTTGGACGGTGTAATGATGCTTGTAGCGGCACTGCTTAAAGCTTGAGGCTGTATTGATTTCGTGGGTTTATAAATACTCAAACCGTTAGGGATAAAACTTCCCTACTTTCATGCCTTGCTTTGGAATCCTTTGCAACTATAGCGCTCAAGATATCTTTCTTCTTGTTCTTCTTTTAACAAGCTTTCAAGTCCCCTTTAGTATTTTCTTGTGGTTCCAACTATGGTCCAGGTCACTCACTATGTCTCTATTACCTAAGGCAGACAACCCTGTGTAGTTTCTTGCTCATCTTGGGGCAATCTAAAAACTCCATATTAGACAAGCATTAGATCCCCATCAACTCAGCTCTTGTTGAAGAGGGTCTCTCCTTTTCATCAGAGGAAGGGCCTTCTTCAAAATATGAACCTTTAATCCTTGGACCCATTTTCGCCCTTAGGGATGAGGTGCTTGCCTTGGAAGACGTCCTTGCTAGCCATTTTGGCTGCCTCCATCACCTTATGGGAGTTTTCATTCTTAATAGAAGTAAAACACAAGGCTACTACTGTCTTCTTGTGGACAGTCGCTCCAAGATGGGTCTTTCGCTTTCAGACATGTTGAGGAATTCCGATATTTCGGCATAGGAAGGCAGTTGAACTACGAACTCCATTAAACCAGCACTGTGTGCAAAGATCCACAACTAGGCTTTGTACTTTTTACCAGGGCAGGTAATATGATTAAGGCCATAATGACCCACTTCGTTTCAGGTTGCCTCTTCTCAGCTCCAAAAAAGTTCATAACATGGTTCTTGTCAAGTGCTTGTGAGTTGATTGATGGAAGAAGGCACTTTGGACTCCTGCCTCAAGACCCTCTCTTGTCTTCTCAACTCGACTGCTTGATAGACCCAAATGATCCCTGACCAAGCCATAGAATGACTCTAGTTAACTTCATTTTCCCCATGTGATTAGAAGTAGCCACTTTGGTATTAAAGAAGCAACATTAACTCCCTGATTCTCAGAGCTGGAATTAGGATGTTTCTCTTCTAGCCCTTTGATTCTGTAACCAAGTGTAAAACATTGTAAAGCTTATAAGCTTATGTATCACATAGTTATGTAACTTTACTTGTTCTATTAACGATAATACACATTACTTTTATTGCAATATATCTCTCAAGTATGAACTATAATTATTTTAAGGATCCTAACTCTGATCCTCAAGGCACTGATACTTGAATTGAGCCTGTAAGATTCCAATAACCCTAAATGGTCCTACCTAGTTAGGTGACCACTTGCCATAGATGCAATCCGTTTGGCTAATGGGAAAAATGACTTTCTTGACGAAGTCCCGCACATCAAAGGATCTTGCCTTGACCTTTCTTGTTTTAGGCTGTAGCCCCTTATTTATACCCTAATTTCGAGAGAGCTAGGATGATGCTGTTTTGAGTAAAGTGCTACGTGCTTACCACGTGAGGTCCTCCTTGAGGGGAATCAGACCTTTAGGTGCTAAGATAGCAGTGTCCCGAGCCTCACATCCTGAGAAGTTTGTCACCCTAACAAGAGTACCAACCATTCGAGGTTCGAGATGGTTGAAGGGTGGAGGGAGCTCAAGCTCAAGGGATTGCCAAGAAGGCTGCAAAACAAGTGGTTTCCAAGCTCGAGACAGTTACTTGGAGCGTCATCTTAGATACTTGGGCGCTAATCTTGATCCAAGGGAACATGAGGCTTCTAGAGGAGACTTCAGCTAAAAATGCGAATGTGGGCTCCATGGAATTCCCTCAAGCATCAAATCAAGGGCACGTTCATTGATCATTCATGCACAAAAAGAGCTTAGTGGCCTGACGTAGGGAAAAAATGCTATGAAATTAGGGGCAGCCGTTACTTATTTTTTCCATAAATAAGAGACTCTATAGAGTCCGAAGTAGTACGTATCAATACAAAACTTCTTCAAGTTTTCTTTACAATGCACATGTGCTCTTTCCTAGAAGTAGCGTAACTTAACATATCTTAGCTTAGCATAGATCTTGTTGTACTTGCTTCTTCAACAATACTATCTTTCGGGCTTTAGGTATGAACTCATGGTTTTAATCTATTCTAAAATTTTGACAAGTTAAGAATTGAGGCTTTGACAGCCAAGGCTTAACCTTGGTTGCCTTTAGTTTTAATACTACTGTCACTGCTTAATAAATTAGGTGAACTAAGATTCACGCCATTAATTAGGGCTTTGATGGCCAAGGCTTGACCTTGATTGTGTTGGTACTAATCCAGTGACCTGAATACAATTTGCTCCACCTTAATCTTGTTAAACCTAAACTCATTCAAATTATTATAAGTCAAGGGTGTAAGGCTTAAAAACCTAATTAAATCGAGCTTGTAAGTAAACTACTTGGCTCTTGGGTTTGTTTCCACCCCAGCTCATGACTCTTAACTATACGAAGAAAGGTGTCTGTGGGCCCTACTCCGTCACTGTAACTGCCACTTGAGTTAGGTCCATATTCCCTTAATTTTCTAACAATTAATATATAAAATTTCCATAATAATATTTAACCAAGTCTTCTTAATTGAAGCATAAGCTAAACCCACGGTATAACTGAAGTTAGATGCACCAAAACATCACGACCTTTTCTCCAAAAATGGTAAGTGGTTAAGGTCAAAGACATGCAGTCCGAATTGAGGCTCAATCCCTAGTCACAGCGAGTCCTTTTTGCATTTGTTTTGTTTAAATTTTTACAGTGACCACATCATACTTAACTGCAAACAAATAAAGAAAACACTCCCTTCTTTTTCTTTTTCAAGCTTATGAAGAGCGTTGAGCCTATATATCACGATCCAGTTCATTAAGCTCATCCATCATGGCATACTTATAATCAAGTTTAGTGAAATCCCCTTGGTGAGCCATTCTTATGGATTAAACTGTCACCTTAATTGGGAGTACTCATCATGACCATATGTTAAATGGAAGGGAGTAATCCCAGTAGCATCTTTTTAGAGGTCCTGTAAGCCCACTGGTCGTCAAGTAGCAACTCATGTAATCTTCTTGGAATGTCTTCAATCATTTGTTCTATGTTAGCCTTTAGAATCTTTTTCATTGATTCTACCTGGCCATTAGCTTGGGAAAAAAAAGGAGTGGAATTTAAAATCTTAATATCGAAATTCTTGGTAAACTTTTTAACCTCATACCCATTGAACACTCGATCCTGATCATAATAATGGTTTCAGGAATCCCAAACCTGCATAGAATATATTTCTTGATGAAATCAATCACATCTTGCCGATTGATATTTCTGTATGGTTTACCTTCAACCCACTTACTAAAGTAGTCTATATCGACCAGGATATATGAGTGCTTCTTATTTGATGGAGGATTGATCTCTCCAATAATGTCCCTTGCCCAGCCTTAGAATAGCCACTGGGTTAACTATTGCATGCATTTCAGATACAAGAACCCAGGGAACATGCCTAAGTCATTGGCATGCTCAACATCCCTTGGCGTATCTAATGTAGTCATTCATTATTGATTGCCAATAATAGCCATAAAGCCTAATTAAGCAATGCATCTTATTTCTAGAAAAGTGAGATCCACAAATGTCTTCGTGTGCCCCTAACATGGCCTCATCTAGGTCCTTAGACACGTTTCCCTCTCCAGAAATAAGGTGACTTAGGAACCTCATAGACTCAAGGAAAGGGATAATCCCGATCCACATAGTCAGGATATGGTTTGTTATGTATTTGGCTATTTATTCTCTGGTGTTACATTTTTCTATGATGGCATCGACAATTATCTTCTCGGAGGAAACTCATTCCTCACAAGGTTAGCTGGGTCCCTTGGGCTCCCGTTATTAACTAGTAATGACATGATTTTGGTCTTGCACAAACAAGATTATACCCGCCTTGACGTAGGTGATCCTATTGGTAAGCTTGCACCCCTTTAGGGGGTTGGATTCCCACTCAAGTTCCCCCTATAATAGGTCGGCATACTGTAGGAAATTAACGAAAGTTCTAACTAGGGTGAATCCTAGAGGTAACCTAGAGCTCGAGAAGTGCTGGTAGTTGCCTAAGTGATTGACCCCTTGAGCCGTATTTTGGGACAACTAACACTCACGTGCCCCCCCAGTCTCATTGATAGCTCAGGCCATGGGGGGGGGGGGGGGGGGGGGGGGGGGGGGTGTACAAGTTCCCTTGAGAAGGAACTACGTCTTGCCCCCAGTCTCATAAGTGGGATCAAGCCTTAAAGTGATGATAGTTATCCCTATGGAAGGGGTTTTTCCTTGCCCCCCCAATTTGATGAACTGGCACCACTTGACCCTTAACAGTCAAATTTTGCGGGCGGTGCACTTCGGGGCTCATGATGCAAATTTCTTAAGGCCAAGACTTGTCCTTGGTTAAAAGGATATGAATTTCGCGGCATGATATCCCAAGTCCTAGGATCGGGCTTGCCCTTAGGATAGGATACTCTTAGCTCATAAACGAGTTATTTCCCCTGTCGTTGGCTAGCTCCTCTATCCTTGCAAAGGTTGCTTGAGGGTAACCTACAGGTGTTGTAATTGGGATGTTTCATCTTAACTGTCTAACATTCTCCCTCACTTATTGCACGACGTTATCTTAAGTCTTGTACTGTCACTGCTGGATGGAAAAACTTTGATAATTGTTTGTCTTGCCTCATCCCTGGCTATGGTGCTAGTAGTGGATGACAGAGTAGCATGCATTTCAACCATGAGTTTGTAAGTCTCTCTATGTACACTCTCAATCATTAAGGCCTCAATGTCGTTAAAGGTATCCCTCAAAGTAGTTGTATTTTCACGTTGTCCTACCAAGGTGCATTCAGTTTTGACACATTGCTTTTGAAAGTCATTCAAAGATTGCTCCAATTGTCGTCAATACTTAACATCCTTCTCTTAAGCATGGCTAATAAAACTCTTTTGAGAATGACTGTCAAGATCGATGCATTCATCCCCAGGAATGTTTTCATCAACTTTCCTATCACAATCGTGGTTCTGTCTAGTCTCAATTTCCTATGATGTAGGGGATAGATCTAAAGGGTGTCTAATTATGGAAAAATTGAGGCCAGGCCTTCGCCCTCGTTGATCTCGAGGGTAGTAGTTCTTCTAACTTGAGCCATTTGGATATGGTTTACTATTAAATTTTGACCCTTCACTATGTATGGACAGGCATTGACTTAGTCTCCCATTATGGTTGCCAAAACATTGTGTTCGTTGTTTGTTTTGATGTGTTAAGTGTATGTATCTGTATTGGTTGCTGTAAAGAAACAAGTCATCAAACAAACATGCACCAAGGGGCTTACTGTGAATTCAGATAAGCCTAATTTCGAACTGCACATGTTTGACCATAATCAATCACCTCAAGACGAGGGTTGATACTTTTGGTGAATTTGACTTCAGTTTACAATTAATATGTGGATTCTAATATTGCTTCTATTAAGGATACTTTGATTAAATGTTTTTAGTATTATTTAGTTAGATAGATGCAGGAAAGTAATGCAGATATGAACCTTGCCCAAGTGGTAGTTGGGGTCACGGAGCAAAGACCACAGACACCTTACCTTGTACACTTAAGAGTTAGAAGTTGAGGTGAAGATAATCAAGAGCTCCGCAGCTTACCTCGAGCCTGAGTCTATAGATTTTTAGACTTGACTCTTAACTAGAGATAATTCGTATGAGTTTTAACCTAACAAGATTTAGGAGGAATGAACTGCATTTAGATCATTGGATTAGGACTAATGAAAGTCAAGGCCAAAGCCTTGGCCATTAAAGCCCTAAAATTGTGGCTTGAACCTAAATTCACCCGATGCACTAATTCATGTCAACAACTTAAGACCAGCACAAATCAAGCTCAAGGGCTCTGCCATCAAAGCATTGAAAAGGGTTGGGGAAACATATTACGCAGAGAAGTTAACTTCTCATACACCGTAACTGGGCACCTAGTTGTATTGTTGAAGAGCAAAATGAAAGCTACAAGTACATCTACTCCTATGGAAAGGAAAAAGTATAGCATAAGTATGTTGTAAATGGAATAAGGAAATTGGAGAGTTTATATTAATGCTGGGACCCTTTGCTCATTAGCAACAGTCCTTTATTTATAGACTAAAATTCCTAATTGTTAAGTCCTTGTTGAGCGGCAGATCTCCCCCACGTCTAGCCTCCATGCTTCCACAACCTTAAACTAGCTTTGAATATGTTTTGGCATAGGTGTTCAAGGTCAAATGGTCTTCCCCTCATTTTTCCGTGTTTACTTGAATGTCCTTATGGCCCATTCTTTTGATATGCGCTACAAATAAACGTCTCGAGCCTAGGTAATTATGATTCCCGTAGTGTCCTTGGCAATACCCTTGATGTTGAGCTTAAAAGTCCAGTCAACCACCTTGAACAGCTATATTCTAGGCACTTTAGTTATTGGGGTGCTGATATTCCAAACGATATCATTTCAACTCCTCGAGCTTCTTGTATCTCAAGCATAGTCTCACGTGTTGAACCCATTTCCGTTTAACCTCAAATTAGATCGTTTTAACTCCCTTAAGATAGGGGTTTAAATAATACTCATCAGTGACTGAATCCCTTTAAACCTTAATAGTCACTAGCCTTGTAACTCTAGAACTAGAGAATCCTACCCATTATACTTACATGGCATGAAGAAATCTCGATGATTCTCAGGTTTAAGATCTTCATGGGGGTATTTTGATGGGAGCTGGGATCTTCCCTGCACCCCCCCCCCCCCCCCCCCCTCCCGGGGCCAAATTCCAGACTTGGATGGCACTTATGTTCCAAATCCCGATCACTTGGTATGGTCTTGCACTGACTAAAGCATCTGATCTTGTGTATCCACCTTGCTTGCCCATTTTGGCCTTGATGATGTGATTCATCATCCCATTTCAAAATATAGGTGGGATGCCTTGTTGAATGCTTTCAAGATCACTCTCTTTCAAAAGAGTTTGATATTTGCTCTCAACTAGGCACTCTTCGCAAAGATAATTAAACCATGGATGTTTATTTAACCAATAGCTAATAATCTAGCTGCCATTGACTCCCCATCTCTAATAGGGAATTGATTCACTTTGCCCTTTTCTTATTACCCTCGGAATGTGGCCCATTGATTCGCATAATTAAGAACTTCTCTCTTGGATGAAGAGGTGACACTAACTCGCTTTCATGATCGTAATAATCATAAGTATAGTCATGCTCTTGCTTCCAGTGGTCCATCACAAGATGCCTCAAATAGTGGATGTGGCCATGGCGGGCGCAGCGACACGGCCAGGGGATGCAACTCCCATTGCAACAATATTATGGAGGATGCAATGGTGGTCATGGTGCCTAGAAATAGTGGGCGCCTTTATGCGGCTAGCCACTACCTAGCATGGGTTTGATAGGTTCCCGGGTTCTCCCTCTGCACTTCCAACCTTGGATAAGAAATGTCACTGCTTCTCTTTAGTCTAATGCTAGCATATTTGGGCCATGGCCTCTGGTCTTTCAAATCTTCTATTAGGTAATTCATGTTGCATCTCACTTCCCACATCGATACACACAAATCAACCTTTTCCAGTCCTTCTTGGCCATGATGGTCACCGACCCTGTTGACTACACGTTGTACTCGGACCATGGTGCATCTATCACATGAATATAAACTCAAGTATTTTGACAAAATATTCACACTTATAATAGTTCTAAGTTTATTCTAGTTGGCAATATGTCACTTTTACCAGTTACTTGTTATGAATCGTTAGAATTTAATTGTGATTTTTGAATTAGTGGCTGAGTTTATTTTCTAAGAGTCGAGTTTTATGTTTTGTTTGAAAATTAGTTGTGTTGGTTGGCGCCAATTTGGCCAGACCGTTGCTGCTGTAAGTCTGGGCGGGAAAAGCTGTTTTTTGGAAGTTTAGTCGATAGTCTTGATGCAATGTTTTCCTAGGTCTATAAATAGGATCTTAAGCTTGTAATCTCATCATTCAATCAAATACAAACTGATTTCCTTGTAGAATTAACTCTCTTTTCTCATCTCTTTCTCTATCTCTCATCCCCCTTCACTTCTCTTCTCATCTTAACTCTTTTTCCTACTAGGTTAGACTTTCAATTCCTAATTGGAAGCTAACAATTGGTATTAGAGCCGGTTCAAGCAATCAATTGATTGATTGAGGCTGGAAAAATCAAAGAAGAACATGATCGTAGGCGTTAGAACCAGATCTAGAGCCGGAGGAGCCAATGCACCGGGTTCTGGATTAGATTTTGTGGCTGCTGTTACGAGTTCTGGAGCGAATGTATCAGGTGATCAACACCGAGATTTGAATGAAAAGATAGAATAGCTTAATGCTAGGTTTGAACAACAGCAAATCGACCTCAAAGCTAGGTTTAATCAGTAAGAACAGAAGTCACTCAAGAGCACTAATAGCATTCAAAATATGTTGAAAATGATTTTAGATAAAGAATCGTTTAAGGAACAGAGGCTGCAAAAAATTGAAGATAAAATAGAAAGAATGCAAGATCAGATTGATAAACAAAAGGAATCAAGTGTGGATGCGATTTTGAAGCCTGCAAGTCAGATATTTCAGCAACGAGAGACCGATCAACAGCAAGGACATGTTAACAGACCTGAGATTTTGGTGATGAACCGGGACAAATCTCCGATAGTTCAGGCAAATGTAGGACCTTCAATTAACATTAGATCAGCAGCAAATCAGTCTCTGCAACATGAATTTGATGTAGACAATCAGAATCGAGTCTTTGGACAGGCACATTGCAGACCTGAAGCATCGAATTCAGACCACAACAGCAGGCCTCAGAACTCAGTTTTGCAAAGCAGAGCTGATTTTGATGAGCTCGAACATTTGGACAGACCTCCTGATCGACATTATCAGCATAGAAACGTGAGTAATGAAATGATATCTGGTGGTAGGAGTGGTAATCACAGACAGCTAAGAATTGAAATTGATCCTTTTGATGGCAAATTACCGGAATCATGACTTAGAAGGTACAATAGGTACTTCATGTATTACGATATTCCTGATGATGAGAAGCTCCAATTAACTACAGTAAATCTGCATGGTGACCATGAGGTGTGGTACTACAGTTTGTTGAAGAGCAAACCGAACATTTCTTGGGGCCAATTCGTAGAAGAAATGTGTGAACGATATGGAGAAGGAGAATCAACGGACATTGTGGATAATTTTAACAAATTATCTCAAACTTCAACTGTGAGTGAGTACATGCTTAGATTTGAGAACTTAAGAGCCAATTTGCTGTCTGTTTTGTCTATAGCTCCCGAGGACACCGAGTCGTATTATGTGTCTTGCTTCATAAGTGGATTAAAGCCTAGGATCAAGAACATGGTGAAAGCCATTGGTCCTAAGACCTTGTCAAGTGCTTATAACAAGGCAAAATTGATAGAAGCCACTCATGTCCAATCGAGTGACAGATTTAAGCAGCCAAACAACAAGTACAGGCCACAACAGAAGACCGGTTCTGGTGCTGGTGCAGGATCAGGTGCTGGTTTTAAGCGTGCTGTGGACAGGAGCTCGGTGAGACTTTGCTTTCGTGGTAACCAGCCATATCAGCCTGGAATTAGGTGCAAAACTCAAGCAATAATGTGTGCTAAAGGGACCCATGTTGAAGCTGAAACAAGCAGTGAACATTCAGCAACCGAAAATGACAATATTGATGATTTTTCACAAGATGAATTGAGTGAAGATGAAGTGGAGATATAAATGAAGGCCTTAACCGGTAGTGGAGCTCATAACACTATTAAGATCAGAGGTAAGGTTGGAAAACATTCCATCATTATCCTCATTGATAGTGGGAGTACACATAGTTTCATCGATCCTAAGTTGAGTAAGAAGGCTAGGCATGAAACGATAAAGACTCATCCTTTGCAAGTGATGGTGGCTAATGGCAATTCTTTAACCATTCATAACAAGTGCATAGCATTCCCTTGGACGATGCAAGAACATCACTTCACCTTTGATTTCAGAGTTCTCCCTTTGGGAGGTTGTGATATGGTGCTAGGGGTGGATTGGATAAGGACCTTGAACACGGTTATATTTGATTTTGATAAGCTGACCGTAGCATTTGAGGTTCATGGCACCAAAGTAGCCTTGAAAGGCATGTCTGAGGAAGCTCAACTCAAGATAATTGATGGCAAACGTGTGCACGAGGGGATCAAGAAGAAAGCAATACAATGGATAGGCCATTTGTTCATGTTAGCTTCGGTTGAGCTGCAGCAGGAACTTCAACCAGAAGTTCAGTCCTTAGTGGAAGAATTTGGTGACATCTTTGAGCCACCTAAGATTCTTCCTCCTCCAAGGAGTGTGGACCATGCCATTCCCTTGCGTGCTAATGTTGATCCGGTGAAGATTAGGCCTTATCGGTATGCACACGGCCAAAAGTCAGAGATAGAGAGGCAAGTGGAGGAACTTCTTCACATGAACTTTATTAGACCAAGCCATAGTCCTTTTGCTTCACCCGTGATCCTTGTGAAGAAGAAAGATGGCTCGACTAGAATGTGTATTGACTACCGTCGGTTGAATGCTCTAACAGTGAAGGATAAGTTTCCCATTCCGATCATAGATGATTTGCTCGATGAATTACATGGTGCGTGCTTCTTTTCTAAGCTGGATTTGAGGCAAGGGTACCATCAAATCAGGGTTCTTGAGCCGGATATTTACAAGACAACTTTTCAAACTCACCATGGGCATTTCGAGTTTGTTGTTATGCCTTTCGGCTTAACAAATGCACCGGCCACTTTTCGAGCAGCCATGAACGATGTTTTCAAGCCTTTTTTGAGGAAGTCAGTGCTCGTTTTCTTCAACGACATACTGATTTATAGCTCAACATATGAAGCTCATCTCACTCATCTCCGACAAGTGTTTGAATTGATGCAGCAAAACAAGTTCTTTGCCAAGATGTCCAAGTGTTCGTTTGTTCAAGATAAGCTCGAGTATTTGGGTCATATTATCTCACACGAGGGAGTGTCTACTGATCCTAACAAGATCCGTGCAATGCAAGAATGGGCAATTCCGATCACCTTAAAGAAATTGAGGGGTTTCTTGGGATTGACCGGGTATTATAGAAAATTTATTAAGGGATACGGTTCTATTGCCAAGCCTTTAACCGAGCTCTTGAAGAAGGATGATTTTACATGGAACGAGAGATCTTAGGCCGCATTTGAAGCCCTTAAAGCCACAATGTGTGCTGCACCAGTTTTGGCGATGCCGGACTTCACCAAAAGCTTCGTTTTGGAAACCGATGCAAGTGGTACTGGTATAGGGGTTGTTCTTGCTCAAAAGGGGAGGCCTATAGCTTATTTGAGCCAAGCTCTTAGTCCTAAACATCAAGCGATGTCGACATATGAGAAGGAATATTTAGCCATCCTCTTAGCCGTGGAGAAATGGAGGCAATACTTAGAAGGTCGTAAGTTCATCATTCGAACGGATCATCAAAGTCTCAAGTATCTCCTTAAACAAAAGATCGTGACGAGGATTCAAAAGAAAGGTCTCATGAAAATGTTAGGCCTTGATTACGACATCGAATATAGAAGTGGCAAAGAGAACACTGCTGTGGATGCTCTGTCAAGGCAGTTCGAGGACGAAAATCAGGCCACCTATGTTGCTGTTACCGTGGTAATTCCTTCTTGGGTGGAAGAGTTACATAAGTCCTACGAGAGGGAACCTTTCACTCAGGAAAATCTGGTCACTGCTGCTCTCACACGCGATGCAAAGTTCGTTGCTGCAGACACTAGAATAACTGTTCAGCAGGGGCTGATCCGCGTCAGAGGTCTGTTATATGTTGGTTCAACCACTGATTTGAGAGAATTGGTCATCCAGGCTTCACATGATGCTGCTTGGGGTGGTCACGAGGGTGTAGAAGGCACCTATCATCGAATCAAAGCATATTTTACATGGCCGAGTATGAAAAAAGATGTAAGTGACTACGTGAAGTCTTGTGAAGTTTGTCAACAAACAAAGTTAGGAGATCCTCGTTACAAGGGACTTCTTCAACCTCTTCCTCTTCCGGAAGGGGCTTGGGTTCACATTAGCATGGATTTCATTGAGGGATTACCAAAGTCCGAAGGCAAGGAGGTCATATGGGTAGTAGTGGATCGTTTCACCAAGTTTAGTCATTTCATTGCTCTTACTCGACCCATCACCGCTGAAAAATTGGCAAGGATCTTCCTTGACAACATTTACAAAATACATGGATTGCCTCAATCCATTGTGTCCGATCGAGACAAGATCTTCACAAGTACGTTCTGGAGAGAGTTGTTTAAGTTGATCGGTACTACGTTGGCACTCAGTTCCTCTTATCATCCTCAAACGGATGGCCAAACTGAACGAGTCAACCAATGTGTAGAACAATACCTTCGGAGTATGGTCTTCTTGAGGCCCAAGGAGTGGAACCGTTGGCCCTCCTTAGCCGAATTTTGGTTCAACACCCACTTCCACACATCCATTGGCACTTCTCCCTTCCAAGCATTGTATGGCTATCCTCCTCCCTCTCCTATGATGCTACAACAGCCGAAGAGCACCGGTACTACAGTAACTGACTTTATGCAGCAGAGGAGGCAACTGTTGTAAGAACTTAAGTACAATCTCCATCAGACTCGAGCTTGGATGAAGTATTACGCTGATAGAAAAAGGGTAGACAAAAGCTATGACGTTGGTGACATGATCTACCTTAAATTACAACCGTATAGACAGTCCTCCTTGGCTGTCAGGCGTAATGTCAAGCTAAGTGCTCGATACTTTGGGCCGTACAAAATTCTGGAGAAAATTGGCAATGTTGCTTATAAGCTCGACTTACCTACCCATTCATACATTCACCCCGTGTTTCACATGTCCTTACTTAAAAAGCAGGTTAAAAAGGGAGCTGCAGCTGCTTGGGATCATCCTGCTGCTGAAACAAGTGGCCTGCTGGTGCTGCAGCCTGCTGCTATTAAGGCTCGAAGATCGCTGCAGCATGATCGTGGTGCCGTGCAAGAAGTTTTGGGGTCTTGGTGCAACTTGGACAAGGGTTTGATGACTTGGGAAGATTGCAAATTCTTGAAGAGCCAATTTCCGAGTTTCACTTCTTGAGGACAAGAAGCTTCTCAAGTGGGAGGGAATGTTACGAATTGTTAGAATTTAATTGTGATTTTTGAATTAGTGGCTGAGTTTATTTTCTAAGAGTCGAGTTTTATGTTTTGTTTGAAAATTAGTTGTGTCGGTTGGCGCCAATTTGGCCAGACCGTTGCTGCTGTAAGTTTGGGCAGGAAAAGTTGTTTTTTGGAAGTTTAGTCGATAGTCTTGATGCAATGTTTTCCTAGGTCTATAAATAGGATCTTAAGCTTGTAATCTCATCATTCAATCAAATACAAGCTGATTTTCTTGTGGAATTAACTCTTTTTTCTCATCTCTTTCTCTATTTCTCATCCCCTTTCACTTCTCTTCTCACCTTTAACTCTTTCTTCTACTAGGTTAGACTTTCAATTCCTAATTGGAAGCTAACATTACTCTTGTTGGGTCTTCAACTATTCATACCAAGTCACGTGATCTCTCTTTGCCAAATGTCCTATTAGGACCTAAACTTACTTATAACCGCCCTTTTTTTTGTTTTATTACCCTCAGAATATGGCCCATTTAATATTATCTTGACAAGGCTACATGGACTTCCCTACTCAAGATACACAGTAACATACCCTCTATGGTTTCTCTTCCCATCTCATTGGACTTGTGGCTCAGAAGGGTACCAACGAAGTCCAGCATAGGCCCTTATGGTCATTTAGGAAACTCAAGCTTGGACATTTTGTGACGTCATTGTTACTTCATACTCGTTCGACTTGAGTGAAACATTGCAATGCCTTCTATTTAGGTAAATCACATGAATTACCTTTTTCTATTGTTTGGAAATCCCCCATTTGCTCCAACTCTAAGTTTAAATACATAGCTCTATCCGATTCGAAGGAAAGACAAAGTGTTTTATTTGTTTCAGGACTTCAATTTTTTTTTTATACTAAAATCAAATATTTTCAAAGCGATGGTAGTCGTGAGTTTGAGTATCGGCACATGAGTGCCCTTTTGTTGAGCGCATGGCATCCACTTTCATACCTCTTGTCCTAATATTCCACAATGAAATGGAGTGGCAGAATTTAAGTATCGACATGTTCAAATTGAGGAAGTGTATTAATTAGGTTGATGATATCTTCATCAAAGGATTAGCTCTGATTGCTTCCGCGCTATCTTGAGGCTAATTTGTACATTGGTATCGTGTTCAGATTGAGGAAGTGTATTAGGATAGTACCATAAATTGTGTTTATCTCACATATAATTTCCTAATGATGGGCTATTCAATCTATTTGAGTGATACTACTAAAATTGTACAATTTTTTCATCTTCTTATAAACGGAACTTAGCAGGATAATTTCATCCAAACTATTATCTCTCACACACAACTGAAAATCGTCATTCGAGATAATAGAAGTTGTACTCACTTCATATATAATTCTTTATTTTTTTTTTTGTCAAACACTTCATATATAATTCGGGTACTAAAATACGTAATAAAAAAAAAAAATCCTTAGATAAGAAAAAAGAAGATAATTGCTTCACATTATTTTCTCATCTATACTAGCTATTATGAACAAGTACCCCCTTATACTTTTAAATTCCTTCATTTTAGAAATCCTAAATTCTAAACCCATTTCTTTAATTAAAAAATAAAATCCAAAAAATTCCCCACTTCGACAAATACAGTTGCATGCCCATTCCCTTAATTAAAAAAATAAAATTCTCACATTCAAGTATATGCAATTAGGCCCCCACTTTCCCAATATTCATATGATTACCAAAACAAAATCCCACCACTTTCCAATATTCAAATGACAACAAATAAAAAATCTCCATTTTCACATAAAATTGAATCATCAATTTCTACTTTACCTTATACCTCTTACAATTTCTTTTAAAGTTTTTATTACCCATAATTAGGGTTCGGTTTGAAGAAGATAAAGTGGTCAAAGAGTTATGTCTCCTCTATAAGCAGATGTGTAAAAAGGAAGCACAAACACAATCTACCAAATTGGGATGTATTAGGTTTTTAATTGAACAATCCTTTAATTCAAAAAATATTAGGATAAAAAAAGCTTTATTTTCCCCTATTTTCTTTTTCAGTATGCTAGATTTTGTTTTTAGTTTAAATCCGTGCATAAAAGGACACACCGGGCATTAGCTAGTTGTCCAATAATTATTGTCGAGTTGTATTACGTCTTCAATTAGATAAATCAAATTAATGCGAATAAACAGTATTTAAATAAATTATATCAAAGCGTTATTTTCCACTTCGAAAATAAAAGATCAGATAATTATTAAATAAAAAATTGAATAATTAAATATTTTCATCAGTAATTATCAATGTTTGTTTACAAGGGTAAAAAAGAAGTCTTAGAAGAAATTTCTAGTATTTAAGCCCGGGTGTTCATTCAAATATCCTACTATTTCATGTTCTTACCACATACAATCATACTCAATTCGATGGAATTCTTCTTTCAAATTGAATGGGATACTAAGCATTACATCACGCTCTAGAATCTAGTTATTTATCTATCTACTAGTATTTATTACTTAGATAATCTAAGTTTTGAATGTTTATTATTTTTGTATCATGATAGTTTAATATATGTAATAAGATGCCTCAAAGGTTTTAAAACTATATATATCATAAAGTTTATAGATTTTATTAATCAAATATCTTTTTGTCAATTTTGGTGGATTTTCATCGAAAATTGTTGATGTGTTACGTAATTTAAAAAATACATAGGTGTCTTATATCATAAGGTAATATATGATATCTTCATGAGACTTGGTGAATTTTTTGTGTCCGCTAGATTTTAGTAGAAAATACTAACGTAATTGATGCAACCGCATTGTGGTTTGGCGGCTTACGGGTCTAGGCAGAGACGACACCACCAAGATGGAAGCTTGGCAGGATTGAGTAGGCGAGATTCCTGGCTTGGCAGATTGGTGTAGACGTGCGACATTTATAGAGTTTTACTTTAATTATGGAAGTTTAGTTTAAATTAGGTAAGTAGATCATTGTTAAGATATTTTAGATAATTGAGAGTTATTTTTATTTATCTTTAAATCTTTTATATAGGGCTAGTTTCCTCCTCTATATAGAGGAAGTCTATGATTTTGATTTCATTTGCAAGTTCTAGAAATTTATACCTTTTATGTGTTTTCCTCTATTCTCGGGGTGTGGGAATTAGGTTAAACTATGTTTCCCCTTTGTTCTTAATTTTGTCATAAGAATTTATAGGAAGGCTGTTGAACCTTCCATTTACATATTGCATCAGTTGGTATTAGAGCTCAAAACGACTTCTGTGATGGGCCGTGGGTGACAGAGAAATGCAGCCATCAAAGACGTTTATGAGCGTGATAATCAACGATAGAATGAGAGAGATTCAAGAACTTGGAAGAGACATTTCGGCGTATCGAGCTGTGCTTGATTCAATTGGGGGCGAATCCCGATTGAGCACCTGGAGCTCAGCCTCAAAACTCACCGACAAGGGGTGGCGAGGAAGATACGAGCAAGAGTCTCCACAATCCATTTCCGGTGGTTGAAGACCATGGGCGGAATGTGAGAAAAGCTCGGTCGATTACTAGAGCTTCTGATTGTTTAAACGATCAGGGGTGGGAGTCTGAGCTTTGGGATGAATTTTTGCATTTGAAGAGGAAGGCGTGATAGTGACGGAGATTATTCAAGATGAGAATTTTAGGGGAGAGTTTATCTTTGATGAGCTAACCTATATTGATCTATCATCTCCACAGATGAGCCCATCTACCATGAGCCCCATCTATGAAGAGGAGGAAGTGCCAGATGAGGTGGAGTCTGTATTAGAGGAAGATTGTCCAGAAGAGTTGGCGTATTCCTTATCGCCAACAAAGGGGATTCAATACTGGTTGGATTGGGTTCCAGAAGCTGCCTCACTAAGGAGGCCACATTATAAGCCTTGCAAAGCATGAGGATGTTAGGCACTAAGTTTGGAAGTTGTTCACCAGAAGTTACATCCGAGAGAACTGAAGGGAAGATTAGTTCTCTTGACGCCAACAAAGGATAGGACTTGTTAGGTATTCCTTGACGGCATAACAATCAGTAAGATCATGAGTCAAATTCCACTAGAAGATGAGTGGAAGACTAAGTTCAAAATCCAAGGAGGGATACTTGGGGGCATAAGCATGGCGACCCTACCAACATTGTGTCGGATTGGGATATACGCTTATGCACTATTCTTGGAAGCTGTTGTGGAAGATGGCAAATAATCGAGATATTGGCAAGAGTGATGCAACCCTTGACTTGGTGAGAATGATCTGGAAGCATTGTTGGTGAATTCTGTCCAACCCGGGGAGGATGATGCAGTCAACATCTTAGCAAGACAAGCTACACTCTGTATCTTGGCAGATTGGGTCAACAATCCACATCCGGGCAAACTTGGCGAGTTGGAACTTGGTGAGACGGGAGACCGGCATGGGGAAACATCACTTGGCGAGGTTAAGACTTGGCGAGTATAGCCAAGAAAATTCTTTGACGAATTCAAGGATGAATTCTCTCCAACCCAGAGAAAATGATGCATGCACATATGCGGTTTTGCGACTTACGGGTCCAGGCAGAGACGGCGCCACCAAGATGGAAGCTTGGCGGGATTCCCGGCTTGGCAGATTGGCGCAAATGTGCGGCATTTTTGGAATTTTACTTTAATTATGGAAGTTTAGTTTAAATTAGGTTAGGAGATAATTTTTAGGCTATTTTAGATAATTAAAAGTTATTTTTATTTATCCTTAAATCTTTTCTTTAGGGTTAGTTTCTTCCTCTATATAAGGGAGAGGAAGTCTGTGATTTTGACTTCATTCATGAGTTTTAGAAATTTATCTCTTTTTGAAATATTAAAAAGGCCCATAAACTTTTGTCGTATTAATAAAAAGGCTCCTAAGTTTTGGAGTCATTTGTAATTTTCTAGAGAGAGAAACTAGAGAGAGATTCTCTCTATCGGTGATTTTCGGCGGTGGGGCGTGGGGCTCTGTTGGTGGGGTGTAGGGAAGTCCCCCTATGCACTGGGGATATTTTGAGCCCATACGGGCGCGTGCGGGCTCGTATGGTGGCACAGAAACCATTTCTGGCCTTGTCGTGATCTCCTCTTTCTTGTGGGACCATTGGGGTATCAATCTAATCACTTTTATTTTTGAGGGTGGAAACACGTGTGCGAGGGCGTTTGAGTTTTGGTGTGGATGATGGCGTAGGATGCTTCTTCTCATCCTTCATCATCTTGGCGGCTTCAACCACTGCGGTTCTCTCTTGTTCTTGGACGGTTGATGATTTTGGAGCTCATTTTCTCTCTCCTTGGGGTCTTCTTTCTCTATTGAATCTTGCTTGTGCCTCTTCTATTGTGGAGAAAATCTTGGTACACATCCTCTTTCTCACTTGCTTCCTTGTTCTTAACATGGCTGATTGAGTGGTTCTTGGGTTAGTTTCGTCGTGGCAATCTTGGGCCCTGTTTTGCTGTAAAACAGGGGCTTATTTCATTGATGATGAATTAATCAAATTGCTTCTTGATCTTGCGTGTTTATTGGTTGCTTGATCTTGACCGCCATTGTTGGTTGATGTGCTGGGGAGGATGTAAGTGTTGTTTGTTAGAAGATTTGGGGTTGTTGAAAGTTTGTTGCAAGTTTGTTACAAATCTTGTCTTGCTTGAATCTTCTTGCCTTGCTTTGGTTTGACCCGGACCCAAGATGAACCGGGTGCCCTGCCCCGGACATGGGTCTCTGTGGCGGAGTCGTCACCCTAGGGTGGTACACTTCGGTTTGTCCCACCGAGGCTTGTGAATGGGGAAGTAGTTACTACTATCACTGATGCCGATGTAGCCCCGGGTCTTGAAAAATGGGGCCGATGTCTTGTTGGTCGCGTTATTAGGGGTCGTGTTGCGTATTCTCTGTGTGTTGCTATAGCTTGGATGCTATGGGGGTCGAAGGGGCTTGAATGTGTAATTGCGGATAAGGAGGTCTACTACTTCCGTTTTAAGTCGATAGCCTAGTCGGAATTGATACTAAGGGGTGGGCCTTGGACTCTTAATGGGCACTATCTCTCCCTTGAGCGTTGGCAAACCAACTTCACTCCCTCGCATGACCTCCCTCAGATTGCTATTTGGATCCAATTACATGGCCTCCCAGCCTCCTTATGGTCGGAGAATTCATTGAGCTCGATAGTTAGTGGTGTAGGCCACCCCCTTTACATGGACGAACCAACTTTGGAGGGTACTATGGTTAGCTATGCTTATGTGTGTGTACAGCTTGACGCTTGGGCCGACCCCCCGAAGCGACTCTCGGTTGATTATAATGGCCGAATCATATCGGTGACTATTAAATTGGAGGGTATGCCAAAAGTTTGCCGTAAATGTAGGGTCTTTGGTCATTCTTGTCCCACCCTGAACGCCGTTACTATCCTCCCGGAGCAACCTGATGTGGTGGCCCGGAAAAAAAGTCGGTGGCAGCAGAGGTGGCGTAAGAAATTAGAGGGGAATGGTGATGGGGTGAACAATAGGCCAATTTCTAATAGCCCAAGAGGATATGGGCCCAATTTGGTGGGGCTTTCCTCTTTTGGGCCAAGGAGTGACATTATGGAGGATGAGCCCACTAATGGGCTTTCTAATGGTAACCTTGGGCCTATTTGTGGTAGGATGGAAGTGGGTGAGGAGAATGGGCCAACAAATGGGCCACAATTTGGGCTTGGGGAGGCCACTATTGGTGGGCAAAGGGGACTTGTAGGTGTTGGGCCAAGATTTGATGACGGGGATGGGGGACGCGTACGGACAAGGGGCGGGGTACTGTTTTGGAGGGGCTTCCTTCTAGTGAACTACCTTTTGCTACACCTAGGGGGAATGGGCCCGTTTTGAAGGGGCTTTCCTCTAGAGTCTCACCCATTACTTACACTAGTGGGAATGGGCCAGTTTTGGAGGGGCTTCCCTCTAGTGCGCCCTCCCACTCTATCTCTATAGGAAATGGGCCCGCTTTGGGGGGGCTTTCTTCTAAGGATGTTGGTCGTGGGCCGACTTTTGGGTCTTTTGGGATGGATGCAGACCGGGGAGGGGTTGGGGATCGGATTGAGGCTTCTAGGCCGAGCATGGTAGGCGATGCTGAGCTGAGGGGGCGATTGACCCGGATATTTGGGAGGAGTGTTAGCACTCGTACGGTTCTTTCTGATTCGGGATTAGTTTCCCTTTCGCCACGGACTTTCGTTGATTTTTTTACCTGTTTCCACTCCTCTTATGGCATTTGTGATTCGGAGACTGAGGATGTTCCTATTGGGGTGGAGGTGGCCCAAGACGACATTCTTGGGGTCGCTACCCCTCTTTTATGTTCCTTAAATTGGTCGGCTAGTGTGCCAAGTCTAGACGTGTCGAACTGGTTTGAGAGTTTGTCGGACACCTCCACTTCCCCGTGTGTTGAGGTTGCCGTGGAGGGCTCGAGGAGGCTGCTCACTCGTGCGGCCAAGCGTGCGGGCCGCGTTCCCTCTTGATTGTTCCATCATGGTCGTTGGATGTTGGAACATTAGCGGGCTTAATAACTCCCATTCTTCTCGTGCTGTTCACGATTGGATATCTTCCAATCGTTTATCTGTCATTGGTTTGGTTAAGACCAAAACCAAACCTTTTGATGTTGAGGCGGTGATTGCTCGTTGTGCTGATGGGTGGAGCTGTCTTTTCAGTGGCATATGCGCCTCTTGGTGTCGCATTATAGTTACTTGGGACCTGGGTGTTTATAAAGTCGAGCTCATTCGGGGAGGGGATTAGTTCCTTACTTGTAGTATCTCTGATCTTTTCTGGAGCTATGAGCTTTCTTGCTACTTTTATTTACGGCTTTAACAAGCTGGGTCCTCGTCGGGCTTTATGGGACTATATACAGAGCACCAACTTGAGTCTTTTGGGTGAGCCTTAGATCCTCCTTGGGGATTTCAACGGCATCCTTATTATAGCTTATCGATGCGGCGGCCAAGAGGGCTGGCATGGTCATGTGGATGACTTCCAGGAGTGTATTACTAAGGCTGAGCTTACGCCCATCTCTTCTTCAGGCCTTCACTTTACATGGTCCAATGAGGCCGAGGATGACCGTTTGATCCTCAAATGGCTCGAGACTTTCCCATTGCTTCTGCTGAGATCCTTGCTCGACAGATTGTTTCGGATCATAGGGCCATTGTTGTGCAAGGACTTGGGGAACGTCGTGCCAGGCGGCTTCCTTTCAAGTTCTTTAACTTTTGGGCTGATCATGAGGACTTCCCTCACACAGTTAGACTAGTCTGGGACATTTATGTTGAGGGTACTCTGATGTTTCAACTCACTCAGAAGCTGAAGTTGCTGAAGAGTGAGTTGGAGGCCCTCAATACCCGCCATTTTAGCCATATTTCGGCCAGAGTTGAGGTGGCCCATGATGAGTGGGCCATGAGCCAGAGGGCCTTGGATGAGGACCCTGAGAGTCCTACACTTCGTCTAGAGGAGCGTCATCTCTTTCGTGAGTATTCCTCCTTGTGTCAGGATGAGGAGGCTTTCTATCATCAGAAGTCGCGTATTCAGTGGCTTTTGCTCGGGGATCAGAGCACTCGATTCTTCCATCGGTTTGTTCTCCATTAGCAAGCCCGGAATCGGATTTCGTCGATTATTGGTTCGGATGGTGTGAGGACTCCTGATCCGCAGTTGATCTCTCATGCTGGGGTTTCTTTCTTCCAGGAGTTGTTGACTAAGCCTGGTGGTCCGCTGACTGAGGATGTTTCTGATGTCTTTGAGGCTCGCATTTCTGAGGATCAAGCTCATCCGCTTATTTCTATGATCTCTACAGTTGAGATTCGTGATGCTCTCTTTTCCATTGGTGACGATAGGGCCTCGGGGCCTAATGGTTACACCTCCCTCTTTCTTAAGAGGGCTTGGGAGGTGGTAGGTGGAGCAGTGATTAGGGCTGTGCAGTCTTTCTTCGTCTCAGGAATGTTGCTAACTGAAGAAATGCCACACTACTGCTGCTATGTCTTCTTAGGGAGAGAATTTTGGTTCACAAGAGCGGTTCGCTGCCTTAGAGGAACACATAATGGCTAATGAGAAACTCTGGTCTTCCTAGCAGAAACTTCGATTCTCTTGTCGGGAACTTCAGTCTTCCCATAAGAAACTAAAGTCCCTTATCGCTGCTTTGAAAGAAGCCAGCAATAGGCTTGTGTGGAGCCAAGAAAAGCAAACCAAAAAAGCATCACAACCTACATAATGGCATCGTGATGTCTTGGCAATACTAGTTAAGCCATCCCTTGAGGAATTATGTGAATCATGGTCGAAGGCAACTGGGGTATCAATAAAATTTCAAGAAGCCCTAAGATTGAAGAATTATCAAGTAAGAACACTAAATTTAAAATTCCTAAGGAGACTGAGCACCATTCCATCTAGAAACATCAAAATCAAGCAAAAAAATGGTAAGCGCACTAGTCCCACCAATTTGCAAAAAATGGGTCATGTTTTTGGTGGTGCACAAAGAAAAACGACAATTCTTGGCAAGATTCCATCAATTCTTTGTTTTGTAAATATAGGGTCATGTATGGTGTCGCAAGATAAAAATCGGGTTGAATGGTGACAAGAAGAAGAGAAAGAAGACTTGGGCATGGGGATGCTTCACTTGAACAAGGATTGGAACAAGAATCATAACATACTGACACCAATCTTGGCTAAGGATTACTTAGTCAACTCGGGAATAGATTTCGGGTATGTGGGGAATCAGTCAGTGAGCACACACCAAGGAGTCGTTTGACATACGTGGGTAAGCAAGGCCATAATTAGAGTTTGCTATGGATTAGCTATACAATTTGTTAATAGATTGTTATTAGATGTAATAGTTTGTCACAAGGATTTAATAGTTTGTTATATTGGTATAAGTTAGTTACATTTACATGTATTATTTAGATATTGTTTTAGATTGTTATATAATGTGTAATAATGTAGTAAAATAGTTGTATTGATATAGTTCGTAATGCATCTACTTCCTCTCATAGGTATGGTAGACATGGAAATCGATAGTTGGAGTTTGAACCGTCATCAACGCCTAGTTCTAGAATTCCATCCCTGAGGACAAGGATGATTGGAAGAGGTCAGGAATGTCATGAACATGGTCTGTGTGTCAAGAGCATGGGTGTGTATGGAAGTCAAGGGGCTGTCGTGGTATCGGGTAGCATGGGCTGGCTGTCATAGGAGCAACGTCATAATAGCTTGTCACAAGCAAGGGGTATGCACACATTGTCTGTACACGTATATGTCATAGGCAGTTCAGGGACGCAGCAATGAGGGGATCAGGTAACAGTCAGGCGTGCACTGGGTTCCTTCCGCAGCACACTGCCATGCCCAGCTAGGTCACCACCTAGGTTATGTTATCATAGCTTTGTTTCTAGGTTGTTAGGCCATGTGCTTGGTTAGTCTTTCATGTGCTTAGTTATCCCTCTATAAAAGGATGTGTCAACCTCTTGTTATTCATAACAATTAATACAATTTCTAATACTTTTCTTGTTTCTAGTTTATCTAAATTCTATCTCTCACCTCATTCTAATTATTTCTCATCCCATATTCTAACTCTCTTTCTTTCTCTTCTCATATTCTAACTCCTTTCTCTCCTGCCACCAACCTTAGGCTTGTGAGAGTTGTCTCCCAGAAGCGCTAAGTTTAACGTCTTTTGCTGGCCGCAGATGAGAGGCAAAAATCAATCAAATTCGCTAATCGAGTCCTCGAGGTGAACTTCTTTTGACTCATGAGGATGATCCCCTAACCCAATTGCATGCTTAAAACCGTGGCCATTGTTAGTGAGAGTATGGCCATCATTGAGGTCTTGAATTTCGATTGCCCCTGAAGGGTACACGTTGACCACTTCATAAGGTCCATCCCATCGAGGTCATAACTTTTTAGTAAAGAAGCGAAGCTTAGAATTATAAAGGCAAACTTTTTGTCATGTTTCAAAAGTCTTAAGAGAAATCTTTTATCATGAAAGGCTTTGGTTTGTTCCTTGTAGAGCTTAGCATTCTCATATGCCTCAAATTGCATGTAACAATTCATTAAGTTAGAGTCGTCGATGTCATCTGGTAGCTTGCATGTAACAATTAAATTGCTCAATGGCTCAGTAGGGTTGATGCTCAAGCTCAACATGCAAGTGGCATGCCTTTCTAAAGATTGAGTGATAGGGAGACATACCCATTTGGGCGTTAAAAGTTGTACAATAGGCCCGGAGGGCATCATTCAACCTAAATGACCAATCCTTGCGGTCTGAGTGTACAATATTTTCAAGGATGGATTTTATTTTGCGATTCGAAACCTGAACTTGCCTGCTAGTTTACGATTGATACGGTGCCACCAATTTATGAGTGATTGAGTACTTTTGAAGAACTGCCTCAACCGAACAATGAGTGAAATCCTTCCTCACATCACTAACAATCACCCTAGGAACACAAAATCGTGAGAAAATGTTACGTTTTACAAAATGAACAAGCACCTTGTGTTCAGTCGTCCTAGTAGCAGTAGCCTCAACCCATTTTGACACATAATAGACAACCACAAAATATGGACAAAACTATTTGAGTTAGGAAAAGATCCCATGAAATTGATGCCCTAAATATAAAAAACTTAACCTACCAAAATATGTTACTAGGGCATCTCATCACGCTTTATAAGGGTGTGCTGACACCGATCGTAAAGCCTACAAAAATCATGAGCATCCTGGAAAAGGGTCGGCCAAAGGAAGAAATTATGTAGGACTTTCGCAACTATGTGTCGTCCTTCGAAGTGCCCTCCCAAGCCAGACTATGAAAAAAGCATAAAATACTCTCTTGTTAAATTTTTGGGACCCAACAAAGTATAATTTATTCAGAACACACCTTGAATAAGTCAGGATCGTCCCAAAAGAAGTGCTTGATTTGTGAAAAGAGTCGGTCACTCGCACACTTTGTCCAATGAGTATGTAGCTTCCCCATTGCCATATAATTCATAATGTTATGCATTGCGAGGCCCACCCTCCTACAATGACAAACAACTATTCATAAGGAAAACAGTCATCAACAAGACAAGTAGTGGAATCAAATGTGAGTATAATCCCAGACAGAGCTACAACATTATCAGAGCCCTTCCTATATGTAATATCTAGGTCAAATTCCTAGAGTAATAAAGCCTAAAGAATCAACCTAGGTTTTGTTTCCTTCTTGATAAGAAGAAACTGAATAGTTTCATGATTGGAAAAGTCTATAACGTTACAACCTAAAATGTAGGATCGAAACTTGCCAACAGTGAAGATGATAGCTAGCAATTCCTTCTCGGTGGTGGTATAATTATTTTGGGCCTGATATTTATATGCCCTTTTTGTATCATTTTAGAATCATTTATTAACAATCTTTCACTTGATCTCAACGGATAATGCTCATTTTGCATTTTTTGCCTTTTATGAAGGAAAAGAGCAAAATTTGACTTTAGAGGCCGACACTGAACACAAATTAAACTCAATCCCGAGTACGTGACCCATGATAAATAAGAACTATTCAATCAAATCATTAGTTGGACACAAAAAAAAAAAAAAAAAAAAAAAGAACAACAATTGAGACATCCAAAAATATAGAAAAGAAGAAAGGAAAAAAAAAAAAAAAAGATTAAATAGTCATGATCTTGTAATTTAGAAAAGTATGGTTGTATTTTGATTTCTTGATTCATGTATCTTTTTTCCTCCAATTCAAATACCAAAATTTATGAAAACAGAGCAAGATTGGTGGAAAAATCACAAAGGGATGGCTAGGTTGATTTTTTGTCGCTTTTAGAAATTTTTATGTGAAATAATTCTTTTATTGTATGGCCCATTTACACAACCCTAATTAGAGGCCTATATATGCCTAAAAGTGGATAAGGGTTGTGAATATTGTGGTGTGGACAGCAGCTAGGAGTGAGGAGGAGAGGACCAAGCAAGAAGAGAAAGCGCGACAAAGGTAAAAAACATAAGATCAGCTTGGACTCTTCCACGGATTACCAAGTTCTTTCTATCCCTTTGTCTTTTATTATGTTTTCTTCTTAGAGTTTTTTTTCCCCAAGGTGTTAAAACTTATTAAGTTTATTAAAACTTGTTAAAGTTTAGGATCGTCGAAAACCGTTAATGAAATTCTGCCTAAATCTAAGACGAAGTTCACAAGTGATGATAGAAGAATCAATCAAATGAAAAGTGCATAGGAACACAAGGATTTATATGGTTCAGCTCTAAATGACTTACTCCACTGTCCCTCCATCACTAGAGAGGTCTACTTCTTTTATTATAGACCAGAATTGAATCAATTTCAGATTACAAGGCTCTTCCTTCATAACCTAAGCTATTAGTTGCATACCTTTTCCTTTACAACAACAGAAGCCAAATTCTGAAGCTAAAGAGAAGAAGGAAAGAACATCATACCTGCTCAAGCTAGGTACTATAATTCAACATGGCCAATAATCAAGACGATCTTAATTACACTCATGGATCACATCACACTCACAGCTGGAACAATAGCCATTGATGAAAGCTTGGAAGAAACCCCAGAATCACCTTGAAGCAAACCGAAGGAGGAAGATGGAGAAAATGACTCAAGTTGTGAAAAATAACTTGTTAAGGTTTCGAAGATTAGGTCTTGAAACTTAACCTTGGTTGGGATAGTGAGAATATGAGATGAGAAAGAATATAGAGTTTAGATGAGAGAAAGAAGGGAAGGGGATGAGAAAATAGAGTTTATCTCAACTTGAGATTGGTATTTCAGATTTTCATTGAATGATTTTTCTGAACATACATTTACATCCTATTTATAACAAACCACGGCAAGAAACTAGACAAACCTTAGAACAATCTAGAATCTAACTAACTAGTAATTCAATTATTGAATTTGGCGCCAAAATTATAACAGCAAGTAGTAACAATGCAGCAGCCCAGTAACGCAGCAGCAGCAACATGCAGAACAGCAGCAGTAGCACGGACAGCAGCAGAGTGAAATGCATTAACTGAATTTTAACACCAATTCATATTCCCGCCATTTCCAATTTATACTCAAGCCTCGGAATTTCGGTTTATAACATTCCCTTCCCCTTGAAAACATTCTTGTCCTCAAGAAGAGAAGAGAGTTATGACAATGACGATTCTATCCGTGTATGAATGAGTGCTCTTCAGTAGTGATGTATTGACTGAATTTCAGCAGATACATGCTTTTGACACAATGCTTGCATATGAATGAGGAGTGTTCTTCAGGGGGCCGGCACTGATCGAACCAAACATCAACAACACATCTACGACACCTCATAATCCAGTTATTATAGCTCCAGACCCAAACTCGCTGCTGAAATTCTCCAATTGTAGATGCAATTCTGTTTTTTTTTTTTTTTCCATGTAGTAAGCTACCTTACTGATTTTGTGTATCTTCGTCTCCACTAAATTGCATATGAAGTCCTTGATCATCTGGGAAGGCCTTCCAAACTCAAACCAAGAGAATAGAATATTGAATTCAGCTTTCAAGCGTTTCCCATTGCAGCTCAAACCATCCCAATTCTTGAATATGGTAACCGAACACATTGAAAGTTTTCTAAGAATTCAGCTGTAACCCCAAACTTCAGTGATTTCTTTGCCCATAGCTAATGTCTTGGAGACAAACAACTTGCAAACATCCTCCCAACTACATAGCTTCGTGATAGGGACCTTGTTAACTGAAACTCTCTTCAAAAATAGAATTATTTCAACCCGACCTTGCCGATCGGCATGCCGATATTGCATATTAGTTGTTGGGATCTGATTTCTTGCTGATTTAACATGCTTTGCAGCGTTAACTTCCATCTTATTTGGCTCACACACCCAAATATTAAGCCAAATCATGACATACTCTACCAATCCATGATGGTTCTCCAATGGTACCATTGTTGCTGCAGCAATCAGAAACTCAGCTGTACAATCCTGATGTAGTTCATAATAACATCTTGTAGCTCGGTGTAAGTCCATGTGGAAGCTACTTGAGGAAAACAAGTTATGACACCTTCCACAAGACGTACTAACATCAAATAAATTCATTCTGAACCGCACATTCAAAACTGATAGCAAGGATATTCCCAAAAATTGATCTGCATCTTCCAAAGCTTCCCTTGAGGGAATATTGAGGGTAAACTTGTGAGATCTCAAAATTTCAGCCACCTTTTTCCAAATTCTTTCATTGATCGTTCTTACCAAAACATGAAGGACATATTGGAGCTTATGCTTATGATTTTTCCATTCAAAGCCCTCACAACCGATCTCCCCGAACCCCAACAGATGCTGGACCAGATCAACAACTTCCACCTGCAGATTATTCCAGTTTTCAAATGCCATAACCTTTATCTTTACGAGGCTTTGTGCACCTGTTGTACGGTCATACCCGAGGCCAAACATTACCTCAAACCATCCACAGTTCTTCAAACTACTAACAACAATTACCATCTTTTCAAGTAAGTGCTTTTGTGTGAGTCGAAACAACACGAATTCCGAAGCAATGGAAACTTCGTTGTCACTTGCATTATACGGCTTGTAAAATGTAAACTTTCGATCTTCAATACTTGCTTTGATGTTATACTCGTGATGACCCACTGTCTCTACCATTTTTACATCAATACTTGTACTGACATTGCCCCCTTCAACATCAAACAGCAGCCCCGAATGTGTAGCTCTTCCATCAGCTTGTAATTCCTTCTTTCCCGGATCAAAGGGACTTCCAACATCGATTCCATCAGTTAAAGCATCTACAATACGGCCACTGATCTGATCAGACTTCAGTCTCAGCATGTTACAGCAGTAATACGTATCTAACAACTCAATTGCTTGTTCAACCACATTGCCTCTTCTTTGTTGGACTTTGAAACGTATTCTCGCAGCTCAAGTTCTTCTTTTCAACAAAAATTCGACTCCTCTCAAATTCATATAGTCTTGAGAGTCTTTACCCAGATCCGGAGGCAGCTTATCACAAGATTTTGCACTTGGAGAAGTCACAATTCTACTTAAAAGAAGGAAGGGATCATGCCGAACTTGCCGATCGGCATGCCGATAGCACATTTCGGCCACTATACACTCGTAATCTCTCACCCAACACAAGAGACCTTGGTCAAACTCCAAGCTGATGATGTTCTGGACCCAAGTTAACACTCCAGCCTGCCCACAAGTGAACTTAAGTATACCTTGGTCGGTATTTGAAGGTACTGCAGCAGCAACAACTGAATTTTCAACAGAATCACCTCGCTCAGTGATGAAAATGCTTCCATTCTGCATATAAGCTTGCCAAGGAGTAATACTTAACAGATTTGGGGATGTTCTAAGTAATTTCTCAGCAATGGCATCAACTTTTTCGATCGGTTTCACAGATTCTGCTGCAACCAGCTCGTGAATATCCACAAACATATCTAATTCTTGTATACCAGCATAGACGTCAGTAAGGGCAGCAACTTGAGTTGGTTCTTGTTGATCATCAAGCGTATTAGGTTGAACCACAACCACATGCTTCAATTTTGGCTTGAACAACTTCTTTTTGCCCACAAAATCTCCCAATGCTTCACTTAGGCGATTCCTCTTCGACTTACTCTTTGCTCTCTTAATCAATCCTCGGACATGTGAATCATACTCCCAATCCGGATGCACATCATATTGTATCTCCACATCGTCAAGAGACTCTAACTCTTGCATAGAGTCTTCGTAAGAATCCTCTTGTTCACATTCAGATTCTTCTGGCTTGTTTTCTACAGTTTCGGCATTGTCGTGATCAAGTTAATCTTCAACAACAATAGGTTGTGCCTCCTCTCTCTGCTCAACAACGAACTCTTGCTATAGAACTACTTCCGTAGGTGGAACAATCTCAATTTGTTGCAACCGGCCTTGCCCCTTTGCATCCTTTGCATCTTTGTCCATTAACAATGATAGAATTTGATCCATCTGTTGATCAATGCTTTTCTGTAATTCTCGAAGATCCTCTTTAGTAGCATTCTGAGATTCGATCATAACATTTACACCAACTTCAGATCGAATTCTCTCTCCATCAGCCTTATTTGCAAATGAACAACAACTTCGACCTATAACCAGCTCTTTCGCAGAGTACACTATTGAAATTCGCAGAAATATCAAACTTGTTTTGTAACTCTTCAACACCGATTGCTTTATGAAGCTCTAATCCTTCGTCCGCACAAACAATCCGTTGCTATTGGTTCGAAAATCGTCGCTGATTACAGACCCTAGCTTGTAGATTTTCGCGCACAAAGTTTTCGACAAACCCTAACTTTCGAACGATATCTGACAATGATGTTTTCTTGATTAATTCCGACTAAGAATCTGATATTGGTTCGAATTTGGTCTGTAATGACGATTCAAACACACAATTCACCACAATCTTCAAGTCGAGTTTCGACACTTTCGTTCTCCGTCCACTGTCAGAATTTGCCTTCACTGACAAATTTTCGCCTACGCAATTGTCGACTCAATAGCATATAATTCTCAAAGATCACTGCAAATTCTGATGAGTTCTCACTACTATTATGCTCAGCAACACAAATTCGACATCATAAACCAATAGCAACCTCATTCCTCATTGAAATGCAACTTGTAGTTCAGTAGAACATTACCTCAATCTTCAACTTCTGAGTTGCAACATCTGTAATCACCTCCATTCCGATGATTTCTGCTATTTTGATGATGATCAAGTATAATGTGGATCATATAGCTCAATTCAAGCTTCTTTCTCAACCGATCAATTGGATGATCGATCAAGTAGCTCAGCACCAGACTTCAGTACTGCAACCGCTTCATTTCTCCACTTCTGCAGTAATTGTTTGATCGATGCTGCTGAATGTCAATCCAATTCAGCTTGATGTTGATTGTACTCAACAAATACTGATCAATTGAACTTCCTTCAATATAATATGGTTACTTAAAGTTCCAACCGAAAGCAATTTCCCAGGTTTATACAGCCACCAAAGCAATACCGCCAAAATTCTTCAATCAATTCGGATTTGAATTTTTGTTTACCAAATCTGAATCAAATCAGTATCCAACCTCTTTTGTTGATAAACACAATTAATTAGATTTTATAATTTTTTCAGATATGAGCTTGATTCGGAAGCCAAATCAAGGCTCTGATACCAATTATTAAGGTTTAGAAGATTAGGTCTTGAAACTTAACCTTGGTTGGGATAGTGAGAATATGAGATGAGAAAGAATATAGAGTTTAGATGAGAGAAAGAAGGGAAGGGGATGAGAAAATAGAGTTTATCTCAACTTGAGATTGGTATTTCAGATTTTCAATGAATGATTTTTCTGAACATACATTTACATCCTATTTATAACAAACCATGGCAAGAAACTAGACAAACCTTAGAACAATCTAGAATCTAACTAACTAGTAATTCAATTATTGAATTTGGCGCCAAAATTATAACAGCAAGTAGTAACAATGCAGCAGCCCAGTAACGCAGCAGCAGCAACGTGCAGAACACCAGCAGTAGCACGGACAGCAGCAGAGTGAAATGCATTAACTGAATTTTAACACCAATTCATATTCCTGCCATTTCCAATTTAAACTCAAGCCTCGGAATTTCGGTTTGTAACATAGCTGTGAAAATACCCTGTATATATTTAGAGGGAGCAATACATGGCTCAAGCATCTCAGCCGTCCAAAGGAATCAAGATCTACGGTTTAAATTAACCCAAACAAACACAAAGAGGAGCCTCCATCTGTTGACGCGTGGATAGAATCAACGCCATTGGATCTCAAAGATCAACGGCCCAAGTTTACACAAATAAACACTGTTACATGCCCTAGATGAGGGATGCGTGGCCAGATCATGGCCGTTTATTCAAGTAAATTTAAATGGCTTTTAGGGAAGATTCTCAAAGAAGCTTTCAGTAATGCTTTACAGCTGGCACCAACAAGGGGACAGGGCGGCATATTTTTTGGGATTCGACAGCGGGTTGAGGGAACCGGGTAGGGATAGAAAGGGTATTCTAGGTTAGGGATAAAAAATTCACACTTTATTTACCAAAATGCCATTTAGGAAATCAGGTTTATTTCCTCCTATTTAAAACGTAGTATTTAGTGTTATTTCCTTAATAAATTGACATGTTTAACTCTCAAGCTTGTAACTAATAGTTTAGGTTATATTCTAGCCTATTTTTTGGGCATAGTCTAGTCTATGTAGGAACCATATTTTGACACTTAGTATAGCCATGAACTAAATTCATCTTTCCAAGACTACGATGTAGCCGTAGCTGTAAGATACATCCTTTTCTAGTTAAAAGTATTTTATGTTTGTTTATTGCATCGTTGAAGTGTTTATTATTGTTCATCATGCTTTTTGAGTGCTTGATCGTCATTCAAAATATATAAGGATTCATAATGAGTCTGAGAGGAGATTTATGCTGATTGCTAAAGAAATAAACATCATAAATTGAGCAAACGCTAGAGATGGGTTAGCACGATTTGTGTGGCCTTGTGTGTGAAAACCGTTGATCTTCATAACTCATATCTTATATAAATTCATGTAAGAAATTGATAAGTTTATAGGTAAAGGAGTATTCTAAATATTGCTCGAGAAAGAATATATAGTAAAATAGGATTTTGATGCACCAATTAGAGGTACATCAAAGGAATTAGGGAAGAATTAGGGTTAGAGAAGAGAATTAGAGAGAGAGAGAGAGAGAGAGAGAGAGAGAGAGAGAGAGAGAGACTAGGGTTAGAAAGGGGAGAGGGGGGAGTCGAGAAATAGAGAGAGAAAGAACAGAAGAGAGAGTATTTTATATTGCTTCATTAAAATTAGAAACATACATTGCTTTTTATACTTTTAACATCATTAAAACCTGCTTAATCCCAATTGTATCCTAATGATAGCTATACTTTCTTATTACATGTATCATTAAACCCCAAAACAACAAACCACCCCCCCCTGAAATCAGAATTTCCTTATCCACAAGGAAAGAACACCAAGTAGCAATGAGGTCTTCCAACTCCAGTTGTATGAAAAAGTGAGCTTTAGTTCTAATCCAAGACAAAAAGGTGATATCAAAACACCAGCAAGCAGAAACATTTGAACTATACACCTCGTTATTTGGTGCATGTCCATTGAGAATGAACTGGCAAACAAAAGTGTGGGAAGAAAACATCCAATAAAAGATCTGGATTAATATGGTCCTACAGACATATGCCATCCCCGAACTTTCTAAGACCATGGCTTGTACCATATTCGGAATAATGAATCGAAGAAAAAAGGCCACACAGCACCAGTTGCTTTCCCTGACAAGTAAACGACATTTGTAAACGATCAAAGTCCCAAACAATAGGACCAAGGGTAGCCAACCATGGAATACCTAAAACCATGTCATAGTCTCCCAAATCAAGCAACAGGACGGCACTGTCAAAATCATGACCTTGAGCACTCCAATGGAAATCGCGGCATATCTCGGAGCAATGAACCCAATGTCCATTCGCCACGATTGCTGACAATGCCGGAAGCAAAGTGATATCACACCCCGACCAACAGGCCTTCAAAAAATCAAGAAAATTATTTGTACTACCACTATCCACAAGAATGTGAAGTGGTTTACTATAGTAGTACCCCATAATCCGTATAGTACTATAAGAAGATGCACCAGCAAAAGCATGACACGATATTTACGGACCTTCCTCTAGCGATGGCTCACCTGGATCTAGCATAAAGTCGACAGGATCTACATCCTCAGTCTCATTAGTAGCGCTGGAAATCATCCTCAATTGAGGGTTCTTGACCTTACAAACTTTCATGTGGCCCCAAGTAAAAGAGTCGTACAAAAGAAAAAAGGGTTGTTCTCCTTATGATCTTCAATTTCGGCTGCCGATACCGTATGACCATCATGTTTAATACTTCGGGATCCCATGCTAGAGTCAATAGAACAACAAACAACCAACCTGGCGGCCGAAGAATAAGCAGCTGAACCAGGAGGATTACAAAAGGAAACGGAACTAGAAGAACCGCTAGCGGATCCACAAGTATTGGAGAACAAATGAACCTTCTATAAGCGAGCTAATTTCATTGCGTATGTTAACGTGCTTGGTTAAAGCATGAGTACTGGATATTGAATAGAGTATTTTCAACCCAATGACAAAACACAAAACCAAGTAGGTCTTGGAAAGACTTAAGCAAGGCACTAAATGTTCAAATTGAGTCTGATACGCCAACACACTACCAGTTTGCCGCAATGTCATCAAATTAGCCATTGGATTTTCGTAAATGTTACCAAATCGCTAGATTAACAAGGCCGAATAATTGAACCAAACAACTTCCTCAATAGGTCAGGATTGTGTTTTGAGAAATGCCCTGTGCCATTCAAGTGCATCATCCTTAAGAAGCATGGATGCTAGCTTAGTTTTAACGGAATTGGGAGTATTATCAATAGTGAAAAATTGTTCAGCCTTCCACACGAAATTTTTGACACCATCACCACACGAAAACCGTAAAAAATCAATTTTAGACAGGTGAGTATTAAATTAATACGGAGAAGTAGCTATCAAATTCATACTAGAGGCCGGAACCGAGGCGGGTACAGGATTTATAAGTGGGTCTGACGATTGAGTGAGGAGTCCATTACCGTGGCGTTGTTTATTCTGAATGTCACGCGGTATCTCCATAGTCTTGCTCTGTTCTTGTTTGATTGAGGTGACATCCGATTGCACACAGGTGACCATGTCTGTCATCCATTTTTGGCAATATTCGTAGGCCTGAAATCATGCATGAACTGAACATTGAATTTGACTTTCAGCATCATCCAACCTTGCTTCCAATCAGCATAAATCGGATATACTTCGTGTGCCTTCAGCCATATCCAAGAAAATACACAGCATGAACCTGAAATCTGATACCAAATGATGCACCAATTAGATGTACATCAAAGGAATCAGGAAGAATTAGGGAAGAATTAGGCTCCGTTTGTTTCAACGGAAGTACTTTTCCCACGGAAAATATTTTCCTTTGGAAAAGGTTTTCTATGGAAAATGCTATTCCCGTTGAGGTTTTCCATTGTTTGTTTCAACGGAAAACATATTTTCACATTTCGATATTCCTTGCTTGTTTTAAAGGAATCGTCTTTTCCCAATCATCTTATTCCCAGTGTTAGAACAATATAAATAGCAATACAATATATTTGAAATTATTGAGACTCTGTGGGGTTGTAGAGTTATTACTAAGATACCCAGAGGTTTGAACATTTATTACATATCTTGAAATTTAAATGTATATAATAACGTACCCTGAAGTTAAATATTTTATCACCCAGGTACCATACATCAAAATTTGACGAATTTTTGTAAGAATCTGACCAAATATAAAAGTGCTAATATAGTATATAATTATGATAGTATTTACAAGTCATATCAATATTTTTAGCAAATTACAATAAAAAGTTCATCATATATTGATGTAAAAAATCATATATTGATGTAAAAACTACCTAAATATGGCCGAAATCATATGCCATGTTAGCATTTTTTAGGAAAAATCTAATGAGAATACTTATATATTGTCGGAATCATGTTTCTAGATTACTCGGAATGATGACTTCCCTTCTTTTAAAAGGAAAGTCATTTTCCCACATTTGAAGGAAAAGGTTTTCCTTTGGAAAAACCTTTTCCGTCACCAATCTTTTGCCAAACAACGGAAAAGGGAAAACAACTTCCTAGAATGTGGTTTTTCCCCTAAACAAACGGAGCCTTAGTGTTAGAGAAGAGAATTAGAGAGAGAGAGAGAGAGAGAGAGAGAGATTAGGGTTAGAAAGGGGAGAGGGGGAGGTGAGACAAAGTCTTTTTTATTACTTAATTAAAATCAGAAATATATATTGCTTTTTATACTTTTAACACCATTAAAGTCCACTTAATCCCAATTGTATTCTAATGATAGCTATACTTTCTTATTACATGTATCAGGTTTTTGGCCATTAACATAGATAAACAACCTGAATATCGAGAATTAAAAGTTGTATCGATGCAAGTCGGTAAAATCGGATGCTTTGGAATTAAAATTCATCCTAACATACATCTAGATCTGCAAGATTGTTAGTTTATTCTTATTTCAATAGTTTCATATTCAAACACTCAAGATTCGGTTGTTCAAATAGAATTAGAACTGATAATTTCGATACTAGATCAATAGAACAATCCTCATGGCAATGATACTTTACTCACTTTTTATTACTTGATTGGCTTAGCATGCTTGTTAAGCAAAACACGCATCAAATTTTTGGCACTGTTGCTAGGGATTATTTTTACTCATCTGATATCGATACTGTCTAGTTTTAGTACTAATTTGAACTTACTTTCATTTTTGTTTGTAGTTCAGTTTTTTTTTTTTTTTTTCAAATTTTAAACTTCTCTTGTTCGATTTCTTAGTATTGTGATTTTTTATTATTTTTGTTTATATGATTTTCCAAACTATGTCTAGTATATTTTTATTTCTAGGATAGAATAGAGTAGGTTCTGAACTTTCCTTATTTAGGTAAAGTGTTAATTGGCTAGATTTTTTCATTTGTTTGCAATCTTTATTTTAAACCACAATTTAGGTAATTAGATTTCAATTAAGAAAGTTTACGTAATTTTGTTCGATTATTTTTTCAATTTTTTAGTTATCTTTTATTCATAAGTGAAACTTTATTTGTTTTAAATTTTTTTACGGAAATGTTTTTTATTCAGTATTGTTTCAGGATTTTTTGGTTAGATTCTAGATGAGAGCGAGACTCAACTCTCACTTGAGAAAGCAGCTGTTGGCGCGTTTAACCTGGGCTTCCCTGCAAAACAAAGAAGGCTGTCAGAGGGACCCATGGGTTTGCCTATGGGGGACCCCTCTGATGCCTAAGTTAGTAAAAGTATGACAATAATATACGATAAGTCAAGAGGGTAAAGTCAACAATAATATATACTTATAGTATATGGAGATGGGGTCCTCGGTGGTCGGTGGCCGAAGCGGGGGCCTTGTGGGCCTGGCGAGAGAGGGAGAGAGGAAGAGGTGGGTAGTACTAGTGAGGTGGCCAGAGTTTCACCAGCGAGGTGGAGACCGGCGATGGGGTGGCGGTGAGGTGGCCGGAGTTGCACCGGAGAAGTGGTCAGAGCTGGCCGAAGTGAGAGGAGAGAGAAAAGGAAGTTCCTAAGGGTTGTTGTCTGTTGCCCTGAGCGAAGGTCCCCGGTTGGGGTATTTATAGAGGGTGCCAGAAGGTGGTATTGGCATGGTGGTGGGCAGTACCGTGGTGGTGGCTGGTTGCTTAGGAGGGAAGGTAAAGGTGGGTGTTGGAAGGTGATTGGAAGGGTGTGAGGTGGATGGTGATTGGATGAAGGGGTGGCAGGGGTGGTACAGTGGTGGTCAAGCGGTACCGTGATGGTGGGCGGAAGTGGGTTGCCGGTACGAGGTAGAACCAGGGGTGGCCTGTACAAGGCCGTACTGGTACTGGCCGGTACGGGGTGGTACTGGGTAGTACCATGGTTGTACCGATAGGACAGAGGAGGTAGAGGAGAGAGAGGGTGAAGGACTATAGTGGCGTGGTGGTGCCAGCGAGCTGTGTGGTGGTGGTAGATGGCGGTAGGAGTGAGGTAGACAAAGGTAGGAGTGAGGGTGAGGAGAGAGGAGAGAGAAAATGATAGTGGGTAGGAGGGGATGCGGGAGAGAGGAGAAAGAAAAGGAAAAGTGGGTGTGGGTTTTGTCTTTTGTGGGTTTTGTATTTAATTTTTGTTGTTATTTCGTTATCCTATTTTAATAATTACCTGGTTATTTTTATCCTCTACAATTAGCCCCCCACTCTATGGGCGAATGGGACCTATTTAAATTCGATCGTGGAGTGTATAACATCCCAACACTGGCGACTCCTGATCTTTTTGATGGGTTGGCGAGAGTGAAAGGTTATGTCCCTTAGCTTGATGCCACTCTTCTTCAACAGATAGCAGATGAGGTGAATAAGGAGACGGAAGATAAGGTGGGAGACGGGTCCGGGACTGAGAGTGACCGGGAAGATTAAGATATTACCTTCGGTTTTAACGTCCTTTTATTGGCTTTTTAGTCTACTTTTGTTTTAAATATACTTGGTTTGGATTTGCTTTTTGCCTCGTTATTTGTTTTGGCAGGAATTTTTGCTTTGGAATGACTATACTCGTAAATTTTGAACAAGCCATATGTTGGCCTTTTGTGTATGCATATCTTTGTTGCGACATCGCTGCTGTTTCCCATGGCAGGGTATTAGAAGATGCTTATAATTGCTTGTGTGAGTAGTTAATGCAGGTGTTGCTCCTTCTAATTTGCTAACTCTTAACAGGCCTTTAGGAATTGTATTCCTGATTGGAGGCATTACTCATGGTCCAGCACCGATTATTGAAGACGTTACTCTGCCTAATTTGTTAAATTTTGGCATAGCCTCTAGGAATTGTATTCCTGATTGGAGGTCGAGCAATGGTTATTGAGGACGTTACTCTAGTTAATTTGTTAACTCTGGGTATGGCCTCTAGGCATTATACTCCCGATTGGAGGCATTACCCATGGTTGAGCAACGGTTATTGAGGACATTGCTTTACTTAATTTCTTGGCCCGGCCACTTGGAGTTGCTAATTTTGAGGCTTTGTCAAGTTTTGGCTGTTGAGCCAAGTTATGAATGACCGCATATTTATCCTTCTTATAAATCGAGGTGAAGCATACTGTGAATATTTTTAATTTCTAACCCTTAGCAGTAGGTTGGATTGGAGCGTATTGTGAATATTTTTAACTCCTAGTCCCCAGCCATAGGCTAGGTTGGAGCGTATTGTGAATATTTTTAACTCCTAGCCCCCAGTCGTAGGCTGGGTTGGAGCGTATTATGAATATTTTTAACTCCTAACCCCCAGCCGTAGGTTGGGTTGGAGGGTATTGTGAAATTTTTTAAATCCTAGCCCCCAGCCGTACGTTAGGTTGGAGTGTATTGTGAGTATTTTTAACTTCTAGCCCCAGTCATTGGCTGGGTTGGAGCGTATTGCGAATATGTTTAACTCCTAGTCCCCAGTCGTAGGCTGTGTTGGAGCGTATTGCGAATATTTTTAACTTCTAACCCCCAGCCGTAGGCTGGGTTGAAGCGTATTGTGAATATTTTTAACTCCTAGCCCCCAGTCGTAGGCTAGGTTGGAGCGTATTGCGAATATTTTTAACTCCTAGCCCCCAGCCGTAGGCCGGATTGGAGTGTATTCTGTTTTGTGCTCCTTGTGTCGGTTGGAGCATGAACCGCGCTCTAACACTGGTTGAAGAGTAATTCGCTTGCCTGAGAAGGACTTATGGCCCAAGTATGTCTCACCTGCCTGAGAAGGGCTTATGGCTTGATTGAATGTCACTAGCCAGAGAAGGGCTTATGGTATTGCTTGCCTGAGAAGGGCTTACAGCGTAAATGTGTTTTACCCGCTTGAGAAGGGCTTTCGGCTTGATTGAACATTGTCAACCCCAATGTTAGGTGGGGCGTGAACAATCGCAGGCTCTCAAACTGGTGAAAGTTGACCGCCTGTCCCGATGTTAGGTGGGACATACAACCGTAGGCTCTAAAAAGTCGTGAGAGTTTACTACCCGCCCTGATGATAGGTGGGGCAGATAACTGCGGGCTCTCAAGCTAGTGAGAGTTTACCACACGTCCCGATGTTAGGTGGGACACATAACCGCGGGCTCTCAAGCTAGTGAGAATTTACTGCCTGCCTCGATGTTAGGTGGGCCATACAACTGCGTGCTCTCACGCTGGTGAGAGTTTACCGCCTCACAACTTTATACTACCTTTTTTAGCCAGAGCAAAATAATACCGAGCCCCCAGTATTAAAGGGACTCTAACAATCGCAGGCCTCCACGTTAGGTGAATGTTAACCGCCCAACAACTTCGTGCTCACTGGAGCAAAACAATACCGAGTCCCCAGTGTTAAAGGGACTCTAACAATCGCGGGCCTCCATCTTAGGCGAAGGTTAACCTCCCCACAACTTCATGCCCCCTTTTTCAACAGGAGTAAAACAATACGGTGCCCCCAATGTTAAAGGGAAACTAACAACCGCGGGCCTCCACGTTAGGTGAAGGTTAACCACCCCACAACTTCATGCTCCCTTTTTCACACAAAGCAGAACAACACAGCTGCGGATTTCCACGTTAGGTGAAAGTTAACCGCCCCATAACTTCGTGCTCCTTTTTTCAAACGGAGCAAAACAACCCGAGCCCCTAGCGTTAAGGGACTTCGAGAGCCGTGGACTTCCACGTAAGGTGGAAGTTAACTGCCTCATTACTCATAGGACCGCAAACTTCCATGTTAGGTGGAGATTAGTCGCGCCCACAATTTATAAAACCACGGACTTCCAGGTTAAGTAGAGGTTAACCGTGCCTACAATTTATAGAACCGCGGACTTCCAAGTTAGGTGGAAGTTAACCGCGTCCACAACTTATAGAACCGCGGACTTCCACATTAGGTGGAAGTTAGCTGCATCCACAACTTATAGAATCGCGGACTTCCACATTAAGTGGAAGTTAACCGCATTCACAATTTACAGAACCGTGGACTTCCATGTTAGGTGGAAGTTAACCGTGTCCACAACTTACAGAACCGCGGACTTCCACGTTAGGTGGAAGTTAACCGCATCCACAACTTATAAAATCGTGGACTTCCATGTTAGGTGGCAGTTAACTGCGTTCACAAGATGCTCCCAATACGACTTTAAGCAAACTGTGGGCTCTCAAGCTGGTGAAAGTTTACTGCCTTCTTATGTCTTCGTGCTCCCAATACGACTTGGAGCAAATTGCAGGCTCTCAAGCTGGTGAGAGTTCACCGCCTTCTTATGTCTTCGTGCTCCTAGTACGACTTAGAGCAAATTGCGGGCTCTCAAGCTCGTGAGAGTTTACCGCCTTCTTATGTCTTCGTGCTCCCAATACGACTTGGAGCAAATTGCGGGCTCTCAAGCTGGTGAGAGTTTACCTCCTTCTTATGTCTTCATGTGCGGACTCCCAAACTGGTGAGAGTTATCGTGAATCAGCAATTCCAGCCCCCAGCTCCCGGCCTGGGCCTGAGTAAACATAGATAACATAAGGAACGTCCATCGCACAATTCACGTAAATCACGTATGTCACATAAAAGAGTTAAGCCCCCCAGCCCCCAATTTAGGGAACGGGTTGAGCGTAAATCACATAATTTACATATATTACATAGAAGCGTTAAGCCCCCAGCCCCCAGTTTAGGGACTATGTTGAACATAAATCACATGGGCAAACATGCCTGCCTGAGAAGGGCTTGCGGCTCGACTGAATATCGCCTACCTGAGAAGGGCTTATGGCTCAAATGAATATCATCGGCCTGAGAAGGGCTTATGGCTAGAATGTGGTGATACTGAGAAGGGCCCAAGGTAAACAGTTCCAGTATGCGATTTTTGAGTAGCTTCTTTTGATCAAGTGGCCGCAATTTTATCCAACATAGGAACTCGCTAATGATGAGCTTATACCAAAAACCCTACAATCTTTTCATCTAGACAAAAAATTACTAGGAGTGTCTATAAAGTGGCCACTCCTGGAATCAACCCATAGTCTTTATTTAGTAGAATAAGGGTTTTTAACAAGACTCGCACTAAGGACAAGTTAAGTTTTTATTCAATTTTTTCTGTTTGCTATTCAAGTCACCTATTCCAACAAGGTGCTGCCACCTAGGTCATAGATGACCATAGTAGATCTGCTCACAGTTGCACCTATGAGTTCGGTCATATGTACGAAAATATGCTAAGACTTGACCAACGCGGTTTAATTTAGTCACATCTAAAATTTTTAAGGCAGTTAAACCTAAAGGCGCTTGTTTGGTGGCGGTCGAACAAGCCAGGCTCGATTTAATTAGGTCAAAATTAGGTATATTGTCAGAGCCCGGTCAAATTTGGCGAGTTCGGTCAAATCTCGTCAATGGATCTAACTTGTTCTACTTAGTAAGATATCTGTTATAAATTCATAGTGTTGTCTGCGCTTTCGCTTAATTTTTCAGGATTTACCAGTATGTACCAACTATGGTGTCTCGTAATTTTATGCTAAAGTATAACTATTGGGCAACATTATATGCACAGGAATTGGAAGTTAAAGTAGGATTTCTAAAAATCTGATATGTTTCTTCAAATGTCATAATTGGGATACATATCTTCAATATATGTTAATTTGTCTTACCCGACATTCTTGTTTTACCAAATTTTTTATGAGTTTATAAAAAGTAATTGAATATCATATATCATTGACAACTTTTAATTTGTTCCAAATAATTCTGGTACTAACAAATATAAAACAGGTTCAAAATTTAACGTAATTGGGTTATAAAATAGTTTAGCTCAAATAGATGGTAAGATGATAATCTTTGCTTAACTCATTTTCTAAGATTACTGATTCAGGTTGTAATCCACGTTAAATCCCTTATTATTATTATTATTATTATTATTATTATTATTATTATTATTATTATTATTATTATTATTTTGACTAATTTGGGTAGAGAATTCGAACAACACTCTTTGATTTTGTGAAATGAAAACAGAAAGTTAATTATATAAAAGGGGTGTAATATACACACGAGGAAAAACGTTAATATTTAACGGGGTAGGTAAATCCCAACAAGTATAGAATTCTTATGGGTAACAAGAATCCTTAAGGTTTTACTTAAAATGAGTTTGTGCTATAGGTTCTTGATACAACTAATATAGGAATTAATGAATAATAAATAGTTAGTAGTGTAAGTACCGTAGGGGATTGCGTAAATAATGTATTAATGATTGTTGGGAAAAATTAAACAAACAACAACTACACTTTCTCTAGCCCCCTTTCGTCTTTTACCATATTTTCCTTCGTTTTCCGCTTTTTTTTAATTTATTTTTTTTATACCTTCTCTATATCGCAAATTAGTAGATATAACCCCTCAACGCATATAAAATTGTAAATGACATGAAAATGGTACAATGAAAGATGTATTTAAATAACTAACATATGGCACATATTTAGGCTATACAGCAAAAATTAAGTACGTAGGTTTCTGTAAGCAATCATTGAAATTTTTACTCTTTACACCTATTTCCCAAAATTTTCGAAAGACCCACAATAATTTTGACCAATTACTGAAAAATATTAGATTATATAGCAAACAAAATATAATTAAAAGATTGCGGTAAAAGTTGGACTAAAAATTAATTTAACATTTAGTAAGCAATTTCTGAAAAATAAATGATAAAGTAATTCAAATGATACTGCAAAATGAAAAACTTGCTAGAATAAATTGTATAATTTTTGTAAAACTGCAGCAAGAAAAATTTAGTAAACAATTTCTATAAAATAGCTGATAAAGCAGTTTAAATGCTACTGCAAATTTGTAGTACGAATTGTATAAGTTTGGTGAAATTGAAGTACCAAATTTTTTGCAGTATAAACAATACTATAAATGTTTATATTAGATAAAGTTAGACAAATGTTTAAATTTTATTTTAGATACCCCAAATTTCATCTCTTATTCTCCTTTTACTCGTCTTCCCTGTCATTCGAAAAAATAAAAAATTTAATTATGAATTTTTACTACAAAGTTTAGAAATGAACCTTGCCTCCAATTTACTGAAAATCTCATATTAAGAATATTATGAAAAATACCTCTAACATAATCCAAAGCCCACATCCGTGAGTTTTACTGTAAAATTTGTAATTTTACTGAACTTTTAGATTGGGAATATTATGAAAAATACACACTTTTACTGAAAATTTCAAATTAAGAATATTATGAAACATACCCAATTTCACTGAAAATTTCAGATCTGAGACCCTATTTTAGATGTATTATAGGGCGAGTATAAAGGGAAAAATTAGAACCAAAGACTTATATGATGTTAGACGAGTACTGTAGCCCCCAATCTTGTGAGGGTCTTAGATGATTTGCACGGGATACAAGGTTAAACGCTACCAAGCTATCTTTCCCACAGATGGCGCCTATTGTTTCATGATTTTTTGGTTAGGTTCTAGATGAAAGCGAGACTCAATCCTCACTTGAGAAAGCAGCTGCTGGTGCGTTTAACCTAGACTCCCCTGCAAAACAAAGATGGCTGTCAAAGGGACCCACGGGTTTGCCCGCGGGGGACCCCTTCGATGTCTAAGTTAGTAAAGGCATGACAATAATATATGATAAGTAAATGTAGTAAAGTAAACAATAATAAATACAACAACAACAACAGTCCCAGTGCCACAAGGGCTCCCGCACGAAGCAGGGTCTGGGGGGGTGGATGTATGCAGCCTTCTCCCTTCAGGGTGGAAGAGAGGCTGTTTTTGAGGAACCCCATCCTGAAGATCGAGTCGTCATAAGAACATGGTATCTTGGATGCCACAAAGCATCAGCTTAGGACACCGCTGATGCCTAAGTTAGTAAAGCCACAAAAAAATAATAAACACTTATCGTATATGGAGATGGGGTCCTTGGCGGTCGGTGACCGACACGGGGGCCTTGTGGGCTTGGCGAGAGATGGAGAGAGGAAGAGGTGGGTGCTACCGATGAGGTGGCCGGAGATTCACTAGCGAGGTGGAGACTGGTGACGGGGTGGCGCCAAGGTGGCCGGAGTTGCACTGGAGAAGTGGTCGGAGTTGGCCGGAGTGAGAGGAGAGAGAAAAAGGAGTTCCTGAGGGTTGTGGTCCGTTGCCCCGAGAGAAGGTCCCTGATTGGGGTATTTATAGAGGGTGGCAGGAGGTGGTATCGGCATGGTGGTAGGTGGTATCGTGGTGGTAGGCGGTACCGTGGTGGTGGCTGTAATACCCAGTCTAATTAAATTAGGCTAGGTAATATAGTACAATTTAAATTTGCTATTATTTCGATTAGATTATAAATAAATTAATGAATTAACTATCAGGAAGGGGTCACTTAGTAATACTAAAGTGATAAAGTAGGTATGGGTATATATATATATATAAAAAGAAAAAAAGGGGATTATAAAACCCCCGTGTTAACCCAAAACCCTCAGCCCCCATCTCTCTCTCTCGCTCCCTCGTCCTCTCGTTTTTTTCTCTTCGTCAAGCCCTATATTCCGATTTCCGCGCTTGAGAGGATCCGGGGCTAATTCGCAATAGGAGTTCAACTTTTGGATTAAATGCTAGTAAAGGTAAGTATACCACTCCCTCTACTTGTTTGTAAAATACCAAAAAAAAAAAAAAATTGTTTTACATGGTTTGATGTATAAGACTTATATTTGAATGATTTGTTAGTTTGTTAGAATAGGTTCGGGCATATGTACTTGGTTGATTATGTGATTTCTACTCTTATGATTTAAATTATACTAGTTTATAAGTTGATTTAATGTTTAAATATGTGATTTCTACCTTTATGATTGATGTTTTAATTCGAATTATATTGATTTATACGTTGAATTGATATTTAAATATGGGAATTTTTGAAAGAAATTATACTTGTGATGGTAGGAAAGAAATTATTATGAACTTGTTAACTGAATTTGAAGATTTTATGGGAAGAGCTTACAGATAACTACGTTGACCCTCCAGAATCTATTGACTACAGAATGTGAAATGTGAAAGTCGATCTGTGACCCTGTCGCAGGAATAATACCGGCATGTAGATCTACATTTGATCCTAGCGGATCTGTCGACTTAGAACTAGTTCGAATATGTGAAATGTGAACGTCGATTGTGACCCTGTCGCGGGAATAATACCGGCCATAGTTTTCGTTTCGTGTATGAGTTTTATCAAAAAGCTCTTGTGAAATAAGTTAAATTATAAAGCTGTAATTTGTGCTTCTTTAACGTGAAACTTTGAAGGTAAATCGATTTACTTGTTTTCATTGGACTTTTATCCGTTTTAAAATATGCCTGATCCGGGTAGGGTGTGTGGTGTACTTGCTGAGCGTGTTGTTTGCTCACCCAATTCCTTTACTTTCCAAATTAGTAGCCTGTGGCAAATTCTAGAGGAACGAGGAAGATGCAGCGGCTCTCTATTTCGAGAATTAGTCTTTTTTTGTAGTTTAAGTATTTAATATATTTTGTAGTAGAATATTAAAGACTATTTGAGATTTTATAATTTTGAGCTTCCGCACTACTAGCTTTTAATTGTTAGTATTGATATATTTGGGATTATCTATTATTTATTATGGGAACCTCTATGAAATTTTTAGGAACTATGGTTGTAAGTTTTCGGGCTTCGTACTATGATGTGGGACTTCATTGTAGTACGGCCACTTAAGCCTATTCAGCATATGATTTGGGGGTGTTACATAAAGTGGTATCCGAGCCGGGTTAAGAATTTTGGAAAAAAAAATTTAGGTGTTAAGTTGAGAGCGCTAGGTTACGAATTTTAGGGGTAGTTGGGATAGTTACATGAGTTTGGTAGACTTTGCCTATAATAATAGTTACTATTCTAGTATTGGGATGGCACCGTATGAAGCTTTGTATGGACAAAGATGCAGAACTCCCTTATTTTGGAATGATGTTGGAGAAAGAAAACTGGTAGGTCCTGAGATTGTACAAGATGCTGAAGAAGAGGTCAAGTTGATTGGAGAGAGAATGAAGACAAGTCAAGATAGGCAGAAGAGTTGCGCGGATAAATATAGATGACCGTTGGAGTTTTCAGTAGGTGAACACGTCTATCTAAATGTGTCCCCAACTAGAGGTGTGATGAGATTTGGAAAAAGGGGTAAATTAAGTCCGCGTTTTGTAGAACCATTTGAGATTTTGGCAAAAGTTAGGGAGCCGGAATTGTCCCGAGTACATGATGTGTTTCATGTTTCTCAATTGAGGAGGTATATCTCTGATCCTTGTCATATGATACAACATGAACTGTTGCAAGTACGAGAAGATTTGACTTCTGTAGAACATCCAGTTCGCATAGTCAACCGAAAAGAACAAAAGTTAAGGCATAGGATGATCCCATATGTCAAGATCCAATGGAGTAATCATACTCCTAGAGAAGCAACATGGGAAACAGAAAAAGAGATGAGAAGCAAATACCCAGAATTATTCGAAAACGAACATGAGTTGCGAGGATGAAACTTGTGTTTAAGGGGATGAGGATATAATACCCAGTCTAATTAAGTTAGGCTAGGTATTATAATACAATTAAAATTTGCTATTATTTTGATTAGATTATAAATAAATTAATAAATTAACTTTCAGGAAGGGGTCTATTAGTAATACTAAAGTGATTAAAGTAGATATAAGTGTGTATATATATATATATATATATATATATATACTTATATAAAAAAGAAAAAAGAAAAAAAAAATATATATATATATATATATGTTTTACAGTAGATATAGGTCCATTATCCCAAAACCCTCACCCCCATCTCTCTCTCTCGCTCTCTCGTTCTCTCATTTTTTTTCTTTGCGTCAAGCCCTAAATTCCGATTTCCGCGCTTGATAGGATCCGGGGCTAATTCGCAGTAGGAGTTCAACTTTTGGGTTAAAAGCCAGTAAAGGTAAGTATACCACTCCCTCTACTTGTTTGTAAAATACAAAATATATATATATATATATATATATATATATATATATATATATATATTGATGTATAAGATTTGAATGATTTGTTAGTTTGTTAAAATAGGTTCGGGCATACGTACTTAGTTGATTATGTGATTTCTACTCTTATGATTTAAATTATACTTGTTTATGTGTTGATTTGATGTTTAAATATGTGATTTCTACCTTTATGATTGATGTTTTAATATATATGGTTTGAATTATATTGATTTATATGTTGAATTGATATTTAAATATGTGAATTTTTGAAATAAATTATTTTTGTGATGGTATGCAAGAAATTATTATGAACTTGTTAATTGAATTTGAAAGATTTTATGGGAAGAGCTTACGGATAACTATGTTAACCCTCCGGAGTCTATCAACGATAGAATGTAAAATGTGAAAGTCGACGTGTGACCCCGTCGTGGGAATAATGTCGGCACGTAGATCTGCGTTTGATCCTAGCGGATCTGTCGACTTAGAACCGGTTCGAATATGTGAAATGTGTATGTCGATTGTGACCCTATCGCGAGAATAATACTGGCCGTAGTTTCCGTTTCGTCTATGTGTTTTACCAAAAGAGCACTTGTGAAATACATTAAATTATAAAGCTGTGATTTGCGCGTCTTTAGCATGAAACTTTGAAGGTAGATCGATTTACTTGTTTTCGTTGGACTTTTATTCATTTTAAATAATATGCCTGATCCGGGTAGGGTGTGTGATGTACTTGCTGAGCGTGTTATTTGCTCACCCAATTCCTTTACTTTCCAGATTAGTAGCCTATGGCAAATTCTAGAGGAACGAGGAAGATGCAGTGGCTCTTTATTTCGAGAATTAGTCTATTTTCATAGTTTAAGCATTTAATATATTTTGTAGTAGAATATTAAAGACTATTTGAGATTTTGTAATTTTGAGCTTCTGCACTACTAGCTTTTAATTGTTAGTATTGATGTATTTGGAATTATCTTTTATTTATTATGGGAATCTTTATGAAATTTTGTGGAATTATGGTTGTAAGTTTTCGGGCTTCGTACTATGATGTGGGACTTCATTATAGTATGGCCGTGTAGTGTCCCTTTTGACTTAAGCCTATTCGGCATATGATTTGGGGCCGTTACAATGGCTGATTGCTTAGGAGGGAAGGTAAAGGTGGGTGTTGAAAGGTGATTGGAAAGGTGTGAGGTGGATGGTGATTGGATGAAGGGGTGGCAGGGGTAGTACAGTGGTGGGCAGGCGGTACCGTGTTGGTGGCCGGTAGTGGGTGGCTAGTATGAGGCGGTACTAGGGGTGGCCGATACGGGGCAGTACCGTGGTTGTACAGATAGGAGAGACGAGGTAGAGGAGAGAGAGGGTGAAGGACGGTAGTGGCGTGGTGGTGCTGGCGAGTCGTGTGGTGGTGAGTGAGGGCGGTAGATGGTGGCATGAATGAGGCAGACGATGGTTAGGGGTGAGGGTGAGGAGAGAGGAGAGAGAAAATGATCGGGGGTAGGAGGGGACACGGGAGAGAGCAGAGACAAAAGGAAAAGTGGGTGAAGGTTTTGTCTTTTTGTGGTTTTGTATTTAATTTTTGCTGTTATTTCGTTATCCTTTTTTAATATTAACCTGATTATTTTTATCCTCGGTAAGTATTTTGTTTATTTCTTACTTTTAAAATCTTAGCTAGTATATTTAGGCTTATAGAAAAGAATTGTTTTTTGAATTGGGTAAATCGCACAAAACCCCTTTATATTTTTCTTCAATAACAGAAAACTTTTCTCACAAATAAAACCATTCGCTTAACTCCCTCACTTTTAAACATTCATCACTTTACTCTCATTCAACTTTTTTTTTTTATTATTTTGCCCCTCAAAAAGTGACGGTGTCAAATGTTTAATTTTATTTTAGAATGCAATTTATGTTTTTAGATAAAAATTAGGAATTTTTATGTTTTTAGCAGAAAAGAATTTTTCTATCTTTATAAAAATATAATTATTTTAATTAATTATTATAACGGCATTATCAAGTTTAGAAGATAAAACATATTTTTGGAATTTTCATAAAAATATTATGAGACAAAATATAAATTTCTTATGGATAATTTCAAATTAGATTAAAAATTTACGAACTTAAAAGTTTGAAACAAATAATACAAAAATAATTTTTTGACAAAGTTTGAAAAAATATGATAATATTTTTTAACCTTGGTTTTTAAAATTTTTTTCCAAAGAATTATCTTTCATAATTTATTTTCATATTTTTATATTCATCCTTTTTTTAATTTATATTTATTAACCCAATTTTAAAATTTATTTTTAACCAATAATTATTACCTTATCTTATAGTATGCTTTTAAAATAAAAATTATTTTTTTATCTTCTAAATTTATAAAGTCATTATTATGGTTAATTTGAATAATTATGTTTATATCCATAATAGAAAATTTTTTATCTTTCTCATAAAAATATAAAGTTTCCATTTTTTGACTAAATACATAAAATCTCTCTTTTTTGACTAAAAGTAGAAGATCCCTAATTTTTAATTCATTCACTTTTTAAATTTTAAGTTTATTAGCCTAATTTTTTCAATGTTGAAAAATATTATTATGTTTTTTTAAACTTTTTCGAAAAATTATTTTTATATATTTTTTATTCTTTTGCATTTTTTAGTTTCAAATCTATTAATCTAGTTTTGAAATTATTTTAAACAAAAATATTGTATTTTATTTTATAATATCTTTTATGAAAATTTCAAAAATATTTCTTTTATTTTGTAAACTTGTAATGTCATTAAGCAACATGCCCAATGCCCTAAGGGATCCCGCCTAAGCAGGGTTTGTGGGGGCAGATGTACGCAAACTTCCCCCTTCAAGGTATTACCCCTGAAGAGTGGTATTTTCGAGTGCCCCTAACCTAAGGGTGAGGACTTCCCGGAAGGTCACCCATCCTAGTACCGCTCTCGCCGAAGCACGCTTAACTTCGGAGCTCTAATGGGGTCCAATGATGATGTGTTGGTACCCTCTTTGGCAAACTTATAATGTCATTAATATAATTAAATAAAATATATATGGAAAATAAAATAATAATTTTATAAATATGGAAAATCCTTTTTTTTTCCTAAAATTATAAAAACTCCTCATTTTTTTCTTAAAAGTATACCCCCACTAAAAAATAAAACCAAATACTTACCCCTTTTTTAGGGAAAAATGGTCATAAGAAAGTTGATCGGGGGCAAAGTGAGGAGTTTAGTTAGTGTTTTCATTTTGTGAGGGGATTTTTTGTCATTTAAGTAAAAGACAAGGGCGTTTTCTGTAATTTAGCGTTTCTAATTTGTGGACTTTTCTTAAATTAGATTGGACTTTCCTTATTTAAGTAGATTTTGCTTATTATGCTAATTTCTTTTTTAAATCACATTTAGGTAGTTGGTCTTAGTTAGGAAACATTAGATGAATTTTAGATTTTAAGAAAAAAAAAGAATTCAGAAAAAAAAAAAATTTTCTGTAGCTACCGGAAATTTTTATTTTATTTTATTTTGTTATGCCATTTTCTAATTTTTATTGCATTCCTCTTGCTTTGTTCACCATTCGGCTGCTATCCTTATTTACCTAGTTTTGTATTCTAAGATCTCAAGGATGATGCATTACCCCCTTAGATTCAGAGATTGAAAAAACACTACGAAAAATCAAAGAAAGAAAGCGAACTGAGGTTATGGCGGAACAAGGAGATGAAGAAGGAAGAGTGTTGAGGGAGTATGCAGTGCCGACTATTGGTGGATGCACCTCTAATATCAAGCGTCTACCTATCCAAGCACATAACTTCCAAAGCAAACAAGCTATCATACAGATATGATTCAAGAAATAGTCGAATTTGGTGGGTCACTAGTGAGATATGTGCTATCTGCAAGTACAATGGTGTCACTGATGATGCCATTTGCTTGAGGCTGTGCCCATTCTCGCTAAGGGACAAGGCCAAGTATTGATTAATGTCATTGCCTCCAAGAACTATTATGACATGGGACAGATTGGCCCAAAATTTTCTAGAAAAATATTTTCCACCAGCCAAAACCGTGAGAATGAGGAATGACATTATCTCCTATCTACAATATGATATAGAATCGTTGTATGAGGCGTGAAAGCGATTTAAGGAGTTGTTGAGAAGATTCCCGCACCATAGTTTACTGGTTTGGATGCAAGTCCAAACCTTTTACAATGGTTTGGCACCTAACACTCAGACTATGGTGGATGCAGCTATAGGAAAAGCATTAATCAACAAGACATCTGAGAAGGCCTAAGAGTTTCTAAAGGTGATGGCTAGCAACAATTATCTGAGGCCTAATGATCAAGCCACACCAAAGAGACATCCAGGAGTTCACGGAGTTGGAACTTTCACGACATTATCTGCCCAGCTTTCACAGATTTAGAGACAATTGTGTAACATGAGTTTCAACGCTGTTCATACTCTTTCACTAACATGTGATTTTTGTGCTGGTAATCATGCGAGTGTGGAATGTCAAGTGGGGGGCACTTTTGCTACGTCGGGTTGTGAACAAGTAAACTATGTGTCGAACAATGAAAGAGCTCAACATGATCCGTAATGGAGGAACTATCTAAACCTCTCTTGGAACAATTAAGGAGCCCCTAGGCAACCCACTCATCCCCCTAAAGAAAGAAAACCTGGCTTTGTAGAGATGTTTGGGAAGTTCATGCATGAAACGAGAACTTTCATGCATGAAACTAAGGCAAATTTTAGGAACCAAGAAGCCTCAATCCGGAACTTAGAAACTCAAGTTGAACAAAACTTAAGGCAACTTTTTGAGAGCTCCCAAGGATCCCTACCAAGCAACGCTGTCACTAACCCCAAAGTGCACGTAAACGCCATAGCCCTAAGAAGTGGAAAGACATCGTAAGAACCACCTTAATGTGACGTAACCACCATGATTGAACTCACACTTGCCCTGAACCATCATTAACCACTCGAACCCAACACATGTAATACCGAGGATGAAGATGAGACTGAGAAATAAATGTAGACCGAACCAAAGAGGGTCAAGCCTGAACTGTATAACCCCAAAGACGGAAATGTCAAAAAGACGAGAATCGGCTTTTGCAATTTGTGAAAGTTTTTAAAAAGTTACATGTCAATGTTCCTTTTGCAGGTGTGTTGGAGCAAATGCCAAAATATGCCAAATTCGTGAAGGAGATGTTGTCCAATAAGAAGAAGCTTAGAGAACATGAGACCGTGATGCTTATGGAAGAGCGTAGTGCAATACTGCAAAAGAAGCTACCTCTAAAGCTTAAGGATCTAGGGAGTTTGACTATACCTTGCACTAACGAGAATCTTACTTTTGATAGAGCCTTATGTTATTTGGGTACGAGTATAAATTTAATGCCTCTCTCTGTTTTTAGGAAACTTGGCTTAGGAAAAGTGAAGCCCAACATGGTGTCTCTACAATCCGTAGACCAATCGATCAAGTATCCAGGAGGGATTGTAGAATATGTTTTGGTAAAGGTGGATAAGTTTATTTTTCTGACCAACTTTCTAATGCTTGATATGGAAGAGGATTGTGAGATACCTCTTATACTTGGCTGACCTTTTCTTACTACACAAAGGGCTTTAATTGATGTGCAACAAGGGAAGCTAATTTTGAGGGTGCAACACAAACTAGTAACATTGACTATTTTTAAGGCCACAAAATTTCCATCCGAGGTGGACATTTGTTTTCAACTTGATGTTTGAAATACGTTGGTAACCAAGACTTTTATAGATGAAAGTCCTAAGCCACCGCTTGAACCTTTTATCACCAAGTAAGAAACTTTAAGGGCCAAGGAGGACTTAGTGAGGAAACATGGACGAGTTCAAAAAAGAAGATCAATGGATTGGCATGTTAAGCTTAAAGATCCTGCTGTGGGAGAAAAGGGTCAAGAAGTTGGAGATTGTCATGTGAAGAAGGGCACATGGAAAATCCAAGGGAGGAGAGTCATGTTTAGTATGGATGGGGGAAGCTACATTCTTCAAAAGGATGAGGGACATAAATTTATTGAAAGTCTAGCTAATGATTATAATTTAAAGTGCTTCTCGAGAGGAAAACCAAGTTTTCTACACTTTTCTTATTCATACTTTTATTTCATTTCTTTTTTATTTAGATTATTGCTTATGGTAGTCATTCTTTTTGGGGTGTTGGAAAACCAAGCATGAAATGAGTTTCGTTGTAATAGAATAAAAATAGGAATAAAAAAGAGCAAAAATAATAGAAATTAGATGCAAGATGAAAACAAATTAAACCTTAATCATATGAATATATATAAGCATAAGAAATTGGACTTATTCGTCCCAACTCCCTCAAATTTGGGGTGCAAATAAATGCTCTCCTTTTAGCTGTTGGTAATTTCTAATTTCCAACGAGGCAAAAAATCTGCTTTATTTGACCTCTAACAACTACAGGGAGCTCCAAAAAACACTGTTTGACATTTTACCTTTCTTCATTCCCACGTATTTATAAATATGGCAGCTAGGGCTTCGAAACTTAACTTTTGCTCTGTGCTCTCTTTCCATTGTGATCAAGGGCTCTAAACACTTGCTTTAATCTTTCTATTTCTTCAATCTCTGTTGTGGATTTGTTCTTAGCATCGTAAGATTATTTTAAACCCCTAAGAAATGGCTCAAATCTCTAACACTATCTCTACTCTCATCCCCCAGGCTTATAGCCCTATATAGTAGTTGGGATGTTTGGTTCAATCAGACGTTTCAATGATCTCTGATAGGCTTCAGAGCCCTATTGACCTTGATACCACTGAGGAGGATATTTCTTGGATATTTGAAAATGACCCCTCTTCAATCCATGAATCATGTGCCCTAGGGCTCGTCTTTGACCCTTATTTTGAAGTTCCTAGCCTCAAGGGTGTGTTCCTGATATTGACAAGTCTCCTTGACTTTGCATAGTTTCTGTAGGTCATTCTTTGGGTGGAAGATGCATATGCAAAGAAGCTTCCCCCTTCAAGGGGTGGATAATCTTGAAAAAGTGATATGCTAAATGGGTGGATCACTTGACCCTCACCTATGAGGAGAAATGGAGGAATCATCGTATCTACGAAGCTGTCAGGCTCTCAAAGATCACTTTTAGGTATGATTATCCCATCATGGCAGCTCTCACCTACTACTATAACATCTGTTATAACGCTTTTTCAGCTTGGTTCCAAGCCTATTAGTCCATTTTGGAGGCTAGAGGCGCCAAGCAGAATTTTAGGTCTTCCCTTGAACTTACAGGTCCCAGCTCGAGAGGAGTCTAGCAAGTTGGAGTAAGACAGATTCCAAAGAAAAAGCTACTAGGTGAACAGCCATCCCCAAATTTTTGAGAGTTTTCTCTAGATGGCTTGAATAAAGGCTAACTACTATTATTTTATTTGTTGCTTCATCTGCTCAAGAGACCCCCAGGAACACCAGGAGTTTTACCAGAATGCTTTTGGAGGAATAACCTCTAAGAACTTTTTTACTAGCCCTCGAAGTTTGTGGCTCGAAGAAAAATAACTAGAGAAAATGCTCCCTTACTCTTCCATTCAAGGCCATTTAAGTAGTAGAAGAAGAAGATGATGATGAAGAAAAAGTACCAATTTCGTAATTGGTGAGAAAAAGAAGAGCGAGACTCTCTCAACCAGAGATATTGGCCTTTCTTGACTGGTTTTTCTTTACTCGTCTTTTGCTAAAGCTGTCGTGACTTAGCCTCATATGATTATAGGCAACAACAGCTCCAATCATAGTGGAACTCCCATATTTTCCACTGCAGCAACCATACAAGAGTCCCCTCAAGAACTAGAATCTCTAGGCTTAAGCACTGATTAAGAGGGAGATATGGTTATTCCAATGCTGGAGTCCATTTTAAGTGAACTGCCAAGGGAAGCTCCTCCGTCAGCCCCTTTGAGACAGGACCTATTTAAAGCTCCATTCCATCTTCCAGTAATTTCCTCAATTACCATTGAAGAGATTATGAATGTATCATCTCTTCCTTTGGCTCATGGATCTTTGATGTCTGAACAATTATTTAGTTCTGCTGTACAAATATCATCTTTTTTAGAAGTTTCCAACGAGGAAGGTAACCCGATGGCCGAGGCACCAACATAAGTCCCCTCTACTGCTCTAGCTAAAATTCCAGAGGTAAACATTGGCCCTTTCTGACTTTGGTTTAGCTCCAAAGCTGGGACTTAATCTGACTTCCACAAAATTGTTCCCATCAGGTCACACCATCAAAAGTCACTCCTCCTCCTATCTTAGAGAGAATTGCATCTCCTCTAGAGAAGTTAAAGGCAAGTGGAAGATTGGCCTTTCAACAGCTAGACCAAGAGTCTCCAAGATCTAAGAGATTGAGGTAATGGCTCACCTCCCTGTCATTTCATTGACTGAGACTGCCACCCACTAAGAAGCTCTTTCCCTAGTGAAAGCTTTGAAAGAGCATGCCAAGGTGGCACCAGCTATTGCCAAAGAACTTGAGATGTTGGAGAAGGAGTTTACTAGAATCAACCGGGAGATCCCTTCACTCCTTCAAAAAAGGCGGCAAAGTAAAGATGCTATTGGGGATCTAGGGCGTTAACTTGCCTAGGAGGCCTACAGTTTCTCTTCAAGGAATTTCAAGTAGCCAAGGAAGTCTAGAGCCGACAAGCTTCAGACATCAAAGGCTAGAGGATGAAATTCATTGCTTAGAAGAGAAATTAAGCCAGCTCAGGAACAGTTCTCAAGGCTCAAGAGTTGGAGAGCTCGAGCAAGCATCCATAGGCACCCAGGTTTTTAAGTCAGACACCCTCAACTTATAATAACTCGAATGAGTTTAGGTCTGACAATATTAAGGTGGAGCAAATCGTATTTAGGTCACTGGATTAAGACCAATGCAATCAAGGTCAAGCCTTGGCTGTCAAAGCCCTAATCAATGGTGTGAACCTAAGTTCACTTGACTTATCAAGCAGTGATAATAGTGTTAAGACCAACGCAATCAAGGTCAAGCTTTGGCCATCAAAGCCTCAAACTAAAACCTCAATTCTTAACTTGTCAAAATTTTGGAGCAGATTAAAATCGAGAGTTCATACCCGAAGCCCGAAAGACTATATTACTGAAGAAACAAATATAACAAGATCTATGTTAAGTGATAAGTCCAATTTTGTATGCATATATTCATATGATTTAGGTTTAATTTATTTTCATTGTGTATCTAATTTTTATTGTTTTTTGCTCTTTTTCATTTCTATTATTATACCATTACAACAAGACTCATTTCATGCTAATTCTTGCAAGATATGATGAGCAAATTCACAAATGTACAAGAAAATCAAAGATTAAACAAGGATGGGTAGCAAAATCAACCAATGAAGAAATGTTTACAAGAAGCAAAAAAAGAATCAAGCAACTTGCATCGAAGTGCAAGGATGGACGGGTAAAAGGAGAAAAAGTGAAGAAAGAAGCAAGTTGCATAAAAAAGGCAGAGATGGGTGGCAAGAGGAGCAAATGAAGAACAAGTTGTTGAAATTCTTTATTCATGGATGGGCAACTTGAAATACTATAAATAGAAGATGAAAGCAAGAGTTTAGATCATCAAATTCCTTTTCAAACACATCAAATTCCATTTTTCATCAATCTCTTGCATATATTCATGGCTTTTGTTTTAGTTTTGCTTTATTGTATGTTAACAGTGAACTAATTTGGTCTTTTCAAGGGTAAGACCTAATCTAAGTTGTAATATGTTGTCTTTCCTTATTCAAAGTATTCAAAGTTTGTTTATTCCGTTGTTGAAGTGTTTATTATTATTATTCTGCATGTGTTTTGAATGCTTGATCACCATTTTAAAACTTGTAATGATTCATAATGAGTCCGAGATGAGATTTATGATGATTTCTAAAGTAATAAACACCAGAAGTTGAGTGAATGCTGGACATAGATTAACACGATTTGTGTGGTCTTGTCAGTGAAAACCATTAATCTTCACAACTTTTTTTCTATTTACATTCATGCAAGAGATTGATGAGTTAATATGTAACAGAGTATGAAAAGTATCGCTAGAGAGAGAATATTTAGTAAATAAGGATTTTCAATCATCAACATGGATTAAACAACTTGAATACACAGAATAGAAAGTCGTATCAATGTAACTAGGTAAAATCGGATGCCTTGAATTTAAAAATAGTAAACTTACTTACAAATCAGTAAAAGATCATTAGTTCTTTCCTTTTTATTAGTTACATATTGAAAACTTTAAATTTCGGTCATTGAAGTAGCACTGGAACTACTAATTTCAACAATAATTCGATAAATCAATCCTCGTGGGAACAATACTCTACTCACTCTTTATTACTTGAAATGACTTAGTATTCTTGCCCAGTGATGCTTCTCATTTTTACGCATCATTTACTTGCTATTTTAGATATTTTGCACATGTTTAATTATCGTTATATCTTCAATTTGGCAAATTTTATATTTTATAGGTTCGAAGATTAAAGTTTCTTAAATTGTCAACTTTTGGTGCACATAAGGTAAAATTCGATACGTGGGCACTTTAATCAAATCAATCGGGATTCGGGACAAGATCATATGAGCTTGGAAGCAAAGTTGCGGCACAACGGACCCATCACACGTCAATCCATCACTACCAGGCCCAGCTCACTCTCCTCCAGTCCACCAGCACACCCGCATCACCATCTTAATCCCAGGACACCAACACGCAGCCCAGCTGCGCAGCTGAGCTACACCCGCATCACGGCCCACCTGTGCTCAGCCACCGACAGCCCAGCTCCAGCCCATGAGTCACCACTGCCCAGGCCCAACAGCAGCTCAGCCTCTGCTTGTCTTCAGTCCGGCCCACAACCAGCAACCTCCAGCCCAGCATCGCCTCACACCCGCAGTCCAACCCAGCATGACTACCCGTAGCGTTTCCGTGGTAGCAGGGGCATCGAGTACCGCAGCTGGGCACTCGTTTTTGTTCAGAGGACGCACCGCCTCAGATTCTATTTCTCTCTCTTTCTATTTGTTTTTGTTTCGCTTTTTCTAAAATTGGAACGGAGTAATTTTAGCTAGAAGATCAACATGGGCTCATTCATCTGCTCCTTCACCAGTTCATCCTTGATGAAGAGCTAACTTTCTTTCTAGTGTTAAATAAAGTCTTAGTATTTTTATTCTTGTATTATTTTTAATTTCGGGATAATTTAATGTTAGCTTTCAATTCAAAGATTGAAAGTTAACCTTGTAGAAGAAAGAGTTGAAATGAGAAGAGAAGTGAAGGGGATGAGAAATATAGAAGGAGATGAGAAGTACAGAGAGAATTTCCAAAGGAAATCTGACTTGTTATTGATTCAATGATCAATTTACATGACTTGAGCTTATTTATACCAAGACACCAAGCTAAAACCGAACATAACAACTTCTGGCGCAAAAACACCTAGCCGCGAGATTTGACTCAAATGGACCCTAACCGACTTGGCGCCCAAACATGGCCTGCCAACTAACTTTCAAATACAACACCAAAGCAATCTAAAACATTACAAGCAATTCAAGACCAATTACAACCAAAGGACTAAAGAATTTATAACATTCCCTCCCCTCTTGAGAAGCTTCTTGTCCTCAAGGAGAAAAACTTGGAAATTGACTCTTTAAAAATATAGGATTCTCCCATGTGACCACACTCTTATCCAAGTTTAGCCACCGCACCATGACCTGCTGGAAAGCTCCCGTAGCTCCTGTAATCATCTTCTGCCTCTTGTCAGCTACCGGCCCAAGCAGCAACACACCATTTGCTCCCCCTTCTGGTGGAGACCGTGAGCTTCTAACTCCTTTTTTCACCTTCTTTTTAAGTAATGATACATGGAACACCAGGTGAATGTATGGATGAGGAGGTAAATCAAGTTTGTAAGCAACTTTGCCGATCTTCTCCAAAATTTTGTATGGGCCAAAGAAACGAGCACTTAGCTTGACATTCTTCCTGACAGCCAAAGAAGATTGTCTATAAGGTTGTAATTTGAGATAGACCATGTCTCCAACTTCATAAGTTTTGTCTACCCTCTTTTTATCTGCATAAAATTTCATTCGTGCACAAGCTTGATGAAGATTATCCTTAAGAACCTGCAACATCTGCTTCCTTTGCTGAATCAAGTCCCCTGCTGCAGAATCTGAAGTCCCCTGCTGCTGCAACATCATTGGAGAAGGAGGAGCATACCCATATAAGGCTTGGAAAGGAGAAGTGCCAATTGATGCATGAACATGAGTGTTAAACCAATATTCAGCTAAGGAGAGCCATTGATTCCACTCTTTAGGCCATGAGAAAACCATACTCCGAAGCTACTGCTCAATACATTGGTTGACACGCTCGGTTTGTCCATCCGTTTGGGGATGGTAAGATGAACTAAGTGCCAACGTAGTACCCAACAATTTGAACAACTCTCTCCAAAAATTGCTTGCGAAGATCTTGTCCCGATCAGAAACAATGGATTGGGGCAACCCATGTAGCTTATATATGTTGTCTAAGAAGCTCTTAGCCAAACTCTCAGCTGTAACAGGCCGGATAAGGGATATAAAATGACTATATTTGGTGAAGCGATCCACCACTACCCAAATTACCTCCCTACCATCAGACTTGGGAAGTCCTTCTATAAAATCCATGCTTATGTTGATCCAAGCACCCTCCGGAATGGGAAGTGGCTGCAATAGTCCTTGGTATCTATGATCTCCCAATTTGGTTTGTTGACAAACCTCACAAGACTTAACAAAATCTGAAACTGCCTTCTTCATACCATGCCAACAAAAGTATGCCTTAACTCTCTGATAAGTACCTTCAATCCCGGAATGTCCACCCCAAGCTGAATCATGTGAAGCCTTCACAATCTGATCCCTCAAATTAGTCGAGGAGCCAATGTACAGCTTGTTCTGCACCCGGATGATTCCCTTCTGCACAGATACTTCAGCCTTACTGTCAACGACATCTGCATCTTTCACCCAAGCTGCAGCCATATATTCTTGAGCAAAGGGGTCCCCTTCATAAGATTTGCGGACTTCATCCATCCAAGATGGCAAAACAATAGACAATGCACCGCATGAACCTTGCTCGTGGTCCTCAAGCCTCCTTGACAAAGCATCCGCAGCCAGATTTTCCTTCCCTCTTTTATACTCGATTGCATAATCAAGGCCTAGCAACTTCATTAACCCCTTCTTTTGAATTCGTCGCTATCTTTTGCTCCAAGAGGTGCTTAAGACTTTGATGATATGTTCGAATGATAAACCTATGACCATCCAAGTAATGCCTCCATTTCTCAATTGCTAGGAGAATTGCCAAGTACTCTTTTTCATAAGTGGACATGGCTTGATGTTTGGGGCTAAGTGATTGACTCAAATAAGCAATAGGTCTTCCATGTTGAGAAAGAACAGCCCCACAACCTGTCCCACTTGCGTCTGTCTCCAAGATGAAGTCCTCAGCAAAGTTTGGCATAGCTAATACAGGAGCCACACACATAGCAGACTTAAGAGCATCAAAAGCTGTTTGTGCCTTTTCGGTCCACTTGAATGCATCCTTCTTTAGAAGCTCAGTTAAGGGCTTTGCAATGGACCCATAACCTTTAATGAACTTCCTATAATACCCGGTCAATCCCAAGAAACTTCTCAATTGTTTCAAGGTCATTGGAATAGGCCACTCTTGCATTGCTTGCACCTTGGAAGGATCGGTAGAGACTCCTTCATGAGAGCTGACATGGCCCAAATACTCAAGTTTAGACTGAGCAAAAGAACATTTCGACAGCTTAGCAAAAAATCTGTGCTGCTGCATCACTACAAACACTTCTCTAAGATGAATGAGGTGATCCTCATAGGAAGAACTATATATCAATATATCATCGAAGAAAACCAACACTGATCTCCTCAAGTAAGGCTTGAAGATGTCGTTCATAGCAGCTTGGAATGTGGCCGGAGCATTTGTTAAGCCAAAAGGCATAACAACGAACTCAAAATGCCCATAGTGTGTCTAAAAAGTAGTCGTATATATATCCGGCTCAAGAAGTCTGATTTGATGGTATCCTTACCTCAAATCAAGCTTAGAAAAGAAATGTGCTCCATATAACTCATCAAGCAAATCGTCAATAACAGGAATAGGAAACTTATCTTTCACTGTCAAAGAATTTAGTTGGCGATAATCGATGCACATTCTAGCCGTGCCATCCTTCTTTTTCACAAGAATCACGGGTGAGGCAAAAGGACTATGGCTTGGTCTAATGAAGCTCATTTGAAGCAACTCATCAACTTGCTTCTCAATCTCTGATTTTTGGGCATGAGCATAACGGTAAGGCCTGATCTTCACTGGATCAGAGTTAGCTCGAAGCGGTATAGCATGATCTACACTTCTTTGTGGAGGAAGGCTCTTTGGCTGCTCGAACCTCAAACTCTTCAATCAAAGTGTGAACTTCAGGTTGAATGTCTAGCTGCACTTCAGCAGGAGAAATGACAAACAATTGCCCAAGCCATTGAATTGCATTCTTCTTGAAACCTCCATGTAAGCGCTTGCCATTGATCAGCCGCAACTATGCTTGATCTGAAATCCCTTGTAATGTGACCTTAGTGCCATGAACTTCAAAAGAAACAGTCATTTTATCAAAATCAAACAGCACCGGATTAAAAGACCTCATCCAATCTACCCCAAGCACCATATCACATCCTCCCAAAGGAAGAACTCTAAAATCAAAGGAGAATTGATGATCTTGCATAGACTAATGGAATGCTTGGCACTTGTTTTGAGTAGTAATTGAGTTGCCATCAGCTACCATCACAGCTAAAGGGTGAGTTTTGATGACTTCATGCTTCACCTTCTTAACCAATTTGGGATCAACGAAGCTACGTGTGCTTCCACTATCCACAAGAATGGTAATGAACGTTTTACCTGCCTTTCCACCAATGCGTATGGTGTTGTGAGCTCCACTTCCGGTCAAGGCCTTCATGGAAATCTCAACTTCATCCTCCAACAACTCATCTTGTGAAGAAGGATCATAACTGTCATCCTCAGCATATGAATCTTCACTGTCAGAATCAACTCTTGCACGGGACCCTCTTGCAGACATTAAGGCCTGGGATTTGCACCTATGACCAAGCTAGTAAGGTTGATTACAACGGTAACATAGCCTCACTGAGCTCTTATCAGCAACACGCTTAAATCTGGAACCTGAAACATCCTTCTACTGCGAACTGAAGTTACTGCCTTTGAACTTATTCTTGTCACTTGAACTTGCTAAAGTAGCTTCAATCAACTTAGCCTTGTTGTAAGCATTAGACAATGTCTTAGGACCTATGGCTTTCACCATATTCTTGATCCTAGGCTTCAAACCACTAACGAAACAAGAGACATAATATGCCTCTGAATCGTCCGGAGAGATGGATATTATTGACAACAAGTTAGCTCGTAAATTCTCAAATCTGATCATATACTCCCTCACGGTAGAGGTTTGACACACCTTATTAAAACTGTCCACTACATCACTTACGTTCACACATTTCTTTTACGAATTGGCCCCAAGAAAGGTTAGGTTTGCTCTTCAACAAACTATAATACCATACCTCATGATCCCCATGTAAATGTTCTGCAGCTAGCTCGACTTTCTCAGCTTCATTTATGTTGTAATATTGGAAATACCAATCACACCTTCTCAACCAAGACTCCAGTTGTTTACCATCAAAAGGATCTATTTCCACTCTTGGCTGCCTGTCACAACCACTCCTGCCACCAGATGAAATGCCATTGTTCACTAATCTTTGCTGAAAGTGCCGATCAGGTGGCCTATCTTGATGTTCAAAGTCATCAACTGCATTTCGGTGGTGAATAACAGCATGAGGAAGCCTTGAATTCTGATCTGAATTCAAGCCATTTGGTTTGGAATGAACTTGCTCTATGGCTCGATCCTGATTTTCTGCAGCAACTTCAACCTCAGGAGGTTGATTAGCCTCTGATCTGATGTGAACTGAAGGTCCGGCCTCTGGCTCAATCATTGAAGATTTATCACGACTCCTTGCTAAGCCTTCAGTTCTACTAGTGTTCACTTGCGGTTGCACCACTTCAGCTGGTGGATGAGTCTGACTAGCAGGCTTAAGGATCGCATGAATTGATGATTCCCCTTGCTTATTGATCTAATCCTGCAGATTCACAAGCTTAGCCTCAATTTGCTGCAACCGATCTTCCTTATTCGAATCTTTTTCCAGACATAACTGCTGCATTTTTAACAATTTATCAATCTATTGATCAAGCTTATTATGTGAGTCCTGGAAATGATCAATGGAAATATATTGAGGACCGATTGTTGCATCTGCACTAGCAACAACAGCGTAAGAGCGATCTGGACTCACAACCGCAGCTGCATTGGCTCCACCAGCTCCCGATCGTGTCCTCACTCCCTCAGCCATAATGTGATTGCTTTTCTTTTGTTTTGCCAGCTCCAAACAAGTAATTAATTGTTTGAACCAGCTCTGATACCAATTGTTAGCTTCCAATTCAAAGATTGAAAGTTAACCTTGTAGAAGAAAGAGCTGAGATGAGAAGAGAAGTGAAGGGGAAGAGAAATAGAGAAGGAGATGAGAAGTAGATAGAGAATTTCCAAAGGAAATCTGATTTGTTATTGATTGAATGATCAATTTACATGACTTGAGCTTATTTATACCAAGACACCAAGCTAAAACCGAACATAACAACTTCTGGCGCCAAAACACCTAGCCGCCATATTTGACTCAAATGGACCCTAATTGGCTTGGCACCCAAACATGGCCTGCCAACTAACTTTCAAATACAACACCAAAGCAATCTAAAACATTACAAGCAATTCAGGACCAATTACAACCAAAGGACTAAAGGATTTATAACATTTAATTGTTTACATGAATTGCTTGATTACGAGAAATACTTGAAGTATTACGTTTTTATCAATTATTCAATTGAGATGATGATAGAAGTTGTAACATTTGGTCGTTTATGTTGATATTTATAAATTAATTTTTTGCGCTTGTAGCCTTAAGATTAATCAATCAAGTAATAGTTTTCACCGAATTGTTAATTAGAGTCTATCTTCTCTATGCTGTAGTTAGATAGGGTCAATATGCGATAATTAACAATACGTTTGGTAGAGCCTATTTTCTCTAATCTTTAGTTAGATAGGGTAAATACATTATATTAACAACAAAACCTTAATAGGTTAAAACTTGTACCCTAAAACCACTGCTCATGTAATAATCAATAATTCCAATTTAAGAGTTAATGCAAGAATAATCAACTAATGATGGATTCAAAACCTTAGGTTCCAATTTCAAATTATTTTTCCCTTAAGAAGTGGAATTCTTAGTTTAATTGCTGTTTCTTTAGGTTGATTAACACAAATCTCTCAATTTTCCTCTAATCAATTTAAGTCATTGAATAGTTTCATGAACTCTTGGTCCCTATGGTTCGACACCTCTCACCTTAGACTTCAATTTAGATGTGTTTAGCAGTTAGGGTTTTATATTAAATTTTGATAAACGTAGAAAATCACATCAAGATTTTGGCAATGTTGTCAGGGACAAGGCAACGGTCATGGTTTACTTTACAATTTTCTTTGATTTTTAATCAATTAAATTTTTTTTTTTTAATTGTTAACGTAGGTGTTTAAGTTTGGATTTTGGTTTTAATTCAATTCATTTGTTTTTTGTCGTGAGTTTCATTAATTCTTAGTTTAGGACTTAGGATTTAATTTAGAATTGTTATTTTCGTGATTTTATTTAGGGCTAGATTCTTCTTCTTCTTCTTGTTTTTTTTTTTTTTTTTTAGTGTTTTACTTTTTCGTGTTTCTCTAGTTTCAGAATTTTTCGTGATTTTTCTCTCTTTGCTTTGCAATGGTTGATCAACCTCTTGCAATTATGGAATACTTTACTCCCACCACGTATGCCTCGCCTTTGTGCATTAGGTTACCACTTATAGCCTAGCAGTTTGAGCTTAAGCCACATACTATATAGACGCTTCCTTCATTCCAAGGCTTAGGCAATGACAACCCGTATAATCATTTGGATACTTTTATGGAGGTTTTCTCTACCTTCAGAATTCCTATTATTAATGATGACGCTATCCTACTTGGCCTTTTTCCTTTTCATTTGAAGGATAAGGCTAGGTATGAGTTAGGTACCTTACCTAGTGGAACGATTAATACTTGGACTCAAATGCAGCAAGAGTTTCTTAAGAAATTCTATCTCGTTAGTAAGACCAACAATGCTTGGAGAGCATTAACATCTTTGCCCAACTTCCTAGTGAAGAGTGCCATAAGAGTTGGGTGTAGGGAACTTTTGATGTTGTCCACATCATGTTATCCCTAAATGGAAGCTGGTCCAAAGGGTCAATATACTATTGATGCTTCATGTGGTGGTAAATTCTTTAGGAATAATGAGGATGAGGCATGTGAACTTTTCAAACATTTGAACAAGAATTTAAAACAATCTATTACACATGCACGTTTGAATGCTGCTAGGTTAAATAGAGGAAGAGTCCATGAAATTGCACGTCTCTATTTTAGATAAGAAAGTAAATTCTCTTGCATCTTCTGTGCAGCAACTCACTTCCTTATTTAAGATGGCATTGACTTCCTCCACATTGCCTAATGTGTCTGATGTTGTAAACATGCATGGTGCTTATTCTACATGTTATAGTGTTTCTCATTCCACAATTGATTTCCCCTCTGCTTCACCTTTTGTTGAATGGTCCCAAAAACAGGTTAATGCAGCCCAAGAATTCTCAAGGAACGATCCATACTCGAATACATACAATCTAGGCTAGAGAAACCATCCAAACTTCTCCTTGAGGCTAGGAGGAGAAAGACAATTCGTGCCACAACAACTGAATCCATGACCTCAACAATCTAGTATGCCACGACCTCTCGGTTTTCAATCGCAAGGGTATGCTTCTAATTATTCTCAACCTCCTAATTTGAGCTCTAATTCAAATTTTAAAGAGAAGATCTTGAGTGTGCTGAAGGGTTTTGAAGCTAATTCCCAACTCCTGCACTCCCATACACACTCGATCTCAAAGCTGGAAACCCAAATAGGTCATCTTGCTAACGCTTTGAGAAGGAGAGATGGGGGAAGATTCCCTAGCCAAGTCATAGAGAACCCTAGGAATTATGTGAGGCAAGACAACTATCCTCCCCATTCAGAGCAAGCAAAGTCCATTGTAGTGTTGAGAAGTAGGAAGGAAGTTGATAATGAGGTGAGTGATGAGAGTGAAGTACTCATGAGCGGTGGGGGAGAAGAGAAGAGCGAGGAAAGAGAGAAGGAGATCGATGATGTCACACACCCTTCTCCCATTCCTAAAGCCTCTGATCTTTCTTCCTCATATGAACCTAGAGTACTATTTCCCCAGGCTTTAGTTGCACCACATCCAAATAGGAAGGACAAGAAGTGGGAAGATATTTTGGAGACTTTAGGCAAGTAAAGATTAACATTCCCCTTCTTGATGCAGTTAAACAGATCCTGGCCTATGCGAATATCATTAAGGACTTGCTGAGTCAAAAGATGTGATCTAGAGCACATCTACCTAAGAAAGTATTTTTAGTCGAGCAAGTGAGCTCCACTCTAATTTGTGACACTCTAATTAAGTACAAAGATCCTGGTGTCCCCACCATCTCTTGTTCACTTGAAGAGTACCCGATTGATAAGGGTTTATTGGACTTAGGAGCGAGTGTTAACATTATTTCTTACTTAGTTTATGAGAAGTTAGGCCTGAGAGAGTTGCAACCTGCCACGATAACCTCACAGCTAGCGGATTGATCAACTAGAGTCCCCCGTGGTGAGCTTACTAATGTGCTACTGAAGGTAGGCAAAGCCTTGTTTCCTGCTGATTTTCTTGTGCTCGATATGGAACATTCTAGTCATTCGAAAAAAAACATATCCTTGCCATTCTAAGTCGGCCTTTCTTAGCGATGGCCAATGCTACCATTAATTGTAGATCCGGGATAATGGATGTTAGTTTTGCAAACATGACTATTAGGCTGAACATTTTTGAGGCTTCATCATTGCCCACTATTGAGGATGAGTCGGAGTATTCCTTTGTGGATGTTATTGATGATTTGGTTGACCAAGCACTCCCCTCTATCCTAGTTAGTGATCCCCTTGATGAAAATGCTAAACCTTCTAGAGAGATGCAGCAAATGTTCACCCCTAACATGAAAGAACTTTTGGGTTAGGAGAAGAATCACTTTATGGTTCAAGAGGGAATTGTATCGGGTCATAGGATGTCTAAGAAGGGTATTAAGGTTAGGTAAATTTGATTGTTAACTCACCCACTCCCTCTAATGTGAAGCAAGTTAGAGCCCTCTTAGGTCATGTGAGGTTTTATTGAAGATTCATTAAGGACCATGGGAATTTAGCCAAACCATTGACTAGTTTGCTAGCTAAGGACATATCAGTTGAGTTTGATGAGTCTTGCTTAGAAAATTTCATTAAGCTTTGATCTATGTTTGTTTTCGCCCCCATTAGGCATCAACCCGACTATTTTCTCCCTCCTGAAATCATGTGTAATGCTTCTGATTTTTCTTTAGGTGTTGTCTTCGGTGAGCTTAATGAAGTGCTTTCTTTGGTTGATTTCATTACTTGACCTTTACTGGATCCATTGCACCCAGCTGAAGGTGCAAAACTTAGTGCTACTAAGAGGCAGCCTAGGTTGTTATTCTTGCTTGTAGCTTAGTTTTTGAACCAATTAGTTGTTTGGAGGCTTGTTTCTTTCTTTTCAGATTCTTGTCCCATGTTGGAGGAGTCATACATACTCGTTCATGTCCTTTCTCGATCATCGCCTTGTCAGGTTGTATCGCTCCATCTCACGTCTTTTTCGTACTCTATTGCCTTATATTGTTGCGTTGAGGACAACGCATCATTGAGGTGCAAAGGTGAGGCCCATTTGCATGTGCTCAGTTTTTGTTAAAATTTTGAACTTTTTTTTGTGCATTTTGAGCATGCATAACCTTTTAGCCAAGTTTTTCCTTGATCGATGCATATGTCAGGATGATGGTAGGATTAATTGTCTATATCCTTCTCTCGATTCCATGAGGTTAAATGGTTCTTCTCCATCCTTGTTTGTCAGTATTGTTTAACATTCTTGATATTAATAGTTTCTGCTCATGCTGCGCACATATTCACTAAGCACTGGACCCTCTTGTTGTGGAAAATCTGAAAAATTTGAGTAAACAATCCATATGTCTTGAGTTTTGTTTGCTTGCCCTATTGGCACATCCTAATCCTTGCCTCTTGATGCTATGCAAAATACTTGCTGGTCAATGTCGATTGTAATATTGAGGTACTTGTTGTGTGAAAGTCCAAAAATTAGGCAGAGAAAGAAGGGGAAATGAAAGAAAAAGAAAAGAAAAGAAAGAAATAATTAAAAAAGGTTCCCTCTTAAGAAAAAGAAAGAAGAAAGCACAAGAAAAAGAAGGTGAAAATTGATGTGCATTCATGATTAAATTGTTTTTCCTTTGTGTTATATTGAGGTCAAAATATTGTAAAGTGGTCACTCATATGCCACTCATAATTCTCTATGTATGGGCATGTTTAGGTGAGTCAATGGTGTGGGTGTAAGAAAAATTTGGTATGTTTGGTTAGATGCGAGAATTTGAGGAGATTCCATGGCATGAGATCCCATTCACTTTTACTTGTGTGCTTAAATTACTTGAGTAGTTTCTATTAATTGATACATGGTTAATGAAATTCTTTAATGAGTTTTGAAGTTGAATCATTTGAATTTATGGATTTGAAGAATGTTCTAGATGATTGAATATTCTCTTGAATTGTAATGTATGTGTTAATGTTGGAAGACTTGGTGAAGGTTGGAGTAGTTGGTCACCTGAGTCGTTATGTCTCTCTTATGTTTTGCTTGAGGACTAACAAAAGTTAGGTGTGGGGGTTTGACGTATTTCATATTTACGCATCTTTTATTTGCTATTTTAGTTATTTTGCACACGCTTAGTTATTGTTACATCCTCACTTTTGCAATTTTTATGCTTTATAGGTTCGAAGATTAAAGTTTCTCAAATTTTGGTGCAAACATGGAAAAATTCTATGTATGGAAACTTTAATCACATCAATTGGAATTCGGGACAAGAACATATGAGTCCGGAAGCGAATTTGCGGCACACTGGGCCCATAACGCCTCAGCCCATCACCACCAGGCCCAGCTCACCCTGTTCCAGTCCACTAGCACACCCGCATCAGCATCTCAAGCCTAGGACACCAACACGCAGCCCAGCAGCGCAGCTAAGCTTCACCGCATCACAGCCCACCTATGCTCAACCAACGATAGCCTAGCTCCAACCCATAACTCACCACTGCCCAGGTCCAATAGCAGCCAAGCCTATGCACGTCTTCAGTTCGGCCCACCACCAGCACCGCCTCTCACACGCCGTCCAACCCAGCGTGACAGCCCGTAGGGTTTCGATGGTAGCAGGGGCATTGATTAAAGAAAGAGGGGAGTACCGCAGCAAGGCACTCGTTTTTGCTTGGAGAACGCACCGCCTCAGATTCTATTTCTCTCTCTCTTTTTATTTGCTTTTGTTTAGCTTTTTCTAAAACTAGAACGTAGTAATTTCAATGGGAAGATCAACATGGGCTCATTCTTCTCCTCCTTCACCGATTCATCCTTGATGGAGTGCTAACTTGCTCTATAGGGTCAAATGAAGTTATAATCTTTTTATTTTGATACAAATATAGACTAATCCTGGGCTTGGTGCCTACTGCTCGCGCCATCTTATCCTTTGCTTGCCGCCAATTTGTTGTCAACATCTCAACCCCAACCGTGAGCTAGCCACATCAACTCAAGATATTTTACTAAGATATTTTCTACTTGTTTGTTCAACAGGAGACTTAGTAACTTAGGGTTTCATGCTTGATACAACAACAACAATCCCAGTACTTCAAAGGCTCCCGCAAAAGCGAGGTCCGAGGGGGGGGGGGGGGGGGGGGGGTTGATGTACTCCGCCTTCCCCCTTCAGGGTGTCAACCTGAAGAGAGGTTGTTTCTGAGGACCCCTAACTTGAGAGATAAGTCTTCATCACATCATGATGACCTGTGAGCAATAGAGCATAAAAGCAAAAGAGTAAGCTATAGCATAAAATGAGCAATACAAAGCATAACGCCCTAGAGGAGACTACAAGGCAAAACCTTCCCTTCAAGGCAGCTAGTATACGCAAATAGGCGGATAGTAGGCAGATAGGCGTATAGATAGATAGAGGGTTTCATGCTTGATGAGTGTACCATTTTCTCTCTCTCTTTCTACTCTCTTCTATGTCTTTTTCCTTCCTTCTCTTGTAAATCTTCATTAAAGAAGCTTATACATACACTATAGCAATTCAAATACAATGGGACAGCTCTGATTTCTGTCCCGTATGCCCGATTATCGTGTTAATTGAGTATTGATTGAGTAATTTCGTATCAATTGGTATCAGAGCACTCCTTCCTCGGCCTTTTTCACCATCGCCGGAGCAAGTTCTTCACTCCCTTCACCGCTATTCACTCTTCCAAGGTACCCGATCGCGGCTGCCATGGCTGAGGGAACCCGATGGTAGGTCTCGATGAGAGAAAGGGAAGAGGTTCATGAGCAGCGTCTTACTAAGCTGGAATGCACAGTGGCTAGAATCAGTGAGACCTTGGATGTGCTCTCAATCCAGTACACCGGTTTGGCTTAGATGGTCACTCGCCCACCACCACCCCAGACGCCAACTCCTAAACCAGCTCCCCCACCTCCTCAGCATCCCCCTCCATATCAAGCCCCCCCTAACTTCCCAGTACTCGCGATTGCTCGAGGTAACTACCAGGCCCCCACTCGATTTACTAAAATTGATTTTTTGAAGTTTAGAGGTCAAGGTGTAGATGGGTGGTTACAAAGGTGTGAGAGGTATTTTGTGCTAGATGAACCTTCGGATGAGTTAAAGGTTATGCTAGCTAGTATCTCAATGGAGGATGATGCCCAAGGGTAGCACAACTCCTTTGAGAAATGATGGCCCCCAGGCGTTTACATTCCATGTGAAGCTTATGCCCCACGGATTTGATCTCGCTTCACAGAATCTGCCAATGATCCCTTAACCGATGAGACTTCAGCAAGAGGGTAGTGTTGATGCTTTCCTAAGTAAATTTGAGGCATTAGTGAACCACTTTGGCCTGAATGAAGACCAAATGATTCACATCCTGTTAGGCGGATTGAGAGAGGATATTGCGGGGCAAGTACTTATGTTCAAACTCCAGTCTATCCATGACGCCATCACGCTTGCTAAGAAGCAAGAGCCTAACTATGCTTATATGGATCGCATTACAGGAAAAACCCACTGAAATCTACACCTTTACTCCCATTACCAGATCCGTCTCGTATGTTACCCGCTTTGCCACCCCCAAGACCACCCGCCGTTTATTACCTGCCCCAAGCACCAAGCCTAGGCCCCCACCTTGGGGTCAACTCAGTTTAACACCCGCCGAGTTGGATGATCTTTGAGCCCATAATCTGTGCTTTTATTGCGGGATCTTTTCACCCCGAGCCATCAGTGCGCCATGCGCAATCGAGCTCAGGTGTTTTGGCTTGAGGCGGATGAAGAGGATCAGCCTCTCGCCAACATTGGTCAGCCAGAACTAGACCCTGATCTGGTTTTTGATCCACATATTTCAATCCATGCCCTTGAAAGGGTCCCACATTGTCAGACGATGCGAGTTCAGGACCACTATCATTGCCGCACTTTGAGCATTCTTATTAATAGTGGCAGTACCCACAACTTCTTAGATACCAGGTTCGCCAAGATGCTAGGTTGCTCCATTGATATGGCCAATTAGCCCTCCATTACCGCCGTTGATGGCAAGCCCCTCGTTTGCATGGGTATTTGCCACAATTTCAATTGGCGTCTCTAGAATGCCACCTTCCAATCCAACATGTTACTCATCCCACTTTCTTGCTATGATATTGTCCTAGGTATTCAGTGGATTCGTACATTGGGTGACGTCCTCTGGAATTTTTCAGAACTCCACATGTCTTTCTGCTTACATGGGCAAGGATACACTCTTTGGGGGATTCGCCCATCTCCACTGAAGGCTATAACGGAAAGCACACTTTCTTCACTTCTCTCGTCAACTGCTTCATTCTATGCTATTTCCGTGGCCCCGCCAACTGAACCCACCTCATGTTTCTCATTTCACACTGAGCAACCTACTAATGACGCCCCTGTCATGATCGGGAAATATTAGAATATGGGGAATGATAAGTCATTGATATTAATAATTAGCAAGTCATTAGAATATGTCCGTGTAATGTTCTTGTGCCTTGTATTAGCTTTGCTCTTAGTATATGGTAGTTAGGTGCTTAAGTCAAGATGTTAGTTGGAATGGTCAAGAGTGGCGGCTAGCTATGGTAAGGTCGGTTAAGGATTAAGTCTAGATACAATGTATTAGTTCTAAGTCCTAGTTAGTATAAATAGATGATGATCTCCTGTAATTCATAATTTTGATGAATGAAATTGCTATTTCTCTCTCTGAACCTTAATTCTCTATATTCCTCATCTTAATTCTCTCTTTCTCATCTCAATATCTCCAATTCTCTTCTCATCTCAACTCTATTTCTTCAATTATGTTAGGTTATGATCCAAGCTTAGGCCCGATCATAACAGCCTCACCAGTGCTTTGTGCTCACTAAATTCGCTAATGTCTAACCAAGTCACCTGGACTTCCCCCGTTACACCAATCGTTTGATCATCGCATTCCCCTCAAGGAAGGCAACTTCCCCGTTAACATTAGCCCGTATTAGTATCCCCTTTTTCAGAAGGATCTCATTGATTCTTTGATCAAGGAAATGATGCTTGTTGAGGTCGCTCAGAACAACAATTCTCCATACGCCTCTCCCGTCATCCTTGTCAAAAGGAAGGATGGATTGTGGGGGTTATATGTTGATTACCGGGCACTCAACGAAATGACCGTCAAAGATAAATTCCCGATACCCATCGTTGAGGAGCTCTCGGATGAACTTGGCGGCGCCGCTTTCTTCTCCAAGATCGATCTCAAATCCGGCTATTGGCAAATCCGGATGGCTAATGAGGATATTCCAAAAACCACTTTTTTAACTCACTCTGGCCATTATGAACTCCTTGTGATGCCCTTTAGGTCATCAAATGCTCCATACACTTTTCAGAGTCTAATAAACGATTTGTTTCGACATTTTTTATGCTAGTTCGTCCTCGTCTTTTTTGACGACATACTGATTTACAGCCACACTAGGGCAGCTCATTTGGATCACATTCATGTGGTTCTTGGCTTCCTCTGCCACAATCAACTCACTGCTAATCGTGCCGAGTGCACATTTGTTGCCTCACGAATCACTAATCCCAAAAAACTAGGTGCTGTCGCAATTGGCCTCGCCCTCAATCTCTAAAATAGCTTCACGGTTTTTTGGGTATTTTAGGGTACTGTTGCCGCTTCCTTGCTCGATATGGCGCCATGGCCAAACCCTTGACTGACTTATTGAAGAAAGATAACTTCTTTTGGAATTCAGACGCTAAGCTTGCCCTTACGTCCGCCCTACTTCTGGCTCTTCCTAACTTTTCTCAGCCCTTTATCATTGAGACCGATGCCTCCAGCATCTGTATTGGCGCAGTCCTTATGCAAGGCGACAGACCAATCGCTTATATCAGCCGGACTCTCGCCCCCCGCCATCAGGGCCTTTCGGTTTATGAACCGGAATTATGTGTTGTTGTTTTAGCCGTTGAGAAATGGGAACAGTACGTCACCAGACGCCACTATATCATTCACACCGATCAGCAGAGCCTTAAATTCTTGCTTGAACAATGCTTATCTACTTCTTTATAGCATCTATGGCTTTCTTGCTTGTTTGGTTTGGATTATGATATCATTTCCAAGAAGGGTTCTGAAAACCGAGCTGCCAATGCTCTTTCTTGCCTATCCGAATCTGAGGTCCTGTGCAAGGATCTCTCCTCTCTCTCTTCTGACTTCTTCAATCGCTTCAAGGTGTCTTAGTCCTCTGACCAAGTTCTGGCGAGTATCATCAACGATAAGCTGATAGAACCCGTTTCTCACCCTCATTATTATTCGCGCTAGGGTCAGTTACGCTACAATGAGCTCCTCGTTGTTGGCGATGACATAAGCCTTCACCAAGATATTCTCCTATGGCTTTATGACTCCGCTCAGGGTGGGCATTCTAGCATTGATGCTACTTACCGTCGCATCCACCCGCTGTTCTACTGGAACGGTCTCCACCAGGACATCCAATCTTACATCCGTCAGTGTTTCGTTTTCCAACGCTACAAATATGAGACATCCGCCCCTGCTAGTATTCTACTACCTCTTCCAGTGCTGACTTCCATTTGAAATAGTATCTCCTTGGACTTCATCGAAGGTCTTCCCACCTCGGAGGGTCACTCGGTTATCCTGGTGGACCGTTTAACAAAGTATGCTCATTTTCTGTCACTCAGTCACCTGTATATCGCTGCTGGTGTTGAAAAGCCTTTCTTGATCATATTTATCGTTTTCAAGTTTTACCCGAAGCCGTCATCAGTGACCGTGACCTACTAATGACGCCTCTATCATGATCAGGAAATATTAGAATATAGGGAATAAAAAGTCATTGATAGTAATAATTAGCAAGTCATTAGAATATGTCCTTGTAATGTTCTTGTGCCTTTTATTAGCTTTACTCTTAGTATATGGTAGTTAGTTTCTTAAGTCAAGATGTTAGTAGGAATGGTCAAGAGTGGCGGCTAGCTATGCTTAGGTCGGTTAAGGATTAAGTCTAGATATAATGTATTATTTCTAAGTCCTAGTTAGTATAAATAGATGATGATCTCTTGTAATTCATAACATTGATGAATGAAATTGTTATTTCTCTCTCTCAACCCTAGTTCTCTCTATTCCCCATCTTAATTCTCTCTTTCTCATCTCAGTATCTCTAATTCTCTTCTCATCTCAACTCTATTTCTTCAATTATCTTAGGTTATGATCCAAGTTTAGGCTCGATCGTAACAATTGGTATCGAGCCTTCATTTGTTTCCAAATCAAGTTGATTGATATCAAGTTCTTGAGTAATTGATCAAGAAAATATCTAAAAATTATATTGAAAAAAAAAGTTGCAATTGATTTGATCATAATTTGTTAGTTTGATCAGAATCAAGTTTAACCGAACAAGATTTGCTAAAATGGAGTTATTCTCATGGTTTTGCTCTGAATATAGCTGAATTTACACCCAAATTGTATTGGTCAATTACAACAGTTGCAGTTGTGTTGGAGTGAACTTAGATAACAAGAATTCAGATTAGAATCTAATCTATTCAATCAGTTGAATCCTTGATTCAGCTTGTTTGTTTGATCAAGAACATTGTGCTTAGGATTTAGATTTGATTGTTTGATGCACTGATATTACATCTGTTTCTTTGTGATGTAGAGAGCTTAGGCACCTGGGCCTAGGCTTGGCGGTAAGAAGCTCATGGCATAACATGCATAACCTAGACTTGGCGTTACCCGGACTTGGCGCCATCTTGGTCCAACGGGGTTGAGGGCATTGCTAGATTCCTGGCTTGATTCATGGGCAGTTTTGGCTAGTTTCGAGCCCAACAAATTATCTCTTTCCTTAATTTTGATTTATCCTTTATTAGTTGATTTGATTTATTTCTTATTTCCTTAATTCGGTTTAGATTTGATTTGATTTGATTAGGAATCCCTCATCTATATAAAGGGATGTTATTTTAGTTTAGGAATCATCCAATTAGAATTCCAATAAACTATTTTCTTCCTTTTTGTAACCTCGAGTTCTTGACCTATGAGAAACGAGTTTATGAACCTCTTTTGTTAATTTTATTTCAGTAATAATAAAATTCAAAAGGGAAGGCCGTTAAATCTTCCCATTGCCTAATTTTTCCCATCATGCGCTGCATCTTCTGGTATCAGAGCAAGGTTCGCTTCCTGCAACGATGGCCCCTGGAAGACGTCAAAGGAATGTCACCGTGGAAGAGGTTACCGACCGAGATCGCCACCAGTAGCACGATAGGAGATTTGAGGAATTGGAAGAGAGATTTCGGCAGATCGAGCAACACTTGGTCCAAATCGATGCTAACCTCAAGTCTATGGGTGGAGCGAGGCACCAACGCCATTCTTCGTCTAGCGTGAATGGTGAAGACGAGGATGACCCCTCTGTGAACCCTTTTTCGATGAAGACCAACCGGACCCAAGGCTTAGGCGCCAACAGCGCCGAGGTGAAGACCGTGACGATCGGAGGTGGGAATCCGGGCTTCAGATCGAGTTACCGGAGTTCAATGGAGGAGGACGTCCGGACGAGTTCTTAGATTGGCTTGTAGCCGTTGAGGAAGTCCTTGAATTTAGGGAGATATCGGAGAGAAAGCAGGCACTGCTCGTCGCTACTCGCCTTTGAGGTAGGGCCGCTGCCTAGTGGCATCAACTGAAAAAAACCCGGTTTAGGCAAGGAAAGTCTAAGATTGAAACATGGGAGAAGATGAAGAAACACCTTCGTAGCACCTTCTTACCGCACAATCATGCACAGATCATGTACCAACGCCTTCAAGGGTTACGCCAATGTTCGAAGTCCGTTGAAGACTACACTACTGAGTTCAACTCCCTAGTCACCAGAAACGACTTGGTAAAGTCCGAAGAAAAGTTGGCGGATCGCTTTATCAGTGGTCTAAGAGAGCCCATCCAAGACATACTCAACATGTTTGATATCTTTACTATGGCTGAGGCATCTCAGAGAGCCGTGAATGTGGAACGACAACAAAGACGGCGCCCTTCTGGTGTGACTGGGAATACACAAGCAAGCGGTAGGGATCTGAACCGTGTCCCGCCAACTCAGAATCAAAACGTCCAAAACAGAGCCCCTCCTGTTGTTATTGGGAAGCAGGTCAATCAAGAGGCAGGCGGCTCGTCCTGGATATGTTGCTTCAAGTGCAGAGAAGTAGGTCACCGTGTCTTTGAATGTCGAAAGGGAGACAAATCGGGCAAGGCTCTTCTCATTAACGAGCCTACTGAAGAAGAAGACGAGGCCATTGAAGAAGACGGTCTAGAAGAATTGGAGGAACAAGGAGAGTACCCCATTATGGGAGATGAAGGTTAATGTGTGGTCATTAGGCGTGTATGCCTCATGCCTAGGAATGAACAAGGAGACGGCTGGTTGAGGAACCATATCTTCCAAACAACCTGTACTATTGGCGAGAAAGTTTGCCGTGTGGTTATAGACTCAAGAAGCTGTAAAACATCATCTCCGGGGAGGTGGTTAACAAATTGGCGTTAAAGATTGAAGCTCATCCTCAACCATACCGTTTGTCTTGGCTGAAGAAGAGTAATCAGGTGACGGTTTCCAAATGATGTTTTGAATTTCTCAATAGGACCAAGGTACAAGGAGGGAGTATGGTGCGATGTTGTCGCCATGGACGCAGGTCACCTATTCTTAGGGTGTCCTTGGCAATATGACCGAGGAGCTATGCACGATGGATGGAGAAACACGTACAGTTTCATGTATGAAGGAGTGAAAACAGTACTTTTACCCAAGAAGGAGGAGCAACCAAAGGCTACCGTGGCTCAACACCCCAATGTGCAAGGTTGTGCCATGTTTGCCAAAGAAGTTGGCGACACCAAGGTTGTGTTCGTTCTGATTGGGAAGGAAGCTTACAATGTGTCAGACAAACTGCCAAGAGAGATCTTGCCTCTATTAAAGGAATTTGCTGATGTGTTCCCAGACGAGTTACTGGCCACACTGCCGCCTTTGCGTGACATTCAGCACTGCATCGATCTAGTTCCTAGCGCATCCTTACCAGACAAACCCCATTATCGCATGAGTCCTTCTGAGCATGAAGAACTCAGACGCCAAGTTGAGGAGTTGCTTGCTAGAGGTTTCATCAGGAAGAGTTTGAGTCCCTGCGCTGTCCCGGCCTTGCTAACGGAAAATAAGGATGGGAGTTGGCGTATGTGTGTGGATAGCAGAGCCATCAACAAAATAATAGTACAGTACCATTTCCCAATCCCAAGGCTGGATGATCTGTTGGACCAATTACAAAGCGCCAAGGTATTTGCCAAGCTGGACCTCAAGAGTGGCTACCATCAGATACGAATATTTCCTAGGGACGAATGGAATACATCCTTCAAAACGAAAGAAGGTCTCTATGAGTGGTTGGTTATGCCGTTTGGTCTCTCCAACGCGCCTAGTACCTTCATGAGGTTCATGAATCAGGTATTACGTTCGTTCATTGGCAAGTTTGTCGTCGTCTACTTTGATGACATTTTAATTTATAGTCGTAACTGTACTGAGCATGTCAATCATTTGAGGGAAGTTCTTACTTTGAGAAGTCAGAGTTTGTTCACAACATTGAAAAAGTGTGAATTTATGAGGGAGAAGGTGACCTTCCTTGGCTTCATTATTTCCAAAGACGGCATTTCAGCCGATGAAGGTAAAATGGCAGCTATCCGTGACTGGCCACCACCAAAAACCATTGGTGAAGCACGAAGCTTCCCTGGACTGGCGTCATTCTATAGGCGCTTCGTTCCTGGCTTCAGCTCCATAGTGGCGCCTATCACAGATTGCCTTAAAAAGGGCTCTATTGTTTGGAAGCCTGAGGCTGCATCTGCTTTCACTATCATCAAGGAAAAGCTAACAACTGCACCAGTGTTGGCATTACCAGACTTTCAAAAAACGTTTGAGCTGCACACCGACGCTTCAAAGGTTAGTATTGGAGCCGTCCTAAGTTAAGAAGGAAGACCGGTTGATTTCTTCAATGAGAAGCTTCAAGGGAGTAATTTGAGATATTCAACATACGACTTAGAGTTTTAGCTTTGGTCAGTGCACTCCGACATTGGAAATCTTATCTGGTAAACCATGAGTTTATTCTGTACTCAGACAACATAGCCCTGAAATTTATCAATAGTCACGAGAAGTTGTCAGAGAGGCACGCCAAATGGGCAGGTTTCATCCAACTCTTCCACTTCTCAATCAAACACACTTCTGGCGTGATGAATAAGGTGGCTAATGCCTTAAGCTAGAGGATCATGATCTTAACGCAATGTAAGAATGAAGTTACTGGGTTCGAGCATTTCAAGGATATGTACAGTGATGACCCAACATTCAGCAGCATTTGGTGTGACGCACAACTTGGCCCAGTATTGGATTACTCAATCCATGATGGGTATCTGTTCAAGGGAAACCAACTGTGTGCACCGAACTCTGGTTGGCGTCAAAAGATAATAGAAGAGAAGCAAAACGTTGGGCATGTTGGTAGAGATAAGACGTTAAAGCTCATTACCACCACCTCCTTCTGGCCCACAATCCGCAAAGAGGTTGAAAATTTGTCAAGCGATGCCGCACTTGTCAGATCTCTAAAGGTGGAATGATGAATGTGGGTCTCTACTTACCGTTACCAGTACCGGATCAACCATGGACAGACGTGAGCATAGACTTCGTATTGGGGTTGCCTCGAACAGTTGGTGGAATTGATTCTATTTTCGTTGTTGTTGATCGATTTTCGAAAATGGCTCACTTCATTGGATGCAAGAAAGCTGCAGACGCCACCCACGTTGCAAGTCTTGACTTCAAAGACGTCTACAAGCTCCATGGCTTACCATCCAGCATTGTGTCCGATAGAGATGTTCGGTTCGTCAATCACTTCTGGCGGAGCCTTTGGAAGTTGGCCAACACTACACTTTCCTTCAGCACTGTCCATCACCAGTAAACTGATGGCCAAACTAAGGTCACCAACTATTCCTTAGGGAACATACTCCTATGGTTGGCTGCAAAAAATCCAAAGAGTTGGGCACAGAAGCTTCACCAAGCTGAATTCGCCTACAGTAGTTCAGTAAGTAGAAGCACTAGGTTCACGCCATTTCAAGTTGTCTATGGGTTCACTCCACGAGCTCCTATTAACTTGGCCCCAGTTCCAGACTTGGCGCATCCTCATGGCAAGGAATAAGACTTCATATCTTCATTCAGGACATTCATGAACAGATAAGGGAGCGGTTATTGAAGGTTAATGCCAAGTACAAGGACGACTATGATAGCAGGCCACGACGAATGCAACTCCAAGTGGGAGATAAAGTTTGGGCTATTTTAGCACGAGAATGCTTTCCAGCTTGGGAGTATAATAAGCTCTCAGCCTGCAAGATAGGCCCTTTGGCGGTCCTTGAGAAGCTCAACGACAACGCTTACCGTTTACAATTGCCGCATGGTATGCGAACTTCAGATATCTTTAACGTCAAGCATCTCAGTCCTTACTTTGACAAGAATATCATTGTTGATCCCCAGTCAAATTCGAGGGCGAATTCTCTCCAACCTAGGGAGGATGATTCAGCGAGCTTAGGCGCCTAGGCCTAGGCTTGGCTGTAAGAAGCTCACGCCAGAACATGCAGAACCTGGGCTTGGCGCCACCTTGGTCCAACGCGGTTGAGGGCATTGCGAGATTCCCGGCTTGATTCATGGGCGATTTTGGCTAGTTTCCGGCTCAACAAATTATCTCTTTCCTTAATTTTGATTTATCCTTTATTAGTTGATTTGATTTATTTCCTATTTCCTTAATTCGGTTTAGATTTGATTTGATTTGATTTGATTAGGAATCCCTCATCTATATAAAGGGATATTATGTTAGTTTAGGAATCAGCCAATTAGAATTCCAATTAATTATTTTCTTCCTTTTTGTAACCTCGAGTTCTCGACCTGTGATAAACGAGTTTATGAACCTCTTTTGTTAATTTTATTTCAGTCATAATAAAATTCAAAAGGGAAAGCCATTGAACCTTCCAGTTGCCCAATTTTTCCCATCACGCACTGCATCACTTTGCATAAGATTGACTTGAATTTGATTGTTTTAAGTTGAGCTTGCTGCATTAACTACTGCAGATTGGATTTTTATGCTTGGATGAACAAGACTTATTGTTAAGTGATACAACAAGATAGTAGGTCTTTATCTAAAATTTTCAAGATTCAGTGCTCGAGTTTCGGTACAATATGTGAGTGAATTGTATTTGATACTGAGCTAAAGATCACATAGAATTGATCTACATTACCTTCAAACTGAAATCAGCTCTCTTATTCAATTATAATTGATTAGCAGTAGCATTGGAAGTTGAGTTCATGTTTCAGTTCAGTACAATTGCAGTCTTGGACAGAGGTGCTGTTCTTGATTCCTAATCTCGATTGGAACGAACTGGATTTGTGTGTGAGAAAATCTTCGAAGCTTAGGAGTGCATCAAATTGAGCTGAACTCTTATGGAGTAATCGAGTTCTTGGCTATTCTTAGATGCAGTGTGGATATCAATAGTTGCTCAGATAAGTTATGCTGAAGTTGGTGAACTAGCTATAGACTTGATTCAATTTGATCTGCTCGATAGCAACATTTGGCAGTAAAATATCAAGTGAAGCTTGTGCTAATCAAGTATTCAAGCATCAGTGCATAGAATTGAGCATTGAAGTGTTTGAATAACTTCAAGGCAGAGACGGATTTAGATGTTGTTACAGACTCGTTTCAGGATATTAAAGATTCAGACGCGGAGATAGAGCAAGACGCACAAAAGACAATGCAGCTTTTTCAAGATATGTTGTACACATTGCAAGAGATGCGACAAGAGGCTAAGCAGAGGAGTCAGCAAGGATTGGAGCTATGCACGATTGGAAGTGCTGGAATTAGTGGAGATCTGGAAATTGAAAGTGCAATTCTAGAAGATACAGCAGAGGCTACAGATGAAGTGGTCTCGGATCAAGTTGTGCAAGATGCTGCAGATAAAATTGAGCAAGAATCTGAGCAAAATGAGAAAGATTGTGTTGACTTAGGCTTACATCTAGTAGTTGCAGCTACAAATCAACCAGCAGTACAAAATGAAGGAGATCTTTTGCAAGTTAATGAGCCATTGAATGATGAAGAATTCTCGATTGTTGCTACAGAATGCTTAAATTCAGCATTGGAATGGGAAGTTGTACAGCAGCAAATCGAACACGAAATGGAGTTTAAAAGGGAGCAAGGAACCGTTACAACAATTGATGGAGTTGAACCTAAGAAGCCTCTGATTGGGCTTGCATATCTTAATAATATCACTTTTGATTCAATGCAATTATAGCAGCCAGCTTTGGATTCGTAAGACATGATCGTTCAAGCAAATAAATTAGAGGATCATCCAAAGATTCCTCCAACTGGCAGACCTCTAGAACCAGATAAGCAACAGGAAACTCAAGGATGGATGGGTGATGATGAGGGTGAATTTGCTGCCATACACTCCACTTCAGTTAAAAGGGAGGCTGTTCTTGCTGAGGATTCTACAAAGTTAGCTGATTTGTTACAAGAATACAAGTGGTTGGTGTTAAAATTGAACAATTTGAACTCAAGTATCAAGGTATTTTGTTTAAATGGGAAAGCATGAAGGTGAATTCCACCTTTGAAAGATACCACAGTGATTCAAGAGAAACTAAGATCCACCATATTTTCCTCAAGAGCATGGATGGACTTTAAGGTGAAACCTTGCAAGTGGGAGGATATTTGCAAGTTGTTTTTCAAAGTTGCTGCAGCAAAGGCCATGGACAACCATGATCAGCTACTCAATAAGGGCTCTCCTCAATTGTATTCTTGTGGGCAAGAGTCTCCGAAGGTGGGAGTATTGTCATGATCGGGAAATATTAGAATATAGGGAATAAGAAGTCATTGATAGCCATAATTAGTAAGTCACTAGTATATGTCCATGTAATGTTCTTGTGCCTTGTATTAGCTTTACTCTTAGTATATGGTAGTTAGTTGCTTAAGTCAAGATGTTAGTTGGAATGGTCAAGAGCGGCGGCTAGCTATGGTAAGGTCGGTTAAGATTTGGTCTAGATACAATGTATTAGTCCTAAGTCCTAGTTAGTATAAATAGATGATGATATCTTGTAATTTATAACTTTGATGAATGAATTGCTATTTCTCTCTCGCAACCCTAATTCTTTCTACTCCTCATCTTAATTCTCTCTTTCTCATCTCAATATCTCTAATTCTCTTTTCATCTCAACTCTATTTCTTCAATTATGTTAGGTTATGATCTAAGCTTAGGCCCGATCATAACAGCCTCACCAGTGCTTTGTGTTCACTGAATTCGCTGATGTCTTACCATGTCACCTAGACTTCCCCCATTACACCAATCGTTTGATCATCGCATTCCCCTCAAGGAAGGCAGCGACCCCGTTAACATTCGCCTGTATTAGTATCCCCTTTTTTAGAAGGATCTCATTGATTCTCTGATCAAGGAAATGATCCTTGCTTAGGTCATTCAGAACAGCAATTCTCCCTACGCCTCTCCCGTCGTCCTTGTCAAAATAAAGGATGGATCGTGGTGGTTATATGTTGATTTCCGAGCACTCAACGAAATGACCGTCGAAGATAAATTCCCGAAACCCATCGTTGAGGAGCTCTTGGATGAACTTGGCGGTGCCGCTTTCTTCTCCAAGATCGATCTCAAATCCAGCTGTTGGCAAATCCAGATGGCTACTGAGGATATTCCAAAAACCACGTTTTGAACTCACTCTGGCCATTATGAACTCCTTGTGATGCCCTTTGGGTTATCAAATGCTCCATACACTTTTCAGAGTCTAATAAATGATTTGTTTCGACATTTTTTTTTCCAGTTCATCCTCGTCTTTTTTGACGACATACTGATTTATAGCCACACTTGGGCAGCTCACTTGGATCACATTCATGTGGTTCTTGGCTTCCTTTGCCACAATCAACTCACTGCAAATCGTGCCAAGTGCACATTTGTTGCCTCATGAATCATTGATCCCAAAAAACTGGATGCCGTAGCAATTGGCCTTGCCCTCAATCTCTGAAACAGCTCCGTGGTTTTTTGGGTATTTCAGGGTACTACTGCCGCTTCATTGCTCATTATGGCGCAATGGCCAAACCCTTGATTGACTTATTAAAGAAAAATAACTTCTTTTGGAATTCGGACGCTGAGCTTGCCCTTACGTCCGCCCTAGTTCCGACTCTTCCTAACTTTTCTCAGCCCTTTATCATTGAGACCGATGCCTCGGGCGTCGGTATTGGTGCTGTCCTTATGCAAGGCAACAGGCCAATTGCTTGTATCAGCTGGACTCTCGCCCCCCGCCATCAGGGCCTTTCGGTTTATGAACCGAAATTATGTGCTGTTGTTTTAGCCGTTGAGAAATGGGAACAGTACGTCACGAGACTCCACTTTATCAATCACACCGATTAGCAGAGCCTCAAATTCTCCTTGAACAATGCTTATCTACTTCTTTATAGCATCTATGGCTTTCTTGCTTGTTTGGTTTGGATTATGATATCATTTACAAGAAGGGTTCTGAAAACCGAGCTGCCGATGCTCTTTCTTGCCTATTATGATCTGAGGTCCTGTGCATGGATCTCTCCTCTAGCTCTTATGACTTCTTCAATCACTTAAAGGCACCTTGGTCCTCTAACCAAGTTCTGGTGAGTATCATCAACGATAAGCTGACAGAACCTGTTTCTCACCCTCGTTATTCTTAGCGCCAGGGTCAGTTACGCTACAATGGGCTCCTCGTTGTTGGCGATGACGTAAGCCATCACCAAGATATTTTCCTTAGGCTTCATGACTCCGCTCAGGGTGGGCATTCTAGCATTGATGCTACTTACCGTCGCATCCACCCACTGTTCTACTGGAAAGGTCTCCACCAGGACATCCAATCTTACATCCGTCAGTGTTTCGTTTTCCAACACTACAAATATGATACATCCGCCCCTACTAGTCTTCTACTACCTCTTCCAGTGCTGACTTCCATTTGAAATAGTATCTCCTTGGACCTCATCGAAGGTCTCCCCCCCTTGGAGGGTCGCTCGGTTATCCTTGTCATGGTAGACCGTTTAACAAAGTATGCTCATTTTTTGTCACTCACTCACCCATATAGCGTCGCTGGTGTTGCAAAGCTTTTCCTTGATCATGTCTATCATCTTCGTGGTTTACCCGAAACCATCATCAGTGATCATGACCCTATTCTCACAAGGCCTTTTTTGGCGTGACCATTTCTCTCAGTTGGGCACTCACCTCAACCTTTCTTCTTCATACCACTCGTAGTCTAATGGCCAAACAAAGGTCCTTAATCTCTGTTTGGAAACATACTTAAGCTGCATGATCAGTGAACAGCCCCGGCTTTAGACTCAGTGGCTTCCTCTAACGGAATGGTGGTACAATATTTCATTCCAATCTTCTGCCCAGTCCACTTCATTTGAGCTCCTCGACGACCAAATACCCCAATTCATCTCCCTTACTTACCTTGCGAGTCCCCTATTGACTCCATGGATCGCACCCTGTCTGCTTGCGAAGAGACTATAACCCGCCTTCGCCACCATTTGTTCCATTCTCATAACCGCATGAAACAACGGGCTGGCCGTCAGGTTGACTGCGAGTATCAAATTGGCGGCTACGTCTGGCTTAAGCTCCAGTCATATCGCCAACAGAGTGTTGAAGTCCACCGCTTCCACAAGCTAGCTCCATGGTTCTATAGTCCGTTCCGAATCATTGATAGAGTTGGCGATGTGGCCTACCATCTCAACTTACCGACTTACACCTCCATCCACCATATCGCCCATGTTTCCGTTCTGAAGAAGTGTTTTCAATTCTCGCTTCCAGCACCTCTTTGCCTGACGTTTGGCCCCTGGTTACTACCCCGGTCGAGCCTTTCGCCATCCTTGACCGCAGGCTCATCAAGTGCGGTCGATTAGCTGCTACTTAAATCCTTGTCCAATGGGTGGGCCAATCTCAAGAAGATGTCACATGGGAGTTCCTTCATTACTTCCAGCTCTGCTTCCCTTCATTCGATCCTCGAGAACGAGGAACTTCTCAAGGGGGCAGCATTGATACGAACATAGAATAATCCGAGGCTTGGCGCCTACTGCTCGCACCATCTTATCCTCTGCTTGCTGCCAATCTGTTGTCAACATCTCAACCCCAACTGTGTACTGGCCACATCAGCTCAAGATATTTTACTGAGACATTTTCTTGATATTTTCTACTTGTTTCTTATAAATAGGAGAGTTAGTTACTTAGGGTTTCATGCTTGATGAGTGTACCCTTCTCTCTCTCTCTCTACTCTCTTCTATGTATTTCTCCCTCCTTCTCTTGTAAATCTCCATTGAAGGAGGTTATACATACACTATAGCAATACAAATATAACGGGACAACTCTGATTTCTATCCCTTAGGCCCGATTATCATGTTAATTGAGTATTGATCGAGTAATTTGGTATCATATTATTGTATTACTTTTAATTTCGGGATAATTTGATTGTTTATATGAATTGCTTGATTATGAGAAATACTTCAAGTATTATGTTTTTATCGATTATTCAATTGAGATTAGGGGTGTGACAAATACGATTTAAACTGCAATCCATACCGGGCCTAACCGTAAATTATGGCTTGGTTTGGTTAATTTGGTTTATGGTTTGAAAAATTATGGTTTGATTTAGAAAACTTTGGTTATTAGGATTTAAGATTTAGGTTTGGTTTAAAACCAAACTTAAGCCATAAACCATAAAACCATAAACTAAAGAATCCAATGATTATTTAAATCATCCAAATCATAACAAGTTGTGTTAGTGGCAAAAATTCACTTGATAACCCGATAAAAATAGTTAGGGTTATTTATACTAAAGGTCTTTGTACTTTTGTGATCGTATCAACTTAAGCCTTATACTTTTAAGGGTTGTTTACGCTAAAGGTCTTTGTACTTTGCCGATTGTGTCAATTTGGTCATTGTACTTTTAATTGTGTCAATTTAGTCCCTGAACAATTCAAAATGTATTAATTTAGTCCTTTGGTCAAATTTAAGTTAAGTTAATGTCATAATTTAGAACGGTAAAAGTATGTTAGATGCAAGCAAATTATTATAAATTTTTCTGTTTACTCAATTTAATCTAATTCGTGGCAACAATTAAAAATTTCAATAAAAGCTTAATACAAAATTTTCTCTAAGAGCCAAATTGACATATTTTGAATTATACAGGGACTAAATTGACACAATTAAAAGTACGTGGACTAAATTGACACAATGTACAAGGTACAGGGACCTATAGTGTAAATAACCATACTTTTAATTATGTCAATTTAGTCTCTTTATAATTTATATTATGTCAATTTAGTCATTTGGTCAAATTTAACTGAAGGTAATAATGTAACTTTTAACGATCATATTAGATGCAAGTAATATCCATTCGTTGATTCAATTTAACCTAATCTGTGACTGAACTACTAAATATTTCATTAACAACTTAACAAAAATTTTAAGAGACCCAATATTACTGCTGAATTTATACAAAAAATGTTAGTACTGAATTTAACAAACCAATTTTATGTATTGTTCGTAGTTTTTATTTATGCAGTATAAACATGTTTTATACTATAAATTAGGAAAAGAAGTAAAGTTTTCGTATTTTTTGATGTTTTTGTAGTTAATGATGATTTTAATATTGATCAAAATTATGCTTATATTAGTGTTAATAACAATTTTTCTATTATAATGGTTAAAACCATAAACCATACCAGAATGGATCATAATTACGGTTTGGTCCGGTTTGGTTTGTGAGATAAATTGGTTTTGGATTACAAAATTGTCAAACCATATTTTTATGGTTTGGTTCGGTTTGCTAACCACAAACCGCCGAACCGGACCGTGTGCACCCCTAATTGAGATGATGATGAAGTTTGTAACCTTTGGTCATTGATGTTGATATTAATAAATTAATTCTTTGTGCTTGTAGCCTTAGGATTAATTAATCAAATAATAGTTTTCACCGAATTATTAATTAGAGCCTATCTTCCCTATGCCTAGTTGGATAGGGTCAATACATGATAATCAACAATACAATATGTAAAGTCTATTTTTCAGATGCTTTAGTTAGATATAGTCAATACGTGATACTAATAACATTACCTTAGTAGGTTGAAGCTTGTACGCTAAACCAATACCTGTGTAACAATTTTTTGTTTGAACAAATACCTGTGCAACAATTAATAATCCCAATTTAAGAGTTAACGCAAGAATTTTTGGATAGGGATGGATTCAAAACCCTAGGTTCCAATTCCAAATTCTTTTTCTCCTTTAGAAGTAGAATTCTTAGTTTAATTGTCATTTCTTGAGGTTAACTAAAACAAATCTCTCAATTTTCTTCTGATCAATTTAAGTCATCGAATAGATTCACGTGCTCTTAGTCCCTCTAGTTCGACACCCTCTCATCCTAGACTTCAATTTGAATGTGTTTAGCAGATAAGGTTGTTTTATATTAAATTTTGATAGACGTAGAAAAATACATCACTAAGTAATACCACGCGTCATGTTTTTGGCGAGGATTGTTTTTATTTGAGTGATATTGATACCACCAAGTTTTAGTACTAATTTGAATTCATTTTATTTAAACTTGCAAATCTTGTTTATATTTGAAGAAGAAATCTCATTTTTTTTGTATTTATTTCATTCAACTAGATAGATTTTAGAAGTTAGAATTTTTATTTTAAGTTTCTCAAAACAATAGTATTATACCCCCCTACCCCTCAAAATTGGTTTTTCTTAAGTTTTGTGTTATGTTGTTGTATTTTGTGTTTTCTCATTATATTTATCTTTCTTTTAATTTTTAATGTGTATTTTTCTTATTTTGTATTCTAAACCTACCAAAAGTCAAAATTATTCCCTCAGAGCCAGAAATTGAAAGAACACTTAGACAAATCATGAGAACAAATTGAACTAAAACCATGGTTGATGAAGCTGGGGAAGGGGGAAGAGCTTTGAAAGAACATACAATTCCAACAGTTGATGGATGTACATCTAGAATCCAACGTCCACTTATCCAAGTGAATAATTTTGAAACAAAACCAGCAATCATACAAATGATCTAACATACAGTTATATTTAGCAGGTTACTTAGTAAGGACCCAAACTTGCATATCTCTAACTTCTTAAGCACAATGTCATCAATGATGATGCCATTCGCTTGAGACTGTTCTTGTTCGCATAAAGAGACAAAGCTAAAGCGTAGTTAATGTCATTACCTCCCGGTGCTATAGCAACATGGGAGGATTTGGCCCGAAAATTTCTCACAAAATATTTTCACTAGCCAAATCTGCTAAGATGAGGAATGACATCACCTCATTTACACAATATGACATTGAATCTTTGTATGAAGTATGGGAAAGATATAAAGAGCTTTTGAGAAGGTGTCCACATCATGGTTTACTAGTTTGGATGCAAGTCCAAACTTTTTACAATGGTTTGGCACCAAATACTCAAAGTATGATAGATGCGGTAGCTGGAGGAGAACTAAACAAAAAAAACACCAGAGGAAGCATATGAGTTGTTTGATGTTATGACTAGCAACAATTATGTGATGACAAACGATCGCACAGTGCCAAAGAAACCTGCAAGCCCAACTTCAAATGATCCAAAAGCAATTGGATAACATGAATGTTGATGCCATTCACTCTCCTACACTAATGTGTGAATTTTGTGTAGGAAATCACACAAGTGTGGATTGTCAAAAGGAAAACACTTTTGCCTCATCAAGTTGTGAGCAAGCCAATTATGTCTCAAATTTTCAAAAAGGTTAACACAACCCTTTCTCTAATACATACAACCCAGGCTAGAGGGACCATCCAAATCGCATTTGGAGCAATCAAGGAACTCCTAGACATCCTATTCATCCACCCCTAGAGAAGAAACCTGATCTAGAGGAGATGTTCAGAAAGTTCATGCAAGAAACAGCAAATTTCATGCATGAAACTAGGGTTAACTTTAAAAATCATGAAGTCTCCATCCTAAACCTCGAAACCCAAGTGGGAAAAATTTCAAAGCAACTTTCTGAGAGGTCTCAAGGTTCCCTACCAAGCAACACAATGACTAACCTAAGAGAGCACGTAAATGTCATTACTTTAGAAAAACCACCTCAAGGGGATAGCGAATCAAACCCACCATGATTGAATGACACCTACACATGAGTGAGTACAAGAGACCGAAAACCAAGAGGATAGCGAATCCAAGTGGGCTGAACCTAAGCCCTACAAATTAAAAATTCCATTTCCTCGACGTTTGAAGATGCAAAATGTGGATAATCAATCTGTGAAAAGTTTGAAAATTTTCAAGAAATTACCTATTAATGTCCCTTTTACTAATATGTTGGAACAAATGCCCAAAAATGCAAAATTCTTGAAAGAAATTCTTTCCAACAAGAGGAAATTTGAAGAGTTTGAGACCTTGGCACTGAATGAAGAATGTAGTCCCGTACTACAAAAGAAACTTCTTTCTAAACTAAAAGATCTAGGGAGTTTTTTAATACATTGCACCTTTACTTTTGATAAAGTTTTATGTGATTTAGGTGCAAGTATTAATTTGATTCCTCTCTCTATTTTGAGGAAGCTTGGTCTAGGGGAAGTGAAGCCTACCGCCGTATCACTCAAATTGGCGGTCAGGTCGATCAAGTATCCACGACGAGTGATATAGGATGTTTTGGTGAAAAGCGACGTTCATCTTTCTAGCTCATTTTGTAGTGCTTGACATGGAGGAGGATCAAGAGATATCTCTTATTCTAGGCCAACGTTTCCTTGCCATGGGAAGGGCCTTGATAGACTTGCAACAAGGGAAATTGACCTTAAGGGTGGACGATGAGCAAGTGACTTTCAATGTTTTTAAGCCCATAAAACTTTTATCTAATAAGGACACTTGTTTCCGAATTGAAGATCAAGTTTCTCTAACCAAGTCAGAGATTTAGGAGCCTGGGATGACTTAGTGAGGAAACGTTCTCGAGTTCTGCAAAAGGCAATCAAAGGAGTGGCATGCCAAGCCTAAAGATCCCATGGTTAGAGGAAAGGGTGGTGAAATGGGGATAGTCGCGTAAAGAATAGTGCCAAGAAGATTCATGGAAAGACAGTAACATTCAGTGTAAATGGGGGAAGCTCCATTATCCTAAAGGATTCGAGATATATTTTTTTTTTCAAAATTCTAGCTAACCATTGTAACTTAAAGCGCTTCTTGAAAGGCAACTCATGTTTCATTCTTTTACTTCTTTTCTTTTAAATTTCTTTCATTCTTATTATTTTATTATGTTTCTATATGTTTTTCAACATGTTTAGAAACAAGTTTGGGGGTTGGCCCGTACTTCAAGTTCTATCATCAAGGATCAATTTTTAAATCTGGGGAGTACCTCTCATCTCTTGTTTCATTACTCTTTGTCTCTTTTAAAATTGAGGACGATGTTAGTCTTTAAGTTTGGGGGTGGGATATAGAAAAAAATAAAAGTTTTTAAAATTTATAAATGTTGGACAAAAAGTTTTCAAAAATTTTCTAGTCTAGTTTTATATTGTCTATAAGAGTTGGCTTTAGTGCCTCCCAGAGTTCGGGACCTTTGTATGGGAATATAGATAGTGTCGGCTAACAAAAAAATTTACCATTTCTTATAGTTCAGATAATTAGTCTTTGTAATTTTTTATTTCACATTTAGAGCTGCATTGAATAAACCATACGTATTCTGAGATCTTATCATCATGCTCTTTAGGCAAATTTACTACTTTTCTTAGCATGTTTGCTTTGATTGGAATTGAATAACTTGAAAATCATTTGTTTTTATGTTCTAATTACTATAGAAGATCTAATCTAAGGAATTATCTTGATAAAACCATGGTGTTTGGATTTATTAATTAGAATGGCTGTTTTACCCATCTTATTGATAGATAGATGTTCAAATTTGAATAGATTGCATTAGAATGCCATTTGCCTAAATAAAAGCAAACTGTGAAAAAAGGTGATGGACACTTGAGAATTGATTCAGTTTGAGAGTCACCTTAGCTCTATAATAAATGTTGTTGTATTCCCGTCTACGCGTGTTTTATCCAAAGCATCATGGGATGCTTTAAGAAGTTATGCTTATCAACAAGCAAATTGCGAAAGGTGTTGGAAACTTGAGAACTGATTCACATGAATATAGGTACATAATATTCTATAAATACTACTCACTGAACTTGCCAGCTGATATTGTGACATAGTTCAGAAATTAAATTCCACGTATAATTTAGATGGGGATTGCTTATAACCTGGAATATGTTTAGAACACAAACAAAAAAAAAAAAAAAAAAAAAAAAAAAAAGGAAAGGAAGAAAAAAGTTCGATGCACCACGTAGATGAAAATTAGGGAACGGAAGGTTCAATAGTCTTCATTTAAATTCTAATTGCGAAAACAATTAAGAACAAAGGGAAATAAAGTCTATTATGAATTCTCACAATTCGAGAATAAGAAAGAGTTAACAAACTATGAAAAATAATATAGAATTGAATGAATGAAACCCTAGCTTTCCTTTTGCTAAATATAGGAGTTAATTCAACAAGACTAAAAGACTTAAAGATAAACACAAAATAGCTCATAATTATCTACTAATCTAATACTAAATATCCTCCTAGATGTAAAATCCCTCTCCTCGCCGCGTCTCCTTACTCGCCAAGAACTACCATCCGTCAAGCCATCTGCCAAGCTGTTGTCCTACCAAGCCAGGCCTGCTAGCTATGGGCTACTTCATCCTCCCCATGTTGGAGAGAATTTGCCCTCGAATTAGCCACGAGATCATCAGTATCACCATCACCAAAGTACAGAACGAGGTGTTTGAAGATTTCAGAAGTCCTCATACCACTCGACAATTGAAGGCAACAAGCGTTCTCCTTGATCTCTTCGAAATCCTTCAAATGACCAATCTTCCGTGCCGCCAGCTTGTTATACTCCCATGCCGTAAATCGTTCTTCTGTCAAGAACGCCCAAACTTGATCTCCCACCTGAAATTGAACTCTGTAACATGCCTTAGCGCTCGCAAATTTGTACATGGCGCTTGCCAATTTGTACATGGCGCTTGCTTCAAGAAGCCGTGCTCGGGTCCACTCATGAATGTCCAGGAGGTTGGATATGAAGTCTTCCGCCTTGCCATTAGGATGAGTAAGATCAAGGATTACTCCAGATCAATCAGAGATCAGGGAACAAAACCATAAACGACCTTGAACTGTGGAACACCTGTGCTCCTTTTAACCGAGCTGTTGTAAGAGAACTCGGCTTGGTATAAGTTTTGCTTCCATCCCATGACATTATCAACAACAAGGCAATGAAGCAAGTTACCTAAAGAGCAATTCATTACCTCGGTCTGGCCATTTGTTTGCGGGTGATGCACAGTGCTAAAGGTGAGAGATGTATTCGCCATCTTCCATAAAGTATTCCAAAAGTGATCCACAACCTCACATCCCTATCCAAGACTATGCTAGATGGTAACCCATGAAGCTGGTACACTTTTAGAAATACCACTTGGGCCACATGTAGGGCATCCGCAGCTTTCTTACACCCTATGAAATGCACCATCTTTGAGAATTGATCCACAACAATGAAGATCGAGTCTACTCCTCCCCGCATTCTTGGTAACCCCTGCACAAAGTCCATACTTACTTCGGCGCAAGGCTGACTCAAAACTGGCAACAACATGTATAACCCCATATTGGTCACTCAGCCTTTGATATCTGACAGATACGGCAATGCCTTGACAAATCTCTCCACCTCTTTTCACAATGAAGGCCAAAAGTAATTGGCACTCACCAGCTAGAGCATCTTGTCTCTGCCCATGTGCCTTTCGTTGTGTTTCTCTCTGATGATCTGGAGGCGTAGACTTGAATCTAGAATGCATAGCTGATTTCCTTTAATAAGAACCCATCATGGACTAAATATCTGGGAACAGGGCCAGATTAAGCTTCCCACCAAATCTCTCTAAAGGCGAGATCGTCTGCATATTGCTCCGTCAACTATTTAAAGCTGACTACAGAAACCCTGTCATGTAATATGATGAGAGTGCGCTTGCTCAGTGCATCCGCCACCTTGTTCAATGCACCTAACTTGTGTTTGATCACAAAGTGGAAGAGCTGAATGTAACTTGCCCACTTGGCATGCCAGTTAGAAAGTTTGCCTTGACCGTTGATGTACTGTAATGTAATGTTATTGAAGTACAAGGCAAACTCCTTGTTGCCGAGATAGGACTTCCAATGCCTCAATGCCCTCACCAACTCAAAATTATAAGTAGAGTAATTCAACTTACTCCCATCAAGTTTCTCACTAAAGTACGCAATTGGGGCATCCCACCTAGCTAAGTACTGCGCCAATGCCGATCTTGGAGGCGTCTGTATGAAGCTCGAAAGTCTTTTGGAAATCCAGCAAAGCTAATACCAGTGCCATGGTTCACCTTTTCTTCACCTCCTCAAAGGTGTCAGCTGCCTCCGAGTCCAAGCAAAAGAACTCTCCTTCATACAGCCCGTGATTGGCACCCTCATTGAGCTAAAGTTTGGCATAAACCTTCTATAAAAATACGCCAAACCATGAAAGCTCCTAACCTAACCTCACTGACTGTCTTTGGTTGTGGCCAGTCTCGGATTGCCACAATCTTCCCTTTGTCAATTGTTATGCCATCCTTAAACACAACAACCCCAAGTAAAGTTACTCGGTTCTTCACGAACTCGCACTTCTTCAAAGCTGTGAACAAGTGTTGCTCCCTCAAGGTGCTCAATACATCCTTGAGATGCTCCAAATGCTCAATTCGGTTTTGGCTATAAGTCAAGATAACACCAAAGTAGACGATGACGAATCTTTCAATATACAGACATAGAACCTGATTCATGAACCGCATGAATGTACTCAGCGCATTAGACAATTTGAATGACATGACAAGCCACTCATACAACCCTTCTCGTGTCTTGATGGCTGTCTTCCATTCATCACCTGGTGAGATGCGAATCTGATGATATTCGTTCTTTAGATCTAGTTTACGGAATACCTTCGATTTCTATAGATGATCAAGTATGTCATCTAATTGCGGAATAGGGAAATGGTAACGTATCATGATCTTGTTGATAGCTCTACTGTCTATGCACATCCACCAACTACCGTCCTTCTTCGGTGTCAACAGAGCAGGAATCATGCAAGGACTTAAGCTCTTCGTGATAAAAACTTTGGTGAGTCATTCCTTCACTTGGTACCTCAACTACTCATGTTTAGCTGGATGCATATGATAGTGAGGCCTATTCGGCGAGGCAACCCCCAGCATCATATCAATTCGGTGCCATATGTTCGTCAATGGTGGCAATTCATCCAATAACTCTTACGGAAAGATATTAGTGAACTCCTTCAACAAATCCCCTATTTCACTCGGTACCTCTCCAGGTTCCACCTTACTCTCCTTCTCGATCAATATGAAGACAATTTTCTCTCATCAACCTCTTCGGCTAACATAGCCCTGCCTTGCAAATTTGGGTGCTCAGCTGCTAGTGCTCGTGGTGCCTCATCCTTCTTGGGTAACAAGATAATCTTTGTTCCCTCAAAGATGAAGCTATATGTTTTTTTCCTCCCATCATGGATGACACATCTATCAAATTGCCATGAGTGCCCCAACAACAGGTGGCAAGCATCCATGATGACTACGTTATGCCATAAACCATCTTGGGACTTTGATCCAACTAAGAAATTGACCAAGCATCATTTCAAAATGGTTACCTGGTTTCCTTTCTTGAGCCAAGATAGCTTTTATGGACTCAGGTGCGCTTTTGTCTTCAAACCCAACTTCTGGATAGCCTCCTCGGAAATAACGTTCTCACAGCTTCTCGAGTTAATCATCAGGCGGCACACTCTTCCCAAATGGTACTGGTCATCTGATAGATGTTATTCCTGAGCCAACCGTCTCCTTCTACATTCTTAAGCGTGAAGCAAAGCTGCCTAATCACAAGTAGAAGGCCTTCGTCTCCTGCAACGGTGGTCTCTACTACTGGCACCAACTCATCTCATACCTCTTTCTCAATTACCACGCCATCTTCATCATGTAGTTCTTCGATGTAAAAACCCTTATCTGGTCTTTCACTCTTTTGAAACATAGCGGCACGAGGTCCAACCCCTCCACACTTGAAGTAACGGGTTCTCGAGCTACCCGTCAAGTCCTGATTTACTGGCTTACAAAAGTTGGCAACTACTTGTCTAAAATGCACACCTGGGTTTGGAGGTACACGTACTTGGTCATGCCCACTATTCTAGGTGCCCCAAGTTCCACTAGCTTGACCTCACCTTTTTTTTCGTTCGACGTTCATGGCCCTCCGATTAGCCTCTGAGATAGAAAAGATGTCAAACATCATCTACCTCCTATGTTGACTTCTTCAACCTGGTAACATATTGATCTGCCAGTTGCTCCTCCGATTCCGCCAAGTCATTCCTGGCAATTAATGAGTAGAAGTCCACAGTGTACTCCTCCATGGTCCAAGAATCCTGATGCAAGCTCTGTAGGCGATGATACATCATTGTGGGGCAGGAGGGCGCCTCTCATGTGTGTTTATGACGAATTTTGTCAGTGTGCTTATTCATCGTATTGGAGTTCGGTGCGAGATGCGGTTCATAAGAATGGGTTGAACTCAAGCTCTAGCTACACACCCAGCTTAGTATTCCCTGTAAGATTCAAACAAATGGTTAGAGGGGCCTATGGGGCGACCCATGAGGGACCCCTCCGACGCTCAAATCAATAATAATCTCAAGAGATAGTAATAAAAGTAGGTAATAAATAGACATAATAGATATAAAATATTTAGTATAAGGGGAGTTGAAGGCTTGAAAATTATTGCTTGGGAGACACGACCAATCACGTGAGAGAGGGAAAGAGGCATGTGAGAGGAAGAGAGGAGGTGTGTGATGTTTTCCTTCCTCATATGAGGCTTACCGTGGAGAGAGAGAGAGTGAGACAGTGTGGTATGAGAGGTAAGAGATGAGGGGAGAAAGTGCCCTAAGATATAAGGGACCTATCCCCTTTTATAAAGAATTTATGCATCTGGTGCGCCCATCCTGGGGCGCTTGCATCTGGGGCGCCCATGTCTGGGCACACGTATTGGGTCACCGGGTGACCAAGTACCGGGCTGTGGAAAACCTTCGATCATTCCATGTACGGCCATGGAGTGTATTACACGTTAGTCTTTTAACCATAGCTAGAGGTGGCCAAAGTGCCGGGTCGGCCTGGCACCCGGCCTGACCCAACCCATTTAGGCCGGACCCTGGGCCTCCTCAAAATAGAGGGGCTCAAAGTGCATGGGCATGGGCATCGGCCTGGGCCATTGGGGGCTTTTGCCCCTAATATTTAGTACCCGTTTGGGCATTATAGTTTATTATGGTTGTATTTTATATTTATATTGTTATAATTGTATTTTTCTCAATAAATTATAATACATTAAATTTTATAAAATATATTTGTAATTTTATAACGTGCTATTATGATTGTATTATATGTTATATTATATATATATCTCTATATCTTTAGAAAAAAAAAAAAAGAGGGCATGGGCCTTGGATTAATTTGATCCCCACTTGAACCGATCCCCGCTGAAATTAATCCTTATACTCAAATCTAGAAGAGTTCCGCAATGAAACACGATCCACACTTCAAAAGATGTTGGACTTCATCTCATTTAGACAAAGGCCCCCAACTCCTTAGAGTTTTCTTCTTTCAAAAATTTGGAGCTACATTTTTTTTATTGTACATTATTTTACTTGAAGTGAATGAAATGTTATGACTATTTGAGAATGTGTACCATTTCTTTGTGATTATATATGCTCTTATTTCTTTTAATAAGGGGAGTTACCACTTTCTTTATCCCCTATCTTGTGCTTTTTGTTGATGACAAAGGGGGAGAAAATTGGTGTGTAGGTGTATAGTGATTCATGCTTGGTTGTGTTTGATTGAGAAATGTTAAAAATGATGATGTTGTTAACCTATAGAATGTATGATTCCTACTTTGTATCAACATAGGGGGAAGACACTTGAGTTTGAACTTTTAACATGTTGACTTGATACAAAGTGAGAATCTGTATGATTTGAGTAGTCAATATTTTTACGACAAATTTTATACTTTAACTTTTATTTTTCCAAGAAAAAACACAAAATATTTGTCATCATCAAAAGGGGGGATATTGTTGGCCCTAAAGCCACTTAAATTATAATTTTGATGATAACAATCATTTCGTTAGTCATTGTGTTTAAATAATTCTAATCTTGTTTCTCAATGACTAATAAGAAAGCCAGGAAACATCAAGGCTAATCATGTTGATACCAAGCTTTCTAAGATGATTAATCAAGGGCAAAAGAAATCAAAATTGAAAAGAAGATTCATCCAAATTGAAGAGAACAAGATCTGAGTCCAAGCGCCTTAAAGTCATTTATTTTTATTTTCTAGGACTTAGGATCGGAATATATCAATTAAATCAAAATCTCCATATTGATATGTGACACTAATTGAAATGTTTTTGAAATATTTTTGAAATTTGATTTCAAAATTTTATTTGAAAAACATTCAAGTCAAAATTCAAGCCAATCTAGTTTGCCAAAAAAATATTTTCCAAGACTGGTATTTTGAAAAGCATGATCAAATCAAAAAAGATCAAATTCTAAATGGGTGAGTGATGCGCTCGATTTTTACATATTTTATTTTCTATTCCTGCCATATATTCGGCCTCTACGTGTGTGTTTGGTTGTTATTTAGGTACATTTCTATGTGGAACACATCGGAGCGGATGAAAGAAGAATTCTGGCAAAATCAAGTAGTATTGGAGCATATTTGAAGACTAATCGAAGAAACCCAACCACTTGTGCAAAAGAAAGACCCATCGGGTCATAATTCGGTGAACCGGGTATGTCTTATAGCATTTCGGTGCTTAATCGAGCAAAGAGGCTCGGAGAACCGATTGATCAATAGCTCACGGTTGGAAAAACTAACTGAGAGCTTGTCAATCGATCGGCCAAAATCACAGATCCATCGGGAGCTTTGCGTGAGCTCACCGATCGATCGGCACTTTTAGTCGATCGATCGGATAGCCGATCGATCTAGCCTGACTCCCGATCGATCGGAAGGGTTCCGTACGGAACACTAGCCGCTCCTGCACCTATAAATAGAGGTGGGAAGGTCAGCCTTTTCCACACTTTTTCTCAGCCGCACATCCCCCCCTTCCTCTCAAACCCGAAGTGGCTACGAAATCTACAGGTTCTCAAAAGCCGAAGCGCAGGTGGTTGGAATGCTAGGAGAATTCAGGCTTGGATTAGCATCAACACGAAGATTGAGGGAGTTTATTCTTTTGTTTATTTTTTTCCTTTCTTTGAGTTTTATGATGTGTGAAACTCCCATGGAGGAGTAAACATTCTTAGTTTAGGGAAGAAGGGCGGGTAGTCGCCCATATCCCAGATTTATATTATACTTTTGACGATTGGTTTAGTATGTTATATTCGCCCCCTATGGGAAGTTCTTCATAATCGTTGGATATTTTTGTATGTGCGCTTGTAGTCATGACTAGATCTCCAACTATGCAACGATTATCTTGTGCTTGCAGTCTAGACCATAACATAACAGGATTTCACACGTGGTAAGGGTTGAGGTTGTTCCCAACCCTAAACCCAATCTTTTATATAAATTAATATTGAATTAGAAGTAACAAAGGAATTAAGTAATGCTAATGAGATAACCTATGCTGCACTTAGGGTGCTAAGATAGGTATTCCTTTAGACTAGTTCATTAATCCAAGCCCTAATTTATATATTAACCAAAGATTAGAGCTTGTAGCCTAATTCCTTCAAATCATCGTCCTAAGTAAAATATAATGATGGGATACGTGTTAAGTTACCCTAAATTCATTCCCTAAACTAACCTCAATTGAATTGACACCTTTATTTTATATTTAGTTTTATTAATTTAGCCAACAATTTATTCAAACAACAAAAATCCAAAACTTCAAATAGCTCGTTAATCACTAAGTCTAACTTAACACGATTCTCTATGGATACAACCCATATTACCCGACAAAGCTACGACGATCTCATGCGCTTGCGAGTAGGCGGTTTTAAAACACACTTTAAAATCACATCAGTGAGTTTTTAGTTTGATTGAATCAATCAATCTTTGAATGAGCAAAATGAAGGAAATTAATTCAAAAATTATGGTAATATGATAATCAATTAATCAATCAATTTACTTAGCTAACATGGTAAATCAGCCAATCAATCAAGCTAATTGATCAAAAACATTCAAATCCACCCAAGTATGCTGAGTGCCGACACACAGAAGGGATGTGTTGACACACATACATATAGTAGCCAGCCGAAGCTGCCGTGTGTCACACGCTCCAAATGGTCACTTTTGACTTGATTTCATTCCTAATATTTTTTTCCAACATTTTTAACGTCCCATAGGCTCTCATTTGCCTATAAATAGGGTTTAAATGCTTTGGTTTAAATCATCCAACACTCTCTAAGCATTCTTTGATAAAAGGTTCTTACTCGCTTGCACTTTAGCGGTTTGATTTCGTGTTTTGTATGAACTTTTTCTTAGCATCACTAGTTCTTTTTATTGTTGATCATTAAGTTTAATTGACATATCCTTAGCTTTGGTTAATCTTGATATATTGTCAATGCACTCTTGAAAGAGTGAAGAGTTTCATTGCTTTAATTTTTCCATTACTTTATTTCAATCTCTTATTGTAAAGGTTGGATCCCAAGCCTACTGTTATAAAAGGGTTGGTTATAAAGGTTGGGTCTTGAGCCTACGTATAAAAATGCCAGTTTTAAAGGTTGGATTTGAATCCTAGTTTTAACAAGGATCATCAAGCTCAGTTAAAGGCTCAAGTTATGAAGAGTAGTCACTTGAATAGTGGACTAGCTTCCAGTTTGAAAGTGAACCACTATAAAAAATTTTGTGCATCATTTTATTCTTGTTGCTATCTTTTTAATTTATATTTATTGCCTAGCTTTCAATTTAATTTTTGATTCTTAAATTTTATTTTTTCACTTATCATGAAAGAATTTAATTCGCCCCCCTCTTAGGTTGCTTTTTGGTCCTTTAACTATATAACCTACTAGATGTAAAACCCCTCCCAACCACGTCTCCTTACTTGCCAAGAACTACCATTCGCCAAGCTGTTGTCGTGCCAAGCCAGGCCCGCTAGCTATGGGCTTCATCAGAAACTGTGTTTATATGTGTTAGGATAACAGTATTTCGAGAGCAATTTCTGTTATAATGATACGGAATTTTAACATAATAAAGATTCAAAATTTTTTGTAATTGCTCTGACATTAACAGAAAATGTTCTAGCAATAACACTACCCTTACTATATTGGTCTAACTTATTGCAGTCCAGACTATAAATATAATTTGGTCAAGGCTAGGATTAAACCAATTGCTCTATTTGTGGTCCTTATTCCGATATTTGACAATTTACTAGTTTTTGTGTTTGCTTTGTTCACCCTAAGTATCTGTTAAGGATAAAAATAATCAGGATAATATTAAAATGAGACAACAAAATAATAAGCTTAAATTAGACAAAATAAACCCCTACCCCACACTTTTCCCTTTTGTCTCTCCTCTCTCCTCACTCAGTCATTCCCAGTACCTATCCCCCATGCCTTCTCATCTCTCTCCCGGTACCGCCATCGCCACCCCACTACCGCCATCTCCCCCCACTCTCCTTACTTCGCCGGTGCCGCCACGCCACTACTGTCACTCCCATACCGTCACCACCTTGCCTTTACCATCACCCCCATACCGTCACTACCGCCTCTCCCGTCACCACCCCACTACCGCCATCTCCCCCTCTCTCCTTACTTTGCCGGTGCTGCAACGTCGATGCCGCCACGCCACTACTATCACCCCCCATTTTGTCACCACCTCGCCGCTACCATCACCCCCATACTGTCACTACCACCTCTGCCGTCACCACCCCACTATCGTCGTCTCCCCTTACCACCTGGCAGATACTGCACCCCACCACCACCAGTACCGCTGATATCGGCCTCTACCACCCACCACAGCTGGTACCCCCGCCTTCCTGCCACCATCTATGAATACCTCTTCCCCTTCCTCCATCTAAATCAAGCCCAACTGGCCCTTCCTCGCTCTCACTTATAACAACCCCCAAAGAAGTTTTTCACCCTCTTTTCTCTCTCCTCTCTCTCCTCTCCGACCACCTCGTTGGTATAGCTCCGCCCACCTCGCTGGACCAGGAAGAGCGCAGATTAAGCGCGCTAGCAGATGCTTTCTCAGTAAGCGCTCGAGTCCCGCTCTCATCCAGAACCTACAAATATTTGTTACTCGGGGCATTTGGGTCTGGCTTACTGACCGAACCAGATTTAACCCAAACAGTATCATACATAAAACAAGGTCTAGATCAACAACAAAGACTGAATAAGGTCTAGATCAACAACAAAGACTGAATCATATAATACTGCTTTTGCTCCAATCCTAGATATAAGTTTTTGATCTTTTCCAGTCATAAATCTATGTAGACTAATTCAAAGTCTGACAGAACTTGATTGAAGATTGTATTTACATAGCAATGGTTTAGTGAAAGGAGGGAGCTCAGCGACAACAAATGCGGGCGGCGAGTGAGACTTGACTGGTGGCACCTGGGCAAGACCCCCTGTGCACTAGGGCTGTTTTTGGGCGCGTGCGAGCGTGTGGCAGCTCGTACGGCGGCGCGGAAGCCAGGTCTGGACTCGTCGTGATCTCCTCTTTCTTGTGGGACCAGTTTTGCTTCAATCTGATCACTCTTATTTTTTGAGGGTGGAAACACATGTGAGCGAGGGTGGTTGAGTTTGGTGTTGATGATGGCATAGGACGCTCTTTCTCATTCTTTATCTTCTTGGCGCTTTCAACCACGGTGGCCCCCTGCTGTTTCTTGGTCGATTGGTGGCTTTGGTTCTTATTTTCTCTCTCCTCGGGGTCTTCTTTCTCTATCGAATCTTGCTTGTATCTCTTCTTGTGGAGCAAATTTTGGTATACACCCTCTATCCCACTTGCTTACTTGTTATTGGCATGGCTATTTGAGTGGCTTTCGGATTAGTTTCATCACGTCATGCTCGGGGCCTGTTTTCGCTGTAAAACAGGGGCTTATGTTTTGGTGATGATGATGAATTAATCAAGTTGCTTCTTGATTTGCTTGCTTGATTCTTGGTCTTGGCCGGCATTGTTGGGGTGGGTAGTGGAGAGCATGGTTTGTTTCGTTTGTTTCAAGATTTGGGGTTGTTGAATGTTTGTTACAAGCTTGTTACAATCTTGTTCTTGGTTGAATCTTCTTGCTTGCTTTGTTTGTTGCACCATGGATGAACCGGGTGCCCCACCCCGACCGTGGGTCTCGGTCGCTGGCTCGTCACCCCCGGGTGGTACACTTCGGTTTGTTCCTCCTAGGCTCATGAATGGGCAAGTGGTTACTACCATCACTGATGCCGATGTAGCACCGGGTCTTGAAAAATGGGGTCGATGTCTTGTTGGTCGTATTATTGGGGGTCGTGTTGCATACTCTCGGTTTGTTGCTTTAGCTCGAATGCTCTCTGTTTGGAGTGTACTATGGTTAGCTATGCTCGTGTATGTGTACAGCTCGATGCTTGGACTGACCCCTCGAAGCGACTCTCGGTTGATTATAATGGCCGAATCTTACTGGTGATTGTCAAATTAGAGGGTATGCCAAAAGTTTGTAGTAAATGTAGGGTTTTTGGTCACTCTTGTTCCACCCCGAACACCGTTACTATCCTCCCGGAGCAACCAGAGGTGGTGGCAGGCGGTAAAGCTTGGCGGCGGCGGAGGCAGCGTAAGGGGAAGAAGGGGAGTGGTGATGAGGTGCATATTGGGCTTGAGGAGGAAATTATTGGTGGGCAAGGTGATGACGTTGGGCTAGTTGGGGATGGGGGTCACGTGCGGTTGGTGGGCCGGGCTGTTGGTGGGCCGGCTGTTCTTGGGCCACGCCTCTCTCTCCATGGGCCCACAGCTGGGCTGCGTCTTACTGGGCCCAATGGCTCTTGCCCTTCGAGACTTCCTTTTTCTAGAGAAAATGGGCCCGTTTTGGAGGGGCTTTCCTCTCGTGATCCACCTAGTACTTGCATTAGGGGGAATAGGCCCGATTTGGTGGGGCTTCCTTCTTGTGTCCTACCCGTTGTTACACCTAGGGGAAATGGGCCCGTTTCGGAGGGGCTTTCTCCTAGAGTTTCACCCGTTAGTCACACTAGTTGGGAATGGGCCCATTTTGGAGGGGCTTCCTTCTAGTGCATCCACCCCCACTACCTCTAGAGGAAATGGGCCCGTTTTGGAGGGGTTTTCTTCTAGGGATGTTAGTTGTGGGCCGATTTTCGGGTCTTTCTGGCTAGACGCCGACCGGAGGAGGGTTGAGGGCCAGTTTGAGGCTTCTATACCGTACATGGGGGGTGCTGTTGAGATGAGGGGGCCGGTTGGCTCGGATATTAGGGAGGAGGGAGTTAGCGCTCGTACAGTTCTTTCTAATTTTAGATCAGTTTCCCTTTTGCCTCGGACCTCTGCTAATTTTTTACATGTTTCCACTCCTCTTCAGGGAGACTTGGAGATAGTGGATGTTCCTATTGAGGTGGAGATGGCTCAGGATGGCATCGTTGGAGTTGCTACCCCTCTTGTTCGTTCCTTGAATCGGTCGGCTAGTGTGCTGAGTCTAGGCACGTCGAAGCGGTTTGAGAGTCTGTCGAGCACTTCCACTTCCCAGTGTGTTGAGGTTGCCGTAGAGGGCCCGAGGAGGCCGCTCACTCATGCGGCCAAGCGTGCGGGTTGCACCCCTTCTTGACTATTTCGTCATGGTGGTTGGTTGTTGGAATATTAGGGGGCTTAATACTCCCCAATCTTCCCGTGCTACACGTGATTGGATTTCTTCCAATCGTTTATTCGTCGTTGGTTTTGTCGAGACCAAAACCAAACCTTCTGATGTTGAGGCGGTGATTGCTCATTGTGCCGATGGGTGAAGCTTTCTCTTTAGTGGCATATGCCCTACTCGGTGTGGCATTATTGTTGCTCGGGATCCGGGCGTCTTTAGAGTCGAGCTCATTCGGGGAGGGGACCAGTTCCTTACTTGTCGTATCTCTGATCTTTCTAGGGCTGTGAGCTTTCTCGCTTCTTTTGTCTACGGCTTTAACGAGCCGGGTCCTCGCCGAGCTTTATGGGACTATATTTGTGGCACTAGCTTAAGTCTCTTGGGTGAGCCTTGGATCCTACTTGGGGATTTCAACACCATCCTTAGTCTCTTTGATCGATGCGGCGGCCAGGAGGGTTGGCCGGGTCACATGGATGACTTCCAAGAGTGTGTTACCGAGGCTGAGCTCACGCCCATCTCCTCTTCTGGTCTTCATTTTACGTGGTCCAATGGGGACGAGAATGACCGCTTGATTCTCAAGCGGCTTGACTGGTGCCTTGTTAGTGAGGGTTGGCTCCGTGATTTCCCCATCGTATCTGCCATGATCCTTGCTCGACATTTTGTTTCGGATCATAGCGCCATGGTTGTGCGAGGACTTAGGGAACGTCGTGCCAGGCGACTTCCTTTCAAGTTCTTCAATTTTTGGGCTGATCACGCAAACTTCCTTCCCACTGTTAGATGAGTCTAGGACACCTTTGTTGAGGGTACTCCGATGCATCAGCTCACTCAGAAGCTGAAGCTGCTGAAGAGTGAGGTGAAGGCCCTCAACCCCCGCCATTATTATCACACTTCGGCCAGAGTCGAGGTGGCCCGTGATGCTTGCGCCATGAGGCAAAGAGCCTTGGATGAGGACCCTGAGAGTCCTTCTCTTCGTCTTGAGGAGTGCCGTCTTTTTCGTGAGTATTCCACTTTGTGTCAGGATGAGGAGGCGTTCTACCGTCAGAAGTCTCGTATTCAGTGGCTTTCACTCGGGGATCAGAGCACTCGGTTCTCTCACTGGTCTGGTCTCCATCGGCAGGCCCGGAACCGGATCTCGTCGATTGTTGGTTCTGATGGTGTGAGGACATATGATCCGCAGTTGATCTCTCGTGCTGGGGTTGCTTTCTTCCAGGATTTGTTGACTGAACCGGGTGGTCCACTGACTGAGGATGTTTTTGACATTTTTGAGGCTCGCATTTCTAAGGATCAGGCTCGCCCCCTTATCTCCACGATCTCTGCAGCTGAGGTTCGTGATGCTCTCTTTTCCATAGGTGATGACAGGGCCCCGGGGCCTGATGGTTACACTTCCCTCTTTTTTAAGAGGGCTTGGGAGGTTGTCGCAGGAGCTATGAGCAGGGCCGTGCAGTCTTTCTTCGTCTCAGGGTGCATGCTGGGTGCCCTAAACAACACCAGGATATGTCGTGTGCCTAAGGTGGAGACTCCCTCCACCTTCGGTAACTTCTGCCCTATCTCTTGTTGCAACGTGAACTATAAGTGTATCACTAAGATCATTGCAAACAGGTTGAAGGGTGTCCTTCCTGGGTTGATTGGCGATGCTCAGACAGCGTTTGTTCCCGGTCATCGGATCTCTGACAGCATCCTTTTGACACAGGAGTTGATGCGCGGTTATCACCTTCAGGTCTCTTCTCGTTGTGCACTGAAGGTCGATATCCGTAAGGCTTTTGACACTGTTCAATGGGATTTCATTCTAGCTGCTATGAGGAGTATGGGGATTCCCAAGGTCATAATTGGTTGGATCCGCGAGTGCCTCTCCACAGCCCGCTTTTCCGCCGCCATCAATGGCGAACTTCAGGGTTCTTCCACTCCAATCGAGGTGTACGTCAGGGGGACCCTCTCTCTCCTTACTTGTTTGTTATCGCTATGGAGGGTCCCCGAGGGCTGCTTCGCTGTGCTATCGATGACCCGTGTTTTCGCTATCATCCGTGCTGCCGTCGTACTGGGTTGACACACCTGTATTTTGCTGAGGACCTGATGATCTTCTGTCGGCGTGATATGGGTAGTGTATCTGTTGTTCATGAGGTTTTAGACTGCTTTGCTGTACTCTCAGTGATGTCCTCGAATGCAGCGAAGAGTTTAGTTTTTCTAGCAAGGGTGGACTTTGCAACTCAGCGGGACATTTTGGGTGTTCTGGGTTTCAGCCTTAGGCAATGCCCGGTTCGTTACCTGAGGGTACCACTTATCACTTCTCGGCTACGGTACGTTGACCGCAAGCCACTGCTGGATCGCATTCTCTCTCGTATACAGCTCTGGACCTCCTATTCTCTATCGTATGTTGGTCGTCTACAGCTTATCCACTCTGTTCTTTTCGCCACTCAGGTCTACTGGTCTTTGATCTTGATGCTCCCGAAGACGATGATCAGGAAGATCGAGTCGACTCTTGCGGCGTTCCTTTGGAGAGGATCTTCGTTGGCCCCGGGAGGGGCGAAGGTTGCTTGGAGGCATCTGTGTTACCCTTGGCGGGAGGGTGGTCTTGGGCTCCGCCGCCTTGCTGAGTGGAACCAGGCTTCGATTATGAAGCATATCTGGTTCCTCCTCTCTGACCCTTCCTCGTTATGGCCGCGTTGGGTTCATCTGAACCGGCTTCGAGGGAGGAGCTTCTGGACTATTCGGGCGACGAGTTCTGCTTCTTAATGTTGGCGTCAGATTCTATTGGTCCGCCGCCTCTGCTCTGGTGCGATCTACCATGTCGTTGGTGATGGCCTTGACACTGCCCTTTGGACTGATTATTGGTTGCCATGTGGTCGCCTTTCGGAGCGCTTCCCTACTCAACTGCTCACCTCCTCTGGACTTCATTGGGATTCTTGGTTCTCATCCATTATTGAGGGTGGTCAGTGGAGATTTCCACAGGGTTGTTTGGAGCTCCGACCCATCTGGGATACGACTGATTTTAGCCCCCGGGCTGGTGTAGCGGACTCCATCCGGTGGTTGGGTGACCCCTCGGGGAACTTCACCACCAAGTCCGCTTTGGAGATGCTGTGGAGTAGGAGAGAGGAGGATACCATTCATCACCTTTTGTGGTTTCAGATGCATATACCGAGGCACTCCTTCATTCACTGGCTTGCTTCTCAGCTGCGACTTTGGAACCGGGACCGACTTCGGTGCTTCGGAGCACTAGAGGTCTAGAGTGTTTGTGTTCTCTGCGGTTCTGCTGACGAGACTCATGAGCACCTTTTCTTTGCCGGTTCCTTTTCCGCCTCGGTCTGGAGCTCCGTCACTCCGAGTATATCTATCACTTGGCCTACACTTCCTTGAGACGCTCTTGTCACTTGGGCTGCTCAGCATCTCGGGGGGCGAGAGATTGGCAGTATCATTGCTCGACTTTGCCTCTCTGCGACTGTGTATACTATCTGGTACGAGCGCAACCTTCGGGTTCAGCGTTCTCAGTCCAGATCAGTTGTGGCCGTACGAGAGGAGATTACGGGTTTGGTTAGGAGCCGCTTGTTTGCTGCTTCTTCGTTCAGAGGAGCTCATCGTCACACCTCCTTGCTTCGTCACTGGGGTTTTGAGACTTAGTTTCTTCTTTGTTCCCTTAGTTGTACTTTGGATGCTTTTTGTATGGACTTTGTCTGGACCTCCTTTGACGTTGTTTCATATTTGTAGGCTTCAGCTGTGTCCTGGGGTATGCCCCTTGTAGCTTGGACTAATTTTTTTTTCATCTATAAATTTCGCTGACTTACCAAAAAAAAAAAGGTTTGGTCTGTTCTAAAATTGAATTTTTCAATCTGGTCAAATGTTAGACTATCATTTCAAATTTTAATTGCTCGCTAATTCAAATACAAACTAAACCAACCTAACGACCAACGGACATAATAATCCTTATGATCTAGAGTTGTACTGAATTTTGTGATCTGGCCTGGTCACAATCCGGAATGGCATTACAACAATTTAAATATGCTCATTAATTTAAACTCTTATCTTCATAGGTTCTGTGTAATTTATATTGGGCCATTCAATTATGGGAGTTCAAGATATTTTCGATAATGTCGACGATTCGTGTTTCTCATAACTACAGACAGGGTACCTTTAACAAAATTATTTATCGCTGGTAGGTCATGCTAGGTCAATTTTAGGCTTCTTTTGTCTAGGGGTAAAAAGACATTTACGAATTGATTTTCCAAGCAAAGTTTTTTAGCCAGTGTGTGAAAATGATTTCCCTATAAAAGAGGGGAAGCCATCATTTCAAATGGAATAAAAGCTCAAAATTAGGCATCGGTTTAATTCACATCAAAATGAACTACATGAGATCACTGATCATTGAAGTTAATAGTTTCGGACAAAGATTGAACTGAAGAATGACCAATGAGATTCATTTTGGTCCTAATTATGGGGTTTGATCCAATTTTCTTTCTTGACTGATAATTTTATAGCTTGAAGTTCTTCATTACTTTGCGTCTGAATAGAGGTAGAACAAAAAATCAATAAGGATTCGAATCAAGGATGGAGGATCAAATTGAATAACAATTAGTTCGATCAACTCATAGAGTAAACACACAAATTTGATACGAGTTTATAGTTTGATTAACACCTACAATTATACTGGTGGTCTTCAATGTGAAATTCCTAAATTTTTTACCTAGCTCGAAACTCACTGTTTAAAGTAGCTCAGATATCCATTGTTAAACCCGAACTAGACCAAATCAAAGATCGAAGAATCAATTTTAGTATACAAGTTTGGTCCAGCCTTAACCAAATAAGTACTCTAGTTCAAGTTTTATCTGAAACCAATATTTATCATAGGGTTAATTACGCCACTAGTCCCTGTCATTTCACTATTGCGTTAATTTAATAGCTTTTTTTTTTTTTTTTTTTTTTTTATAACTGACCCACGTGGGATTTTATTAAGAAGGAAAAGAGGTACAATTTACAATTCAGTCAAGATATTTTAAGCTACAAACGATCCCAACAACACAAAAAAACACCCAAACACCCCACACCAAAACAGCAAAAACGCCCAAAAAACACCCCAAAATGCCCAAAAACACATGAAAACACCCCAAAAACACCAACGAAACACCCCAACACCAACACCAAAAACATACCAACAACACACCTGAAAAACACCCAAAGACACCCAAGAACATGAATGTGCAAACAATCTCAAGACAAGAAGGAGAAAAGACACCAATCAAATCCCAGTGGAGACATCAACCCGATCCCAGCCCATTCTAACGGGGACCATTTATAGGGAAGAGCACTGCAAGGCTGCGGATGCAGATAAGGCGATCAGCGGCAGGGGAGGGCGACCGGAGGCATAATCAAGCAATAAGGCGCAGGAACACAAAGACCCAAGGCAAAAGGATCGAGGGGACGGGACCACAACCCCAGAGACACACCTCACAGCACCAACACCAAACCCGAAGAGGCCCCATTCCCCAAGTCCCAACACTCGACCGACCCAAGCCCACAACCCATAACCCAGACAACACCAACCCGGATTCACGAACCCAGGCCTCAAACCACGAAAGCCCATCATCAGCCAAGACCAAAAACAAAGATGTGATAGACAGGGAAGCAACATCAAAAAAGGGCGAGGGAGCAAAATGTAAACCCGAACCTAACCCCGTAGCTCAGCAAACCATCTCCTGAGGAGGACCACAACGGAGGGGAGAATACCCCAAACAAATGTAGTCCCGAGCAGGTCGGAGAGAAACCCAAAGAGAGCGAAGACTCAAGAAACGGACCCGTTCTCACCTCACAAACATCAACGAACGAATGCTTTCGAGGCCTCACCAAGCAAAGCATCAGTGGGGGAAAAGCCGGCGGCGCAAGAAGGAGAGCGTTGATGACGCAGGGATTCGGTGGAGGAGAGTTAAGCATCTGGGAGGCACGGCGGTGAAAGATCCATAGTGGAAAGGACACGGCGTGAGCATAAGCGAGATCCCTTACTCAACCCGACCCATCACCCAAGTCTCCGTGCCCGACCCTTCACCCAACACCCAAACCCAGACCCCACAACACCCGAACAACCACAGCCAAGAGCGACCGGCGATGCCATCGAAGAGCCCACCAACGACAGGCCGAAAAGGAGGAAGATACCACCGGCAAAAGCAACCGGCGGTGAGGGGAGGGGGGGAGACCGGCGAATTTAGGGCTAGGGTTTTTTTTTCAAAGGAAGGGGAAGCGGTTGTCATGGGGGAGTGAAATCTGCGTTTATGATAAATTAATGCTAGTTTATGATAAATTTAAACATACACAATTGATGTTGTTTCAATCATTAAAATTAATGCTAGTTTATGATAAATTTCACCAAGTCTTTTAGACTTAGCTGGCATACATGAGATCCACATTTTGTCCAAGTGGAGTTCCAATCTAAAACCAATTGGCATTAAGTGGAGTAACCCACTAGGCACATATATTGATCATTTTACTCACAACCTCAATATGGAATTCTTACATTAGTCACTCGTGGAGTCCTCAACATTCCTCACATTTAGCCTATTTCAAATGCACCCTTGCCTTCTCTGGTCCATTCAGATCAAATATTGGAGAAAGGCACTCGATGCAACAAATTCAAATACATCCCCCATTTCAAGGAACAATGTGTCGAACATGAGCTCAAAATCAACCGCTCCCTCTTATACCATGTTAAATTTGACCGGGCCTTTGGGCCCAACCCATAGAGTTTGCAAATACAAGGTCCATGTACGAGCTCATGTGATGTTGCATCCTGAAACCAATATGCATCAAGTGGAGTAACCCACTAGGCTTATATATTGGTTTCTTGACTCTCACAACTCCAATGTAGAATTCTTACATGAGTCACATGTGTAGTACTCAAGAGTTTATGATTAAAATTGTATGGTTAGTTAGAATTTACATATGCTTTCCACATCAAAAAATTTGCATCTAATTGAAATCATAACAATTTAGTCAAAAGTTAACAATACCATTAAAATTGCATTTGATTGGAACAATTTTTCAATTGTACAAGGATTAAATTGACACATGTAAAAGTCACATACTAAATTGACATAATGGACAAAGTGCATTGACTAATGTTGTAAATAACCCTTTATCATATTAGAGATGTTAACTACTCTAAATTTGCATTAAACTTGAAGCAAAATCAATCAAAGTACAAACCAAAGAAACACTACAACATAAATGGGCTAACCCAACAGTCAAAAAGTGTTGTATATTTACAAATAACCGTTGCATTATGTCTAAGGCGACAATTGCATGACCGTTACATTAGGTCGCGTTGCCTATGGAATAGGCAACGCTTTTTCAACAATAGGCAACAGTTCCAAAATTTTAACAAATAGGCAACGGTTTTTGGCAACGCTTCTAGGCAACGATTACAAAAGTGTTGCCTATACTAGGCAACACACAAAATTTGTTGCCTTCCATGGGCAACACACTATAAATCGTAGCTTTACTTAGGCAATGAATCATAGACTGTTGCCTATAACATATAGGGCACTGATAAGAAACCATTACCTTTCATGGACAACGAAACCAAGCCGTTGCCTATGGCGTATTGGGTAGCATAAGAATTTTCACATATTATGATATGCTAGGAAAGAATCAAAACCGCAAATGCAACCAAATGTAATGATTGCAATTCCATCGACTAATACATTAATCAAACACTTATACATTACTGAATTCATATATTTAAAATTCCAAGAAGTAACAACTTAATATTCAAATACAAGAAATAGTCATAACTGCCATATTCATAATACAAATGTTCATTCGTGAGGCATCCTGCCCTTTAACATTGTTCTCAAAAGCTAAATATGTCCATCCATTTCTTCATCGTCATGTTCTTTGTCCTCATGCTGATTGCATGCCCTACAACATAACAAAAATTCCAAATTAAGCAATTTCAAACACATAATCCAAGCCACTACATAAAGAAAATTAATGAATGTATTAAAATGGGTTTTACATGGTCACAACCCTTGAGACCGTAAGACAACCATGGACCCCAATTTGATTTAATGATGTGAACCTACGTCTAGTATTTAGGGTAGAAATTTAGAAATTGCTCCACTCGACACCAAATTTTAGCTGAACGTTATGCTGACATTCCAAACTTTTTTGCAGTTGAATCATAATAAGATTTTGAATTCCAAAACATTTAAGATTTGATTTAGACTGAGGATGATTCCAATCCATCACAACAAAATTACACCTTGTAGATAATGTCTTGACGAAGAGGCTTGCCATACTTCTCGTCCCTCCAGCTTTTAGAAAATAAACTATGTGAAGGAAAGTCTAGATTTATACGTAATGCAAACATAGCCCCAAGGGGCAATGTAATTGTGATGTTTTCAACATGAGAGAGATCATGGAACAAGTTTCAATCTCAACATATAGTTTGGGGCTCCAGAGTCTATAATCCAAAAAACACTAGTCGTTACCCAACTTGAAAAGTGGGTGTTCTATTTCTACAAAAAAATTATGAACTATTTGTACTTAAGATGTTTAAATTGGTAGATTAGAGGAAGAACCTAGAGCTAAAGATTTAAAAGGATAGTTTTGTATTATTGATTGGGAGTTGAGGTAATGCCAGTAACTGCTTGCATTGTTCTGATGTTAACTGAGGTGCAGAAAAAAAAAGGAATGTGTGATGTTTTTGGTGGTTGCGTTGTCAGAGAGCTAATTTACTAAGTTATTCCTTATCTCGATCTTGAGATATCCCAATAGTTGTTTGCACTTCTCTTTAACTGAGTAAAAACAATGCACTTGGTTCAAAACTAAAGAAAAATGGAGAATTATTTTGCACACTGTAGAGTGTAGGAAATCATCGACCTACATATACTCTATTAAGAGGGCAATTTTCTGCATTATCTTGAGTAAACCAAATATGAGCATACAAAGAACAGCCATATTATACTTTTTCTCTAACTTATCATCAAGCCACAGGTAAATGATGTAGCAATAATCCTTATTATCCTCTTTTGATGAGAAAAGACATTTGACAAATGAACCTCCAACAACACTAATGTTAAACTGTTCCCTTTAACTTTTATATTTCGTCCTTCACTCTACGAAGAACTGGTCTTATTTGCAGCATAGAGTCCAACTATGATAAAGAGAACATCAAAATAAAAATAGATTTGCCAGCTTGCATTTACAAAAAAACATACTACCGCATTTGCATTCATTAAAGACTTCCAAAAGAATTAACATCTTTCACCATTAGAAATGCAAAGAATTTAAACTTCCCAGCACCGCAAGTTTGAAACCCAATACTTATAAGACTCCAAAATGCAAGTCACCACTTCATTTATTGTGCCATCTTAAATTCAATCTCCCCATTAATTTTAGTTCCCTATTATTTTCTACATGGAAGTTCCATAGAAGAATATCCTCCAATGAGCCCAATATAAATCACTCAATGGTAAATACAAATGACAACAAATACCTTGTATTACTCAACACTTTAGGTAAACCCATTGTATATAGCAGAATTGAAATCACTTCATGAAACCCTTGGAAATTACTCTCCTTGGAAAAATAATAATGACAAAATCACAGGATAAATAAAGAGAAGAAAAACTACCGCAATATTTTAAATTGATAGTTCAATAACTTTCCCACAACTATATTCGTCGTACACTATACCGCTTCAGTGGGTACTGTAATTGGAAAATAATGTTTACATTAAGCTATGAACAAGACAATTATTTTTACATTCTATATTTGCCATAAAAAAAATACTTTCTGCTGATATATATTATTTGTTGAAAGATAACTTTTCAAATGGGTTCCTCATTCGCTATTAAATTTTATAATTGTAATCTCTAATAATAGCCCCAAAACTACATCAAATGATCTTTCATTCCATCATGTAGCTTAATTTGGAGCGGTAATGCAGCAAACCCTCCCATAATGTAGCATTAAAATAGTAAAGCTACAACCATCCACTAAGGAACTAATAGATAGTTCATAGTGCAAACCTTTCAACCATTGCACACTAAAATGACTCCCTCATTACTTGGATGAAACAAACTAAAAATCAAAGTCAAAACTTTCTCAAAACAATTACAATGTCTTATAATAAATTTAACATTTCCTTAGCCATTATATGAAATCAAAATTCAAATTAATTTGGGCAATAAATCTTAATTTCCTATGAAACCGAAACAAAACCCAAAAAACATCTCTCTTTTCGTAATTTCCTTTTACTTTCATTTCTTTTTCCTTCTCTTCGCTTTTTCATTTTTCTGAATATTTTCTTTTCTCTTTTTTCTTTATTTTCAAATTTTATAGATATTATTTTGATATTAAAAGAAAACAAAAAGTACAATTGGGATTCTATTCACAGATCATGTATAACGTTGCTACTTTCACTGTAAAGTTAGTAAAATCGAATCATTTGGCTGAAAACCCAAGCTACATATCATAAAATATACATATGCCATATGCTCTGCTTTGAGCTGAACGTACAACAAGCATTGATTATACAAAGTTGCATTTATACATCTGTAGGTAGTTTTTCATTGTGCTGTTGGGAATATTATTCATCATCAGTAACCATCAATTTTTTTATCAGTTTTTATCTATAATTTTTAATTTTAGACAATAGAAAATAAGAAATTAAGCATAAGAACTTACTCTAGATATAACTAATAAAAGTACGCATACAAACTAGCATTAAACTTGCCATACTTTAATGCGAGGTGGTAATTTTAATGCCGCCATTAGTCTGTTGGCCAGAATGATTGACGTTGTTGCCACTGTTGAACGTGCACCCACTTAGGTCGAGACCACCAGTTGATGGTTTAGGCACATAAGGGTATGCAGTAGCAGGAGACTCTTCATGGGCGACGGGTGGAGAAGAACATGGCGGCGGTAGTGGTGTCGGAAAACCACCGTATTGAGATGTCGGAATGGAAGAACTGGCGTTGACTGGAGGTGGAGGAGGTGGTGGCAGGGGAATGTGGGCTTGGTGGGCCTCAGTGGTCGGTTGTGAAACCGGGGCGCAATCGTTAATACCCTTGGGTCGTCGATTTTTTGTCCACCACATGATGGAAAATGTTTTGGCCTAGCTAATGTTTCTCCTTTTGTATGGTGATTTTCTATCTAATTCTAGTTTGAGATTGGGTAGTGTTTATAGGAGAATAGGGTGCCCTTATATAAGGCATGGAACAACCATATGTGTACCCTATAAACTCTTTAAATTAATAGCCGTAGGATCACCTAAAATCTATTAATTTAATTTTCTCAGCTTAACAATAAACATATTATGTTGAGTTACTCATCAAGGTTGAATGAATTCGATTTATCACATCAATTGGCCAAGTTAAGATTCAAGATATTATAAAATTCAAAGTATTATCTATACATTTAACAAATTAAGAGTTCATTGAATTATATTACGTACCTTTTAGTTAATTTTCACTTTACAAAATATTTAGTATCTATATGTTGGAATATTGGGATAGTGTGATTCAATTTTGCCCATCTTGTATTTTATCCCAATCCCAAATTGGAAAAATAGTGAAGGGATTTCTAGTTTATATATCCCTCTCCTTATACTTGGTAAAGTATTGTAGGTCTAGAGTGGGTTTTGTGAACCGTGCACCCGTGCCCGCATCTCGATGCAATGTGGAGTTTTTCTAACCCGGACTTTTGTTTTATAGACACTTTTTTTTTTTTTTTTTTTGGATATCAACATTCTAATATCCTGAATTTTTTGAAAATAATAAAAAAGACCTTGACCTTGACCTTTTTGAATTATTAAAAAGGTCCCTTAGATTTTGTCCTATTAATAAAAAGGTCCCTCTTCAGCATGATGACGCCATTTTTCATCGATAGAGCTGAACATAGCAACTGCTTTTTATTAATGCAACAATAAGATGCCTAAAGTACGCTTTAACATATTTATTCTTACTTTATAAGTACAAAATTTGAAATGTTTTACTATGTAAAAGCTATCTATTTTCGCTTAGTTTGTGTCAAAATATGGTTATTAAAGAGTACCTTTGTGATTTTACAGCATCATAGTTAAAGACGCAGCTGTCACGTCAGTTTTTCGACTAAAAATAACATTATCACATTAGAGAGGGACCTTTTTTTTATTAATGTAATAAAAACTTAGAGGGATTTTTATTAATAAGGAAAAACAGAGAGGCCTTTTTAATAATTCAAAAGATCATGGTCATTTTTATTATTTATAAAAACATAGGGGTACTAAAATGTAATAACCTTTTTTTTTGTTAACAAACTCCAGGAGAGTTCTTGGGTCCATGCTCGAGGCTATTATGCTTGAGCTCGAGGGACCTTTTTTCTCCGACCTCAAGGCCATTTAGTCCGAGCTCTTGTCTGTTGGTCTAGAACCAAGCTCGAGGCTTTTAGCATGAGCTCGAATACGCATTTTAATCGCGTAACTGCCCACTTCTTTCCATAACCGTTATTACTGTGTTAACCCTAGGAATTGGGGTGCCTAACGATCCCGTTTGTATCATAGCGGAGGCATAAACAACCTAGGGCAGTGGTGAACTCTACGGCACGGGGACTTCCTTCGGCTCATTCTTTCCTGTCTGAATCTTTTATATTAAGTTGTTTAATTATCTTGTCTTAAGTGAAGTTCGAGTAATACAAGGTTTATTGAGTTCAGCTTTGTCATCATGTTGTTCTTATATTGTCCGCTCCTATCTCGAGTTATTTTTTGTATCTCGAATTTGAGAATTTGGTTGCTCTTTTGCCTATATTTTCCAACACTATAAATTACATGTACATGATTATATGGACATTACAAATTTAGTACATTGATCCAATTCAGGACTAAGTTTTTTTTTTTTTTTTTTTTCATTTGAATGAGATTACTAATTTACCAAGTATTAACTTAATGATGTTCTACTCTTTTAATTTAGGTATATAATTTAGGCGTCAAATGATATAGTAAACTATCACTAAATTACAAAATACAATGTTAAATTAGTTAATTATAATAAATCATTTATTTTATGTTTTGCATATTAGATAAACAAATTAAATAGTTCGTTGCGTGACTGTTACGAGGCTCGAAAGCAGACTAGCCCACGGTTTAGTTAATCCAAATTCTAACTATTACCAAAAAATTGATTACTTAACACTTTTGGGTATATGGCTAATTTTGTTTGATTACATCAATTAACTTATAACTGATTAAACGTTGTAAGTAACTTTTAAACGATATGCGAAAAAATATTTAGCGAACTACATGACAATGGAATAATTTTAATTATAAATAATTAAGCTTAAATAAGTAAATAAATTTTTATCCTAAAATATGGTAGTTCTTTGATCAGTTTTATGGGTATGACTTGAGTATCGATTTTTCATATGTAAGAGATTTACATATTATTTATTAGAAAAGAAATATATTGATAGTAAGGATTAGATAGTAAAGTACAAAATTATTTTGAGCCTTTCTTTATCAACTTAAGCTTTTGAGATGATAGGTTTCCTGATAAGGTATCAGGGCCTTGTTGATCAAAAGGTAACAGGTTCAAATCTAATAGATCCGAGTTCTAATATTAAAATAATTTAAGCACAAAGGTACCATTCCCAGCGCATGCTAAAGTATAAAATTATTCGCGGACCTTTCCCAATCAGCTTAAACTTTTGGAATAGTTAATTTCTTGACAAGTATGACGAAGCTAAATTAAGCAAGCTAAAGTAATTAATTAACCACATTTTCAGTTCACTACGGGATACTTTGGTTATTGTTTTTATTTTTTTTTTTTTTTTTTTTTTTTTTTTTTTTTTTTTGCACCATAGTCGAAAGTAGACCTGCTTAGAAGTTAAGCAAGTTAGCCCCCCCCCCCCCCCCCCCCCCCCCCCGGAATAGAACAATGCTTTTTCACTTTATACTAGACAAGGAAAAATAGGTGAGTCAAGTCCAAAAATGTTAAAATGGTATTGAGAGGGGAAAAAAAAAAAAAAAAAAAAAGAGATTAACGCAAATATATTAGAATGAAAAGAATTTCAACAAAAATAATAACCGAAAGAAATTGAAAAAGAAATGAAGTGACAAGAAATTTTATTTTCTTTCCTTTATTTATCTGTCAAGGAAAATTTAATTAAAATAATGTAAAAGAAGTGTGGAATTGTGATGTTGGAAAAAATAAAGGGAAGAATAATTAGAATTTATTTGAAAAGACGAAGATTGTTGTTGTACCATGGAGTTTACCACTACCCTAAACTCGTTTATGTCCCCGCACCGGTACAATGGGACCAAATGACACTTCAATCCCCATGGTTAAATCAATGCCTGAAACACCCGTATACTCGAGAGTTATCTGTTAGATTTGTTGAAACAAAGCTTGAAACTTACAAAACTCCATGATTGAACGAAGAGGAGAAGCACGGTGAGAGAAAAGAAAGTATTGAATCTTGAATTGATCAAAAAGTGGAACGTACAGATGCTTCTAGACTCGCTTTATGTACAAGGGCAAGCAACTAACCACTATGGTTAGAACTTAACTAGAGTCAAAAATATACATTTAAAATACAAATATAATAAAATACATATACAACTCTAATATCCCCCCTCAAGTGGGAGTGTAAATATTACACACTCCCAACTTGGGCAAAACAGGAACGAATTTTGTGGAGGGTAACGGCTTGGTGAGCATATCAGCCAGTTGAAGATCTGAACGTATATGAATGACTTTGACAATTCCTCCTTCAACCTTCTCTCGAACAAAAGAACAATCTATTGCAAAATGTTTACTTTTCTCATGAAGACCTAGATTGTCTGCTAAAAAGATTGCAGACTTGTTATCACAGAAAATTAAAGGTGGTTGATGATGCTCAATGTGTAAATCTTTAAGAAGAAACTTTAACCATAATATTTCACAAATTACCGCAGCTAAACCTCTATACTCTGCCTCGGTTGAAGACCGCGAGACAGTATGTTGTTTCTTGGATTTCCATGACACTAGAGAATTTCCAAAAAAGATAGTATAACTTGCAATGGAGTGTCTCGAATCTGGACAGTTACCCCAATCTGCATCTGCAACGGCTTTCAGATGCAGTGATGAATTTGTAGAATAGAAAATGCCTTGACCTGGAGCGTTCTTCAAATACCTCAAAACTCCATTTGCTGCCTGCATATGAGAAATGCGAGGCTGTGCTACAAATTGGCTTAGCTTATGCACACTGTATGTTATATCAGGCCTTGTTACTGTTATGTATAACAATTTTCCAATCAACCTTCTATAACTGGTAGGATCTGAAAGTAAATCACCTTCATCTTTGGTGAGCTTGATATTCGGATCCATGGGTGAAATGGCTGGTTTACAACCAAGCAATCCCGCAGATTCAAGTAATTTTAAAGCATATTATCTCTGACTTATTGTGATTCCCGTGTTGTTTCTTGCAATTTCAAGTCCAAGGAAATATTTGAGAGACCCCAAATCTTTCAACTTGAACTGTTGGTTCAAATGTGTCTTTAAGAGTTCAGCTGCACTTATATTGTCACTAGCGATTATTATGTCATCGACATAAACAACCATCACAATAAAGGCATCTTTGGTCCGTCTAGTAAACAAGCTACAGTCAGATGACCCCTTTGTAAAGCCTAAATCGATTAAAGCACTTGAAAACTTTGCAAACCACTGTCTACTTGCCTGTTTCAGACCATAAAGGCTTTTATGTAGCTTACATACAAGAGGAGCTAAGACTGATTGCTTAGTTTCATGAAGAATAAAGCCAGGAGGAAGACTCATGTATACTTCTTCTTCGAGATCTCCATGAAGAAACGCATTATTGACATCAAGTTGCAGTAAATGCCAGCCTTTAATTGCTGCTACCGCTAAAATAGTCTTGATTGTGTTCAGCTTTGCTACAGGGGAAAAAGTATCTAAGAAATCTATTCCCTCTTGCTGCATATAGCCTTTAGCTACAAGCCTGGCTTTGTATCTTTCAATGGACCCATCAAACTTAAGTTTAATTTTATAAACCCATTTACATCCTATGGGCCTTTTGTTGGGCGGCGAAGGTACTATAGTCCAAGTGTCATTGCACTGAAGAGTCTCTATCTCAGAAGCCATAGCTGCTCTCCATTCAGGATATTTTATAGCTTGGTGATAGTAGAGAGCTCCCCATTGATAGATAAAGATAAGGTTAAATTCTTGTAATGATCTGACAACTTATCATAAGCTAGCACTCTGGACAAGTCATGTGCTGTAGGAACAATAGACCTTCCATTCAGAATACCCTGGTTATGTTGGACCAGGCTATAATGGTAATCCCTTAAGTAACTAGGTGCTCTATGAGCCCTTTGGGACCTCCTTATTGGAGGAATGAGATTGTTGTTAGTGTCCAAGTCCTCTGCTATACCCTCAGAAGAATGTTCAATCTCATCTTCTTCATAACTATCTGTCACCTCAGGCTCATTTGGTTCAGGAAGTTCTTCTGCGTTAAAAGTCACAGAATCCTCAATAAGCATCCTTGGTAACACAGCATCCTCAAAAGGATCAGGATAGGGGCCATGATTCTTGAATGGAAAAACCTTTTCATGAAATACAACATCTCTAGAAACAAAGACACTTTTAGTTTGCAAATCAAATAGTCTGTAACCTTTAATACCAAAGGGATAACCTAAGAAAATTGCTGCTCTGGCTCTAGGTTCAAACTTATGTTTGTGGCCCTTAATGTTTGAAGCAAAACACAAACAACCAAAGGACCTAAGATGCAAATAAGAGGGCTTCGTGTTGTAGAGAATTTCAAAAGGACATTTATTCTTAAGTAAAGGTGAGGGAAGCCTATTAATAAGATAGGCTGCTGTGAGGACACAATCTGCCCAGAAATATAATGGCAAATTAGCTTGAAAACGAAGGGCACGAGCAACTGACTGCAAGTGCTGGTGCTTCCTCTCCACAATAGAGTTTTGTTGTGGAGTCCCCACACATGCCAGTTGATGTATGACACCTTTATTTTTGTAAAAATAAGTTAGGACAAATTCTTGCCCATTATCACTGCGCAAGCACTTGATATTGACATTAAATTGGTTTTATACAAGTGCATAGAAACTTGGAATTATAGAAGAGACCTCATATTTATTTTTCATCATGTATACCCAAGTAGTACGGCTACAGTCATCCACAATAGTGAGGAAAAACCTATGCCCAAGCAAAGACTCCACATGAAATGGACCCCATATATCACAATGTATCATATCAAAAATTCTAGAAGAAAGGTGATTACTTGACACAAATGGAAGCCTCTTTTGCTCTGCCAAAGGAAAAATCATACAAGGATGTTTATTCTTATTACAAGAAGAATTAGTAAAGCCAAGAATGCCTAGTTTGGAATCAGAAGGGTGGCCAAGTCTGTTATGCCACAAATCATGAGTATCTGACTTGTTTACACCAACTGTTGAACCAAGAGAAGACAAGGTAGTAGAGGTAATGGGTTCTGCTCCTGCAACCAGTACATAAATATCTCCTACCCTTTTACCCACTCCAATCTTTTTCGATTGAATGAGGTCCTGAATGCAGCAAGAGTTGTGTGAGAAGACACAAATATAATTTTTTCTTTCAAGAAGCTTCGCAAAAGATATTAGAATATAATGGAAAACAGGGGCATAAAGCACATTATGCAAGGCAAAACCAGGAGCAACTTGCACTTAACCTATATGACTAACAGGAGCATGAGCACCATTAGGCAATTGTATATTAAATTCAATGCAGGGCCTTAGACTATGAAACTGATTTTTAAAACCACATATATGATGTGTAGCACCAGAATCAATTATCCAAGTATGTTGATTGGCAAGAACAGACTCATAGGCATGCATAGCAAGTGAACTGGAGCAAAAGGGAAGAGTGATACCAGACATAACAAAGGAAGCATTAACACCTGGTGAAGGATCTTGGTTACCAGAAAGTGATGGCTGACTCCCTGCCTCCAATTGGGAACTTAAAATTGACAAGAGCTGGTGACATTGCTCTGTTGTAAAGGAGACAAATGCACCTTGCTGTGAATCATCAAGAATACTTGTCTCGGCAACAACAATGTTAGCCTTGGGAACAAATTGATCCTTATTTTTCCCTTCATAACCGGGGGGTAGCCATGTAACTTGTAACACTTGTCAACTGTATGACCTGTGATGCCACAATGTGTGCACACAGGCCTTTCTCTTTTGAAAAACTTGTTTTGGCTCTTTCCCTCAGAAACCTTCCCTGGCATTGCCATTAGTTCAGAAGAGGCTAAGGAAGTCTTATTACTAACTTCCCTATGTTTTTCCTGCTGTACTATTTTTGAAAAAACCTTGTTTATACTAGGAAAAGAGTCGGTTGAGAGAATTTGCTCTCGCAAAGAATTATGACTATCGTCCAAACCCATTAAAAAACTCATTATTAGTTCTTTCTGTTGCAAATCTTGGACTGCCTTTGCAAAATTGCACTGGCATAGTCCACAAGTACATTCAGGCAAGACATTGTAGGCTGAGAGTTCCTCCCATAACGCCTTAACCTTGCCAAAATATGTGATAATACTCAGGTTTTCTTGTTTTAGTGTTGACAACGCCCTTTTTAATTCAAAGATTCTGGGATCGCTGTTTTGGGAAAACCTTTCTTTAACATCGTCCCATAACTCCTTAGCTATTCTACCATAAATGATGGTAGAACCAATTTCCTTTGATACCGAGTTTAAATTCCAAGAGAAAATCATAGAATCGCATCTAGACCATTTTTCAAAAAGGGCATCACTCGATTGGGGCTGTGAAATTTTACCTGTCACAAACCCTAATTTGTTCTTAGCACGTAAGGCTACTGTCATAGATTTTAGCCAAGTATTGAAATTTCCTAGCCCTACAAGAACTTGTGTGACCAACATAGAACCCGGATTTTCGGAGTTACTCAAGAAATATGGAGAGGAAGCAACCTCATCACTCGGAACACGAGTACTGGTCTGCGAATAGCTGGTACTGACTTCACTGTCCTGACCTGCCATCATGCAGAAGCGAAGAAGTACCAAACAGCGAAAACTAGGGTTTTTCGGCAAGAACGAAGAATAAACAGTTCTTGTACAACAAAAAACTAGAAATCAGCAAAATCGGAAGCATGCAAGGAGGCCTTGCTCTGATACCATGTTAGATTTGTTGAAACACAGCTTGAAACTTGCAAAACTCCATGATTGAACGAAGAGGAAAAGCACAGCGAGAGAAAAGAAAGTATTGAATCTTGAATTGATCAAAAAGTGGAACGTACAGATGCTTCTAGACTTGCTTTATGTACAAGGGCAAGTAACTAACCACTATGGTTAGAACTTAACTAGAGTCAAAAATATACTTGTAAAATGCAAATATAATAAAATACATATACAACTCTAATATTATCGGGCTAGAATTAGCCCCAAACATTACTCAGTCATACAAGGGGAGAAATAGAGATAGAAAATTATGATGCATCTCTTAACAAGGAAGAGATAGACTTATATAGGCTTCAATAAGCCTTTTCTAACCACTATGTGTTAATGGAGGCATTCAATGCCGATCATCAATAGGCCCAATTCAATGCTTACAACGGTCAAAAACGGTAACAAACGGTCATAAAATAAAAACACCGGGTCACCAATGTTTATATGGAACAAATTTCTCACACTAAAATTGGAGCATTCAACAACCCCCACATAATGTAATTTGGGATTTAGAGGAAAAGAATAACCGAGCAAAGAAAATCACACTTGACAGTGACAATGCCTTTTGGACTTGAATCGATACCTAGTGAGTACATATGTCTCACAACCTTACAAGATGAACTAAGTCTTGAACCTAAAAGGTTATTGTAAAGAACATACACTCCCACTTCATATATCTTCAGTATCGAGATGTATTTTGCTAATAGGACTTGTAAGGCCCCTTACAACAACCACAAACCTTGGTTCTTGGGAACGCTATAAAGTGTAAGCACATACTCTTGACAGAAGATGACTAACAACTCCACTTCCCGGTAGTTGAGTCCATTGGGGGTGCTGTCTCACATCACCATTACAGGCTATGGACATCAGTAAAAGCACATAGCTTATCCTCAACATCATGGCAGATCGGTTTGTCCGTCAAGTGTGTTGTTCACACCACCACAATAGGCTATGGACAACATTAAGAGAGACATTTAGGTTTTCGCAATGAGCTGTTAAACAATCAGCTCCATAGCCTACCAACTGACTATAATGCAAATAGTGGAGCACACATCATGTCAATAAAATCACATCTCTAGTTCAAGTACGCAACAGTGTACATAAACGGTATACACAATTGGCAAAATAGTAATATACCGCACATTATGATTTTTTCAAACATTATCACAATATATCATCTGCCGCTTAGAATATATAGTTACATGACACCTAAAGTGATAACAATATTTTTTTAGCTCAACTTAGTCAAAACCAATTAGGTCATACAAAATTGTAATCCACCCTATGCCTATCATAGCACAAAGAAAACCCTAAATTATACCATGGCTCAAGGTGTTTCACATAGTTGCAAGGTCTTTGGGCCCAAGCATTAATGTCATCAGGCTACCCATTTTATTGTCGAATGAGCAACAAAAGCGGGAGACCTGGCATTCAATGGCAATCATCAATAGGCACAATTCAATGCTTACAATGGTAAAAAATGTTAATGAAAGGTTATAAAATAAAAACACCGGGTTACCAATGTTCATATGGAACAAATGTTTCACTCTAAAATTGGAGAATATCCAACATGTGATTTTTTGTAATATAATTGTCCAAGTTTAAAATTTTTTGGCTAAAATTAAGTACAAAAAATTAACAATGTACCTAGAGATACTTAGTTACTAATTGGACTAAAAAATCAACCAAATGGGCTGTGATGTAGCTAAGGTATTATCCTTAATTTGGACCTTTACCACTTTTACATACGGTTGTCGAGTATTAAAATATTGGTCCAATCCAAGCTAAAATCGATCATGATTGAGTCTGAGTTTGAACTAATAAGAACATTTAAATGTTAAAATGACAGTCTAGATAAAAGACAAATCAAATTCAAATGTTAGTTTAATAATCAATAATATCGATTATTGTGGGGTCTAATCCTTGACCAGGTTCAGTCCACGTTCGAGTTTGTGGACATATTCTAAAATTTAATTGATCAAAAAGTTCTATTTAAGTATGCATTGAAGTTATTATTGTGCAAATGGATCTAATCGTGACGAATTAACTTAATGGCAAAGTTTTCATTTTAGCATGGCAAGATTAATCCATAGCTTCTTTAGTTATAGGAGAGTAGAAATATAAGATCTCAGTGGCAAATAATTATTTTTCCTCAATTTTCACACAAAAATTGGGAAAAAAAAAATGGAACTCTAAGACCTAAATTAAGTTCTCCCTCCGTCTTTTTCTCCAAATTTTCCTCCTTATCTAAACACAAGTAATTACTTTTGACTTAATTTTTTTGTTTCCATTCGACCATATTTTCCAGAATCCACTTAGAGCTATAGGCATACAAGATGCTACAAGTAAAAAGTTAGTTTTGCAGTAAACTTATGACCAATGCGCGTAACAATCCCCCCCCCCCCCCCCCCCCCCCCCCACAAAACAAAAACAAAAAAAAAAAAAAAAAACACACACACACACACACACAATGAAACATATATTGTAAAATATTGGATATTTTTTGGATACAATTTTATGTTCGAGTTTGGATATTATTAAATATCCTAAAAAAATTAAAAATTATATAAAAGATATTTATATACAAGCGCGCGCACACGCACGCACACACACACACACACACACACACACACATATATATATATATATATATGTGTGTGTGTGTGTGTGTGTGTGTGTGTGTGTGTGTACATAAATATGACACGCGTACTATACATGTCATACTTTAGCGTGACTCATCAATTTATGTATGTATGCTTATATAAGAACACGGCGAGGCAAAATGAAGTAAGAAAGCAAAATGAATAAAAAAGCTGCAGTGAGAGAAATGAGTGAGAATTGATGAAAGAGTTGAGAATTGAGAGGAAAAATAATATTAATAAAATATTGAGATATTTATTCTTTGGTTCTCTAGTTCTTATACAAAATATTTCTATTTTCCTTCAAGGTTATCTGTGTTTGTCTTTTTATTATCTTCCTCTAGAGTATAATATCTCTATAGTTTTATAACAACTTATATATATATATATATATATATATGTTGGTGTAAACCCCCAAAATTGTCGGGAACTGGGTGACCAAACATTGTTGAATTAAACACTTGCAATTCGCAAGTAACGGGTATCAAATTGATCTACAGGTTTCGAGGTGTGATGTCACTTTCCTTAAAACTTATTTGAACGTATAAAATAGTCTCAAGGATACAACGATAACCTAATGTCAATAGAGTGAGCGTATGTAAAGGGAGGTAAGGAGAGATGTAGGAGAATGACGTTTTTCAAGAACAATGAACAAGTTCTTTCAAATCAATTGATTCATCTATTATCAAAGACATTAGGGGAATATATATATATATATATATAAGACTTTGTGAAAGAAAACGCCCCAAATTATGCCTCAAAGAAAAGGCGCAAAAGGCTGGTAGTTAACGCACGAAAATCCTTTGAAAACGGCACCTGTGTGTCGATACACAGTTCTGCAGAGATGTTTCTAGCCGTGTGTGTTGACACACACCTCTGTAGCCCTGTTCTGTAAGAATGTGTGTCGACACACCAGCCCTGTGCATTGACACACATCCCAACACACATGAAAACACATCGAACAAATTTTGGGACTAACTTTAAATGCTTTATTCACAATTCTTATAGCATTATTTTGAAAATACATCAATATTCTCCCACTATTTTCAAAATACAATCGTTCTCACAAATGACCTCTCTAAGTTAAAGGAGGCCATATCGCGCATCAATGATGGTGTTTTTCAATGGAACCCTCATCTAGTGATGACATGTTTACAATTAATCGGATCGAAAATGGCAGACTACGCTTTGAACAATTCAACCCATTTGACTAACTGAATACATCATCATGCAGTAGGCAATCTACTCCCCGTACATACCCTACACCTCCCCAGATCGACACATATGAAGCCTTGTGTCTTGTACCCTTCGCGAGTATTTCAGAGCCAAAACCCTTTGTCAAAAATCACCCCTTGAAGCGGCCAAACTTCACACTCACTAAGGTGGACCCCAACTGATCATGTCCTACGACGTGACATTCAGTTACAATGTTATTAAGAACCGAGTCCATTAAGAGCATACGCTCATCCTTTAAATCTCTGACGCCGATAACCAAGCACCACACACACGGGATGGAAAAATTCTTTTGTGCTTGCAGTCACACTGATGATAAAACTCACTCATTGAACCCGAGACCTAGCATCTGATTAGGCGTCGAGTTAAAGGCCAATCATAGGTGACTAAAAATGACAGGTTTCACACCATCTCTTTAATTATGAAGTTTCTAGCAATGTTCTCAAATAAGAAATCCGCTAGTTTCAGACTTATATTTTCGAAGTCCACAGTGATCACTCAATATTTCATGAGTTATTTCACTTAGCAATATTTGAAACTGTCATGTCCGGACTTTTAGAGACACACCTCGCTCTTATATATTTGAAAAACACATCTCACTATCACAATGGACAGAAAGAGTCTATATTGGCTTGCGCTACAAAGGAGTCTTAAACACATGCTTTAATCATTATGTTTCTTTACAAGCAGAAACTAGAGCATTAAACTCTATAATCACAGTGAAATTTTATAACGCGTGTTAATTTCTTAAAATTCAAGGAACAACACCCCCACTGCCTATAGCATTTACTAGCTTTTAGAAGCATAGTCCTCCTTATCGGATATACAACTGGCATCTCAGTACTCTTCCATATACTCATTAACATTGGCACTAGAACTCATGGTTATTTCGATAACTTATGTACTTTATGTTAGTAACATTTACTCACATAGATAGTTATACATACTTAGCTATCCAACAACAAAGGCTACATCTAACCTTTTCAAGGTCCAATTATCCCATTGGAACGCTCACATTTGATTCTAAATTTTCGCACCAAATTTAAACATGTAGTCAGCATACATACAACGAATTCCCCTATTTATTAAACATGCCATATGCATTATTCGAATTCATCAACTACCTCTTTCAAAAGGCAACATCGCTAGACTACATAGTCTTTTCATAGTATCACAATCTATGACACAACAATATTGAACTTTCACATTCATTCCATTTCTAGTTCATTTCTCTAGAAATTTACAAGTTAGATCTTTAAGACTTCTCTTTTCATATTCTTTTACTCTTTCAAAGTTCTAGAGTCTTTCTAGGGATACACCCTCAAACATGATCTTCCTCATAATATACTTTATTTTACTTTATCAGAATGCATCATTCAAGACCAACGAAAGACTCGAAGTCACTTTCTATGGACTCATGTATATTTATATCTTAGGATGTTCACTTCACCTATAAATCAGTCAAAAAACTATACATGCCATTTATATGCATAAAACCTTATGGGCAACAAAGAGTCATCATAAATTAGTATTTTCATACTCTTTAAATTTGTCACGTTGATGACTAATGACATCTTAACAAGTGAGCATATCATCACATAATAATCTTATTTACTATGCCGTAATTGCATGAATCTAACACTCAATTTGAGTACTTAAAAACTCACCACATGAATGCACATCATTTTAACAGAATAATCAATCATCATATACCTACGCCTTTAACATGCATGTAAGCTTTCTTTAACCGCATTAATCATGATGATAAATTTTTCACATGTACGTCGGCTTCTATTGAAGCACTACATCCAATAAAATAGTAAGACCCACCGAAAACATGTGGTCAGTTATGAAATTATAAGTCATCATTTTCAAGTACATTAATACACTTTCTTTCACTGTTCATAATCATGAATTTCAATTTGAATATCTTTATATAAGTCACATTAGGGATCAACACATGTAATATTATCTCATATTTCATGATCCACTAATACATTCAAATTCACATCTTTTTCATTTAATCAAGTAGGCAGATGGCATTCATTTTTATAAATAACCAAGCCGAAGAGGTCATAACCATATTAAGGATCATGGACATACTCTCCTCATAACCACATCAATATACATGGTTACACAAAACATTTTTATAATGCATCATGTTCGATATAGTGAAATAATACATCCATAGTTTTACTACCATGCATATTAGCACAAATCACACAACCATATTAATAACCATGCTCTTACTTTCATATCTATGGGCATGCATATATTAGTTATATTAACATATAAGCATGATTATACTCAATCCTTTTCCATGATTTTCCAACTCTACTATTGTTCACTTCATTATGCCATAACATCAATTCTGTCAATGAACAATACGTACAGGAGATTGACTCAATTACCGTCAAAACAAGAATGAACTAATATACCCATATTTATTATGGGATTATATCCACATAGTTATTAAAGTACGCGCATTTCACCTCAATCTGATTGTTGTTCTGATTACAAATTCACACAACAATGTATTTACCATACACAATGCACAATTTATTCTTTGTTCCAAATTATGTATGTGTTTTCATATTTCATGAAAAACTCTATTGTTTTTTTCAATTCGTAGAACACAAGTATCATTATCAATATATTTCATTCACTTATTTATTATTACTAGTTTTAGCATCGTTGTGGCGCCTGGTTTTAACAACCACGCTAAACAATGCTTTATTTTAATGCTCAAATTTTACATACTAATTTGTAACAAGTATGCCTTCATAATTTAATTTATTAGCCATTTAATTCCAGTGCACTTTGTTGTTAAATTCATGATGTAAGCCACGGCAAAATAGTACCCAAATTGAAAATTATTAATTTGATTTTGATTTCACATGTATACTCATCATTGATCAACATTCATGATATATAATTGTTGCGTTGTGTTTCAAATTTTGAGTCTAGATTTCAAATAGAGGTCTGTGGCGGAGCGGAGGGATCGAGCTATACCTTGTTTTCCTCAGTCTCAAGGGTTTAATTTTCAGATCTTGGATATTATTCACCTTTCAATAACATATCAAAACAATGTCTAAACTGAAAATTCGGAGTTCTTATCTTTGGAATTTCAACCCCACAAGTAAATATACTTTCATGCATAAACAACAATGCATCAAACACTCTTTCTTAGGCATTATAGAACTTCATGATTTTATCCCGAATCAAATGTACAAAATTTCACACAACTTGATTCCATTAATTGGATGCAAATCAAAAAGCATAAAGGCATTTTTCTATTATCCTTATACATGCCCAACTTGACCACCATCATGAATTCTTGAATTATGTTATCGAGCCAAAATTAACAACGTGCCTTATGAATAAAGCACTAACCCAAATTCTCATTCATCTCAGTGCATCACGATTTCATGATTTTAAAAATTAAATGACATACCTTGGTCCTTAGTCATTCATACAAGGACAGATCCAAGAAGTCATACCAATTCTCTCCATTCATTATTTTCTCCAATCTCACATGGTTCGACATCAAATCACAGAAAGTGAAAAAGTCATTTCATTGTTGGTGTAAATTCTGAAAAGTATGGGGAACCGGGTAGCCAAACGTTGTTGAATCAAACACTTGCAATTCGCAAGTAACGGGTATCAAATCGATCTACAGGTTTCGAGGCGTGATGTCACTTTCCTTAAGACTTATTTCAGCGAATGAAATAGTCTCGGGGATATAACAATAACCTAATGTCAATAGAATGAGCGTATGTAAAGGGAGATAAGAAGAGATGTATGAAAATGACGTTTTTCAAGAACAATGAACACGTTATTTGAAATCAATTGATTCATCTATTATCAAAGACATTAGGGGAATATACATATAAGACTTTGTGAAAGAAAACGCCCCAAATTATGCCTCTAAGAAAAGGCGCGAAAGGCCGGTAGTTAACGCACGAAAATTCTGTGAAAATTGCACCTGTGTGTGTCAACACATGGGGCATGTGTGTCGACACACACCTCTGCGGCCCTATTCTATAAGAATGTGTGTCGACACACCAACCTTGTGTGTCGACACACATCCCAAAACACATAAAAACACATCGAACAAACTTCGTGACCTGTTTTAAACGCTTTATTCACAATTCTTATAGCATTATTTTGAAAATGCATAACCAATATATGTATATAAATAGTATTGGACCCACACCATATAAAAATGATCCAAAGATATAAAATGAAATTACATATGTTTGGGCATATTCCTTGTAAAGAAGGAAAAAGGAAAATGTACACCGTACACTTTCTTTTTGTCAAGATTAAGATATGGGATCAATTCCCACTATCTGTTCAATGTATAGTGTTTGATACAGTTGACTGTAACAATATAGTGATTTTGTCATCCTTGTTATTCCCCATCTCCGAATCCATCTCTCCTTGTGCTGATATTGACTTGCAGAGCCTGTTTTTGTTCTCTTTTGCATGTTTGTTATTTGTGCCTTGTTCTCCTGTTTTGTTAGGTGTTTGCTGTTTTGTGTTTCTATTTCCTGAGTTTTTTCGACTCTCTTAGGTCTCGCTTGGTCGAATGGCCTGTTATGTAATGCGGTTTCTATCGCTAAATATTAAAAATTCCTTGTTATCTCCCCCTCCCCCCAGTAATTAATTACTAATTACTAATTAATTTAAAGTTAAGAGAGTTAAACTTAATATTTACTTTTTGAAAAATTTTCAATCCATGCCTTTAAGGTTACGTGCCTGGCCAGCTACCATTGAATATTATATTTTAATAACCAACACAAGTTATCAAAACCTCATAAGGAAGAAGTGAATATTCAAATTAGGGTCGTAGAACAGGTTCGATAGGACAAAAAAGGTTGGGAGATAGGCAAAAGACGAGGTTTGAGCTATAGCGGTCTCGAGAGTGACATGATCAACAAATTATATGCCATTGAAGCCGATGCACATGGTAATCCCCCACGAAAGAAAAAAGGAACCGTATGTAAGTTCCGATCTGATAGCCTATTAATCTCGGGTTGATGGGAGAAGTTGTCATTTTGGTAGACTCGTATTCCAACACCAAGAGGTTTTTGGAGTTTTTTTGGGAGGATTGACTGTTGGGGTGGAGTGGTGTTATCTTTGTGTAGGAATTGGTAGGCATATTTGGCGATGAGGTATTCCTATGTGGCATTTTGTTTGTTGTATGTTTGTACTTGTTGCTGTAGTGGATGTTGATCTATGTACTGGGTTGTGGCTGTAACCCGATCTTGTTTTTTTTTTTTTTTTGGCTCTATTTTTGCCTTGATCTCTACCCACCCAGGTGTAGTCTTGGGTTCTATCTTCGTGGGATGCCCGTTTTTGTATCATGATTTTATGCTAATTTTTAAAAAATAAAAAATAAAAAATGAAGTATTAACTTATAAAACATTTTTTTATGTTACCCTTAAATATTTATTTCCAATTATAAACACTTGGTCAATGTTTTTATTGTGTATCTCAAAAGTTTTTATAGTAGCTCGGAAATAAATCGTATCAAAAGTTATTTTTTTTGGCGAACTGTTTTATAATTGGTTCCTGTATATAATAGATCATGTCAGAGCTAAGATGAGCTTAGGAATGTTGTTAGGATTTTAACAAGCTAATTAAACGTGTAACTTGGTTAAAAGAAAAAGTACACACTTTTTGTTTTATGGATCTGAGCAAGCATTGGCAATTTGTGTAAATAAAGGCAAGTTCATGACATTTATTTGATATTTTCCAAATAGACTGTATTAATGACAATAACCCCCCATTAAATGTCCATGGCAAAGAATGATTATAATTACTACCGTTATCCTTCTCACAGCTTCTCCATTAGTTACCGACTCGCCCTTCATTGAATAATTTATTTATACTTGAACATATTCATAGTATAAATTCCAAGTGTCAAACACCTGGAATACTTTGGCCAAAGATTCTGAACTATTTAAATACTTGCGAATCAACTAAGGGGACATCTGTACCTCATAAGAGATTGTAAATTACGTATAGAACACATGTTCCTTGTCACACTTCACGTCGCTCTCTAGTGTACGAGGGAATTGAGTCATTCGTTTAGACCTTACTTATAGTACACCAAAGTAACTAACGCTGCATGCACAAGTCTAGAATACTCTCAGGAGTTAGAGTCATCGTTCAAACAGCACAACGTGAATCACTCATCTTCGATAGTAGTCTAGAAATAAGCAACTCACTTGGTCCAACTCAGTGTATCAATCTTATTAAACACACCAAAATGACACTTTTGAATCACCATCCATATGACCAAGACAAGTCATCTAAAGTGTCACGTTATAGTCTTAGCATACAAGTGGTCCAAACTTGTCTTTGACTACAAGTTTTTTAAACAACAATCCATACCATTGTTCCAAGCCTATCTATAGGTTAATCTCATAAACCACTTAGAATCATGTAATTGTAGTCAGGGGACTACACCCATCTCATAGATGTTACCAAAAAGAAAATCACATGTAGTATATATGCTCACTTACACAAATTTAACAAGGAAATGACTAGGACTTCAATTTTATTCTTTAATAAAGTAACATCTAGAGGGTAAAGTTTGAACTTCTAGGACACCATTCCTCACACTTTTTGGGGTGTGAACCATGTAAATATCTATTGTTCTTCTTGTTTAGCATTTTTCATTTGATCTTGTGTTGTAATCTTGATTTGTGGTGCTTCTTGGTTGTAAATCAATATTAACATAAGTCATTCCTAAAAGATTGCACCTTTATGATGGATGAAAATAGACCATTAGAGGAGAACTTAGATGACATTCATAGGGCATTAAAGGACGTAACAACCATTAAGGTCATGGTTCCTAATGAAGTTTAGGCTGTGATTCTTTTAGGAATTTTACTTAAATATTTGAGGGCCTTTAAACATACCCTCAAGTATGGCCGTAAGACCATATCCTTTGGTGAAGTAGAAGACGTCCTTAGGTCCAAGATAGTAGAATTAAAAACGAGATGGAAAATACCCCGGTACTAGTAGCAATAACAGAGAAGGACTTTCTCTTAGTGGTAAGTCAAAGACAATAGATAACAATTAATAGAAAAAAGGTAAAAGTAAGAACATGTCCCAATCGAGAAGCGAAAGAGATTAATCTCAGATAAAATGCTATGAATGTGGTAAAATGAGCCATATAAAATTCTGTTGACATGAAAAGAACAAGAAGAACCTACCTCCTATTGACAACACTATGTGATTTGATAACTATGAGCCAGGCGAAGTGTTAGCTACTTCTTCTAAACTTACGATGCATGAATAGGTTATGGACTTTTGATGCAGTTTTCATATGTCTTCTGAACATTCATATTTTACTGATCTCAAATATGTGAATGAAGGAATGTGTTTTTGAGCAATCACATTGGTTGTATGTGGGTGCTGGGTCAGTGAGAATTAGGGTGTCAGGATGGTCTGTCTTTGTCTTAGAGGATGCTAGATATGTGCATAATTGAGAAGAAACCTTATATAACTAGGACAACTAGACCTAAGACATTTGACCTTGAGAATAGGATAGGGTGAGATGAAAGTTCTAAAGGGTGCCCTTGTAGTCCTTAAAAGGTTTGGTTAAGAATGGTCTTTATGTCCTCAAGTGTAAATTGGTTTCTAGGAGTCTTACCTAGTCAAAAAAGATAGACTTGAAACTACAGATGTATGACATAGAAGGTTATGCCATATTTTAGAGAGATGTTTGGTTGAGTTGAGTAAGCAGGAGTTGTTAAGTCTTGATAGTGTGTTAAAGTTAGATTCTTGGGATCATTGCATATTTGGAAAGCATTATAGACTTGCATTCTCTGCTAGCTTACATACTTCTTCTGGTCCTATTGATTTTGTACACTTTGAATTTTGGCCACACTCTAGGATACTTATAATGGGTGGAGCCCATTATTTCTTATCTGTTGTGATTGATTTTTCAAGAAAGGTCTAGGTATATCTGTTGAAAAATAAGAAGGATAGTTTTTAATATTTGTGAAATGGAAAAACATGATTGAAAACCAAACTCGTAGGAAAATAAAGGTTTTAAGAACATAGGACTTGAGTTTGTAAACAATGAATTTGATGCTTTATGTGATAATTATGGAATTAAAGGACATCACACTATTACGAAAACACTGCAGCAAAACGGTGTTGCTGAAAGAATGAACAAAGCAGTACTTCATAGGTTGCATAATGTTCTCTTCTATATTGAATAAGTAATTTTGGGGTGAGGTTATTAATACTACTGCATACTTAATAAACATATCACCTTGTACTACTATTAACTTGAAAACACCTGAGCATGTATAGATTGGAAAACCTGCTAACTACAATAATTTGTATTTGTTTGGAAGTTCTTCATTTGTAAATTCATACCTGGGGTTGTCAGGGTGGTCTTCCTTGGCTACCTAATTGGTGTTAAAGTTTATAGATTGAGGGCTGAGGATGGAAATAGAATCATAATCATAATTAGTAGGGATATAACATTCAATGGGAACGAAATGCCTTCGCTAAAACAAGACTTAACTCATGGCTCTAAAACAATGAACTCAACTGTGAAGTTTTACCCTAAAATCTATGAATTTGAGCTTAACCCACATAATCCACTTTTTTTAGAAACACAAATTGAAAATGAACCAGAAGCACAACAGGATAAAATTAATAGAGGTGATAACAACGAAACTAAGGTAGGACAAAACCTAGATAACTACCAGTTAGTCAGAAGGAAAATTAGGGCACTTAAGAGATATGGGTATGATGATTGCATAGCATATGCCCTCAATACTTCCCATGAATATGTAGAGTCTTAACTTTTATCCTATATAGAGGCTTTGGACAACAAGTATGCAACAGACTGGGAGAATGTCATGCTAGTAGATATGGAATGCCATAGGAAAAATCAGACCTGGGCTCTAATACCTAAGTCTAAGGGTAGGAAACTAGTGGGTTCAAAATGGGTATTTAAAGTTAAAGAACCTAAAAAATTAGAAGGGAAGCCTCGTTACAAGGCCAAACTTGTGACCAAAGATTTCACACAAAAGGAAGGCGTGGATTATATTGAAATCTTTTCTCGTGTTATGGAACATATTACTATCCGAGTTTTAAGGTGTTTAACGGCTAAATTTGATCGATTTTGGGAACAAATAGATATAACTACTGCGTTTTTACATGGAGAGCTTGAGAAGATATCCCCATGGCTCAACTTAAGGAGTTCATAAAACCTAATAAAGGAGATTACGCTTGTCCACTGAAAAAGTCCTTATATGCACTTAAACAGTCACCTAGACAATGGTATAGGTGTTTTTTCAGTTTTATGATAAAAAAAATGGCAGTAATAGGTTATTGCATGATACCTATTTCTATTTCAAGAATGCTGATGATTACCATGCCATATACTTCGTGATCAATGCCGTTGACATGCTTTTAGTCAATAGATCAAAAGATGATGTTGGCCCTAAAGCCACTTAAATTGTAATTTTGATGATAATAATCATTTAGTGAGTCATTATGTTTAAATTATTCTAGTCTTATTTCTAAGTGACTCATAAGAAATTTAGAAAAAATCAAGGCTAATCACGTTGATACCAAACTTTCTAAGACGATGAAGCAAGAGGAAAATAGATCAAAGTTGAAGAGAAGAATCATCCAAATTGAAGAGAACGTGATCCAAGTCCAAGCTCTTTAAAGTCATTTATTTCTATTTTCTAAGATTTAGGATCGAGATATAATAATTGAGTCAAAATCTCAATATTGACATATTATGCTCTAACAAAAATGTTTCGGAAATATTTTTAAAATTTCATTTTCAAATTTTATTTGAAAAATATTCAAGCTAAAATTTAAATCAATCTAATTTGTCAATGAAAATATTTTTCAAGATTGATATTTTGAAAAGCATGATCAAATCAAACTTTAAATGGGTGATTATTTAGCTTGATCCATTGAATCAATCATGAGCAAGGCAAACAAGGAAATTAATTCAAAAATTAAGGTAATAAAGAAATTAATTAATCAATCAATTTACTTAGCTAATATGGTAAAACAACCCATCAATCAAGCTAATTGATTAAAAACATTCAAATCTACCTAGGGATGCTGAGTGTCAACACACAGCCCCGCGACAGCTCCAACGGCTACTTTTAACTCCAATTTTTTCTAAAGGTTTCCCAACGGCTCCTATGTCCTTTTGGTCTATAAATAGGGATTAAATTATTTGATAAAATAATTCAATTCTTCAAGCTTTTATTCATCAAAAGATCTTGTGTTCTACTTGCATTTTCAGCTTTTAATCTTATGTTTTTCTTGAAGTTTTCTTGAGCATCACTAGTTCTCTTTATTATTGATCATTGAGCTTAATTGGCATATTCTTAGCTTTGGCTAATCTTGATCTACTGTCAATCCACTCTTGAAAGAGTGAAGAATTTGAGTGCTTTAATTCTTCCATTGCTTTAATTCATTTCATTGTAAATGTTGGATCCAGAGCTTACGGTTACAAAAGGATCAGTAGTAAAAGGTTGGTCTTGAGCCTAAGTACAAAAAGACCGGTTGTAAAGGTCGGATCTTGAGCCAATTTTTAAAATGGATCATCAAGCTTTGTTAAAGGATCAAGTGACGAAGAGTAGTCACTTGAGAAGTGAACTAGCTTCTGGTTTGGAAGTGACCCACTATAAAAACCTTTGTGCATATTTTTATTCTTGCCTTTATCTTTTCATATTCATTGTCTAACTTTCAATCTAATTTTTGGTTCATAAAGTTTAATTTTTTATTTATCACGAAAGAATATAATTCACCCCGCGCTTAGGGAGCCAGTTCCGAACATAATGTTAAAAAATAAAAAAAATAACGCTGAAAAAAAAATATTTACTTTTCTATGATCCACGTAGGCAGACGGAGTCATGGGGTATTGCGAGATATAAACCCGTTCAAATAATGCGGTTATATTTAAAGTAAACCGCGTTAACGAAATGCAGTTTACCTAATATATAACCATGTTAAGTAATCACGGTTTAATCAAATAAAATCGAGTTAGGGAAACATGGTTTACCACCAGTGTAACTGACCAAACGCAGTTTCTACTATCGGTCATTGAAACCCGATTCGGAAATGCAGTTTAATATCAGTTACTATTGTGCCCATCTAGAAAATTTCAAGTATCCTGTTTTCATACAATTTTAAAGGTTTTCAGCTTCTAAATATCAGACACTTTTATTGATATAATTTGCCCAATTATAACATATCTACAGCAACAATTAATACAAGCAATTATGCAATATCAATACAGTAGTTCATAAGAAGAAACTATCACAAATTCATATCATGAAAAAAGAACATCTTCTATTCTAATAAATATGTGTACAATATACAAATGTAACATTTAAACTAAAATTACATAGATATCAAAATTAAGGCAAAATGGACGTCTTCATTTGTTGCCTAGGCTTCTCTCTCTCCTTCTGCCCCTGCCTCTATTTCTACCTCTATCTCTAACTCTGCCTCTGCTCTTACCCATATCTTCATGTGTTGGATGTAGTCGAGAAATATCTTCTTCGGGGATAACATTTTCTTCATGAATAAGACTTTCATCAATATTTTCAGAAGGCGCATCCTAAAATTGTTGATGGTCCTCGTCATATTGATCCCATGTCCCTCTCGACGTGGCTCCAACAGCACAAGTGGAAGTTGTATGGAATGAGGAAAAGTCATCAAAAAAAGGCACTTGGAGCAGATAGGTTCATCCTTGACGTTGTAGGCATTGATATCTGGATCTCCTGATCTCCTCTACAGTGAGCATGTTCATTTGAGCTTGTACTTCATAAAATTTTCGATGTTGAATAATCCCCATACTCAAATCGACCATTCGAGCCATAGTTAGCTATTCAATAGAAAAAATAAACATTAGAGTATGTTTTTAATATTAATCTTCAAATCTACAAGAATAAAGTAAAACTACTTACAACAAAGTCTTCATCTGACTGAATTAGAAGATAGCCATCACGTGGTTGATCTGCAGGAGGGGTTATTCTCAACTGTGTGAAGTGTCGGTACCATGAAATGTATTAGTCGTCATCGGGGAGAGGGGTTGTTAGAGTAGAGAATGCTACGTACTCCGCCCGTCTACCCCAATTGATAGATACACCTCATGATGTCTCGCCCAGTTGACCTTGTATTTACCACATTGATCAAGAGCACGTAATTCAGTGAACGGACCAGTATTGATTGGGCTAGGTTGTTGCATCCCAAGCTGGCGCATCACACGATCCTGGTAATGCCACTCAATGATGTCAAAATAGATTAGTGGGACTATACTGTGCCAAATATGCTGACCATGGCGACATATGTCTGGAAGCAATGCAATAGTCTCGTCTATATAAGGAGTCCATGTCATCTAAAACCAAGAAATGAAAGATTTGTCAAAAATAATGAATAAAAATACGAATATAATATTTACCTGATTACTATTCTGTAAATCAAGCGCACTCCTATAGTATGTAAAGTTTCTCGTTGCATCAATACGAGAAACATTATGTACCCTCCTATCGAACAGAAGATTGATTTGAGAAATACATAAATTCCAGCATTATTATACAAATTAATTAAATTATAGAAATACCTACATCCAAGTGGATCATTCTCATCTCTAAGAAAATAGGCAGCTTGGCCTGGTCAACCTATAGGAATTTGCTCCCATGTCCATAACTATATTCATACAAAAACATAACACAAATCACAAACATACTGATATAAAAAAGTTAAATTTTACAGAAGAATATATAACAAACCTGCACAAGAGCAAGAGGGCCAGCAATCTCTTGCACTCCTCTTCGTCATGCCCGGCATAATTCTCGGTACAAAAAAGCTAACGTCGCACTTCCCCAAAAATTCTGCCGCTGCCTCCCAATCATGAGGCAGAGGCAAATATATAAGTAGTATCTCATTGCCCGTCTTATCTCCAAATAACATGCCATTGAGTAATGTAAAAATATATGCCCTTACAACATATTCAATTTGAATATCTGGGGCATCATCGAGCAAGTGGTAGAAGTGCTGATGAAGCCAGGTGAATCTAATAGAGGAGCCATGTCAATCAACAAGGGTAGGCCAGATCCCAAGTAGCTCCTCAGCTAACACAGCCAAATCTACGTCACTAGTAACAGTGACGGGATTCCCGTATACCTTCAACCCCATCAAGATAGGAACATCTTGAAGGGTGATTGTTACCTCCCCACTAGTTAGATGAAAAGTGTGGGTCTCCTGTCGCCACCTCTCAACCAAGGCAGTTATCAGAGGGTGATCTGAAGACACATGAATCAGTTGGTGGACTCCAAAAAGTCCAACACGCCTAACATAGCGTAGAATCCGATCATCTACCCCACAATGACCTAGCAAACGTGTTACATGGTGGCGACAAGTGAGAACGCCCACATCCTATAACAACAAGCAAAAAAACATCAGTATGAACAACATAGAGATAATTTGTAAGTCCATTAAAACCCATAGTATGAACAACTAGAAATGCATGGTATGACTCAAAAAATATTGTAGCTAGAACAAGTTAAACATATAATCACATGCCATAATCCACAAGTAGCTAGAAAAGTATAAACATATACTCACAAGTTCGATGGCAAACAAAGATCAATGTGTTTATAAATAATAATAAACTAAAAAGTTTGAATGATATAATATCAAACTCACCTCTCCATCCCATATTGCAGCACTTAGGAGGCTGGGGTCAGTTGGGACTGGCTCCATTACACTGTCACAAAATAAAGTTTATCAAAATTAACCAATATGTACAAATAACAAAATACTAGATAAAAAAAGTATATAATAAAACATAAATAAATATTATCGTCATATATTTCATTGTTAATTACTGCTACCGGGCCTCGTGCTCTTTTTTCTTCTTACATCTCAATACATTATGACCTTTTCCCTTACAAAACCCACATCTGACCCTCCGTGTATCGTCATTATCATCCATCTCATTTTGAATTCGTTTCGAGGGTGGGCGGCCTTGAATTTGCTTTAAACTAGGATTCGAGATTATTTTAGGTCCATCATACGGCTCCCAATATCCTTTGTCCGGAGTTGGATTGAACTTTGGTTCGTATGAATCACGATATATAGAAAGGGAATAATACGGGTTCATGAATGATAAAGGACAATAATTTCTAATGTAGCATATGGCAAGAACATGAGAACATGGGATACCATACAACTGCAGTTTTTGACTGGAGCAAGTCCTTTCTTCGAGGTTAATGGTTTGTTTATGTCCTCCTTTTCCTCTCACCCTATCACCTGCTATAGTGATGACCTCATATATACCTCTTTGGTAATCAAATACTTCAACACGATGATATCGCGCCTTGGCCTTATTGGACTTCAATGTCTCATTAATTTTGGGGCAACAAGTTTTCTCTTCCGCAAGAAGCTCACCCACAACTCCTTGCCGTCGAACAAACCACTTTTTGTTCAACAAAAGGTCAACTCTACAATTGAAGTGACATGAAAGCTACGAACTCTCCTCAGCAAAGCATTCATGATTTCAGCCATATTAGTAGTCATAAGCTCACGTCTCTTCCCTTGGTCCTGGCAAAGAGCCCACTTGTTCCGACCAATTTCACCAAGATATCTGCGAACATTGATATTTGACTCGCCAATTCTATCGAATGTAAAGTTGAATTTCCTGGGTTGAGCCTGCCTTGCAGCAAAGTGTGTCATATTTTGCAAAGTCGTATTTTGAAACCTTACATTCACATTAGAGACAAGGTGTCTCGAACAAATTCTATGATAGGCATTTGGCTCCCTCCATTCTCTTCTACGCATTACATTCATTATTCCAGCGTGACGATCCGAAATCACACAGACTTCTCTTTCCCCTATTACATGTTTTTTCAAGTACTTCATGAATCATGACCAACTAGCATTACTCTCGCCTTCTACGAGAGCAAATGCTAAGGGAAACGCTTGATTATTGGCATCACAAGCAACAACAAGTAACAATACTCCCTTATACTTCTTGTAAAGATGGGTACCATCAATGGATATGATAGGATGACAACACGGAAACCCTTGTATGGCTGGCCCAAACGACCAAAAAGCTTTGGTGAAAATGTGGACAAAAGGGGTTCTGAAGTTGGAATACTTCTGAATATAATTTTGTACTAGGATTTAATCTTTTAATGGCTCTCAAAATTTGGAGAAGTTTTGTATAAGAGTCCTCAAATGTGCCAAATATATTGTGAATTGCCCTTTGTTTCACCAACCAAGCCGTTTTATATGTAATCATTAATCAAAAATGATCGAAAATAACTTGAGCAATAGAACTCGCAAAAATTGACACTTGTGTTCTAACAAGTTCCATTACATATTGGGCAACAAAGGATGAGCTTACCAAGCGATGGTTTTGGGCAAACACATCAATGACACATGTGTGAGGACCTCTGTACCTTACAACTATGAAGTAAGGGAATTGTGGATCTTTGAAAACAGCCATTAGCCACCATGGACAATCACTCTTCTTGCATTTGAACACTAACTTCAGTGGAGTTGATTCAACTGTCTTACAAAATTGATTGTTTCTTACCGAATACTGTTGCACAGCATCTATGACATATTTTTTGGTATGAAATAGTTGTCCCACTGCAAATTTTCTTGCATGATCAGAGTGAAAATTAAACTCATCAGGTTTGACATAGGGTTTTTCATTGATACGAGCAAATTCAGGCACGGGAGCACAAGCACTAACAAGATCTTCATCCATGTCATTACGTGCAAACTCTGTTTTAGTTTCCTTAATCTGCTCATCAACGATGTCATCATCCCCATCGTCCTGTTCGAGCTTTCTTTCAATTTCATCAATTCGCTCATTGTCTTCATCCTCGATCGAATGGCCCTGATCACTGTCATCATAAGCTATACCAACAAATACTCCATTACCATCACCACCTTGTTCTGCATATTCTCTCCCAGGATTAGATTGTGACATTGGACATCCTTCATTAAGGATACTCACAGCTTTCCCAATACGGGTACTTGATGCACCAGCTGGACTCATCTCTGAATTTCATGGAATTGAATTATTGGTAGGACAATCCAATGAAACAATTGGATGAACCACAATACGATCTTGCTCTGTATGGCTACTTGATGCACCAATTTGACCCATTCCGAACGTACATGTAATTGCATTATTGGCAGGACATTCCAATAATGAAGTTGGACGAACTGGAATGCTAGTATGGGTCACATAATTTTGGGGCATACTTGGAGCAACCCCATACCCAGGGTAACATATAGGGTAATGCATCATATTCTGCCTGTAAGATAAGGATTCAGGTAGGCGATTTCGCATATTAACATTCAGATCTTCTGGCTCAACTTCTATATAAAAATCTGTTGTCCATTGCTTCTTTAGCTCAATGTATGATCACATAGCTTGTAACGAATTGTCATTGAAAAGATCAATCATTTGATGTCCATGTGCAGTACAAGTACCCCATTTCACTTTCAAATTAACAATATTTTGGTCAATATTGTAGCATTCTCTCAACATACTGATTAATCCACTAAAATTGACATCTTTTCTAACAAATATCATGCTGCTATAACCTCCAACATAATCGACATACTCTTGATTTTTCTCGGCGTTTTCTCCCCAATGACAAACTATAAGACGTAAAAAAGTCATATTCTAAAAATGTTTACAATAATACAAACTTCAATATGTATAAAGCAAGTAAAATTTCAACAACATTCAACAACATAATACAAAATAACCACAAATACTAACTAAAAAAGTAAAATAAACCTGCAGAACTAAATAAATATCATTATAATACAATATTATGCATTTTTCAACAAGAAAAAACATTATTTTAAAAACAAGAAGTAGAATAATGTAGTTATTCACTCCTGTGAAGAAATGCAGTGGTGGTCAAATAACTCCGACAATGGTGACTTGAAAGATCTCCGGCGCATAAATCAGAAGAAGGGCGGCGGCGGGTTAACAAGAAAGACTTAGAGAGACACTGAGCAGCACGAGAGGGAGGGAAGTGTGAGTGAATGGGCTGAGGAAGGGTGGGGTTTTTAGATTTTCATTAAACTGCGTTCCAGGGACAAGGTTTTTGTCAGAATAAACCATATTCCTTGTACGCAGTTTATGTACTAGAGAGCGTCTTTGGGACACGATTTACTTTATTTAACCTCGTCACCAGGACGCGATTTAAATTGTAAAACCGCGTCGCGGTAATGTGGTTTTCTTGCAGCTTAAACACGTGATCGTCACGCGGTTTATGCGTGAAGAACCGCATCATAGAGACACATTTAATATCTTATTATCACCATGTACACGTAGACTGTAGAAAAGTAACTATTTTATTTTCAGCATTATTTTTTTATTTTTTAATATTATTTTCGGATCTGGCTCCCTCTTAGGTTGCTCTTTGGGCCTTCAATTTGTATTAGAGCTAGTATTCTCTTTTTTTTCGGTCTAACAACCTCAGAGTGATCCTTATGGCAACCTTTGCACCTATCTTGGTCGAGGGTCAATCAACCGAGAAGCCTCCACTATTTGATGGTAAAAACTTTTTCTATTGGAAACTTAGAATGAGACTTTTTATTATGTCTATTTATTTTGACTTGTGGCTAATCACAAAAAATGGTGATTTTGTTCCTTCACTGAATACAGGAAATGCAATTCTTGATAAATTTAAAAATGAGCTTATTCAACATGACAAAACAAAGCTTGAGAAATATGCAAAAGCTCACTTCCAATTGTTATGTGTTATTACTCCCAATGCATTTAATCATGTCAAAATTTGCAACATCGCAAAGGAGAAATCTGGGACAAACTAGAAACCATATTTGGAAGAGAGTCCAATGAATAATCCCCTCATATAAGTGAAGAGGAGCAAATGGATTCGTGTCTTTTGGCCATCGAATCTGAAGAAGAAGAAGAACTTGAAGAAGATGAGCTAAATGATTTATCTTATAATGAACTAATGGATAGTTTTTTATGAATTATATAGTGTACTTGAAAAATTGAGAAACAAATATTCTTCTAAGAAAAATGAGCTAGAAAAAGAGTCAAAACAATGTTTAGAGCTTAAGCTTGAAAATAAATCTTTGAAAGCAAAAATAGAGTCACTAAATGATCAAGTTGAAACATTGATAGATGAGAAGCAATTCTTGGAAGAAAGGCTCATTTCAAACTAAAGTAAAAGTAAAGAATCTAAAGAAGATAAATTATTGGTTAAAGAGAATGAGTCTTTGAGAGAACAAGTGGAAGAACTCTCAAAAGTTTCAAGCAAGTTTCTCAAGAGGGAAGAAACACTTGAAAAAAAACTCTCTTCTCAAAGACCCACTTACAATAAAGAGGGAGTTGGCTATAATATATGCTCAAAAGAAAAAAATTGAATACACTTTTTGTCAAAGCCTCCTTGCCACCGATAAACTCTATAAGATGTCATTTTTGTATTGATCATGGGCATATTATGCATCAATGTCAATTTAAAAAGAATTTGGGTAAAATCACGATTTGTTTGGGTTCCAAAGGGTTCTCGACCTCCAAATGTCAAGATTAATAATGAGGGACCCAAAAAATTTAGGTACCAAAAATCTGTTAAATTGTATAGGTGTGCTTGAAGATTGACAACAAAAATCAAAAGTAGTGCTTCGGTAGTAGTTTCACAAATCATATGACCGGAGATAAATGCATGTCCACTTCTATTAAACCAAGGAAAGGGAAAATCTCATATTCAGCAGGAAGAATAGAAAAATCATCGGTATTAGTAATATTGCTTCCAACTTTTCTCCTTGCACGATGATGGTTTACTTATTGATGTTGTTATACGTAATCTTCTAAATATTTGTCTACTACATGATAAAGATTATTATGTGCATTCTTGAGTCATCTAAATATGTAGTGGTGCATGATTAAATGAATGAATTATTACTTGATCAATTATGATGTGATAATATCTATATAATTGATTTTGAATGTATGAACTTTGTGAAATGTTTTAGACTCGAATGAAAATGATCATTGGATTTGAAATTGAAGATTTGAACATGCTAGTACGGACTTAATTTCAAAACCTTTGGAAAATGATCTTATTTAACTACTATCAAAGCATAATTTGAAAAAGATCATATTCGTAATGCATTTCAATATGAAAAAAAGGAACCTTTGTTCAAACCCAAGGATGTAGTTTCTATCTCAAGGCATCTCGAACTCTTGCATATGGACTTGTTTGATCCTACTTGACATTTAAGCCTTAAAGAAAGATGTATGGACTTGTAATTGTTGATAATTACTCTCGTTTTGCTTGATGTTTATTCTTTTCTCATAAGAGTGAAGCCTTTGACAATTTCGAAAAGTTTTGCAAACAAGTGAGAAATGAAAAATAATTGAAAATTGTTTCAATTAAAAGTGATCATGGAAGGGAATTTGAAAAAGGCAATTTTGAAAAATATTGTAATTAAATTGAAATCCACCGTAATTTTTTGACTCCTTAAATTCAATAAAGCAAAGTGGTTTAAAAAAAGAAAAATTGGAACTATTGAACAGATGGCAAGAACCATGATTTGTGAAAACAATTTGAAAAATCCTCCTTGGTCCAAGCTGTTAATACCACTTGGTGCATTGTAAATACGACATTGATAAGTCCTATTTTGAAGTAAATGTGCTATAAACTTGTACAAAGGAAGAAAACCAAATATTGCATAATTTCAAGGCATTTGGGGGTAAATGCTTCATCCACTACTATGGTAACATGAATCTTGGTAAATTTGATCCAATAATGGATGAAGGCATATTCATTGACTATTTTCCTACTAGCAAAATATATACAGTCTATAATAAAAGGTCAAGGGTAGTAGAAGAGTTTATACGTGTCATATTTGTTAGAACTAACAACTTCTCCTCTAGAATTCATTGTGATGATGATGATATAGTGATGGAACCCACAAATATCACACCCTCATCCGATGAGCAAGAAAAGACTAAACTTGAAGCTCTAATGGATGAATCGAAAGGAAATGTCAAAAATCTAGAATCCAAAGAGGAAGATATGCTACATGTATTGAAAAATTCTTGAAGGATCACCCAACAAGTTAAATCATTGGTGATCCCTCTCAATGTGGTAAGAAACAAGGGAAGGATAGTAGCCAAAGGTTATAACCAAGAAAAAGGTATAGACTTTGAAGAGAAATTTATACCCCTTGTTAGATTAGAAGCTATCAGACTCTTATGTGCCTTTGCTTCATTCAATAATTTTGAACTCTTCAAAAAGGATGTTAAAAGTGCATGGTTTTATTAGAAAATAAGTTTATATTGAACAACCATTTGGTTTTGAGGATGACAAATTTCCCAGTCATATTTTATAGTCAAAAAGGATCTTTATGGATTGAAAGAAGCTCCTAGAGCTTGGTATGAGAGATTGAGTTCTTTTGTAATGCAAAATGGATTCTCAAGGGGAAAGGTTGACTCAACACTTTTTATCAAATACTCTAAAACAGATACTCTCATTATGCAAAAGCATGTTGATACTATAGTGCTTGGTGCTACTAACCCATCTTGTTTTAAGAATTTGCAAATCTTATAAGTAGGGAATTTGAAATAAGCATGATGAGAGAAATTAACTACTTCCTTAGATTGCAAAAGAAGCAAAGCAAATAAGAAATTTTCATCAAACAAGCCAAGTACATCAAGAAGATACTTAAGAAATTTGGCATGGAAAATTTTAAAAGTTATTGCAACTCTAATGACCTCAACACTCAAGTCATATAAGGGTCAAAAAGGTAAAAAAGTAGATCAAAAAGCTAAATAGAGGTATGATTCGATCTCTTGTTCACCATTCCACAAATAGACTTGATATCTTGCTTAATGTGTGCGTATGCGATTCATTTCATGCATGTCTAAAAAGGATCGCAATAATGTTCAGTGAAAAGAATTTTTTCAATGCCTAGTTGTTACTTAGACTTGTGCAACTAATGATGTGAATTTTACTTGTTTCCAAGTGGACTAGAAATCGAATTATGGAACTTGTCAATGTATTAGTCATGCGTTAGTGCCATGGTTAAAGGAACATTGCCTCATGCTCCATAAAGGTCAAATACATTTCTTGTGTGAGTCATTAGGCTAAAATATCTTGGTTAATGCATCAATTTGATGATTAAGGCATTCATATTGATCATGCTCGTATTATGTGTGGTAATGCCAGTACAATATGCTTAACCAAACCTCCGGCTCAACATTTTAGAACCAATCATATAGAGGTAGACATCATATTGTTTATGATCATGTTCTTAAATAAGATGTCATAAAATTTGTGCCTACAAATGATCAACAACTAGATAATTTTACTAGGCCTCTATGTGCAACTAATGAGTGACACTAAAAGAAGGATTAACATGGTGAAATATATTACTTGTGTATGTTAATTTCATATGCATGGTTATATTGAAAATGGCTCTCAAAGATTTAATATGGTGGTGTACAATTGTCCAAGTATTCTTATTCAGTCTAATGGATATTAGTGCTTTGAAACCTTTTCTTTAAAGGAAACACCAAAATTGAATTATTTTCAATCTCTCCAATGGTTGTTTAACTTGAATATTCTCTCACATTCTTGTTCATAATTTCGATCAAAGTTGTAAACGTGTTATGAGAATTGCAAAACTTCAGGTTTAAAAATATTTCTTTGTAAAAAAATTTTCATGTTCATTTTATTGAGGCATATGGAAAGATTAAAGAAAGAAAAATGAGGTGAAACATTATATCACAAAAAAAAAGGGTGAAACTGTCCCTAAAATATCGAGCTGCATAAGAAAAAACTACTTTTACATTTTGAACTTCAATGTATAAATCCCCTCCCTCATTGCTTTTTGTTAATGACAAAGGGGGAGAGAGATTGTTGTAGTTTATGTCGGTTTGAACATTGGACAAATCTTTCTTTTTCAAAATACATGCTATATCATGAGCAGAGAGAAATATCAAACACATTGCGTTGAATTGATTTATTCTATTTTTGTTGGTGATAAAGGGGGAGAGAAATCAGTGTTTAGCAGATTCATGTTTATTTGATTCATGTTATAAAAATGATACTAGGTGTAAGTTAATTAAACATCTAATCCCTAGAATGCATCTATCATGGCATGAAGTTTGTGTTTAATTGTGAAATGTTAAACATAATGATGATGTTAACATAATGAATGTATAATTCCTACAATGCATCAACATAGGGAGAGATAATTGAGTTTCAACTCTTAACATGTTGACTTAATATGAAGTGAGAATTTGTATGATTTGAATAGTCAATATTTTTATGGTGAATTCTATACTTCAATTTTCATTTTTCTAAGAGAAAACACCAAATATTTGTCATTATCAAAAGGGGGAGATTGTTAGCCCTAAAGCCACTTATATTATAATTTTGATTGTAACAATCATTTAGTGAATCATTGTATTTAAATTGTTCTAATCTTGTTTCTAAGTGACTCATAAGAAAGTTGGGAAAAATCAAGCTTAATCATGTTGATACCAAGCTTTCTAAGACGACGAATCAAGAGAAAAAGAGATCAAAGTCGAAGAAAAGATTCAACCAAATTGAAGAGAACGTGATCCAAGTCCAATCACCTCAAAGTCATTTATTTCTATTTTCCAAGACTTAGGATCGGAATATATCAATTGAGTCAAAATCTCAATATTGATATGTGATGCTCTAACAAAAATCTTTTTGAAATTTGATTTTCAAATTTTATTTGAAAAATATTCAAGTCAAAATTTAAACCAATCTAGTCTGTAAATGAAAATATTTTTCAATTTGGTATTTTGAAAAGCATGATCAAATCAAATTTTAAATAGGTGATTATTTAGCTTGATTCATTCAATCAATCATCAACAAAGCAAACTAGGAAATTAATTCAAAAATTAAGCTAATATGAAAATCAATTAATTTACTTTGCTATTATGGTAAATCAACTAATCAATCAAGCTAATTGATTAAAAATATTCAAATTCACCCAGGCATGCTAAATTTCATCACAAAGACAAACAATAGCCAACTGAAGTAGCTCTGTGTTGACACACAGCCCTGCGACAGCTCTAATGGCTACATTTTAACTCCGATTTCTTTTTAATATTTTTTTAAAGTTTTCCAATGGCCCCTATTTCCTTTTGGCGTATAAATAGGCATTAAATTCTTTGATAAAATATTCAATTCTTCAAGATTTTCTTTATCAAAAGTTCTTGTGTTCTACTTGAGCTTTAATGTTTTAATCTTCTGTTTTTCTTGAAGTTTTCTTGAGTGTCACTAGTTTTCTTTGTTGTTCATCATTGATGTAAATTACAATATCCTTACCTTTTGCTAAGCTTGATCTAGTGTCAATTCACTCTCGAAAGAGTGAAGAATTTGAGTGCTTTAATTCTTTCATTACTTTAATTCATTTCATTGTAAATGTTGGATCCTATGGCCACGATTACAAAAGAATTGGTTGTAAAAGGTGGATCTTGAGCCTACGTACAAAAAGACCAGTTGTAAAGTTTGGATCATAAGCCTGTTTTTAAAAAGGATCACCAAGCTTAGTTAAAGGCTCAAGTGCCGAAGAGTAGTCACTTGAAAAGTGAACTAGCTTTAGGTTTGGAAGTGAACCACTATAAAAACCTTTGTGCATCTTTTTTATTCTTGCCTTTATCTTTTCATATTCATTGTCTAACTTTCAATTTAATTTTTGGTTCACAAAGTTCAATCGAGAGAACCTAATTCTCCCCCTCTTAGGTTGCTCTTTGGGTTTTCAGATGAGATTAACACCTAAAATAGAAACTGGATGACTCATTTGATTTGAAAGATTTAGGTGAAGCCAAAAGGATTCTAGGCATGGAGGTAATTATAAAAAGCAAGATAGAAACAATACACTTATCTCAAGAGAGATAAAAACAATCTGCTTTGGCTTTGAGTTTACCCAGTATACTATGAAAGAATTAAACAGCTAGTTACTAAAGAGGAGCTTTATTATAGATTAGTTAGATGCAAATTAGGTGGAGTTGTAGAAAATTGGTACGTAGGATAATCCAGCAGACATGAGTACTAAGATTGTCCCTTTGAAAACGTTTACCAAATGTGTCAAACTTGTCCAAATGGACTGGAATCGAGGTTGAACCTCAGATTCAACATTTGCTTCTTATTATTAGAGTTGGTCTAGTGGTTAGTATGTATAGTAACCAAGATGGAGATTATTGTATTATTGATTCCTATACATGTTAGACCAACAACAACAAACCCAGTGCCTCAAAGGGCTCCCGCCAAGAGCAGGGTCTGGGGAGGGTAGATGTACGCAGCCTTCCCCCTTCAGGGGGCTACCCTGAAGAGAGGTTGTTTCCTAGGACCCCCGGCCTAAGCAGAAGGTCGGCCTCCATCGGCCGAAGACCTGGCACAGAAGAAACAACAAAAGCATAAGTATAACCACACAAAAAAAAAAAAAAAAAAAAAAAAGAGAGAACTAGAAGGAGAGAAGGAAAGAGATAGGGATAGAAAAGGTAAAGATAAAGACTACCCTACTCTAACCGGGTCATCTACTACCCCAATGCTAACCCTCTATTGGGCCCTATCTAAGGCCATCTCCTCCCGAAGGTTGAGGTGGGTGAGGTCTTGTCGGATCGTCTCAAGCCATCTCTTCTTCGGTCTGCCTCTGCCTCTTCTGTCTAATGTAGTGAGATACATGTTAGACCAAGCCTTAATTATCCACTTAGGCTAATGAGCTTAAGAATACTATTAGAATTCTAACAAGCTAATTAAATGTATAACTTATTTAAAAGAAAGAGTAGAATGCTACATTTTATGGATGTGAGCAAGCGCCGGCAAATTGTGTAAATAAAGGCAAGTCTAGGGGCCATTTTGTTTCGATTTTCAAATTTTGGGCCAAAGAGACATTGTCTCTTTTGTCTTTGGCCGCATGTAGTATTTACTTGCCTTTGCGCCTGCCCATTGCCCGCATCAGTTTGTTTCCCCACCTTTGCTGTGTCACGCTTCCTTCATCCATTCCCTTTCTCTAGAACACATTTTGTCTCCTAGTGTTCTAGATTTATGCTTCTTTAGTTGAACTAGACTCGTCCATTTAAGCCCTTATCCACGGCTGAGATTGAAAGATGGGGATCTGACATGGATTAGAGGAGGCAAGGTATAAAAGGGGATTTAGAGAGAGAGATTGTGCAGACAATTTATTTTTTTCTTCCATTCTCTCTCTCTCTCTCTTCGTTTTCCCTCTGTTCTCTCTGCAGCTCTTAGCGAAATCGAACCCTAATTTCTTCTTATGCTCATCCATGGTGATTTCAAGATTCTAATGAGAGGATATCATAGTTTAGGGTTTGTATAGGGCTTTCATCTTAGAAGCCAAGGGCTTCCTGTATGTAATTAGTAAATGTATGGTATAATCACCTTGTAATTTGTAATAACTGGATTGACTTCCCTAGTAATAAGGAGCCATGGTTTAGGATCATCTTTTTGGGGGTATAAACCACATAAAAATTTTATGTTCTTGTTTTGTTTTTCATTTGATTTTGTGTTGTAATCTTGATTTGTGGTGCTTTTGTGTTGTAGCTTTTAACTTAGTGGATAGACTTCAAATTTAACATTTAAACTAGATATACCCCGTGCGATGCACGGTTACATTTATTAAAAAGAAAAATAATTAGTAAATAGTCATGTATGTTTTTATTTGAACTTCTTCTTCAATATCGTATTGAGTACAAAAAGTATAGTAAAACATAATAATTAAAATATAGATATTAATATTATTAAATAATTTTGAATTATAAATTGATAATTATTCTAACTCCTAAAAAAAAAAAAAAAAAAATTCTTTTTTAGGGTAAGTGGAAAACTTTTAATTGGTATATTGCTTATGATTTTAGTATACTTTTCATGCCTATAAAAATTAATGTAAATTATGTATTGATATCTTGAGATTTAGTATATTAATTTTTTAGTTCATAAATTTTGTGAGATAATTTTTTTTAAAAAAAAGTACGTATATTTAATAAAATAGTTTATGCAATATATGAAAGAATATAACCGAACATGTTTTGCATCCTTACATATTAGTGTTTGGATTATTTTATTTAATAAATGTTAATTTTTTTATTAAAAAATTATTTTATAAAATTTATGGACTAAAAATTAATAAATCAAACCTTAAGAATAATATGTAATTCACCATAAAAATTAATATCACATATTGATAATGTATGAATTGTGCAGTCTAATATATTGTGACACCCAAACTTTTGACGGTTATTAGTAGTTGGTGCTGTTCTTTTAATATTATTAATAATATTGCATTATTATAATTTAACTTGTTTGTTAAAGTAAATTTAAAATTGTCCGATAATATTGTTTCAGGATTGGATAGTTTAATTTTAATAATTATTTTGGTAACTTTCTCTTTTATAATAGTGGTTGTTGAGGTTAATAGTATTGGGTAGTTACATTAGTAATGATCCCCTTTTTTATTCTTGTATAAAAGTAATATTAGGGTTGTATGGCAATTATGAAAAGAATATGAAGTTCATCTTTTTTGTTTTTATAATAGTGGTTGTTTCTTTTTTACTTGCTTCTCTCTTCTCCCTCAATTTCTATTATAAGCCCTAGTTAAACTTCAAAGTGGACATTATAGCCACTCTTCCTGGTTCTAACCGTATCAAATATTCACGAAAGTAATTTAAATCGTGCATTGCATGGGCAACACCTAGTACAATATAAATGTAAAGGACAAATGTTGCTTGAGCACTTACCTTGGCACAATGCAGTCAGAGATCATTAGAAGTACCGAAATTGCCTTCATTTACTATTTGTCTATTGTCATTATCCCTTTACAATTGTAAATTGTAGGGAAACAAATTGAGAGGTTAATTATAAAAATCAAATGAAACTTGAGAATTTTTTGTGGCTTGAGGATAATAAAATGTTCAAAAAATTGAAATTAAAGTTCTAGAGAACTCATGAATTTAAATGGAAGGGTGAGAAAGGGGATGAAATGAATAACGGTGAGAAAATGTGGGGAGGGGAGTTCATTTGGATTGAACGTGGGCAATTGAAAACTTTCAATTATATTATTTAATATAGTAACCATCACCAATTTAATTCAGTAACCGTCAACTAAATTTTTAAAAATTAGGATTATATATTTACTGAATTTTAATGACACTTAAATTCTAATTGACTAAATATTTTGCGTTTAAAAAAAATATTTTTCCCCTGAATGTGGAGCAGTTGTAATAGAGTTAATTATTCCAAGTACTTAAAACACTGCTTACAAATATTTGTCCCCTGAATATGGCCATTATATTGGGTTTTTTTATTATTTAGTATTGTTTTAAGTACCATATCCCCATGTTGGGTATATAAGAAGGGCAATTAGGTTGACCATTGTTTCATCACATCGCATTCCTACAAAAATTTAAATTTGGCAAAAATTTTATAATGATTAACTTTTTATTTGTACCACAATGCAAAAAGAAATGTAAACATTATAAAAGTGTCTTTCAATTCTTCGAAGCGGAAAATAATTAGAGCAAATTGCCAAATCTTAATACTAAAATTTTATTTTATGTAATCTAAACGTGAGATATCTATCTCTAAAAACGAATCAAAATTGAGTTTATGTAAAAAAAGAGCAAATTCATAGAAAAGGACCTTGAAGCGTAATTGACATAGATAAGAGCTTTAGTAGAAACATTAAATTGACATAGACAAGAGCTTTAGTAGAAATATTAATTTCATAGAAAAGCAATATTAAATTGATTCTCTAATTGAAATTAATAACTTACTCTATCCGTATTTGATATATAAAACTGAAAGAGTGTTTGAATAAGCATGCTTCTTTCAAGACTAGCATGATGTCAAGCTATCAACTATTACAAAATAACATAAATAATTTTTATACTCTAGTAGCCATATACAAATACGGAAAATTGTCCCGTGATAAAAAATCCAAGAAAATTACTAAAATCAATATGACCCACAGCAAAATTGAGCAAATACAACACATAATAGGGAAAATGAAACATTTCCAACCACTATCGTGGTCAAATGAAATAAAACGAAACTCTTCACTTCTTTTCCAGAATACTAATTAAAATAAACAGACCATTATAATCAAATCACATGAAACCCAACTGAAGAAAAGGAAAAAGAATCAAAGAAACAGCTCCCATAACTTATGTACATGCCTGCTCATCCAAGACCTAACTAAAAATTAAGAACTTAAAGAGTTTTATATGAAGTAAATAAATTTAAATGATAAATCTTACCATGATCCAGCTTGATTTGATATGACAGGGGCACCAAAATGTGATCATGCATAACTTTTGAAACCCTGCTTCTCAAAGCAATCATAACTCTCTCGTTCTTGTACTGCATATTGCTGTTGCTATTAAACAAATAAATAAAAATTAAAAGTCTCCCCTTGAATTTAAATGCAAAATATTTAGTCATTTAGAATTTAAGTGTTGTTAAAATTCAATAAATATATAATCCTAATTTCAAAATATTTAGTTAACGGTTACTGAATTAAATTGGTGATTGTTACTATATTAAATAATATAATTGGCAGTTTTCAATTGCCCACGTTCAATCCAAATGAACTCCCCTCCCCACATTTTCTCACTGTTATTCGTTTCATCCCCTTTCTCACCCTTCCATTTAAATTCATGAGTTTTCTAGAACTTTAATTTCAATTTTTTGAACATTTTATTATCCTCAAGCCACAAGAAAAATCTCAAGTTTCATTTTATTTTTATAATTAACCTCCCAATTTTTTTCCTTACAATTTACAATTGTAAAGGGATAACGACAATAGACAAATAGTAATTGAAGGCAATTTCGGTACTTCTAATGATCTCTGACTGCATTGTGCCAAGGTAAGTGCTCAAGCAACATTTGTCCGTTACATTTATATTGTACTAGGTGTTGCCCATGCGATGCACGATTTAAATTACTTTCATGAATATTTGATATGGTTAGGACCAGGAAGAGTGGCTATATTGTCCTCTTTGAAATTTAACCGGGGTTTATAATAGAAATTAAGGGAGAAGAGAGAAGAAATTCAGCAAGTAAAAAAGAAACAACCACTCTTATAAAAAGAAAAAGATTAACTTCATATTCTTCTCATAATTGCCATACAATCCTAATATTACTTTTATACATGAATAAAAAAGGGGTTCATTACTAATGTAACTACCCAATACTATTAACCTAAACAACCACTATTATAAAAGAGAAAGTTACCAAAATAATTATTAAAATTAAACTATCTAATCCTGAAACAATATTATCGGACAATTTTAAATTTACTTTAACAAACAAGTTAAATTATAATAATGCAATATTATTAATAATATTAAAAGAACAACACCAACTACTAATAACCGTGAGAATTTTGGATGTCACAATATATTAGACTACTCAATTACTACATTATCAATATGTGCTATTAATTTTTATGGTGAATTACATATTATTATTAAGGTTTGATTTATTAATTTTAGTCCATAAATTTTATAAAATAATTTTTTAATCCAAAAGTAACATTTATTTAATAAAATAATCCAAACACTAATATGTAAGAATGCAAAACATGTTCGGTTTTGTTCTTTCACATATTGCGTAAACTATTTTATTAAATATACATACTTTTTTTAAAAAACATTATGATACCGAAAACTCAAATTGACCCAAATTAATAACAAAACCAGAAATAGAGTATGAGGGAGGAAATAATTAGAAGAATATTGAAGGGAGAAGAAGAGTATAAGAGGAAGAAAAGTATGAATTCATTGATAATTAAACCCTAATACAGCAGCAAGATATATAAAGCATTTTAACTACAACAATTAAAAATAAAATGAAATGAAATAAATTGATAGAATTTGCAGAGTTAGTTACTGCCAGAGTAACTAACAGCCACGCCACAAAGCACCTAGCTGAAGGATAAGAGCCTTGCACCTCACGTGCTGCTCACGTGACTCCAATTTATACAGGCTCGTGCATCACACGTGATCCAGAGATTCAAAAAGCTGTTAAATTCATTTAATTGGCCCGCCAAAAACCCTCTTGACCAATTACCTGGCATCAATACTTTTCCCCCGAAAACACCCTTGTCCTCAAGGGTGAAAGTGAGGGAATTTAAGTTGTAGGTCATAAAGAAATTCCCAAGTGGCGTCCTCAATTGGGAAGTTTTTCCATTTCACCAGTACTTTTGTGGCTGCCCTGTTACGACGCTTGACCACCCCCCGCTCCAACACTTGCTCAGGTTCTTTAACAGGAATGGCATCTACATCCTCTGGAAGGGGCACTGCCCATGCGGGTAATGGTCCTGTGTGGCGTTTCAGCTGGGAAACATGAAAAACGTCATGAATTTTGGTTGATGGAGGTAGCTGCAGCCGATAAGCTACTTTACCCACAGCTTCGAGCACCATATACGGGCCAAAATATTTGGGTGATAACTTCTGGGAGGCCCAGTGTGCCACAGTGATCTGCCTATAGGGATGCAATTTGAGGTAGGCCCACTGACCAGTTTGAAATTCTCGATCCGTCCTTCGCTTGTCGGCCAATTGCTTCATCCGATTCTGAGCCCGAGCCAAATGGTACTCAATAACTCGAATCATGTCTTCCCATGCCTTCAAGCTCCGGTCTACAGCTTCGACCTGTGTCTCCCCCGAAATGTAAGGAATGTGAATGGGCGGTGGTTGTCCGTAGACTATCTCATATGGAGTCTTCTGGGTAGCGGAATGCCAGGTAGTATTGTACTACCATTCGGCTAACGGCAACCATTTTGACCACAAATGAGGGTGGCTGCTACACATACACCTTAGATAAGTCTCAAGGCCGTGATTGACTACTTCGGTTTGCCCATCCATCTGAGGATGGTAAGCAGTCGACATGTGAAGTTCTACCCCCTGAATAGTGAACAAGGCTTGCAAGAATTCACTCTGAAAAACAGCGTCTCGGTCACTAACTACAGTGCTAGGAAGCCCATGGAGCTTATACACGTTTGCCATGTATGCTTGAGCTACGGTAAGAGCAGTGTAGGGATGTGAGAGAGCCATGAAATGAGCTGCTTTACTTAGCCGGTCCACCACCACAAAGATGATCTCCTTTCCGAAAGAATTATGTAGACCTTCTATGAAATCCATGGAAATATCGGTCCAAACTGTGTTTGGGATGGGAAGAGGTTGGAGTAGTCCCGGATAAGCGGCATTGTCGTGTTTACAAGCCCGACAAGTAGGACAATTCTTCACAAAATCTGCTGCATCATGATGCAAGCCCTTCCAAAAGAATAAGGACTTTATCTTGTGATATGTAGCATCTCGACCCGAATGACCACCACTAGGAGAAGAATGCATCCATGTGAGAATAAGCTGCTGCAGTTCTCTGTTTTTGTCAATAACCAGCCTTCCTTTTCTCTTCAATTGTCCATCACGCCAACTGAATTTCGGGTGACTTAAAGGATTCGCTTGTAGTTGCTGAATCAAAAGATGCAGCTTTGCATCACTCTGCCACAGTAGCTGAATGTTGTTGTACAGATTGCTGTCAGCTGTAGCTAAGAGATGGCAAGAGATTTGTTGGCTTGTGACCCTTGATAATGCATCAGCTGCGATATTCTCCTTACCCTTCTTGTGATCAATCACATAACTGAACCCCAGCAACTTGGAGAGCCACACACGCTGAAAATGAGTGTGAATTTTTTGTTCTAGAAGATACTTTAAGCTTTTCTGGTCCGTGCGAATAACAAAATTGTTATTGAGCAAGTATTGCTGCCATTGAAGCATGGCTGCCACCGCTGCTAATAATTACCGCTCATAGACGGACAGTTGCTGCTGTGTGGTGCTGAGAGTTTTTCTGAAATAAGCCAGAGGGTGCCCTTCTTGCGATAAAATAGCTCCGAGGCCTGTATTGCTTGCATCGGATTCGATCACAAAAGTTTTGGTGAAATTCGGTAGAGCTAACAGAGGGGCCTTCATGGGGGCTTCTTTTAAATTCTCAAAGGTAGATTGTGCGGCGGCATTCCAGTGCAGCTTGTCCTTGCCCGTGAGTACAGTGAGAGGCTTGGCTAGGATTCCGTAACCTTGGATGAATCGTCTATAATACCCCGTGAGGCCTAGGAAACCTCTTAGTTGTTTGAGTGTAGTGGGAGTGGGCCATTCTTGTATCGCTTGGAGTTTTTTTGGGTTTGTTGAGACTTTCCCATTTGTGATAATATAACCCAAATATTCAATTTGATCTGTTGCAAAAGCGCACTTGCTCTTCTTCACAAAGAATTGGTGCTGCTGTAGCAAGTGAAACACTAATTGTAGGTGCTCGATGTGATCCTTCAGATTTGCACTATAAATGAGGATGTCATCAAAAAAAAACAAGCACAAATTTTCGTAGGTAAGCTGCAAACACAGAGTTCATAAGGGCCTGAAATGTTGAGGGAGCATTGGTGAGACCAAAGGGCACCACCAAGAATTCGAAGTGCCCAAAATGTGTTCTAAAAGCTGTCTTTTGGACATCATCAGTATCCATCCTGATCTGATAATAACCAGACCTCAAATCGAGCTTACTAAAGTACCTTGCAGCCCCCAGTTCATCCAGCAGCTCCTGCACTAAGGGAATGGGAAATTTATCCTTGATGGTTGCTTGATTAAGGTCACGGTAATCAACGCACATTCTCCAAGTACCATCCTTCTTCTTGACAAGGACTATAGCTGATGCAAAGGGGCTGTTACTGTGCTGAATATATCCCTTTCGAAGCAATTCTTGGATAATTTCTTCCATGGCATCCTTTTGGAGGGAAGGGTAACGGTAAGGTCTTTTGTTGATGGGTTAAGTTCCTTCTCTCAAATGGATTTTATGGTCAAAGGGAGGTCTACTAGGAGGCAGTAAATGAGGTTCATCAAAAAGGGAATCATACTTGTGCAGTAAAGCTGAAACTGCAGCAGGTAGTTCAGGCTGAGGGTGTGATGATGCTGCTGCTTGAACCATCTGCAGCTTCACTCCATTACTCTCATTGGCCTCGGGTGTCACCTGCAGCAGGGCTATAACAGGAGTACCAGCCATAGCCTTGATCAATCCCTTGGCATTCATTAATTTGCACACATTAGTGCCCTCCCCCTTGAGCACTTTAGTCTTTCCATTCAGCAAGAAGGTCATGGTCAGGTGTTGAAAATTGCATTGAATGTTCCCTAATGAAGAGAGCCATTCGATTCCTAACACCATATCACAACCTCCTAATGGAATAAGAAGGAAATTGGAGGTATAGCATGCATCTTGCATCCTCCATTGCAGGCTTTCACATTGCTTGTTGCATTCCAGCTTAGAACCATCCGCTACGGTCACAGATAAAGCTGTACTTGTCTCACTCGACAGCCCAGTTTTTGAGCTAATTGAACATCGATGAAGTTATGAGTTGACCCGAATCTATTAGGATGTGTATTGGCTTTTTCCTGATAGATCCTGTCACTCTTAAGGTCTGATAGGAGGTGGCCCTAGTCAAGGCATGTAGAGAAATGTGCGCAGCTGAATCAGGAAGGGTAATTTCCTCCAGAGCCGGTTGTGGTGCCTCCAATGTTTCTTCATCCCATTCATCATCAAGTTCTACAAAAAACAACTGGGGTCCCTTGTTTTTACACCTATGTCCAGCCTCAAATTTCTCATCGCAAAAATAACATAAGCCCTTGGCTCTCTTATCCTGCAATTCAGCTCTCGACAGTGTTCTGTGGGCTCGGGTTGTATATGCAGGTGGCTGAGTTACAGCAGCTGGGCGATTGGATATTGGCCTAAAACTGTTGGGATTTGGTCTGGGACCACTCGGGGTGGGTAATAAGGGTGGTTTGTTGTGCTGAAGTTGTTTAGTAAGAGCCTCAATTTTCGATTCACCCATTTTTGCTAAACATACAGCATGTTGCAAGGTATTGGGCTGCCATGACTTTACCTCCAGAGCTATGTCCTCACGCAGACCGGCTACAAAACAACTGATAAGCTGGGATTCATTTAAGCCGGTCCTTACTGATATTTGGTGGAATTTTCAAGTATGCACCCACGGTACGCACTTGTTTTAAACTCATTAATCAGAAATCGGATCCTCATAAGCATTTCCAAACCGCCTTTTCATCACTCTAGCATATTCAGACCAGCGCATAGCAAGGAAATCAGGGTCGGTTGTGACACATCGCCTATGCCATTGTTGAGGAATTCCTCTTAAATGAATTGAGGCGACTCTAATTTTATCATATTCGGGAGTATTATCAATTATGAAGAATTGTTCACAAGCGAAAATCCAGCCATTCACATCTTCACCATCGAAAAGTGGGAAATCCATTCTACCTAACTGAGTAAAAGAATTATTACCACCTTGTAGCTCCTGTTGAGGGGATCTTGGGATCGGATTAGTAGCAGAGGAGTGAGAAGCTCCATTGGTCGCCCCTACCCGGACTTCAGGCCGAGGTATTTGCATAGACACTGCGGACACTTGATCTTGTAGGGTCTTCATCTGCGTTGTCATCTGCGTAGCAAGGGCCTCGATAGCAGCCTTGATCACATTCCGGACTTCACCAATGGCATGATCGAGCTTCTCTTCTACCAGTCTCACTTCAGTTGTTGCTCGAGTGTTATTTGCCATGTTCGTTATACACACCACGGCCGAGGATAAGAGCTCTGATACCAGTGATACCGAAAACTCAAATTGACCCAAATTAATAACAAAACCAGAAATAGAGTATGAGGGAGGAAAGAATTAGAAGAATATTGAAGGGAGAAGAAGAGTATAAGAGGAAGATAAGTATGAATTCATTGATAATTAAACCCTAATACAGCAGGAAGATATATAAAGCATTTTAACTACAACAATTAAAAATAAAATGAAATGAAATAAATTGATAAAATTTGCAGAGTTAGTTACTGCCAGAGTAACTAACAACCACACCACAAAGCACCCAGCTGAAGGATAAGAGCCTTGCGCCTCACGTGCTGCTCACGTGACTCCAATTTGAACAGGCTCGTGCATCACACGTGATCCAGAGATTCAAAAAGCTGTTAAATTCAGTTAATTAGCCGCCAAAAACCCTCTTGACCAATTACCCGGCATCACATTAGCTCATAAAATTTATAAACTAAAAAGTTAATATATTAAATCTCAAGATATCAATACATAATTTACCTTAATTTTTATAGGCATGAAAAGTATAATAAAATCATAAGCAATATACCAATTAAAAGTTTTCCACTTGCACCTAAAAAGAATTTTTTTTTTTTTTTTAAGGAGTTAGAATAATTATCAATTTATAATTCAAAATTATTTAACAATATTAATATCTATATTTTAATTATTATGTTTTATTATACTTTCTGTACTCAATACAATATTGAAGAAGAAGTTCAAATAAAAATATACATGACTATTTACTAATTATTTTTCTTTCTAATAAATGTAACCATGCATCGCACGGGGTATATCTAGTTTTATAATTATAGGATTGTATATATTTTTTAAAAGTTATTTTTTTTTCCTGTAATTTTTGAGCCCCACCTCTTTTAACAGTTCAAGGGGAGATTTTTTTTTTTATAATAATTTTTTTAATTTTTTAATTTTTTGAAGTTTTTTTTTTTTTTAATAAATATTTGAACCCCACTACTTATAACCGTTCATGGGGTGATTTTCTTTGTTTAATTTTTAGGTAAATACACATGGCATCTTAGATTTTTTTTTTTTTTTTTTTTTGAGTTTTGAAAAATTTTGGGGGAAGGGACAACTTAAGATTAATATATAGTACAGAATGCTGTTACTATTTGGTACTTATTTTGTTTTATAGTTATGAATGGTGAGAGGCCTAAAGTCTAATATGAGACGTTTTAAAACTACCCCTACAATTGTGGGAGTCATCGGGAGTTAATGCTTTTTATTAGGTTTTTTTTTCCAAAGATTATTTACTGACTGCTGGGTATTTTATAATTCTAGGATTGTATATATTTTTTTGAAGTTGTTTTTTTTTTCTGTAATTTTTGAGCCCCCACCTCTTTTAACTGTTCAGGGAAAGACTTTTTATGTTTATTTAATTTTTTTAATTTTTTGAAGTTGTTTTTTTTTTTAAATATTTGAACCCCACTACTTATAACCGTTCATGGGGTGATTTTCCTTTTTTTTTTTAGGTAAATAGACATGGTATCTTAGAATTTTTTATTTTGAGTTTTGAAAAATTTTGAGGGAACGGACAACTTAAGATTAATATATAGTATAGATATAGATTAGATATAATTCACTCCGCACTAAATTAAAAAGAATAAAGTTAAGGGAAATATTTTTAAAAAAATAGATAAAAAGTAATAACATGAATTATATTATTAAAATTAAATTATGCCTTCACGGCAAACTCTTATATCAATTTACTCTTTAAAATCTAATTTAAGAAATAATAACCTCATGAAATTTTATATTGGATACTATTCACCCTTTAACATTCAAATTTAAAAGCTAACCCCTAAATTTAATGATTAAACCGAATTAAACCTTACATATCAAATTTAATGCTTAAATCAAATAGAACCAATCCAATCCTGATTATGCATTAAATTTGGTGTGTAACGGATTTGAGTTCAAACGCATACTTTAAGGGGTAGAACCCACCGCCACCCTTTTTCCTTCCTCTTTGCACCCATCACACCATCACCACCTACGCCACAACAACTGCCACCCCAACACAACTTCATCATCCGATGTTCCACCACTACCACAACCATCGTCTGGCTCAAACCCATCAAGTTTAGTGACCCATGATGGACCGTCAACCCAACACTTGGTACAATGTTAGGCCTTGAGTTCAATGAATGAGGTTCATCATCAGTGTGATTACAAGAACTAAAGTAAAATTCCATCCCGGGTGTAGTGCTTGGTAACCTATGACAAAGGGAAAAGGAGGCTCAATATTTGCTTTAATGGACCCGTGTAAATTTTTAAATGTCGTGTTTCAGGGACATGATCAATGGGATCTACCTATGTGAGTGTGAAGTTTGGCCACTTTAAAGAGTGATTTAATGACAAGGGTTTGACTGTATAACACACATGAAGGATTCAGAACATAAGGCCATAAATGTTTCGGTCTTGAAGATGAGCAGTGTGTAGGAAGTAAGTCATGTGTGTGGAGATGCATTTAATTAGTCAAATGGAATGTATTGTGTAAAGCTTAGTCCACTATTTCATTCCGATTAATTGTAACTTGTCTTCACTTGGTGAGGGTTCAATCAAAAGACACTCTCATTTATGCATAAAGGCTTCCTTTATTTTGAGGTAGACATTAATGTAATATGAGAATGAATGTATTTTAAAAATGGTGGGGGAAACGTTGATATATTTTCAAAGTAAAGTGCTTAATAAGATGTTTCAGACTTGTGAACAATGTATTTGGTTTGAATATGGTGTGTGCTGACACATGTCATGAGAGTTCGACCCATAATTCTGTAGAAACATTCTCGAGAAGCTGTGTTACACACAGCTTCTATGTGTCGACACTCACTTCGACACACAACGTAGTTATGGCAGTTATTTTGTGCGGTTAATTGTGACGTTTTGCAAGATAAGGAGTCCCTTTGGAAGGGATGCGTTCCTTCAAAAGGGCACTTAGTTTCTATAAATAAAACCCACCACCATTCTTGTAAAGTACATGAGAAAAAATCATTTTGTGAGAGATTATTCTCTTGTTTTCATCTCGGATGTCTTTCCTTTCTACACTCAATCTCACTTTGATTCTTGGTTTCAATGTATCACTAAGACTATTTCAATATTCACAAAATAAGTCTTAAGCCTAGTGGTTTGCTACACGCCTTGAGGCCACTAGATTGTTGTTTTGATACCCATTTTGTTAAATTTCCCTAATAGTTTTGACCAATTTTAAGGTTAAGGCATGTTCAATTGCAAAATCATATACTTCGGGGTGTGGATGGAAGCATTGATTGATCGAATATAACCTTGAGGGTTCAAAGTTGTATGATAGTTGTCTTCTTGCATGTATAAATTGACCTAAGTGAAAAAGTTCAACTTCGTAATGGGCTTGTAGGACTTGTAAGTTCCTAGGAAATCTATGTACAATTTTGTTTAATATCGTAGATTGAGATGTCTTTCATGTTTTCACGTGGCCATGATGCAAGTATGTTGGCAATTGAAGTGTAACGGACACCTGGAATGATAGAACATTACGTTTTATGCATTTTTTGAGCTGGCCAGGTATTGTTTAGTCAATTTTGGGCAAAACCTTGTTGTGTTTTTAATGTTGAAATTAGTAAAATATTGTTGGGATGTATGTCAAAAATATTGCCCAAATTAATCAGAACTAAAATAGAGAAAAAATTTAAAATTCCAAATTTTAAACCTATAGGCCTCTACTCTAAATCATTCATAATAATAGCATGGAAATAACTAGCATAATAAATATAGTATATAAGTAGAAAAACAAAAATAAAAGAAAAAGAAAGAAGAATACTTGAATGTAGACCACAGTGTTGCTTCTAGAAATCACCGAGACATCAAGACCTTCTGCACAATCTCCTCTTAACACACAGAGTGTGAGTGCCAAAAATTATTGAGCTGAAGAGATAAAATTTCAACAACAAATTTTCCTCTTTTAATTTTATGAAAGTCAATACCCTCAAAAAACTATTAATTTTTTAAGGATGCTAAACCTTAATTACAAGACCTCTATTTATATTAGGCTACTGGATTCAAAACACATGAAAAAACCTAAACAAAAATGACGACGTTTTACGTATTTTGCCTTTCGAGCGCAGAATGTGCCACGTAGTGGTGGCCATGGGATGGGTCGGGCCGGGCCTGGGCCTGGGCTCGGCAGGCCCGGCCCGTGGCCCGAGCCCACTACAGTGCGGGCGGGTCAGGGCCCGGCCTTTTTAACTAAATTAAAAAAAATATTTAAAAAATACATAGTCGTTTTGTACTAAAATTATTGTAATTCATTGATAAATAATATGAGATGCAAATATATTTTTTTTCAAGCATACATGTTCAAAAAAAATAATACTAAATATATGTAATAAATAAAATAAAATATACAATAAGTAATTATCAAAAAAATATCAGTAAATAAATAACGTATCAAATACAAATACAAAGTTGGGGCCTAATATTTAAAAATACAAATTTATTTATCAAAAAATACAAAGTTTGACATATGGAGTGTGCGGTCATCTTTTGACGTAAATATTTGAAAGTAAATAATTAACATACAAAAGTCTTGAATCTTGATATCAGTCATATCGGGGGGTTTCTACGCCATCATTTGACGTATCAGTTATGCAGTCGTCTTCTTCATCGCGCGATGAATCCAGCTTCATTCTCTGTTGATCTCTTGCCTCAGCTAGCAGCCAATCCTTCAAGCACACGGACATCTCCAAGCTCGACGGCGATAGCTTTGCCCTCTTCGTTCCAAGCAACCCGCCACCAAGACTAAAAGTGCACTCCGTTGCTACTGAAGACACCGGACAACTTAGTATATCACGTGCTATGGTGGAAAGCACGGGATATTGGGTTTGGTTTGTGTTCCACCCTTGTAATAGGTCAAAATGCGGGTTGGCCGGCGGCCCGAAAATATGGACCAACGGTGTCCACAAGTAATAATCTAGCTCGTCACATGACGTGGGGGCTACTACGGGGGTAAATTGCTCCAACAGCTTCCACGAATATGACATGTGTGAACTACTTCCACTAGATGTGGAAGATCCTACTGCAGTAGTACTAGGATTATTAAATGATAATTTACGAGAATACTCAGAAAATAAATTATGCAAGTCGTTATCGACATCGGCAATGAATGTGTTGACATTAAGAGTAGGATGCAAATATTTAAAAAAATGTTGGCAAAACAAGTTGAAACCCCCGCGTTTACAACGAGGGTCTAAAATAGTTGCAAAACAATAAGTAAGAGGTAGTTCAGAAAAATATTTGGCAAACTTTTCTTTCATTGCCGTAATCGATCCGAACAAAATGGGGTTGGATTCATTACCCACCATCCAATTTACAATATTAAGCAATGTTGATATTGCTTGAGGCATGGTCGGATAGTAGCAACCCGAAAAAAATGTTGTCGCGTCTTTAAACATGCTAAAAAATTTACAAATTTCATCTATTGTCTCCCAATGTATACCGTCCAGGTTGTAATCGCGCCATTCTACACGATTTTCCTGGGCGAATTCCATCAGAGCGTCTTTGTATGGTAGAATGCGCTCTAACATTACTACCGTAGACGACCACCTAGTTTTGGAGTCTAATTTAAATTGTTTATATTCTATGTTATGCAACCTACATACATTTTTAAATCTTTTTTTCCTAGCGATGGATGCTTTAATTGATATTATTACTGATCTTAAGGTGGCAAGGGATACGTCTATAAGATCTAAACCATCCATTACCATTAAATGCAAAATGTGACAGATGCAACGAATATGAAAACACTTCCCACCTAACATGGGTCTCATTTTCCTAATTAAATGTGCTACGGATGTAGTGTTATTGGAAGCATTGTCAAATGTAATACTAAAGATACGTTGTTCTATGCCCCAATCGCGGACTGCCGACATAATCGCACCCGTAATTACCTCGGCAGTATGGGGGCAATCTAAAAGCCCAAAATGAATTATTCTCTTCTGGAAGATGAAGGATTCATTGGTCCAGTGTGCCGTTATGCACATATAAGGTTGGCCAGGTTTGGACGCCCATACGTCCGACGTCAACGAGAACATGCTCGTGTTCGTCGCAAAAAGTGTATGTATCCCAATTTTAATATTGTGGTACAACGTAAAAGCGTCCCGCTTTACGGTGTTCCGAGGAATCCTCACAATGGCGGGGTTCACATTTCGTTGGAGGTAGTCGACGAAATGTGGGTTTTCGCCGGTACTAAAAGGCCTTTCACTCAAAATTACATATTTAGCTAGCCCCCTACGGTTGCTCTCCTGAGAGAACCTAAAATTAGCAAGTGCACCGGTCACTTGCTGTACTAAACGTTGTTGGCTCTTTTCCGGGAATTGCTCGGGGTGGCACCTAAGTATATGTCTATTTAGTGTGCCCGTCCCACTGCCGGGTTGATGGCTAAAATTTTTAGGTGGGTCACATAATTTACAGGTTGCTTTATTAGTTGTCTTATTAAGGGTAAAGTGCTTCCATACCCCACTAGTTGTACACCTACTAATCAAGGTACTAGTTTCAGGCTGGGTTTCGGTGGTGGGGGTGGGTTCCTCATCAGTTTGTGAGTCTCCAACCCCACCACTACCTGACTCATTATAATCTTGTGGTTGTGAAAAGTTATAATCTATGCTATCATCAGTGTATTGGGGTGTTGGGTCGGGTTGTATAAAAGCTCGTTCTTCAGTATCAAGTAAGACAATTCTAGTCCTTTTAGGGATTCTGGGTGGCCGAGAAGAGCTAGAACTAGCACGACCGGCTCCAGATGATGATGAAGAGTTGTGTGCCATATTAGTATAAATGATTATTATTTATAACAGGCAAGTAGTAATGCAAATTAAATAACTAAAAATGCGAATAAAAAAAAATTACGATACTAAAATTACCTAAATAAGAGAACAATGAAATTCACACTTCAGTCAAATACTTTACGAACTTCGAACTTTAGAGCATAATTTTGCAATTAGCAAATTAGAGAAGATGGGCGATGATGAATGTATATAGAGAGAAGAGAGAATTGAAGATTTTGTGAAAAAATGAGTTGGGGAGGTTTAAGTATTTATAGAAAAATAAAATATAAATTTTTTTTTTTGGTAAAAAAAGAGCCGTTGGCTCTGTACAACAAAAGAGCCGTTGGCTCTTTTGAGCCGGGCCGGGCCGGGCCGGGCCCAGGCCCCTGAAAAAATCAGGCCCGAGGCCCGGCCTGGGGGACCTTGCGAATACTCTGGCCAAAGATTCCGAATCAATTTAAACACTTGCGAATCAACTAAGAGGATATTGTATCTTGTAAGAGATTATAGATTCCATATTGAACAGCTGATCCCAGCTACACTTCATGCCGTTACCATATGCATGTAAGACTTCGGGCATATTTAGAGACATAACACATAGTACGCCAAGATAACTAACACTCCGTGCATAGGTCAAAAGTATCCCTAGGATTTAGAGTAGTTGTTCAAATAGTACATAATGAATCACTCATCTTTGATAGTAATTTAGATAGAAGTAACTCACTTGGTCCAATTCAGTGTATCAATCTCATTGCAATCACACCAACACAATAATTTTGGATCACCATCCACATCACATGTCATCCAAAGTATCACATTGTAGCCTTAGCAGACAAGTAGTCCAAACTTATCTCCTACTATGAATCTTCAAATGACGTCATTTTGTTTTTTTTAGTTTATCTATGGTACGATTCCTAGTACCCACTCAAAACAAACATTAAAACATAATTTGAAGATTACATCCACCTTTTGGATGTTACTTAATAGAAAATCACATGCATAATGAACTCACAGACACAATTATAATGAAAATGAAAATGAAAATAATTAAATTTTATTCTCTTACAAAAAATTTGATTTCCAAGACATTATTCCCAACAATCTCCCACTTATCTTAAATCAAATTAACGATACACCTCATACCCGTCACTTCTAAGTGTGACTCAAAAGTATTTTGAGTCAAAGTCTTTGTAGAAGGATCTGCAAAGTTATTGCTTATATCAATCTTCGAAATCACTGTCTCACCCTTCTCCACGAAATCTCCAATGAGTTGGTACTTCCTTTCAATGTTCTTGGACACCTTATGCCTTCTAGGTTCCTTGGAGTTCTCCACCGCACCAAAATTGTCACAAAAAACTGTGATAGGTATGAGACCATCTCTAGCAACTTCAAGATCCTTCAGGAACTTTCTAAGCCAACAAGCCTCTTTTGCAGCTTCTAAAGCTACAACATATTTGACCTCCATGGTTGAGTCAGTAATGCAAGACTGCTTGACACTCCTCCAACTGATGGCCTCACCTCCAAGGGAAAAGATATATCCAGACATTGAATGTCTGGTATCCCTATCTGACTAAAAGTTTAAATCAGTATAGCCCAATAGAACCAGTTCGTCACCATGAAAGATTAGCATATAATCTCTAGTCCTTCTCAAGTATTTCAGAACATGCTTTTCTGCTGCCAGTGAAACGAACCTGGATTAGACTGATATGTACTCAACATCCCAATAGCATTGCAGATATCTGGTCTGATACACAACACAACACAACATACATGAGACTTCCCACAGCCAAGGCATATGGTACGTTCCTCATCTACTCTTCCTTTTGAGGTGTCTTTGGAAACTGCTCTAAAGAAAGCGGGACTTCATGCCTAAAAAGTAATAACCCCTTCTTACAGTTTGCCATGTGATACCTTGACAACATCTTTGCAATATAAGCAGCCTGAGACAAAACCAACATCCTACTCTTATGATCTTGAAAAAGCTTGATCTCAAGAATATAGCTGGCTTCTCCTTGGTCCTTCATATTGAGCTAACTTGACAACCAAATCTTTACAGTTGATAAGACACCTATGTCATTCCCAATGAGTGGTATGACATCCACATATAATACCAAGAAAGTAATTACTTTCACATGATTTTGTTTGTACATGCATGGTTCATCAACCAATTGCTCAAACCCATAGGACTTGATCACTTCATTAAATCTAATATTCCATGCGTGTGATGCTTGTTTCAACCCGTAAATGAAATTCTTTAGTTTGAATACCATATGATTCTGATTTTTTCCAATGAAATCGTCAAAAAGGTCTCATGATAATCGATACCATAGGCATACCATATAGATGTCTTAATCAAGACGACTATTCAAAAAGGTCATTTTGATATCCATTTGCCAAATCTCATTGTCATAATGAGCAGCAACGGACAAGAATATCCTAATGGATTTAAGCATGTCTACTGGTGAAAAGGTCTCATTATAATTGATATATTCCTTTTGGGTAAAACCCTTAACAACCAATCTTGCCTTGAAGGTCTCCACCTTCTTGTCTACTCCTCTCTTCCTATTCAAGACCCATTTATATCCAATGGGCTTAACGTCTTCCGGCACCTCTACAAGTTTCCATACCTAATTAAATTACATGGACCTATCCCAAATTTCATTGCCATGACCCACTGGTCAACATTTTTGTCTTTAAGCGCCTCAGTGTAATTAAGAGGATATGATTCAATGTCACGGCCAAGCATTAAAGCTTCGACCATGAATCTGTCCGAGGCCCTAACAATCCTCCCACTGAGCCTAGGCTCTCGTGTACTCGGAGCATTCTCAATTCCATCATTAGGTGTATAAATACATACACATTTTCTCGAGATGCCTCTAGCTGTTTTGAAATAATGTCAATATCTCTAAATTCTTTTAATACTACTTTGCTTTTACTTTTATTGTCTACTACAAAATCCTCATCAAAAACTATGGCATTTGTACTTACAAATAGAAGGACTTCAGAAATGACCATCTCTCGTTCCTCTAGGGCAACCTACAAACAAACACACCTCCATCTTTAATTCCAACTGGTTAGGATCATTTTTCAACACATGTGCTCGACACCCCCAAATTCGAAGATATCCTAAACGAGGCTTTCGCCCAGTCCATAACTCCACTGGTGTATGAGAAACTAACTTCGATGGAACTAAGTTAAGGAGATATGCCACTGTTTCTAAGGCATAACCCTAAAAAGAGATTGATAAAGTCGCATGACTCATCATGGACCTTACCATTTCTAAGAGTGTCCTATTTCTCTTTTCTGCAACACCATTCTGCTGCGAAGTGCCTGACATAGAAAGTTGAGATCTTATTCTATTTGCAGTTAGGAAATCCAGAAACTCTCATGAAAGGTATTCACCACCTCGATCCAATCAAAGCATCATGATATGTTTACCTAATTTTTTTCAACTTCAGCCTTGAATTTTCTGAACTTTTTGAAAGAGTTAGACTTATGTCTCATCAGGTATACATATCCATATCTAGAGTAATCATCCGTGAAAGTGATGAAGTACTCGTGCCTACCTTGCGCTTGAACATTCATTGGTCCACACACATTCGTGTGAACCAACTCAAGCAAGTCACCAACCCTGTTGCCTTGACTCTTAAAGACAGACGTGGTCATTTACCTTCTATGTAGGATTCGCAAACTGGTAAGGACTTCAAGTCCAAAGGTTTTGTCAGTCCATATTTCACTAGTCTTTAGATCATGTTCGAATTAATATGACCTAGGCATTGTTTCCATGTGCAGGCGTTATCCATTTCAGAGTGTTTCCTCTTACCAGGTAGGATAAGTGTGCTGGTGTTATATTCATATGAACAATTAACAAAGTTCTGATCACAAAATAAAAAAAACAAACCATCCACACAAGTACCTATACAAATAAACAATTTATTTCGTGTAATGACAAATTCAGAACAAAAATGAACTGAATATCCATTATTAACTAAACATGACACAGAAATCAAATTCCTACGTAATGCAGGGACAAATAGATAGTCTTTCAAAAGCATAACTATACCACTAAAAACTAAGCTAATATCTCCTACTCTCAAGACCGAAACTCTTGTACTATCTCCAATTGTCAGGCACACCTCTCTATCAAGTAGCCTCTTGGTTAGCCTGAGTCCCTGCAACATATTACACACATGGTCAGTTGATCCAGAGTCCACACACTAGGAACTTGGGGGACTCTCAACTAAATATGTCTCAATCGAGTGAGGTATCATCATACCGTTACTAGATGGTTTTCTAGGCTTCGTAGAAAGGGTAGCTAAGTACTTAGTGCAGTTCTACTTCCAGTGGCCCAGCTTTCTGTAAAGGAAACACTTTCCTTTGGCCTTTTTTTGTTAGGCTTAGCTACTATACTAGCAACCTTACTCTTCCCTTTCTTCCCAGTCGAACCCTTAGTCGTCTTACTCTCACTCGTCCTCGATGATTGGGTCAATTGGACACTCCTTTTGGCTTAAATCATGCCCTCTGCTACTTGCAGCTTCTTCATTACCTCAGGAAATGAATAGTTCATGTGATTCATAGAATAATTTTGCCTGAACTGAGTGAATGAGCTGGACAGAGAACTGAGGATGATATCCTACTGAAATTGATTGTCAATCATAGTAAGGATTTCCAGTTTAGATAAACATGCCATTAATTTCATAACGTGCTTCTGAACTGGGGTTCCTTCCGACATCCTCATGTTGAGTAACTCCCTCGTTAGTTCTTGCCTTGCTTCTCAATCCTAACCTCCAAACATTTCTTTTAAATGTTTCATCATTTTATCTGATGCATGCATCTCAAACATCTGATGCTTGAGAACATTTGACACAGAGACCAATATATAGCATCTGGCTAACTCATTAGCCTTTTGCTAGCGTTCGTAATGCTCTTTGACAACAGCTGTGGAATTAGCATTAGGCACAGGAGGACGAGAAGCAGTAAGAACAAACTTGTGTCCCTCGTGAATTAGTATAGTATCAAAATTCATTTTTCAAGTAAAATAATTCGGTCCAATGAGTGTGTTATCATTAAGAATCGAATGAAGAGCGCCAGTTGTAGCTATCAAACTCTGCAAATGCAAAATTTATGTAACCTATTATGAGTTATGCAAGATTCTGTGATATCTAATCTTTTAATTTAGCAAACAAAATGAGTCATGTATCTACAAAACTAAACTATCATGAATGCAATGATGACCATACTACTCCTTACTCCCTGGCAGCGGGGCTGTATGAAATTAGTTTGGGTGAGAACTATTCTCGATTAAAATGATTTCTTGCATGATTAACTCACCACTCTTTCCTTAGTCTTTAGCATAACATAACAAATCTCCTCGGGGAGGCTAATGTATCATTCCAATCAAGTGCATACCATTATCTAAACTTCCATACAAATTCACGAAATACTACACGGCATCATGGTCGCACTTGCTTCTTCGTACTTTAGTTTATCTTTTCAGAAGTCTAACATTGTACTCCATAAACCGACACCATTCTCAGGGAGTAATGCCAATCTACTATACTGTCAGACCAATAATAGAGACTGTGAGGACTCAACCATTAAACCTCGCTCCCATTAGAATTTTATAAACCAGTGATTGTTTAATTAAAGTGCATTTATTGATCGATTATCATATAATCTACATTAGAATCACATTCTAAAAAAATAATAATTTTTTTAAAATGCCACATCAACTCACTTCAGCATGACAATGTTCATGTCAACCTCTGACACCAGCACATTAGCCGCTGACATCAGCATTAGTGAAGGAAACAAATTTTTTTTTTTGACTCTAATCTCACTTGGTCAATTATTTTATTTCATCCAATCTTATCGGAAACGTAAAATTAGTTCATATATATCTAAAGTGCAATTTTGACAATCAGATTTTCATATCTGATTTCATTGTAATTTCATACAATTTAAAATCAAATTGACAAGTATAATCATTTTTAAACACCCTTTAATAACTCTTTTAGCTTTCCTTTTTTATTTTAATAAAATCTATATTTTATTCATTTGTTAATATGCCTATTATTTACCTCATGTATATTATGAAAGTAATCATAGGCTGGCTCTTATACCAATTGTTCGGACGTATTTCAAAAATATACCCTAAATTAATCAGAACTAAAGTAGTAGAATGATTTAAAATTCCTAATCTTAAACCTCTAGGCTTCTACTCTAAGACATTCATAATAATAGCACGGAAATAACTAGCATAATAAGCAAGGTAAATAAATAGAAAAACGAAAATAAAAGAAAAAGAAAGAAAAATACCTAAATCTAGACTGCAGTGTCGCTCCTAGAAATCATCGAGACTGCAAGACCTTCTACGCAATCTTCTCTGAACACCCAGAGTGTGGGATCCGAAAATTATTGAACTGAAGCGAGAAACTTTCCGCGAAAATTTTTCCTCTTTTAATTTTCTAAAACTCAATACTGTCATAAAACTATTAATTTTTTATGGATGTTAAACCTTAATTCCAAAACCTTTATTTATAATAGGGTACTAGATGAAAAGCACATTTAAAAATCAATGTGGGAAATAAAAACCAAAACAAAAACAACGTTGTTTTACCTACTTGAAGTTCCGAACACTGATCGTGCCACGTGGCACATTCTAATGTATCCGCGCCGGTTGGTGGGGACCGTCACGTAGGACAGGCTAGTGCGTGACATGTGCCGCTCCTGGTTCATCCGTTTGAAGAGGCGCAGATCTTCGCGTTATTCTTTTTTATTTCCACATGTATAAATTTATCTTATGAATTTTATTTAGAAAAATAAATTTATTCATTTAATGAATATTGTTTAGCATAATTAAATTTACTCATCTCATGAATAAATAATTTATCTTATGAATTCTTTCAACATTTTTCTGATGGTGTAAATTTTAGGGGCTTGTACAGGGACAATTTAACTTGCTTCAAATGGGTCAAAACTAATTATCATCTCATGATAATATTTGATTATAATTTGACATGATACAATTCCACTAAATGAATCCTAGTGCACTCTAAAATTCAACTTATTTATTCGATAATTCCCAAATAGACTGTTTTTGGGCCGAAACATGTCGTGTTGTGCTGACCTTGGTATATTAAACAGGTCGGGCTGGCTTTAGCATTGGCAATTTTCCTCTAAAGCCATGTTGTCTAAATTATAGGTTTAGACAGGTGTCTTGTGCTTTGATCGCTTGGATATATAAACTAGGTCACATGGGTATCACAAACATTTTCTGTTTTTGGTTTTTGATTAAATAATTAATTATTAAAACAGGTCATTTTACTTTGAGCGAGAGAGCTTTAGATACATCTCATGGTGGGGTGATTTGAATTAAATCAATTGAGGTCGACCTCTTTGAATGGTTGGATTTTTAATGCGATTGGGATATAGTCTTTGGGCCATGATAAAGTGTGCCAGTTTTTTGTAGATTATGCAGAAAAGAAATATATATATATTTTTTTATTAGCTATAAGGGGAGGAGGGAAGGGGAAGGAAAGGGGAACGGGGTACATATATAGATCGATCCTTGGATCTTAGTATAGCACACCAAATCCCCCACCATGGGGGACCCCTGGGTGACCTGCATGGTGAAAAGAATTTTTATTGTGTGTTTTTTAGCTTTCTGTTGTGAATATTATGGTTATGTTTGTTAAATGCCACACATTGATTGTGAGCCAAGTAGAATGGAGCCCTGAACCTTACATTGGCCAATTTTAAAGTTAAGGCGCAATTATGTAGCCTCGGGTGTGGGTGGAACCATTGATTCAGCGGATATAACAATGACGAATGAACATTGTATGTGAGAGTGGTCTTTCTCACGCATTTAATTAGCCTAGGTGAAATAGTTGATCCTAGTGATGAGCTTGTTGGACTTGTAAGTTACTGAAAAATCTATGTGTTATATCGTTTAGCACCATAGGTTGAGGTGCCTTCTATGTTTTCCGGTGTCTGTGATGCAACTATGTCGGTAATTCAAGTATGACGAACACTCAGAATGATAGAGCATGTCATTTCATGCTGCTTTTGAGCTGCCTAGGTACCCGTTCAGTCAGTTTTAGGCAAAATCTTGTTGCTTTCCACATTGTTATGCTAGTGGATTTGTTTTATGGTAATATGTTGCAGTTGTAAAGGTGTTCTAGGCTATTTATTGCTGATTTATGCTCGTTTTCTTCTAGTATGTTGTTTTTTGGCCTTTTTTTAGCTGTTTTTATGACTTCTACTTAATTTTACCTTGAATTTTGGAAATTATTTCGTCCTAGAGAAACTGTTTAGCCCTTAGATCTATAGCCATGAATTGAGCATATGTTTGACATTTAGATAATGTTTGGTAGTTGAGCTTCGACTATGGTGATTAAGGTTGTGTGCTCTTGTGTTGTTGAAGATTATGTTTGTTGTGGAGAAATGGGATGCAATACAATGAATTATGTGATTAAACTTGTTCCTTGACATGGTTAGGTTGTTGTTTACCTGGTCATCCAGTTTTATTTTGATAATCTAAGTGCCATTTCTTGTGTTTGGATTTTAATTCCCACATTGTGTTCGAGCATTTTACTTTAGTTTTTGTCATGAAACTAGCTTCAACGAAATGTGTTACCATGATCGAACTTGTGTATTTACATTTTCATCAAGGTAACCAAAACCTGTTGTGGTTGTTTTATTAAGGCCTTGATTTCAAAGGAGTTTGTAATAAGCTAATTCATGAGACCATGTTGGAGAATTACTGTATTATAGTCCCATGAAATTAGTGGACTTATTATGACATAGGAATGTACAGGGTAAATTTGATAGGTACCAATTATGGCGAGGTTAAAAACCCCACTACAGTTATAGATAGATTGCTGATTTTTGCGAGGTTAGAAACCCTACTACAGCATAACCAAATTCATCATCTTGGTAAGCTAAGCTCATCCCAAAGGGGTATTTATAAAGACATGAGGGGAAAACCCTAGATGACAAATCCTCTAAAAATGACAGAATAAACCCTAGAACAACACTGAAAGTAAAATGGTATAAAAGTCATTTAATAAAAACCTAGAATACTTGAATAAAATGGAGAGATACTCCAATATATAGTAAGATTATGAAAAATGAAAATATAAATTATCAAAAATTTCTTTTTAGGTAAATTTATTTATACGGCTTAATCGCTTCCCTATGGTTTAAGCTCATAGTGGCAAGTCTGGGTGATTGTATTATGATTTGGTAGAGAAACTATAAACAATTTAGTATCACTGGAATCAGTTTAAATTGAGGATTTTAAATATGGAAGAAGCACGTTTAGGGCAATATACAATTTATAGACCGGAAAAAGATCCTTGCCTAATCTTGTTTTCAACTCAAACGTGGATTATCTCCCGTGCTTTTGGTGCCCTGCCATGAAGCTTCTCTCAAGCCTTCTGCTCGCTTTCCTCCTCCGGTTTGGAGTTTTCGTCCTCTATCAATTTAATTTTTTCCATTAATGCTTACCCCAACTATCTTGTTTATTGTTTGATGCTATTTATTTAACGGTGTGGCGCTAACTCTGTATGCCCTCTTTTTGCCTCTTGAGAGCTGATGCCTCTCAGCTTCACCTAACTTCGTTTCGTGGAGTTCATCTTCTGGGCTGCTTTGACCTCACCTAGTTTAGTTTGGGTGGGTAAGATGTGGTTTTTCCATGAGATTATTTTTGTCCTTAATCAATGTTGTGTTTGTGAACTCAAACCCTAGTCGTGGTCTATCTAGCGAGTTTCTGTATTTCTCTTTTTCTTTTTGCTTGTGGCTTTTATTTTGTTTTCTCTTAGGTTTTCTAGTGCTCTCTTATCTTTTTCATCCATACCTTTTTTGTGATTCCCATCCTTTACTCCACCCTATTTTCATTTGTCTCCCCACCCATGCTGTGCGGAATTTGCGATGTCTAAAACCTTGAATAATTGCCTCGAGAGCCATGAGTTTCATTTGTTGGAACTTTCGGGGTCTTGCCCTTTCCTTGAAAGTTCATGCACTTGTTGAGCAAAATAACAAAAGTTAGGCCGTCTTTCATCTTCTTAATGGAAGCAGAATTAAAAAAATAGTTTCTTATAAAAAATCAGTAGAAAACTCAATTGTCAAAATTGTTTTATTATTGACCCAATTGGGTTGTTTAGCTTTCTTGTGGAACCAGGGTACTAAAGTCAATATTTTTGATGCCTCAGCCTGCTTTATTCTTGCTGAGGTGGATGATGCTGGTCCGGACAGAAAATGGTTTCACTTGTTTCTCTACGGGGAACCGAATAAAGCAAAATGTAGGAGTTTTTGGGCTCATATGAATAACTTCCTTAGAGAGGTGAACCGACCTTTGATTTTGGCCGATGATTTTAACACCTTTTTGTCCCCCTTGGACAAGTTGTGTTGTTCCCCTGCATCCGACATGTTAGGAATAATGTCCTCAAATCCAGATTTATTCCAGATATATTATTTTAATTAATAAATAAAATTGAAGTTCCAGTCGTTTCCTAGTTAAATTTTTGAATGTGAGCATTTATACTGTATGTGATTTTCTTTTGGGAGACATCCATGAGATGGGTATAGTCCTCAGACTATAATTTACATGTTTGTTCTAAGTGGTTTATGAGACTAAGCCACAGATAGACTTAGAACAAATAGTATGGATTGTTGTTCGAAAGACTCGTAGTCGAAGACAAGTTTAGATCACTTGTATGTTAAGACTATAACGTGACACTTTAGATGACTTGTCTTGGTCATGTGGATGGAGATCAAAAGTGTTAGGCTAGTGTGTTTAACAAGATTGACGCACTGAGTTGGACCATGTGGGTTACTTATTTCCAGACTACTATCGAAAATGAGTGATTCACGTTGTACAGTTTGAACGATGATTCTAAATCCTGAGGGTATTCTGGACTTGTGCATGGAGCATTAGTTACTTTGGTTTACTATAAGTAAGGTCCAAATGAATGACTGAAATCCCACGTACACTGGGTAGCGGCGTGAAGTGTGACAAGGATCAGGTAGTCAATAGGGAATCTGCAGTCTCTTATGAGATACAGATGTCCCCTTAGTTGATTCGTAAATATTTGAATAGTTTGGAAACTTTGGCCAAAGTATCCCAAGTGTTTGACATTTGAAATTTTTACTGTAAATGTGTTCAAGTATAAATGAATTATTCAGTGAAGGGCGAGTCGATAACTAATGGAGAAGTTGTGAGAAGGATAATGGTAGTGGTTATATTTATCCTTTGCCATGGATATCTAGTGAAGGGGTTATTGTCATCAATACAGTCTATTACGAAGATATCGAATAAATAATTTAAGTCTAGAGTGCAGTGAGATTTATTTAATGGAATTAAGTCTCATTAAGTGGTAATTAAATTATTTCTTGAGATGATTAATTTAACCCATTTGGAGCTAGATTTAAATTATCCCTGAGGTCCCTACGAAAGCCTTTGTATTTATTGCCATTGAAAAAATATTAAAGAATTCATGAGATGAATTATTTATCTATAAGACGGGTAAATTAATTTTGCCCAACATTATTCATGAGATGAATAAAATTTGAAAATTATAAAATAAAATAATTTTGAAAATTAAAATTCATAGGATGAATTTTTACATGTGGGAAACAAAGTAAAAAAAAGGGAAAATCGCGAAAATAAATGGTAGAAATCCGTGTGGGCGCGTAGCAGCCAACCGCGTGCTGGGCCAACAGATGACGATCCGTGCCATCAAGCATGGACCAATCATCGCGTGCCACGGGGCATGCGGTGACAAGGCTAAAATATATGATACACTACGTTTTGATTTAAACTGGGCAATCCCACATCGATTAAAATTGGATTTTTCACTCCGGTATACTCCTGTAAATAGAGGTAATTATTCCGAGGTTTGGTATTCAAGTTGAAATATTTCTTTAGGATTTCTGGAATTGTTTCGGAGACCTAATTGGAGACAAAAATTTTCGTTGAAATTTTTCTTTCCTCAGTTTAATATTTTTCGGAGCCCACCTTCTGGGCAGTTCGAGGTCATTGTGTAGAAGATCGCGGGGTCTCGATTTGCTTGGTGTTTTTATTATTGAAGCAAAATTTAGGTATGTTCTTTTTTCTTTATTCTTTTTCACTTTTCTATTTATTTAAAATATTCGTTATTATACCTGTTTAAGTTTATGTATTGTTATGAATGTATTAGAGTAAAAGGCAAGTAAATCTAAATTATGAATTTAGATCTATTGATTTAAATTATGAATTTAATTCAGTAGATTTAAAATTAAGAATTTTAAATCGACCCTAGGTTTAGAGTTATGAATTCTAAACATGTTTCGCTGCATAAACTTTAGGGAGTATTTTTGAAATTCATCCCAACAACCGGTATAAGGGCAAAAGGTTTATAGAGATAAACCTATTCTCGGGAACTCTTGCACGTGAGGTGTCACAAAGCGTGGCTCTCCGACCGGGGGCTTAGGTAGAGAGAGGAGTCTCCTACTCTAAGTGCTCTAATAGGTGTCTATTGTTGTGACCATTGTTGAGAACTGTAAACCCAATGGTCGGCATCAGAGTTTATTTTTTAACAAAATTCATATCTTTTCCCAACACGATAATCAGATGAAGATTCTCTGGGATTTCTCGGATGAATGCAATCTTTCTGAGCTCCCCTTCCTAGGGTGTCGTTAGGTGATAGAAATGTTGAGGAGATTCTAGATGAAGCTGTCTCAAACTATGAGTGGGATTTGTCGTTCCCCTCGGCCTCGATCTGCCTTGAACCTGCAATGGGTTTGCATTATTCTCCAAGAGTGGTTAAGCTTGTTGATAATGCTTTTGGAAGAAATCATGATTTTAAGTTTGAATCAAAGTGGCTCCTTGAAGAGGACTATTTGAGCATCATCAAAAGAGGGGTGGAATTTCGATAGGCGAGGTTCGAGAATGTTTTGCTTCTTTAAAAAGCTGATGTACTGTAGGAAAAATTTGAAAGGCTAGAGTATTGATTATCATAAGCACCAAAAATAGTTCTTTGCACATGCTTTTGAAAGACTCACTGAGCTCCAAAGTCAAACTCTGTCGGACAGTGAGAAACAAGAAGCGGAGGACATTACATCCGGTTTGAAAAGTGGTGGGAAGGGGAAGAGAGGTTTTGGCACCAAAGATTGCAGCTGCATTGGCTTCGATCGGGGGACAAGAATACTAAATTTTTCCATGCTTCGGCCTTTCATAGACGGCATGTTATATGTTAGAAAAATGATCTTTGCTCCGTTGTTTTAGGTTTCTTTAACAGTGGAAAAATGTTTAAAATTCTTAATAGTACAAATTTGGTTCCTATCCCTAAGATCCCAAACCGGAATCTATTAATCATTTTAGGCCTATTGGCTTGTGTAATTTCTCGTGCAAAATCATTTCTATAATATTTGCAAATAGGCTTAAACCATTTTTGAATTATCTCATCTCCCCTACCCAAGGGGCTTTTGTTAAATGAGGGGAGGCAAATTCAAGATCGTATTTTAGTGGCCCATGAAGCCTTTCATGCTCTTAAACTAAGATGTTTGGGAAAGAAATGCTTCACAGCCCTTAAGATTGATCATTCTAAAGCTTATGACCAAGTCGAATGGCCTTTTCTTGAAAATGTTATTATTAAAATGGGTTTCTCGACCACCTTCATTTCTTGGTTTATGGAATGTATTTCTTTGGTTCACGTTAGCCCGACTGTGAATGGGAAAAGACTATGCCAAAGGTGATCCTATCTCCCCATACCTTTTCCTCTTTGTTATGGAATATTTCTTAAGGCTTATAAGTGAGGCTGAACGTAAAGGAGATTGGAAAGGTTTTCAAATTAAAAGGTCTTGCTCTTCTGTAACTCACATGTTTTTTGCGGACGGTTGCAACCTCTTTTTCCAAGCCAATCCTTGCACTTGTCATTTTATAAAAAAACATCTTATCATTGTTTTGTCTGTCCTTAGGGAAAAAGGTTAACTTCATGAAGTCCCAAGCTTTCTTCTCTTCTAATACCCCCGAGGAAGTTCAATAGGCTTGCTTGAGGATTCTAGAATTTAAAACTTTTGTGCAAGAGGATAAGTAACTTAGCTTCCAAATTTTATGGGGTAGGTCCAAATATAAAACCCTCTTGATAGGATTTGCAAGAAAGTTAAGGGGTATAAGGCCAACCACCTTTTTTTTGGGAGAAGGGAGGTTCTCATTAAATCAGTTTTAAACGCTATCCCCTCATTTCTCATAAGTTGTTTTAAAATTTCAAATGGTTTTGCAAGAAAATTAACGGAACTATCTGGCCTTTTTGGTGGGATGGTGGTTGTGAAGGCAGGTGAAAAGGGTATCCATTGAGTGAAATGGGATAAAATTGCTTCTCCTAAAGGAAGAGATTTTTTATCCTTGGGTCTTCAATGGAAAGTTCACAATGGAAAAAACATCAATATTTGGAATGGTAAATGGGTGCCGAGTTCCCCCTCCTTCCATGTTAGCCCTAGGGAGGGCATTATTCGCAGTCCGACTATGGTGGAGGGCTTGATTTGTCATGGTTCTTGTCGATGGAAAGTGGATGTTGCTTCCAACCTTTTCTCCCCCCTCCGAGCTGACCGCATTCTCTGTATCCCTACTGGGGACCCTAATCATGACGATAGGCTTGTGTGGCACTTCTCAAGTGATGTAAAGAAGATGTTGTTTCCAACCTCTTTCTACCCTCCAAGACTAACTGCATTCTCTGTATCCCTATTAGGGACCCAAATCATGACGAGAAGCTTGTGTGGCACTTCTTGAGTGATGGCATTTATTTGGTGAAATTGGAGTATTCGATATGGAGGGATGAGGCGTCTCAGTCTTCTCTCTCATCTACCCCTTCATGTTCCCACCCTCTTCATTGTAACGCTCTCAAAACTATTTGGAACCATATTATCCCCCAAAAAATTAAGCACTACATTTGGAGAGCCTACTCCAACTCTCTCACTTCAAATGTGAATTTGTGTAAGAGGAAGTGTGGCCATGACCCTTCTTGCCCATATTGTGGGACTTGTGAGGAAACAATTGAGCATATACTCTTCTTTTGTCATGTCACTAAGGTGACTTGGTTTTTCTTGAGCTTGGGGTACAATCCTTCTTTTGAAGGTTTTAAGAGCTTTTACTGGTGGTGGAAGGCTTTATGTGATGACGTTTCCATGAAAAATGACGTTCTTAGCAGGATTGCTTGCATGTGTTGGGAACTTTGGAAGGCTCAGAATACATTCATCTTCTCCAGGCAAGCCCATAAACCCATGCTACATCACGGAAGCTTATGACTGACTAGCCACGGGTTTTGCAAAGTCGCTAGTGCTCCAATGCACTAGGTTTCTGACCCAGGTTCCAACCACCGATGACGGCCCCCCCCCCCCCCCCCCCCCCCCCCCCTCTCTCTTGTTGTGATCAAACTCATTGTCAACGCCGCCACTGTTCCTAGCTCGTCCCTCTCCAGTGCTGCTATCGATCTAGAAACTCTTCAACCGCTATTTTAGGTGGTTGTTGCGGATCCTTCTCCTTCGATGTCCCTCTCGTTGCAGAAGCCCAAGCACTTAGGGTCGCGTCTTCCTCTGCTTCTTCTTTTGGTTAGAACAAAGTTATTGTGGATTTGGATTGTATGGCCGCTATTTATCATATTAATTGTAGGATGCCTATTTCTTGGTGTATTTGTACCATTATTGATTATATTAGGTCTTTTTCATTGTCTAAGTTTGTTGGTTCTTTGTCCTTCGGTGTGGCTCCTCGAGCCTATAATCGGGTGGCCAATTTTGTTCCTAGGTTGCATGTTTGTAGGTGTTGTTCTCATGATTGGTGGATTAAAATTCTGCCTGCTTTGTTACCGTTGTAACTCTTGACATTAATGGAATGTATCTTGCCTCGGGCATTTTCTTGTTCCCAAACAAAAAAAAAAAAAAAAAGAAAGAAAAAACTCGGACATGGATTAATTGCTAGGTTGTCTAGCTCACCTCTTTAATTTGTACCACATCTCATGCCCCTTCCCATTAGATTGCCATGCCTGCCCTCCTTGATAAAGCTATATAAGTGTACCTAGTTACAAACCAAAACACAAAGGAAGAGAGAGATTGAGGAGAAAGAAGCAAGGGATGAAAATGAAGGAAAAGAGGATATTTGTAAGAAAAAGTAGAGCTCTTGCTCGAGCATGGTTTTTGGTACTTTTGTCTTATTGTTGTTCATCTTTTGCCTTAAGAGTGAGGTCAGGGTTTTCATTCTTAATTTGGTTTTTTATTCCAGTTGCTCGTGAAGCATTTCTTGTCCCCTTTTATTGTTGTCTTGTGTGAAATCCTATAAGTTTGCTTTTAATTTTAATCATGATGCTCATGCATGATTGTGAAGTCTAAAATATTGATAGTGCATTGACTCCTTGAAAAACGAGGCTCATGGATGTAGGCTTAGTCCTAACTGCATAAATCTCATTTTCATTTTTGGCTTTTGTCTTTCATCAATTATTTTTGGGTATTTTTATTTTTCATTGTCGTTGGTGGCTTCTTTTGTGACCTAGTTTGTCCTTGGTTTGATAACAATGCCACTACCTACTTCTTGGCAAGTCCTGTTGCTCACAAACATATGAAGCATGTAAACATTGACTACCATTACTTTCATGAGAAATAAGCTCGGGATGATATTCGAGTCTAATATGCTCCCATGAAGGAGCACCTAGTTAGCATCTTGAAGAAGGGTCTCTCATCTTGTTGGCTACTTATGATCATTAAGTTAACTTGTTTGTGGTCTCTACTGCTACAAATTGGGGGGAGGTATTACTTTATTACAAATTTTCCTAGGGTGTATATATATGTAATCTAATTAATTCTTGGCATGATGGTTTTATGTTTCTTTTTCTCGGATGAGAGATGTCGTTTTCCACTTAATTTTAATACCTCCATTTTTAATTTTGTTGTGCATGTGAGATTAACTTATGCTAAGAATGTAAATACTCCAAACTCATGATAAAATAGAAAAAAAGGAGACATTACTTGGAATACCACTAACAAAAAAAAAGTAAGACAACAAATGGTATCTTTCAAAAAATATTTTCACAAATGACTTCCAATATTATTTTTTAATTATTTTTTTCTTTTCATGAGTACCTCCTCCATAGGTGGGAGAATTCAAATAAAGTAACAACTTATTATTACTTAATTGAATTAATGCTTTTTAATAATACTCTTGCAATAGTTGAAAAAATTGAGTTAATACTTTTAGCTGATTCATTTTTTGTAATAGTTTTTCAATGTTATTGCGAGTAATGAATCAATATTAATATTATTTTCTATTCTATTTTTATTTTTTTATTTTTTATGAATGCCGATGTACTATGCACACGTGTCCATGCATATTTCTAATTTTTTAAATATAATATTTAAATATCTGTAAAATATAAATTAATTGATTTATTAAATATTTGAACCCTATAAAATATATAATTTTACATTTTTGATAGAACCAACACGCCGTCACCGGATCCCATTAAAACTTCGAAGTTAAGCGTGCTTGGGAGAGAGCAGTACTAGGATGGGTGACCTCCAGGGAAGTCCTCACCCTCAGGTTGGGGGCACTCGAAAACAGCCTCTCTTTAGGTTAACACCCTAAAGGGGGATGGCTGAGTACATCCGCCCCCCAGACCCTGTTTAGGCGAGAGCCCTTGAGGCACTGAGTATGTTCTTTTTAGGTCCTATTCACAAAAAAAGCTTGTTACGCTATGGTCTTGAGTAGGGGCCGTGGTGGCCATGGTCATTGAGGTTCCAATAGCAATAATATAACATCCTCTTATTTTGATATTTATTTTTGTTTAACCTTATTTTGTGAATTTTTGAGATGCTTTGACGTACATTTATTTTTTATTTTAATTTAATGATATTAATTTACGTCGTATGCTTTATGAACAAACGAAGATAATTACTGATTTCTAATAAACATTAAGCACATTATCTCTTAAGTGTCTTAAGATTTGAACATTTATCACTTAGCTATCCTAATAGGATCTGAGATGGGATCCTATCTACTCAATCAGACAATCACAACCCAACACACACAATCGGTACCAAGAACTACGAATCCAATCAAGTCAATCACAATCTTACACAAGATCAACACCAAGAGCTATGGGATAGCTAGATTGCTATCCCAGATTGTGTATATTTGTATAGTATAAACTAGATATAAGTATAGAAAGGGAGAGAGGTTGAAGAAGAAGAAAGGGCGAGAGACAGTGAGGGAATTTAGGGGGAGAAAGAGAAAATATCACACATCACAATTGGCTTAAGAAGCTCTAAGGGAAACCAACTTATTTATACTAGCAAAGTTAGTTATGATGATGTGGCAAGAAAGCTGAGGTGGAGGGTGAGAGAGTATAAGGTGGAGACCCGGGGTTAGTGCGAAGGGGAGCCGGGTGGGGCAGACCCGCTCATAACAATATCCCCCCCCCCCCCAAAAAACCCTGGACTTGACCCTTTTCCACAAGGGTCAAAGTGTGGAAAGTGTAGGTGGAGATTGTAGAGAAACTCCCAAGTGGCGTCTTCACTAGGCTGACCCTCCCACTGAACCAGTACTTGAGTAGCATCAAGGTGCTTGCGACGAACAATTCGGAGATCAAGGATGCGCTCAGGCTCAGGCGAAAGGGGAGTTGGCAGCAACTAAGTTGGAAGCGGAGTAGAGCTGGCAGGGACTCCAGTGAAATGTTTGAGAAGAGAGACGCGCACAGTATGATGGATGGCGACATGGACGGGGAGATTGAGCTTGTAGGGAACTGTCCAAACACAATCGATGATACAGAAAGGCCCAAAGAACCGCGGACAAAGCTTGTGGTTTTGGCATCTAATGACAATATGTTGCCAGGAAGATTGAAGTTTTCACACGTAGTCGCCAATTTGGAATTCGTATTTGAAGCAATGGCAATCAGCCTGCTATTTCATGGGGTTTTGAGCGTAAAGGAGTTGGTGTTTGAGACGATTTATAGACTCTTCCTAAGCAGTGAGGATATGATCTACCATGTCTACAACATATTCACTAGAAAGATACGAAAGATAGACTGGCGGAGTTTTCCCATACAGGATCTCATAAGGACTTGCTTGAAAGGCGGAATAAAAAGTGGTGTTATACCACCATTGGGCTAATGGAAGCCAGCATCGCCAATCACACGGGCACTCGCCAGCCATACAGCGTAAGTACGTTGCAAGGCATATGTTGAGCACCTCCATCTGACCATCGGATTGGAGATGATAAGAAGAGGAAAGATTTGGCTGAGTGCCGAGGCGAGAGAAGAGCTTCTGCCAAAACGTGCTTATGAGGATCAAATCATGGTCACTGATTATGGAGTCTGGTAAGCCATGTAGCTAGTATACTTAATCCAAGACAAGTTGAGCGATGTCAGGAGCTGAATACGGATGGCGGAGAGCATGTAAATTCGAGAGAGGTGGGAGGCCATCTATGAATTCGATAGATATACTACTCCACACGGTACTTCGAATCGGTAAGGGTTACAGTAATCCCGGAGGGGCGACAGTCTCGTACTTGTTTTGCTGGCAAATGGCACAATTACAAACGTATTCTTGAATGTCTCTTTTAAGACCGGACCAATAAGAAAGTGTTTGAGCAAGCCTGTATGTTGCTTCCTTGCCGGAGTGTCCCCCTTAGGGAGAGTCATGCATCCACAACATGATGGTTTGGCATAAAGTAGGGTTGGCACCAACAACAGTCGCCCATGATGGCGGAGTTCATCTTGACACCAAGTGAAGCAAGAGTGAGATAGACGTTCCGCCCATTTGTTCGCGATAATTTGGCTGAGAGCTCGATCTCTATGCTAAGAGGCCTGTAGGATATCATAGAAGTCCGACGAAATAGAAGATAGCGCCATGCACGAAACATCTGAACTAGATAGGTAGGATAGAGCGTCGGCATCCCAATTTTCAGTTCCCTTCTTGCAAAAAATATCACAATCGAAGCCAATCAGATTTGCAAGCCACAAGAATTGAAGAGAAGTAGAGAGACGTTTCTATACGACGAATTTGAGACTCTGCTGGTCGGTGTGAATGATGAAGTGGCAGCCAGTCCGGTACTATTGCCACTTATCCACTTGGAAGACCATGAAGAGAAGCTCAGTTTCATATACCGACAACCATTGAAGCCTTGGGACAAAGTCCTAATAATAAAAAGAAATGGGACTTTCTTCCTGCATAAGAACGACGACAATCCCAAACCCCGAAGCGTCCATTTCAATCACAAATGTTTTCCCAAAGTTGGGAAGTGCCAAAACTGTGGCTAATGTTAGAGTGCATTTGAGATGTTCAAAGGCGGCTTCAGCTTTTGGATTCCACCCGAAATTATCTTTTTTCAGTAACTTGGTCAACGGGCAAGTAATGACCCCACAGTGTGCAATAAAACACCTGTAGTATCCCGAGAGTCCCAAAAAGCCATGGATATGCTTTATTGTCACTGGGCAGGGCCCTCTAGCTACTGCCGCCAAATTTTTCGGATCTGCCGGGACCCCTTCGCCTGACACAAATTGACCGAGTTATTCGATTCGACATGAGCAAAAAGTGCACTTTAACTTGTTTGCCATGAGGCGCTGTTAGCGAAGGAACCCCAGAACTAAATGAATATGCCCAAAGTGTTGAGGCCAGGTAGCACTGTAAGATAAGTATGTCATCAAATAATACTAGAACATAGTGATAAAGGAAGGGGCGAATATGTCATTCATACGGCTTTGAAACGTCTATGGCGCATTGGAGAGGCCAAAAGGCATGATGGTAAGCTCATAATGGCCCAAGCGAGTCCGAAATTCCGTCTTATAAATGTCTTCTAATGCCATATGAATCTACAAATAGCTGGACTTGAGGTCGAACTTATAGAAGTATGAAGCCCCTCCAAGTTCATCTTGTAACTCTTCCACTATCGAAATCAGAAATTGGCGAGGGTGCGGTAATCAAATCATAGCTGTCACGACCCATGCTTCTTCTTAACCAAGACAACTGGTTAGGTGTTGTTGTGGATGATGCCCGTCGTCAACATCTCTTGAATTAAGGCATCAATGATATCCTTCTGGAATATTGGGTATTGATACGGGTGAAGGTCAACGGGGCTACTACCATCTTTGAGTGGGATACGATGGTCAAAAACGGGTCTAGCTGGCGGGGATTCTCTGCTCGGTTGGAACAAATCAGTAAACTCTTTTAGAAGTACTTGAAGGGTGAGAGGATCCTCAACCAAGTCAGGCATGGCGGTATGTAAACTGAAAAGAGAAGGCTGATCAACTATTAAGGCAAAGAACGAAGCTGGCTGACAGAGAAGCGATGAGATGGGGTTCTCCGAGATTGCCTTAGGACCTATATTACGAATACCGCGAAGAGTGTATTCCTAACCTGCCAAGAAAATTTTCATAATCATCGCATCGAAATTCCAATGAACTTCGATGATGATGATTAGGAACTGGGGACAAAGATCTGTGCTCTGACCCTTGGTCATCGCTACGCTGAGATGGCGGAGCAGGTGGAGCTGACGTGGTGTGATGCATTATAGCGATTGTTCTCATCTGTAGTGACAACCCGTTCATCATCTGTCTCATCTCAGTGATGGCATCCACCAGGTCATCATAGCACCGATCAAGCATTTTATCCAACTTCCTCATCGAAATTTGCTACCGGGTTCCGTCCGCCATTGTTGCCGATTGATCTTATCCGAGGAGCTAATGCTCTGATACCAATTGATAGGATCCGAGATAAGAACCTATCTATTCAATCAAATCCACACCAAATCCAATCAAATAATCACCACCCAACACACACAATCGGCACCAAGAACTACGAATCCAATCAAGTCAATCATAATCTAAAATAAGATCGATACCAAGAGCTATGGGATAGCTAGATTGCTATCCCAGATTATATATATTTGTATAGTATAAACTAGATACAAGTATAGAAAGGGGGAGAGGTTGAAGAACAACAAAGGGGGAGTAATAGAGAGAGAATTTAGGGAGACAAAGAAAAAATACCACACATCACAATTGGCATAAGAAACCCTAATGGAAATCCACTTATTTTTACTAGCAAAGTTAGTTATGTTGATGGGGCAAGAAAGCTAAGGTGGCGGGTGAGAGAGTATCGGGTGGAGACAGGGTTGGCGCGAAGGGGAGATGGGTGGGGCAGACTTGATCGTAAAACATTCTGACATTTCAATATATAAAATAGGGTGCCCTAACGTTTGAATATTTAATCACTTTGGTATCCTTTGGCAAAATTTGATGAATCTTTGAAAGAACTTGATCTATTTTATACAAAAAATGTTGATATAATACAATAATACTATATTATATATAAGTTAGTGCCAACATTTTTAGCAAAAATTCAACAAATCGTGATAAAATTTTCACCGTTGATGTAGAATGCCTAAAAATTACAATAATTATGTGTCGTTTTGCATTTTTCTGCAAAAATCATAAAATTCTAATGAAGAAACTTATATATTGTTGAACTAATGTAGAATTTTACCATTTTCTAATGAAAATCTATCGAATTTTTTACAAAAGGGTACCAAATTGATAAAATTTTCAACCTTCAAGGTAACTAAATGATAAAATATGTAAAACATATGGTATCCCATTATATATATTAAAATATTTGAATATCTAAGAGATAGGATAACTAAGTAATAATTTTCATAAGCATTAAAAGTATGAATTAATTATAAAGTAATGTAATTAAAATATTTTAAAAAATAATTAAATTTAATTGTTGTATATTAATTAAATAATAAAATTTAATTTATGGACCACATTTCTTAGAATGATAAATAATAAACATGTTTTTTTTATTTAATATGTATTCATATTTACATTGTATTTTACAAGTATTAAGAATATTCATCAAAGGAAAAAACAATTAAAAATAATTTTAGATGTCACTCTGAGAGTTATTTGTGAAAGATGTCATTTTTTATAGTACATTTTTTGTGTTATTTGCAACATCTCAAAAGAAAAAAACCATCTTACACCTGTCATTCAAGTTAATGGCTAAGATTTCTTTCATTTAGAGGGTGAAAGATGAGAGAGAATATTCTACATCATTCATTTGACAACTGACATCAACTTTCCCCCATCTTATATGACCCCCTTCCCCACTGCAACAAAACGTATGGTTTAATATATCTAGGAAACGGTTGGAATGAGAATGGAAGTTATGTGAGAAAATGAAAAAAATTAAATCTATACCATTGGATTTTAAGTAAGATTGATCAATATAGTTCTAATTACAGCCCAAACTTTTTTTTCTCTCTCTCTTTTACCCTTTCTACAAGAAGCATCCCAATTGTCTTTACTCTCTCTCTCCTCTCTTTTTTAACCTTACATCAATCCCAATTCTTTTACCAGAAAGGGGAGGAGAGAGAGAGAGAGAACAAAATTTATAGTGTAATTAGAACTATTGATCAACTTTACATAAGATCTAATTGCTACATAATTTAAAATTGACTAATTAAATTGGAGGAATAGAAATCGATTCTTGAAAAAGGAAACATTTAAAAATTCATGTTGTGTAGCTCACAACAAAAGCAACAAGTTAAAAAGTATCGCCTATTATTGCAATACTCAAATAACCGTTGGCTTTAGTTGAACAAATGCAAAGGTTTTTCACTTCTGTTGCGTTCAACATCAAAGGCAATGGTTTCAGAACCGTTGCCATGAGATTTATACATCAAATTTGAGGATGAAGGCAACAACATACAAAGTGTTACCTTTGACTACTTTAGGCAACACTTTTTATTGCCGTTGCAAATTTTTCGTTGCCTTTGTCCATTAATGTTGTAGCTTGTAGATTTAATTTTCTCATTTTCTCATTTTCTCACATCAATTCCATATATATATATATATGAAAATATTATTATATACATGTGTTTATAGAAATATATATAAACTCAATGTAGAATAATACATACCTTGTTGAGCAATGACTTGTAGAATTTTAACAAATGAGAAGAAATGGCTAGATCTTCTTCTCCCTCTCTCTACTACGTGGAAACTATCTATGAAAATAATATACCTCTTATAAAGAGCAGCGGGGACCTAACCTTCTGATTTATACTAATCTGATGGGCCCACCGAAAAAGGGCATTACTAAGTTCACGGGGCTATGTCAATAACATCCACATAATAAAATAATGAGGTGGCTTTAGATAGGGTCCAATGGAGGGATAGTATAGGGGTTATAGATGCTCTAGTTGGAGTAGGGTAGTCTAGCTTTCTAGTGCTAGGCCTTGACATCCTCCTGGCGCACTTAGGTTGTGTACTTGCCCTCATGAACTTCTACTTGCCTACCTATCCTTTGATTTCTGCTGGATGTGGCTTGTTTTGAGTTTGTTATTTTGCTGGCCGTGTGTTTTGCCCTACTCATGGTGTGTTGCTCTCCTGCTGCCAAGTCACATGCTCCATGCTGCAGACCAGTTTCTTAGGTTGGGGGTCCTCGGAAACAGCCTCTCTTCAGGGTAGCCCCCTGAAGGGGGAAGGCAGCGTACATCTACCCCCCCCCCCCCCCGACCCTGCTTTTGCGAGAGCCCTTGCAGGCACTGGATTTGTTGTTGTTGTTGTTGTTTAAAAATAATGAGGTGGGCCTAATAAAATATGATCACACCATATTCAACCTATTAATTTATTTTTTATCAAAATTAAAATATAATTAACATAAGCCCTTATATTAAGAAAAATATTCCAACAATCTGCCATTATTAATTGTTTGCTTCATTTTCTCAAGACAAGTATGATAATAAAATATGTAATTTTCTGAACAATAGCACAGAATGTGGCCACAATTTTAAAAATTCTAATTCACAAGACAACACCACGAACACAATCCTGTCCAATAAGATTACCAAGCATTCAACATAACGGTCATAGTGTTATTTATGAACACAAGACCTTCCATGATCATTGACACTGATGACTTAATTGACATGGATCATCACGTGGTAGTGTAGCAAGAAAGTTGCACCAATATGTGATCTAAATATGTACTTTCATTATCAGTCCTCAAAAATGATTCCTCACGAAATAACATTCAAATTGCTGGAGAAATCTATAATATAATTCCTCACAACATTGGCATCAACAAGCCAAGAGGAAGATAAACTTATTCCAGTACTTGAAATTTTCAGATAATAACAAAACGCATCAACCGTAAGAACAACCAAATGTTCAACGATAGTAACAAAATATGTTATCAAAACATAAACTATTGTGTCATTATGATATAATCTATTTAGATTGTATTTATTAGGGATAAAAATATACGAGGAGGAGAAGATTAGAGGGAAATACGAGAAGAAGAGTAGAAGAAAGTAGGAGGAGAGAGATTAATGAGAAGAGTGAAAGAGAGAAGATTGAAAGAATTGATTTTTTGTTATCCATACATCAAATAGTACAAGTATTTATAGGTTTGATAATAGTCGAACAACTTGTCTTACAAAGTCATTAACAAACTAATAATATCTCTGATCATCTTAACCACTCAATAATATCTCGTAACCAATTCTAAACTAATATTTTCTCATATGACGAGTATTGACTGTAATAATACCCTCCCCACCAAAACATCCTTCTCCTCAAAGATGAAATGTCAGAAAGGTCGAGAGCACTGAGCTTGAATCCCACTAGGATCAAACGGGAAGATTTAGCAAAGAAGCTTGTATGGTTGCTCATCAACCCTCGATGTTGTGATGAAATCTATTGCTCCAACAGAATCTAAGAGTAGATGAGGCTGATAAATCTTGATGCCTTCTTCTCCTACAAAAAATATGATGTATGGAGCCTTCTCCCTAAACTGAAATGTATCACGGAGTTCGCGTAAAAATTCATTATTAGTATAAAAAAAAAGAAAATCTTGCTTAATATCACCTAGATTTTCGAGTTGCAAGGCGATTTTGTGGATCAAGACATGCATATGATGAACTCTATTTTTAGCCACTATTAGGAATCTTGAATTTAATTTAAGTGGAGGCATGACTCTCATCAAGTATTGATTGTTCTTCACCAACTTCATCTTCCACAAAAGAAGTTGATATTTTTGCGAATGTGCCTTCGATATGATGTTTCACATTGTATACTTGGGATTCAAGATCATCTTTAACATGAAAACTAGGAATTCCTCCAACTTTTGGAGAATCAGTAGTTAAAGTAACCTTCTCAATAGCAGGTTCACCATAATGATCAATATTGACTCTAGATAATCTCACAGTGGACGTTCTCCACAACATAGACTCATGATCGAGAAATCGAATATCCAAATAACGGCAACGATTATATATAGCTCTACCATGTAACGAAAATACGGAAATGGCATTAGCTCTTGATGAAAATCAAATTTGCTCTTCTACCTCTAAAATTGATGATGATGTTATTTTGTTTTCCTCAAGAGAGCCAAAAGGAAAAAAGATTTGGTGCAATACATTCTCATCTATGGCATCAAGAACAAAAGATATCTTTACCGAAAGTGTAGAATTCTTGAAATCTTGATGTTAAAGTGTTCTTTGCTCAAATGGTAGATCTTTTACCCAAGGCTTTAGTTACAATGTTTTACAATACATTTTTCTTTTTTCTTTCGAGTGCTGAGGAACAATAGTTCTGATACCAAATGATATAATATATTTAGATTGTAGCTAGATTTGGGGAAAAGATATACGAGGAGAAGAATATTAGAGAGAAATATCAGAAGAAGAGTAGAAGAAAGTCGAAGGAGAGAGATTAACAAGAAGAGCGACAGAGTTCAGAAGAAGATTGAAAGAATTGATTTGATTCTTGTTATCCATACATCAATTAGTGCAAGTATTTATACGTTTGATAATAGCCTAACAACTTGCCGAACAAAGTCATTCACAAAGTATAATATAGCTAACCATCTTAACCACTCAATAATATCTCACAACTAATTTCGAACTAATATTTTCTCATATGACGATTATTGATTGTAACAAACTGCACAAAAGAAAAACACAAAAAATATGGAGCTATGCAATAATAGAGAAAATGAAATCAAAATACATAATGACCAAAACTCTCATAAACCATGGCATCAAGGGACTTTAAGATGCCCATATCTTCAATTTGTCTCATTAAGACTGTGGGTCTAAGACCCTTGGTTATTTGATCAACGAATATCATTTCAGTATAAATCTGGCCTATCTAAATGTCTCCACTATTTATGAAATCTCTGACCACCAAGAATTTAATGACCATGTGTTTGCAAGCTTCAATGCTCTTCTTAGTATTGGAGAATAAAATTGCAGCTCTATAATCACAGTAGATGGTGATAGACTTGACTATGCAATCCACTATCCTCAAACTGCAAATCAAGATTTTTAAGCAGCATAGCATGTGTTAATGCTTCATAACAAACCATAAATTATGCCTGCATGGTAGAGGAGGCTGTAATCAAAGTTAGAATACTGCAGTAACTCTAGACGATCTACCTTTCGGTAAACAAGCATGTAGGCCTTAGTCTTTTGCAACTATCTCATAACCTTTTTAGCTACAACCTAATCTCTCCTAGTATTTGACTAACATCAGCCAAGAACTCTCACTGCAATAATAATTTTAGGCCTAGTGCACACTTGTACATATGTCAAGCTTCCGACAACACTAGCATAGGGAACATTTCTCATAGATTCCCTCTCCACATAGTACTATGAGGATATATCTAAACTAAGTGGATCTCCTTTTACAACAAGAGCATCACAAGGCCTACAATCTTGCATGTTAAATCTTTTAAGCACTTCATCAATATAAGCCTTTTGCAATAAGTCCAAATTTCCATGAGACCTATCTTGATGTATCTGAATACCAAGAGCAAAAGATGTCTCTCCAAGGTCTTCCATAACAAAATTTTAAGATAAGTATTGCTTAGTATTACGAAGCACTCCTAAATCGTTTGTAGCTAGCAAGATGTCGTCAACATAAAAAAATGAGGAAAATAAACCTGCTCCCACTGGTCTTAAGGTATACACATTGATCAATTTTATTTTTTTTTAATCAAAGCCAAAAGAAATCACCTTCTCATCAAATTTCAAATACCACTATCTTGAAGCCCATTTCAAGCCATTAATAGACTCTCTAAGCCCACAAAACATATTATCCTTCCAACCTCAATAAAAACTTTAGGTTTATTCTTATTGACTTCTTTGAATCGATGGCCGTTTAAGAAAGTCATTTTCACATCCATATGATAAAGTTTTAGATCAAAATGTGCTACAAGAGCCATTATGATCATTAAAGAATCCTTAGTGGAAACAGTTGAGAACATTTCCTTATAATCTATACCTTCTCTTTGAGTAAAGTCTTTTGCAATTAATCTTGCTTTGAAATATTATATCTTCCTTACATAATCTCTTTTAATCTTAACTATCCATTTACAATCAATAGGCTTATGACCCTCTGGAAATTCAACAAGTTCCCAAACTCCATTATCATTCATTGATTGCATTTCATCTATCACATCATTGATCCACAAGAGCAATGGCTTGATTACACACTGGTAATGGAAGAGTAACAATTATGCTACTATCATTCTCAGAAACTAGTAAAGGATTTGACACACTTCTAACATCTAACTCCAAAATTTTCGCTACATGTGATTCCATAATCCTAGTACCATGTGTACGACAATAAAACATATATCCCTTAGAGAGTTTAGGGTACCCAACGAAATAGCAATAGATGGTTCTAGAGTTAATTTTTCTCTCACTTGGATTACAAATCCTAATTTTTCTCTCACTTGGATTACAAATCCATACCTTAGCAGGGGCAACCCTAAACACAAAAAGGGTTCAAACTAGGTATCCTACCTAACCAAAGTCCAGAAGGAGTTTCTGGAACATATTTGCTAAAAAGACGATTAAGGATATAATAAGAAGTTTTAATGGCTTCCTCTCATAGGTACTTAGGCAAATTAGTAACATTCATCATGCTTCTCATCATATCTTTAAGTGTGCAATTTCTCCTTTCTTCCACACTATTTTGGTAAGGGCTATTGGGCAACGTATATTCGGAAATAATCCTACAATCCTGGAAGTACTTGGAAAATAGCCGCATACGCTGCACAATTGTGTCATGTGTACCATAGTACTCGTCTTGATGGTCAAATCTTACAATTTTGGTAACCTTCCCCCAATTGTTTTTCAACCTCATTTTTGAAAGTTTTAAATTTTTCAATAGCTTAAAAATTTCTCTAATCAAACAGATGTATCCATAATGAAGGAAGTCATCAATAAATGTGACAAAGTATTTGTTATGAGGCCACTAATATATGTATGTATTACTTTTAAAAGGTTAGAACTGCAGGTAACCTTCTTGTTTTCAATCGTAGTCAATTTATACTTAATGCGCCCAATACAAGTTCCAAAATCAACAAAATTAGGAGGCGGTAAAATGTTATATTTTGTAAGTCTTTGGACTCTTTCTCTCTTTTGACATATGATCCAATCCTTTATGCCAGAATAGAGAAAAATTCTCTTTTTATTAAGCTTATTTTAGAGGCATAATTTTCAACATTAAAAGAGTCAGAACAATTATCTGATGGTAAAGATAATATGTACAAGCCATTTGACAAAACACATTTACCAACAATTTTAGACTTCAAAGATAATTGTACTTTATCATTGCTAAAATTAAAACCAAAATAAAACTTGTAAAAAACAGGAACAGAAACTAAATTATGCCTAAAAGATGGTACATACAAAACATTTTCCAAAACAAGTTCAAAAACTTGAATCTAAAAGTAGACTGGCATACCTAATAAACTTCACCTCAATGTGATGCAGTGCGACTATGAAAACAAGGGAAATGAAAGGTTCAACAACCTTCATTGATATATTCTATTGCTAAAACAATATGAAATCAAGGGAAATAATAATAACTCGAATTCTCACAACCGAGAATAGGAGAAACTCTAGAAAATATTGAAAATCTATAAAATTAAATGAATTAAACCCTATGTCTCCTCTTGCTTAAATGCAGGAGAAGACTTACCTAGTCTAAAAGACTTAAAAGATAAAAGATGAGTACAAATAATTACTAATAATTATCTATAATTAACTAGCTAAATATCCTAAAAGATGACAAACTCCTCCAGCCATATCCCTAGCCGCATCCATCCTTAGCTTGCCACGCTTGGGATCTCTCCAAGCCTATCAATCTACCAAGCCCCATTCGCCAATTATGGGGCTGCATCATCCTTCCTAGGTTGGAGAGAATTCGCCCTCCAATTTACCAATGGATCTTCATATGCTATTTCTGCCAAGTTAGGTTCCCTCACGTCCGTTTCCAATCTCGCCGAGCTCCATCTCACCATGCGTGCCCGGGTGTGGATTGTTGTCCCACTTTGCCAAGATGCAAATAGTAGCCGGTCCAGCCAAGATGTGGATAGCATCATCCTCCCTGGGTTAGGGAGAATTATCCCACTAATTCGTCGCAGGTTCATCGGATCCACTTGTGCTAATGTGAAGAATGTGCCGAAAAGCCTTATTCGCACCTTCTTGTGTCTGGCTCGAGCTTCAAGTAACAACCCTCAAATCTACTCATACCCATCCTAATGGTCAGAATTTAAGTGAACCGCCTTCGCTCGTGGACACAACATTTTATTTTCTCACCTTTTGACATGCTTGGTAATAAAACATTGAATAAGGACACCTAACCTCCTTCTTGCCACCTCTGCTTGAACATCCGCTAGTGGTGTGGAAAACCTATAATATACGGTGACCCAGTTGGTTGTCCTGCCGCCAACATTCTCCCACCAAGTCTCGTCCTTCTTTAGCATCAAGAGAACTGTGAACACTTGATGTTTGGGCTCCTTGCGCTTCACAAGACTCACTCAGCAATGAAGCCAATCCAGTAAGGCATCTTCCGGCATTTGTTGTACCCCTTGTGAATTGTTTCCCACCGGCAACACAGTACTCGGCACCTCCTCCAACTGTTCTCAATGTTTTGTCTTGCTTTCCTCTCCCGTCGGTACAGCTATCTTCTTGTCCTTGCCAACCTCTTTGATGAGCAGGGGTTCTTACCGAGGACTTTAGATCTTCGATTTTCTCTGGGCATGGAGCTTCATCCTGCTTAGGGAACAAGACTATCCTTGTGCACTCAAACATGAAGCTCGAGGTATTCGGTCATCCATCGTGGATAATGCCTTTATCGAATTGCCAAGGTCATCCCAATAGTGGATGACACGCGTCCTTAACAACAACATCACACCACACTTTGGCCCGATATTCCGTTCCTATCGAAATGTTAACCAGAAAACACTTAGAGACGATTACTTAGTTTCTCTTCTTAAGCCAAGACAACTTGAATGACTTCAAATGATCCACCATCTTCAAACCGAGCTTTTGAATAGCTTCTTCGGAGATAAATTTCTCACAGCTTCCCAAGTCAGTCACTAGGCGGAACACCCTCTCACCAATAGTGCAAGTCGCCTCAGCCAATTGTCTCCCTTTTCTTCCTTAGGCGTAAAAAAAACTCGCCTCACCACAAGTATACAACCCTCTTCTCCCGCAACTTCTTTTCCGCCATGTGGTGCCAACTCATCGTGAGCATCCTCCTCAACTACCACGCCATCTGTAGCATGAAGACCTTTGATATATAACCCTTTTCCCGTTCTGCCACTATTCCCACACTCAGAGGCACATTGTCCCATCTCTTCGGACTTGAAACAACGGGTCCTTGAGATACTGGCTAATTCATGGATACTCGCCTTTCCAGTGTTGGCAATGACTAGCTTTCCTTGCGTATCCTAGTTGATTTATATTCGTACCTGGGCATGCCCACAATCCTAGGTGTTCCAAGTACTGCCAACTTGGTGACACCTTTGTTTCTTTTCGATGTTCATTGCCTTCTGACTTGCTTCTGAGAAAGAAAAGATGGCGAACATATTTAGTAGCTCCCGTGTCGACTCCTTCAATATGCCAACATACTTGTCCGCCAACTGCTCCTTCGATTCAGACAAGTAATTCTTGGCCACTAAGGAGTAGAATTCGCAATCTCTTAAGGTGCTGATACATTACCTTGGTGTGATTGTGAGGGTAGGAAGGTGCTCTGCATGTGCTTTTCATCTTCTCCCACATGTCAATCTTCTCCTTCCCTTGTCGAAACTGTGAATGCTTCAACTACTACCACCAGGCGACAGTCCTGCCTGGTAACTAGGTAGCAACCAACGGCGCCTGTTTGTGCTCTGGAATCTCCTTGAACTCGAGCACTTCCTCCACCATAACGAGCCAATCCCATAACTCCTCTGGGCGACCTCAACCATTAAACTCTAGAATTTCAATCCGAAGCCCGGGTTCCCACCTCCGATCATCAACATAATCGGGGCTTCCAATATTTGGCTGATTTCTCCTCACACGGTGGTTGAAGGCCTTAACTTTCGGGAACGGGTTCTAGAAGCTCTCGTCCATGTCTTCCTCGCCACCCCCTAGTAGCGGGTTTTGAGGCAGAGCTCTAGGTGCTCGATCGGGATTCGCCCCCAATCATATCAAGCACAACTCGATGCGCCTCAGGATGGATGCGGCTAGAAATACATGGCTAGGTATATGGCTAGAGGAATTTGTCATCTTGTAGGATATATAGCTAGTTGATTATAGATAATTATTAGTAATTATTATTACTTATTTTTAGGTCTTTTATTATTATTATTATTATTTATCTTTTAAGTCTTTTAGGCTGGATAAGTCTTCCCCTCTATTTAAGTAAGAGGGGACCTCGGGTTTAATTCATTCAATTTCATATGCTTTCATTATTTTCTAGGGTTTCTCCTATTCTCGGTTCCGAGAATTCAAGTTATTATTATTATTACCCTTGTTTTCTCAATGTTTTAGCCATAGAAAATTTAAAAGGAGACTGTTGAACCTTCCGATTCCCTTATTTTCATAATTGCATTGCATCAATTGGTATAAGAGCATAGAACTATATCTAAGATGGCCTGTGGGTGACAAAGGTAAGCCACCGTCAGAGACGTATGTGAGCATGATTTCCAATGACGAATTGAGAGGCGATTGGAGGAGATCGAACAGAAATTCCAGCAAATTAACCTGTTTTTGGTTCAATTGGAAGTGAACCCCAACCAAACACCTAAAGCTTAGCCTCAAAATCCATCAGAGGTGGGAGGAGAGGAAAAAACATAAGAACAATTTGGCAACCATCACCGTTGATCATCTTTCATGGCCGCGCAACCACCACCACCACCATCATTGTCAAAACTGGTGAGTCATCACTTTACCACCACTGAAGTATCACCATCACCACGACCTTTTTTGGCCCCACGACCACCACCATCACCAACCAAACTAATCCAACAATATCCGTTTCAACCCCTAACAATAATAGATCCTATACCTCGCACAAATGAGGAGTCTGATCTTGATTTATCTTCTTAACGTATCTTTATCGAACCCACCTATGATGAACCCATCTATAATGAGGAGAAAAACAAAGGTATTGAGATGTTAGAACTAACTCCACCACCAATGACCGCACCTCCACCGCATCCTTCAACACCAACTTTACTGTTGGTTCCAAAAAAAATATCACCCACCCAACCATCATCACAAGCACCACCGGCAACTCTACATAAAAAAACTTCGGGCCATAAACTGGGAGCCGTTGATTTTTGATGTGCTTGGTGTAAGCTCAACAAGTGAACTAAGTCGTATCAAGTAATAAAGAAGTGAGTAGAGTATTGTCCCACGAGGATTGTTATTGAATGAGTACAAAAATTAGTAGTTTCGGCACTTTTTGAAAATTTGAAATTTGTAATTTTTGAAATAAAACAAATAAAATGAAAAATAAATATGGTTATGGAATTTTTTGAAAGGTTTTCTAATTTAATAAGTTTGAAGGCATCGGATTTCACCTAGTTGCATTAATACGTCTTTCTATTCTCGGTTTTCAAATTGTTATTACTTGTTGATGGCCGAAAACTCTAATTTACTAAATATTCTCGCTCGAGCAGCATTTAGCATACTCTTTGACACATTAACTCATCAATCTCTTGCATGAATTTAAATAAAAAAGAGTTTTGAAGATCCATGGTTTTCACTTAAGACTACACAAATCGTATTAATCTATCTCTGGCATTCACTTAATATGTTGTTGTTTATCACTTTAGCAGTCATCACAAATCTCCTCTCAAACTCATTACGAATCATTATAGCTTTTGAATGGTGATCAAGCATTCAAAACTCATGAAGAACAATGATAAACACTCCAACAACACAATAAACAAACTTTGAATACATCGAATTAAAAAAGAGCGCATATTACAACTTAGGCTACATCATAGCCTTGAAAAAACAAAATTAGTTCATGGTAGACATAATGTAAAGCAAAGTTAAGACAAAATCCATGAACTTAAAGAAGAAAAGGATAGAAAAGAACTTAAAATGAAAACTTTCAAACCAAACTCTTCCTCCTTCCTTCTTTCCTTGTCTCACAGTTTTATCCTAAGTTTTCTACTTTGTATTGGGTTTTTGCTGAATGAATTGAAGCTTAAAATCTTCCCAAATATCCCTATTTATAGTACATGAAAATGGGAGTACATGAAATAAAAAATACATAAGCTTCACTCTCATTGCACTTCTTTGCGCCCACCTTTTCAACTTGAAACAACTTGTTGATTTCTTTATTGTTCTCTTCATTTTGCTGCCAATTTTAAGCTTTTGCATCAAGTGTGTGCATGTACATGAAGTGCACAATGTATTTTGGCTTTGACTTGTTAGATTTGCCACTCATTCTTGAAAATTACAACCATTTGGAAGTGATCTTGTTCTTTCCTTGCTAAACTGTGTAACTTTCATTTGTTTTGCCCATTTTTTGCTTTTGTTTGATGTATCTTGCTTTCATTAGTTGATATTCATGATAAAAATGAGCAAGAATTAGCATAAAATGTGTGTTTTTGGAAGGAAATAATAATAAGAACAAAAAAGAGCAAGAGCAGAAGCGATAAAATTTTGATGCAAAGTAGTTAGTAATTGAACCTAAATGATATGAATTATTATATACTAATCGGACTTATCAAAATACCCCCGAAATTTAAATCATGCTCATCCTCAAGCAAGGCTAAACATTCAAGCACATGATCACTTGCTTTTTAAGAATTTATCACAATTCAAAGCAAGACTACTTCTATTGGAAAAGTATGACTGAGGCTCAATGTTTAAGGTTCTAAAGGCAAAACAATCTTTCTAAGGAAAACCCATCAATCACCTCGGTAACCGAATTTAGAAGTTGGCTAAGAAAATTAAGTTTATCCGTTCATTCTAATCTAAAGACATTCAAACTTAATAGATGACGAAAATCATGCCACTCATAACAAGACTTCTCAGTTATGCCCAAGAGTAAACGTTATTCACAAAATTTTCTATTCTTCTCCCTCTCTGTCTCTCTGTCTCTCTCTCTCTCTTGTTATGAGGGACTGATCTGCCCCAGCCAATCCTGGCCCATGAGTATATGTTCAGCGAGAATCGAACTCTTGAACCCTGGGTGATGACTGCATGCGTAAGAGATGCCACCATAAAGATGCCTTCATTATGACCGTGTGAGCATATCTTTAGCAAGAATCGAACTCCTGACCCCTGGGCTATGATTGCATGGGTAAGAGAAGCCACCACTAAGGCGCCTTCATTATGACTTCATGAGTATATCTTTAGCAAAAATCAAACTTCTGACCCCTGGGCGATGATTGCAAAGTTAAGGGACGCCACCACTGAGACGCTCTCATGATGGGCAACACATATCTTAAAATGCTTATATGGCATAGCGGTGCTTAGAGATGCTTCCCTCGTTTTCTTTCTTTTTTTTCATATTTTTATTTAGACTTAGGCAGAACACTTGGAAATTTATTATGCAAATGATAATCTTAATGCAATCTATTCAAATTTGAGCCTCTTTTGATCAGAAAGAAAGGTAAAACAACCATGCTAACTATTAAACTCAAATACCATGGTTTTATCAAGATAGTGCCTTTAGAATAGATCATGTTTTTCAATTAGAACACAAAAATAATTGATTCTAAAGTTATTCAAATCCAAATAAGGTAAACGGGTTAAAAAGAGTAGAAAACATGCCTAAAAAGAATTACGGTAAGATCTCAAAAAATTTTAAATTTGGTTTAAAATGTGAAACGAAATTTAAGAAGATTAACGATCTAAACTATAAAAGTAGAAAATATTTTTGTTGGCTGACACTATCTACATCCCCATGCAAAGGCCCTAAACTCTAGGAGGCACTAAAGCCAACTCTAAAAGATTAAATAGGACTAGATAGGAAACTTTTCAAAAGATTTTGCTCAAAATTTAAAAAAATTGTCTCTCAAGTTAACATTGTCCTAAATATTTAAAAGAAATACAAAGAATGAAGCAGTAGGTGAGAGATACTTCCTAAGTTTGAGAATTGCTTATTTGATGGTGGATGTTGACATCATGTTACCCCCAAACATGTTTCAAAAACCTATCGAACAAAATGTACGAAAAACATAAGAAAATAATTAAAGGTAATTAAAAAAAAATAGGAAAGAAAAACTTAGGTTGCCTCCCAAGAAGCGCTTAAGTTATATTCATTAGCTCGACCATCAACAATGTTCTACCCTGGAACTTCCCCTTTTTTTTGGATGAGTCAGTGTATATATATCAAAAAATCGCACCGATGTACGTTTCATACATGAGTACGAGGGGCATACCCCAAGCTGGCCGAAGCCTACAAGCAATCCAAATAGAAAGCAACATGCGTAAAGCGAACAAAGAGGAAACACAAAGGAACATCAAGGAAAATCCTAAGTACAAGCCTTTAAACAAAGGAGAAACAATGCATAAATGAACACAAAGTTAACCTAAAACCTAGAAAAAGCAGGAGTGCATTAGTGCCCGGTCTTGGAAGAGGACGAGTTGCCGGAACTGCTTCTTTGAAACTGCTCTAGCTTCATCATACTCAACATAGGACGGCCAACCCATGTCAACTCATAAAAGCCCTCAAATCGACCTTGTGGCCAATTCAGGGACAACCAAGGAAAAAGGGGACATGGATGATACTTGTGGTCCAATCCTCGGCCCATTAGGTGAAAAGCAGTCCAAGTGGAAATAGACGGAGACAGCTCGCGTCAAGCCATCTCCATCATTAGCCCGACGATTGGTCCACGGTCCCACTATAACTTGACCCGGCGAAGACCAAACTTCCCTCAACATATCCAACACTCACCCAAACCATCAAAGCTTCTTCAGACAAGCTGAATCTGCGAGGCCCAAGAGAGAAACGTGCCCCCTCGCTTAAGATCGGCCAGGGGGAAGGAGGGGAGACCCGTGTGGGCTTGAATCCATCAGGCCCAACACGGGCCCCGTGCAAAACAAGGGGGTCCGGTATTAGACCGGGCCCAAAGAAAAGAGACCGGGCCTATGGGCCCTGTAAGTGTTATATATATATAATTTTTTTTTTGGAACCCCCATTAACATGAGAGTAAAGTGGGTCGTGGCCTGTGACGGTCCATTCCGAGGCCCAATGATAGCTCAGCCCAGTTGTATTCCACCACTACCAATAACCCAACCACCAAGGTGGGCCATTAGTGACAAGCCCAAGGAAAGTAGAGAACTTGCAACCAAAACCTGGGCCCGAAAGCCCACCCCCATCGGGCCCGGATGCCCCACAACACGTGGTCCCATCAACAAGCTCAATACAGCACAAACACTAGCACTCCCACAAACCTTAGCCGCCACTAGCCACCACCCTTACCAGCCCCCTCCCGCCCTAGCTGCCAGTAGCAACCGGCCACCAAGGAAGAGGGAGGAGAGAGAACGCAACAGCAAGCCATCAATGAGCAAGAAAACCGGGACACACCGACCATCCTCATCGACAAACAACACTGTGCCCGAAAAAACCAAAAGCAATCCACACGGACATAAGGTGGCTAGCCCAAACCTTCACCCAATGCTTAAGACGAATCTCACAAGCCCATGAATGAAGAAGCAAGAACAAAACGATGGTGAAAAGGGAGGAGAGAGAAGGCGAAAGTCGAGCACCATGTCCACCCCATAACCGGCCAAGTCGAGCACCACGGTGACAAGACAAGGCGAAAATAGAGCGAAAAAAAGGAATTCGAATTTTTTACACCGGAAACCGCCATGCAAACCACCCCAACCGTGCCGGAAAGTGCAAGCTGCCATCCCCGGGTGAAGAAAATTCAAAAAAACCACTAGAAATGGAAGGTGCGGGATTCTAGAGATGTGATCCATGAAATCTGGACTTGCCATAACTGAAAAGATTTGGGGAAGATTCATTGGAAACTTACCAAAAGTGAAAACCCTAGCCATGGAAGGAAGAGAGAGAAAGAGCCGTGGCCTCAACCTCAAGCCAAACCCTACCCATGGAGTTTATGGCCAGGAAACAACGCGTCCTACGCAAAACCACGACCACCGCCACACCTCCCTCACTCACTTGTGTTTCGCCCTCAGTACCCGGAATGGAAATCAGTAAAGGACCATATCACGAGAAAGATCTCGAGGCGACGAGCTCAGAACTGTAAAGAACGCCGCCGTAGGACACCGGACGCGTCCTCACATGCCGGTTGGAGGTCTGCAAACCCCCCATGCGCCGCCTCTGCTTGGCTGCCGAAAATCGCCCGCAAATCGTCCTTGAGAGCCTCTCTCTCTTGTTTCTCTCTCTACAAAGTTACAAATGAATCCCCCCCTGGAACTTCCCCCATCGACCTTTAGTGACAATTTTCTTCCATGGACCTTTTTCGTACTCTTCTTTGCATGACCACCTCCATCTTCTCCAGCTTTGAGATCCCTAATTTTAATACACCACTCCTTGAGTTTTCTTCTTATAATTTTGGCGCATTTCTTTGCTAAATCATCCTTGGCTCTCAAAGCCTCCGACTTAGTTAGAGAAACTTGATCTTCAATTCAAAAACAAGTGTCTTTCTCCGATGAAAGTTTTATGGGTTCAAAAACATTGAAAGTCACTTGCTCATCTTCTACCCTTAAGATTAGTTTCCCTTGCTACACATCTATCAAGGCCCTTCTTGTAGCAAGGAAGGATGGACCTAAAATAAGAGGTATTTCTTTATCCTCTTCTATGTCAAGCACTATAAAATTAGCTGAGAAGATGAAGTTGTCTATTTTCACTAAGACATCATCTACCACGCCTCGTGGATACTTGATGGATCTGCCCACCAATTTGAGTGATACCATGGTGGGCTTTACCTCCCCTAGACCAAGTTTCTTAAAAACAGCGAGTGGCATCAAATTAATACTTGCACCTAAATCACATAGGACATTGTCAAAAGTACAGGTGCTAATGGTGCAAGGTATTGAAAAACTCCCTGGATCTTTGAGTTTAGGTGGAAGCTTCTTTTGCAGTATGGCACTACATTCTTCGTTTAGTGCTACGGTCTCGAACTCTTCTAGTTTTCTCTTGTTGGACAGGATTTCTTTAAAGAATTTTGCATTTTGGGCATTTCTTCAAGCATTTGAGCAAAAGTACAGGTTAGCATTAATAGGTAATTGCTTAAAAGTTTCCATAAATTGGTTATCCACATTTTGTGTTTTCAAGCATTGAGGAAATGGAATTTTTTGTTTGTAAGCCTTAGGCTCAGCCCTCCTTGATTTGCTTTCATCTTAGTTTTTGGACTCATTTACTCGTTCAAGTTCAAGGTGATTTTTCAAAAGTAATGGCGTTTACGTGCTCTCTAGGGTTAGTCACTGTGGCACTTGGTAGAGAACCCTAAGACCTCTCAAGGAGTTGGTTTGCAATTTTTCTGATTTGGGTTTTGAGGTTTCAAATCAAAGCTTTTAGATTTCGGATAGAAGCCTCATGTTTTTGAAGATTTGTTCGTGTTTCTTGGATGAAACTTGTGGTTTCTTGCACAAACTTATTGAACTTTTCTTCGAGATCAATGTTCTTTTCTGGTGGTGGGTAAATGGGCTTTATTCCATGAAACATTTAGGTGGTTCCTCCACCAAGGATTGTAAGTATTAGAGTAGGCATTGTATTGTGATTTTTGAAAATTTGAAACAAAATTTGCTTGCTCATGAGTTGATGTGGCAAAGGAGTTCCATGTTTGACATTCTATGCTCGCATGATTTGTTGCACAAAACTCATATGTTAGCATAAGAGAATAAATGGCATTAACACCTATGTTACCCAATTGTTTCTGAATCATCGAAATTTGAGCAGATAACGTGGTGAATGCATCTACTTCATGAATAACTATAGGTTTCCTTTGCATTGTTCAATCAGCTGTTCTTACATAGTTGTTGTTAGCCATTACCTCTAGCAACTCGTATGCTTCATCCAGTGTCTTGTTGTTTAAGGCTCCTCCAGCCGCTGCGTCAACCATCGTTTGGGTATTAGGTGCCAAACCATTATAAAAAGTTTGGACTTGCATCGAAATTGGTAAAACATGGCGTGGGCACCATCTTAAAAGCTCTTTATTGTGTTCCCATGCTTAATACAATGATTCCATAATGTATTGCATAAAAGAGGTAATGTCATTCCTCATTTTGACATATTTGGCTGGGTGAAAATATTTAGCCATAAATATTTGTGCCACATCTTCCCATATGGTGATAGTACCTGGCGGCAATGACATTAACCACGCTTTGGCCTTGTCTTTTAGTGAGAATGGGAACAGTCTTAAGTGAATAGCATTATCATTGACACCATTATGCTTAAATGTGTCGCATATCTCTAAGAAGTTAGTGATATGAAAGTTTGGGTCCTAACTAGGTAGACTGTCAAACTGAATAGTCTGTTGGATAATTTGCATTATTGCGGGTTTAATTTCAAAATTGTTTGCTTGTATCGGTGGACGCCGGATACTAGAAGTGCATCCACCAACAGTTTGGGGCGGCATAATCTTTTAAAGGTCTTTCATCATCATTATTTTCATTAGCCATTGTTTTAAATCATTTGGTTTTCCTGATTTGTCAAAGTGTTCTTTCGATTGCAGGAACCAAAGGGATTATTTCATAAAAAGTAAGAAAAACAAACATAAAATTCAAAAGAAGGATAACAATAATGAGAAAGCTCAAAAATACACAACTATAACATAAATTTCAACAAAAACCAAATTTAAGAGGGGGGGGGGGGGGGGGGGGGGGGGGGGGGGGGGGGGGTGCTTTACGAATTTTAATAACACAAATATTTTTAAGAAACTTCAAAAAAACAACTTTAACTTTGAAAAATTTATCAAAGTGAACTTATAAATAAAATAAAGATAAAAATAAGGAGAAAATACAAGAAAAACAACAGAATAACTAGAACTTAACAAAACTCTACTCAAAACGTAACAAAACTTATCAAAACTGCTAAGGTTTTTTTTTCCTATATTTTCAACACAACAACCTTAACTTCTTAAAAATTTATCTAAATTAACTTAAAAGTTTGAAGGAAAGATGATAAAATAAAATAAAAAGTACAACAATACAACCTAAAACTTAACAAAAACACAATTTTAAGGGGGGTGGGGGGGTTCTATATGAATTTTATGAAAAATAATTTCACATATAAAACAAAGTAAATTAAATTTACTTGGGAGCCCTTGTGGCACTGGGCTTCTTGTTGTTGTTGTTGTAAATGAAATTAATGAAATAAAAGATTCTTTTTCAAATATAAGCAAAATTTACCAGTTTTTACAAAAGAGCATCAAATTAGTGCTAAAACTAGGTGGTATTGATATTACTCAAATAAAGACAACCCCCAACAATGGTGCCAAAAACTTGATGTGCTTGGTGTATTCTTAGCAAGTGCACTAAGTCGTGTCATGTAATAAAGAAGTGGGTAGAGTATCATCCCATGAGGATTGTTATTGAATGAGTACCGAAATTAATAGTTTTAGCACTATTTGAAAAACAAAACTTTGTAATTTTTGAAATGAAACAAACACAATGAAAAATAAAGATGGTTATTGATTATTTTTTTTTTTGAAAGGTTTTCAGATTTAGTAAGGTCCAAGGCATCCAATTTTACCTAGTTGCATTAAGTTGCCTTTGTATTCTCAGTATTCAAGCTGTTATTCCATGTTGATGGTCGAAAACCCTAACTTAGTAAGTATTCTCTCTCGAGCAACATTTAGCATACACTTTTACATATTAATTCATCAATCTCTTTCATTAATTTAAATAAGAAATGAGTTTTAAAGATCCATGGTTTTCAACCACACAAATCGCGTTAATCTATTGCTAGCATTAGCTCAATTTGTGGCGTTTAACACTTCAGCAATCATCATAAATCTCCTCTTGGACACATTATGAATCATTATAGATTTTTAATGGTGATCAAGCATTCAAAACTCATAAAGAGCAATGATAAATACTCCAACAATGCAATAAATAAACTTGAATACGTCAAATTAGAAAAGAGCGTCTATTACCACTTAGGCTACATCGTAGCAACAAAATTAGTTCATGATAGATATAATATAAAGCAAAGCTAAGACAAAATCCATGAACTTGAAAAAAATGGATCGAAAACAACTTAAAATAAAAATTTTCAAACCAAACTCTTATTCCTTCCTTCTTTTCTTCTCTCATGGTTTTCTCGTAAGTTTTCTATTTTGTATCGAATTTTTGCTGAATGAATTGATTCTTAAACTCTTCTCAAGCATCCCTATTTATAGTACATGAGGATGGGAGTACATTAAATAAAAAATTACATAAGCTTCACTCTCATTGTACCTCTTTGCCACCCACCTTTGCAACTTGAACCAGCTTGCTGATTTCTTTATTTTTCTCTTCATTTTGCCACCCATTTTCAGCTTTGGCTTTAAGTGTGTGCATGTACATGAAGTGTACAATGTACTTTGGCTTTGATTTGTTAGATTTGCCGTCCATTCTTGCAAATTACAACCATTTGGAAGTGATCTTGTTCTTTACTTGCTAAACTGTGTAACTTTGATGCGTTTTTCCCTTTTTTAGCTTTTTTTTGAGGTATCTGGTATTCACTTATTGGTTTTGATGATAAAACCTAGCAAAAATTAGCATAAAATGAACGTTTTTGCAAGAAAATAACAATAGGAGCAAAAAAAGAGCAAAAACGAGCACAAGCGATAAAATTTAGATGCAAAATGGTTAGTAATTGAACCTAAATGACATGAATTATTATATACTAATTGGACTTATCAATTCCAATCAAGAGAGAATGATGCATCCTTTCCTTAGCCTTTGGTGAGTTGCAGGGCGAAGGTGTCTTAGCAATTTTATCTTAGTGGGATTGCGGGCATGGCGACTGACCATCAGGGTGGGCTCATGAAGCAACCGCATCATAATTTGCTGGTAACTTGGCATGACGAGCATTGGCGAGTTCTTTGGAAGAAGCAGATGAAGGAAGTTGATGTCTAGTAGGATACTTAATAGATAATTTTTAGTTGATTTCTTATTTATCTTGTTTTTATTTATCCCCTTTTAATTTTAGCATTTTATCTTAAGAATATCACACAAATTGCTAGATAAAGCACAAGGATTACAATCTCCACTATTGAGCTTAATTAGGGAATTTTAGTATAGTTAGGAAAGATCCTCTATTTAAAGAAGAGGAAGCCTAGGGTTTTATTCATTCCATTGTTTAGACTTTTATCCCTATTTTATGTGTTCTTTCTAATTCTCGGGTTGTGAAAATTTTGTTAGACCTTTTCTTCCTTTGTTTTTAATTGTTTTCGCAATAAGAATTTAAGGAAAGACTACTGAACCTTCTGTTTCCCAATTTTTCTTATCGCGCTACATTACAACAACATCATTCCCAACTTTAATCTTGGACTCTAACTCACTAGGCCTTTGTTTATTTTTGAATCCCGGTAAAGTTATAGAAACATGAATAGTTGCATCATCGTCAATTCACCAAGTATTTTGATGGCATATCAACTAAATTAGATTCAAAACAAATATGAGCTAGTGAGTTACCTTATTCTGTTTTCCTTTTTTCTCTAGCCAAGAGAGAAACTGAGTGCATTCAACCTTTTTATGACTTCTTTTGTTGTAGAAGTAATACTTCTTTTCAAATGTAATGGCAGCAGTTTTAGGACCTCTTATATTGCGAGTCTGACCCTTACCACCCCAAAACTTACACTTTAAGGTACTAGCCTTATCAAAATTTGGTTTGGGGTTAGAAACTAGCAATGCAAGGTCAGGGTTTTTACTCTTGACTTTGTTTTCCTCTATAACACACTGGGTAATAAAATGATTGATAGATCAGAGATATTACATGCAGCCTTGATTTTGGAAAAATTAGAGGCTAAAGTGTTAATAGCATGATGAACTATGAAGAAATTAGGAAGGGTCACATTGCGAGATTTGATTTTATTTTGGACCTGGACCGTTTTCAGGATATAGTCTCTAATGCTACCCTATTTATCATATTTCATACTCGTAAGCACACTCATTAGGTCTCTACTTTCTGCATTATTGGACACTTGGTATTGTTGTCCTACGACATCTAAGAGTTGTTTTGCATTCTCAGTCACAGGTAGGCCACTCATAATATGCTTAGCTATGGTTGTTTATATTTCCATAAAATAAACACGATTAGACCTTTTCCAATGCCGATAAAATTCCTTTTTTCTCATTAGTGCTGTCATTAGTCAAGACAACAGGAATATCAACATGAAGGGATAAGTCAAGCTTAGCAATCCCCAAGAAAAATTCAATACCTTCTCTCTATATCTCAAGGTTTTTTCTAGTTAGGACTTCGAAGGTAGTGTCAACCTTATTCATTACAAATGAAACCATTCAACAAAAAAGAAAAAGCAAGAACAGAAACAAAAACAAAAAAACAATCATCAGTGAGCAACATATATACATTATTTATGACCAAATTCCCATTATATCATAAGGAGTCTAGGCACATCATTACACTTCCACCTTTGGGTGAATAATGCAACATGTAAATAGGCATTCTTTTAATACATAAACAACAAATGAGATCACCGTACTAAAAGAAATGTCAATCACCTTTAACTAATATAACTCTCTAACAACATTGTAAATCTCTAGCACCATATTTTGCGTTAGTTCTACGTGGCTAAAGAATCATAATAGCCTCCTTTGTGATGTCAATGTATGCTTTACCGATGTAGTACCCCAAACAACATGAGACAAGCCACATATTTCACTAGATGAACCACTTTGTTTGCTATGGTCTAGTTCAATTTATGCTATCAACTCACTAGGAAATTTTTATGCCTAATTCAATAAAGCATGCTATGAGTTGAACAAAAATAATATTGTATACACACTATATGAGACACTTTACAATTAATGTGTCTTGAGTAATACAAAAATAATACTGCATTTATGAGTTGAACAAATTCTTGCAACAATTGTAAGATACATAAATATAATTAATAAAAAAAAGTGTACAATTCTGTTCACACTCGAAATTCGATAGGGCTGGAACAATGCTGTTTTGGATAAAGTGTCACATGGTCATCACAATAAGTCCTCCTCGAGGAGAGTCAGGCCTTTAGATATGGATATAACAGCATCTCGAGCCCAGACCTTGAGAAGATTATTACCCTTAACAAGGGTATCAGGCCACTCAAGGCTCGAGATGGCTGATGGGGTAAAATGGGCTAGAGCTCAAGGGTCCACCAAGAAAGCTGCAAGATAGGTGGTTTCCAAGCATGAGATAGTTACTTGGTGTACAATTTTAGTTACTTGGGCGCTAAGCCCAACCCAAGACAACATAGGGCTTCTAGAGGGAACTTCCACTAGAAATTTGGAGATGGGAATCAAGGATTTTCCTCCAATATCAAATTTAGGACACATTGATTGAAGATTTGTGTGCGCAAGAGAGAGCTTAGTGGCCAAATGTGGGTGACATTGCCGCAAAAATAGGAGCAATCATTATTTCTTGCTTTCTATAAATAAATGACTTTGCGTCAATCCAAATTAATGCATACACTCATCACAAAACTCCTTCTAGTTTTCTTTTACAGCACACTTGTGCTTTTTCCCTAGGAGTAGTATAATTTAACTAGGCTTCGCATAATGTATATATCAGCTGTACTTACCTTCATAGTACCACAGTTTCTCGGGCTTCAGTACGACTTTCCAGTTTTAATCTATTCCCGCAAATCGACAAGTTGAGATTTGAGGCTTTAGTTTAAGGCTTTGATGGCCAATGCTTGTCCCTTGATTGCGTCAGTCTTAACATTACTATCACTGCTTGATAAGTCAGGTGAACTTAGGTTCGGGCCATTGATTAGAGCTTTGACTGCCAAGGCTTGTCCCTTGATTGCATTGGTTAAATTCAGTGACTTAAATACTGTTTGCTCCATCCTAATCATTTTAGACCTAAAATCATTCGAGTTATTGTAAGTCAAGGGCACCAGGCTTAAAAACATGATTGAATCGAGCTTCTAAATGGATTGCTGAGCTCTTGGGTTTGTTCTAACCCTAGTTCTTGACTTTTAAGTGTACAAGAAAAGGTGTATGTGGGCCCTACTCCATCATTGTAACTACTATTTCAGTTAGGTCCATATCCAATAAGTTTTGGCATAAAAATACATAAAAAATCCACAAAAATATTTAACTAATTCTTCTAAATTAAAGCGTAAGTAGAACTCATGGTATAAACGAAGTTAGATACACTAACATATCACAAGTTTTATTCGAAAACGGTGAGTGGTTGAGGTCAAAGACGTGCGGCTCTTAATTAGGCTCACTCCCTAGTCGCGATGAGTCATTTTTGCACTTTTTTTTGCTTTCACATTTACGGCGACCACACACAGAGAACATGGAACAAAATAGAGCAAACATGCCTTTTGGCGACCATAATGGGAGGCTTGAAACAAGACTTTATTGTCTTTAGCCCATCGTGGATTACTTGGACGTAATTGCCAGCCATTGGCTGATGGTCAGAACTAGGGGGTCTAATGCCCTCGAGCATGAGGAACCAAAGGGCTTACCCTTGATTGGATCCCCGCTTAAGCGTGCTCTTGCGCAAAGTCCCATATCTCGAAGGGATGAACCAACTCATAGGCACGGTAGTGAAAGTGGTGGTGATGATGGCATCCCAGAAGATGACATAGTGGGCTTGATGGCCATTCTCGCAAGAGTTTCGTGGCTACGCTCAAAAGTCATTTAAGGATTATGGACCAAAGAGTCTAACAAACAATGAGAGAAGCCTTCGAGAGACAATGTGCTGAAACAGAGCGCAATTTAACGGCTCAGCATGAAAACTCTACCGCCACAAGAGCCGTAACTAGAACCTCTATGATTGAAAGGCTTCACAAAGAAACTAATAGTCTTACTGGAAATGAACTCGACCTTGTCTTTTATTGCCACCCTTATCACTAAGGACGTAGCTAGGTAGACGGTGGTTGAATTCGAACCTATCTTGGTTAGACAAGTTGGGGCTCATAATGGCTTGGTCTAAGCCATTAGAGATGATATCAGGTAGCTCAGGCCTGTCCCTCTTCCATCAGCACCAGAGGGTTATCCTCGCAAGACACCTTCAAGCTCGTGGTTACCAAGTGCTCAGGTTGACCATACGGTCCTTAAGAGAATGGAAAATCCAACTGTGGCTAACCTAGGTGTTATACACTTGGAATCCAACCATAAAAATGATAATGTGCCCCTTGAAGTTGCTGGCCTTTCAAGTAGAGTTTGTCTCTGACCATGAGGGACCTCAACCCTAGTGCATCAGTGTTACCCTTCCTCGAGATAGGGGCCATAACCATTCATACCTTCCTCAAGTAGAAGAGGCTGCCTTGTGGCCCACTGAAGGCCTTGAAATAGGAGTGCAAGATCAGGTCCCTACTTTCGGGAACTGGACTTCTCATCCTGGACCTCTTCATACTTATCATATTAGGAAGCAAAATAACCAACCACTTCTTCAAGATCATGACTTGGCGATTCATCAAACAAGGATAATCCAACAGCCTTCTAACACTGGCGTGCTTCTAGGCATGCCATGTAACCCAGGTCTTGTTGGGACATACTTCATGGCCAACCAAGAGCATGACCATTATGATCAAGGGGTTTCTCTAGGGTTTAGGGGGCAACAGTAGATCCCACTCCTGATTGTGATGGGTGATCATGGGTATCCTATAGATCCCCCTCGATCTCCTCATGCGCTGGGGCTTCAGTGGCAAGCACATAATCATGTGCCTAACCTACCCTTCCACGACCAATTGCCTGCCTTCATTGAGCAAATGTATGGGCCTGGCCTCGCAAGGATCAACAGACTCTTGTATAGTAAACCTTTCCCTAACTACATAGACAGGGATTACCCTTTTCCTCGATGTTACAAAATCTCCAAGTTTACCCTCTTTTTAGGGGAAGGGACTATTTCTACCCTCGAACACTTGGCAAGATTTAGTTTCCAATGTAAAGAAGCGTCACATAATCAATATCTCAAATTAGGGTTGTTCCCTAGCTCAGTATTTGGGACTGCTTTCCATTGTATATCAGCCTGCCCCTAATTCTACTTGCTGTTGGGATGATATGGCCCGTAATTGCAGGCCCAATTTTCAAGAATGGAATTAGGAACTTCCATGTAAGACTTGGCTCAAATGAGATAGAATCCGGATGATTCAATGGAAGATTATATTAACCGGTTTAAGCGAGCCAGGCTAAAGTGCACTGTAGCCCTTCCTGAAGTTGAATGCGCCAAGCTGGCCCTGAACGACTTAGATATTAAATTTAGGAAGAAATTTGAAGGCTCTAACTTTACATCGCTTCTTTAGCTGGCAGAATGTGCCACTAGATACGAGGTTATTTTAAAAGAAGAAAACCTTGAGAAAAATAACGTGTACGGGACTGACATGAACGACTTAATCGAGGAGGACGAAGATCCTCCATACGAAATTGACATTGTTGAATACGTCAAAGGATCTCTCATGGTTTGTACTCCATTAATCAAGAAGGATATTAAAGCTGGGAAGTCTTACCAGTCCTAAGACTTGAGAAAACATTCATTTGACCTCTCTAGAGCCTATGTAATATTCGATTGGCTTGAGGAACATAACAAACTCAAAATTAGAGGTAAACGCAAAAAAATAGATCCCAACTCTAACAATGGAAAGGTATACTACAAGTGGCACGATTCGTTGACCCATTCAATGAAAAACTACGTGATCTTTAGAAATGTGGTTCAGGATGCCGTAGAAGCAAGGGAATTGATCTTCCCAGGAGAAAGACAAATGGGCATTGATAAAGACCCTTTTCCTGGTCTTGCCTAGGTAAATCTCGTTGAGGTAATAAAGCCTTATCATCCCCATTTCATCCAAACTAATGGGAGATCTTTATGCAGAATCAATGCAGGCAAAGATGATATGGTTGTGGCTAACACTTTGTTTGATAGGCTTCTCGAATAAGGAACATTGAGGTTCCCCCGAACCATGTTGAGATTGTCAGAGATCACTGTAAATGGCACATCATAGCTAAACACTCTACATGCGATTGTGAAATGATTAGAACGTTTATAAAGAAGCAATTAAAAGAAGGTATTGTTCTCCTCTCTAAGGAAGAAGAGTTAGCCATGGCAATTCGCACATATGAACATTGGCAGACAGTCTTTGCTTTAAAGAACTAGGCGTCAAGGAAACTCCTGCTCCTCACCCATGACTTCTATAGGGATTGTGGCCATAGGCTGGTATCCAAAATGAAGAAGCTGAACCTTTTTCCAAAACAAGTGCTAGCTCCTTTAGCAAAGATATCATTGTCAGGGTTTTCTCGAGGCTCGGTGCTAAAGACTCAGATCATCATGAGAACAGAGCACCCTAAAAGGAACCTAAAGTAAACCTTACTTGAAGTGGACACCAGTTTAGAACCACGGCTGTCAGGATATCAGCCCTCTGGCATCAGGTCTTGTAATGTATGGAGGAGAAATCACCTCGATCGAGAGGTAGTTAGTCCATTCAACCTTACTCGAACTCATAAAAGAAGGCAGCTCAGTGAAGAATCATGCTTGATTCTTGCTTGACTGGGCTCTCTCAAGAAGAAGCCAAGGTCCGTAAGGGCAAGCAAGCTGATCATATGGATCTTGTGGATCCAGTGACTGAGTCCAAGCCTTATACCACTAGTATAGGGCCAAATCATAAGAAGCTCAAGAGATGGGCTTGTCTATCATCTTCTAAAGGGCGAGAATCTTTGTAGGATCACCTTACCAAAGACTCTCTAGTTTTGAAATCAGCTGAGGATGAGGAGTACTCTCCGCTCAACATTAACTTTGTGGAACCGTTGGCTCGTGTCAACCCAACATGGTATGAGATTGAGAACGATTTCCACAAAGAAGGACTTCCCCTAGCCTATTGAGGAATCTCGAACCCCAAAGGTTTATCTCAAGGACTAACCTTAAGAACAGGACATGCTAACTAATGGCAATCCTCAACAGCAGGATCAGGATACACCAATGGTGGACAGCCTTAAGAGGGGACACACCAAGGGATCCAAATATAATCGGGACGCTCCTTAAAAAGGTTAATGTTAGAATTTCCTTACTCATTCCCTTGGAGTTCATCGCATCTAATGGTCAAGGAGGTCTCGAGGGTGATATGACAGTATCAGATGAGCAGCCTCAAGTGGAGCTTTTGGCTAAAGTAGTGGCCACTAAGGGTTCACTCGAGCCTTTATCTTTTAAAGTTAATGCTACAACATCCAAATTGCCTGATGATTCACCTGGCATAATGAAAATGATGTTTGATGGGCGTAATACTGCCAATAAAAACATCAAGCCCATATACATCAATGCCAAATTCGATGGCGTTCTAGTGAACAACGTCTTGATGGATAATGGCGCAACTATCAATGTGTTGCCCTCATATATGTTGGGGGTCATTGGAAAGTCTCAAGAAGACTTAATCACCTCAAATGCAGCAATCTGTGGCTTTTCTGGAGCTACCATAAAATCTGAAGGGGTCATCCCAATTAACATAACTGCTGGCGGCTTAAGCAAGCCGATGGCTTTCTTCATGGTGGAAACTACCTCTAGTTATAATGATTGGTCGAATACCAATTATTGTATTCCATCTTCACTTCACCATTTACTAATCTTCTGGAGCCATGACAAATATGAGGTTATTGTGGCAAATAACATGCCATTCATGGCTTGCTCCAACTATACTGAGGCAAACTTCTATGAATATGGTGTGGGACCTCTATATGTGAAAAGGACCACTCCAAAATCAGCCAAATAATAGGACATGATAGTCATCCCACTAACTGGAGCTGAGGTTGGTCAAGCGGATGTCGAGTTTGAACACTTGAGCTTCTGGGGATACACGAGGGCCCTTCTCGACAAAGGGCACTTCCAAAGCCCTGCAGAACAATGTTGGGGGTGGGGGGCAAGGGGGCAAGACCTCCTAGTAATGGCCCGAGAGGTCATTTCCTCTACATTGGCAAGGCTTATGGCCTAACACACTGAGAATCAGCTTTCGACTGAGCAGCCATTCAATGGTTTCCAAGTCCACACAGCACAAAAAAACAAGGAGCTGGAACTCTTTAACCTAAGAGCAGCACCAGTAAAAATGGAGGATCTAAGGGCTAAAATCCAAGACCACTTCCTCGAGGTTAATTTGGGCTTGACAAAAGACTCAAGACTGACCTATTTGAGCTCTCTGCGTTCTGAGGAGCAGAGAGAGCAGTACCTAACTTTGCTTCCCGAATTCAAGGACTTTGCCTGGGACCATCATGAGATGCCTGGCCCATACAGAAAAGTGGTTGGGCATAGGCTTCCTATTGAGCCGGGCTCGAGGCCCATCATTCAAACTCAGAGAAGGATGTCCCAAAAAGTCATTAATTTGGTCAAGGAAGAGATTAAAAGACTCCTAAAGGCCAAATTCATCATAACTTCCAGGTATGTTGAGTGGCTAGAAAATATTTTCCCTATCATTAAAAAGAATGGAAAAATTAGGGTCTGTATTGATTTCAGAGACCTGAACACGACTACCCTCAAGGATGAGTACCCAATGCCTATTATTGATGTTCTCATTGACTAAGCCTCGAGGCATGAGGTTTTGTCCTTCATGAATGGCTACTGTGGGTACTACCAAGTTATGATTGCTTTAGAGGATACCCACAAGAAGACATTTAGGTGTCCTGGGTCAATTGGGACGTTTGAATGGTGGCCATGCCCTTTGGTTTGAAGAATGCTAGCACCACCTACCAAAGAGCCATGAACATGATTTTTCATAACCTACAGGGAAATATGGGACTGAGAAGGAGGAGGCAAAAGTGTCAGGGTTTGCAGAAACAAAAGAATTGAGGGGTAACTCTTCTCCCCTAGAGAAAAAACCCGTTAGGGTCGCTATGTCCTCTAGAGTGATTCCTAAAAAGTCCTTGGGGAGGAAAAAGCATTAGAACAGGTATTACAGTAGCAAGTTAGTGCTATTACAATGGGAAAATCATACCTAAGGATGATAATAGAGATCCTAACGGCTTCGTAAATGCAAAGATGCTAACATTTCTTACCATAGGTCACCATCAACCCATCTACCCATTTAGGGTATTGCATGGTCAAAAATGTCCATCCTTTAAAGGGCACCGCTTCCTTGCAAATGCATCTATCTCCCTAAGAATGACCCGAAAATATTGAACGAAGAAGAGGAGACTCATCAGTATCTGGAAACAGTCCCTCAAGACTTGGAACATCATGAGGTGGGGCAAAGATTTTCCCTAGGGCACAATATGGCAAGTCAGGTGAAGGATCATTCTCTGACAGCCAAGAAAGATCCTCCCCGACAATGTCGAGATGGGTTTCAGAGACTGTTGAGGGGTCAGATTGAAGCAAGCACGTCAGTTTTTTAGTGGGACTGTCCGCCTAAGGAGGGGGAGCAGAGATGGTGAACGAGATTTTAGCCACTGTCAAATCATAAGGAAGAAAAGGATGAAGAGAATAGCGGATCAAGAGATAGATAGTCAAGATCAAGAGCAAGAGATTGCAAGTGCGCTTGATAGCAACGAAAAGAGAGAACAGGAGAAGAAAGTGAAGACTTCAAGCCCTAACTATCATACTCATAGACACGCAGAAGAGAAAAGCAAGTGACGTATAGTGGTCTCTTGAGCTCCTTGCAGCTGTTGAGGGTCAAATCAAGTAGGTCTTTACCCATTATAAATTTGAATTTACCAACGGCTAAAAGCGGGGCAAAAGTGGGGCATTTATTTACATTCCCAATTCAATAGGGCTGGGATAACGCCATTTTCGATAAAGCGCCATGTGATCAGCATGTGACATCCTCCTCGAGGGGACTCAGGCCTTTAGGTACGAAAATAATGGCATCTCGAGCCTAATACCTTGAGAAGCTTATTACCCTTGACAAGGGTATCAGGCACTCGAGGCTCGAGATGGCTGATGGGGTAAAATAGGCTTGAGCTCAGGGGGTTGCCATGAAGGCTGCAATATAGGTGGTTTCCAAGCTTAAGATAGTTACTCGAAGCGCAATTTTAATTGTTTGGGCGCTAAGCTCAATCCAAGAGAACGTGGGGTTTCTAAAGGGAACTTTCGCTGGAAATTCGAACGTGAGCATCAAGAATTTCCCTATACCTAATTCATGACACATTCATTGAAGATTTGTGTGCGCAAGAGAGAGCTTAGTGGCCAAGCATGGGTGAAGTTGCCGTAGAAGTAGAAGTAGCTATTATTTCTTGTTTTCTATAAATAAAGGACTTTATGTAAGTTCAAATTTGTAGATGCACTAATCACAAAACGTCTTCAAGTTTTTTTTTACAGTATACTTGTGCTTTTTCCCTAGGAGTAGCACAACTTAACAAGGCATAGCTTAACGGAGATCTCAACTGCACTTATCTTTATAGTAATACAGTTCTCCGACTTCAGGTATGACTCTCCAATTTCAATCTATTCCCACAAATCGACAAGTTGAGATTTAAGGCTTTGACGGCCAAGGCTTGTCCCTTAATTGCGTTGGTGTTAACACTACTGTCACTACTTGATAAGTTAGGTGAACCTAGGTTCGTGCCATTAATTAGGGCTTTGATGGGCAAGTCTTATCCTTTAATTGCATTTGTCCTAATCTAGTCACTTCAATACTGTTTACTTCATCTTAATTTTGTCAGACCTACACTCGTTCGTGTTATTATAAGACAAGGGTGCCAGGCTTAGAAACCTTATCGACTCGGGTTGTAAGTGGATTGCTGAGCTCTTAGGTTAGTCTCCACTCCAGTTCCTGACTTTAAGAGTGCAAGGAAAGGTGTCTATGGGCCCTGCTCCATCACTGTAATTGCACTTGAGTTAGATCTATATCCTTTAACTTTTTGACATAAAAATACATACAAAATCCACAAAAATATTTTAACAAAGTCTTCTTAATTGAAGCATAAGTAGAACTCACGGTATAACGAAAGTCAGATATACCAACATATCACAACTTTTTCTCTGAAAACAGTAAGTGGTTGAGGTCAAAGACGGGCGATTCGTAATTAGGCTCACTCCCTAGTCGAGGTGAGTCCCTTTGGCACGGTTGTTTTGTTTTTACCTTTATGGCTACCAGACAAACAAAACTTGGAACAAAATGGAGCAAACAAATTCTTTTTAAGATTTGGAACCCAAAATTCTCTAAAATATGGTTTCTAAATGAAATAAGAAATTACTTAAAATGGTGATATTTTGAAAATAGCATTGTTTGATAGGGAAGATTCAATCAAATCTATACGACCAAATTGAATCAAATTCATGATCAATCACGTGATATTTCTGGAAATTAGAGTTTCTTGATGAATTTACAACAATATTGTTTTGCTTTAGATATGTATTTTAATTTAAATATTGTTAGGTATCTCAATTCAATATCACCTTTGCCCCCTTTTTATATAAATTTGGTAGTTACCTAAACAAAAGGGTAACAGGTTATTCTGTCCATTACTAAAAGTGGGGCGATGTGGCTATGTAAACCACCATCACTACCCTTTTTTCCTGAATTTAATCACATGTAATCTATACGATATTTAAACCATATGTGTCAGTTATAATCTATACGTGGTTATGTAATCTTTCAGTTATGTAAACCGCGTGTCTGTCAAAAAGGATATGCCTTTTTGTTTTTTTTTAATTTGGCCAATTTATATATTTAACCTATTTTATTTGATTCGAATTTAAATATGACAATTCAATATCCCAATATAAGATTTTCCTATCCAAAGAATTCGAAAATGGGATCAATTTTATCTATTCATCAACAAATTTCATGGAACTAAGAAAAACATATAGGTCATGTTTAATTGACCAAAATTAGGGATTTTGATATTTGTGTATTATCATTGAAGTTGACAATAATAATTCATAATAAACACATAATCCACTAATGAAATTAGTGTTTTAGATTCAAAACTAAGACTTTAACCTTTTGTATTAGTATCTTAACATGGTAGACAATTTGCACACATAGTATGTTATATATGTTTCAAAAAGAGGACATCTCTAAATCATGAACCAAAAGGAAAAAATCAATAAAGAATCTCACTACAGAATAGGGGTTTAATCAAACTCTTTATTGTTTATATAGCCAAACAAGGTTATCGAAATCTTTAAGGCTATAAATCCATATATATAGGTTCAGATACTAATGTAAGGCAATATTATTATATACATGTATTTATAGCACAATATATACAAACTAAGTGCGGGAGAATACATACCTTGTTAAGCAGTGACTTGTAAAATTTTGACGAATGAGAAGATATGGCTAGATCTTCTTGTCCCTCTCTCTACAGCATGGCAACTGTCTATGGAAACAATACACAAAGCGAGGAGAGGGGACCTAGCCTTTCTATTTATACTAATCGAACGGGGCCACCTATAAAGACCTTTGCTAGATTTACAGATCCACATAATAAAATAAGGAGGTGAGCCTAATCCCGATATGATTACACAACCTATTAGTGAACCAGATGTGCAACCTATTAATTTATTTTGTGATACAGCGCGTAAAATGGGATTTTTGGAAAACGGGAAGGATTCAACAGCCTTCTCTTTAATTTTACTAATTAATAAAAAGAAAGAGGAAACATAACTCAATTCTCACACCCGGGAAGAGAGGACTCTCAATAAGAGGCTAAAATCTCAAAATTAATTAACTGACCAAAATCTCGGCTCCATCTCATATAAATAGAGGAGTTGTTTGAATTCTAATAAAACAAAAAGAAATGGGAAAGATAATTCAAAATATTAAATATAAAAGGAAATCATTCCAAATTAGAATTTAATATCCTCTTAATATCTTCAAATATCTTCAAGGATCTCAAATTCTATTTTCACCGCGTCTCTCTCTCAAGCCGAATACCATCCTTGGTGCCAACTTCTCTGATGCCGTGTATCACCATCACAGCCAAGATGTTGCCGCGTCCTCATGCTCTGTGTCACCCTTTCTCCAATCATGTATCTGCCAACCATGTACCTCGTCAAGCAATCCGCCAATCTCAAACGCGAGGTAGCGTTGACCTATTTATCCAACTCAATCAAGTCTCCTGCCATGGCGTCACCTCCCAGCTGGTATTAAGCCGCTAATACTGGGATGGCGGCTCCATCATCCTCTTCCGGTTAGAGAGAATTCATCCTCGAATTAGCCAAGGGATCTTCCTGTTTTCTTTCACCATGTAGATCCCCCTTACTCCAGCCACCAAGTTTATAGAGCTGTCTTCCACCATGTTTGTCGAACTCCAATCCACATACCTACTAGCCAACCTCCATACCCGCCAGTGACTAAGTCGCCAAGCTATCAGCCAATGGTGGCGGGGCTGCACCATCCTCTCTGGGCTGGAGAGAATTCATCCATGAATTCGCCACCGAATCGCATGAACCACTCTTACCAATTTGCCGGAGATCCCAAATCCCGCTATGATGGCCCTACCACCAACGTGCCTTTGCCATGGCTTGTTCGTCCTCGGTGATAAAGGTGCGATGAAACCTTGGAATCTAGAATTCGAAAGTGTTTCAAGGCCCACCTAGTTTTGGGGCCTACCTAGTAACTCTCTTCTTGGTGCCTGATCCTTCCACCACGAACTTGTCTATACAGTCTTCACAGCTCCTAGTAACCCCCTCGGTTCTTCTCCTTGTGCTGTGTCGCCATCAAGGTCTTCCCACCAAGTCCCATCTTTTTTTGGCATCAAAACGGCTGATCTGCCTTTCGGTCTTGCCCGGATGTAACTCCTCGCAAGCAACTTCCTGCTCGATAAGGTGTCTTGAGGAACCCAGTCTCGGCGGCATTGTTCTTCCCTCATTGGCTAAAAGAAATATGCCAACCCTCCTGAATGAACCTCCTTGAATGGACTTTCTAACTTATACGACTCCTCCTCCTCGTAATAGATAGGATCATCAAATATGGCTAGAGAAAACAAGTCAATATGCGTCGATTCATCAAAGATTGGTTCTCTCCTATTGTCGCCAATTTGTGTAGTCACCAGCTGCGTTAGTGATCACGACTTTCTATTTCGACCTTGGCTCTTCGGTCTTTGACACACATGGTACCTCAACCTTCTTGGGCAACAATATGATCCTTGTTCCCTCAAATATGAAGCTATAAGTGTTATGTCATCCGTCATGGATGGTGCCTCTATCGTATTGCCACGGCCTTCCCAACAACAAATGACAAGCATCCAGGGTCACCACGTCGCACCAAAACCGCATCCCGGTATTTCGCCCTAATTGAGAAATTGACTAGACAACATTCAGATATGATTACCTGATCATCTTTCTCGAGCCATGACATCTGTAAGGTTTTGGATGATCCTTCGTCTTCAACCCTAGTTTTTGGACGGCTTCCTCGGAGATGGCATTCTCACAACTCCCGAAATCGATGGCTAGGCGGCATACCCTCTCGCTAATTGTGCATGTCATCTGGAATATGTTGTGTCGAATCCATTCATCCCCTTTTGCTTCTCCAAACATGAAGCCAACTTGCCTGACCAACAGCAGGCGACCCTCATCACCTGCTATCACCACTTCGCCAAGTGACGCCAACTCGTCCTTAGTTTCTTCCACCACTATGGTGCCTTCATCCTCAAACTCCGTAAATTCATCGCGAAGACTGGATTCCCCCCTCCGTTCATTAACATTGGCGCGGCCGGTATTAAGCCGATGTTCCCTTGGCCTAGGATCTGGTAGATCAGCATCCGATACCAATTTATGGGTCTCGCCCGTCTCCTCTTCTTTAGCACTTGGTGTTAATGGGCGTTGGGGCTGGTGTCCAGGTTCCAAGTTGGGATTTTCCCCCAGTTGAATCAAGTAACTCTTGATTCGCCGGAATCTCGCTTCCAAGTCCTCTAATCTCCTTTCAGTCTACCATTGATGGTCACGATCATACACGTCTTCAATGGCAGCGTATCTCTATCGCCCATGATCCATGTCAGACAACGTTCTAAGCTCTGATACCAAATGATGCAGCGCGTAAGGTGGAATTTTTGGGAAACGGGAAGGATTCAACAACCTTCCCTTTAATTTTATTAATCAATAAAAGGGAAGAATAAACATAACTCAATTCTTACTCCCGAGAAGAGAGGACTCTCAATAAGAGGCTAAAATCTCAATATTAATCAACTAACCAAAACTTAGGCTCCTTCGCCTATAAATAGAGGAGTTGTTTGAATTCTAATAAGACACAAAAAGGGAGAAAAGATAATTCAAAATATTAATGTAGAAGGAAATCATTCTACATTAGAATTTAATATCCTCTTAATATCTTCAAATATCTTCAAGGATCTCAAACTTTTTCTCCAGCAGTGTACTATCCTTGGCACCAACTTCTCTGATGTCGTGTATCACCATTACCGCCAGGATGTTGCCACGTCCTCAAGCTCTGCGTCACCCCTTTTGTCAATCGTGTATCTGCCAACCATGTACCCCGCCAAACAATCCGCAAATCTCGGATGCGAGGCAGTATTGACCCGTTTATCCAACCCAACCTAGTCGCCCGCCATGGCGTCACCTCCTAGCCGGTAGTAAGTCGCCAATAATGTGATGGCGGCTGCATAATTTGGTCAAAACTGAAATATAATTAACAAAAGCCCATATTAAGAGAAATATTCCATATATATATATATGAAAGCATGCGAGATGAGATAGTAAATTTTGGGCCACACGTTTAGTTAAGGTGGGGGACTGAGGCAGTATCAGTTAAACAAAAAATCATGTCAGCAACCAAATGAGTGATCCACAACTAATTCTCGCCCTCCTATATATATACACACACACACACACAAAATACAAAATGGTAACAACCATGGTCACCATAATAGTGACATCTTATATAGCTTATTAGAGGTGAGGAGGCTTTCACAAAAAGAACATTAAAAGTTTTCTTTCGAACATTTCTATTATAACCAATTCCTGCTTTGTTATAAACCAGTTTTTGAGAGGTGAGAATTTTGTCAAGTGTTTCTTGCCCTTTGCAAAATTTGTTTGAGATTTTCGAAATTTCTTCCACTCTTTCTTTCAAAGACTCATTTTCCTTTAAGAGTGATTTATCTTCCTTGGATTATCCTTGTTTATTTTCATGTGAGTGAAGCTTTTCCTCCAAAGATTGTTTTTCATTGGTTAGTTTCACAATTTCATCATTCAAAGACTCATTTTTTTTCCTTTAATGATTCATCTTCAAGTTCAAGTAATAAATGCTGTTTTGACATCTTTTCTATACCCGTTTTTTAAAGACCCTTTATAAAAGTGTGTCGTTGTTTCAATTTTTTATATTTCTCACACAAGTCATGAAAACCAACAACAAGTTCATCACATGATAGATTGGTTACCTCATCTTCTTCAATACTCTCATCATCAATGGTCGTGCGACAAAAGTTGGCCACTTTGTCTTCACAAGCAGAGTAAATGAGCCGAGCGGGCTTGCAAGCCCTTGTGAGCGGGCTCGGCATAAAGCTCGTATAGCTCAGCTCGTCACGAGCCCTAGCCGAGGCAGCTCGTTAAGCTAAATGAGCCGAACTCGACCTACGAAAGCTCGAGCTCGTGATCGTGAGTCTAAACTAGCCTGAATATAAAAATAGTACTATTAAATATTAACTTAATTTTTAGTTTACATTTTATTGAGTAATTTGAACCTACACCTTTCTTAATTTAAAGCCACAAATTAATATCATGACGTAATACCTTATAGTTTTCTGCACACATGCAATGACTCTTTGTGTTCCAAAATATTGGCATACTTAAATTTTAATCTTCATTAAAAATTATTACATGCTTTATTAGTTTTAAATTTCTAGAGAAAGAGAAAAAAATGAGTTTTTTTTGTTTTATTGTATGCTATGCTAGTTTATTTATTTATTTATTTATTTCCATTTTAATAAATAAAATAAAATAAAAAAATTATACATATTGTAAATTTGAGACCAATCTTATTACATAATATATCGTTGCTATAAATTATATTTATATTTTTTTGTTATATAAATAGTTTTACAATTTATAATTTGGGTTTAATCGTGTTGTCAAGCTAAAATGATCCAAGATGGGTAACTTTAATTGTTGGATGAGCTTGAGTTCAGGCTATGGCAAGCCAAGGTCGAGCCAGTGGTGAGTCGAGCTCGAGCCCAAACTTTCCAAGCTCGGTGAGCTTCAAGCCGAGCTAAATATTGACGAGCCGAGCCTTGTGCCTAATGAGCTCGGGCTCGACTCCGCTCAATTACACACCTAGTCTTCACTTTCTTCATCGGAATCATTATTGCTATCTCCTCAAGCCGCAAATGATTTTTCCGCTCTTCCCTTTTGTCCTTCTGTTTTAATTTGTTGAAGGACTTCTTATTTTTCGGCTTGGGACAATCCCCTTTGAGATGTCCAATTTCTCCACATTTATAACATATTGGTTAATCCTTGGAGGAAGATGAACTTTTTTAAAATTTTTCTTAAAACTTTTTCTTTTCGGAGTATTTGTAAAACCTTTTAGCCAACATAACCACTTCATCATCACTCTCATCACTTTCATCAGTTAGGGATGATTTGAATGCCATATCTTTACTTTTCTTTTGCTTTTCTTCTTGCTAAATTCTTCCACGTCAATTTCATGGGTTCTGAGATTGCCAATTTGTTGATCAAGTTCATAGGTGGAGAGTTTATAAGCTTCTCGAATAGTGGTAACCTTTCCTTGCCATGAAATAGGGAGACATAAAAGGATTTTACTAACGGGCTCTTCATTTGAATATATTGTTTCAAGAGCTTGGAGTTTGTTAATAATGTCAGAAAATCTAGCGTACATTTCTTTTATTGACTTTTATGGCTTCATTTTAAAAAGTTCGTAGAATCATGCCAACATAATAATCCTTAACAACATTACTTGATCCGTACCTTCATATGTGACTTCAAGCTTGTCCCAATTTTTTTTTTTTTTCCTGATTGACAACCTGAAACATGATTAAAGACATTTGGGGCAATAGCATACAATAACTGATAATGAGCCTTTGCATTTTTTGAAAGTTTTTATTTATCATCTTGCATAAGCTCTTTTTCCTCTTTCTTAATAATTTTCTCTCTTTGTTTCTTTGAGGGTACATAATCACCATTTTTTGTTATAAACCATAAATCAAAGTCAATGGATGTAATATAAAGTCTCAATCTAAGCTTCCAATAGGAAAAATTTCCATCAAAAAGGGGAGGTTCAAGATAGGAGCAAATGTTGCTATTTAGATTATTCTAATGTTGTTAGAACAAATATAAAAAATACTTGCTTTGATACCAATTGAAGGCCTAAAGAGCTACCTAGGGGGAGAGTGAATTAGGTTTTTTTCACGATAAAATAAAAATTTAAGCTTGAAGAACCAAAAACTCAATGAATGCGAAATATAAAATGTAAAGGCAAGAATACAACGATGCACAATGATTTTTATAGTGATTCACTTCTAGCCCGGAAGCTAGTCTACTCCTTAAGTGACTACTCTTTGTCACTTGAACATTTAACTAAGCTTGATGATCTTTTTTAAAACTAGGCTCAAGATCCAACCTTTATAACTAGTCTTTTATGCGTAGGCTCAAGACCCAACCTTTATAGCTATCCCGTTTGTAACAATAGGCTCATGATACAGACCTTTATAATGAATTAAAGTAATGAATGAATTAAAGCAATGAAATTCTTCACTCTTTTAATAGTGAATTGGCAATAAATCAAGCTTAGCTAAAGCTAAAGATGTGCCAATTAAGCTCAACGATCAACAGTATAAAGAACTAGGGATGCTCAAGAAAACTTTAAAGGAAACTCGAAATTAAAATGTTAAAGCATAAGAGAACAAGAGCCTTTTAATCAAAAAATGCTTAGAGAGAATTGGATGAATTAAACCAAGGCATTCAAGCCCTAGTTATAGGTAAATGAGGAGCTAGGAGACGTTTGCAATGTTTGGCAAAGGATTAAGAAAGAAATCAAATCAAAAGTAGCAGTTTGGAGCCTTTTTCAGTCTATGTGTTGACACACAGCAGCTCCGGATGGCAACTGTATATCTGTGTGTCGATGCATCCCTTCTCTGTGTCAACACTCAGCATGCCTGGGTGGATTTGAATATTTTCGACCATTTAGCTCGATTGATTGATTTACCACACTAATTTACATTTTGAATTAATTTCCATGTTTGCTTATTCATTTGAATTAATGGTTGATTTAATCAAGCCAAAATATCACCCCAATAAAATTTTTTTTTTAATCAACCCCTAGTAAAATATTTGATCTTCTTATACTTGGGCATACCAATTTAAAAAATATTTTTATTGACAAGCATGATTGGCTTGAATTTAACTTGAATATTCTTCAAATAACATTTGGAAATGAAATTTTCAAAAACCTTTTTTAATTCGAGCATCACATATCAATATTTAAATTTGACTCAATTGATTATCCCAATCCTTATAAGATAAAAAAAAAAAAAAACAACTTGAAGTGCCTAGAATTGGATCTCGTTCTCTTCATTTTGGATGAATTTTTTCTTCGACTTTGATATATTTTTCTCTTGATCCATCATCTTAGATTGCTTAGTATGAAAATGATTAGCTTCGATTTTTTCTAACTTTCTTACGAGTCACTTTCAAATAGGATTATGACAATTTAAATATAATGGCTCACTAAATAATTGCTATGATTAAAATTTTAAAATAAATGGTCGTTAGGGCCAACGAATACTTCATAAAGTTGCATATTAAAATATTTAACTAATTTAAATAATATTAAATATGTGAACAAATTTAATAAATACCATGTTATTAAACTATTTTACGTAACATTACTTAAGACCTAAAAAGGTTGAAATAATTAAATACTTTTCTAAACACTTTAAGAAATTATTATAATTTAATCAAAATTAGAATCTCATTCTAATTAATTAATTATTTTATTTAAAAAATAAAACTAAAATTAAAAAAAAAATAGTCGTAATGCTTATCATAAACAACGCAATTTTTTAAAACACCTAGATGCGGCACATGGCACATTCTTGCTGGTCTGCACCATTAGACGCGGATACCCTGCGTAAGCCACCGGGATTACCATTGCGCCAGAAACGACGCAACACTTGTTACGCCGTGATTGGCTCTCCCTTTTAGATGCAGATCATAGTGCTGTTTATTTATGAGCATTTCACTGTTTTTTTATTTTAAATAAATAAATAATTATTGTAGACTTTAATCGCATTAGATCATAATATTCCACATAACCGAATATTTAATCTTATTATATATTCTTAGTATTTATCTAAGACATTCAACAAACTTGAATATCTAATCTCATTAGATTATTTAAAAATATACTCCCCACTAATTTCTTAATTTATTGATCATAATCATATTAGATCAATTAAATTATCTAATCTCATTAGATAATATATAGAGTAATTTAAAAGGTATGAAAATCTAATTTTCACAACAAAATTCAAATCAAAGTAAACATTGACGAATACATTCTCTTAAATTGAGATTTTAAACAATTTAAATTAATCAATTAAACACACAATAATTTATATGAACATATTAAACAACAATTACATCTTTCTTTTAATATGATCCCATCATAAATTTGTAGTCAAACATAGTTTCTCAATTATGCCTAGCAATGTCCTCAAGCACATCATTAATAATCAGAGACCGACACCGATACTAATTGTTGGGAGGAGAAATTTAATTTCGTAAACTCAAATTTTCGAAAACTATTGGATCAAGTGCAGCGGAATCGGGATATAAAACTCAAAATTTTAAACAATTAAAGGTTTCTACTCTAATTTATAGATGGCAATGCATAGTATGGATAGAAATAAAATAAAAAACAAAATTAAATACGAATTTAAAAGAATTAATTGAGAATTTACATACCTTGATGTAGACCACAAGTGTAAGATGATGCACGATCATACCGCCAAGGTCTTCTTCGTAATGACCGCTTGACACCGGACATATGGGTGTCGTGAAATCAAGAACTCTAAAAAACTATTTTTAGAGCTGCGACGGGAGAGCACTTTTGCCTCTTCAATTCTGTAATTAAAGGATTAGGTCAAAAGTATGAAAGTAATTGCCAAACCTTAAAAGTCAGTTTCTATTTACATTGGAGGCACAAAATATGACTTTTAATGTTTAAAATTAAAAATAAAAAATACAATTTTTGACAAGTCAAAAAACCAAGATATTTATCCAAAACATAAAATAAAAAAAAAAAAACAAATGCGTGAAAAACCTCTTGCCAGCCATGTCACAATGCGCTATGTGACACCCTATGATTGGTCCACGTCACAAGACACAGATCACCCAGCCGGGGCGCTCCAGCACACGACCATTGGCGCTGGGGGGAAGGGAACAAAGATCGCCCCCTTTCCGTGTCGCATGCTGATTAGCCCAGATGCATTTTTCGCTTTTCTTTTTTATTTTATTTTTCTAGTAGAAACTAATGCCATGAATTTTGGGTTTAGTAAAAATAAATAATAATTTATCTCATAAATTTTATTGATTTCTTAAGGTGCATGTTTTAGAGGTTTGCATAGTGATCTCAAAAACAATTTAGTTCTAGACCCACATGATACCAATTGATTATCATTTAGTAAAACTTAATTCCATTACATAAGTTTTATAGCACTCGAGTAAGAAAAAATATTTACTTAGTTTACTCACAATTAGTCCCGCTATTAAATGTCCATGAGAATTAAAAGTAGGGAATTGGCTCTTGATAAAGTGATAGTCTTCCTACGTTGCCTCATCATTACTTAAATTAATCCACTTCACAAGGATTTGTGTGATTTCTTCGTTGCCTATGGGAGCAATCCTTCGTGCTAATATTGCCACTGGTTCAGCTAACATAAACTTGGGCTAATGCCAAGGATGGTTGTAATTGAGGAACAATATTTGTTCCTAACTTATTTTTCAACAAGGAAACATGAAATATAGGATGGATCCTAGAACCAGGTGGAAGGGCCAAACAATAAGCCACGTTGCCAATCCTTTGCAACATTTCATAAGGGCCATATACTTGGCTGATAGCTTGACATCTCTGCATATTGCCACAAAACATTGTCTATGAGGCTGCAGCTTTAGATAGACCAAGTCACCTACTTGAATTTTCCTATCAGATCTGTGTTTGTCTGCATAAAATTTCATGCGTGCCTAAGCTTGTACTAGCTAATCTTTTAATTGTCTAGCCACTGCAGTTCTTGATTGAGCTATTGTTTGCACTTTTGGAATGGAAGAATGAGAATCTCCATGCAACATGGGTATATGAGGAGTGTAACCATATAACAAAGAAGGGAATGGTATTTAGGGAGGTGTGGAAGCTGGTATTGTACCAAAACTTAGCCAAAGAGAGATATTTGTTCCATTGTTTAGGATGTTGAAAAGTCGTGCTCCTTAAGTACTGTTCCAAGCATTGATTTAGATGCTCAATCTAGAGATGGTATGTTGAACTTAGAGTGAGATTGGTGCTCAATAATCTGAAGATTTCTTGCCAAAATTCACTAGTAAAGATCTTGTCTCTATCTGACACAATAGAGTGAGGAATTCCATGGAGCTTATAGACGGAATCCAGGAAGAATTTGGCTAGTTGCAAGGCAGTAACAAGATGATGTAAGGCAAAGAAGTGGCCATATTTGGTGAACCTGTCAATCACCACCCAAATCATTTACCCTCAGTAGTAGGAAGGTCTTTGATGAAATCCATACTAATGTGGGACCGTTCCTCTATTATGAAACTTTTGAGGAGAAAAACTCTGCAAAGATAATAATATGAAATTCCTCAAGATTATCAAGTACCCAAAGCTATATGAAACTAAGACTACTAATATAGTCAAACTATTGAAATTATGATGATAAAGAGATCTCTCTGAATTATGGGATATAATGGAACCGAAAAGAAAATTGATCAGATGTTTGTATATACAGTAGCTACTCCCCAATCAAAGAAATTAAAAATCTTGGACTATTGTTTGTTCAAGAATGCCAACAAAGAAATGATTGGCTCAAATAGAAAGACGCAATTAGCCATGTGTAATTTTTGGACCTGAAGTCCAAATGCCTAAAGAATAAAACCTATATGCTACATATGAATGTTTGTGCAGAAAATAATGAGGAGGTGAAAAACACAATTTGTGGTCCAAGGTTTATTATAGAGACCAGAAATTGATGGGACATACATATGAAAGATGGATGCAATTAATCTAGTGGATCTCTATATGCGTCTTATGGATGTAATAACAGCTTGCTTGTATTTATTACTTATGATGATATTTATATAAAAGTTCCTGAAGGGCTACAAATGCCAGAAGTAGTTAATCAAAACCGCGGTACATATCTACTAAAAGAGAAATATGTTAATATCATCATGACTCTTGAAGAGTTTAAAGAAGCTGGTATAAACCTAAACTGAGAACTCGAGATTGAGGATCTCAGAAAAGGGAAGATTTTGTCTCCAACTAAAGATCGAGCACTAATATGATAGAGTATTACTTTATTGGTCAACTCATACCAGTACAGTACTTGAGTATTTCATCATGTTGTTTAGTGCCTCAATTTTGACCTCTTCCGGTCCTCAAATGAGGTAACGAATAAATTCTTGACCCCCCATACCTTGGTTTAAGTGACGGATTGATACAGCTTTCACACAACGAGATATGGCCTCTTTGGTCAACTTGTCACTAGTATGTGATATGTGGTTAAATATTTATCTTGATGGATCAGCCAACATACGTTATAATGCTATGTTAAACTTGCAATTGATTTTGTATGCAAGTACTGGTTATTTATTTGAACCACACAAGGTAAGTGACAAGTATATGCCATTTTATTATATAGTTATATTGCTATGTTTTGGCAATCTACTAACAATTGCAGCTATTGTTGAGAAACTTGCTCTTTATGAGCAAGTAGAGACTAGGTGATATCAATGCCTTTGATCCTACATATTTTGTAAAGCTTCTAATGATCAAGGGGAGTCCGATAGTACCATATGAAGATAAGTTTGTTAGGAACAGTGTCCTGAAATTCAGATTTATTCTGGATATATTATTTTAATTAATAAATAAAATTAAAGTTCAAGTTGTTTCCTAGTTAAATTTGTGTATTTGAGCATTTACACTGCATGTGATTTTCTTTCGGGAGGCATCCATGAGATGGGCGTAGTCCTCGGACTACAATTTACATGTTTGTTATAAGTGGTTTATGAGACTAAGCCACAGATAGACTTGGAACAAATGATATGGATTATTGTTTGAAAGACTCGTAGTCGAAGACAAGTCTGGACCACTTGTATGTTAAGACTATAACGAGACACTTTAGATGGCTTGTCTTGGTCATGTGGATGGAGATCCAAAAATGTTAAGTTAGTGTGTTTGACACACTGAGTTGGACCTTGTGGGTTACTTATTTCTAGACTACTATCGGAGATGAGTGATTCACGTTGTACTATTTGAACGACGACTCTAAATCCTGAGAGTATTCTGGACTTGTGCATGGAGCGTTAGTTACTTTGGTGTACTATAAGTGAGGTCTAAAATGAATGACTGAAATCCCACGTACACTGGGTAGCGGCGTGAAGTATGACAAGGATCAGGTATTCAATAGGGAATCTACAGTCTCTTATGAGATACAGATGTCCCCTTAGTTGATTCACACATATTTGAATAGTTCGGAAACTTTGGCCAAAGTATTTCAAATGTTTGACATTTGGAATTTATACTGTGAATATGTTCAAGTATAAATGAATTATTCAGTAAAGGGCGAGTCGGTAACTAATGGAGAAGTTGTGAAAAGGATAATGGTAGTGGTTACATTTATCCTTTGTCATGGACATCTAGTGGAGGGATTGTTATCATCAATACAGTATATTAGGTAGATATCGAATAAATAATTTAAGTCCGGTGTGCAGTGAGATTTATTTAATGGAATTAAGTCTCATTAAATGGTAATTAAATTAATATCATGAAATGATGTAATTTAACCAATTTGGAGCTAGATTTAAATTGTACCCGAGGTCCCTATGCAAGCCTTTGTATTTTATTGCCATTAGAAAAATATTAAAGAATTCATGAGATGAATTATTTATCTATAAGATGGGTAAATTAATTTTGTCAAACATTATTCATGAGATGAATAAAAGTTAAAAATTATAAAATAAAATAATTTTGAAAAATTAAAATTTATAAGATGAATTTTTACATGTGAGAAACAAAGCAAAAAAAAAAAAAATGGCGTTTAAAACCTGCATAGTGGCGATCTGCGTGAACCAAATCCAATAGACCAGCGCGCCACATGTGTCGCGCGCTGGGCCGCCCACCAGGGCCATCCGTGTGCTGACACGTGGCACGCGATGACAGGCCCTCAGAGGCGGTTGCACTGTTACTAAACGAGGCGTTTTGAACCTGTTTTAAATAAAAAGCTGCGTTTTGATGTTAACTGTACAATCTTTTTTCGATTATAATTATATTTTTTCGCTCCGATATATTTCTATAAATAGAGGGGCTTATTCTGAGGTTTGGCATTAGAGTCAAAATATTTATTTAGGGTTTCTGAAATTATTTCGGAGATCCAGTTTAATATTTTTCGGAGCCCAGCCTCCGGGCAGTTCGAGGTCATTGTGTAGAAGGTCACGGGGTCTCGGTTTTGAAGAATATTATAGTCTTTCTGGTTTTCTATATTATTGGAGCAATTCCTGGTATGTTCTTCTTCCTTTATTCTTTTTCGCTTTTCTATTTATTTACAATATTCGTTATTATACCTGTTTAAGTTTATGTATTGTTATGAATGTATTAGAGTAAAAGGCCTGTAGATCTAAATTAAAAATTTAGATCTGATGATTTAAATTATGAATTTAAGTCATTAGATTTAAAATTAGAAATTTTAAATCAACCCTAGGTTTAGAGTTATGAATTCCAAACCTGTTCCGCTGCGTAATCTTTAGGGAGAATTTTTGAAATTCATCGCAATAACCGGTATTAGGGCAAAGGGTTTATAGTGATAAACCTATTCCCGGGAACTCTCGCACGTAAGGTGTCACGAAACGTGACTCTCCGACCGGGGGCTTAGGTAAAAAGAGAGTCTCCTACTCTAAGTGCTCTAATAGGTACCTATTATTGTGACCATAGTTGAGAACTGTGAACCCAATAGTCGGCATCAGAGTTTATTTTTCAATAAATTTCATATGTTTTTCCCAACAATTAGTATCAGAGCCAGCCTCCGATTACATTCATAATATACATGACTAGGTATAATAAGATCGAAATAAATAGATTTGTAATTTAATAAAAAAGGGATTTTGTTAAAAAGAATATTAGTTTAATTTGGCCTATCGATTTAAATTGTTTAAATCAATAAAGAATTAATGATTAAAATCAGATGATTATTTATATTTGTGATTTAAATTGTTTGAATGATTAAAGTAATTAATTGTTAATTAGATTGTTTTAAATTATTGATTTAAATTGTTTAAATCGGTTAAGAGAGTTAATAGTTAACCAGGTTGTTTATAGTGACTATTTAAATTATTTGAATCATTAATGAATTAATCATTAATTTGGAATAACCCATAAATTTGCAATTGTATTGTTCGTATAATGAAATTGTACATTCTCAGTCATGATTGACGAAATCAGATAAGTTTGATCTAATATGATTCGATTCAAATATTTTATAAATTTGGATAAAGTTAATCTATTGAGATTAGATTTAATTATTTTATACGAAATCGGATAAAATTGATTTAATGAGATTAAATTCAATTTATTTTAAAATTAAATATTTTAATTTGAAATTTAAAAAAAAAATTTTTTTTACCCCGTTGTCAGCTTCCGGTGTTTATAAAAAAAAATTTATTTTCTGATTTGCATAACAATTATTAATTAATTTTCTTTTATAATGTGATTCTAAATTAAATTATGAGATGATTTAAGTTATAAATCAGTGTTATTTTAAATAAAAATTGTTTGAAATTATTTTAGAATATGATTCTAGAGTAGACTATAAGATGTTAACTTTATTTATAAAATAAAAGTTAAATTTTGTTAATTAAATTTTAGAATAAGATTCTAAACTAGACTATTGGATAGTCTAAGCTTATTTGATTTTAGAATAAGATTCTAAAAAATAGACTATGGGATAGTCTAAGCACAAAATCGCTATTAATAAAATTATTTTAATTTAATTTTAGAATTAGATTTTGAAAAGTAGATTATGTGATAATCTAAATTAAATTTTGGTATTGTTTAATTAAAATTAATTAATTAATTTTATTGATTGAATTTTAGAATGAGATTCTAATGTAAGATTATGAGATAATCTATACTGTAAAACGATAATATTTTGAATAAATTAATTAATTAATTTTTGGTTAATTTTAGAATGAGATTCTAAAGGGGATTATGAGATAATCCAGGTTGTAAATGCAAGTTAATTAAAAACCACTGGCTATAAAAATCAAGTAGGAGCGAGTTTTCAATTGTTGTAACCTCACGGCCTCCATTATCGGTCAAGCAGTATAGTAGATTGATAGACCTCCCTGCGGAGGATGTCGGTTTGTGGATTACAGGGTTAGACTTCTTTAGGATAAACCAAAGTGCAAAGAAGCGATGCGACCACGCTGCCATAGAGTATTTCATGTATTTGTATGGAGGTTTAGGTAATGGTTTACACTTGACTAGCGTGATGCATTAGCTTCCCCGAGGAGCTCTGTTGTGTCATGTTAGAGACTAAGGTCAAGTGGTGAGTTAATCATGTTTAGTAAGAGTTACAAAAAACACAGGTTAATTGAGAATAGTTCTCACCTTAACTAGCTTCGTACGACCCCGCTGCTGGGGAGTAAGGAGTGGTGTGTTTGGGTCATCATTGTATGAATGATAGTATAGTTTGGTGGATATCTGACTTATTGTGTATGCTAAATTGAAAGAATATATATCACTGCATTATACGTGACTCATATAAGGTAATTACACATATGTTTGCATTTATAATATTTTATATGGATAGGGCTGGCGAACTTTGCTTGTTTTGAAATACATAATGTACTCACTGAACTAAATTACTTTGCCTTGAAAAATAAGTTAGACTTGATTATTACTCACAAGGGACCTACTAGAAAGAAAGGAAAGGGCAAGGTTGTTATTGTAGCAACCAAATCCATAAGGAAGTCAACAAAAGAAAAGTGTTTCTTTTGCAAGAAAACTAGGCCACTGGAAAAAAAAAACTACACTAAGTACATAGCTACTCTTCCCACAAAGACTGCTAAGCCATCTGGTGAAGGTATGTTGATATCTCACTGATTTGAGTCTTGTATAGTTGTGAGTTCAACAGATTCCTCCTGTTTGGACTCAGGTTCAACTGACCAAGTCTGTAATATGTCGCAGGAGCTCAGACTAGGCTAAAGGCTACACGATGGGTATTGTACCTGATAGTCAAGGACAGTACAATAATGGTAGTCTTAAATGTAGGAGATGTTAGCTTAGACTTTAGTGATGGAGTTTTGTTTTAAAGAATTGATTATTTAAACCTTCTTTGTACAGGAATTTGATTTCCATGTCTTGTTTTATGAATAATTGTTATTCAATTGAATTTGATAATGGAGATTTTAATATGAGAAATAAATTATTTATTTGCAAATGTACATGAATGAATTATTTATTCATGTTATTTCCTTATCAAAACAATGGTAATTGATTAAATGAATTTAACGTAAGTTCAATTGTTCAATCTTTTAAAACAAAACACCTTGAAAAGGATATTGTCTACACATGGCACCAACGTTTAGGTCACACTAATTCGAACAGGATTCAAAGACTGGTGAAAGATGGACTGATAAAGGCTTTAGATTTGAGGTCATTGCCAGTGTGTAAATCCTGCATAGAAAGAAAGATGACCAAGTATGTCTTTAAGAGTAAAGGCAACAAGGTTGGTGGCTTGCTTGAGCTGGTTCACATAGATGTATATGGAATAATACGTGTTCAGGCAAGAGGTGGGTATGAGTACTTATTCACGTTTAGCGATGATTACTCAAGGCATGTATATGTTTACCTAATTAAACATTAGTCGGACTCTTTTGAAAAGTTCAAAGAGTACAAAGCTGAAGTTGAAAAGTAATTAGGGAAACAAGTTAAATCACTACGATTAGATCGAGGTGGTGAATATTTTTCAGGTGAGTTTTTGGATTTCCAAACTGCAAAATGAGATGAGATCTTAGCTTTCTACTTCAGTTACACTGCAGCAGAATGGTGTTACAAATAAAAGGAACAAGGACGGTTTTTTCTACAGTTTTGATTTCAAAAGTCTTTTGTAAATACAATGCAAGATACTTAGACAAGAATTTTGCAAGTAAGCTTCAAAACAAAAACAAAATAGTATTAAAGGAAAATGACTCTAATTCTAAACAGCTAGACACAATTCAAGATATAGTGGATGCATTAGATGCACCTACTAATAGGAACGAGAATGTTCCAGGTACACGAGAGCTTAGGTGTAGTGGGAGGATTGTCAGGACACCTGACAGGTTCATAACGGGAGCCTTAGTGGTTGATCGTGGCATTGAATTTGATCCTTTTAGCCACCATGAAGCAGTTAAGTCTTATAGTTTTGAGCAATTGGTTAAACGAACCATGCGTGTACAACTGACATTAAGAGAAAGTAGTGACTTTCTTAGTATTATATGTCAACGATATACTACTCATTGAGAATGATCTAGAGGTGTCATTAGCTGTAAAGGTTTGGTTGTCATGATAGCTCAATATGAAAGACATAGGAGAAGCCAACTCCACTCTTAGGATTAAGCTTCTGCAAGGTCGTAAGAGTAGGATTTTGGGTCTTTGTTTAGCCACTCATATTGAGAAGATGTTGTCAAGGTATAGCATGGTGTCCCTATCTCTTTTGAGTAGTGTTCTAGGACACCTCAATAGGAGGAGCAATTGAGGAATATTCCATATGCTTTGGCAGTGGGAGCCTCAGGTATGCCATGTTGTGCACAAGACTTGATGTCTGCCTTGCTATGGGATAGTATGCCGGTGTTAGTCTAATTTGGGTCCAATGGACTAGGTGGCAGTGAAATATTTTCTCTAGTTCTTGAGAAGAACTAGAGATCCTATGTTAATCTTTCAAGGTGATGAGCTGGTTCCAGTTGGTTATACTGATTTAAGACTTCCAGTCAGATTAACATGATAGACGTTCGACGTCTAAGTATGTCTTTACCCTTGGAGTGGGAGCCATTGGTGAGGGGAATGTCAAGCAGCATTGTATTGCTGACTTCACAATAGAGTAATTGTGGTCACTAAGGGTTAGACTCAGTAGTTTTTTGGTTCAAACTTAAAAGGGATGCGTATGGACTTTGTCATAAATTGGATTTAGGATAAGTGGGAGATTGTTAGGAACAGTGTCCTGAAATCCAAATTTATTCCAGATATATTATTTTAATTAATAAATAAAATTGAAGTTCCAGTCGTTTCCTAGTTAAATTTGTGTATTTGAGCATTTATACTACATGTGATTTTCTTTGGGGAGGCATCCATGAGATGGGTGTAGTCCTCATACTACAATTTACATGTTTGTTCTAAGTGGTTTATGAGACTAAGCCACAGATAGACTTGGAACAAATGATATGGATTATTGTTTGAAAGACTCGTAGTCGAAGACAAGTTTGGACCACTTGTATGTTAAGACTATAACGAGACACTTTAGATGGCTTGTCTTGGTCATGTGGATGGAGATCCAAAAATGTTACGTTAGTGTGTTTGACACACTGAGTTGGACCTTGTGGGTTACTTATTTCTAGACTACTATCGGAGATGAGTGATTCACGTTGTACTATTTGAACGAAGACTCTAAATCCTGAGAGTATTCTGGACTTGTGCATGGAGCGTTAGTTACTTTGGTGTACTATAAGTGAGGTCTAAAATGAATGACTGAAATCCCACGTACACTGGGTAGCGGCGTGAAGTATGACAAGGATCAGGTATTCAATAGGGAATCTACAGTCTCTTATGAGATACAGATGTCCCCTTAGTTGATTCACACATATTTGAATAGTTCGAAAACTTTGGCCAAAGTATTCCAAATGTTTGACATTTGGAATTTATACTGTGAATATGTTCAAGTATAAATGAATTATTCAGTAAAGGGCGAGTCGGTAACTAATGGAGAAGTTGTGAAAAGGATAATGGTAGTGGTTACATTTATCATTTGTCATGGACATCTAGTGGAGGGGTTGTTGTCATTAATACAGTCTATTAGGAAGATATCGAATAAATAATTTAAGTTTGGAATGCAGTGAGATTTATTTAGTGGAATTAAGACTCATTAAATGGTAATTAAATTAATATCATGAGATGATTTAATTTAACCCATTTGGAGCTAGATTTAAATTGTCCCCAAGGTCCCTACTCAAGCCTTTGTATTTTATTGCCATTAGAAAAATATTAAAGAATTCATGAGATAAATTATTTATTCATAAGATGAGTAAATTAATTTTGCCAAACATTATTCATGAGATGAATAAAAGTTAAAAATTATAAAATAAAATAATATTGAAAAATTAAAATTCATAAGTTGAATTTTTACATGTGAGAAACAAAGCAAAAAAAAAAAAAAAACAAAAAAAAAATCGCGTTTAAAACCAGTACAGTGGCGATCCGTGTGAACCGGATCCAACGAACTAGCGCGCGACATGTGGGACGCCCACCAGGGCCATCAGCGTGCCCACGCTGGGACGAATCGAGTGGTGATACTTGGCACGCGATCACAAGCCCTCAGACGCGGTTGCACTATTACTAAACGCGGCGTTTTGAACCTGTTTTATATAAAACGCTGCGTTTTGATGTTAACTGTGCAATCCTTTTTCGATTATGATTATATTTTTTCTCTCTCTTATATTTCTATAAATAGAGGGGCTTATTCTGAGGTTTGGCATTAGAGTCAAAATATTTATTTAGGGTTTTTGAAATTGTTTCGGAGATCCAGTTTAATATTCTTCGGAGCCCACCCTTCGGGCTGTTCAAGGTCATTGAGTAGAAGGTCTCGAGGTCTCGGTTTTGAAGAATATTATTGTCTTTCAGGTTTTCTATATTATTGGAGCAATTCCAGGTATGTTCTTCTTCCCTTATTCTTTTTCGCTGTTCTATTTATTTACAATATTCGTTATTATACCTGTTTAAGTTTATGTATTGTTATAAATGTATTAGAGTAAACGGCCTGTAGATCTAAATTAAGAATTTAGATCTGATGATTTAAATTATGAATTTAAGTTAGTAGATTTAAAATTAGGAATTTTAAATCAACCCTCGGTTTAGAGTTATGAATTGTAAACCTGTTCCGCTGCATGATCTTTAAGGAGAATTTTTGAGATTCATCCCAATAACCGGTTTTAGGGCAAAGGGTTTATAGTGATAAACCTATTCCCGGGAACTCTCACACGTGAGGTGTCATGAAGCGTGACTCTCCGACTGGGGGCTTAGGTAAAGAGAAGAGTCTCCTACTCTAAGTGCTCTAATAGGTGCCTATTGTTGTGACCATAGTTGAGAACTGTGAACCCAATAGTCGGCATCAGAGTTTATTTTTCAACAAATTTCATATGTTTTTCCCAACAAAGTCCGCATTGTTCAAGCTAAAGAGAGTTTATAAAACTAAGTGCACTTTAAAGAAGTTCGTTTCACTCTCAAGCTTCTTGAAAAAAGATGAAGTACATGCTCGCTCAAGAACCTTGAAAAGTTATTTACGAAAGCATCTAATACAAATTTTCAAGAAATTGGCACAAGATTGGCATTTCGCCAACTCTGAGACATCTTTGATTAATGTGCACCCCTGAAGAAGAGTTAACAACACACTATATTCTTTTTTCTTCGCTCTGGTTTTTCCTACTGGGTTTTTTCTTAGTAAAAGGTTTTTTAACGTGGCAGTTCAAGAAGCGTATATAACTTGGACAATATACACTTTCAAGAGTGTTATGTCCCACACATTATATCAGAAAGGTGACAGAACTAAACATATCTCATCAAAGTTCTTCTTTACGCACGAGCTTCAGAAGATGAGTGAAATAGATGTTCATCAAGTTCGCTCAAGTGAGAATCTAGAAGATTTGTTCACGAAAGCATTGCCAACAACTATTTTTGAGAAATTAGTTCATAATTTTGGTATGCGTCGACTCAGAAACACCCCTTACTAATACGTTCACATGAGGGGGAGTTAAATATGAGTTGTACTCTTTTTTCCTTCGCTATAGTTTTTCCCACTGGGTTTTCCCTAGCAAATTTTTTAACGAGGAAGGCGTATTTAGCTTGGACACTGTGTCCCGTTATAACAGAAAATTTCCAAAGAGGGAGTGCTATAAATATTGGATATTTTTCGAGTACAAATTTTAGAGTCGAGTTTGGATATTATTAAATATCATAAAAAATTAAAAATTATATAAAATACCTATTTACGTATATATACATATACATATATATAAATGGGTATTTAAGCACAAATCAAATTGTGCACTTGTCGCAACCTAAGCCATCCAAAAGGATGACTCACCCCTCCCCCCCTTTTTGTATATATACATGCGCAGCTACACACACAACAACAAGAAGAAAAGAAGAAAAAAAAAAGAGAAAAAGAAAAGAAAAAGAAAAGGAAAGAAAACAACGAGAAAGAGAGAAGAAATATTTTAATAAAATAATCTCGTTCCGATATAAAATACTTGCTATTTTTCTTCGAGTATATTTGGGTTTATCCTTTTATTCTCTTCCTTTTGAGTATAATATGTCTATAGTTTTATAACATAAATAAAATTGTTATCTCATTATTTGCTTCTAAGCTTGTTTTACTTTTACTTATTAAAAGAAAAAAAAAATTTCAAGGGGTTTGTTTATGCAGCCACCAAATAACATTTGGCGGGTCAAGCAGGTCAAACGGGTCAAGGAGGGCAAGTCGAGAGCAGGCGGGGTGAAGACGCCAAGGCTACACCAGAAAAAGTGGCCTCACATCAATAATTGGCGCATTGCTTGGCAGGGCACTTACGGATGCACGATTGGCGGAAATGAGGACACGGGACTTCAAGAAGCAGTAAGGCTCTGGGGGTAGTATTACAGCGCATAAGAGTAATTGGCACCAAGGGTGGTTCACGGCTGGAGAGGAAGACATGGTCAAAGCAGATTGAAGGCATGATTTTGGGAGTCTTGGCCGAGATTTTAGAAGCAGTTTTCAATTGTTTCGGTTTTTATCTTTATTCTGAATATATTTGATTTTGAATTTGAATTTTGAATTCTGTATCACCTTCCCTGTATAAAGGAGGCTAGGTTAAGGTTACAGGTAGACTTTGACTTTTTGAGAAAATTCCAATTATTATATTTGATCCTTAATTTCTCGACCTGTGAGAAATGAGTTATCAATCCCCTCTTTGTTATTTTATTATCCATTTTAATAAAATTTAAAGGTAAGGCCGTTGAACCTTTTTGTACCCCTATTTCCCATTACGCATGCTGCATCAGTTGGTATTAGAACTCAAAACGTTTTCTGAGATGGCCCCAAGACGACGAAGTAACACCGCCGTTGAATATATTGCTGACCAAGACCAACATCAGCCAGCCAAAAGGAGATTAGAGGAACTGGAGGAGAAATTCTGGGGAATCGAGCGATGCTTGATTCAACTCGGGGCAAATCCCGATCTTACACCGTGATCCCACCCCAACGCCCATTAGCACCGGGCGCTATCCATGAAGAGACGGAGGAAAGCATCCAAAATCAATTTTTGGACGAGGAGATACCGGATCTTAGGCCTAGGCAAAGAAACAGCAATACTGGCTACCTTGATGATCGGGATGATCGGAGGTGGGAGTCTAGTCCTCCGGTGGAGATACTGGAGTTTAATGGTGGTAAGACCCCGAACGAAGTTTGGGACTGGTTGGCGGTAGTAGAGGAGATCCTCGAGGTCCCGAAGAAGAAGCAAGCGCCACTAGTAGCTAAACCATTTCGGGGAAGAGCTTCCGCTTGGTGGCAACAATTGAAGCACTCACGGTTTCGGCAAGGGAAGTCAAGATTGAGACTTGGGAGAAGTTAAAGAATCCTCTGAGAGGCACCCTCTTGCCTCATAATCACATCAACATTATGTATCAACGGTTTCAGAGCTTGCGCCAAGGATCGTGGACCATGGAGGAGTATACAGCTGGTTTCTACGCCCTGATCGCTAGGAAGGACTTGGCGGAATCCCAAGAGCAATTGGCGAACAAGTATATCTAGGGGTTAAGGGAGCCAATACAAGATGTCTTAAACATGTCTGACATCCTTACCGTCTCGGAAGCATGTCAAAGAGCAATGGCCGTGGAAAAGCAATAGAGGCGACATCATGTTGGCAGCACCGTGAACATCCCAAAAAGTAGGCGTGACTAGGTTCAGTCATCAACTGACACAGTTGCGCAATAAAAACCGGCTATCGTCAATAAGGATATGGCGAGTAGATCCCGCACCCGTTGCTTCAAATGTGGGGAGATGGTACATCGAGCTGCTGAATACCGCAAAGGTGACAGACCGGGTAAGAGCCTTTACATTGAGGGAGACCGTGAAGAAGAGGGTGGGACCATCGAGGAAGAGGTTGGTGAAGAGTTGACGCTAGTGGACGAGGAAGCCGTTATTGGAGACGAAGTCAGATAGTTTGTGGTAAGGGATACTTGCTTCACGCTAAGAGAAGAACAAGGGGATGACTGGCTCAAGAGCAGCATCTTCCAAATGATGTGCACTATTGGCGGGAGGGTTTGGCACCTAGTGATCGATTCAGGGAGCTACGAGAACGTTATCTCCGAGGAGCCTATGCAAAAACTTGGACTGAAGATGGAAGACCATCCGAACCTGTATAAGCTGGCTTAGCTCAAGAAAAGAAACTCGGTAATCATCTCAAACGGTGTCTAGTTCACTTTTCAATTGAGGCAAAGTACAAAGACGATGTGTGGTGTGACGTGGTGACTATGGACGCCTGTCATTTGCTATTGGGACGACCGTGGAAATTTGATAGAGGTGCCAACCATGACAGAAGACGGAACACCTACAGCTTCTTGTTCGAGAACACAAGGATCGTCTTGCTACCCAAGAAGGACGCAACGCCCCAACCAGAGAAGAGTGTCATGATTCTAGAAAATGGGATATATGGAATTAAGTAATAATAGTTCATTGGTTGTAATAAAGTAGTTAAGTCATTAGGATAAGGCAATTTAGTATTTCTTTTATTGTATTAGCCGTGTCTTACTCTTGTATTTGAGGAAGATAGTATTGGCGGTTAAGAAGGTACTTGAGGTAGTTGGTTTGGCGGTTAAGAAATGTGTCTAGGTGAGTGGTACCTTAAGATATTTTGTGATAGCCTACTTAGATTCTTATAGCATAAATAAGTAGCTTATCTTGTAATTTGGCATTAATGAATGATATTGATTTTATTTCTCTATCTCAACTCTAATTCTCTCTACTTCTCATCTATTCTCTCTAATTGTGATCTTGATTTCACTTCTTTCTCATTTCAAATTCTTGTATCCTAGTTTATGATCCAAGAATCATCTTGAATCATAACAATTGGTATCAGAGCTTGTGATTTTGCTTCTGGTTAAGTTGAATTGAGTTCAATTTGATTGCGTAGGTGTTAAATCAAGCTTATTGATACCAAGCTCTTGATCACATTGAGTTTATCAATGTATCATATGGTATTGTTCAAGATCTGTTGTTCAGATTGAGCTGATCAAGACTTTGGCGCTAAAGCTTGCTGCTAAGGTGATCTCGTAGTTGATTCTTGTGATTTGTGCTATTGATTCATTGATCCTACTGGAATTGCATTTAAATCAACTGAATCTATATAGATCTTGCTGAATTAACCTCAATTTAGCTTCTGTACATCATTCGAAAAGAAGTGTTGAGTTAGTGACTGTGATTGTATTGCAATTCTGAAGTTGATCAGTTGCAGTACACTCACACACATTATACATTGGCGAATTTTTTTTTTGCTAGCTGAGAGTGCTTGATCATGTTGAATTCACATTGAACAAGGTTTGGTACACTAATTCTTGGATAGAGTTGTTGCTAATTGGTTTAATCTATTTGATTTACATGCGAACAAGTCTTCTGAGCTATTGCTTGAGCTAAATTGATCTGCTGCTTATACCTTCGGTGATCTTACTTACTAAATCAAGCTCTAGTACTTCAGTTCATCTGCAGTTACTTCTTATTCATTGCTCAGTTGAAGTACTTGCATTGATTTGAGATAGATATGGATGCAAAACCTGTGGTAGAATCGATTCAAGAAATCAAAGATATAAACAAGCTCGGCTTCATCCAAAGAAAAGTCCCCAACAATACTACGCTCTTGATAAAAATTTTGAATGTCCTTTATCCTGTCACCGAAAATATCCTCTACCAAGTTTTTTTTGCCTATGATTATATTAAAAAGAATTAAAGTCAATTCAATATCACCCCGAGAAGTTGAAGCACATGTGACCTTTTCTTCAAGAGAACACGCTGCATCAGCATTTATTCAGCTACTTGGAATAAAATATATATGACAATTGTTGTCTGTTAGAAATTCAACTTTTTAATCCTTGTAAGGAAATAAAAGAAAATCCTTCTCCAAATAGGCCTTTGGAGTTGGTAGAGGGTAATGCACATCAAGGGAAATTAAGGCTTCTTGATCCAGGAAAGGACGAGCTTAGTGATGTGTTTGGAGTAAACAAGAACAATTGAGTTGGCATAATGCTAAGAATGATCAAACAGTCGTTGGATCGCAAATGACCATATCAGCTGCGATTGAGAATGAATCTGTAGCAATTCGATCAGGTTTTAGGGCACTACAATTTGAACTAGGTGCATTTCAATCAGGAATTGATGCATCACTGCCTGAGGAGCAACTTGTGGAATCGAGTTTTAGTGTTACAAGCTGGACACAGATGCGGATTAAGGTACTGAGCACTAGGAAGTTGCGGTTGGAGGTCCTATTACAGCAATGTAAGAACATCAGTTTGATCCTTCATCCAAATCGCAAGAAATTTTATTCAAGTAAGAAATTGATAGAGAAGGAAAGGCCAATTTTGGTATAAAAGGGTGCGCCGGACTTCTTACAACTTGAAGAAAATGAAGAGGTTCTTGAAAGGTCATACAAGAGCAAAGAGTTGGAATTGAAGTAGCCAAAGGTGTTATTGATGTCTTTCGATAGGCTAGGGGCATTCTCTTTGATCTAAAGAAGTTTTAAGAGAGCAAAGAAATGAAATAAAGTTAGCAGCCAAGGCTCAAGATTGGAATTACATAAAGAAGATTGCACTGCAGAACCTCCAAACACAGCTCAATTAGCTGTCAATTCTGGTGTCAATGCTACGGCTAGATGTTGCATTGAAATTGGATTCATTTCAGATGTTGGGCATGAAGTTCAACCACTAGAAGTTGTACACCCTCCTGTGTTCGAGGATATGTTGCAGAAGAACACTTTTGAAGAGTATGTGATGTTTTTCGAGGAATGGAGAGCAACAAGGTTATCTATGCAGCAATAATTTGGTGAAGAATACTATGCACTTGTTTCATGGATGGCCTTCCTTCCACACTCAAACATTTTATGAAGCTCCTTAATCCTAGTACTTTGGCCATAGTATATGCCAAGGCTAGATTGTTTGAGTCCTTAATTCTTCTTCAAGTGCAAGCAATTCCTCAAATGGAAGCAAAACGAGGAGAAATTGATCAAATTCCAGAGGAAGCTCCTCACTTTCCAAAATCAGATCCTATACTAAGCATGGAGACAACAAGACTGAATTCCAAAGTAAGTTCAAGTGCTAGAGGCATGCTTCAAGTGGACTAAGATGAAGGGAATGCATGCAATATGGGCTGATCTAGGTGTCCTTTCTGCAATACAACCCATTATGAGGCCTTCGGAATGGTATCTGTTACTTTCCTCAATGCTAAGTGGTAAATTTGATCAACTCTCCCTGAGATCTAAGCGTAAGAAACAAGCTTGCTGGCATGTGGGAAAAACTATTGACTCAAACCCAGTTGGAAAGGTGGCTCAAATTCTCCCACAAATTCGTGAATGGGTCATTCTGGTGACTAAAAGGTAACATTTGCCAGAAGAAGAGCCTATGCAGCTTGCTATAATATTGAATTGTGTTCCTGTGCAAGACAATAGCGCTGGAATGAATACAATAATTCAGAAATATTTAGGCGAATTGAGTATGGCAAAGAGCTTGAAGTGTGGCAATTTGGAAGGAGTCCTAATCAGCTTCCAAAGTTTGTATCATTGGGAGCAATTGAGGTTAGATCTGTTCTAACAAGCATTCCACTTGAAGTGTTGGCAGTGCGCATCAGTAGCAAGGAAGTGAAGGTTGACTGCAACAGCGGCAACAAAAGGCTCATCAGCGTGGTATTCGTTTTAGAGTTTGGTTGATTTGGTATAGCAGTGGCAAACCTCCAAATGTATACTCCCTAAATCTGATGCAAATATCTTTGAAAAATACTAGGGACTTTTGGAATTCTTCATACTTGAGTCAGTAAAAGTTCCAGAAGAAGTTTTTTCAAGCTGCGTTTTCTGCAATAAGAAAAGTTCTTCATGCTACATTTCTCTCATCAGATTCTTGAGGGAAGAATCTTTAAAGAAGGAAGTATTGTCATGATTCTAGAAAATGAATTATATGGAATTAAGTAATAACAGTTCATTGGTTGTAATAAAGTAGTTAAGTCATTAGGATAAGGCAATTTAGTACTTCTTTTATTGCATTAGTCGTGTCTCACTCATGTATTTGAGGAAGACAGTATTGGTGGTTAAGAAGGTAGTTGAGGTAGTTGGTTTGGCGGTTAAGAAATGCGTCTAGGTGAGTGGTATCTTGAGATATTTTGTGATTAGTCTACTTAGATCCTTATAGTATAAATAAGTAGCTTATCTTATAATTTGGCATTTATGAGTGCTATTGATTTTATTTTTCTCTCAACTCTAGTTCTCTCTACTTCTTATCTATATTCTCTCTAATTCTCATCTTGATTTCACTTCTTTCTTATCTCAAATTGTTCTGTCATAGTTTATTATCATCTTGAATCATAACAAGAGTCGGGATGAGAAGCCTCTAGCCAAAGCATTGTTGGCCAAAGTCATTGACAAGAACGGGGGTACAACCATGGCGGTAGAAGATGCACCCCAAGAAGGAGTGGGCAATGAAGCATCGAAGGCTAAATTGGCGATAAGGGAAATTTCCCAAAAGAAGGACTTGTTGCTGAAGGAAGAGTTGTTGGGGAGAATCCAAGAGACGCCTCAGGAGTTCACAAAACCATTGCAAAGGAAGATGAAAACAAACACCGGGAAGCACATGGTGGCTAAGAGTTCAAAGAGGCTGGCGGATGTTGTGAAGAAGCTCCGCGTGACCAGATTGACCAAGAAGACCCCACTGCGAGCCGGGAACAGGCGGGGTGAAGATGCCAAGGATACACCGGAAAAGGTGGCCCCACATCTGTAATTGGCGCATTGCTTGGCGGGGTACTTGGTTGGCAGATGCGTGATTGGCTGAAATGAAGACACAGGGCTTCAAGACGCGGCAAGACTCTGGCGGTAGTAGTACACAGCATAAGAGTAATTAGCACCAAGGGTGGTTCGCGGCTGGAGAGGAAGACACGGACAAAGCAGATTGAAGGCGTGATTTTGGGAGTTTTGGCCGAGAGTTTAGGAGTAGTTTTCAATTATTTCAGTTTTCAGCTTTATCTTGAATTTATTTGATTTTGCATTTGAATTTTGAATTTTGGATTTTTTATGACCTGCCCTATATAAAGGAGGCTTAGTTAAGGTTAGAGGTAGACTTTGATTTTTTGAGTAAATTTCAATTGTTATGTTTGATCCTCGATTTCTCGACCAGTGAGAAATGAGTTATCTATTCCCTCTTTGTTATTTTACTATCCATATTAATAAAATTCAAAGGAAAGGACGTTGAGCCTTCGAATACCCCTATTTTCCATTACGCGTGCTGCATCTTGTGTTTGGGGGGGGGGGGGGGGGGGGGGGGGGGGGGTGGTTTGTACGCATTTACCCTAGAATTTTCTTGCCTAAGATGATATAAGAGTGTGTAAAGTACTCAAATACTTATTTATCTTATCCAATGGACTCAAAAACAATTTCATAAAAATTTTAAAAACTAGACTGTAGGGGTATTAAAATGTAAGTTTTTCATGTCTAGATCATATCTATTATGTTGCTCAAAAGATTTTTCGCATATTGTGGATCATATTTTTTTTAATGTCACGTATCGTTACAATTATCACAAATTCTTTCTACATAGAAATAAGTAAATCACTCGGACATATTCTTAGATATTTGATGAAGGGCAACAATTTGAATACAAAGTAATATATCCTTAAAACGTTGATGAAATTTTGCCTGTAATTTTCTTGCCGCCCATTTGTCCACACCAAACATACATATCTTAAGGATACTTTATTATAATTAAAAATTTGAACTCCTGTTACATATGCAAAATTTTATTAAAAAAAAAAAAAGGTATAATAAAAGTATGTTACACCACTTTTACTTATTAATATAAAGGAATAGTGATTGAAGAAGAAGAAGTATAGACTAGACAAAGAAGGAGTAGAACAGAGGCAAGGAAACAAAATAAAGAAGAAGACGAACATAGCAAGGGCGAGAAGAAAAGAAAACAATAGGAGAGAGTTAGAGTTTAGTTTATTGGGTGATTTACTTCCATACAGCAACTAGGTAGTTATAAAGCAAAATGAGCTTAACTAGCTTTCCCTCCATTAGATTTGAATTACTAACTGCAACAATCTAGGACATCCTAGAATAGAATTTGAAAATATTGGCGGAAAAGTTGGAGCATAGAAGAGCATGAAACAATTCCTTCCCCTTGAGAACATTCATGCCCCCTAAGGACAAAAATCCGGGAAATGTAGCTGAAAGTCATAACAATGAAAAACAAGCAAACTATCCCTCAGAGGATTCAGCCATGAGTCCCTTGAACACTTGTCCACCAAGATCAAAAGGAAATGTCTGATAAGTGAAATAATGCAATTCAGCTTCAAATGTTATGATGAAATCTATTATACCACCAAGATCGAATATCAGAAGAGGTTTAAGTAATGCAATCCATCTCCGGCATAGCACATAAGCACAATTGACTCGTAAATGCTCATTATCATTGATTTCCTTCACAAATAAATTGTCGATACTCAAGCATAAAAGGCTCGAACACACGAATACAGTTTTGGCATCATTTATTAATGCTCACTAGATTGTCACAATATTAACTCTAATGCATCCATTTCAAGGCCTTTAATTCCCACTAAACTTTTTGGTGCTTCAGCTTCACTTTTGTATTTTGATGCCGCAACTCCAATACTAATTTCAATGGTAGAATCAGCCTCAACTTGTGTTACCTATCTAGCATCTTCTAGATTTTCCTTAGAAAACTTATCATCCCAAATGATTTCGTTTTCAATATGCACAAAGTGTTTAACAAGCTCACTTTGAACATCAAAATTAGGAATTCTATCAAGTTCATAAGTAATCTTCTTGGTGGCAGGCTCATCACAATGACCACCATTTGCTTTCACAAAGTCCAAAGCTGATGTGTTCTGCCAAGCAAGATCAAGATCGAGAAATCAGATATCCAGCAACATCGATCCTATATGGCTCTTCCATGTAAGAAATATGCACAAATTGAATTTGCTCTTGATGAAAAACGGACTCGAGCTTTAACCTCTCAAATCGATGATGAGATTACTTTGATTTCTTCAAGAGGACCAAAAGGAGAAAATACCTAGTGAAGTACATCCTCATTTATAGGATAGAGAATGCAAGTAATCATCACCAAAAGTGTAGCTTCATTAGGTGCCAATTTCCTTTGACGAAATTCATTACCAATTGTAGCATATTGATGCGTATCAGGAAGAACACGTGAGTGACTGAGTATGTAATCCTTCAATTGCTCAAATTTTGAGCCTGATTGTTGTATGGTAGATGGAGGCATTTTGTTGAACACTTTGTGTGTTTAGGGCTTCAAACTTGCACATGGAGTATTTTGAGTTCTTTGTCCAGTCATTCAATTAACAACATTGTCATGATATACGATTTTAATATAGAGGAATAATGATTGAAGAAGAAGAAGCATAGATGAGACAAAGAAGGCACATAACAAAGGCAAGGAAATAGAATAGACAAAAAGAAGAACATAGCAGGGGGGAAAAGAGAAGAAAAAGATAGGAGAGAATTAGAGTTTATTTCATTGGATCATTTACTTCCATACAACAACTAAGTTTTTATAGAGTAAAATGAGGTTAACTAACTTTTCCTTCATTACATTTGATTTACCAACTATAACAATCTAGAATAGAATTTGAAAATATGGGCGGGAAAGAGTGGATTGCAGAGGAGCGTGTAACACAGTATAAAATTAACAAAACGTTAAAATAAAATGATGTATACAATACTTATCTTATTTTCTTTTAGATATATGAATTTGATTTTCATAACTTAAATAATAAGTATTTGAATAAATTAGTTTAGTTTTACTCACTAATAAAAAATCAAAGTTCAAGTGGCATATATTCATCTAATATGACCTGTACTGGAGTTGTTATAGTAGTTTGTCTTCTCATTCAAGCAAGAGATCATGTGTTCAAAACTCATCAACACTCTCCCTAAGTGTTGCTTTCCCTCTTTGTGGAAAGATGTGGTGTTGCATAGCAGTGTAAAAGAACTTATGCCTAGGATGGACCATAAAAATACCACCTACTTGTGTGAATAAAAGTTTCAATATGGAGAGTGGACTTGCAGCCTCGCATGGACCATACAAATACCACCTACCACATATCTGGCTCGAACTTGCAGCCTCGAGATCAAACAAGAAGGGAACTTGCCTCGAGTTGGACTTTTTTGCAATGACTATTAATGCAATGGCGAAAAAACAAAAGTTTGGGTTGGATTAAGTTCACATTGCACCACATCACAATGAATCAGCTGGCCCCGGCCACAATATGCCCACTCTAGGCCCAGAAGCCTACAAAGTCAAAGGAAAGGGGGTATGTAAAGTGGGTTTCCCACGTCTAGAGTTTCTATGTGGGAAACAACTTGAACAAAATTAAAGCATAATACACCTAAAATCCAACAACCACAACATCATTCAATTTTCATAAACGAAATAAGAGAATGTTATTAAGCCATGAGACCCACATTTGATGGATACCATTCACGCTTTTGGACTTGAATTCACACCTAGAGAATATGCGTGTCCCACAATCACCATACCTGAACATAGTCTAGAGCATGAGCAGTCATTATGATGTGCCCACACACCTAGGTCATGGTTCTCGAAGTTGAACGTACTCCCCAATCCTAATTTATTAATTCCTTCTTAACAAAACATATCTAATAAGGTAATTAGGAAAGCTCTAGGAAGTAAGCCCCTTACTCTCAATAGAGATGATTTAACACCTCCATATTCTCGAGGTGAGTCCATCACGTGTGTTGCCCCACACCACTATCACAGGATATGGATATCATTAAGAGCTTAGAGACCATCCTTAACATCACAATAGATCATTGACACCATCTAGTATGCTGCCCCAGGCCACCATAATAAGCTATGGATATCATTAAGTGCATTAAAATAAACATAAAATAAAATAAACATAAACATGAAATAAACATTATCTCCTTGAAAGGGGATAGGTTGGCTACTTTCCACCTTGGCTTTGTTAGACCCATTGAACATTGAAAATAAAACCTCATGACAAATATCCACAAAGAATGAGACATGCAAGTGGGCTTAAGCTCTATTCCCTTTGTTGTATCACACACTGCCTTCTTACAAAGGCCTTTTAGTAAGGGGATCTGCCAAATTCTTACTCACACTAAACTCAAGCAAGCCCAATTATTTTCAATTATGTGCCCAACTACACCACATCTTGGGCCAATATAAGTACACATGCGATTATAGACCTCACTGTGTGCCAGTCCGATGGCTGCACGTGAGTAAGAGCAGATCAAGACTAATGGCTTGGGCTTTCCCTAATGGAATATCTCCTAGAACTTTCCTCATCCATTCCACTTTCCAACCTTCCATCTCTAGAGAAGTAAACTCATATTCCATTGTGGACTTAACAATACAAGTCTGTTTACAAGAATTCCAAAAAAACATCACTGTTAACAAGCATGAAAATATAGCAACTAGTAGAATTAATCTCATCAATATACCCAATTAGTATCACATTATTTCTCTTACACAAAAGGAAATTGTTTATAGTGCAAACTCCAATTCTGGTACCACGAAGGTAAGTCAACCGTCCAATTAGAGCAATCCGATGCTCAAAACTCGGATTATAGATACGATGACTTAATTTATTAATGGCATAGGAAATATCAGGATTAGTACAGTTCATCAAAAACACTACACTACAAATTATCTTGGTGTATTCAGCTCGTGACACACATCACCTATGTTCCTTTTCAAGATAACATTCGAGTCATATGGAGTTCTAACAGGAGTGTCATCATAATAACCAAATTTTCTTAATATTTTCTCTATTTTGGACTGCTGAGAGTCAAACCCTCAGGTGGCATAATTCATGCAAAGTATCATCACATCAGCCTCGCCTAGGCCTTTTGTATCAAAGCAAGAAATTATGAAAGACATAGCAGCATTTACAACACACACTCTCTCTCTCTCTCATGCCAAGAATAAGCATGAGCTTGTTTAAGACCACACAAGGACATTAAAAGTGTACATGCTTTATGCTCTGTGCCAAGATCCTCAAATCTCCAGGGGTTGAGTAGTTCCATATAGTTCCTCCTTAATGTAACCATTCAAGATAGCAGGTTTACGTCCATTTGGTGCAATATAAAATTATGTACATTTGTTAAAGCTATCAGAGCTCTTATATTGGCAATCTTCTTCATGGGTGAATAATTATCAAAGAAGCGCATTCTTTTTTTTATTTATATTTTTTTTTGAGTATGCACTTTAGCAACTAACGTTGTCTAAAACTTATCCATAGACCCATTCACCTGCAATTTCTTTTTAAAAACCCATAAACACCTAAGGGCTTGCATCCCTTGGTGTTATAACTCATTATTGAGTGTTGTTTGTTATTAATGACCCTCGCCAAAGCAAAGCATCTATAGATATCATGGCTTCATCATATATCTTAGGATATTCCTCTAACATGAATGCACTATGACATGCTCCTCAAATTAGGCTACATAACCTAACACGTATAACCATTATCAGCCCAACCAAAGCCAATTGGACATGGGTTTGGGAGCGTAACTTTTCTGCTTGTTTTCATTGTGACTAATTATTCTCAGCCTTGGGTACTAGGAGTCGTTTCAGGTTACCATAGGTATATACATGTTGATTTGTTTCAGAAAATGAGCAACTTTTCATGCTTTCAAAGTAAGAGAATATTTTGCAGAATCATTTCAAACTTTATTCGATTTTCCAAATTTAAAATTGTGACTTCAATCAATTAGAATTTTATGATTAAATCCCATCCAATTAGGAGTGATCAGAATACAATGTATCCAAATCAAGTTTTTTAACATAACTGAATTATGTTCTAATCGTGTAATTAAATCACCTCTATAGATTTATATCTAACTATTTCAATTCGAACAACTTACAATCTACTATCAAGTATAACACTAAAGATTCAAATTTGGTTTTTTTAAATTTTCAATTAAATCTAATCTAATATAAATTGTTTTCAAATATAATTGATATTTTACATGACTAACATTATCTTATTTGTTGTTATTAATAGTTTCAGAAGACATATGAGTGCCAATGATATATAGGTAAATAAATAAATATGTATCTAATAAAAAAAATAATAATAAATAGGTATGATATATACATAATATGATTCTCAACAAATTTAAAATTAGACAATTAATATTCAATTTGTGAAATAACTGGAGTATCAAATGTTTTGTCCCAAAAAAAAAGAGTACCAAATGTGGATCAAAACTACATTAATGACCCACCTTTTTAGATCTATTTTTAATTTGAAATTAGTATAAAATTTGGATCAATTGAAATGACTTAAAAAAGTGATTATTATGGTTATGGCAATTATTGTACCAATATGACCCAACACAGATCGAAACTGAAACCATAATGCAGTTACGTTATGGCTTTTGGATGGGTACGGGCCTAACATTCGGTGGACCACATTAGTTCTTGAGTTAACCTAGCCTTAGATGCCTAACATTCGCCAATCATGGCTCATGCCTAATAAGCTACAATTCGGCTTCAATTTATTTACACTCCTATTTGGAAACCTATATTTAGGAAATAAATTTTTTTCAAACAAAATAAAACAAAAGTGCAATGTAAGATTTTCATTTTTCATTGAAAAATAATTTGCTTTGGGAAATACTTTTTAGGAGAAGACATCCTTTTAACTATTAAACAGACCTAAACATTTTCGTCTGAATCGAAACAAAACAAAATAAACACTATATGCTAGCTTTTACTGAAAAATATTTCACAAAGGAAAAGCTTTTTCAGAGAAGAACTTTTACCCTCTACCGGAGGTAACCTTGGTAATGAACGCTTAATTGCTTTCTATAATCCACAATAAAATATAATCCTATGATATCTTCAAAATGCTTGTCAATGTCTTACAAAGCATCCAATTCGCACGTCAATTTATGAACAAGTTCTACATCTAGTAGAGAGCATCCATTTATTTTCACTTTTCACAAAGGGAATTCATTCCCATATTGTTCATTGACATGCCATTTTGTTTGTTTTCGTGGTTGCTACTGAAGTTCAGCAGATTTTTAGTGCTTCAAATTTCTTTGTGGTATTCCATTGATTCATTTTAGTTGTTTTTGGTGTTTTGTTTTGAGGAGTCCAACCTTTATTTAGAACTAAGTACATCATCATTGAAGTATAACTCATTGGGAAATAGTACAAATAGGTAATTGAAAACTCAAGATCAAAATAGGGGCAAACAAAAAAAACTCAAACTACATGATAGAGGAACTTTAAGAAAGAAGGGCTCATACTAAACACTATGGACATTGAATTTATCTCAAGACAAGATAATCAAACCATTGAAAGAAAGAGTTCTGGAGAAAAAAAAATCAAACTGAAGGAAGCTGTAATGCCATGGAATTCAACACTACCCTAAGTCATTTATGGTCATACAATAGTACAAACGGGATGGTCAGGCACTCCGACTCCAAGGTTAACCCAGCACCCCTAACGGCAATGCACTCTTGGATGGTGAATTGGAGTACGCTCTAACTTGCTCAGTAACAAAAATGAAGTTAAGCTCATAAGGGAAATAAAGAAATGAATAAGAATGCAATTTTCATTGTGTCAATCAATGCCCCAAAAGCACTTAATTTATAAGCAAACATCTTCCCTTTCAAACAATTTCCTATTGTAGAACGTGGGAAAAAAATCGGACTTCAATATTGACATATGGTGGATATGCAGGAGCAAAAACTTTGACCTCAGTTAAGGTAAGGATATAGAGTGAGCGGGGCATTGAAATTAGTCAAGACAAATATATCAAGCTTGAGCTTGTAGTAGTCTCAAGATTCACCAAGGATAAACAACTGGAACTCAACTTTGCAGTCTCAAGCTCAACCAAAAAGGGAACTTGCCTCAACTTTGACTTTTTTGCAACAACTGTTAATGAAATGGCAACAATATAAAAGTCTCGGTCAGATTAAGTTCACATTGCACCATATCACGATGCGCTGGCTAGCCTGGCCTGCAGTATGCCTACTCTAGGCCCTCAAGTTTTAGGAAAGTCAAAAGAAAGGGGTATATAAATTGTCTTTCCCACCACCAGAATTTCTATGCGGGGAACAACTTTAACAAAATTGAAACACACTGCCCCCAAATTTTGTCAATCTGCCACATCATTCAATTTTGACAAACGAAGTAAGAGAATGTTACATCATGATGCCCATACTTGACAATACCACTCTCTTTGTAATATTTCAAAACAAGTAGGTCTTATAAGTGACCACAGGAGTAGAAATAAGTTAGTATTAGAGGCAATAACACTATCAGATACTATGTCTCAACATCATGATACGGCTGAAAATATAGTTGATCATTATATGCATCCTTTGCTAGTATTAATATTGCACTAAGTACACTGGAGCCCAAGTATAGTTGGAGGATTGTTAGAGCACGTGATGAATTCATGTTCACCATCCTTAATTATCAAAGCACAATGATGAATTTGGTCCTCTTAATGGCAAAAAAGCTCTTACGGATGAAGGTGTAGAGCATGGGCCACGATAATGAAATCTAAATTAGAACAAAAATATTCTAACCCAAGTATGGAAACTTGTAGAGGCACTGAAACAATAACAAGATTGGATCGAAATGGCTCTACAAGTGCAAGAGAAGGGCGGATGCGGAGGTAAAGACCTTCAAAGCAAGACTGCTAGCAAAGGGTTAATACCCAGAGAGGAAGAGATTGTCTATGATGAGACTTTATAGGTAGTTGCTACGCTTAAGTCCACAAAGATACCCTTACCCATTGCATCTCATTATAATGAGATGTGAAAGATAGATGGCAAGATGACTTTTGAATGGTCACTTTGAAGAAAATATCTATGTGATACAACTCAATCAAACATCTTATTTATGAAATATTAAATTTAATAAAATTATGTTATCTGATGGGTTTGAACAACTAGTTGATGAACCATAGGTGTATAAGCAACATAATGGGAAAGCAGTAACTTTTTTTAGAGATGTCTGTTGATAACTATTCATTAGGAATAACTTATGATTATCATCAATTGTTAAAATTTGATTACCTAGTCAATTAAATATGACGGATAAAAGAGATGCGAATCATATTCTTGGAATCAAGCCTTTTCAAGACAATAAGAATATTGTGTTTAGTTTATCTTAGGCCGCCTATTTTTTATATACGTTCTAAAGGTTTCTCTTCAGTACATGAGATATACCCGTGGAGTAGAAGCCAATAGATGATGAATTGACAAGCATTCTTGCATTGGGGACTTTACTAGAAGCTAAGTACTTCAAACATTAAGAAGCTCTAAAGTAGGCTTTGTTTCGGGATTTTTTGGTTGGGTTCTTAAGGGTGGAACGGGGCTCAAGTTTCTTGTCTATCTTGTGAGGTCCCTTCCTTTATTTATAGGGGAAGGTATGCTTAGGTAGCAAGTAATGGGGGTTGGGTACCGCCTGCCTCTTCAGCCAATGGGAGCATTGATGATTTCTAGAGGTGAGGTTACCTAGGTGGGGTGTTTAAGGAGGCAGCAAGGGCCCCTAGGCCCCGTGTTGCCTGATGGCGGTTATGTTGGGAGGCGGTAGTGGCTCCCGGGCCCTGTACCGCTTGGTGGCGGTTATGTTGGAAGGCGGTAGTGGCTCCCCGGCCCTGTACCGCCTGGCGGCGGTTATGTTGGGAGGCGGTAGTGGCTCTCGGGCCCTGTACCGCCTGGCGGCGGTTATGTTGGGAGGCGGTAGTGGCTCCTGGACCCTGTACCGCCTGGCGGCGGTCATGTTGGGAGGCGGTAGTGGCTCCCAGGCCCGGCACCGCCTTGTGGCGGTTATGTTGGGAGGCGGTAGTTGCTCTCGGGCCCTGGACCGCTTGGTGGCGGTTATGTTGGGAGGCGGTAGTGGCTCCCGGGCCTTGTACTGCCTGGTGGCGGTTATGTTGGGAGGCGATAGTGGCTCCTGGGCCCTGTACCGCCTGGTGGCGGTTATGTTGGGAGGCGATAGTGGCTCCCGGGCCCGGTACCTCTTGGTGGTCACTTTTGTATGCATCAGTTGGCCCCCCACTTTGAGCTCAAAGTTTCTTTGACTTCAAAGTGTATAAATACCCCTTCATACTCTCATCCTTTGGGTATTCCCTGTCCCTTTCATTGTCTAAGTAGTACCTTGAGAGCGGATTATGGAGGATATAACTCGTGAAATGTTATCTTGGCTTCCTGCCAAATCTCTTTTAAGGTTTTGCTGTGCCTCCTCTGAATTTTATGGTTTACTTACCGATGGTGACTTTGTTAAGAAACAGTCTTTCCTCGCTCTTGAGCATGATTCTGATGGGGTTTTGTTACAACCAGAAAGCGAGTATTCTCGCGATAATCTGGGGGCCTTTTCCTCTGCCGGGAATTTTTCTCCAATTATGCCGCCCGAGGTAACGAAGGTGCTGACGGACAATATCAAAGTTCTCAGTGTTCAGGGTGGTTTGATATTGTACCGAGACTATAATCTCTCCAAATTGTTCGTGTGTAACCCCGCCTTGGGCATATGCCAGTTGGTGGCGTTGCTTGACGATATTTTGACGAGCTGTCTGGATGCCCCTTTAAACCTAGTGTTTGGGTGTTTCGACTCTACTTCTGAGTTCGGGTTTTACCTTTTCCTTATGACGATGGACTTGCCCAACCCTACCACGGCTTTTGGCCTACCGCATACCAGGTGTATTATTGGCAGGGCGATTGGAGCTTTTGGGAAAGCCTAGACGTAGGTCCCTGAAATGTTTTTCTTATGGACCACGTTTGCTTGTATGGGGAGCTTTTCTTTTTGTCTGACTGGGGCCATTATATTGACGGTAGCAATAACCATCCATATGTAGTTCGTTGGAATACCGAGATAGGGGCCGTTCATAACATGACCCTTCCGAGCGTGGTTTGGGACATTCTGTCCTCGAGTCGAGATGCAAAGATTTCGAGGTGGTGGGAGGTGACCACCGGGCCCCCTTCACTATGCCTGGTAACGCTCCGGAGTCCAGTGTGTACCATCTGGACGCTGACTAACGTGGAAGATCCTTCTTCTTGGATCAGGCGGGAGCGGTTATTCGTTCGGCTGCCTTGGTTTGGAGGTAGATGGGATCCAGCGATTACAAGCTTCGCTGTGTCAAAAGAACACCTGACGTTTACCGCACGCAATCAGGTGTTCTAGTGCGCCCTTCGTGGAGACCATCGTGGCCGTCCGGTTTTCTTGGGACACTACTAGGGGGAATACCATGCGCAGCTGTTTCCATATTCGAGCTCTTTGTTTCGTTGTGGGATTGATCCCATGATTCTTCATCCCCCGTTTGGGTAGGTCGTGGTAAGGGTAGGAAGGTGTTTTAAGTTTTAATTGTACATTACTTTTGGTGATGTGGTTATATTATCAAAACTCGGTGTGATGAAATTTTGTTGTAATATGTATGGATACTCTTGTTATATATAATCATCAGTACTCCTGTTACGGTTTGGTACATTGTTGTGCTTGCTTGTGTTTGAGTGGGCTTATTACTGGCACCTCCCTGGCCGAGATGCAAACAAACGTCCTGGTGTTAGACGGGACAAAATCTGCAGGCTCTCAAACTGGTGAGAGTCTACGGTCCGTCCCTGATGTTAGATGGGACACACCACCGCCCCCGTGTTAGATGGGGCCAAACAACCGCGGGCTCTCAAACCGGTGAGAGTGTACCGCCCGTCCCTGATGTTAGATGGGACACACAACTGCCCCCGTGTTAGATGGGACCAAACAACAGCGGGCTCTCAAACCGGTGAGAGTTTACCGCCCGTCCCTGATGTTAGATGGGACACACAACTGCGGGCTCTCAAACCGGTGAGAGTTTACCGCCCGTCCCTGATGTTAGATGGGACACACAACCGACCCCGTGTTAGATGGGTCCAAACAACCACGGGCTCTCAAACCGGTGAGAGTTTACCGCCCGTCCCTGATGTTAGACGGGACACACAACCACCCCCGTGTTAGATGAGGCCAAACAATTGTGGGCTCTCAAACCGGTGAGAGTTTACCACCCGTCCCTGATGTTCTTGACATTAGGTGAAAGCTAGGCGGTTCCTTCAGTTTAGGTGAAGGATGACCGCCCCACCTCTTCTTGCTCCCTTACTTCCATTTGAGCAAGAAGGCCAAGCCCTCATTATTCAAGGGACGTAGCATACCCAAGCCTTCACATTAGGTGAAAGCCAGGCGGTTCCTTCACTTTAGGTGAAGGATAAACGCCCCACCTCTTCTTGCTCCCTTACTTCCATTTGAGCAAGAAGACTAAGCCCCCATTGTTCAAGGAACTTAGCATACCAAAGCCTTCACATTAGGTGAAAGCCAGGCGATTCCTTCACTTTAGGTTGAAGGATAACCGCCCCACCTCTTCTTGCTCCCTTACTTCCATTTGAGCAAGAAGACTAAGCCCCCATTGTTCAAGGAACTTAGCATACCAAAGCCTTCACATTAGGTGAAAGCCAGGCGATTCCTTCACTTTAGGTTGAAGGATAACCGCCCCACCTCTTCTTGCTCCCTTACTTCCATTTCAGCAAGAAGACCAAGCCCCCATTTTTCAAGGGACTTAGCATACCAAAGCCTTCACATTAGGTGAAAGCCAGACGGTTCTTCACTTTAGGTGAAGGATAACTGCCCCACCTCTTCTTGCTCCCTTACTTCCATTTGAGCAAGAAGACCAAGCCCCCATTGTTCAAGGGACTTAGCATACCAAAGCTTTCACATTAGGTGAAAGCCAGGCGGTTCCTTCACTTTAGGTGAAGGATGACCGCCCCACCTCTTCTTGCTTTCTTACTTCCATTTGAGCAAGAAGACCAAGCCCCCATTGTTCAAGGGACTTAGTATACCAAAGCCTTGACATTAGGTGAAAGCCAGGCTGTTCCTTCACCTTAGGTGAAGGATGACCGCCCCACCTCTTCTTGCTCTCTTACTTCCATTTGAGCAAGAAGACCAAGCCCCCATTGTTCAAGGGACTAAGCATACCAAAGCCTTCACATTAGGTGAAAGCCAGGTGGTTCTTTCACTTTAGGGGAAGGATAACCGCCCCACCTCTTCTTGCTCCCTTACTTCCATTTGAGCAAGAAGACCAAGCCCCCATTGTTTAAGGGACTTAACATACCAAAGCCTTGACATTAGGTGAAAGCAAGGCGGTTCCTTCACTTTAGGTGAAGGATGACCGCCCCACCTCTTCCTGCTCTCTTACTTCCATTTGAGCAAGAAAATCGAGCCCCCATTGTTTAAGGGACTTAGCCTACCAAAGCCTTCACATTAGGTGAAAGCCAGGCGGTTCCTTCACTTTAGGTGAAGGATAACCGCCCCCCCTCTTCTTGCTCCCTTACTTCCATTTGAGCAAGAAGACCAAGCCCCCATTTTTCAAGGGACTTAGCATACCAAAGCCTTGACATTAGGTGAAAGCCAGGCGGTTCCTTCACTTTAGGTTGAAGGATAACCGCCCCACCTCTTCTTGCTCCCTTACTTCCATTTGAGCAAGAAGACCAAGCTCCCGTTGTTCGAGGGACTTAGCATACCAAAGCCTTCACATTAGGTGAAAGCCAAGTGGTTCCTTCACTTTAGGTGAAGGATAACCGCCCCACCTCTTCTTGCTCCCTTACTTCCATTTGAGCAAGAAGACCAAGCCCCCATTGTTCAAGGGACTTAGCATACCAAAGCCTTCACATTAGGTGAAAGCCAGGTGGTTCCTTTACTTTTGGTGAAGGATGACCGCCCCACCTCTTCTTGCTCCCTTACTTCCATTTGAGCAAGAAGACTAAGCTCTCATTGTTTAAGGGACTTAACATACCAAAGGCTTCACATTAGGTGAAAGCCAGGCGGTTCCTTCACTTTAGGTGAAGGATGACCACCCCACCTCTTCTTGCTCTCTTACTTCCATTTGAGCAAGAAGACCAAGCCCCCATTGTTCAAGGGACTTAGCGTACCAAAGCCTTCACATTAGGTGAAAGCCAGGTGGTTCCTTCACTTTTGGTGAAGGATAACCGCCCCACCCTGTACTTAATGCACCTAAAGGGGACCCCCTCTCTCGCCCCTTTTATTCTTTTTCTCTTTAAAACCCCCTTTCCTTCTCCATAAACCACCTGAAAAACCCTAGCTCCCTTCCTCTTCGATTTCTCCGCATAACCGGTCCTGTTTCAGCGAATTTCACCCTGACTCCTTTTCGCCCCTCACCCATACTCATTTTCGTTACAGTTAAAAGGTATTTTGCTTGTTCTTTACGGATTTTTGAAGCATTTTTTTGGGGTTTTTCCCTGTTCGCCTTTCGCCCTTGTTTCCTCTCTCTTTTTTTTTTTTTTTTTCTTTAAACCTGGGGAAGCTTCCTTGTTGGGGCTTCCATGGCTGATCCTAAGGACCCCATGGAGGAACTTGGGGTTCCCATGGACGAACTCGACGGGGTTCTAGAACTAAGCCCCCAGCTTATAAATGAACTTGCCGCGATTTTTGCCGGCCATCCTGCCATCCGCCCAGGTGAGGTGGGGGCGTGTTATGACCAGGGATTCTCCCCTTCCATGCGTTGGCCTGATCCTCAGGCGGCTCCTGCCTCACCGGACACCAGCGACCCCGTTTTACCCTCGGGAAGCTCCGGTGGTGAGTCTACTATTTTTCAGGGTAAGATCCCTTTCTAATTTCTCCTTATATTTTGTGAATTAGTTAAATGGCTCCAAAACTTGCGTAGAAGGGACCTGGACGTTCAGACCGTGCTGGAGGAGCTTCTTCGGATGAGGGACTGATGGTGGAGCCGTTATCCCAACTGGCCCCCTCGTCGCTGACGTCACCTGAGGAAATGGCCATGCGCGCTCAGTATCCCCATACAGCCGCGGCTCTTCCCCTGGGAAACCTCGTAACGTCATTGGCCACGGTAGAAGGGATGAGGAAATTTCGCGAAAAATATTTTTCCCAAACGGCTACGAAGTTATCGGACCCCGAGAGAGCGACAACATTTTATACCCTCGTCTCTTGAATTATTTGCCGTTAGCATAGACGCTATGGAGGCCGGCTTACGCGTCCCCCTGCCGCCTATCCTGGAGTGGGTTTTTAGGCAATATTCTGTGTGCCCTGGTCAGGTCACCCCCAATGGTTTTCGTAATATTTACGGCTACCTCCTTACTTGTTATGTGGCCGGTCTGACCCCTTCCACCCGTAGCTTCGATTATTTATTTAGGGCCAAACAAGCTAAGGGTGTCGTCAGTTTCGAGGGAAAAAGCCGGGTTAAATTTGTGGAGCTTAATCCTTCGAAGGTAAATTTTTGGCAAAATAGGTTTGTTTGGGTCCGACCTCCTAGTCCTTTAGGCATCCCTCATTATTGGACTTCGTTGAACAAGTGCAGTATCCCCTCGGAGGATGAACTGTCTGCCTTAGATAGAGAGGTGGTTCGATATTTTGAGAGGGATTTAGGATCGCGATACCTGGCTACCAAGGAGGTATTATGCCAGGAGAAAATGTTGATCCGGGCAGGCTTGTGTACCCGACCAGTTAGTGGTGAGTAATTCTTTGGGATGGCTAAGTTTTTATTAGAGCTATTTGTGATTTAATAATTTTACCTTGGCTGCTTAACTGTTTCTTTTCAGGATCAGAGGCCGATATAGACATTGTGGCCTTCACCAAATCCTGTCGTGAGGGGTAGAGGAAGAGGAGAGAGAAGGATGAGAGTAAGGATGAAAGAGCCACTAGAAGGGGTAAAAGGGTGGTCACCAAAGAAGGAGAAGGACCTCCCAAGAAGGTCACTCGATCAAGGAATTCCCCAGCAAAGGCTCCTGCACCAGGCGGTGACTTGGAAGTGCCTCATCCATCCGGGGTCGCTCTTGAGATGCCTATAGTGCAAGCGTCTCCTGCTGCTGAGAGATCCTCTTCACCTTCAAGTGGTAGGGGACTACCTACCTCTGTATCTCAGCAAGGTGACAGGGGAACCTCAGCCGTACCCGGTTCTAAGGCGGTTCCGATAACCGCGGTTGTTGTGGAAGGGGAACCCAGGACTACGCCAATCGTTACCGTGGCTGCAACTGGGACTACCGTGGCTGAGGCTGAGGTTACCTTGGCCGAAGCTCCTCCCGCCATACCGTCAGGCGCCTCTCTGCAAGGGGTAGAGGTGGGTCCACCGCCCGAAGGAAGGGGGGAAGGGAGAGGGCCCTTAGAGGTTCCGGTCGAGGTGCCAGAGCCGCCCTTAGTAGAGACAGCAGGGTTAGCGTCCCCACCCCAGAGAGGAGATTCTACCAGGATCTCGCCTCAGTCGCCAGAATTGCTGCAGGAGACGGTGGCGGACGTCCGCGCCGGCATACAGGTAGAGGACAGTCTTCTCCCCTCCTTCCGTGTCGATTCATCAGCTCCGGGGACCCCCGCTGACGTCCCTCCTGAGCCACAAGGGGAGATCCCTAGGGAAGACAGAGCTTCTATTGACGATGGAGCAACGCCTGAGTGTTCTACCCGTCCCTCTCCTTACCAGCTCCTCAACGACATCCAACATGTGGTCTCGCCGGCTCTTCCGTCTAGGGGTCCTCAGGTCGTGACCCGGGACACGGCAGTCGATTACGTCGCCCAAGTAACAATTATATGTTATACTTTTAAGTTGTTATTATATTAACCACATACTTTGGTGTTTTGCCTTTCAGGTTAGTTCCCTTTCTGCTGCCCTGGTCTCGGGGTGGCTTCGAGAGCAAGAAGCTACTGCGCGGGAATTATCTCTATTACGAGAAGAGAAAAAGAAGGCGGTAGAGACCTCCGAGAGATCTGAGAGGGAAAGACTGGGACAAGCCGACCTCGCGGCAAGGATGAAAAGGGAGAAGGAAGTGTCGGATGCTGAGGCCCAAAGGTTGAGGGAGGAGTTGTCTTCTCAGCGAGCGCGTTCAGAGGAAATCCTATTCGAAGCTGAGCATGCTCGGACTGAGGCTGCAGAGGCGGTCTCTTGCTTTAAAGAGAGCCCTGAGTTTCGTTCCTTGACGAGCGCCCATTACTGGGAGGGCTTCGCCTCAGGCCTATCAACCCTCGCTCGACGCTTATCACGTCTTTATCCTCAGCTTAGTAGAGACGCCCTTCAGCAGGCGGCGGACCAGCTCCGCCAGGACATCATCCGTTCCCGAGGAGGTGCAGGCGGTAGTTAGGCCTCTCCTTCTCTTTTTTTTGTGTTAATTATACGCCCACTTTCTCCTATTTCTTCTTGCATATGTGAAGAGAGAGTCGGGGGGGGGGGGGGGGGGGTGGAATACCCCTTTTTGTCGTGCACCCCATTATTTTTTGGTCAATGTATTTACTTGTATGTAGCAGTGTTTAGAGGCGATAGTTCACCTGTAGCCTTGTCGAATGTATATTTTAGCAAGCACAATGGCATTTTGTTGTATATTGCCTATATATATATATATATATATATATATATATATATATATATATATATATATGTACGTTCTTCCTTTTGTTTAACTTGGATTTCTATCAATGATATTGACACGATCTCTAAGAAAGCATCGTTTATTTATGTACCGGGGGTACCGCCCCAGGTTCCCTAAAATATAACTTACACAGCATCAGTACACGTTTGATACTCTACATACTTATTACCGGAATTACCAACCTAAGCGTAGTACCTTTTAAGATTCTTGATGTTCCATACTCGGGGCACTGAGGAACCGTCTAGGCATTCTAGTTTGTAACTTCCTTCTCCTAGCTTCTGAACCACACGGTATGGCCCTTCCCAATTTGCAGCAAACTTGTCGGTTCCGACCCCCTGGGCCGGGGTATTTGCCTGTCGTAGGGCTAAGTCCCCTACCTCTAAACTTCTCGTCCTTAGACGCTTATTGTAGTATTGAGACATTCGTTGCTTTTGGGCAACAATTCGAAGAAGGGCATCCTCCCTAACCTCGTCTACTAAGTCCAGAGCGCACCTTCGTTGATCTTCATTGCGCAAACATTTACAATGCTGTATGCGGCAACTGGGTTCTCCCACCTCTACTGGGATCACGGCCTCAGCCCTGTAAGTTAGCATGAACGGGGTTTCCCCTGTAGCCGCACGGTAGACCGTCCGGTGTGCCCATAGTACACTGGGCAATTCTTGCACCCATCTTCCCTTAGCTTCATCCAGCCTTCTTCGAAGCCTGTTTAGTATCTGCTTTTTCTCCGATTCCGCTTGCCCGTTGCTCTAAGGATATGCAATGGCGGTAAAATGAAAAGCGATGTTCATGCGTTGGCAGTATGCTCGGAATCGTGGTGACGCGAATTGCGTTCCGTTGGCAGTGATAATGGCTCTAGGGATTCCAAAACGTGTTATGATGTTCTTCCAGAGAAACTGCCGCGTTGCGCTGTCTGTGATTTCGAGCCACCGCCTCGGCCTCCACCCACTTGCTGAAATATTCTACGGCTACGATCAAGAATTTTCTCTGTCCACTGGCTAAGGGGAAAGGTCCCAGGATGTCCATTCCCCATTGATCGAAAGGTATGGGGTCAACGATGGGTTGCAGCGGTGCAGCAGGAGCATGGATGAGCGGTGCGAACTTCTGGCATTTGCCGCATTTCCGCACATGGGTGCCAGCATCCTTTCTCAGGGTGGGCCAAAAATACCGGGCCCTTAGCACCATCCTGGCTAAAGCTCGTTTTCCAATGTGGATTCCACATATTCTCTCGTGGATTTCCCTTAGGATGTAATCCCCTTCTTCCGGTGTTAAACATTTTAATAAGGGATGCGTGAATGACCTTTTGTATAGCTGTTGGCCAATGACTATAAAATGCACCGCGCGCCTTTTCAGTCTTCGTGCTTCCACCTGGTCTGAGGGTTTCGCGTTATGAAGGATGAAGTCCAAAATTGGACGCATCCAATTAGTCTCATGTTGTACCTGCATTATATCTAGGGGTGTGGGCTTGTCCACATATTTAACCTGGGATTCGTGCATACGGATGCAACCATCGTGGTCCCTTCCTCCAGTACTAGCCAGGCGGCTGAGTTCATCAGCGCGATGATTGCTTTCCCGAGAAATGCCCTGTATGTTAAAGCCTTGAAATTCGGAGGCCTTAGCTCTAACTAGCTCCAAGTATCGGGATAGGTGCGGCTCCTTTACTCCATAACTGCCCGTGACTTGGTTCATTCCCAATTCCGAGTCACTTCGTGCTTCTAGGTAAGTTGCTCCGGCGGCTCTGGCCAGGTCCATGCCCAGCAGCAGTGCTTCGTACTCGACTTCGTTGTGAGTTGCATAAAAATGTAACCTTATTACATGTTCCACCTGCTCCCCGTCAGGGTTGATTAGTACTATGCCTGTGCCTCGGCCTTCTGAATTTACAGACCCATCCACAAACACTTTCCAGGCGGCTATTTTTCCCAGAGGGTCTGCCGGTCCAGGGGCCCCAATCTCGAAGTCACATTCTACTAGGAAATCGGCCAAAGCTTGCGCTTTAATGGCTTTACGAGGCTGATAGTGTATATCGTATTCAGAGAGTTCTACCGCCCACTTGAGCAGGCGTCCTGAGCAATCCAACTTGGAGAGTAGCTTTTTGAGACGCAGGTTGGTGAGCACCGTGATATTGTGAGACTGGAAGTAGGGCCGTAGCTTACGTGCCGCGGTGACCAGCGCCAAGGCGGTTTTTTCGATTGCAGGGTACCTCTTTTCCGGGTCTTTGAGGGTCTGACTTACAAAGTACACCGGGAGTTTCCGTCCTTGTCGGTCAGCGATTAACACTGCACTCGTGGCGTTTTCTGAGATGGCCAGGTAGAGACTCAGTTTCTCGCCCGGCTCAGGAGAGGTGATCACCGGGAGGTGTGGTAAATGCTGCTTCAGTTGTTCAAAGGCGCGCGTGCATTCCTCATCCCAGGAGAAAGGCCGTTTCCCTCGTAACACTTTAAAGAATGGCAGAGCCTTTTCCGCAGCTCAGCTGATGAATCGATTGAGTGAGGCCATGTAGCCGGCTAGCCTTTGTACATCTTTGGTGCAACGCAGTGGCCTCAGATCGAGTATGGCATGTACCTTTTTGGGGTTTGCTTCGATTCCTCGAGAATTTACTATGAAGCCCAAGAATTTCCCGTCGGGTACGGCGAACGAACACTTTTTCGGATTCAGCTTCATGCGGTACTTCCGAAGGGCCTCCAAACCTTCTCTCAGATCTAAAAAGTGGTCCAACTTACGCATCGACTTAACTATCATATCGTCCACATAGACCTCCATGTTGCGCCCTACCTAGGGGGCGAAGACTTTGTTAACCAGCCTTTGGTAAGTAGCTCCTGCGTTTTTAAGCCCAAATGGCATTACTTTATAGCAGTACGTGCCTTCTGCTGTGATAAAAGCCTTTTTTTTGTCATAAGCGGAATGCAGTTGAATCTAGTGGTACCTGGAAAAGGCGTCCATGAAGCTAAATAGCTCGCAGCCCGCCGTGGAGTCCACTAACCTGTCTATTTTAGGTAGGGGGTAAGAGTCCTTAGGGCAGGCTCCGTTGAGATCTGTAAAATCCACACACATCCTCCAGCTTCCGTTAGATTTCTTTACTAACACCACATTGGCCAACCATTCGGGGTATAACACTTCCCGTATAAACCCGGCTTGAGATAGCTTTTTAACCTCAGCTTTGATGATCTCGTTGCGCTCGGTGCAAAAGTTGCGCCTCCGCTGTTTAACGGGTGTCTTATCATCTCATACGTTGAGTTGATGAGTGATTACTTCGGGTGGTATTCCGGGCATTTCACTGGCAGGAAAAGCGAAAACGTCCCTGTATTGCCTCAAGAGTTCCCCAATTTCTTTACGCAGATGTCTAGGGAGGGAGGTGCCCAAGTAGGTGTAACATCCCGGTCCCAGCTCATATTTCTCTAAGGGCAGAGGGGAAGGGCGCGCCTCAGGAGGAGAGCCCAGTTCAAGTGGTTCGGCTGTCATGACTGCCAGGCTAGAAAAGGTATGATAATATTCTGAAATCTCGCCGTGCCTCCCTTGTATTGTCATGATGTTCCCGATGTCTGATTCAAACTTCATTACCAGATGATAGGTGGACACTACTGCCTTCAAACGGTTCAGGGAGGGCCTCCCTAAGATCACGTTGTAAGAAGAGGGAGCGCCAATAACAAGGAACTCTATCTTGACCGTCCATCGCTCCTCTTTGTTTTTGAAAATGGTGGACAGCGTTATCCTACCCCGTGGTAGGATGGGCTCTCCGGCGAAGCCCACGACAGAGTACGATGCAGGTGATAGCGTACTGAGCGGCATCCCATTTTGTTATAGCAGTCCAAAAACAGGATATCTGCAGAACTACCCTGATCCACCAGTATTCTACGCGCCGTGTGTTTGTTGATATCGGCTGAAATCACAAGGGGGTCCTCTTGCCGAGCGTCCACACCTCGGGCGTCTTCTCTGGTGAAGCTAATACATCGGGGCGCTTCTTGGGACTCATCCCTTTCCCCACTTAGAGTTTCCGTCCTCTCCCCTGATGTAGGGGTAACTACCTTTGAGGTGACGGTGGAGACGACTTTGGCCACTGCATTCTTGGAACCTCTTTCGCTGCCACTTGCGGCTCGGGCCTTTCCAGTCTTCATCTTTTTTAACGTTGCGTATTCCTCCCACTGGCCGGTACGCTCGGCTTCCTGAAGGCGGAAGTCCAAGCCCCGACACTTGGCCGTGTCATGAGTAGAAACTTGCTGATATGCACACCAAACCGCCCCACCACCATCAGGCGGATTGAGGTCCTGGCCCTTGAATGGTCCCTTCATTTCTACTTCTAAGAGCGGGCAAGGCACGGGCTACTGATTCTGAGTTCGGAAGGCAGGCGCGTTCGGTTTTCTGACCTATTGGGCATTACCCTGGGCCGGCCTGGGGTGATCTCTTGGCCCTGGATACACCTGAGTCATTTCGATTCAGGGTATTATCTGCATAACGTCCTCTGCCAGAATGTACTTATTGGCCTTTCTCCATAATTCGTCGATGGTGGGGGGCGGCCCCTTTGCCAACGCAAACTTAAAGTTGGAGTTCTGCAATCCGTTAATAAAGGCGGTAATGGCCGTTTCATCAGACAAGGTGGCGACGTCGATCATGGCCCGTGTAAACCGTTTAACATAACTCCTCAAGGCCTCAGTCTCATACTGTTGCAACTTAAGGAGATGCGACGCCGTCCTTCTCCTCCTCTTATTACTAACAAAGTGACGAACGAACCTTTCGGAGAGGTCCGTGAAGCTATCCATAGAAGAGTTTGGAAGGGAGGCGAACCAGTTTTGGGCAACCCCCTTCAAGGTAGCGGGAAAACATTTGCACCAAATGTCCTCCCCCGCGTCCTATAGATACATCCGGGCCATAAAGCCAGCCAAGTGATCTTTAGGATCCTGGGTTCCATGAAATAAATCGATGTTCGGAACTTTTACCTTCCCTGCTAGGGCAGACAAAATCCGGGACTAGAAGGGTGAGTGAGTTCCCGGCACCATGTAAGAGGTGGCCGGTCTGGGAGTTCCCCTGGATTCCCTCCTGGTTTGCGTGAGGCGGGCACTTGGCGTAGAGGCGGTGGCCCCGCTCATGTCTTGCGTCCGAGGGGATGCCGTGGTGGAATGGTCAGGCTCTGGCATGTACTCGGCATTGGATGGTGTATGTGAGAAGAACTGGTGGATTTGTTGTTGGAGCTGTTCAAACTGGCCTCGTGTTACATAATCGGGGTGATGGCGCCCCCTGTGAGCGGTAGATCAACTGGTGTTTGACATGGGAAAAGTTAGCACTACCCTTCCCACAGACGGCGCCTATTGTTTCAGGATTTTTTGGTTGGGTTCTTGAGGGTAGAACGGGGCTCAAGTTCGTTGTCTATCTTGTGAGGTCCCTTCCTTTATTTATAGGGGAAGGTATGCTTAGGTAGTAAGTAATGGGGGTTGGGTACCGCCTGCCTCTTCCGCCAATGGGGGCATTGATGATTTCTAGAGGTGAGGTTACCTAGGTGGGGTGTTTAAGGAGGCGGCAAGGGCCCCTAGGCCCCGTGTTGCCTGATGGCGGTTATGTTGGGAGGCGGTAGTGGCTCCCGGGCCCTGTACCGCCTGGTGGCGGTTATGTTGGGAGGCGGTAGTGGCTCCCGGGCCCTGCACCGCCTGGTGACGATTATGTTGGGAGGCGGAAGTGGCTCCCGGGCCCTGTACCGCCTGGTGCCAGTTATGTTGGGAGGCGGTAGTGACTCCCGGGCCCTGTACCGTCTGGTGACGGTTATGTTGGGAGGCGGTAGTGGCTCCCGGGCCCTGTACCGTCTGGTGGCAGTTATGTTGGGAGGCGGTAGTTGCTCCCGGGCCCTGTACCGCCTGGTGGCGGTAGTGGCTCCCGGGCCCTGTACCGCCTGGTGGCGGTTATGTTGGGAGGCGGTAGTTGCTCCCAGGCCCTGTACCGCCTGGTGGCAGTTATGTTGGGAGGCGATAGTGGCTCCTGGGCCCGGGCCCGGTACCGCCTGGTGATCACTTTTGTATGCATCAGGCTTGTAGGCTGAAAAGGCTCCTTATGGATCCCCAACTTGTGAGTAATAGAGTGACATGATGAGATATTGATATTGAAGGTATTGTAGTAAATGAGTTGGTAGACCCCTACGAGATTGATATGCAATGTGTTAATGTATTTTCGAAATAAGTGTTATTAGTCAAGTGTTTGAGATTTGTACCAATATTTTTTAAAGTGTATTCGACTTGAATGGGGTGTGTGTCGACATACAGGGCTCATGTGTTGACGCATAATCCTATAGAACCAAACTGAAGAAGCTGTGTGTCGACACATAAATCCCGTGTGTCCACACACAGGTCTTACAGAAGCAAAGGAAAAGGCTATGTGTGTCGACACATAGGATCCGTGTATCAGCACACAAGCTTACAGTAAGGTGTGTATTGAAGTGAGTGTCAACACTTACATCAACACATAGACTTACAAAACTTGAGTGTCGATATGTGTGCCGACACACAGGATTTATGTGTTGACACACAGCCTTGTGTGGAGACACACAGCTTTGATACATAGGGTAGTTTTAACCATTACTCGCGTGGTTTTTTCCCCTTTTGGGAGTTCGTTTGCGATGTGTTCTAGGACATCTTTCTTCAATCAGTTACATATATATTCCCCTCTTTTGATTGATTGAAGTACACATGTAAAAAGATTGAAAAAGAACTTTGAGAGACATTGAAAGATCGAAAGCAACTGCTTTGTGAAAGTTCTTGCAAAACATCATTCTCTAGATCTCTTCTATCTCTCCTCTTACACATCGTCACTTCATTGTTGTTGGTTGTGGCTTCCTTGAGACTATTTCGTACGCTGAAATAAGTCTTAAGGAAAGTGATCAAATGGTTTCGACACTTGAGATCTTTAGATACTCGATTTGCAAGATTTACATTATTTGAAAGAGTTTATACCAATAATATTTTTGAATTAATTCTAATTTGGGATCTGGTTTGACATGGCTTTATCACTACGAGAAATGACAGCCAATTTCGTGAAGTTGGACCGGACCGTTTTGATGGTGGGAACTTCTGCCGATGGCAAAGGAAGATGCACTTCCGGATTACTACTCTGAACGTGGTGTATGTCTTGAATACACCAGTCCCTCAACCCATTTCTGAGGAGGAGGAGACATTGTCCGAGCAATGAACCCGGTTAAAGTGGGAGAATGACGACTGCATCTGTAGAGGGCACATTTTGAATGGCATGACCGATGCCGTCATTGACATCTACTCCAAAGGATATTTATCACTGATTTACAAAAAAAAGTCTACCACAAAGCAATTGTGGGACACTCTAGAGGCACGTTACACTGCTGAGGATGCTACAAGTAAAAAATTTTTAGTTAGTCAATTTAATAATTACAAGATGGTTAATGTCGTCCGATCATGGGGCAATTCCATGAAATTGAAAGAAGCTTGAATAACTTTAAACAACATAATACTAATATAGACGATACCATGGTTTTGTCCTCTTTGATTGACAAACTTTTTCCCTTGTGGAGAGACATTAAGAAAAGCCTCAAACACAAGAAGGAAGATATGTCAATTGAAGAATTGGCTAACGACTTGCATTTTGAGGAAGGGTACATGTTGTAAGATGACAACAAGGAGCGCCACAGTGGAATTGGAAAAATCAATATCATAGAAGAAGACCAATCAAGTAAGGGACCCAAAAGAACTAGATACTACCAAAAGAAATGAAATGACAAGAGGCCAAAACCAGTCTGTTGGGAGTGTTAAAAGTACGGTCACCTAAGGAGGTATTATTTTCTCCTAAAGAAAGCAAGGGGCTTGATCATTGCGCCAAATTCGAATGATAAATTCATGGCGATTATATCGGAGATCAACCTAGTCGAGAGTGATAACTCTTGGTGGGTTAACATAGGGGCCACAAAACATATGTGTAAAGACAAGGGGCTCTTAAAAGATTTTGAGGCCATAGACAATGGATCTATGTTGTTTACGGGCAATGGAGCTACCAAACCGGTAAGGGGTGAGGGAAAAGTTGAATTAATTTTCACTTATGGGAAAACCCTTACCTTAACCGATGTACGTTATGCCCCAAATGTAAATAAGAACCTCATGTCTGGTGGCCTATTGAATAGGTTCAGGTTCAAGTTAGTCTTTGAAGCCGACAAGTTCGTATTTTCAAAGTGGGGTGTGTTTGTCAGAAAAGGGTATTTGTACCAAGGGATGTTCAAATTGAATGTTAATAATAAAGCTGCTAGTTTGGTTTATATGCTTGACTCTTCATTTTTATGGCATCAAAGATTAGGTCATGTGAACTTTCGTAGGATGCATGAACTGGCTAACTCTTCATTGATACAAGCATATTGATAAAGTTGATGATTAATGTAAAATGTGTATGTTAACAAAAATAACAAGGTTATTTCCATCGGTTCAATGAGGAACAAATTTAATTGACTTAGAACATAATGATTTGTGTGACTTTAAAAGTACTCAGACCATAGGAAGAAAAAGGTATTTTGTGACTTTCATTGATGATTGTTCAAGGTTTTGCTACGTGTATCTAATAAATCATAATGATGAATTACTAGAGAAGTTTAAGGCATATAAAGCGGAAACCGAACTACATTGTGTGACCTTCCTCAGACGTGTTAAATCGGACCGTGGTGGGATATTATGATCCCAAATATTTCGAAACCATAGGTATTGTGCAAAAGTTTACGACACCTTATACGCACCACAGAATGGCGTGGTTGGCCGAAAAAAATGGGACTCTAATCGAACAGTGATTGATTTTGGGGTGAGGCCATGTCAACGACCTATCATATATTAAATCGTGTTACGAACAAGAAAAGTAAAATAACCCCGTGTGAACATTGGAACAAACGATCTCCAAATTTGAACTATCTTAAAGTGTGTAGGGTAATCGTTAAAGTCCCTGAACCTGAACCTAAAAAGTTAGGTGAGAGAGGCATTAATTGTACATTTGTTGGATATGTACCACATAGTAAAGCATATCGGCTCTATGTAATAGTGTCAAATGACTATATCAATGTTAATACAAAAATAGAATCGAGAGATGCCACTTTTAATAAGAATCGGTTTACCTCTATTCTTAGACCAAGGGACTATATACCGGTTGAGAATGATATTCCAAAGTCATGTGATGGTGATCATCCCCGAGATTGCTCTAGAACTCTGAAGGAGTGAGAGAGCGAGAAAATAGAAATCTTTCAGATTGAACTTCTACACGTTTTTGATAAAAGGTTCAAGTAACGATATGCACCATGTAACTTCATATTGTTGTGTCATGGAGACGGATCCCATGACGTTTGATGAGGCTATGAGGTCTCATGATGCCTCCTTTTGGCGAGAGGCGATAATTGAAGAATGAATTATATCATAGGTAATAATACATGAATATTAGTGGATCTTCCACGATGTAACAAGCCTATCGGGAGTAAATGGATGCTCAAAAAGAAGATGAAAGTCGATGGAACTATAGACAAATTCAAAGCCTAATTGGTGGCTAAATGGTTTACCCAAAAACATGGATTAGGCTACCTTGACAAGTAGGCCTCGATGGCATGGATATCAACGATATGAGTTTTAATAGCTCTTGCCTCAATTTATATGCTAGTGATTCACCAAATGGATGTCAAAATGGCATGCTTAAATGGTGTGCTAGAAGAGGAGGTGCATATGGAACAACCGGATGGGTTTGTTGTTCCGGGCTAATGGAGAAAAGTATATAAACTCATACGTTCTCTATATGGGCTAAAGCAAGCCTCAAAGCAATGGCACCAGAAATTTGATCAAGCTGTTTTAAACAACAAATTCATTATAAGTGAATCATACAATTTGTTTATAGCAAGTACGATAGTGGCAAAGGGGTCATTATATGCTTGTATGTCGATAACATGCTGATATTCGGTACTGACTTGGAACAAGTGGAGAAAACTAAACAATTTCTCCCGATGTACTTAACTATGAAAGACATGGGTGAGGCTAAGATTATCGTCGATATAAGGATTGTAAGCAATGATAATGCAATATTCTTGACACAATCTCACTATATTGAAAATGTGTTAAATAGATTCAACTATGGTGTTTGTGCACCAATGTCCATTCCAATGGACCCAAGTGTGAAACTTGTACCAAATGTGGCAGCTCCAAGGTCACAGTTGGAGTATGCCCGAGTCATTGGATGTCTCATGTATTCCATGACTAGCACAAGGCCCAATATAGCCTTGGCTGTTGGAAAGCTAAATAGGTCTACTCGTAATCTGAGTAAATTACATTGGCATGTGGTGTATAGAGTACTAAAGTACCATAAGAAAACCCAGGATCATGGTATTTCTTATGTAGGATATCCCTCCATTTCAGAAAGGTACTCCGATGCCAGTTGGATCATCGAGGTGGAAGATCATGTATCCACAAGCGGCGGGGTATTCTTGCTTGGTGGGAGCGATTTCTTGGGGTTCCAAGAAACAGACGTGTATATCTAATTCCACAATGATGGAAGAGTTTATAACTCTTGCATCTGTGGCTAAAGAAGCCGAGTGGTTAAAGGATCTTTTGTATAAGATTCCTTTGTGGCCTAAGCTGATCTCACCGATATCTATCCAATGTGATAGTCAAGCTACGGTTTCAAAAGTATACAGTGAGGTGTACAATAAAAAGTCCAGACACATTGGTGCAAGGCATACTATTGTGAGACAACTTGTTCGAGAAGGTATCATCACAGTGGACTTTGTGAGAACAAGTGAGAATCTAGCGAATCCGTATAAAAAAGGCCTAGCTAGAGACTTGGTTCTAAAAACAAGTGAGGTGAAGGGTTGAAACCTGTCATTATAAGTCACCCATGATAGGCCCTCAACTCAACGCCTAGTATGACACCAGATCTCGAGTTCAATGAGAGAGATTTATCATCTATGTGACTGCAAGCATTAAATGAGAATTTTCCGTCCTTGTGAGTGAAGTATTTGGATCCTGCGTCAAAGATACTAAAAGGATGGGCGTATGCTCTTAGTGGACTCGAATACATATTATTATTGAATGTCGTGCCATAGGGACATGATCAATGGGGTCCATCTTAGTGAGTGTGAAGTCTAGCCACTTCAAGGAGTGATTTTTGACTAAGGGTTTGGCTCTGAAACACTCACAAAGGATACAGGACACAAGGCCACAAATGTGTCGATCTGGAAGTTGTAAGGTGTGTACGGAGAGTACGCCTCGTCTGTGGGGATGTGTTGGGTTAGTCAAATGGGTTGTATAGTTCAAAGATTGATCTACCATTTTTGATCCGATTAACTATAAATGTGTCTTCACTAGCTGGGGGTTCAATCAAGAGCCACCCTCATTGATGCACAATAAGGGCTTCTTTAATTTTGAGATGTTACATTTGAGAATGATTGTATTTTGAAAATGGTAGAGGAATGTTGATGTATTTTCAAAATAAGTATTATTGATGAAGTGTTTGAGATTTTTCCTAATATTGTTTGAAGTCTATTTGACTTGAATGGGATGTGTGTCGACACACAAGGCATGTGTGTCGACACATAATCCTACAGAACCAAAGTAAAGCAACTATGTGCCGACACACAGAGCCCGTGTTTCGACACACATCTCTTCACTCACTTACATATATATTCCCCTCTTTTGATTGTTTGAAGTACACATGAAAAGATATTGAAAAAGAACTTTGAGAGACATCGAAAGGTTCGAAGCAATGGCTTTGTGAAAGTTCTTGTAAAACATCATTCTCTACATGTCTTCTATCTCTCCTCTTACACATCCTCACTTCATTGTTTTTGGTTGTCATTGTATCCCTCAGATTATTTTGTATACCAAAATAAGTCTTAAGGAAAGTGATCACACAGTCTTGACACCTGAGATCTGTGGATACCCGATTTGCAAGATTTGAAAGAGTTTGTGCCAACATGATGTGTGGTGGATTGGGTTTTGGACAAGTGAACATAGTTAGAAACAGTGTCCTTAAAACATAATGATTTGATCTATAATAATTAACAAATAAATAATTTCACCTTTTTTGTGCTTGATTGTGTTTTATGAATTAAGCATTCTTCTTTTTTTTTTTTTTTTGTTAACTTGCGGTCAGATTCCATCATGACATATCAATACTTGCTTTAATTGATCAATGAGATTGAGCCACATATAAACTTGAGCTAAAAAGAGTGATATAAAGCTAAAAACAAGTTCATAGTCTATGATATGTTTGGACTATTTATCTATTAATATTAATTATATGATGGGTTGTTAGTAATAACTTGTTTTGGTTATGTGGATAGGGATCATGAAATATTATACTGGTGTTTGTCAATAAGATTGGAAAACTGGAATGGACAGCTTGACTTGTTTATTTCTAAACTACTATCAAAAATAAATAATTCCTAATAAGATATTAAGCAAGGACTCTAAATATATTATGAAAGTCATGAAGTCATGCATATAGTGTATATCACTTTGATGTACTCAAAAGTGAAGTTCATCAAAGTGGCCAATATCCTTTAAACTTAAGGTTTATTGCATAAATTGTGATGGAAGCAAATATTCAATTGGAAATCTGTAATGTCTTATAGAGATAAAGATATCTCCATAAGTTGATTTTCAAACGTTCAAAAATCTTAAATCTTTGGCTAAAATATTTCATGTGAATGTCCTCAAAATTTGATGTGAGAAAAATGTTTTTCATGTCATAAAACTTTTACAAAAGGGTGAATCGACAACATAAGGAAAAAATGTGAGAAATATAATGACAGTGGTTTAGATTTTATTTCTCAGTGATATCTAAAAGGGAAGAAAGTCATTTCTTCAGTAACAATATGAAAATTCTAAAATAAATATCTTAGCTTGTAGAGTGCATTAATATTTATTTAGTGAAGTTAAATATTATTAAGTAATAGTCAAATGTTAGCATATGATGATAATTTGATTTGACGCTTTGAAAGCTAGAGCTAAAGTGTCTTTGATGTCCTTTCGCAAGTACAAACGAATTCACCGGGTCAAAATACTTAAAACATATTCATGATATGAATAAATTTTATGCAAAATACTATCCATAACATGAATATTTATTTTTTTTTTGAACATTTCCATAACATGAATATGTACTTGTCATACACCGGCATTATCCAGACCTTGCAACCTCCAAATGTTCTGAATGACGTCATTTTTTGAGTATTTCATTTTGCTTTATTGATTCCCAAATGCCTATGAGCTAATATTTTCTACTAAAGACCGGTTTATAAGGCCCTTTTTTTTAAGCCAAAGGTAAACATGGGAAATAAAAGTTAATTAAAAGTACAATTTTTTACTCTTAATTTATTATGATATTAGTCTTCATACTTTAGATATTTTTCACTTACTCTAGATATTTTTGTTTTTTGTTTAGTTACTGATATTTTTGTTCAGTTAGTAAGTTGTTTCCTTTTCTTGTTTTTCCCAATTCTTTCTCTTTCTCATTGTATATAAAGGGACTTTTGTACTTATTATAATTAATTAATTGAAAAGGTAAAGTGACAGGGCTTGAGATTGGCAATCGCTTTTTTCATCTTCTTCCTCCTCTTCATATTTCCTTTTCTCTCTCCACTTACAACATGGTATCAGAGCAGTAGTTTATCCTCTGCTACAAGCTATCTGAAATCTCAAAGCATTAATTCCTTTTCTCCTCGCTTCACTCTTCCTTTTCTTTTCTGATCTTTCACCTCTTCTCTCGTCCTTCAATGGCGAACCCTAACTTTGAGGACGCAATGAACGCGATCGAGACCTCTGCAAGTCAGAACGTAGTTCCTCAGAAAGATCGCTCGAACATGCAAAGTATTCATCAAAAGGATCGTTCGAACACACAGGTTGTTCCGTTTGAAGATCCTTATGCTTCACCGTACTTCTTGAGCAACAACGACAATCCTGGTATGATTCTTGTTCCACAACCTTTAATAGGACCTTCGAACTTCAATACCTGGACTAGATCGATGAGAACCGCTCTTAGATCGAAGAACAAGTTAGGTTTTATTTCTGGCGCAATTCCAGAACCTGAGGAAGACGATCCTCTTTATGAGCCCTGGCACAGATGTGATTCTATGATTACATCATGGATTACAAATTGTGTTTCCGCTGATATTGGATCAAGTATTGTTGGTGCTTCCTCATCCATGGAGATGTGGTCTGATATCAAGGAGCGATATTCACAGAAAAACAGACCGCGCATTTTTCGGCTTAAACAGTCAATCACTGAACTTAAACAAGGAACTATGGATGTGACTGCATATTTGGCCAAGCTGAAAACTCTTTGGGATGAATACATTGGATACAAAGCCATAGCAGCTTGTGCATGTGGTGTAAAAGGCTGCAAATGTGTTCAAAATATGCAAGAAAGTCGTCAAGAAGACTACATTATGACATTCTTGATGGGACTCAATGAGACTTATACTGCTGTCAAGGATCAGATTTCATTAATGGAGCCTCTTCCTCCAATTAACGTTGTTTTCTCAAAAATTATACAACAGGAAGCACAGAATGAGATTAATAATGTGAAACCTCACATTGCACCTCCAGTGGAAAGTTTGGCAATGTTGGGAAAAACAGAAGAGACCAGATCACAAGGGAAGCAGTATAAGAAAGAACGTCCTTATTGCACTCACTGTGGAATGGCTGGACACACCATTGACAAGTGCTTTAAGCTGCATGGATATCCTCCTGGCTATAAGCCAAAAGGTAAAGGAGTTAATTCTTGTCTTAAACAAACTGCAGGTGTTGTTACAGACTCAAAGGAGAAAGGTTCGGCAATGATATCAATCACATCAGAACAATATCAGCATCTCCTCTCCTTACTTAGTGGACATGTGGCCAGTACCTCGTTGGGAAACGCTGGTCAAGATGTTGCAAGTCAGGCTGGTAATGTGTCTGGGTATCCTCTTTCCTTAACAGGTATAAAATCCTTGACATCCTTTCATTCTCTTGCCTCAACATCTACCACTCATGATTTCTTGGTGAATTCCTGGATAATTAATTCTGGTGCTTCTCACCATATGTGTGGAAATGCACTCCTCTTTGAGAAAATGACTCATACTATACAAGGCAATGTTGTCTTACCCAATGGAATCTCTTCCCCTGTCAGTCATAAAGGCACTGTTAGGATTACACCAAAATTGGTCTTGAATGATGCCCTGTTTTTACCCAACTTCAAATATAATCTGCTGTCAGTTGGTCAATTATGTGAATCTTTAAACCTATGCTGCACATTTACCCCTGATTCTTGTCTCATACAGGACCACAACCAATCGAGTACGATTGGAGTGGGTAAGCGGTGTGTAGATTTGTATGTTTTGTTGCCAGAAAGGGGGCTGGCAGCAGCATGTGGTGTTCCTCCCTCTATACCCAACAAAATTCCAGATTTCAGGCCTTCTTTTATCCCTAGCATCTGGCATCTTCGCCTTGGACATCCTTCCAAAGGCAGGATGCAAGCTCTGGAAAGATTCATTCCAGATGTCATGAAAGTAACATCTGATTCTCCATGCCTAGTTTGTCCATTAGGTAAACAAAAACGTTCACCTTTTTCTTGCATTAATAATCTTTTCCCTAATCCCTTCGATATTGTACATTGTGACATATGGGGTCCTTTTCATATTCCTTCTATTAGTGGATTTCGCTATTTTCTTACCATTGTGGATGATTGTACTCGCACAACTTGGGTATACATGATGAAATTGAAATATGATGTTTCTCGCTTGCTTCCTTTCTTTTATGCTTATGTTCTCAACCAATTCAAACCAACTGTGAAATGTTTTAGAAGTGATAATGGGAAGGAATTCCAACTTTCTAAATTTTATCAAACACATGGGATCATACACCAACGCTCCAACGTTGAAAGACCACAACAAAATGCTGTAGTAGAAAGAAAACATCAACACATCCTTAGTGTGGCTCGTGCTCTACATTTTCAAGTCAACACCCCTCTTTCTCTCTGGAGTGAGTGTGTATTAACCGCCATTTATATCATTAATAGACTCCCATCTCGATTACTCAACAAAAAGACTCCCTATGAACTTTTACACAAAGAGGTACCGAATTATACTCATCTTAAGGCCTTTGGATGTCTCTGTTTTGCATCCACTCTCACTTCTCAACGCCATAAATTTTCCCCCAGAGCACGAGTTGCTATATTTTTGGGGTATCCTTTTGGGGTTAAAGGATACAAATTATATGATCTCCATAAGAAAGAAATATTTTTATCTAGGGATGTGGTGTTTTATGAAAATGTATTTCCTTTTAAAACCTTACCACCTCGTGATGATCCTTTTGCTCATATTAATTTTCCAAGGCCTCTCTCTATCCAAGAAAATGTAGCAAGTACTTTCTCTGATACTCCTATCCCTTTCTCTGATGCCCCTCTTCCTGTTGCATCACGTGCTACTCCTGCATCCAGTGAACAAACCAGCCCCTCCTCCCCTTCCCAGCTTCGCAGGTCATTACCCGTTGAACAAAACCCTCCTTCCTCTTGTCCTTTTCCATCCCCTGCACCTCCTGACACTTCTTTGACCATACATCCGCCCTCTCCTAATATACATGCTCCTGCACCACCTCCTGCAGCACCTCATGTCCCTTCTGCTGCCCCTCCTTCCCCTCCTATTCCACCTCTCAGACACTCTACTCGCCCTCATAACTCACCTCATTATCTCAAAGACTACCACTGTCATCTTCTCACTTCTTCCTCTACTCCTCCCCCATTCTCTACTACCTCCCCTCTTGCTCATGTTGTCTCTTATGACAAACTTTCGCCTTCTTACAAAGCATTCTCTGTTTCTCTCTCTACTTATGAGGAACCCACATTTTACCACCAGGCTGTGCGACATCCTCACTGGCGTGAGACTATGGCACAAGAAATTCACGCCTTAGAGGCCAATGGCACCTGGGATGTGGTTCCCTTGCCTCCTCATCAGAAAGTTGTGGGCTGTAAGTGGGTCTACAAGGTCAAACTCAGATCTGATGGTACTCTGGAACACTATAAAGCGCATTTAGTAGCCAAAGGCTACACTCAACAAGAAGGCATTGATTATTTTGACACTTTCTCCCCGGTTGCGAAGCTTACCACTATCAAGCTTCTTCTCAGTGTTGCTGCTATTAAGAATTGGCATTTGTCTCAACTTGATGTCAACAATGCTTCCTTACATGGTGACTTGGATGAGGAGGTCTACATGTCCCTTCCTCCCAGCTTTCAGGCTCAGGGGGCGTCGCAGCTCTTGGTTTGTCGTCTTAAGAAAAGTCTATATGGCCTCAAACAAGCTTCCCGCCAGTGGTTTGCAAAGTTCTCTCAGGCTCTGTTGAAGCTCGGTTTCATCCAGTCCAAAAATGATTATAGTCTTTTCATGCTATCTACCTCTTCTCACTTTACTGCTGTTCTTGTTTATGTAGATGACATCATTGTTGCCAGTAGCTCTCCCCGCTTTGTTGCTGATTTAAAGCAGGATCTTGACAACATGTTGAATCTTAAAGACTTGGGGTCCTTGAAATATTTCCTTGGTTTGGAGGTTGCACGGAGTCCTTCAGGTATAACTCTCTGTCAGCGTCAATATGCACTGACCATTCTAGAGTCGGCTGGTCTGTTGGGCTGTCGCCCTTGTTCTTCTCCAATGGATTCCAATACTCATCTTAGCTGTGATGAAGGCACTCTCCTCCCTGATCCAGAGTTCTACCGTAGACTTATTGGCAGGCTCTTATACTTAACTATCACACGTCCTGACATTTCATTTGCTGTCAATAAACTCAGTCAGTTTGTCTTTGCTCCTCGGCAGCCTCACCTCGATGCTGCTCTGCGTGTTCTCCGGTACATAAAGAACTCTCCTGGACAAGGTCTTTATTATAGCTCCTCTGCTTCTTTACATCTTAAAGGCTTTGCTGATGCGGACAGGGGTGCTTGTCCTGATACTCGTCGTTCAGTCACTGGTTTTTGTATGTTTCTTGGTGACTCTCTTATATCTTGGCGTTCAAAGAAGCAACCCACTGTGTCTTGTTCTTCTGCTGAGGCTGAATATCATAGTCTTGCTCTTGCTGCTTGTGAGATTGTTTGGTTGTTGCGCTTGTTACTAGATCTTGGTATTCCTCATCCTCAGCCTCCTTTGCTCTTCTGTGACAACCAGGCTGCTGTTCATATCACCCATAATCTCGTTTTTCATGAACGCACTAAACACATAGAGCTGGACTGCCATTTCGTTCATGAAAAGGTCCTTGCCGGTACCCTCAAGGTGCTTCACATTCCATCTCCTCATCAACTTGCTGATGTATTCACCAAGGCTCTCCCTGGTACTGCTCTCTCATCATTTCTGGGCAAGTTGGGTCTTCTTGATATCTTCGCTCCAACTTGAGGGGGCGTATTATGATATTAGTCTTAATACTTTAGATATTTTTCACTTACTGTAGATATTTTTATTTTTTGTTTAGTTACTGATATTTTTGTTCAGTTAGTAAGTTGTTTCCTTTTCTTGTTTTTCCCGATTCTTTCTCTTTCTCATTGTATATAAAGGGACTTTTGTACTTATTATAATTAATTAATTGAAAAGGTAAAGTGACAGGGCTTGAGACTGGCCGTCACTTTTTTCATCTTCTTCCTCCTCTTCATATTTCCTTTTCTCTCTCCACTTACAACATAATTGGTTAACAGAAACTATGTAAAATGCAGAAAGTTTCAATTCCTTCAAAACATTGGAAGTAACTTACCTAACCTCTCTAGGTAAGTTCTAATTCCTTTGTTTTTAATTAATCTTACCACCCTATTTCATTTACTTTTTTCCTTCATATATATTATGATTAAGTTTGTTTTGTTTGTTTTCATTGTCATCCATGACCGTATTGGAATGGAGGTTCCGAATTTAATCAAATTTAAATTTTACTGGTAACATATTTAATGATTTTCGGGAATATTTTTGAAATATTTTCAAATAAAAGTATATATGTTTATGTCATCCTATCCGTATTAGATAGCTTAAAAATCATGGTTCGCGATGGTACCCCTCCCTCTATCACCCGTGTTGAATCCTCCATGATATTGACAGTTACTTATAAGAATAATGTTCACGGTACACATCGAAAATATTACCAAGTTTCAGTTAAACAACTACATCTTGATAATAATTCTCATTTCTCATTTGCTACCTCCATGTTTTTTTATGTAGGGAAATACTATGGGGATAATCCAATCTTGGGAACATAACGACGATGATCACTATTGACACCTGGTTTATGCTTGACCTCCCTCGACTATTGAAGTCATAACATCTTCTATTTTCTAATATTGCACATTGTACAAAAAGAGCTCTAATTGTAGTACATACTGATATTTGGAAATTGTTGATTGTATTCCGTCTTGGATTCTATTATTATACATGTTTTGTTGATGATTCATTCGTTTTACATGGCTTCATCTCCTATGATTTAAATCATAAGCATGTGATACCTTTAAACACTTTAAAACTTTTGTTAAATTGCAATTTCATGACTATAATAAAAAGAATTTTCACTGCTTTTGTGAAAGCTTAGGTGTTTATTGTAGAAAGTATGCCCTCATACTCCATATAAGAATGGTGTTGCATAATGGAAGCATCAATATATATTAGAAGCGGTGCGCACCAACAAGTGTAGTCAGATCTAGGTTGATACTATGCTCACTACCATGTTCATCTCATTTCTGAGCTGATTGAAGCCTGTTTTAGCTACCATTAGCTAATTCAGTACACCCCCTTTTTTGTTTTTGGCAATTAATGCTACCCCAAATATCGCCCTAGCCATCTTGAGCAAATTCGTTACTGTCTACTACATGTGTCTTTCTAGGCTATGTTCATCAATATAGGGGGTATTATTGTCCAATGCGAGGATAAGGTGTGTCTGTACAAGTCGTCTGGTTGTGATTGTTGAGACCTTGTTTCCCTATTATCAACTTAAGTTGGAGTGCACTTCCCTCCTCTGATGAAGCCCTCGCCCAGGCTTCACCTTTCTACAATAGACAATCTCTATCATTTGCAAGTGGTTTCTATACTGTCAGACCATGCAGTAACTATGGGTGAACTGTTGCGTGGACCATAGCTAGCATTGCATATGCCGTTTTTCAACATGATTTTAGTATGTCCCTTTACTTAATTTTGTTATGCATCTGACATCAATTTGTGGAAAGATTATAATTACTCCAAACTCACATATCATAAAAAGAAATAAGAAAAACCAACTTAAACAGGAACACTTATACTACTATTTATTAAACATTAGAGCAGTTCACACAAACTAGTGATGGCTACCAGGCTTCACGATTATTTGTATTTGTATTACAATATTCACATCTTATTTTTATTCATTTTTATTTTTATGCTCATAACCTATATAAGTTCATATTACAGGACAAAAGATCCTACACCACAGAACCCCTTATCCCAACATCAGTTGCAGAGCAAAGTACTTAGTTTTTCTTGCATAGTTTTGGTGCGCATGGTATTTTGCCTTAGACTTTATTGTCTTAACGATATTTTGTCCTCCTGACTCTGTCATATCCAGCACTTACTTTGACATCCTCGCTCTCTTGCTTACCATTGGTTTCAAAGTTTTCATTCTCGCCAGATTTAATGTTAACGCCTTGACCTTTGACATCACCCCTGAAGTCTGCGGAAACTCCTCCGCTCTTTTGAGTGCCGCCCTTATTTTTATTGCCGCCGGAACTGATTGTGGCTGAAGTCAGATCCACTACCATGATGAAATCTAATGTGTTTTCCTTTACTTTTTGTTTTTGGTGGTTTTTGGGTTTGTTACGATACAAACACTAACGCCCCTCTATATATAGGTGTAGGAATGCAATATTCCATGGGAATATATATATTTAATGTATTTTGTGGAAAAAGAAAAAAAGGATTTCTAGTAATAAAAATTTGATGCTGGATGTCAATACATAGTTAAAGAAAAAAGAATTAATTTAGACAAATTAATAGGAAAGTCACAAAACTTGCAAAGTATTCTCGAATCATTTTATTATGAACACGAATAATTATTTTATTTATTTTAGATATTTTATATCATGTGTATTATATGCACGCCGTGGATGGTATACTAAATTAAAAAAAAAATTATGCACACCATTGATTACATTTTTAGATAAACTATACAACAATATTAAATATTATTGTGATGTAGCCCGCCAAGGCTTGGCGGCAACTTCCAGAAGCTTGGTGTTAGCGGAGGTCCCAGATGGCTTGGCAAGACCCAGAGCTTGACGCAAGGCAAGAATCATGGTAATAGTTGGAGGCTTGACGCGGGGCGAAGATCAAGCAACGGCGAGATTCAAGGACAAGATTAAAATTTGAATTTGAATTTGAATTTACTTTCCTTCTTTTCCAGATATTTTCCTTCCCTTTTTTAGATATTTTCCTTCTTAATATTAGCACCTATTTCCTCTATATAAGGGAAAAGGCGTTAGTATTTGGGGGTAATGCAATTATAAATTTTCAAAATTCTTTATACCCCATTTCTCGGCTTGTGAGGAATCGAGCTATCAATCCTCTTTGTAATTTTGTTGTCAATTTAATAAAATTCAAAGGGAAGGCCGTTGAACTTTTTTGTACCCTTGTTTCCCATTTCATGTGCTGCATCAATTAGTATCAGAGCTCAGAATATTTTCTGAGATGGCCCATGGTCGTCTGAGGAATGCTACCGTCGAAGACGTGTATGACCATGAACGCTAGTAGCAGACCGAAAGGAGAATATAGGAATTGGAGGAGAAATTACGGTGAATTGAACGCTACTTGATTCAACTCGGGCCTAATCCCAATCTTCCACCGGGAGCCCGGCCCCAATGCCCACTTTCACCAGGCACAATGAGTGAACAGATGGACGAACGATATCCAAACCAATTCCAGGAAGAAGAATTACTGAAGCCTAGGTTGAGGCGCCATCATCGCAATGTCGGTGACTTCAACGACCATGACGATCGGAGGTGGGAATCCGGCCTTCGGATAGAGATCTCGGAGTTTAATGGAGGATGACGTCCATAAGAGTTCCTAGATTAGCTTGTCGCCATCTAGGAAATCCTTGAGTTCAGAGAGGTTTCGAAGAGGAAACAGGCGCCGCTTGTCGCTACTAGGCATCAGGGTAGGGCAGCCGCCTGGTGGCACCAGTTGAAACAAATTCGGCATCGGCAAGGGAAGTCAAAAATAGAGTCTTGTAAGAAAATGAAGAAGCACATGAGAGGCGCCTTCTTGCCTCATAACCATGCTCGAATAACGTACCAATGCCTGCAGGGGGTTGCGCCAAGGCTCAAGATTCGTAGAAGACTATACGGCGGAGTTTAATTCTTTAGTCGCCAGGAATGACTTGGTGAAATCATGAGAATAGTTGGCAGATCGCTAGATGAGAGAGTCCATTCAAGACGTGCTGAATATGCTTGATATCTTCACCATCTCCGAAGCAGCCCAAAGAGCCGTGAACATGGAACTGCAACAACGGCGCTGCCAAGTTGGCAGAACTTGGAATGCACAAGTTGGTGGAAGAGATCAGATCCGAGCGCTGCCAACACAAAAAGTGCCGAACAAACCACCACCCGCCTACACGGGGAGACAACTGAATTAAGAAGTGGCGGGTTCATCTAAAACACGTTGCTTTAAGTGTGCAGAAGTGGGTCACCATGCTGCCGACTGCCGAAAGGGTGATTGATCAGGGAAATCTCTCTTCATTGATGAAGCAAGTGGAGAGGAAGGCATGGCCATTGACGAGGATGGTTAGGAAGAATTGGCGAAACAGGAGGAAGATGCCGTGGAAGGTGATGAAGGGAATTTGTTAGTGGTGAGGCGTGTTTGCTTTACGCCTAGGGAAGAACTAGGAGATAGTTGGCTAAGGAATAATATCTTCCAAACTCGTGCACAATTGGCAAGTTGTGCCGCATGGTTATTGATTCCGGCAACTATAAGAACGTGATATCTGAAGAAGCAGTCGCCATGTTGGGGTTGAAGACAAATGCGCATCCCCATCCTTACAAGCTATAGTGGCCGAAGAAAGGGAACCCAGTGACGGTTTCAAAACATTGCTTAGTAAATTTTTGAATCGTAGCTAAGGACAAAGATGAAATTTGGTGCGATGTCGTTGCTATGGGCGCCTACCATTTGCTCTTGGGACGCCCTTGGAGATATGACAGGATTGCTATTCATGACGGGAGGAAGAATACGTACAGCTTTTCCTTTGAAGGAACCAAAATTGTACTGTTACCCAAGAAGGAGGAGAAACTAAGGGCCACCGAAACCCAGCATCCCAACATCCAAGGTTGCGCCTTGTTTTCCAAAGAAGTTGGTGAGACCAGAGTTGTATTTGTATTGATTGGAAAAGAGAGCACTGCTAGCCCAAAAGAGTTACCGAGTGAAGTCAAAGCCTTGTCGGAGAAATATGATGTTGTATTCCCAAAGGAACTAACTGCTACACCACCGCCATTGAGGGATGTCAAGCACCGCATTGATCTGATTCCATGTGTTTCTTTACCAAATAGGCCTCACTACCAGATGAGCCCAAGAGCTGAGATGCCAAGTCTAAGAGCTCCTTGCTAGGGGTTTCATCAGAGAAAGTTTGAGTCCTTGCGCCGTTTCGACTTTGCTGAAGGCTAAGAAGGATGGGAGCTGGAGGATGTGTGTTGACAGCAGGGCAATAAACAAAATCACGAAGCGTTATCGTTTCCCCATCCCAAGATTGGATGATTTGTTAGATCAGTTACAAAGCGCCAAAGTGTTCACGAAGCTAGATCTCAAGAGTGGATACCACCAAATCCGAATCTTGCCGGGGGATGAGTAGAAGATGGATTTTAAGACAAGAGAGGGACTTTATGAGTGGTTGGTCATGCCATTCGGGATCTCCAACGTGCCTTGCACGTTCAAGAGGTTTATGAATCAGGTATAACGCCCTGTCATTGGGGTTTATGAATCAGGTATAACGCCCTGTCATTGGGAAGTTCATCGTCGTTTATTTTGATGACATCTTGATCTGTAGCCGAGACTGCATTAAGCACAACAGTCATCTGGAGGTGGTGCTTGGTACCTTAAGAGCTTAGAGTTTATTTGCCGCCTTTAAGAAATGTGAGTTCATGAGACACAAGGTGACCTTCCTTGGGTTCGTTGTGTCCAAGGACAGTATATCCGCTGATGAAGGGAAGATTAAAACTATCCATGATTGGCCTCAACCAAAGACGATTGGCGAGGTTCGTAGTTTCCATGGGTTGGCATCATTCTACAGGCACTTCGTTCCGAGTTTCAGTTCAATTATGGCGCCAATCACCTGTTGTTTAAAGAAAGGCGCCTTCTTGTGGACGCAACAAGTAGAAGCCGTCTTTAACAAAATTAGGGAGAAGCTGATCATGGCCCCGGTGTTAGTCGTCCTTGATTTTTAGAAGACATTTAAGTTGCACACGGATGCTTCCAAGATTGGTATTGGCGCAATGCTGAGTCAAGACGGGAAGCGAATCACATATTTCAATAAGAAGCTCAATGAGAGTAAGTTGAATTACTCGACTTACTATCTGGAGTTCTACGCTTTAATAAGAGCATTGAGGCATTGGAAGACATACTTAGCCAACCTGGAGTTCATTCTATATTTTGACAATGTTGCCCTCAAATACATCAATATCCAAGACAAGCTCTCAGATAGACATGCCAAGTGGGCCAGCTACTTACAGCTCTTCCACTTCGTCATCAAGCACAAGTCAGGCGTGATGAACAAGGTGGCAGATGCTCTAAGCCGGCGGAATATAGTCTTGGTGCAGAGCAAAGTGGAAGTTACCGGGTTTGATCAATTGGCGGGTTCGGGTTGGCTTAATGTCAGGTTAGGTCCATCTTAGGCCTGGTAAAAATCGAGTTATGTGTTGGGTTGGCCTCGGGTTTAGTTGGACCTCAGGTCCGGTTGACGTTAGGTCAGGTCAGTCTCAAATCGGCTCGGATTTCGGGTTGACCTATTGGGTTATTTTACAATCTATTTTTTTGTTAATAAAAAATCAATCATGGGTCTTCACCAAAGCAAAGCAAAAGCAACATACCTAGTGCCCTAAGGTCTCCCGCCTAAGTAGGGTCCGCAAGGGGGGCGGGGGATGTGTGCAGCCTTCCCCTTCAGGGTATTACCCCTGAAGAGAGGCTATTCCTGAGCGCCCGCAACCTGGGGGTGAGGACTTCCCAAGAGGTCACCATCCTGGTACTACTCTTACCCAAGCATTCTTAACTTCGAAGTTTTAATGGGATCCGGTGATGGGTCTTCACCCATTAGTTTAATCTTTTTGTACAAATGGTTCATTGACATGGTAACAACAGCAGCAACAACAACAACCCCAGTGCCTCCAAAGGCTCCCGCCTAAGCAGGGTCTGGGGGGTAGATGTACGCAGTCTTCCCACTTCAGGGGGCTACCCCTGAAGAAAGGTTGTTTCCGAGGACCCCAACCTGAGAAAGCAGATCCCGCCGCATAGAGCAAGTGACCTGGGGCTGGTGCGTTGTTGATACTCTGACCCGGGTAATACTTACCTGGGCCCGCTCTTGATTGTCGGTTGCAGGCTGTAGGTTTTAGGGTGGGTGTGGGTAGCGGTGGTGGTGGTGGTGGTGCTGGTGTGTGGGGGAGGACGATGGTGGTGCGTGGGGTGGCAGATGGTGGTGCGGTGGGGTGTGGTAGAGCGGTGGGCTGGGTGGGGGTGTGGGGGGTGTGGTGGAGAGTTGGGGTTGGCGGGTGGGGGGTGTGCAAACAGGTGGTGGGGCGGTTTGTGCGTGGGTGGGGTGCTGTGGTGGGTCCTGGTGGAAGGGCGGTGGAGGCCGGTGGTGGTGACTCGGGGTTGGAGGGCCAGGGTAGGCGTCAGTGGAGGAGGGAGAGTGGAGGAGAGGGGGCGGGGGTGGGGGTGGGATAGCGAAGGGGGTAGAGGTTGGATGTCAGGTGGGCCGGCGGTTGGGTGTCGCCGTCTAGGTCGTCGCCGGCGTGATGGTGGGCAGCGTTAGTTGACGAGGTGGCCGATGTGACGTGACGGCGACGATCGGCAGTTGCAGTTGCAGTTGTAGCTGCAGCAGCAGGGAGCCGTTGGCAGTTGCAGAAGAGAGAGAGGAGAGGGAGAGAGGAGAGAGGTTCATTGACATGGTATCACAGCCTTTATGACCAAAAGGTCACGAGTTTGACACCCAACAAGTCCCAACCTTCAATATTAACGTAAATTAAGCAAAAGGTATGATGTTATCTTGTGCAATATCCACGATTTAAGCCAACTGACATTAATGTGTAGGGCAAGTTAGGTTATAAAATTATTCCTGTGCCTTCACCTATCAATTTAAATTTTTTTTTTTTTTATAATTGACCCTTCGTGGGATTTTATTCAAAAGGGACCAAGGTACAAATTACAATCATGTCTAGAGATTCAAAGCATCAAACGATCCCATCACACCCAAACCCAACAAGACAACCAAACACCCAAACACGACAGAAAACACCCAAAAAACACCCACAAACACCTCCAAAACACCAACACCACACCCAAAAACGCAACAAAACCCAACGAACACACGAAAGTGCAAACAATCTCAAGACAAGGAAAAAATAAAAGGTACCAATCAAACCCAAGCAGAGACATCAACCAGATCCAGTCCCTTGTAACTGGATCTTTAGTAGGGGAGAGCACCGTAGGGCCGCGGATGCAGAAAAAGCAATCAATGGTATGGGGCAACCAAAGGCATAATCAGACAGAGAAACAGAGGCGCGGAGACCCAAGGTGCCAGGAACGAGGGGGACGGGACCACGATGGAGGAGCCACCCCGCAACCTTCAACACCAAACCGACAAGGCCCCACTCCCCAAGACCAAGCACCTGAGCAACATCAAGCCGACAATCCAAAGCCTAGACGACACCCACCCAGATTCACGAACCCAGATCCCAAACCACGAAAACCCATCCACAACCGCGACCAAACCGGAGAGGCGACAACCAGAAAGGGGTGAGAGAGCAAAATGGAACCCGCACCTAACCCCAAAGCTCAACAAACCATCTTCTGAGGAGAACCATAACGAAGGGGACAATGGAAGCCCCAAACAAATGTGGTCCCGAGTGGGTCGGAGAGAAACCCGAAAAGAGCGGACTCAAGATTCGGACCCGACCACATCCCACTGACAACAAAGCCTAGGCCTCACCAAGCAGGGCCGGCAGTGCAGGACAGCGATCGGCGACGAAGCAAGGGCACGGTGAAGGATAGACAAGCAGCTGGGAGGTACAGCGGAGAGAGGTCAACAGTGAAAAGACTCGGCGTGAGCCCGAGCGAGAGCCACCACATGACACGGCCCATCATCCAAGGAACCATATTCGACGCATCGCCCAACACCCAAACACGGACCCCACAACCACCGAACAACAAACAGCAAGCACCACCGAAGAGCACATCAACAGGAAGGGCGGCAGGAAGAGCGGAGTCACCAAAAAGGGTCAGATCCACGCCGTCGGACCTTGGTTCGGAAGCTCATCGGCCGACGGAAAGGCGCGACAAAGCCACCCAGCCCACACAGACATAGCGAACCCAACCCCGCACAAGGCCTTAGACCACAGAACACCCTAACACCTGAAGGAAGTACCCAGGCCCAACCACCCACGAATGGTCAAGGACGAACAAACGAGCTGCCGGCGTTGGCTACAGGCAGCCGGGGCGCGGGGGGGGGGGGGGGGGGGGACAGGGTGTTTCCCCCCAGCGCGAGAAGGAAATCGGGGTGAAGGGTTAGGGTTTTGTTAGAAATCGCTTTTTGTCTATTTTTATAGTACGCAACAACTATCAATTTAAATTTTTTTGAAAGATCGTTCTTTGGCAGTTAATATTTCTTTTTCTTTTACTCATGAAACTATATTATGTTCAAGCAGTATTTTGAATTTACAATATATTGATTAAGGAAAACAAAAAATTTAGATACTGATGTCATTAAAAAAATGTTAAAACCTTGACCTTACCATTACATCAATATGTAAATGTTGATTTTGAGCATCAGAATACGATGTACGGGAGTTCAAAGTGACGAATAACATCAGTTGATATTCATTAACACTACCAAGTATCATTAATGTTTATTGTGATATATATGATCTTATTAATTAGCAGTCTAGAAAATTTTTTGAATTATATAGTTTGATAAAAATTATGAGAATTCAACTTTATTATAACATTATAAGAGTTCGTGATTTGAAACATTTATTCCTAGATAATACCTATGGGCAGGGTGTGCGAACTACATGTTAAAACCACAATCAAAACCGGACGGTTTGGTCCGGTCTACTACTTGAAAAAAACATTTTGGTTTCACAATTTTTGAAAAAAATGGTTTGCGGTTTATGCCCGGTTTTAAACCGGACCTAAACCTTAAACCACTAAACTGTAATTTGGTATGTGTTTACCTACAGGGAAATCAGTTATATGTGTATGAAAATACTATCCTATCCACTTATATATGTGTAACTAGTATATATAATATATAATTATTAAATTGTAAAAAATAATATTCAATTATTTATATCTTTTGTAAGTTATATGTGTATTAAGTTCATAATGTGGGGTTATTTATACTAAAAGTTCATATATTTTACTCTTTATGTCAATTTAATGCTTATACTTTTAATTATGTAAATTTAGTCATATAATGGAAATTAAAGTTAATAGCGTAATTTTTAATGATTTGATTATGTAAAATACAAATGACCCGATATAAATCCACCTGCTCACCTGTCACCTGATCACTAAAAATTTTATCATGAACTCGAGGTTAATTTTATGACTAAATTGTTACAAAGTAAACAATAGAAGGACAAAATTGATACAATTAGAAAAGTAAGAATTAAATTGATATAATGAGCAGAGTACAGAAAATTTCACGTATATTACACTTCGATGTATTTTTAAGGTATTTCTCTTACTTAACTTACCAAAAAAAAAGTTCGCTTACTTATTTCAATCCAAAGCAAGTCAGCGGACCTCATCCAAATTAATTTCCGCCCTCGTTCGTTGCTTGGTTTTTTTTTCTTTTTTCTTTTTTTTTTTTCCCCCTGATCAACAGTTGCTTGGCATTTTGTAATACCAGTTATGTCATGTTAGTATTACATTAGTTCCACTAAATAATAGTCTTTCTCATATTGTAGTACAAACCATAAACCGGACCAGACCAAACCATAAATTACGTTTTGGTCTGGTTTGGTTTGAAAAAAAAAACGGTCCGGTATGGTTTGAAAAATTGTCAAACCATATTTAAACGGTTTGGTCCAATTTGGTTGCTAAACCACACTAAACCTGATCGTGTGCAACCCAACCTGTGGGTAATTTTGGTCCTTTCTACTTTTTTTTAACAAAGAATCATTTCTTTTGATTTCCTGATATCTATATATATAGTTCAATTTTAATTAGAAGGCTCGATAAATAAATCAACTGAGTTCAATTAGATTTTATCAAGTTCTATTCACAAATATATATTCCTCATGAATTTGGATATGTGAATTAGATACTTCCAAAAAAATTATAAGCTCCACTTATCATTATTTTCCTTATTGACAGCGATAAATGTTTGGCAATATACTTGGTGTTAGCACTTTTTTTCGATGAATAGCGAAGAATCGCAATACAAAATCCGACATTTTGCAGAAGCAAAATCCGATACCACACAAGTGTGAAGCTAATATATATAAAAACAAGAAAAGGAAAAGCAACAAAGAGCATGAAAAACGACAACCTCCATAGGAGCCTTGCAGATGGAACCCATGCATATCGGAACTGCATTGCGTAATGAAAACCAGAGGATCTAACCACCACAAAGTCGAACCATGTTGCCCATCTAAGGTTTCCAGACCACGACTTAACGCACTCTATATTTCTAGCTAGTTTAATAGCCGAATAAGGAAAGTCTACACACCATGATTTAATCCAAAAATGGCTGACCAAATAATTTCGTCACCACACAATTCATAGCTTTCAAACACCATTTCATTCCTAGTACTCCATAACACCCATATCATCACAAGAAATAGCATGATCAACACCTTCTTCTGGAGTTTTCCCTCCACTTGGTAAGACAACCATTGCTCTCCTTCACCACTGTAGGCATTACCCACCTTACATTCCACCATTCCAGACATTTGTACTATAATCTCCAAGAGAATATACACTCCACAGATAAATGATCAACTGATTCACTAACAAGTTAACAAAAAGTGCACCATTTTTTCTCTTCCGCACGATTCCTAAATTTCAAAGGCGTTCCTTAGTGTTCAATTTTCCTCCTCGGTCCTAAGATCATGTAGTAGTATCATCATTCTCTTTCACCGTGTACATTATTTTCCACGAGGTCATTGTCACTCCAAATAACAATCAAGCCACCCGAGTTTTCAACTACTAGTACATCTTCCCAGCTACACAAGGAGCATCCCCAGCATTTGGTTATAGATCTTTGCTTGATAGTGCTATGCTTTGTTTCTACAAAGTCGAAGTTTGAAGGCTATTTTTATTTTGAGAATAATGTCGTGACCCCGTCTTCTTCTTCTTTCTGTTTCTTTTACTAGTGATCGCTTCCTCTATGCAGCAAAATGTGTGCAATATATCCTCTACAGAGCCGTGGAAAGCAAGCCTGAGACTTGGCATTAGCATAACTACCATCATCAACGAATAATGCCTCCTTTTACTTTCCATACCAAAATATCCCATCTACTTAAATGACAGGCCTGTAATAATTAAATTGATGCGGACTGAAATACGCCTAAGGGGTACACTTGCCTTGAGATTCAGCATAACAACAACTTAGCAAGTAAAACCACTGGCAAGTGAGGTGAACCAGGATACAACTAAGGGGTGAACTTAGCATGGAAATCAAGGCCCGTTGGCAAGAACAGAGACAAAGGTCAATATTCCATAACCTTAGTAAAAGTGTTACTTTACTTCAGTTCTATTTTAGAAATTTTCCACATTTCAATCTAGCATCTACGATCCGTGACAGAGTAGGATGGTTCCTGAAAGTTATCAAGTCTTTTAACTTTTTCAAGCATAATAGGAGCAGGACTTGTAATGAGATTAGGAAAGCAGCGAATAAATAGGCATGTAACTCATTGAGTATTTGATACTATTATGTGTTCTCTCCTAATTTTCAATTTGAGATTTTTCCTGTTTATTCAATCTTGCATTACCAACATTAATCAAAGGTTGTGAATCCTTTCCATCCATCTAAGTCTGAATAAGTGATTATATCAACTTGGTATAGGGACCTCCACCAACACCCGGACCTCCACCACGCCCCCCCACCAACACCCGGACCTCCACCACGCCCCCCCACCAACAGCACCAACAGCACCCCCACCACCACCACACCTCCACCCCAACCCGGGGTAACCACCAACCACTACCACCCAACGGCAAAATCGCAGCCGACCAACCAAGGTAAGCGAAAATCGGTCGGCCCCAGGTCTGATTTCTACTCCTTTCTCCTTCATTTGCTTTCGTGTGTAGTGGTAGCTAGAGCGCTTAAGTTCTAGTTGATTCTCTTACTTCTTCAAATCACTACTTGATTTTTATTCAGTTTTATTTATTTCTATTTATTTTATTTATTTATTTATTTTTAGTTATTTTATTTATTTCATTTATTCTATATTTTCTTTTCGACTCGATAGTGGACATATTTATAGGGACAACGGTGCATGAACGATACTAGATATGGAACTCAGAATGTGAGGCCATCTATACAGGGGGTGGGGAGGAGGAGAGAGAAGTCAAAGAGGGAGGGAAACGTAAGAATAGGGACATTAAATATCGGGACATTGTCACAGAAGAACAATGAGGTGGTCCAAATGATGATGAAAAGAAGGATCAACATCCTTTGCCTGCAGGAGACTAAATGGGTGGGCACGAAGGCAAGGGATGTGCAAGGATATAAATTGTGGTATTCGAGCAAAACCAGAGAGAGGAATGGAGTGGCATTATCATCGATAACAGTCTTAGGGATAAAGTAGTCGAAGTGTCAAGGACTGGGGATAGGATAATAGGCATCAAGATGATACTAGATGGGGAGGTATGGAACGTCATCAGTGCCTATACACCACAGACGAGACTACCAGAGGATGAGAAGGCTATATTTTGGGAGGACTTAGACAAAATGATGCAAATCATACCACAAGCCGAACAAGTGGTGATTGGCGGGGATTTCAATGGGCATGTTGGCGCGACAGAGGATGGATACGCGCCACACTATGGGGGATTTGGATTTGGAACTAGGAACGCAGAGGGGAAATCCCTTCTAAACTTTGCGGTCACCTATGAGCTAACAATTGCGAACACCGTCTTCAAAAAGCGTGACGAGCATCTCATCACGTATTAAAGCGGAGGGGCAAAGACTCAGATTAATTACATACTACTGAGGAAAAGAGCGCAAAGAGAATGCAGGGACTGCAAGGTCATTCGAGGAGAGGACTTGTCTAAACAACATCGGGTGGTGTGCGCGGATGTAAAGGTCAAGAAGAGGGTCAAAAGAAGCAGGAAATACGTTCAGACACATACCCGATGGAGGGATTTGAAGGGAGAAAAATATAGAGTTTACAAGGAAAGAGCGGATTTGGAGCTCGATTGGGATGGGGAGGGAGACACAAACCGAATGTGGAACAAAATGGCCCAAAAGATTAGGGGACTGGCACGCGAAGTCCTGGGAGAGTCAAAAGGTGGGGCAATTATCAACAGAGAGTCCTGGTGGTGGGTCAAGGAAGTCCAATGGAAGATTAAGGAGAAACAAGACTTGTTTAAGGAGTGGGAGCTTAGTAGAGAAGAGGAAAAGAGACGGCAATATCAGCAAGCCAGGAAGGAAGCAAAGAAGCAATTAGTGAGGCAAAATCAAGAGCATATGAGGAGTTTTACAAGAGGCTGGATACCAAGGAGGGAGCCAAGGATATATACAAGATCGCCAGAGCAAGAGAGAGGAGGACGAGAAACTTGGAGCAAGTGAAATGCATAAAAGGTGAAGATGGACAGGTGCTAGTGGAAGGGCATCTAATTAGAGTTAGTGGGAAACCCTACTTCCACGATCTGTTCAATAACCAGGGAAGCGCAGAGATAGCTCTAGGGGATCTCCAGACAACGAGGGAGGATCAGAACGAATGCTATTGTGAGCGAATTACTCCAGAGGAGATCAAGGAAGCCCTAAAACATATGGGCAGGGAAAGAGCAGTTGGTCCAGATGGGATACCCATTAAGGCATGGAAATGCCTCGAACAGAGGGGCATTAGCTGGCTGACTAAACTCTTTAAACAAATCTTTATGGGTAACAAGATGCCGGACGAATGGCAGAAGAGCGCACTAGTCCCAATCTACAAGAACAAGGGCGACATCCAAAGCTGCGCCAATTACCGGGGGATCAAACTAATGAGCCACACCCTCAAGCTGTGGGAGCGAGTCATAGAAAGGAGACTATGACAACATACGGAAGTGACCGAAAACCAGTTTGGGCTCATACCTGGGAGATCAGCAATGGAGGCCATTCACCTCTTACGGCGAACGATAGAGCAGTATAGGGAGAGACAAAAGGATCTCCACATGGTCTTCATCGATTTGGAGAAGGCATATGATAGAGTGCCAAGAGAAGTATTGTGGAGGGTGTTGGGTAGGAGAGGCATCCCAAGGCCTTATATTCGGGTCATTAGGGACATGTATGAAAAGGAATATACTAATGTGCGCACAGGGGAAGGGGACAGACACTTTCCCTATTACAGTTGGGGTGCACCAGGGCTCTGCATTGAGTCCCTTCCTGTTCATTCTAGTGATGAATGAGCTCACTAGACACATCCAAGGGGAGGTACCTTGGTGTATACTTTTTGCAGACGACATAGTTCTAGCAGGGGAATCCCAAGCGAACATAAACGAGAAGTTGGAATTGTGGAGAGGTGCTTTAGAATCGAGGGGTTTAAGGATTAGCAGATCTATGACCAAGTACGTGGAATTCAAATTCGATCATTCCACCGCGACTAATACTGAGGAGGTTAAGATCGAACATGAAACCATACCGAGTAAGGAGAGTTTCAAATATCTGGGATCCATGATACACCAGAATGGTGAAGGGGATGAGGATGTCAGCGACAAGATTAAAGTAGGCTGGCAGAAGTGGAGGATGGCATCCGGGGTGCTGTGTGATAGAAATTTCCCACTAAAGTTAAAGGGAAAATACTATAGGACGGTAGTAAGACCGGCTATGCTATATGGGACAGAGTGTCGACCAATAAAACAAAATCAAACACAGAGGATGAAGGTGGCAGAGATGAGGATGTTGCGCTGGATGTGTGGTCACACAAGGAAGGATAGGATTGGGAATGATGTGATACGAGGTAAGTTGGGTGTAACCTCAATCGAGGATAAATTGAGGGAGCACTGCCTAAGATGGTTTGGACATGTTAGCAGGAGACCGACTACAGCCCCAATCAGGAGGTGTGAACAGCTTCACACGACGCTAGGCAGAAGAGGGAGGGGCAGACCAAAGAAGAGTTGGCTGGAGACGATCCGTCACGACATAACCCTCCTAAACCTAAGAGAGGAGATGGCCTCAGATAGGGCACGATGGAGGACTAGTATAAGGATAGCGGAGATGGCAGAGTAGATTAGTGCGGGGAGGGACTGGTAGTTTAAGATCCTTAGGCAGACATAACCTCAAGTGAAGCACTTATAGGCTAGTTTAGTCTTTGATCATACTTCTTCCTCTTCTTCTTCTTCTTCTTCGTTTTCTTCAAAACTCATTGGTAATTAATTGGTGGTTTATTTGCAGGCACTCAATTACTTTAGGTTGAGGGTCCTCGGAAACAGCCTCCTTTTCACCCGGAAGGGGTAAGGCTGCGTACATCACCCCTCCCAGACCCTGCTTTCTGCGGGAGCCGCGAGGCACTGGGACTATTGTTGTTGTTGTTGTATCAACTTGGTATAGGGTGTAAATGTGCCAAGTGGGCTCGCGAGCCCTCGTGAGCCGGCTCGTCAAAATACTTGTAAAGTTCGGCTTGCTTTGAACTTGAGCCTAGTCGAGCTGGCTCGTTTAGCTTATTGAGTAAAGCCCGGACCTAGGGAAGCTTGAGCTCTGTTATGACCAGGGAATCCAAAGTATAAGCTGTTGGTGGCTTGGTTACTGTCTTGCTGCTGCTGTGCTGAGTCTGCTGCTGTGTGTTCTGTTGCAGCTATGTTTTGCCGCTGCTGTGTCCTGCTGTGGTTGTTTGGTTGCTGCTCCAGTTGCTGTTAGGTGTGGTTAGTCAGCTAAAGGAATGAAGTATTAGTCTTAGCTAGCGTATGTTGTAATAAGCTGCACAGGAAGTTAGTTCTGATGTGGGCTGCTGTTGCTGGTTAGCTTAATGCTGCGTTTTACTCTGGAACTGTAATAACTGATGTGTCGTGGCGCCACTTAAGCCTTAGGTAGTTATTTTAGTTAGTTAGATATTTTCAATACTTTAGATATTTTTAGTGGGAGTCGGTCAATTAGTTAGAGTCTTGATTCAATGTATTTGTCTGCTTAGTTTGCCTATAAGTAGTAGGAAGTGTAATAATTCAGGGCATGGAATCAATTTTCAACAAAATATCTCATTTGAGATTAAACTTCTCTCTCTCATCTAACTCTCTCTATTTCTCATCCCTAATTCTCTAATTTCTCATCTCAATTCCCTTCTTTCTCATCTCATACTCTCAATCTATCCTAGTTTTACTTAGCTTACGCTTGTGATCCAATCACGAACGTAACAATTGGTATCAGAGCCTCGTTTGGCTTCCAATTGACTGCGTAATCAAAAGAAAATAAAAAAAAAAATCAGAAAAATCAAATTTAGTGCTGATTTTGCTAGTCTAGTTCAGATTTCAGTGAATTCAGATTAGTTGAGGACAAATTGATCAAGATCAATTCAGATTTTTGATTCATAAATTTGATCTTGAAATTTCAGAAAATTGTTAATCATAATTGGTGATTGTGCTGCTGCCAGTTCGAAAATCAAATTGATCAATTCAAGTTGTGAAATTCAGATAAAGAAACTGACAGAAAAATCTGACAGTGTTCTTGAGAATTGTGGTCAGACGTTTGTTAAACTAGTAATTGTAGTTAGTTCGAGTTGAATTCAGATTCATAACTTGAATTACTCAAGCAAACACTGCGGTTAGGGTTTCTAGTTCGAGTTCTTCCTGATTCGAATTGTGAAAGCTAGGGCTCGGTGTTCCGAGATCCTTTGGCTGTGAAAGTGTGATTCTCATCTTCCATGAGCAAGAGAAATGGAGGCTACAACTAATCTTGATTCAACTTCGGAATGGTCAGCCGAATTCCGCGAGATCTTACAACGCTCTAATGAAAAACTTTTGCAGCGTTGGCAAGAGATGATAGCTGATGTATTTCATCCTCGAAGTGTTGCTTTACAACCTGAGGTGCATACTGTGGAATCACTTAACGTTGCTGAAATGAAACCACAAGTGCGAATTGAGATTTGGAGTAGCAGGAAGTTAAGGGTATGGTATTCTCAAAACGGTAAGGACATCAGCTTGTATATCCATTTAAACCGCAAGAAATGTTACTCGAGTAAGAGGTTGAGGGCAATGGAGAAGTCGTTATTAGTTTACAAGGGAAAATCTCCGGATTTTCTACGCCTTAAATCAAATAGTAAGATCCTTGATAAACTTGATGTTAGCGAGAATAGGGAATCGATTAAGCACAAGATTGTATTTTTATCATTAGATAGACTTGAGGTTGGTACTTGGATTAGCAAAACGCTCAAGAAGGCAAGGAGGAAGAAGAAATCTAACTATGACAAGGCAATTTCAGCAAAAGATCGAAGTATTGCTACTGCAGTGCATTCAGACTTGAGGAAACATGAAGTTGTAGTTGATGCAAGTCAATTGGTTCAAAGGAAACTTGTGCAAGGACAACAAGAGTATGATCTTATTTGGAGAATGGGCCAATCTGAATGTCAGCAGGCTGTAAGGTTCCTGAGGGGAGCTCCAGCAGTAAAGCATGCTTCAATACTGCCTTCTCAAGAGCAATCACGAGTTTTTGATAGAGGAATTCAAACCAAGCGCACTATCAAGGTAGATTTAGCAGTGAATCAAGCAAGATTGAGATCTTTTGATCCTAGTAAAAGTGGATTAAATGTGTTTGGGAATGGTAGACATCAATTGCAACAGCAAGATGAGCTAGCTGATGGGAATCAAAGAGTCATTTCCATAAGTGCAATTCGGCAGCAAGCTAGGGTCGTTGATGTTAGGCTGGTTTGGTTTGGGTTGTGCAGACCATCGGAGCTGAACTCTCTAAATCAGATGCAAGCAATGACAACTGGACCTTGGGCTAGAATTACTTCACAGTCTGCATCAACATGGAATTCTTCAGCTGCATTTCGGACCTTGATACTTACATGTTCTTTACGGGTGCAAGAATTTGCAAGACAATTCAGCATGACCAAGCTTTTATCTACAACAAGAAGTGATCTTCAAAGTATCATTCTCTTTCACTCTTGAGGACAAGAATGTTTTCAAGGGGAAGGGAATGTTATGACCCGGGAATCCAAAGTATGAGCTGTTGGTGGCCTGGTTACTGTCTTGCTGCTGCTGTGCTAAGTCTGCTGCTGATCTGCTACTGTGTGTTCTGTTGCAGCTATGTTTTGCTGCTGCTGTGTCCTGCTGTGGTTGTTTGGTTGCTGCTTCAGTTGCTATTAGGTGTGGTTAGTCAGCTAAAGGAATGAAGTATTAGTCTTAGCTAGCGTATGTTGTAATAAGCTGCACAAGAAGTTAGTTCTGATGTGGGCTACTGCTGCTGGTTAGCTTAATGCTGCGTTTTACTCTGGAACTGTAATAACTGATGTGTCTTGGCACCACTTAAGCCTTAGGTAGTTATTTTAGTTAGTTAGATATTTTCAATACTTTAGATATTTTTAGTGGGAGTCGGTCAGTTAGTTAGAATTTTGATTCAGTGTATTTGTTTGCTTTGTTTGCTTAGTTTGCCTATACGTAGTAGGAATTGTAATAATTCAGGGCATGGAATCAATTTACAACAAAATATCTCATTTGATATTAAACTTCTCTCTCTCATATAACTCTCTCTATTTCTCATCCCTAATTCTCTAATTTCTCATCTCAATTCCCTTCTTTCTCATCTCATACTCTCAATCTATCCTAGTTTTACTTAGCTTACGTTTGTGATCCAATCACGAACGTAACAAGCTCATAGGCTCACGAGCTTAAACGAGCCTAAGCAAGTCTACTTTAGAATTATATATTTGCTTAAATTTTGCCCATTGGAGTCACATTGGAGCTTAAATGAGTCGAGCTTGAGCCCAAATGAGCCTATATTAGGCTTAAGTGAGCCGAAATATTGCAAGTTTATATCAAGACGAGCCAAGCCCAAGCGTTTGATGAGCTGAGCTCGAGCCAAAACTTTTAAAGCTCGGCGAGTATCGAGCCGAGCTGAAGCCAAGCTTAATATGATGCATCCATTTACATTGAGAACAAGTGTTAGGTGTCAAAAATCTAGATGGAGATCCTGAATTCCAGGGTGGAAGGAAGCCAAAGAAGCTCCTGGGTTGGCTGGTGACATTAAAAAAAGTACTTGAGTTTATGGGGGTTCCCAATCCCAAAAAGGTTATTCTAGTGGTGACTAGCCAAGGAACTAGGGTCAAGGATCTCGGACAATGGAGGATTTCACGTAAGAGTTTTATGGCTGATGGTAGGAAACACCTTGGCCAGGTGGAGGAACAGTTGGTAGATTAGTACATTGCTAATGGTAAAAGACTTTCCAATCAGTACTGAATATCCTTTTATGACTTTTTCATTTTAGAAAATTACCAGAAAGACCTTCAAATGGGGAGAACAATTGAGCAGTATAGAACATCGGTTCTTGAAGCAGCTAAGCTAATAACCAAGTAACGAGACGGGAACCCCAAGTAAGAGAAATGTGCATGAACATTTAAGTAGACCAAATGGCGCGAGCACTAACAATCTAAGTACGCATACACCTATTGTTTGAGGACACATGTTTCAAATGTGGTGAGATTGGGCACCCTGCTATTAAATGCTTTAAAAGAGAGAAGTACTACAAGCAGCTACATTTGTGGGACTGAAGCCATGTGTTAACAAGTTAGCCATAAAAGAGAGAGACACAGATGAAGAGCTTGTTGGAAATGATGAATTAAAAAGACATGCGGCCCAATTGCTCCTTATGAGGCTAAGGAACCACATCTCTCTGATGACATGCACTATTGCCTAAAGGGTATATTATGCCACCTAGTTAATATTAAGGCAGTTTTGAGTGCCTGTTAGGTTATGTCTCAAATTATTTGTTTTATATTTATGGGATTGCCGTAGGGTCACCGATCGATCGGGAGTCAAGCCCGATCGATCGGGTGATTTAAGAAAAGTTTCGGTATTTTTGGGCAGTTAGAGGGCCGATCGATCGGCACCTCCCAGACTTACGCCTATAAATTAGGACATAGGTTTCGTCACAATTGCGACCCAAATTAAGAATGAGGGGTCGCCATTAAGAAAAGAGGTGATTTTGTAATTCCTCCAAGATATTCGAGTGCTACGAGAGTTAAGAGAAAGTGATTTGTAATACTTTCATAGACCTCGTTTAGAGGAAGTATCGTTGTAATTCTTCTGTTTAGTATCAATAAAGAATCTCCATCTTCGCCCGTGGTTTTCTCTCCTCTTGATTGTAGAGGGGTTTCCATGTAAATATTGTGTGTTCGTGTTTGTTCTTTCTTTCTTCATATATTTGTTTACTTCTCGTTTTGTGTGAGTCATAGTATTTGAATCGAATCAAGTTATCAGGGGTTTCGCTTCCGCATCAAGATTTATTCCTAACAAATTGGTATCAGAGCATATTAGATTTGTTTAGTTTACTTTACAGTGCCTAATCTCGAAAGAGGCTATCAAAGGGTAGAGAATTAAGCACATTGAAAACCTTACAAATTTTCTTGACTGAAGATGGGGAATCAAGTCATAGTTTTCCAATATTGCTTGGTTAATTCCTCCATTGGAGCAGAATACCAAGATGCGGTATGGTGTATGTCACTATCATAGATGGATGCCATTGTAGTGCGATAGAAGGGCAACCCGTGTTGGGCACCATAATGTATAAAACTTCTTCGACAAAGGATTATGTTCTTGCCAAAGAAGGAGGTGTTAGGAAATTTTATAAAAATATAACCTAAAACAATTGAATATGTGTAGTGAAAATTTTAAATTTCATCAAATTTAGGATCTATACCACAATATACTCATGTTAGACATAAAAATACCCAATAAAATAAAGATATTCCTAATTAGTTTTTATTCGATAATTAACGGCAAAACCTTAGTACATACTAGGCCTCGACGAGGCAAGACCTAAACCATCCCGTAAACGGAGATGGGTACAAATTCCAGATCAAAACAGAAAAAATCAGACATCAAAGACAAACATGACAACATTACGTAAACAGGAAAGGACCAGAGGCTAACAATGCTAGAACAAATTTGCGAAATACTTGCAACTGGGTAACCGTGGGATCTCAGGTGTTGAGGCTATGTAATCACTTTCCTTAAAGTTTATTTCAGTATACGAAATATCCTCGAGGATACAACAACAACCAAAAATGAAGCAAAGATGTGTAAAGGGAGAGACTGATCGAGATGTGAAGAGATTGATGTTTGTAACTCAAGAACACAACACAAGAGCACCCAATAATGCTTTGATACAAAGATCCTTTTTAATCTTTCTTTTGTCTTGTGTTTTTCATCCAAATTCATTCATACTTCTTGTACATAAAAGTGTGGAGTATATATATGTATTCATGGAAAGAGACGTCCCAAAATGAAAAGCCAAAAGAGACACAACGAACCAGGAAAAACCGCGCAAACAAACCGTCAAAATAGACCTGTGTGTTGAAGCTGTGTGTCGACACACAGACCTATGCATTGACACACAGACTTACTGCAGATCTGTGTGTCGACACACACTTTTTATGTGTCGACACACAGGTGTTTCCCCATCGTTTTGTTGGATTGTGTGTTGAAACACACTTCCTATGTGTCGACACACAGCTGTTTCCCCATCATTCTGTTGGATTGTGTGTCGACACACACCCCTAACAAGCTTTAAACATTCAAAACAAGTATTGGGACAATCTCAAATACATCTTATACATACACAAACAACATTTAATATATTTACGTATTATTCAACACATATTTTGAAAATACATCAACAATCCCCCACCATTTTCAAAATATAACCAATCTCAAAATGACATCTCGGTTAAAGGAGGCCTTATTGTGCATCAACGAGGGTGTCTCACGATTGAACCCCCAGCTAGTGAAAAGACCATACAGTTAATCGAATCGAAAATGGTAGACTAAGCTTTGAACCATACAACCCATTTGACTAATCGACTATCTAATCAAGCACAAGGCGTACTCCCCGTACACACCCTACAACTCCTAGCTCGACACATTTGTGGCCTTGTGTCATGTACCCTTCGTGAGTGTTTTAGGGCCAAACCCTTAGTCAAAAATCACCCCTTTGAAGCGGCCAAACTTCAACATACACTAAGGTGGACCTCATTGATCATGTCCGGGGGACGCGACATTTAATAAGTTCTAAAACCAGGTCTATTAAGAGCTTTTGCTCATCCTTTTAGAATCTCTGACGCAGGTATCAAGCATTTCACACTCGGGATGGAAAAATTCTCATTTAGTGCTTTCAATCACACATATGACAAGTCTCTCTCATTGAACCCTAGACGTAGCATCATACTAGGCGTCGAGTTGAGGGCCTATCATGGGCGACTAAATATGATAGGTTTCAACCCCATCCCTTTACTTGTTCTTAGAACCAAGTCTCTAGCTAGGCCTTTAGTGAATGGATCCGCTAGATTCTGACTTGTTCTCACAAAGTCCACAGTGATAACACTTTCCCGAATAAGGTGTCTCACCATACTATGCCTTACACCAATGTGTCTGGACTTCCCGTTATACACCTCACTGTACGCTCTGGAAAGCGTAGCCTAACTATCACAGTGGATAGAAATTGGTGAGATCGGCTTCGGCCACAAAGGTATCTCATACAAAAGATCCTTTAACCACTCAGCTTCTTTAGCCGCAAAAGCGAGAGCTATAAACTCCGCCACCATTGTAGAATCAGATATGCAATTTGGTTTCTTGGAACCCCAAGAAACCGCACCCCCACCAATCAAGAATACCCATTCACTCGTGGATGCATGGTCCTCCACATTGGAGATCCAACTTGCATCAGAGTACCCCTCCAAAATAGGAGGATACCCTACATAAGAGAGACCATAGTTCATAGTCTTCTTTAGGTACTTCAGTACCTGATGCACAGCATCCCAATGCATCTTACTTGGATTACCGGTATATCTACTTAGCTTTCCAACAGCAAAGGCGATATCAGGCCTTGTGCTTGTCATGGCATACATAAGACAGCCAATGGCTCGTGCGTACTCCAGTTGTGCCACTGGAGCACCACCATTTGGTACTAATTTCATACTAGGATCCATTGAAATGGATATCGGAGCACAATCAAAGAAATGGAACTTTTTCAACACAATTTCAATGTAGTGAGACTATGTCAAGGAAATGGAATCACCACTCCTTACAATTCTAATACCAAGGATCACCTCCGCCTCACCCATGTCTTTCATAGCAAAGTTTTCAGAGAGAAACCGTTTGGTTCTCCCTACTTGTTCCACATCGTAACCGAATATCAGCATGTCATCGACATATAAACATATAATGACCCCTTTGCCATTATCTAACATGCTATATACACATTTATCCAATTCATTTATAATGAATCCGTTGTTAAGAACAACTTGATCAAACTTTTGGTGCCATTGCTTCGGGGCTTGCTTTAGCCCATACAGAGAGCGTATGAGTTTACAACAAAACCTTCCAGTTGTTCCATGTACACTTCCTTCTCTAGCTCACCATTCAGGAAAGCCGTTTTGACATCCATTTGGTGTATCACTAGTTTATAAATAGAGGCAAGAGCAATCAATACCCTCATCGTCGATATTCTTGCCATGGGGGCATACGTGTCAAAGTAGTCCAACCCATGCTTTTGGGTGAACCCTTTTGCCACCAATCGGACCTTGAACTTGTCAATCATTCCATCGACTTTCATCTTCGTTTTAAAGATCCATTTACACCCAATGGGCTTACTTCCTTGTGGAAGATCCACCAATATCCAGGTATTATTTCCAATGATGGAATCCATCTCATCATTCACAACCTCTCTCCAGAATGAGGCATCATGAGACCTCATTGCCTCATTAAACGTCATGGGATCAGCTTCCATGATACAACAATATGGAGCCACTTGGTCCACATTGTTCCTTGAACCTTCTACCAAGAACGTGTAGAAGTCTGAACTGAAAGATTTCTCTTTCCTTGCTCTCTTACTCCTTCAGAGTTCTAGAGCACTTTCAGGGACATCTTCCCTCTCATGACGAACATCGTCATATGACACTTGAGTGTCACTTTCAATCGGTACATAGTCCCTCGGTCTAGGGAAAGAGGTAAACCGATTCTCTTCAAATATTGCGTCTCTCGATTCTATTATTTTATTCACGTTGATATAATCATTGGGTTCAATTTCATAGAACCGATATGCCTTACTATGAGACGCATAACCAACAAAGATGCAATCAATGCCTCTTTCACCTAACCTTTTACGTTTAGGTTCAGGGACTTTAACAACTGCCCTCTGTTATAAACCGAAAACCCGAGGCTTGAATTTAGATTGTGGTAATGGCGAGAATGGTAGCTAATATCTGAAATTCAGTTAAAATCTGTTAAACTCTACTCTGCTGCTGTTGTCTGCTTACTACCTGCTGCTGCTGCGTTGTACTGTTGGGTTGTGCTATTAGTTAGTTGTTTAGTAGTTAAGTCAATGATGTATTAGCTTGGTATTGTTGCATTGTGGGTCTAGTTGAGTTGTAATAAGCTGTTAGTATTTCTGCATTGTAATAAACCAGCAGTGGGCGAGGCATGCTTGTATCTGATCTGGTGGCTTTGGCGCCAGATTTGGCTTAGGTGGTTGTTAGAGTTAGATATTAGATATTTTCTAAATGTTCTAGTTAGTTCCTAAGTCGGTTACTAGGATTTATCTAGATTCATTGTATTAGTTTGTTTGATCTTGCCTATAAGTAGCAACCTCTTGTAATAATCGGAGGCATTCAATCAATTATCAAACACAATCTCATTTTGAGATCAATATTCTCTCTCTCATCTAACTCTCTCTATTTTCTCATCTAATTTCCCTTCTTTCTCTCATCTAAACTTTATATTCTTTCTCATCTCATATTCTCACTATCTCAACCAAGGTTAAGGCTCAAGAGCTAATCTTCGAAACCTTAACAATTGGTATCACAGCCTTGATTTGGCTTCCAAATCGAGCTCGTATCTGAAAAAAAAATTATAAAATCTGATTAATTGTGTTGCAATTAATCAACAAAAGAAGGTTTGATATTGCATTAAGTCAGATTTGGATCAGAATTCAAATCTGAGAAATTGAAGTAATTTTGGCGCGTATTGCATCAGTTTCTGCATCAGCCTGGGAATAGCGCTTGCGGTTGGGATTAAGGTGATCAATTGCATTGAAGAAGGTTGATTTGATCCACATTATACTTGATCTTCATCCAAATAGCAGAAAATCATCCGAATTGAGGTTTATTCAGGTTCTGCAATTCAGAAGTGGAAGATTGAGGTAATGCTTTGTGATCTTCAAGTTGCAATTCATTGAGAAATTCGTGTTTGTTGTTGGATGATGTCGAATTTGTGTTGCTGAGCTTGGAAGTAGTGAGAATTTATCAGAATCTATGGTGATCTCGGAGAATTACGTGTTATTGAGTCGAGATTTTGCTTAGGCAAAAATTTGTCAGCAGCAGGCGAAATCTGACAGGCGAAGTGAGAGTGTTGAAATCCGATTTCGTTAGTTGAGATCGCTTAAGTGTTGTGTTAAGAACTTGATTTTGGGTTAGATTCGAGCCTAATTCAGCAAGTATAAGTCGAATTACTCGACTAAACATTCCTGTCAGAGATCGCTCTCGGTTAGGGTTTGTCAGTGTTCTGTTCGAAGTTTATCAATTAGGGATTACAATCATTGACGATCATAGAACCAATAGCAAATGCTTGTTTGTGCGGTCAAAGGAGCACAATTTCATTAAGCTAGTGATTGTTGACGAGTTGCGAAACAAGTTTTACATTTGTGCAATTTTCGAACTCATTTTCTGCGAACTGAGCTGGTTCAAGTTTGAAGTTGTTCATTCTTGATATGTCTGAGTTGAAAGAGTTGTTGGAGACTGTAATAAAGCAGCATCAAGAATGGATTCAAGCACAGGAAGAATGGAAACAAGAATTTAAGCAGCTAATGGAGGAACTGAAATATCCAGTTCAAACGGTAGCTAACATCAGTGGTGATTATGCTAGTGTTCTTGATGCAAATGAGTTTCCGAAGTTAGCTGATAGCATTAGACAACCAAAGTTCGTTGTTGAGCAAAAGAAGGAGGTACAATCTGTTGTTGTTGAAGATGAACTTGATCACGACAATGCCGAAATTGTAGAACACAAGCCAGAAGAATCTGAATGTGAACAAGAGGATTCTTACGAAGACTCTATGTGAGAGTTAGAGTCTCTTGACGATGTTGAGAAACAATACGACATGCATCCGGATTGGGAATTTAATTCACATGTCCGAGGAATGATTAAGAGCGCAAAGAGTAAGTCGAAGAGGAATCGACTAAGTGTAGCATTGGGAGATGTTGTGGGCAAAAAGAAGTTGTTCAAGCCAAAATTGAAGCATGTGGTTGTGTTTCAGCCTATGATGCTTGATGATCAACAAGAAAGAACTCAAGTCGCTGATCTTATCGATGTATATGCTAGTATACAAGGTTCAGATGGTATACAACGAGTTGGTATGCAGAATCAGAACTTGAGGCCTGCTGTCAAGCTTATTTTGGATCAAAATTGTAGCAATTTCACGGCTGAACGATTACATTCTGTTGACCAATTAGATGTTGCTGCTGTGGTACTACCGGATGCCGAACAAAGTGTGCTTTTGAGGAGAGTATCGGTGTGTTCAAAGACCCATTCATATGAAGAGTTATCTCCTGATCCGGGAGAAGATTTTCAAGTTTATACAAAGCCAAAAAGGGTTGATTCTCTGCTGAAAAGAACTAATCAAGCTGCGAGAGTGCTTTTTATGTCCAATGAAGGAGAGGCAATGTGGTCGAATACGCAATTGAGTTGTTAGATGCGTATAAATGCGATAACCTGCAGGGACTGTATTCAGATCAGTCCAGAGGCTGTCCAGCAGGGGTTTTAGCTGATGTAACTGATGTTGGAAGTCCCTTTGACCCGAGAAAGAATGAATTACAAGTATTTGGAGGAGCTACACACCCGGTGCTGTTGTTTGATGTTGAAAAAGGCAAGGTCGGTACAAGCTTTGGTGGGGAAATGGTTGAGGCTATGGGACATTGTGTAGTTAACATCAAAGCCAGTTATAAAGACAGGAATTATACATTTCACAAGCTACATAATTCGTGTGAAGTTGAAGTTCCCATTGTCCCGGAATTCGTGTTGTTTCGGTTCATACAAAAGCACTTACCTAGAGGGCCGGTAGCTGTTGCTTGTGGGTTGAAGAGTTGTGGATGGTTAGAGGACGTATTGGGCCTCGAATATGACTTCACAGCTGAAGCTCAAGACCAAGTAAAGCCAACAGTGATAGCATTTGAAAATCGAAACCGAATGCAAATGGAAGCTGCTGTTCGGGTGCCGAACCCGGTGGCGCTTGGGGTGACCTGTTGTGGTTGTTCCGAATGGAAAAATAATATGCACAAGCTTCAATACTTTCTCAATATATGGATGAAAGAGTACAACAAGGAAACAAGATCATTTCTAGCTGAAAATATTTTACATTTCAGCAGTAAGGATCAGGACAGATGTTCTCTTGCACTGAAGTTAATTTCAGTTATGCAGCTGTGTCACTGGTGCCTTGATTAGGAGTACATCTTTAAGTCCGATGATAGGAATTCGATTGTGACCCATGAGTATTCGATTTGGTGGAGCAAGAGCCCAGATATTCTAGCCAATGCCACGAAAGCTCAGTTAATCAAGGTGGGGCAACAGGAGTTCAAGTTAGATGTTGTTATGGCTGGGAGAATTACAATTGATTCTTTGTCAGCATTAGATGAGCTGTTCGGATGGAGTTGGTTTAATGCTATTATGTCTTTTAGAAGGTGTAATAACTTATTCACTTCATGTGGCTTCCATATGGACATAAACCGAGCCGCAATATATCATTATGGTCTGCATCAAGCTCACAATGCTGGATTATTGGACTCTGCAGCAGCTTGGGTGGAATTGGGAAGCAATCAAGGGTTTGTTGAGCATGTTATGAGTTGGTTCAGGGTGTGTGAGCTAAATAAGTTGAATATCTTTGCGACAGAGCACATTAAATCAGCAAGGAATCAAGTTCCAGGGGCTAATATGCATTTTCGGCATGCCCATCGGCAAGTTCGAAGTGAAATACTTCTGTTTTGGAGCTGTTTGAACGGCATTTGGGAATGTTTACAAGCAGAAATTAATGTTTGTCTCTCTTAGTTTGAGTTTGGAAGGCCTCCCGAGATGCTCAAGGACTTCATATGTAATTTAATTGGGATAAAGAGACACAAAATCGGTAATGAAGCTTACTACATGCATAAACTCAGAATTGTATCTGCATTTGTGAATTTCTGCAGCGAATCTGGGATTTGAGCCGTGTTAACTGCAACAAGAGAGGTTCGGAATGTGTTGGTGATGTTTGGTTTGATCGTAGTAGACCTCCTGAAGAGCATTATGTACTCAAGTGCACATCACGATCAATTGAAGTGCTTATGGGGTGTCTCAGCTGCAGAGTTCAGCAGACTTTGTCACTTAAGGTGTATTTTCATATGCAATAAGTGTCTTCATTGTGACAACTCTCTTCTATTCTTGAGGACAAGAATGCTCTCAAGGGGTAGGGAATGTTATAAACCGAAAACCCGAGGCTTGAATTTAGATTGTGGTAATGGCGAGAATGGTAGCTGATATCTCAAATTCAGTTAAAATCTGTTAAACTCTGCTCTGCTGCGTTGTACTGCTGGGCTGTGCTGTTAGTTAGTTGTTTAGTAGTTAAGTCAATGATGTATTAGCTTGGTATTGTTGCATTGTGGTTCTAGTTGAGTTGTAATAAGCTGTTAGTATTTCTGCATTGTAATTAACCAGCAGTGGGCGAGGCGTGCTTGTATCTGATCTAGTGGCTTTGGCGCCAGATTTGGCTTAGGTGGTTGTTAGAGTTAGATATTAGATATTTTCTAAATGTTCTAGTTAGTTCCTAAGTCGGTTACTAGGATTTATCTAGATTCATTGTATTAGTTTGTTTGATCTTGCCTATAAGTAGCAACCTCTTGTAATAATCGGAGGCATTCAATCAAATATCAAACACAATCTCATTTTGAGATCAATATTCTCTCTCTCATCTAACTCTCTCTATTTTCTCATCTAATTTTCCTTCTTTCTCTCATCTAAACTCTATATTCTTTCTCATCTCATATTCTCACTATCCCAACCAAGGTTAAGGCTCAAGAGCTAATCTTCAAAACCTTAACACCCTACACCCCCACACTTTCAGATAAGCCAAATTAGGGGCTCGTTTGTTCCACAATTCATATGGGGTTATATTATTTCTCTTATTTGGAACTCTATTCAATATATGACAGGCTGTTAACATAGCCTCACTCCAAAACCCATCGCTGAGACCGGAATAGGATAACATGGAATTAACCATTTCTGTTAGAGTCCGGTTTTTCCTCTCAGCCACGCCATTCTGTTGTGGCATATATGGAGCAGTTATTTCATGAATAATTCCAGTGGATTTGAAATATTTAGGATCGTAGTATTCCCCACCACGGTCACCTAAGGCGTTTGAGGAAGGTCTCACAGTGTAATTCAGTTTCTGCTTTATAAGCTTTAAATCTATCAAGCGACTCATCTTTGTGACTTATCTGATATACATAACAAAATCTCGAATAGTCATCTATAAATGTCACAAAATAATGCTTTCCACCTAAGCTCGGTGTGCGCTTGAAATCACATAAATTGCTATGCACTAGGTCAGGTAGATTATTCTCTCTTTGCACTGAAGGAAATGGTAATTTCGTTATCTTAGTTAACATGCACGTTTTGCATTTATCATTAATTTTATCTATGTGTGGAATCAACGAAGAATTAACCATTTCATGCAATCTACGAAAATTCACATGACCTAACCTTTGATGCCATAAAAACGACGAATCAAGCATATAAACAGAACTATCAATTTTATTATCAATGTTCATCTTGAACATACCATTATAAAAGTACCCTTTGCCAACAAGGACTCCTCCCTTAGACAATACAAACTTGTCTGCCTCGAAGACCAACTTGAACCCAAACCGATTTAACAGCCACCAGACACGAGATTCTTCTTCACATCCGGAGCGTAACATACATCGGTTAAGTAAGGGTTTTTCCAGAGGTAAAAAGTAAATCTACTTTTCCTTTTTCTTTAACCGGTATAGTCGCCCCATTGCCCATGAACAACATAGTTTCGTTGCCCATGGGTTCAAAAGTCGTGAAGGACCCCTTGTCCTTACACACATGCCTCGTGGCCCCCGAGTCAGCCCACCAAGAGTTATCACTCTCGACTAAGTTGACTTTCGATATCATCTCCATGAACTTATCGTTCGAATTTTTGGCGCGATGATCAAGACCCTTGCCTTTATTCTTTTTAAGGCGATAACAGTCCTTACGTAAGCGACCGGGCTTCTGACACTCCCAACAGACCATTTTTGGCCTCTTGTCATTCTTCTTGATTTGGAAGTGTCCGGTTCTCTTGGGTCCCTTGCTTGACTGGCCTTCTTCCGTGATATTGATTTTACCAACATCACCAGGGCGGTCTTTGTTGTTATCCTGTACCCAGTAACCTTCCTCAACACGTAAATGGTTAGCCAATTCCTTAATTGACATATCCTCCTTCTTATGTTTAAGACTTTTCTTAACATCTTTCCAAGAAGGAGGAAGTTTGTTAATTAAGGAAGAAACAACTATGGTATCATCCATGTTCATTTTATGTTGTTTGAAATTATTCAATATTCGTTCGATTTCATGGAATTGCTCCATGACAGGACGATCATCTACCATTTTATAATTATTAAACTGACTAACTAGGAACTTTTTGCTTGTAGCACCCTTGGCCATATAGTGTGCCCCAAGAGCGTCCCACAGTTCCTTCATGGTCGGCACGTTCGAGTAGATATCAAATAGGGCATCACTCATACCATTCAGAATATGCCCTCTACAAATGTAGTTATCGTTCTCCCACTTCAGTCTGGCCCTCTGCTTGGCAGAAGTTCCCGCCATCAAAATGGTCCAACTTCACAAAATTGGCTATCATTTCCCTTAGTGATGAAGCCATAACCCAAATCAGAAACTAAACCTTAAGATTGTTAGAACAAATTTGCGAAATACTTGCAAAATACTTGCAACCAGGTAACCGCGAGATCTTAGGTGTTGAGGCTATGTAATCACTTTCCTTAAGGTTTATTTCGGTATACGAAATATCCTAGAGGATACAACAACAACCAAAAATGAAGCGAAGATGTGTAAAGGGAGAGATTGATCGAGATGTGAAGAGATTGATGTTTGTAACTTAAGAACACAACACAAGAACAGCCAAGAACGCTTTGATACAAAGATCCTTTTCATTCTTTCTTTTGTCTTGTGTTTTTCATCAAAATTCATTCATACTTCTTGTACATAAAAGTGTGGAGTATATATATGTATTCATGGAAAGAGACATCCCAAAATAAAGAGCCAAAATTGACATATCGAACCAGGAAAAACCACGCAAACAAACCGTCAAAACAGACCTGTGTGTCGAAGCTGTGTGTCGACACACAGACTTACTGTAGATCTGTGTGTCGACACACGCTTCCTATGTCTCGACATACAGAGTTCCTCCGTGCGCTTCTGTAAAGGGTTGTGTGTTGACACACGGGCCATGTGTGTCGACACGCAGCTGTTTCCCCATCGTTCTGTTGGATTGTGTGTCGACACACATGGCCCATGTGTCGACACACACCCCTAACAAGCTCTAAACATTCAAAACAAGTATTGGGACAATCTCAGATACATCTTATACATACATAAACAACATTTAATATATTTACGTATTATTCAACACAATTATGAAAATACATCAACAAGCAAGGCACCATTTGAATTCGAAGCAGGCACACACACAGCCACACATCCCAGTCAAAGACAAACAACCTCAAGAGGGTGGAAAACAGGAGAGGGAAATCCCCCTCCCTCGCATTGCAAGCAAGGTACCAGACATGGGACCAGATAGGGAGGGTATCGAGCTCACAACACAAGGAAGGGGAAGAAAAATCCAGAATAGCGGGTGAAGTCAAGAAGCCTATTGAGGAATTACATTGTCAGAAAGACCTAGGTGTAGCAGGTGGTTCACATCAACCAAAACACAACCAGACCCTACTTGATTAGTCCTGAAAACAAAATTGATGCTGGTACAGGAGAGGTGCTGACACAGGGATGTTTTTACTGGACCTGCGACGGTACTTGGGTGGATACTCGGCGGTGGAGATTGAGACTCGGCAGCAAAATGGTGGCTGCTGGAGGTGGTGGGCATGGAAGTGGCATCGTAGGTGGCTGCCGGTCGTGGTCGGGACAGGCGCAGGGCGGTGGAGGAAGGTGGTTCAGTGGGGGGGAGGGGAGACGAAAGGCCCCCCCTCCCCCCCGGGTGGTGAAAAGGGACAAAACGCCTCCAAAACAAGAGCCTAGTGACTCGGCGCAGTTGAAGGAACCCGGCGTGGAGATGGAGACTTGGCGGCGTGTGGAACTCGGCGCTGGAGATGGACATTGGCTGACGATGGCATCTTTACAGCAAAGGAAATTGACTAAGGAGATGGACCAGGGCGACGGCGGTGGTGGTGGAAACTCGGCAGTGAAGTAGACGAGGGAGAGGGAAGACGACCATCACCAGAAGGACCCAACACCCAACAACCCGTCACCTGAACAAGAGAAAGACACGGTGGAGGAGAGCGACCCAACACCAACCCAGAACCCCCATGACCCGGAGCGACCCAAGCAGCGGCCAGCGAATGGAGAGGTCGTCTCCCCCTCTGATGAATTTTGAAATTTGCCCTTGAAAAAGAAAGAAGAGAGAAGCGGGAGAATTATTATTATTATTTTGAAGGATATACAAAGGATATTCCTAATTAGTAGGAAAAGAAATATATAGGATAGCACATAAGAAAAACTAAGTTTCTTGAAATTAAAAAAAGAAACCCCCCACCTGCCAAAAATTCTAGAGCCCACAAAGTCTTATCCGTAACTTATTGCAAAACACTTGTGTTAGCTTTTGTCAAGGAACAATCTTTTCTAAAATTTATATATAGGAATTATTTTTTTTTATATTCTAATATATACCCCTCACGCGAATGCCTATTGTCTTGAAGCGTGAATAGTACACAGGTTCACCTTATTTACTGTGCTTAAATTATTTTTAATATTGAAAGTAGGGACTGTTAGACTTGAAGTCGTAACCTCTTGGTCAAAAAGGCTCTGATACCATGTTAAAGAATTAACTTTCCCAAAAGCACAAGCTAATGGGTGAAGATTTAAGAATAATATTTTTTATACTCAAATAGAAAATATTTAAATTACGAAAGTTTTCAAAAAGATATTCTTACTTTATTGTCAGAAAAATATAAAAATTCACAGAAAATTAGATTTTGATATGCTATATATTAATACCCAAATACAACAGTTTTGGGTCGAAAGCCTCCCAAACTTTTAACCATAGGATGGCTGTTCAAAAAAGGAATTCTCTTGAACCTATGACGTCATTGTGACATCACGCTTGCATCACTAATAAATGCATCTCTAGGGGTGTTCAAATACCAGTCCGAACCCAAAAACTGGACCACACCGGCAGTGGCGGATCTACATTGCTGGTACCCGGGGTGCATGGACCTTGCAACTTTACAATCCGACCTTAAAAGTATGTAGTACTTGGCATTAAAAAAATTAAATAATTTAGATAAAACATATAAGATGGACCTGCAGCATCACTTGCAGCGTGGGTTCAGTTGTCAGCGAAGTTAATAACATATTAGAGGTCGCCAGATCCATGCCCCATTCTGCACCAACGTCAATCTTTACTGAATTTTGGCTTTTTAAGTCTGTATGCATTCCCCATGGGAAAAACAAACACTTTCCCTAATTTTTAATTGATATAGCTTTATTATAGATACATATACTAGAGACTTCCATGCAAGTTTATGATTAAAAATAATTACATTTATATATTATACTTGTGATTAAATTAAAGGGTAAATTTCATTTATTTAATTACTGTGTAATGGGATTTGTTGTGATTTAATGATTATATTACATTGATTTAATCATAGGGTGAAGATAAATTTAAGATAATTTTACGGGCCCAATCTTTTAAGATGCTAACGATGGAACGCAAACCTGTTCACCCAATCCAAGGTCAACCATTACACAACTATTAAAAAAGTTTTTGCTAATTTTTAGCTAACTTTATACTATACCTAAGTTGATACAAAGTAAAATTTAAAATTGATATAAGTATACAATGACTAAATTGATATAATAAATTATTAACAAAAAAATTGATGATGAATTAAGTATATGGACTTACGATAAAAATTCTATATTTTTCACACTTTATTATAAATATGGACCCCGCAACATTAAATTTCTGGATCCACCACTGCACACCGGTCATTTGGTCTAAGAGCGGAGCGGACCGATTCAATTTCAGTCCTATCCTTGGTCCATAAGTTGACCTTATTTCGGATTTCGGTTTGGTCTAGTCCAAACCCAAGAAACCCGAGACCGGACTGAAAACCCGAATTATGTTGTTGGCCTCCTATTTTTTATTTGATTATAAGTAGACTAATCTAGACTTATAATATTTGGGCCTAAAATTAGTTCAAAAATAGCCCATAAACACCTATATTAACTTATTTTGTTCCTTTAATTATAAGCTATTGCATTATGTATATTGTTACGACTTATATGCGTAATTATTTCTAGTTAATTCATGAAGAATTTCGTTGGCTATTAGTGGAGAATCGAGAAATGTAAATCAAATGAAAGGGGCCAAATTATCAAGGTCGGGTTTAGTAAATATAAGTTGTTATGAGCCGTTATATTTGGTGGGTGATCATTTAATATTTTGATATTGTCTATTATATCTATTGGCTCTTTTTTAATCTTTTTTTCTATTAGATGCCTTTAAAATTGTCCAAAATTGACAAAATGTGCTAAATTCAACTTATATTTGAAAAAACGAAATGATATTATGTCCGGTCCACGAAGTAACCGGCCTGGACTCGGAACAGACTTAATAAATTCGGTCTAGTCTTCAATCTTCAAAATAGGCCAGTTTCGATCTCCGGTCCGGTCCGGTCTGGTAAAACATGGTTGGTTTACCTATCAAGCCCCCAGCTGATTAATTTTAGTTTCTGTCTATTAAAAATGTTTATTGGTGGAGGAATGATTTAATTTTAATTTGAAAATTATTAAAACCGTGTATATGTTTAGCATGAAAGTTCTTTCATCTCATAAATAAATAATTTATTTTACTTAATTCAATTCAAATAATTTCAAAAGGTTTATTGGTTGAGGAATGATTTAATTTTAGTTTCAAATGGGTGATATCAAATTATCTCAATACTTAATTCCACTAAATAAATATTATTTCATTCCAAAATTGAATATATTTATTCAAGAATTTTCCATAGTATCATTGCGACTAAATTCTTTACTATCCGTGATAAAGAAAAGTAACTTAAACTACTATCATTGTATTTCTCATATCTTTTCCTTATGTTCTCAATTTGCCGATTTTAAAAAATGCTACGATAGGAAAAGAAATTTTTTTCGTTTTAAATTTATGTGGCATTCACTCGAAATACTTTGTCTAAAGTTTCAAAATTTTGGGACAACTTTAAATCTAATTAAGGGGATATCTCAATCTCAAGAAGAGGCTATAGGTCCCACATTGAATTTCCTCCCCACCACATTATATGCTACTAGCCAATGTCAAGGATATTTGCCGCTCTCTAAGACCTCACTGCTAAGTTCAGCAACGTGATATAAACTACATGTATGAGTCCAAGACATTTTCTTGATTTAGAGTCATCGCTTAATAATATAATATGAATTATTTTTTTTAGATAGCAGTTGAGAATTGCAAACCTTATGTGGTGCAACTCAGAGTTCAGTCTTATTAACAAACACCATTGAGATATGTTAGAGTCTCTGTCCACTTCACTCCACTAGTTAGTGTAACCATGCTACTCATAAGCCATTACTTTGCTGTAAATAACTATCATTTAGGATGCATAACATGGAAATAAATCACTAAGCGATTTAAGATCCAATTGAATCATTATAAATTGAACTACTATCAAGCAACTAATAAGCTCTTTATGAGTCGTAATGAATTATTCAAGAATTTAATCGTATTAAACATTTTGTATTTGGGATCGACGTACTATCTTTGACAAGCTTGGTAAAACTAGGTTGGTTTCCATATCCAGTCCCCATAAAACTTAAGAGCGGGACTACTTAATTAATCTCACTACTAGAAAAGCATGATTTTTAAACAAAGAGCTTCCTGGTTAAATTATCACAAGTCATTAATGCCTAAGTTTGGCTTGTAACTAGACTTATGTTCAACTGGTGAGTCATTTATGGGCATAAGTTTTACTAGGAGTCATTTGGACTTAAACATGGAAGTCATTTTTGGGTTTGGACTTGAATTTTTCTTTGATCTGAACTTGGATCTTAGTTTGGACTTATTCCCCATTATTGTCGATATTAAATATATGATGCACTAGAGGACATTAGTTTAGGAGATATTTCATGCATTAGTGAGTGAATCGATGTGACTTCTTTATTTAGCTATCACCCTTTGGTTTTCCATCTTTTGGATTGCCACACAGGCCTTTCTATTGTACTCCATATTTGCAATCTTGTAATGACTATAATTTGGTGGTTTAATCTCCTATGTGGTACCAAAGAGTAGACATTGATCATCAGTACACACCTTTGTCTTTCTTCTAACCTCTTCCTCGCTCCCATCAAAGGTGATGGCGCTTTGAAGTTTATCAAGTCCCATGGCATTCCCACATGAGTGGTGAATTTTCTATCTCCTTAGTATCTCCATCCTGCGGACCACCCAAAGATTGTTTCTGTCACCAACCACCGCAGAGATTCAAACTATCAATTATGGAAGTGGAATATTCCGAAAGGCCATCCAGGCATTAGGCAAAATCATATATATTAATCATTGATATAGTCTTAAAATGTGTAAAACCATGCACTTACAAGGAGAACAAGGTTGTCGTACCAATTGGCAGGTATACATGGGTATATGCACAGGGAATTGTTATTTCGCTAAGATTATAAGGCGTGTAAATGAGCCAAACCAGCTCGCGGGCCCTACGAGGGAACTCGTCAAAAAGCTTGAAAAGCTCAACTCGCTTTGAGCTCGAGCCAAGCCGAGCAGACTCGTTTAGCTTATCGAGCCGAGCTCGAGCCTAGTGAAGCTCCTCATAGGCACACGACGCTAAACAGGCCTAAGCGAGCCATTTTATGTTATATATATATATATATATAATGCCTAAAGTTTATCCAATGAAGCCAAATTAGAGTCGAAATGAGCAAATCTCGAGCTTAAACAAGCTCAAACAAGCTTATTCTGAGCTTAATAGTACTAATGATCTGAGCCTTAAGCTCAGGCACGCTCAGGCTCAACTCGACAGAAATACACCCCTACTTTTGTGGGTACTATAGTTGTAGTAGTTTCTCTTCAAATTCTCCGAGCAAGAGGTCTTGGACACAAGGAAGATGCTCAATTCTCGAGATACTTTAGGCTTTTCGCCTAAATTTTTCATGTCTACCATCATAAAAAATTATGTAAAATACTAAAATGGTTATTTTATCTCAATCAATGGCCTAGAGAAGTATTTCACAAATTTGATAAATTATTAACAAATTTAAAACACTAACCTTTGTGTATTTAAATGCAATCTACTTAAAATTTCCGTATCTAAATCATACGCAATTTACTGCCCTAAGCGGATCATATATTTGAATATGACATTGTTGGTAACTTATAATTAAGCAGCTTCTTACACAAGCAATTAGTTGGACAAAAAATTTAAAACAACGCAATTAGCCTAGTACGGGGCAAAAATAACACAATTCGCCCAGTACGGGGCAAAATCAACACAATTCGCCCAGTAGGGGTAAAATCAACATAATTCACCCAGTAAGGGACAAAACCAACACAATTCGCCCAGCAGGAGCAAAATCAACATAATTTACCTAGTAAGAGACAAAACCAAGACACCCAGCAAAGGTATAATCAACATAATTCAACCAGTACGGGGCAAAATCAACACAATTCGCACAGCAGGGGTAAAGTCAACATAATTTGTTCAGCAAGGGGCAAAATCAACACAATTCACCCATTAAAAATAAAATCAACATAATTCGCCCAGTACGGGGCAAAATTAACACAATTCGTCCAATAAGGGTAAAATCAATACAATTCGGCCAAATAAGAATAAAATAACACAACTCATCACTTTATCCCCTTTAAAACACATCCAAAAGAAGGATAAAGATAAAGAAAAGAAAACTTATCTCACAAGAAAAGAAAAGACACTTATCCCTTCACCCACCCCCACCAAACACCTAAGCTCCACCACACTAATACTACAAAAAGAAGATTGAAAGGAGGAAAGAGAGGCGAGTAAACAAAAGGGGAAAAGGGGGATCTTGATAATCTTTAAAGCAGCTTGAGTTTAGCTTCTTCCAATTCACCTGCTAAACACCACAAGCAGGACGGGGCCCCCCATGGGTTACTCCACGGGCCCCTCTAACCGATTGTTTGACCTCGTAGGGAATATCAAGTCGGGCTTGTAGCTAGAGCTCGAGTTCAGCTCATCCTAACTAACCTCACCTCATACAGAACTCCAAAATGATGAATAAGCACACTGACCAAATTCATCATAAACATATTGGCTCTATCTGTGGGAAGGATCTTGAGGTCACGCTTGGCTTGGTATTTCTTGTAAGATTCAAACATTTTTACTGTCATTTGAGGTAATTTTCAACAATTTTTTGGTATTTATCGCATGTTTCTAAAAAAAATGAGCCTATTAAAGCAAAGTAAGTCAAAAAAGCTCCCCACTATTCCTTTGAGCACTTTTAAGCAGATTCTTACATCCAAAGAGGCACCTTTGAGTAAGTTAAGTATTGAGACATAATTTTCACCTCTTACTTATCTTTTCTTTGATTAAAAATTCAAAATAATGTCATACCTAAATGGAAATTTTTGATATCTTCATTTTGATATATAACTCAATCCGTAACTCTTTACGAATTAAAAGTTATACTTGTTCTAAGTTACAAGGTATAACAACCAACGGAATTCTCCCGGTTTATGTTTTCACTTCTTTTTCATTGTTTTATTTTAGAGCTTCAAAAATCATAATAGTTACTCTTCATGGATTGAAATTTACACTTGCTTTAAGTAACAAGGTACGTTGTACAACTACCACCAACAGAATTTGCCCGGTTTATGTTTTTACTTCTTTTTCATATTATTGTTGTTGCAAAGCTTTAAAAATCATTATAGTTAAATAGAATTCTTCAAGGTCTTCGTTACAATATATATTTTAATCCATACTTCTTCACATATTGAAAGTTACACTTGTTTTAAGTTACAAGGTACATTACACAACTACCATAAACTGAATTCGCCTAGTTTTATTTTCACTTCTTTTTCATATTATTATTTTTTTCAAAGCTTTAAAAATCATTATAGCTACATAGAACTCTTCAAAATCTTTATTTCAATATGTATCTCAATCCATAACTATTCACGGATTGAAAGTTGCGCTTGTTTTAAGTTACAAGGTACATTGTACAACTACCACCAACGGAATTTGCCCGGTTTATGTTATCACTACTTTTTCGTATTCTTTTTGTTTCAAAGCTTCAAAAATCATTATAATTACATAGAACTCTTCAATATATTTGCTTTCATAAGTATCTCAATCTATAATTCTGCACGGATTAAAAGTTAGGCTTAAATTACAAGTTACGTTATACAACTATCACCAACGGAATTCGCCCGATTTAAGTTTTCACTTCTTTTTCATATTATTTTTGTTTCAAAGCCTTAAAAATCATTATAGTTACACAGACGCTTCAATATATTTGTTTTGAGTTGTATCTTAATCAGTAACTCTTCAAGGATTGAAAGTTATGCTTGTTTTAAATTACAAGGTACGTTATACAATTGCCACCAATGGAACTCGCTCGGTTTATGTTTTCACTTATTTTTCATATTATTTTTGTTTCAAAGCTTTAAAAAAACAAAATAATTACATATAAATTTTCAATGTCTTCGCTTTGATATATATTTCAATCCTTTACTCTTTACGGATTGAACGTTACGCTTGTTTTAAGTTACAAGGTACGTTACACAATTACCACCAGCGGAATTCAACTGGTTTATGTTTTTACTTCTTTTTCTTATTATTTTTTATCCAAAGCTTTAAAAATCAATATAGTTATATAGAAATCTTCAAGGTCTTCCTATTATACGTATCTCAATCCATAACTCTTCCTGGAATGAAAGTTATGTTCGTCTAGTTTACTAGGTATTTTATATAACTACCATTGATGAAATTTTCCAGGTTCATGTTTTCACTTCTTTTACATGTTCTTTTTCATCCAAAGCTTTAACAATTATTATAGTTACATAAAATTTTTCAAGATCTTTGTTTTAACATGTACTTCAATTCATAACTCCTCACGGATTAAAAGTTATGCCCGTCTTAAGTCACAAGGTCAAGTTAAGTAGCCCGGCGAACTCCACCATCCAATGAATTCCTACCCTGTGTTTTCAGCAACCTGGCGAATTCTACTAGCTGAAAATTTTCCTACTTGGTGCCTTACACAACCCGGTGAATTCGCTCCCTGATGTTTTCGACAATTTAGCGAATTGCACAACCTGGTGCTTTACATAACCAAGCGTTTTCCATAACCTGAGGTATCCTCAACCAGGTGTCATCCATAAAACCTTGCGCTATCCCCAACGCTTCGCTTATACATAACTTCCATCGCCATTCTCACTGACGCCCATCACTTCTGCGACGCTTAGGACTCCAACCACCATCTTCTCAAAAGTCGCCATCGCGTGATGCTTCGTTCAACACATGTAAAGCTTCATCTTCCACTACCGCTATCAGTATTCCCGTCACATGTAAGCACCGACATAACACCCATATCCACTGCTGCCCTCGGTTGCACAACAGTTGCCACTGGCACGCCAATCGTTGCTGGTCGTTCGCGACTCCCCATTGTCAAACCCTTGTTCTCTCCTTCAAACTCGAATTTGGGTCAATTTTTACTACAATCTTAGTTTAATTCAACTCTGAAAATTTCATTTTCCTTTACCATCTTAATTCAATTTAACCCTAGATGGGTTAATTTTTGCCACCATCTCGGTTTACGTCAACCCTAAATGGGCCACCCTTTGTTACAACCCTTGTTCAATTCAACCACAAGCGCGTCTATTGTGTTACAATCTTAGTCTGATCCAGTCTCAATTTGTTCCAATTCTCATTCAAATTAAACTCTAATTGGGGCACTTTTCATCGGGATCCTACTCAGGTCAACTCTAGTTAACCAAAGTTTTTATAATTCCGGTTCAATCTTTATACTAAATCAAATTCTGATTGAACTAATTCCTGTTGCATCGTAAGTTCATTTCAATCCCAGCTAAATCACTACTTGTGGGAGTTTTAGCCTGCTCAAGTCCTAATTATGTCAATTTCTGTTCAATTAGTTTCTACGGGAATCCGTTTTCATCGCAATTCCGCTCTGATAGATTTTAAGCTAAATAAACCTTTGCTAAGATTTCTAGTCTAGACAAAATGTACTTCAATGCACTCTTGCTATGACTTCTAGTTTAACTAAGTTATACTTCGCTAGATCCTTACGCATAAATCATCAAATTAACAATTAGACACAACAATTTTCAATTAAGGGTATTAAATGAACAAAGTCCTCGACCCTATCCTTAATGATTTTGAAATAACACACATTATCGAACACCAAAGCACGAGTGCAAATCAAAGAGCACATATAAGTGCTGAGTCCTATAATAGAAAGAGTACTTACAACAAAGCAGCTAAGTTATACGATTTATTCCAAGGATCTTGTTTGGGCACGTAAGAGGCCTCATAACTCCCTTCGAATTCACAAGGCATGTCTTTTGTCTTTTTATCCATCCATGACTAATCCAATTATTCCACTAATTTCTTATTGGAAAATTCTATACACCAGGAAAGCCCGAAGCAAATAGTTCATCCAATGGGAACATAATGTACTTTTATTACACGAGCTACTCAACAAGGGTTATTTAGTCAAAACGATGGAGTTCCACCGTACTTCATAAGCTGTGCGATATCACTATCTCTCAAAATCGAACGTGGCCGTATGCTAAGTACCATTTCAAAGATACTATTTAGTCTAGCTAAATCGAGTTAGATCAAAGGTTAAAAATGCATCTAAGTTAAAAATCATTTCATTAGTGGTGGGAGCTGAAAGACTTTGCCTTCATTCATGATTCCTTATCCCGGTGTACAAATCATTTTAAGACCGGGGGACTTCGCCTCAGTCATTTCATTAATGGTGGTATAAATCATTTTAGAACTGGGGGACTTCGCCTCAGTCATTTCATTAATGGTGGCGTAAATCATTTTAGGACTAAGGGACTTCGCCTTAGTCATTTCATTAATGGTGGCTTAAATCATTTTAGAATTGGGGGACTTCACCTCAGTCATTTCATTAATGGTGGCTTAAGTCATTTTGGGACTGGGGGGCTTTGCCTCAGTCATTTCATTAATGGTGGTACAAATCAGTTTAAGACTGGGGGACATTGCCTTAGTCATTTTATTAATGGTGGTATAATTCATTTTAAGACTGGGGGACTTCACCTCAGTAATTTTTATTAATGGTGGTATAAATCATTTTAAGACTGGGGACTTTGCCTCAGTCATTTCACTAATGGTGATATAAATCATTTTGAGACTGGAGGACTCCGCCTTCATTCATGGCAAATTACAAAACCACATTATACAAAATAATCACATATGTAAGGCTTTATTACCCATAAGGAATCGAACTACGATTACAAAACTCGGAAGCTCGTCGCAACTCGGTAAACTATTTCTAATAGGAAGGTCCAACAGGGACCACATCTATTACCATGACTGAGTAACCAACACCTTAATTAACTCTCTGCTCGTTAGACACTACTATTAGTCAATAACTTAAGAAAAACAATGCAAGAAGTTGCTTTTATGTGCCTAACTCTAGGCGCTTACCAACCACCTACGCAAGATGAAGAGCCACAAGCTAGTGACATATGAGCATAAATGATAATCAATAGTAAAAAGTCCCTCAGAGTGTGGCAGTCTGAACAAAAAACTAGGAATAAGATGAACTAGTTAAATATCCGTAATGACCTACTTCAAGATGATCTTAAACATTCTTACCGTCCATTTTAAAACTCCCATTATAGCCTATTCAATTTAGCAATAGGTGTTGTTTAGCAATAAATGTCTTGATAAGAAGATATGGAAGGCTAGTCATTATTAAGCCGCATATAAGATATAAGCGTTTCAAAAATTAGCAATAGTTTATATGCTGAATCACATCCTTTTTTTTTTTTTTTTTTTTTGGTAAGTCAGTGTGAAAATATCATATATGAAAGAATATATGTACAAGTCTACGAGGGGCATACCCCAAGCCAAGGCCCAAGGCCTTCATCAAAGAATCAATCTGAAGAGAGAAACTAAAACAACGAATCAAAAGCCAACAAGGCCAAACAAAAAGAACAAAGCCAAAAAGCGAAAACAAAGCTAGCGCTCAATCCCCCACTCCTACAAGAGCTATGAGTGACGATGGGCACTGCGAAGCATGGGAGCAGCAATGAGACAACTGCGAACCAATCCCGTGATCTCCTCTGTGACAACTGCAGAAGGCTTGGACTGGGAGCGCTGGATCCTTAGGTTACGCTCGTACCAAAGGATGTAAACCGTCGCTGAAAGACAAAGGCGGGCAAGGATCCGATCAACCCCCCGACCACGGAGCCTGGATGCTGAATCACATCCTCCGGATGATATTCGTTTGTAAATCACATTATATGAGTACTACTAATTACTATTTGTGCAATTGTTTATTCACAACCACTAAGACGTTGAAACACCAAGCTCATTAATGTATAGTTGAATGCCAAAGGTAAAGCAACACTAGGCAAGGACATCCTTTAGAAATGATACACCATATGCTTGATTTATTTCTTGCCTAACATGTCATAGTTCTTAAAGTGTGCTAATTCTAGCAACACATCTCTATTTTGATATATGTCCTCAACTAAGAATATTATCCCATGTGGTTTTACTATCCCGATTATGCTTGCTACCTTGACTTTATTCAGATAGTCTATACAGGGCACTCGACATTTACCAAGTGTGTGCTCATCACTATGGTCCGCCCTGGTGCAATCACCAGCAATGGGTGCAACACTATTCACCATGGTCCGCCCCGGTGCAATCACCCGCAACCGTTGCAACACTCTTCACCATGGTTCGCCCTGGTGCAATCATGTGCGGGTGTATCACCATGAATGACAACTACAAAGAGCCAAAACAGAATGATGAATACCTCCATCGCACAACAAAGCATTGTACACTATCAAACTGAAAGTAAAATAGGTTTATTACTTCATGACCGAACTTGGAATGACCGAAGTTCGCTCATGACGTAAGGGGACTAATATGTTGCAAACTAAAAATTGAGCAGCTTGCTACACGAGCAATTACTCGGACAAAAAATTTAAAACAACGCAATTCACCCAGTACCGGGCAAAAACAACACAGTTCATCCAGTATGTGTAGAATCAACATAATTCGCCCAGTACGGGGCAAAATCAACACAATTCACCCTGTATGGGTAAAATCAACATAATTCGCCCAATAATGGCCAAAACCAACACAATTCGCCTAGTAGGAGTAAAATCAACATAATTCGCCTAGTAAGGGCAATAGAATTCACCCAGTAAGGGTAAATTTAACATAGTTCGCCCAGTATTAGGCCAAACCAGCACAATTCACCCAGTACAGGGGAAAAACAACGTAATTCACCTAGTAGGGGTAGAATCAACATAATTCACCAATACGGGGCAAAATCAACACAATTCGCTCAGTTTAGGTAAAATCAACATAATTTGCCCAGCAAGAGGCAAAACCAACACAATTCGCCCAATAGGAGTACAATCAACATAATTCGTCCAGTAAGGGGCAAAGTCAACCCAATTCGCCCGGTAGGGGTAAAATCAACATAATTCCCCCAAATAAGAATAAAACAATACAACTCACCCAAGTTATGCCCTTTAAATATCTAGAAGAAAGATAAAGATGAACAGAAAAAAACTTATCTTACAAGAAAAGAAAAGACACGTGCCCTCACCCACAACCCACATAACACCTAAGCTCCACCGCACTAATAGCATAAAATGAAGATTAAAGGAGGAAAGAGGGGCAAGTAAACAAAAGGGAAAAAAAGAGGATCTTGACAATCTTTAAAGTAACTTGAGTTTAGCTTCCAATTCACCTACTAAACACCACAAACGGGACGGGTCCCCCATGGGTTACTCCACGGGCCTCTCTAACCGATTGTTTGACCTCGTAGGGAATATCAAGTCAGGCGTGTAGCTAGAGCTTGAGTCCAGCACATCCTAACCAACCCCATCTCATACAGAACTCCAAAATGATGAATAAGTGCACTGACCAAATTCATCACAAACACACATATCATTACTATTATCGCAATACTTTCTATGCGTAAATGAGTAAAAGGTTTTGGATATATTCTTACATATCTAATGAAGAGCATAATATATCTTAGAAACCTTCATGAAAACGTTTTCCATTGATTCTCTTGTCAATCATTAATCCACACGGATAATACATCTCTTAAGAATATATATATATTAGAACTTTTATTAAAATTTTAAATTTCATTACACATGCATTAGTTTATTGATAAAAACGAAAATATTTTAATGTATGAAATAAAGAAAAATACTAAAATAAAAGTATAAATAGGATATTATCTTATTACTTTCTAAATATAAAAATAAGATTTTTTTTTTTATAATGATATTAATAGATATTTAAGTTAGTATGTTTTACTTTACTTACTAAAAAAAAAAAAAGAAGTTCAAGTGGTTTGTATTTAATCTAATATGCTTTGTACGGGAGCTCATATTTAGTGGTTTTTCTTCCAATTATCCAAGCAATAGGTTTTGGATACAAGGATGAGGATGAATCGTGGGGGCACTTTAGGCATTTACTCTAAGATTTTAATGTCTACGATCGTATAAAAGTTCGTAAAGTGCCAAAACATTTATTAACCTTAACTAGTGGATTTAGAAAAATGCTTCACAAAGTTTAAATATTATTATAAAAACTTAAAAATCTAACCTTTTTAAAAATAAAATGTAATTTCGCATAAACTTTTCATGCCGAGATCATATCTAATCTACTATTCGAAAGCTTTGTCACTTAGTGTGGATCATATTTATTCAAATGTTACCTCTTTTTACTACCCATTGGCATAAATTCTTTTTATGTAGAAATAAATAAAATTCTTGGATACATTCTTACAAATCACATGAAGAGCATCAATTGAACTAAAACAGCAATATATCCTCAAAATTACCTTATGAAAATTTTGCCTCTGATTTTCTTTGTCACCCATTTATATCCACACAAAACATACATACCTTAAGAAGATTTTATTATACAATATTAAAAACTTAATTTTATTTTATTACACATGCAATAGCTTGCCAAAGATAAGAAAATATAAAGTATACAATTAATAAAATAGTAAAGCGATATATACTATATGGAATAGTTATCTTATTATTTTCTAAATATATGAATAGTGTTGAGTATAGTCTTTTGTATATACCTTGTATTTTTCATGTATTTTTTCTTGTATAGGTATTAATACTTTGTATTTAGTGTAGCAATTAGTGAGGTAAGAATTAGTGCACATGCTCCTTATTGCTCTCCCTTGTAACCGGGACCTTATGGGGCTTTATGGCGGATTTTATTGCTTGTAACTCATAGAAAGGAAGAGGAAGTGCTAAGTCCTTCTTCATTAGCTAGTAGCATTTTGTCTTGTATAGATTTGATTCTTGTATCCTTTGATTGATTATCCAATAGAAAAGATTTTCCAATCTTCCAATTTATATTCTCTAGTTTTTATTTTACATGGTATCAGAGCAAGTGTCGATTTTACATTGAGGTGGCATTTTCTTCCTAGTGGTTCGTCACCTTCACACGGCTAAGCACTTTTTAGTGCCTTTGTGAGTTATACTTCTTCCCTCTTGCTTCTTGTGCTTGTTTTGTGTTTTGATTTGGTAGATATGGCGGATGTTAATGAAAATGAAACTCCTCAAATTAATCCTAATCAAACTATCACGACGACTCTCTCGATAAGGGGAGTCATTGATGTTAACTCTCCACTCTATCTGCATCCCTCGAATAATCTAGGCTTGATTTTTGTTCAAAACACCTTAACAGGACCCAACTACTCTTCATGGAGAAGGGCAATTCTTAATTTTTTTAACGCAAAGAGGAAAGTTGGCTTTCTTGATGGCAGTATTGCCAAACCGAGTCAGGATTCACCGGATTTTGAAACTTGGAGCGCATGTGACTCCATGGTTGCAACTTGGCTCTTGAATTGTGTGTCTAAAGAAATTAACGAGAGTATTACTAATTTAGAAACTGCGCATGATATTTGGCTAGATTTGCGTGAGCGATTTTCTCAAGGGAACGTCCCTCGTATTTATGAATTAAAACGCGAGATCTCGCATTTGAGGCAAGATAACTTACCCGTTTCTACCTATTTCACCAAACTAAGGTCTTTATGGGATGAGTTTTATACGCTAGTTGAGATCCCGCCTTGTACTTGTGGACATGCAAAGGCCTTTTTGCAGATTCGTGACATGGAGAAATTGTTATATCTTTTGATGGGTCTTGATACTTTTTTTTCCACTATTCGTTCACAGCTTATGAATATGAAACCTTTAATGTCTGTCAGTAGTGCGTACTCGACGTTGTGTCAGGAAAAGAAATAACAAAGCATTGTAGTGGGTTCCGTAGTGGTCCCTAAAGCCACGGTTTTGGCTGTCAAAATCGTGGAACATGGCCCTACTTCTGTGACAGGAACCCGTTGCTCTAACCATTTTACATGTGCACGTTGCAAGAAACAGGGACATTCGAAGGAGAGGTGTTTTGAATTGATCGGATACCCACTAGGATGGAAGAACAAAGGACAAAGCAACGAAAATCCAGGTTCGGCCGCTGCTGCAGCAGCAACCGAACCACTAGGTGGTGAAGACAGTCCCATTTCAAGACTTTCAGCATTCCAATACTAACAGCTATTGCCCCTTCTCAGTCCTACTACATCCTCTCCTAGTGTTAATTTGAAAGGTCAAGTTTTGTCGTTTCATGATTGGATAATAGACACAGGTGCTACAGACCATATGATGTCTTCTCTATCCGTGATGTTTTATGCGAATGCGAATAATTTGGTAGGTCCTGTTAAGTTGCCTAACGGGACCTCGTTAAAGGTGACCCATGTGGGAAAGATCAAAATTTCAGAAAATTTTGTCCTTCATGACGTGCTTTACATGCCTGGTTTTCGTTACAATTTGTTATCAGTGAGCAAATTAACTCCAACTGGAAAATGCACATTAACGTTTCACCATAATCTTTGTTATATACAGGACCTGCACTTGAAGAGGCTGATTGGAGCGGGTAAGCGGCGAGATGGGCTATACCTGTTGCAAGCACAGACAATGGGTGGTTTGGCCTTTTTAGTTCAAGTGAATAAGGATACTGTGTTCTGGCACCAACGTCTTGGTCATGTTTCATTGAAGAAATTATGTGTTTTTCCTAATTTGAGTGTTAAGAAAACTGATATCGTATGTGATGTTTGTCATTGTGCCAAGCAGGCACACCTTTTCCTTCATCTGTGAGAAAAACGCGTGGTTGTTTTGATTTAATTCATTGTGACATTTGGGGTCCTTATCGCATTTTGTCTCTAACTGGTGCTTAGCACTTTCTCACTATTGTTGACGACTATAGTTGGTGTACATGGGTTTTTCTGATGAGGGAGAAATCCCAAGCACATAAGATTCTCATGGATTTTTGTCGTATGGTCAAAACACAGTTTGGGTTTCAGGTTAAACAAATACAGAGCAACAACGGGCAATAATTCAAGTATGGGCTGCTTTTGAAGTTTTATACGAGTCACGGGATCCAGCTCCAAACCTCCTTACTTGGGACACCACAACAAAATTGGGTGGTCGAGCGAAAACACAAACACCTTTTAGAAGTGAGTAGAGCACTTCGGTTTTAGGCAGGGCTACCTAAAACTTTTTGGGGTGAGTGTATCTTAACTGCGGCATACTTGATTAATTTAACACCTTCTTCGGTTCTCCACAACCAAAGTCCTTAGGAAATCCTGTTTGGAAAAGTACCCGTGTATGATCATTTATGAGTGTTTGGGAGCTTATGTTATTACCGCACTAAGGATAGGACAAGCGATAAATTTGATGACTGGCGTGTTTCGGGAATTTTTGTTGGTTATGCGTATGGGCAAAAGGGGTATAAAATTTATAATCGAGAAGAAAATAGAATTGTTGTTTCTAGAGATGTTCACTTTTATGAGGACATTTTTCAATTTCTTCAAACCCATGACGCAAATACTAAGTATGTGAAACAAAACCTTGGTCAATTACTTTACAATGAAGGGCCAATGCTTGAGACACCAACCCACACTGACTAAACAGTACCAGTTCGATCAATGTAGCCCAGCAAGAGGAGATCCTCGGGTCATTCCGGGGTGATGTGCTGAATGTCGTTTTGGGTACCTCGGAATCAAGGGTCAGTGAAAATAGTACTTTGGAACTCAGAAAGAGTACTCGATTGGGCTCCGCACCGGCAAAATATCAAGACTACATTTGTGATATTCTGTCTTCCATAGCCCATCCTCCTGCTTTCACTCCTTCAGCTAATTCTGGTATAGCATATCCCATTTCAAATTTTACCACTAATGTACATTTTTCTAACGCTCATTGTAATTTTTTGAGTGCCATCATGTCTCGTGATGAGCCAAAAACGTTTAAGCAGGCAGTGGAGTACAAGCATTGGAGTGGAGAAGGAGATTCGTGCCTTGGAGGAAAACAAGACTTGGACACTGGAAGACTTACGAGTGGGCAAGAAGGCTATTGACTCAAAATGGGTCTATCGGGTAAAGTACAAATCGGATGGGTCTATCGAAAGATACAAGGCGAGGTTGGTAGCGAAAGGTTACACCCAGATTGAAGGTATAGACTATCATGATACATTTGCTCCTGTTGCTAAGTTAGTCACTGTTCGGTGTATTCTAGCTGTTGCTGTTGCTAGGAGTTGGGTCATATATCAATTAGACGTGAATAATGCATTTTTACATGGGGATTTAGATGAGGAGGTTTACGTGAAACTTCCACAGGGTTTTGAGCAACAATATAAAGGCAAAGTGTGTCGACTTCGAAAGTCCTTATATGGGCTAAAGCAGGCTTCACGTAATTGGAATCATAAATTCACCTCGACCTTGCTAGATATGGGTTTTAAGCAATCCAAAGCAGACTATTCACTGTTTACATTTCATCATGATAATATTTTTACCGGAATTTTGATTTATGTTGATGATGTTATAATCACCGGTAATAATCAAGAACACATCTCTAAGGTGAAAGAAAGTTTGAAAGTTTCTTTTGGTATTAAGGACCTAGGACCCATCAAATACATCTTAGGTACTTCTTAGGAATCGAGGTTGCTCGGTCTCCTAAAGGGATCATTTTGAGTCAACGTAAGTATGTTTTGGACATTTTGAGTGAGGTTGGTTTGTTGGGAGCTAAACTGGCCGCTACTCCCATAGTTCAGAATCATGGCTTAACAGATCAGGTTGGGGATAACATTGAGGATGAAGGTCAGTATAGAAGATTAGTGGGACGTCTTCTTTACTTAATTATTACTAGACCCGACATTAGTTATGCCATTTGTATTTTGAGTCAGTTTATGCATGATCCTAGAGCTCCACATCTCGATGCTATTATACGGGTATTACGGTATTTGAAAGGGACACCGGGACAAGGGATATTCTTGCCTTCTGACAGTGACCTTCCTTTAAGGGCTTATTGTGATGCAGATTGGGCAGGTTGTCCATCCACGAGACATTCTACGACAAGGTTCATCACCTTTCTAGGTGATACACCAATTTCTTGGCATTCCAAGAAACAAAGTGTGGTCTTGCATTCTTTAACTGAGGCTGAATATCAGTCTATGGCAACCACGACTACTGAACTTGTGTGGTTGCGTTGCCTATTAACTGATTTTTTGGTTCCTATTGATTATGTTTCTGTTCTATTTTGTGATAATCAGGCTGCTCTTCACACAGCGTCAAATATAGTTTTTCATGAAAGAACGAAGCACATTGAAATCAACTATCACTTTATTTGAGACAAGCTTTTATCCAAGGAAATTATAACCTCCTTTGTTCGTTCCTCAGGATAGGTGGCAGATATCTTCACCAAAGGACTTGGTTCTAAAGAATTTACCGCTCTCCTTCGCAAGTTGGGCATTACAAATTTACATGCTCCAGGTTGAGGGGGAGTGTTGAGTATAGTCTTTTGTATATCCTTGTATTTTCATGTATTTTTCTTGTATAGGTAGTAATACTTTGTATTTAGTGTAGCAATTAGTGAGGTAAGAATTAGTGCACATGCTCCTCACTGCTCTCCCTTGTAACCGGCACCTTATGGGGCTTTATGGGGGATTTTATTGCTTGTAACTCATAGAAAGGAAGAGGAAGTGTTATGTCCTTCTTCATTAGCTAGTAGCATTTTCTCTTGTATAAATTTGATTCTTGTATCCTTTGATTGATTATCCAATGGAAAAGATTTTCCAATCTTCCAATTTATATTCTTTAGTTTGTATTTTACAAATAGAAAGTTTTATTATGGTACTAACAAATATTTAAATTAATTAGTTTTACTTAAAAAAAAAAAAACAAAGTTCAAATGGTTTTTACGAAATTGGAATGCAAGACGGATTCTATTGAATGAGTAAAGAGTACGTGAATGTTACCTATTTATAGAAATAGAGACTGACTTGCCATAAAATTGTGCTATGATCTTCTTGTTAAATATCTTTCAATAGTTCGTGTTTATCTGATATGCCTTGTGAGGGAGCTATAGTTGTGGTTTGTCTTCAAATTCTCCAAACATGAGGACTTGACATGTGGAGTATGAATTGTGGAGGTACTAAAATAGTTATTTTACCTTAACTAGTTGTCTAAAAATATTATTTCACAAAGTTTATAAGTTAATAAAAAATTTAAAAAACTAATTTGAGTATTAAAATGTAACTTACCTTAGAATTTCTAAGTCTAGATCATATAATCTTCGATACGAATGATTTCTCCCCTAGTGTGGATCCCATTTTTCGGAATATCACCAATCGATACTATTATCATAATTTGTTCCACTAAGAAACAAGTAAAGATTTGGGATATATTCTTTCAAATCCCATCAAAAGCATCAATTTGACTATGAGATAATATATCCTAAAACGTTGATGATAATTTTTCCTTTGATTTTCTTGTCAGTCATTTATCTACACGAAATATTCATATTTTAAGAATATTTTAATATATAATATTTAAAATTTAAATTTTCATTGCATATGCATTAGTTTATCAAAAATAAGATATTCTAAAGTATAAAATTAAGAAGATATTAAACTAAAATGATATATAGAATAGTAATCTTATTGTTTCTAAATATAAAACCAGATTTTTATAATGGTACTAATAAATATTTAATTCAGTTTGTTTTACTTTTACTTAGTAAAAAAATATCAATCAAGTGGTTTGCATTTATCGAATATTCCTTGTACCGGAGCTATTATTGCAGTAGTACGTTATCCAATTTCCCATGTAAGAGATCTTGGATGCAAGGAGGAGGATGCATTGTAGAGGTATTTTCAAGCTTTACCCTAAAATTTTCATGTCTGCGATCATATAAGAGTACGTAAAATATTAAAAAAATAATTTTATATTGAATAGTTGACCAATAACTATTTTACAAAGTTTATAAAATGCTAAAAAAATTAAAACACCAACCTTTAGGGTAATAAAATGTAATTTACCTTAAACTTTTCATGTCTATATTATACGTAATATGCTGCTCAAAAGATTTCTCACTCACTGTGGATCATATTTTGAGGAATGTCACTTGTCACTACTATTATCATAAATTCTTTATATGTAGAAATGAGTAAAGCTCTTGGATATATTCTTATAAATCTTATGAAGAGCATCAATTGGACTATAAAGTAATATATTCTCAAAAACTTGATGAAAATTTTGCATCTGATTTTATATCACCCATTTATCCGCACGAAATATGTGTATCTTAAAAATATTTAATATATAAAATTATAATTTAAAATTTTATTACATATACAATATTTTGTCAAAAGAAAATATTGTGAAGTATAAAGTTAACAAAATATTAAAATAAAACGACATATAGAGAAAAGTTATATTATTTTTTAGATATATAAATCTCGCTTTTTATAAAACAGTAACTAATTAATATTTAAATTAGTTAGTTTTACATTGCTCACTAAAAAAAAAAAAAATCAAAGCTCAAGCGGTGTGTACTTATCTAATTAATATGCCCTCAGTCGGAGCTGTAATTCAAGTGGTTTGTCTTCCAATTTTAAGCAAGAGGATGTGTATAAAGCTCATATATCAACATCCTCCCTGAGTATTAGTTTCTCACTTTGGGGAAAGATGTCGTACTAAATACTATGCCTTGATGGACCATACAAATGCCACCTACTTGTGGGAATAAAAGTTTCAAAATAGACGTTTATAATTCTAGCCCGATATTTTAAATATTAGCCTGGTATTTTATATGCTTACCTCTTATAGCTCGATACTCACTCACCCAGACACTTGCAAGCACAAAGACTAGACATACCAAGTTTGAACACCATAATTATGTTTTCGACAAATTTGGTCAAAGAGCTTATTCATCGAATAGGAGTCCGATATGAGATGGGGTTTGTAAGGATGAGCTGAACTCAAACTCTAGCTGCACGGCCGGCTTGGTATTTCCTTCAAGATTCAAACAGACAGTTGGAGGGACCCGTTGAGTGACCCACGGGGGACCCCTCCAGTGTTCAAGTCAGTATTTATCTCACGAAATAATAGCAAAAGTAGGTAATAAATACATATAAAAGATATAAAAGACTTAGCCTGAGAAGAGTAGAAGGTTGCAGTAGTTATTGCTCCAAAGAGATGACCGTGAAGGATGAAGGAAGGTGGAGGCAAGGCTTGCCTTGAGAGGGAGAGAGAGTGGGAGTGGTAGAGGGGAAATGCTAGAGCGAGAGTTGGAGAGCATGTCCCTTAATCAAGGAGAAAGCCCTTCTTTTATAGAGCCAAAGCAGGGTCAACGGAGGGCGGTCAACACCGGCGGTCAATGCTGGTCAACGCTTACAGTCGATGCCTAGTCAACGCCTGGTCAAGGTTGGCTGTCAACGCCAGTCAATGATTGGTCAAGGCTGGTGGTCAACACCGGTGAACGCCCAGTCAACTCTGGTGGTCAAACTTGGGTATGCCTAGTCTGTGTGCTTGCAAGTGTCAGGGTACGTGAGTATCAAGCTGTAAAAGCTAAGCATATAAAATACCGGGCTAATATTTTAAAATATCGGGCTAGCTTTATAAACATAAGCCAGTATACAACTACAACAGTTTAATCGAAAAATGTCTAAGATGAGCGAATTTGTCTCTTAAGTATGCTTATATTGAGACTCTTGCTTGGTTACACTCAGCAACAATACATAATAGAACAGATGGGCTTTTGGGATGGTATTACTTGGTGTTGGAACCAAGGATGGCGTTGCGATTTATTTGATTGGAAGTCGAGTTGCGTGTACAATTAACCTATGACCTGAAGGAATGAAACTTCTCTCTCCCGTATTCATGTTGATGTTTTGACTTTGAATCATGATCCCAAAGATGTTTTTTCAATCAACTCCTTTTATATGGTTGTGATTATAACCTCTAGTGTGGTTAGGTCTTCCTAAGAGACTAAACACACAAGCCATATTAGTGAGAACTAGGATTTTTGACTCTTACCAACCTACATTGCTCATTTTATGGTGAGAGAAATGAATGCTGCAGACATCTCTCTTAATTGCAGAACTATATGGCATTTTTTTGCCATTTTGGAATAGTGGGGAATCACCCTCATCTTTCCAAACAATCTCGAGGACCATTTCCACCAATAGCAATTCCCCTAAATTAAGGGATCAATCAATAAAGCTTGGCTAATGTCATATTTTGTAGTTATAAACTCTATTTGAGAATCAAGGAACGCACTTAGTTTCAAAACCTAGTCTCCTGATTAGGCCCACATTCTTGACACCGCAGAACCTAGGGTAATACTATGGTTTCGCATGCTAGTTGGAGGCTCAAACAGCTCCCTTTCACCGTTGCTTCGATGACCCACGTAGATTGATATCCACGACCAATCACAAATTTGCGTTTACTAGCTCTAGGACTTCCAATGCTCATTCTCAGGCAAGGTAGCCACAACTACCATCTCCCCAAAATGGATCCAGAAACAGAATCCTCAATTTTAGGCTGCATGGTGCTAGGTATTCTTTAGCACAATCTAGTGAAACTTCGTTGAAATCTAATGAATTTTTGCCAAAAGATGTCGCTGTAGCATATATTTTTGACAATATATAGATGCAACATAGTGTTCTCAGCAAAAATTTGCTTGAATACAGGAAATGTTGCAAGATTCAAGTGGAAGATATCTGTTTATTGCCGATACTGTTGGGATGGATTTCAAAACTTTTCCCTAATTTGATAAATTTAACGCATCAGAAGGGTTTAAAATTCTTAATTTTAAACCTAAGGTTGATTTAAAATTTTAGATTTTAAATCGATAGATTTAATCTCCTAATTTAAATCTACGGGTCTCTACTCTAACGCATTCATAATAATTACATGAACTATAACTAGCATACTAAGAAAAACGTAAATAAATAGAAAAGCGTCAACTAAAACAGAAAGAAAGAAAAATACATGAAATTGCTCTAAATAAAGAATACTAGAGTGATAATAAATTACTCCTAGAAGCCTAAGAAAACCAAGGGAACACCAAGACCCAATCGCTTTCTATGCAATGACTTCAAACTGCCTGGAGAGTGGGCACCGAAAAATATTAAAATTCAGGAAAAAAAAATTTGAAAATTTTTTTCTGTCCCACTAAGTCTCCAGAAGTCAGCAACCCTTAATTTAAATGTAATGCAAAACCTTGAAATAGGTATCTATATTTATGACAGACTACCGAAGAGAAAAGTTGCAATTTTGTCGATGTGGTACATAATAAAGCCAAAACCTTGTATTTATAATGCAAAACGTCGTCATTCAAGTAAAATACATGCTGCATATTTTTTTAAAATTTTTAAATGGGTTACACATGTCGCGTTTGGGTTGATCTGTACAATCCCGTGTTACCAAAGCAGGCCACGTGGCATGCATTCGTTGGTCCATGCCCAAAAGGCATGGATCGCCAAACAATATATTAATCCCAGTGTGCGACACTGGTTGGTCCAATCCGCGCTACACGGATTGAGACCTGTGCAAGATTTTTCCGTTTTTTGCTTTGTTTTTCACATGTAAAAAATTCTTCCTATTAATTTTAATTTCCAAAATTATGCAATTTTATAATTTTTAATTTTTATTAATATCATGAATAATATTTGGCAAAATTAAATCTACTCATCACATGATTTCTTTAATATTTTTTAATGGCAATAAATACAGAGGCTTGCACATGGATCTCAGAGGCAATTTAAATCTAACTGCAAAAGGGTTAAATTAATTACCATCTTATGATAAAATTTAATTGCCATTTTATTAGACTTAATTCCACTAAATGAATCTCACTGCACTCTAGACTTAATTAGTTATTCGATATTTTTCAAATAGACTATATTGATGACAGCAACTACTCTACTAGATGTCTATGACAAAGAATAAATATAACTACTACTATTATACTTCTTACAGCTTTTCCATTAGTTACTGACTCGCCCTTCACTGAGTAATTCACTCATACTTAAACATATTCATAATATAAATTCCAAATGTCAAACACTTGGAATACCTTGGCCAAAAATTTTGAAATATTCAAATACGTACAAATCAACTAAGGGGACATTTGTATCTTATAAGAGATTGAGGGAATTCAGTCATTTGTCTAGACCATGCTTATAGTACACCAAAGTAACTAACATTCCATGCACAAGTCCAGAATACTCAGGATTTAGAGTCGGCACTCAAACGGTAAAATATGAATCACTCATCTCCAATAGTAGTCTAGAAAAAAGTAACCCACATGGTCCAATTCAGAGTGCCAATATTATTAACATAACACTTTTGGATCATTATCCACGTGACCAAAATCAGTCATCTAAAATGTCACGTTATGGTCTTAGTATACAAGTGGTCTAAACATGTCTTTGACTATGAGTTTTTCAAATAACAATCCATACCATTTGTTTCAAGTCTGTCTGTGGGTTAATCTCATAAACCACTTATAACAAACATGTAAAGTGTAGTCTAAGGACTGCATCCATCTCATGGATGTTATTAAAAAGAGAATCACATGCTGTATAAATGCTCGCTTACACAAATTTAACAAAGAAACAATTGGAACTTCAATTTTATTCATTAATTAAATAACATTTACAGGACAAAATTAGATTTTTAAGACACTATTCCTAACAACCTCCCACTTGTCCTAAATCCAATTTATTTCAAACCTTATATCCATCCCTTCTATGTATGATCAAAAAGGGTTCACTAAGTCAATTAATCTATCTGAATCAACATGCCCTCTTTTGCAACTTCTGAAGCTGCAACTATTAGGAAGAATATCATGAAATCCATATTTATTCAGGATATATTATTTTAATTAATAAATAAGATTGAAGTCCCAGTCATTTCTTAGTTAAATTTGTGTAAGCGAGCATTGATACTGCATGTGATTTTCTTTTTGAAAACATCCATGAGATGGGTGTAGTCCTCAAACTACAGCTTACATGTTTGTTCTAAGTGGCTTATGAGACTAAGCCACAAATAGACTTGGAACAAATGGTATGGATTGTTGTTTGAAAGACTCGTAGTCGAAGACAAGTTTGGACCACTTGTATGTTAACACTATAACGTGGCACTTTCGATGACTTGTCTTGGTCATGTGGATGGAGATCCAAAAGTGTCAGGTTAGTGTGTTTAATAAGATTGACACACTGAATTGGACCATGTGGGTTACTTATTTCTAAACTATTGATGGAGATAAGTGATTCATGTTTTATTGTTTGAACGACGATTCTAAATCCGGAGGATATTCTGGACTTGTGGATGGAGCGTTTGTTCCTTTGGCGTACTACAAGTAAGGTCTAAATTAATGACTGAAATCCCACGTACACTGGGTAGCGGCGTGAAGTGTGACAAGGATCAGGTATTCAATAGGGAATCTACAGTCTCTTATGCGGTACAGGTGTCCCCTTAGTTGAATCGCAAATATTTGAATAGTTCGAAAACTTTGGCCAAAGTATTCCAAGTGTTTGACATTTGAAATTTATATTGTGATTATATTCAGGTATAAATGAATTATTCAGTGAAGGGCGAGACAGTAACTAATGGAGAAGCTGTGAGAAGGATAATTATAGTAGTTATTTTTATCATTTGTCATGGACATCTAGTGGAGGTGTTGTTGTCATCAATACAGTCTATTAGAGAGATATTGAGTAAATAATTTAAGTCTGGAGTGCAGTGCAATTTATTTAGTGGAATTAAGTCATATTAAATGGTAATTAAATTAAGTCATGAGATGATTAATTTAATCCATTTGGAGCTAGATTTAAATTATCCCTGAGGTCCCTGTGCAAGCCTCTGTATTTTATTGCCATTGAAAAAATATCAAAGAATTCATGAAATGAATTATTTATCCATAAGATGGGTAAAGTTAATTTTGCCAAACATTATTCGTGAGATGTATAAAATCAAAAATTATAAAGTAAAATAATTTTAAAAATTAAAATTCATAAGATGAATTTTAACATATGTTAAACAAAGCAAAAAAAAATAAAAATAAAAATAAAAAAAAATTCAAAATTGCGTATAAAACAGTGGCGATCCGCGTACTTCGCTGGCAGCCAATCAGCGGCCTAAGGGTGTGATCTCTGCCTTCGGGCACAGACCAATAGCATGCCGACACGTGGCACGCGGTTTGAATTAAATAAACGCGCGATTTGAGCTGGGTTCTAAGAGACGCGTTTTGCTTATGTGTTGCTTTGAGGGGATGCGTTTTGTTTTAAATTGGGCAATCCTACATCGAATAAAATCGGATTTTCACCGCGGTATACTCCTATAAATAGAGGTGCTTATTCCGAGGTTTGGTATTCAATTTTGAAACAAGTCTTAGGGTTTCTGGAAATAGTTTCAGAGACCTAATTGGAGAGAAAAATTTTCGTTGAAAATTTTCTTTCCTCAATTTAATATTTTTCAAAGCCCACTCTCCGCGCAGTTTGAGGTCATTGTGTAGAAGATCGTGGGGTCTCGATTTTCTTGGTATTCTTTATAATTGGAGCAATTTCAGGTATGTTCTTCTTTCTTTCTTCTTTTAGTTTTCGCTTTTCTATTTAATTATAGTATTCATTGTTATTCCTATTTAAGTTTATATATTATTATGAATGTATTAGAGTAAAAGGCGTACAGATCTAAATTTAGAATTTAGATTTGTTAATTTAAATTATAAATTTAAGTCAGTAGATTTAAAATTAAGAATTTTAAATTGACCCTAGGTTTAGAGTTATGAATTCTAGACATGTTCCGCTGCGTAAACTTTAGTGAGAGTTTTTGAAATTCAGCCAAACAACCGGTATTAGGGCAAAAGGTTTATAGAGATGAACCTATTCTTGGGAATTCTCGTACGTGAGGTGTCACGAAGCGTGACTCCCCGACCGGGAGTTTAGGTAGAGAGAAGAGTCTCCTACTCTAAATGTTCTAATAGGTGCCTATTGTTGTGACCATAGTTGAGAACTGTGAGCCCAATAGTCGGCATCAGAGTTTATTTTTGCAACAAAATTGATATCGTTTCCCAACAAATTGGTATCAGAGCCAGCCTCTGACTACAATCATACTATATATGACTAGGTATAATAAGATCGAAATAAATAAATTGGAGATTTAACAAAATAGAGATTTTAATAAGAAGGAAAGTTAGTTTAATTTGACATTTCGATTTAAATTATTTATATCAATACAGAATTAACAGTTAATTCAGATGATTGTTTGAATTAGTAATTTAAATTGTTTAAATCTTTAAAGTAGTTAATCGTTAATTAGAATATCTTAAAGTATCGATTTGAATTGTTTAAATCGTTAGAAGATTTAATGGTTAACTAGGTTATTTATAGTAATGTTTTAAATTTTTAAATCGTTAATGAGTTAATCGTTAATTCGAAACAACCCATTAATTTACGATTATGTTGTTCGTACAGTGAATTGTACGTTCTCAATCATGATTTACGAAATCGGACAAAATTGGTCTAATAAGATTAGATTCAAATATTTTTAACAATAATGGATAAAATTGGTCAAATGAGATTAGATTCGATTAATTTTTCCAAAATAGGATAAAGTTAATCTAATGAGATTCGATTCAATTATTTTTATGAAATCGGATAAAATTGATCTAATGAGATTAGAATTAATTTATTTTAAAATTAAATATTTTAATTTTAAATTTTAATTATGATAAAAAATTTTCAGCAGACGCTAACATCATGTTGACATCAGCGCTTGTTGCTGGCATCAGCATTGGACGTCTAATGTCAGCACTGACGTCAGCAATTAAAAAAAATTAAAAAAATTTATTTTATTTTTGGGACGTGTAGACGTCAGTGCTGATTTACATAATTATAAATTAATTATTTTATTAATTAATTTATTTTAGAATGAGATTCTAAATTTAGGTTATGTGATAATCTAAACTATGAATCAGTGCTGTTTTAAAATAAAAGTTGTTTTAAATTATTTTAGAATAAGATTCTAAAATAGACTATATGATAGTCTAAGTTGACTTTATTTTTAAAATAAAAGTTAAATTTCATTAATTAAATTTTAGAATAAGATTCTAAAGTAGACTATTGGATAGTCTAAGCTTGTTTAATTTTAGAATGAGATTCTAAAAATAGACTATCAGATAGTCGAAGCACAAAATCGCTACTAATTTTGAATAAAATTATTTTTCAATTTAATTTTGGAATTAGATTTTTGAAAAATAGATTATTTGATAATCTAAATTAGATATTGGTATTGTTTAATTAAAATTAATTAATTAATTTTATTGATTTGTTTTAGAATAAGATTCTAATGCAAGAATATGAGATAATCTATATTGTAAAATGATAGTATTTTTAAATTAATTAATTATGGTTAATTTTAGAATGAAATTCTAAAGGGTATTATGCGATAATCCAGGTTGTAAATGCAAGTTAGTTAAAAACCATTGGTTATAAAAAATCAAGTGGGAGCGGGGTTTCAATTGTTGTAACCTCACGGTCTCCATTACCCATCTAGCAGCATAGTAGATCGATAGACCTCCCTACGCAGTATGTCAGTTTGCAGATTACAGGGTTAGACTTCTTTTAGGATAAACCAAAGTGCAAAGAAGTGATGCGACCACACTACCGTGGAGTATTTCATGTATTTGTATAAACGTTTAGGTAATGGTTTACACTTGACTCGCATGGTGCATTAGCCCCCCCAGGAGCTTTGTTGTGTCATGTTAGAGACTCAGGTAAAGTGGTGAGTTAATCATGTTTAGTAAGCGTTACAAGAAAACAGGTTAATTGAGATAGTTCTCACCTAAACTAGCTTCGTCCGCTCCGCTGTCGAAGAGTAAGGAGTGGTATGTTTGGGTCATTGTTGTATGCATGGTAGTACAGTTTGGTAGATATCTGACTTATTTTGTATGCCAAATTGAAAGAATATATATCACTGTATTATACATGACTCATTTAAGGTAGTTACATGATTGTTTGCATTTTCAGTGTTTTTGAAATGGCTGCGACTGGTGCACTTCACTCAATTCTGAAAGATAATGCCTTAACTGGACCGAATTACTTCACCTAAAAAATAAACCTGGACATAGTATTAATACATGAGGGTCATAAGTTTGTTCTCACTGAAGCTCGACCTGCGGTGCCCACTAATAATTCTGCAGCTACTGTTAAAGAGCGTTATGAACGCTGGAATAAGGCTAATGAGTTAGCCAGATGCTACATTTTGGCCTCTGTGACGAATGTACTCAAGCATCAGATGCTTGAGATGGAAACAATAGCTGAGATGATCAAACATTTAAAGGAAATGTTTGGTGGTCAAGATAGGGTAGCTAGGAAAGAGCTGATGAGGAAGCCCTTGAACATGAGGATGTCAGAAGGGTTCCCAGTTTAGGAGCACGTCATGAAATGATGGCGTGCTTATCTGAGTTAGAGATTCTAGGTGCTAAGATTGATAGTCAGTCTTAGCCAGACATCATCCTCGGCTCTCTGTTCGACTCTTTCACTCAATTCAGGCTGAACTACACAATGAATAATAAGGATTATTCATTACCTAGACTGATGAAAGAGCTACAGGTAGCAGAGGGTGTTATGCGAGCCAAGGGGAGTGTCCACTTGACTCAGGTATCGAGGGCTAGTGGGAGCAAGCAGAATAAGGGACCGACTAGAAAGGAAGGCAAAGGCAAGGTTGTTAGTGTAGCGACTAATCCTAACAAAAGACTAGCAAAAGGAAAGTGTTACTTTTGTAGAAAGATAGGCCACTGGAAGAGAAACTGCGTAAAGTACATGGCTACTCTTCTTGCAAAGACTGCTAAGCCATCTGGTGAAGGTATATTGATATCTCATTGATTTGAGTATTGTGTAGTTGTGAGTTCACCAAATTCTTGGTGTGTGGACTCAGGTTTAACTGACCAAGTCTGTAATATGTTATAGGGGCTCAGGCCAACTAGGAGGCTGCATGATGGGAGCTATACCTGACAGCTGAAGGCGGGTACAAGAGTAGCAGTCTTAGTAGTAGGAAGCGGTGGGTTAGATTTTAGTGTTAGAATTTTGTTTTTGGTTATTAAAAATTCTTATTGATTTGTACCTACGTTGGATAGGAATTTAATTTATGTGGTTTGAAGAATAATTGTTATTTAGTTTGAATATTGTTGTGAACCTTTATTACAAGAAATAAAATGTTTATTTACTAAGGAACATGTGTTTATGATTTATTCATGCAGTTCTCCTTATATACGTGAACAATGCGAAATACTTAGAGAAGAATTTTGCAAGTAAACTACAAAAGAAAACATAAAATAGCATTGAAAGGAAAATGATAATAATTCTAAATAGCTAGACACAACTTAAGACATAGTGGATGCATTAGATGCACCTATTAATAGGAACGAGAATGTTCCAGGTACACGAGAGCTTAAGTGTGGTGGGAGGATTGTCAGGACACCTGACAGATTCATAAGGGGAGCCTTAATGGTTGACTGCGGTACTGAATCTGATCCTTTTAGCCACAATAAAGCAATTAAGTCTCATAGTTTTGAGAAATTGGTTGAACAAACCATGCGTGTGCAAATGACATTAAGAAAAAATAGTGACTCTCTTGGTATTATATGTCAACAATATACTACTCATTAGGAATGATGTGGGGGTGTCATTAACTGTAAAGACTTGGTTGTCATGATAGCTCAATATGAAAGACATAGGAGAAGCCAGCTCTACTCCTAAGATTAAGCTTCTGCGAGGTCGTAAGAGTAGGATGTTGGATCTCTCTCCAACCACTTATATTGACAAGACGTTTTTAAGGTATAGCATGGAGTCCCTTTCTCTCTTTTGAGCAGTGCTCTAGGACACCTCAAGAGGAGGAGCAATTGTGGAATATTCCATATGCTTTGGCAGTGGGAGCCTCAGGTATGCCATGTTGTGCACGAGGCTTGATGTCTGCTATACTATGGTATAGTATGCAGGTGTTAGTTTAATCTGGGTCCAATGAACTAGGTGGTAGTGAAGTGTTTTCTCTCGTTCTTGAGAAGAACTAGAGATCCTATGCTGATCTTTCAAAGTGACGAGCTGGTTCCAGTTGGATATATTGTTTTAAGACTTCCAGTCAGATTGAAATGATAAACGTTTGACGTCTAAGTATGTCTTTACACTTGGAGTGGGAGCCATTAGTGAGAGGAATGCCAAGCAGTATTATACTGCTAACTTCAACATAGAGTAATTGAGCTCACTAAGGGTTAGGCTCAGTAGATCTTTGGTTCAAACTTAAAAGGGGTGAGTATGGACTTTGTCATAAATTGGATTTAGGGCAAGTGGGAGATTATTAGGAATAATGTCCTGAAATTCAGATTTATTCTGGATATATTATTTAAATTAATAAACAAGATTGAAGTCCCAGCCGTTTCCTAGTTAAATTTGTGTAAGCAAGCATTTATACTGCGTGTGATTTTCTTTTTGAAAACATCCATGCGATGGGTGTAGTCCTCAGACTAGAATTTACATGTTTGTTCTAAGTGGTTTATGAGACTAAGCCACAGATAGACTTGGAGCAAATGGTATGGATTGTTATTTGAAAGACTCGTAGTCGAAGACAAGTTTGGACCACTTGTATGTTAAGACTATAACGTGACACTTTAGATGACTTGTCTTGGTCATGTGAATGGAGATCCAAAAGTGTTAGGTTAGTGTCTTTAATAAGATTGACACACTGAGTTGGATCATGTGGGTTACTTATTTCTAGACTACTATCGGAGATAAGTGATTCACGTTGTACTGTTAGAACGAGGACTCTAAATCCTGACAGTATTTTGGACTTGTGCATGGAGCCTTAGTTACTTTGGTGTACTACAAGTAAGGTCTAAAAGAATGACTGAAATCTCACGTACACTGGGTAGCGCCGTGAAGTGTGACAAGGATCAGGTATTCAATAGGGAATCTACAGTCTCTTATATGATACAGGTGTCCCCTTAGTTGATTCGCAAATATTTGAATAGTTCAAAAACTTTGGCCAAAGTATTCCAAGTGTTTGACATTTGGAATTTGTACTGTGAATATGTTCAAGTATAAATGAATTATTCAGTGAAGGGCGAGACGGTAACTAATGGAGAAGCTGTGAGAAGGATAATGGTAGTAGTTATATTTATCATTTATCATGGACATCTAGTGGAGGGGTTGTTGTCATCAATACAGTCTAATAGAGAGATATTGAATAAATAATTTAAGTCTGGAGTGTAGTGCAATTTATTTAATGGAATTAAGTCACGTTAAATGGTAATTAAATTAATCCATGAGATGATCAATTTAATCCATTTGGAGCTAGATTTAAATTGTCCCTGAGGTCCCTGTGCAAGCCTCTATATTTTATTACCATTGGAAAAATATCAAAGAATTCATGAGATGAATTATTTATCCATAAGGTGGGTAAAGTTAATTTTGCCAAACATTATTCGTGAGATGAATAAAATCAAAAATTATGAAGTAAAATAATTTTGAAAATTAAAATTCATAAGATGAATTTTTACATGTGTGAAACAAAGCAAAAAAAAAAAAAAAAAAACTCAAAATCGCCTATAAAACAGTGGCGATCCGCGTACTTCGCTTGCAATCAATCGGCACGTGACACGTGTCGCGCGCTGGGGCTGCCTAAGGGTGTGATCCGTGCCTTCGGGCACAGACCAATAGCATGCCGACACGTGGCACGCGTTTTGAATTAAATAAACGCACAATTTGAGCTAGGTTCTAAAAGACGGGTTTTGCTTATTTGTTGCTATGAGGTGATGCGTTTTGTTTTAAACTCGGCAATCCTACATCGAATAAAATGGGATTTTCACTCCGGCATACTCCTATAAATAGAGGTGTTTATTCCGAGGTTTGGTATTCAATTTTGAAACTAGTCTTACAGTTTCTAGAAATAGTTTCAAAGACCTAATTGGAGAGAAAAATTTTCGTTGAAATTTTTCTTTCCTCAATTTAATATTTTTCAAAGCCCACCCTCCGGGCAGTTTGAGGTCATTGCGTAGAAGATCGTGGGGTCTCGATTCTTGGTATTTTTTATAATTGGAGCAATTCCAGGTATGTTCTTCTTTCCTTCTTCTTTTAGTTTTCGCTTTTTTATTTATTTATAGTATTCGTTGTTATACCTATTTAAGTTTATGTATTATTATGAATGTATTAGAGTGAATGGCCTATAGATCTAAATTTTTAAGAATTTAGCTCTGTTAATTTAAATTATGAATTTAAGTCAGTAGATTTAAAATTAAGAGTTTTAAATTGACCATAAGTTTAGAGTTATGAATTCAAAACCTGTTCCACTGCGTAAACTTTAGGGAGAATTTTTGAAATTCATCCCAACAACCGGTATTAGGGTAAAGGGTTTATCGGGATAAACCTATTCTTGGGAACTCTCGCACTTGAGGTGTCACGAAGCGTGACTTTCCGACCGAGAGCTTAGGTAGAGAGAAGAGTCTCCTACTCTAAATGCTCTATTAGGTGCCTATTGTTGTGACCATAATTGAGAACTATGAACCCAATAGTCTAGATCAGAGTTTATTTTTCCAATAAAATTCATGTCTTTTCCCAACAACAATGTATTCAACCTTTGTAGTGAAGTTAGCAATATAATACTGCTTGATATTCCTCCCACTAATGGCTCCTACTCCAAGGGTAAAGACATGCCCAGACGTTGAATGTCTGGCATCTCCATCGGACTAGAAATCAGAATCGGTATAGCCAACGAGAACCAGCTCGTCACTTTAAAAGATCAACATATAATCGAACTGACTTGACAACCAAATCTTTATAGCTGATAAAACCCCTACATCATTTCCAATGAGTAGTATATCGCCGACATACAGAACTAAGACAGTCACTACTTTATCTTGATGTCGTGTGTACATGCATGGCTCAACCAATTGCTCAAAATCATAAGTCTTAATCCCTTCATTGAAGCTAATATTTCATGAGCCTGATGCTTGCTTCAGTCCATGTATGGACTTCTTCAGTTGCATACCTTATGCTCCTAATTTTTGCCAATAAAACTGTCTGGTTGCATTGTATAGATGTCTTCTTCAAGACGACCATTCAAAAGGACCGTTTTGACTTTCAGTTGCTAGATCTCATAATGAGCTGCAATGGGTATGAGTATCCTTATGAACTTTTCTTAAAGGCCTTTGCCTTCCTATCCACTCTTCTTTTCCTCTTGTAGACCCATTCACAACTAATAGGTTTAATGCCAACAGGCGCCTCTATAAGTTCCTAGACCTAATTAGAATACATAGATCCCAACTCAGATTTCAATACTAAGATTCAGTGGTCAGCATCCTTGTCTTTAATTGCCTCATTGTTGCTGAGAGGATCAGATTTAATATCACAGTCAACATTTAAGGATCCCGCCACGAACCTGTCAGGTGCCCTGATAATCCTCCCCCTAAACCTAGGCTCTCATGTACCTAGAATAATCTTGACCTAATCTGTAGGTGCATCTAATGCATCCACTATGTCCCGAGTTGTGTCTAGTCGTTTAGAATTAGTGTCATTTTCTTTTATCTTCTCTAACACTACTCTAATTTTTCTTTCGCAATCTACTACAAAAATCCTCCTTAAACATTCATATTTGCATTTACAAAATAACTTTGATCAAAAGAACTGTAGAAAAAACCACCATTGTTCCTTGGGATTACCCCAAAAAGAGATTGGTAAAGTAACATGACTCATCATGGACCTCATCATTTCTAACAATGTCACATTCCTTCTTTGCAATACCATTCTGCTGCGATGCACCCGGAGCAGAAAACTGAGATCTTATCCCATTTGCAGTCAGGAAATTTGGAAACTCATCCGAATGGTAATCTCCACCTCGATCTGATTGAAGCGACTTAACTTGTTCACCTAACTGCTTTTCAATTTCAGCTTTGTACTCTTTACACTTTTCAAAAGAGTCCGACTTGTGTCTGATTAGGTAAACATATCAATACCGTTGAGTAATCATCAGTAAATGTGATGAAATACTGATACCCACCTCTTCCTTTAACATATATTGGTCGATATACATCTATGTGAACCAACTCTATTGTATTTACTCTTAAAGAAAGACTTAGTCATCTTACCTTCCATGGAGGATTCACAGACTGGTAATGACTTCAAGTCGAAAGGTTTTACTAGTCCATTATTTACCAGTCTTTGGATTCTGTTCGAATTAATATGACCTAATTGCTGGTGCCATGTGTAGGCAATATCCCTTTCAGGTTTTTTTTCTCTTAGGAGATTGAACAAGTGAGCTTGCTTTAGATTCATTGAAACAACTATCAGAGTTTTTATCAGGAAATAACATGAATAGACCATCCATGCTTGTACCTTTGCAAATAAATAATTTATTTCCCATAACAAATAGTTCAGAACTGAAATTCAATGAATAACCATTATCCACCAAATGAGACACAGAAATCAAAATTCTGTGCAATGTAGGTACAAATAAACAGTCCTTCAAAAACAAGACTCTACCAATACCTAAGCCCAACTTATTTTTTCAAGCAAAGTAATTGGGTCCAGTGAGTGCATTATGCATTAAAAATCAAGTGAAGTTCACCAATTGTATCCATTTTAAAACACTATAATTGCAAACATTTATGTAACTATCTCACAAGAGTCATGTATAATGTAGTGATATCTATTCTTTTATTTTAGCATACAAAATAAGTCAAATATCCAATAAAATGTACTATCATGCATGAATGATGACACAAACACACTACTCCATACTCCCCGAAAGCAGGGTCGCACGAAGCTAGTTTGTTTGAGAACTATTCTCAATAAACATGTTTTCTTGTAACTCTTAATAAACATGATTAACTCACTAGTTTACCTTACTCGTTGACATAACACAACCTAAACCTCCATACAAATACACATAATACTCCATGGCAGTGTGGTCACATCGCTTCTTTGCACTTTGGTTTATTCTAATTGAACTCTAACTCTGTAATCTGCAAACCGACATCCTCAGTGGGAAGGTCTATCGATCAACTATACTGCTAGACAAGTAATGGAGACCGTAAGGTTCAACAATCGAACCTCGCTCCCACTTATTTTTTATAAACTAGTGGTTTTTAATTAACTTACATTTATGACTTGAATTATCTTATACCCTTTAGAATCTCATTATAAAATTTAAATTAACTAATATAATTAATTAATTAATTTTTTAATTTAAAACACTACCATCTTACAATGTAGATTATCTTATAATCTACCTTAGAATCTCATTCTAAAATTTAAATTAACTAATTAAAAAAATTTCTTTTAAAACACTACCGTTTTACTAATTAGTGTATCTCATAATCTTTTTTAGATGTCATTCTAAAACTAACTAATTAATTATTTTTATTTAAAATAGTATCATCTTACTGTTTAGATTATCTCATAATCTATTTTCGAATCTCATTCCAAAATTTGAATTATCTAATAAAAATTAATTTTTATTTAAAATAGTACCAACTTGCATCTTAGATTATCTCATAATCTATTTTAGAATCTCATTCTAAAAAATTAAATTAATTAATAAATATTAATTTTATTTAAAACAGTGCCAACTTATAGCTTAGATTATCTCATAATTTATTTTAGAATTTGATTCTAAAAAACTGAATTAATTAACAAAAAATTAGTTATTAACTATTATTTAAACTGGTATTGAGGTCTACACATATCCAAAATAATTATTTTAAATAAAATTTTTAATTGCTAATGTCAGCGCTGACGTCGGTGTTGACTTGCTGACGTTAGCAGCTTTGACCGCTGATGTCAGCGTCAGATTTTCCTTTTTTTAAATTAAAGCAAGAAATATAAAAAATAATTGAATCTAATCTCATTAGATCAATTTTATCTAATTTCGTAAGACATAATTGAATCTAATCTCATTAGATAAATTTTATCCGATTTCATAAAAATAAATGAATCTAATCTGATTAGATCAATTTTATCCGATTTCATAAAAAATAATTGAATCTACTCTCATTGTACGAATAATATGAATACAAATTAAAGAATTGACATATCAGAATTAACTATTAGTTCATTAATGATTTAAATAATTTAAATCGTTACCTTAACCAATCTTTCCTTCTTAATAAAATCTCTCTTTTATTAAATCGCAAGTCTATTTATTTCGATCTTATTTTACCTTTTCATGTATTATGAATGTAATCAAAAGCTGGTTCTGATACCAATTGTTGGGACGGATTTCAAAAATTTTACCTACTTTGATAAATTTAACGCAGCGAAAGGGATTTAAATTCTTAATTGTAAACCTTAGGTTGATTTTAAATTCTTAATTTAAATCCACATATTTAAATTTCTGATTTTAATCTGTAGGCCTCCACTCTAATATAATAATAACAATTACATGAAGTATAACTAGCATAAAAAGAAAAACGTAAATAAATAGAAAAGCGAAAACTCAAAGAGAAGGAAAGAAAAATGCCTAAAATTGCTCCAAATAAAGAATACCAGAAAGATAATAAATTACTCCAAAAATCCCGAGAAAACAAAGGGAACACCGAGACCCAGCTGCCTTCTACACAATGACCTCGTACTGCCTGGAGAGTGGGCTCCGAAAAATATTAAAATAAAGGAAAGAAAAATTTTTGAAGAAAATTTTATCTCTTACTAGGTTTCCGAAAGTCAATAATTTTAGAAACCTTTAATTTAGAACTGATGCCAAACCTTAAAATAGCTACCTATATATATATAGTAGGCCATCGGAGCGAAAAGTTGCAATTTTGTCGATGTGGTACAAAATAAAGCAAAAACCATGTATATATAATGCAAAATGTCGTCGTTCAAGTAAAATACATGTTGCGTAATTTGTTTTTTTTTAATTTTCAAACAGGTGAAACGTGCCACGTTTGGATTGGTCCGCGCCTAATGGCATGGATCAACCCCCTTCTCGTGTTACCAGAGCTGCCACATGGCACGCTCTGGTTGGGCCGTGCACAAAGGCACGGATTGCAACATGTACGATTTTTTTTTTTGCTTTGTTTTTCGCATGTAAAAATTCATCCTATGAATTTTAATTTCCAGAAATTGTTTTATTTTATAATTTTTAATTTTTATTCATAATAAATAATATTTGGCAAAATTAAGTTTACTTATCTCATGAATAAATAATTTATCTCTTGAATTTTTTAATACTTTTTTTATGGCAATAAATACGATGCTTGCACAGAAGACATAGGGGCAATTTAAATTTATCTCCACATGGGTTAAATTAATTGCCATCTCATGATAAAATTTAGTTACTGTTTAGCGAGACTTAATTCCACTAAATAAATGTCATTGCATTCTAGACTTAAATTATTTATTCGATATTTTCCAAATGGACTGTATTGATAACAACGCCCCTTCCGCTAGACGTCCATGACAAAGAAGACATATGACTACTTCTATTATCCTTCTCACAGCTTCTCCATTAGTTATCAACTTGCCTTACATTGAATAATTTATTCATATTGGACCATATTCATGGTATAAATTCCAAATGTCAAACACTCGGAATACTTTGGCCAAAGATTCCGAGCTATTCAAATACTTACGAATCAACTAAGGGAACATCTGTATCTTATAAGAGATTGTGGATTCTTTATTGGATACCTGATCTTTGTCACACTTTATGCCACTACCTAGTATACGTGGGAATTCAGTCATTTGTTTAGACCCTGCATATAGTACACCAAAGTAACTAAAGCTTCATGCACATGTTCAGTATACCCTCAGGATTTAGATTCATCGCTCAAACAGTACAACAATAATCACTCATCTCCGATAGTAGTCTAGAAACAAGTAACTCACATTGTCTAGCTCGGTGTATCATTCTTATGAAATACACTGACATAACCCTTTTAGATCACTATCCGCATGACCATGACAAGTCATCTAAACTGTCACGTTATAGTCTTAGCATACAAGTGGTCCAAACTTCACTCTGACTATCAGTTTTTCAAACAACAATCCATACCATTTGTTCAAGTCTGTCTGTGGGTTAATCTCATAAACTAATTAGAATAAACATATAAATTGTAGTCTGAGGACTAAACCTATCTCATGGATGTTACCAAAAAGAAAATGACATGTAGTATAAATGCTCTCTTACACAAATTTAACAAGAAAATGACCGAAATTTTAATTTTATTCATTAATAAAATAACATTTACAAGACAAATTTGGATTTTTAGGACACCATTCCTAATAGAAACTACATGTTATGTATATATTTTGAAGAAAGTATAACAAATTATGGAATAGTGCCTACTATCAAAGACATTTTCTAGTTAACATTTTCGGATTAAAATTCACTACAAATCAACTAAAGCTACCTAAATGATAAAATTATTGAATATTTAGGGTACATTATTCATATGTTGTGAAAAGTTAAGGTACATAGGTTATAAAGAAAAAACTCAGCATGCCTAAGCAATAAATTCTCAAAAAATAATTAGGATTACACGTATCGATGAGCAAAGTCTTTTTTTTTTTTTTTGATAAGGTCAGTGTATATATCAAAAAAGCGTACCGATGTACGTCCATACATGAGTACGAGGGGCATACCCCAAGCTGGCCGAAGCCTACAAGCAATCCGAAAGAAAAGCAACAAGCGAAAGCAACAAAGAGTTAATACAAAGAAACGTCAAAGGAAATTCCTAAGTACAAACTCTAAGCAAAGGAAAAACAAAGCGAATAAACGCCAACAGGAATCAGGATTTCATCTTGGACTTCTTGTTCTTCGCTGCAAGCTGCGTATGCTTCCTAAGCTTCAAACAACTAGTCTGAGGCGAAACCGCTGAGTTCACATCGTGCAAAACAGAAGTCCCAATGTCCATAGAAACAGTCACCTGAACTAACGGGGATAGGGATGGTACATGTGGTCCATTATTATAGACCGAGCTTCCCTGAACATATCCAACACCCACCCGAACCATCAAAACTTCTCCAAACACGCCGAATCTGCAAGGCCCAAGTGGGCAACGATCCCCCTAGCGCAAGCGGCCAGGGGGAAAGAAGGGAGACTCGTGTTGGCCCGATGGATTCAGGCCCAACACGAGCCCAGTGCAAAACCAGGAGGCCGGTACAAGACCAACCCCAAAGGAAAGAGACCGGGCCCAATAATATTTTTTTTTTTAAACCCCCATTAACATGAGAGTTAATAGGGTCAAGGCCTGTGACAATCCATTCCAAGGCCCAGCGAACTCAGCCCAGTTGTAGTCCATCACTACCCATAACCCAAACACCAAGGTGGGCCATAAGTGACAAGCCCATGGAAAGTAGAGCACTTGCAACCAAACCTGGGCCCGAAAGCCCACTCCCATCAGGCCCGGACAGCCAACAACGTGGTCCCATCAACAAGCTCGATACAGCACAAACCCTAGCACTCCAACAAACCCTAGCCGCCAATAGCCGCCACCCTTACGAGCCCCCGCCTGCCCTAGCCGCCTGTACAACCAGCCGCCAAGGAAGAGGGAGGAAGGAGGACGCGACAGCAAGCCATCAACGAGCAAGAAAAACCAGGAGACACCGACCATCCTCATCAACGAACAACATCATGCCCGGAGAAGTCCACCGGAGAAACATAAAATCAGCCCACAACCGTGAGGAGGTGGGACCAAACCAAACCAAATAAGGAGAGACGCATAAATTAAGGGGAGAATCCAAAATATATGCACTTTCCAAATCCAGCATTATTTGAGGGAGAAATTAGGGTTTAGGCCACACACAACCACCACGGGCTGCCACCACCTTCACCGGCCCAAACAACCGACCAAAGGGGACCCTAATTTACTGGAGAACACCACAGCAAGAGGAATGATAGAACTTACACGCAAAAGCTCCGAAATCTGGGTGGAGAGAGAGAGTCGGGCATGCGAGACCCCAGGAGAGAGAAAATGACCACCGTGCCGCCAAGGCGCCACCGGTGGAGGTCGGACAGCCACCAAAAGGTCGAGCAAGGAGAGGCGAGCCACCTAGGACTAGTTGCCAGTAGTGGGCGTTTCCGGAGCGCCGCCACAAAGCGTCCTACGTTTATCTAAAGAAACCCTAACCCTAGCACCCTTTCTCACTTTTTCCACCCTCGACAGCCACCACAACCACCCACGGCCACCACCACCAGGTAGTGGAGGAGCCGGCGAACACAACGAGCCAAACCCCACCCCCGTAGGCCACCGGACGCGCCCACATGCGCCTGCCCTAATCCCAGGCGAAAATCGCCCATGCGCCTCCCAGTTCGCCCCCCTTGTTGCCAGAGCATGTTGGCTGCTGCGGTTATTGCACCCCTACAATTTGATGAGCAAAGTCTTGCTCAAGCTTGTTGGCGTGAAGCTTGAATCATCAATATTTTTGCTCAACTCGCACTCCACTTAAAACTTGTTAAAAATATATAATAATATAATGCACCAAAAATTCAACAAAACTTATAACAAAGTAGAGATGCTCAATAAAACATAAATAGCAATAGCAATCTAAAGACAATATAAATCAGAAAGGATTAAAAAACACATGTGTTGGGTTGAGGCAGGTGAGAACGCTCTCCTTAGAAAGAAAACGCCCCCTCCTGCACGAGTATTGTATTTGTATATGCTCCTTTCCCAGGATTCAACAGCCCGTCGGACCTCTATCAGTACAGCGATCAAAGATCCCCGAACTACAATTACCAAGCTCATAATTTTTTACAAGAATAAAAGGGATTGAAGGAATAAAATATTTTTTGTTGTTGTGTATTTTTCTCATCAATCACATATGCTTATATACACATAAGTATGTACCTAATTTCATATTCTTCATGCATTGAACCGGTCAAAATAAATCAATCCCAGTAATTGTGATTTTCTCTTTCAATGCAATGCTCAACAACATAAATGTATGGTCAATTGAATTACTACATTCATGAATTAGTACTCAACAGTAAATACTGCAACGGCATGAAATTTTCTTTAACAGCTTATGCAATAAAAAAAATAAGGATTTAACAGCATACTAAGTTTAAATATTAAGTTTAGTATTCAGCAAATTTTTTTAAATAAACAATATAAAAAAATACAAATATATTTTTAAATCACTAAAATACATCATTTTTTCCAACGAAACTCTCCAAGAAAATTAACATTGAGCCCAAGCTCGGCTTAGCTTAGTTTATTTAAACTTTAAGAAGCTAAGTTCACCTTGCTTTGAGACTCATTTAAGCTTAGTCTTAGCTCGATCAGACCTATTTCATCTTTCTTGAGCTCATTTAACCTAAATTCACATTTCTCATAATTTATATTGAGATTGTTTTTCTTAGACTTTGGAGCTCCTTGCTCATAGTAAACTTGGGGTTTTCTTATTTTCTTGGTAATAAAATATCAAGGAACAAAAATATTTAAAAGTCATCACTAGATAATCAATTAGGCATCTCCACTATATTAAAGTTTTACAAGTACAATGCATACTTTTGTCCTTTTGCACGAAAAAGTTGATTCAACTTTGGACAAGAACAAAAGGACGGTGAATAGCGGTTTGTGGGCTTTCTACTCACTGATTGAGGACCTCAAGTGGTGGATAGTTCTTACCGCACATAGATAGGGACCAACAAGATTTATATAAATAAACCTGGAGTTACCTATTAAAAACTCCTAATCTATATGGAGTTTACTCCAACATGTATTTAACTATAAAAGTTCAAAATATTCCTTTATCCTAGTAATCTTAGAAGTTATTGGCATCTAGGACTCCAAGGACATCCATTGAATAAGGAACTTAAGGAATGTAATTGCACTCGGAAACACAAACATTCTAGGAGTAATTGAGATATTGATAAGTAAATCTAAAATATTTTCCACATTCTACCACTTCAACTAGATATCTCAAACACGTTAAAAACGTTCGAATTTGGAAAAACTCAGATTGAAAAACTTACTTTTATCACAATAATTAGGATTTCTTATCAGGAACCATCATAGGGATCAAACAACAAATCCGACAAAGATTTTTACTCAGACTCAAGTGCCAACAAACATATGTGGCAAGTGTATACCTTTTAGAATTATAAAGTGCAACGACGTACTAATCAAATGCCTTTAGTCAAATAGAAATCACTTATAGATCATTATGATATGCGTACTTATATTGAGCACAAAAGGTCCTTTTATGATTTGGAAGAAACTTTAGATCTGAAGTATGTATGGAACTTAAACTAGTTAGTGCTCCCCTCAAAGCTTGCAACTTATGGTTCTGTTAGTGTATTTTCAAAATAATGTGTTTCACATATGTATTTGATATATTTTGGTTTAAATAAGGTGTGTGTCGACATACAGCCTTATAGAACGTAAAGTGGGACTATGTGTCGACAGACAAACCCTTGTGTGTCGACACATAGAGCATTGTGTCAACACACAACATAGTTATGTCCATTACTTTGCTCGGATATTTGTAACTTTGGGGAAATTCAAATATGTTTTAAAGGGTGTGCCTCTTTGTGAAGAGATGTATCTCTTTATGAAGAGACACTTGAAACTTCTACATTCAAAGTCATTTGCAAAAGGTTTGCAGAACAGTATTCTCATTCTTTATGTCTCAATTGTTCATCCTCTCTATGCTCTTACTCTCAATTTGTCTCAGGTTTTACTGTATCCATTAGACTATTTCAATATCCATGAAATAAATCTTAAGAAAAATGGTTCTCTACATGCATTGAAGCCGATGACTGATTTTGGTACTTGTTTTAATATTTCTCTAACAATCTTAAGACTTACTTTCGTTCATGAAAATGACTTCTCTTGATGTGATAATTGTAAACTTTGTAAGATTGAAGAAAATGATTAAGAGTGGAACGGGATGTCTTCTTGGATCCTTCTGGCTTCTGTTATACAAATTACTATGGAGCAAGGTATGTCTTTGATTCCAACATGAGTAAGAATTATGAAATTCTCATATTGATATCATAAAGTTTGAACAAGAAATCTCAAATCGCATAAGAATTTCAATTAAATGTTTTTAATGTCAAGATTATATGCATATAAACACACAATAGAAAATGCCTTTATTTCCTTTGAGTTGCATGCAATTAGTGAAAAATTGCATGAAATTCATATATTTGATCTAGAATAAAATCATGAGATTCATATGAATTAATGTTTTATGTGCAAATAATGGAGTTCACATGTGAAATCAAAACAAAAGTAAGAATTCATGATTTTATAATCAGACATTGTTTGATGGCTTGTATCATGAATTTATGATCAAATTCTCTTAATTCAAATTGTGGTGTATCATTTTAATTTAATAAAATGGAAAAATTGGAAAAAACAAAATACTGCATTTTTAATAACCGCTTCAAAAGGCAACAGATGGGCTGCTGTATGCATCTGTATCACTTGCAAAGCAAATGTTCATGCTTCTGCCAGGAATCGAACCCGCCACTCCTATGCACGATAATAAAGCTGTTAACCATTGATTCTCAGCTAATGTTCTCCGAATTTAACAAAAGAAAATGTACATATTTTATTTTCTATTTAAAACTCTCGCGCTGGTAAAACCCATTGTTGTTAAAATTGAAGATTTGAATTATAGGTAATCACTTGTAAATTGATCATATGAAAAAAAAAAAAAAAAAAAAAAATTTGCTTTGTGTGGTTGTTAAAAGCAAACACCGATGTTAAAAAGAAAAAATTATTGCTTTGCGTGGTTGTTTAAATCAATTGCCAAGACAATAGCAAAACTAAACGTATGCAATTTATGGTTTCATGTTTTTATATATTTGGTAGTTGAACCTCACTAGTAATTTCAAATAATATGGTTGCATATATAATAAAATTGATGAGATAAATCTGCCAAATTATGAATTGTGACCACACCCTTGTCGAATTTTTATTATGAATCGGTAATATGGAAAAGGTTGAAAGGGCATGCATGTATATGATAACCTTGCTTTATTTCATGAAATTATTGTTTATAAGTGTTTTATACATCCTTGTTAAAGCCAATTCAAGTGCTTTTAAAGTTATATACTTATATGCAATTTTGTGTGTCAAATACACATGCAGTTGGGGGAGGAAAAAGAATGCAGGAGGTGGGTTTAGCAGACTTTTTTCGGTTTTTCGTTTACTCACCGTATATCTAAAATGATGTCGGACCAGTAGGCTAAGAGTATCCCAAGCAATTAGACCGCCAAAAACCCAATATAAATTTTTTTAATTTCGTAATTTCTTATTTTTAGCGGTATTTTCATAATTCCATATTTTAGGACAGTTTCACAATTTTGCATATCAGGGCTTTTCTTTGTTTGCCTATAAATAGTAGCTACGGATGGTAGTACTCTTCATTCTTCAATTTTGAAAGAAATACAAACTCTGATTTCTCTTCTTTTCGCTGGATTCCGAATTTATTTTTCGAATTGACGTGTTTATTTTGAATTTTATATTTCCATTCCGCCTTAATTGGTATCAAAGCAGGATTTCTCCTAGCAAGATGGCCAATCAGTTCGGCAATGAAGCCAACCCTATCGACGCTTGTCGTGGGGAGGCTCCTCTATGGGTAGCCATTAAAGAATAGAGGCATGAGATTGCAGATCTTCGTGAGTTATTGCATTGTGCCTTCGGCGTTAATAACAACCCTAACCCTATCCAACCTGCAGGTTATGTTCATGCTGAGAGAGTTGTCCAAGGCCATCCAAACCCTAAGGTTTATCATGCTCCTAATCGACAAAACCTTGGTGATTGTGACTCTTCCGATTCAAATAAAGCTTTTGAAGGTGGTGGACGTGGAAGGAGAAGCCCACCCCTTTGTTATAATTGGGACGAAGGTGATTATCGTATCAAAGTTGAGTTACCTACTTTCAATTGTAACTTAAATATTGAAAATTTTTTAAATTGGTTTTAAGAGGTTAAATGTTTCTTCGATATGATGGATGTGCCAGAATATCGAAGAGTTAAACTGGTGGCTCACAAATTGAAGGGAGGCACTTCAATTTTGTGGGACTAGGTGCAAAAAAATCATGAGATGAAGGGAAAAGATAAAATCAGAAGTTGGAGGAAGATAAGGAAGCGTTTAAAGGGAAGATTTCTTAAACCAGATTATAAGCAACTTCTATTCCAGATGAATCAAAATTGTGATCAAGGCAACTGCTCTATAGCCGATTATAATACTAAAGTTTTAAGACTTATAGCTAGAAATAACCCATCCGGAACTAAGGTCCAATGCATCTCGCCATACTTTAATGGGCTGAAATCATCAATTCAAGATGAAATTTGATTGCAAGTATTGTGTACTATGGATGAAACGTACAATATGGCGTTGAAGACTGAATTGAAGGAAAATAACAGAAGAATCGAATCTTCATTAAAATTGGCACAAGAATCTTCTCAGGAAATATTCGGTCTTCTACCCAAGAAAATGCACACCTGCTCCAAAAGAGTAGCTAATCGATGTAGTATAGTCCTCGACAAATTAGTGAACTATATTCCTCTGCAGACAGATGGAACAGAATGTAAAGATTCTCAGCTACTAGAAGGAGATGAAGGTGCTTGTGATATAATGGACACTGATGAAAACCATCATTTTAGTCAAATGTCTGTTGTTGGGGAGAGAGAAAAAATTCCAAATAGGTATAGTTCATATGTATTTAATTGGGGAGTTCATAAGATTGCTACAATGCCAAAAGTGTATGAGTTAGACGCGTCAAAATTGGAGGGATATTCACTTTTGTCCATCATAACTTCTAACTCTGAGTTTGGGAAGGATCTTAAGATCTTATAGAAAGTCCAAGCTGTATAGGCACAGGTTTGACATAAGATGGAAAAGAAGAATGTGAAGTACAACGCCGTCATTGACAAGCATCGATAGGAAAAACACTTTCGTGAAGGTCATAAAATAATAGTATTTCTGCGCCAGGAGAGATTTCCTATGGGCACGTACAACAAGCTCAAGCCAAAGATGTATAGTCCATACAAGTATCTAAAGAGGATCTGTGACAACGTCTACTTGGTAGAGCTAACAAAAAGCATGGAAATATCTAGAACTTTCAACGTCGCGGACTTGCATGACTATCACCCTTTTGCGGCACCACTCTACCTGGAAATTAACTCGGGGTCGAGTTCTTTTTTCAAGTGGAGGAGACTGATGTAGGACGAGTAGGTGAAGAGTATGCCAAGCAATTAGAGCGCCAGAAATTTGAACGAAAATTTTGGTAATTTCGTATTTTTAAGAATATTTTCGTAATTTTATAATTTTAGGGATATTTTCGTAATTCCGTATTTTAGGGCAATTTCATAATTTTTCATATCGGGGTTTCTTTTTGTTTTGCTAGAAATAGTAGCTATGGATGGTTATATTCTTCATTCTCCAATTTTGAAAGAAATACAAATCCTAATTTCTCTTCTCTTCGGTAGATTCTGAATTTATTCTTCAAATTAACGTATTCAATTTGAATTTTACATTTCTGATCCACATCATAAAAGATCACATCTTATGTACGTGTGTATGTAAAGATGTACTAGTTCACGCTTTGGTTTGTGGTATAAGTTATATCATACCATTACGAAAATTTGCACATACATTGATAAATAGAAAGGAATAATGAATTTTTCATAGAATATTACAACGTATTCATAGTTTATATTCATAATATGAATATGTAATTGAGTGAAGGAAATTAAAGGTAAAATAGTGATAATCAAAAGTTTGATTTTCATTGTTGTGAACCGCATATTGACTTTGCAATGTAATTTTCCTTTTGATACTCATAAATATTTGCATATGTGTGAGTATAATGCAATATTTGCATGTTTACTTTGCAATGTAATGCTCTGCTGAATATTGCATGCTTAAATGTTGACACTAAAATTAAACACATGTATGTGGTCAATAATACATCTTCGTAATGATTGATTGATAGTGACTTGTTTCATCTTGTGAAAGAGAGATTAGATGAGAAGAGAAGTGAAGGAGATGAGAAATATAGAGAGAATTAGATGAGAGGGAGAAAGATCTCAAAAGAGATTAGGTTGAATTTTCATTGAATGAATCAATATTACACTTGAGCAAGCTACTTATAGTAGCTCTAGATACAATGTAAAGGACAAGGCCTTAACCGCCACTAATGACCCTCTAACTGACTTTGGTGCCAACACCAACTAACAAAGCTTAACTATCGTACCAACCTAATTACACAGTTCAAGCTATACTAACGACTTATACTACTTATTACATCAACCTTATTTTAATTACAATCATTCATATGCCCTATCTTAGAAATCATAACAATATTCTCCCCTTAAGAGATTCTTGTCCTCAAGAATCTTAGAAGAGAGTTGAGACATTGAAGAAACACTTATTGTTGTAGATGGGAGAGCTGAAAGTGGATAAATCCCCTTTGAGGTCTGCAACCGCAAGGAACTTCTGAGAATTGCTGAAAGAGACTTTGAAGAACACTTGTTGCTTTAGAAGGAAGCTGATTGTTCTGAAGTCTGTGCTTAAATTCGTAGCTTCACTGAATAAAGGTGCCACTAAATATGAAATGCAGCTGAACACGTGAGCATGATTCTTGTTTCTGCACAATGTTAGCATTTAGAATATATTGTACCCTTCTGGTGGTCTAAACAGATCAAACCAGTCCATCCAAACACCAAAAACAAGTCCACGGCACCTCTTGTTGTGGTTAATCTTGCTACACTTTGAATTGTTGCAACAATCGAGCATGAAGGACTGAGACTGCAGCAGATGGAACTCAGGAATGTAGCTGCTAATGGTTTGCTTGAACTTCACTTGGACATGCTGATGAGTGACCCTGCTACACCTGGAACAGCCCCTTAACGTTTGTTTGTTGCTGAGAGTTGCTGAGGAACCAGGTGGAATCAGTTGGAACACACGTCTTGCAGCTTCCAATCTAAGTTCTAATTCTTTGATTGTCTTCTCAACAGACCTAAGAAGGACTCTGTGATAAGCCTAGTAGTTCCTAGCTCTTTTCTTGCTTGGAAAGAGCCCCACAACTGAATTAAGGCACTCAAGGCTCTCACGAAACCAAGAATGAATCACAAGCTTTGAATGGGCAACACCATAAACTCCACTGAAGAACCTTTTGCTGCAACTGATGCAAGCACACATCCACTTCTTAAAGTGATTGAGCACTGTTGACCCTGCATACTACAGCTGAGATCCATGAGTTATAGGAGCTATTGTCCCTATCTTGAACTTCAACTGTCCAATTATGCAAACCCCAATAACTTCGCTGCTATTACACATAGAGAAATCAGCTCCTGTCTGGTCCAGAAGGAAGCTTTCTAGTGTCCTCAAGTTCATAAGACCTCTTAAGACAACAATTGCATAAACCGTGGTTCGATTCAACAACTGATATGCTGCTAACCCTGAAAGGAAAAAGATTCTCCAAGAATTTTCAACAGCCTCTATTAATTTTGTTGCTTGAATCTTGAGTGTGAACTTGTATGATCTCAAATTCTCAGCCTTTCCATCCCAAACTCTTGCATAGACCACACAAGCTAAGATATCATAAGCCATTGTTAAATTCCAAAGACACAATGTTAAAACGTGAATTCACAAAGCATTCCAATTGGCAATGCTCATGCTGCAGCCCACAGTTTGCAGCCTGTTCACAGGACTTTCTTGGATCCCATGCTCTTCCAGCCACCAAACTTACCTCAATTGAACAAGCTTTGCTTTCTTGTCAACGAGCTTAAGTATGAACATCAAATCAGGAACCCAATGGCATTTCAGAACAGCTAAGAACTTCTCCAAAACAAGAACGGTTCTGTCCGGTTCTTCACTGCTAACTTCTGCATTGTTAAGCTTAGTTTCACTAGCTTGTTCCACCTTCCTTGTTTGTTCTAGATACTGGGTAGCTTGCTGTTGGATTGACCCTATATCAATTGGGTTCCCTTTGTTTGCTCAGCTTGCTGTTGCAACCAAGCAGGTAAATCCCCAAACAGACGCTGCAGCAGTAAGGCACCATCTTTATTGACAAGGAACTTCAACTTTACCACCATGTTGCCCTTTCTAAACAAGACCCCTTGGTACTTAAATTTGAATTGATGAATAGGCACTTGAACCCATTTGTACACCCCCAATAGATCAGCTATTTGCTCTTCAATCCCAAGTCTGAGCTAAAATCCAAAATCAGAAACTTGGCCTTTCTTTTGCTGAAATTTGAGATGCACATCAGCTTGAGTCACATGTTCCTTCATCTAATCCATTTTTCTCAACTTCTCGAGACCTTGAAATCCTTCTCCCGGATCAGGAGGAGGCCTATCACAAGTGCTTGCACTTGGATGAGTCATAACTCCACTCGAAGAAAGAAGCACATCAACCTGATCTTGCAAATCATCCAACTGACAGTGTGCTTGAGCTTGCTTAAGTACGCACGATTCTTCACCCGGTTTAGGAGGAGGTTTTACAAACATGTTTGCACTTGAATAAACATTCTCTCCACTCAAAGAGCCTTTCCAAGCATCCAACAAAATACTACTTGCATACTTCTGGTTCTGACTTGGCGTAGCAGCATGTCCAGAAGAAGTAAATAGCACATCTTGTGCTGCATTTGATGATTCCACAACAGCAACATGTGGTTTCCTAACTGAATTCAAAGGTTCTGCAGTAAAAGCTCTTTGATTTCCAACTGCAGCTTCCCCTTCCAAACTAAATCCTGCACTGTCAATTGAACTCCCTTCAATGTGCTGCTATAATTGATGTCCACCATTCCCAAACACATTTAATCCATCCAGTCCAGGGTCAAAGGGTCTCACCCCTGCCTGATTTACTGCTGAATTAACCTCTTGAGGGCACTTAGTTTGAGCTCTTCTATCAAAAACTCGTGATTGCTCTTGAGAATGAAGCACCGAAGCATACTTTACTACTGCAGAACTCAACTAATGCCATTCCACTTGCTGATTTTGTGAAGGTGTTACTACAACTTGAGCAAATGTCTTCGCTGTTATGATCCAGGCTTGATGAGGATCTAGGGGGTTTCGGTTACTGATTGTGTTGCTATTGTGCTGCTGTGTTGTGTTCGGTTGCTGCTGTGGGAAGTTGCTGTTGCAGTAGATTGCCTGCGGTTGTGGTTTGAGTCTTGGCACCAAATTGGTTTAAATGTTAGTTAGTAGATATTTTAGTTAGTTAGCTATTTTCTTATGTTTTAGATATTTTTCTAAGTGTGGCGGTTGGTTGTTAGTCTAGGTTCCATGTTCTAGTTTGCCTATAAGTAGTGTGATCAATTGTAATAAGAGGCATTCAATCAAATATACAAACAAATATCTCTTTGAGATGAACATTCTCTCTCTCATCTAACTCTCTCTACTTTCTCATCTATATTTCTCTAACTTCTCATCTAATTTCACTTCTTTCTCATCTCATACTCCCATTTATCTTCAATTACTTAGCTTATGCTTTGTGATTCAATCACGAGCATAACAATTGGTATCAGAGCCAGGTTTGGCTTCCAATCGAGGTCATAATCAAGAAACAAATTCAAAATCTGGTTGTTGTGCTGCGCAAGAGTCTAGATGCTTTGCAAATGACTTAGTTGAATCAAAATCAGCTAAATTGAGTTGTATTGTGCCAAGTTTTTAGTGTTGGCTGCAATTGATCACCAAAAAATAGGTTTTACTACTGATTTTTAGTTCATTCCAGCCGATCAAAGTGCAAGAACAACTATAAGATGACCAAATTCAATTCGAAGCCTTGCAGATCTACTCAATTAGTTGAAGATCTAAGTGTTGCTATAAGTTTGTTGAGATTTACTGCAGTACAAGCTGAGTCAAGCTTAGGTTGAGCTCATATCAATTCAGAGCTGATTCATTTCAGATTGAGTTGCATCTGCCATTTCAGTTGCACTAACATTCATCACTCAATAATGATGAGTGGAGTCACAACAAGATCTGGAGCTGCAAAAGCAGTTGCGAATCCATCCTATGCTAAGGTTGTTGATAGAAGTGCAGCAAAAGATGTTCGAACAATTTAGGAAGGAGAGTGATCAACAAGGGAATGAAATGTTTGATCAACTTAAGCAAAGTCAGCTGGAAAATGATCATAGGAGGGAAGAATGAATGCTCAATTGAAGAGGCAAGTGTAGCTGGATAGCAATCAAACGATTGAAGATCGATTGTCTCAACAATTGCAAAGAATTGAGGATAGAGGTGAGGATCGCCTTGCTATGCTGCAGAACCAAATGCAAACACAGAAAACTGATTCTAGTGTTGGTGGTTTGTTGCCTGCAAATCAGATAGGGAGACCTCCTGATCTACCTCAATCCCAAGTACTAAATACTGCTACTAATCCACAAGTTGAACCTCAAGTTGCTAATGTGAATGTTAGTCCTTCAGTTCATCTTCAATTAGATGAAGACAGACCTCAGAATATTATTCCAGGTGCTGAAATAATTATAAATCCGCATGAAAAACCATTTGTTCAGGAGCAAATTCAGTCTTCTAGCTTGAATCTTGGACAGAATGTGCATCATCAGGATCATCCAAAACACCTAAGGCTGAACACCTTGAATGCAGGACATCTTGATCAACCTCCTGATCTAACACACATGCGACCTGTTTGCTTGAATGCAGAACACCTTGTTAGGCCACCAGATTAGGTTGTATAGGGACAAAATTCATCTAAAATTGGTCCTATTCATAGCAATGATGTTACAAGTGGTAATAGATGCAATGGCTTTAGACAACCAAGGGTTCAAATTGAGAACTTTGATGGGAAGCAGCCCTATTCTTGGTTAAGAAGATGTGAACAGTACTTCCACTTTAATTCCATTCCTGATGAGCAAAAGGTGGAATTGGATGCTGTTTATCTTCAAGGAGATCATGAAGTTTGGCTCTATAGTCTATTGAAGAGTAATTTTACGCTTACTTGGGCTGAATTTATGGTTGAGCTTTGTGAACGATATGGTGATGAATATTCAAGTGACATAGTTGATAGCTTCAACAAGGAGACTCAAGTTACAACTGTGAAGGAGTACATGACAAGGTTTGAAAAACCGTATAGCAAGTATGATAACTGTTTATCCTCAAGCCCTTGAGTCATTTTATGTTTCAAGCTTCATTAGAAGATTAAAGCCTAAAATCAAGAATCTAGTGAAGGCAATTGATCCTACTTCCCTAACCAAAGCTTATGCAAAGGCTAAGTTGTTTGAGGCCACGGTTCTAACATCCAATGATGGGCCAAAGCACAAAGGAGAAAGCTCCCAACAACATCAAAAAGGGGTAGATGAACCCAAAGTGAACCGCACCTTTGAGAAGAATACCTTTGAGAAAAAGCCTCAAAGGCTCTGTTTTAAGTGCCGTCAGCCTTATGAATAATGTAATCCTAAATTCCTCATGACAGTTAGAGGAGTTAACATTGAAGGGCAGTCTGTCGAAATTGAAGATGAGGGTTCTGATCAAGAACCTTTTATTGAGGATAAAGTGGAGATTTCCTTGAAGGCTTTGACAGGGCAAGGGGTTCATAACACAATCAGGATCCAAGGAAAAGTAGGCATGAGATCTATTGTCATATTGATTGACAGTGAAAGCACTCACAATTTTATTAATCCTAAAATAGTGAACAAAGTGGGACATGAAGTGATTAAGACTCATCCCTTAGCAGTGACCATGGCTGGAAACTCTATCCTTACTTAGGGCAAATGCCGAGCTTTTCAGTGGACTATGCAGGAGCATCAGCTCACATATGATTTCAGAGTCCTTCCCTTGGGTGGATGTGATATGGTGCTTCGAGTTGATTGGATGCGTTCATTCAACCTCGTGTCCTTTTATTATGCTAAACAAACTGTGTCCTTTGAAAGCCAGGGATCTAGAGTTACATTGCGAGGCATGGACGATCACTAGCCAGCATTCTTGAGGACAAGAATGTTATGATCTAGGCTTGATGAGGATCTAGGGGGTTTCGGCTGCTGGTTGTGTTGCTATTGTGCTGCTGTGTTGTGTTCGGTTGCTGCTGTGGGAAGTTGCTGTTGTAGTAGATTGCCTGCGGTTGTGGTTTGAGTCTTGGCACCAAATTGGTTTAAATGTTAGTTAGTAGATATTTTAGTTAGTTAGCTATTTTTTTATGTTTTAGATATTTTTCTAAGTGTGGCGGTTTTTTGTTAGTCTAGGTTCCATGTTCTAGTTTGCCTATAAGTAGTGTGATCAATTGTAATAAGAGGCATTCAATCAAATATACAAACAAATATCTCTTTGAGATGAACATTCTCTCTCTCATCTAACTCTCTCTACTTTCTCATCTATATTTCTCTAACTTCTCATCTAATTTCACTTCTTTCTCATCTCATACTCCCATTTATCTTTAATTTACTTAGCTTATGCTTTGTGATTCAATCACGAGCATAACAATCGCCTTCCCACTTGCATCAGAACTTAAAGTGGAATCCTCTCTTATTGTGTCCCGTTTTAGCTTAGTATCTACCTCTATACACGAACTCAGAACTGGGTTTGAAAGATGAGATGCTCCCTTTGGGACTTTATCAATGTCCCTACATATCACTTTCACTTGAGGACTTGCTTCACCTTGAAGAAGTTGATTATCAAGCAGTTCTTGTAGGCCATCTATCTGCGGATGCAATTGTTGGTAATGCTGCTCCGACTTTTGATTCCATTCACGCCATCTTTGATCACTTTCCTCCCATATAGAGCGAAACATTTCTGCAATCCTCTCACGCATCTCAGTCATTATTTGTTTTAGGTATGCCTTTGTAACGAAATTCAAAGCAGGGCCTTTTATACAACTAACAGTAGCATCAACACTAGCATTAACCCCTGCTTGTTCTGTAAATGAAGGTTGTGTAGCATAACTAATGCCTTGTTTGCTCAACTTGTATCCTTTCTTGGCCCTCTTGACACTTCCTTGGATCCAAGAGCTTGCTCCAAGCTTATTAATGGATATTAACAACATCTTGGACTGCTTCCTTCCTAACTTCATGCACTCATATAACTTCCCAAGGACTTCTACATTTGCTTTAAGTTGTAAAAAGTCTGGTGCAGCTCCTTGAAAAACTAGGATTGGCTTCTCCAATGCTCTTATCCTCTTGCTAGAGTAGCACTTCTTGCGATTTGAATGAATGATGAAACTGAAGTTCTCATCTTGCTGATTTTTGACATGAATCCGCAGCTTCCTGAGGCTCAGCCCCTAGATTCTCACCTCTGGGCGAAACACTTCCAAATCTAAAGGAATTTCACTCAAGACAGGTTGTAGGGCTTCCATTTGTATCAATGCTCAGTGTAACTCGACTGAGTCGACTTCAAGACACTGAACTAATTGATTCCAACACTCTGATGCAAATCGCAGCAAGCCGGATAGTTTAAATCAACTCAACTTCAGCTAATAACTTCGAATACAAATCTAACAAAATCGTGAATCTTGAATTGAACATAATATCAGCTACTGATTGCTTAACCGCAACCTACTCTCTTTACTTGCACGAGTCTCACCTGATTTCTGCTCAACAATCGTAGCAAAGCACAAACCCTAACTATCGAACTTTCGCGAATCGAAGAGAACTCGAACCAAAACCCTAACCGCAGTGAAAACTTTAGTAATTCAAGCTATGAATCTGAATTAACTCGAACTTAGCTACAATTACTGACTTAAACGCACTTCTAACCATAATCCTCAAGAACAATGTCAGATTTATGCGATTTTTCTGAGTTCTTATTAATTCCACTTCCAGCAAGTAGAATTAGCTAAATTCTTATACACTTCTATGCTTAACAAGACAATTCCACCAAAAATTCAGCAATACTCAAACAACAACTCACTTCAGCAACGAAGAAGAGGATTTTGATCAATTGTAACTCAGAAGTTCAGAAACTGTTACCTTCATTTCAACAATTGAATTGCAAAACCTGAAGTATCTTCAATTAAGCCTTGCTAAGCTGATCTTTCTGGTTCTGATCAAGAACAATCTTATCTCACTTCAGCTTTTCTAAGCTGATCATATAGACTTTGATAAAAAATAACCTGCTCTAGCAGCTCACTTGCTCACTGTTAACTCTTCCACTAGCTTGATCTCACTTCAACAGATCACAATATTAATGTAATCCAACACAATTCTTCAAGATCACACCGATCCTTAATGAATCAATTGATCTTGTCAGCTTTCGTTAATGCTTACTGACAACAGTTAACTTTTGAATTCATAACTAAATTTTGAATCAATTTTCAACCTTTTTTTTTTCAATTAATAACCACAAGCTTTATCAATCAAGAATTCAAAATTGAACTCTTAATCAACTTGCAATGCGATCAAGGATATTTGATATCAAATCACATTTGATTTGGAAGCCAAACTTGGCTCTGATACCAATTGTTAAATCTCTAGATAAATCTTGAAGTTTAACCCTGTGAAAGAAAGATTAGATGAGAAGAGAAGTGAAAAAGATGAGAAATATAGAGAGAATTAGATGAGAGAGAGAAAGATCTCAAAAGAGAATAGGTTAAATTTTCATTGAATGAATCAATATTACACTTGAGCAAGCTACTTATACTAGCTCTAGATACAATGTAAAGGACAAGGCCTTAACCTCTACTAATGACCCTCTAGCCGACTTTGGCGCCAACTCCAACTAACAAAGCTCAACTATCGTACCAACCTAATTACACACTTCAAGCTATACTAACGACTTATACTACTTATTACATCAGCCTTATTCTAATTACAATCATTCATATGCCCTATCTTAGGAATCATAACATTATGATAGTTGAAACACAATAATGTGTCTACATTATTGGTAAATATAATCACAATATAATTTAAATATTATGCATGCATTATAAATCTAAAGAATTTGTAGCATGGAGAGTTATTAAATTGAGGTTTGAGAAAAGAATTTCAGTATGAGTATGTAGATATGTTAATGGAGTTACAAAGTTAATGGATGCACAATTTATATAATTAATGTACATGCGTGTTCATACATATGAAGTACAATTTATGCGTATGCATATTAATGCGGTTATGTGATTAATGCATATATGCATGTTAATGTAATCATGAACTTTTGCAATTTTAATTTATGAATATGAATGCTTTTGTTTGCTCAGTAAAAACGAAAGTAGTGTGAATTCGAATGTAATTAAAATTAGTGGATCATGAAAAGTAAATATTATATGATTATTTTATATATGTTGATCCCTAATGTCATTGGTATTAAGATATTCAAATTGAGTGTAATATAAGTAACATTACTGCATGGAAAATAAGACTATTATGTGATTTTATATTCACATATTATAATGCTACCAGTCAAAAAAGTGGCAAATTTTAAGAGTGCATGAGTATTGAATTATGACGTTTCATATGTTACCCACAAGATTTGATGCATATAAATGGAATGATGATTCATATAATTTAATTATGGGTAAATTGAAGTCCATGAACGTAAATATAGATGAGTATGACAAAAGTGATTTTGAATCTTGCATCAATGTTGATGAAATGATGTTGCATTATGATATTGTAAAGCAAAATATATTAAGATGAAATAGTTTTTGATCAATTCCTAGACTGAAGGATAACATCTTGATGGAATGTGACATGCCTGTGTCATATGATAAAAATCATGTTGTGAGAGAAGAAATCCCTAAAAAGACTCTGAAAATTAGAAGAAGTAAAAGGGAAAGAAAAGAGGAATCTCTAAGTCCCAACTTTTTATAAATTTCTAGTGGAATAAGCTAGAGACAATATGGATAATCAAGTTTTATATTGTTGTGTCATAGAATATAATCCTATGACAAGGTTGTGAGTCTCGTGATGTCGCTTTTTGAAAAAGACAATAAATGAATCGGATGACTTCGTATATAGCAAATTTGATAATGATAAAGAACTGATTATATGTTTGTATGTTAATTACTTGTTGATATTTGGTATGGAAATTTAATACCAAATAAAGATACTCCAGCTGTACAATTGGAGTATGAAGAGCTTCAATATAGCCTTAATTGTTGGAAGCTAAGTAAATGTACTAGCAATCCAAGTAAATTTACTGGCATGTGATACATAGGTACTAAAACCATGGATTATAATATTACTTTTAATGAGTACCCTTCGACTATAGGATGACATTTGGATGCCAGTTGTATCTCCAAAAAAAGGACTACACTTCTACAGGCGACTGGATATTCCTACTTAGTGGGGGTGTTGACTCTTGGGATTCTAAGAAAGAGACATGTATCACTAATTCCACCAGAATTGTAGAGTGAATTGTTCTAACTTGTGTTATTAAAGAAGAAAAATGTTCAAAGGATCGTTAATATAAGATTCTTTTGTCCCTAAACCAATATCCCTTATTTCTATCCATTATGATAATGAAGCTATGCTTTCAAATGCATGATGGTAAGGTATATAATTGAAAGTCTGAGCACATTAGTGTGAGACAAAATTATGAGAAACAACCCATGAAAGATTAAGTGATCACTGTGGACTTTGAAAATACAAGTCATAATATAGTGGACCCCTTATGGAAAAGCCTTGCTATAGACATGGTAATAAATATGAGTAAAGGAATGGGTAAAACCCATCAATTTTAGTCACCTATGATGGACCATTAACCCAGCGTTTGGTACAATGCTAGGTCTTGCGTTCAATGAGAGAGCTCCATCACCCGTGTGATTACAAGCTCTAAAAGTACAATTCTATCTCGGGTGTAGTGCTTGATAACCTAGGACAAAGGGAAAAGGAGGTTAAGCGCATGCTCTTAATGGACCCAAAAAAATTATTGAATGTTGTGTTGTAGGGACATGATCAATAGGGTCTACCTAAGTGAGTGTGAAGTTTAGCTACTTCAAGGAGTGCTTTAATGAAATGGATTTCATTCTGTTACACTCATAAAAGGTATGGGACAAAAGGCCTTAAATGTGTGAGCCAAAGTTGAGGTGTGGGGAGTAACTTTTGTGTGAATAGACATGAGTGGTTAGTCAAATAGACTCGTATGGTTCAAAGCTTAGTATACCATTATGCTCCGATTAATTGTAACGTGTTTTTACCAAGTTAGGGTTCAATTGGAAGGCACTCTCATTGATGCATAATGACTTCCTTTTATTCCGAGATAATGTGTAATTTATATGAGAATGTATGTATTTTAAAAATGGTGTGGGATTGTTGGTGCATTTTCAAATATGTACTTGATATATTTTGGTTTAAATATGGTGTGTGTTAACACATGTTAAGTGTGTATCGACACATAGACTTACAGAACCCAGAGGTTGGGTTTGTGTGGTGACACACAGCCCTTATGTGTTGACATATAAAGATCTGTGTCTACACACAAGGAAGTTATGTCTGTTACTTTGCATGGGTATTTGTGACTTTTGGGAAATTAACTAAATATATTTTAAAGTGTGTGTCTCTTTGTGAAGAGATATGTTTCTTCATGAAGAGACACTTGGAACTTCTATATAAAGCCCACCAAAGTTATTTGCAAAAGGGTTGGAAAAACATCATTTTCATTCTTTATGTCTCGGCTATTCATCCCCGCTACACTCTTACTCTCACTTTGTTTTGGATTTCATTGTATCCCTTAGACTATTATGGTATATATCCATGAAATACGTCTTAAATAAAGTGGTTTGCTACATGCCTTGAATCTGATGACTGACTTTAATATATGTTTAAGTATTTCCCTAACAAGTTCAATGTTTACTTAGGGCTCTCACCAAAGATTGCAACTTATGGTTCCATGTTAGTTAAACCATTTGCTTAAATCACATTTATGCATGGAATATGATCATAGAGTTCGTACTGAAGCTTGTAATTTTCAGTTCCATGATACATGACTATTTACAATCTCTCGTAAAGTCTGCTTTAGAAAACACATATGAAGTCCAAATTAATGTATAACAACATGTAATTAAAGGTTTGCCATGAAAATAAATTGACGTGACTCAAATAAATAACTCAATCATATTCAAGTTTCAAATTATCCCATAATCCAACTATTGACAATGAATTTGTTAGTTTTTTTGAGGGATTCAGTAGGATGAGAGTCGAACTCAAGCTCTCTTGTGACAAGATGATGGTAGTTGTAGGTCCACTCAGTATTTCCAGCAAGATGATCATATGGTTAGAGGGACTCCGAAATTGATTTGCACAGACCACTCCAATGCTAAGTCTACGAGAGCCATATGAAATAAAAAAGAAAAATAAAACATAAGCATATGAAACACATAGCCGAGGGTTCGATAGAGAGGCTATAGTGTGGGGGCCTAGTAGAGTCATAAAAGTTGGCTAGAACATAAGTAAATATAGCAAAATACTTAGCTTGGACAAAGGGGCTATTAGAAGACCATCTCAGTAAGGCATAATTGTAACTTATGACAGAGTGAGCTCGTAAGAAAAAGACTTAGCTACTAGACCTTCAACATGCTAATAACCACTTTAGAGGGAATAAACGGCTTGGGAGGGCTTCCATAAAGTCTTTTTCTTTAGATAAATAAAATATGAATGCCTAGTATGAATCTTTTTACCTAGTAAGATAAGAGGTTCATTAGTAAGGCCCTTTATTAGCTAGTAAGACCATAAGTTGGCTTGTAAGAAAAGTTGGCTAATATGGTCATTTGTTGGTTAACAAGGACAAGACTTGGCTACTAAGGCCATTTATTGCCTAGTAAGGAGAGCCTCTAGGAGATAGATGAGTCTGCTCGATATTGGTAGAACTTGTGTGGGGATAATAGCTTCTCCTTAATCATGGTGTGGTATGGCCTTTTATAGGCAAGAAGGAAGAGACAGTGTCTTGGCAAGGAGGACATGTCGTTCTCTTCCCTCAATGATAATTGTCTTAGGCCTCGCTCATAAGTTGACAAGTGTTCTTTCTCTTGCTTACTAGCTGACATATTGGACAAGTAAGAACAGAGCATTGGTGAACAAGATGTATATGGCCTTTGGCAAGCATGTTATGGCTTGACACGAGCATGTTGTGGCCTGGGGTGAGGAAGAAGAGTCGACTTTGTAGATTCCCTAAATTCACAATAATTTGAGTATAGTCTAATATACTACTTAGCATAAATCTATCCGTGACAAAAGATTTTTTGATGTTATATTTGAAGAATATTTCTTTTCATAACAATTTATATAGTTACTCTTTCAATATTATAAAGAGACTGTAATATTTAATTCATATGTGATCGAATACTTTATTTTTTTTTCTAATTGATCATAGGGATATTTAAAAAACTAGAAAAATAATTAATCACAATAATACACACATACATACTGTTAAATTCCCATTGGGCCTTTAGGCCCGACCCACGGAATTGGCACATAAGATCCACATATAAGCCTAAGTGGGGTTCCATCCTAAAACCATTTGGCATTAGGTAGAGTAATTCACTAGGTTTATAAGGTGGTCTTTTCTTTATCTCAACTCCAATGTGGCATTCTACAAAACCCACATATGGAGTCTTCAACACTCTCCCTCACATGTGAGTCTATGATAAACACACTTCTCACCTTCTTCAATCCAACTAGATCTAACATACTAGAGAGGCCCTTGGTGCACCAAATACAAATGCACCCCCTCTTCATGAGGACACAGTGTGATACACAAGAGATCGAGATTATCAACCCACTCTTATGCCATGTTAAATTCCCACCAAGTCTTTAGACCCGACCCACGGAGTTAGCATAGAAGATCCACATATAAGCCCAAATGGGATTCCATCCTAAAATCAATTGGCGTTAGGTGGAGTAACCCACTAGGTTTATAAGGTGATCTCTTTTTTATCTTAACTCCAATGTGGGATCCCATTAGACTCGCATGTAGAGTCCTCAACAAATAAATACACACACAGGCTCACGCGCGGGGGCGCGCGCGCACACACACACACACACACACATATATATACATATATATATGTATGTATGTATGTATGTATGTATGTATATGGTAGCGTTCTTATAAGAGGCTGAGAGCATGAGAGGGGCGAATCCTGGCCCTCCATTGTAATGGACGGCCAAGCCTTATTGAATACTAAAAAGATATAACAATTTACGTCCAAGATTTATTGATTATTAAAAAATAATAATAATAATTTTCCTCCCTTACCCCTCCTTTCTTTGTGCCCCATAAAGGGGTACGGGTCGTAAATTATAATTATTTTTATTTTTAATAAATCTTGGCCGTATATCACAACGGAGGGCCAGGATTCGCCCCTCTTACGCTCTCGTCCTCTCATGTATATGTATATGTATATATATGTATATGTATGTACATGTATATATATATATGTATATATATACATACATATATATATGTATATGTACATGAAGATTGATGAGAAAAACACTGAACTAGATCAATATGAATCTTTTTAACATTGTGCGTGCGAAATTAAAAAGAAAGGTATTATACTAGCGTTAATGTTTTTTTCTTTTGGCACCAAACCAGAAATGAGCTAATTCTTTTAGCACTCGTGGTGGAGTTTGAAAACCACTTACCGGCATTTCAAGTGGTGAAGAAATGAGACAATTTAATATATTGAAAATAACTAATAAAATACAAAAGTATCCTCACATAAATTTTATTAACATTGTACTTGCAAAAGGGGAAAAAAATAAAATAAAAAGGTATTTGACATAGGAGTGTATGAAGGAAAATTGATAGACACTAATTGTGATGCAGTTAGAAAGCCCACTATGGCAATTGATAGGTTGCTAATTTGGAAGGGGTTGAAAATCCCACTACAGTATAGCCAAACCACGGTAGGCTAGACCAAGGATACAGATAGCCGATTTCACCACCTTGGTAGGCTAAGCTAAGGATACAGATAAAACTCTCTAATCACTCACACAGAATTAAAAAAGAACACTCAATTTGATTTAGAATTTCAATTTAAAATATCATTAGTGAGTTAAATGAATGAAGTGGTACAATGAGCCTTTATTTATTGAGAGCTAGAAAGATAGCAAATGACAAAAACAACCCTAACGCAATAATAATTGAATGAGAGCTCTAATATCTTATCGAATATTGAGAGATATACTCTAAGATATACTCTAATAATAATAAAGCTCTAAAATAAAAGTCAAATTACTTTTAGAAACTAGACTAATAACGACTGGATAATTAAATTTGACTCTATTAAGGCTTAGGCTTAAACTTCATACACACTCCGTGTTGATATTAAACTGGACAAAATGAATTTTTTAGGCATTACATTAGACACAAACTAATTTTTCAAACACTATATAATATCTAATAGGACTTTGGTTTAGCAATACATTGGTTACATTAGATATAATATAGGGTTATTTACACTAAACGTCCTTATATACTTTTCTGATTCTATTACTTTAGTCCATATACTTTTAATTGTGTCAATTTAATGCCTTTACTATTTATATTGTGTCAATTTAGTAATTTAGCCAAATTTTACTCAAGTTATTGACATAAGTTTTAATAGCACAATCACATTATGTGCAGGTAACCTACTACAAATCCATTCGATGTTTGAATTTAACCAAACCACGTCCGAATTATTAAAATTTCATTTACAACTTAACATAAATTTTAATAGAATGACCAAATTGACACAATATGAATTGCACAGGGACTAAAATAACATAAATAAAAATACTGGGATTGAATTGATACAATGAACAAAGTATATGAACCTTTGGTGTAAATAACCTTATTCTATGTATGTAATATGTAGGGGTGTGCAAACTACGGTTTAAACCGTAATCCAAACCGAACCAAACCGTAAATTATAGTTTGGTTTGGTTAATTTGGCTTACGGTTTGAAAAATTACGGTTTAGTTTAGAAAATTTTGGTTACTAGGATTTACGATTTAGGTTTGGTTTAAAAGCAAACTTAAACCATAAACTAAAAAATCCAATGATTATTATGTTAGTGGCAAAATTTACTTGACAACCCGATAAAAGTAATTAGGATTATTTACATCAAAGTTTTTTGTACTTTTTTGATCGTGTCAACTTAATCCTTATACTTTTAGTTATATCAATTTAGTCTCTTGGCCAAATTTAACTTAAGGTAATGATGCAATTTTTAAAGACAAAATCGTATTAGATGCAAGTAATATCCATTCGTTGATTCAACTTAACCCAATCTATGATTGAACCACTAAATATTTCACTAACAACTTAACAAAAATTTTAACAGGCCCAATGTTATTGCTGAATTTTCCAAAAAAACATTACTATTGAATTTAACAAACTAATTTTATGTATTTTTCGTAGTTTTTGTTTATGTAGTATACAAATAAACATGTATTATACTATTAATTTAAAAAGAAGTAGAGTTTTCATACTTTTTTTATGTTATTGTACTTAATAATGATTTTAATATTGACCAAATTATGTTATATTAGTGTTAATAACAATTTTTCTATTATAATGGTTAAAACCATAAACCGGACCAGACTGGACCATAATTACGGTTTAGTCCGGTTTGGTTTGTGAGATAAAACGGTTTGGTTTTGGTTTACAAAATGGTCGAAGCGTATTTTATGATTTGGTCTGGTTTGGTAACCATAAGCCGCCAAACCGAACCGTGTGCACCCCTAGTAATATGTGTGTATAAAGGGATCTATGATAGAGTTTTATCAATGCAAAATATGCCATTTGCTGTGTCGAAAGATTACAGTGGGAATTTGCAACTTTTTCTGTCTAAAAGTTACATTGGTAATAGAACAAAATTTTGTGAGACTCCAAATATATGAATAGCATAGTTTGAAATGAGTTGCATAGAGGTCGATTCAAGCAAATAAGAGACCAAGACTTTAAGAGGGGAACCAATTATGTTGTAATAATTTTTCGATTCCAGTGGGTGATTTGAATGGACCGATGGTTTATGATTTTTTTTCCCTCAAAATTCAGAGGGTACGTTTAACCTGGCTTTTATGTGTCCATTTTGCATGTGGTCTTTACTCTTGCTAAGAATATATTAAAATTTCAACTCATACCATAAATTAAAATAATGTTAGGAATATGCCTCAAATTCTTAGGATCTATGAGGAGGAAAGCAGGGAGAGCACCGACTGACCGAGGGAAGAAGCCGATCGATCGAGATAAGTATGCAGATGAATCTCGCGTCCAAAGGGTCCACTGATTGATTGGTGATCCCCCGATCGATCGAGAGTCTATTTTTCACGGGGCTATATATACCAACCTACGGTTACGTATTGTGTATCCAAATCAAAGTGAGCTGTCATCATCCTTGAGAGAGAGAGAGAGAGAGAGAGAGAGAGAGAGAGAAGTGAATTGTAATTCTTCTATTCTCAAATCAATAAAAGTCTCCATCTCCCTCTTGGGGTTTCCACGTAAATCATTGTGTTCTTGTTTTTGTTCTCTTTTATCCGTATTACTTCTCGTTTGGTCGTAGTATTTGATTTGAATTGAGTACTTGGGATTCCGTATTTCCGCACAAATTGGTATCAGAGCCCTTGTTCATATTGGTACTATGACGTCAGCGATTAAATCTGAAGTAGAGAAGTTTGTGGTCAAGGGAGTTCCAGTTTGTCGCACATCCACGTTAAAGATCTCCTGACACAGAATAGCTTGAAGAAAGCATTGGATGGAAAAGAGAAAAATTCGGAGAGTTTATCTGAAGCACAATGGGAGGAGTTTGATAAGAAGGCACTTATAGCTATCAGATGTGTCTTACAGATGATGTTCTTATAGAAGTCTTGGGGGTGAAAATCGCTAAGAAGTTGTGGGAGAAGCTGCAGGAGATGTTCTGCTTCAAATAGGTCTCCAATAAACTCGCAGTCAAGCACCAGTTATTCACGTTTGATATGTCAAAAGGTACATCTCTTAAGAACCATATTAATGAATTTAACTCTATAATTCAAGAGTTAAAAGAATTCGTTGATTCCCCTCAAGATGAAGATCAAGCCATGTTGTTATTATGTTCACTCTCTAATTCATATAAAGGCTTTGTAGAAAGTATGAAATATGGTGGTAGGTCAAATATCATAATTGATGAAGTTAAGAGGAACCTAGTGAGTAAAGAACGAGTAGATAAAGAATTGTCTGACTCTGTGAAGGACTCTGGTAATGGTTTGTTTGTGAGAGGTAGAACTGAGAATAGAGGGTCTGATGGTAAAAAGAAGTCAAGGTCTAAGTCTAAACATAAGAACCTGTCATGTAACTTTTGTCACAAGAAAGGGCACATAAAGAAAAACTATTATAAGCTTAAAAATAAGCAGAAAGAAGATAACAGGAATGACCATAATAGAGGTGATAAGTCCGATGAGGCTAGTGTAGTTGAAGATGAGGGTGATGCTGATGTTCTTTTAGTAACCAAATCCCAAGCCAGATCCAAGGATAAGTGGATCATGGATTTAGGTTGTTCTTATCACGTTTGTCCTAATAGAGATTGGTTCACCACATACAAGTTAATTTAGGGTGGAGTAGTCTTGATGGGCAATGATGCCGCTTTTAAGGTTATGGGTATAGCAACAATCAAAGTCAAGATGTTCGATAGTGCTATCAGGACACTGAGCAACGTGCGACACATCCCAGATTTGAAAGAGAACCTTATCTCTTTAGGTACCCTTGAGTCACATGGGTACCAGCTGAAGGTGGAGCTATGAGTGTCAGTAAGGGTGCGTTGATTGTGAAGAAGGGTAGAGCGGTAGGAATCTTGTATGAGCTTGTAGGTTCTACCGTAACAGGGTAAGTGGCTGTTTCTACATATATGTCAGAATCAGATATTACCAAGATGTAGCACATGAGATTGGGTCATATAGGTGATAAAGGTCATATAGGTGGTCAGTCAACTGGGTTGATGCAGTTCTGTTAGCACTGCATCTATGTGAAGTAACGAAAGTCAGCTTCAAGCAGGCAGTGCATCAGACTAAAGAAACGCTAGATTATGTTCATTCAGACTTGTGGGGACTGTTCAGAGTTGCTTTCAAAGGAGGTTCCAGGTATCTTCTAACATTCACTGATGATTATTCAAGAAACGTTTGGGTCTATTTTCTTAAGCAGAAAAACAAAGTTTATGAAGTCTTTAAGAAGTGGAAGACACTGCTTGAAAAATAGACAGGGAAGCAGATAAAGAGGTTGAGGGCTGATAATGGTCTTGAATTTGTTAAGGGTGATTTCCTCAAATTATGTGAGAACCAAGGCATTGTCAGACACAGGACTTATACAGGTCGACCTCAATAGAACGGAGTGGCAGAAAGACTGAATAGGAAAATTTCTAGAGAAGGCTTGATATATGCTATCCAATGCAGGTTTAGGGAGAGAATGGTGGGCAGAGGCGGTTAACATGGCATGTTACTTAATGAACTGATCACCTCATTCATCACTTCAGTTGAAGACTCTAAAAGAGGTATAGTCTGGATCCCCTACTGATTACTCTCATTTAAGAATTTTTGATTGTCCTGCTTATGCTTATGTGAATGATGGGAAGCTAAAGCCTCAAGCCAAGAAGTGTATATTTCTTGGTTATATATGAGGTGTGAAGGGATTTCGTTTATGGGATCCAAAGTCTCATAAATTTCTGACTAGGGGGGATGTTACATTTGATGAGTCTGCCCTACTACATCCACCACACACGCCCTCCTTAGTTCGTGATTCGGGTCAGGCGCAGAAGCCTGATGAGAGTCAGATACGGTCAAATAGTTCAGATCTGCAGCATGTAGTTCAGATTGAGAGTATACAGGCACCTTCAGAACAGGTTTCTGATGAGAATGATGAAACAAAAATAGGTCAACATGTCGAACATTATACTATTGCTGGTGGACGGCAGAAAAGACATATTAGATAGCCACAGAGGTATGGGTATGAGGAGATGATAGCCTATGCCCTTACTACAGCTGAGACAGTGGAAGACTCTGAACCATCTACATATTCAGGGGCTGTATCTAGATCTGACTCAGAGAAGTGGCTAATGGCCATGCATGAAGAAATTGAGTCATTACAGAAGAACTAGACTTGGCAGCTAGTCAAGCCTCAAACAAGAAAGAGAGTTATAGGATGCAAATGGGTCTTCAAACGAAAAGAAGGCATTCCTGGAGTGGAAGATGCAAGGTACAAAGCTCGGTTAGTAGCTAAAGGCTACAGTCAAGTACATGGTGTTGATTTTCATTATATATTCTCACCTGTTGTTAGACATAGTTCCATACGACCGATACTTGCTTTAGTAGCTATGCATGATTTAGAGCTTGAGCAGTTAGATGTGAAAATTGTATTTTTGCATTGTGAGCTAGAGGAGAGTATTTACATGCATCAGCCTGAAGGCTTTGTTGTTGAGGGTAAGGAAGACCATGTTTGTTTGTTGAAAAGATCTCTATAAGGTTTGAGGAAGTCACCTAGGTAGTGGTACAAAAGGTTTGATCAGTTTATGACTAGTCAAAGGTTCTTCAGGATTAAATATAACAATTGTGTGTACTTCAGGAAGACAGACTCAGATTCATTCATTTATCTTCTGTTATATGTTGACGATATGTTGATTGTAGCTAAGAACATGACCTATGTTAATAGCTTGAAAACAATGTTGAAAAGCGAATTCAAGATGAAGTATTTGGGAGCAGCTAAGAAGATACTCAGCATGATAATCAGCAGGAACCGAAAAGCAGGAAAGTTATACTTGGCTCGGGAGAAGTATATTGAGAAGGTTCTGGATCGATTTCATATGAAGGACGCTTGTTAGCACTCCATTGGCAGCTCATTTCAGGCTTTCAGTATTGGATTCAGCTCAGACAGAGGAGGATGTCAGGTACATGTCATAGGTCCCTTACTCTAGTGCAATTGGTAGTATTATGTATGCTATGATATGTGCTTGTCCAGATATTGCTTATGTTATTAGCAAAGGGAGTAGATACATGGCGAATCTAGAAAAAGAGCATTGGCACGCTATTAAATGGATTCTCAGGTACTTACGTGGCACTTCTGATGTTTGTTTGGAGTTTGGGAGGAGTAAATGCTGTTTAGTTGGGTATGTTGACTCAGACTATGGTGGAGACCTCGATAAGAGGAAGTCTACTTCTAGTTATGTGTTCTGTTTGGGTGACAGTGCTATCAGTTGGAGATCATGTCTACAGTCAGTTGCTGTACAGTCAACTACAGAGGCCGAGTATATGGCAGTGACAGAAGCATTCAAGGAAGTTGTTTGGTTGAAAAGTTTGACTAGGGAACTCAGTGTTGATCAGGGTACAGTTAGAGTCTACTGTGATTGCCAGTCTGCAATTCACCTAGCTAAAGATCAGATGACGCATTATGACCGGACGAAGCACATTGATGTCAAGCATCATTTTTATTTGAGATCTGATAGATGAGCACAAGGTGGAGTTGAAGAAGATTGGTACTAAGCATAATTTAGCAGACATGTTCACAAAAGTTATATATGGAAGGAAAATCAAGCATTGCTCGAACTTGGTTGGGCTCTCAATTTTTGTTCGTTAACCCCGGTTGTGGGGTGTTAGTGGAGAAGGTGGATGTATTTTATTTCGGTGTTAAATTTAAGTCAAGGTGGAGGTTTGTTGGGAATATGCCTCAAATTATTAGGATCTCTGAGGAGGAAAGCAGGGAGAGCGCCGATCGATCGGGGGAAGAAGCCGTTCGATCCGGAAAAGTACGCAAATGAATCCCGCATTTAGAGGGTCCACCGATCGATCAGTGATCTGCCAATCGATCGGGAGTCAATTTTTCACGCGTCTCTATATACGAGCCAAGGGTTACGTATTGTGTATCCAAATCAAAGTGAGCTGCCATCATCCTTGAGAGAGAGAGAGAGAGAGAAGTGAATTGTAATTCTTCTATTATCAAATCAATAAAAGCCTCCATTTCCGCCTGTGGTTTTCTCCCCTCTCGATTGAAGAGGAGTTTTCACGTAAATCATTGTGTTCTTGTTTTGTTTTCTTTTATCCGGATTGCTTCTCATTTGGTCATAGTATTTGATTCAAAATAAGTAATTGGGATTCCGTATTACCGCACAAATAAAAAGCACAACTTACGCAAACACTTCTAGTATAATATTAGTTAAACAATTGAAGAGCCGACTCCAACTCGTGACCCCACGAGTTTTTGATTATTTATATTACAATATTGGCATCACAATTTTTTAATTTTATTTTGTTAGTTAACACATTTTCTCACAGACAATATTAAAGTTAGGTCATAGTACAGAAGCTCGTCTGCCTGAAACCATATTATCCCAACTACGGTTGTACCTAAAAAGGCTTATTTATTTTATTTTATTTTTTCTTCTTCACTCCATCCTAATGACCGCATAAGCATGGAACTGTGCTACTAGTCTCGTGCTTGTTTTGTTTGGTGGTACCGGAAGCAGGGCCATCGGCATGAATCTCGTCGTAACCGAAATTGAGATCAACGCCATCATTCTTCTGCTTGCCCTTGCATGCCCAATTATCATTGTCACCAGACTTAAACGTGACATCTTTGGCTTGGATTTCGCCCCTCATGTTGACGGCTAGTCTGCCATTCTCCTGATCGCCAGCATGATTTCTGTTACTGCCGGAAGTGAACTTGCTGCCATCAAGGACTAACATGGTGAAAACTAATGTGTTTTGCTTTTCTAGGGTCTTACGATTGTTATGTTATAAACAATAATATGGCCCTATATATAGAGGCAGGAAATAGAATTTATGCTGGAATATGAACTTATTACAATCTTGTATTATTAGAAAGAAGCTTTTCCTATAACAAGAATTTATATAAAGTGCGAAGAAAATGAATAATATTAGAAATGTCAAGGAACCAACTGTGCCAAATGCTTAAGCTGATGGATAAAGGTCCATGATTGGTTTTATATTCTAACATACCCCCTCACGCGAATATCCATTTGGGCTTAAAGCGTGGATAATGCACAGGTCCACCTCTTATCTTGTGCTTAATTGTTTTAATATTTAAAGTGAGGGCTATTGAAATTCGAACTCCTGACCTCTTGGTCATCAAGGCTCTGATACCATGTCAAGGAACCATCTGTCCCAAACGCTTAAGCTGATGGGTGAAAGTTCAGGATTGGTTTTATACTCTAACAAGAAAACTTCTCAACATCTAAAAGATTCAACCTAAAAATATATATGCATGAACGAGGAAACGGAACGGGATTTTATAATTTTTAGATTTATAAAAGTAATCTTAATTACCTTTTATGATCTAATAATTCAATATTAGGCTAATTAAATATACAATTGGGTACATTTTTAGGTATATATATAGCGATATTTCTCAACTAGAAATATTACGATATATTAAACAATTGTTTTTCATATTTTGGTAATTTTTCTTTTACTTTTACTGAGTGCCTAACTTGAATATATTCTTTGGATATAATTGAAATATTGGGACCGCGAACTAGATGCATTATGTTTGCATTACGGGTTTACAGCTAAGATGATTAATACAAGAAGAATTATTTCTAACATTAAATAAATATGTTTTCCAAAAAAAAAAAAAAATTTATACTGTTACTTGTTGGGAAATATGGGCAAATAAGGGGTAATTTTTTTAAATAACACAATTTGAAATTTTTATTTCTAAAATGGCACGCAAAAATTAAAAATTACCAAAATAACATACAAAAATTAAAAATTATCAAAATAGTACGCCCAGTCAGCATACCATTGTCATCTAAGCAAGGGTATTTTGGTCATTTTACTTTTTTTGAAATTAAAAAAAAGAAAAAGGTTTTTTTTTAATGACTGAAATAATTTTTTACCAAAATATAAAAAAAAATAAATATTGCCTAAATTTTTGTATAACATATAAACTCAGATATATAACAATAATAATAGTAAATACACTTTTTTTTACAATAATTTTTTAAATTATGACAAATTTTGACATATCGAATAGTAGAAACTAAATAATACAATACCAAAAATTTAGTCAACATTTATTTTTATTATTATTTTTTTTTAACATTTTGGTGAAAAGTTGCAGCCAAAAGAAAATTTCTTTGTTTAAAATTTTGAAAAAAGTGAAATGACCAAAATGCATTTGCTTAGCTGGCAATGACATGCTAACAGGGTATGCTATTTTGGTAAATTTTAATTTTCATGTGCTATTTTAGTAATTTCAAATTTTTGCATGCTATTTTCAGAATAAAAATATCAAAATGTACTATTTTTGAAAACCGCCTACAAATAAGTAATCAAATTCTCAAATTCGAGACACCATGACTAACTCGAGATGGGGTCAAATTAAACTAAAACTACACAATAACAAAGTTGAGCTCAATAAACCTTGTATTACACCAACTTTACTTAAGACATGATAATTCAACAACTGAAATACAAAAGATTCAAAGAGGAAAGAGTAAACCGAAGGAAGTCGTCGCACCGTGGAGTTCACCACTACCCTAAGTTGTTTATGCCCCTACTACGGTATAAACAAGATCGTCAAGCACTCCGATTCCCAGGGTTAACACGGCACCCAACTCAAGAGTGTACTCTCGGGTGATGGGTTGGAGTACGCACCAACTTGCTCAGTAACCAGAGTAAGAACCAAGAATTCCAGAGGGAAGAAGAAGAATGATTTCTGTATTCGAAGTTGTATTCAGTGCGTAGAACAACATCCCAAAGCATGGTATTTATAGGATAAAATACTTAATGTGCAAGCAAGCATCGATTAAGGATCATGGGCAAGAAATTCGGCCATAACAAAGAAAGTGGTGGATATGAAATAGCACAAAATCTGGGCACAATCAAGGTACAAACTGTTATGGAAAGGAGTGAGCGAAGACGCTCGAGCTCGAACCTGGATTAACAGACTTACACTCAAGCATAACAGCCTCGAGGTTGGACACAAAGGCTCTAGCTAAACAGCCTCGAGACCAGACCCAAGAACTCCCCTGGAGTTTGTTAATGATAAATATAGTGTTCCCAAAATAAAAGACCGATTTAGAAGAAGTCCACACTACACCGAGACGAGGCAGGGCGGCGCGCGCGCATGTGTGGTTCACAAAACCCACTCTATGCCCACAACACTTTACCAAGTACAAGGAGAGGGAGGTATTTAAACTAGAAATCCCTTCACTATTTTTCCAATGTGGGATTGAGGCAAAAATACAAGACTCCAAAATTGAAGCACTCTACCCAAAAATTCCAACAATCCCCCACATGATTTAATTTTGACAAAAGGAAAATAGAAAGGATGTTACTGAGCAATGAGACCCACACTTGACTATACCAATGTCTTTTAGACTTGAATCAGCACCTAGTGAACATGCATGTCCCACAACCACCTAATGGCACTACTACAAATTAGGCTTATGGCAATGGTTCGTTGGCAACGGTTCTAAAATTGTTGCCAAAGCTAACTTTACGCAACAGCTTAGCAACGGTTTTGAGAGACTAAATAACCATTGCGTAAGGATATCTATGGTAACGATTTTTGTAACGAAAATATAACCGTAGCACACAATTATCTATGGCAACGGTTTGCCAAAAAACACTTATCGCAATGATTTAGAACCGTTGCCCATTCTAATACTTGTCAATGTCAAATTTTGTACATTTAACTTTAGACGCTTTTTTTTATTTTTTTACCCTAACTGCTATATGCTCCACCTGTATTTTAATTCGAGTTCGAATATCAATCATTTGAGCCTCAATTAATAAACGAGTATGGGTCAAGTAGTTTAATGCTCTATTCGGAACTCGATCATTAGGTAGACTCGATAGCTTAATTAATATTTGACACAATACTGGACTTGGTTTTTGACTCATTTGTACTTATTTTCAAATTGTACTTAATTATTATTTGTTTCATATACTAATATGTAATTTATGTTAATTAAAAAATAATTAAAATAAAGAAAAATACTATTCTCATTTCTCACCCGCTCCACGCACTCCTCAACTCCGGTCGTGTTATCCTCGCTGCTCGCCGTGGCCGTCGCCGTCGCCGTCTCCGCTCCACCCCTCCTTCCCATTCTCTGTCAAAGGTCGCCGCTTACCGTCACTTCTCCATCGTCTTTCGTTGTGTCTCCATCTCTTCCACAGGCAAATTCGTAGTTCGCTTGTTTTGGTTGTCATTTGACCTTGTCTCTTCATTGTTGCTCGACCTTCCCTATTTTCGCACTACCTTCTTCATTCGTGCTTCTCCATTGTCGCTCGGCCTCTTTCACATCCAAGTCCTTTGTCAGTTCGTTTGAGATCATTTGAGTTTGCCCTAATTTGAAATTGCTGCAGTTTTGACCTAATTTGTGCATATTTTCAAAATAAATGACCTAAAGTATACATTAATATGTTTGGCATTGTGCTTTTCATGTATTGTTGCTTGATTGAGGTTTTGGAATGTTAATATTTTCTCATTTTGGTTATCTTTTGTTTTCATTCAGAGCTAGCTAATCCTAAATTTGTGAGGGTCTGTTGCAGTTAGCTGCGTCTTAGGCACACTTCTTAATCACTGCCAGTGGTTCTTGTGATTGCAACCCACGGAGTTCTTTATAATTATATGGTAAATTTAACCTGTTTTCTGTATATGTATTACTAGCTTATTATGGAAAGAGAATCAATTTAAAATTTCATATGATTGATGAATGAGAGGGGAAAGGCAACATAATAGTGACCAATTGTTGTTGGACTAATAGAACAATTTGAACATTTTAAACCAGATGTTTCTTTGGCAGATATGGATATGGAAACATGCATTGAAAAAGTTTGACATAGCTGAAAAGCTTTTTGATTTAAGGCATCATACCAATTTGGTTTACAGTTATAAAGAACTTACGTGATAGATAGGACTGATTCTGGTGAGAAGTTGATGTGGCAGAATTTTGTTTTCCCCTCTGACTTCGGCTTGTATTATGCATACCAAAGTCGGGAGTTATATTAGTTTTTCACCCTTATGTTGGCAAATTACTTCCCCTTGTGATGTTGTTTGTCAAAAGACTTAAAGTAATCAAGGTTGATTGGGTTTTCATCTTTCATGGTTAATGGTTGATCATAGGGTGTGTAATTTGAAGAAATTGTGCTTCTTTTGGCATTTGAGAGTACAAACTTAAAAGCATGTCCTATTGGACATAAAGGCTACATTTTATATATTGATGTTGCTTTAAGCATGTCCTATTTGACTTTATATTTTAGCCTCGATGATATTATATATCTTTACAGCTACAACTTGACTCTAGCTCCTTGCACCATGAACAATTCAAATTCGTCCATTGGCTCTCTCATGATGCCCACCAAGTTTTAAACAGAGGAGAAGGTATGTGGCTTCACCCCCTTTGGCAATGGTTTTGTGACTTTGAATGTCAGCTTGTTTTATTAGTGAAAACTTCATCCTTAAAACTTGCCACTATGTTACAATCCATATGCTTTGATTAAAAAATTAACTCTGCCTCTTATAGTCTTTTGTGTGTATTTGATGTTTGTTTGTGAGTTACTTTGGAAGCCTCAATTTTGAGATTAGTTTTGAGATTTTGTGATATTCATTTTGGAATGTGCTACACCTTAGTTTTGGGAGTTGTATTCATCAACTGAGGAAATTGGTTTATTGGTATATCATAGTATGAAATTTGTTTGGGTGTCGTGGTCTGCTTTATATATTTAGGATAAGAGAATGTGTGAGAAATGATCAACTTATGCTCATGTCGCTTGATATTGTTTTTAAGATTTTCTGGTTTTGTTGTTAGAATGTGGCTAGAGATTTGTTGCTATGGAGCTCTTATGTCTCTAGAAAGGGAATGAAAAGAGACTCTGCATGTAGAGTAACTTGGCAATTTATATGAGTGAAATTTCCTTTGTCAAACACAGTTTTTTAAGTACGTAATTGGAATATTTGAAGGAAAAAATTCGGAACAGAAAAGATCTTCCTATTGACAAAACAAAATCTTAAGCTCGGGGACATAGTTTAACCAGTTGTAGAAACGTTTGGACATTACATATCAACCATATTTCAATTCCATCATCAATAGGAGTGTTTCCATATTTGATTGAAACAATTTTATTTGTAAAGTACTAAATTGACATAATAAATGATGCATGAGGACTAATGATGTAAATAACCCTTAATTCTATCATTAGTAGAAGTGTTTCCGTGTTTTCTTTCATCTATATAGGAATATGTTACACGATCTTGAGGTTGTAGGCATTGGCGTATTAGTAATTATTGTATTCAGAGGCTCACGAATGACTTGCGTTCAAATGACATCAACAGCTCTTCAATGGAAAATTATTTAGGTTGGGACAAATTCCATTTGATCATTTGTGCGATAAGTTTTACCATCATTGAATTCGTCCAAACTTGTAAAGTTACTACCAATCCTCAACGGTGATTTGTGACAAATTCAACTGAAAAGATACTTGGACATTACTATCTATTAGTTTGACTTAGTACTATTTTCTCTTATTTTGTATGATTCTTCCTGATTATTGACATGCCAAATTCTAGATTAACTCTGGTAAAGAGCAATGAACATGGATAAAAGGCTACACTGAACATGATAATGTTATATATAATAAGGATTTAAGACCTGATACAAGTTTTTGTGTTGGGATGAAAATTAATTTTATAAGTATTATGTGTGTTTTTGTTAGGGAAAATGTACGTCCGACCCTATAATGGAATTGGTTTTGGATAATGCTTGCAACAATGTTTACAAAAGTTCAGGTACAAGGCCATGCATAACTCCAAGCAAACAATAGGAACCCCCATATTTTAACTAGTGCATACATTGGTCAATGATAACTGAATTTTGTATTAAGTTATGTTGTGCCCTGATGGATAGTTGTGTTGTTTGAATTGGATTTTATGTTGGACTTGATTGGTGAATGTCATCTTGTTATCAACGTGAAGACGGAATGTGTCCTATACTAAATGTAGCTCAACTTTGTACTCATTATTTAATGTTTTCTTATGGCAGGTTGATGAAGATGACGTTTAAAGAAGATTTTTTGTTGACTTACTGTGTAATAGACTTGTAGGTCCGTTAGTTAGTGCATACTTCTATTAGTGACAATCGAATTGTGTATTAGGCTATTTTGTGCTTTGGTAGTTTGCCATTTAAACTAGTTTGTCTTTATGTTAGACTTCATGGTTTAATATTATTTTGTTGACAATTGGTGGATGAATTTTGTCGTCAATGGATGAAGTTGGATTGTAGTGGATAATCCTTTGTCTGGAAAATTCAGTTTGCCGCTTCTGTTGTTTAAAACAGGTGTAGTGGGTTAAGAATTTTATTGCAGGAGATGATGTTAAAAGTATATGGAACTGTTATAGCAAAATAAATTGTTGCAAAAAGTATCTCAAACCGCTGTAGTATATGAAAAAAGTCGTTGCGATAAACAAAACTAAACATAACAAGTGTTGCCATTGTGGAAAAAATCGCTACTATAGGTACCTAAAAACCGATTTCATTTCGTAAAAAATCGTTGCCAGAGGTATTATTGTTAAGAAACAACCGTTGCCATTCGGAAATACAACCGTTGTTGTATGGAAGCCAAAAACCGTTACCATTGATATCTCTATTGCAACGGTTTGTAGATCGTTGCGGTCGTGCAAAAAACCGTTGCAATAGGCTACGACAACGGCTGCATATTCAACAGCTCAAAAACCGTTGCCGTAGGTCTATGACAACAGTTTTGAATCGTTGGTGTAGCCCTATTTTGTAGTAGTGTGGTGAACATAGTCTTGACCCATGAGCGGTCATTGTGAAGAGCACACACGTCCCCTTCATGTGGTTCTTGGGTTGAAACGTACTCCGCAACCCGGATGTATGAGGTCCTTCTCAGCAAAACAGATCTGATACCTAGGTACTCAGGAACGCTCTAGAGAGTAAGCCCTTACTCTCAACATAGGGACTTCCTACCCCCACAATCCCATAGGTGAGTCCATGAAGTGTGCTACCTCACACCCCCATCATAGGTTATGGACTACATTAAGAGCCTTAGGCTAATCGTCAACATCATGGCAGGTCGGTGAGTCCATCAAGTGCGTTGCCCCGCGCCACCAGTATGGGCAATGGACAAGATTAAGAGCCTCAAGCTCATCTTCACATCATGGCAGTAGCGGTGTGTCTATCAGGTGTGCTGCCATCACACCACCACAACGGGCTATGGACAACATTAAGAGCGTAAACCTCAGCTTAAAATGTCATGGTAGATTCAACCGATCCAAGCCACCAGCAGCATTATCTCGAAAGGGGCTAAGGTGGCTTAATCTCAAATAACTCAACCTTGGCTTCGTTTGACCCATTGAACATCGAAAATACTCCTGAGATGGGTATCCACCAAGATCAAGACACGCAAGTGGGCTGAAGCCCTATTCCCTTTGCTGTATCACATACCACCTTCTTAGAAAGGCCTTTAGTAAGGGGATCTGCCAAATTCTTCTTACTCCTTACAAACTTGAGCAAGATAAAATTTTTCTCGATGAAATTCCTTCCTACACCATTCCTCAATCGAATATGCCCGCGCTTGCCACTATACACCTCACTTTCAACAACACAAATGGCTGTTCCTGAGTCACAGTGCATAGAGACTGGCGGCATGGGCTTCCCCCATAATGGAATGTCTCCTAACACATTCCTCAGCCATTCAGCTTCCAAACCTGCCATCTCAAGAGCAATAAATTCGGACTCCATGGTCAATTTAGCAATGCAGGTTTGTTTACAAGATTTCCAAGAAATAGCACTGGTAGCAAACATAAAAATATAATCACTAGTAGAGTTAATCTTATCACTATTAGACACCCAATTGGCATCATAATATCCCTCTAAAACTGCAGGGAATCATTTATAACAAGGACCCTAGTCGATGGTACCTTGAAGTTATCTCAAAATTCTGACCAGAGCAACCTAGTGCTCATTACTTGGACTATGAATGTAACGACTCAATCTACAAACAGCAGAGGAAATATTAGGACAAGTGCAACTCATAAAAAAATCCAATAATTTTAGCATATTCGGCCTGTGACACACTATGACCTATGTTCCTTTTCAAGCGAACATTTGGGTCATAGGGTGTTTTAGCATGAGTGTCATCAAAGTGACCAAACTTCCTCAATATTTTCTCCAAGTAGTGGGATTGACTTAAGAGTCAAACCCTCAGGTGATTTAACAATCTTAATTCCAAGTATTACATCAGCCTCACCTAGGTTTTTCATATCAAAGCATGAACTAGAGAAAGACTTAGTAGCATTCACACTCGTACCAAAAATAAGTATGTCATCAACATATAAGCAAATAATCACAAAATCATTATCAACATGCTTAGAATACACATTTGCATCACTACTGTTTACAACAGAACCATGCGTGACCAAAGTGCAATCAAATTTTTGATGCCATTGTCTGGGAGCTTGCTTATGACCATACAAGGATTTGACAAATTTAAAAACTTTATGCTCCATACCTAAAACCTTGAACCCCTCGAGTTGTTCCATGTAAAGTTTCTCCTTATGGTCACCATTCAAGAAAGCGGTTTTCACGTCCATTTGATGTACTACAAAGTTATGTACGGACGCTAGAGTAATCAAAGCTCTCACAGTGGCTATCTTAGTCATATGTGAGTAGGTATGAAAGAAGTCTATACTTTATTTTTGAGTGTACCCCTTATCCACTAATTTGGCCTTAAATTTGTCAATTGACCCATCATCCCTCAATTTCTTTTTAAACACCCATTTACACCATATGGCCTTGCATGCCCTGGGAAGGTCCACTAGCACCTAAGTGTTATTACTCATGATTGAGTTTAGCTCATTATTAACGGCCTCTCTCCAAAGTGGAGCATCTATGGATCTCATGACCGCATGACAAGTCTTAGGATCTTCCTTTAACTTGAATGCACTTACAATATGCTCATCAAAATTAGGGTATTCGGACAGAAATGCAGTAATAAAGTTAGGTCCAAAACTAGTCTCAATTCGGGTCCTCTTACTTCTCCTAAGTTCCTCAACCTCGAGTTCGGAGGGCAGATGACTAGATTAAGGAGTAGATGCATCAGGTGAAGAAACAGGCAATGGCATACACACAAATTCTTTCATGGGAAACACACGCTTAAAGAACTTGACATCTCAAGAATCTACGATCTTACTGAGCCCAAGGCTCGAGCTATTCAATAACATGAACCTATATGTAGCACTGTTCATAGCATAGCCAACAAGCACAACATCTACAGTTTTGGGACCTGTTTTACTTCTTTTAAATTTTGGTACCCCAACTTTTGCTAGACTTCCTCACACTTTGAGGTATTAAAGGTCAAGTACGTAGCCCTTCCATAATTCATAAGGTGTTCTATCTAATCATTTTATGTGGAACCCTATTGAGCAAGTGGCATACAGACAACATGGCTTCCCCCTACAAGCTCGAGGGTAGGCCTAAGCTAATTAATAGAGCATTCATAATCGCTTTAAAGGTTATAATCTTTCTTTCGACTATACCATTTTCTGGCATGTGTATGGACTGATGCTTCATGGATTATGCCACATTTATCATAATGTTTCTCAAGGAAGGTAGTATTATACTCACCTCTTTTATTAGACATAATGCTCTTGATTGTACGATCTAATTGGTTCTCAACTTCTGCCTTATACTGAGGAACATCTCCTTAGCCTCATCCTTAGAACTCGGGAGATACACCTTGGTAAATCTCGAGTGGCCATCAATGAAGGTAATGTAATACCTCTTACCACATCTACTCAGGACGTTCTTATAGTCACCTAAGTCACTATGCACGACTTCAAGTAGGCTAGATGTACGTTCAACTGATTTGTTAAAAGGCTTTTTAGGGTGTTTGGCCTCGACACATATACCACACTTGTCGGGTTCGGCTAGTACAATTAGGAATTAAGCTCATTTTTTTAAGTCTTTCAACTGAATTATAATTAACATGTCCGAGCCTAGATGCCACAAATCCAAAAACTCAACAATATAAGCGGAAGTAGATGCATCCTCACTCATCTCCACATCAAGTACAACGAGACCCCCATTACAAAAACCCTTCCCCACAAAGTTGGTGTTTTGGTGATAACAAGCTTATCAGATTCAAAAGTCAGTTTAAAACCAGCTTTGTTAAGCAATGCACCAAAATAAGATTTCTACGCAAATCAGGGACATGTAACACATTTTGTAAAGATAAAAACTTTCTAGAGTTAAGTTTTAGAAGGACATTTCCCATGCCAAGAGCAAGGACTGAACTAGAATTGCCCATGAGCACACACACCCACATCGGCTTTTTCATACTTCTAGAGTAAGTCATTATTGGTGCAGATGTACCTCATGGCACCAGTATCTACAACCCACTCGACCATGTTCCCAACCATATTCACCTTGGAGATCATGGCCATAAAGACATCTCCGCTTTCAGTGAGGTTATCCTTGGGTTTGTGTTTTTTAGGCTTTCCTGGTTCTGATCCCTTCTTGCAATCTCTTAAGGTATGGCCTATCTCGCCACAGGTCCAACATGATCCCTTATCTTGTTTCTATCCACCTTCAGGGTTTGATTTAGGTCTCTTGCCATGGGTCCGCTTCTTCGAGTTAGAGTTCGAGCTCGAGCTCGAGCTTGATCCTGAGTTAGAACGTCTCTACACCATGGCTTCTTAAACCTGTCATTCTTTCCTATAGTCTTTGACTTAACCAAGTTAGTAGACATAGATGAGTGATCAAAGGACCTTTCTTTAGCTTGTCTTCGGTTCAGTTCCTCGAGATTAATATGGGAAACTAGCTCTTGTAAGATTATGTCTTTCTTTTTGTGTTTTAATTGAGCCTTATAGTTCTCCCACGACAGAGGCAATTTCTCAATGAGACAATTTGTCTGAAATGTCTTACACATTTTCATTGCTTCATTTAGTATATTTGCACACAAGTTCTCATACTCGTGGATCTAGTCTAAGACAGGTTTGTCATCGGTTATGGTGAAAGATAACCACTTAGAGCATCCATACTTCTTAGTGGCACTGTCATCTATACCGTATTTGTTACGTAAGGCCTCCCAGATTTCCTTCGCATTTTTCGTCTTACTATAAGTCTGGTAAAGTGTAGCTTTCATATAATGTAGCAACACTCCCCTACAGGTTCAATTATCTTTCTCAAAGTCTGGGCTCGACCTAGGAGGAGCCCTGTCACTTGAGAGGGTGTAATGGACATCAACTTGTCCAAGGAAAAGCTCCATCTTATTAGACAAAATTTTATAGCTTTTCCCATCTAATGTTTTAGTCTTTGACATGTCGAGTATAATAAAATCAGTGTTAGCCATATTTTGATTACTCATTTTAATAAATGACTTAGATTGTTGAGAAATATAGAAAAATAAGTAATCAAATTCTAAAATTCGAGACCCCAAGACTAACTTGAGATGTGGGCAAATTAAACTTAAACGATACAATAACAAAGCTGAACTCAATAAACCTCGTATTACACCAATTTACTTGAGACAAGATAATTCAACTAAAATACAAAAGCTTCAGAGAGGAAACAGTGAACCGAAGAAAGTCGTCGCGCCCTGGAGTTCACCACTACACGAAGTCGTTTATGCCCCCGCCACTGTACAAACGGGATTGTCTGGCACTCCACTCCCAAGGTTAATAAGGCACCCAGCACAAGAGTATACTCTCAAATGATGGGTTAGAGTACCCTCAACTTGCTCAGTAACCAGAGTAAGAACAGAGAATTTTCAGAGGGAAGAAGAAGAGTGATTTGTGTATTCAGAGTTGTATTCAGTGTGTAGAACAACATTCCAAAGCACGGTATTTATAGGCTAAAATACTTAAGAGCATGCAAGAATCGGTTAAAGATTGTCGGCAAAAAATCCGGCCATAAGGAAAGTGGCGGATATGGAAGAGCAATATAAGGGCACAATCAAGGCACAAACGATTATGGAAAGGAGTGGGCGAAGCCGCGGTCGAACGCGTACCTCGAGCTCGAACCTGGACTAACGGACATACACTCGAGAATAACAACCTTGTGGTTGGACACAGAGGCTCGAGCTAAACAGACTCGAGCACATACCCATGAACTCCCCTGGAGTTCGTTAACGATAAATATAGTGTCTGCAAAATAAAAGACCAATTTAGAAAAAGTCCACACCACACCACACCGCGACGAAGCGGGGCAGGTGCACGCTCGTTTGGTTCACAAAACTCACTCTATTCCCACAGCACTTACCAAGTACAAGGGGAAAGAGGTATTTAAACTAGACATCCTTCACTATTTTTCCAATGTGGGATTGAGGCAAAAACACAAGACTCCGAAATTGAAGCACTCTACTCCAAAATTCCAACATTGCTAAGTCTGTAAGTTGAATATATATTTCTGATATTTTATAATTAACTTTATAAAAATAATAATTTTTAAACATTTATTAGTTCTTCAACTTGAAAGAATGTATTCAGGTGACACAATTTTTCTTTTACGTCTAACTTGAATATATTCTTTTAATATAAAGTTCTAGACTTTGGGAATTTGAACAAGATATATATTAATATTTTTGTGGTAATAAATTTTTGTTTGCGATATTTTCTCTTTCATAATTCTCTACGACACAAATCTATATTGGATAACATGCATGAATGTAATCCGTAAAATTTGAGATGAGCAAAGGTGCCCCCATTCTGCTATTTTGGGGACACTATTGGTATTCACCTATAATGCCTTCTAATGTATCGTATATTTTATAATTTTATATGTTATTTTCATGATATTTTCGGCTATTACATATGTGTTATGGCATAACCTGTGTATATTTAGGCTTGGTACATATTAGAGTAAGCATAACTTGAAAAGCGGTGAAGAATGGGTTAAAGTGGACAAATTCGAAGAGTACACTAAGAAACCCGACAACGTGTGAAATATAAAGAACCCATCGGGTCAAAAATTCGGACTTACAAGATAAATTTTATTTAATACAAGTTATTCTTCACAGGTAGCCACCAACCGATCAGCCCAAAGCCGATCACCCTAGCAAAGGTACCTTCATTGGGTCGATCGATCGCTATTGGGTCGATCGATTGGCACCAGTGAAGGGAATTCCTTCGCTGGGCCATAGTGAAGGCCTTCTCCTAGCCAAGAATTGCATACCACACCTATGAAATAGGGGTAGGCTTTATTTTTAGAACTTTTGTTCCATTCTCACATCTCCTCCCTCCTCGAACCGCCCCGAGAGACAGAGTTTCTTACTATTAGAGTATATTCTAAAGTATATCTTACATTAGGAATGTCTATTAGGTTTATTGCTCTTTGACCTTTTGGTCCTCATCTTCATGTATGGACTAGGGCTATCTTTGTCTTTTCATTGTTTCCTAAAGCTCTATATATAGAGCCTCCTTGTACCTTTTATATCCTTCAATTCTATTGAAGCATAGTTGATTTCTCTCATGGTATCAGAACCTCGCTAAGAGACTCTTGTCCCTTTTTTTTTCTTCTCCTTTTTGTCTAAGTTCTCTGTTTGTCTTCTATTAATTTAAACTTCTTGGTTTTTCTTTAATATGGCAGCCCCTAACCCTAATCTTAACTCCCCCTTTCCCCCACCGGTCTCAAATTGGTAGCTGGCGTCTGGTGCGGCGATGGATTCTACACTTCTTTTGCTGGTCGGCCCATCGGCTACCACGACCCAGCCTTATCCTTGGGTGTGACTAATCCTCCCCGATCAGCACCACACCCTCGAGTCTTTTCCTCAATCGTCTAACAACTATCGGTGTCCCCATCTTTAGTACGTCATAAGCCCCCATGAGGCCACAAGTATCTCAATTTCTTGACTCGAGCATCCCCTCTTCCCTCCCCCCTTTCCCATTACCATCAAACACCAGATCCCTATTATCTGGCCACCAAATTACTCTTTTTAACCCCCGCAGTGTTGGCTCCAGTCACCCCTCGGGCCGGAGCACTGCCTGTTTAGGTGTCACTCACCGGCAACCCTACAGTGGTTCTTCCTGGCCACAAATCTCTCTCACTAACCCAGCCCCTCCATGGCTGCAGTGGTGTGATAGGGCCTGGTTTCCCAAACCCTAATTCCTATTATACAACAAATGCACCCCTACTTCTTCCTCTTTCTAGTATTTCCAACATAATAACAATAAAATTGGAAAATACAACTAGTTACCCTGCTTGGCATGAACAATTTTATATGTTATTAGTTGCTTATCAATTAATGGATTACATTGATGGTACCCACCCTTGCCCACCCAACTATTGAACAACCTCTAATGGAAATTCTCTTTCAATCCCGAATACATTAATTGGATTAGAGCTGACCAAAGTCTTAGGTCATATATATTGTTGCCACTTTATCTAGCCCTCTATTAGATGACATTATTTGCCATCCTACATAAAAAGCCATGTGGGATGTCCTTGTCAAGCAATTTCGAGACCACTCGATGGCCAAGGACTTTGACCTAAGGTCTCAAATTGTTAACCCAAGAAAAGATGGCAAAACAATGGAACTTTATTTCTCTGAATTAAAATCCATAGTTGATGACCTAGCTGCCATGGACTCCCCAATTTAAAAGAACTTGTTCACTACGCCCTGTCAGGGCTCTCCATAGAATATGCCGCACTTGGCACACTCATTTGAAACACCTACCCCACTCCTAACTTTGAGGCGCTCAAAAAGGCTCTCTTAAATGAAGAGTGCCCAAAGCCGGTATCAAGGATGCCCTAGCTCTGATCCTCAACATGCTTTAGTTGCTTCAAGTGTAGGTACCCAGGGTTCAAATTCAAGTCATGGAGGACGCAGTTGAGGTAACAAAGGACGTGACCATTCCTGCCATAGCGGTCGAGGGGGCCGATTTGGGCGACAACATAACTCGCAAAACTCGCGATAAAGCAACCCTTACCCACTCGCCACCACCAACCGAAGCCCCCTCCTACCAACAACAACGGTATTCTCGGTTTAGGACCTCAATCCTGTCAAATCTTCAATCAAATAAGTCATGTCGTTATCTCTTACCCTCATTGCTTGGACCAAACTTCCTTCCTGGATCCCTCACATTCCTTTGCTGCCATGTTTATCAAGGACTCACAGGACTACAGTTGGTATCCCTACTCTAGCGCATCCAGCCAGATGACACCTCACTCATGTATGCCGCATTCCCTTCTTCCGCACTATAGTCATAAAAAAGTTTTAGTTGGGGATGAGGCCTTACTTCCTATTATGCAGTTCATCTATAATTAAAACAAACTCATGCCAACCACAACTTAAAAATGTAATGTTGGTCCCAAAACTCACACATACTCTTCTCTCCATTAAGAAATTTTGCCAAGATAATGCTTGTACGATTGAATTTGACTCTAATTTTTTTTTCTGTGTCAAGTACAAGGTTACCGGGACCCCTCTGCTTTGAGTTTACAGTAATCGACCACTATATTGCTTTTCCCCCTACTCTACTGGACTTATGACTTATGGCATCGTCGATTAGGGCACCTAGGTCAACCAACAGCTGATGTCTTATGTACTCACAAACGTATTTCTAGTTCTAGCTTTACTGATTTCTATGAAACTTGTATTTTTTGGCAAATCTCATTGATTGCCATTTCAGCATGCTTTACATTTTTCTGATTCTCCTTCACAATTAATTCATTGCAATGTATGGCAATCTCCTATTATGTCTAACTCATGTCATAAATACTACATTAATTTTATTGATGATTTTTCCCGATTCACATGGATTTATCCTATGCAACATAAATCAGAAGTCTTTAAAATATTTGAAACTTTCAAAAACATTGTTGAATATCAATTTTCTACAGAAGTAAAGATATTTCAAAGTGATGGGGGGTCGAGAATTCGACCACCGATGCATGACCTCTTTATGTCGCCAACATGTAATGCATTTTTCGTCTTTCGCGTTCTGATACCACACAACAAAATGGGGTGGTGGAACAAAAGCACCAACAAATTTGCGAAATGGCTAGAACGCTTCTCATTTAATCTCAATTACCCTACTCTTTTTCAGATGATGCTATATGTATTGTGTGTTTTATAATTAATAGCCTGCCCACCCCTATTCTTAAAAACTCACCCCCTTTCGAAAAAATTTTCAACCGAGCATTAGACTACTCAAGTTTTCGCGTCTTTGGCTGCGCATGCTATCCCAACATGACACCCCGTGTCCCACACAATATTGCGCCCAGGTCCATTCCAAGAATTTTCATAGTTTATGCTGCTCATTACAAGGGCTACCGGTTTCTTGAACCTACATTAGGAAAAATACACATAAACCATCATGTTAGGTTTGATGAATCTAGTTTCCCCTAGCCTGACCTCATTGCATGCTCACCATGCCCCAATCCCGGTACCACTGCTATAATTGTCGACCTTCCCCTTCCCTTCTCCCCTAATACCACCTCTCACTTGAGAAATGGTTACACCCTTGGGTGCTGACCTCCGACGACAACCATCCCCCATCACCGGACCCACTACCTTCCGGTATTGCAATACCAGACTCGAACCCGCCACCCAGCACCGGCCTGATGAGTCACTCCTTTCAGGTCAGCATGCCCCTTAAGGCCCTGAGCTCCCCACAACCCGAATCCCAATAGTTCCACATTGAGGCCACACTTGTCCTCTCCACCTGGCATCATCACTACCAAATCCTCACCCATTCACCAACCCACGCTCCTCCATGTTTCGAGGATCACTCAGCTCCCATGGACCAAACCGCCATGGCATTGGTCCATCCCACAAACATTCATCCGATGTAAACTCAATTAAAAGATGGTAATAGGAAATTCAGATACCCGTTGTCTCTCATGTCTATTACGGTCATACAAGAACTCACATGTTACTCTCAGGCAGTTAAGTGTTGGGACAAATTTTAAAAATTTTCCCTAATTTAACAAACTTAATGCAGTAGAAGAGTTTAAAATTCTTAATATTAAACCTAAGGTTGATATAAAATTCCTAATTTTAAATCTACAGATTTAAATTTCTAATTTAAATCTATAGGCCTGTACTCTAATACATTCATAATAATTATATGAACTATAACAAGTACAACAAGAAAACTATAAATCAAAAGAAAGGTGAAAACTTAAAAGAGAAGAAAAGAATGACGTACCCGAAATTGCTCCAAATAAAGAATACCAGAATGATAAATAACTCCAAGAAACCCAAGAAGCAAAGTCCCAGCATCCATCTACGCAATGACCCCAAAGCGCTCAGAGAGTGCTCCGAAAAATATTAAATTGTGAAAAGAAAATTTTCAATGGAAATTTTTCTCTCCAATTAGGTCTCCGAAAGTCAACACTTTCTAAAACCCTTAGTTTTTAATCTAATTACCAAACCTTGAAGTAGGTACCCATATTTATAGTAGGTTACCAGAGCGAAAAATTGCCAAAAATTCAATGTGGAATTCGCAGTTATAAAACAAACGCAACGTATTATAACAAAACCAAGCCAAAACACCGGGTTTCGCCTTAGGCCAAAAAGCGAGTTTATTGGCTCATACCGCGTGCCACGTGGTGGGCTGTGATTGGCCCGTGCACCAGCAAGCAGACAGCCCCACCTGTCGTGCGCTGGTTGGTCCAAACGCATAGACGCGGCTTGTGAGTATGGTTTTGCGATTTTTCCTTTTTTTTTGCTGTTGCTTTGTTTCACACATGTAAAAATTCATCTTATTAATTTTAATTTTCAAAATTATTTTATTTTATAATTTTTAATTTTAATTTATCTCATGAATAATGTTTGAGAAAAATTAAATTTATTCATCTCATGAATAAATAATTTATCTCATAATTCTTTAATATTTTTCCTGTAGCAATAAATATAGAGGCTTGCGTAGGGACCTCGGGGATAATTTAAATCTAGCTCCAAATGGGTTAAATTAATTACCATCTCATGATAAAATTTAGTTATCATTTAACGGGACTTAATTCCGCAAAATAAATCCCACTGCACTCTAGACTTAAATTATGTATTCGATATTATCCAAATAGACTGTATTGATGACAACAACCCCTTTACTAGATGTCCATGACAAATAATAAATATAACTACTACCAATATCCTTCTCACAGCTTCTCCATTAGTTACCAACTTGCCCTTTACTGAATAATTCATTTATACTTGAACATATTCATAGTATAAATTCCAAATGTCAACACTTGGAACACTTTGGCCAGAGATTCCGAACTTTTCAAACACTTGCAAATCAACTAAGGAGACATCTGTGTCTCATAAGAGACTGTATATTCTGTATTGAATACTTGATCCTTGTTACACTACATGTCGCTACCCAGTGTACGTGAGAATTCAGTCATTTCTCTAGACCTTACTTATAGTACACCAAAGTAACAAACATTCCATGCACAAGTCAAGAATACTCTCAGGATTTAAAGTCGTCGTTCAAACAGTACAACATGAATCACTCATCTCCAATAATAGTCTAGAAACAAGCAACTCACATGGTCCAACTCAGTGTGTCAATCTTATTAAACACACCAACCCAACACGTTTGGATTACCGTCCACTTGACCAAGACAAGTCATATAAAGTGTCAAGTCATGGTCTTAACATACAAGTAACCAAAACTTATCACCAACCACAAGTTATTCAAATAACATTCCATACCATTTGTCCCAAGTCTATCTGTGGCTTAATCTCATTATCTACTTAGAACAAACATGTCAAATGTAATATGAGGACTCTGTCCATCTTATGGACGATACTTAAAAGAAAATCACATGCAGTGTATATGCTCACTTACACAAATTTAATGTGGAAACGACTGGATCTTCAATTTTATTCATTAATAAAATGATATTACAAAATGAATCTGGACTTCATGACACTATTCAAACCGTAAGACTTAATCGCTTCATTAAATCTAATATTCCATGTGAGTGATGCTTGCTTTAATCCATATATGGACTTCTTCAGTTTGAATACCATATACTCCTGATTTTGGCCAGTGAAACCGCCTGGTTGCACCATATAGATGTCTTCTTCGAGATGACCACTCAAAAAGGCTGTTTTGACATCTATTTGCCAAATCTCATAATCATAATGAGCTGCAATGGATAGGAGTATCCTTATAGACTTTAGCATGGCTACTGGTGAGAAGGCCTCATCATTATCGTTTCCTTCCTTACAGGTAATACCTTTAGCAACCAGTCTTGCCTTAAAAGTCTCGACCTTTCCGTCCACTCATCTTTTCCTCTTGTAGACCCATTTACAACCAATGGGCTTAATGCCAACGGGTATCTCTACAAGATCCCAGACCTGACTAGAATACATAGATTCTATCTCAGATTTCATTGCTAAGACCCCTTGGTTGGCGTCCTTGTCTTTAATTGCCTCATTGTAGCTGAAAGGATCAAATTCAATGTCACGGTCAACCATTAAGGCTGCCGCCATGAACCTGTCAGGTGCCCTGAAAATCCTCCCACTACTGCTAGGCTCTCGTGTACATAGAACATTCTCGTCCCTATTAGTAGGTGCATCTAATGCATCCACTGTGTCCCTAGTTGTGTCTAGCTGCTCAGTATTAGTATCATTTTCTTTCATTTCCTCTAACACTACTTTGCTATTGCTTTTGTAGTCTACTACAAAATCCTCCTCTAAATATTTCACATTTGCACTTACAAAAACTTTTGATCAGAAGGACGGTAGAAAAGACCACCCCTTGTTCCCTTGGATAACCAACAAACATGCACACCTCCATCTTTGATTCCAGGTTGTCAGGATTCTTTTTCAACACATGTGTTGGGCATCCCAAAATGCAAAGGTACCCCAGACTTAGCTTTCGCCCAATCCATAACTCCACAATTATGCTAGGAACTGACTTAGATGGAACTAAGTTAAGAAGATATACTGATGTCTCTACGGCATAACTCTAAAAAGAAATTGGTAAAGTAGCATGATTCATCATGGACCTTACCATCTCTAACAACATCATATTCTTTCTTTCTGCAACACCATTTTGCTGCGGTGTACCCAAAGCAGAAAGCTGAGATCTTATCCCATTTGCAGTTAGGAAATCTAGAAACTCACCCGAAAGATATTCACCACCTCGATGTGATCAAAGTGACTTATCTTGTTTACCTAATTGCTTTTCAACTTCAACTTTGTACTCTTTAAACTTTTCAAAAGAGTCTGACTTATGGCTCATTTGGTAAACATATCCATACCTTGAATAATCATCAGTAAATGTGATGAAGTACTCATACCCACCTCTTGCTTGAACGTTCATTGGTCCACATGCATCTGTGTGAACCAGTTCAAGCAAGTACAACCCTGTTGCCTTTACTCTTAAAGACAGACTTGGTCAACTTACCTTCTATACAGGATTCGTAGACTGGTAATGACTTCAAGTCCATCTTTACCCAATCTTTGGATCATGTTCGAATTAATGTGACCTAAACGTTGGTGCCATGTATAGGCATTATCCCTTTTAGGGTGTTTTCTTTTAGGAGATTGAACAAGTGACCTTATATTAGATTCATTCAAACAAATATGAGAGTTTTGATTAAGACACAACATAAATAATCCATCGACACATGTACCTTTGCAAATAAATAATTTATTTCACATAATAAAAGGTTCAATACCAAAATTAACTGAATAACCATTATTCACTAATCGAGACACAGAAATCAAATTCCTGCACAGTGCTGGTACAAAAAAATAATCCTTTAAAGTCAAAACTCTCCCACTAAATGCTAAGCTAACATCTCCTACATCTAAGACCGCTACTTTTGTACTGTCTCCAACTGTCAGATACAGCTCCCCATCACGCAGCCTCCTACTTTGCCTGAGCCCCTGTAACGTATTACGTACATGGTCAGTTAAACCTGAATCCACACACCAGGAACATGGCAGACTCTCAACAGCACATGACTCTACTAAGTGAGATATCAACATATCTTCACCAGATGGCTTAGCCGTCTTTGTAAGAAGAGAAGCTTATTACTTGGTGAGTTCTTCTTCCAGTGGCTAGCCTTCTCGCAAAAGAAACACTTTCTTTTTGCTGACTTCTTTATGAACTTCATTACTACACTAGCAACCTTGTCCTTTCCTTTCTTTCTAATAAGTCCCTTGCTAGTAATAAATAAGTCCAAGTTGTTTTTCCAAGCAAAGTAACTTGGTCCAGTAAGTACATTATGCATTAGAGTCGAGTGAAGTTCACTAGCAGTATCCATTTCAAAACACTATAAATGCAAACAATTGTGTGACTATCTAATATGAATCATGTATAATGCAGTGATATCTATTCTTTTATTTTAGCATACACCATAAATCAAGTATCCACTAAACTGTATTATCATGCATGCAATGATGACCCAAACACACCACTTCTTACTCCCCTGCAGCGGGGTCATACGAAATGAGTTTGAGGGAGAACTATTCTCAATTAACATGTTTTCTTATAACTCTTACTAAATGTGGTTAACTCACCACGTTATCTTAGCCTCTAACACAACACAACAGAGCTCCTTGGGGAGGCTAATGTATCACGATAGCCAAGTGTAAATCATTATCTAAACCTCTTTACAAATACAGGAAATACTCCACGGCAGCGTGGTCGCATTGCTTCGCAGCACTTTGGTTTATCCTAATAGAAGTCTAACCCTATAATCTGCAAAGTGACATCCTCCGCAAGGAAGTCTATCAATCTACTATGTTGCTAGACCGATAATGGAGACCATGAGGTTCAACAATTGAACCTTGCTCTCACTTGATTTTGATAAACTAGTAGTTTTTGATTAACTTACATTTACAACTTAGATTATCTCATAATCTCCTTTAGAATCTCATTCTAAAACTAAAGTAACTAACAAAATTAATTAATTAATTTTTTAAATTTAAAACAATACTGTCTTATAACTTAGATTATCTCATAATCTACTTTAGAATCTCATTCTAAAAATTAAATTAATTAATAAAAAAATATTTTTTTAATACCAGTACTGACGTCTGCACGTATCAAAAAAATTTAAATAAAAAATTGCTGACATCAGCACTGACCTGTTGATGTCAGCTGCAACATGCGCTGACCCCAGCTGCAACATGTGCTGACATCAGCATTTAAAGTCAGTGTCAATAATTTTTTTCTTAAACTAAAATAATTAATTTTAAAAAAATAATTGAATCTAATCTCATTAGTTTAATTTTATCGAATCTCATAAATCATGATCAAATATGCATAATCTCATTATACGAATAACGTGAATCCAATTTCAATTAATCTTCATTGACATATTTGAATTAACTAATAATACATTATCGATTTAAACAATTCAAATCGTTACTTAAACAATTTTGCCTTCTTAATAAAATCTCGATTGTATTAATCGCAAGTATATTTATATCGATCTTATCATGCATATTCATGAACATTATGAATGTAATTAGAGGCTGACTCTGATAACAATTGTTGGGATTTCAAAAAATTTCCCCAATTTAACAAAGTTAACGCAGTAGAAGGGTTTAAAATTTTCAATTTTAAACCTAAGGTTGATTTTAAATTACTAATTTTAATATACAGATTTAAATTCCTAATTTAAATCTACAGGCCTCTACTCTAATACATTCATAATAATTACGTGAACTATAACAAGTATAATAAGAAAAATTGTAAATAAATAGAAAAACGAACACTTAAAAGAGAAGGAAAGAAAGACATACCCAGAATTGTTCCAAATAAAGAATATCGAAAAGATAAATAACTCCAAGAAACCTCAGAAATCGAGGCCCATTAGCCTTCTACACAATAACCTCAAAGCGCTTGGAGAGTGGGCTCCGAAAAATATTAAATTGTTGAAAGAAATATTTCAACGAAAATTTTTCTCTCCAATTAGGCCTCCAAAAGTCAACACTTTCTAAAACACTTAATTTTTAATTGGATTACCAAACCTTAAAATAGGTACCCATATTTATAGTAGGTTATTGGAGCGAAAAATTGCCAAAAAATCAATGTGGGATTCGCAATTACAAAACAAAATGCAACGTTTCATTACAAAGCCAAGCCAAAACGGCGTGTTTCGCCTCAGGCAAAAATGCGTGTTTATTGGCTCATACCGCGTGCCACGTGGCGGGCTGTGATCGGCCCATGTGCGAGCAAGCAGATAGCCCCACGACTGTTGCGCACTGGTTGGTCCAAACGCATTAATGCGGATCGTGAGCTGGGTTTTGCAATTTTTCTTTTTTTTTTTCTTTTTGCTTTATTTCTCACGTGTAAAAATTTATCTTATGAATTTTAATTTTCAAATAAATTTTATTTTATAATTTTTAATTTTTATTCATCTCATGAATAATGTTTGCCAAAATTAAATTTACTCATCTCTTGAATTCTTTAATATTTTTCTGATAGCAATAAATACAGAGGCTTGCACGGGGACCTCAGAGACAATTAAAATCTATCTCCAAATGGGTTAAATTAATTTCCATCTCATGATAAAATTTAATTATCATTTAATGTGACTTAATTCCACTAAATAAATCTTACTGCACTCTAGACTTAAAACATTTATTCGATATTCCTCAAATGGACTGTATTGATGACAACAACCCCTCCACTAGGTGTCCATGACAAAGAATAAGTACAACTACTACCAATATCCATCTCACAGCTTTTCCATTAGTTACCAACTTGCCCTTTACTGAATAATTCATTTATACATGAACATATTCATAGTATAAATTCCAAATGTCAAACACTTGAAACACTTTGGTCAAAGATTCTGAACTATTCAAACACTTGCAAATCAACTAAGGAGACATCTGTATCTTAGGATTTAGAGTCGTCATTCAAACAGTACAACATGAATCACTCATCTCCGATCGTAGTCTAGAAACAAGCAACTCACATGGTCCAACTCAGTGTGTCAATCTTATTAAACACACCAACCCAACACGTTTGGATCACCGTCCACTTGACCCGGACAAGTCATATAAAGTGTCAGGTCATAGTCTTAACAGACAAGTAACCCAAACTTATCACCAACCACGAGTTATTCAAATAACATTTCATACCATTTGTCCCTAGTCTGTCTGTGGCTTAATCTTATTATCCACTTAGAACATACATTGAAAAATGTAATATGAGGACTCTATCCATCTTATGGATGATACTTAAAAGAAAATTACATATAGTGTATATGCTCATTTACACAAATTTAATAAGAAAACAACTGGATCTTCAATTTTAGTCATTCATAAAATAATATTACAAAATAAATCTAGATTTCAGGATACTATTCCTAATATTAAGAAGCATAAATGGCAAGAAGCCATGGCCGATGAGTTTAATGCTTTAATTCTAAATAAGAACACGGGATGCGCGCCCCGCCCCCCCCCCCCCCCCCCCCCCAGCCATCATATCAAAATGTTGTGGGCAAAACTTGGAAATATGGAGTAAAATATAAAGCAGATGGCCCGATGGAACGTCTTGTTGCTCAAGGCTTTCACCAATGTGAGGGCATTAACTTCAACGAAACCTTCAGCCCTATTACCAAACCCACTACCATACGTTGTATTCTTTCACTTGTTATTACCAACAAGTGGTGCATAAAACAACTAGATGTTAAAAATGCTATTCTTCATGGCCATCGTAAAGAACAAGTGTATATAAAGCAACCAAAGGGGTTCATTCACCCTAAATACCCCAACCATGTGTGTCGATTACGCAAAGCCCTTTATGGTCTCAAACAGGCATCTCAGGCTTGGTTTCATCGCTTTAGCTCATTGCTTCACAGTCTTGGATTTACTTGCTGTTGAGCTGACCCATACCTATGTCTACTTCGCAAACATAATGACATCATCTGCCTTCTTCTCTGTGTTGATGACATCATCCTAACCAGTTAATTCGAACCCTATTACCTCAATTCGCAATGAAAGACCTTGGACCACTACACTATTTCCTCATAATTGAGGCCCACCGATCCTAAAATGGACTCTTTCTATCACAACAAAAATACACCATTGACCTCCTAACAAAACATCAAATGCATAACGCCAAACCCATCAAACTCCACTCCCATCCCAGACACACCTCTATTTAACCGATGGGGACCTTCTACCGACCCCACTACCTATGGCAGTGCAGGGGGGACTCCAGTACCTAACCATGACCCGTTCCAATATATTTTTTACAGCTAACCTTGTTTCCCAGTTTATGCATGCTCCTAGGACAGGCCATTGGTAGGTCGTCAAGCGCATCCTCGAGTACCTCAAAGGCACTCCCAGCCATGGTCTAACCATTCTTCCTAGCTCTTGTACCTCTGTGGTAGTCTATACTGATGCAGATTGGGGAGGATATCTTGATACTCGCTGCTCAACCACAGGTTATGCCATCTTTCTTGGTTCCAATCTCATTTCATGGCGTGCCAAGAAATATATCGCCGTCTCCAAATTGTCCACTAAATCTAAGTACCATGTTGTTGCCCAAGCTGCTGCTAAAGCTAACTAAGTTTGATACCTCATGAGGGATCTTGGCCTACGCACTCCAGTCCAATCATCATCTACTACAACAACATCTCAACTTCTTACCTCACTGCCAACCCTATTTCCAATGACCGCAGCAAACATGTCAATGTCGATTTTCACCTTGTTCCTCTGAAATTCCTCAAAGGAGACATTCAAGTTCATTACACTCCTACAATGAAACAAGTTGCCGACATCTTCACCTAAGGACTTAGCAATGACCTTTTCCAGTATAACAAGAACATTCTTCACATTGTTACACCACCCTCAAATTGAGAGGTCCTGTTACAGTATATTATATAGTATATCTTACATTAGGAAAGTATATTAGGTTTATTGCTCTTTGACCTTTTGGTCCTCATCTTCATGAATGGATAAGGGCTAGCTTTTTCATTTCATTATTTCCTAGAACTCTATATACAGAGTCTCCTTGTACCGTTCATTCTCCCAATTCTGTTGAAGCATAGTTGATTTCTCTCACTTACAAAGGTCGAAGTGCAAGAGATCGATGTATTGGCTAATCAAAGCAAGAGTGAAGTCAACATCAATCGGGGGAATCATAAATCCATGAGGTTTTTTTTTTTTCTTCTGTTTCTTTTGAATTTTGATTTGTAGAACTCACATAAAAGAGTAGACTCATAGGTTAGGGGTAAAACTATGAATTAGTTGGTCCTAAGTACAACTATACACTCCTAATGTCCAATTAAAGAAACCGGTTGATGATGTGTCACGAGCTGCTAATGTGTGGTGACATGGCGGTAGCTAATGTGCCAGTGTCGGCAATCGTATCATTTCATACCCCAAATTAAATTTTTTAGTTTATCGTATCCTAAAAAGTAAATCATAAGAAGATAGACTTGTTCTATTAAAGCCTCAACAATAAGTAAATTACTATAATATCACCCTAAATAACGATTCTAATGGTTCAAACAAATCATGCTCCGCATCTTTGTCTCTATCATTAAGTAGCCAAGGGGCTTTCCTGATGCCATGTCCGACATATACATATAAAAAAATAATACTTTATTATTAGTTTTTATCTCTATCTCTAATAATAATTTAGGACTTTTTTTTTCAAATGACTACATATATTTTATGCCATCTAGCTTTTAACCATCTAGTTTTTGCATTTAACCACCTAAAAAAAAAAGTTTGGTAGCAGACTACGCACCAGTTAACCCCACTGTCAATCAAAATAAAATATTCCATCAAAATATCCAATTTTGACTGATGGAGGTGCTAACTAGTGGTCATTTGCTGCCTAAATATTTTTTTAGGTGCTTAAATGCCCAAAAAAAAAAAAAAAAAAAAAAAAGGGTGGTTAAGAGCTAGATGCTATAAAATGCAGGTGAACATTTGTGAAAAAAACCCAATGTTTTCTCTTATAATTTTATGGAGATTATTAATTTAATTTATTGATCTCAAGCCATGACCAAATAATTTTATTATTTAAAAGAGATTATTAATTTACCGAGTAGTGATTCAAAGTTCTCGTTTATCATTGGATAGCAATTTATTTCAAAAGAATCATTGATTTATAATAAAATAATTTTTTATTACTGTTTTTCTTAATATAGAATCTCATTTTCTTACATAACTGCATTGATTGCGTAGGTATTATCTTTAGAAATAGCTTATGCTATGTACTTTTACAACTCGGAAGCACCAGATATCGAGATTACAATACAACCAAAAACAAAAAATGCTAAGAAAAACAAGAAAACAGATTTTTACGTCGTTCACACCCCAACAGATGGTCATAATCCACAGCTCCTTATTACCGGAGATTCTATCCACTGTGTTAAGATTATTATAAATTACAAGCCAAATCACAACGTAATAACGAATTACATACACAAACCTGGGCTTCTAAGACATAAACCTTAAGGAAACCTTAATCTATAAAGCCTTCTCACCAGAAATCTTGATCGCCATAGAAGAGCAGGTGAGAAATAGGGTTATGGTTGTTGGAAAAATATAGGCAAATGTGTAATCAAATTCTGAAGCTCGAGAGACTAAGGCTAACTCGAGAGGGGGCAAATAAAACTTAAACGACAAAAAGACAAATACTGAACATAACAAACCTCTTATTACACCAACTTGACTTGAGACAAGATAATTAAACAAGTAAAATTAAAAGATTCAGAGAAGAGGAATTGAACCAAAGGAAGTCCCTGCACCATGGAGTTCACCACTGCCCTAAGTCATTTATGCCCCTGCTACGATACAAATGGGATCTTCAGGCACTCCAACTCCCACGGTTAATATGGAATCCCACGGTTAATATGGAATCCAACATAGGAGTGTACTCTCGGGTAATAGGTTGGAGTACGCCCCAACTTGCTTAATAGCCGGAGTAACAATAGAGAGAATTTCAAAGGGAAGAAGTAATGATTTCTTTGTTTTTTCCAATATTTCACCATGTATTAAACAACGCCCCAAAGCATAGTATTTATAGGCAAAAATACTTAACGTGCAAGCAAGAATCGGTTAAGGATTGTAACCCAGAAATCCGGCCTCCATTCTAAGGTTGGCGGATATGGAGGAGTACAAAATCCAGGCACAATCAAGGCAACAACGGTTATGGAAAGAAGCGGGCAGTTATGCGATCAAAACGTGTGCTCGAGCTCTAGCTTGCGGCCTCGAACTCGAACCTGGACTAACGACGAAGCTCGAGCATAACAACCTCGAGATTGGACAACAGGGACCCTTGAGCTCGAGACCAGTCCTCCCTCGAGCTCGAGACTAGTCCTAGAACCCCCGGGATTCGTTTATGATAAGAAATATACTGTGCATGAAAATAAAAGTCCATATCAGACTGCCACGCACCAGCTCGGCGACGGGGGCGGGCGCGCCCACATGTGGACACAAAACCTACTCTAGGCCCCTCAAGACTTTACCAATTATAAGGATGACTATTTTTCCCATGTGGGATTGAAACAAAAACACAATATTCCAAAATTGAAACACATTACCTGATAATCCAACAAGAGTTTCGGAGAACTACAAGGGAGAAAGGGGAAGATGAAGGAGAGACAAAAATCAGACACAAAAATTCAATTGTCACTTGCTTCTGTCTGTAACTGCCCCCTTCAATGCCCTCGCCACTTCAATCTATTGCAACCCAACAAAACCCAATCTCAGCCATTAATCAGCACTTAAACGAACAGCTCACAATGAACCAAAAAAACGCAAATCGGGCGCAGGAGGAGACAAGACGTGTATCTAGAAGGAGCCACAGATGGAAGACGCATGGAAAACTTAAACCGAGGCGGTGAAACAGCACGGGCAACAGGCAAGAGCAAGGGAAGGTAAAAACACGTCTTGGGTAGAGGCAAAAAAGACAATATCTCTTAAGGTAAAATTTCAATTTTCAGAATGGAAAATCCCCTCAATTTACTTTTATTTACATAAATTGCCACGCCTTGCATCAGATATCAAAGTGTTGCATTTTGACCCTTTCTTTATTTCAAGTTACACGTTCAATTGCTTGTTCTAAATCCTAACAATTTATATTAGCTTGTTTTAGTTCATTTTAGCTCTAAGTATTATTAAGGCATGGTTAACATAAATATATGAATTAATATACAATATATTTTGAACCTATCGAAAACTAAATAACACTCACGAATAGTTTAAAAACAATATGTTGACTAACTCTAAATGAAAAGTCACAAACATAATCATATTCGCCATTTTCAAGCATAGAAGAGGTTTAATTTTTCATAGCATAAAGTCTTTTCTAATAATTTAAATGTGTATAAGTTATTATTAAAACAAACTTTAATTTTTCTTTATATTAATAATATAATTTTTTATTAATTAAAATATATAAATATAATTATTTAAAATTTAATCACATATTATACAAAGTACAAAAAATACTCTATAAACTATAAAGTAGAAGATCAGTTTAGAGGGACGGTGGGCGCTGCAAATTAGTCTTTATGGCTTTTATGAAACAGTGGACTGGCATCGGGGAGTGTAATTGAAATAGACTTTAAATATTTGACCAGAAGAAAAAAAATATATACTTAAAATATATCTCACCTAGAAGTTATGGATGGAAAATCGATTTTTGGTTAAAAAAATACGATTAGACTCAATCAACATATATGCATGCAACCATCAATGCACATATATACATGTATGAACATGGACACACATGTACGCATATATATATATATATATATATATATATATATATATATTTGATTTCTTCCTCCATTAATGGAGGATTACAAGAGAAAGGAGAGAGAAAACCTAAAAGAAGAAGGGGGAGACATAGAGAAATAGGGGGGGAGAGAGGGACTTGAGTATAAACACTCTTACATCATATTTGGCATACCTATCACTACCAATCTACCTTTATTTATACACATAGAGGGAAGGGTGAGGTGGCATCTTCTAGAATATTCTAGAAGGGTGGAGAAGTATCTAGAATGTGGTGGGTGGCGGTTGATGCAACAAGGTTGGATGGCGAGTGGAGTGGGACATCTGCTGGACGATGATGTTGGCGGCTTGATGCGTGTAGGAGCGGCGCCATGTATCAGCTTGGCGGTAAGATGGCAAAGTGTATCTTGATGGCATGGGTGATGCCAGGTTCATATCAACACCGCCCCCTTGAAAAGTTCCTCGTCTTGGAGGATCAGAAGCAAGGTAGCCTCCTGGGCGGTGGGGACTTAGAAGGATGGCGTCCTTCTGTGTGCCAAATCCCACTTGGGCTCGTATCATCTCTTTCCCCTCCAAAGACCCTTGTCCCCAAAGGTCACGGACAACGAGCCAGCTCCGGAGTGTAGAAGATCCACCAGGGTCAAACACCAATTTTTGGAACTCCAGCACGATGCGGGCCGTGAACCCAACCGGGTTGCTGAAGTCCGCGAAGTATACCCGGTAGGTGAGGAGTTAGTGGGCGAAAGAGAGCTTGGCGGTAACTGGGAGAGCATCCTCAAACATAACTAACGGCGGCTGAAGCTCAGGATGATCTGACCCAATTGGGGGTTCTGTACTGGCTGAGAGTATAAAAGGCAAAACCAAGACTGGGGTAGAGATGGCGGTGGGTGGAGCTGCAATGGAGATGGCAGCATCCTCGGAAGCGCCAATATGTGGGGTGACGGCAGTATCTGAGATGGGGTCTAAAACCGTCTCCAAGGCTGACTGTGAAGGCGGAGCATCATCTTCATTAAGTGTGGGAGGCGCCACACTCAACTGGCTCTGAGGCGCGATTGATGTTGGCAGTAACAGCTGCTGGGTCTCAAGGTTAGCGGGAGCGGCTTCCAATAGGCTTGGTGTGGGCAATGTTGGTGCGGTTCTCAGAGACCCCTTTGCGACTAACTCCTCCAGGTAGGCGCAATTGCTCTCTTACAACCAGGCCAGTGACTTGGCGTCATGAAGAGTTTGCAGCCTAAACAAGGGGACGCCTTCCGCTATGTCCTTCTGCAAGTCGCCTACCATTAACTTGACCTTCTACTCTTTTGTCAACCCGCAATTGCTCGCCAATGACTCAACTGGGCTAAAGTACTCGCCAACATTTCCCGTTTGGCGAAGCCTCATAAGCTCCGTGAGTGGGTTTCCTTCAGCCATGGCTATGTTGGTTGGCGATAAGAAATGGAGAACTGGTTAAGGCATTTTATTAAATACCTTGTGTGCGGGTTGGGTTTTGGGTGCTGAGAAACCAGCTGAGGGTTGTTCGGTGATGAGGTTGCAGATCGGTGGTGGTTTGGCTGTTGATGATGATGAGCAATGAAGAGGGGTGGTGGTGGATCATGATGACTGATGGTGGTGATGACGATGACGATGACGATGATGAGGATGATGATGGTGGGAAGTGATAAATGATGATGGGCGCTAGTGGAGGTGATGATTGGGGGTTTGTTCTGCAATCGGCGGTGACGATGGGATGAGTGGCGTTTAGAGGTGAGGGGGTGTCGATGATCATAGGTTTTAGGCTCGGGTGAAGATGAAGATGCTGATGGCAGGGTAGTGAGTGATTGATTTTGGGTGCCGATGGTTGATGATGATAATGATGATGATGATGATGATGATGATGACAGTGACAATGCTGAAGATGATTCCGGCAGCGGCGATGGTGATAATCGGTCCGTGGAAGGATTGCTCCGATACCAATTGATAAGGACCAAATATAAATCTAGCCTAATGACAATGGAATCCAAGCTAATATATATGTATTTGATAGTATGCCTCTATTAATAGAGGATTACAAGAGAAAAGGGGAAGAAAACCTAAAAGAAGACAAGGGAGACATAGAGAAAGAGGGGGGGGGAAGGACTTGAGTATAAACACTCTTACATCACATTTGGCATACATATCACTACCAATTTACCTCTGTTTATACACATATGGGGAAGGTGAGGTGGCATTTTCTAGAATATTCTAGAAGGGTGGAGAAGTATCTAGAATGTGGTGGGTGGCGGTTGATGCAGCAAGGTTGGATGGCGAGTGGAGGGGGCCATCTGCCGGACGATGATGTTGGCGGCTTGATGCGTGTAGGAGTGGCGCCATGTATCAGCTTGGCGGTCAGATGGTGAAGTGTATCTTGGCGGCTACGAACTTGGCAGCATGGGTGATGCCAGGTTCGTATCATATTAATCTCGTAATAAAATGAAAAGCAGAAAAATAAGCTCGATTCTCACAGTTTGAGAAAAGAGGCTCAAAGTATGAATAAGAATCCGAAAATATGAACCAACTCTAAAACCCTAGGTTCATCTCCTTTATATACAGGAGGCGCTGAAAGACTAATAAGGAAAGAAATAACAATTAAGCTTAAAAGGAAAGAAAATATAAGCTAAAAAGGAAAGAAATTAAAATTCAAATCCCGGTTGTCTATCCTGCCTTGATCCCGCCTTGATTAGTAGCTATCTATCCCATCTTAATCTCACCTTGAATCGAATCCCCTACATTCGCATCACGCCTTGAGTCCCGCCTACGCCAAGCCTTAGCGTGCTGCATCATCCTCCCTGGGTTGGAGAGAATTCGTCCTCGATTTCACATGAGAATCAACACTATTGTTATCGCCAAAATAGGGAGTAAGGTGCTTAACGTTGAAGACATCAGAAGTCCTCATGTCGGGTGAAAGCTGGAGTTAGTAGGCGTTGTCGTTGATTTTCTCTAGTACCGCCAATGGTCCTATCATTCGAGCCGTCAGTTTGTTATACGCCATGCCGGGAAGCGTTCTAGCGTCAGAATTGCCCAAACTTTAACGCCAACCTGAAACTGGAATGCTCAACGCTTCCGGGCTCTTGCTGTCTTGTACTTGGCGGTGGCCTCCAGTAACCTAGCCCTGGTTTGCTCACGGATGTCCTTGAGCGAAGAGATAAAGTCTTTCACCTTCCCATGTGGACGTGTCAAATCTGAAACAGGCTTCAAGTCAATTGGAGAATGGAGAACAAAAAACTATCGTGAATGGCACGAACCCTGTGCTTCTATTGACAGAACGGTTATAGGCGAACTCAACCTGATGTAGGGGATTCAATTCAAGGCGAGATCAAGGCTAGACAAACAGCTGCGAATCAAGGCGGGATCAAGGTAGGATAGACAGTCGGGATTTGAATTTGAATTTCTTTTTTTTTTAGCTTTTATTTTCTTTCCTTTTAAGCTTAATTATGATTTCTTTCCTTAGTAGTCTTTCAGCACCTCCTCTATATAAAAGAGACGAAGCTAGGGTTTTAGAGTTGGTTCATATTTTCAGATTCTTATTGATAATTTGAGCCTCTTTTCTCGGATTGTGAGAATCGAGCTTATTTTTTCCCCTTTTCAGCCGTTGAACCTTCCCGTACCCCTATTTTTCCACTTACGCGCTGCATTCATACATACATGCATCTTTACATGTGTTTTGTGTACATGCAAACTTACATTCATACATAAATACATAAATGCATATATAGATACATAAATATGTAACTATATGCCTATGTATATGTAATGTATGAACACATCATACATGCATGTATGTACATGCGCGTACAAACATCCATCCATTGGCACATACATAAATACAAACATACATACATACATACATGCATACATACATACATACATATATATATATATATATATGCATGTTGCTTGGATATATGTATGTATATATACATGCATGCACACATAAATTTATACATACATACAAATATACATGAACGTATGGATTCACACATACGTGCATACATATAGAATGTATGCATGCATGCATACACAACATACATGTTATACACTTGCTTGCATGCACATAAACATAGATGCACACAGGGGCAAATCCACCATACTTTCATCAAGGGCACGGGCTCTTGGTGACTCATGTGCTGAATCTTAAATAGTAGTAGTGGCTTATTATAATTTTTAAATATGAGTATATAAAAAAAGAATGGTGCCCTATCACATTATACACTCTAGCTTGATAGTTAATGTCATGTTCACTATTTCTTAGGTCAAGGGTTCAAAGTCACCAAGCATCAACTTTTTGAATTACAATTCTTTTAAATTGTGGCTCTTTATTTTAAACACTATAAAACCCTATATAATATTTACTAAGTTATTATTCTCTTTTTTGTAAAATACTAAGTTATGATTTTATTTCACTCGCATGAAACTTTTTCAGTTATATTAGTCTAATTAATTTATAAAATCTTTTATATATATATATTCTCAATTTTTAATAAATTATTTGTATATTCTATTTACTTATATATATTTATTTTTATTTTTGTTTTAAATATAGACCCTATAATATTGAAATCCTAGACTCGATTTAATTTCTAGTAGACAAATTGTCTTATTTTTAATTTTGTCTATAATTTTTGCTTTCAAATGCTCCCCAACTATGTAAATCTTAAACAAAATTATATTCTTCAATTCTCTCATATTTTTCTCCTCTTTATGTGACATACATATATATTTATACATTTTTTTGATAATGGTAAACACGAAGACACCATCCTCAGCCCCCCTTCCTTAACGAGGGGTAGTCTGAAGCCTCGGCTCTAAAAATGAGTAGAAGAGTGCTTGAGGGCTCCAATTCTTCTACTTGGTATCCCGATCTCCCATATCCTTCGCTGGCTATGAAATCTACTAATTTATTCGCTTCTCTATAAACGTGTGAAAATCTGATGTGGCTAAGCCTGTTACAAAGAATTTTGATCTCTTCCACTATATTCCTAATGTCACTTGGGCACAGATCATTACCTTCAAAGGTTTTGATAAATACTTCATTGTCCTCTTCTAGCACTATCTTAGTAGCGCCTTTAGACATGGCCAGGGAAAGGATGTGTATGGATATTTCTTTTATTTAGGTCAATATGAAAATCCTATGTTGGAATATTAGAGGAGTTGCCCATAAGGCTACCCAACAAAAACTAGAAGGTTTGACTAAAGAATTAGACCATATATGATTGCTATCCTAGAACCTCTTGCCAAAGAGCAGGTGATTGAAATATTTTTTCCACAATTAGGCATGGACAAGAGCCATTATGTCCTCCCTTGTTAACCACGTTGGCAGAATATGGCTCCTATGACAATCGGCACATTTCCAGGTGGACATCAATTATGTTGATTATAGGGTCGCACTCACCGTAGTGGTTGATAAAAGCAACGATAAAAGGGGTGTGATCTCCTTTGTTTACGCACCTGCTAAAGAAAATGAAAAAGACCAATTCTGGAATGCGCTTGCAGGCCTAAGATACCTTAATTGCAACCCTTGGTGTCTCATCGGAGATTTTAATGAGCTAAAGGTCCTAGCTGATAAGCAAGGGGGTTCTCCTGCTAATGCCAGAAGGTTCACTCATATTAATGGGTTCTACTCTCAGTTTGGACTTGATGATATCCTATGGACGGGTCATAAAATACTTGGGCTAGGACAATAAATGGAGTCTATGTTCAGGAAAAGCTGGACAGGGCTTTGGTAAACCAAGCATGGTCCCAACTCTTTCCCAAGTCATTTGTGTACAACGGATTTGGCCCGGTATTGGACCACTCTCCAATGTTCTTATGTACAAAGGAGGACGCCCTATCCAAAGCAGCCCGTTCCGTTTCCAGGCGGGATGAGCGAAGTACAAAGCTACCGAGAACATTATTCGACAAGCCTAGGCAACCAGGGTGAGGGGGTCGAGAATGTTTGAAGTTACTTAGAAGCTTACGCGTATAAAAAAAGGTTTAAAGGAAAATAAGGAAATAACGATGACCTCAGCCACAGGCTTAATCAGAAGCTCAAACGGCTTACTACGCAACGCGTAAAGTTGTTGGTCTTCAACCACACGTATTGGGCCAAATACTGGCGCAAAGAATGGCTTATAAAAGGAGATAGGAACTCTCGATTTTTCCATCCGTCGGTTAATTTTTTTAATTGACTAGTAGCACATGCCCCGGTAAAAAAAAAATTTCTGGATTGGATGCGTAGGTACACCTTTTGTAGGGGGAGGATCCCCTGCTGTGCCAAAATGGCAGCAAAATAAGCAGTGGCAAGGAGAGGGGAGGGATGGAGTTTTTAGAATTTTTTTTTTTTAATTATTTATATAAAATAATTTTAACGTATGGATTTATTTCTTTATTTATTTATTATACCTATTAAATTTTTCTTTAAAATATCAAAATAATTTGTATATATTTTCATCATTATTCACTATATAATATAGTAATAACGAATATATACAAGTCATTTCAATGTTTTTAACAAAAATTCAACGAGTATTTAAATGATAATAAAATAAATTTAATAAATAAATTTATTTGTTTGACTATTTATCATTTAGATATCCATTAATTTTTGTTAAAAACATCAAAATAAATTGTATATATTTTTTTATTATTCATTATATAGTGAATTATAACAAAAATATATAGAAGTTATTTTGATATTTTGAACAAAAATTTAACAGATATTTAAATAATAAATATTCAAACAAGCAACTAAATAATAAATAATTAAAGAAATAAATCTATACATTAAAATTATTTTATATAAATAATTTAAATTTTTAAATTAAAAAAAAATTTCTAAAAACTCTATCCTCCATTGCTTATTTTGCTGTGATTTTACCGCAACAGGGGATCCGGCCCTTTTTGTAATTTTTATGCCCAGTTCCCAATGCAATCCCAAGATAATGAATAACTGAGAGTGATTACAACAACATTGCCAGTGTCTCACGGGCTCCCGCAAAAGGAGGGTTTCCAAGGCAGCCTTACCCCTTCCAAGTGGAAGAAAGACTGTTTCCAAGGACCCCCAACCTGAAGAATCTTGCTGTCTTGGAAGAAAGGCATCCTGCTGGTTAACCTCAACACCAATAGCCCGCTTAGTCACATTCCAAACACGACCAGTGCAGCCATGGTAGAACTTGTGAGGCATGCCTTTGTGAATGGCGCCATTAACCTTGATGTCAACGTAATCGCCTACATGATACGTGCGCAGGTACGTTGACAAGGCGATTGTTCCCTTCTTGCGAAATGGCCTTGAGAATGAATCTCTTGTTCCTGCTCTCAATCCGTGACCAGCCGGCATTTTTAGGGTTTTTCTCTCTCCTCTCTCTCTCCTCTCTCTGTGAATGTGAAGAGCAACTGAGAGTGATTCCGGATTAAAATCTAAAGAATTGTCTCAACATAAGTGCATGCATGCATGAATGAAAACCTACATACATAGATCCATGCACACATAGCTATGTGGTATACATTCATACATATTTTACATACATACATATTGCATTTACTTTCTCAAATGTGTAAGTTCTCAGTGATACTTAAATAATTAATTATTAGACTTATTTACATTTTAGTATCTCATATTTTTTAAAATAATAAAGAGGACACTGGTCTTTTTGAATTATTAAAAATTTCCCTAAATTTTTGTCATATTAATAAAAAAAAGCCCCTCTGTAGCGTGATGACATCATTTTTGTCCAAAGAGTTGATGTAGCAACTTCATTCTTAGTAATGCTTTAGTAAAATGATTAAAGTACTCTTCAATACCCTTATCATTACCTTGTAAGTACAAAATTTGAGATGTATTGTGTAGAAACTATATGTTTTCACATAATTTATTCAAAAATATGACTACTGAAGGGTATTTTTGTCAATAATATTAGTAAAAATGTAGCTGCCACATCAATTTTATTGACGAAGAATGACATCATCATTGCTGAAGAGGAGGGGTCTTTTTAATAATATGACAAAAATATAGGAACATTTTTTATTAATACAACAAAAACTTAGAAACTTTTTGAATAATTCAAAAGGGTCAGGAGTTTTTTTTATTATTTTCAAAAACGTCGAGGTACTAAAATATAAATATCCCTAATTATTAAGATACAATTATAATCCAAATTTTGAAATCAACAAAAATCTTATACAAGAGCTTGTTAATTTGATACATGTACTTAGTTAAATAAGCTTAAATGCGTTTTTATATATTCACATTCCTTTTGAATTCTCAAGTGTGTTGATTTTTGGAGGGAAAATTAGTTGTAAATTTCGAATTTCTGTTGGCTAGTTTAATGGGTAGGACTTGCTGTAGATTCAAAGTACGGAAATAAGAACCAATTTACAACCACTTTTCCCACTAAAAATGGAAAAAAAATAAAAATAATGAACAATTCGAATGAATTTAATGAGTCTAGGTCACATGACAAGTTGGCGTGTGCTTTCATTATTCAATATCGAGGGCTCAAAAATGCTTAGGTCATGGTGGCAAAAGCAGTAGCAGCCATTGATATTGATTTTCACCATGCTCACTTTGGGGGAGGCCATCTGTTCGTTATTAAAGTAATCAAAAAGAGTTCAAATGCCCATGGCGAATTAAGATAATTCTTGAAGATACAGGCTTGTTAAGTTCCGACATTTTTCGAGTTTCTCATATTTTTAGAGAAGGTAATCAGACTACAGATTTGGTGGCAAATATAAGTCACTTTGGGCAAGGTCTCTATATAGAAGTGGAATTATTGCAGAACCTCGAAATAATTCTACATGTTGATTCATTAGGATATGTTATCTATCAGCTCGCATAGTGTTCTTACCTTTAAAAAAAATAGACGGTGTTCAAACTTTAAAGCTACCCTGAGAAGGAATTTCAATGCAAACATGAACAAAAAAGAGTATTATTTAGGCTCCTTTTGTTTGGGGGGAAAAAAATTAAATTTTAGGAATTGGTTTTCCTGTTTTCCGTTTTTCAACACGCATTCTTCAATTGAAAAGATTTTCCAAGGGAAAAGGTTTTCCCCACAACGGGTGTTTATAAAACAAAGTCATTCCAAGGTGTCGAATTATTCATCAATCCGAGTTTAGATAAGATGGAGATATGTTGTACTATAAACAAATATAGAATGATTGATGTAAGATATTTTATTTGAAAATAAACAAAGGAACGTTAAAAGTGGAAACAAATTTTCCGTGGAAACAAATTTTCCATTGAAACAAATGGTGTGGAAAACCTAATATGGGATTTGATTTTTCATGAAAAATATTTTCCGGAGAAGAATAATTTATCATCTAACAAACAGAGCCTTAGTTCGCAGAGACAATGCGCTGATCAAAAGCAATCAATCTTCCAAAAAAAATTACAAATTGAAGTTCAAAATTTTACAGTAAAAAAAGAATAATCAAAACCCCTAGTAAGTTCAGTTTCACAACTCCTTTATGAAAAAGTTTACAAAATCTGATTCTGTTTTCTCATTTGAACGTACATTGAGTACAAAAAGTTGCACAACTTACGTACCTCCATAATCTGTATAGTTATGTTACGTCAATTCCTCCTTCAAAATGATCACGAAAGACAACTTCAACCCTTTTCTTCCAGAAAACATTATCATAGTCGCAACAAACAAGCATCGCTATCCATATCTTGCAATTGCAGCAACCTCATGCAGAGCCACTTCTAACATTTTCGACTCTCAAAGGCTCCTACAATTTGGGGGATCTTAGGTGATTACTTGTCATTATATCTAGCCCTGACCTCATGGCATCGGCCACCTTTTCAGTTCCATCTATCTGCCAGGATTTACAAACTGAAAAAAAAAATCCCCAATAAGCACATGAAGTCAAGTTTAATATCTTTTTAAAGTACCACGGGTTTAAAAGTATCTTTTATTCATTATTTGATATGTTTTCTGAGTATTCTCATGATCAGGCTATCAGGCACCAATTAGTAGCCTCTGTTTTACATACAAACTTTGCATTTGGTAGTTGATATGCTAGTCATAAAGGTGTTCAAACGATCTCAAAACGGTGATGTTTAAGAGAAAAATGAAAAAAGTGACCTCGTCCACTAGAAAAACATGTCAGCACAGCATAACTACGGGAGAAAAATTTCGGAACAAAACATTAATATTGTGTTACTAGACATAGATCCTTCTACTATCTATTGAACGACAACACTTTTTTTCCTCCTGTAGTGTACCTTTTTTACTTGGTCAATATACAACTAAGGGGTGACTGGCAGTGTGATAGCAAGGATATCTAGAAGATAAAATGGATCAAACAATAGAATACCTTAACAACACTTCAGACACCCAAGGTACTCAGGGAAAAAAAAAAAGAACGAACATTATACCTAACCTTAAAATACGTGTACGGGACATGCAACTAACGTTGAGCTCTCATCTTGCGATGAATATCAACTACGACGTCCCTCAGTTCTGGGAAGATCGAGATGAGTAACAGTTCCAAAACGCCATATGCAAGTTGCTTTATACAAATTGAGGACTGCAATTCACAAACAACGCTCCTGCTACTCAGACCAAACTAAACGAACAGAATAGAACTAGGAGGGGAAACTTTCTTGTGGAGGACAATGCAATTGGGGTTCATTACCTGAGTGAAGTAAAAAATGTCCCTTGCACAACGTCTGTATTGTTTGTGACCAACCAAGCTTACCAATGCTATGGGAGCTCCGTCTGCAAAAATTTGCAATGAGCCAAATCAATGATAAATGAAAATGAATGTTAGGACCTAACAAGATGTCAGCTCAGCACAAAAGGAGTCATTCACCACGAAAGTCTTCATTTTTCCAAAAATAATCTTTCCAGCTGCTATGTTTTCCAGGAAAATGCTTTTAAAAAACCCTGTTTCTCAGTTTTTTGAAGGAAAACACGTTTGTGGATGAAAGTGGACAAGTAATTTACTGTGTTTTCTTAATTTTTCAAGAGTTTTCCCAGTTCTCATTCTCCATACAGAACACCCAGAGGAAACAAAGATAAAAAGCAAAAAGTATCCTTGTCAAACTAAATGAGCACTGTGTATCTCATGCTGAAGCCACCCCACCTCAAATATAAATCATTTTATTTACAGTATTGTCTCCCTTTCACCTTTCCCTGATATGATAGCCATCTAATGATCATCTAAGATAGCACAACGCATCACGTACAGCTCCAGTAAGTTGATCAGTGTATTAACTATATGCCATCCCATTCGTATCAATAGTCTTTATGATGCCAACTTTACTTCCAGCACTCGGGTATCAGATTTGCACATCTATAGGCCAAACTCGATTATTTGCTAAGATTTTTCTATGAGTTCTTCGCCTAATTTGAAGTGTTGGTTGTCATACCTACGTTCAAGTATCCTTATCTGACACTAGTACTCTAGGAAGAAGCGAAGAATCAAAGTATGTACATCAGGATGTTTGTAGATACGTCATTATAAGAACAGAAGGGAGAAAGAATGCCTTCCAGGACGGAACAGTCATAAGAGGAAAGAAATAAGAAATCATTCGGATCCCACCCCCTGCATAATCCATCCTTTCCAAAGAATTCATGCACTACACCATCATGCTGATTTTGTAATATGTTATTGGCAACAAAATGACATAATAGAGTTACTCTGGTACAGCAACAAGCACTAACATAACCCTGATAAGCTTAATGCTTTGTTTGGCAACTGAGTAAAGGGATATAAAGAGAAGGAGGGTATAGAGGGAGAGGATAAGGTAAATTCTATCCCTATTTGGATATGTCAAATTAAGAGGGATAAGGGTAAAGAAGGGTAAATGAGTTACCCTTGTTTGGCAATTGAGCAAAAGGGTAAGAATAAAGATAGGTGGGTGTGACATTCCCCCCCACTCCATGCAGGTTCCTTTTTTTAATAGATAGGTGGGCTACTTATAGACAGTCCTACCTAATGCGTTATGATATACAATTCTATGAAGAATCCATAACTGTTCCCCGTCTACGCATCCCCTCCCTTCCCAGAGATGACCTACTGATTCTGATAAATCCGCCACTTGGTTAAATTGCCAGTGCCATCGTCTCCATGAGTATGCAACAAAACAAATCCACTACTCTTTCTACTCTTCCACGCTGCCGATTCCTTTTTTATTCCATTTTCTCTTCAAGGATCAACAAACAAGCAGATGACAGATCCCACATACTAGAAGAAAGAAGAAAAGCAAACAATCCAATAGGTTGAAGACATGGCGAACTTTGAAGAAACAAGTCAACAAAGAATGTGTTTGCAAAAATAACCTTTCATGATTTACAGCCCCCATACAAATGACTTGACGTTACACAAAAATTTATCAACTTGCTATCTGCGAATAGCATTCAAGCTTTACCAAAGATTATTTCTAGCATAACAAGCTGTGTAAATGCACTTCCCCACCAGCCATAAACAAGAAAGGAAAAATATACAAGGGATAATGATGCCACATGTCTCCTCTTGAAGCATCTAAGCAAATACAAAAACGAAAATTATGAAGGTCCACCCATCTTGTAAGAAACAAGACTAACAAATAAAAATCCATATAAGTATAACGCAGTAAACGCCTCTTCAAATCTGAAAGAAAAACAAACTATTATTTGCTAAAATCATTATCACAACAAAGCAGATATATCATGCAGCACATTTGTAACTTACTGAAAAGCATCTTTTTGATATCATTTGCCCTTCGTGCAGCTTCGAGCTGTGCCTCAAATGAATCAGGTGGGAAGGATTTACGTAGAGTTTTGCGACTTGAGCCTCGACTGGATGCAGCATCAGATTGACGTAAATCTGATATCCGACCAGTAATTTCCAAATCGAGGAAGAATTTGCCTTCTGGCCAAAGAATCTGAAGGACATTCTGAATCAGTGAGGTTGAATTTATTCTTTTAATTCCTTTCCTTAGAAGCACACAAAATTCTCTCTCTTTCTCATTAAGACAAAAAAGGCATTTTTTCCACCATCAAAGGCCTAATGAGTGTGCCAATCATATATGGCTTCTCCAAATTCCTCTGTCGAAACATTTGTATGACAACAAAAATAAATAAGTTAACCTGCTCTAAACCTTTATGGAACATAAAAGAGAATGAAGAGGCCAAATTTATTCACTAGATAAGCTTATATGTTGTATTTGATGTTATTAAAACATATTTTATGACTATATTTACGCATTAGAAACTACAGTTGGGTATGAAAAGAATGCTTTCAATGGCAGTTATTCAAAGTTTTGCCAATAAAAGGTGTAAAAGCAACTTATGTTCACTTAAAAATCTCAATACGATCGCCACAAGCAATTACATAGTGATCATGACACCTGCTTTGATTCCATGACCCAAACTAATCATATAGAAGCTCAAACGCATAACATAGAACTTGGAAGAAACCTTTTTAAGATGTAGTTATTACAGGCTCCAGACTAATGAAATATTCCTAAAAAAATATCGGATAAAGCTGAAACTGTTTTGCTTTGAAATGCCAAAAGACAACTATTTTGCATCGAGAAATAACCTATTTTTTTCAAGCCCATGACATAAAAATGTTATTTCAAGTAGCATTTCAGTATCAGCTAAAACGGCTATAATGAGAAGTGACTTCAAACTGACTTTGCTAAAGTTACCGATGCTTATTAATACACTGACTCACCGTAATGAGAAATTTAGTTGGAAAAAGCGTCTTCTATAGATGTTTTTTGGATATAACCTTCTTTAGTTTAAAGTATAGGCAACATTTCACCGGTGGCTCAGGAGTAGACTGGTACTTTGACCAAAATAAGATTCAGCTGCTACCTGTGGCACCTCCGTGTTCAGGCGCATTTGCATAGAATGAATTAATAAATGTTTTCATTGACAGAAGAGGGCAAGTGGGTGATCCTGCAGTAAATTGTTGCGCTCCTAAAGTATATTCCACGTAAAGGGTTCAAATCTCCTTTCCTATATTTGGTTTTAAAATCTTGCTGTTTTTCAGCTACTTATTCAGTTGAAAATCACAGTGGTGTCCAGCAACTTTATTGTTCAAAGTCTCCTTTCCTTTTAGCAACTATCTGGAAAACGCTATTTGTTACAATAATTCTTTTTGTGTTATAAATACTATTTGAAAGCACGGCATCTATATATGCACACACATAGAAACAATACATATAGATACATATGTGGCTACCTACATGGACGCCATGCCCACATGGACAACACCTTGGAGAAGTTCTTTTTTGTGCACCACGAGAATTGCTTTTATTTCTACGCATTTTTTGGGAAAAGGCTCATGTACAAATAACCTAAACGGTAACAAATTTGCACCGTTTAGATCATTAGAGACGCAGGGTGTCGACATGGCAACATGAGAACAGATGCCGCTCATAGCAATGCCAATTTTATTGCCAAAATTGGATGTGTCTATGGGACTGAAGTAGACAGCTTTTATGTGCAATACTGAAAAACAGAATCATGACAATTTGGGAACAAAATAGAGCAAATGCTTACATCTTGAAGCCACCGAATACCTTGAGCAACAACATCATCCCGCCGCAGCCAATGGATCTGCCGCAAGAGAAAGTCATCAATAGCATCCTCCATCATTAACTGCAATATCTGCTTCGATATCCAAAATACTTGTCTCCTGCAAAGAGGAAAGTTCTTCTCAAATCCGGAGGTAGGACTCAAGTTCTTTCCAAAGCTCCAACTAATAACTCCAATAAGTGAAATTGATACTATGACTTTGGTATTTTACGACAGATAGCCTACACTTAAAAGAGATTTTGTCACAGGGAACCAGCTTTCTTTTTCCTAGTTATCTGATAACAAGATTAGATATCATCTCCAACAACAATGTATCACCCACTTAGGTATCCATTAGCCTTTTGTTAGCCAAAGTTGGGAATTTGAAACAGCAGTTAAAAGAAAGGAATGTTCTTAATTTCTATACATTCTATTAGCATGTGTAGTATGTTTAGAGGTCGCAATTGCGTCATTTGGGTCGGGTTTGGGTGAACCCATTCGGGTTTGGGTCATTTCAGGTTTATAACAAACTCAGGCCGGGTCGGGCTCAGGTCGACCCATTTAGGCTCGGGTCACTTTCGGATTTTACCTGTACTCGGGTCGGTTTGGGTCTGGGTCAAGTTATTTCGGGTTCGGGTCACTTTAATTTTGAGTGGTCTTTGGTTCGGGTCAATCTTGGGTCAAGTTGTACAGGTTTCAGGTCTTCATAATCCTACTATTTTGTGCCTTGGTAGTATGAATAAGTTATAAAAGTTTAAATTATACCAAATAATTTATATTTTTACCAATATATTATATTGTTACCAATATATTATATTGTAAATATAGGTGCTCAATAATATATTATGAAGTTCAATTGTTCTTCTGACAACTAATAATTCTCATTGACTTTAAAGACCTTAGGTAAATTTAGCTTTCAGGTCGGGTTGGGTTCGGGTTTAGGTTAATTTGGGTCGGGTTGGTTCAGGTCAATGGTGGGTCAGGTCAGGTCAAATTGGTATCGGGTTATTTTCAGGTCAGGCAAAGAACGGGTCGGGTTAGTTACAGATCAGGTCATTTCAATTTCGGGTTCAATTATATACAGCATATTTTTTGTTCAGGTCGGGTCGGTTTACGGGTTTTTCAGGTCGGTTTTTCGGGTCAGGTTGAATTTGCCACCTCTAAGTATGTTGCATTGTGTTACTATCATAAATCGTATAATGTATAATGGATGCCAAGAATATGTGGACTTTAAATATCGGGTCGGGTTGGGTTCGGGTTTAGGTTAGTTTGGGTCGGGTTGGTTCAGGTCAATGGTCGGTCAAGTCAGGTCAAATTGGTATCGGGTTATTTTCAGGTCAGGAAAAGAACGGGTCGGGTTAGTTACAGATCAGGTCATTTCAGTTTCAGGTTCAATTATTTACGACATATTTTCAGTTCAAGTCGGGTCAGTTTACAGGTTTTTCAGGTCGATTTTTCAAGTCGGGTTGAATTTGCCACCTCTAAGTATATTGCATTGTGTTAATACCATAAATCGTATAACGTATGACGGATGCCAAGAATATGTGGACTTTAAAGTTACAGTTTTTGATGGGTCTCCACAAGAAAACATAGATCCTTGGAAAACAAACATGGTTTATTTGTATATATTTAATCCCTTTTTTTTTTTTTTTTTTTTTTTTGTCATCATTGGAATTGGTTCTTGTTTGCAAATCTTTAGTCCACATTCTAGCAAACTCTGGTTTTGTAGCTTCTGCACAGCTCCTTATTTATGTACACGCTATAAATGTTTTAATCTCATTTGTCGTGTTCATAAATGTATCAGAATATAACAAAGATTGCTTAGAGAAGATAGGTGACTGGAAATCATGACAAAGTGAAGATTGCTTAGAGACCAATCCAGTGGACAGCAGTAGGAACTGTCAAATAAAGGACACCTCCGTGACAATTGAAAATTCACTTGATATCACCAGCCTGCACGTTTTAACATATTGCAAACCATGAAAATGCTGGAAGGTGAAAACAAGGATACCTTATCCAGCCTCTTTTGTTAAGCTGAAATACCTTGTCAACTAAGTTCAGTACAGGGACAGTAACGTTAGGCGGTATCCACTGCAACACAAGCAGCGAATAAGAATTCAACAGGTCATCACAGAAATCTCAAAGAAATTTCTAAGCTCAATGATCTTGTGTGTGAAATAATATTGGAAGTTTAGGATGGTAAAACCAAAAAAATGGGAAATTTTCTGAAAAATATCTTAATACCTCTGGTGGCACTTCAACTGGATCCTCCACAATTGAAGAAACAACTGGCAAACTTGCCACTCCACCAGCATGCTTACATTCAGATTTCATCTCTGAGACAAGCTGATTCTCAGGGTTTGTGGTACCAGAATCTTCAAAGCGTTTGACAACCCGTCGTGAGAAGCTCTTTGAGTTCAACTCATTGTCAGAATGCCATTCATTAGCCGGTGTACTGTGATCATGACTGTGGTCTTTGTCACCTTCTTCGTCATCCGATATGCTATTAGTTGTCTTCAAGGGACTTGGCATTGAAGTATGTCTAGGTAAATCATCTGCATGCCAAGACAAGTTTCTGACTGGCATAGATGGCAGGGTAGAGGATGAACCTACAACCTTATGGATGAAGCCATCAGAAACCCCTTTGAACTGGCATACAATGTCATCAACCGCATCATCTACATTGACTGTATGATTTTGAAACACACCCGGGAATCAATTCAAGAAACAAAATGCAATAGAAGAATGTTAGAATGTCATCGCATATTAACTAAGAACATGAACTAAGAACATAACCAGCCAGTCAGTCATCTGAAGCATACTAACATAAATTTCAGGCTATCCCAAGAAAATGCCATAAAACAAGCCTTAATGTCAGACTATAGAGAAAAACACAACAGCTGATCGTGCAATTGTGCCGAGGAACTAAAAGAAACTAAGCATAAGAATTCAACAGCTCAACCTACCTCCTGGAAGACAATGATAATTCTCTCATGCAATGAAATTATAAAAGAGATGACCAAGTAACCACCAAAGAATATGCACAGCAGCAAGCGAGGCTTCCCCTTCTAAAGAGCATCAGAGAAAACAAGCATTACCATCACAGAATTTCTGGACACAATAGGTGAACTGCAGCCTCAAAGAACACATTCCCAATAAAATTGCAAGAGTATGCCACAAGCACTACACAGATATGACCAGTACTAAGTGCAAGTGTTGAAATTCGTGCCTCTATATGATGAATGACCAGTATTGTGTTCGAGTAATTCTGAAGGACAAACAATTTTATTGCATAAGAGAATAAAAGGTCGGAATTGACAAAAATCCATGCATACCTGCAAGGGTTTTCATCACTGAAGGGGATTTCCCGAAGGAATAGTTCTTCATGGAAGAATGAAACAACAAACAAAAACAGTTTAGTAACCATTTCGCTCACAGAGGACTGACCCAATAACAGATTGTTCATAGTGCTTAGTTATAGTACAAATGATAAAGCGCCCACCTTTGAGGAAGCACAAAGAAAGTCCCACACCTCATGTTGTTCAGCCACATTAGGTATGGATAGAAGGTCCTGGAAAATATTTGAATTCAAGATCAGAAGAATGAAGGATGAACTAGTAATGTCATCCGCAAACATAGAGAACCAATTATTTTACTCGTAAATATTTGTCAAGTTCAATGCAACGCTGATGCACAAATGCATCTTCTGTGCTGGATGAGAATATCCTTTTTGGAGGCAAATGTAGCGTATAGTTAGGTATATCCTTTAGATTCCTGTGTAGCCGCTCAAAATTCCGGTATCTGCTATCAGAAGTATCAAGAGAATGGTTTCAACATTAGATTTCAAATACATATTGCAAAACACTAAAGTCTAACTTCAGGAAGTGCTAATTGTGGTGTAGATAATTATAATTGGAAACCAAAAAAAAATACAAAGATAAGCTAATAAGAAGTAGCAAGCATTAACGCTACATAATAACAACCCTTTAAGTAATTCCCCCCCTTCCCCTCCCCCCCCCCCCCCCCCCCCCCCCCCCCCCCGCCCCTTCCTCCAGGATACTGCAAAGTTCTACATTCCATGCAAAAGCAAGGCACGTTGAATTTATTCAGGCAAGTAAAATTCTGCTTGCAAGGGTGAATAATCAGGTATGATACTGGACCTTCTTTCAACAAACCATGTGTTGATTTGCGCATCTGTCACGGCAATAGCATACACAGCAAAAGACTTGGATCCAATTTTCTCAAAAAATGCCCCCATCACCTGTCAGTAATCATTCATCTCTCTGTAGTAAGCTTAGGAATAGATCTCCAGAAAACAAAGGGGAAACGACCATACATATTCAGAAGTTAATCACTTAACAAACACCAGGAATTGATAAATAGATTGATTTGGAAACCTATAATAAAAAATAAGATGTCCAACCAAAGTTATTGGGTTTTATGTATGCAGCTCCATCCTATGAAGGAAACAAAGAGAAACAACTAACCCGGCATGTAAGTTTGGGAAAGTGCAATCCCTCAGCATGGATCTTGAGAGGTGATAAACTCTTAAATTCATGCTCTCCACAATACCTCTCAGAATCAGGGCTATGGTAGTCCTCTAAAAGAAGCTCTTGACTTTCGCAAGTATTAGCATCTTTCTCCACAAGTTCAACTCTTAAATCAGAAGTATTTCTTGATCCCTTAAGCCTAGTCTTATTACCATCATTAGCGACAATATTCACATCCTTAGGGCCATAACTAGGACCAGAAGCTCCATGTGAAGTAGCTTCCCTGTCCACATCTCCAGATAGTTTTTTCCCACTGTTGCAACTGGTTTCAACTTGGGGAATATGACCTTTTCTAGGAGAATGACATATGCTAGCTGTTCCGAGTGAAGTTTTGGGATTGGTTGTCAGTATTTCCTTCCTAGATTCCATCACAGATATGGCATTATTCTTAATGGTATCACTTGCCAAAGGCATTTGTAGTCCTTTTGTATCTTTATTGATTTTATCCTTGTAATGTCTTCCAATGGTCCACATATTTTCAAGATTCTCAGGAGCAAGAACTTCAGTTCTTCTCTGGGTTGCGGCATCAAGGATTTGTGCCCATTCAGCAACACGTGGCTGCATAGGCTCTGCAAGAGATGTGTTAGAAGAGGGGCCTTTTGAAGCATGCCCTACTTTCTCTCCATGCTTTTCCATTTCAACGACAGTCGAATCAGTTTCTTGCCCATGGAAGATTTCATGTTTCCTAAAAGTAGAATCACCACCACTTTCAACATTTCTCGCAGCGAGTGAGTCATTGTCGTATTCCTTATGTGGCAGACCAATTTCATCCATTCTAATCAGAATGTCTTTAGCACTGAGAAGAATGTACTCGATCAACTCATTAATATGCCTAGGAAAAAAAAAAAAGGGCCAATTTAAGCACACTGACCAAACACTTCAGCTGGGAATACTCACTCGGGAAGCTCGGCGCCAATAACAGACATATACATACAGAAAATGAATTCGCATACAAAAACATTTTCCTTCATGGAGGGAAAGACAACGGAGCAACACCTATAATAGTTTGGGTATAATAGAAGGAGACTTATTACTTCCCCTATTAGAAAATGTGAACAAATACATATTACGCATTAGAGGAGAAATAGAGCTAAGCCTAATAAAAGCTGGATGAAGACGACTAGACATTACCTTACCCATCTAAACCTTAATGAGGAGATGGCATTTGATAGAGTTAAGTGGCAGTTAAAAATACGTGTAAGCCAAGATAGCTGTTAGGAGAAAGAAGCACAACAATGCCACTTCACAACGCCCCTAGGCTTTCATATTCACTATTGTTGCTGCTTTATTATTGCTTGCGTGTTTGAATGTATGATACTACTTTATTTGACTTTATTTTTTTTTAATAAGCATTTTCTATTTTTGCTTTTTAGGGTTGGGTCCCTTCGGAAACAGCTTCCCTTCATGGTAAAACCATCAAAGGGTAAGGCTTTGTACATCTCACCTCCCCAGACCCTGCCTTAGCGAGAGCCTTTATAGGCACTGGTTTGGTTTTTATTTGGTTTTGGTCTTTTTTTTTTTTTTTTTTTTTAACCTATTATCATGTCAACAACATCATTTCAATGCTTAAAGAAAGACCAGAACAATGTCGTCAAGGAAATGTTAATGATAGATGCATCGTGGACCAATGATTCATGTACCAATGCCAAATAGTAGAATAACTCTACCTAAAATGATTTGATGCTGATTAGAGAAGTAAAAGCAACATGGTAAATATAAAGCAAAACCTATTGCAAAATCAGACACCGGTTCTGGCTTCCTAAATTCTTCATGAACGATAAATCAATAAGACACCTTAGGGCTAAGCAAAGGCTTAGAATGGGCAAAGGCTTATTATCAGTAGATTAACTGCTGCTGAACAATAAACTATGCAACAAATGGCCAAACATTATTGTAAATTTTATCAAGAAATGGCGGACAAGAGTTCTTTCTCCAAAATACAGGCAAAGCAGCTTCCATTATGAACCACAACATGTCTTTGTGATGTGCTCATGAATAGCAATCATTCAAGGTTTTCTATTCAACAAATTTTTAAGGATAATCTTGCATGATTATTACATACAAAGAACATTTGGATCATTTGAAATGAAAAAGCAGCAGACATGCCTACAATGCTGCAAAATGAATTCCTATCCCATGAAGGGAAATTTTGTCCGCCCTATTCCGGCACCTATTCCCATCTCTTAAAGCAAAATACACAAATCCAAAATGATAGCTTTCACAAGTTAAAAGTGAAAAAAAAGTCACAGCATGGGGTAAGGGAGCAAGAAAAGGAAGAGGCGCTAGAGGACACACACTGGAGAAACAAGGTTCAAAATAGGCTGCAATATTAAGCATGTCAAAATCTCTCGAGCAGTACACCGGCCAAGAGGGACCTGAGCTTCTCTTTGCCTCAGAACAACAGCCAGCAGTCCACTCATGAGTTGTTGAAGAAACTGTAAGGTGCAATGCATGTTAATCAAATGCAAACAACACTCTTTGGCGATTACTATTAGAAGATTTCCACTCCCACCTTGTAATCACTGTCTGAAGAGATTAAAGCTGGGTGGAGCTCTTTAGAAGCCATAAGCTGGTGTGTCAACCTTTCATTTCTTTCGTCAGAAGAAAGCGTTACCATTATGTCCGCACCGATTGCAGCTTGATTTCTTCTGAACAGCTCGATGTGATCCCCTATTAAGTCAACTATATCCCTGAAATATCATACATAGTTTTGTTCTGACAATTCAAAAGCTGAACTGCCACAAGGCAAATGAAGTACAAGCAGAGGGAACAGTAAGTGGGAATAGGATACCTTGTTAACAAGTCAACGAGGTTCACTTCTTTTACCCTTCCAGCAACTTCACCCAGAGCATCCAATATAATTCCTCGGATCAGCTCAGGGGCCTCTTTGTCAGGTGTAATAAGAGAATACCACAAGTCTAGAACAAAATCCTGCACAATTTTATCAATAAACTCTTCAACTGCAGCCTGTACAAGGGGTGAATCAATTTTTCTCTTCCATTTAGATGGTGGAGGCATAGCAGACAGATGTGAATCATTCACAGACAATTGCTTCTTCTCCAGATAAGAAAGATATGATTGTTTCCGGTTTGGTTGAACCTTCCAATGAAATTCTACTTCATTGGTAACAATATGCAAAGCCAAACCAATCAGTACTGAAATTGGAATATTCATCCACATTGATTTGCTTGTATCTGCATCCAACAACAATCACTATTTAGACATAGCTTGGGAAATGTTAACAATCCTCACGATATAAATTCAACCAGAAAAAACGACTGAATGTTCTAAGAGGACGTGAGGATTATAATAGGGGAGGGGGAGATGAGCTTCAAACCCAAGTCACCCGTCTCAGTGAGTGGGTAGCTCTTGCCACTAAACCAAGCCCCACATGCTCAGAAACAAAACAAAAACTAAATTAGCGATGTAATGTCAACAAATGCAAGTAGAGTAACAAGTTCGCTTGTAACTAGCTTCAGGGTAATAGAGCATTGTTGGTTTCTCTTAGGCTGGTGGAAGGTCCACGACTGAACCTAAAATAATTGAGTGGGTAGCTTGCCACTAAACCAAGCCCCACATGCTCAGAAACAAAACAAAAACTAAATTAGCGATGTAATGTCAACCAATGCAAGTAGAGTAACAAGTTCGTTTGTAACTAGCTTCAGGGTAATAGAGCATTGTTGGTTTCTCTTAGGCTGGTGGAAGGTCCACGACTGAACCTAAAATAATTGAAGGAATGAAGTTATATGCTTATCACATACATAAATTAGAGGAAAGAATAAAAATTAGAAATCTAAAATAAATGAGATTAAATACAAATTTAAAAATTTACATTACTCAAAAACTTAATAAAGCCAACAATCGGTAGTTAGTGTAGCCAGTTCGTTCAATCTCTCATTTGACAAAATTTAATGGAATGTAGGATTCAATGATCTTAACTTTGAAAAGTTTCTTTCTATTAAGGCAGTCATAATTGGTGTGGTGACATAATCCTATGGACATTCATGTATTTGGATAATAACCATTCCTATCTATCAAATGGTTTAGCAGTTCATTTGGTGTTTTTCAGTCCTTTCAGTATTTCTTTTAACTTCAACTATAACAACTTCATTCAGTACTTTCAACTCCAAAAACAAATCAAGCATGAAGCAACCAGTACAACACATAATTGTATCATCAAGAAATGAGATTCTGCAAAAAGAAAGCAACCTTCTCTCTTTAATATGAGAAATGCAATTGAGATGGCTAGAAGCGCACATGGAGAGAGAAAATAACAATGCAATGTGTATCTTACTAGAAGTGCAGTTTAGGTGGGTGCCCCATGCAGATGATAATTAAACCTTATTTAAGTTTTAGATGCTATTCAAATGTTCAATTTATATATTTCAATTAATGGTCCCATTATCAACAAATGGCGGGAAAATATTATATTGGGTAAACTACACTTTAGTATCCTAGGGTTCGTCAAATCAATTTTTCACAAACTTTTGTTCCTTTTTTTTTTGTCGTCCACCTGTTAGGGTGAAATAATTTTTTACTTAGTGCATCAATAACCAAAATTTTCAAAAACACCAAAATACCCTCACAAAAATATCATATTTTGTAGTACTAACAAGAATGGAAGTAAATAAATTTCATTTCCGAGAGTTCTGAAGTGATCCTCATTCTCACTGCTCAGGAATCGGTTCGACTAAACTCATCAATTGGCACCCTCTCTTGGCTAATTTGTATGAAACATTACATTTTACTTTCCTAACCTTTCACAAATTGGAAAGAGGGGATCAAACACTTTCACAAATTGGAAGGAAGGGATCAACTGCTATCTAGTGGTCTAACTTAGCGGGCGGTTCAGCAGCCTTAGACAAAAGAGTGGTCTTTCAAGATTGATCGTTGCATAAGCATGGAATTTGGAGTTCGAATCCTATCATTGTGTACAAACAATTCCCTAGAGCCATCCCCTAAGTTATTTGGCCCCAGACTACCACGCTAGGAATAGATAAACTTTTGAGGGACCGTACACACAATCTAGGAACCAGTCACAATGTGCACAAGCAGGCTCAAACACCCTAGTTACTGAGAGTTTTTTTTTTTTTTTTTTTAGACCCAGTGCCTCAAGGGCTCCTGCCTAAACGGGGTCCCGGGGGGGGGATGTACGCAGTCTTACCCCTTTAGAGTATAACCCTGGCGAGAGGCTGTTTCCGAGGACCCCCAACCTTATAGGATTGGCAACATGAGGACTTCCCAGGAGGTCACCCATCCTGGTACTACTCTCGTCCAAGCACGCTTAACTTCGGAGTTCTAATGGGATCCGGTGATTAGTGCCTGGTAAATGAACCCTACCCTAGTTACTAAAAGTAAATAAATAAATAAAGAGCAAACTACCTTTGGCAGGCCATAATTTGCCAGTGTATACCCTATACAATATTCAAGAAAGCCTTGTTCTCATTGAAAGGTGAAATTACTCAAGATCTGGATTCGATTTATATACTAAACAAGAAATCTGAAAAGCAAATAAGAAGGTAAGGGAAAAAGAGCAACGAAGACAACAATGTTTACGTGGAAAACCCTCAAAGAGAGGGAAAAACCATGGGCGGAGGTAGACAACATTTATTAGATCAAACTTGGAGTATTATGTCATGACCATGGAGGATTCTTATATAGATTATAGTATGTTTTGATGTATTGAGATCTCAATAAGAGTTTTGATGTTATATTTGTTATGTTAGTGTTATTTTGTTGGAAAGATGAGCAAGATAGTGTAATTGAGCTTATGTACTTAGTAGTGATACTTAGAGTATAAATAGTGATACTTAGATTGTAATGGATCATCAAATACAAAATATACTCTCTTACTTTCTCATCTCTACCTTCTTCTACTTCCTCATCTCCTTTTCCTTCTTTCTCATCCCAAATTCTATCTATCCCCTTAGTTATAATTCATGTTTGATTCCAAATAATTCAGGTTTGATTCCAAATCAAAATCAAGCTCTTAATTCAAAAAAAAAAAAAAAAAATTTAGAACTGATTTGTTGTTGCTGCGCAAGGACTTTAGATGCTTTGCAATTGATTTAGTTGAATCTATTTCAACTAAATTGAGTTTGTATTGTGTCAAGCTTGGTGCTGGTTGCAATCAATCAACAAAAAAAAAAAGGAACAAACAAAGAGGTTGAATTTGATATTTAGCATCAGATTTTCAGAGCTTGATTGAGATCAGATTCGGTTGTTGTGTATGTGTTTAGAACCGTGAGCTAGCTGCAGTTCATAGATCATAAACAGGTCCTGCTTGGAGTACATTCTAGCTCAGAATTGTAAGTGATCAAAACATCTTGAGTTGATGCTAGTGTGGATTATAGTTGAGCAAGATCAACTTCAAGATTGCTGCATTATCCTTTGTTAATTCAGTTTATACAGAAACTGAGCTAAATCAGTAACTAATCGTGCAAAAAGCTGAATTGAACAATTGTTGCTGATTTGTTGGAGGAAATTGTGCTGTTAAGCATAGAAGAGTATAGGAATTTAGCCAATTCTATATGAAATATCTGAAATCGAGTAGATACTTGCTCAAAAGTGGAGTTAACAGCAAACTAAGAACAAAAATTGTAGAAATCTGACATGTTCTGAGGATCTTGGTGTGTTGAAGTCAAATTGTAGTTAAGTTCGAGACTAATTCAGGTTCATAGTCTAAATTACTCAAGTAGACACTGTGGTTAGGGTTTGGTTCGAGTTCTCTTGATTCGCGAAGTTCGTCAGTTAGGGTTTGTACTCTACTGCGATTGTTGAGCAGAAATCAAGTGCGAGTCGTACAAGTTGCGTGAGTAGGTTGCGGTTTAACAAGAAATAGCTAATATCGAGTTGATTGAGTTGAATATTGAATCGAAGGTGCTGTAGTTACTACATATTCAGTGTGCTTGTGATAAATAGCAGTCCATCTCTTCAAATTAACTACTTGTTGTATACAAGCAAGTAGGACAGGATGGATGGCATTACATTTCCAACATTTCAAGATATTTTGGATCACTATATGCCACAAATGTACCAACTACTTCAGGAGATGCGTGCAGAACAGCAGGTATCTGGAGTTCAACAAGAAGAAATGCAAGAACAAGAATGTGAAAATGATCAACCACATGAATCGGTGATTGAGGACGTCTTGGATACTATCATAGATAATTTTTCTTATCAGAACTCTAAGTTTGAAGTGCAAGAAATTGAATCACATGAAGTTGTTCCTCATGTGCGCATTGAGATTTGGAGCGTAAGGAAATTGAGAGTGAAGTATAAGCGACAACAGGGTAAGGAGATCAGCTTGTTTATCCACTTAAACCTCAAAAAATGTTACTCGAGCAAAAGGTTAAGAGCAACGGAAAAGCCAATATTGGTTTACAAAGGAAAACCTCCGGATTTCTTACGCCTTAAATCAAATAATAAGATTCTTGATAAGCTTGATATTAGCGAGAACAAGGAATTGATGAAGCATGAGATGGTTATGTTGTCATTAGATAGACTGGAGGTTGGTGCTTGGATTAGCAAACCTCTTAAGAAGGCAAGGAGGAAGAAGAAATCTAATTGCAATAAGGCAATTTCAGCAAAAGATCAAGGTGTTGCTGCTATAGAATCATCAAGTACAATTTACAGTGAGACATCTTCCTGTTTTGAACAAGTTGTTAGACCAATTCAGCCAGGAAATATGCTTGATCAGAACTCTTGGCAAGGTTCTATGAGTAGAATGAAGGCTTATCTAAGCTTAAACAATAGTGGAAGACCTCCCCCTGAACCGGGAGAAGGAATATATGAAGTTCATCCTTTCAATGTGCACTGCCAATGTGATGAATTGCAGGATCATGTGGATCTGCTCCCCTCTTCGAGGGAAAATTTTGGCTTGTTCGAGTACAACCCGTGGTAATTGGCTTCCTCCTGCTCCAGGAGAGGAAATTAAGAGAATTAATGAGCTGACAAGCAAGGATTCCTTGGAGGAATGTATGATTCAAGCTGATAAGGTGCAGTTGTGTTCCAGTTTTCGACCTTGGGCAAGCTTTGTTTCGGATAGTCCCGATCTGCGGTGGAAACAGCAACACAAGACAGGCATTTACGGACAAAGTATAGCTCTCTTGAATGCTTACAAGAGGGTTGGAATGCTAGTTGATCAATTCAAATTCAAATACCAAGGGGTTTTGTTTAGAAGAAACAACATGGTGGAAAAGATTTTTATCACAAGAAGGGGAATTGTACTGCTACATAACACGTTTTTAGCACGGTACATGGAAGGAATTCAAAGAGGAGTCAAGAACATATCAGTCCTTGAGATGTTCTTAGTTATTCTGAAGTTCCACTGGATTCTTGGGTTGATGAACTTCATTTGCATACTCAAGCTCTTTGATAAGAGATTAGTTTAGTTCGAATGAGACAAGATTTGGGACTTAACAAGCACGGAATACCTGGTCTTGTGAATGATTATAGCTATAAGAAATCATTTGAACACTGGGAGCAAAGAGCGGTACCAACAGGAGCTGAAAGTTTAGTGCACAGCCTGGAATTTTTGAGCTGCAGGCAAAGGCCAATCAGTTGGGTTTCCCTGGGAGTTCAAATTTTGACAGTGTGCCCGAGGAGTTCAATTTTGTATCAAAGCCTAATAGATTTCAAGGAAGCTGTAATTGGTTCATGAAGCTGCTCTTTGCTCTCAATTGCAGCAGCGTTACAGGAGGATAAGTGGAAAATTATAGTTGCAAGTTGGGCCTTGGGAAGCTTTAGAGATGTGAGCACAATGGAAGGGTTCAATCTGAACAACATTCATGTTTGGTTTTACAAGTGCAGCAGCAGCATGGTGGGTGAGATTAGCTTGAGTCGACAGATGGGAATCAAATTGAAGACTGTAATTCCTATGAGTTGTGAGTCTCAGCTGCGAAATTCATGGCCAAAAGTGCACCAAAACTTCGTAAGGAGGATGTTTATTTGCATTAATTGTGACACAAGATGTTGTGGAGTGAGTGTTAGCGTTTGGTTGATATGGTTCTAGCTGGGCAGACCCCCAGAAGAGTACAATACACTCGTGTGCTCACATTTGAGTGGAAACAAAACATATATTCAAGTGAACAGCATCATCACAGTGCTTCAGATGAATATACCAAGATTCCAGCTGCACATCACAACAGAAGTAGTTGCATCACAAATGCTTCTTCCTGCAGAACTTCAGCTTCTTCTGCAGTATTAAGTACTTCTACAATAATAAGGGCTCTTCAAAGTGGTGAACCATATTGCAGCAGTACCTTAGATGAATAGGCAAGACTTCAGCGGCATTTCCAAATCAGTACACATGCTCACTTGCCAGCAGAGGCTCGGTTCTATTTTTCCTACAGCAGCAGCAAGTACAGACAGCAGCTTAGAGGCCTTTCCAATGGTTCTTCAAGCCTATACTTTCTTCTTGGATTCTTGAGGACAAGAATCTTTTCAAAGGGAGGGGTATTGTCATGACCATGGAGGATTCTTATACAGATTATAGTTTGTTTTGATGTATTGAGATCTCAATAAGAGTTTGGATGTTATATTTGTTATGTTAGTGTTATTTTGTTGGAAAGATGAGAAAGTTAGTGTAATTGAGTTTATATACTTAGTAGTGATACTTAGAGTATGATAGTGATACTTAGATTGTAATGGATCATCAAATACAAAATATACTCTCTTGCTTTCTCATCTCTACCTTCTTCTACTTCCTCATCTCCTTTTCCTTCTTTCTCATCCCAAATTCTATCTATCCCCTTAGTTATAATTCAGATTTGATCCTGAATTATAACATATTACAAGAGCAATTTCTTCATTCTCTCTCTCTCTCTTTGTGTTTCTGTCGCTCAAAAATGGCTTAAACCCTAAAAGAGGTTTATATAGCACCCCTTAATACAAAGAGAAACCCTAAAAAATACAAGTAGGTATAACGACCCTCTACTCCACCACAAACCTCTGTTCGAAACCTGGACAAAAAATTTGAGACACAACACAACACTCATCTTGTAAAACAACTGCCAAGCAACTCCCATCATTCCCGGTTAGTCTATTTTCAAAATACGTGAAAGGTAGCTTTTGTATCTTTTTGTGAACAAGTGTGTCTCTCCATGTGAACAAATGTGTCTCTTCTAAAAACACTCGAAAAATTAAAAATAGTCATTCCATTCTCAAGATCAAGAGATCCAACAACATCATATCTTTCCCTTGTTCTTCGAAATCCTTTCTCTCTCTATACTTATTTTCACATTATTATAATAGTTCGCTACATGATTTAAAGTTATTTATAATAATAAATTTGTACCGGGTTGAAGTACTTTTTCTTCAACACTCCCTAAACTGCAGTACCAATCTGAAGGACCACGAGTTAGAGGCATACTTCGCGAGAAAGGATGAAATAATCGTTTGGAAGCAAAATTTAACAATTACAACAATATGTCCGTACAACTCCCCAACTATATTGAAAAACCATGAATAGAATTGTAAGACAACAAAAAGTAATTCATAAACAGAATAGAGTGACTTACGAGACAAGAAATAGGAGATAGCAAAGATACAGAGAGCCCACCATAACGCCCTAATTTTACCCTCTTCTATTAGATCATGAACACTCCTCATCGCCTTCATCTCCCCAATTCTTGATTCTTAAACTGGAAAATGCATTTCATCTGAATTTAAAGAGATTTAGGGTTTCTGTCTTCTTTCCAGTTGCATTAAAATCACGTTCTAGGAACGAAGGGAAGAGAAGATTCACAGTCCAATCGAGAGAGAGAGAGGGAGAGAGAGAGAGAGGGTGATTTAGTTATGGTGGTACCTGGAGCTTTGCATGGTCGACCGTTGATTGCGAATTCCTTTTTCGAAATTATTTGTGTTTCACTTTCTTTAACAGGAAAAAGGAAAAATGATTTCAACCGCCTAACTCCTGCCGCGTTATAGGGTAGTTAATAGTAGACATGGCAATCGGGTCGTGTGGGTTAAGTTTGAGTGTACCTGTTCGGATTTGGGTCGTTCTCCATTTTATAATGAACTCAAGTCGAACCGTAGATAACACAAACACTCTGAACCTCTAATGCTCCGAAACGCTGAAGCCGGTCCCGGGTCCAAAGCAGCTACCGAGACGCGAGCCAGAGAATAAAGGAGTGCCTCGGAATATGCATCTGAAACCACAGAAGGTGGTGAATGGTATCCTCCTCTCTTCTACTCTGCAACATCTCCCAAGCGACTTGGTGGTGAAGTTCCCCGAGGGGTCACCCAACCACCGGATAGAGTCCGCTACACCAGCCCGAGGGCGAAAATCAATCATGTCCCAGATGGGTCGGAGCTCCAAACAACCCTGTGGAAACCTCCACCGACCACCCTCAATAATGGATGAGACCCGAGAATCCCAATGAAGTCCAGAGGAGGTGAGCAGTCGAGCAGGGAAGTGCTCCGAAAGACGACCACATAGCAGCCAGTAATCAGTCCAAAGGGCAGTGTCAAGGTCATCACCTATGACATGATAGATCGCACCAGAGCAGAGGCGGCGGACCGATAAAATCTGACGCCAGCACGAAGAAGCAGAACTCGTCTCCCAAATAGTCCAGAAGCTCCTCCCTCGAAGCCGGTTCAAATGACTCCAACGCGGCCATAACGAGGAAGTGTCAGAAAGGAGGAACCAGATATGCTTCATAATCGAAGCCTGGTTCCACTCAGCAAGGCGACGGAGCCCAAGACCACCCTCTCACCGAGGGTAACACAAATGCCTCCAAGCAACCTTTGCCCCTCCCGGGGCTAACAAAGATCCTCTCCAAAGGAAAGCCGCAAGAGTCGACCCGATCTTCCCGATCATCATCTTCGGGAGCATGAAGATCGATGACCAGTAGACCTGAGTGGCGAAAAGAGCAGATCCGATAAGCTGCAAACGACCAGCATACGATAGAGAACGGGAGGTCCAGAGCCGTATACGAGAGAGAATGCTATCCAACAGTGGCTTGCAGTCAACGTACCGCAGCCGAGAAGTGATAAGTGGTACTCCCAGATATCGAACGGGGCACTGCCCAAGGCTGAAACCAAGAATACCCAAAATGTCCCGCTGAATCGCAGAGTCCACCCCTGCTAGAAAAACTGAGCTCTTCGCTACATTCGAGGACATCCCCAAGAGTAAAGCAAAATGGTCTAAAACCTCACGAACAACAGAAACACTACCCGTATCACTTGGACAGAAGATCATCAGGTCATCAGCAATGCACAGGTGTGTCAACCTAGTACGACGGCAACACGGATGATAGCGAAACCGCGGGTTATCGATAGCACGACGAAGCAGCCCTCGGAGACTCTCCATAGCAATAACAAACAAATAAGGAGAGAGAGGGTCACCCTGACGTACACCTCGGCTGGAGGGGAAGAAACCCTGGAGCTCGCCATTGATGGCGACAGAAAAGCGGACTGTAGAGAGGCACTCACGGATCCAACCAATCATGACCTCGGGAATCCCCATACTCCTCATACCAGCTAGAATGAAATCCCAATGAATAGTGTCAAAAGCCGTACGGATATCGACCTTCAGTGCACAACAAGGCAAGACCTAAAGGTGATAACCGCGCATCTACTCCTGTGTCAAAAGGATGCTGTCTGAGATCCGACAACCTGGAACAAATGCTGTCTGAGCATCGCCAATCAACTCGGGAAGGACACCCTTCAACCTGTTTGCAATGATCTTAGCGATACACTTCTAGATCTCGTTGCAACAGGAGATAAGGCGGAAGTTGCCAAAGGTGGAGGGAGTCTCCATCTTAGGCACAAGACATATCCTGGTGGTGTTCAAGGCACCCAGCATGCGCCCTGAGATGAAGAAAGACTGCACGGCCCTAATCACTGCTCCTCCTACCACCTCCCAAGCCCTCTTAAAAAAGAGGGAGGTGTAACCATCAGGCCCCGGGGCCCTGTCATTACCTATGGAAAAGAAAGCATCACGAACCTCAGCTGCAGAGATTGCGGAGATAAGCGGGTGAGCCTGATCCTTAGAAATGCGAGCCTCAAAAATGTCAGAAACATCCTCAGTCAGCGGACCACCTAGCTCAGTCAACAAATCCTGGAAGAAAGTAACCCCGGCACGAGAGATCAACTGCGGATCATACGTCCTCACACCATCAGAACCAACAATTGACGAGATCCTGTTCCAAGCCTGCCGATGGAGAATAGACCGATGAAAGAATCGAGTACTCTGATCCCCGAGCAAAAGCCACTGAATACGCGACTTCTGACGGTAGAACGCCTCCTCATCCCTACATAAAGCGGAATACTCACGAAAAAGACGGCGCTCCTCAAGACGAAGAGAGGGACTCTCAGGGTCCTCGTCTAAGGCCCTCTGGCTCATGCCCCAAGCATCACGGGCCACCTCGTCTCTGGCCGAAATGTGACTATAATGGCGGGCGTTGAGGGCCTTCAACTCACTCTTCAGCAGCTTCAGCTTCTGAGTGAGCTGATACATCGGAGTACCCTCAACACAAGTGTCCCAGACTCATCTAACAGTGGGAGGGAAGTCCTTATGGTTAGCCCAAAAATTGAAGAACTTGAAAGGAGGTTGCCTGGCACGACATTCCCCAAGCCCTCGCACAACAATGGCGCTATGATCCGAAACAATATGTCGAGCAAAGATCTCGGCAGATGCGATGGGGAAATCACGGAGCCAACCCTCACTAACAAGGCACTAGTCAAGCCGCTTGAGAATCAAGCAGTCATCCTCGGCCTCATTTGACCACGTAAAATGAAGACCCGAAGAGGAGATGGGCGTGAGCTCAGCCTCAGTAACGCACTCCTCGAAGTCATCCATGTGACCCGGCCAACACTTCTGGCCGCCGCATCGATCAGAGAGACTAAGGATGGCGTTGAAATACCCAAGAAGGATCCAAGGCTCACCCAGGAGACTCAAGCTAGTGCTCCGAATATAGTCCCATAAAGCCCGGCGAGGACCCGGCTCGTTAAAGCCCTAAACAAAAGTAGCCAGAAAGCTCACAGCCCAAGAAAGATCAGAGATACGACAAGTAAGGAACTGGTCCCCTCCTCGAATGAGCTCGACTCTAAAAATGTCCGGATCCCAAGCAACAATAATGCGACACCAAGTAGGGCATATGCCACTAAAGAGAAAGCTCCACCCATCAGCACAACGAGCAATCACCACCTCCACATCAGAAGGCTTGGTTTTAATCTCAACCAAACCAACAACAGATAGACGATTGGAAGAAATCCAATCACGTACAACACAGGAAGATCGGGGATTGTTAAGCCCCCTAATATTCCAACAACCAACCACCATGATGAAATAGTCAAGAGGGGGCGCGGCCCGCACGCTTGGCAGCATGAGCGAGCGGCCTCCTCGGGCCCTCAATGGCAACCTCAACACATGGGGAAGTGGAGGTATCCGACAAACTCTCAAATCGGTTCGACGTGCCTAGACTTGGCACACTAGCCGACCGATTCAATGAACGTACAAGGGGGGTAGCAACTCCAAGAATGCCATCCTGAGCCATCTCTACCTCAATAGGAACATCCACCGTCTCCGAGTCTCCCCGAAGAGGAGTGGGAACATGTAAAAAATCGGCGAAGGTCCGAGGCGAAAGGGGAACTGATCCAGAATTAGAAAGAACCATACGAGCACTAACACCCTCCTCCCTAATATCCGAGCCAACTGCCCCCCTCATCTCAACGGCACCCCCCATGCACGGTAAAGAAGCCTCAAACCAGCCCTCAATCCTCCTACGGTCGGCATAGGGGGAGGACGCACTAGAAGGAAGCCCCTCCTAATCGGGCCCATTCCACTAGTGTGAGTAACTAGTGAAACTCTAGGAGAAAGCTCCTCCAAAACGGGCCCATTCCCCCTAGGTATAACAAAAGGTAAGTCACTAGAAGGAAGCCCCACCAAACCGGGCCCATTCCCCCTAGTGTGAGTAGTAGGTGAGTCACGAGAGGAAAGCCCCTCCAAAACGGGCCCATTTCCTCTTGTTTCCTCAAGCCCAGAGTTAGTCCCAACCGGCCCATTATTCACCTCATCACCATTCCCCTTACCACCCTTACGCCGCCTCCGCCGCCGCCGGGTTTTTTTTCCGACCACCACCTCCGGTTGCTCCGGGAGGATAGTAACGGTGTTCGGGTTGGGACAAGAGTGACCAAAGACCCTACATTTACAGCAAACTTTCGTCATACCCTCCAATTTAACAGTCACCGGTATGATTCGGACATTATAGTCAACCGAGAGTCGCTTCGAGGGGTCGGTCCAAGCGTCAAGTTGTACACATGCACGAGCATAGCTAACCATAGTACCCTCCAAGGTTAGCTGGTCCATCAAAAGGGGGTGGCCCACACCACTAGCGATGGAGCTCAAAGAATTTTCCGACCATAAGGAAGCCGGAAGACCATGTAATTGGACCCAAATTGCGATCCGAGGGAGGTCACGTGAGGGAGCGAAGTTGGGTTGCCAACGCTCAAGGGAGAGGTAGTGCCCACTAAGGGTCCAAGGCCCACTCCTAAGAATCAAATCCGACTCAGCTATTGACTTAAACCAGAAATAGTAGACCTCCTTATCCTCAATTACACATTCAAGCCCTTTCAACCCCAAGAGCATTCGAGCTAAAGCAACACACCGAGAGTATGCAACACGACCCCCAATAATACGACCAACAAGACATCGGCCCCATTTTTCAAGACCTGGTGCTACATCAGCATCAGTGATGGTAGTAACCACTTCCCCATTCACAAGCCTCGGAGGAACAAACCGAAGCGTACCACCCGGGGGTGACGAGGCAGCCACCGAGACCCACGGCTGGGGTGGGGCACCCGGTTCAGCCATGCCTCAAACCAAACAAGGCAAGCAAGAAGCTTCAAGCAAAACAAGATTGTAACAAATTTGAAACAAATTTCTAACAACCCCAAACCTTCAAACAAGCAGAACTAACATGCTCTCCACCACACCAACTCAACAATGGCAATCAAGAACCAGATCAAGCGGGATAGAGAGTGTGTACCAAGAATTGCTCCACAAGAGAAGAGATCCAAGCAAGAATCGAAAGAGAAAGTAGACCCCGAGGAGAGAGAAAATGAACTCCAAAGCCATCAATCGTCCAAGAAACACCAGGGAACCACCATGGCCAAAGGCGCAAGCAGATGAAAGATGAGAATCAGCGTCCAACGCCATCATCAACATCAAAACTCAAACACCCTCGCTCACATGTGTTTCCACCCTCAAAACCAAAAGTTATCAGATTGACGCCAAAATGGTCCCATGAGAAAGACGAGATCACGACGAATCCAAAACTGGTCTCCGTGCCGCCGTACTACCTCGCACGAGCTGTCACGTGCCAGAAAACACCAGCAGGAGATGAAGACACGCTCCCCCACGCGCCACCAGTGCTCCCCCACTCGCCTCTCGCTCGAAACTGCTCCTCTACCCTTTTTTTAACCTCCTGTGTCTATTTGTATTAGTTACGTTGTGAACAGTGCTGCACATAGATTCATGTTTTTAAATGACTCGATCCTTAGGCTTGGTAAAATAATGGAATCTCGAGATGCTGAATTCTAAAAGCATAAATTTCATATGAAAGAATCTATGCATGCTTCCTTACCTAACTCTGTGCCTATTGCATCTGTATCATCTTCTAGTCACATGACTACTGAACACGAAGTTTATGGAACTTATAAGAAGTAAGGGGGCTCAAACTAAGACTAGTTTTGGACCTAATTTCATAACTACTTTCTTGTATGAACATCATGACTTTAATGAACATGTTGTGCGTGTGTATGATGAGGCCATGAGAACTATGATGCTCTATTTTGGAGAGAGGCCATTAATAATGAGTTAGACTCTATAACGAGCAATAACATATGGGTGTTAGTGGACCTTCTTAGAGGACGCAAAACTATAGGGTGTAAATGGGTGTTTAGAAAGAAGCTAAGGATTGATGGGTCAATAGATAAATTTAAGGCCAGACTGGTGGCTAAAGAGTATACCCAAAAATAAGGAATATATTTCTCTGATACCTACTCACCCGTAACTAAGATTGATAGCATAAAAGCCCTGATAGCTCTAGCATCCATACATAACCTTGTAGTACACTAAATGGGCATGAAAACCACATTTTTGAATGGTGACCTTGAGGAAGAAATCTATATGGAACAACCCGAGGAGTTCGAGGTTCCTGGTATGGAGCATAAAGTATGTTAACTTGTAAAGTCCTTGTATGGACTTAAACTAGCTCCTAAACAATGGCACCAAGAATTTGCTTGTATCTTGGTCAGGCATGATTTTGTTGTAAACACTGGTGATGCATGTATGCATTCAAATCATTTAGATAATGATTGTGTGATCATATGCTTATATGTTAATGACATGCTTATTTTTGACACGAGTGTAAATGTTGTGAATGATACTAAGTCTTTCATGAGCACATGTTTTGATATGAAAGACCTAAGTAAGGCCGATATAAAACTTGGGGTTAAAATAACTAGAACACTTAAGGGTTTTGACTTTGAGTTAATCCCATTAAGTGAAGAAAGTAGTGAGAAAGTTTGGTTACTTTGATGACATACCTGCCAAAACTCTATATGACCCTAGTATTCATTTGAAAAGAAACATAGGAGATAGTGAATCACAAGCTAAATACGCAAAGATTAATGGTAGCGTGATGTTCGTAATGAAATACGCTCGTCCTGATATTTCTTATGCTGTTAGTAGACTTAACCGTTACACCAGTAACCCTAATAATGAATACTACAGCGCATTGAAAGGGCTGTTAAGGTATCTTAAGGGTACTATGACCTGGGGTTTAAACTATAAGAAATTTACTACTGTGTTACAGGGATATTATAATGCTAATTGGGTGTCTGATTGTCTGATTGTGAACCCCTAATTGTGGCAAGGGAGGCCCTTTGGAGAGTTTTGGACAGGAAAGGCATCCCCGTACCATACATCCGAGCCATTAAAGGCATGTATGAAGAGGCACAGACTATGGTGCGTACAGTGGATGGAGAGACAGACGCTTTCCCGATAATAGTAGGGGTTCACCAAGGGTCTGCTTTGAGCTCCTATCTGTTCATTCTGATTATGGATGAGCTCACTAGGTACATCCAAGGATGTGTACCTTGGTGCATGCTTTTGCAGATGACATAGTACTGGTGGGGAAGTCGTGGGAAGCGATAAATGAGAAGATGGAACTGTGGAGAGGAGTTCTAGAGCCGAAGGGTTTACGACTAAGCAGAGCCAAGACCGAGCAAATGGAACTCAAGTTCGATCCCTCCACCACGCCTACCCGGGAAGAAGTCAAGATTGGACATGAGGCCATATCGAAGAAGGAGAGATTCAGGTACTTGGGGTTCATGATACAGCACAACGGCGAAGTGGATGAGGATGTCAGCTACAGGATCAAAGCGGGATGGCATAAGTGGAGGATGGCCTCCGCGGTACTAAGTGATAGGAAGTTCCCCTTGAAGCTAAAGGGAAAATACTATAAGACGGTTGTGAGGCCAGCCATGGCGTATGGGGCAGAGTGCAGGGTGATGAAACAACAGCACACACATAAGATGAAGGTGGCGGAGATGCGAATGCTGAGGTGGATGTGCGGACACACAAGGAAGGATAGGATCAGAAACGACATCATAAGAGGCAAATTGGGCGTAGCCTCCATTGAAGATAAATTAAGGGAGCAACGTCTGAGGTGGTTCGGACATGTCAGAACGAGACTGAACAACGCTCTAGTCAGGAGATGCGAACAGCCCCTTACTACATTAGGCAGAAGAGGCAGAGGCAGACCAAAGAAGAGATGGCTTGAGATGATTCGACAAGACCTCACCCACCTAAACCTTCGGGAGGAGATGGCCTTAGATAAGGGCCAATGGAGGGCTAGCATAGGGGTATTAGATGATCCGGTTGGAGTAGGGTAGCCTTTGTCTCTACCTTATCTATCCCTACCTCATTCTCATTCTCTTTCTTTATCTCTTCTACCTCTATCTATATCCTTTTCTTTATATCATTTTCTTTATCTCACCTTATCTGTGTTCGGTGCCTATGCAGCATTCTTTGAGTCTGTTTTTTTTTTTTTTTTTTTTGGCCATACTCATGCATTTTTTATGCTTCTCCTGTTGCCAGGTCTTTGGTTGATTGATGCGGACCAACTTTTTAGGCTGGGAGTCCTCGGAAATAGCCTCCCTTTAGGGTAGCCCCCTGAAGGGGGAAGGCTGCGTACACCTACCCTCCCCAGACCCTGCTTTTGCGGGAGCCCTTGGAGGCACTGGGTTTGTTGATGTTGCATCTAAACAAACCTGTATTGCCAAATCGACCGTGGAGTCCAATTTATTGCTCTTGAGATGGTAGGTCTGGAAGTTGAATGGCTGAGGAGTGTCCTGGGAGACACTCCACTGTGGCGTGAACCCGTGCCTTCAGTGTCGTCCCACTATGACTCACAAGCAGCCATTGGAGTTGCTCAAAGTAAGGTCTATAATGGCAAGCAGAGGCAAATTTACCTTAAGCATGGTGTCATGAAAAATTTGATCATGAACAATGTAATCTCACTCAAGTTTGTGAAGAGTGAGAAGAATCTGATAAATTTATTAACAAAAGGCCTTGTATGAAAATTGATAAATGAAACAGCTGAGGGAATGGGGCTAAAGCCATCTTGGGAGTTATTCTCAATGTTCAATGGGGTCAAACGAAGTCAGAGACCGGGAAATTTGCGGTAGCCAATCGAACTCGTCCCATGTTTGCTGTGTGAGTGGCTCTAGGATAAGTTGTCCATAGCCCGATGTCCCACACCGCTGTTGACATGATGTGAGGATGAGCCTAAGGCTCTTAATGATGTCCATAGTCTTTTATGGTGGTGTGGGGTAGCGCACCTGATGGATTCACCTACGGGATTATGGGGTAGAAAGTCCTCCTATCGAGAGTAAGAGCTTACTCTCTAGAGCGTTCCTGAGAACACCAAGCTTCGGATTATTTTTTGAGGGATCTCATACGTCCTGATCGCAGAGTGCGTCTCAACCTCGAGAACCATATGAAGGGGTGAGGTATGTTCTTCACAATGATTGCTCATGGATCAAGACCTTGTTCACCAATGGATGGTCGCGCAACATGCTTAGTCACTAGGTGCTAATTCAAGCCCAAAAGACATTAGCGTCATCAAGTGTGGATCTCACTACTCAGTAATACTCTTTCTTTCTTTCTGTTTCTAAAAATTAAACCATGTGGGGGATTGTTAGAAAAAATGTTTCAATTTTTGTTTGCTTTGTATGGAGTGGGCATCGAGTATTTTGAGTGGTGGCCAAGTATTTTTGAGTGGTGACTAAGTATTTTGAGTGGAGTGGGGAGCAAGTATTGGGTTTTTGGAGTGGAGTTGGGTGCAAGAAACAACTCCTATATTTTCCTATAAATTTGATGGTTCTTTGCTTGAAATGAACATGCCAATCTTCTCCACTCCCTTCTTTTCAAATTCTAACTTGTTTTATTCAATTGCTGAGAAAGTTGGGGCATACTCCAATCCATCTCCCTGGAGTACGCTGCTGAGGTGGGTACCGTGTTAACCCTGGGAATCGGAGTGCCATTCATCCCACTGTACCTTTGTGAGGGTATAAACGACTTAGAGCAATGGATTTTTCACAACGTGACAATTTTTTCGATCAATTCTTTCCCATTGTACCCCAATTTTTTGCCGTCTTTTGCTTTTTGCTTTTTACTCTCTCTGTGTTGTTACTATATGCTAGTATGTTATGCTTTTTATGCTTTTCAAGTTGGGGTGCTCATATGGATAATAACTCATGGATAATAAACATAATGTTTATATGAGTCTTAAAAATATAATAATATATATTAGTTTCTCATTGACTAATATACATTAAATATATCATGACTTTTTGCAAAAAATAAAAGAAAATACAATAATAACAACGTACTCGTAAAAGAAGGTATTATGATATTTATTAGAAAATAAAGAACTCATATTAAAGATAAAAATGAAAATAAAAATAGATAATTTAATATTTCTCACTCGTTAGATCAAAATGGTTCAATAGTTGATATTTACCTTTCTTAAAACTTAGGAACACTTTATGGCCAACTCTTATTAGTAATTAATGTGTCAATTTCATCCAACTAGATCAATTGATGCATACCGAGGTTCGACTAAAGGGATTAGGTGACCTGGTGAATAAGGATTATTGGTGTGTATAGATATGAAGGTTAGAAGGACAGCTCGACTTCTAAAGTAGGCATCTAATTCTGTTCCAATGTAACTTGTGTTTCGCATGTCTTTCTTATTTCTTTTTAGAAGGTAGAATCTTACTAGGAGTAGGTTTTTCCCTTTTTCTCCTTGTTTTCAAGTTAAAACTCTTGCCGTACTCTAGTTAGGAGTAGTGGTTACAAATAAGATTGTAACCACCAAAAGCCGGCTGTTTTTTCCCCTATGTATAAACTTTGGTATTTTAGTTCCCTCTTGAGTTCCATCTAAGGACGTCCAAGTTAGATTTTGCATTTATTCATTATTTGCTTTAGTAATTTGAGAGGAAGACTGAGAAAATCCTTCTTTTTATCTTTCCTCATTAGGTGATTGCACCAATTTGGTATTAGAACTAGAATGTTCTAGAGGGAACTAGAGGTACGTTCCTGTTGGAGAGGTCTATGAGAAGGAAAATGCTCGCTAAGTTGACAAGATATTTGAGATGATGGAGGCTCAATTCTAGCTAGTCGAGTTAGCTATGGAGTTTCTTTCCATGATGTTGCGCCAGACCCCTCAACCTTAGAATCCACAAGTCTTGGGTGATAAGGAAGTCATATAGCCAAGTTTCTTCAATTGTTTCAATAAGGCTGGCGTTCGTGAGCGTACCTGCAGGAGGGAGAGGCTCTCCTATGACACATCCCATTATTCATAAGACCAGTGTTGGGAGTCCAAAACCATATTAAGATCCTAGAATTCTAAGATGGTAGACAGCCATAAGAGTTCCTTGATTGGTTGGTGTCTTTTAAAGGGGTATTTAAGAAGGTTCCTAAGCATATAGGGGTACCTTTGATGGTGACTACGAAGGATGTCTCCTAACGGGTGCAACTTAAGCACTTTAGATTGAGGCAGGGCTGGAATGAGATTGAAACTGAAGAAAAGATGGAGAAGCACATTCATAGCACCTTACTACCCACAAGTTGATGTTTCAAAAGGTCCATAATTATACGTCAAGGCTCTTGGTTCGTTGAGGACCTCAGAGTTTTAAGCATTAGTGGCAATGAATGACTTGGTGGAGACAAAGGAGCAGTTGGCTACATTCACGGATTGTGTGAATCTTTGTAGGAGGTGTTGAATATGTTTGATATCTTTTCTATTTCAGTGACTTAACAGAGAGTCTTTTAGGTGGACGAACAACAAAAGCGGGGTTAGAATAGCAGTTCTTGGAGTGGCTAGCCGAGTTACGGAGAACCTAAGAGAACCCTTAGCAACAAAGGCACACATGGACAATCAGGGAGACCGACTGGGGCGAGTACGAGCAAGTAATCGGGCTTAGACCTACGTTTCGAGGATGTAATGCTTTAGGTATGTTGAGATTGAACATCATGGTTTTAAATTCCATGAAAGAGAGAAATATGAGAACAGGCTTTACATTAAAGGCATCGAAGCCTGCAACAATGAGTTGGTTGTTGATGAGGTAGAGGCATTTCACAAACTAGTAGGCAAGGAAAAGTGGCCGGACATGAGGGACATCTGCTAGTTGTAAGGCAAGTATGTGTTGCTCTTTTTGATACTGAAGGAGATGAGTGGTTGATAAACAAAATCTTACAGACAACCTGCACTATTATCGGGAAGTTATATTGCATAGTTATTAATACGGTTAGCTATGAGAACGTGATTTCTAATGAGGCTATCAGGAAGCTCAAAATGAAGATCAAAGCTCGTTTGAATTCGTATAAGATTACTTCGCTCAAGAAAGGTAAGGAGGTAATAGTTCCCCACCATTACTGGTTAATTCTTTTATTAGGGCAAAGTACTGGGACTAAGATTGGTGTGACATTGTTACCATGGATACTTGGCATCTTTTATTTGGATGCTCGTGGCAGTGCGGCAGAGTGACAACCCATAACAGGCGTCAAAACATCTATTGCTTCTTGTTTGAAGAAATGAAGATTGTATTGTTTCCAGAGAAGGAAGAAGCACCTCAAGTTATCTTGATCGAGAACCTTATCATCCGATCTAGAACACGTTAACCAAAGAAGTTGGGGGTACTGGAATTGTCTTCGTCTTGATAGGCAAGGAAACAAGTGGAGGAATTTACCAACGTCTTTTTACCAGAGTTGTCGAGTTCCTTACCACCATTAAGGGGCATACAATATAGGGTTGATCTTGTGCCAAGGTACACGTTACCGAATAGGCCTCATTACCTAATGAGCCTAGTAGAGCATATGGAGCTTAGGCGCCAAGTTGAGTTGCTACTCACCCATGTATTCATATGAGAGAGCCTAAGCGTGTGTAGTTCTAGACTTCTTTATGCCCAAAAGAGGACACTTGGTGCATATATGTTTATAGCCAATTCATAAACAAAATAATGGTTTGTTTTTGCTTTCCAAAACTGACGCTTGATGAAAAAATGCACCTGTATAACGATGTGAATTTTTTTAAGCAATCGAATTTAAAGAGCGAGTACTATCAAATCCAGATGTGATCAAGGGATGAGTGGAAGATGACATTCAAAACCCAGGAAGGATTATATAAGTGGATGGTTATACATTGGGAAGTTCATGGTAGTGTACTTTAACGGCATCCTGTATAAAACTCGAGTACTAGGAAAGTGCATATGGAGCGCCTCAGGGCAGTACTTAGTACTTTGAGGCAAAAGATTGGTCATGATGAAGAAGTGTGCTTTAATGACTGGTGTCCAACGATGGCATAGTAGTAGCGCATTGCAAAGCGGTTGCAAACATGGATTGGCAACAACCGAGTACACTAACGAAGGTTCAAAACTTTCATGGTATTTTTTTCTATTGGAGGTTCGTACCACACTTCAACACGACCAAGGCACCAATGACAATGTGCATGAAGACAAGAAGTTTTAAGTGGATGCTGGAGGCATGAAGTGCCATTAACCTCATCAAGCAGAAGTTGATCATGACACCCATGTTAGCCTTACCATATTTTATGTTCGAGTTGCACATCGATGCTCCAAAGATAGGAATTAGCACAATGCTTTGCTAGGAGGGGCAGCTGATGGGCTAATTCAGCAAGAAGCTTGGTTTGCGACGCTTAACATATAATGTAGAAATCTATGTTGTAGTTTGAGCTCTCTGACATTAGAATTCATATGTTCCCAATTATAAGTTTTTTCTTTACTTGGAAAAGGCAACACCCAAGTACATCAATAGCCAAGATAAGCTTTATGGGAAGCACGCAAAGTAGCAGATTCATTCAACTGTTTCATTTTGTCCTTAGGCACAAATCAAGAGCCTAGTACAAGGTAGAAAACACCTTGAGTAGGAGGACCATGCTTCTAGTTAGTAGCATGGCAATGGTACTTGGTTTTGATACACTGGCGAAACAACACCAACAAATCCTACGTTTGAGAGTATTTGGCGAGTAGCAACCAAAGGGGTAGAACCAAGCGACTTGGTGCATAAGGAATTTCTCTCCAAGTGGATTCACATCTCAATATCATGTGGGAGAAGCATAATGAGGGATATGTGGGATGAGGCAAACCTTATACACAAGTGGACAATATGTATTATTAGTCGAGCTTCAAGAGGGAGGTTAACTGGTTTGTCAGCTGCTACCAAATTCACCAGTGTTTGAAGAGGACAGCAACCACGCTAGACTATATACGTCATTACCTATTCTCATACATCCTTGGACTGATATTAGTATGGATTTTGTACTCGGTTCACCCAGGACACAACAAGGTGTTGACTCAATATTCGTGGTTGTTGGCCAGTTTTTAAACATGGTGCATTTTTCTGGCGTGTAAAAGACTTGTGGATGCATTATATGTTGCTCACTTGTGCTTCCAAGAGGTATACTACCTGCGATGCTTTACCTGTTTCCATTGTTTGTGACAGGGATGTTTCTTTTGTCAACCATTTTTGGAGGACCTTATGGTGATTGGTAAATATGTTTAACCACTTCTGGAGGAGCTTATGGTGATTGGTAAATACGTTTGTACTTCAACACTATTCACCATCCATAGATAAACATTTAAACAAAGGTAATTAACCAATTTCTCGAGAACTTATTGAGATGTCTTATAGTCAAGAGCATGAAGAACAGGGATAAGGAGTTGTATTGGGCCAAGTTCTCCTATAATTTGCTTTATTAACCATGATACAACGAGTTGTATTGGGCCAAGTTCTCCTATAATTTGCTTTATTAACCATGATACAAGGTTCTTGCCTTCCTCGCTGCCTATGGCTTCGTTCCTCGTTCACGATTTGTTCTTGCATCCATCCCAGACCTCACACGCACATGTGGAAAAGTTAAAGCCTTCATTATCAACCTTCACTACATTCACTAGTAGATTCTTGAGCAACTTCAATAGGCAAGTATGGGCAATTTTGACTCGTGACATGTATCCGACAGGAGATTACAAGAAGTTATTAGCACGGAAGATCAAACCCTTACAAGTGATCTAGAAGATTAACACCAATGCCTACTGTCTTCAGCTATCAAGTGACACGAGGCCCTCATACATCTACATTGTGAAGGATCTTGTTCCTTACCCTGGTGACAACAAGGAAGATAAAGCTACCACTGTGAATTCAAGGGCAAATTCTTTCTAGGATAGGGAGGATGATACAAATTGACATACAACTAATGGAGCAAATTCACCAAGTGACACGGCAAGTACACAAATAAAGACAAAAGGAAAGTCCGACTTCCAGAATAGGGATTTCAACTCACTCCAAATTTAGCTTGTATTTGCACTTTTTTTTTTAATTTCTTTTTAGAAGGTAGAATCCTAATATGAACATGTTTTCCCCATTTTTCCTTTGTTTCAGATTGGAACTCTTGTTGTACTCTAATTAAGAGAAATTTCTATAAAGAGCTCATAACCAACCAAAGCCAGTGGTTTTTTTCCCTTCGCATAAAATTTGATATTTTATTTCATCTCTTGAGTTGTTTCCAAGGATATCCAAGTTAGAATTTCCCTTTCTACATCTTTACTTTAGCAATTTGAATCAAAGAAAGTTCGTATGAATCCTCCCTTTCATCTTTTCTCAGTAGGCAATTGCATCAACAACCTTCTCCAGCAGACTCAAATTGAAATTAGGTTTATAGCAGTAACATTTGTCCAATACACTTCCAAATTTTTTGCTATCATTTGGGTTCAATATACATTTCTTATGGTGCTTGAAAGTTTTAATCGACACATTAGCTCTTATTGATGAAAGTCAAAAGACATAGTAACAAGACATGTCAAATATTAACCGGTATCTCATAGATATTGTATAGTATAGGCTCTTCGAACTCGAAAAAAATATCATATTTAATCAGAAAGAAGGTAAAGAAATTTGAATTGTAGTGCTTTTACAAGAAAGGGCGTACTTTGGAGGGAAGCGACATACATATAGACCCCAAGTGTGCCTCAAAAAGCAAACTGCAAGACCTTAATGACACAGCTTTACCTTAAACAACTGTAAATAAACCCAACTTGGCCAAAGTTACAGAGCCAAGGTAAGACCTAGGCTCACAGAGCAAGATTCGAGCTCAAACAAGCCAAATCGAACTTAAGCTCAAAGTCTTCAAGTTTGGCAACTCACTTGGTTTATCCACAACCCTTAATTGGCTAAGTAGATATGAAACATAAGGTATCTCTTCGATTATAAATTGCATCTCACATCAACAGAGATTTTAGAAGGAACATTCACGTCAGATAATTCCTTTCAGCTTTTCTCGATCCGCAGAGCAGATTAAAAATGAAAATCTCTACATATGTGTCATCACAAATTCACAATCAGTAGCTATTTGTCGAAATCTTAAAAAGCACAAAGAAATGACTCAGCTGGGTGTCTTGCACTGTCAATTTGTCAGCCTCTTCTTCCACTTTTGTCCGCCCTTCTACCAGCAAAACTTCTTTTTCTGAACATGTCAAACAACAGAAAAAGCATATAGATCAGCCATCAGCCTGGCCAAACAAGATACCAAAATTTATGGGGTTATCGAAATTTGATGGCCAAGACTGTAGGAGAGCGATGTCATTAATGAAGCCTAAACATGTTTTTCAAACGGAAAATGGAAATAGAAAACTGGAGGATGAAAAACAAAACTGAAAATGGAAAATTAAAAGTATTTTTTATTTTTGAGAAGGGCCTTGGCCTCTTCATGTAAGGCTTCAAAATGTGGATAAGAGTTCACGTTCAATCGATCAAATCCAGCATGAATCAATTGAATGGGGACTCAGTCAATGAAGTTATTATCTCCTCTCCTATTTAGGGAGTTGGTGCCATCTGGTCGATCCATTGGACACCCCTTTTGATAAAATGTTGCTTTGACATGCCGAGACAACAAATCCACGTAGGATTCTCTATCTCGGTTGCACCCGACCTCCCCAACAAAATTGGGGCCTCGGCTAGATATTTTTTCGGGTAGGTATTGATGTCTTCGGGTTTAGTCATTGCTTACCCTGTACTTTTCTTCCTCTTGCCGATCAATATAAGCGAGTAATTCCTCTTGCCTCATTAACGCCTCATGTAGGGCCTGCATGTAAGAATAAAAAGCATATGACGCTTCAACTGTAATCTACTACAACTCTGCTTAAGTACTCGAGACAGGATGACATTTGACGTGAAAGATGCACTAAGAACAAGGACTGTGAGCTACAACACATGCAGATCATTATCCTAAAAGTAGAAAATAGGAAATGGCATTTCCGGCCACAGGTAGGGGTGTCCATGTTTTCTGTGTTGCTTCATGTTTTTGTGATAAGCAATCCATCAATCAAATCAGGAAAAAGGTACCTTTTTCGTAACAATCAATTCAGCTTCCAGGGCATCCACCCGACAGACAGCTGCATTCAGCAATTCCTCTTTTTCATAAGGCATCTCAGAAGGTTTTGATTGGAGTGTCTCAACTTTCTTCTCAAGCTCACCCAGTCTCATCAAGACATTGGATAGGACACCAGCCTCGTTGAAAGATGGAGGAGGTGAAGGTGGGCGAGACTCTTGGGGAGTGGCAGTGTCAAAGCTGACATCAGTTGCACTTAGTTCAATACTAGGGGTTGCATCGAGATATTTTTTGGTCACGCGCCCAACTAGTGAACGGACAATTGACAGCAGGGTCATCAAGAAAGCCATCAACATCACCATGATGCGAACACGAGACCCTTCTGGAGTCTTCTTAGAGTCTAGCAATCCAAGAGTCCCTGCATCAAAATTTTCATTTCACTCATTCAAAAGTTATACAGACATAGCAGAGAATATTGAAAGAAATAGATTGCTGCAATCTGGAACATATCAAGATTTTTAACAATTCTTCCCATCTCTATCGGTATAACCTGACAAAAGGCAATCCAATGTCAAAAATGGTATGGGCCATATGGCTATGAGGCTAAGTTTTGATCACAAACCGTACTTGAGAAAAAGGAAAAAGAAATTGTTCCATCCTATCCTGTAGACAAATGCCGCAAGAATGGACTGAAAGCTGCTCAAATTCAGAAACTATCTAATTATGGGCTAGAAAGCATGGATACGGATACGGATACAAGATACGATATGTTATTAATACGCTGACACGTAATTTTTCGAAAAATTAGGATATGACACGTCGAAGACACGTACTTAAAATATTTATTGTCATATATATATATATATATAATTGATAAAAAAACATGAGTCATAAACTTAATAAAAAGAAATAAAAAATCATAATAGCTTAAGAAAAAAATAAAGCTTAACAAAGATAGGGTAAATTCAAGCATATACACAATTAACAAAGGTTCAAGCCATGGACCTGCTATTGTCGCTCTCTCTCTCTCTCTCTCTCTCTCTTAATTGTACAAATTATCAAAACAGCTATAAAACATTTGAAAATATTAATTATTTGTAAAATTTAATTTAAATATAATCATATCAAAATCTATATAATAATATTTAACTATTTAGTACGCATACTAATATATTATATATGTATAATAATATATTATAATATTATATTTCTAAAGCCAAACCATCAAAAACGTGTGGGAATGTATCGGAAGCGTGTCGGAAATTCAAAATTCAAAAAGACGAATCAGATATTTTTTTCACGTATCGAACAAGTATCGGAAGGGTGTCGAAAACGTATTGGAAGCGTGTCGAAAACGTATCGGAAGCATGTCGGAAATTCAAAATTTTAAAAAAAGTATCGGATACTTTTTTCACGTATCGGAACATGTCAGAAGCGTATCAGTGTCAGATATGTGTTGGACACCAATACTTTGGCCAAAAAAGAGTATCAATGCTTCCTAGATTATGGGTACTGAAATTTGTTAACCAGCAGTCAAGTTTATAATATGCCAATAAATAGCAATAAGATGGCGATAAGGCCAATACGAACTGTAGGGCAAGAAATTAAGCTAAAATATCGGTAAATCTTAGTTGCGACAACTTCTAGACATCTAGCCCTATGATCATGTGCACAAGGCAACTATTTTATTAATCAATAAAATGCACGTAGTTGCCAGAAATCTCTTCGCAAGAAGTTACTTTAGAAGCTTCATTGGCTAACCTTTGGAAGCACAAGGCGTTTGAATGGATGTTTGTGTCTCCCAGCCAGTATCAACAGTCTTGTCCACCATGGGAGCATACTCATCAAAGCTTGAAAAGCTACCAGCGTAACTTGTTTTGCCAATTGCCTTTGCCTGCAGAATCATATTCGTTTATACAGAATGATATGAGAAACAATTCCATCTCACGTTCAACTGAACAAAACGTATAAGACACATAAAGATCAAGCGGAAAGAAGTAGAATGAATGGGGCATCACAAAAATTCTTCAACTTCTGCCCTCACCTAAAAAAGAAATGCAGAAACACACAAAAGAAATAGCAAATCCTCATTCCGCAGCATACTGGACACATTATTTTGATAAATTCAGCATAACCAACTGTACTTATATTCACTTGTCAAACAATAAAAAACTACCACACTTGGCTAATTACAATTGGAATGGTAAGGCCAAGTTACCTCTTCATGAACAGGAGTCAGCCTCAAATGTGAGTAGCTCCTCAAGGCTTTTGGGGATGCAAAATCTTCCGCTTCAGATCCCGACTCTGCAATTGATGTGACGCTACCCTTCAACTGCTATAAAGCAGAAGAGTGTTATGACCAAGAAAACATGAAGAAACTCAGAAGCTTCATCTGACCAACACCAATATAACTTAGGATTGCTTACCACGGGGAACTGTGGTTTAGCATAAGCTATCACTTTCCCTCCACTGTTCAAGACTTTGACAACCTGTCTAGCTCTGCGTGCAGCGCCACTGAGAACCAACTGCAGCAAAGAGGACATGAAGCAAGTGCAGTTCAATAAAAGAAAATGACAAATATTATAGCATAATATATTAGTTTTTCTTTGTCATAAAAAGTTCTAGGCAAGAATAAGGAACCTTCAGTATGTCAGGATTTTTCCATGGCCCCTTATCAGACCGAAGACATCCTCCTTGGTCCGTGCAAGTACAGGTGCCTCCAAGAAACTCAGGCAACTCCCTGCGTAAGATAAATAATTTCTCAGTGTCATGAGAGAGATGAGACAAGTGCGCCTGACACAAGCAAAAGCATGTCACTATTAAGGGCATAAATAAAGTAAGCAAATAGTTCTAACCCAATTACCTGGTATCAATAGCCTCAAGCAACTTGCTCTGGTACTTGTTGCCAAGAACCTGCAGGAGCGTGTCCAGCAACGTAAAAAAGGTGAATATCCTAATTATTTGCTATGTAAGGGTCACACATAAGGATGCGAGAATGGAACGTTAGTTCTGGCATACATGAATCTTTGAGGTTGTTTTTGGATCAAGGAAGGACTTCACAGAATTCCATAGAAGCCTAAAACCAGGGCCAGCATTAACAATAAACATTTGGAAAAGGGTCTGCAGCAAACAAAAGGAGTTAAACTTATTTAAATCTCAGTTGTAAATTGAAAATGAACAAGCTCCAGAGATTACTGTTGAGAAAAAAGACAATAACTTACCTCAGGATAATTATCACCATCAATCTTCTGCAGTTGCGTTATGAGTTCTCGTGCAGACTTGGTGAAATTTTTAAGACCCTAAACAATTGGAAAGAAACTCAAAGCCATTAAATAGTAAGAGTGCAAACAGTTAATTACATATTCCGGTAGCATATAAACAAGGGTAGAGGCAAGGCAACATACCACCCCCTGAACATCTAAGATTGTTGTGCTGGAATCTATGTGCCGCTTTGCAGCGACGGTGCAAGCTGGGAACTTTATAGCAAAGGTTTTCTCAAATTCACGGACGTGATATTTGACATAACGATCCATGGTTGTCACCTGCATAAGTTTATTTGGGTCAACTTTTCCCAGCCTTTCAATGTAAACAGGTCTTCCCTCCTTATCGACACCATGATAACCATGCGGGTAGTACTTCAAGACTTCATCTAACTCCTTGAACTCCAATTCCTGATAGCATGGAGAAGAAGGTCGTTTGGGTTAGAAAAAAGAAAAGAGAAGCACACTAATCAAATGAGAAGTAACCATGCAGTACAAGCAAAAAAGCATGGCCATTGTCTTCCAATTGAAGTATAAGCTGACAGCAATAGTTGAATGATCCATAAGATGAATTAAAATAGTCACCACCGATGACATAAATATCATAAATACTCCAAGTAAAAGAGAAAAATAATGCCAAAGACGATATTAAGATCAAGCTACTCTGTATCATTCGTATAAACTAGGAAATCCCATGGCCAAGGTGCATAGCAGATGGCATTACCTCCATAATGGTGTCTGCAGCAAAGTCCTTCCTCCACCGAAGCATAGCGGCCCACATATGCTTTGCTTTTTCCATATCAAATTTCCTTGCTTTTAAGAATCTGTAAGTAAAATCTCCGAAGTTTATTATTAATCAACACTGGGTTTGGATCACAGCAAAAACATGAAAAAGGACACAACATCTCAAAAATATAGAAAGAAAAAATAAACAGAAAAACATGCCTTAACATCATATGATAGTCATCATATTTGTGGGGTAGTAGTTCATCCGAAATCAGAGTTTGTCGAAATGCATCAACTGCCTGCAACTCTTGAATGTCTCGAACATCCTCTATTGAGACAGAGCTGACACGGCCATCAATTTTCCTTCTGCTACTCTTTTTCTTGAGGGAATGTTTAAGTTTGCTGGATGCATTAATTGCTTTCTTTTTCAGTGACCAATTTCTCGACCTCCTCTCATCCTCTGAGTTTTCAAAATCAGATTTCCTCTCCCTTTTCTCTTCTTGTCCAGAAGATCCTTCAAAATCTGTTTGTATAACATCAGTAAAGAAATAATACAAAGCAACAACACTGGGGTGAGTGAGAAATGCAGGAAGATCAACAAAGCAAGATCCCCCCCTTTTATCTTTGATATCTGACTTGAATAGTAAAAAGAATCTTCACTTAAGATGTAATAGAAGATCTATACATAACGAAGAGCCAAAGTAATAATTAAAGAGAGAGACCACAGATCCACATATTGTCAATTGAAGTGAACAAAAGAACAGAATTCAGTAACTTTCAATTGCCACTGTTTATACAACCACCCTGGACAAGTTTCTTCCTCAGACTTAAGTGTCTGCTTGAAGGCTTAAAACACTCTATTCTAAACAATAAATCACCATGCTCCTTCAAAGCTTTTAGCACAGCCACGAATAAATACTATGGCCACCCTCGGTTTGTAATTCAGCGGCATGCTGCCAGAGACTAAATACCCAATCGAGTAGTTTCTCCAAAGGGCTTCTTTGTCAGTGAACGGCAAGTGTACTCCCGTACTCCAATACAGTTAACTCCGAGAATCTACATTAATATTGATACACCTTAGATGTGAAACCGATTATAGACCATCATGACAATATGTAATCCAGAAGTAAAAAAGAATTGATTGATGTATCAAAAATATAAAGTTCTCAAGATAGCATTGCTCTAGTGAAGCTCACAATTTCAATAGAAGTTATAGCTCGTTTACAGTTTCTTTTAGATTGGGAGATAACAGTTACAGCTCCTTTAAATTGGAACAACGAAAGCATCCATTTGAAGCTCACATATTAACTTAAACTCATAGCTCATTTAATTTTAGACTAGACCAATAACATCACCGGTCATAAAACTCTATGGCCAGCCCCACCAGCACACTATCAATGATAACATATTGAACATAGTTTAATCACATTGATATACCCAAGAGATATGACTCGACTTCCACTGCAGTGCAAAAACATAAGCAATGGAAAATGAGAAAAGCAACAAGGTTTCTGCACTGTTGACCAAAGTTATTCAGTCTTGGTACAATCATCACAATACTCGCTTTGATTACATGAGGAACAGTTTCCATTATATCCATCCCCTTCTTTTTGACCCACACAACACCTTATTGTATCCTTAATCACGGGTATCCAGAGGTCATTTTGCAAAATTCTCTTTCATATTTTTAGTCTAATTTGAAGGGAATACAGATTCTTTAGGGTGAGCCAAAGTAACATAGGCCAGTTCAGCTAGGAGAACAAAACTTCCAAGCACGTGAGAATTCCAAAAAGGCAAAATCCAATAGAGTACACAGAACCCAGAAGCCCCATTCCAGCTTACGAAGATGAAACAAGGGATGGGGAACTCAGTAATAGTCGTCAAAGCAATTAAGCATGCAATAACGCTACAAAAAGAGCAAAAAGCCGGCCCACAGAAATCCTTTTTTTTTTTTTGTAAGTACTCATAGAAATCCTATATACTGAAACTAAAGTAAAGCAATAAATAACTAGAATTACAGAGATAAGGAAGAAGAATAGAAAGAGCATTTGACTTTCATTGATTGGTCTGTAATACAATTCATTAACTCTATTTATAGAATTTGCTCCCTACTCGGCACAAACCCACTCTACTTCTTATTGGGCTACCCTATACCTAATTGGTCATGTATCACAAAGGAACTGAGTAATAGACTTAGAAACAATTAAGCGTGCAATAACATTACAAAAAGAGTGAAAAAAATGGCCCATAAAAACCCTGTATACTAAAACTAAAGTAAAACAGTAAATAATTGAAATTAAAGAGACAAGGAAGAAGAATAGAAAAGGCATTTGATTTTCAATGATTGGTATGTAATACAATTCACTACCTCTATATATAGATTTGTCTCCCCTACTTGGGCTGGGCCAACTCTACTTCTTATTTGGCTACCATTTTACTCTAGGCTCATACCTAATTGGGCATACATCACAGAGGGATGATATGAACCAAGATCAAAATAGACAGAAATTAACTAAAAGCAGTAAAATGCGAAAACTAAAGAGTACAGTAAACAGAGATAGGAAGTGACATCTTTCATTACATAGTTTGTAATACAACTCCCTCTATATATACATATATATATACCTACCCAATCACTCTGGACTCGTATACCTAATTGCACTTGAAATACCGTTACCAGAAGAGAAATAAGCAGGCCCAAAGAAATTCTAAATTTTGGTAAACAAATCAACACATAGCTCAAATAAATCAATCAAAAATTGCAAGGAGATCAGGAGAATGAAACTCACAAGGTCCGGACATGTCCCCAATTCCAGAATCGCACTAAACTTTAATGATCAATCAAGCATCATCCACCGCAAAATTAGCAGCCTTTTCGACCTACATTGCATTCAAAATCCCTAAAAACGTCAAATTCCATGCAAAGAAGACTGAAAATCGAACTCAAACTTCTTAAATATAAACCCTAACCTCAGTTCTTGACGCAAACACGTATTAGATCGAAAATCAATAAAGGGGGTGTAGCTGAAGATAAAGCGGGAGATCCAATTTGTCAGCTGAATCGAAGAGTTGAATTAATCAGAAGATTAAAAATTAATAAAACAGGAATGAAAAATTAGTGTTAAAAAAAAAACCAAAAATGGAAAAATTAGGTAAATAAATCGCCGAATTTGGAAGAGGAGAGAGAGAAAGAAACAGAGAGAAGAGGGTTTGGTTTTGTTTAAGGTGGGACAGCGTGGGACCCGCACTACGGTGAATTTATTCTCGGCGTGATTTTGAAGGCTCCTTTGCTGTCTCCTTTTCGTGAATATTTTACCATAATATTATTGCCTTGCAACATTGTTGAAATTAGGATTTTATTTAAAATTGCAAGGAATTTTTAGAATTGAAGTTATAAAATCAAACTGAGAATTGTCAAATTTTACTATATATATAAAATAATTTTTTTTAGTATTAATGTCAGTAATATAATTTAAAAATTTATTGATAAGATCTTAACTTATATGGATATATATATATAAAATACAATCAAATATAACAAAATTATTACCATGCAACATAGATGTATCGTCTTATACATAATCATCATGTGAGCTTTTGATATTTATGCTACTAATCGAACTTTATATTAAGATTAAAATATAAAACAAACTTTCTTTAAGTTTCTTGAAAGTATATGAATGTTTAATTAACTTTCTTTTACTTGCAGCTAATAAAGTAAATTTGCCTATAATATATACTTCTTTTTTTTTTTGCATTTTAACTTTTTATTTGTATACTTTGGTAGAATCGGGGTTGAATCAATAGAATCGTAAAATCGTATTACAATTTTATTCGTTAATTTCATGCAATATCAATAAATCGTAAGATTTTATAAAATTAAGATTCCAATTAGGATTCAAATCGGTTGACCATTGTGACATCGTAAAATTGTATAATTATAAAAATCAAATTGGGGATTTTAATAACCATGTTGTCACAATAAAATTGTTAATTTTAGATAATTTTGTGAAATTTTATGATTTTTGTCTACTATATGAGAATAAGAATTATTGCTTTAATAATAATACCTTTTTTTGTTGATAATTGGAGATTCATTGATCATAAAGAAATTACAAAAGGTCCTAACAGAGGACAAATTCAAGGATCAAAAAAGCAAACCAAACCACAAAAAACCCAAAAACCACGGGCAAAACAACAGAAAACCACCAACAAAAGCCTCAGCCCCAACAACAACCAAAGAAAGAAGACACCACGAAAACAACACAAGCAACCAACAAAGGAGCCCCACAAAGGCACCAAACCGACTGCCAAGCAGACCCCTCGGCCAACAAAAGAACTGGACAAACACAGCACTGGCACAAGGATTCACGGAGAAGAAAGCAAAGGCAAACACCCCGCACGAATAGCCAGTGAAAGCGCACCACCACTAAAAAAAGACAGGCAAACCAACTCACGCCAAAGCACCTCGACGGAAAAGACGAGAAAAAACAACACCAAGCCAGCAAAACAAAACCCAGGACACCAAGGCAAACAGGCCAACGGACACCAACAGGCTACAACACCTCAACACCCGGCCAAACACGAGTAAAGGACACATAGAGAAAGGCAGACAACACAGCTCCCAACCCTCCACCACAAGAACAAGCACCAAACCAAATACCCAAGTACAACCACAGGGATTAAAAGGCACCAAAAACACCTAAAAAGACCCAAAGCTCTTAACACTACCCCACCCAAGCAATCTCAGGACTCTCTATATCTTAGTTTTTCCTTTGTGTTTTATCTTCTTGCTCCTTTTAACCACCCTTTTAATACCCTTAGCATTTTTCAATAGCTTTTCTACCACAGTGTCATGCATGCCCTCCCATCGTAGCCCCAGAATGTCCGCCGTCTTACAAATCTTCGCAGCCTCCTTGTCTACCGATCTTGTATAATCCTGATCTGATTCCGATTCAGTGAAATTGCTTGATGATATTGAACAAGCAGATTCCATCACATTTTCAGATATCTTCTTCTCCCCTTTGTTTCTTCCTTTGGGCCTTGATACAGCCTTCCTCAAGCCAGGTTCCTCATTGACTTGCACATCAAAAAGGTTCACGAAGCCAGGTGGGAATTCCTCCTCTGAGCTTGCCTGGGAACCACCATCCTCCATTTCTTTGTTCCCCTCCGAGCTTCGGTTGTGACCCGTCTTATAAATATTGTTCAGGGCTGGCCAATGATCCTTGTTCTCCAAATCTAAGGATGGTAAAGGTAATCTATCCTCACTAGTACACTCCTTGCGCTTCAAACCCTAAGGCTGTGCATCCACAAAATCTTCATCATCGCTACGGTCCATGTTTTCACCAACATTTCCTTCCTCGACAGCCCTTTCAGCCTCTTTCGCAGTATTAGACGGGACATTCTTCAATTTAGCCTGGGTTTCAGCACTGCACTTAATGTAGTCTTCCGTTAAAACCTGACCTCCTTCGATGATGTGGATTACATGTTTTCCTTGGCCCACAACAAAGCTAGCCTTCTCAGCAATACGATGGGGTACCACAGTCTCAACTAAAATCTTACCCACTTCTAATGAATCATTCCCATTACATCTCGTATCCACCGCTAGCACCCTACCCCAGCTCTTCCCAATTTCAATAAAATTATCAGAATTCCACGCATGTAACGGCACTCCGTAACACGATAACCACGCCTTTCTCTTAAGACTTTGGTCGAACTCCGACCATTTCTTCACTTTCATGGACCATTTATTAATCCATCCTTGGTTGTTCATCAACACCCAATCTCTAACCTCAACAGACTCGAACGTGATTAGAAATGAAGTCCCACCCATATGTTGAACGGCACACTCAAGGCCACTATCATCCTCAATACTCTTCCTCAACAAGCCCACTTCAATGTCAATAACTTCTTCCCCTACAATGCTTCTCAATAGTTTCTCCTTTCTCTCTTCATCGGTTTCTCCATGGATGGTTTTCAGATCAAGACACTGATTTTTGCAACTCAAATTCCCGTGTAACCTGCCCCTTTCTTCACCACCACCCCGGTTGGTGTTGATTTCCTTCCTCTTATCCTTCGTACCTACACCACGTTTATCTCCACTCCCCTTCCGGTCAAACCTAGCAAACTTGACAAGTAATCTATTATCTCTTATCATCATCCCATTCATTTCCTCAATAGCTCTCTCCGCCGCCTGTCTATCCCTAAATCTTACAAAGCCAAAGGGGAAATTACAATTCCATCTTCTCCTTCGAGATACGTAGGTGTTTGTAATTTTCCCAAAACATCTAAATAGCTGACGTAACCAAATATTATCCATGTACCATGCAAGGAAATCAACAAATAAATTGTTCATTCTTAACCCCAGCCGGTGAAACACGCGTTTGTCAGGAGCGGAGCCACCAGGGAGGTTCGAAAATGGCGAACAACTCCTGTCATGGGCCGGAGGTTCGAATGGCGAACAGCGGGTGAAGAATCGGAGGTGAAGGAATCACGAACCTGGCTTTTAGACGCTGTAACATACAATTGGTAGCACCACTGAGTAGGTCGAGGGCCGTAGGTTCGAAAATGTCGAACAGCTCCCGTCGTGGCCGTCCGACGCGCCGTCACGCGCGGCTGATGCGAGGTGGTGAGTGGGGAAGTTTAAATCGCCTTGTACGGGAGAGAGAAAACGTATTTAAAAGATAATAATAATAATACCTATAGTTTAAGGCTGTGATTTGTTTAGTAATTTTTTGCAGCTTTAAGCAAAAGATAAAAAAAATTATTTTAAAACAAAACAGAAAAAGATACAAAATTAGATTTTTTTTCATAACTTATCTCAAAAAAATATTTTAAAAAGATTTTGTTAACGTTAAATCTTCGCTAGCATTATCTACTTCTAGTTTTTATGATTGTCCACACCTATACCACAATGCCTTTGGTCAAATGTATTGTTTAACTCATCACCCTCCGCTACAATAACTAATCATTATCATAATTTTCTCCTATTTACTATTATTAGTTAGTTTATATTATTAATTCATTTTTTGTGTATATAAGTTCTTTCTTAAACTTATATCTAAATACTTTCTTTTGCAAAAAAAAATCTTTTTGCACTACAGAATCAAATCTCTTACTAAAAAAGGATACAAATTTTAAATGAACAGATATTATTAAAACTGATAAGTTGAAAAAAAAAAAAAAAAAAAAAGAGTTGAAGTAAGATTAACCAAATGCACCCAACCTTATTTGTTATGTGGAATTAACGTTAGTAGATCAAAAGTGTTATTGATACACTAATTTAGTAGAATTTTTTGATTATTACTCAATTGCATTGGAATCTTTGGCACTTATTTGAAAGTGTTGCTAGTTTAGTGTCCGAATAGCTTGATTTTGACGTAGTGTCAGTTTTTATTACTTTTGCTCCATAAATTCTAGATGTCGAGCTACTGATGTAGTTTTAAAACCGTGTACGAGCAAGCGTCGAGATCGTCGTAGCTTTGTCAAGTATACGGGTGTCATATCCACAAGGAATCGATGTTAAGATGGATTTAGTGATTAACGAGCATTTGGAATTTAGTTTAAATGGTTAAGTCAAGTGATTAACTAAGCTAAGGGAGTTAAAACAGTGAAAAGAGTGTCAATTCGATTGAGGTTAGCTTAGGAAACGAATTTAGAGTAGCTTAACTTGTATCCCTTTATTATATTTTACTTAGGACAATGATTTAAAGGGCTTAGGCTACAAGCTCTAAGTCATGGTTAATATTTAAATTAGAGCTTAAAATAATGAACTACTCTAAAGGCATAACATATCTTATCACCCTAAGTGCAGCATAGGTTATCTCATTAGCATTACTTAATTCCTTCCATGCTCCTAATTCAATATTAACTTATATAAAGATTGTGTTCAGGGTTGGATACAACCTCAACCCTGACCGTGTGTGAAACCCTATTATGTTATTTTCTAGGCTACAAGCTCGTAGACAACGCTAAAAAGCCGGAGATCTAAACATGGTTATAAGCACACACAGGGAAACACCAAACAATCGTGAATAATTCCCCACGGGAGTGCAAAAATAATATAACTAAATCATCGTCAAAGTATAACACAAATTTGGAATACGGATGGCTACTCATCCTCCATCCTTCATCCCTAAGTTAAAAGAGTCTACTCCTTTATGAGAGTTTTACACGTCATTAAAATCAATAAAGAAATAAACAATGAAATAAAACTAGGAAAACGAAGACTCATTGACGTTGATCCGAGCTTTGATCCTCCCAACACTCCGACCACCTTTGCTTTGGTGTTTGAGAATTCCTTGAATCTTTTAGCAGCTTTGGGAAGGAGAGAAGGAGAGGAGACGAGACTAAAAGATCCCAAATTATGGTCTCCCCCTCTTTATTTATACCTACGGCGTGACCTAGTAGTCGCGCTATAGGTACAGTGCCGATCGGTCGGCTAGCCTACTGCAGGTTGCCGATTAGCACTGTTGGCCGATTGATCGGTAAGCCCATTGTGGGATCCGTCCTACCGTGGAATGATGAACGATCGGTTTTTGTACGAATTGTTCGATTAAAAACCGAAACGCTATGAGATGTATTTAAGTTACAGAGCTATGACCCAATGGGTCCTCCCTTTGCACATGTAGTCAGGTTTCTTAGTATAGTCTTCAAATATGCCTAAGTTATGCCCGATTTCGCCATTTTTCAACCATTTTCTACTCTTATGCATTCCAAACATAAATGTGCCTAGTTTACAGCAAAATCACATGTAAAAGCCAAATATGTCGCAGAAATGAGAAATAGAATATGTAAAAATGAGACACATCAGCATCTCCAAATCCACACCTTGCTTATCCTCAAGCAAGATTCAACTCAAACTAGCTAAAGATAGAAAATTTTAATCGGACATGTAATGGCAGGAATAACTCGTGAAAAATATTTTCAAGCATCTTTGAAGGTGTACCTGAGAATAGAGAATCTTTATGTAATGTTATTGTTATACTGGTTCCAACTCAAATTCTCGTGATTCAAGTCTTTTACTAGTAACTGAGCGTAGAATTTCTCTCTCCTTTTTCTTATTTCAAACCCTCCAAATTTAAGACGAATGAGAGAATAATCAAAAGAATCAGTTATTCTGACAATTTACCTCTAATTAATAATAAAATCAAAAGGCTTCTCTTTTCTCTTTTGTTTTCTTCTTTTTTTTCTTTTTCTTTTTCTTTTTCTTTTGAAGTAACTCATGGTCAAGCATGTTTTCCTAGGACCTGTATAGTGAGTTTTTGGCCAGTGACTCTCGATCCAGTTGGCTCAAGGCACTGAGTGGAGAGCACTCCTTAGACGTAAAAGCTCAAGTCAAAGTAATTCACAACCTATGTCGTTACTAGCACATACCTTAAAGATATTTCATTCAAATTAGGCATTAATGCTTATTAAAGTGACTTAAAGAATTTGACTCTTCTTAAGCTTTCCCTACGGCTCGTGTAGCAAGCTTTCGATCGACAGCTCTTGACTTAGTTGGCTTAAGGTACCAGGAGTTAAGACAACCCTATGGGCTTGTTTGCTCAAGACACATGGGCTACAAGAACCAACAAATCACGGCTATTTATCTAATTGAACAAACATTGATGCATTTTATATTTACGCATCTTTTAATTACTATTTTAATTATTTGCATCTATTTAATTATAATTTTATATTCACTTTGGCAATTTTTATGTTTTGTAGGTTTGAAATTAAAGTTTCGAAAATTGTCAAATTTTGGTGCAAATAAGACAAATTCTATGCGTAAACAATTAAATCAAGTAAATTGAAGATGCGGCCCAACACGCAACCCATCCTCCTGTTCAGCCCAACACACACAAGCCTAGCCCAAGCTCTCGTTACTGTTCACCAAACACCAAAGCCCATCACTAAGCCCAGCCCAGATCTACGTCCACCTCCTGTCCAGATTAGCTCACTGACCACCAGCCTCGTCACCTTCAGGCCCATCATCACCATAGCCTAGGTCGCTTAGGGTTGTTACATGTTAGTGTAAATCTGGTTTTTGGGGGGGGGGGGGGGGGGGGGGGGGGGGGGGGGGGGGGGGGTGGGTGAGGATTGGTTGTTCTTAGGGGTTCGATTTTTGGGGTTCACGACCGCCTCACCAATTCTCTCTCTCTCGGTTTGTTTTTCTATTTTTCATTAAATTGGAACAAGAGCGAAATTAGCGTGAAGATCAACATGAGTTTCTACATCTCCTCCTTCACTAGTTCATCCTTGATGGAGAGCTAACTTGCTCTCTAGGGTTAGCTGAAATCTTAGCCTTTTTACTTTTGTATTACTTTTAATTTCGGGATAATTTATTTATTACATGAATTACTTGATTGTGAGAAATACTTTGAAGTATTGTGCGTTAATTGTTTATTCAATTAAGATAATTATTGAGTTTATAACATTTTATTGTCGATGTGGATAATTATAAATTAATTCCTTGAGCTTGTAGCCCTAGGATAAATTAATCAAGCAATAGTATTAACTAAATTATTAATTAAAGCCTATCTTCCCTATGCTTTAGTTAGATAGGGTCAATACGCGATAATTAACAATACGTTAGATTGAGCATTTTTTCTTATGCTTTAGTTAGATACGGTCAATATGCGACACTAACAACATATCCTTAGTAGGTTCGAGCTTCTAGCCTAAACTACTACCCGTGTGACAATTAATAATCCCAATTTAAGAGTTAGCGCAAAAATAATTGGCTCATGATGGATTCAAAACCTTAGGCTCCAATTTAATACACTTTTCCGATTAGAAGTAGATTACCTTAATTTTATAGATTAATTAACACAAAATTCTCTCAATTTTATTCAAATTAATTTAGATCATAGAATAATTTCACATACTCTTAGTCCCTGTGGTTCGACACTTTCTCGCCCTGCACTTCAATTTAGATGTGTTTAGTGATTAGGGTTAAATATTAAATTTTGATAGACGTAGAAAAACACATCAAGATTTTGGGGCGATTGCCGGGAACTAGGCAACGTTCGTGATTTTATTTTTGTGATTTTCTTCGATTTTTAATTTTTTAATTGTTTTTAATTATTATTGTTTCTTTCTTTAAAAAAGAATAAAAAAAAAATAAAAAATATTTTCTTTAGTTCTCTTTAAAGAAAAAGGGTTATTTATTTAATTTTTATTTTTTTAGCATTATTTATCTTGTGATTTTCGTGCATAGGTAGAGTTTAGGATAGTTTATTATTATTATTTTTTTTTTGTTAGTTTTAGTTTTTAGTTTGACTTACTTCTAGTGGTTGTTTATTCTTGCACGGTCGTCGCTCTTTATCTCTTAACCTCATTAAATTCGATCATGAAATTGAAAGGACCTTATTAAGAGATCTTAGAGACCAACACCGAACACAGTCTGCAATGGCTAACGAACAACAACCTCGTCCATTTATAGAGTATTTTACTCCCACCACATACACCTCACCTTCATACATTAGGTTGCCACCTGTAGCCCATCAGATCGAGCTTAAGCCACATACCATAAAAATGCTTCCTTCATTCCACGGCTTAGGTAATGAGAACCCGTACGCACACTTGGACAGTTTAATGGAGGTTTTGTCAACCTTCAGGATTCCTAACACTAGTGATGTTGCCATCTTACTTCAGCCTTTTCCTTTCTCTTTGAAGGATAAGGCTAAGTATTGGTTAGATACCTTACTTAGTGGGATGATTAGTACTTAGACTCAAATGCAACAAGAATTTCTTAAGAAATTCTATCCCATTAGTAAGACCAACACTGCTAGGAGAGCCATTAACACCTTCATACAACTTCTGAGTGAAGAATTTCAGGAAAGTTGGAATAGGTTTAGGGAATTACTGAGAGCTTGTCCACATCATGCAATCTCTAAATGGCAACTGGTCCAGAACTTTTATTATGGGTTGAATGAAAAGGGTCAACAAACTGTTGATACCTCTTGTGCTGGTCAGTTCCTTAGGAAGAATGAGGATGAGGCATGGGAATTGTTTGAACATTTGAATGAGAACTCACAACAAAATGCCGCACACGCACGTCTAAATGCTACTAGGTTAAACAGAGGAGTAAATGAGATTGCTCACACCTCCATCTTAGATAAGAAAGTAGACTCTCTTACCTCTTTTGTAGAACAATTGACTTCCTTATTTAAGAAAGTAGACTCTCTTGCGCTTGATATGGAACCTTCTAGTCATCCGAAAACCCATATCCCTATCATTCTAGGTCGGCCTTTTTTAGCGACGGCCAATGCCATAATTAATTGTAGATATGGGGTAATGGATGTTAGTTTTGCAAATATGACTATTATGTTAAACATTTTTAAGGCTTCGCCACCCACTAGTGAGAAGGAGTCGTAGTGTTTCTATGTGGATGTTGTTGATGATTTAGTGGATCAAACACTCCCCTCTATCCTAGTTAGTAACCCCCTGAATGAGAATGCAAAACCTACTAAAGAGATGCAATGGAGGTTGAACCTGGACATGAAAGAAGTTTTTGGTTGGGAGAAGAATCATGACGTCATGGCTGAAGAGAGAAGTGTACTAGGTTGTAGGTTGTCTAAGAAAGTTATTGAGGTTGATAAGGCTAAGATCAATTTGAATGTTAACTCGTCCCCTCCCTCAAATGTGAAGCAAGCTGGAAACTTTCTAGGCCATGCAAGTTTCTATAAGGGATTCCTTAAGGATCATGGGAAGTTAGGTAGACCATTTACTATTTTGCCCGCTTAGGACATATCAGTTGAGCTCAGTAAGTCTTGGTTTGAAGCTTTTTATAAGCCTCGGTCTACGCTTGTTTTTGCTCCCATAAGGCATCCATCCGACTACTCTCTCCCTTCTGAAATCATGAGTGACACTTCTAATTTTGCTGCAGACTTTGTCTTAGGTGAGCTCAGTACTTGATCTTCGCTCAACCTATTGCGTCGGGCTGAAGGAGTAAAATTTAGCACTCCTAGAAGGCAGCCTATGTTATGTTAATTCTTGTTTTTAGTTTAGTTTTTGGACTAATTAGTTTCTTGGAGACTCATTTTCCCTCTTTTTAGGTTCTTGTCCCGTGCTGAAGGAGTCATACATGCTCACGCCGCCTTGTCAGGTTGTATCGCTCCATCTCACCTATTTCTTGTGCTTTAATGATTAATGTTGTCGCATTGAGGACAATGCATGATTTAGGTGTGGGGGTGAGGCTCATTTGCGTGTGCTCATTTTTGGTCAAAATTTTAAAATTTTGAACGTCTTTTGTGCATTTTAATCGTGTAGTATAACCATTTAGTCAAGTTTTCCTTGATCGACGCGTATGTTATGATGATAGTGGGATTAATTGTTTGTTTCGTTCTCTTAATTCCATGAAATTAAATGATTCTACTTCATACTTGTTAATGTGTATTGTTGATCAATATTGATATTAATGGGTTCTACTCATGCTGCTCACATATTACTATGCACAGGATTTTCGTGTTGTGGAAAATCTAAAAATTTGAATAAACAATCCTATATTTTGAGTTTTGCAAGCTTGCCCTATGGGCTTATCCTAATCCTTGTCTCTTTGATGATATGTAAAGTACTTATTGATCAATGTCAATTGTGTTGTTGAGATACTTGTTATGAAAAAGTCCAAAAAAAGGACAGAAAAAAAAGAGGAAACAAAAAAGAAAAAAAAATGAAAAGAAAGAAAAAAGTTTCCTCCAAAGGAAAAGAAAAAGAAAAAAAAAAGTGAAAACTGATGTACGTTTATAATAAAGATGTTCTTCTATTGTGCTATACTGAGGTCAGAATGTTATAAAGTGGTCACTCATATGTCACTTAAAATTTCTCTATGTATAGGCATGTGTTTAGGTGATTCAATGGTGTGGGTGCGCAAAATCTTGACGTATTTGGTTGGAAACGAAAATTTGAGGAGATTTTATAGCATGAGATCCCATTCACTTTCACTTGTGTGCTTAAATTGCTTGAGTAGTTTCTATTAGTTGATACAGGATTGATGAAATTCTATGACGAGTTTTGAAGTTTAATTATCTGAATTCATGGAATTGGAAAATGTTCTAAATGATTTAGTCTTGTCTTGAATTGTAATGTATGTGTGGGGGTAGTTGGTCACTTGAGTTGTTGTGTCTATCCTATGCTTTGCTCGAGGACTAGCAAATGTTAGGTGTGGAGGTGTTGATGCATTTTATATTTACGCATCTTTTAATTACTATTTTAATTATTTTGCATCTATTTAATTATAATTTTATACTCACTTTGGCAATTTTTATGTTTTGTAGGTTTGAAATTAAAGTGTCGGAAATTGTCAAATTTTGGTGCAAATAAGACAAATTCAATGCGTAAACAATTAAATCAAGTAAATTGAAGATGCGGCCCAACACGCAACCCACTCTCCTGTTCAGCCCAACATACACCAGCCCAGCCCAAGCTCCCGTTACTGTTCACCAAACACCTGAGCCCATCACCGAGCCTAGCCCAGGCCTCCGTCCACCTCCCGTCCAGATCAGCTCATTGACCACCAGCCTCGTCACCTTCTGGCCCATCGTCACCATAGCCCAGGTCGCTTAGGGTTGTTACATGTCAGTATAAATCAAGTTTTTTTTGGGGGGGGGGGGGGGGGGGGTGAGGTTCACGACCGCCTCACCAATTCTCTCTCTAAGTTTGTTTTTCTATTTTTCGTTAAATTGGAACAAGAACGAAATTAGCGCGAAGATCGACATGAGTTTCTACATCTCCTCTTTCACCGGTTCATCCTTGATGGAGAGTTAGCTTGCTCTCTGGGGTTAGATAAAGTCTTATTATTTTCACTTTTGTATTGCTTTTAATTTCGGGATAATTTATTTATTACATGAATTGCTTAATTGTGAGAAATACTTTGAAGTATTGTGCGTTAACTGTTTATTCAATTGAGATAATTATTGAATTTGTAACCTTTTATTGTCGATGTTGATAATTATAAATTAATTCTTTGAGCTTGTAGCCCTAGGATAAATTAATCAAGCAATAATATTAACCGAATTGTTAATTAAAGCCTATCTTTCCTATGCTTTAGTTAGATAGAGTCGATACGTGATAATTAATAATACGTTAGATTGAACCTGCTTTAGTTAAATACGGTCAATACCCGACAGTAACAACATCTCCCTAGTAGATTGAAGCTTGTAGCCTAAACTACTACCCGTGTGACAATTAATAATCCCAATTTAAGAGTTAACGCAAAAATAATCGGCTAATGATGGATTCAAAACCCTAGGCTCCAATTTAATACACTTTTCCGATTAGAAGTACATTACCTTAGTTTAATTGTCGTTTTATAGATTAATTAACACAAAAATCTCTCAATTTTATTCAAATCAATTTATATCATAGAATAATTTGACATACTCTTAGTTCATGTGGTTCGACACCCTCTCACCTTGCACTTTAATTTAGATGTGTTTAGTGATTAGGGTTAAATATTAAATTTTGATAGATGTAGAAAAACACATCAGGCATTGATGCCTTTTTTTTTTTTTTTTTTTGATAGAATCACTCAAGATAAAATTAATAAAAAAAATAATTTCAACATTATTAGGGGTAAAATAGTGGATTCAAATTCCTAAAACTATTTCAGGTATTACAACTTAAAAAGTAGGATATGTCATAAGATTATGGGTAAAACGTAATAATCTAACTAGTTAAAAGGCAAAAGTACAAATTCAAAAGTCAGATCCAGGAATAATCTCATTACACAAAAATTCTAATCGTCATAGTATATCTCAAATTTGATCTTTAATAAAAGTCACAAAAAATTGTGTGCTCATCCATGCAAAAACATAGGTAATTTAAGCAAAATTAAGCTAAAATGACAAACAAAAATTCAAACACTACATACATTCCCCAAACTCAAACCTTGCATTGTTTTCAATACAAATAGACAAAAGTAATTACAAGCAAGGAAATGAAAGAGACGACTTAAGGTATAGCATATTCAGTTATACGTGGTGAGCAAATCCAAAAAGAAAAGGCAGAAATAGCAAGCTACAAAAGAAGACATAGAAGATGACATACTAAACAAACTTGCTGATAAGATTGAAAATATATACCGCACAATTATTTAGTACAAGAGAAACAAAAGAAATCCGCCGCGGGGGGGGGGGGGGGGGGGGGGGGGGGGGGGGGGGGTGTGGGTTGGTGAAGAGCCACCGGTTTGCCATCTCCAAAGTTCATCCATCTTAAACTCTATACGATCAAGACGGTCCATAATGGGCGTCACATATGGTGGTATGGCTTCGAGACCAGTAGGGGTGGGTGGGGGTACAGTCCTCTCCTCGGGACCCTCCTCTTGAGTGAGATCATTCACTTGTTCGGGATCCTCCTCCTGTCCGTCGCCCACCCCTCGTGCCTGGGGTGAAGGGAGGGATAGGTGGGTTTTTCATGAGCTGGAAGGGTTCATAGATAAGAAGTGGGGCACAATTCCTGTTGGAATTCGAACCCAAGCCCCCTGTAGAAGTCTCTTAATGAGACGTGAAAAGAACAAAGCGCCATTCCCAACAGTGAAGCAAGCAAGTTGAAGGCGAACGGTGGCAAAGCTCTTGAGGAAAACTGCCTCGGTATCAACCCAAGTACCCTGATAGAACCTCCAAAGAAGTTCAAGAATAGGTCCCCTTCGCTCTTGTGCATGGCCCGCAGGCCATAAGTTAGATATAATGATGGAGTCTGGGAGCTACATATGTAGTGAAAGGGCAGACCGGATAGTGTTGGTAACTCTATTTGTTGGACAATGGTCACCACACATTTGAGTTATGATGGTCATGGCGTTTGGTGGGTTTTCGCGGGGAGCCCAATTAGTGTCATAGAAAACAAGCGGGGGTACCAATAGCCTCGTCCACATCATGACAATTAAAAATGACACGTTTGTTGCGGATGGTGACGTTGCACGAGGGGTGGCCATCTTCATGGTTAAGAGTATAGGATGAATAAAATCTGCACACTAGTGGGGGAAAAACCAGGTCACCCTCTAACTCTCAACCTAGGACATAAATGAAACTCATGTCAATACAAAATAAGCGCCATTAGATTCCCGCCGCAACTCATTAATAAACACTATTTCCCTTACTATTGGCACCACTAGGATGCGGGCATCAAGGTCCATCGTGTGAGAGCTGATACTCTCCTCTTCGCGACGACTCTTTTTAGTATGAGGCATGACCTGAAAAAGCAAAATCCAATCAACACAAAATAAAGAAAAGACTCCGAAAAAAATGAACTAGAAACAATGGAGTAAAAGTAAGTAAAACTAGCCTTAAAATTAAGCTAAAGACAAGGAAGTGACAAAAACAAAACTAAAATAAAAAGCAAAATTGAGAAAGTAAACTTTGAATTTACCCCTAAAATTTAAACAAAGTAAAATTTGTAATAAAATCTAATCTAATAATATGCCATAAAAGAAATTATAAACCGAAGGCAAAAGATATTAATAAAAATGAGGCTATTAAACCTAAAGCATGAACAACTCAAGTGAATATTAAAGGAAAAACATAAAGATGAGCAAATGATACCAAATTCCTAAATTGTTCACACAACAACCCTCAATATTCAATAATCCAGCAAATAAAGACAAGAAGGCTCTAGATCTGGTCACTTTAACCCCTACTTGAACATGATTTATGAACAAAGACATAGAAAAATTACATATTCAAAGAAACCGTAACTTTATTCATAATCAAGACTTAAATCATCAATATTCTTACAAATATAGTCTAGAATTCATGAAAAACCTTGAAAATGTATTTCTCTAAAAATAAACAAGGTAAAAAGTTTAAAATAAATATTGAAAGACATACCTTGAAGAGAGTTGAAGTAAGAGGAGAGAAAACAATGGCGGTGGTGGCGTGGGCCGGCAGTGGCGGGGTAGGGTTGACGTGGAACGTGGGTTTTTTTTTTTTTGGGGGGGGGGGGGGGGGGTGAGCATGCTAGTGTTAGGTTCTAGGAGAGAAGAAAAAGAAAGTGGGGGTGAGGAGAGAAAATCAGGGAGTGTGTTATAAAAGGGGGAGGGGGCTGCAGTAAGACATATGATCGATCAGGCAAAATGCAGATAAATCGATGTTGGAACATGCGAAGCGCTCCAACAGGGGCTCCCCTAATTCATTGAGGGTGGTTCTGTAAGCGTCCCCCATGGAAAAAAAAATGAATTAAGTTTTTGAAAAAAAATTAATTTTAAGAAATTGTCCCCCCTTTTTTTGTTAATTTTTTTAAAAGAAAAAAAAATTACGAAATAAAAGAAGAAATTGGGTTGCCTCCAAAAAGCATTTAGTTTAACGTCTTCATCCGGACGCTGTGTAAACTACAAAATCACATCGATCTTGAGGTTGGGTCTTCAAGGTGGATTTCCTCAAACTCGGGAGGACAATTTCCTAACCTAATTGCATGTTTTAAACGATGACCATTAACAATGAGAAGAGGGCCATCATTGAGGTCCCGAATCTTGATCACCCTGGACGGGCATGCTTGAACCACTTCATAAGGTCCATCCCATCGAGAACTTTCTTTCCGGAGAAAGAACTGAAGTTTTGAGTTCTAAATCCATACTTTTGTCCAATTCAAAAGTTTTTCGAGAAATTCATTTGTCATGAAAAGGCTTGGTTCTTTCTTTGTAGAACTTGGCATTTTCATATGCCTCGTACCGCATCCCTTGCAACTCACTGAGCTGAAGTCGTCGGTGAGACCCGATGCTGTGCATGTCATGGTTGAACTATTTTATTGCCCAATATGCACGGTGCTCAAGCTCTACTAGCAAGTGGCATGCCTTCCCAAAGACTAAATGATAGGGAAACATGTAGATTGGAGTCTTAAAAGCTGTAAGATAAACAAAAAGAGCGTCGTTCCGCATTAAAGACCAATCCATGCGATCCGGTCTAATGGTCTTTTCAAGAATAGACTTTATTTCACGATTTGAAATCTCAACTTGACCGCTGGTTTGAGGGTGATAAGGAGCTGTCAATTTATGTGTGATTAAGTACTTTCTAAGAAGGGCCTCAACCCAATGATGAGTAAAGTGCGTTCTCCCATCACTAATTATCGCTCTAGGAAGACCAAAACGTGAGAAAATATTATCTTTAACAAATTGAGCGACCATCTTGTGGTCATTTGTCCTAGTCACGACAACCTCAGCCCACTTTGACACGTAATCAACAGCTGTTAAAATAAAGACAAACCCATGTGAATTAGAAAAAGATCCCATGAAGTCGACTACCCAAATGTCAAAAATTTCACAAACCAAGATTGGGTGTTGAGGCATCTCATCACGTTTTGTTAGGGCACTGGTGCATTGACAACGATCGCATGCCCTACAAAAATCATGAGCATTCTGGAAAAGAGTTGGCTAAAAGAAGCCACTTTATAGGACTTTCGCAGCAGCGCGTCGTCCCCCAAAGTGCCCTCCGTAAGCTAGACTATGACAAAACCTCAATATACTCTCCTACTCAATTTTCAGGACACAACGACATTTACTTCATCAGAACATTCCTTAAACAAATCTAGATTTTTCTAGAAGAAATGCTTCACCTGTGAGGAAAAAAATTCCCGTGCGTGTTTCGGCCAATGGGTAGGAAGCTCCCTTGTTGCCAAGTAGTTGACGATGTGCTCATATCATGGGGGTCTACTTCCTACAATAGCAAATAACTGTTCATTTGGAAAACAATCATCAATAGGGTTAGTAGTGGAATCAGATGGAAACATAATCTTTAAAAGGTGATCGACCGCTACATTACCCGAACCTTTCCTATCCCTAATCTCTAGGTTAAATTCTTAGAGTAATAAAACCCAGCAAATTAATCTAGGCTTCATTTTCTTCTTGATAAGAAGGAATCGAATGGCAGCATGGTCAGAAAAGACTATAATTCTAGAGCCTAAAACATAAGGTCAAAACTTATCAAGTGCAAAAACTATAGCTAGCAACTTCTTTTCTGTGCTGGTCTTGTTCTTCTGAGCTTCATCTAAGGATCCGCTAGCATAGTAAACTATGACAGGTTTCAATCCTTGCATTGACCGAGCATGGCTCCTATGGCATAATTCAAAGCATCACACATAATCTCAAATGGCAAAGAGTAGTCGGGTGGTTGGATTATTGGAGCTGTAGACAACAAGGTTTTTAACTCAGCAAAAGCAGCTAAACACTCAGCACCAAAAACAAAGGGCACATCATTAGCAAGAAAATTGGATAGAGGTTTAGCAATTTTACTAAAGTTGGCTATAAAATGCCTGTAAAAACTAGCGTGACCGAGGAAAGAGCGAAATTCCTTCATCGAGGTCGGTGGAGGAAGGTTAGCAATTAAATCCACCTTGGCCTTGTCTATAGTGATACCCGCTTTGGATACCACATGTCCTAACACTATGCCCTGCTGAAACATAAAATGGCTCTTCTCCCAACTATGCACCAGATATTACTCCTCGCAATGCTTTAAAACAAGATCCAAGTGGGCAAGACATTCATCGAAATATGACTTAAACACTGAAAAGTTATCCATAAACACTTCTAGGTAATTGTCTAACATGTTAGAAAAGATGGACGTCATACATCGCTAGAAAGTAGTGGGTGCGTTGCACAAACCGTAGGGCGTCCTTCGATATGCGAAAGTACCAAAGGGACAGGTAAACATTGTTTTCCCTTGGTCCTCAGGGTGAACTGGGACTTGGTATCCTAAGTAACCAACTAGAAAACAACAGTAGGTCTGTCCTGCTGCTCTATTTAAGATTTAGTCCAAAAAGGGTAAGGGAAAATGATCCTTATGCGTTCCAGAGTTTAGCTTATGATAGTCAATGCATACTCTCGACCCTGTAGTGGTATGCATAGAAACTAGTCCTCCCTGTGCGTTTGTAACAACTGTGATTTCTGACTTCTTAGGAACTACTTGGACTGGACTGACCTAAGGACTATTAGAAATCGGGTATATAATACTCGCATTTAACAGTTTCATGACCTCTTTCTTAACCACCTCTCTCATGTTTGGGTTAAGCCTTCTTTTCATCTGCCTAGAAAGCTTAACATTGTCCTCTAAACGTATCCTATGCATACAGAGGAGTTAATTCTTCTCAAGTCAGCGACCGACCACCCTATGGCTCGTTTATGGTTCTATAGGACAACTACCAACCGAGAATTCTGTGTCTCAGTCAGGTCAAATGCAATAATCATAGGAAGAGTGTCATTGGGTCCTAGAAATGCATATTTTAAGGTGGCTGGGAGAGGTTTGAGTTCCAACACTGGTGGACACTCAATCGACGGTCTAGTAGGCTTGCTATGGAGGCTAGTTAGGGGTTCGAAATTCGGACCCCTAGCCTCAATTCTCAAAACATCATGCACATCAGAAAAATCATCAATAGCAACATCAAAATCAGTCACAGTAAGCAAGTCAGACAAGTCATTCCCTCTGATCAAGTTAGATGAAACTGACTCGACCAAAGGGTCAATCGCATCGACCATAAAGCAATCAAAATCATCCTCATTCCCAGGGAACTTAACAACATTTGATACATTCAATTTGACCTTAATATTTCCAAACGAAACCTCCAACACCCCAGTCCAATCATAAATTATAGCATCAGCCGTTGCTAAGAATGGTCGTCCTAAAATGATGGGGGTGTGGTTCTTTTGATGAGTAGAGTTCATGTCTAGCACAATAAAGTCGACGGGGAAGACGAACTTATCAACCTTGACAAGTACATCTGCCAGCATCCCTCTAGGTAAATGCTATGATCTATCAGCCAACTAGAGTCTAACACTAGTTGGATTAAGATCTCCAATACCCAATTCTTGAAAAATTGAGTATGGGATGAGGTTCACGCTCGACCCTAAATCCAAAAGAGCTCGACTAGTATAGCTCTCTTCTATGACGCATGGGACTGTAAATGCCCCTGGATGTCTACATTTGGGCGGATGCCCAAACTAAAATGCTGCTCATTTTCTCAATGAGCAGGACATTCCTAGGGACATAAGCTTGCGCTCTCTTCTTCTTAATGCATAGGTCCTTGAGGAACTTCACATACAAGTTGATTTTGACGTGTTTAAACAAGTCTAATAGCTTAGCCCTCTTTGGGTCGTCCTTGTCCTTCAGTCCTAGAAGGGCCAATGGAAATGGAATGACGGATTAAGGTGGTGAACTCAATGAAGGTGTTGGCACTCCATCAATATCAGTAGTGGGGGGTGGAGTCACACCTTCTTGCTCAACTTCTACTTCTGCCTCTCTCAAATTATCCTCATCCGAAATCAATACAGCGTTAGCCTATTCGTGAGTGACTGGCTAAGGTTAGAACTAGTTGCTCCCCTAGGATTAGAGAGAGCTTGGGAGGGTAACCTCCCTTCCTCACTCTGTTCATAGCTTGAGCTAACTATCCTAGTTGGTTCTTAGCTTAGAAATAGATTGTGAATGGGACTGAACCAGCTATTGGCTTTCCTCCATAAAGTAGAGCATACGTGCCTCAAACTGAGAGGCATATCTCGGAGGCTGCGGTGGGGGGTTAGCATTCATAGCTGGAGGGTTAGAAGAAGAGCCATATCTTTGCCCTCTCTAAAAATCGGGAGGGTGTGCGTTACCTACAAATCTTGGAGCTGGTTGCCTCGTGGCTTGATTCTAATTGGTGTTTTGCTTCCACGAGAAGTTCGAATGATTGCGCCACCTAAGATTGTAAGTGTTAGAGAATGGGTTATTGTTATGCGAATACTCCTGTGCTACATAAACCTGGTCCTACACGTATTTGGGAAACTGTGACGCATGTAAACAATCAAATACTGAGTGATCCTCACCCAAACAAATGCCACATGGAGTAGTACCACCCAATGATGATCCAGCCGCCTTAACTAGGTGCACGTTAGTAGGGTTTGCATGTAAATTCATAATTTGGTCCATCTACCTACTAAGGGCCTCCAATATGAGGTTAACATCATCGTTACGTACTACTTCATAGACGCCGTGTGTGCTCCCTCTAACCACCCTCGCAGAAGAGGCTTGGTTGAGAGAGTGTTCCCTGAGGCGCTCAAAGAGGTTCCAAGCCTCGTTCTCATCTTGTTGGTTAAATGATCCCCGGCATAAAGTATTAACCATCAACTTGTTAGAAGCTGTGAGACCATCATAGAAACTTTGAAAAGAGCCCATTTCGGTGACCTGCGGTGGGGATAGCTTCTAAGGAGTTCCTTGAATCTGTCCCAACTTTCATGACATTGCTCCTGGTCCTTTTGTCCAAAACTATTTATCATGGGCATAATAGCCATCATTCTAGATTTAGGAAAAAAATTAACTAGGAAGCGTTAATGGAGGTCATTCAAAATGGTGATTTCACCCCAGGGTAAGGATTGAAACCATCTCTTAGCTACATCTTTTAACGAAAACGGAAAAAGACATAGTCTAATAGCTTCAATCGAGACACCTTGATAGTGTCAAGTTTCACAAATTTCAAGGAACGCATCAAGGTGCTTGTATGCGCTCTCAATCAACTTCCCATAGAAAGTGAGAAGTATGTTGATGATCCTAGGCTTAGGTTCGAAGTTGGCGTTATCCACGGCGTGTAACGCAACTCTGGCGGGAGTGACATACATTTGGGGATTAAAGTGATCCCCAATCGTGCGCCGTGCATCGTTGGCCATGGTCTCCATGTATTCGCACTTGCTTGGTATCGCCTCAAGGTAGAGCCAACTCTATTTCTGGAACGTAAGGAAGCAGTTCTGAATTGAGTGAGTGTCTACTGTGCATACGATACAAAAAACGAGTTGAATTCACTTTGACCACAACCCAAGAGTCAAGCAAAAGAAATAAACACAAAAAGAAAACACAAAAAAAGAAGTCGTTAATACTTAAATCTACTTAGCCTACCGATTCCTTGGCAACAGCGCCCAAAACTTGATGTAGTTTTTAAAATGTTTTAAAACCATGTACGGGAAAGTATACGAGATAGTCGTAGCTTTGTCGGGTATACAGGTGTTGTAGCCAAAAGGAATCGATGTTAAGTCGAACTTAGTGATTAATGAGTGGTTGGAATTCAGTTTTAAATGATTGAGTCAAGTGATTAACTAAGCTAAGACAGTTAAAACTGTAAAAAGGGTGTCAATTTGATTGAGGTTAGTTAGTTTAGGGAATGAATTCAGGGTAGCTTAACTTGGGTCTTATCATTATATTTCACTTAAGACAATAATTTAAAGGGCCTAGGCTACAAGCTTTAAGCCTGGGTTAATATTTAAACTAGAATTTAGAGTAATGAACTAGTCTAAAAGCATAAATTATCTTATCACCCTTAGTGTAGTCTAGGTTATCTCATTAGCATTACTTAATTCCTTTCTTGCTTCTAATTCAATATTAACTTATATAAAGATTTTGGTCAGGGTTGAATACAACCTCAACTATGACCGCGCGTGAAAACATGGTATGTCATTGTCTAGATTACAAGCTTATAGACAATTGCTAAAAAGTTGGAGATCTAAACATGAATACCAGCATACATAAAGAAACACCAAGCAATCATGAATAATGCCCCACAGGGGTGTGAAAATAACATAAGTAAATCATCGTCAAAGTAAAATACAAATCTGGAACGTGGACGGCTACTCGTCTTTCATCCCTAAACTAAAAGAGTCTACTCCTCCATATGAGTTTTACACATTATTAAAATCAATAAAGAAAGAAACAATGAAATCAAACTAAGAAAACAGATACTCCCTCAATTTGCATTGACGTTGATCTGAGCTTTGATCCTCCTAGAACTCTGACCACCTACACTTCGGCGTTTGAGAATTCCTTGAATCTCATAGTGGCTTTGGGAAGGAGAGGAATAGAGGAGACGTGGCCAAAAGATCCCAAATCAAGGTCTCTCCCTCTTTATACCTGTGGTGTGATCTAGTAGTCACACTGCAGGTACAGTGCCGGTCGATCGGCTAGCCCAATGTAGGATCTGTCCGACAGTGGGTTGCCGATCAATTGAATTTTTGTGCCGATTGGTCGATTAAAAATCGAAAAGCTACGAGATATATTTGGGTTACCGAATTATGACCCGATGAGTCCTTCTTTTGCACACGTGGTTGGATTTCTCAAAATTGTCTTGAAATATAAGTTATGCCTGATTTGGCCACTTTTCAACCTTTGTTTGCTCCAATGTATTCCAAGTGTAAATGCGCCTAGATTACAACAAAACACATATGTAAAAGTCAAATATGTCAAAGGAATGAGAAATAGTGTATGCAAAAATGAGGCACATCAACTACTAATTTATACTTTTATGTTTGATTTCATATTCTTAGACTTTTTGTATTCTTTAAAAAATATAGAACATTTAAAGAAATTTTATTAATCAAAGCAAGCGATGAGAAATCACACATAAGTAAAAAGAATACATAATTTCTTGATTCTGATGTGCCTTACATTTATACATTTTATTCTTCATTCCTATGACATATTCGGATTTTACATGTGTGTTTTGTTGTAATTTAGGTACATTTAGGCGTGGAGTGCAAAGGAGCAAACAAAGGTTGAAAAGCGGCGGAATCAAGCACAATTGAGGCATATTTGAAGATTATTTTGAGAAACCCAACCATTGTGCGGAAAAGAATGGCCAATTAGGTATTTAGTAACCAAAGTAGGTCTCGTAAACCATTGGATACTAAACGATCAATCGACATAAAGTACCGATCAGTCAGTGGCCCACAGTAGGACACCTTTTACAGTAGGGCTTTCAATTAATTGGGAAACCGGGCCGATCAATCGGCCAAACACAGTGCCCAAGCCAATCGATCGGCTCGGCTTCTGTGACGTGACTAGTAGGTCATGCCTCAAGTATAAATAACGAAGGGGAGACCTATTTTCATATCTTTTGGCCTCGTCTTTTCTCCTCCTTCCCTTCCTGAAGCCGCAATGAGATGCAAAAGGTTCACAAACAACGAAGTGCAGGTGGTCCAAGTGCTGGAAGGATCAAAGCAAGGATCAACGTCAATGTTAATTGAGGGAGTCTTCAAGTCCTTAGTTTTTATTCATTGTTTTATCTTTTTTAGATTTGAATGATGTGTAAAACTTCTATAGAGGAGTAGACTTGTAGTTTAGGGATGAAGGGTGGGTAGTGGCCCGTATCCCGAATTTATATTATGTTTTTGACAATGGATTTATGTTATGGTGTATACGCACCTTTGTGGGGAATTATAATTGTGTTTGGTGTTTCTTTGTGTGTGCTTGTAGCTATGTTCAGATCTCCAAATTATCAGCATTAGTCTACGAGCTTGTAGCCTAGAACATAATATAACTATTTTTCACGCGGGGTTAGGGTTGAGGTTGTACCCAATCCTGAACACAATTTTTTATACGAATTAATACTTAATTAGGAGTGATAAAGGAATTTGTTAGTGCTACTGAGATAATCCAAGCTACACCTAGGGTGTTAAGATGGGGTTATGCCCTTAGTCTAGTTCATTATTCTAAGCCCTAGTTTAAGTATTAATTCAGGTTTAATATTGAATTGGGAGCAAGAAAGGAATTGAGTAGTACTAATGAAATAGCCTATATTGTATCTAGGGTGATATGATAGATTATACCTATAGATTAGTTTATTACCCTATGCTCTAGTTTAAATATTAAACCAGGCTTAGTGCTTGTAGCCCAAGTCTCCTAAATCATTGTCATAGTCAAATATAATGATAGGATACGAGTAAAGTTACCCTAAATTTATTCCCTGAACTAACCTTAATTGAATTCACCATTTTAGTTTATATTTAGTTTTATTAGGTCAGTCAACAGACTATTCAAACAAACAAAATCTCAATTTCAACCATGCATTAATTACTAAATCCGACTTAACTCTGATTCCCTGTGGATACGAATCATATACCTAATTTAGCTACAACGATCTTGTACACTTGCGAGCAGACGGTTTTAAAACACACTTTAAAATTACATCAGATTCCAATTTAGTTTGAAGTTAAAGTTGCTCTAATCAATAAGTATTCCTACTAAAATTACTAAAGAATTATGTATTTTAATTACTGTATCTTAGGTTCTAGACTAAATAAGTCAAGAAAATGTTAACTTTGTTATCTTTTTTAAAGCAATTAAGAAGAATAAAATGCAATTAGTATAAGCATAAAATAAATTTGTTTGAAAGGTGTATTCCTGATAAAGTTGAGATTTAAGGGAATCATGTTACTCTCAAAATATAGGGAATTTATTGTTGGAAAAAATATGCATTTAATTGATTTAAAATTATTTATTTTAATTATTTTCCAGTAAATGATTTCTCTAGAAGTAATTTTAGATGGAAAAAAATAAATTTAATGCTTCAAATTAAAAATCATAATATATGAAGGTTAATGCATTGCTTCACACTTTGAACCGGTTTTGCTAGATGATGCTAATTGAGCATATACTTTCAACTATATAAACTCATAAGCATCATAAAAAAAAAACTTGTACAACATAAAATATTTTACTCTTTTATTCTTCTCCACTCTTTCAAAAAATATTGAGTTTGTTAGTTGTGGTTCGGGATTCTTTCATTGTTGCACTGATAGTTTGGTGGACTGTTGAATCTTGAAAAGGAGCGCATTCAAGTTTAATAGCAATATTCGTGTAGGAAGGGCATTTCCTTTCTAAGAAGAGCGTTCTCACACGCCTTAACCCAAAGATTTTTTTTTTCCTAAACCTTTTTCTCTGTTTAATTTACTTCCGCATGTCGTTGTTATTTGTATAGTATTGTTGATCCTTGATTTTATAGAATTCCTATACTATATTTTTTATCATGTTATTACGTTGTATTATTCGCTTTTAAATGATGCAATTTTATTCATGTTAACATATATAATGGTTATTTGATGTGTATATCAAAAATTTTCCTACATTTATTACTTAAGTAGTATAAGTTTTGAGGACTTATCACTTAGTACCCTAATGTTTTACTATATAAAATAAGGTACCCTACGGTTCATAAATTTTATCACTCAAGCACCCTAAAGTTTAATAATTTTATGAATTAGATACCTTTTATCAAAATTCAATATATTTTTATTGGAAATTATTAATGCGAAACATAACTATATGTGTTATCTATCATGATGTTATGATTTTTGTTGTAAAATATTAATGTAACACGTATCTCATTAACATATATATATCTTCCATCCTAATTCAATTATTTTTTTCATAATCCAATGGATTTTTGTTAAAAACATTGATGTATCTAATATATATTGTTGTAATAGTCGATCACATCAACAATTTATGGTGACAGTTGATCAAATTTTAACAAAAATCCATCAAGCTCCAGCATAGGTTACTTAAATGATTAAATTTTTAAACCTTAGAGTTCCTAATTGTATATACTAAAATGTCAAGATATCTACGTGATGATATCTAAGTGATAATGTCACGAACCTAAGTCCGTGACTTGGATAATTTTGGGAAAAGGGCCAAGAGAGAGAAAGAGAGTAGAAGTTAAGAAGAGAAGTTAGAGAAAAAGATGAGAAAAGGAGAGAATTTTAGAAGAAAAGAGTTAGAGAAAGAGTGAGAGACGGTTGAGGGAGAAGATAGAGTTTCATTCATATATTTTTGGATGCTTCATACAAAACATTTTCATACATATTTATAGAGCATTTGTCAACAACAGCATTTAATGCTTAAGGGTTGCAAGTAAGCAACCAACTAATTCTTCTGCCTAACCTACCCACTCTCTTACCCAAACCGGTGGAGCAAGCAACCTGTACCCACCCCCAACTAACCTAGATTACTTAATTAATGTTACATATTACATGAACTTGTAAAATAATAACGGAATTAAGGGAAAAAAACTGATGCGGAGACAAGGTGCATGACAATCCCCTTCTCTTCAAACAATCCTTGTCCTCAAGGATTAAAACTTGGAAATTGCTTTAAGATGTAAGACAAGTCTTGCCGAGTTTCTTTCTCCTTGGTGCCATAGGTCCAGTGTACCTTGATCTTGCGTACTCTCTTGCCCTCGTGCTTGTCCCAATGTTGTTTTATGACTCTTGTAGATTCGAAGGTAGCGGCTTCACGGTTCTTTGACTTCTTTAATTTCTTCATCACTTATTCGACCTTCTTCTTAACTGTTTGAATTACCCCTTTGTGAGACGAGTTTAAGCTAGCCTTTTTCTTTTGTCCTTGAAGCGTGATCTCCTTGCCTTCCTTGCGGCATGTGTGTTGGAGTGCGCGAAGTCAAAAGTGATGGGTCTGTATTTCTGAAGCCATTCTACCCCCAATACTAAGTCATGGCCCTTCAAGTTCAGGGCCCAAAGGTTGTCCTTAAACGTGACTCCTTGCTCCTTCCACTCAATCTCAGGACATTGTGAGTAACTCACTAGAGCTTCCCCATTGGTCACGGTCACTTCGATAGCTGCAATATAGAGAGTCGGTAGCTTGAGCTTCTTAATCAGGTGCTCGTCAATGAAACTATTGGTGCTTCCACTATCCACAAGGATCATTACAGGTCTTCCCTTGATACTTCCTTTGATTATGAAGGTGTTGTACGCGACCTTTCCTTCCAAGGCACACAACGAGACTTCCATTTCTTCTTCTTTTGCTTTATTTTCTTCTTCCTCTTGGCTCGGTTCTTCCTCCACCCCTCTCATACTGTTGAGTTGCTTAATTTTGCACACATGACCGGGAAAGTACCGTTCTTGACATTGATAGCATCTGCTGTGATCACGTGTGGGCTGGGACAACTCGGCTGACACGGTTGATTTGGACACAGAGTGGGATGAGGACTGTGGCTACTGTGTCTGGTTCAGTGTGAGGGTCTTAGTCACAGTTTCATCCCTGTAGACCTGGACAGGTCTTGGTGTTGGCTGCATAATGGTCCTTAGTTCCTCCACTAAAACTTCTTGTAGCCTAGCTTGCTCAAAAGCTGTACTCAAGTCTGGAGGTTTTCCAGCCTTAACTGTGGCTCTTAGGGATGGCTTAAATCCACTGATGAAGCTTGAGATGAAGTAAGCTTCATTCAAAGTGGGGTGATGAATTAACATCCAACTCTTCAATTCTTCGAATTTTATCACGTACTCCCCCACCGGTCCATTTTGTGTTATTTTACTAAACTCCTCGACAACATCTTGAAGTGACCGATCCCCAAAATATTTACAAAGTTCATCCATGAAAAATTGCCATGTCATTTGAGGGTTTTTGAGTGCAAGCGCATGGAACCATACGTCTCCGTAGTCGTGTAGGTAGCTCGATGCATATTCTACCCACTCGTTCTCGGGAACTTGATACCAACGGAAATACTTAAGGCACTTTCGAATCCAAGCCCTCGGATTTGAACCTTCAAACTTCGGTATCTCTAGCCTTGGCATGTGGTTGGACCACGTACGGTTGCTACCATTGCTCCGACTATTTTCTTCATCTTTCATGACCCGGGGTGGGCACGGTTGCACCTAGGGTCCGAAAAGCATGCGGCTGGTGATGGTCTCCTGTCCGGGCATAGTTCCCGGATCTTCCTTGAGTGGTGAATTCGGGTGCAACCACGGGTGGTGCCATGGGCTCAACTTCGGGTCTCTTTTCTTGGGCTTTAACCAATCGGCTAATGACTTCGGTTAGAGTCTTGAGCTCCAATCCTATGTTGCCCACTTTGGCTCCAAGTTTTCCACCGTGGCTCCCATGTTTTCCACGGTTTTCTTCATCTCAACGTTGGTTTGGTTTTGACGTTCGGCTGAGCTCTCCAAACGGTCCAATCGGCCTTCAATAGTGCCAATCCACTCGTTGGACTCAGTGTTTTCTGATGAGGACATACTCATAGCAGAACGAAACTTCTTGTTTTGGCCAGCTTAGTGAATTTTGGGCACCGGAATTTTTTTTTTTGAAATAGTTGGAACGCAAGAATTTTTTTTTTTTTAATTTGAAAATGATAGGCAGCAGAAAATACCTTTTTTTTTTTTTTTGATAGAATGAGCCTCTGGATCACAAGATGGCTCTGATACCACTTTGTCATGAACCTAAGTCCGTGACTTGGATAATTTTGGAAAAAGGACCGAGAGAGAGAAAGAGAGTATAAGTTAAGAAGAGAAGTTAGAGAATAAGATGATAAAAGGAGAGAATTTTAGAAGAGAAGAGTTAGAGAAAGAGTGAGAGAGGATTGAGGGAGAAGATAGAGTTTCATTCATATATTTTTGGATGCTTCATACAAAACATTTTCATACATATTTTAGAGCATTTGTCAACAATAACATTTAATACTTAAGGGTTGCAACTAAGCAACCAACTAATTCTTCTACCTAACCTACCCACTCTCTTACCCAAACCGGTAGAGCAAGCAACCAGTACCCACCCCCAACTAACTTAGATTACTTAATTAGTATTATATATTACATGAACTTGTAAAATAATAACGGAATTAAGGGAAAAAAAACTGATGCGGAGACATGGTGCATGACAGATAAATAACCAAAATTCAGGATACTTAAGTGATAAATTTTTTAAAATACAAGATGGCATTAGAAAAAAGACTGTTAGCATTTTGGGCAAAATGCAAATTAAATATACATTATATCAATATTCAATTTGAGTGATTACTACGAATGTAAAAAATGACTAATTTTTATGATTAAGCAATTTTATTCAATAAATTAGTAACTTTTAATTCTTAAATACACATATAATATTACTATTATATGCATATATAAATATATTTGAATAAAAAGAAAAGAAAAGTTAGAGCCCACCCAAACCATGCCCTAGTTACAAGTTTTTTATCTTTTATTTTGCTAAGTATGTGTTGAGGATAGAAATAACCAGGTTAGTATTAAAATAAGATAATAAAATAATAACAAAAATTAAAAATAATTTTATTTTTCTCTCTCCTCTCTCCTCTCTCCACGTGCTCCCTCTTTTTTCCCTTCCCCAAGACTTCTTTTTCTCTCTCCTCCTTTCCCTTCTTCTCCATGTCTCCTTTTTTCTCTCTCCTCACACCCCTACCACTTGGCCTCCTCTCTCTCTCTCTCCCACGTGTTCCCTCTTTCTTTCTCTCTCCTCCTTTTCTCCTTCCCCAAGTTTCCTTCTCTCTCCTCTACCGGGCACCATCTCACTCTCTCGCCACGACCGCCTGACCCTCTAACGGGCACCGCTCGATCCCGGTACCGCCTCTACCTAGCCGGCACTGCTCGACTCCAGTACCACCCAACCACCAGTGCCGCCTAGCCTCGGGTACCGCCTGACCCGTCCCAGTACCGCCTAGCCACCGGTGCCGCCTAGCCTCAGGTATTGCCAGCCTTGCCGGTACCGTCACCTCACCTCCTCAACCGCCAACACCTCCCCTCCTCTATAAAATATCTACCGCTTCCAAAAACAAAGGGAAGAGGAACCCCACTCTTCTTTCTCTCTCCAAGGGCAACCCACATGTCATCGTACAGCCCTTGGCACACTGTTTCGGCAATCATTGGCAGCGTCCTTCTCTCTTCCCAGCCACCTCGCCGGTACGGATTCCAGCCACCTCGCCGGTACTCTTCTTGCTCTCTCTCCAGACCTATAAGGCCACCGTGCCGGCCACAAGCCACCAAGGACCCGCTCTTCGTATACGACAAGTATTTATTATTGTTTATTTTACATTATTTACTTATCATTTGTTATTATTATGCCTTTACTAACTTAGGCATTGGAGGGGTCTCTCGCGGGTAAACCCGTGGGTCCCTCTAACGGCCTCCTTCGTTTTGTAGGGGATATCAGGTCAAACGCTAGCAGCTGCTTTCTCAGCGAGGGCTTGAGCCCAGTCCTCATCCTAAAGAACCTAACCAAAAATCCCCGAAACAATTGGCGCCATCTGTGGGAAGATAGCTTGCTAGCGTTTAGCCTGGTATCCCGTGCAAATCACCTAAGACCCTCACAAAACTGGGGGCTACAGTACCCGTTTAACATCAGATAAGTCGTTAATTTCAATTTTTCTTTGTCTAATTGCTTTTTAATACCTCTAAATTAGGATTTCAGAGGTAATTTGTCAGTAAATTTGAGGCAAGTTTTATTTCTAAATAAAAAAAAATTCGTAGCAAAAAAAAAAGAAAAAAGAAGAAGAGGGATTTACAGAGAGCACAGGGAAGTCAAAACATGTCGTTCAAATTCCACATCTAAGTCCACCCAAATCGGAAGAATCAATCTCGAATAATTGAGTGAACCATGCTAACAGTCAATATATAAAACTAAACGCAACTCTTTTGATAAAAAATGTTGCACAAAGGAAAAATGTAACCATTTTTCTCCTAAAATCAAACATAAACGCGTTAATTGTTTCTTTTTTATTCTATACCCCACATATTCATATGTGATGGATGTCATATAACTAGAAATTTAGTACCGAAGTCGAGTTGTGTGTTCAGCCATATTACAAAGTGAATTTATGTTTCACACGAGTTCAAGTACATATAAAAGAATGAACTGTGAGCATGGTGAATTTCTAGGGACGTTAACCGTTCTCTAATTTCGGCTTGAACACCAGATAAGTTTTGGCTTTGACTTTATTTTTATGCCTCTTTCTAATACATTTAGAGTAAGACCTCAAGTCTAAATTTCCCAGTAAATTTATAACAAATTTCAATTTAACTTCACCGCACATCTTGAGCTTTAGAGCATGTCATAGATGCTTTTCATAATATTCTTACTTCAATTACACATAATTTATTTTATCAGATTTCCCGTCTGGGATTCGCGGCAATACACGAATTGTATTACTCCCGTTTTCCGGAAATTGCTCACTAAATTTTTTATCTAGCTAAAGTTGCTGTAAGTTAAGTCCAACCCAGCTCATATATCTTAAGTAGATATGTGATTGAATTGAAAAAATTGGGTTGAACTTTTATTAAGTTTATTATTCATAAGGGCCACTATATTGAGGACTTTTATCAAGTAATCCCTATTCTTAATTGGGAGTAAGCGAAATTTCATCGCATGGAAAACTTCACTGCACGGTGTTTAAGTTTGAATATACTCGTTTCTTAATTTTTGCTATTCATATAGCTTAAATTTGTGCCAAATATGATATTTCAAAATATGCTAACCCATACATTAACAACAATTAAATTGGACTAGAATGTTGTTATGTGTAACAGCGGCAGAGTCTTTAACCAAAAAGCGACCCAAATGAAGTAAAATTTGAGCCAGGTGGACGATTACCACCAACCGCCTAGTATAGAGGTAACGCCTTTCAATGGCTCCCTTAGATAATAACAATGTCGTCCTTGAACTAGGCGAACGCCAAAAGGACGTCAGCGTTAGTTTGTGATACAAAAATTTGTAAACAAAGTTGCGGTGGCCAACCAATGTCATTTGGTGTCATTAGTAAAGGCTCGTTAATAAGAACTTTACCACTGATAATTGGAGGTTTAAGCCACCACGAAGTAAACTTAGCAATATCAACTGGGCGCCTTGCCAAGAAACTTGGCTGCACCCATAAGCTTGATTAGCCACAGCCGCCGTTGAGCTTGGCTAGATGGCCTTGCCAACTCCTTGAATGAGTAGTTCATCAGTAAAATCCATCGCTAACAAACTCGAGTGACTCGTTAAAGCCAACTGCGAGGCTAGCTAAAGCCTCGTCTTATAACTTGGCTTTGCACTATTTACCTTGATTAGGTACAATAGCCCATTAGGTTGGCTATGTAACGACGACAGCCTATCCTCATTTTAGCTGTGCCGCCCAAAGTAGGGGGCTTCCCCAATAGTGGTATTATCACCCTCAGACTAGGCGAGCACCCCTGAAAGATGCGCCATTGATAACGCGTAGGGTTGGATTCGCCAACAACCATGGCGGAGGTCCCGCTAGCGAAGACGTCATCCTTAGCGTCTCAAGACTTGAGTGGCCACCAACGAAGTTGTTAAAAACACTTCAAGGACCTCACTACCCACTTCTTAACTTAAGCAAAGAGAAAATTGTCAATAGGTGGACCAACACCAACTAACGGTATCATAGGTTACCGTGGGTAACCAACGAACAACGTTAAAACAAACAAACTGTGAAGCTGCCGCCAACAAGCTTGGTTAGATCCTATCCCCAACAAACTTGGCCGAATGGCCTCATCAACCCCTTTAGTGGGTAACGCATGGCCACGTAACTTAAAAAAAGGGTCACTGTTAACAATCTCGATGATAATCCCTTAAAAGTAACAAGCAGGGTCACCAAACAGTACCTTCATCCAATATGGCCAAACCCGACCGTTGCTAAGTTTGGAGAAATACGCACAGCCAACCAAAGTTGCTATGCAATGTCACCAATAGGGTCCGGCTATTAACAGCCTCAAACACACTCAGCCAAGCAATACCACCAAAAAAATTTGGCCTGGTATTACGACTAATGCCCTCACCCAGGTGTTATCGCCACAAAGGTGACGGTAAACTCTCCAAGACACCCGTCTTGGTTCATCCATTCTCTAATTAAGAGGCTAATACTCTTGAAGCCAAGGATGAAATTTCAAAACACCCCTTATCTTCACAACTCAAAGGGCACGTTATTTTGTAGACATACAGGGTGCCTCTTGGCACCTAATAAAGTCTACCACTGTTTTATGAGGCCTGCGCAAACTATAAGGCATGCTCATTAACAAACACATGATTGCACTCTTGTTAACAATGTTATACACCCGAACCGAAAGCCCACTCAAGTTGCCTCTCGGTAGCTACGGAACTTACCGTTCCTCAATAATAATGAACAACGGTATTTACTTAACAATGGGGAATTCAGCGTTCTCCATATAATTTTATGTAATTTATCTTTTTCGTAGAAAATTACGTTATTAACGTTCCCTATGGGATTTGCATTCAATCCGGTCCCTGATTATAAACTAGGGGCTTAGCGTTTTTTATGATTTACATTCCTTATGTGAATTACGTTCTCAGTGCAATTTACGTGATATACGTCACTTATGTGATTTATGTTTAGCTTAACTCCTTACTTGGGGCAAGGCCTTTGACGTCTCTTATGTGGTTTGTGTTAACTTAGCCTCAGGACAAGGACTGGGAGCTAGAATTATCATCCGCGGTTAGCTTTCACCTAACGTAAAAGTTTGCTGTTCTATGAATGGTGGGCGGTTAACTTCCACCGAACGTGGAAGTACGCAGTTGTGTTGTTCTGTTCCGGCTGAAAAAGAAAGCACGAAGTTGTGGGGCGGGTAACCTTCACCTAACGTGGAGGCTCGCAGGCGGTTAGCTTTCGCCTAACGCGAGACGTAATGGTCTCCGGTAACCCTTCTTTTCAACAATGCATCTCAACTTTTAGGAACCCCGCTCGGTGGGCAGACACACCCGCCAGACATCATCACTTATGTCGGACCTCACCGACGCCCCTTTGAGTCTCAACCCTGCGTCTCGGCTACCCGGGACATGCCCTTAGGAGCAGACTAACATAGTCCTGCTCCAGAGCAACACGCAAGGGCCACAAAGTCCCTTAGGCGCACCTCATGTGTGAGGCCGCTGTCCTTATGAGGAACTCACACTATCCCACACAATTAGCACGCCGCTTACTCAAGAGGGCAACCATCTTGTAGCATGGGTCGAACCTAGGTGCTCGTTGACAAATGACCAACGACCCCTACCTTTACCTTTAGACATGAGGTTGCCACATCTGTGCCATCAAGCCACGAGACCAGTAAATAGGGCTGGTGCACACCGTCGCTTACAAGATGGCTCGAGCACCACAGGTGCTCTTACCGATTGAAGGTTGAATCCTACAAGCTGGAACGCTTTGACATTGCGTCCCGCAGCTCAGACGGGGGACCAAGCCTTCCTTGGACGAATTACGCTCACTGTCAGCCCTCGGCCCACCACAGTGTCTATGGAGTGTCCTACTCACGTGGAGATCTCATGCTGCCCTCATAGCTGCACTGAGGATCGCCCCCATTACTGGGGTAAATCATTTAGCACCACTATTCGGGGTCAGGGTACTTGATGCCCCAAACCCGACTTCAACGACCTGTGTCTTTCTTAACCGGGGAACTTCCGCAACCGGGACGCGACTTGCGACACAGCGCGCAGCACTGCTTGCATTCCGCACGTGACATGCTCTCATTCAAGGGCTCCCATACTCTTGCATTGAAATACACACCGGCATACTCTCATTCAAGGGCTCCCATACACTCGTGTTGACATACACACGGGCGTTGGCTTGCACACAGCACACGACACTGGTCCGCCCACACTGACGCGGGTGTGCTTGTATGAAACACAAAGGCTCGCAAACGCACCATGCCATGGTCCACAACAGGACCGTGACACTATGCCTATATGTTGATCTCTTCTCCCTCCGGCTCCTGTTTGGGTTTCTTGCTAGTATAGCTACTCACAAAGTTTATTATTTGTTGCTAGTCAAAGCTACTGTTCGACGATATGGCTTACGCTATTCAGTACTCTCTGTTCATGTACAAAATAAATGTGGGCTGTTTACGGTACGTCCCAACCAAGCTAACGATCGGGGACTAGGAGCTTATGACTTATCTTTTCACTATATGCTCCACCCCAGTTGATAACTAGGGGCTGCCATTAATTACTAAGCTAGAGGCTCTTATCTCACGGCAAGAACTTAAGTTAACTTCAAGTTAACAAGGATTAACCGCAATTGCCTAAAAATTGCTTTACCTAAATTGTTTATTTTAGTTTGCATGGTTAGTTTTATTAACCCAGCCTTTACCGGCTGGGGACTTTTAGTTGCTTTATCTAAATTATTTATTTTAGTTTGCATGGTTTGTTTTATTAACCCGGCCTTTACCGGCTGGGGACTTTTAGTTGCTTTACCTAAATTATTTATTTTAGTTTGCATGGTTTGTTTTATTAACTCAGCCTTTACCGGCTGGAGACTTTTAGTTGCTTTACCTAAATTGTTTATTTTAGTTTGCATGGTTTGTTTTATTAACCCAGCCTTTACCGACTGGGGACTTTTAGTTGCTTTACCTAAATTGTTTATTTTAGTGTAAATGGTTTGTTTTATTAACCCAGCCTTTACCAGCTGGGTGCTTTTAGTTGTGTTATGTAAGCTACTCATTTCAATTTGAAAGATTTCTTTAATCACCTCTACCCGCTGGGAAAATTTCTACTAAGTTAGACCTCCACCAATTAGAGACTTCACGTGAGATCACCAGTAATATGGCTTAAACCAGTCTTTACTTGCAAGAAGACTGACAGTTGCAATTTGCTCTCAGCCATATTAAGAGCATAAAGCCATAACCAGCGGTGCACTCTCACCAGCTGAGAGTTTGCGTTTGTGTACGTCCCACCTAACATTGGGACTGGTGGTACACACTCACCAGCTGAGAGTTCATGTTTGTGTGCATCCCACCTAACATCGGGACTGACGGTACACTCTCACTAGCTGATAGTCCGCGTTTGTGTACGTCCCACCTAACATCAGGACTGGCGGTACACTCTCACTAGCTGAGAGTCCGCGTTTGTGTATGTCCCACTGTTATGTTTGTGATCAAAAAGAAGTGAAGGAGATGAGAAATTAGAGAGAATTAGGTGAGAGAGAGAAGATTAATCTCAAAGAGATTGGTTGATATTTCAATTCATGAATCAAGATTGCACAAGATCAACCTATTAATAGAAACTACATACATTGAATCAAAACTAGCTAAGCCTAACCGACTAACACCAGCCGCCAAGCTTGACCCGCCAAAAGACCTACCCAACTAATGGCAACCGACTTTGGCGCCAAAACTGGAATTTGAAAGCTACCGAGCCAAACGCTACAACACAGCCCCTTATTACAATGAATTACATTTGATCATGCAAGAAACATAACAATCCCCTCCCCTTAAAGCATTCTTGACCTCAAGAATGAAAAGAAGGAAATTGACTCCTTAAGAACCGCTTAGCTTCCCAAGTAGTAAATGATTCATCTAAGTTGCTCCAGCTCACCCGAACTTCCTGATCTACGTGACCAGCTGCTGCTCCCTGCTTCTGCTCCAATACTGCAACAGGACGTAAGATCAAAGCACCATTGGACCCTGTCTCTGGAGGATTTGAAGATGAGCTAAGTCCCTTCTTGACCTGCTTTTTTAGAAGTGAAACATGAAAGACCGGGTGAATATAAGAGTCCGGAGGAGGCTCCAACTTGTAAGCCACCTTGCCAATCCTTTCCAACACCTTGTAAGGCCCAAAATACCGAGCACAAAGCTTAAAATTTTTCCTTACTGCTGCTGTGGATTGCCTATATGGCTGTAACTTCAAGAATACCATATCTCCCACATCAAAATTTCGATCGACTCTCTTCTTATCTGCATACCACTTCATTCGGGCTTGAGATTCATTGAGATTTTGTTTCAGCTGTTGCATAACATGTTTCCTCTGATGCACCAGCTCATTTACCTCAACCACACTTGTCCCAGCTTCGTGCAACATCAAGGGAGTGGGAGGATCGTACCCATATAATGCCTTGAAGGGTGTAGTGCCAATTGAAGCGTGGAAGTGGGTATTATACCAAAACTCTGCCAAGGAAAGCCATATTCCCCACACTTTAGGATGATTAAACACCATACCTCTAAGGTATTGCTCGATGCATTGGTTGACCCTCTCCGTATGACCATCAGTCTGAGGATGATAGGAAGAACTGAGAGCCAAGGTCGTTCCCAAGAGTCCAAACAATTCTTTCCAAAATCGACTTGTAAAGAGCTTGTCCCTATCAGAAACTATGGACTGAGGCAAACCATGGAGCTTGTAGATGTTGTCTAGAAACACACGAGCTAGCTTCTTAGCAGTCACAGGACGAGCTAAAGTAATGAAGTGTCAAGATTTAGTGAATCGGTCCACTACTACCCAAATCACCTCTTTGCCCTCTGACTTAGGCAATCCTTCAATGAAATCCATACTTATGTGTTGCCAAATACCCTCAGGAAGAGGTCAAGGTTGGAGAAGTCCTTGGTACCTTTGATCACCAATTTTAGTTTGTTGACAAACCTCACAACTTTGAACAAAGCTATACACTTCCTTCTTCATTCCGGGCCAACCAAAGTAAACCTTCAACCTCTGATATGTTCCATCCATGCTTGAGTGTCCTCCCCGTGAAGAATCATGAGCAGCACTGATAATTTGGCATCTAAGATCAGTCGAGGTACCTATGTACAATTTCCCCTGAATTCTGATATTGCCTCGGGTAACAGATATCTGTGCACCAGCAGCCTGATTGCAAGCTTTACCCACGATAGCAGCAGCTATGCATTCTTGCGCAAACGAATCATTCTCATAGGGTTGGTGTAACTCTTCCATCCAAGTAGGAGAAACCACGGAAACAGCTCCAAGAGAACCCTGCTCAAGGTCCTCAAATCTGCGTGACAAAGCATCAGCAGCCCAGTTTTCTTTCCCTTTTCTGTATTCAATGTCGTAATCGAGTCCCGACATCTTCATTAGCCCTTTTCTTTGTATCCTAGTGACAATCTTCTGCTCCAATAAGTGCTTAAGACTTTGGTGATCAGTCCTAATGAGGAAATGATGCCCATCCAAGTAGTGTCTCCCCTTGTCCACCGCGAGCAAAATGGCAAGATATTCCTTCTCATAAGTGGAAAGAGCTTGGTGCTTAGAGCTCAAAGCTTGGCTAAGATATGCTATAGGAATTCCTCCTTGAGATAACACTGCCCCAATCCCACTACCACTCGCATCAGTTTCCAAAACAAAGCTTGAAGAGAAATCGGGCATTGCCAACACTGGCGCCTTGCACATTTCAGCCTTGAGTTTTTCAAAAGCCTTTTGAGCCACATCCGACCACTTGAATGAGTCTTTCTTCAATAGATCTGTTAATGGCTTTGCTAATGCTCCATAGTTAGCAACAAACTTGCGGTAATAGCCTGTTAAGCCCAAGAATCCTCTTAGTTGTTTCAAGGTAACCGGGGCTGGCCATTCCTTCATGGCTTGAACTTTTGTGGGATCGATGGCAACTGCCTCACAAGAAATCACATGACCAAGATATTCCAAGTGAGTTTGAGCAAAAGAACACTTGGCCAATTTAGCAAACAACTTATGCTTCCTCATGACAGAGAACACCTCCCTCAAATGTTTCAAATGTTCCCCAATTGTTGCACTGTAAATCAGGATGTCATCAAAGAAAACCAACACAAATTTCCTAAGAAATTGTTTAAAGACATCGTTCATAAGAGCCTGGAATGTTGCTGGAGCGTTGGTCAAGCCAAATGGCATGACTATAAACTCAAAGTGTCCATGATGTGTTCGGAATGCAGTCTTATACACATCATGCTCTCCCACTCTAATCTGATGATATCCTTGCCGAAGATCCAGCTTAGAAAGGACTTGAGCTCCATATAATTCATCCAACAAATCATCCATAACAGGTATAGGGAACTTGTCCTTCACCGTCATAGAGTTGAGCTGCCTGTAATCAATACACATACGAGCTGTACCATCTTTCTTCTTGACAAGGATGACCGGAGAAGCAAAGGGACTATGACTTGCTTGAATGAAATTAGTCTTAAGTAATTCATCCACTTGCTTCTCAATTTCTGTCTTCTGAACATGAGGATATCTATAAGGTCTTATCTTCACGAGTTTAGCCCCTTCTTTGAGTGGAATTTCATGATCCAAACTCCTTTTGGGAGGTAAGGATCTAGGCACCTCGAATACATCCTCAAATTCAGTAACCAAGGCTTGAATTTCTGGTTCGGTAATGTCAGTCACCTCAGCAGAGGAGATAGCAAACAGCTGAGCTACCCACTGATACGCACAGCACTGCAGGCCTTTCTTCCGCTTAATTCCTTTCATAATTTGGAGTTGAGCTTCCTCGGCAATGCCATGAAGTGTGACCATGGAACCTTGGACTTCAAACGAGACCGAGAGATTGGCATAATCAAATAACACCGGGCTATGAGTTCTCATCCAATCCACCTCGACCACCATGTCACAACCACCCAGAGGAAGGATCCTGAAGTCATAGATGAACTTACGATTTTGCATCAGCCACACAAACCTCTGACACTTGTTTTGAGTGGTGACAGTTTTACCATCAGCCACGGTAACAGCAAGTGGGTGCGTTTTTATCACTTCATGACCCACTTTCTTGATTACTTTGGGATCAACAAAGCTATGAGTACTCCTACTATCAATGAGAATAATAATAAATCTTTTCCCAGCCTTCCCTTTGATTCGGATCGTGCTATGGGGACCATTACCGGTTAATGCTTTCACTGAAATCTCTACTGCAGCATCCTCCAATTCATCCTCGATTTCCAGATCTGAATCAATATTATCCTCTGCAATTTCTTCATCATCAGAGAGCTCACCAGCATTAGTTCCTTCAACATCCATGAGGAACTTGGGATTGCACTTGTGGCCAAATTGATAAGGTTGATTACAACGGTACCACAATTTCTGCTGTGGTTTGTCATCCGGTTTGTTAGGCCTGTTCCTGCTCGAGTAGTACTGAAATTTTGAGCTACTCCCACGAGGTCTGGAAGCATCACTAGCTGCTATGCCCGTGGATTCATAAAGCTTGGCTTTAGCAAAGGCTATAGACAAATCAATAGGATCTACTGCCTTAACTAAGTTCTTCAACTTAGGCTTCAAACCGCTTATAAAAGCTAATACGTAATAAGACTTAGAGGCCTCGATTTCAGTCACAATGCTAGCTCGAAGGTTCTCAAATCTAGTCATATACTCCTTCACAGTCGTCTGTTGCTTCACTTTATTGAATTTATCAACTATATCGCTCTCATCTTCATCACTATACCGAGCACACAAGGCCTTGGCAAACTCATTCCATGAAATGGAAGGTTTACTTCTTATCAAGCTATAAAACCATACCTCATGATCACCAAGAAAATACACAGCCACAATTTGTACCTTCTCCAATTCATCAATATGATACAAGTGGAAATAACGCTCACACCTTCTTAACCACGAGTGAGGTTGTTTACCTTCAAATGCATCAATCTGCACCCTCGGCTGTCTATGGCTGTTATTTCTGCTATTGCAAGACTCCTCATTACTTCCTGATCGATGTTGCTGCCAAGAATCAGGAGGTCGATCCAGATGATCAGCATTCACTTCACGAGGTCTGAAAAAATGCTCCATTTCCTGAACTATGTCACCGGATGCAACATTCCAGTTTGAAGGTCGAGGTTGTACTTGCTCACTTCGCCCTTGCCTGTCAGTAACACCAGCCTCTTGTGCTCTAATTGGAGCTCCAGCTTCTCCCTCACGGTTTAATGATTCAACTCGCACCGCAGGATTAGCTTGTAACACACTTGCTGGAAGTAATGGATCCGGAGCAATAGGAGGATTTGGCCTCCTGAACTGCTTGCGAATTTCAGTTAATTTTGCTTCCAACTGCTGCATTTCGCGATCAAACCTTAAGGTAATCCTTTCCTCCAATTCCTGTGTTTGTCGATTAAACTGATCAGAAACCATAAGTTCAACTTGCTGAGCTCGTTGATCAAGTTTCGCATCCACTTGTTGATGTATCTGTTGCATTGTTTCAACATTAGCTTCCTTAATCTGCACTAACATGTGAGCACACATCGCCTTCAATTGACTATCCAGATGCGCGTTTGTGACAACATCATGATTTGCTGCATCAATGCCTCCAACCACATCGGCATATGAAGATCTAGCAGCTACCTTAGCTGCTGCCGATCTGGTAATCACTCCACTGATCAATGCGGCCTCAGTTGATTCCATGAATTCACAACCGATCAACAATGAAACTCCTTTTTGTGTGTTTTTCAACAATTTTTATCTTGCAATGCAATTAAAGGATATTTGATATCAAATCACGTTTGAATTGGAAGCCAAACGAGGCTCTGATACCAATTGTTATGTTTGTGATCAAATCACAAACATAAACTAAGATTAAGATAGTATGGGATGAGAAAAAAGTGAAGGAGATGAGAAATTAGAGAGAATTAGGTGAGAGAGAGAAGATTAATCTCAAAGAGATGGGTTGATATTTCAATTCATGAATCAAGATTACACAAGATTAACCTATTAATAGAAACTACATACATTGAATCAAAACTAGCTAAGCCTAACCGACTAACACCAGCCGCCAAGCTTGACCCACCAAAAGATCTACCCAACTAACGGCAACCGACTTTGGCTCCAAAACTGGAATTTGAAAGCTACCGAGCCAAACGCTACAACACAGCCCCTTATTACAATGAATTACATTTAATCATGCAAGAAACATAACACCCACCTAACATCGGGACTGGCGGTACACTCTCACCAGCTGAGAGTCCGCGTTTGTATGTGCCTCACCTAACATCTGCGCGGTTGTGTGTCCCACCTAACGTCGGGACGGGTGGTAAACTCTCACCGGTTTGAAAGCCCATAGTTGTGTGCCCCACCTAACATCGGGGTTGATGATATGCGGTCAAGCCATAAGCCCTTCTCAGGCCGGTAAGACGCATTCACGTTGTAAGCCCTTCTCAGGCAAGCAACGCTCAGACGTAGCCATAAGCCCTTTTATGGCAGGCGAAGTCTATTTACACCATAAGCCCTTCTCAAGCTGGTAAAATTCAGTCAAGCCATAAGCCCTTCTCAGGCCGGTAAGACGCATTCACGCTGTAAGCCCTTCTCAGGCAAGCAACGCTCAGAGGTAGCCATAAGCCCTTTTATGGCAGGCGAAGTCTATTTACACCATAAGCCCTTCTCAGGCTGATAAAATTCAGTCAAACTGTAAGCCCTCCACAGGCGGGTAACATTTAGTCGAGCCCTGAGCCCTTCCTAGGCAGATAAGATGCATTTGAGCCATAAATGCCTCTTTGGCAGGTGATTTGTGCTCCAACCGGTATCGGCGCTCGAATTACGCATTAGCCGACATTAAAACGAAAAATACACTCTAACCCAACCTGCGGCTGGGGGCTAGGAATTAAAAACAGTCATAATACATTCCACCCTAGGAGTTAAAAATATTCGCAATACGTTCCAATCCTGCTTACAGCTGGGGGCTAAGGATTAAAATACTCACAGCATGCCTTATCTCGGTTCACAAGTAACAATTTGGAGACTAAATATGCGGTCATTCATAACTTGGCCCAACGGCCAAAACTTGAAAAAAATCTTAAAGTTGACCATTCCAAATGACCGCCCTAGGAAATTAAGTAGAACAACGTCTTCGACAACCGTTGTTCGACCATGAACAACGCCTCCAATCAAGAATACAATTCCTATAGGCTACGCTAAAAGTTAACAAGTCAGGTAGAACAACGTCTCCAAAAACCATTTTTCAACCACAAACAACACCTCCAATCAGGAATACAATTCCTAGATGCTACGCAAAAAGTTAACAAGTCAGGTAGAACAACATCTCCAAAAACCGTTGTTCGAACATGAACGCCTCCAATCAGGAATACAATTCCTAGAGGCAACGCTAAAAGTTAACGAGTCAAGTAAAACATCCAAAAACCGTTGTTCGACCACGGATGATGCCTCCAATCAGGAATACAATTCCTAAAGGCCATACCAAGAATTAATAAATGGAATGGGACAACACCCACATTAACTATTTACGCAAGCAATTATAGGCATCTTCCAGTACCTTGCCATGGGAAGAACCAACAACCATGATCCTTAAAAGGCTCGAGTCCTCTGAGCCCTAAAACAAATCCCAAAAGCCAAAAATATTCATCAACGAGGGAGCATAGAACCAATTTTCCGCGCAAACCCACAACAAGGAAACCAGGGATGGATAAACCGAAACAATGTTCGCTTAAAAGAACCTCATAGGTAACGCCTGTAAAATTCCTCATAATTGATAACGTACATCAACAAAATCTTGACAATCCACATATTATCGGAGCTTTTGAATGTTATACATTCTACGGCCGAATATGAACAGGTCCCATTCGCCCATGGAGTGGGAGGCTAACTTTTGAGGATAGAAATAACCAGGTTAGTATTAAAATAAGATAACAAAATAACAACGAAAATTAAAAATAATTTTATTTTTCTCTCTCCTCTCTCCTCTCTCCATGTGCTCCCTCTTTTTCCCCTTCCCCAAGACTTCTTTTTCTCTCTCCTCCTTTCCCTTCTTCTCCACGTCTCCTTTTTTCTCTCTCCTCACACCCCTACCACCCGGCCTCCTCTCTCTCTCTCTCTCTCCCACATGTTCCCTCTTTCTTTCTCTCTCCTCCCTTTCTCCGTCCCCAAGTTTCCTTCTCTCTCCTCTACCGGGCACCTTCTCACTCTCTCTCCACGATCGCCTGACCCTCTAGCGGGCACCGCTAGACCCCGGTACCGCCTCTACCTAGCGGGCACCGCTCGACCCTGGTACCACTCGACCTAGTCGGCACCGCTTGACCCCGGTACCTCCTTTACCTAGCCGACACCACTCGACGCCAGTACCACCCAATCATCGGTGCCGCCTAGCCTTGGATACCGCCTGACCCGTCCCGGTACCGCCGTCACCACCCCAGTACTGCCTAGCCACCGGTGCCGCCTAGCCTCAGGTACCGCCAGCCTCGCCGATACCGTCACCTCACCTCCTCAACCGCCAACACCTCCCCTCCTCTATAAAATATCTACCACTTCCTAAAACAAAGGGAAGAGGAACCCCACTCTCTCTCTCTCCTCTTTCTTTCTCTCTCCAAGGGCCACCCACATGTCACCGTACAGCCCCCGGCACCCTGTTCCGGCGATCATCGGCAGCGTCCTTTTCTCTTCCCGACCACCTTGCCGGTACGGACTCCGGCCACCTCACCGGTGCGAATTCCGGCCACCTCGCCGGTACTCTTCTTCCTCTCTCTCTAGGCCTATAAGGCCACCGTGCCGGCCACAAGCCACCAAGGACCCCCTCTTCGTGTATGATAAGTATATATTATTGTTTATTTTATGTTATTTACTTATCATTTGTTATTATTACGCCTTTACTAACTTAGGCATCGGAGAGGTCTCCCGTGTGCAAACCCGTGGGTCTCTCTAACGGGCTCCTTCGTTTTGCAGGGGATATCAAGTCAAACGCTAGCAGCTGCTTTCTCAGCGAGGGCTTGAGCCCGGTCCTCATCTTAAAGAACCTAACCAAAAATCCCTGAAACAGTATGTTAAGTTAATTCAAGTTATGTCATCTATATTTCGTCCTAATCTAGGGCAATAGCCAAAATCAAGTCCTCAACCGGGAGCAAGCTAACTGCACGGCCCAGCTTCAGCGCCAGGCTAGCCTCAAGCACCCGGACAACAACCACGGTCTCGTTCCAGGGCTCGGCTCAGTCCCACAGTTCCATATCCAAGCCTGGAGGAACCCGATTCGGTGCCAGCTCCTATATCGGGTCTAGAGCACCCAAGCGAGAGCCTGACCAATGCTACAAGTGCCATGAAAGATACTTCCCGAGGCACGGTTGTAAGACAAAATAGTTGCAAAGCATGGAGGGAGAAGAGGTTAAGAATGAAGAACCGGAAGAAGAAGTCACGGTTGAGGAGGAGATCGAAGGAGAAGAGAACCGGGTCATGGAGATTTCTCTCAATGCACTCTCGGGCCGGATCACGCATAACACTTTGAGATTGAAAGGGCAAATCAAGAAACGTGAGGTAAACATCTTGATTGATAGTGGGTCCACAAACAGCTTCCTTGATGCTCGAGTGTTTCTAGAGCTCCGACTCAAAACTGTACCCGCCGTTGCCATGACCGTGATCGTAGCTAACGGGGAGAGCCTTGTTAGCTATCAGAAGTGTCCGATGGTAAGATGGAAGGTCCAAGGCACGACATTCGTTGATGACCTGAGGATGCTTAAACTCTGGGGCAGTGACATGGTCCTTGGGGTAGATTGGCTCCAACGCTATGGATCCGTGACATTCAACTTCACCGACATTAAATTCACATGCTACAAGGATGGGAAGGCAATACGATTACAAGGGACAGCCAAAAAAGCTTCTTTGCAATTCATTTCCTGGAAGGGCCTAACTAAGTTCTTCGAGAAGGCCGGTCATGTTATGGGCCATCTCTTTATGGCCACTGCTGAGGAGGTTCCTAGTACTCTTATTCATCCGGAGATTGAGCGCATCCTGAGCCGATTTCAAGATGTCTTTGACATAGCGAGGTCCCTTCCTCTGCCACGCTCATAGGACCACTGCATTCCAACCCTGCTCGATGCCAAGCCCATGAGCATTCGGCCCTACCGATATCCTTACAGACAAAAGAATGAGATCGAGCAATAAGTCAAGGAGATGCTTGAAGCTTCCGTCATCCAACCGAGCCACGGCCCGTTACGGCCCGTTTGCCTCACCGGTGCTCTTGGTCCGCAAGATAGATGGGTAAACAACATCACCATGAAAGACAAGTTTCCGATACTGGTAATTGATGATTTGCTTCATGAGCTCAAAGGCGCCTCGATTTTCTCTAAAATTGATCTCCGGTCCGGTTATCACCAAATCAGAGTTTGTGAAGAGGATCAGCACAAGACCGCTTTCAGGACCCACAAAGGACACTAAAAGTTCCGTATTATGCCTTTCGGGCTCACCAATGCCCCCGCATCCTTCAAGCCCTCATGAACGAAATCTTTGGACCGTACCTCCGCAAGTTTGTACTTGTATTCTTCGATGACATCTTGATCTACAGCCCGAAATTTCCAGCGCCCCCTTATGCACTTGATCACAGTGCTTGAGGCCTTGCGGTCGCACCAACTCTATGCCAAGCAAAGTAAGTGCAACTTCGGCCAAGACCAGGTTGAATATTTGGGACATGTGATCTCAAAAGAGGGAGTTGCAATCGATGAAGGCAAGATCGAGGCTGTGAAGAAGTGGCCAAGACCAACAAGTGTCAAAAGCCTTCGCGGGTTCTTAGGACTCACCGGGTACTACCGGAAGTTCGTACACGGATATGGGACTTTGAGCAAGCCATTGACCAACCTCCTTAAGAAAGGGGGATTCCATTGGAACAAGGAAGCCGAACGAGCATTTGAGGCCTTGAAAGAGGCCATGACAACAGCCCTAGTCCTTGCACTTCCGGATTTCTCCAAGCCCTTCGTCCTTAAAACCGATGCTTGCGGAGTGGGGATTGGTGCGGTTCTCTCACAAGAAGGCAGGACCCTTACCTACCTTAGCAAGGCCCTTAGCCCATGCCACCTTGGGCTTTTGGTCTATGAGAAGGAGCTTCTCATGGTGCTCATGGTCGTTGAGATGTGGAGACATCAATTGATGGACCATCACTTTATAATCAAGACGGCTCGTGCAAGCCTCCGCCACCTTCTTGAGAAAAGAGTTACCACGCAATTGCAAACCAATGGGATGTCAAAGTTGACGGGCCTTCACTATAGCATCCAATACCATAAGGGAGCTGAAAACAGAGCAGCTGACACGCTTTCAAGGCACAATGAAGAAGAGACCAATGCCGCCTATGCCTTCATGACCACTTTGGTTCCTCTTTGGGTGCACGAGCCCGCTTAAAGCTATGAGAATGAGGCCCACACCACCAAGTTGATTGAGTAACTCATCCTTGATCTGACAAGCAACAGGCCTTATTCATTTGAAGGAGGCCTCCTCAAATACAAAGGAAGACTTTATATGGGGGAAGAAGGAGGAATGAGAGACAAAGTACTTCAAGCACTTCATGACTCTCTCATGGGGGGTCACGCCGGATCTCTTGGCATATTGATGAGGTCAAACGCATGTTCTATTGGCCCAACCTCAAGAAAAGCGTTTGTGAATGGGTGACGAGGTGCGACACTTGCCAATGCACCAAGCATGAGAACGTGGCCTACCCCGAACTCCTACAACCTCTACCTGTGCCCAACCAAGCATGGGAAAGCACTAGTTTGGAATTCATAGAAGGGCTGCCCAAATAAGGAGCAAAAGACGTTATTTTGGTGGTTTTTGGCAGACTCACCAAGTACGTACACTTCATGGCCTTGGCTCACACATATACTGCAGCCAAAGTGGCCCAATTATTCTTGGACCAGGTTTATCGTCTCCATGGGTTGCCCAAGGACATCATTTCAAACCGAGATGCAACCTTCCAAAGCCTCTTTTGGAAGGAGCTTATGCGCCTATCCGGAGTTGAGTCGAAGATGAGTAGTGCTTACCACCCTCAATCCGACGGACAGACCGAACGAGTGAATCAGTGCCTTGAAAGCTACCTCCGAGCCATGGCCCTCCATAAACCAAAGCAATGGTCCCAATGGCTTCCCTTAGCCAAATTTTGGTACAACATGCACTATCACTCTTCATTGAAGGCTACGCCCTTCCTTACACTCTACGGCTATGAACGGAGGGTCCTTGCCCTTTACATTCCTTGCATTTCCACATCCAGGGATGTTGAAGACTTCACCAATGAAAGACAAAACTTGATCAATTTACTCAAAGAGAATCTGAAGGAGGCACAATAGCGTTATAAGCATTAAACAGATCAAAGAAGGAGTGAAAGCACCTTTCAAGTTTGAGATTGGGTCTATTTCAAGCTGCAATCTTACAGGCAAACATCCATAGCTCTTTGAAGAAACTTGAAGCTAGCAGCCCGTTACTATGGACCATACTGCATCCAAGCCCGAATTGGGGAAGTGGCATACAAGCTCAAGCTACCAGCCGGTTCCAAGATTCACCTAGTGTTCCATGTTTCCAGACTGAAGAAAAAAGTGGAAGACAACATGCGCATCACTTCTGACCTTCCTCAAATTGACAAGGATGATGAACTCGATGTCACTTCGCAAGCCATCCTAAACCAAAGAACTGTGACACGCAACAAAAGAAGAGTCAAGCAAGTACAAGTCCAATGGAAGAACATGGGAGATGATGCAACCACATGGGAAGACTGGACCTTCATTCACAAGCAATTTTTGAGCTTCAATCCTTGAGGACGAGGATTGCTTGAAGGGAAGGGTACTGTCATGGACCTTGTCAAGGTCCAAGTCAAGCTCTTGTCAATACATGTCAAAAGCCACACCTTCTTCTCTTGGACCAAGCTAAGCGGCCCAATTTTTCTCCTCTCATGTGCAGCCCAATTTTGCACGGATGGCCCAAGGGATCAAGCAAGGCTTCTAGAAGACTCTTAGAAAATATCTAGGCATATGAAAGGTTTTCCCTCCAATTCCCTTGTAATCCCAACCGGCCCCTTTATTCAAGCAATTAGATTAGTTAATGTGATTAAGTAAGAAGCATCTAGAATTCTAAGCACTATAAATATGAGGCTATGTATTGAGTTGTAATCATCCACAAAATTTCTATGAATGAATTACTATCTTCTTCTCTCTAATCTCTTATTCTCTCCTCTCTTCTAAAATTCTTTCCCTTTCTCATCTCAATCTCTAACTTCTCTTCTTATTTCCTACTCTTTTTCTCTCTTCCCCTTTCTCCCCTCTTTTTCCCAAAATTATCCATGTCACGGACTTAGGTTCGTGACAATTTGAAGATAATTTATGTGTTAATTACTCATCTTTAATTTCTTCTTAGTGACGTGTCCACAAACACTCCTTGCAGGCAGGTTGGAGCTTTCCTTACCGTCTCTTTTATCTTATAATAATAATATAACTTTGACAATGTTTTATTGTTGAATTATTCAATTGCAAGTAGAGTGTGATCTATAGTAAATTTGTACAAACTATACAAATTAATTATTTGTGAAACATCGATATTTTCATCAAATTCTTGTCCAAAAACTTTATTGTGTGGTACACCATAATAGCTGTATCAAGTAATACATCATAAGTTCTTCCAACGTCATTTTCAGTGCTCATCCTCTTAACATTCAGGTGGTCTACATTGCAAGTAAGACCTTAGCGTCAATTTCTTCATCTATTTATTTGTAGGGGTTTCATATATCGGTCGGAACAAAAAAATCGGACTAGACTAGACTGATTTAATTTCGGTCCGATCCTTGGCCTTCAATTTGAGCTTATTTTGGGTTTCAGTCCGGTCCAGTCCAAACCCGAAAACTAAGAGATCATACAAAAAACTCGGTTGATGTCATTGGGAGTGATAACTCTCAAAACATCATCTGAACAAATAACACGTGGCCACCGGGACGTGATCGCATCTCGGACCGAGATGCAACCCCGGAGGACAATTTCGGAACTCTACTTTCGACCTAGAAGAAAGGAGTGCATCTCTCCGATAGGACACATCCCGGAACCCGAGTGGAAGAAGGCCCCAAAATGAAGGAAACGGGCCCACTCAAACGCAGGTGCATCTCGGACCGAGATGTATCCTCAAAGGACGGTTTTGGAACTCTAACTGCAACCGAGATGAGATGGGCGTATCAGACCAACCGGGAACGTTCCGACCCCCGGACAGTCTCGCAATAACACCTCAACGAAGCACGCGCCTTGGCTTTGAGGAGGCATCTACCCGAGGGCCCAAGCAGAACAACTTTCTGGCACCGTGAGTCAGACAGGCAACAACCCGGAGTCGCGGGTCAAATGGCCATGGGTATCTCGCCCCCGGTTCATCATCGGGCAAAGTACACCCTCCCTATGAAGTACAAATTTTCGACAGATCCTTCGGGAGAAAACTCTATAAATAGGGCTTAGGACCCTAGAGAAAACAGAGTTCACTGCTCTTTCTTCATAATCATTTGAAAGACCCCCAGAGCAGGGACATCCCCCATTTTTCCTTTCTGTCACTTGTATCCCATCAAAAAACCTTGAAATCAAAATCGTTAATTAATAAAAATTTAATGAAAGTTTGGGGTCTGAGTATGACCTTTCCTTAAAAGAACTTGTACAAAAACAATTGGCGCCATCTGTGGGAAATAGAAAATTTTTCCCAAAATCACTTCGCAGGATCTCCCCCCTCCCCGAGGTAGTCAGGAGATCAATATGTCACTCACAGCTAGCTCCATGAGCTTAGCACACTAATCATGCAACTGCCGATCATGATCGCTCCAGCAAGACCTCTCCGAATCCTGCCAAGCCGGACCAGGATGTGGGGGTCGAATCCCTTACATCCACAGAGCACAGAAGCAAGCACAGCCAGCAAGATAAGGAGGGAGACAAGACGCTTCGCTGCTCCCACAAAGCGAGGAACATACTAGCAAGGCGGACTCTGACACCGACTTGGAGGGGGCGGCGCCCAGGGTTATGGGAAGAATTCCCATCACCCATTCACCCTTCGCTAATCGGATACTCGCCGCCCATAGGGGAAAGTGAAGATGCCAAATTTGGAGTTGTTCGACGGGACGCAAGACCCAAACGACCACATCTCGGGGTTTGCGGCACAAATGTACAAACAAGACGCATCCGAGGATGTGTGGTACAAGTGTTTCCCGGCCACCCTCAAAGGCATGGCTCAGGCTTGGTTTCCCTCTCTCCCCAACGAGTCCATATGAAGCTTCAAGGAGTTGTTCGAGAAATTTACCTGTCACTTTCTTAGTAACAAAAGGAGAAATAAAACCACTGCCCAGTTAATTCAGCTACAACAAGCTGAGGGGGAGTCCTTAAGGGGGTTTGTGCGATGATTCTCAAAAGCAATGATCAACATCCCAAAATTAGCTGATCAAACTGCATTACCACCTTCATCAATGGACTCCGGAACCGTGGCTTCAAATTTTCCCTTGCCAAGGCTCTTCCCATGACTGTGGATGCGCTCTGGACGAAAGTTGACAAATACATCATCGCCAAAGACGTGATGGACAAGATGGAGCCCCCTAGGTGCGAGTACCGAAAACATGACACACATGCCCCAGGCCTTAACTCGAAGAATGAAAGAACAACGAAGACTGTAAAGGGGTCCGCAATACTGGTCCTAGGAGAGCCCCCAAATTACTCTTGGAGGTTAAGAAACCAGAAATTGGAAGGGACCAAACTCCCGCAAGCCCAGTAGCCTGGCACGTCCTGAACACGTGGTGCAAGTACCACGAAACATCGGGGCATGACACTGAAGACTATCGAGTTCTCCAATACCGGGAAGACGAATTAGAGAAAAAGGGCAATCTTAGAAAATTTGTTGATGTAAAGAAACTTAACCCGGAGTTTTAGGCCCGCCCGCGAGGGAGCGCACAATACGGCTCACGCGCGGAGGCATGTGATTGCAACCATGAAATAAAAATGGGAGGACACGAGTCTTGGTGCTACGGGGAGACGAGGACGCAAGGTTAGGAAATGTCGACCCTTGACTTTCATGCAAGATGATCTCAAAAACATCAAAACCCCGCACGAAGATCCCATGGTCATCACCATGGACGTCCGTAACTACTCCCTTCGAAGGGTCTTGGTGGATCAAGGAAGTTTAGTTAACATATTTTTCCTCCATGTCTTTGAACAAATGGGAATACAGCTCAAGAAGTTGCTCCCCACGGTAGGGACCCTAGCAGGATTCTTCGGCGAGGTGGTTAATCCATTAGGCACCATAAAGCTCGATATCCTCCTGAGAGATAGGGAACAAAGGCACACGCTTAATGTTGAATTTTATGTCATGGCGTCCCGCTCGGCATTCAACGCTGTCATAGGACGCCCGGTGCTAAATTCATTCGGTGCCGTGGTGTTAACTTACCACCTCGCCATGAAATTTGAAACTAACAAAGGGGCATCATAACCATGAGAGGTTGTCAGCAAAAAGCTCGCATATGCTGCTATGCCCAAGACCTGCCCGAAGAAGGGAGAAAAAAAGCAGAGAGAGGATGGGATGAGGACCGGAGGAAACCATCAAAGTTGAAATTGGACGGGGGGAAGTCGATCCAGGTTGGACACAATTAAGCACGGATATAAGGGACCAGATCCAGCAGGTTCCCCGACAGTACCAGGAGGTCTTCTCGCATTCCACAGATGAGATGCCGGGAATAGATAGCCGAATCATCAGCCATCGCCTGAACGTTTAGCCCGAGAAGAAGCAGGTAAAACAAAAGAAGCCCAACTTCTGTCGGAATGGAACAAGGTTATAAGTGGAGAAGTATAGAAACTCCTGATGGCTGGCTTCAAGAAGTGTTGTATCAAGATTACTTAGCGAACGTGGCCCCGGTGAAGAAGCCAAACGGAAGCTGGCAGATGTGTTTGGACTTCACCGACCTGAATAAACCTTGCCCGATGGACTCATTCCCACTTCCCAAGATAGACCAGCTGGCTGCCTCTATGGCGGGAAATGCGCTGTTCAGTTTCCTGGGTGCCTTCTCCGGATATCATCAAATCGCGATGGATCTAGGGGACAAGGAGAAGACATCTTTCATCACCCATGAGGGCACATCCTGCTTCTGAGTCATGCTGTTCAGATTGAAAAAAGCCGGAGCCACATACCAACCGAGTCTTTCATGTGGGCGACTTGAGAGAGACTTTGGAAATGCTTAAGGCTCACGGAATACGTCTTAATCCGAACAAATGCATGTTCTTGGTTTCGGAAGGAAAGTTATGGGGCTTCATCTTGAGCGGGAGAGGGATAGAGGCCAACCCCACCAAGATAGACGCCGTACTCAGAATGGAGACCCCGAACACACCAAGGGACATCCAGAAGTTGACCGGCTACCTTGCCGCTCTCAATGGATTCATTAACTAGCTAGCAGATCGATCCCTCCCGTTCTTTAAAGAGTTACGGAGAAGAGAGGCCTTCAATTGGGATGAAACTTGTGAACAAGCCCTTCGAGCACTTGGCTAAGCTCCCGATCATGTCAAAACCTATCCCGGGAGAGATTTGGTCCTCTATGTCTCAGCATCGGATGACATGGTAAGTGCGATCATAATATCCGAAAGGGAAAACCTCCTGCTACAGATCTACTTCGTGAGTGAGATACTGAGGGATGCCGAGACACGGTACCCCACATCAAAAAACTCGCCTATGCCGTCGTCATAGCTACTCGGAAGCTCTGGGCATACTTTCAAGTGCATCGTATATGGATACAGATCAATCAGCCTTTGCAGAAATCACTCCAACGACTAGAGTGCTTAGGGAGGATGCTGTCCTAGGCTGTTGAACTCTCCGAGTATGACATCCTATTTGAGTCACGGATCGCTATCAAGGCACTGGCTTTAGCCGACTTCTTAGCAGAATGTTCGTTCACCAACCCAATGCCGCCAAGCCCTGGACCAATGGATACCCCGGAAGGATCATGGAAGCTATACGTGGATAGATCTTCCAACAACTAGGGAAGCGGAGCAGGCATTCTACTCATCTCACCCGAAAGGCAACATTTCCCTTACGCCCTGAGGTTCAAGTTCAGAATAGTAACAATGAAGCCGAGTACGAAGTACTCTTCCATGGACTGAGAATGGCCCAAAAGGCAGGGGCACGCCAGGTGGAGGTATTCAGCGACTATCAGCTAGTAGTCAAATAGGTACAAGGGATTTACAAAGCAAGAAGCATTGTCATGAAAGGGTATCTGGAAATGGAGAACAAGGAAGTAGAAACATTCTCTTTCTTCAAAATCCACCTCATACTGTGAGCTGAGAACATCAAAGCAGACGAGTTAAGCCGAATTGCTGGCTTGGAGACAGAAGAGAGAGGACTAGAACCCGCCATTTGAATAGAAGAGATCTAGACAGCATGCCGAAGTTTGGCTCAGCTTGGAAGGATCGCTCAAATCTAGTCCCTGAACGACTGGCGACACCGCCTCACGAATTCATAAAAAAGGAAACCCTGCCCGATGACCAGCTGAAGGCAAAGCGGATCCGAAAGCGGGCACTTTTGTTCGTGATAGTCAACAAGGGCCTTTATAAGAGATCATTCTTGCATCCCCTATTGAAGTGCATCAGAGAAGAACAAGGGACGTATGTTTTGGAGGAAATCCACGAAAGGCCTTTGCGGACAACACCTTGGCCACCGCGTGTTAACTAACAAAGCTCTACGATTAGGATACTATTGGCCCACCATGAAAACAGACGTGCTAGATCTTGTCCAAAAGTATGAATAGTTGAGGATATATGTATGTATATATACGTGTGTGTGTGTGTGTATATATATATATAAAGGATGTACCTATAATAATATAAACATGCCTAAAAAAACAAGTCATAACTAATGTGTACATCAATGACGATAAACGAAAATGTATATGTATATGTCAGAAGTCCTTCTAAAACAAATAGCATAAACATTTAGGCCGTGAAGGCCGGCTGAATTGAGCCTGCGAAGCTCGTCGGTCTTGCCCACGGCAAATTAAGTCCATAAGCCCTTCCAAGGCGGGAAAAATGTAAGCATTTAACCCGTAAGTCCTTCCCAGGAAGGGGGTATATAAACGCTTAAGCCAAGAGGGCAGTCCACAACGGGCAATCAAAACCCGTCAGGTCTCACCCGTGGCCCCTAAAAGCCCGTTAATCAATCCGCTGCATACAAAGCCCGTTGGTCTATCCGTCGCAAACAATAACTGTAGCCGATGGCTCTTTACATCGGTGGGATGAAAAGCCTGTTGGTCTATCCGCAGGAAACAAAGCCTGTAAGCCCATAAGGTTCGTCTGCGGCAGGCATTTAACCATGAGGGCAGTCTGTAACGAGCATGGGCACCTCATCGGTCTCGCCCACGGCCCCTAAAACCTCGTTTGTCTATCTGCAGCAAACAATAGCCCGAATGGCTCTATACATCGGCCGGATGAAAGGCCTATTGGTCTATCCATGGAAAACAATACCCGTAAGCCTGAATGGCTCCGTACATCAACCGGATGAAAAGGCTGTTAGTCTATCCGTGGAAAACAAATCCCGTAAGCCGTAAGGTTCGTTCGCGACAGGCATTAAGCCATGAGGGCAGTCGATAATGAGCGTACGCACCTCGTTAGTCTTGCCCATGGCCCCTAAAAGCCAGTTGGTCTATCCGCGGTAAACAATACCCCTAAGCCCGAATGGCTCTGTACATCGGCTGGATAAAAAGCCCGTTGGTCCGTCTACAGAAAACTTAGACCGTAAGTTCGTAGATCCGTCTATGGCAGGTGTAAAGCCCATTGGTCCATCCGCGGAAAACCTATACCGAAAGTCCTTAAATCCGTCTACGGCAGGCGTAAAGCCTGTGGGTCTGCCCACGGCAAGCTAACCAACTTTTGGCAGGTACTGCACCAAGGCTTAATGATAGAAACCCGCTTGAAGTAGAAAAGACACGCAAGTGGTGAGCCCTTTCGAGGCAAGGCAAGTTGTAAGCCCACTCAAGGCTAGCAGAAAGCCGACATGCGAAACCGCATGCCTCTTCAGAGCAAGAAAGCCTCCAATGCAAGCCAAAGGCCCACTAGGGGCAATGCAGGTGCAAGCTCACCCGAGACGAGGAAAAGTACCGATCCATGAGGCAATAAGCCTCCTCAAAGCACCATAAATACCCATACTTAGTCAAAAACAAACAAGAAACCGAAGAAGAGCAAAAGGTGGATAGGCTTATAACGACAAATAACAAAGTACATCCCGGGTAAAACCGTTCATTCCACATACAAAATGCATTCGAAAACAAGGACGGAACCATCAAAAACTTGTACCAAAAAAAAAAAGATAGCCACAGGAAGCTTTAAAGAATGACCTGTCCTTCATCTCCGACGAAACAAAAGGGACGGACAAAAGAGAAAGAGTGGAACAAAGCCCTACCGAGGAGGGGCGAGGGGAGTGGCCTTCGAAGTGTCTGACGAAGAGGTCACACCGAGCCTCCCCTCTTTCGCATACTCAATAACAGAGCAACAAACTTCCTCAAGGAAGGGGATCTCGAGACCTGGCTCCAAGAGCTTTTCTCTCCTCATTGCAAGGCTAACTCCCGTATCGAAACCTTTCAAGTACTGGTCAGCACTGTGATCTCGGAACTCGGGACCCTTCTTGTATTCGACAATAGCGTGGGCAACTTGCTCCAGGAATCGAGAGATGATGTCGTCCTGCTCTAACACCCGAAGCTCTAGCTCTTGGAACTGAGTACCCTGTTCGGCAATATGAACTTGCAACGTTGAATTAGCCAGGCCAAGCTCCCTAGCCTCTTGTGCGCTTCGTCTCCAACTCGAAACGGCAAACGCCGGTCATGCAAAGAGCTGATAGAAGGAAAAACAACACAAAGGAGGTGGGAGTTAGACAAAGACAAGGAAAACAGTTAAAGGGAATGCAAAAGATGACAAGTATACGATAAACTACGCGTGAGAGGAAAATAGGTGCATACTCGGGAGACATCTCGGACAAGCGAGTCGTGTCCTTGGGCAAGAGGTGTCGCGTGTACATCCCCCAACAAGCTTCTATGTCACTCGAGAAGGCAGAACCGCACGAGACCGTAGAAGAAGCGGCCCCCCAGAAGTTCGAGGCATACAAGCCAAAGCCTCCCCATGCCCCAAGATGGGCCTAAGGTCGCCGCCACCTTCCCTTTCTGAACAAAAGGAGATGACGACCTTCTCGGGTCATGAAGAATGTTTAAGACCCCCTAATGGTCCAGCCTAGAAGCAGGGCGCCTGGCATCGGGGAAATGCGTAGTAAGGCCTCCAAAAAGAGCAGGCATAGGTTCCATCATGTCCAAACCCGAGGATCCCTTAACCTCGGGAGCAGGTGAAACCCTCTCAACCGCCCCAGGGACAGGGAGCCCTACTATAGTTGTCGGGACCCTAGTTGGGATGACTGACTCCGACACTGCCTTGCCACCGACCAGCATACCGGGATGAGATGTGTAAGCATCGGCTGAATCCGGGGTTGCCTCCCCTTGAATGACCCGTGGTCGTTTAGCATCCCGCAAAGTAGAAGAGTCAGTTGAAAGATCTGGGACGGGAACTGCTGCTAACACACCAGACTCCATAGGGAGGTTCCTTTGTGCCACAGCAGGCAAAGCAATCACAATTAGAACTGGAGTAGGACCCCGCTCCTCGGAGGGACCCGACGGAGGAAACATGCTAGCAACATCAATACTCGCTAACTCGTCCACTGAAAAAGACACAAGAAAGAAGAGGATTAAAAGTCCATATAATAAAACGGACTTAAAATGACAAAGGACATATAACACGCACACGATAATTAAAAAAAACCAAACGAACAAAGGGGGATGGGGGCACGAGAACGGGCAACCAACTACCTGAAAAAGGCATTTAGGAAAGCCTGGTCTTAACTAGCATTATTTCCTGCTCAAGTAACTCTTTAGAAGTTACAAATCTATCACCCGCGGAGTTCTTGTCAATATAATGAACGATGCGCTTTTCATGGGAAGTCAGGAGGCTCCCTTCTGCTGGATGCGGGCATTGTAGCGTACCCCCCGTTGTTCTTGGGGTTTGATCTAAACAAACTTGTTTTCCTAATTCTTCACATTAGTAGGGTTGTGCTTGACAAAGGCAACCCCCCACCCCCACGACTCTCAAAGGAAGCCATATGCCTAAAATATCTAATTCTAAAAGTATATCAAAAACCTGCGAAGAAGGGGTCAAGCCATTTACATAACACGCAAGTAAAAAAACGTACACATTCTAAACCCGTTCGTGGTAACTTGCTCGGGCACACATTACAACGAAGGAGCAATTCCTCCCTAAGGGAGGCAGGGGAAAACGAACGCCTGCCTCTAAAGAATCTATAGGAAGACAGAAACTACCCTCTCTCGAAGGAAATAATGCACAATCGTCCAGCTTAGCGCCCTGTTATCCTCCGGAAAATAATACTTGAGCGAATCACGGAAACACCGCCCTCGCCTCAAGTACTCGACACAAAAGTCCCTAATGGACGAATCTGAAAAATCTCAAAAAGGGCGACTTTCATCTGGAGAACGCTGACTTAACGACTCCGAGGCTATACCCTCAATCTCGGGAGACGAGCTTCTCTCGCTCCGAACCTTCAAAGAAGAAGCTGTTATGTCCGTGATTAAATCACAAAGCATAAGCTACGTAAAATTGAGAATAGATGAGAGTATGAGATGAGAAAGAAGCGAAATTAGATGAGAAATAGAGAAAGAGTTCGATGAGAGAGAGAATTGATCTCAAAGAAATATTTTCATTATCAAAGTTACGAGATTACAAGCTAGTGCCTTACTATTTATACTACTAACATGACATGATCTATTACATAGAAATCTAACCCATGCCTAACCGCCATTGTTAACTACTAAGAGCAAGGCATAACCGACCTCAACTAACTAGACTAACAAAACATCCTTAGGCTAATACTACTTATTACATTTACATTCTATTTCATATTCCCCCTATTATGAGAATCATAACAATAGTCCCTCCTTTAAAAGATTCTTGTCCCTAAGAATCCAAGAAAAGAGATTGAAACTTGAAGAGCAATGTTGATGTAGGAGGAATGAATGAGGTTCTTATGTGAAGTATCGGTCAAGTTGCTGCTGCAGAGGACTAGAAAACTCATCAACACATCTGGAATTCTGCTTGTAGTATGCTGCACAACAGAAATTGAAAACGAATGCCTGCCTCTAAAGAATCTATGGGAAGACAGAAACTACCCTCCCTCGAAGGAAATAATGCACAATCGTCCGGCTGAGGAACCCACGCCCCGTAATCCTTCGAAAAATAATACTTGAGCAAATCACGGAAACACCGCCCTCGCCTAAAGTTCTCGACACAAAAGTCCCTAACGGACAAATCCGAAAAATCTTGAAAAACCTAAATTGTAAGGGCAAACTTTCATCTGGAGAACGCTGACTTAACGGCTCCGCGGCTATACCCTCAATCGCTGGAGACGAGCTTCTCTCGCTCCGAACCTCCAAAGAAGAAGCCTCCACAAAACTCCACTTGTGTTCCATCAAGAAGGGGAAACTGTAAAAAACAAATAAAAATAGAATACATATAAAAGACTTAAAAAACTTACTTGTATACAAAAGACCAGGATAGGCGGCAGTAAGGGCAGACGCGGCTGCTGAGGAGGAGTACCCAGCCTCTGAGGACCCTCATTCCCTCCAGTTAAAGCGGTATCCTCGACCCAAAAGAGGACTCCATCAAGCATCTCATCTCTCGGCTCTCTTACCTCAAACAGTCAAGGGAAAAGAGAACGGGGTGGCATGCCCACCACGACCCGACCAACCCAAGTCTCGACCGAACGAGATAAAACAAACTTTGCCCTAAGCCCACTTCCACGAAACGCATAAAAACAGGAACCCAAAAAACTCACCTAGAACGTGCCCAAGGGAGAAGAAACCGCACTGAAACAACCTAACACAAAATACGCACACTCGTCAAGTGCTCAACCAATGACAACTCCAAAACAAGCAAAAGCGATGAAGGCCACAATGGCCAAAAATAAGGGCCCTAACTCACCCCCTGATCGAAAAAAAGGACACAATGGCCGTGCATGTCCTAAGAACCAAACCCCCTCCCAAAAACACCTCAAAAATGACTCAATTTATGTGGAAAATCCAGGAACCTCTCCCCCAACAAAGGTCCTTAGGGCAAGTGGCAATCTTGCCCAAAAAACCCAGCCATCTCGCTCTAAAAGTTCCAAAACCAGGGAAAATGTGCCCGTATAGCTGAGCCCACTTGAAGCCCAAGCTTGGAAACTCCAAAAATGGGCCAAAATGAGCCAAAAAAATACAAAGTGACGGGGTGGGGGGGGACCGCCGAGAGAAAGAAGGAGAAAGAGGAGAGAGAAAAATGAAGAAAAAAGGGGGCTTAACACATGAAGTACAAAAGTAAAAGGAAAAGTTTTATCTCGAAAAGAAACAAAAACCGAACACCTTTTTCATCAAAAAAAATTCGACACCCATACACATAGTAAACCGAAACTAAGTACGGCAAAGAAAAATGAAACAAAATAAAAAATAAACACAAATTGAACGAGCCGGACTGAGGGGCATCTCTGATCGAATAAATTAAAAGATATATATCAATGTCGAATAAATACCAACGCAAGATAGACCACCAGTCGAGACAATAAAAAAAAGGGCAAAAATGAAAGAACACCTGAAGGGCCGGATTCGTTAAAACCAAAAGCCATGTTTTAAAACTGGCATACGCCTCCCCACACTGGGAGCAACAAAAAATGGCGAGTTATAGAGTCCGAGGATACACCAAAAAGACTACAAAAAAGAAAAACCAAAGTACGATAGACCGACTCTACGTCCTAAAATGACAAGGCCGCACCTGGCAACTAGGGATAGAGGGTCCCCACATACGGGAATAGGGAAAGCAAGCCCCGATACGGATACTGTCTGAAACGCTTCAAAATCCCGTGCTCCGGTCCGTCCAGGCGACATCGGTATTACCCGCCTGCATTGGCCATATCAAATAGTGGCCAGAAATGGAGAACCAAGCTACAAGAAAACCACCAAATGCTCTAGGAACCGGGAACTAATATTCAACACTCTGGTAAGGGAACCGAGAAGAAAAGTTGCTACGGTCACGAAGCAGCCATACTTTGAAAAGGGAACTGCTAAGCAAGACCACACATAGTGCAGTACCGATGGTGGAAGGGCCATCCCAGCAAACTAGACCTACATCATCACTCCCGACAATGCTCCGATTAACCCATGACGGAAAAAGCAAAAACTCCGCCATACTAGAGACAGTGTTCCAACGGACCCCACAAGTGCGATAGAAAGGAGAGCGGTCTGAGAGATAAGAGCCCTAGTCCAACGTTAGAAAAATCATGTCATCAACACAAGCAGGGACATGAAATAACAAGTTCCGCCCTCCGGTGTAGGGCTCACCCTTGTAGATCCAGCCATCATCCCAGGCAAACACTTTGTGAGAAGTCGACCACTCCCCTCCGTCAGACTCTAAGGTATAATCATAAACCAACAGATGAACAAGGAAGCCGACCGACTTGGCCGGACCCTGACAGCCTAGAATGGCCATCATGGGACATCGAAAAAGTGGGGCCAGGACCCCCTCGGTCAGGGAACACAGTCAAAGATAAAAGCGAGTAGCAGGGTTAAAGATAGAGAGACGAGAGGGGCCGACCAGGTTGAATTCCCGACAGAGGACGAGCCCCCCATGACATTCGAGGATTCTCCAATAACCAGAGAGAAACTCTACCGAGGACTGAGGAATAACCCTCCCCACGGTAGGCGTACCGGGGAAGACAAAAACATCATCCGGGTCCACATAGCACCGAGACTGGACCAGCATGTCGTCTATATATCGAGTTAGGGAACGAGACCCTTAGGCGTTTACAAAGTGACACGTACCAATAAGACGAGAGTGGAAACGAGATAGGGTTCAAAGCTGCAAGAAGGACTTCGTTGGAAGGTAAGAAAAAATCTCAATAGTTAAATCTTCAAATCCGCTATCGCTCGACCGAAATGCAACAACAAGAGGGGCAATATAATGTGAGATTCAGAGGGGGAGAGAAGTTGACTTGTGAATTGAATGACTCTATGGCCCCCATATTTATAAAGAGGAACCTCCGTAAACAAAGTCGCAAATGGGAATCATTTGTGAAGTGGCAGGGGACTGACTAATAACTCTCGAAACATCATCCAAACAAATAACATGTCGCCACAGGGACGTGACTGCATCTCGGACCGAGATGCAACCCCGGAGGACGACTTCAGAACTCTACTTTTGACCTAGAATAAATCTCGCTAACAGGACACATCCCGAAACCCAAGTGTAAGAAGGCCCCCAAATGAAGGAAACGTGCCCACCCAAACGCAGGTGCATCTCGATCCGAGATGCACCCCTGGAGGACTATTTCAGAATTCTAACTGCAGCTGAGAAAAGATGGATGCCTCAGGCTGACCGGGAACATTCCAGCCCCCGGATAGTCTCGCAATAACACCTCAACGAAGCATGCGCCTCAGCTTCAAGGAGGCATCTCCACTCCCCCGAGGGCCTAGCCGGGACAACTTCACAGCACCATGAGTTAGACAGGCAACAACCCGAAGCCGAGAGTCCAACGGCCAGGGATATCTTGCCCTCCGTTCAACACTAGGCGAAATACACCCCCTATGAAGTACAACTCTTTGATAGATCCTCAGGGAGAACTCTATAAATAGGGCCCAAGCCCTAGAGAAAATGGAGTTCATTGCTCTCCCTTCATAATCATTTTAAGGACCTCCAGAGCAGGGACAACCCCCATTTTTCTTTTGTTTCACTTGTATCCCATCAAAAACACCATGTAATCAAAATTGTTAATTAATAAAAATTTAATAAAAGTTTGAGGTCCGAGTTTAATCTTCCATTGAAAGAACCTGTATCAAAACAGGGAGTCCTATGTATTTAATTAGAACATAATTACATTTGGGCTTAAAATTTGCTAAAAATAAGCACATAAACACTTAACCCTAAAGTTGAAATCTAAAATATACACACATGCACCAACTTATGGCTAGCTTACATTTTTCTTTTCTTCACATTTGCCTGCTAATCAAATTTGTTCTCGAATTCCTATTTGTTGTATTACAATTGGTATTCATACGGCCTAAACAGGGCTTAAAATGAGTTAAAAAAGAGATAGCTATAAAACAGGTATATTACAAGTATACAAATGTATCTTTTTATGTTATTATAAGACTCAAAATGCAGCGTGTTTAAATATGGAAAAATAATGGCAATGTTGTAATTAAAGGCAACTTCGAGGTCAAAATCAATTTCAATTTTATGTTTGAGACATTGTCCGTTTTGCTTGCTGCCTGTTTGTCCTATTTACTTCCCGTGCCGTTACCATAGCTACCCAACTGTACTTATTTCCGTTTGAGTACATGACGCATGTCTCAATCATAGCCGTTGATTAAAAGTAAGACAGTGCTTTGATGGCCATTAGATTTGTGTTTCTTTTTGCTGATATGGACCGTTGGTTGAGTTTGATCATGCGGCTGTGATGAGAAGATGGGTATCTCACATGGATAGAGGGTAGGGGAGTATATAAGTAGGGAGTGCTCTCGGGTTGGCAGCTTCAATTCTTTCTGCTCTTCGTTTTCCAAAAATTCTCTAGTTTTCTACTCCATCCTGCTTCATTCTGTGAAACCATAACCCTAATTTCCTTCTCTGAGCTTCTTTCATGGCAATTCAAAGCTTGTGAGTCAAGATCCATTGAGGTTTGAAATTACTAGTGAAACGACGTTCAAGATTTAAGGTTTCATTGTTAGGGTTTTGTCTTAGAAGTCAAGATTGAGTCTATATTTTATTTCTTGCATTGTATTTGTTCATTTATTGGTTGTATTCTGTCAGTAACTTGTAATAATCACCCATATAGTAGAGATCTCTCTAAACTAGGGAGTTGAGGACTAGGACCATCTTTTTAAGGTCTGAACCTCGTAAAAATCCTGATGTTCATCGTTGTTCATTTGTTAATTTTGAGGTCTTGAGTCTATAATTTGTTTTTGGCTTTGTGCGGCTTGTAAATTGTTTAACTCTAGCACCAACACTATTAAATCTCATCAATAAGTTATATTATATTTAGTTCTTTTTTGTTATATTTTTTTTTGGTCATATTTTACATTATCTTATTTGCTTTAATATTTTGTTTTCAACAAAAAACTATTCCATTATGTATATTGCTGCTACTTCCATGTATAACTAGTTCTTGTTAATGTTTGCATTATGAATAATTTCGATGGTTATTAGTTGAGAATTGAGGAATAAGAGTATCAAATTAAAGGGACCACATTGCCAGTCAAGTGGTTGTATTTGGTGTATAATCATTTTTCATTTTTTCATTTCTATTGTTTATACTATTGATTTTTTATCTTTATTTTCTTCTGTTAGATGTCTTTAAAGTTATGTGAAATTGACAAATATACGCTACCTTCAACTAATAATAAAAAGGAAAGAAATCACAATCTATCTAAATTGGTTCGGTCTAGTTTGGTCCATGCAGTGATTGTCCGATCTCATATTGGAGGGGTTAAATTTGGTCCAATCTTTGGTCAAAAACGGCTACTTTCAATCTTCCATCTAGTTCACTTCGGCTATAGACCGATGAACACCCCTACTTGTTTGCTGCTTTGGGTTTGGTTCAGAATCTTATTCTTATGTTATCACCTATTAGTAGTGTCTACCTGTATTAATTGTGCTAGTTCAACATCAGTGTGATACAATCCAATCGAGATGCCTTACAATATAAGCTAGTGTAGTTTTAAAGTGTGTATAAAATCGTGCATCGCAAGCTTACAAGTCTGATATTGCCACTTGTAGGTATACAATGCCGTATCCATATGAAATAGGTATTTAAAAGAAGTCAATTTATTTTGAAATGATTTATGGATTCGGTTTTGTCAAGTGTTTGTTTGTTAAACTAAAGCAAAATTGAAAATAATAAAATCTAAATGATAATTGATCCATCAAGTGGTTTAGGAAATGACTTTGAGTTTGCCAAACTCGAACCTAGTTCTTATGACTTATTTTGAAAATAACTTTAAGAATTTAGACTACAATCTCTAAATTTGAATTTGCATTCAATTAGAGCAGAGGGTAATTAGCCTAAGGGTATTACCCAATCTAATGACCTTAGCTGTTGCATGGGTTATCTCCTAAACACTGAGAAATTCCTTTTTAACTCCAAATCTAATGTCGATTCAGTTATAAGATACAACCCATGACCACTCATAAAAACCCACTACATGATGGTCTAGACTACAAGCTGAGCACATGGGTGCACAGATGGTGTAGCAAAAGTCATCAACAAACAAAATCATAAAACCTGAGATCTGGCCGAGCAATAATATATCAGCTCTAAACTAAGAGTCTACTCCTTTATCGAAGTGTCAAAAACATAGTATACATTAGAAAAAAAAGGAAAGAGAAACTCATGAAGATGTTTCATGATAGATAATGCCATGATCCCTTCTTGAATCCTTGTTTGTCCTTCATATGCGCTTTAGCCTTCATGGTGATGCTTGATCTTTGCTGGCGGCTTGGGAGAAAGGAAAAATTAGGGAGTGGCCGAAAGGACTCAAAACTTAGGTCCAAGAGGGTATTTATAAACTTCGGGTTGGTGAAAAGCACACTCGATCGATCCACCCCTTTTTAGAGGGGAAATGACCTTGGGCCAAATTACCTGATTGACCGACCTAAGGAAGATGTGATGTATGTTCTATATTTTTTATTCCCCATTCCTATGATATCTTTAGCTCTTACCTTTGTGCTAGAGCATAATCTTTGTATCTTTAGGCTTGGCACGTGTTGGAGCAAGGATGACTTGGAAAGTTGTGAAGACTGGACTAAAACAGAAAAATTTGAGGACTATGTTGAGAAACCGGACCACATGTGGAAAAAGGACCCATCGAGTCAAGATTCGGCTTTCAAATAATGTATTCTTTAGTCTTGTAGGTCTAGTCGATCGATCAATGGGACACAGAGGCTATTTTTTGTTCTTCCTTCACATCTCCTCCTCCTTAAGCTGTAAAGAGAGATTTGAATTCTTATAAAGGCCGAAGCACAAGTGGTTAGTGTGATGGAGATTAAGAAAGAGTCAAGTCAACATCAATCAAGAGAGTCATAGATCTATGATCTTTCCCTTCTCCTTTTCTTTTGAATTCTTGATTTGTAAAACCCTATAGAAGAGTAGATTCATAGTTTAGGGGTGAAGTCAAAGTAGCCCTTCGGATCTCGAATTTATATTTATTTGCGATTATGACTTTTGTTATACTACTTCTACACTCACGTGGGGAGTTTTGTATTTTAAGATTTGTTTTCTTATTATATGATTGTAGCCATGGTTCAATTTCCAATTTCATTTGCATGTTTTCTTGTGCTTGTAGCCTAGACAGCTATGTAACATGTTATTCACAAGTGGTCAAGGTTGATATTGTACTTAACTCTGAACACAATCTTTTATTTCAAATTAATACTAAATTAGGAGTGACAAAGAAATATATTAATGCTACTGAGATAACCCATGTCTTGTTAAAGTGATTAGATGGGTTGTGCCTTTAGACTAGTTAATTATCCTAAGCCCTAACTAAATTATAAATCTAAGTTTAGAGCCTATCGTGATAAAATATATATAACAATGAGATTCAATTTAGGCCAACCTAAATTCATAACCTAAACTAAATTTAATAGATTGACAAACTCTTTACTGTTCAATTCTGTTAATTTAGTTAACCACCCCCATTTCCAACGAAACCCCAATTTAACTACTCAATAATCCCTGAATCCAACTTTATATTGATTTCTTATGGATATGACACCTGTATACTCGCCATAGCTATGACTTTTTCGTACGCTTGGGAGTGCACGGTTCTAACACTCTTCTAAAACCACATCAAGTTTTTTGCATCGTTGCCGGAAATCGGTAGGTAAAGTTCAATTAAGTGATTGATGAGTTTTTTTTTATTGTTATGATCAATCCAATCAATAATTCAAGAACATTCAATTGGGAATCAACAACTCAAGTATGGGTGTAGTGCATTAGAGTACGAGATAAGATTTACAAGTATAGATTATATAATCTAAGCATAGAGAAGTAAGAACAAGAAGATAGGTTGGGGGGGGCGGGGGGGGGGGGGGGGGGGGGGGGGTGCTGTAATTGGCGAATAAGGTTGGAATTGTGTTTGGGGGGGAAGGGTGGTTAGTGTTAGTTGGCTTTTTAGTCCTTAGTTTTGGCGGCGGCAACATGTGCTTTTAGTTGGCTAGCTTATGCTCTTTCTTATGGCTTAGCTTAGCCTCCACTAGTATAAATAGCTAGATATTTCTTGTAATTAGATTCATGAATGAAAATATCTTGATTCTCTTCCTCTAAACCCTAATTCTCTATTTCTCATCCCTTTCTTCTACTTCTCATCTCAATTTCCTCTTTATCCTAGGTTATGATTCAAGATTGATCTTTAACCATAACAATTGGTATTAGAGCTTATGATATTACTTCTGATCGAGTTGAATCGCATTCAATTTGATTGCATTAGCATTAGATTAAGCTTAATTAGTTCAAACTCATCGGATCAGGTGATTATTGAGCTGATTGCCTTTGAGATTGAAGGTCTAATTGAGGATTGATCTGGCCATGAAGAAGAAGACATCAAAAATGGCTGGTGGAGTTAATACTAAAGCTAATGCTACTACTTATGCTGCAGCTACCGCTGGAGCTGCTGCTAATGAGGGAGCTAATGCAGGTACTGCTGCTGGAGTAAATCAAACAGAACAGTTTGCACACTTTATGTGACAAATGCAAGCTATGATTATAGCATTTCAACAAAATTAGGAAGAAACCCAACAGCTAAGACCACAAATTAATGGTTTGCAAGAGCAATTTAATAGGCAAGATCTATCTGATGGTGTTGGAGTCCTATTAGCTGCAAGTCAGCATGCTAGACCACCAGAGCCTTCGCAGCCTCATATCTAAGCTGATAGTGGAGATAGAGTGCTTATGTCAAAGAATAATGGATTTAGGCAGCTTCGAGTGGAAATGGAGCTGTTTGATGGAACGCAACCTTAGTCTTGGATAAGAAGGTGCGAAAGATACTTTCTATTCTACCATATAGCTGAGGCAGAGAAGGTTGAGTTAGCTGTAGTGTATCTTCGTGGTTATCAAGAGGTCTGGTTCTATGGTTTGATGCACAGCAAATCTTCAATCACTTGGCCTGAATTCGTGGATGAATTGTGTGATAGATATGGTGATGAAGATCTTGGTGATGTGGTGGACAGTTTCAACAAGGTGTCACAAGCAACGTTAGTTAAGGAATACATGACATGGTTTGAGAACTTAAGAGCAAGAATTATGATAGTGAATCCAGGAGCCACTAAAGCTTATTACGTCTCAAGCTTTATCAGGGCATTAAAACCTAAAATCAAAAACCTTGTTAAAGCATTAGATCCTTTTTGTCTCAGACTTACTCCAAGGCAAGGTTGTTTGAGAATACAGTCTTGGCTGCACCAGAAGGGCAATGTTCCAGGAGTGGATAGGTTATAGCTCTTTTGTAAACAACTACCCAGTAAACAATAAACATCTGAGTTTCGAGGAGAAGAAAGCTCAGAAGTTGTGTTTTAAATGCAATCAGAAGTACTTCTTTGGTCACAAGTGCAATCCTAAGTTCCATATGGCTGTTATTGGAGCTGAAACTGAAGAAGAATTAGAGGATCTGGAGGGTGCAGTAATCTCTGAAGCTCAGGAGCAAGAGCTAGCTATGGAATCTGAGGAGGATGAGATGGAAATTTCTGTTAAAGCTTTAACTGGCAGTGGCTCTCACAACACAATTAGGATCAAAGGAGAAGTTGCTTATAAGCCCCTATTGATTTGAATTGATAGTGGTAGCATGCATAGTTTTGTGGATCCAAAGATTGTGAGGGCAGTGGAACATGAGATGATCAAAACTAGTCCATTGGCTGCAACTGTTGTTGATGGAATTCCATATTAACGCAAACTAAGTGTAAGCAGTTCTCTTGGTTGATGCAAGGGCATAGCTTTGTGTATGATTCAGAGTTGTAAGGCTGGGTGGGTGTGACATGGTCCTTGGTGTGGATTGGAAGAAGACAATAAGCCCCATTGTGTTTGATTTTACTTAGATATCAGTGTCCTTCGAAGGAAATGATCAGAGTATCCAATTGCAAGGGATTATAGAGCAGGGACAGTTACAGATGATGTCAAGTAAACGTTTGGAAGGAGTAATCATGAAGGGGACCTATTAATGGATTGGTCATTTGTTCTTTATTGATGCCAATCCGATGGAAGCTCAGGTGAACTCGAATCCTTTAATTGACAAACTCATTTAGGATTATAAGGATCTTTTTGAGCAACCAACTGTCCTACCTCCTAAGAAATTGCTAGATCATGCCATCCTTTTGAAAGTAGAATCAAATCCTGTGAACCTCAGGCCATACAAGTATCCTCATTAACAAAAAAGTGAGATTGAGAGGCAAGTAGAGGAGCTTCTAAAGACAAACTTTATTAGACATAGTCACAGTCCCTTTGCCTCACCTGTGATTCTGGTTAAGAAGAAGGATAGGACCTCCTAGATGTGTATAGACTGCATGAAACTTAATTCACTCACCATCAAAGACAAGTTCCCAATTCCAATCATTAATGATCCTCTGGATGAGTTACATGGCTCTTGCTGCTTCTCCAAGTTGGACTTAAGGCAAGGGTATTACCAGATTCGAGTACAAAATCAGGACATTCACAAGACTGCATTTAGAACCCACTATGGTCATTATGAATTTGTGGTGATGCCTTTTGGGTTATCCAATGCTCCAGCCACGTTTCAAGCTTTAATGAATGCAGTGTTCAAGCCCTTCTTGAGGAAGTTTGTTCTTGTATTCTTTGATGACATTTTGGTGTATAGCCCTATCATGGACTCTCATTTGGTGCATCTGAAACAGGTTTTTGACACTATGAGACAACACAAGCTGTGTGCTAAGCTCTCTAAGTGTTCTTTTGCTCGTTCTCAAGTTGAGTATTTAGGCTATGTCATTTCTAGTGAGGGTGTGACCACTGATTCCTCCAAGATCCAAGTCATGAGGGATTAGCCAACCCCTGTTAAACTCAATAAATTGAGGGGTTTTTTGGGTTTGACAGGGTATCAACGTAAGTTTGTCTTATGATATGGAATGATAGCTAAGCCATTGAAAAATCTCCTCAAGAAGGATGCATTTGTGTGGACAGAAGCAGCTCAAGAGGCATTCAAGCACCTGAAGTTAGCTATGTTTGCAGCTCCTATGTTAGCAATGTCTAATTTCAAGTTGCCATTCATCTTGGAAACTAATGCTAGTAGCAAGGGGGTGGGAGCTGTTCTCTCTCAAGGAGGTAGACTTGTGGCTTATCTGAGCCAAGCCTTATGTTCAGGGAATTTAAGTTTGTCCATATATGAGAAGCAGTACCTTGCAATCCAGCTGGTAGTACAGAAATGGAGACATTACTTGAAAGGACATCACTTCATTATCAAGACAGATCACCAGGGCCTCAAGTACCTACTTAAGCAGAAGATCACTATTAGAATGCAGCATAAGGGGCTTATGAAGATGCTGGGGTTGGATTATTCAATTGAGTATATAAGTGGAAGGGATAATCTTGTAGCTGATGCTTTGTCTATGAGCTAAGAAGAGAAGAATTCTACAGTTTTTCATGCCATATCGTTAGCCTTGCCCACTTGCATGAAAGAAGTGCAACAATCATATGAAGGAGATAGCTTTGCTTAGGACTCTATCACGGCTTTTAGTGTTAAGCCTACATCAAATGAGGAATCTGTTGTGACTGTTAGCAATGGTGTGATAAGAATCAAGGAGAAGGTCAACTCTCCATCATCTTTCTTTGGCTGAGTGGCATGTATTTCCATGGTGCTCATTTTTCAAATTATGAAGCATGGCTAAGCGATCCTACTCACATTGGACCTAGTGCTCAAGTGGTTTGGCCAATAGTGGGCCAAGAAATATTGAATGGTGATGTAGGCGGAGGTTTCCGAGGAATACAAATAACCTCTGGTTTTTTTCAGATTTGGCGAGCATCTGGAATAACCTCTGGTTTTTTTCAGGTTTCCGAGGAATCTGTTGTGACTGTTAGCAATGGTGTGATAAGAATCAAGGAGAAGGTTTATATTGGTTCTGGAACTGATCTCAAGAAGTAAGTCACTCTAGCTTTCCATGCTCTAGCCTTGGGAGCTGATTCTGAGATTGGGGGCACTTATTAGAGGTTGAAGTAGTACTTCCATTGGGTTGGCATGAAGAGGAGTGTGGGAGATTGTGTGCAGGTTTGTGAGGTGTGTCAACAGATGAAGAGTGGTCATGTTCCTTACCAAGGGCTACTTCAGCCCTTACCTATTCCAGAAAGGGCTTGGCAGCACATAAGTATGGACTTCATAGAAGGGTTGCCTAAGTTTGAAAGGAAAGAGGTCATTTGGGTTGTGGTAGATCATTTCACCAAGTTTGGACATTTTATTGGCCTTAATCATCCCATTTTAGCTACAAAACTTGCCAGATTATTCTTGGACCACATCTATAAGCTTCATGGTTTGCCTCAATACATCACATCTGATAGAGATAGGTTGTTTACCAGCAATTTTTGGAGGGAACTATTCTATTTGATTGGTTCCACACTCGCTTTATGCTCTTCTTATCATCCATAAACGGATGGCCAGACTGAATGGGTTAATCAATGTGTTCAGCAGTATTTAAGAGGCATGACATTTTCCCATCTCAAGCAATGGCATAGGTGGTTCTCTTTGGCTGAGTATTGGTGCAACACCCACACTCATTCAGCTCTGAAACCAGCCCCCTTCAAAGCACTCTATGGCTATGATTCACCTTCTCACATGGGACTTCAAGGAGCTGTTTTTGTAGTAGCAGAAGTTAATGAATTGTTCGAGCAGAGGAGATAGTTAGTACATCAGCTAAAGTACAACTTGCAATTGGCTCAATCAAGGATGGAGTTTTTTGCTGATAGAACTGATAAGACTTTTGATGTTGGTAACCAGGTTTACTTACAGGCAGTCTACTATCGCAGTTCGCAAAAATGTCAAGCTTTGTGCTCAATATTTTAGCCCTTACAAGATATTAAAGAAGCTAGGATTTGTGGCTTACAGGCTGGAATTGCCTCCAGATTCATGTGTGCATCCGGTGTTTCATGTTTCTCTCCTGAAGAAGCATGTGGTAGACGGCATGCCTAGTTCTATAGCACCACCAACAGCTTCTAACAATGGAATGCACTTGCAAGAACCTACGACTATCTTAGATTCTCGTATTATGCAGTAGCAGGGCAAGAGCAAAGAGGAGGTGCTCATTCAGTGGGCAAATTTAGAAAACAAGAATGCTACTTAGGAGGAATTGAAGTTTATCAAGACCCAATTTCCATAATTTCATTCTTGAGGACAAGAATGTTCTTAAGGGGTGGGTATTGTTATGATCAAGGCTGGTTTTGATTAGTTTTGGCTTGCTATCTCCGAGAATTGATGTCTAATGCTGTAATTAGTGAATAAGGTTTGAATTTTGTTTTGGCGGGAAGGGTGGTTAGTGTTAGTTGGCTTGTTAGTTCTTAGATTTAGCGGCTGCAACGTGTGCTTTTAGTTGGCCGGCTTATGTTCTTTCTTATGACTTAGCTTAGCCTCCACTAGTATAAATAGCTAGATATTTCTTGTAATTAGATTCATGAATGAAAATATCTTAATTCTCTTCCTCTCAACCCTAATTCTCTCTATTTCTCATCCCTCCCTTTTACTTCTCATCTCAATTTCCTCTTTATCCTAGGCTCTAATTCAAGATTGATCTTGAATCGTAACAGAAAGAGAATAATTTTTAAGTCTTTAACTTTTGTATAAAAATATTATCCTTTTTATAATAGCATTTGCTAGAAGAAAAATATGGAGATTAAAATCTCAAAATAACTTACTTTACATAGTGATCTGTAACTAATCAATTTTTCTTGAAGGAATTTATTAAGGATGAACTTCTAGAGAGAGAAACAAGAGAAAGAGGCTCTGAAGAAGCGATTTCCGGGCGGTGGCGAGTGAGGCAAGGACGGCGGCGCATGCGCGGGTCCCCTGTTTTTGCAGGGTGTTCTCCCGGCGCGTGAGGGCGCGTCCGGCGTCATACAGGCGAGATCTTTTCATTTCCGTGCTCCCTGAAGCCTGTAGAATCCCTTCAGCTACCCCAATCACGATTTCCTATCTTTTTTTGAGGGCGTAAACACATCTGAGTGAGGGAGTCGAAGGTTTTGGATGATTCACGTAGGACACACGATCTTGCGATCAAGATCTCATCTATCCTCCTCCTAAAGCTTCTGGTTTTGATCCTTGAAGTGGTGGTGGTGGTGCTTGCGGCTAGCGGCGTCCCATTCTCTATCTAGGTGCACATCTCGAAGTTCAATGCAATAAGCCCCACCATGGATGCAATTTTTGGGTAACTTTCCTCACTACTCATTAATTTGCTCCTAGTTAGTGCCAATTTACTGCTTTGGTACTTGATTCGTGATTTGATCCGCGTTGAGGCAAGGGTGCACCTAAGCCCCTGTTTTTCTCGTGTGCCTGGGTTTTCTTGGCTTGGTTTGTGCCGCTTGTTTGTCGATCAAGATTTGCTGCTCGATCAAGATTGGCCGTCCTTAGATCGGCCACTGCTCATTTCTCTGATTTTTTTTGGAGTTTAGACTTTGGTTTTTCTTTCCTAGTTTTGCTCTGGTGTTCCCCTATTTTTACCGGGTTCGTGGCACCTAAAATTCGTTCCTCTTGCGTGCTTTTCCAACAAGATTGCTTGCATTTTGGTTGTTCTTTCCTTGGCGTGGTATTGGGATTGTTTGGTGGAGGTTGGTGTTCGTTTTGGTGGGGACCGTGGTTGTTTTGGTGGTGGTTGGGCTGGGCACGAGTGGTGGTGGCTGTCGCGGGTGGCGCGTCTGGCGCGTGGTTCCTGGCCGTGGTGGTTGAGTTGGACGTTAGTGGGGGTTAGGGTTTAGCCTTGGTGGTTGGGGTGGTTGTTGGGTGGTTTGGGTTGTTGGGTGGTTGGGGAGTTTGTTGAGGTGGTTAGAGATATTTTCTCTCTCTTCGAAATTGGCTATGGCATCGGGGGCTGCGCCTCGGGATGGTATGTTATCGGACTGGTTGATGAATGATTTTTGGGACAAGAGCTCGGGAGAGTCATTTGATGATTGGCATGCCCGCCTTAATGCCCTTTGACAAGCAGCCTCTCGTACGTCCCTCCTAAGTCTATCAATGACAAAGTCATTGCAACTGTATCTCATAAGGATGTCGCCCCGGGTTTTGCCAAATGGAGTCGTTGCCTTACGGGTCGTTTTATTGGCGGCCATGTTGCACTCTCGTGTTGTACCGCTATTGCTTCTTCTCTTTGGGGCTCTATGGGTCTTGAATGTGTTATTCCCTCTAAAACGGGCTATTTCTTTCGCTTTCGCTCCTATGATGACTCCCATAGAGTTCTCCAAGGTGGCCCTTGGCACTTTAAGGGCTGTTATTTAGCTTTACATCATTGGTTTCTAGATGACGTTACACCTCGGGTTGAACCCTCGACCCTTCTGATTTGGGTCCAAATTCACGGGCTTCATCCCCCCTTATGGACAAGTAAGGCCTTGAGCTCGATTGCTAGTGGGGTGGGTCGCCCCCTCTACATGGACCAACCGACTCTTGATGGGACCTCCATCCAATATGCCCGGGTATGCGTGGACATTGATGCTCGGAAGCCGATTCCTAATGATATGGAGGTTCATTTTGAGGATCTTCGAATCCCTATCTGTAACGCCCCCAACTTAAGTACCGAATAGGCTTAAGTTAAACGGGCGCTACATGGCCGTACTACAATGAAATCCCCCATTATAGTACGAAGCCTGAATCATTCCATCACAATTTCCTCAAATTCCATAAATTTTTCCAAAATTCATAACATCAAATCCAAATACATCATACCAATGACTTAGTTCTAATAGTGCGGAAGCTCCAAATTTCAATACCTCAAATAGTCCATCATATTCTATTACAAACTTATTTAAATAGCTAAACTTCAAAATCAACAAAATGTTCAGAACAACAATTCGCTTTGCCTTCCTCGTCCCTCTATAACTGCCATGAGCCACTAATCTGGGAAAAAAGAGAAATAAACGACTTGGGTGAGCAAACAACGCGCTCAGTAAGTATAGCACATTCCCTACCCAGATCAGGCATATTATTAAAAACGGATAACATTTCAATTAAAACCAGTAAAATCCATAATCTTCGAAGATCATTTTGTTTAATAACTCATTTCCTTTCATAAAAGCTGTTTGGGAAGCTTACAGACGCATCTAAGAACGGTATTATTCCCGCGACAGGGTCGTAATCGACGTTCGTATTTCGTATTCGAACCGATTTATTCGTACCGGTTCAAGTCGACAGATCCGCTAGGATCAAAACGTAGTATCTATTAGTTCAGAAGAACTAACAGACATCGGAAACTACGTCCTGGTATTATTCCCGCGACAGGGTCGTAATCGAATTTCGTATTTCGTATTCCATAGTCGATAGACCTCGGAAGGTCAACGTAGTTATCTGTAAGCTCTATAAAACCTTTTCAAAGTCAAAACACAAATTCACAATAATTTCCTTCGAAATTCACATATTCGTAAAAACTCCTTTGAAATTCACAGGTTAAATCAACGTATATACCAATATAATTTAACTCATAAGAGTATAAATCACAAAATCACATATGCCCAATCCTATTTTATCAAAACAATAAATCATTCAAAACATAAGTCCCACAAATCAAGTCATTTAAAGCAATTTTCATACTTTACAAACAAGTAGGGGAAGTAGTATACTTACCGATGCTAGCTTTTAACCCAAAAACCTAGTTCCTATAGTTGATTAGCTTTGAAATTGACGAGATAGCGTTACCGGCAGGGAGGCCGGTACTGTTCCGGCGAGGGTGGCGGCACCGACAGGTCGGTCGGAGCTGTGCCGACGAGGTGGCAGCACTGGTGAGGCGAGGAGAGAGAATTGTGGGTGGTGGAGAGGGAACCAAGAGGAGAGAGAGAGTGTTGTGGGTTGAGGTGTGAGGTTTGAGGGGTGGAGGTGTGGGGTATTTATACACCTAGGGGAGGTCAGGCGGGTACCGAGGTGGGGGGTGGCGGTATCGTGGTGGGTCAGGCGGTATCGGGCGGGTCAGGCTGTAGCAGGTGGGAGGCTGTACCGAGGTGGGGGTGGCGGTACCGTGGTGGGTCAGGCGGTACCCAGTGGGAGGCGGTACCGAGGTGGGTCAGGCGGTACCGGGTGGGAGGCGGGTACCGAGGTGGGGGTCGGGTTGTACCGTGTGGAGGGAGGCGGTAGAGATACCGTGGTGGTGGTGCATGGTACCGGCGTGGGTCGAGTTGAATGGTACTTGCTAGGGCGAGGCGGTGACACGGGTGAGAGGAGACGGTGGGGGAGAGAGGGAGGCGGTAGGGAACAGCTGGTGAGGGTGAGAGAAAAAAGGGGTGTACGGAGGAGAGAGACAGTGAAGGGAAACGTGAGGGGGGGGGTGCAGTATTTTTTTTTTTTAATACTTTTATTTATTTATTATTTTTCTTTTCTTTTTCTTTTCAAATTTATTCATTTATTTATTTAAATTTTGAAACCTAATCGAAATAATAGCAAGTTTTAATCTAATTTAAATAACCTAAATTTTACATAATATACTATCGAGCCTAATTTAATTTAAATATCCTGAATTTCACATATTGTAATACCGAATTTAATTTAATTAAGCCGGGTATTACATCCTTACCCCCTTAAACAAAGTTTCGTCCTCGAAAGTTAACTTCATCTTGGATTAACTTTGGGTATTTGCTTCTAATTTCTTCCGTGAAACTTCCCAAGGCTCTCAACCTAAGGTTCTCGACCTAAGGCTCTCACTTTAATTCTTAAATTCCTTAAAAACCTAGGGCTTTTATCTGCTCTTATCTTATTACTAAAATCTTCCCTGAAATTCATAACCTAATGTTTCGCTTTCCGCACTTAAATTTCTCCAAAGTTCATAACCAGGTTCTCACTAAAATTTCCAAAAATTCATAACAGCTCTCTGATACCACTTCTGTAACGCCCCCAACTTTAATACCAAATAGGCTTAAGTTAAACGGGCGCTACATGGCTGTACTACAATGAAATCCCCCATCATAGTACGAAGCCCGAATCATTCCATCACAATTTCCTCAAATTCCATAAATTTTTCCAAAATTCATAACATCCAAATACATCATACCAATGACCTAGTTCTAATAGTGCGGAAGCTCCAAATTTTAATACCTCAAATAGTCCATCATATTATATTACAAACTTATTTAAATAGCTAAACTTCGAAATCAACAAAATGTTCAGAACAACAAGTCGCTTTGCCTTCATCGTCCCTCTATAACTGCCATGAGCCACTAATCTGGGAACAAGAGAAATAAACGAATTGGGTGAGCAAACAACGCGCTCAGTAAGTATAGCACATTCCTTACCCGGATCAGGCATATTATTAAAAACGGATAACATTTCAATTAAAACCAATAAAATCCATAATCTTCGAAAATCATTTTGTTTCATAACTCATTTCCTTTCATAAAAGCTTTTTGGGAAGCTTACAGATGCATCTACGGCCGATATTATTTCGCGACAGGGTCGTAATCGACGTTCGTATTTCGTATTCGAACCGGTTTATTCGTACCGGTTCAAGTCGACAGATCTGCTAGGATCAAAACGTGGTATTTGTTAGTTCAGAAGAACTAACAGACATCGGAAACTACGTGCCGGTATTATTCCCGCAACAGGGTCGTAATCGACTTTCGTATTTCATATTCCATAGTCGACAGACCTCGGAAGGTCAACGTAGTTATCTGTAAGCTCTATAAAACCTTTTCAAAGTCAAAACACAAATTCACAATAATTTCCTTCGAAATTCACATATTCGTAAAAATTCCTTCGAAATTCACATATTCGTAAAACCTCCTTTGAAATTCATATATTCGTAAAAACTCCTTTGAAATTCACAGGTTAAATCAACGTATGTACCAATATAATTTAACTCATAAGAGTATAAATCACAAAATCACATATGCCCAATCCTATTTTATCAAAACAATAAATCATTCAAAATATAAGTCCCACAAATCAAGTCATTTAAAGCAATTTTCATACTTTACAAACAAGCAGGGGAAGTAGTATACTTACCGATGCTAGCTTTTAACCCAAAAACCTAGTTCCTATAGTTGATTAGCTTTGAAATTGACGAGATAGCGTTACCGGCAGGGTGGCCGGTACTGTTCCGGCTAGGTGGCGGCACCGGCGGGTCTGTCGGAGTTGTGCCAGTGAGGTGGCGGCACTGGTGAGGCGAGGAGAGAGAATCGTGGGTGGTGGAGAGGGAACCAAGAGGAGAGAGAGAGTGTTGTGGGTTGAGGTGTGAGGTTTGAGGGGTGGAGGTGTGGGGTATTTATAGACCTAGGGAAGGTTAAGCGGTACCGAGGTGGGGGTGGCGGTACCGTGGTGGGTCAGGTGGTACCGGGCTGGTCAGGCGGTAGCGGGTGGGAGGCGGTACCGAGGTGGGGGTGGCGGTACCATGGTGGGTCAGGTGGTACCCAGTGGGAGGCAGTACCGAGGTGGGTCAGGCGTTACCCAGTGGGAGGCAGTACCGAGGTGGGTCAGGCGGTACCAGGTGGGAGGCGGTACCGAGGTGGGGGTCGGGGTTGTACCGTGTGGAGGGAGGCGGTAGGGAAAAGCTGGTGAGGGTGCGAGAAAAAGGGGTGTACGGAGGAGAGAGACAGTGAAGGGAAACGTGAGGGGGGGTGGGGGTGCAGTATTTTTTTTTTTAAAATTTTATTTATTTATTATTTTTCTTTTCTTTTCAAATTTATTTGTTTATTTATTTAAATTTTGAAACCTAATCGAAATAATAGCAGGTTTTAACCTAATTTAAATACCCTAAATTTTACATATTATACTATCGAGCTTAATTTAATTTAAATATCCTGAATTTCACATATTATAATACCGAATTTAATTTAATTAAGTCGGGTATTACACCTATCACTTTCCAGTATGAAGGTTTGCCCCCTATATGCTCTAAGTGCTCGACTTTTGGTCACTCTTGTCCGGACTCCGATTCTCATCCCCCAATCGAGATCGTTTATGGTGCTAAGCCACATCATCGTGGTCGGCAATGCAAAATGAGGCCAGATCGTGGGCTCGGAAAAAATATTGAGGTTGATGAGGTAGAATCACTTGACGTTGGGCTAGAAAAAATTTTACAAAATGTCATCAGGCCTGAGCAAAATTTATAGCCCATAGAAGGAGCGCCTTTGACCCACACTCAGGGTCAGCACCTTGCTGGGCCCGAAATGCCTGCTGGGGACACGCAGTCCCCAGCCCAAATGGGCCCAAGAGGCCGTTAGTACAGGGGGCACGCAGCCCCTTGTTATTTTGGGCCTGAGAGGCCGTGGGCCTTCCAGGCCCAATTCCACACCACTAAGGGGCGCACGGCCCCTTGCTGCTCGTTCAGGTCTGGATGGGGCTGGCCCACCCGGGCCTCCCGTTGAGCCGGGAGCTGTGGAGCTTCCGATCCAACCGGCTCCTACTTCTTCCTCCCGGGTCGCTGCTACTGTTCCGGGTTCAGTCCGAGGTCGTTTGGCATCTGGAAGTTCGGGTTCGCAGCCTCCGGCTCCCCATATCTTGGATGTAGACCATTCTCGTGCTTTCGATCGTTTTGACTTGAGCCTAGCTGATCCGAGGGGTACTCACCCACTTGATTTGGATGCTTTGGATGCTGTCTCCTTTCTTGGGCTCTTGGACTCCCCGACCTCCCGAGGGTCCCCTGCCGGGTCTTGTTCTGCTACCACTTTTGGTCGACATGGTCGTTTAGTCCCATCTAGGCTCTCTGATTTTTGTGTCTCTTCGGTCTCTCATGACTCGAGGCCTTTGACTATGCCCTTACAGTGTTCTCTGTACTGCGAGGCTAGTGTTTCGAGTGCTGCTCCTCCCTCCCGAGGTGCTACTGTTGTTTCTTCGGACACTGGGTGGACTACTGTCTCCTTTCATCGTTCGAGGAAAGCTGAGCGTCGGATGACCCGTGCAGCTGCCAAGGCCGCTGCTATTGCTTCTTGTCTTGGGGACTGATCCCCTTTTTCCTTTCTTGTTTATCTTTTCTCTTTCTTTTTTTTTCTCTTTTTTCTTTGTATTTTATTTGTAGGAGTTTCTCCTTTGTCTTGGCTTTTTGCCTTGTTTGCCTTTTCTGGCTTGTCTCTGTGTGTTTTTTTTCCCACTTTGTTTGTCCCGCCTGACATGTAGGCTGCTGGACTTGCTAGGGGAATGCCCCTGTACTCTTGTACTTTGCTCGTTTTGGTAATAAAAAATGAAAACGCTGACTTACCAAAAAAAAAAAAAAGTCAGCGTAAGCTTCTACTCTAATTAGGACCTTATTCATACCCATATGATCCTGAGCTGCTTAATTAACATAATTTGGGTTTCGATTAATGAAACAATATCCTATTCAACCAATACCCAAACTACCCTCAATTACATAATTATGTTATGTTTGTAAAAACATTTCCTATGTAATTAGACCCTTGTCCCCAAGGGTCAACATCTAGAAAACCATGTTGGAGGTCATAAATATATCCCATGTAGCTTCACATGTGGAACGACCCACCCATTGTATCAGAATCTCGGTAGCTGCCTAACAGCAACGTTTGACCATAGGTCATTTAAGGATGTGTTTGGGCTCAAGAGGAGGGGTTGTGATGGCTAGGCATCCAGTAAGGGGGTACTGTGGGTTAGAATAGAGAAGCATCATTTGAGCAGTGAGATGTGAATAGTGTGGTGGATATGAGCGTCCCCCGATAAGTCATGCTTATGGGTGATGAAACCACTTGATCCAAGACCTTGAAAGGCCTATAAAAACATGGTGATAGTTTGTGGAAAAGACAATGTTCCACTCTGTGTGTCCAATGAGGTTGGAGTTTGAACCATACATAATAACCAATTTCAAACTCCCATTTAACCGTCGGTTATCAGCTTATTGTTTCATCCTATTCCGGGCGCAGTGAAGATGAAATAGAAGGAGTGCAATGGTCTCCTCTAAGGCGCCGAGGGGGTGCGCCCATATAAGATCTCATATAGTGAAGCTTGTGCGGTGGTATGGAAAGTGGTATTATACCAGCACTCAGTAAGTGGAGGCCACTTGCTCCAATCACGTGGGTGTTTGCTTGCCATACATAGGAGATAAGTCTCAAGACATCAATTCAAGGCCTCAGTGTTCTCGTCAAACTAATGATGATATGACGATGATAGATTGAGCTGTGTACCCAATCAACAAAAGAGCTCTTACCATAGTGTACTAAAAAAAATTGTGTCTTGGTCACTCACTAGAGTCTTAGGCATCCTATGCAATCGAAAGACCTAGTCCGTAAAAAGTTAGGCTACAACCACCGCTATGCGGGGGTGACGAAAAGTGAAGAAGGGACCATATCTACTCAACCAATCAACGACAACAAGAATGACGATATTTCCCGAATAAGGTGATAGACCCTAGATAAAGTTGAGCGAGATACTACTCCAAATAATAATGGATATCGGAAGAGGTTGAAGGAGGCCCAGGGACGCAATTGTCTCATACGTGTTTTGTTGAGACATAGCACAATGGCGAATATAATCTTGAATATTAAATTTTTACCCTTTCTAAAAGAAAAGAGTACAAACCCAGCAATAAATTGCTTTGATTCTGGAATGTGCACCCACTGCCAAATCATGGAGCCCAAGAAGTATAGTGCAATGCACATCACGATCGGCTCCCACCACTACAAAGGTGGCCTCGTCGGGGCAAAAATTTCAGGTGTGACAAGGGGTCTTCACTCTTATCTTGAATGGTTTGAAGTATAAATGGGATTGAGTTCCATAAGTCTTGTAACTTAGTGTAGAAATCCGAGGAGATAGCTGAAATGGCTATACAAAGAATTTATATACCATAGTGGCATGAGAGGGTGTCGGCGATTGTGTGGATGATTTCTGCTCTAATAAGAATTTGAGGCTATGTTGATCGGGGTGAATAGTGAAACAGCGCTCAGAGAGGTATTGTTGCCATTTTTCTACAGCAAAGACACCGGTAAGAAGCCGCCTCTCATACATGGACATAGCTTGGTATTTTAAGGCCAAAAAACACGACCAACGTAAGCTATTAGGTGCCCATCTTGCATTAAAATTGCACAAATTCCATGACCTGAGGCGTCTGTTTCGATGATAAATGCCTTTGAAAAATCGATTAGAGCTAGGGCCAAGGTTGTAGTTAGTGCACGCTTAAGCTGGTTGAGCCCATCATCGGCCTCCTCAATCCACTCAAAAGTGTTGGTTTTTAGTAAGGCGGCCAATAGTATCTTGATAGCCCCAAAAATCCCGCGAAGCTATTTCACGTTTGTCAGACGCGTCCACTTGTCAATGGCACGTAATTTCTCCAGATCTGCACTGACACCTTCTCTGAGAACAAAATGACCCAAGTACTCAACATTTCGGGCCGCAAAAGAGCATTAAGATCATTTGGGCAAAAATTGATTCTGTCAAAGTATTTCAAAAATAGCACGAAGGTGATGCATATGATTGGTGTTAGAATTGGTGTCCTGAAGAACCCAATTATCGTATTTTAAATATTAATTTGAATAAACAAAATGACCCAAGGTGCCCATCTTGCATTAAAATTGCACCAATTCCATGACCTGAGGCGTCTGTTTTGATGATAAATGCCTTTGAAAAATCGATTAGAGCTAGGGCCAAGGCTGTAGTTAGTGCACGCTTAAGCCGGTTGAGCCCATCAATGGCCTCCTCAATCCACTCAAAAGTGTTGGTTTTTAGTAAGGCGGTCAAAGGGCGAGCCAAGACCCCATACCTCTCAATAAAGTGCTAATAGTATCTTGACAGCCCCAAAAATCCTGCGAAGCTATTTCACGTTTGTCGGACGCGTCCACTCGTCAATGGCACGTAATTTCTCCAGATCTACAGTGACACCTTCTCTGAAAACAAAATGGCCCAAGTACTCAACATTTCAAGCCGCAAAAGAGCATTAAGATCATTTGGATAGAAATTGATTTTGTCAAATTATTTCAAAAATAGCACGAAGGTGATGCATATGATTGGTGTTGGAATTGGTGTTCTGAAGAACCCAATTATCGTATTTTAAATATTAATTAAACAAAATTATTTTATTTATTTATTGTCTAATTATGTTTTATGAGTCAAATATACGTGTGTTTGATTTCTAAAATGTTCCACGAGATGGATGTAGTCGAAGATGCCATGTCAAGTTTGGTTTAAGAAATCAATGAGATTGAGCCATGGATAAACTTAAATCAAATCAGTGATAGTAAAAGTATGTTCATAGTCGGTGATAAGTTTGGACAATTTATGTAACAGAATTATAATATGATATTTTAGATGACTTATATTGGTCATGTGGATACAGATCCAAAAGTATTATATTAGTGTTGCCTATATGATTGGAACACTAAGTAGGGCTACCTAAATTATTTATTTCTTAATTGCTATCAGAAATAATTAATTCTGTCTAAGACAATAACTGCAAATCCAAAAAATAGTTTGAACTCGTACATGAAATGTTTGTTATTTTGATGTGCTAAAAAGAATTAGGTCATAACTATGTGACTGAAGTCTTACGTGCATTGGGTAACGGCATGAAGTGTAGCCGGAACAAGAATTTTACTTGGAATCTATAGTCACTTACGAGATAAAGATGTCCCCTTAGTTGATCCGCAAATATATTAACAAATTCGAGAATCTGTAGTAATGAATTGTTCGAGAAGGATAAGTCGGGAACTATGATGAAATATGTGGTAAAAATAACGATAGTAGTTAAAGTTACTTTTTCTCATGAATATCTAATAGTTGGGTTGGTTGTCATAATAAAAATTATTTGGAAATTATTGTATAATTAAGTTTAATTTTAGAGTGCAGTAATATTTATTTCGTAGATTAAATATTACGAAATGATAATCAATGTTATTAAAGTGTTGACAATTGGCTTTGACCAATTTAGAGATAAAATTAAATTATCTCTAAGGTCCCTCTACAAACATTTACAAGTACATCGGTTAAAAACTATTTAAAATGAATTCGTCTCATCCACGCCTAGAGAGTGCAGCCAATCACGGCATGACAGATAGTGATCTGCCTATAAGGGACACAGCCCATACGCTGACGACATGTGGGTTTGAGCTGTCATCACCGATCCGCACCTATTGTTGCTAGCCAATCAAATTTCGCCAACATGGCACTGCCTTCACGCGTTATTTACTGGGAATTAATTTAGTAATTAATTTATGATACAATGTCATTTTATTTGATATACAAAACATGATCTTTTTTGGGAATCCAAGATGGAAGAAAAAGAGCAATTTCTACCCAATTGCCTATTATAAATATGGGCATTAGGAATACAGTTTGACATCCAATATTTTTGAAAAAGTTTTATTTTTTGAAAAATTAAAAGGAGAAATTTTTTTTTGAAATTCTTCTTAATAAATATTTTTGGAGCCCACTCTCCAAGTGTCAAGCGGTCATTGCGGAGAAGATCTCGCGGTGTCGAAGATTTCTTCCGGGTGACAATTGCGATCTACAATCCAGGTATTTATGATTCTTTTGTTTCAGGTTTTCCTTTAATTTTCGTATTTCTATTTATATTTTTAATATAATATTTATTGTGCTTAGATATTCTATGTAGTTTTGTATGTATTAGAATAGAAGTCCTCAGATTTGAAATTAAATAATTTTAAATTTATTTTTGTTGTGCATGATCTAACCAATTGGAAAAAGTTTAGTTCTAGATTTTAAATTTTCTCAACAATTGGACCATGAAGCACTATAAATCAATATGTCATCGAAGAACACCAACATAAATTTGTGCAAGTACGGCATAAAAATCTTTTTCATGATATTTTGGAACATGGATGGTGTATTCATTAGGCCAAATGGCATTTCCGTACACTTGAAGTGGCTGAACTGAGTATGGAAAGCATTTTTATGGATGTCTTGTCGGGACATCCTAATTTTCAAATACCGGCAAGAAAATCAATCTTCAAGAAATAGGTAGCACCACCCAACTCATCTAGAAGCTCCTAACCGATTGGAATTATGAATTTGTCCAGAGCTCGGTAATCCATACACAACCTCTATAAACCATCCTTTTTCTTCACAAGAACAACGGGTGAAGCAAAAGGGGAGGAGCTATTTTGAATTACCTTGCTTCGGGCATCTCCTATATCACTTTCTCTAGTACATCAAAAGTGGGATGTCAATAGGAATGTAAATTAATTGGATTACTATCCTCCTTGAGCGGTAAGCAGTGATCAAAACATAGGCGAGGAGTAGGAAGACCAATTGGTTCTACGAAGAAGTCTTGGAATTCCTCTACGAGCTATGACAGCCCTGCAGCCGAGGATTAAGGAGCAGAACTCTCGAGCTGTATACCGAAAGATGCTGGTTGTGGTGGAGTTGATAGTTGTAACAAAAATATGAGACAACGAGGCTAGTAATGTAACTTAGAGATGCACCCAAATAGCCTTAAAATGACTATTAGGCTCACCACGGAGAGAAAACGGCCGCCTCCTCGAGAAAATTCCATGCCTAACTTCTTAAAACCCAGTATATCTTTCCTAATGTTTTCAGCTATTGGATATCCAAAACCATATGACATCCCAATAGTGGGATAACAAGAAAATTAGAAGTAAACTCAATGTCTTTTATTCACCACTAGAGCTTGTGGCACATTCCTAAACAAATCAACAGCTTTCCGTCAACCATCATTACCGGAAGACGTTTCGTACCATCAATTGGGCACTTTAACTTCTAAACCATAATCAAATAGATGAAGTATGGATACTCCCGCAATCAATGAGTAAGCTAACTTGCCGCTTGTCCTAATGCTCTCAAATTCGCATAATTTGACAGTGTGTAATCCCCTCTAAAGTATGAATCGAGATATGTGGATATGGATCTGGTTGGTTACACGCCCCCCCCCCCCCCCCCCCCCAAACCAAATGTCCTCCGCTCCTTCTACCCAAAAAAGTTAAACCCTTGCAGAATTATGTCCCGGCATGAATATCTAATGATAATAAAAACACAATTTTTTGGCCCTATGCTTGTCAACCTCTGCAAGAGTCAAAGTTCGTTGACTCTAAACAAGGCTTTTTGTGTGGACTTGGGGCGTGTTTAAGCTGTAGGGCCGTTCGGTAGAAATGTGACTAGGTGAGCTGGGGGTCGATTTATTTGGGTTACTCGGGCCATCTCAAGCTACACTTAAAGGTAAGAGGAAGATGGAGGTTGTATCATTGGAGTTTTTTCCTGTCACTATTTCAACATAAATACAAATTTTTTTCCTTGTAATTTAGCTAAAAGGATAGCATCTTGAAGGTTAGCGGGCTTCAACAACTAACGCAACCCAGCTAAATCCTTTACCAAACCACCCATGAACATGCTAACCTTCTGATTTCATTCAGTCCATAATGACTTATCAACATTTCAAAAAAGCATTCAAAAATTCATTAATTCAGCTAGAGGGTCTGCAGTATTATCCGTCAATCGGGCCCGAATTTGGGGCTACATGTACCGACTATGGAATCACAGTACTAGCCAGCCAGGAGTCCTCATAGGGATCATAGTCATCCGAATGTCTCTCCTTCTAAAGATATGCAAGCAAGCATAACCTTAGCAAATTCAAGCGTTCTATCAAGTATGACGTAATACTCGCACTTATAAAACCAGCCTTTCGCATCAATACCATTAAATGTTGGGAAACCAATTTTTGTTAACTGGGTGGTGAAATGGTAATTACCTTCCCGCTAATCACCCAATGTGGGTGGCTGATCTACTGTTTGATTCGGAGTCGATTGTTCAACCAAGGTCTGATCGACAAAATCAAGGTTTAGATCACCGCCATCAGCTGGTCAAGCGGTGGTTGTGAGATTTTGGAATCCTTAATTGTGTGCTGATCACCGAAAACTGCTTGTAGATCGTTAAGTGCTCCCATTATCGACCTTAATTGGATTGAGAGGCCATTGATGAATTACTGAAACCCCTCCGGTGTCCGGTTAGTTTAGTTCAATATCTTATTGGTCTGGTTTACTTGAGCTTCAAGCTCATCTTACTGTAGAGAAAAAAAAGAGCGCATCTCCTTCTGCTATTTTGAGAATGCCAATTGTAACCCCTCTTCCATTTCCTAGATCGTTCTTTAGGAGCATGTGTTGTCCACTAGGAATTCTTAGGGCCGAAAATTGCTGACTCTGATACCAATTGTTATGATTAATCCAATCAATAATCTAATTACATTCATTTGGGAATCATCAATTTATGTATAGGTGTATCGTGATGCTATATTTGGAACATGTGATATGATTTACAAGTACAGATTTTGTGATATAAGCAAAGATTTTTTTTTTGGGGGGGGGGGGGGGGGGGGGGGGCGCGTGTTGGTGGTGGTATACGAATTGATTCCAATTTGATATTTTTGGGTTGCATATATGAATTCCGGTTAGCTCGCTTTGTAGTGCATGCACAGTAGATGATCACTCATTTCTAAATTGATTCCTGTCATTCCAGAAATTGAGTTGACGTTATCTACTTTGATGCGGTACAAAGCAAGTACAAATCCAACTTGAGTCATGGCTAACGAAGCACCACGTCCAATTGGAGATCATTTCGTCTCTCAAACATACGTTGCGCGCCAAAGTTGCATTAACTGCCTTGGGTGATGCAAACTTTAAAATTAAGCCCGGGGTCATTAACATGCTTCCCACATTTTAAGAAGCTAAACAAAAGCCCGTATGAACACCCTGACGGCTTTTCTCGAAATATGTGATTATCAAGGTCTTTTCAAAGATACAGCTAGATTACGTCATTTTCCATTTTCATTAAAGGACGCAGCCAAACGATGGTTTCAATCCTTACTGGGGGTGAAATCACAACTTTCAATGGCCTACAACAACGGTTCTTCGTCAAGTTTTTCCTTAAAACCAGGACCTTGACTATTAGACACGCCATAAATAATTTTGAATTAAAAGACCAAGAACAGTTCCATAAAAGTTGGGACAGTTTTAGTAAGTCAACTGACACCATGATATTCTCATGCAAACCACTTACAAAAGTAACTTTTTGCTTAATCCTCATGACTTGGGCGTATGGGGTAGAAGGTGTTCATGTATTCGTGAACGAAGAAGGTGAACCAGGAGATGAGAATGTTGACATGAGAGCCTTGTAAGCCTGGCTAAAACAGTCTAAAGTTGCAAGTTGGAATTGTTTCCGTGTAGTATATGGCCCATGTTTTTAGATACAATATTGATGCCATTGTTGTGTGTATCCCACCATGTGAGTTTTCGCTAATTCGAGTTTTATGTAGTTCAATACATCAATTTGAAAGAGTTGTTCATATTTGTAGATCAAATTTTTAAAATTGTCCAAAAATTTAAGAAATTCAAGCTTGGCCATTGAAGTTAAGAACTGGTAAGTGCTAGACTTCGCAACCTGGATCATCATATTATATTGGGTTGGCCTTTGAAGGGGCCTAATTTAGGCTCAAATGAGTAAGATCCATGACCCAAATCAACTGGATTGGGAGGCAAAAGCTAAACTGTTGCAAATGTAGTCACTGTAGTCAGATGGAATAGAGACAGTGGTAGTGTGGGGGTTAGAAGGTGGGTAAAGCTAGATAATAGTTGTGGCAACTAGTTCGTTCCCGTAGTGTGGTTTCTTATAACAAGAGCACTACTTTTTGATTCTTGAAACTCGAGATCTAGATGTGGATCATAGGATCCAGCCGTGATTCCACAATTTTACAACAAAAAGGCTACATAATTTGGCATGGATACGCTCACTCCCATGTTTCAAGATGCTGATAATGCATAACCACGATCAAATGTTGTGTTTACAGTAACATTGCTGCACTGATAGATGGAGTGACAGCATTTCATGCTAATTGGAAAATCGAGGATGAAGTGAGAGAGGACACCTTCGTAGCTAGACCGATAATCATATCCTCAAGCTTGTTCATGGGTTGTTGAGCTCGATGGTCCGTCTATGATGTTTGTCTTAGCATATGGAAACTACCATCTCTCCATCATACTTCTCTCCATCTCTGTTGGGGATTAAACGACGACCCCTCAAGGTAGCATAATTCTAACTTTTTCGAGCATTGAGTTGATCTGATACTTATGTGTCTCATTTTGTACGCTTTTTATCCCCATCCATAATGTTATTTTTGAGGAATTGATGTACATCTTGACATGAATTTTATATTAATAGGTTAGAAATGTATCAGGATTGAGCAAATAAGAGAAGCAATGAAGCACACAAAGACTAGGAATTCTTGAAGATCTCGTGAATGAAACCCGATAACGTTTGCTAAATGAACCAACCAGGTCATGATACGAGCTAAGGAAATCATTCTCCTAGGTGAACCGATCAATCGCCCAAGTCATTCATCCCCAAGTCATCGTCCAATCTATGGCTAATTGATCGGCCAAACTTTAGCCTAACTCTCTGGCCATCTTTGGTGGACTCATCGATCAGTCATGTTTGTTTTCGGTGTTTAGGGTATACAAACACCCCTTTTTTAAGGTTTATGATCCTTTTTCCAATCCTAAATTTTCTCCTTGTCCTCAAGTCTAAAATGGAGATCAAGAATCTCTACGAAGGCCGAAGGGTATGATAAAATGACAAGTGCAAATTGAAGAAGGAATCTGGCATCATGCATCTAGGAAGTCGACATCTCCATGCCTTTTTCTTTCTCTTATTCTACATTATTCGTTGCTTTTGAGACAATGAAGGAGTAGACTATTTTTGGAGGTGATGAACGATCTGTCATCTAGATCCTAGGTTTTATGATTATGTTTGTTAATGACTTTTATACACAATTTCCACAACCCTGTGGGGCAACTTGATTATATGATTGGATTTTCTTTATATGCTAGTAGCTATTTTTCATTTTCCTGTTAATTCATGTATTATTTTGTACTTCTAGTTTAGGCTACCGTATAAAGGGCTTCGACAAGCAGTCATGGGTTACAGTTGTACTCAACTTCAAATGCATGACTTACAATTGAATTAACATTGAATTTGGATTTAAAAGGAAATTTCTTAGTGCTTTTGAGATACCCCATGCAATACTTGGGTAAAATGGTCAATAATTGGAGTATGCCCTTAGGCTAAAATCTTTCCCCTATGCTCTAATTGCATGTTAATTTGAATTTATAGCTTATAGCTTAAATTATTAAATTCATCTTTTTAGTGAGTCGTATTATATTGGTGAGCTCAATTTGATCTCCTAAACTGCTCAATTGATCGATCTTTGTTTAGATTTATTTTTTTTTTAGTCAATCTTAGTTTATTATTCAACACTCAAACAAGCTGATACACAATAGCTTAGAAATGAGTTGACTTTCACCGAATATGCATTCCTTGTGAATACAACACTTGTATAACTACCAATTGCTACTAAAAACTCGTACTCTTTTGAGCGCACACGATTTTACGTGGCTGACAATCCCCACTTGAAGTTGCCCCCAGCTCTTAAGACTATTGTGCAACACTTTATCCCCTAAACCCTACATCAAGCTTGCTGCAGTTGTGTAGCACACTTCAAGATCAAATTTGGAAGCATCAAAATGCTACCCACTTGTTAGGGGAAGATGAATGAGAGCCCATATGAACACTTGACGCATTTCTTGATATTTCCAAAACTCGCCATTATCAAGGTGCTCCACACGAAGCTTTTAGGCTACTTTTTTCTCATTGTTGCTTAAAGACGCGGCTAAATGATGACCCCAATCCTTTTCCGAGGATGAAGTCACAACTTGGGCAGAACTCCAATAGATATTTGCAATCAAAGTTTTCATAAGGCTAAAACCATGGCCATGAAGAGATAGATTAGTAGTTTTAAACAAAAAGAACATAAACAATTCTACGAGAGCTTGGGATAGATTTAAAGAGTCCCTTCGAATCTATCCCAACTTGGTTCCCTTAAGCGGGCTCTAGTTTAGAACTCTTGATACTCCAATTATGTAAAATAAGCAAATAGTCAATGCTTTATGTGAGGGACCATTTAACCTAAAGGGTGAGGATGAGGCATGGACATTGTTTAAGCGCCTCAGTGAACATTTCCTAAACCAAGCCTCTTCAACTAAGGTCGTTAGGAAAAACTTAAGGTATCAACAAGGTGGCACTATGCAATGATTTGGTATTAAAGATTGATGAACTTAGTAGGAAAATAGATCAAATCATGACCTTTCAAGGAAACCCTATTAATGTTCGTGATGTTAATGCCACCAAGTCATCTAGCAGTTTTGATCCTTGTAGCATATGCTCGAATACATCTCATTCTAAATTGAAATGTTCATATGTCTTACAATTAATGCAAGATTAGGTTTATACTACGCAGGGATTCTCAAAGTCCAACAAGACATTCTCAAACGCGTACAACCCTGGATGATATAATCATCTGAACTTCTCACTAAAGCAACAAGATAATCAATACCAAATCATGAGAGAACTGATAGTAGGTTTTGTAGGTAATGTACCCCCTCTTAGATTCTAAGGAGGGTAGAGGTATGATTCTCAACCTTTATCGATCTAACCTGCATATTGTCCCTCTTCCTCGACCTCTGAAATATTGTTCTTAGTTAGAGGAGAGAATACTCGTATTCATGGAGGAGAACAACTAAATGGTCCAATCAAATGCACAATCTATTTCTAGGTTACAGAACGAACTAGACCAGTTGGCACAAGCTTTAAGTAAGAGAGAGAAAGGGAGATTACACTCTTAACTTGTCACGAACCCGAACATGTTGAGTAGTGCTAACCTTGGCGAGCTCAGTCATGTGTATTTAAAGATGTCTCCATTCCTGAAGGGGACCACCTAGACACTAACGAGAATAACATTAGAAAGAGGACATGGTGTCACCTGCAAGCAATGGAGAGGGACCGTGGGAGTCCCATCATGGTTCATCCGTTGAACCCAATGTACCTTACCCTTCAGCCTTGGTAGGACTGAAGGAGAAGGGTAATTTGAGAATGAATGATCACATGGAACTATCCAAGGATGTTAGAATTAATTTGGAGGAGCAAAAGTACACTTCTTCTTCCTTTAACATAGTATATTTCAAAGAAAGCTCGAAAACATAAGGAGCAAAACCTACCAAGGCCGCCACATCCTCCAAGGTAATTCCCAAGGAGTTCTTAAATGGAATAATGTCTTTGTAGAAGCAGATTCCTCCAACTTCATTCTTGAGAAGAGAGATCTGATCATCGGCGCTTCTGACGTGTCGCCGAAAATGTGGAGAAGTTAAGGAACCTCCTCATTGAGGCTGAACATAGGATACCTCGACACCTCGAGGGCGGCTAAACTAGTTGTATATTATAGCTGATCCCCAATAACACCACCATTGGTCTAAATAAGGAGTTCAAGTTGCTTAACGGGGGCTGCCGGCCTGACTATCTGGGAGGGGGATGCAATCAGTAACTTAGGTCGTTGTCTTTCTTAACGAAAAGATTGTTTTAAGGAAAATCAAGAAACTTGGAGCAAGAGTGCAGAAACAACAAGCAAAGAAGTTCTCAAAAAGGAAGTTACGCATTAGAGAAAAAGAGAGAACGTGAAGTAGTGAAAAGGTAAAAAGCCTCTATTGGAATGGATGGAATATTTATGCAAGTGCTTGAATGCGCTAGTTTTACCATCATTGCGCCTCTTTGAGTGCACTGTAGCCGTTAGTAGTCAAATTGACTTTTCATGCATTATAAATTTCAACGGATAAAGGAGAGCATTTGTTTACCCAACAAACTTGAGGGTTTGGGAACAATGCCATTTTAGTCAATAATGCGTGTACTTGTCATGTGATAAAACCATCTTATAAGAAATAAGCTCTCTTGGCAGTTATTAGGGATGCCAACAAGAAAGGGAGTCTCAAGCTTGAGGTAATTACTGGGAGTGCTGCAAGAAGGGGAATCCTCAACTTGATATGGTTACTGAACAAGTGCAAGGAGACATGGGCCTTCGTAATTTGTAAAGAGAAGTGGGCACTTGAAGGAAGAAGTTTATTGATCGCAACATGTGGTTTTAGTGACAAACATCTTCCCAACAGAGCGTGGAAGTTTGGGGTCTTGATGTGGGGAGTCATCAACACGATTCTAGAGCAACAATTGGCTTCTTTAGACAATAAATAAGGGAATCTAAGATCTAGCAAAGGCTCCCAACACTAATATGGAACTCTTAAGTTCTCATACAACACATTTGTATTTTTCATTTCTTTTTCCTAGTCACATTAGCTCTTGCAAATACAATGGAGCATTAGCAATAGTGCTTAAGAAGGTACACCCTCTATCATAGTTTTTGTCCCCATCTTTTTCGGCAACATTAATCTAAGGTTTTGATAACCAAGCCTTAGCTTAACAGTGTTGGTTGTAGATTGGTGGCCTCACTTTGAGAGCTAAGTGAATTTGTACTTGTGCCATTGGTCTAAGCCTTTAATCACCAAGCCTCGAGCTTGATAGCATTGATCTTAGATTAGTGACCCAAACTTGGTTCACTCTATCTAAATCTTGTTAAGCTTGAACTCGTTTGAGTTAACTTGAGCCTAGGTGCTAGAATATATATATTGACTCGAGCTCATGATAAACTGCCAAGCTCTTGAGTTTATATCTATCCTAATTCTTAATGCTTAACTGTTCAAGGTATGTTGTCCATGGGCTTCTCTCTGTCAGCCCAACGACAACTTGAGTTGGGTTTATATCTTTATTTTTCTTGTGACAAATATATAAAAGAACACATTGTATCATTTGTTGTATCCATTAAAAAATGGGCAAACTAAAGTTATTTTCACTAAATATCAACACACAAAAGAGGTGATTGGTTGAGATCAATCACATGCGGTTCAAGCTTGACTTACTCCCAAATAAGGCAAGTCCTTGATCAAGTTTGTTTCCTTAAATTCACAGCAACCAAACAGACAAACAACAAACAAATGACACATCTAGGTTCTGCAAAACAAGATCGGAAAAGACATTCCTTTGCTTTTAGAAATCATAAAATAAATACACATTTGTAATTGGATCAGTTTTTCAAATTGAGTAACCACACAATCATTAAACAAGTTTGTTTCACTAAATTCACACAACCACAAACAAACAAAAAACAACAGAACACCCAGGTTCCCCAAAACAAGACCGGAAACAACCTTCCTTTCATTTCACATTAATAAATGCACATTTATAACTCTACCAATCATTCAATATGAATAACCATACAATCATTATTAGCCTTCCATTGAAGCTTAAAACAGACCTTGTGTAAATGTGTCCCTAAGATTGGAAAACAAGCCAAATAAAGAATACTGCCTAAGGTTCTTAACTTCATACCATGAATTAAGTACCTCATCGTTCTTGTCAGTGCCTGAGAAAGCAAGTTGTATGCCACTGGTGCAGTCAACTGGCCCTCCGTTGTTCTTACATTTCGGGGTCGGCACCCCACACACTTGTTTTTCAAAGCAGGTTGCCTTTACAGGGCATGAGTCACACCCAAATTCTTTCCAGTACAAATTCTGCAGGGTACCCTTCTGAAACTCAAGCACCTGCATTGAACAAACCACGTTTAAAGGTCTTGTTCCCGGTATATGCGGTACAGGAACTAATCGAAATTTAATACATATGTGGGTTATTCAGCACTATAGATTAAAAATTCTGTCAAAAATACGTTGAGTTATGAAAAGGTTCTGTATGATTATATTCATGTGTGTAACAACTTGATCTAAAATATTAATGAAATGGAGAGAGATATAATCCTATCAACTTGACTTTTGTTTGATAGTATTACCCATGATAATGGCAATAAGAAATATAGCACAGTAAAAAATAAGGCATAAGTCAATAGTTTGAGCAGTGAAGTGACACATTTAGCAAAATATAGAATCTTGATACTTTATGTAGCTGTATGTGAGATTATTTTCAACTGATCATTGTTTTTCATTATGAAAAAATACGAATATGTATTATAAAACATGTATTATACGGCTAACATAAAAAACGCATATTTAACGTATTATTGACAATAGTACATAATGCCTTTTTTAAGCAAGAAAGTATGTATACTTTTTTAATATGTCAATTATATGTGTATATTACTAACAATGGTGTAAATAGTCGAGCCAACCCAAGCTTGTTACGCCTAAGGCTTGGCACGCCAACATTTTGCTTGACTCAAAGGAGGCCAAGCGTGGGGAGTTTGTTCTCGAGTTCATCTCATCATGAGCTTGACTCAACTTAGTTAAACTCATTTAGGCTCACTTAGATTCAAATTGAGCTCATCTACACTCATTTAGGCATGTGGTTAGCGCGTTGAAACTTGAGCTTAGCTTGTCTAGGCATGTTTACACTCATAAATTAGCTCAAGATAAGCTGATTAAAATTCGTTTATACTAGCAGGCTTCTAAGGACGAGCTTTACTAAGCGCAGGCCAGCTTGTTTAGCTACATAAGCTAAGTGTTTCTACTAAATAGAGCAATGGCTCGTTAGCTAGTTTGGCTCATTTATATCTGTTGTTCTCGAAGGCAAGGGAAAAGGAAGATGAATGTGGGGCAAGCTGATTTACCAAAGTGAAACTGGTGACTGTTTTAATATTGTCAGCAACAAAAACTGGGACTGATCTGGCTGCATATTTCCTTCCAGCAAAGGCCACCATGAATCCCCCCACCATACTCTACATCACATTAGAAAAACAACATTGTAAGTTATGCAATTCCACGAGTGGCATGTTAGGGAAATTCTACAGAACAGGTAAAAAATTCACAACGGTTTTAGAGCTTGTAGTGAACCATTATCCTTAAAACTTATTTCGCCCTTATCGAAATAGTCGTAGGGATACAATGAAATCAAAAACACAAAGTGAGAATGAGCATAGAGAGGACGGATTTTTTCAATTAAAGAATAAGAGAATGAAAAAATGTTGTTGGATATACCTTAATCTTGAGAATGGAAGGGTATTTATAATTTTTCAAGTGTCTTTTGAAAGAGACACATCTTTTTACCTGAAAAGACACATCTCTTCACCTGAGGAGACACATCCCTTCACAAGACACAAAAACACTATCTTTTTACTCATTCTGAAAATACACCAACATGATAGTAGGTTTGGAAACAGGGGGAGGTGGCCGTGGCTGTGGTAGTGCTTTGACGGATGGTTTGTAATACAACTATTTTGTACTTTTTTCTTCTTTTCTACTTTGAATTTATAACAAAAGAAGAAACTAAATAAGTTCTAAATCAAATATGCAACAGATTTTCTTTTCATTTCAATAAAAATAACAATATTGCAAACTCATATTGATATAGAACTAGACTACATCAAGATGGGCAAAAACAATTATCTATGCTATAGAATTGCCTCCTCTACATTTCTCCTGATATATAAACTTCAATTTAACCATCATAATCTCATGATCTTGAAAGTATAGGCAGTATGTGATTCAGGTGTACTTAAAGTATACGCAAGATATGATTCAGGTAATATGGAAAAAAAGATAAGTGAGATACGAACATTGATGACACTGTAAAAACTTCTTAGGTGCATTAAGCATCCGTTTGGTTTAAGGGGAAAAACTTTTCTTCATAAATATTTTCAATTAAAATATTTTTCCTTAAAATTCTTTATTTTGTGAACGAGGAACCCGGTTACCCGGTAACCCCAGCCCATGCGGCGACCCACGCACCACAAAAGCCAACTAAGTCAAGAATTTCTTGGGGAGAGGTTCAGGGGGGAATCAAACTCCAGATCTTTTTAGCCTAAAACAACACTCTATCCCTACACTTGCCTCCTACCATTTAGGCAAGGCCCTGGTAGGTTAAAATTCTTTGTTTTTTTAGCTAAATAAAATGGTTTCATTATATAAACTTGTATAAGCTTCACGGTTGGGCAAAATGTTTCCCCATTGTGAAGGAATTTCCCTTCTTTTTAAGGGGAAGTAAATTTCCCCTGAATGAAGGAAAATATATTCTATATTTGTGGTTATTTCTATGAAGTTATGCAAAAAAACAAAAAAAAAAAAAAAAAACAGATGAAAAATATTTTTTTTTTCCTGCAAAACAAACGAAGCTTAAATCATGTGTCATTAGATTCAATATTTAAAATATTTTTACTCTTTTAGTTTTTTTTTTAAACTATGGTATATATAATATTATTGTATGCTATTTATCAAAAAAAAAAAAATTACTATATGTTATATGTTACGTTGCACAATCATTGGATATATCCTAATGAACACATACTTATACACGCGAGATGTATTCAATGATTATACGATGTATAAATAATATAGCAACATTATGTTTATCATATTTGAATAATATAATAGAAAGTAGGATTATTTACACCAAAGATCCTAGTACCTTGCTCATTATACCAATCTAGTCATTGTACTTTTAATTGCGTCAATTTAATTTCTATACAAATAATGTTGAGTCAATTTGGTCCTTAGAGTAAATTTTTTGTTGGGTTGTTGATAAAATTTTAAATGGTTTAGCCACGGGTTATGTTACTGTAATAATTCAAGCTAGGAGCTCGAACCAAAACCCTAGGAGAGAGAGAAAGAAGATTGGCGAATGAAGAAGAAATTGTATTATCAATCAGCAAGACTTACAGGACAATCAATCCCTTATTTATACTATCACCTAACTAATGCAAGCAAGCAAGAATACATGCACTTGGACAATACTAGCAACCGACTTAACTAACTCCATTCAAACCAAGAAAAGGCGCCAAAGAGCTAAAACATAACAACCGAACAGCAAGGCTTAACTAGAGCAGGGAATTATTTAGCTATTTACAAAAGTAATCCAAATAAGCCTCAATCATGCCAATACCCCTTCCTAGAAATCATTCTTGTCTCAAGAATGAAGTCTGGAAATTGCCTCTGAGTGAACTTCTTGTCTTCCCAAGTCGCGTCTTCAATTCTGAGATTGGCCCATTGAACTAACACGTGCTTTATTGGCCTGCCATTGAGCGGCCCCATACAGGTGTCCAGAACTGCCAAAGGTTCCTGCAAAATCAAACCATGAGAAGAAGCTCCTGAAGGTGAGGATAAGCTTGAAGTTCCCTCAGCAATGTGCTTCTTCAGCAACGAAACATGGAACACTAGATGAATACTAGCTTCCGAAGGTAATCAAGCTTGTATGCCACACTGCCCCGCTTTTGCAACACACGGTAGGGACTAAAGAACCTGGCACACAACTTGACATTCTTGCGTATGGCTACTGATTACTGCCTATATGGTTGCAATTTCAAGTATACCATGTCTCCCACCTCAAAAGTCCTCTCATTTCTTTTCTTATCTGCAAAAAACTTCATTCGTTACTGTGCTACTTGCAAGTTATTCTTGAGTTGCTGCATAAGTTGCTTCCTCTGATTGAACAGATCACTCACTTCCACCACACTCGAAGTTTCCCTTTGAGGAAGAATTGGAAAAGGGTGATCGTACCCATAGAGAGCCTTGAATGGTGTTGTGCCCAATGAAGAATGGGCATTTGTGTTGTACCAATACCCTGCCAAAGTCAGCCACTGATGCCAATGTTTAGGATGAAGGAAAGACGCACTTCGCAAGTACTGCTCCACATATTGATTTACTCTTTCAGTTTGTGCATCCAAATGGGGATGGTATGATGAACTCAAAGCTAAAGTAGAGCCCAACAACAAGAACAACTCACGCCATAAATTACTTGTGAACAGCCTATCACGATCAGATACAATGGTTTGAGGCAAGCCATGAAGCTTGTATATGTTGTACAAGAACTGTCTTACTAACCTCTCAGCTGTAATGGGGTGAATGAGACCAATGAAATGACTGAACTTTGTGAACCGATCATTCCACCTGAATAGCTTCCTTCCCCTCAGATTTGGGCAACCCTTCTAAGAAATCCATGCTAATATGTTACCAAGCTCTATCAGGGATAGGCAATGGTTGGAGAAGGCCTGGGTACTGATTGTGATCCGACTTAGTTTGCTCACAAACACTACAGTTCTGAATCAATTCGATCACTGCGGTCTTGAGTCCCTGCCAATGGAAGTATTGCTTAAGACGCTGATAGGTTTCCTCAATACCAGAATGACCCCAAAGTGCTGACTCATGAAATGCTAAGAAGATTTCCTTCCTTAAATCAGAGTTTGTGCCAATGTAAACCTTCCCATTCCTCCTCACAATTCCATTCTCCATTGTGATGCCAGCCTTAAGATTTGAACCTGATCTGATGCTCAAGGCTATTATGCAATTTTGAGCAAATTTATCACCTTCATAAGTCCTCTGAACTTCTTCCATCAAGTAGGTACCACAGCAGAGATAGCAAGACACACTCCTACCTGCATTTCACCATCATCTTGTCTCCTGGACAATGCATCAGCAGCCACATTCTCTTGACCTCTAAAGTATTTAGTAGAGTAATCTAACCCAAGCATCTTCATGAGGCCTTTCCTCTGCACCCTGGTAGTAATGCACTACTCTAACAAGTATTTGAGGCTTTGGTGATCCGTCCTAATGATGAAGTGATGGCCTTCCAAATAATATCTCTACTTTTGCACAAGCATGAGGATTGCCATATCCTTCTTTTCGTAGATAGATAAGCTCAAATGCCTCAGGCTGAGAGCCTGGCTCAGATAAGCAATAGGCCTTCCTTTTTGTGATAGAACAGCTCCCGCTCCCTTCCCACAAGCATTAGTCTCTATTGTGAAAGGAATTCCAAAATCTAGCATTGCCAAAACTGGTGTTGAACACATAGCTAACTTCAGTCTTTCAAATGCATCCTGAGCCTCCTGTGACCATTTAAAAGCATCTTTCTTAAGCAGTGCTGTCAATGGTTTTGCAATTGCTCCATATTATGCCACAAACTTCCTATAATATCCTATAAGACCAAGAAATCCCCTCAACTACTTGATGGTGGAAGGACTAGGCCGGTGCTTCACTGCCTCAACCTTAGCAACCTCAGTAGATAATCCCTCTTCAGAGATTACATGCCCCAAATATACCTTATGAGACTGTCCAAAAGAGCACTTTGACAGCTTAGCGCAGAGCTTGTGTTGCCTCATAAGCTGAAAAACCTACGCAAGATGCCTCAAATGTGTTTCCATAGATGGACTGTATATGAGTATATCGTCAAAGAATACCACCATAAATCGTCTCATGAATGGCTTAAAGACTGTGTTCATCAAAGCCTAGAGGGTGGCTGGAGCATTAGACAACCCAAAGGGCATTACAACAAATTCATAGTGCCCATAATGTGTACAGAAAGCTGTCTTGTGAACATCTTGATCTGTCACTCTGATTTGATAATACCCCTGCCTTAAATCCAACTTTGAGAAGCACCTTGAGCCATGTAACTCATCTAGGAGGTCATCGATGATAGGAATAGGAAATTTATCCTTGATTGTAAGGGAGTTCAATTGCCTGTAATCAATGCATATTCTCGAAGATCTATCCTTCTTTTTCACCAATATGACCACAGATGCATAAGGGCTGTGGCTGCGCCTGATGAAGTTTGTCTTTAACAACTCTTCAACTTGCCTCTCTATTTCATCCTTCTGAGCATGAGGATACTTATAGGGCCTTAGATTAACTACAATTGCATTTGATTGAAGCAGAATAGGATGATCCAATGACCTCCTTGGTGGTAGAGAAGTAGGTGCAACGATTATATCACTGTATTCACTTATCAATTAAGCAATATCAGGATTCGAATCCACCTTTATTGCATCATTCTCAGCTTGTAAAGAAAACAATTGCCCTATCCACTTATAGGCTCCCTTCTTGAGCACCCCTTCAAGTCGCTTGCCACTCATCATCTATATCTACCCACGCTTTACAATTCCTTGCAGCTAAATCTCTGTTCCTTTCTTTTCAAATGAAATAGACAATTGAGAGAAATCAAACACCAATTGACTAAAGGTTTTCACCCAATCTACCCCTGGTACCACATCACAGCCTCCCAACTTCAAGATTCTAAAGTCATATTCAAACTGATGTCCTTGCATTACCCACTTGAAGTGTCTGTACTTAGTTTGGATAAGCATTGGATTTCCATCTACAACCGTAACAGTTAAGGGACTGGTTTTGAGCACTTCATGGCTTACTAATCTCACAATCTTAGGGTCCACAAAGCTGTGTATGCTGCCACTATCAATCAAAATCAGCATAGATCTCTATCCAGCCAATCCCTTAATTTGTATTGTATTATGAGCACCACTTCCAATCAAAGTTTTAACTGAAATTTCCACCTCATCTCCATCAGAAATTGCACCACTATCTTCTTCTTGACCTTCCAACTCTGCTGCATCCTCCAACTCAAAATCCTCTGAATTCTCTTCCACCTTAATAGCTGTCACTGTTATGAGTTGCTTTGGATTACATTTATGTCCAAAGAAGTACTTCTGATTGCATTTAAAACACAATCTCTGAGCCTTCTTCTCTTATATGTTTAAAGGCTTAGCAGCTGCAAGTGGAGAAGGTTGCAAAACGAATTTACTCTTCTGGTTTGAATCAGAATAGGCCAAGACAAATGATTCAAATAATCTTGCCTTTGCATACGCCTTAGACAATGTAGGTGGATTAAGAGCCCTAACCAAGTTCTTAATCTTTGGTTTAGGTCCACTAATAAAGATGGACACATAGTACTCCTCCTTGGCCCCTGAATTAATGGTTATCATTCTAGCCTTGAGACTTTCGAATCAATTCATGTATTCCTTCACCTGCTCACTTGCACGACCATGTTAAACTTGTCAATTACTTCTCCAAAGTCCTCATCAGCATATCTTTCACACATTTCCTCCACAAACTCAGGCCAAGTGATGTTAGGATTACTCAATATCGAGCTATGGAACCATTCTTCATGATCTCCTTGAAGATATATGGCAGCCAGCTCCACCTTTTGCGAATAAGGAATAGAATAGAAGCGAAAGTACCTCTCGTATCTCCAAATCCATGATTGAGGATGAGTTCCATCAAATGTATCCATGTCCACTCGAGGCTAACGATAATTGCCGCTCCTTGCCACTGGAACCACCTCTTCTTGCTCATCAGCTGGTTTATTTAGCACTGGATCGAGAGGCCTGGTTTGCTGTGCTCCCACAGGAAGGACTCCAGCTCTAACAGGCATCGATTGCCTGTTAATTTGCTCCTGCATTCCCGCAAACTTTTGAACCATCGTCTACTGCAGAGACTGAATCATCTGTTATAATTGAGCAAAGCGATAATCTTGATTACGTACTGCAAATGTATTGCTAGGCATTGTAGCTGACTTCTCCTTATTTGCTCCTGAAGAGGTGTTGCTAGGTGCTGCAGCAGATCACTTGTTCCTGGCCAGCTTGATTGAATCAAACACAAGCTGATTTTCAGGAATTCAAGCTCTGATACCACTGTAATGATTCGAGCTAGGAGCTCCAACCAAAGCCCTAGGGGAGAGAGAGATAGAGAGATAGAGAAAGAGAAAGAAGATTGGAGAAAGAAGAAGAAATTGTATTATCGATCAACAAGACTTACAAGACAATCAATCCCTTATTTATACTATCAACTAACCAATGAAAGCAAGCAAAGAATACATTGCACTTGGACAATACTAGCAACCGACTTAACTAACTCCATTCAAACCAAGAAATGGCACCAAAGAGCTAAAACATAACAACCAAACAACAAGGCTTAACTAGAGCAGGGAATTATTTAGCTATTTACAAAAGTAATCCCAAATAAGCCTCAATCATGACAGTTACATTGAGTAACTAGTGGATTTGTAATGAGTTAGTTGCATCTAAGTGATTGTGTCATTAAAAATTATATCACTTGCTTAACTTCAATTCGACCAAAGGACAAAATTGACTTAATATAAATTGCAGAAGAACAAAATAGACATAATTAAAAGTAAAAAGATAAAATTGACACAACGAGAAAGATATGGGAACCTTTGGTGTATATAACCCTAGAAAGTATTATCATCGTCACTATTAATATATGCCACCGGTGACGAGATTTCTTGGATCCACCGTTAAGTGTTAGCACATTATGTGTTAAGAACACCACATAGAAGGTGTAGGAAAAAAGAGACCATTATATAAGCCTAGTAGCTTAATCCACCTAATGTTAATTGGTTCTAGGCAAAACCTCACTTGGACTTATATATGTGGATCTTATGTATGCCAATTTTACAGTTTTGGGACCTAAAGGCCTAGTGACATTTAACATTGTGCAATATATATTCAATTTGAAAAGTCCTTACAGGGTTGAAGGTGGAGTTAACAGAGAGGAGAGAGATTTCATCAACAGAAGGCCTAAACACAGCAAGCTGCGCCTTGTTTGCCAGGCCAAGGCGACTATCGCAGGGCGAAAGCTGAGTCTTTTGATCGAAATAGAACGATTCCTTGCTCGAGAACGCCACTCCAAATGTGAATCCATCTTTCCTCTGTACCGTCGCATCCGAACATGGATCAAAATTAGGGTTCGTATCTTCCGATTTTACAATATTTATCATCATCATGATCATCATCTGCAGCAAGATCAAGACTGTATCTTTTGTCGATTTCCTCATCTTTTGCACCTACGATCGAGTGAATTTGGCAAAATTCGATTGGTAAATCAGGGATCCTAATAACTGCTTTTTTATTGGCAATGTTTGATGATCAGGTCAGAATCAAATGGAAAAGAGTAACTTTAAGGAATCAGTCGAAGTGACTTGGAAAGGAATCAATCTGATCACTTTTTATGGGATTTCTAAGATGAAATTTTTGTTTTATGGTTTCAATTTTGGTATACCCCCTTCTGAGGAAGAAGAAATGGAAGAGGGCGCGGAAAACGGTTTATTCGGCTATCCAGGTGGATCCTGTCCTAATAAAGACCGTTACGGGGTTTTCTTTTATTCAAAAGAAAAATCTTTTCGATGTTTTAATTTAGGATTATTATGATTTGTTTAATGTTTATTGACAACTAACGTTTTCCTGTGCTATGATTCTTTCTTAAATTTGAAATTATTTTATACATTGAACATTTAAACTATACATAAACTAGGTTTTTTCTTATGTGATACATATGTGATATTTTTTGTAGTAAATTGTAGTTGTTACTTTGTAAGTACATGGTCTATTATCTTTGCTTTGTTTTTTTTTGTTTTTCTTATTTTAGGTACAATAGTTTAATACTAAGTTTTTTAGATTAAATATACTAAGTCAAAAATATATTCAATGTTTGATTTTTTTTTTTTTTTTTTTTTTTTTGATAGTTCAAGTTTCCTTCCAACAAAAACATTCTTTGCTCGAGATTCATAGATTTATAGGGATAATACATAACTTCTTGAAGAGAAAGATAGGGAAAGAAGCTTTATAATGAAGGATGAAGAATGCACAAAATTGGGAACAGAGAGGGTGAGAAAGTAATAGGAGCCGAGAGAAAGTATTATCATAATAATAAGTAATACAAGAGAACTTATCACTTACATACCATAAGGTTTAAGCATTTATGATTTAAGTACTCTTGACATTTTAATACATACATTGAGGTACTTGGATGTTTAAATATTTTATCACTCAGGTAGCCTAAAACGTAAAAATTTATCAATGTAATACCCTTTGCGCAAATTTGATAGATTTTCATTCAAATATTTAATCATTTAGGTACAGTAATTTAAGCATAATATTTGATGTGATGATGTAATTTTGGTTTGATAACATAATTTAGGGTTATTTTTTTAAAATTAGATAGTGAATTGTGATGTATATTTAATTAAAATGTTAAATTTGATGGGTAGATGATTTAATAAAATAGTTTAAATATTATTTTTTTCAAAATTGTTTAATAGCATAATTTAAAAGACTAAATTAAACATGTATAGAAGGTATATTGTACGTGCTAACAAAGTTTAGGAGGCAAGTTATGTTTACCAATCATAGTTTAAGGGGTTACATTTTGAAATCAAAAGTTGAGGGGATGAGTTATATTTAATTATAAAGTTTAGGGGGTTAGTTGTACATAATAACATAGTTCATGGGGTCTTATAAAATTAAAAGTGTGGGGAGTATGTTGAATTTAATTTCAAAGTTCAAGGTTGTGTTATGTTTAATTGAAAGTGCAGTTTTGTATTTAATGAGAAACTTCAGGAGGTCTTATTATTATTTGCCCTATTTTATTTTAAGTAATGTGTGACATGCATGGATGCATTTTAATTAAACTATAAAATTTGAATAAAATGTACGCTAATGAAGATATATAATATAAAATGTCATTTCTTAAAAATGTTCATGAATAAGTAAAAGGTGTTTACACCCAAAACAATCATTCTAGAATGAAAATAAGATTATTCAAAGAGTGCTGAATCATGACGTACGCAAGAAAATTTTTTGCAGACAATAGAAGCACAACCAAAAAGGAACACTTAAAAATTTTGCATTTTTTTGTTTTAATTATTTTGGTTTCATATTTGTTTGTTTATATTAATTTTCGGAGGGCCAATAATCTGTTTTCCAGTTGAAATATTTTGTGTTTACAATTAATATTTAATTATTTATATAACAATCTATACTAAACTATTAAGTAGAAGTTCCCACTTTCACCAAAATGCAACAAATTCTAATATCTAAATTTTTAGAGGAGTCTATCCAATTTCCAAAGAAAAGGGAAAAAAAACAATAAATTATTCAATATAATTTTAATGCATCAATTTAATTATGCAATTTTAATGCATCAATTTAATTATGCAATTTCAATGCATCAATTTAATTATACAAACAATTCATTTTCTTTTTCATCTTCTTCAATTTCTCATATCTAGATTTTAGGATTGGTGTCTGCTGTGTTTTAAATGTGTGTTTTAAAACCGTCTACTTGCAAGCGTACAAGATTGTTGTAGCTAAATCGGGTATACGGGTTGTATCCACAGGGAATCGGAGTTAAGTTGGATTTTGTTATTAACGAGCGATTGAAATCGAGTTTTGTTGGTTTAAATAATTTGTTAACTAAAATAGCAAAACTAGCAATAAACTAAAAGTGTCAATTCAATTGAGGTTAGTTCAGGGAATAAATTCAAGGTAGTATTGCTCGCATCCCGTCATTATATTCTACTATAACAATGGTTTAGGGGGCTTAGGCTACAAACACTAAGTCTGGATTAGTATTTAAATTAGGGCATAGGATGATGGACTAGTCTAAAGGCATAACCTATCAAATCATCTCTACATGTAGCATAGGTTATCTCATTAGCACTACTTAATTCCTTTATCACTCATAACCAAATATTAATTTGTATAAAGATTGTGTTTAGGGTTGGGTACAACCTCAACCCTAACCACGCGTGAAAACCAGTTATGTTATGGTATAGGCTACAAGCTCATAGACTAACACTAATAATTTGAAAATCTTAACATGGCTATAAGCTCACACAAACAAAACCAAACAATGATCATAAATTCCCCACAGGGGTGCGTATATAACATAACAAACCCATTGTTTACAATAAAATATAAATCTAGGATACGGACGGCAACCCGTCCTTCATCCCTAAACTAAAAGTCTACTCCTCCATAGGAGTTCTAAACATCATGAAATCCAAGAAAGAAAACAACAATGATAAAACTAAGGATTTGAAAACTCCCCCAATTGATGTTGACGTTGATCCTTGCTTTGATTCCTCCAGTACTCCGACCACCTGTGCTTCGGGGTTTGAAAATCCTCTGGATCTCGTAGCGGCTTCAGGAAGAAGAGGATGGGAGGGTGCGTGACAAAAGATCCCTAAAATAATTAGGTATTCGATATTTAAATCATGCGATGACTGCGGCGTGGCCGTGTTGTGCGGCCCTCGTCCGTCCGACCCTATATATATATATGTGTGAGTTATTTGAGTTACCGAAGTACAACCCAATTGGTCATTCTTTTTCCACACGTGGTCGGGTTTCTCAAAGGAGTCTTCAATTAAGCCTCGATAGTGCTTAATTTTGCCACTTTTCAACCTTTGTTTGCTCCGTTGCACTCTAAGCCAAATTATACCTAGATTACAACAAAACACACATGTAAAAGCCGAATATATGGCAGGAATGGAAATAAAATATGTAAAAATCAAGTGCATCAACATCCCCAAACCCACACCTTGCTTGTCCTCCAACAAGATTCAATTTAAACTAGCTACTGGCTGAAAAGTCGAGTCAGGCATTTAACCACAAAAGTCACTTGTGAAAATTATTGTTCAATTATATTTCAAAGTGTACTTGAGAGTAGCGAATCCTTACGTGAAGTTATTATTGCACTAGTTCTAACTTAAGTCTCCGTCATTAAGGTCTTTTTTACTAGTGAGTGATCTTAGAACTTCTCTCCCCTTCATCTTACTTCAAAACCCTCCGATTTTAAGAAAACATAAAGGTAATAAGAAAAGGAACAAGTTATCCTAACCCATCACTGCTAATCAATAATGAAATCAATAGGCTTCTCTTTTCTCTCTTGTTTCTTCCCTTTTTTATTTATTAATTTATTTCTTTCACTCGATTAGGCGTGTCTCCCTTAGACCCATGTAGCGAGTTTTTGTCCAGCAGCTCTCGATCCAATTGGCTCAAGGTACCAGGTTTTAAGAGACCCCTACAGACCTAATGGCTCGAGTCTTAAGGGTCCATAACCTAATCCATTAGCACACACCTTTTTTTAGGTATTAGTGCTTATTTTAGTAATTACAAAGTTGATTCTTCTTAAGCTTTCCCTGAGGCCCATGTAGCGAGCTTTCGACCGGCAGCTCCTGTCCCAGTTGGCTCAAGGTACCAGGTTTTAAGATACCCCTACATGCTTACTTGCTCGAGACACAGGGGCTATAAGAACCAACCAGTCATTTTTTTTTTTCAAGGGTTACTCAAGATAAAGAAATGTACAATTGATTTCAATATTGTTAGAAGTAGAATAGTGGATTCCTATTCCCAAAGTTATTACCATTATTTAGACCCGAACAGTAGGATATGTCACATGATTAAGGATAAAAAGTAATAATCTCACTAACTAGTTAAAACACAAAAATATGAATTCAAAAGTCTGATCCGGCAATAATCTCGTCTCATAATCATTGTAATCATCAAAGTACATCTCAGAACTGGTCTACAATATGGGTCACAAACAACCTTATACTCATTTATGCCTTCAAAAGTTTAGCTAATTTATGCCAAATTAAGCTTTAAGGATAAACAAAGTTGACTCTCATCTACCATCCCCAAACCCAAACCTTGCATTGTCCTCAATGCAAATCAACGAAAGTAAATACAAATAAGGAAAGGAAAGAGACGACCTGAGGTATGGCATATTTAGCTACACGTGGCGAGCAAATCCAAAAAGGGAAGACAGAAATAGCAAGCTACAATCGAAGACATAGAAGACAAAATACTAAACGGACTTGTTAGTAGTGTTAGAAATAGGGATTATACAAGTGTTTAGTAAAGAGAAACAAAGTTATCATGATAGGGATGATAAAAGGACCTACAATTGAGAGATTTCATTTTGAAAAACAAATTAAACAAAATTAAAAGTAGGTTGGGTTGCTTCCCAAGAGCGCTAAGTTTAACGTCTTCAGCCGGACGCAGTTTAGAGCACAATGTCAACCAAAATCCGAGGCAGTGTATGCCATAGAATTCAGGTTGACCCTGTAGGGACGATCCCCAAACCCAACAGCAGTTCTAGACTCGTGGCTAGCAAGGAGGGATTCATTACCAGCATTGGGGTCGCGACTTTCTATCCTACTAGATTTGGATGATGATGCACAACTATCGACACAGACAGGGACATTATTACATTCCGCACTTATAGTAGAGTCGGGCTTATCCAATTCTATTAAAGGGTCAACATCAACAACCCTATAGCATTCCAACTCGTCCTCAGTCTCAGGGTGTCGAACAAAGTTCGAGACTTTCAATTTGCCCTTGAGGTTTCCAAAAGAAACCTCCAACACTCCCATCCTACAGTGAATAACAGCGTCGACTGTTGCTAGAAACGGTCGACCTAGAATAATAGGAGCGTTGTGCTTTTGCTTAGGAGTAGGGTCTATATCTAAGATGAGAAAAATCAACAGGGAAGACAAACTTGTCAACCTTGACAAGTACATCTTCCACCACCCCACGAGGTACTTGCTCTGTCCCATCAGCCAATTGAAGCGTAACATTCTTTGGCTTAAGGTCTCCTATACCTAATTCCCGAAAAACTGAGTAAGGGATGAGGTTTACACTCGCTCCTAGATCTAGCAAGGCTTTGCTAGTGTAGCGCTCTCCTAAGACGCATGGAACTGTAAAAGCCTTGGGGTCTCGAAACTTGAGTGGGGCGCCTGATACTAGAATACTGCTCACCTTTTCGGTGAGCCAAACCTTCTTCGGGATATGGGCTTGTGCGCGCTTCTTTTTGGTGCAAAGGTCCTTGAGGAACTTGGCATACATAGGAATGTGTTTAATGGCTTTAATCAACGGTAAGTTGATCTTCACGTCCTTAAACACATCTATGAGCTCAGCCCTCTTTGGGTCGTCCTTCTTCTTCGATCCTATTAGGGCCGAAGGAAAAGGGATGACGAGTTCAAAAACCCTTTCTCGTGATCCCTTCCTATTAGCAGTGGAAGGGGGAGTCACATCCTTCTCAGTTTCAACCTCAACTTCCCTAAGTTTCTTCTCTCTTGAAACCGACACAATCTGATAAGCAAGCTAGGGTTAGAACTAGTTGATCCTGTGGGGTTTGTGAGTGGTTGGGAGGGTAACCTCCCTTCCTCTATCCTATTCAGTGCGTGGGTCAACTGTCCTATCTGGGTCTCTAATTTGGCGATAGATTGTAAGTGAGACCGAACCAATTGTGTGGTGTCTTCCATAAAGTGGAGCATGCGCCCCTCAAACAGTGACATAAAATCCTGGAGGTGGAGGAGGAGGGTCATTATGAGAAACATTGGAGTGAGATCGAACATCATACCTATGCCCTCCCTTAAAAATGGGAGGGTGCACATTACCTACAAAGCCGGGATCTTGTTGTTTCGTGGGTTGATATTGATTGGCGTCCTGCTTCCACGAGAAGTTCGGATGATCGTGCCACCTGGGATTGTAGGTGTTGGAGATCGGGTCGCTATTTCCCAAATATCCTTGAGTTGTATGAACATCTTCCTATACATATTCGGGAAATTGTGATGCATATAAACAATTAAGCATAGAATGGTCCTCACCTAAAAAAAATGCCACACAGATTAGTATCACTCGATAACTCAACTGCATTGACCATGCGCACATTAGTAGGATTCACATGCAAGTTCATAATCTAATTCATCTTCCTACTAAGGGCTTCCAGTCTATGGTTGATGTTATTGTGGGGTGCTACTTCGTAGACACCATGTATACCCCATCTAACCACCCTCATAGAAGAGGCTTGGTCGATAGAGTGTTCGCTGAGGTGCTCAAATAGCGTCCATGCCTCGTCCTCATCTTGTTGGTTAAATGCTCCCCCGCATGAAGCATTAACCATTTGCTTGTTGGAAGCCGTGAGACCATCATAGAAATTCTGCACAAGAGCCCACTTGGATGACCCGTGGTGGGGACAGCTTTGAAGGAGCTCCTCAAATCTGTCCCAACTCTCATGAAATTGTTCCTGATCCTTTTGTTTAAAACTGTTGATTGCACGTCTAACAGCCATAGTTCTGCCTTTAGGATAAAACTTGATCAAGAACTTTTGCTGGAGGTCAGCCCAAGTGGTGATTTCACCTCTCGGAAGAGACTGAAACCACCTTTTGGCTACATCCTTTAACAAGAAGGGAAAAAGACGTAGCCGAACAACATCAGATGAGCCACCTTGATGATGACAAGTTTTGCAAATTTCTATAAATGCATCAAGGTGCTCGTATGGGCTCTCAATCGGCTTCCCATAGAAAAATGGGAAGCATGTTGATGATATCAGGATTAAGCTCAAAGTTAACATTACCCACGGCGGGTAACGTAACTCTGGCGGGTGGGACGTACGTGTGGGGAGTGAAGTGGTCCCCAATCGTATGCGGTGCAAAGTTAGCCATTCTAAAAAAATATAACTAAAACAAAAAAAAAGAAAATAAATAAGTAAAAATAAACGAAAAAAGAAAAATAAAACAGAAAAGTAAACTAATAAAAAATAATTTTTTTTAAACAAAGAAAAAAATTAAAAAAATAAAAACTGTAAAATAAAATAACTAAAAAAAACAAAAAAAAAGTAAAGTAAAATTTTTTTTATTTATTTAGATTTTTTTCTGAAACAAAAAAATAAAATAAAATAAAATAACTTGTTAATTTCAAAATCAACTTAGCTTACCGATTCCCCGGCAACGGCGCCAAAAACTTGATGTGATTTTAAATGTGTGTTTTAAAATCGTCTACTCGCAAGCGTACGAGATCGTCGTAGCTAAATCGGGAATACGGGTCGTATCCACGGGGAATCGGAGTTAAGTTGGATTTTGTTATGAATGAGCGGTTGAAATCGAGTTTTGTTGGTTTAAATAATTTGTTAACGAAAATAGCAAAACTAACAATAAACTAAAAGTGTCAATTCAATTGAGGTTAGTTCAGAGAATGAATTCGAGGTAGTATTACTCGCATCCCGTCATTATATTCTACTATGACAATAGTTTAGGAGGCTTAGGCTACAAGTACTAAGCCTGAGTTAGTATTTAAATTAGGGCTTAGGGTAATTGACTAGTCTAAAGGCATAATCTATCATATCATCCCTACATGTAGTATAGGTTATCTCATTAGCACTACTTAATGTCTTTATCACTCCTAACCAAATATTAAATTGTATAAAGATTGTGTTTATGATTGGGTACAACCTCAACCCTAACCACGCGTGAAAACCAGTTATGTTATGGTTTAGGCTACAAGCTCGTAGACTAACGCAAATAAGTTGGAAATTTTAACATGGCTACAAGCTCACACAAAGAAAACCAAACAACGATCATAAATTCCCCACAGGGGTGCGTATATAACGTAACAAACCCATTGCTTACAATAAAATATAAATTTGGGATACGGACGGCTACCCGTCCTTCATCCCTAAACTAAAAGTCCACTCCTCCATAGGAGTTCTAAACATCATGAAATCTAAGAAAGAAAACAATAATGATGAAACTAAGGATTTAAAGACTCTTCCAATTGATGTTGACGTTGATCCTTGCTTTGATTCCTCCAGTACTCCAACTACCTGCGCTTCGGCATTTGAAAATCCTTTGGATCATGTAGCGGCTTCGGGAAGGAGAGGATGGGAGGGGGCATGGCAATAGATCCCTGAAATAATTAGGTATTCGATATTTAAATCGCGCGGCGAGGGCGGCGTGGGAGTGTTGTGCCGCCCTCATCCGTCCGATCCTATATATGTTTATCTATCTATCTATGTATTTAAGGAGAAGACTACCTCTCCCAAAACAAAGAAATACCCCATTCCAATCATCTCATCAATACGCAGAAAATGCTGCCGTTTTGTATAAACGGCCCCACCCACGAATCTACAGCCCATTACAATGTGTTTGGCAGTTTTCTCACTACCCCATTTTCAAACCACTATAACCTCCATCTATCAAATTTCATATTCTGGGCACTTTTCCAAAACCTAACCTCATTCTCCCCTCTCACCCGTCGAAATTTGCAGCCAATCTTTCCAAAAATTTAATTACCAATTTGTAGGTAATAATTAAACACCCCTTTCTGTCCTTAGATCTGTAATTGTGAAGGGACAATGACATAGATATTTAGATAGAAAATAGTAAATGAAGACTCTGTCTCGATCAGTGCTTATATCAATTTCAGAATGCATTGTCTAAACGTAAGTGGCAAAAGTAATGTTCATTATTTATATTCATATTGTATATCATACACTTTGCATCTTATATTTTTGTATGTCTTATTTATTTTAGGGCTTTTAAAAGTTTTATTATTTTTTCTCTTTGTATTTTTTAATGAAGGCGATACTTTTTTTATCCATTATTGTAATCTTTAGTTTCTAATTCATCAATTTTAGGTTTCTAATTTCTCTTTTTTGAACAAAAGGTTTCTGATTTGTAATAACACCATTCATCAAAGTTCGGGGTTGAAGTCTGGCATCGGCATTGCAGGTGTGTAACACATGTTAAAAACAAAACGATTTTGGAGTATGTATATATATGCGTCATATAATTGACATTATGCCTACATCTTGCATGATTTATCAATCCCCAGACCAAGAACAATAGTAGAATCGTTTATGTTCGTACACTCCTTTCCGAGATTACAAATATGAATTCGAGTATTTAATGTGTTAAATCAAGTTTGCGAGCCTAATTGATCTCAGTTCGTATCATCAAATAATAGCAATGTGGGGAAATCACATTGATTTCAACCAAATTGTCTTTCATTAAATTAAAAAATGCATAGGATCATAACTTTTTCAATTACCAATTTCGGGAAGTGTCATAATTCATGACCGTATATAAATTAATAGTATGGCATTGATCATATTAAAAAGTGTTCTCGGCATAGTTTAATTAATAGTATGGCATTGATCATATTAATTAGATAATCCTATTCAAATAACAATTGACAAAAAATTATTTTGTATCCAATATAATTTATTACAATTATTATAACATTATAGCATACAATATTATTTTACATAAAATATTTAAATTAATTTGGTTCCAAATAATAAATTATGACTTACAAACTAAATTTAAACTTGCATCGGAAACAACTAAAGATTTGATTAATCTGTTTTTGCACATTCTCAGGGACACAACTACCCATATCATTAATTTTAAATTAATTAATTTATAATTTAATTTATATTTATCCACTATAACCATATATCTCTACGGGATTTTCATTTCAAATTTAAAAATTCACATAAAAATTCACCACTTGCATAATTTAGGCATGTAGTCTATAGCAACTGTCATTATTTTTTTTTTAAATATTTTTTTGTAAATTTTTTTGTATAAAACCCTACATAGTTTATGCTAACAAGGAACCTGATTATCTTCATTTAGTATTCCTATTGATGATATCTCAAACTTACATGTCTCTTTCTCTCTATGTTTTTGGTCTTTTGTAAACATTATTTTTCACACATTCCGTTTAAATATAGGAACACATTATTGTTCACAAAGATTTTCGCTATCAATCCCTTTGCATTGTGATATTACAGTAAATTTTTGTTCGCTCAGGCTTGCTTGCATGCACACAAACAAAGGAAGTCAGTTTTCCCGCTCGCTGAATCTTCTTTCTCCTTGGGATTTTGGATTTAATTGTAAAGTAGAGAGAGAGAGGGGGTAGTTCATATATGCTATTGCTTTTACTAAATATTTCAAAAAATTATAGATTAATATCATAAAAATATATTTCAAAATATATTATTCTAATATTTTTAATACAAGATAAGGCACAAATAAAAAAATTACTTATAAGATAAGGCCACCGAAAATATTAAATCTTGACGTACCTAAACGATTGGTTCTCCTACAAACTATTACATTTTGTTATGATAATTTAAATTAAGTTAACTTTGTCATTACTAAAAATAAAATCAAAAACATATATAATTTATCTTTCAAACAAACATTTAGAATATGCATCTCCTTATGTTGCAATTTCTTAAATATTTCTCTTGGCTTTTAAAACACTTAATTCATTAGCACAACAAAAGTTAATTGTCAGGAAAAAAAGAATACGTGATAAATAAGTATAAATTAAAAATTAATAATAAATAATATTTGGGGTTTTCTTTCGAAGTACAACATGAATTAGTAGTAAAAAAGAGGGGGGGGGGGGGGGGGGGGGCATGTACTTTTAGAACTGGAAGTACTTTTTGAGCATATCATGTAACATTATTTTTTGGCAAATGAGTATACTTCACAAACATAGTTACTAAAAAAATAATGAATAAATAAATGGTCATGTACAAAAATGTTTTATGTAGTATTATAATATAAATAAATATTGGGTGCCCACGTTTTTCTTCATGTAGTATTATAGATCATGTATAAAGTTTATTAATATAATCATGGATTATTATTTTTTTGACAAATTAATATACACACCAAAAAAACATCATTACTATAGATGATTATGTACAATCATGTAGTATGTAGTATTATACTGGACATATTATGATACAAAACATACATCTATTATTGTTCCATTACACTAAAATGGTAGTACTATGATAAGAATGTTTAAATAATTTATTGAGTTGTACATATTATTTCCCAAAACCAATTCAAGGTAACAAGGAACGAAATGAATATGGACATAGATATTGCCATGCATACAACATTACAACGACTACGATTTATGGCCGCAAGATTGTACCGGAGATTACAGATATTTAATATTCGCAACAATAATGCAAATGACGTACACGCAAGAGTGCAAAGACAATTACTACAAAGACGGGCCAGAAATCTTAGAACTCAAATATTACGGTTACGTGCAATGATGAGTAGACGTGCTACATATCAGGGAATGAATGCACCAACAAATCAAGCCAGTCCACCACGATCGCAATCAACGGATTCACAAACACAGGATGTGGACATAGTACCTTCCACGTATGATGAAGTACAAAGTGTTGACATACATTGCATGCACAAAATGTAAGACGGAGGTCGAACAATTGGAGTCAGGACATCTATGCAAATTATGCAACTTCAAAGATGCACCAATAGAAAATAGGTACGCATATTATTAAATTTTAGACTCCATATAATACTCAGTATTACTTACAATTATATATTTTGTTTCTTTTAACATCTAAAATGCAGATTTCGATTCAACGTGATTATTGAAGATATCAAGCACTCACAAATGACGGTACAAGTTATGGGACAACAAGCAGCTATTATAACACAAAGCACGCCTAACAAGTTACTGCAAATAAAATCAAAGGTATGACCAAAATACAATTCCAAAAAAAAAAAAAAAAAAAACAAAGAAACAAACAATCAAATACAACTAACAACATTGTGCAAATATAAAGGTCAACAGAGACAATTTGCTTATTGCATATTTACAAGACTTTGTGGAACAAAGTTGGATATTTGTAATAAATGCTCCTCACTTTGGTACAGCAACCGATGTTATAAAAATTGACTCCTTTAAACAAACTATCAAAAAAGCACTAAAAGCCATGATTTATTACATTATTAACAATTTGAATTCCATTAACAGAGACAGAAACAAAACAACCATTGTCATGAGTGTTAGAAAAATTGGCGAGTATTCAGGCATAGCAACGAAGGAGAGAGTAATTAGAAAGATCTTACAAACCGATGATATCGCGCCGTGGTAAATGCCAATGTCCTAAAAGACTATTTCGCCACTGCTTCGATGCACACAATATAACCCGCGGTAGTCCTCCAGGATTAACGCGATCCAACTCTGAACGTGCACTCGTTAGTTGCCGGGTAGGAGTACCTTGAACTTTGCCTAAAATTTAAGAAGAGGAAAGATGGAGAGAGAATGAAGGAGCCTGGTCCGAGTAAGAGTGAGCTGGAAAACAATTGAATCGAGGAGAGTACTTGACTTCATTTCCAGATTTGCTCACATATAAAAATCGGCATGACAGCTCTAAAGCTTCAAATAACCTATAACCCTATGGATTTAGATTCCCAATTTAGCTGAGCATAATCCCATTATTTCCAGAAAAATGAACAAAAATTAACATCTGTTTGCGGAAAGCAATCCACACATCAGAGTTATCAATACCAAATTAATAGGTGGGCGAAAAGGACAATTAGGATTTTGGGTCTTGCGAGATGAATTTCTATAATGAGAGAGAGAGAATAAAATCCATGCTAATATATAGTTGACCGGTATTTGCTGGGGCATTTATAGGGTCAGTGATGACAATTTTGTAACGACTGAAATAATAAGATCCCAACAGCCATAAACGGATGTAATAAATTACAACAGTAAAATAACGGACGTAATAAATTGCAACGTCTATATTATTTAATTAATCATGAATATCAACAGTCATATTTTAATGACACTAAACGGCTACAGGTAAACGGCTAGTAACGGGTTTTGAAAAAATTATACTCTCATTATACTTAAGATTAGCTTGTACCGTTTTTCCAACAATCCCCCACAAAGGATGCAAGCGGAAGAGAACAAAGAAGAATAAATTGGGCAAAGGAAGTTTAGTTTTTCAGTGCCGATGTCTCACTACTTGAATCGTCACCTAGTGTTAACCAAGTTTAGGACCAACATCTTGCACGATGACTTTCGTCTTGAACCTCACAAGGGGTTGTATGGTCTGCCACTCGGACACATACCAAACCCCATATCTTGGTAACTCCAGCGGTTTGGCCCGTTTTATCGGCCATGCGCTCGTCCTGGATATTCATAGGCGCTCTAGAAAGCAAGTCTTAAGCCTTCATAGGGAGCGGCCACACTCCCACACCTATATAGGTAGATCCCATCAAGTGTGTGTTACCGCACACCTCCAAACATATGGCTATGGGTCCATTAAGAGCTAGAGCTCAACCTTACTCCTTGGTAACATAACAACAACTCATGCAGTTCGGCGCATTTTATCGGCCATGCGCTCGTCTTGTATATTCATAGGCGCTCCAGAAGGTAAGTCTTGAACCTTCACAGGGAGCGGCCAGACTCCCACACCTACATAGGTGGATCCCATCAAGTGTGTGTTACCTCACACCACCAAACATATGGATATGGGTCCATTAAAAGCTCAAGGTCAACCTCACCCCTGGTAACATACAGACAGTGTCCATAAAGTGCAAGCCTTGCTTACACCACCAAACATATGGATATGGACCCGTCTTCGCACTGTCACACCATAGGGAGGGACAACATAAAGCACAGTGCATTCTTTGAATGAAGCTATGACTTTTCACATTGAACATGTTAAGACCAGGTTGGATACATCACAGTTTATTCATGTATAGACTTTAGTCCCGTCCCCCTCGATGTTTCCACAATCGTCTTACGACGTAGAATCTTTATCAATGGATCCACACCTTTTTTTTTTTTTTTTTCAGACCTTACACAATCACTTTCTCTTAAGCCTTAGACGAATAGGTCTCTTCTTGCCATACCCATCAAGAGTGCAGTGTCCACACCACCCGTTATGGACTATGGTTAGGTTAAAGCATCAAGCTCAACCATCATCAATGGCATTTCAACACTGTATTGCAACACAGCGGTACTTGAGAGTTGACCACTGCCAACATCAATCACGAGTTGCTCTCACCCCCACATTGAGGTATCTGTAACGAGCTGTTAAACAACTAGCTCCATCGCCTGCCAACTTCAACAAGAGTCAGTATAACACAATAGTGGAGTAAATATCATATCAATAAAATCATATCTCCACCCCAAGTACTCACATAGTACACATATCGTACGTATATCGTATACACAGTTGGCACGAAAAATATATACTGCAAATTTGTCAATTTCACATATCATCACCATTGTGAAACATTATCATCTCAAATCAATTAGATCACCACCAGTCTAGGTCACAAAAGACCACATACCCATTCTCATTGTACTTAGAGTACATGCATTATTATTATTAAGGGTAGTTCATATACTATACCAATATTATATCAGATTTGATGATCTCAAGAGAAAGAGGTACAGGAGACCATAATTCACAAGGTGCCTTTTACAATTCAACCTAAGGCAACCCAAGCCTCTGTAAGGCTCTCGAGCCCAAGTGCTAGAATCATCAAGCTATTCACACTGACTTTGGACAGTCACTAAAAGAATATTTTCATCATAATCAATTTCCATAAGCTAGCTATAACTAGTAAATATCGGCAAAATCACAACAACGAAAAAAGATTATGATAAGACCATATATCTCATAGGCTCTTGGGTGCTCTCACAACCCCTACAATGGAATGTCTTACACTACATTCCTAAGCCATTTAATTTTTCTACCTGCCAATTCAATCTTTAAGGACAACTAAACAATGCAGGTTTCAGAGGGGTGTCATAAATTATAGCTCACTAACGATCCTAAGTACATTGTCATTAGTAGAATATCTCTCATTGATATTAGACACCCAACACAACAAGGAGTCTATTACAGGGTAAACCCCATTCATAGTACTTAACTAGTACCTCAACAATTTAGTTAGAGCACTTTAATATCCATCAATTGGATCAATGTATGTAGACTATATCTACCACTGACATATGATATTATAGGACGAGTATTGTTGTGTTATTCATCAAAAATAATGCTATCAATCACCTTAACGTATTTAGCTTATGACGCGATGTCGTGGTTTTTTCCTCATCAAGTAAACACTAGGGCCATATAGTGTGTCATTAAAATGATCAACATGGAGCATACAACATAGGATAATAACCCAAACAAGGTATCTAGAGACAAGCTAAATACGAAGCCTATGATTAATCAAGGTTCATATATGATCTACACCTTACCCTTTTCCCAGAACTAGAAAAGAAGCATGAAATAATGATCTTAAGGGCACATAAGTCTCCAAAGACAACACAAGTCCTCATATGACTCAAACATATCATGCTTTCCCAACTACAAACTGAAAATTCAGCGAAATAGTCCAAAAACCAGCATAATACCAGTATGGGCAGCAATATTCAGCAGCTAAACTTCATAATCTGCCGTATGTATACAACCTACAGCCCAAAACCCGCATAAAGGTAATATGGACAATGACATACAATAGCTACACATCAAGTAGCAACATATTCAGCTTGAAAACAGTCCATAAACAACATGTTTAACATCACTTCAGGCAACATGTGACAATATGTAACAACTTGCTTCAAAAACAGCCATGGGAAATACACGAGTCAGCAATATGGAGACTAACACACAAATTAACACATGGATTTAAGACTGTGCAACTAGACATGCCTAACTTAAGAGTTGGCTAATTCTAGGCTCATGGCTCTATTCTAATAAGTTCACAATCAACCTCAAGCATTAATCACGTATTAACCATAACAATCACACATAAAATTAGAAAAGCACACAATTCAATGGTCAACCGCACAATAGTAGCACCAGCACCATACACAGATGTCCAAAACAACACTGAAACATAATCCAAACCAAGAACTCTCCGACTACTAACAGTTTCAAGATCGGGCAATTTAACTCAGAAATTGCTCCACACAAATAAGAATCTACACCAGATTCTCAACCGACCATACATGAGGCCAAATAAACGATTAACATTGAACTGGTCCATCGATCGGATTTACCTAGAGCTTTCTCACTTCAAGACAAACCATTAGTCTCAAGCATAAACATTTTATCTACAAAAGGGAAACCAATGAATGTTAAAAACAGTGAGAAATCCATGCTGCCTAGGCCACCTCTGTTCGACCTAACCCTTTTGATTTATGGTCTAGTTAATTTTAACTTTCGTTTTATTCATTTTACCATAATATAATCCATACAAGCTAGTAGCAACTAGCATAGGTATATTAAGTCAAATCATATAGGAGCTAAAATGGATAATAAAACATATTTGCACCCCATGAAAATGAATGCATGTTCGCGAGTACTAAACAGGCTGAGGATTGACCAACCGACTAATCACTGTATTTATGAAATCATTAGAATCAATACAAAGAAACAATCTAGTAATCTCGATTGGCATTACCAAGGGACTCATCATAATCAAAAGACCAAAAGACAAACCAATCTCTGGATAGTAATAATGTTCGATGGACATGGGAAGCTTAGCATAGTTCATTGTATTTGTACATGTTTACCACTTAGACAATTTACTTTGCTTATATAGAAAATCCAGCCATCAAACGTACATAAAACCACCACCAATGTTCCATCGCATACAATATAATACAAAAACCCATTTAAATTGCATCAAATTAAGGTAGCAACTCAACTTTGACAAAAATCTTGAGCACTTCAAGGTGACTGCTACAGTTCACAGTACTCATAAACATAACAACAACAACAACAACAACAACAACAACAACAACAATCCCAGTGCCTCGCGGCTCTCGCTAAAGCAGGGTCTGGGAGGGGTATATGTACGCAGCCATACCCTTTCCGAGTGGAAAGGAGACTGTTTTCGAGGACCCCCATCCTGAAGTACAAGAGCGCCTACAAATAAAACCATCAATTTATCGCCAAATGAGTAAAGGAAATAGACATGCAAGCATTTAAGTATGTATGTAAGCCAAGAAAACAGCCGAGTCATCAGAGGATAAACTAATCAGCATATAAGTGCACCACTTGCGGCTATGACTGCCTAGGAATCTTAAACTACAAGTCGCTCGCTGCCCTGTTCTATGCTGCCACATCCCTACCCTTATGCTAGCCCTCCATCGTGTCCTATCTGAGGCCATCTCCTCTCTCAGGTTTAGGCGGGTTAAGTCGTGACGGATCGTCTCCAGCCAACTCTTCTTTGGCCTTCCCCTCCCTCTTCTACCTAGCATCGTCTGAAGCTGTTCACACCTCCTGACTGGGGCTGTAGTCGGTCTCCTGCTAACATATCCAAACTATCTTAGGCAGTGCTCCCGCAATTTATCCTCGATGGTGTTACTTACACAAAACCCGCAATTTATCCTCGATGGTGTTACATAAACATAACATCACATGAAATTTAAGTTCAAATTTTGCGTACCACTAAATTAAACAAACTCCATGATGTTACTTACACAAAACCCTCACAATTATCTCACACTGCCAGCAATTATTAAGCATACACAATATGGATTTTTTTTTTTAATGAAATCTTAACCTAACAGGCCTCATCTCTCTCCTCCTTTTCATCTGACCCCATCTCACTCTCTCTCTCTCTCCCACCCCATACCTTCAATCTCTCCATTCGTGACCAATGACCAAACGATCACCGTCGCGAGTCGATTTTCACACTAGTCGTCTTGTTAATTGGTGTGTAATTTTGACCATTATCATACAAATCCCATTGGAATTCTAGCAAAGATCTTAGATAATAAACGATATTTAGAAGGCTTTTTTCATAGAGAATCAAACAACACATCTATCTTCTACTCAACCTTCATAAATGACTTTAGATTGTAAAGAAGATAAATTCTTATTACCATGATTGATTGAGAAGTCGCCTTTTAGATTGTTATAAAAATTGACTCCTTTAAAAAAACTATCAGAAAAGCACTAAAAGCCATGGTTTATTACATTATTAATAATTTGAATTCCATTAACAGAGATAGAAACAAAACAACCATTGCCATGAGTGTTAGAAAAATTGGCGAGTATTCAGGCATAGCAATGAAGGAGAGAGTAATTAGAAAGATCTTACAAAATGATGATATCGCGCCGTGGTAAATGCCACTATCCTAAAAGACGATTTCGCCGCTGCTTCGATGCACATAGTATAACCCGCGGTCGTCCTCCAGGATTAACGCGATCCGACTCTTAACGTGCACTCGTTAGTTGCCGGGTAGGAGTACCTTGAACTTTGCCCAAAATTTAAGAAAAGGAAAGATGGAGAGAGAATGAAGGAGCCTGGTTCGAGTAAGAGTGAGCTGGAAAACAATTGAATTGAGGAGAGTACTTGACTTCATTTCCAAATTTGCTCACATATAAAAATCGGCATGACAGCTCTAAAGCTTCAAATAACCTATAACCCTATGGATTTAGATTCCCAATTTAGCTGAGCATAATCCCATTATTTCCAGAAAAATGAACAAAAATTAACATCTATTTGTGGAAAGCAATCCACACACCAGAGTTATCAATACCAAATTAATAGGTGGGCGAAAAGGACAATTAGGGTTTTGGGGCTTGCGAGATGAATTTCAATAATGAGAGAGAGAGAATAAAAGCCGTGCTAATATATAGTTGACCGGTATTTGCTGGGCCATTTATAGGATCAGTGATGACGATTTTGTAACGACTCAAATAATAAGATCCCAACAGCCATAAACGGATGTAATAAATTACAACGGTAAAATAATAGACGTAATAAATTACAACGGCCAGATTATTTAATTAATCGTGAATATCAACAGTCATATTTTAATGACATTAAACGGCTACAGGTAAATGGCTAGTAACAGGTTTTGAAAAAGTTATATTCTCATAATACTTAAGATTAGCTTGTATCATTTTTCCAACAACCGATATTCCGATAGTACCTCTCATTACACCAATCAAATAGGAAGAAGAGCTATACTACATCAAGAACTAGGAAAGGACAAGGGCGTAGGTATCAAACTAAATTGTACCACAAAACTAACAAAATGATACAAAACATAAATATAATAGGCTACACTTTTATCACTAAAAACTTTATACCTTGAACAATAACACAAAGTATGCTTTACAATACTTTTAAAATAACAAATAATCAACATAAATATGACCAACATCAAAATAGGCAATAAAATAAAACTTATAATGCACAAAACATAGGGAGGTAATGTTTACTAACAAATCTTCTTTAATGCAGGAGATAGAAGCCAATGCTATAGCTGAGTGGCCAACATTGCAATGCAAACAAAAAAATGACACTGCTGATGAAAGAAGAAATTTGTAAACATAATGACTACGATTTAATTAATATTTTGTTTGTCCTACAAATCTGTACCATATTTTCATTAGATGTGCAAATACCAGCCATGCGAAACACGAGATATTTAATATTGTCATTTCTACAACAACTATATACGACATTTCCATTAAAACTGTAAATACCAGCCGTGCATCGCATGGGATTCCACTAGTATGTATATATATACATATATATTATATAATATAATATAATAAAATATATAAATATATATATATATATATATATATATATATATATTAACTGTCTACGAAATCTAATTGAGTTACCGAATTATAACCCAGTTGGTCATTCTTTTCCACACGTGGTTGGGTTTCTCAAAGAAGTATTCAATTATGCCTCAATAGTGCTTAATTTTGCCACTTTTTAACCTTTGTTTGCTCCATTGCACTCTAAGCCAAATTGTATCTAGATTACAACAAAACACACATTTAAAGCCGAATCTATGGCAGGAATGGGAAATAAAATACGTAAAAATCAAGTGCATCAGTGTCCTTTCATTTTTCAATATATACAAAAAATAAAATAAATAACCAAGGAGTTTAATACAATCATTAACAAAAAACTATTCACATGCATTAACCCCAAATCCTTAACCCAATTGAAATTCATTTAAGCAAAAAACTATTCACATTCATTAATTTAATGCAAAAAAATACCAAAAATAGAAAAAAATTCATATTCTCCCACGCATAATAAAATAAGAAATAATAAAAAACTATTAACTACCAACCCTAAATTGATAGCTAATTTGTGAAAGAAAGAGGTAAGATGAGAGAGAGAAGTGAAAGGGATGAGAGAATAGAGAAAGAGATGAGAAATTACAGGGAAAACCCTAAGGGAATTCAGATTTTTATTAATTGGATAACCAAAATACAAGCCTTTGATCTATTTATAATAGATCTTAATACATTGAATCAAGTAAAACACTAGATTGAGCCAAAAACCAGAATTGGGCGCCAAAAGCTGTTACCCGGGTAAGACCCTGCTGCTGCAACCGAATTTGGCGCCCGATTACAATTTGAAAAAGCAACATAACGAATCTTTGCTTATTACATCAAAATATCAAAGAAGCTAATGAATTTTATGGAATTATAATAGTCCCCTCCCCTTAAAAGACTCCTTGTCCTCAAGGAGAAAAACTCAAAAATTGGCTCTTCAAGAAGGTCGAATGCTCCCATGTGAGGATGTCCTTGTCTAAGTTCCACCACTTCACCAAAATCTACTGTGAAGTCCCTGTCCCTGCTGCAATTAGTCCGGAATTCATGGCTGGAACTGGCCCCAACAACAATTTCCCATCTGAACTGGTCTCGGGAGGTGCCTTTGAACTTTTCTCACCTCTTCCAACCTATTTTTTTAAGTAACGAAACATGAATTACGGGGTGAATATAAGAATGTGGTGGTAAATCAAGTTCAGAAGCCACATTGCCAATCTTCTTCTTGATCCGGTATGGACCAAAGTATCAGGCACTCAGCTTGACATTTCTTCGAACCGCCAATGACGACTGCCTATACGGCTGTAATTTCAAATAAACCATGTCACCAACTTCAAAAGCCTTGTCAACTCTCTTCTTGTTAGCATAGAACTTCATACGAGCACGAGCTTGTTGCAAATTGTCTTTAAGAAGCTGCATTAAATCCTTCCTCTACTGCACAAAATCTGCAACTGCAGAATCAGGACCACCATGAGGCTCCAGCAACATCGGGGTCGGAGGAGTGTAGCCATACAATGCATGAAAAGGAGTTGTGCCTAAGGAAGCATGAAAGTGTGTGTTGAACCAATACTCCGCCAACGACAACCACTGATTCCATTCTCGAGGCCGGGCAAATACCATACTTCGGAGATATTGCTCGACACACTGATTCACCCTTTCCGTTTGTCCATCCGATTGAGGATGGTATGATGAACTAAGTGCCAAAGTTGTGCCCAATAATCTGGACAATTCTCGCCAAAAAATTACTCGTGAAAATCTTGTCCCTATTCGAGACAATCGTTTGAGGCAGTCGGTGCAATTTATATATGTTGTCTAAGAAGCTCTTAGCCAATCATTCAGCTGTAACGGGTTGAATCAAGGCAATAAAATGGCTATATTTCATGAATCTGTCCACCACAACCCAAATTACTTCCCGACCATCGGACTTGGGAAGCCCTTCAATCAAGTCCATTCTAATATTGATCCAAGCACCCTCCGGAATAGGAAGTGGCTGCAAGAGTCCTTGATATCGATGATCCCCCAATTTCGTTTGTTGACACACATTGCAAGATTTCACAAAAACAGAAACTGATTTCGTCATCCCGGGCCAACTAAAATATGCTTTAACTCGTTGATAAGTGCCATCAATCCCCGAGTGACCACCCCAAGCTGAATCATGGGATGCCTTAAGGATATGATCCCTCAAATCAGTCGAAGAACCAATGTAGATCCTGTTTTGCACACGGATGATGCCATTCTGCACCTGCACATCAGCAGCACTGTCTTTCGGGAGCCCGGTTTGAACCACTGCTGCCGCCACGACTTCTTGTGCAAATGTGTCCCCATCATAGGATTTATATACTTCATCCATCCAAGATGGTAAAACAATGGATGTAGCCCCACAAGAACCCTGCTCGAGGTCCTCAAACCCTCCTGGAAAGTGCGTCGGCAGCCAAATTTTCCTTCCCCTTTCGGTACTCAATTGCATAGTCCAACCCAAGCAACTTCATCAACCCTTTCTTTTGTATTCGTGTGGCTATCTTTTGCTCCAAAAGATACTTAAGACTCTGATGGTCTGTTCGTATGATGAATCAATGTCCATCCAAATAATGCCGCCACTTCTCAACCGCAAGGAGAATCGCCAAGTACTCTTTTTCGTAAGTGGACATAGCTTGATGTTTAGGGCTAAGGGCTTGACTCAAACAAGCAATCGGCCTCCCATTTTGAGAAAGAACAGCCCCAGTACCGCTTGCATTGGTCTCCAAAATGAAGTCTTCCGCAAAATTTGGCATTGCTAATACCAGTGCCTTACACATAGCGGACTTGAGCTCATCAAAGGCTTCTTGTGCTCTATCACTCCATTTGAATGCATCCTTCTTAAGCAACTCGGTTAAGGGTTTAGCAATGGACCCATAACCATTCACGAACTTTCTATAGTACCCGATCAACCCCAAAAAACCTCGTAATTGCCTCAATGTAACGGGAGTTGGCCACTCTAACATTGCTGTCACCTTAGAAGGGTCGGTTGACACACCCTCAGAAGAGATTATGTGTCCGAAATACTCAAGCTCGGATTGTGCAAAAGAGCACTTTGATATCTTTGCATAAAACTTATGTTGTCGCATCACAATGAACACCTCCTTGAGATGTTTAAGATGATCTTCATAAGTCGGGCTGTAGACTAATATATCATCGAAGAAAACCAATACCGATCTCCTCAAGTAAGGCTTGAAAATATCATTCATAGCGGCTTGAAATGTGGCCGGAGCGTTAGTTAAAACAAACGGCATTACCACGAACTCGAAGTGTCCATGGTGAGTCTGAAAAGCGGTCTTGTATATGTCCGGCTCAAGCACTCTAATCTGATGGTACCCTTGTCGTAGGTCCAACTTGGAGAAAAACCGAGCACCAAACAATTCATCAAGCAAGTCGTCGATAACAGGGATAGGAAATTTGTCCTTCACTGTCAATGAATTTAATTGCCGGTAATCAATACACATTCGAGCCATGCCGTCCTTCTTCTTAACAAGTATCATGGGTGAAGCGAACGGACCATGACTTGGTCGGACAAAACTCATCTGCAGTAACTCCTCCACCTGTTTTTCAATTTCTGATTTTTGAGCATGAGCATAGCGATACGGCCTGATTTTCACGGGATCCGAATTAGCTCAAAGTGGAATAGCATGATCAACATTTCTTTAAGGAGGAGGCTCTTGGGAACCTCAAAAACATCGTCAAACTCAGTCAGCAACGCAGGCACGGGAGCTGGTACTGGTTTCTGCAGATCAACCGAAGACAACATGAAAAATTGTCCAAACCATTGAACGGTCTTCTTCTTGATACTCCCTTGCAACCGCTTGCCATTGATTAATTTCAGCTATGCTTGATCAGAAATCCCGTGCAAAGTGACCTTCTTACCATGAAACTCAAACGACACAGTCATCTTATCAAAGTCGAAAAGCACCGGGTTAAAGGTCCTCATTCAATCGACCCCAAGTACCATGTCACAACCTCCCAAAGGAAGTACCCGAAAGTCAAATGTGAATTTATGATCTTGCATAGACCAATGAAACGATTGACACTTGTTTTGAATTGTAATGGAGTTACCATCCACTACCATTACGGCCAAGGGATGAGTTTTGATGATCTCGTGCTTCGTCTTCTTCACCAACTTGGAATCAATGAAGCTATGCGTGCTTCCGCTATCCACAAGGATGGTGATGGAAATTTTTCCCACCTTTATACCAATGCGTACGGTGTCATGAGCACCACTTCCCGTAAGAGCTTTCATCGAAATCTCCACCTCATCTTCCAGCTGCTCATCCAATGAATCTGCTGCAGAATCATCCTCTGCTGACTGTGAGCTCTCGGTATCCGATGCCAAAGACACATGTGAACCTCTAGCTGACATCAAAAACTTCGGGTTGCACTTATGACTAGGTTGATATGGTTGATTGCATCTGAAGCAGGGTCGAGCAGGCCTTCTGTCCACAAACCGACTGGACCTGCAGCTAGTTACTTCCTTTGGATGAGGTTTGTGATTGCTACTCTTGAACTTATTTTTATCACTTGAAGTTACAAGAGTTGCTGCAATCAATTTAGCCTTATTATAGGCTTTAGAAAGAGTCTTTGGCTCAATGGCTTTCACCAAGCTCTTAATTCTTGGCCTTAAACCACTAATGAAGCTTGAAATGTAATAAGCTTCAGTAGAATGTGGATTAATGGCTATCATATTGGCACGTAAGTTCTCAAATCTGGTCATGTACTCCTTCACCGTGGTTGTTTGATAGACTTTGTTAAAGCTATCAACAACTTCACTAGAATCCTCTTCACCATACCTCTCACACAATTCCTCCACAAATTGGTCCCAAGAAAGACAAAGATTACTCCTCAACACACTATAAAACCATACCTCGTGATCTCCATGAAGATGCACAGCAGCGAGCTTGACTTTTTCTGCATCACTGATGTTATAAAAATGAAAATACCGCTTACAACCTCTTATCCACGACTCAGGCTGTTTTCCTTCAAATGGCTCGATTTGAACCCTTGGCTGCCAGTAACCTCTACCACCAGATGTAGCCTCAATGCTCAAGGACCTTGGATGCATATCAGGAGGTCTATTTTGATGCTCCACACATTAGACGACAACCTCAGACACTCATTCCAATCAGGAGGTCGATAATGACACTCATTGTGCTTTCCACCAGATCTGTAATGTCCTGAACCCAAACTTCGAACAAAAGTTCCTGCATCAACCTCCACTTCAGGAGGTCGAACCTCTGCGGATCTGATATGTACTGATGGACCAGCTTCCATCTAAATTTCAGGCGCCTTACCGCGATCTTTTCCTGAATTCAGCTCTGCATTTTGTTGTTACTACGGTGCAGTCACATTATTTGGTGGAACAAGCTGACTTGCGGGATTAAGAATAGCATTATCGGACGGTTCTCCTTGTTTTTTGAGCTAATCGTACAATTGATCCATCCTATCCTCCAATTTGGACATTCGCTCATCAGTTTTTTGCTGATTTTCTAGGTTCATTTGCTGCATTTTTGCAAACCAGCGTTCTTCCAATTGTAATTGTGATTGATTGAGTTGTATTTGTGATTGATTGAGCAATTCCTTCAACTGAACAAACGTAACATACTCTATGGCATTATGCGCACCAGCTTCAGCAGCATCCGATCCATCTGATGCAACTGCAGGTGCCATAAAGCCTCCTCCAGCACCCGATCGGGTCCTTACACCATCAGCCATGCCTTGATCGTGTTTCTTTGATTTTGCCAGCTCAATTCAAGCATAAGACCACTTGAACGAAGCTCTGAATGTTAACTACTGACCCTAAATTGATAGCTAATTTGTGAAAGAAAGAGGTAAGATGAGAGAGAGAAGTGAAAGGGATGAGAGAATAGAGAAAGAGATGAGAAATTAGAGGGAAAACCCTAAGGGAATTTAGATTTTTAATAATTGTATAACCAAAATACAAGCCTTTGATCTATTTATAATAGATCTTAATACATTGAATCAAGTAAAACACTAGACCGAGCCAAAAACCAGAATTGGGCGCCAGAAGCTGTTACCCGGGTAAGACCCTGCTGCTGCAACCGAATTTGGCGCCCGATTACAATTTGAAAATGCAACATAACGAATCTTTGCTTATTACATCAAAATATCAGAGAAGCTAATGAATTTTATGGAATTATAACAAAAACTAATAATAATAAAAATAAAAATAACTAATAATAAAAAAAACTTTTCATATTCTTACATACAAAATAAAATATAAACCACCAAAAAAGTAATAAAAAATAAAACTAAAAATAGAAAAAATTTCATATTGTTCCATACATAATAAAATAAAAAGCAACAAAAAAAGAATAATAAAAAAATAACTACTTATATAAAATATCAAAACAATGATGAAATAATTAATTTTCTTTTAAAAAATGCGACGCTCCATCTAAGGCCAAAAACTATTCACATTATTTAGTTTTATAAGAAAATACGAAAAGAAATCTTTCATATCATTTCATACATAAATTCATTAAATAAAATAAAATACAGAAATAAAAAAACTAATAATCAAAAATACCAAAAACAACTTACTTAAAATAAAATAATAAAAATCAATAATAAATATAAATTATAAATTGTACATAAAAATAATTTCCTTTTACAAAAATTTGAAATACATAAAATTAATTTTATTTAAAATATTTCAAAAATTCATAAGTACATAAAAATGGTAAAAAAACTATTCACATTTTGTAATTCAATGAATCATCAATCATAATAAATGAATTACAATAAATATATTAAATAAAATAAAATATAAACACATAAAATAAATTAATGAAAACTTCTAATAAAAATTACCATAATTTTTTTTTCATATCCTTTTACAAAATTAATACTATATTATAAAATTTAAAAATTAATAACTACCTAAAATAAAATTAAAATCTATTATTATCTAGGAATTAAAAAAATATACAATCTATGTATAACAATATTCAAGTCATGACAAATGAAACACAATAATTAATTTCATTAAAAAATTCAAAAAATCGTATTTACAAAAAAATTAATTTTCTTTTAAACCAATTAACATTCATTTAAGTTTTTTAAAAAATTATTACAAAGGGTCTTTAATATTATTTCACTCAGTGCTTAGGATTTCTCAACATTATTTCGCTTATTAGTATATATATTAATATATTAGTAATTAATAATAATAATTAATTTGTTAATAAAATTTAATGAATAAATAAATATCAAAATTATTGCAAAAAACCATTAAAACCACATTTCAAAAATTAAAATCTATTGCTAAGTTTTCTTTCACAAAATATCAAATTCCAAAAGTATTGTAATAAATCAATAGATCCTCATTTTAGGAATTCAAAAGCTGCTATTAGGTTTTTTTAAAAAATCATTGCACAAACATAATGACAAAAAACTCATTGCTTTCTTTGTCACTCATCATCAAAATGAGAAAAAGAGGCATTACCACATAATTTGCATCATTCAGCAGGCCATTCGGCATAAACGACATCTCCTATAAGGTTAGCAGTTTATCTTTTTCGTACACATTATTTTTTGTGGCATTTGATAAATATTTGTGAGGATACAGGATTATACGGAAAAAAGAAAAGGAACTTTGGGAGAAAAATTGAGGACATTAGAGAATATTTTATGAAAAGTATAGCACATTATAGGATAGTTAGAAAGAAGAACAATGTGAAGGTAAGGAAAAAAACTAGAACATGAAAAAAAATATATAATTTTAAGGGGAAAAAGAGAGAAATTATCCTTTAAAATTGTACCTATTGTACATTGAAAACAAAATTTAAGACATTATATGACATTTTAGGATATTGTAGGATATTCAGAAATAAAACATTATGAGGCGAAGGGAAGAAAAAAATTTGAGAAAATGTAATTATGAAAAAAAAGGATAATATTGTAATTTATGTGAAGTGAAAGAAAAAATAATATGAAAAATGTAAAGGAAAAAATTAATTCACGATTTTTGTATGGATGATGTTTATTCCTTATATAAAAATAGTAATTAAAAATATTTTTCATTACTAAAAACAAAATTAATTATATAAAATAGTCCTGCAAAGTTATAAAAATTGTACATTGGGGAAGAAAAATTGAGAACATTATTCAATATTTTAGACTTTGAAAATATTTGAACCCAAAAATATTTAAAATTATAAAAATTATAGGATATTATTAAAAATTAATTTTTAGCATGTTTTATTAGCTTTGAATTTTTAACTTATTTTTAAAAAAAATTAATAATTTCGTTACTTATTTGGTATTTGGTATTTTGAATTTTCATATTTTATTTATTTATGTATGAAAGGATATGAAAGTCATTTATGTGAAGTGAAGGAAAAAAAATTAATATGAAAAACTATTAACGAAAAAAATTATTTATAGATTTTTGTATGGGTGGTGTTTATTTATTACATAAAAATATTTTTTCCTTACAAAAAACAAAATCAATTCTTTCTCCATACAAAATAGTTTTTTGAAATTATATGCATTATACTTTCAGGAGATAAATTTATGACATTATACAATATTTTTGAATTTGGAAAATTTTGAACTTGGAAAGATTTTAAAATTATAATCATTATAGAATATTGTAATTAATAGTTTTTTTTTAATGTGTTTTATGTAGTTATGAGTTTTCAAATTATTTTAAAAGAAAATTAATAATTTTATTACTTTTTTGGTATTTTTAATTTTTAGTTTTATTTTCTTTTATGTATTTTTGTATGAAAGGATATGAAAGTCATTTCTATGAAGCGAAGGAAAAAATGATATTAAAAAATATAAAAGAAAAAAAATTAAGTCTTGACTTTTTTTTATAGGTGATGTTATTCCTTACATAAAAATAGTCATAAAAATTGTTTTTCCTTACATAAAAACAAATTTAATTATTTTTTTAAACAATACAATACCTTAAAATTATAATCATTGTACTTTGTGAAAGAAAGATTTAGGACATTATACAATATTTAGAATTTGAAAAGATTTTAGAATTGTAACCATTTTAGGACATTGTAACTAATATCTTTTTTTAATATGTTCTATATAGTTATGAATTTCAGAATTTTTTTTAAAGAAAATTTCAGTATTTCATTACTTTTTTGGTAATTTTTATTTTTATGTTTATATAGTTATGTTTGAAAGGATATAAATTTTTTTTTTGAATATTTTCATTGGAATAAAGAATGTAAATACTTTTTTACTTTAGATAGAATGTCAATTTTTTAAAAAGAAAATTAATTTCATGTATTTATGAATTTTTGAATTTTTTTTAAAAAATTAATTATTTTATTACTTTTTTGGTATTTTTTTAAAGTTAGTTTTTATTATTTTATTTTATATGTTTATATTTTAGTTTATTTTAGTTTATGTATTTATGTAAAGTGAAGGAAAAAAAGTTATATGAAAAATGTAAATGAAAATTAATCCTAGATTTTTGTATGGGCGGTGTTTATTCCTTACATAAAAATAGTTATAAAAATAAAATTAATTCTTTTTTCGTATAAAATTGTTCTTCAAAATTATAACCATTGTACTTTTGGGGAGAAAAATTTAGTATATTCTAACAATATTTTAGAATTTGAAAAGATTTAAACTTTGATAGATTTTACAATTGTAACCTTTATAGGACATTGTAACCAATAGTTTTTTTAGCGTGTGTTTATGTAGTTATGAATTTGTAAAAAGAAAATTAATTATTTTATTACTTTTTGGGTTTTTTATTTTTATATTTTACTTAATTTTATAAATTTAAGTATGAAAGATTATTAAAGTCATTTATGTGAGGTGAATATGAAAAAATGTAAAATAAAAAATTAATTCTAGATTTTTGAATGTCTAGTATTTATTCCTTACATAAAAATAGTCAATAAAAATATTTTTCCATGCATAAAAATAAAATTAATTCTTTTTCTATACAAAATAGTCCTTTAAAATTATGTTTATTAAACAACATTTTTGAATTTGGAAAATATTTGAACTTGAAAAAAATTTTAGAATTGTAACAATTATAGAATATTGTAATCAATAGTTCTTTTAGCATGGTTTATGTAGTTATAAATTTTCAAATTATTTTAAAAGAAAATTAATTATTTCATTAGTTTTTTGGTACTTTTAATTTTTTATATTTTATTTTTTTATATATTTATGTATGAAAAAATATGAAAGTCATTTCTATGAAGTGAAGGAAAAAAAATAATATGCAAAAATATAGAGAAAAGAATTAATTCTGAATTTGTATGGGTGGTGTTTATTCCTTGCATAAAAATTGTCATAAAATTTATTTTTTCTTACGTAAAAATAAAATTAATTCTTTTTCATTTAATATAGTATTTTAAAATTATGATCATTGTACTTTGGGAAAGAAAAATTTAGGACATTATTTAGAATTTGGAAATATTTGAACTTCGAAAGATTTTAGAATTGTAACTATTATAGGATATTGTAACCAATAGCTTTTTTAACTTGTTTTAAGTAGTTATGAATTTTGGAATTTTTTAATGAAAAATTAATTATTTGATTAGGTGCTCTAAGGAAAAAATTACACCTACAAAACATACAAAAGTAACTAACTATTACAATTTGTAGAATTTTGTTAGAAACCAATTGGAGAAATATCTAAAAGAATACATAGACAGAAAATGGATTTTCTATACTGAAGCTCCACAATGGGAGGACAAAACGAGAAACTAGATGGCTGAACTCATCATATGCATTGGGAGCAGGAATATTTTTATAACATAATTCAAATCAGAAATTTTGAATAACAATTATAAACAAGGTATTAAAATAATCATTATATTTTATATGCGTCTCAAACAAACGTTTGTATTGCAACTGGAGGGTTGATATGGCCGGAGTTGTTTTCCAGCCAAAATTGCATTTTAAGTTTTCTATTTTGACCACATTAATGGAACTTCATTTACAATCTATTTCAATATCCCAACTGGTACCATTACGTGATTTTTATTCCGTTATGTTTAGTTGTTAGTTTCCTTGATGATTATTGATTAAGGCCTATGGATGCCTATTCTTACCAAGAGATAGTACATGCACACCTTTTGAATTTCAACAACTCAATATTTTGTTGGCTGTTTATATAAATTACTTAAATTTGAATTCTATAGATCAATGGAAGTAAGGATTAAGTCAAATGTAAAAAATATGCTTTAAATAAATATTGGATTTATTACATGGGATTACATATATATTATATGTATTCATCGACAGTCTAATACATCCAACAAATACAAATATATATAGTAGCCGTGCATCGCACAGGGTTTTGCTTGTAATATTTTATTAGTACTTGCTATCTTTTTTCCTTTTTGAACACTTAGTACTTGCTAATTGTTTATGGGATTTTTTGGTTGGGTTCTTGAGAGTAGAACTGGGCTCAAGTTCCTTGTCCTCCTTGTGGGGACCCTCCCCCTATTTATAGTGGATATATGCGTGTGCATGAAGTATTCGAAGGTGTACCGCCTGGTTGCCATTGGTACTAGGGGCGGTGGTGCCTTCTAGATGTGATACTACTCGGGTGCGGACAGGAGAGGGGGCGGTAATAACCCCTGGGCTTGATGCCGCCTGGGAATGGTCAGGAGGGGAGGTGGTACCGACCCTCGGGCTTGGTACCACCTGGGTCTAGCCTGGGAAGGAGGCGGCGGTTACCCCTGGTTTTGGTACCGCCTGGGAGTAGTCTGGGAAGGGAGGCAGTAACGACACTCGGGCCTGGCACCACCTGGGTATGGCCTGGGAAGGGGGCGGTAGTGACCCCTGGTTTCGGTACCGCCTGGGAGTGGTCTGGGAAGGGGACGGTAGTAGCCCCTGGCCTCGGTACCGCTTAGGAGAGGCCTCGGTACCGCCCGGGAGTAGCCAGGAAAAGGGACGGTAGTGGCCTCTAGCCTCGGTACCGCCTAGGGGCTATTTTTATATTCATCAGTTAGCCCCCCCCCCCCCCCCCCCCACTTTTAGGTCAAAGTTTCTTTGCCCTCAAAGTGTATAAATACTCTCCCTAGCTTCACTACCTTTGTACTTCTTGTTTTCCAATTTCTTCACTAATGTCTGAGGCCATGGAAGATGTTACTCGCGAGATGTTATCTTGGCTTCCAGCTAAGTCTCTTTTGAGGTTTTCTTGTGCATGTTCTTGGTTTAACGGTCTGCTTATAGTATGATTTTGTGAGGAAACAATCCTTTCACGCGCTTGATCGTGGTGCTGACGGGTTTCTGGCTCAACCAGAGAGCGAGTTTTCACGCGACAATCTGGGGGTGTTTTCCTCCACTGGAGACTTCTCCCCAGTCATGCCGCCCGAGGTACTTGAAGTGCTGACTGACAACATCAGAGTGATCGGTGTCCAGGGCGGTCTAATTTTGTATCGAGATTACAATCTCTCGAAGCTGTTCATCTGCAACCCTGCCTTAGGCGTGCGTCAGCCGATATTGCTGCCCGAGGGTGTTTTGATGAGCTACATTGATGGGCCTTTGAACTTAGTATTTGGATGCTTTGACACCGCTACTCAGTTTGGTTTTTATCTTTTTCTTATGGTGACGGATTTATCCTACCCCTGCTATGGTTTTTGGCTAACGACTATCAAGTGTAATATTGCAAGGTAATTGGAGTCATTGGGGAAATCTTAATGTGGGCCCTCGAAATGTTTTCTTTAGGGACCACGTTTGTTTGCATGGGGAGCTCTTCTTTTTGTCTGACTATGGTTATTATGTGGAGGGTATTAACAACCATCCCTATGTGGTTCATTGGAACGCTGAGAACGGTGTCTCGCAGAATATGATGTTTCCTAACATTATCTGGGACCACTTATCGAGCTGCCGGGAGGCGAAAATTTCAAAGTGGTGGGATGTGTTGACGGATCCACCGGTGTTGTGTTTAGTCACGCTTCGAAGCCCCGTGTTTACCATCTGGACCTTAACTGACATGGAGGATCCTTCTTCGTGGGTGAGGCGGGACTGGTTGTTATTCGGTTACCGTGGTCTGGGGGTAGGTGGGATCTGTTTATTACGAGCTTCACAATATCAAAGGAGTATCTAATGTTCGTGGCCCATAACCAAGTGTTTCGATGTGCACTTCATTTTAATCTTCGCGGTCGCACCCTTTTCCTAGGACACTATTAGGGCGAATTCCACACTCAATTGTTTCCATATTGTTGCTCACTGTTCCGTTATGGGGATGACCCCATGGGACCTTTTGTGGCGTTTGGGTAGATTGCTTGAGGTGTAGGGAGGTATCTTGAACTTTTTTATTGTATTGCCTCCTTGGTGATGTAATTTCCGTACCGGGTATTAAGTGTATTGACATTTTGTGGTAATGATGTATAAAGGTTCTTGCTTTTTCATATTTTAATCTTTTATCACCATTTTGGATATGCGTTCATTGGTGGGTGATCGGGGAATACTTCTATCTTCCCGGTATGAATTCTTATATTTGTGTGAATTTACTGTTTGTCCCAACTTGAGGAGGGACGCAAATGACCGCCCTGGTGTTGGATGGGGCACACCACTGCGGGCTCTCAAACCGGTGAGAGCTTACCGCCTGTCCCTGATGTAGGTGGGACACAAACAACCACCCAGGTGTTAGATGGGGCACACAACCGCTGGCTCTCAAACCGGTGAGAGTTTACCGCCTGTCCCTGTTGTTAGGTGGGACACAAACAACTGCCCCGGTGTTAGATGGGGCACAAAACCGCGGGCTCTCAAACCGGTGAGAGTTTACCGCCTGTCCCTGATGTTAGGCGGGACACAAACAACCGCCCCGGTGTTAGATGGGGCACACAACCATGGGCTCTCAAACTGGTGAGAGTTTACCGCCTGTCCCTGATGTTAGATGGGACACAAACAACTGCCCCGGTGTTAGATGGGGCACACAACCACGGGCTCTCAAACCGGTGAGAGTTTACCGCCCGCCCCGATGTTAGATGGGACACACACAGCCGCCCCGGTGCTAGATGGGGCACACAACCGCGGGCTCTCAAACTAGTGAGAGTTTACCGCCTGTCCCTGATGTTAGATGGGACACAAACAACTGCCCTGGTGTTAGATGGGGCACACAACCACGGGCTCTCAAACCAGTGAGAGTTTACCGCCCGCCCCGATGTTAGATGGGACACACACAGCCGCCCCGGTGCTAGATGGGGCACACAACCGCGGGCTCTCAAACCGGTGAGAGTTTACCGCCTGTCTCTAATGTTAGGTGGGACACAAACAACCGCCCCGGTGTTAGATGGGGCACACAACCGCGGGCTCTCAAACCGGTGAGAGTTTACCGCCTGTCCCTAATGTTAGGTGAGACACACACAGCCTCCCCGGTGTTTGATGGGGCACACAACCGCGGGCTCTCAAACCGGTGAGAGTTTACCGCCCGTCCCGATGTTAGATGGGACACACACAACCGCCCCAGTGTTAAATGGGGCACACAACCACGGGCTCTCAAACCGGTGAGAGTTTACCGCCCGTCCTGATGTTAGATGGGACCGCCCCGGTGTTAGATGGGGCACACAACCGCGAGCTCTCAAATCGGTGAGAGTTTACTGCCCGTCCCGATGTTAGATGGGGCACACACACACAACCGCCCCGATGTTAGAGGGGGCACACAACCGCGGGCTCTCAAACCGGTGAGAGTTTACCGCCTGTCCCGATGTTAGATGGGACACAAACAACCTGAACACGAAACTCCAAGCCCCCATCGTTAGCGGGACATAGAACACCGTGGGCTTTCACGTTGGGTGAAAGCCAACCGCCTGCGATCCTTCACCTCAGGTCAAGGATAACCGCTTAGCAATTTTTTGCTCCTTTCCTTCAACCTGAGCAAGAAATTCGAAGCCCCCATTGTTAAAGGGACATAGAACACCGTGGGCTTTCACGTTAGGTGAAAGCCAACCGCCTGTGATACTTCATGTCAGGTGAAGGATGACATGCCAACCATTTCTTGCTCCTTTCCTTCAACCTGAGCAAGAAATTCCAAGCCCCCATTGTTAAAGGGACTTAGAACACCATGGGCCTTCACGTTAGGTGAAAGCCAACCACCTGTGATCCTTCACGTCAGGTGAAGGATGACCGCTTAGCAATTTCTTGCTCCTTTCCTTCAACCTGAGCAAGAAACTCCAAGCCCCCATTGTTAGAGGGACTTAGAATACCGTGTGCTTTCATGTTAGGTGAAAGCCAGTCGCCTGTGGTCCTTCACGTTAGGTGAAGGATCACCGCCAAACCATTTCTTGCTCCTTTCCTTCAACCTGAGTAAAAAACTCTAAGCCCCCATTGTTAAAGGGACTTATAACACCGTGGGCTTTCACGTTAGGTGAAAGCCAACCGCCTGTGATCCTTCACGTCAGGTGAAGGATGACCGCCCAACCATTTCTTGCTCCTTTCCTTTAACCTGAGCAAGAAACTCCAAACCCTCATTGTTAAAGGGACTTAGAACATCATGGGCTTTCACGATAAGTGAAAGCCAACCGCCTTTGATCCTTCACGTTAGGTGAAGGATGACCGCCAAACCATTTCTTGCTCCTTTCCTTCAACCTGAGCAAGAAACTCCAAGCCCCCATTGTTAAAGGGACTTAGAACATCGTGGGCTTTCACGTTAGGTGAAAGCCAATCGCCTGTGATCCTTCACGTTAGGTGAAGGATGACCGCCCAACCATTTCTTGCTCCTTTCCTTCAACCTGAGCAAGAAACTCCAAGCCCCCATTGTTAAAGGGACTTAGAACACCGTGGGCTTTCACGTTAGGTGAAAGCCAACAGCCTGTGATCCTTCACGTCAGGTGAAGGATGACTGCCCAACCATTTCTTGCTCCTTTCCTTCAACTTGAGCAAGAAACTCCAAGCCCCCATTGTTAAAGGGACTTAGAACACCGTGGGCTTTCACGTTAGGTGAAAGCCAACCGCCTACGATCCTTCACGTCAGGTGAAGGATAACCGCCTAATCTATACTTACGAGGCCCGAGGGTCTGTGCCACATGGTTCTTTCTCTCTCCTCTTGCCCTTTTTGATTCCTTTTCGTATAAAACCCATGAGAAAGCCCTAATTTCCCCATTTCCTCATCTTTACTCTGCAAATTCTGCCCTTGTTTCTGCATTTCTCTCTCTAATTCTCCTTCGATCCTTACCTCCACTTATTTTCGTGACGATTCAAAGGTATTTACTCGTTTTCTTACTACTTTCGAAGCACTTTCTGGGTTTTTCTTTTTCTTTTGCCTTTGCCCTTCGTTTGTCGGGCTATATCTCCCGGTTGAGACTTTCCATGGTGGAATCCAAGGTTCCCCTGTTGGAGCTTGAGGTACCCATGTAAGAGCTTGGCAAAGGCATCGAGCCGGACCCCCAGCTCATAGATGATCTTAACGCATTACTTGCCGGCTGTCCTGCCGTTTATCCTGGGGAGGCGGGGTTGTTTTTTGACCAGTCTATTTCTCCCTCCATATGTTGGCCTTGTCCTGAGAGCGCGTTGTTGACTCCTGACACTAACGCCCCTGCCCTACCAATGGGAAACTTTGCTGGGACTTCTGCCCGTTGCCTGGGTAAGATCCCTTTCTAACTCTTTTTCGTTATTTTGCCCTTTTCCTTTTTAGACTAGTTAAATGGCTCCAAAATGCATGCAACAGGGCAGTGGACATCCAGGTTGTGGTGGAGGAGCATCTTCTGATGAGGGAGTGGTGGTGGAGCCGTTATCTCAATTGGCTCCCTTATCCCCAACGTCCCCTGAGGAAATGGCCGTTCGGGCTCAATATCCTGACACAGCCGCAGCTGTACCCCTAGGAAGCCTTGTATCCTCTTTAGCCACTGTAGAGGGGATGAGAAAATTTCGAGAAAGATATTTTTTTTCCCAAATGATTACAAGGGGGTTGGCCCCAGGGAGAGCGACAATATTTTATACCCTCGTTCCCCTGAATTCTTTGTTGTTAGTGTGGACTCCTTGGATGCCGGCTTGTGATTTCCCTTGCCGCCTATCCTGGAGTGGGTTTTTAGGCAATACTCTATATGCCCCAGCCAAATTACCCCCAACGGTTTCCGTAATATTTACGGTTTCCTTCTTACTTGTTTTGTGGCTGGATTAATCCCCTCTACCCGTAGATTTGATTTTTTATTTAGGGCCAAGCACCTTAAAGGCGTTGTCAGCTTTGAGGGGAAGAGCGGGATTAAGTTTGTAGAGCTTAACCCCTCAAAGGTGAACTTTTGGCAGAACGGGTTCGTTTGGGTAAAGTCCCCTTATCCCCTTGGCATCCCTCATTACTGGACCCCGCTGAATAAGTGTAGCATCCCCTCAGCGGACGAGCTATCTAACTTAGACAAGGAGGTAGTTCGGTACTTTGAGAGGGATTCGGGTGCACGGTACCTCGCTACCAAAGAGGTGTTGTGCCAAGAGAAAGTTTTGATCCAGGCAGGCTTATGCACCCAGCCGGTTAGTGGTGAGTAATTCTCTGGGGATGGGAAAGTTTTTCTTTTTGGTTTATACCACCTCTTAATAGTTCCATCTTGGCTGCTTAATTACTTCTTTCCAGGACCAGAGGCCGACGTGGATATTGTGGTACTCATGGAGTCCTGTTGTGAGGAGCAGAGAAAAAAAGGGGCGAAGGGTGGAGGATAAAGGTAAGAAAACCGTCAGGAGAAGTAAGAGGACGGTTGTTAAGGAAGGAGAGGGACCTCCCAAGAAGATCACACGGTCTAAGAAGTCACAGGGGGAGGCTCCTACTTCCGGTGGTAGTTCGGAGGCGCCCACTCTGTCAGAGGTCGTCTCTGAGATACCCATAGTCCAAGCGTCCCCGGCCGCTGGGGGGTTTTCTCCAGCTCCAAGTGATCAGGAAGTACGTACTTCCATGCCCCATCAGGGGAATGGCGGAGCATCAGCCGTGCCTCATCCTCGGGATGTCCCGACAACGGAACCTTTTGTGGAGGAGAGGCCCAGTACTACGCCTGCCGTTACCGTCCCCTTGTCGGGGGTGACCGTGGATGAACCCCCTCCAACTCTTGTTATACCGGTGAGTGGTCCAACATCTCAGGCTCCGGGAGAAGGGGTAGACGTAAGCCTACAGCCGGAAAGGGAGGAAGAAGGAGGGAGGCCCTTGGAAGTGCCAGCAGTGGTGCCGAAACCGCCCTTGGTAGAGACGGTAATGCCAGCCCCTATGCCTCCAAGAGGAGGGTCCCCTGTCAGGACCTCATCTTCACTGCCAGGATCGTCCCGTGAGACGGTAGTAGATGTAAGGCCTGACGTGCAAATAGACGACAGCCTTCTTCCCTCGTTTCATATAGACCTGACCGCCCCTGATTATTTTAGCCGGCATCCCTCCTGAGCCTCAAAGGGAGGTTCCTAGGGAAGAGGGAACTCCTGTTGATGAAGGTACACGGCCTGGGGATTCTAACCCTGCCTTTCCCCTCGCCAAAGGGTTGGTGCAATTTAGCGCACCGCCTTGACGGTTCTTTCGTCTGGAGACCCTCAAGTTGTGACTAGCAACACGGTAGCTACCTGCGTTGCTAAGGTAAAAACCGCTTACTATACTTTTGAGTTATTATCATGTTGACTACATGCTTTGGTAATTCATCCTTTAGGTTAGCTCCCTGTCTGCTGCTATGGCCTTAGGGTGGTTTCGTGAACAGGAAGCCGCCATGCAGGAATTGACCCGGTTGCGGGAGGAAAACAGGAAGGAGGTTGAGGCGGCACAGAGAGCAGAAGAAGAAAAAGAGGAACAGGCTGGGACCATACTGAGGATAAAGAGGGAGGAGGAGATGCTGGCGGTTGAGTCTCAGGGCCTAAAGGATGATGTTGGCAAGCTGAGGGATGAGAAAGAAGCATTGGCGGTTGAAGCTCAAGGCTTAAAGGATGATGTTGGCAAGCTGAGGGAGGAGAAAGAAGCGCTGGCGGTTGAAGCTTAGGGACTAAGGGAAGGCTTTCAGAAGCTGTAAGAGGAACTATCTTCCCAACAGACAAGGTCGGAGACACTTCTTACCGAGGCTCAACATGCCCGGGCTGAGGCTGCGGAGGCGGTTTCTCGATTCAGGGAAAGCTCCGAATTTCGTACGTCAACGAGTACCTTTTACTGGGAGGGTTTTTCCTTGGGCCTGTCAGCGTTTGCACGACGCTTAGCTCGTAGCCATCCTCAGCTCAGCCGTGAATCTCTCCAGCAGACGGCAGACTAACTTCGTCAAGAGATCGTTCGCTCCCCGGGAGGTGCTGGTGGCGGCTAGGCTTAGACCCCTTTAAGTTTGGCGTTTGCTCTTTTCTTTACCTTTTCTTTTTTGTTGTAAATGTAAAGAGAATGTGAGGGGGCGCCCCTTTTTGTTGTAACCCCCCACTTTTTAACTTATATGTATATTTGTACATAGTATACCTAGAAGCAGAAGTTCCTCTGATCCCCTACCAGATATGTGTTTTATTATAATTGATGATCACATGTGGTTTGTTGCGTTCCGTTACCCTTCTTTGAATTGTGCTCTTTAATAAACCTAACTCGTCCTATCTTGGAGCGAGATATCATATAGTAATTTCTAAGAGCGCACACTTTATTTATGGATGTGGGGTGTCGTCCTATTTCTTCTAAGATACAACCCACACTGTGCTTTCCACCGTGCTCTAATATCTTACGTAAGCTCTTTACAACTTACCGTGCTGTACATAATACTTTTTGAGATTTTTGATATTCCAGACTCGGGGTACTTGGGAACCATCCATGCGTTCTAACTTGTAACATCTTTCCCCCAACTTCTGAGTCACACGGTAGGGCCCTTCCCAATTTGCCGCTACCTTGCCAGCAGCTATCCCTTGGGCCACGGTGTTGGTTCATCACAGGGCTAAGTCCCCCACTTCCAAGCTTCTTGTCCTCAGGCGTTTATTGTAATACTGAGAGATTCGTTGCTTTTGGGTTACTATTCGAAGAAGGGCATCCTCTCTGACCTCATCCACCAAGTCCGAAGCGCACCTTCATTGGTCTTCGTTGCGTAGATGATCGTAGTGTTGTATGCGGTAATTAGGTTCTCCCACTTCCACTGGGACTACCGCCTCCTCACCATAAGTTAGCATGAATGGGGTTTCCTCAGTAGCTATGCGGTAAATCATGTGGTGGGCCCATAGCACGCTAGGTAACTCTTCTACCCATCTTCCTTTAGCTTCATCCAACCTCCTTCAAAGCCCATTGAGTATTCGCTTATTTTCGGCCTCAGCTTGCCCGTTGCTCTGAGCGTAAGCAATGGACGTGAAATGGAGAGCAATACTCATGCGCTGATAGTATGCTCGGAACCGTGGCGAGTCGAACTGTGTCCCATTATCAGTGATAACAGCCCTGGGGATTCCAAAGCGCGTAATGACGTTCTTACACAGAAATTGTCGGGTCGCGTTACCTGTAATCTGAGCTACTGCCTCAGCCTCTACCCACTTACTAAAGTAGTCTACGGCCACTATCAAGAACTTCCTCTGCCCGCTGGCTAAGGGAAAAGGACCTAAGATGTCCATTCCCCATTGATCGAAGGGTATGGGGTCAACAATGGGTTGTAGTGGCGCGGCGGGAGCATAGATGAGACGTGCAAATCTTTGGCATTTGTCACATTTTCTCACAAGGGTCCCGGCGTCCTTCCTCAGGGTAGGCCAAAAGTATCCTACCCTTAAAGCAATTCCAGCAAGGGCTCGCCTTCCAATGTGAACTCCACCTCGTGAATTTCTCTTAGGACGTAATCTCCTTCCTCTTGTGTTAGACATTTCAGCAAGGGATGTGTGAATGACCTTTTGTAGAGCTACTGATTAATTATTGTAAAGCGTACCGCCCACCTTCTCAGCCTTCATGCTTCGATTTTGTCCGTGGGCTCCTTACCGTGAAGGATGAAGTCCAAAATCGGGCGCATCCACCCATCCTCTCGTTGTACTTGCATCACCTCCATGGGCGCCGCCTGATCCACGTATTTAACATTAGATTCGTGAGTATGAATACGTCCGCTTGGATTCTTACTTCCAGCGCTAGCCAGGCGGCTTAGTTCATCCGCACGGTGATTACTTTCCAGGGAAACGCTTTGTATCCTAAAGTCTTGAAATTCAGAGACCTTGGCTTGAACCAATTCCAGGTACCGGGATAGGTGACGTTCTTTTACCCCGTAGCTTCCCGTAACTAGGTTTATTACTAACTCTGAATCGCTATAAGCCTCCAGATGAGTCGCCCCTGCAGCCTTAGCAAAATCCATACAGAGCAATAGCGCCTCGTACTTGGTCTCATTGTGAGTCGCTTCAAAGTGTAACCTTACCGCGTACTTCGCACGCTCTCCTTCTGGGTTGATCAACACTATGCCTGCACCGCGGCCTTCTGAGTTTGCAGATCCGTCAACGAATATCTTCCAAATAGACATCCCTTCAAGGGTTTTCGATAGTTCGGGTATTTCAATTCTAAAGTCGCATTCTTCCAGGAAGTCAGCTAAAGCTTGGGCCTTAATAGCTCTTCGAGGTTGATAGTGTATGTCGTACTCAGAAAGCTCAGCCGCCCACTTAAGCATTTTCCCTGAACAATCCAACTTTGAGAGCAACTTCTTGAACGGAAGGTTAGTGAGTACCGTGACCTCGTGGGATTGAAAGTAAGGTCTTTGCTTATGCGCCGCGGTGACCAGAGCTAGGGCAGTTTTTTCAATAGCAGGATATCTCCTTTCTGGATCTTTGAGAGTTTGGCTTACGAAGTAGATCGGCAGCTGCTGCCCTTGCCGGTCCGCTATCAATACCGCGCTTGTAGTGTTTCCTGAAATGGCCAGGTAGAGACCCAGCTTTTCATTTGGTTCAGGGGAGGTGATCACAGGGAGGTGCGCCAAATGTTGCTTCAATTGATCGAAAGTGCGTGCGCATTCCTCATTCCAGAGAAAAGGTTGTTTCCCTCGTAGTACCTTAAAAAATGGTAAAGCCTTTTCCGCAGCCTGGCTAATGAACCGGTTGAGCGAAGCCATGCAGCCGGCAAGTTTCTGCACATCTTTAGGGCAGCGGGGAGGTCTCAGGTCAAGTATGGCATGTACCTTCCTGGGGTTTGCTTCGATCCCTTGAGAACTTGCAATAAAGCCTAGGAACTTGCCGTCTGGTATGACGAATGAACATTTCTCCGAGTTCAACTTCATGCCATATTTCCGAAGTGCTTCCGAGGCTTCTCTTAAGTCAAAAACATGCTCCAACTTATGTTTTGACTTAACTATCATGTCATCCACATAGACCTCTATGTTGCGTCCTATTTGTTGTGCAACGACCTTGTTCACCAGCCGTTGATAGGTAACTCTTGCATTCTTGAGCCCGAACGACATTACTTGTAGCAGTATGTTCCTTCTGCTGTGATGAAGACCGTTTTCTCTTCATCGGCCGCATGCATTTGAATCTGATGGTACCCTGAAAAGGCATCCATGAAACTGAATAGCTCGTAGCTCGCTGTTGAATCTACCAGCTTGTCTATTTTGGGCAGGGGATAAGAGTCCTTTGGGTAGGCTTCGTTGAGATCTGTGAAATCCACAGACATCCTCCAGCTTCCATTAAACTTTTTAACTAATACCACGTTGGCCAGCCACTCAGGGTATAACACCTCCCGTATAAACCCGGCCTGGGATAGCTTTTCCACCTCGGCTTTAATGACATCATTACGTTCTGTACAAAAGCTGTGCCTTCGATGTTTAACGGGCACCTTGTTATTACGAACCTTAAGCTAGTGAGTGATCACTTCGGGCGGTATTCCTGGCATTTCCTTTGCGACAAATGCAAAAACGTCTTGGTATTGCCTCAAAAGTTCGCCAATCTCCTCCCGCAGATGCCGAGGGAGTGAAGTGCCCAGATAGGTGTAACATCCAGGTTCCAACTCATACTTTTCCAAGGGTGGAGAAAGAGGAGGCTTTTTCGGAGGCGAGCTGGGCTCAAGAGGTTCGGCTGCCATTACAGCCAGATTAGAGTAAGTATGGTAATATTCTGAAAATGCGCCATACCTTCCTCGTATCGTCATGATGTCCCCAGTATCCGCCTCAAACTTCATTGCTAGGTGGTATGTAGATACCACAGCCTTTAAACGGTTTAGGGAGGGTCTTCCCAAGATCGCGTTGTAGGTAGAAGGAGCGTTAATAACAAGGAACTCTATCTTAACCGTTCACTGCTCATTTTCGTTCCTGAAAATGGTGGACAACGTTATTTTACCCTGTGGCAGAATGGGCGCTCCTGTGAAGCCCACGACGGGGTATGGTCCTGGTACGAGCGCACTACACGGTATTCCCATTTTGTTGTAGCATTCTAAGAATAGAATGTCTGCAGAACGACCCTGGCTGATCAGTATTCTGCGTACCGTGTGTTTGCAGATGTCGGCGGTAATGACAAGGGGGTCCTCTTGTCGTGAATCTATTCCTTGGGCATCCTCTTTAGTGAAGCTGATGCACCGGTGCACGTTCTGGGCCGCGTCCATTTCTCCCTTTGTGACCTTTGCTCCTTCTTTTGATGAGGGGGGAGCATGTCTTGGGGCAATGGTAGCAATGACCTTGGTCGTTGTATTCCCAGGACCTTTTCCGCCCTCGTCGGCGACCTGGGCTTTCTCAATCTTCATTCTCTTTAGCGTGGCGTATTCTTCCCACTGACCAGTACGCTCGGCTTCCTTGAGGAGAAAGTCCAAGGCCCGGCAGTTTGCCGTGTCATGGGTGGTGACCTGATGGAACGAGCACCACATTGCTTTGCCGTCCCCAGAAGGGGCAGAGTCTCGATTTTTGGGCAGCCCTTTCGTTTTTACCTCCAAAAGCTGACCGGGTACAGTCGGCCGGTTTTGGGTCCTAAAGACAGGTGCTGGCCTTCTTGCAGGCCGGATGTTACCTCGGGGCGGCCTGGGGTTATCCTTCGACCCTAAAGATGCCTGGGCTACTTCGACCCTAGGCATTACCAGCATGAGATCCTCTACTAGGATGTACTTGTTGGCTTTTCGCCATAGCTCGTCAACGATAGAGGGCGGCCCTTTGCCAACGCAAATTTAAAATTAGAGTTCTGCAATCCATTGATGAAGGCGGTGATAGCTGTTTCATCAGATAAGGTGGCGACATCAATCATGGCTTGCGTGAATCGTTTCACATAAAGGGTTCGACATCGTGCTGCTGTAACTTGAGAAGGTGTGCCGCCGTCTTTCTTCTTCGCTTGTTGCTAAAAAAATGCAGAGCGAATCTCTCAGAAAACTCAGTAAAACTATCCACAGACGAATTAGGAAGGGAGGCGAACCAATTCTATGCAACCCCATTTAAGGTGGCAGGAAAACACTTACACCAAATGTCCTCCCCCACATCTTGTAAGTACATTCTTGCCATGAATCCGGCCAAGTGGTCTTCTGGGTCTTGAGTTCCATCGAATAAATCGATGTTTGGGATTTTGACCTTCCTCACGGGAGCCGACAGAATTCGGGACGTGAATGGTGAGTGAGTTCCCGGCACAGTATAGGAAGTGGCCGGTGTGGGATCCTTCTCTGTGTGATTGGGGTAAGTGCTTGCTATGGAAACCGTGGCTCCACTTGGACTTTGTGTCCGAGAACGCCGGGAAGCGATGGTAAATTGATCCGGTTCTGGAATATATTCTGTATCGTTAGCGGGTGTGTGTGAAAAAAGTTGATGTATTTGCTGTTGGAGTTGCTCAAATTGTTCTTGAGTGACATAATGGGGATTAGGATGCCCCCTATTGGTGGTGGAGTGACTGGTACTTGACATGAGAAAGGTTTGGAATGCCCTTCCCACAGACAGCGCCTATTGTTTATGGGATTTTTTGGTAGGGTTCTTGAGGGTAGAATTGGGCTCAAGTTCCTTGTCCTCCTTGTGGGGACCCTCCCCCTATATATAGTGGATATATGCGTGTGGATGAAGTATTCGAAGGTGTACCGCCTGGTTGCCATTGGTACTAGGGGTGGTGGTGCCTTCTAGATGTGATACTGTTCAGGTGCGGACAGGAGAGGGGGCGGTAATGACCCCTGGGCTTGATGCCGCCTGGGAATGGTCAGGAGGGGAGGCGGTAACGACACCCAGGCTTGGTACCACCTGGGTATAGCCTGGGAAGGGGGCGGTAGTGACCCCTGGTTTCGGTATCGCCTGGGAGTAGTCTGGGAAGGGAGGCAGTAACGACACCCGGGCCTGGCACCGCCTGGGTATGGCCTGGGAAGGGGGCGGTAGTGACCCCTGGTTTCGGTACCGCTTGGGAGTAGTCTGGGAAGGGGACGGTAGTAGCCCCTGGCCTCGGTACCGCTTAGGAGAGGCCTCGGTACTGCCCGGGAGTAGCCAAGAAAAGCGAAGGTAGTGGCCTCTGGCCTCGGTACCGCCTAGGGGCTATTTTTATATTCATCACTAATATTCGTGTACATTGGAGATCTTAAACGATAATTTTCAATTTAAATATGCAATTCTATTTTTTATACTTTTACTTTCAATTAGTATCATGCTGCTATTTTTCTTAGTTATCATTTTTGTCCTTATATACACAATTTATTTTTTATTTTTTTTGATACTATTACTTTTCCTTTTTTGGAAATACTAATAAAGTTATACGTATTATATTTGTTAATGCCATCTATTAGAGATATTGTTTGATATTATTCTGATATTATTCTAATATTATTCTGATATTATTCTGCGAATATTCTGTAAATATTCATGTTCTCATTACTATAAATATATGCCTCAATAACCCTATTGGGTATGCTCCACAACCTCTATTCTCACATGGTATCAGAGCATACCAAACCCTAAAAATTAATCCATTCTCCTAAAAAAAAAAGGAAAAAAAAGGGCTGTAACAGTGCCCGCTCCCCTAACGAAACACTAACCCCACCTCCCAACGCCGTCGCCTCTGCACAGCGCCCACTCGGCCGCCTTTCCCCTACCGGCCGGAACCCGCATGGCCCGGCGCCACCACCGCTAACCCAGCCGCGGCCATAGTCAGGCACCTCGACAACGACAGTGCTGCTTCCTTCTCTTCTCCTTCTACCCGACGCCGCCGCCGCCGCCCGGCCGTGGTAGTTTCACCACAACTATGGCTGCCTCCTCCTCCTCTCCCTCTCTCACCAGTGCTGAGGTCTTGCCCCCTGTCTCTGAACCCCCCCGTGGCCTCCCGCCCCACGACCGCCTTGCTCTAGCCACCGCCCCCGGCGCTACACAGTGGCCCCGCCCTGCCCCTGTCGGCGTGTCTCTCCTCAGGGCTTGCTGTCGGGTTTTCTCTCTCCTCACATCCCGATCCGGCTACATCGTCCACCACCATTGGTCCTCCTTCATCTGGGTATAATCTTGGCCTCCTGTTTTCTTCATTTAATTTCTCCAATTATTCCTCCCCTCTCATGGCCGGAGCGCCGCCTCTCGCGGCCCCCCCTCCCCATGTGAGCCCCCTTCCCCCCTCTTCCCTTACTAGTCTCGTTACAATTAAACTAGAAACACTAACAGATTATACCACTTGGCGAGAACAGGTATCCATGGTTCTCCGTGCCCATCGACTCATGGGTTTTGTCGATGGCTCAAACCCTTGTCCTCCCAATCAAATTACTACACCTACGGGTCAATACATCTCAAATCCTGATGCCCTAACCAGGACCTATATTGACCAAAGTATTAGGGCCTGTCTGTCCGCGTCCCTAGCCAGCCCAGTCCTTAATGATGTCATACATCATCCCACATCTCGAGAGATGTGGGACGCCCTTGCTAAACGTTTTCGTGACCACTCTTTCGCTAAGGAATTTGACTTATGCTCTCAACTTGTAACTCTACGTAAAGATAACAAAACCATGACCGCCTACCTCATCGAACTTAAAACCATAGCTGATGACCTAGCCGCCATAGACTCCCCAGTCTCAAACTGTGAGCTCCTTCACTATACTTTGTTCGGTCTCCCACCGGAATATGCCGCGTTTAATACATTTACTCGCCAGTTGTCTCGTAACCTTTCCTTTGAACAACTCAAGACTGCACTATTAGATGAAGAGGCCGCACTTTCCCGCATTCACGCTCGAACCCCTGCAAATCACGGCCATGCTCTTGCCGCCAACAGTGTGCCACCGAATTCTTCAGGGTCTAGTCGGGGTGGTGGAGGGCGTGGTCGCAAGGGTCGTGGATGCAACAATCATAGTGGGGGCCGTGGATCCCATGGTCAACTGCCCCATCACAATTCCGGTACAGGTATGGTTTCCACTGGTGCTCCTCCATATCCACAGAACTGGGGACATCCAGACTTGTCATCAAGCTGGTCATGCCGTCTCTCTTTGTCCTCACCGTTATGTGCACTAGGATCTCTCCCAATCCCTCTCAGCCACGTTTGTTAATGATAATGCTGATCCCACATGGTACCCTGACTCCGGGGCGTCTAATCATTTGACATCCAACTCAGGTATTTTAACTAAACAAACTGTTTATAGTGGTTCAAAATTAATTCAAGTTGGCAATGGGTCCTTACTACCATTCACTCATGTTGGTTTTTCTAAAATCCGAACTAAAACTCGTGACCTCAAGCTTTCTAATGTCATGTTGGTTCCTGGTCTTACATACAATCTCTTGTCTATTAAGCAGTTGTGTCGTGATAATAACTGTGTTGTAGAGTTTGATTCCTCCTCTTTCTGTGTCAAGGACAAGGCTACGGGGATGCCTCTCCTCAGGATACGCAGTGAAGGCCCTCTGTATGGGTTTTCACCACACCCCACTAGACTTATGGCACAGACCTTCACGGCTGAACTCTGGCATAGGCGCTTAGGTCATTTAGGACATGCTGTTTTAGACACTTTACGTACTCACTCTTTAATTTCTGCTATTTCCTGTTCCAGCTCAATAAAACATTGTCATGCATGCTGCTTGGGAAAATCACGTCGCTTACCGTTTTCACGTGTGCTACATGATACGAGTTTACCTTTGCAATTAATTCATTCGGATGTTTGGCAATCTCCGGTTGTGTCTGATTCTGCATTTCGTTACTATGTGTTATTTGTTGATGATTTTACTCGCTTTACTTGGCTCTATCCGATGCAACGGAAGGATGAAGTGTACTTCATCTTTTCAGATTTTAAGACCCTCGTTGAAAACAATTTTAACCTCAAAATCAAATGTTTTCAAAGTAATGGAGGCCGCGAGTTTGACAATCGGCCTATGGCTGCCCTTTGTCGCACCCACGGCATCCACTTCCGTCTTTCCTGCCCTGATACTCAACAGCGGAATGGGGTAGCGGAACGAAAGCATCAACGTATAAGTGAAATGGTACGAACCATACTTTTTTAGGCGCGCCTCCCTCCTAAATTTTGGGCTGATACTACTTGTACTGCTTGTTATATAATTAATCGCTTGCCTACTCCGCTCTTACAAAACTTGTCCCCCTTTGAAAAACTATTTAAAAAGGTGCCACACTACAATTTTTTTCGGGTCTTTGGGTGTGCTTGTTATGCAAACATCACATCCCGTACTCCTCATAAATTGGCTCCCCGCTCTACATCCTGCATCTTCATTGGATATGCAGGACGTTACAAGGGGTATCACTGCTTAGACCCCACTAGTGGTCGTGTCTATACTAGTCGACATGTGCATTTTGTTGAGCATTTATTTCCCTATCCTGACATTGTGTCTAGCATGCATGCGCCGCCAAGCTCAGGCCCCACCTTAGTCAACATCCCATTGCCTAGGCCACTTCTCGCCCATGCTTACCACACACCGGACCCACACACTTTGGGACCTCCTCCGGCAATCCCGACTATGCTAGACTCTGGTATTGTCCCGGTATCCCCTATTGCAGCACCCTCGTCACCCCTGTCACCTCCTTCCCTAGAACCGGCCATTGTGGTTCCTACAGTCGGGACACATGAAGGTGTCGCTTCAGGGGGCGCACATCAGGATCCCCCGGCTGGACCTTCTGTGACCTCCTTGGATGGTTCTTCTAGTCCCTCCCCTATGCCCAACCATGCCCCTTCCATGTCTAATGTCCATCCCTTGCGCACCCGTCTTAAGGATGGGATACGCAAATCCAAACATATTTTGCCACTTAGCTCGGTTGTTGTGGTTTAGGAACCTACTTGTTTTTCTCAGGCGGCTAAGAATCCTCAGTGGCAGGAGGCCACGGCTAAGGAATTAAATGCCCTCATTCAAAACCAAACATGGGATCTTGTTCCTACCTCCCCTTCTCAAAATGTGGTCGGTAGTACTTGGAGGTACAAGTTCAAGTATAAACCCGATGGCTCTGTTGATCGGTTTAAGGCTCATCTTGTTGCTCAAGGTTTTCACCAGCGTGAGGGCCTTGACTACTTTGAAACATTTAGCCCTGTTGTTAAACCGACCACCATCAGGTTTATCCTTGCCCTTGCTATCACTAACAAGTGGCCCATTCGTCAACTAGATGTTAAAAACGCATTTTTACATGGTTTTTAAATGAAGAAGTATACATGCGACAGCCTCCCGGGTTCATCCACCCGAAATTTCCCACATATGTATGCTGCCTGCACAAGGTTCTGTATGGCCTTAAGCAGGCACCACGAGGTTGGTTTCATAGGTTTAGCACGTTTCTCTATAGTCTGGGCTTCTACTGTAGCAAGGCTGATCCCTCACTTTTTATACATCAGTCACCTACTGCCAGTGTGTGTCTCCTACTGTATGTGGATGACATTATCCTCACGGGCTCCGATTCTTCCCTACTCGCTCACCTCACCACCTCTCTTTCAACCCAATTTGCAATGAAAGATCTTGGCCCCCTTCATTATTTTCTTAGCATTGAAACCAAACGCACCTGCCATGGCCTCTTTCTTTCCCAACATAAGTACACCCTTGACTTATTGAGTCGGCATGACATGCTTGAGGCTAAACCTGTACAAACCCCCTTACCAGCTCGGGTGCAACACTCTGTGGCTGGTGGGTCTCCTCTACCTAATCCGACCGAGTTCCGTAGTGCGGTGGGTGCTCTCCAGTACCTCACCATGACCCGTCCGGACATTGCATACGCGGTTAATCGTGTATCTCAGTTCATGCACGCTCCCTCTACCTCCCATTGGCAGATGGTCAAACGCATCCTATGACACCTTAAGCTCACGCCCAATCATGGCCTCACTACAGCTCCGGGTTCCTGAACATCTGTTACTTCATATGCTGATGCTGAGTGGGGTGGCTGTCCTGACACCCGTCGCTCCACTGCGGGTTTTTCCTTGTTACTTGGTCCTAACCTCATTTCATGGCGGGCAAAGAAGCAGCCTACAGTCGCTAAGTGCTCTACCGAGTCTGTATATCGAGCTGTCGCCAAGGTTGTCCCTGAATGTGATTGCATTCGATACCTCATGCGTGATTTAGGTCTTCGTCACTCTGGCCCGATAGTTGTGTACTGTGATAATGTTTCTGCTACCTACTTAGCTGCCAATCCTATTTCTAATGATCGCAGTAAGCATGTGGATGTTGATTTTTACTATGTTCGTGAGAAGGTTGTTAAGGGTGATATCCAGGTTCGATACACGCCTACTACCAAACAGGTTGTTGACATATTCACCAAAGGGTTGGCTACTGATCGCTTCTGCTACCGCAAAGAGAATCTGCCCATTGGTCCCCCTCGCACACATTGAGGGGGCGTATTAGAGATATTGTTTGATATTATTCTGATATTGTTCTGTGAATATTCTGTAAATATTCCTGCTCTCATTACTATAAATATATGCCTCAGCAACCCTATTGGGTATGCTCCACAACCTCTATTCTCACACCATCATTGTAATTTGTAGAGTATTCACCTATACTAGTTTTAAATATTATATATCTAATCTATCTATCTATCTATTATTGCAAAGTACCCAAATTCTCAAAGCTTTCCATACCTCCAATACTAGCTTTCTAGGCAAAGTCTTTTGGTATTTCAACAAGTAAAACTAAAACTTCAAAACTTTTCAACTTCACAAGCAATAAGTAAATTAAACCTTACAATTAGTTGAAATAATTATAAGTATTCTAAAAGAAAAATCTCAAATTTACGCTCCCAACACCCATGCCAACTCAAAGTCACCCACCAAAATCTTACATACATTACATACTGTGACTAAATTCGAACAATATCCATGGCGGTTCAGGTAAAAATCTTACATACATTCCTAGGTAAAAATATCAAAATCTGGCATGAAAAATGAGATGCCATTGATTTTATTAAGATTTAGCATATTGGGGTATGACACAGGTAGCTCCTCTCTCTAGAAGCTTCCCCCAAAAAATGAAAAGAAAGAAAAAGAGAAAAAATTCTTGTCTTCCCTAGAAAAACCCTAAACGAGGCCTCCCTTTGTCCTCCTTGCTGTCTCAACCAAAAGCACTTATCTTCTTCTTCTCCCTTGCTTTAGTACTCCTCTCATGGCTTTCAGCATTTCAGTCAGTCCCATTAAAGACAATAAGGGCATTAATGGTGAAGCTCACCAACCACATAGTTGTATCCACTGATTTCCCATGCTCTGTGTCAGACCTCAACGGCTCAGGGGCTATGGGAAGAGATTAATGGAGTTTGGGGCTATGATTATGAAAACCCCCAAACTCTCCACAAAAGGGGTTGAAATTGGTAGATCAGGACAATATTGCTCCAGATCTGGGCAGTCTGAGGTAGAATCCAAGAAGATCTCAAGCTTTAAAGGCACTAAATCCAGAATTTGAAAGAACTTGAACTTAACCATAGTGGAGAGAGTCATCAACCACCAGGTACGAAATGCTTTAAATTCATACTTAGAGTTACTATTGCAAACTGTTTGATGTGGCTTTTCGAGAGGACTACTGGGGCTGAAAGACTGCTCTGGTTCCTCACAAGCAAAAAGAATATAATTAGCAGCATTAATAGTTGGGGTCTGGAAAAGGGGAGAACTGGGGACTATAAAAGAGGCTGGGGGTGGGTAACCTATTGCACAAGACCTCACACCAAGCTCTACTCTTTCCTCAGCCCCCTTTACCAATGCATGACCAAAACCACCAAAATGAACCAACATTCCTAGGTAAAAATTATGTTTCTGGTGACGATTGTCTTGCCGAAGGCTCAAAGCGTGACGGTACCGATGGAGGTCCAAATGCAGGTGCAGCTGACCGAACCGATAATGTTAGACCAGACTATAGACGGGCTCTTTGGATCTCTGTTCATCGTCATAATGAGAGTCCCGCTTGTAATCCTGGGACAAGAGGTGGTGACCAATGTATGGGAGATAATACTCGACCTATGAACAAAGAACTAGAAGGTGGACTGGGAAATGATTAGAGGTCAAGTAGATTATGTGGACCTAGGTAATGGCTAGATTATGATCAAATTTTGCTAATGAAGTTGATAGGAACCTTGTATGGGAGGGTAGACCTTGGTTTGTCCATTCTCTTAACTTTGTTCTTCAGCCATGGGAGGAGATGCTTGACCCATTTGAGACTGAAATAGAAATCGTGGCTCAATGGATCCAAATATAGTGCCTCCCTCTAGAATTTTGGGGACTAGATGCTCTTAGACATATTCTTGAACTGGTTGGAAAGGTTATTGGGCTTGATGGGTTTGCCGAAGCAAGACTTAAAGGGAAGTTTGCTAGGGCATGTGTAGAAATTAATGTCTCTAGGAACCTTCCTGGGAAAGTCACAGTTGGGAAAAGGGGAAAGGAGAAATCTTTTCCTATCACTTATGAGGGGCTTTATTAAGTATGTGCGTTATACGATTTAGAGAACCATGGGGTGGAGGACTGCCCTAATTTCAGTAAGAGCGTTGACCTCCACATTGTAGTGGAAAGATTCAAGGACAGAATCCCATTATCTGAGCCCCTAGACCCGAGTGACAAAGACCCAAAACAAAGGAGAGATGGGTCGATGCCCACACAAAGAAAAGACCACGTGGAGAAAAGAAGGGCGCCCAACATCAATAGAGGAATGGAGGATCGAGTATTATAATTAAGGATACAATGCAGGAAAGGGATGGGGAAAAAGTAAAAATAATCGCTAATAGGGAGACCCTATTAGAGAAGGGGAAAGCAAAAGCTGTAGAGGTAAGTGATGATTCAAGCTCAAAGGAGGGAGAGAACTCGGTAGGTAAAATGCCTCTTATAACTACAACAGAGAATGAGGAAGAACGTGAGCTCTCCCCTCTTATGGCAGTTGATTATGATAAGGAGGACCATACGGCATTTGAGACCGGAAGGACAAACATTTCTAGGTTGGAAGCTAAAAGGATTGAAAGCTTTGAGAAGGAAACATAGGGCTTTGATGCAGAAATGGAAGAAGATCCCGAGGAGGAACCGACCCAATTTGATGATCTTAAAGGGGATCTTCGGCTAGATTTTTTGGTGGACTCCATGAAAAGACACAAGCTGACAAAATTGGACGAGTTCTCCTCGGAGAGCGTAGATAGTTCTGTATCCAAAAATTAGGACCTATGAGTCAGGGGGGTTACGCATATTCTAGAATTATTGTTATCTTTTATAATGAAATTATGTATCTGGTATGTGTTGAGTGTACTAAACTCAATGGGAAGGTGGATGGATTTTTGTTCCCCCCTACATACTATGTCAGTTTGTGGTTGGAAGTCTTGGTGTTCCTATTGTCTTTTCTCCCCTCTTATGTGTTCCATGGTTATTTCCCGTAGTTTATTTAATTATTGGAAAATCATTGTGCTGTTTTTGGGTTATTTTTGTTTTTTTATTCACGAGTCTAATGGAGTGAGCTTCGAGCTCTTGACTGCCCTTCAGGCACGGATTGGTAGCAACGAGCTGCCAGGAACAGTTGAGTACAATAACGACCTAGTTGTGTCTTAAAATAATGAGAGTTCTTTGTTGGAACATTAGGGGGGTAGCTAGAGCGGTTGCCCAACAAGAGCTATAAGGGATGTCTAAAAAATATAAACCCGATATCATTGCCATTCTGGAATCTCTCGCCAATCCACAGGTTATTGACAAGTTTTTCCTTAGGATGGGATTTGACAAAGGCCACCATGCACCACCCATAAATCATGTGGGGGGTATATGGCTATTATGACAATCATCACTCTATAAAGTGAACATTGTGCACATGGACAATAGGGTAGCGCATGTGAAGGTGCGTGACAGATCAAATGGTAAGGATTGAGTGCTTCTTTTTATCTATGCCCCAACTAGAGAACCAGATAACGACATATTCTGGAAGGATCTAAGTGGGCGGGGAAAAATAATTGCTAACCCCTGGTGTTGTATTGGCGACTTTAATGAGCTAAGAACCAAGTCTGACAAGTGTGGGGAGCCCCTGTAGATGACAGACGGCTAATTAGGCTAAATGAGTTCTGCTCACGGTTTGACCTTGAAGAAATCCCACGGACTGGCAAAAAATGTACCTGGTCAAAGACTATAAATGGATCATATATCCATGAAAAATTGGACCGCGCTGTGCTGAACCAAGAATGGCTCCAAATGTTTCCAAAATCATTCATCTTCAATGGATTTGGGCCAGTATCGGATCACTCTCCGCTGTTTTTATGCACGGAGGAAGAAGCCCTGTCTAAACCATCCCCTTTCCACTTCCAAGCGGGATGGGCGAAGTATAAGGCCACAGAATGTATCATCCAAAAAGTATGGGCCAAAAAGGTCAGGGGATCGAGAATGTTTGAAATTACTCAAAAGCTGAAACTAATCAAAAAAGGAATTAAAGAAAATCGAGAAATCGCCATAGGACGTTTGAAGCACAATGTAGAGAAGAATGAAGGAAGGATCCGTGAGATACAAGACAAGCTGTTAACTGACCCAGGTTGCCCAAATCTGAATCAGAAGCTGAAACGTTTAATGATGCAAAGAGAAAAGCTCCTTTTTTTCAATCATAAATATTGGGCCAAATTCTGGCACAAAGAATGGATTACAAAAGGGGATAGAAACTCGAGTCTTTTCCATTCTATGGTGAATTCCAAGAGGAAGAGAAGATGCATTATGGAATTGAAAAATGAACTAGGAATGGCCATAACAAAGAAGTAGGAAATTACGAATGTCTTTAACTAGGAGTTTAAAAACAGATTCAGAACTAATGGAAAGAGGGGCCAATTCCCGTCCCTCTATTCATTGAATAATAGAGTATCGAAAGAAGACAACAAGAATCTCATCAGAGAAATCTCGGATGACGAAATAAAGGAAGCCGTGTTTGAGGTGAACCCTCATAAGGCTCCAGGGCTAGATGGGTTCTCAGCATTCTTTTATCAGAGTTACTGGGGGATAATTGGGAAGATAATCGGTAATGCAATCAAGGCCACTCTTAGAGGTGGGTCTCTGCTGAAAGAGTTTAACCACACCTTCATCACCCTGATCTCAAAGGTGGACAACCCTGACAGGTTAAACCACTTTCGACCAATAAGCCTGTGTAATGTATTGTACAAGATAATTGCTAAGATGCTTGCTAATAGGCTAAAGCCGATCATGAGTCAAATTATCAGCAAATGGCAAGCGGCCTTTGTACCGGGCAGATCAATTCAAGATAATATTTTGGTGGCTCGCGAGATAATGTCAGCTGTCAAAAAGAAACACGGTAAAAATGGATGGACGGCTGCAAAGTTAATCCATTGCCTCGAAGTTCTAGCGTTCAATCTTCAGAACCTGAGCCTGGATAAAAAGTCAGGGATCGAGGTCAGGATTACTAGGGGAACTATCGCAATTCTGTCCCTCTTCTTTGTTGATGACTGTCTCCTTTTCTGTAACGGGAATGCGGAGGCTGCTCAAAGATTGAATAGAACAGAAGCATAATTTTGTGAAGATTCAGGACTCGTGGCAAATAGAGCGAAGTCCATAGCTTTATTTTCCTCGAACTTGAGCAGAAGTTAGAGATACCAAATTTGCGAGATCCTTGGAGTTCAGGGTGGTAGTAACTTGGGGAGATACTTGGGCTGTATGTTCAGTTCTGATAGGTTTCTCTCTCAAGCTGTGGGGGACCTAGTAGGCAGAATGGATACTAGGATTTCTAGTTGGAAGGATGGGAAGCTTTCTAAGGCAGGCAAAGCAACGTTGATCCAGACGTCCTTGGATTCAATGCCCAACCATGTTATGCAATGCTTTAGGCTACCTAAGAAAATATGTAAAAAAAGGGGAAAGCATTTGTAGACAGTTTTTTTGGAACTCCTTAAACAAAAAGGGATTAAATCTTGCAGCATGGGACAAAATCGGTAGACCTAGAGGAGCTGGAGGATTAGGTCTCCGTAAGTTGGAAGCGGTTAACCTTGCCTTCCTTTGCAAGCTGGGATGGAAAGTTGTTAAGGAAAAAGGCAATTTATGGGTTGATGTTGTCACAGGGAGATATCTTAAGAGAGAGGGATTTTTTGAATACAAGGGAAAAGTACGGACTCTCAAGCCCAGAAAGGAATCCTAGCCATTAGGCCACTTCTAAAGAAAGGTCTGGAATGGAAGATCAACACTAGAAAAGAGGTAAATTTCTGGCATGACTAGTGGGTGACTGATGGGCCTCTCTTTGACACAAGGAATGGAGAGGGAGAGGCAGTGGACTCGTCGCTAAAGGTTGAGGACTTTATCACTGAAGGTGAATGGAACAAGGAGAAGCTGGAGAGGATAGTGGATCCAAATAGGTTGAATGACAATCTGGGTTTCCTGATACCCAAAAAGCTAGTGGAGGACCATCTGTGCTGGGGTTTTACTGGCACTGGGGACTTTAGTGTTAAGTCGGCTACATGGCTAGCTCATAACCTCAGTTGGAAAGACAAAAATAGATTGGAATTTCGGTGTATCTAGAAATTGGATATCCCTCCTAAAATAAAAGTGTTCTTATGGCATGCTCTCAATGAATATTTAGCCACAAGGGAACAGATGAAAAAATGAATTCTAGAGAATGATTTTGGGTGTGTCTAGTGTGGAAATCCAAATGAAGACGTGTCACACATTCTCCTTAACTGTTCTAGGGCTATCGAGGTCTGGAACTCAACAATGTCCATCGGGTCGATTCACCATCCCCCGACCTAGGCAAGGCTGGTAGATGAGCTGAGGCATAGGAAAGGAAACAAGAATATTGATAAATTTGTCACCCTTTGTTGGCAAATTTGGAAAGACAGGAATAATGCCTTGTTCAACCAGGAGAAGCAGAGTCATGTGCATCTAGTTAACCGTGCTAAGATGTCAATCATCGAATGGTGTTATCGGAACTCCATTGAAGAGAAAGCAAGTGGAGGGGATTCAAGGGGTTGAGGCCAGAAGGAGGTGCAACAAGTGGGTGACCTGGTCCCCCTCGGATCAAGGACGGACCAAAGTCGACTTTAATGGCTCAAGACGTTATAACAGAGCAGCATAAGGCTTTATTCTTCGTAATCCGGAACGTAATATCATTACTGCAAGAACTAGAAAGCTTGGGAATGCTACAATAATTGTTGCGGAAGCCATTGCAGCCAAGGATGGTCTTTATCAAGGTTTAAAGAAGGGTGTGGAGAAAGTCATTCTCGAAGGGGATAGCAAAGTTGTGATTAATGCCCTTCAAGGGGCAGACTCGATTCCGTGTGACATCTAAACTATTGTGACTGAGATTAAAAGCATCAATAATAATCTTTAAAATGTCAAGTACTACCACGTTTACAGAGAAGCAAATCGGTCAGCAGATTACCTCGCCAGTGAAGGATAGGGGAGAATGGATTTCCAGGTGAAAGAGATGGTGCCTTCAAGGACCGTCCTTATTTCCAGAGCCGAGGCCTTAGGTCATCCTTCAATCAGAAGGAAGACCTAAAGAGTCCCCATGTTATTACCTCTTTAAAAAAAAAAAATTTTGGGGGTATGATTACATTATTGAGAAAAAAAATGTTAAAGGTAGTGAATTGCGTTCCAAGGAAGACCAATGAAGAAAAACAAGAGTGACAAGAAGATACGGAAAACTGAAGAAAATGGGAGTGGAGAAGAAGATTGAGGTAATGGAGCCTCTCTCTCTGTATTTTTTGAAATATACGGATGGTAATGCGCACTAAACATGAACCTCTATGTGGTATAAAATCTTAATAATGTGGGTCTTAACTACATGCCAAACAAAAAGATTGGTATATAAACAAAATCAAAATACAATTATAGTGAACACATAAAAAAAATCAAAATAATCTAAAATTCTATGTCTAAATTTTGTATACATAATAATAGCTAATGTCTTACCCAGCATTCAGTACAAATATAATTGACGTCGTTTCAATTTATATATACACACACATATACCAATAAACATTTTGTTATTTATTAATATTCAATATTGGTATATCATAATCTATAATTTATCATATATTTATTTATATGTCATTATAGGGAATTCCCTTGCTTCACCATAATTATTCCCGCTCGTAACTACTCCATTTTTTGATATATTGCAATTCCTTTTTTTGTAAGTGGATATATTACAATTTTTTATTTGTTTTCTCATAAACATTATTAATTCAAACATTCAACGTACAATATCATAACTTACACTCCCCTCTCATTAGGGTTTTCTCTTGGGTGCCTCAAGGCTGCCCTTTGCCATCATCACCGTTCTCCCCCTTCCTCTACCCCGACGTCCATCTCAATTGACCTATATTTCCCTTCACTCAAACATATACCAGAACCTGCTTATAACCATGATTTCGAAAGGGAAGCAGCTTGTCGGGGGAAATGATGATCTCACACACGAGTTCTTAAAACAGCAACTTGAAGAAGATAATGTAGCAACTGCGGCTTTGGTGGATTGTGGCATTATCGGCAAGGTCATTTTTGATAAGGCTGTTAAGATAGGTACGGTTCAATCTGTTTTTGCGAAAGCTGGGGTGTTAGGTGAGCGAATTCAAATAAAGTAGATTGGAGGTAATACCTTTATGTTTCTCTTTTAAAATGCACCGGATAAATAGAAATCCCTGGATGAATCCCCTTGGTCCGGCAATGATGCTCATCTAGTTCTTAAGCATTGGGTCGGGTCGGAATTTGTTGAAAAAGTTGATTTTTCTACCTCTATGTGTTGGGTCCAGATTCATTGTCTCCCTTTGAATTTTATGTCAAGGAAGAATGCTTTGAAGATTGCCAGAACATTTCCTGGTTTAATAAAGTTAGATGATTCACTCACTGAGTTGGCCATGTGGTGTAAGTTTGTTAGAATGAGGGTTTTAATTGAAGTTGGTAGACCTTTGTGTTGCAGTTTCTGGCTTGCGAGGAATGGTAAGGAGGACATCTGGATATCTTTTAAGTATGAGCGGTACCTGATTTTTGCTACATATGTGGTTGTCTGGGACATGTTCGTTCCAAATGCTCCAAGCGTGGAGTTTACCGTGAGAAGGATGAGTATGATGGCTCGCTAAGAGCTTTTGAGTTTAGGACTGATACTTTTCTTATCCCTCATTCTCCTTTAACCGTTCCTCCTATAGAGGAGAAGACAACTTTGGGCCTTGATTTCCGATCCTTTCTAGTGCCTCATCATGATGGGAATGAAGCTGATAAGAAGTCCACACGCACTACCATTGCTGAGGGATCACCATCAAGACCCGTGCAGAATTCCACTTATGCCAGATTGACTGTCCAGGTACACAAGGCGTGACGTCTATTCATCCAAGGCTGGAGATTGAGGGCCCTCTTCTGCCCACTTTGAAGAGGAAAGTTGATCCTGAATCTTACATCATGTCAAAGAAATCCAAGCTTGCGAGTCGAGAGTTTGATGAGTCAGTTGCTGCAATGGAGGTTTATAACAATGAAGATCTGAGGGGCGTGCTTTATGAGGGTGTGGATGGGTCTGATTTGTCAAGCAAACATAGTTTCTCTAATGTTTTTGCGGTTGGGTTGGTGTTCGATAACCGGATATCTGCTCAGCATCACCGAAGATTGATCCGTAGATTCACGGGTATTAAGTGAGAGGCTCGGGCTAGAGTAGAGGTCATGGCAATTCGGGAGAATCATACAATAGAGGTGTTGGACCCTTCTCATGGTACGTCTTCTAGTATGCTACATTATAATGGTTCAGGTGAGGTAGTTTTTGATGCTCTCTATGGGTTTGTGGCGGTTATCCCGGAATAACTGCCTCGCCCTCAATGAGTTTCTCGTGTTAGAACTGTCAGGACTGCAGCCAAGCCCGGACAATTCTACCCCTTAAGGAGCTCATTAAGCTCCATAGGCCGAGTGTGGTTTTCTTGATGGAGACGAGACAGAAAGCTGAGCACATGAATCATATGACTCAAGTTCTGTAGTTCCATCAATCTTTTTTGGTTAGCCCCGTCAAGACTGGAGGTGAATTGGCTCTTACGTGGACTGATAACTTTAAAATTCATATTACCTTTGTTTCTAATAACTACATTACTACGTGGTTGGAGGATGTGGGGTCTTGTCACTGTTGGTTTTAGATGTTTGTTTGTGGGGAATTGGTTAGAAATCGTCGCAAGGGCTTCTGGATGGGATTGAACGGGTTGGTTCGTCATGATCCTACTCCCTTTGCCATAGCTAGTGACTTTAATATTTTCGACAATCTTGCTGATAAGTGAAGTTTCAGTTCTCCTTCGACCGCTCAAACTCGCATACTTTAGGAGTTCTATGACTCCAATAGTTTGGTAGAACTTCGGTCTACAGGATGTCGTTTTTCTTGTTCAAACAACAGGAGGGGACCCGGCATAAAAAGGAGAAATCGATAAACTAGCAGTCAACATGAGCTGGTTGCAGATTTTTTAACATTGTAATGTGCAGCTTCTTCCAGCCGTGGCTTCGGACCACTAGCCCCAACTGTTCAGCCCATTTGGTTTGAGTAAGAGGCTGCTATACCGATTCCTTTTTGAGACTAAGTGGCTGCTTCGAGAAGGGTGCCCTACGATTGTTCATGACGAATGGTTGGCAAATACTTCACAATCCGGTCCGAGGTCTTTCTTTACCAAGCTGAGTAGATGTCGGGATTCTTTATCTGAATGGAATGAGGCTTTGCGGTGTCAAGGGGTAGGCCAGATCCGGTGTATTATAGCTAGACTTTAGGCTATCCAGAGTGCTCCCTTAGATCCAAATTTGTATACCAAAGAATGCGCGCTCCAGGTTCAACTTGACCAAATATGGAAGGAGGAGGAAATGTACTGGAAACAATGATCTAGGGTCGACTGGCTGCAGGCAGATGATAGTAATACCTGATTTTTTGTTGTTCTACCATTGTTCGTAGGGCTCGAAATCAGGTTCGAAGGTTAAAAGATGATGCGGGTTCGTACGTGGATAATGAAAGTGGAATTCAGAATCTGTTCCAGCATCACTTTTCGCGTCTATTTGCTGCGAGTTAAAGTCGGGGGCTTGAACAGGTATTGGATAATATTCCAAGGCGTTTCACCGAAACGCAGAATGCGAATTTGGATGCTACTGTTACTTATCTTGAGATTAAAGAAGCGGTTGAGCAACTTAGACGCCTTAAAGCACCGGGCCCTAATGGGGAGGTAAAACGGGTTCTTGATTCTGTTTGTGGGGCTTCGAGGCAAATTGTTAATTTTGATAAGTTCAGTGTGTATTTCTCTAGTAATGCGCCTAGGGGCTGCACCATCTGTGTATGGAGCTCCTTGGCGTTAAACCCCTTGACCCGGATGAGAAATATTTGGGGTTATGCATGTTGTGGGGTCGTAACAAATAGAGCCTAATTGGATTTTTATTTGATAAAGTAAAGAAGAAGGTGCAATCATGGAAGTCATCTTTGTTGTCTCATGCGGGTAGAGAGGTCCTCATCAAATCAATTCTTAACGCTATTCCCTAATACATATTTCTCTGTTTCAAAATTCCCGTTGCTATGTGTAAAAAGATAAATGGTTTAATAGAGAAATTCTGGCGGAAAGGCCGGTATGACGATAGGGCGCACATTCACTGGATGGGGTGGTCTCGTTTAACTCGCCCTAAGGGGTGTGGTGGGATGGGTTTCCGTGATTTAAAAGGGGTTAATATTTCAATGTTAGCGAATCTAGTATGGCGCATGTAGGAAGGGTTCGTGTTGTGAGAGGTATTTATTTTCGGGATGGTGATTTGTTATGAGCTAGCACGGGCACTTGGTCCTTTTGGCGGTGGTATAGCTGTTTGGTGGGGCAGGATTTTTTAACTAAAGGGTTACGGTGGCAGATTAATAATGGCCATTCTATTTATAGATGGGTCACAAGTGGGCTTTCTACTCCCTCGCAAGGAGAGGCATTGCGGGCGGGGCTGATTAGGGTTGCGGATCTCTTACTCCCGGGTATGTGATCATGAAACCTCGATGCTTTGACCCACCTTTCGGGTCACCGGACCCTTACATTAGGGGAATTCCATTTTCCCACCCGGATACTAATGATAAACTTATTTGGGGGTGGAGCGAAAAGGGGACTTTTACTGTCAAACAGGGATATGTGTGTTGGTGTCTCGATACGGAGGCTAATGTTATGCGATCTCGGGCTTCATCGTTCAGAGCCCCTGATCAGCAGCTTTTGACCCATATTTGGAGGGCCCCGGTTCCTCCTAAAGTGCGGGTTTTTCTATGGAGAGTTCTCAATAATGCATTGGCATGTAATGCCAAACTTATGCGCTGGGGGGTTGCCATATCGGGGTCATGTCCTAGATCCGAGGTGCAGGATGAGACTATTGACCACATTGTCTTTCTATGTCCTTTTGCGAAAGCTGCTTGGTTTGGTTCTAGAGCGGGCTATAAACCAGATTTGATCGGGTTCCTTGGGTTTCCTATGTGGTGGAGGACTTTTGTTACCTCTTTTGCCCAAAATGCTGACTCTGTTGCTGAAATTATTCATATCTATTGGTGGTTATGGAAGGATAGGTGTCGATTTGTCTTGCAGGGTTTGAAGGATGACCCATGGTGGGTTGCTCGTCAAGCGGCCAATGACGCAACTAAGTTTTCGCAGCTAATGTCGGATGCAACCGTGGCTCCTGTCCGTGGGGCTATGAGGTGGGAACCACCTATCCCAGGTGAGCTTAAATTAAATGTGGATGCTAGTTGGTCGAATGTTCACAATCCGACCTCCTTTGCGGTGGTCGCTCGAAACGAGTCGGGTGTGGTTGTGGATGGTGAGTGTGGTTCTTCCTTTGCTTTATCTCCTCTTATTGGGGAATGTTGTGCTCTTCGAGCGGCATATTCATTGGCTCAGCGGCTAGGTTTTACATCAGTGGTTTTCGAATCAGATTCTCTTGACGTCATAAGAGTGGCAAAGTCTACGAGGAGGCCCCCGTGGGAGATAGCGGCAATTATTGAAGACATTAGAATTTTATGTCCTGGTTTTTGTTCCCTTTCTTTTTCTTGGGTCCCTCGGCATGCCAATATTATGGCTCATGAGGTGGCTGCTTTACCTAACTCTGGTTTCTGTACGCACGATTGGGTTGTTTCTCCTCCACCCTCGATTTCGAAGGGTGTTTCTTTTGATAGCAATGCCTGATTGAGCCTTCGGGCTCCGATTGACCCAAAAAAAAAATCACATCAAAGTAAAAAAATTTATGAGCGGCAAATAAATTTAAAATTTTCTATGAGATAATTCATCTATATTTAAATAAAACAATCTTTGTAGCAAATTTATTTTTCTATACTTATCCTATAATAAATAAAATAAATTGGCATATGCAGAAAATTCATGAACAGAATTATGATACAAAGGATTTTTTAAACAAAATATTGATATAAATTATATTTTAGTATAATAAACGTAATTCATATTCTGATCATATAATAACCACATAGATTTTGAATATTTCAAAATGCAAAATGAGATTAATAAATTTTAAAATTTTATCAATTTTAAAGAATCAAACTATCTATATTTCCAAAAATAATTGTACACAATATATTTATTGAGGATAAAATAACTTTAGAAAAAATCAAAGAAAAACTACAGATGACAATAAAAAGTTAAATTGTTTTTTTAAATATATAAGTAATTTGTGTGACCTCCTGGGAAGTCCTCACCCTTAGGTTAGGGGCACTGGGAAACAACCTCTCTTCAGGTTAACACCCTGAAAGGGGAAGGCTGCGTACATCCGCCCCTTTCCCCCCAGACCCTATGTAGGCGGGAGCCCTTGAGGCACTTGGTATGTTCCTTTTTCATAAGTAATTTGTGTATTTCGTAATAAAATTTTAAAAATCTAAAGAAAACAAATCCACAACCTAAAATATTATTTTCAATTTAATTAAAGATGTAAAAAAAATATATATAAAAAGTCGAATAATCAAGTATAAGCTTCAGGCTACACTTGCAAGACTAAAAATGGGAAAGGTAAAATATTTTATTTTTCTTTGGATAATGTGTTTACATGATCAACTTTACAATATATACAAGTACCAAGGAGAATACAAGGAAGAGGCAAGAGACAAGATCCTAAAATCATGCAAGGAAATTAGGCTAGGAATAAATTAAGATCCTAGAATCATGCTAGGTAGTTATGCCAGGAATAAACAAGATTCTAAAATTATACTAGGAATAAATAATCTAAATACAAGTAAATTATACATCAAATATACAATTTCAACACTCCCCCTCAAGTTGGAGCATATAAATTCACCATGTCCAACTTGCCAATGAATGAAGAATAGCCTGGATGGCCTAAGGCTTTAGTAAAAAGATCTACAATTTGTTCTCCACTTGTAACATAGGCCATGGTTATCTCTTTTGACAATAATTTCTCACGAACGAAGTGACAATCTATCTCAATGTGCTTCGTTCGCTCATGAAACACTGGATTTGAATCAATATGAAGGGTTGCCTGGTTATGAGAAAACAAATAAGCAGGGTCATTAGTAGTAACAACAAGGTCACCTAATAATCAACGCAACCATACTATTTCACTAGTCGTGGTAGCCATGGACCGATATTCTGCTTCTGCCGAGGAATGAGAAACCACACTCTGCTTCTTGGACCTCTAAGAAATAGGCGATCTCCCCAAAAATATGACATAACATGTGCTAGACCTTCTAGTTGTACGACATCCAACCCAATCCGCGTCACAATAAGCTCGGAGCTGCAAATCATAATCTAAAGGAAAAAATATACCCTGCCCCAGTGTCCCCTTTAAATAATGCAAAGCTTCTAAATGTGGTACTCGAGGATCACGCATGAATTGACTTAGTACACACACGGCATAACAAATATCGGGACATGTGATAGTCAAATACAACAAACGCCCCACTAGACGTCTATACCGCCCACTATCAACAACGGGTTCACCCACACCATCTTCAAGTGTATGATTTTGTACTATGGGAGTTAACACTGGTTTAGCCCCTAGGACCCTTACGTCACTAATAATATCAAGAGCATAATTACGTTGATTAAGCATAATACCCTCTTAGGAGCGAGCAACCTCTATGCCCAAAAAATATTTAACAGGTCCTTAATCTTTTATTCCAAAAGACTTATGTAAGTGTCTTTCACCCCTTTAATATGTTCTTCAGTATTGCTTGTTATGAGCACGTCATCGACATAAATGAGAACAGTCGTAAAAGTGGTCTCCTTCATGTATGTGAATAGTGAATAATCAGCTTTAGACTGTTGGAAACCGATCTGAATTAAAGTTGCCATGAACTTATGGTTCCAATTACGAGAGGCTTGTTTAAGTCCATACAAAGACTTACTAAGGCGATAGACCTTGCCTTCGTTCATTCGGGTAACTTCATGTTGACCTCCTCATATAGTTACCCATGAAGAAAAGCATTATTCACATCAAGTTGTTGGATAATCCAACTACGGGCAGAGGCAACAGCAAAAATACAACGCACAGTCACAAGTTTAGCAATAGGAGCAAAGGTATCATGATAATCTATACCTTCGACCTGTGTATAACCTTTAGCCACAAGACGAGCCTTGTACCATTCTATCGAGCCATCCGACTTTTACTTGATCTTGTATACCCACTTCGAATCTATGGCCTTCTTCCCAACCAGTAGCTCATCTAAGGTCCAAGTATGATTTTGCTTGAGTGCCTTGATCTCTTTCTCCATCGCCTCTCTCCAATGTACGAACTGTACGGCCTGGTTAAAATTTTTCATCGCATCACCCTAGGTGATGGCACTCAAAAGAGTCGAATGAGCGTTGGAAAAAAGTACGTTAGACATAAAATTGAAGATTGGGTATAAAGTACCTAAGTTTGCTGATGGCACGGTAGTTGGAGTATGGGCTATAGATGACGGTAGATTGGTGATGTACTCTTGATATTTAGCGGCCATGGAACGAACTCGACCACTTCTTCGTAAAGTACCTTCACTGACGCCCGAAATCGTCTCGCTCTCACTCTCTTCACTGCGCAGAACCGGCTGCCGAGCCGGTTCTGGCTGATCTTGCAGAACCAGTTTTGCCTCTTGCCGAACCGATTCTGCAGTGGCTGTATCATGCTAAACCGGTTCGCTGACTGGTTCAGCTCAGTACATGGGCTGAATTGTTGTAGGGTCGGTTTCTAAATGTTGATTTGGATGATTAGCAAGTGTTTCCAGGGTTAAATTTAATTCCTAATAAAAACGAACATCCCCAAAAATGACGATTCTTTTATCATCCAAACTATATATTTTATACCCCTTTTGCCCATGTGGATATCCCGCAAATATTCCTGGTAAAGCTCGTTTATCAAACTTGTCATTGGGCCGATTATGATAGTAATATAAACACCCAAAAGTTCTCAAATGTTCATACGAAGGAATTTTTCCCATTAAAAATTCATATGGACTCTTGTTTGCAAGTAAAGGTGTAGGCATTAAACCTATCAAATATGCAAATGTTAGAACACACTCACCCCAAAAACGCTTAGGAAGACTGGCTTCAAATCGAAGTGTGTGAGCAACTTCTAACAAATGTTTATGCTTCCTTTCAACCACACCGTTCTGTTGAGGCGTTCCAGTGAGTGAAGTCTAAAACTGAATTCCATGCTCGGCATAAAAATCTAACGATGGCCCATATTTGAATTATTGGCCATTTTCGCTCCTAACCTCTTTAACCTGTAATCCAAATTGCGTAACCACCATATGAAAAAAATTCATGAGAATCCCATGAGCTTGGGACTTCTCCTTCATAAAATAAACCCAAGTACATCGACTATAATCATCGACAATAGTTAAAAAATAATGGGCACCAGAAAATGATAAACTTCGATAAGGACCCCAAATATCACAATGTATCAACTGAAACAACACCATGTCTGAGAAACTAATAAAGGAAACGGTAAACGTGCTTGCTTAGCACGATGACATGAATCACAAATCATGTTTATTCCCTTAAAGTTCAAATGTGGAAAAACAGATAATTCACTAAAAGGAACGTGTCCCAAACGACGATGCCACAACACTGCCTCTTTATTACTGTCAACCATATGCGGCGAAGGACCAACTGATCCAGCTTCTAGTAGATATAGCCTATTAATCAACTTACCCACTCCAATCAGCATCCTCGAGTGATGGTCCTGAATATAACAAAAATTAGGAAAAAATGTCAACGTACATTTTTCATCATGAGTGAGTTTGCTCACCGACATTAAGTTACAATAAAAACTAGGCACATACAAAATGTCATTGAGAATAAACTTGTCAAAAATCTTGACTTTTCCTATATGTGACACGCTCAAACTAGTCTCGTTGGGTAGCTTTACGGGTCTCACAGTTTGATTCGGCACCACATCAAACATTTGGGATAACGAGGAAACCATGTGATCGGTAGCACCGAAATCAATAATCCAACATTGATTCGAAATAGAAACCTGACCTGTCAGATTTATGCTAGGCGAAGCAGGAGCCGAAGTAAGTAAGGACAGAAGTTGCTGATATTGGCTTGCAGACAACCCGATAATGGGGCTTTCGGACCCGCATGGCTCGCTGCCAGGTGCCGCAGCAGAACGGTCGGTTGTTCGGTCAACGGCGGCTGCCCTTGGCTGCAGTACCCTTCACGCGGGTGGATACCCAATCAATGCATAGCACTTTTCCTTTGTGTGTCCTTGTTTCTTACAATGAGCACAAGTAGCATGATTATTACGTCAAGAAAAATTACCCAAGGAAGTGGGAGTACTTCCTTCCCCATACGCCCCCTTGGCAACAAGGGGGGCAGCCTCGGGTAAAATTACCGATCCCGCAGCTACACTCTGTTGTTTTTCCTCTTGACACAAAATGGAATAAGCTCTACCAACATAAATTAAGGGCTTAGTATTCATCAGTTGAGACCGAACAGTTGAAAAAGAAGTATCTAGACCCATCAAAAGGTCCAATAGTTTCTCCATATCCCGAATTTGCCAAAAGGCTTTCGCATGTCCACAAGTACAACGAGGGATCTCGACTAGGGTATACAATTCATCCCACAAGGATCATAGTTTGGTGAAATATGCCGAAACAGGCAGATTATCTTGTTTCAAATGCGAAATATCACGTTTTAATTCATAAATACGGGGAACATTCCCTTGTGAAAATCTCTTATGTAAATCTAGCCAAATATCATGCGCAATTTCTAGATATGTAATGCTCTTGTTTATTTCCTTTGACACAGAATTCGAGAGCCAAGTTGCTACCATGGAGTCACAAGCACTCCAAGTTTCAAAATCCTACGAATCTTTAGCCGGTTTGGCAATATTGCCATCAAGAAAACTAACTTTCCTCTTAGCTTTGAAAACCTTAAGAATCGCCCTTCTCCATGAGGGGTAATTAGGTCCCTTTAAGATGTTTTGAACAAAAATCAAACCCAGGTTGTCCGAGGGATGTAGATAAAACGGAGAATTAACATGTATGATTCCCCCTGTCAGGAGAGCCGGCATGATTGTTTGATTAGCGTTAGCATGAGTAGGCTCATTATGGTTAATTTCCACCATATTCTACCAAATCAAAACACAAAACAAGCACAAGAAGCAAGAGGGAAGAAGAACAACTCACAAACACACCCAAGCACCTTAAGCTGTGGGTCGTTCGGACGAATCGAGGTGGAACAACGTCACCTAATGCAAGATCGACACTTGCTCTGATACCATATAAAAAAATAAAAAAAAGTCGAATAATCAAGTATAATCTTCAAGCTACACTTGCAAGACTAAAAGTGGGAAAGGTAAAATATTTTATTTTTCTTTGGATAATGTGTTTACATGATCAACCTTTGCAATATACAAGTACCAAGGAGAATACAAGGAAGAGGCAAGAGACAAGATCCTAAAATCATGCAAGGAAATTAGGCTAGGAATAAATAAGATCCTAGAATCATGCTAGGTAATTATGCTAGGAATAAACAAGATTCTAAAATTATGCTATGAATAAATGCATGTAAAATACTAATCTAAATACAAGTAAATTATACATCAAAAATACAATTCCAACAGAAGAAAACTTTTTTTTTTTTCGATTTAGAATTTAAATAAATAACAAACAAAGAAAACACAATAAAAAATTTGAAAAAACAAACAACCTTTCGTCGAATAGAACTCAATAGATTCAAATTAAATAATGCACATAACTACAAAAATTACAAAATCATTTAAGTAAAAACACATTTCTTTAAAAAAAATTAGAAAGTTGAAACATAAATTACTTTTAAACAAATCTGTTCGAAAAATTTTAAAAATTCAAATAATACTAATAAAAAATACATAAAAAATTAAAAGATATTATAAGAGACAAATAAGTTTAAAAATTTCTGAGATAATCCATCTTTATTTAAATAAAATACCCAAAATTTATTTAAAAGAATAATAAGTATTAATAGATCTAATCATTCTCCAACGAGCTTGCAGGAGGAGCTAATATAATAAAATAAATAATTACACAAAATAATCATATTAATAATTTCGTTTTCTATACTTACGCTGCACTGAAAAAATTAAATTGGCATATGTAGACAATGCACAAAAAAAATTACAATACATAAAATATTGTGATATAGTATATTTTGGTATAATAGATGTAGTTCATATTTTCATCATATAATCACCATATAGACTTTAAATTTTAAAAAATGTCATATGAAGGACCGACAACAAATAATATAACCACAATTTATCAAATTATAAGGTAAATAAATAAATATGTTTTATTATTTGAAAGGAAATGCACAACTTCTGATCGCAACATGCTTTCATTGTAGGGGAATAAACCAAATATCAAGACGGGACTTGAAGGGAGATACAACATCAAACTTATTTAGTCAACAATTTTGTAATCTTTTGGATAGAAAAATTTATAATTTACTAATGTGCAAATTACGTACAATAAACATTATTATTTGCAACTTACAAATAATTATGTTTAGTGAATGTAAAAATTGATAGCTACAAAATAAATTACATAATAAATACCGCCAGTGCATTGTATGGGAAGGAGCCTAGTATAATTTATTTAAAATCAATGATCTTTGAGAGGTTAACAATACCATTGTTTTTTTCAATTTTGTAATTATATTTGGCTACACCACATTAATTACTGAAATACATGTTTATCTTATGGATGAATATATTTTTCCTCTAAGAAATGCTCGAGCCATCTATCTCCATGTAATTTATTCTTTTGTGGAGTTAATCTGACATAAATTTAGTAAAGTTCTTTATTAAAGTTGTCAGTGATTATATACATTGGTCATACAATAATTTGAATTTTCATAGTTTCCTATATTTACAATTTATACTCTTTATAAATTAATGTTGCTAGTGTTAAGTTATATTTTACCATCATCAGTTATATTATCATAATATCACTGATGGGGGAATATGTTCCCTATGTTCCCGATCAGTGATATTATGATAATTCATGATCATGGGTTTTCTTCACAACACTTTGAGTTTGAGTTAAATATCAAGTCAAATCTCTCGAGTTCAATTCGAATCCATATTATTTTCTTTTCAAATCTTCTCTGTTTTTTAGTTAATCGAGTTAGGTTATTTTGAGATTCATGCTAGAATAGGTCACGTTAGAGTTGATTCAAATCATTTTGAACTCAAGTCATATTAGTTTTGAGTCAAATGGGTTGCATTATTTCAAATGTTGGTTTATCTCGGGTTAGCTCAAATTCAGGCGGAGGGTGAGATAGGCTTATTTATTTTGAGTTTGTACCATATTAGGTTTCGGGTCAATTTAATCGGGTCATTTCAACTTTGAACTTAGCTTTGGTTATGTCATATTCAAGTCGAGTAGTTCTGTTTTTTAGATTTAAGCCATCTTGGGTTCCAAGTCATTTGGGTTGGTTACTTATAACATTGAGTTAAGTTGATTCAGTCAATTTTGAGGTTAAAGTCAGATTTGGGCTGTGGCTAAATCTTTTAGTTTTGAGTTATCTTGGGTTTGGATTAATCAAGTGTGGTTACTTTGGCATTTATGTCAATAAAGTTAATATGAAATTACAATTCCTTACCTTCACCGCAAGGAATGTATAATTTTTAGTTACAATACAATTTCATGAAATTGGGCAGTAAATTTATAATTCCAATTCCAGTTGGTGAACTGAACAAAAATAATTGAAAATTTGGGCTTGTATTCCAATCTCAACCCTAATTTCATGCTCTAGTTCTATGTGCCAAATAGGACCTAATTTTAATGATAGAACTTGTAACTCAAATGAAGAATATTATTTGTATGTATAGAGATCCCAAAGAATATGAAAAAGGAGTAGAATAGTATATTTTGGATTCAACATGTTGCTTTATAGAAATAATGGGGGTACTAAACTTGTAGTTAGAGCTGGCAAAATCTAATCGGCCTATTTGACCCGCTATCTAACCTGACTGTAACCCGTAAAATTTTAAATTTATTGGTGTTGGTGTAAACTCCCAAAAGTGCTGGGAACCAGGTAACCAAATATTGTTGGATTAAACACTTGCAATTCTCAAGTAACGAGTATCCAAACGATCTACAGGTTTTGAAGCGTGATGTCACTTTCCTTAAGACTTACTTCAGCGTATGAAATAGTCTCGGGGATACAACGATAACCTAATATCAATAGAGTGAGTATATGTAAAAGGAGATAAAGAAGAGATGTATGAGAACGATGTTTTCACGAACAATGAATAAGTTCTTTCAAATCAATTGATTCATACATTATCAAAGACATTAGGGGAATATATATAAGACTTTTTGAAACAAAACGTCCCAAATTATTCCTCGAAGAAAAGGCGCGAAAGGCCGGTAGTTAAAACGCGAAAATCCTGTGAAAACTTCACTTGTGTGTCGACACACAGTTCTGCAGAGATGGTTCTGTTGATCTGTGTGTGGACACACGGGCCGTGTGTGTCGAGACACACCTTTGCAGCCCTGTTCTGTAAGAATGTGTGTTAACATACCAGCCCTGTGTGTCGACACACATCCCAACCCACATCAAAACACATCGAACAAACTTCGGGACCAACTTTAAACACTTTATTCACAATTCTTATAACATTATTTTGAAAATACATCAACATTCCCCTACTATTTTCAAAATACAATCATTCTCACAAACGACATCTCTAAGTTAAAGAAGGCCATATCACGCATCAATGAGGGTGTCTTTCAATTGAACCCCCAGCTGGTGATGACATGTTTACAATTAATCGGATCGAAAATGGTAGACTACGCTTCGGACCACTCAACCCATTTGACTAACTGAATACATCGCCACGCACTAGGCAATCTACTCCCCGTACATACCCTACACCTCCCCAGATTGACACATATGAAGCCTTGTGTACTGTACCCTTCGCTTTCAGGGCCAAACCCTTTGTCAAAAATCACCTCTTGAAGCAGAAAACTTCACACTCACTAAGGTGGACCCCAACTGATCATGTCCTGCGACGTGACATTTAGTTACAATATTATTAAGAACCAGGTCCATTACGAGCATATGCTCATCCTTTAAATCTCTGACGCAGGTAATCAAGCACCACACACACGGGATGGAAAAATCCTTTTGTGCTTGCAGTCACACTGATGATAAAACTCACTCATTGAACCCGAGACCTAGCGTCTGACTAGGCATCGAGTTGAGGGCCAATCATGGGTGACTAAAAATGACAGATTTCACACCATCTCTTTAATTATCAAGTCTGTAGCAATGTTCTCAAATAAGAAATCCACTAGTTTCAAACTTATATTTTCAAAGTCCACAGTGATCACTCTATCTTTCATGAGTTATTTCACTTAGCAATATTTGACACTGTGGTGTCCGGAATTTTAGCGACACACCTCACTCTTATATATTTGAAAAACACATCTCACTATCACAATGGACAGAAAGAGTCTATATTGGCTTGCGCCACAAAGGAGTCTTAAACACATCCTTTAATCATTATGTTTCTTTACAAGCAGAAACTAGAGCATTAAACTCTATAATCAGAATGAAATTTTATAATTCGTGTTAGTTTCTTAAAACTCAAGGAACAATACCCCCACCACTTATAGCATTTACTAACTTTTGGAAGTGTAGTCCTCCTTATTGGATATACAACTGGCATCCAAGTACTCTTCTATATGCTCATTAACATTAGCACCACAACTCATGGTTATTTCGGTACCTTATATACTTTATGCTAGTAACATTTACTCACATAGCTAGTTATACACACTCAGATATCCAACAACAAAGGCTACATCTAACCCTTTCAAAGTCTAATTATACCATTGGAAAGCCTACATTTGTTTCTAAATTTTCACACCAAATTTTAACATGTAGTCAACATACAAACAACGAATTCCCCGATTTATTAAACATGCCATATGCATTATTCGAATTCATCAACTAACTCTTTCAAAAGGCAACATCGTTAAAATACATAGTCTTTTCATAGTATCACAATCTATGACACAACAATATTAAACATTGACATTCATTCCATTTCTAGTTCATTCCTCTAGAAATTTACAAGTCCGATCATTAAGACTTCTCTTTTCATATTCTTTTGCTCTTTCAAAGTTTTAGAGTCTTTCCAGGGATACACCCTCAAACATGATCTTCCTCATAATATAATTTAATTCACATTATCAGAATGCATCATTTAAGACCAACGAAAGACTCGAAGTCACTTTCTATGTACTCATGTATATTTATATCTTAGGATGTTCACTCCACCCATAAATCAGTCAAAAGACTATACATGCCATTTATATGCATAAAACCTTATGGGCAATAAAAGAGTCATCATAAATCAGTATTTTCATACTCTATTTGTCACGTTTATGACTAACGACATCTTAACAAGCGAATATATCATCACATAATAATCTTATTTACCATGCAGTAATTGCATGAACCTAACACTCAATTTGAGTACTTAAAAAATCACCGCATGAATGCACATCGTTTTAACCGAATACTCAACCATCATATACGTACGCCCTTAACATGAAAGTAAGCTTTCTTTAACCGCATTAATCATGAATTTCAATTTGAATATCTTTATATCAGTCCCATTAGGGATCAACATATGTAATATTATCTCATATTTCACAATCCACTAATACATTCAAATTCACATAAACATACATGGTTACATGCATCATTTTCAATATGATGAAATAATGCACCCAAAAACTTATAAACATGCATATGAGCATTCATCGTACAACAATATTAATTTCCATGCTCATATTTTTATATCTATGAACATGCATGTATTAGTTATATTAACTAATGTGCATCATTAGTATACCTCCATCAACATATATGCATGATTATACTCAAACTTCTTTCATGACTCTCCAACCCCACTATTGTTCATTCCATTATGCCATAACATCAATTTGTCAATCAACAATACGTACAAGAGAACGAATAAATTATCATGAAAACAAGAACGAGTCAAAAATACCCACGTTCATATTTTATTACGAGCTTATGGCCATACAGTTATTAACATACGTGCATTAAACCTCAATCTAATTATTGTTCAGATTTCAAACTCGTACAACAATGAATTTACTACACATCATAATTCTTTATGAATTATAGTCACGGTTATACAAAGTGCCTGGACTTTTATATCATCAATTTGTAATAGAGCATACATCCAACTTTATTATTATTATTTCCAGTTTTGGAATCATTTCGGCGCTTGGTTTCAACAACCACGCTAAATAAGGATTTTCTTTTTTTTTTTTAATGCTCAAATCATGCATAATAATTTATATCAAGTATGTCTTCATAATTTATTTATCATCCATTTAATTCCAATGCACTTTGTTGTTAAATTCATAATGCAAGCCACAATAAAATAGTTCCTGAATTGAAAATTATCATGATTTCTTGATTTGATTTTGATTTCACATGTATACTCATCATTGATCAATATTCATGATATATAACTGTTGGGTTGCGTTTCAAATTTTGAGTCTAGATTTCAAATAGAGGTATGTGGTGGAGCGGAGGGGCCGGGCCCTTTCACATTAAGAAATTCCAAGGCAATAGCAACACCAATAAGCTTAACGCTCAAGTTCGATTTGGATGAAAAAGGTAAAAAGGTGGACCAAAAGCTATATCGAGGTATGATCGGATCCCTTTTTCACCTTACCACTAGTAGACCTGATATATTGTTCAGTGTATGTTTATGTGCTAGATTTCAAACATGTCCCAAGGAATCTCATCTATGTGCAGTGAAAAGAATATTTCGATACCTAGTTGGTACTCCTACTTTAGGCATATTTTACTCTAAATGTGATTTCTTTGATTTAGTTGGATATAATGATGCAGATTTTGCCGGGTATAAAGTGGACCGAAAATCGACTAGTGGTACTTGTCAATTCCTTGGTCACGCTTTGGTATCATGGTTTAGTAAAAAGCAAAATTCCGTTGCTTTATCCACTACCGAGGCCTAATATGTTGCTTGTGGTAGTTGTTGTGCTCTAATGTTATGGTTAATGCACCAATTAAATGATTATGGCATTCATATTGACCATGCTCCCATAATGTGTGATAACAATAGTGCTATATGCCTAACTAAAAACCCGGCTCAACATTCAAGAACAAAGAATATTGAGGCTTGACATCATTTCATTCGTGATCATGTACTCAAAGGAGATGTCATTGTAAAATTTGTTCCCACCAATGACCAATTAGCGGACAATTTTACTAAACCTTTAGGTGAAGAAATCTTTTGCAACATTAGAAGTAAAATTGGCATGTGTAATCTATCATCTTGACCTTGATTGCATACATGAGTCATTCGCATTTAATATTGAGTTTTAATACTCATCATAAAAGAGCTCCAATGGACCAAGTATTCTTATCCAATTCATAGATATAGGAACTTGACCAATTTTATTTAAAAAAAAGAAACACATAGAGAAATCGAGCGCAGTTCTGTCTTCTGTGTGTCGACACACAAAATTTGTGTGTCGACACACAGAGCAGCAGTACCGCTACTCTGCATCTGTGAGTCGACACACAGATAGTGTGTGTCGACACACAAAGATTCGCAACCTTAACCCCTCTTCATTCATCTTCAACACACTCTCTTTCTCTCTCTCTCTCTCAAATCTTAACACTTTTCCTTCAAATTTTCTCTAAAATCCATCATTTTTCTTCAAATTTCTTCCAAATTTTTACTAGAAATCAAGTTTCTAACTATATTTCAACATCAAAACCTTCAATTTTTGTCAAAAACTATCTTTTCCACAAAACCTAACCCAAACCCGAAACCCACACAACTTTTGCTCATATTTGTTGGTTTTTCTTCCCTTTTCTACATTTTTCGAGTTAAAAACACTCTACTTTTACTACCATTTCATTTTCTTTCACAAACTCACTTCTATTTTCAAAAAACCCTAATCAACCTCCGTTTTTTTTTTTTTTTTCCCTTCGATTTTTCCTCTTTTCTTCCAAATCTCCTCAAAGTTATTCATCAATGGGTCGCCAAACCACTGCCAAGAAGAGATCTGGACACACAAAAGGGGCTTCTTCTTCTCAGGGTCCTAGCTCAGTAAATTCCTCTAACCCCTTCCTCGAAAAGGAGGTATTATTCAGTAGATTCGTTGACTGGACTTGGATTAGGACTCATAACTTAGGAGAACTATTTTCTCTATTTGAAGGAGTGGGTTGGACTGAAATTTGCTCTATAAAGGAGCCGGTATGTCCGGAATTAGTAAGAGAATTTTATTTCAACTTAAACATTTCTAAAACTACTCCTTTGGAACTATCCTCTGTTAGTTCAGGTCAAGAAATCAAACTTATTGCTGCTTATATAAATGATTTGCTTGCTTTTAATTTTAATATAAAGGACGACTTCAATTTTCCTAAATACCTCCACCAATTCCCGCTCCCCGAATCTATCAGACACTCCCTACTTAGACCGGTTTGGGGTGATATACCAATTTCCAAACCAACAAGGCCTAACTCAAATGATCTAGGAGTGGATCTTAAGTTAGCCCACTAATTAATTTGTATGAACATCACTCCAAGATCGGGTGGCTACGACTCGGTCTCAAACCTACACCTATTCCTACTATCTCGACTCCTAAACGGCAACAAGATCAATCTAGGGGACTTAGTCTTAAAATTCATGTTCCATATTCACTCTAGAAAGACTAATCCCGCATATGGCATGCTTCTTACCCGTATTTTTCAACTCACCTTAACTTGCTCATATTTTAAAAACCCCATTCCCTATCAAGATGACTCTATTGAGATAACTTTTGAGAAAGATGGGTTTCGAATTCAAAAATCATGAATGGGTAAAGAAGCAAAAAGGAGTTAGGAGGATAGAAGAAATAGATGAAATTCGAGACGAGGAAGAGGAAAATTTTGATAGGGGAGATGAAGTTAACGAGGATGAACCTCAACCGGGGTCTCCTAAAAGAAGGAGTGTAGATTACCGACATATTTGTTTAGAAGAACAAATGTCTTCCATTCTAGCACAACAGTCCACCTTACAATCGACTATTGAAGAGTTTCGACAAAAAACACGATCCACCTTTCAAAAGCTTTTCGATTTTTTTGTATGCAGACAAAGACCCCCTACTCCTTAGATTTATTTTCTTTTCCTCCTAAAAATATATATATATATATATATATAATTTTTGGAGCTACATTGTTATTATTGTACAAACACTATACTTTTAAGTGTTGCAATGTTATGATTCATCCTTGTGTTTATTTATGCTCGTGCTGACATTTTCTATCCCTCATCTTGTGATTTTTGTTGATAACAAAGGGGGAGAAAAATTGGTGTGTAATATTCATACAGAGTTCTGTGCTTGATTGAGAAATGTTAAAAATAATCCCTAAAATGCATCAACTTAGGGGCAGCAACTGAGTTTGAACCTTAATTATGATATACATTGCTCCATAAGTTTATAGTCATGTGTATGCTTCAATAAGTGAATACTTTTATGGTGAAATCGATACTTCAACTTTCACATTTCCAAGAGAAAATACCAAATATTTGTCATTATCAAAAAGGGGGAGATTGTTGGCCCTAAAGCCAATATTATTATAATTTTGATGATAACAACCATTTAGTGAGTCATGGGATTTAAATTGTTCTAATCTTGTTTTTAAGTGACTTATAAGAAAGATAGGAACATCGAGATTAATCATGGATACGAAGCTTTCCAAAAGATGATAAATCAAGAGGAAAAGAGATAAAAGCTGAAGAGAAGATTTATCCAAATTGAAGAGAACGTGATCCGAGTCTGAGCATCCTAAAGTTATTTATTTTTATTGTCTAGGACTGAGGCTCGGGATATATTAATTGAGTCCAAGTCTCAATATTGATATGTAATGCTCTTACAAAAATGTTTTTGAAAAATATTTTAGAAAGTTGATTTATCAAATTTTATTTGAAAAATATTCAAGTCAAAATTAAACCAATCTAACTTATCAATTAAAATATTTTTTAAGGTTAGTACTTTGAAAAGTATGATCAAATCAAATAAAGATAAAATTTTAATGGGTGATGATTTCGCTTGATTTATGGAACCAATCATTTTTATGATCAAAGTTAAGTGGGAAATAAATTCAAAAATTGAACAAATATAGCAATCAATCAATCAATTTTTTAACTTAGAGAATGTGATAAAAGTATCCCACCAATCAAGCAAATTGATCAAAACATGTAAATGCACCCGGGTAGGCTGAGTGTTGACACACAGGTGGTATGTGTCGACACACAGGCTTACAGTAGCCACGAAGAGCTGTTGTGTGTCGACACACAGTTTAAAAAAGCTCAAAACGGCTACTTTTGACTTGATTTCTTTCCAAAACCCTTTCCCAACTTTTTGAATGTCTTATTGGCCCTCATTTGCCTATAAATAGGGCTTGAATGCTTTGGTTGAGATCATCCAATACTCTCTAAGCATTCTTTGATAAAAAGTTCTCTTATATACTTGCGCTTTAAGGGTTTGTTTTTAAGGTTTGTTTAAAACTTTTATTAGAGCATCACTTGCTCTCTTATTATTGATCTTTGAGCTTTATTGGCATATCCTTAGCTTTGGCTAAGCTTGATCAAGTGTCAATTCACTCTTGAAAGAGTGAAGAATTTGAGTGCTTTAATTCTTTCATTGCTTTATTCAAATTTGTTACATTGTAAAGGTTGGATCCTAAGCCTATGGTTACAAAAGGATCGATTGTAAAAGGTTAGTGTTGAGCCTACTTACAAAAAGACCAGTTGTAAAGGTTGGATCCTAAGCCTGTTTTTACAAAGGATCATCGAGCTTAGTTAAAGGCTCAAGTGACTAAGAGTAGTCACTTGAGAAGTGGACTAACTTCAGGTTTGCAAGTGAACCACTATAAAAATCTTTGTGCATCCCTTTTATTTTTGTCTTTATCTGTTTCATTTGACATTTATTGTTCAACTTTTAATTAAATTTTCGGTCCATAAATCTAAATTTTTATTTATCACTCGAGAACCCAATTCACCCCCCTCTTTGGTTGCTATTTGGACCTTCAGTTGTCATTTCTAACATTATATATTCGACATCTTATCCTTATCATAGCACAATGAGCCCAATGAGGCATGAATCATGAAACCAAAACATCAATTTTTCTCCCCCCTTGTCATCAACAAAAAGCATTAGAGGGATAAACAAAATGACAAGAAGAGCATGTATAGTCACAAGAAAAAGGAGTAAACATTTAAATTGCATAATGTAAAGTAAAAAGTTGTACATGATGAAAATGTGGCTCCAAATTTTTAAAAGAAGAAAAGAAAAGAAGTCTATGGAGTGGGAGTCCTTCTTTTTTTTTTTTTAAATTTAGAGATTTGTTCGAATTGTTTCAAATATTTATAACAAATTTAGAGATTTGTTGTCGATCAAAAAAAATTTTGGAGATTTGTTCAAGAAAAATTTGGAGATTTATTCATAAAAAATTTTGAAAATACTTTTTGTTTTTAGGGGCCGAGTTTTGTTTTGGTGTGAATTTTTTTTTTAAATAAAAATATCTTATTTTTATAAAGAAACATGGTCCAAGTTCCTACATCCATGAGTTGGATAAGAATACTTGATCCATTGGAGCTCTTTTATGTTGAGTATTAAAACTCAATGTTAAATACAAGCAATCAAAATCAGGTAGTCAAATTGCACATGCCAATTCTAGTTCTAATATCATAAAGAATTTCTTCACCTAGTGGTTGAATGAAAATGTCTGCTAATTGATCATTGGTGGGAACAAATTTCACAATGATATCTCCTTTAAGTACATGATCACGAATAAAATGATATCTAACCTCAATATGGTTTGTCCTTGAATATTGAGCCAGGTTTTTAGTTAAGCATATAGCACTAGTATTATGCACATTATGGGAGCATGGTCAATAAGAATGCTATAGTCATTTAATTGATGCATTAACCACAACATTTGAACACAACAACTTCCACATGCAACATATTTGGCCTCGGCAGTAGATAAAGCAACGGAATTTTGCTTTTTGCTAAACCAAGACACCAAAGCATGACCAAGAAATTGACAAGTACCACTAGTCGATTTTTGGTCCACTTTGTATCCTGCAAAATCTGCATCACTATATCCAATTAAATCAAAGAAATAACATTTAGGGTAGAATATGCCTAAGGTAGGAGTGCCAACTAGGTATCGAAATATTCTTTTCATGGCACGCAAATGTGATTCCTTAGGACATGCTTGAAATCTAGCACATAAACATACACTAAACAATATATCAGGCCTACTAGCAGTAAGGTAAAGAAGGGATCCGATCATACCTCGATATATCTTTTGGTCCACCTTTTTACCTTTTTCATCCAAATCTAACTTGAGAGTTGAGCTCATTGGTGTTGCTATTGCCTTGGAATTTTTCATGCCAAATTTCTTAAGCATTTTCTTGATGTACTTGGCTTGGTTGATGAAGATTCCTTCCTCGCCTTGCTTGATTTGCAATCTAAGGAAGCAGTTGAGTTCTCCCATCATACTCATTTCGAATTCCCTACTCATAAGATTTGCAAATTCTTCACAAAGAGATGGATTAGTAGCACCAAACACTATATCATCAACATAAATTTGTGCAATAAGAATGTCATGTCTAGAATATTTGATAAAAAGTGTGGTATCAACCTTTCCTCTTGAAAATCCATTTTGCATTAAAAAGGAACTCCATCTCTAGGAGCTTGTTTCAATCCATAGAGAGCCTTTTGAGTTTAAAGACGTGGTTGGGAAATTTGTCATCCTCAAATCCGGGTGGTTGTTCAACATAAACTTCTTCTTCAATGAGACATTTAAAAATGCACTTTTTACATTCATTTAAAATAGTTTTAAATCTCTAAATGAAGCAAATGCATATAAGAGTCTAATAGTTGCTAGCCTAGCGACAAGAGCAAAGGCTTCCTCAGAGTCTATACCTTCTTCTTGGTTATAGCCTTTAGCTACTAACCTTGCCTTGCTTCTAACCACCTTACCTTCCTCATCATTCTTGTTGCAGTAGACCCACTTGGTATCTATGACTTGATGATCTTGGGGTCTATCCACAAGTTCCCATACATCACTTCTCTTGAATTGGTTGAGCTCTTCCTCCATTGCCATTATCCAATTTGCATGATTAAGTGCTTCTTTTATGTTTTTGGGTTCTTCAAGAGAGATGAATGCGGCTAAATGACAATATTCGGTTAATGCATGCCTTGTTTTTACACCTTGAGAGGGATCACCAATGATTTGACTTATTGGGTAATCCTTCAAGTATTTCCAATCTTGCGGTAAGTCTTCCTCTTCGATTTCTACATTTTGGTTATCTACTTTTGGTTCATCCATTGGAGCTTTAAGTGTATCTTTTTCTTGCTCCTCGGATGAGTTTGTGATGTTTATTGGCTTAATTACTATATCATCATCATCGCAAGGAGTTCTAGAGGACAAGACATTAGATTCATCAAAGACTACATGTATAAACTCTTCTACAACCTTTGTCTTTTTATTATAGACTCTACATGCTTTGCTTGTTAGGGAGTATCCAATAAAAATAGCTTCATTAACTCGTGAATCAAATTTACCAAGATTCATTTTTCCATTATTCTGAACGAAGCATTTACACCCAAAAGGTTTAAAATATGCAATGTTTGGTTTTCTACCTTTATAAAGTTCATATGGTGTTTTCTTCAAAATTAGTCTTATTAAAGCTCGATTTAAGATGTAGCAAGCGGTATTAACGGCTTTGACCCAAAATGATTTAGGCCAGTTGTTTTCACAAATAATGGTTCTTTCCATTTCTTCAAGTGTTTTATTTTTCCTTTCAACCACTCCATTTTGTTTAGGAGTTCTAGGTACCGAAAAATTATAGTCAATTCCAAAGTAATCACAATAATTTTCAAAATCATCATTTTCAAATTCTCTTCCATGATCACTTTTTACCGAGATAATTTTCAAATCATTTTCATTTTGCACCTTTTTGCAAAACTTTTTAAATTTATCAAATGCTTCCCTTTTATGAGAAAGGAATAGGACCCAAGTAAAACGGGAGTAATCATCAACAATTACAAGTCCATATCACTTTCCACCAAGGCTCAATTGACGAGTAGGACCAAACAAGTCTATATATAACAGTTCAAGATGCCTCGATGTTGAAACTACATTCTTTGGTTTGAATGAAGATTTAGTTTATTTGCCATATTGACATGCATCACAAGTATGATCTTTTTCAAATTTTAGCTTTGGTAATCCTCTAACAAGATCATTTCTTAAAAGTTTTGAAATCAAATCTATACTAGCATGTCCAAATCTTCTATGCCAAATCCAAGGATCATTTTCATTCAAGACACTAAAACACTTTAGTGAATCTACACAATCAAGATCAATCATATAGACATTTTCACATCGAAGACCAACAAGCAAAATCTCATTTGTTTTAGCATGTTTAACTATGCCTCTAGATGATTCAAAGTTCACACAATTGCCTTTATCACATAATTGACTAATGCTTAGCAAATTGTGCTTAAGACCTTCCACAAGTAGGACATCTTCAATGCAAGGAGAAGAGTTAGAAGCAACGTTACCGATATAGATTATATTCCTTTCTTGGTGTCACCAAAAGTGACATTTCCTTTTCTTGGCATTAGAGAAGTGAATTTAGATTTATCTCCGGTCATGTGCCTTGAGCAACTACTATCCAAGTACCACTTTTGTTTTTTGCTTTTAATTTTCATGCACACCTACCACAATTCAAACACTTTTAGGTACCCAAATTTTCTTGGGACCCAAACCAACTTTGGCTTTCTCACATTCCTTTTGAAAGGACATTGATAAATGATGTGCCCATGGTCACCACAATAGTTGCATCTTATAGTGTTTGTTGGAGGTGACGAAGCTTTAACAAAAAGAACATTCAAATTTTTCTTTTGAACATTTCCATTATAACTTATTTCTTCTTTGTTATAAACCGGTTTTTGAGATGCAAGAATTTTGTTAAGTGTTTCTTGTCCTTTGAAAAAATTGCTTGAGATTTTCAAAAGTTTTTCCATTCTTTATTTTTAAAGACTCATTTTCCTCCAAAAGTGATTCGTCTTCCTTGGATTTTCCTTTTTCATTTTCCTTTAAAACATGAAGTGTTTCTTCCAAGGATTGCTTCTCATTGGTTAATTTAATGATATTATTGTTTAAAGACTCGTTCTTTTTCCAATCCCATCTTTTGAAGACCTTTTACAAAAGCATTGTGTCGTTTTTTTTAATTTTTTATATTTCTCATACAATTCTTAAAAACCAACAACAAGTTAAATCATAGGATAGATCGGTTACCTCATCTTCTACAATACTATCATCGTCAATGGCCATTCACTTTCTTTATAGGAATCGTCATCGCTATCTCCCCAAGCCGCAAATGCTTTCTTCCTTTCTTCCTTTTTGTCCTTCTTTTTGAACTTGTTGAAGAATTTCTTATTTTTTGGCTTGGAACAATCTCTCTTGAGATGTCTGATTTCTCCACACTCGTAGCAAGTTGGGTCATCCTTAAAAGCTAAACAATAAATAAGAAATGAAAAAGATAAAGACAAAAATAAAAGGGATGCACAAAGATTTTTATAGTGGTTCACTTCCAAATTGGAAGCTAGTCCACTTCTCAAGTGACTACTCTTAATCACTTAAGCCTTTAACTAAGCTCAATGATCCTTTTAAAAATGGGCTCAGGATCCAACCTTTACAACCGGTCTTTTTGTACGTAGGCTCAAGACCCAACCTTTTACAACCAATCCTTTTGTAACTGTAGGCTAAAGATCCAACATTTATAATAGAATAAATTAGAATAAAGCAATGAAAGAATTAAAGCACTCAAATTCTTTACTCTTTCAAGAGCGAGTTAACACTTGATCAAGCTTAGCCAAAGCTAAGGATATGCCAATTAAGCTCAATGATCAACAATAAGAGAACAAGTGATGCTCAAATAAAAGCTTTAAAACAAAACTTAAATACAAACCGTTAAAGCGCAAGTATGTAAGAGAACGTTTTATCAAAGATTGCTTAGAGGATATTGGATAATTTGAACCAAAACATTCAAGCCCTATTTATAGGAAAATGAGAGCCTAGGGGATGTTTAAAAGGTTGAAAAAAAAAGATTATAAATGAAATTAGCTAATTAATTTGATTGATTGATGGGATTGATTACTAATTTAACTAATTAATTTGATTGATTGAGTTATTTTCAAATTAGCTACAATTTTTCAATTAATTTGATTGATTGATGGGATTGGTTACTAATTTAGCTAATTAATTTAATTGATTGAGTCATTCCCATATTAGCTAAAATTTTTGAATTAATTTGATTGATTGATGGGATAATTTTGCTGTATTAGCTAAGATGATTAATTGATTGCCATACTAGTTCAAAATTTTGAATTAATTTCCTAGTTTGCATTGATCATGATTGACTGATTGAATTAATTCCTAATTTGCCTTGATCATAATTGATTAATTAAATCAATTTTCTGGCTAGCCTTGATCATGATTGATTAAATCAAGCTAAATTATCACCCATTTAAATTTTAATTGATTTGGTCGTGCTGTATCTAAAACACCAATATTGAAAAAATATTTTAATTGACAAGCTAGATTAGTTTAATTTTGACTTGAGTATTTTTCGAATTAAATTTAAAAATCAATTTTTAAAAATATTATAAAAAATATTTTTGTTAGAGCATCACATATTACTATTGAGACTTGGACTCAATTGATATATTCCGATCCTAAGTCCTAGACAATAAAAATAACGTTAAGGCGCTTGGACTCGGATCACGTTCTTTTCAATTTGGATGAACCTTCTCTTCACCTTTGATATATTTTCTTCTTGATTCATCATCTTAAAAAGTTTCGTATCAACATGATTAACCTTGATTTTCCTAGCTTTCTTATGAGTCACTTAGAAACAAGATTAGAGCAATTTAAACACTATAACTCACTAAATGGTTGTTATCATCAAAATTATAATATAAATGGCTTTAGGGCCAATATCTGTAATAGTTTACTCACAATTGACTATTGTAATTATTTTCCTTCTTAGTTCTCAACTAGCCCTTCTTGAATAATTCATAAATACAGAAATATACTTGTATATTAATTCCAAATGTCTAACATAAAGAATGCTCTGGCCAAAGTCTATGGAATCAATTCGAATACTTGCGAAACAACTAACAGGACATTTTACATTATAGATTCCAAGTAAAATATCCATCTCGCCACACTTCATGCAATTGCCCAATGAACGTAAGATCCCAATTAGATTTAATAACCTCATCCTTTTAGCTCATCAAAGCAATTAACATTCCATACGAGTCCGAACTATTTTGTTGAATTAAGAGTTACTGTATAAACAAAATATGTGAGTCGCCCACTTTTGATAATAGTACAGAAACGAGCAAATCGCTTGGTCCTGTTCAATGTAACAATCTCATTAAATACAACAACACAACATCCTGGATCGTTGTCCATATAACCAAGATAAATTATTTAAATTTCATGATATAGTCTTAGCAGATAAGTAGCCCAAATTCATCACTGACTACGAACTAATTAGTGAATGACATTTTTATCTGTTATTTAGTCCATCTGTGAAATAATCTCATTATCCACTAAAAATAAATATTCAAATGTCATTTAAGGACTTTGTCCATCTCATGATATGTACTTTTAAAGAGAACAACATAACATGCATAAAAATTCATAAATAAAATAGACGATAATGATAAATAACTTTTATTCACTAATAAATATGTTTACATAAATTGGGTTCCTTAGGACACTATCTCTAACAATCTCCCACTTGTCCTAGACCCAATTTACCATACAACGTATTCCCATCCAATCTAAATGTGACTCAAACGACTTTTGAGTCAATGTTTTTGTAAAAGGATATGCTAACTTGCTAGAGATATCTATACTCAGAATTGCAACCTCCCCTTTCTCTAGATAGTCCCAAATCAGGTGATACTTTCTTTCGATATGCTTGGACTGATTGTGCTTCCTTGGTTCGTTAGAGTTAGCTACCGTACTCAAATTGTCACAGTAAATGGCAACAGGTTTAAGCCCCTCTTTTATAAACTCAAGATTCATAAAGAACTTTCTTAGCCAACAAACCTCCTTGGCAACTCTCGGAACTGCCACATATTTGGCCTCCACAGTGGAGTCAACAATACAAGTCCGTTTGACACTCCTCCAACTTACGGCTCCACCGTCAAGGGTAAAGACATATCTAGACATTGAACGTCTAGCATCTATGTTTGACTGAAAGTCAAAGTTAGAATAGCCCATTGAAATTAGTTCATCACCATGAAAAACCAACATATAATCTCTAGTCATTCTTAAGTACTTGAGAATATGCTTCATTGTCATCAAGTGCATTACACCTGGATTAGACTGATATCTACTCACCCTATCAACAACAAAATAGATATTAGATCTAATACATAACATAGCATACATAAGGCTTCCCACAGTCGAAGCATATGGAATATTCCCCATATATTCTTTCTCTTGAGATGTCATAGGACAATGTTCTAAAGAAAGAGGCACTCCATGTCTGAAGGGAAACAAACCCTTCTTGGAGTCCACCATGTTAAACATAGACAACACCTTGTCTGCATAAGCAGCTTGACACAGACTCAGCATCCTATTCTTATGATCTAGCAAACGCTTAATCCCAAGAATATAGCTGGCTTCTCCTAGGTCTTTCATATCAAACTGACTTGACAACCAAATCCTAATAGCTGATAAAACTCCTACATCATTCCCAATGAGTAGGATATCATCCACATACAATACCAAGAAAGTCACTACTTTCTCTATGTCGCGAATGTACACACACGGTTGATCAATCGATTGAATAAAAGCGTACAACTTAATCACTTCGTTGAATATGTTATTCCATGAGTGAGATGCATGTTTAAGTCCATAAATGGACCTTTTCAGTTTGCATGCCATATGCTTCTCATTCTTACCACTGACTCGTCTGGTTGGACCATATAGATGTCTTCATCAAGACTGCCATTAAAAAAGGTTGTTTTGACATCCATTTGCCATATCTTGTAATCGAAATGAGCTACAATTGATGAAAGTATCCAAATGGACTTTTGCATGGCTACTATTGAGACGATTTCGTCATAATCAACACCTTTCTTTTGGGTATAACCTTTAGCAATCAGTCTTGTCTTGAAGATCTCTACATTCCCATACCTTCCTCTTGTAGACCCACTTAATGCCAGGTGACACCTCTACAAGATCCCAGACATAATTAGAATACATATATTCTATCTCACCTTTCATTGCTAAGAGCCATTGGTCAACATCCTTATCCTCGAGCGCCTCATTATAAGTAAGAGGATTAGATACATCTTCTAATTCAGCCAATAAGGCACCAGTCATGTATGTGTCAGGTTGCCTAACAATCCGGGGGACCACCGTTGTCAACATCAGTGACGGAGTATGAGCCAAAGTGGGAGGTACCCAGAGTGCCGAGGCTGTGAACGGCCCCAGGAACGACATCGAAATGAGGGATGGGGACCTTGTGAGTTGTTTCGAGGATCCGATGCCACCGCCGCCACCGCCATCGGCTGGGTGTTACGCCGTTGAGCGTCATCGAGCCCCACCACCGTCGGGTTTGGGTTTTGGGTAACGAGTCCCCACCACAGAGGAAGGGGAGCTGCGTGAGGTTGAAATCAAATTGTGAGCAAAATTATTTTTTTGCCCGTTTAGTTACACATATTTATATAACTACCTTTTATTTAAAATATTTAAGTAAAAAGAGCATTTAAATTTATGTTAATTGTAGACAAATTAAAGGGGTAAAATTTATAATTTTAGTATTTGACCCGAGAGGATTATCTATATCCAGAAATTGGCTCGCCATCCATGACCCTTGGGACAAGGGTCTTTGAAGGGGAAAGTATTGATACAAGTCAAAATAGGATAAAAGGGTATCGATGCGAATGTTTCCGATCCTCACATTACGACTTGATTACATCGGATCCCGATGCTACATCACTACCACTTGGCACGGAGTCATTTGCCTATGTGGCAGCCTAGTCATCATCTCTAGATATTTACTATTAAAAATAAGATCAGGTCATAGTAATCGGGGTATTGCTATGTTGATGAATGTGCCTCTCTCTCCCCCTAAACGTCTCTCTATATCTCCCCCCTTTCTCCTTATACATGTAGCCAAACATAATATATACATATATACAAATCATATAACGGGGTAGCCTTTTATTGCCCCATAGGCCCGTGAATCTGTTGCTTGATCGTCGCTTTGATTGACTGAGTTGTTTTTGGTCCAACTTCGTATCATTTTATTATATAAAAAAAAAAATCAAAATTTTTTTATTCATTCTAAAATTTATTAGATACTAAAATGTAATTGATATATTTAATAAAAATAAATTTTATTAAAGAATATAATTTAAAAAACTTAAATCTAAATTTAAAAAATTAAATAAAAAAATTTAAAGCATGCATGCATGCGATGCTGCCAGGCTGGACAGCAGCTTACTTTTAAACTTTTTAAAAATGAAATTAAAAATGCTTTAAGCATCCACGTAGACATTGTCCACGTGGGTGCAATTTCAACCAATATTTTTTAAAATAGGCTAGTTTTGGTAATATTTTTTTCAACAATGTTTCAGGTAACGGCTCGAAAATTAAAAGGATATGAACATAATTTAAGTGGCAGTTACGGGCTCGCAGACACCTTTCCTTGTAAACTTAAAAGTCAGGAATTGGAATGGAAGAGACAAACCCAAGAGCTCAGCAGCCCACTTACAAGCCCGAGTCAATCAGGTTTTAAGCTTGGCCCCATTGACAAATAATAACTCGAATAAGTTTAAGTCTAACAAGATTTAAATGGAGCAAACCGCATCCAGTTCACTGGAATAGGACCCACGCATTCAAGGTCATGCCTTGTTCTATCAAAGCCGTAAATAATGGCGCGAACCTAAGTTCACCTGATGCCTTAGGCAGCGACAATAGTATTAAGACTACTACCATCAAGGGCAAACCTTGGCCATCAAAGGCTTAAACTAAAGATCAAATCTTAACTTGCTGAATTTGGGAACATATTAAAACAGAGAGTTCATACCTGAAGCATGAAGCACTGTATTACTGAAGAAGCAAGTACAGCAAGATCTATGCTACTCTACATTAAGTTAAATTACGCTACTCTTAGGCAAAAGCACAAGTACACTGTAAAGAGATAACTTGAAGAAGATTTGTATATGAGAGTATGTCTGCCTTTTGAACTATAATAAGTGGCTTATTTATAGAAAAACAAAATAACGGCTGCCCCTTATTTCCACGACACTTTCTCTCCACATCAGGCCACCAACCTTGCTTAGCGTGTGAATGATCAATAAATGTGTCCTTGACCGGGGTACTTGAGCGAATTCCTTAGAGCCCACATCCACATTTGTAGCTGGAGTCTCTTCTAGATGCTTCATGTTTACTCGAATCAAGCTTGGCGCCCACGTATCTGAGATTGCGCTCCAAGTAACTGTCTTGAACTTGGAAACCACCTATCTCCTAGCCTTCTTGGCAGTCCCTTGAGCTCGAGCTCCCTTTACGTTTCAACCATATCGAGCCTCGAGTGGCTGATACCCTTGTTAGAGTGATAAAATTCTCAAAATGCTGGGCTCAAGACGCCGTTATCTTAGTACATAAAGGTCTGATTCTCCTCGAGGAGGACCTCACATGGTAAGCACGTGGCACTTTGCCCAAAACAGCGTCATCCCCACTCCCTCAAAATTAGGGTGTAAACATAGGTAAAAAGCACAAGTGAGCTTTAAAAGACACTTGAAAAATTTTGAATGGTGGTATTGGACACTTTACAACTACAATAGTGTCTCTTATTTATAGAAAACGAAAATAACTGTTGCATTCTACTTCTCCACCATTTCCTTCCCACATCTGCCTCAAAGCTCCTTGTATCACAAGTCGGCATAACTCGCTAGAGCTCCTTCTAGATGCCCCATGTTTTGTTGGATAGGCTTGAGGCTCACGTATCAAGAATCGTGCTCCAAGTAATTGTGTCTCGAGCTTCATAACAACCTATCTTGCGGCTTTCTTGGAAGTCCCTCGAGCTCGAGCCTCTTTTACCCCTTCAACCACCTCGGGTGGCTGATACCCTTTAACTGGTTTGAACATCGAGAGTTTAATTCAAGGTCTTTCTTTTCAAGGATCCTTAGTTAATCAATTCGAGTTTTAATTTGCTCATCTCAAGTTAATTTTGTTACCTCAAGAATGCTTTCCGATTACGCATTTGCATTATATTTCCAACACTAGGATATTGGAAAATTTTGAGACTTTAAAGAACTTCTCTTGAGGCCCAATTAGGCCTTAAAAGTTGACACCTAAGGTTAGGGGTGTAAACAATTCGAGCCACTTGCGAGCAGCTCGTGAGTAGCTCGAATAAAATTTGAATTGAACTGAATTAACCAAGCTTGAGTTCGAGTATCAAAAATACTCAATTAATAAACGAGTACGGGTCGAGTAGTGAACTATTGGGCATGATACTCGATTAAATACTCAACTCCTACTCAAATTAGTACTTGACTCGATACTTGACTCGTATGAAATAGTCCTCATGTATTATTTTCTTTTGAAATGAATGACTTGTGACATTAATGGTAGAATGAAAGGAAGCTTGAATTTCTTGTAAAGGATGACATATTACATTTGTGATAGAATAAAAGAACATTAAGTTTCTTATAACTAATTGTATTTAGTGTGCTTGTATTAATATATTGGTGATTTATAATTATTTATGTTAAAATATAGTGTGAGCAATAATTAAATAAACAAATTAAGTATAACTAATGTTCGAGTGTGTAGAATAAAAAAAAAGGTGTGGAATAATATTATAATAGAGCTAATTTGTTGAATGTTCATATGCACAATAAACGAGTACTCAAGTCGAGTCAAGTACTCGAGTAGTTAATCGAGTTCAAGTTTGAACAAAATTAACTACTCGACTCAAGTTCGAGTACGAGTTTGAGTAGCAGTGTACTTAATCGAGTTCGAGTCAAGTACTAAGGTACTTGGTTCAACTCGACTCCACTAAACCCCTACCTAATGTTAATATATAAGCACAAGTAAGACTATCACAAACCGATTCAAACATTTTATCATCAATTGAATGCACTATTGATAAGAGAGTCCAGAGACATCCAATAGAATTAGGCCCCTAAAATCTCAGTGCATAGAATCATCCACTATTCCAATACCAAGTGAAATTTCCATTTACCAGCATACAAGTCTTAAGTAGAGTTTCATCCCAATATCATTAACATTAGGACACTAAATTTGTATATTGATCTCTTCTTTATCGCAACTTAAATGTAAAATTTTATTGTAATACAATGCCAGTAAGTACCACACACAAGCTAGCAGGACCCTCCAATGACCGAAAAAGTTTCACTATTATACTCATACATGAGGTGCTCAGCACTCTCTTGCAAATATATACGTATACAACAAAGAATGGATTTACAAATTACTACTGCACAACCTAAATGAAAAATGGCCCAGCAATTTTCATTTCATAGTTTGTGGGAAAAAAAAGAATAATCAGTTTAAGACGCTCAACAACCGTTAGTGAGAAACTAACAAGTTTCCGCAGCAGCTGAACTTCAAATCATCAGGCTGTACATGGAGCTAGCGCTCGAGTACCGTAAACAATGGACCTTGGGATACCCTTCTAGGCGTCTGGAGGTGTTCCTCAGACCTTGAACTCAAGGGAGAGGTTCGCGGCATGAGCTCTGATAGCAGAGTTCGTTCATTGGCAATCCTCTCCTGTAAAGTTGTATAGTGTTTCTTCAGTTCACATATGCAGTATTGATAACCAAACTTGTGTTCTTTTTGAGAAGGTATCAAGTAATTTAGTTAGTAAAGTCTGTAAGAGTCAGTGTCCAAGACCTGGGATCGAATCTCATCTTCATTATGGGACAGGGGTTTAGAAATTTGAGGAGGATCACATGTCTTTAAACTAAAAGATTATAAAAGTTCCTTGCAAAACAAAAATCAATCACTTTCCCTATTTTAGAAGAGTAAAATAGTCTCAAAAATAAAGTTAATGGCATAAATAACAGATCGGTGGTGAATTGGTAAACTTTTGAAAAGAGAGTGGATAAAGAATTGGTAAGCTTTTGTTTGTGCAGCCTATGTGACTTCTTTATTATATATAAAAGAAATGCTCATTTTGATAAAGTTATCTGGACTTTTGAATTTTCTTTTTATAATCGTGCAATTTTTGAAAAGCCTTACTCAAAGGCTCCTCCAAATTTTCTGAAAACACAGTTTTTCAAACTCCTTACTGCTTGCACTACAATTTGGAATCCCACATTCCCTAGTTTTCCCTGTTTTGCTTCTTTTTTCCTTATTTTTCTAAAATTTTCAAGAGTTCTCTGATTTCAAATTTGGGTAAATTTGAGAAAAATCCTTTCTTTGTTTACTAAAAAAAATTTTTTTTTTTCCTCACCTATAAAATTATACTTAATCCCCACTTTTTAAAAGCCTCAAATTCACCGGCAATAAATCAGTTAAAACTATTTATTTTCTGTTTATGACAATTTTATACTTAGATAATGGGGTAAAGTAATTGTTTTGTTTCGTTTAGGGGGTTTATGATTTTTTTTTAGGTTACGTAATATTTTAAGTTAATTATCAAATTAACTTCCTAGAATTTAGAAAGATCAAATACAACATTAGATCTAAGACGAAGGTAGTAACAAAAAAGATATAAGTATTCATTACTAATATAAAAATAAATAAAAATATATTTACATAAACCTTTTGCTAAATTTATGGGGACAAAAGTATCTTAAACTAAAATATTATAAACATTCCTTGCAAAACGAAAATCCATGACTTTTATCCCTATTTAGAAGCGTAAAACAGTCATAAAAATAAAGTTAATGGCATAAATAACGGATCAGTGGTGAATTGGGGAGCTTTTGAAAAGAGAGTGGATAAAGTATTTGGTTTTATTTTGAGAATTTTCTGTTTTTGAGTTAACAGTTAGGATTTCTCAGTAATTTCTCCTTATTGTTAATAAAAATCACTTGGGAAACTAGAAACACAAAACTAAGATATTTTTGGTAAACTTAACATGCTACAAGATTATTCAGTGCACCTTTAATTTCAAATCCTGCAATTCTCTCTCCAATGAAATGGCGTGATTCCTTAGCTGCTCAAGAGCTTCATCCGCCGCTTCAAGATTGATTTCCGATGTCGGTTTGGTGATGCCAGCAGCCTGGAAACATAAAATGGAGGGTAATCTGATTTATATTCAAGATGATGTACATTTAGGGTGTAAATGAACCGAGCCAAACTCCTCATTAGCCGAATCGAGCTCGTACACGAGCCGAGCTTGCTATCAAGAGGAGCCCACTACCGAGCTAAGCTACTCGAGTTACTAAGAAGCCATTGATTAACAAGGTCTTCAAGAGGCCTTAACGAGCTCTTAATGAGCTCTTATCAAGCCTTTAACAAATTGTCGCGAATGTCAACAAGTCGAGCATCCCCTGTTCGAACTTGGCTCGCTAAACCTATCAATCTTGCTTGTACTCAGCCCAATAAGCTATCAAGTGCTCTTAGCAAACACGAAAGAGAATCAATTTAGAACACAAGTAGTTCATCAAACTTTTCGTTCATTAGCCCTATGTACATTGATCAGTATGAATGAATATGAAAATTACATGTGTGATGTGGAAGCTTGATTGATTGACGAGAGAAATGACATGACAGCTATCCAAGAGCCAATTATCCTAAACGTTGAAGAAGTCAGGTGAAACTTTGAGTTTGTATTTTAACATTTTCCCTCACAACAATGACCACTTGGACTACCATAAAGCATATAAAATACTATGAATAATTTACACTCTAAAAATCCAGTGGAATAGGTCAGCAGAAGCATATTTAGCTGTGTTATAAAATTAATGTGGTTCTAGAAATTGTCACTGACCTTCAAAATGCTAGTACACAAGCCCAACAATTTTTGAGCCAAATGTAGTCTTTCTTCTTCAGTCTCCTGCCCAACAAATCCTTTCATTAATCCTAAATGAGGATTGAAACACACATTCCAGCCCAAGATATGGGTTATCCCAAGATCGGTTGATGGTATCCTTCTAATGAAGTTTCATGGCATAGGAAAGATGAAAGATGTTCTAATGATATTTTCCACAGCCAATATTGCAACTCTTTGATCTATTTGGCTTGAAAGGATTGCTAGAGTTTACGCTAAGCAATTACATATGGGAGAAGGTCGAATTTTTTGGAGCTCTTTGGACAAAGAGCTTTGGGGGCTTGCTGACAAATTCTTAATTTATTTCTTATTGTATTTGGCTTGAAAGGAATATTAGCAGTTTCAAAGATCAGCATTCACCATTTAATTTCATATGGGAGAAGGTTGGGTTTTGATGAGCTCTTTGGACAAAGAGCTGTGGAGGCTTTACTGACATAGCCTTAATTGATTTGCAAAGAAATTAGAGGGTTTTATTATTATTAGTCCATGGTTTTTTATTATTGCATTATGTTGTCCTTAACTCTTTGCATATTCATTCTATCTTAATATTACCTCTTTTTCCAAATAAACACATGTTCCAGCCCATAAGTTTTGACTAAAGCTAACCTTTAGCTTGTCGCTTAGTCTGTCTTCCTCAATAAAGTTAAGATATGGACTCCTCCCACTCGAAGAACGATATTGAGCAAGCTCTTCCTTGACACGAGTGAGCATCCTCTCTGTCCGCCTTAGCCTGGTACTAAGTTCTTCATTCTGAACTTTCAGCATATTGTTTTCTTCCTGTTGCATTGCAAAGAAACATAGTAATACTACTAGGAAAACAGTAAGGTCCAAAAACACGGTAATATTACCAGGAAAACCGTAAGGTCTTATTTGGCGCATGGAATTGGAGCTCGGAGTTGGAATTGGGGTCTAGAATTCCACTCCTTATTTGGTTCATCAATTGGAATTGAACTAAAAATCAAACATTCCAAATTTTTTTAGGTGAGGGAACTAAAAAGCACATAATTCGAATCATGCTATTTGGTTCATTTGTTGGAATTGGAATTACAACACCATTACCTAATTCAATGAAGTTAGGCTTTAACTAAAACTCATACATTTTGATTATGTTGGATGGGGAAAAATTAACTTGAATATGATCCATCCTACTGACCTTGAACTCAAAATTATACAACCTATTTGACTCAATACCTGAGAGGACCCAAATCAAAAATGACTCATTCCAACTCAATCTTGACCTAAAGTTGACATGACCCGAGATGGCTTGAAATTTTGAAACGACACGACCAAATAGACTCATTACTAGACTGAGCCAAGGCAACTGAAACCTCGCCTGTGCTAACTCTAATCCCAAAATTTACACGACTTGATGAAACATCCTAGATGACACGAACATGAAATGATCCAACCTAACTTAAAAATCAAGATCAGTCGAATACCAATCTAATCTGACAAAACCCTATCCTAGCTAACTCAAAAATCATAATGATCCAACCCGATTGTCCTTGAACTGCAACAACAACAACAGTCCTAGTGCCTCAAGGGCTCCCGCTTGCACAGGTTCTACGGGGGTAGGATGTAAGCCTTACCCCATCGGGGTGGGACCCTGACGTAAGGCTGTTTCCAAGGACCCCCAACCTGATAGTTGGTATTTATAAAGAACCTGCATGAGGAGCATGTACAGCATAGAAATAGCACGAAGCATGTATGCATATAAGCATGAGGCATAGATTGACCTTGAACTGCAGATGACTTGAATAGTACAAATTCCAATTTTTGATTCATTTGATTATCTGGAGAATGAAAATTCAATTCCAATTCCATTGGAATTGGAATCACATTTTGGCAGTCTAGTTCCAACTCAGTGTGCCAAATAGAGCCTAAAAGAACATTAAGGTGGGGATAAAATTTTCTTTGTTTTGCGGTTAAATATTTGCCTTGATCTTTGCATGATGATGGATGCGCTGCTGGAGGTTTTGCTGGCCAGAAAGCTTCATGATTTCTCTTTCAAGTTCTGAGACTCGCTTCTTACAATTTGCAATATCCATCTAAACAAGTAAAAAGTATGTAAGAGGGCAGAACCCAAATGATATATGAATACAGATATCCACTTCCACACCAGACCAAAGGTAATTAATAAAAGCCAAAAAATCCTGACCTTTAGCATCTTATTTTCAGCAGTGTGCTGCTGATCTTGCTGACGAAGCTTTTCTAATGTCACCTGTGCAGCAATAAGCTCAGCCTGTCTTCTATCGATTTCATCTAACCATCTGTAAAAATAGGTTCATGAAACATTTCAGAGACCTCTGAGACAAGACAGTATAACTTAATCTTACAGACTCATAGTTTAAAGTATAGTTGTCTACCCCTGTCTCTCTTCAACAAACTCACTCAGCTGCTTCTTAAGCTGGTCTACTTCATCGTCCTGCAGGAAAGCATAAATCAGGATTGCAGTGCAATATGGGAGTTAGAATAATTCAATGTCACCTAAACCATGCATACCTTCAGTTGAGTTTTTGCCGCGTCAAGGTGAGCTTTCTCTGTTGTCTTCCGCACTTGTGCATTGTCTAATAATGACTGCCACAAAAGAACCGCGATTACCTTGCTAATAGTGTGCAATTGTTTACACATGCAAATTTGTCAAAGACGTTATCAGATGAAGTGCCAAAAGTGTAGTGATCTGTTCTTTCATAAAAGTCCCACACCTGTTCAAATGAAATAAAAAGAAAGCACCCAAACTTACCACATAGTTACTCATATCCATTTTCACCCCTAACAAATCCCGAATAACATCATGTGTCATGCTCTCTGCAGCAGCTAATCTGGTGTTTAACATGAATATCTGAAAACAGGATGGCATTATTTAGATAGTTACAAATACTTTTCTGATATGGATTGTGACTGCAGCATAATGGACACTATCTAGCTTACTTCTTTCTGTCGACTTGCAGCTAAAGCTTCAAGCTCTGCAATGCGAAGTCTTTCTGCGGTAAGGTCCTCATCCTTCTCAGATTTCAGTTGTTGTGCCAATCCCAAGCCTATGCATTTGAAGGGAGACCCAGAGCCCTTTGCTTTGAAAGGGGAACTAGATCCCCTTGCCTTTGAGGGGTTCTTCTCCAATTTGTTGCATGAAGTATTCCTACCATGGCTGGAATGGCCATCTGCTCTAACTTGTTCAACCATGGATTCCAACTCCTTAAACTGTATGCAGGTTCTATGACAAAATAAGCCACGGAGGAAAAGATAAAAGACAGCATAGCAACTGACGGAACAGGAAAAAAAATCTGACCTTTTTTTTGTACTCAGAAGCCTGTGCCTCTGCGTGCAAATTCAACTCTGAGATATGTGCTTTGCATTGAGAAATCTGTAACAAAGTAAAGAATACCATAAGCATTAAGATTGGTATATTTAGGCTTAGCCCAGAGTACCAAAAGAAAAAGGACCAAATCTGAGACAAGGAACTGTCACCTCCGTGTCTCTATGGCCCAAATCCTTTTCAAGAATTTCGATTTTCTTCAAGGCTTCTTGAAGACTTTTTTCTTTCTCATCTAAATGCCTGAAAGTGAAGAAATTCATATTAGCAACACAGTACAATAGCATGAGTTTCTACAAACCAAGATATGTTAGTTATGTACCATTTTATATCACCATCAGCACTTTCAATATTATGCATCAGATGCTTTAACGAATGGACCTCCAATTCTAGCTCCTCTCTCTGCAGTCTCTGCCTTTCAGCTTCTCCCTTGAGAATATCAACCTTAAATGTTTTGAAACAATAGATAATAAGGCAGTGATAGCAACTCACCTGAGTAACACTCAATAAAAAGGGGCCAATGTCCCTTATTCATCCAAAAGTTAAGTTGAAAGTCACCTTGTTTTCTAGTACATTTATTGTAGAATCAAGCTCTAACACAGATGTCTCCAAAAGCTTCACCTCCTCTTCTTTCTCTTCAGCATATATCCTTCTCGATTCGGCTAACTGAAATAGCATAGAATAATACAAATCATTGGTTGTGGGCAAAAAGTAAAGCACATGCCCCTGCAAACCACCCCCCCCCCCCCCCCCCCAAAAACAAAAAAAAAAAAAACTCCAAGCCAAATAAAACAAAAAAGAAATTCTTAGATGAACTAGTACCTGTTGAGCTTCTGCAGCAATTGCTTTATTTTCCTCAACAAGAACACGTTCACTTCCAACTTTTTCTTCCAAAATCACAACCTCCTTCATGAGGTCGTCTCTTTGACTAGTAACTCCATACAAATCACTCTTTAAGGACTCAACCACATCATTCATGTGATTAACATTGTTCCCCGTTTCATATAGCTCTCCCTCTAAGGTCTCGATGACACTTATATTCTCCATTAGTTCTCTCTCAGCATTGCTAGATGCCGCCTCAAGGTCCTCAATACAGGACCTTAGCTCCACATTTTCGTCAGTTAGTAACTTTATAGACTGGCTAGATTTGGACAAGTCCATCTCCAATGAGGATATCATATCTTCCTTTTCCTTAAGCTGAGTTTCCAATGTTTCGACATGAGTGAGAGCCTCATCAACTTCATGTGCTCTTATCTCTAGTTCATGTGCTGTAGCCTCCAAAGAAGCCATTAATTCTTCAATCTCATCTTTTTGATCCTTGGTATTAGCTGCAGATTCTTGCAAAAGGCTTAAATCAAACAGCAGTCCTTTTAATATATCATCTTTCCTAAGCAGCTCATCTTGCAAGGACAAATTTTCAGATATTAGCTCCTTAGCAGTACAACTCAAGAAGTCCAACTCTTCCATGAGCTTTGAAAGCCTTTCGGCATTTTGACAGGCTTCTTGAGAGACCTGATCGTTCAACATTTTGATCGTTTCATCTAGCTGATTGAACACCTGGTGAATTTGCAAACCAGCAGCATCTGCCAAATCAATGCACCGGCTAACATGGAAGCTTGAATTGTCGAGAGATTCAAACTTATTCTCTCCAAGAGCTCTAAGCTCATCTTTCAAGAAATTGTTCTCTTCTTGCAACTCATTAACTTTGATAATATAGCTTTCTGAATCCCGAGTTTTTCCACAAAGTGCCTCAGTAAGAGAAGACTGCGAACAATGGAGTTCATTAAGATTTGCATTTCTATTCTCAAGATCCTCCTCCAGATTGGAAACCCTGGACTCCAAGGCGGATACCATCTCGTGCAGCCTATGATTTTCCAAACCAAGGCCATCTATGCAACTTGCAGAAAACTTTAACTGAGAGTTTTTATCCTGAACTTCTTTGAGAAGCATGGCGTTTCCTTTCTTCAACTCTAGTAACTCATTCTTCTGAGCTCTATTTTCCTCTTCTATCAACAACAATCTATTTTGAAGTTCCACTGATGAAAATTCAAGCAAGCAGATTTTGTTTTGCAGTCGGGTAACATCTGTTTCCTTTTCTAGCAAGAGCTGCCCCTTCAAATCTCTGTCTATCCCAAGAATAACAATTTCTTTCAGTAACTGTTCACTGGCCGTATGAAAAATAATCTGATTGCTCTCTATGATGGCCTTTTCATGAGCTAGACACTGAAGTTCTGAAGCCAATATGAGTAGCTCAAAGTCTTTTGCAGACAGCTCTATCGCAAGATTCTCAGCCTGAGATTTAGTTGCTTCGACATTCTCCTTCAAGGATTGATCTTGCTCCAAAATGGATGCCAATGCAATTGAGTTGCTCTTGTCCAAGTCCTCCATTAGAAGAGCAAGCTCAGATCCCATGCATCTGGACCTTTCCAGCATCAACTCCTCTTGAATTTGAAGATCCAATATTTTCTCTTCGAAAGCACTCATCTTCATGCCGAGTTCAGCACCTTCATTTTCTTTTCTCGAGATACGATCAAAGGTTCCCCTAATGTCAGACAATAGCTTCCCCTTAAGCATTCGACACAATTGAAGTTCCTGTCTGGATTTCATATTCTGCTCCTTCAAATCAGATATGATAGCATTTGATTCACAAATCCCATGGTGAAGCAAGCCATATTCTGCATTAAGCCCATTTACTGCTTCTAATAATACTCCGATGTGACAAAGATGCAACACAAAGACAGCAGAGTCTTTAACAATGATTTCTGACCAAATCTCTTCAAGTGATGATCGCAACAGCTCAGTGGCCTGTTGAGCGTCAGACTTCATGGAGTGGAGATCATGTTGTAGGGACAAAAATGCTTCCTCAGAGGTACACTGCAGCAGAGAGATGAAATTTTGGAGCTCCTGAACAAGGATATTGGTTTCTTCCAAATCTAATTCAAAGTTCTTTACAAGAGCTTCATATTGCTGTTCTTTTAATTGCCCAAAGATGCGCAAATTTTGAAGCTCATCCATTAGGCTTTCTCGGTCACTGGACAACATGGCATTCTTACTCTTCAGTTCTTCTATCTCCAGCTTCTTTGATTCATTTGCAATCATCAGCCCATTGATCATTATATCTGCCTCTTTCATTGTATCTTGAGCCTCTTCAAATCTAGCAAGAAGGCAAGAGGCTTCTGCTGTTTTCTGAGCTGCAATTGTCTTAGCTTCCGTAATTTCGAAGTCAAAACACTGAAGAAAGGACAAGTTAGACAATGAAATAAAAGCTCCAGATGCACAAATGGGTACACAAGGCATGTATTACAGTTTGAAGTCATGTCGCGATCGTGAGATGTCACAGACATTCCTTGCAAAGATTATGCCGAGTTTTTTAAGGGAATTGAGTTTCTTTTAAATACATTTGATAGTCATACAATCAATAATGCTTATACTTCTTTGATATTTTTGAACATATAAATACATTGATGAATGCGTTTTAGAAAATAAAATACAATAGATATGTGTTATGGAGGCCAAGTACCATTACGTATCGGTCAATCACATAGTAGCTAGTTGACTAAGACTAGGAGAGATGGTGTTAGCAAAGTTAGAACGTATTAAGCATGATCCAAAGTCACTAGACTAGTATTAAAATAATTCGACAACTTTAACAGGAAATTGCCAATGTAAAACATGAATGCCGTAATATATATGCGTCATGTTAGTAATCTTTATCTAAATTTCTAAATTCCAAGGAAAAGTCACTAGACTAGCACGAAAGGATTCCTATATGCCAAAACCATGATCCATGTTAGTATTTCCAGGCAAAAATAATTTGGATTGTGACAAAAGAATGTTTATACATTGTAGGAATCATATGCCAAGCCAAAATTTCTTGACCAAAAATTCTTTGAATTCTAGCAAAGATACCTATGTGATAAATTTTTAAACCTTCATGGTATTTAACGGACAATATGTTTTTTGTCTATTGAAATGCTAGGATACTCAAATATTAAATCCTCAAACCTCAAGATACATAAGTGATAAATTTCCTAGAAAGTATGTTAGATATTGAGACGGATAAAACTTATTACTCATGGGTACTCATCTCAAATGGGTTTATATAAGGCAAGTAATATTTTACATACCCGGTATGTATGGTAATGTGCTATGGGTATGGCTAAAATTTTCAAATTAACTCGCACTTGTCCCGCACTCGCCACAGAGCGGATTTAAATGGATTGGATAATGAGTACACCTTGATGCTGGCGATGGAGTATAGACAGTGGATAATAGGGAGATCACTATTGTATGGGCACAACTACCATTTTAATGCAAATGGCGGACCAAAATAGCAGAGAATTTCATGGTCAAGCAGAAGAGAAATGGCTGGATACATGCTCAAGAAATTAATGCAAAACAAATAGCTACTATGGGACGCTAAAATTTGTACAGACATGCTTATGACACACTTGAATCCATAATTAAAAAAAAGGTCGATTTATGATACCTCTTTTGTTTGGCACAAAGAGCAACAGGTCTCTAGAGAAGTTTCTTCAAGTTTTTGCAGCTTATGATTCAAAGCCATTACCTTTTCTTCACAATGCTTTTCAAAGACAGTGAAGGCTGTTTGCATGTGAAGCACCTGATCCTTCACAAAGTCTAAACAATCATAAGCTTGTTTGCGAGACCTAGAAATCTCTTCTTTATCAGAACATAGATGAGCCATCTCAGCTTGCACTTTTTTCAAATTTTGAACAGCGTTTTCTATCTCTTTCCTGAGAAGAGTGATAGTAATGTCTTTTCCACTGCCATCCCTGTAATTTCTCATGCACTCTGGACATCTCCCATCCAGTGAAGTTACTGAAAAGTTCTCACCTTCTCTCGGTGAACTGATTGAAGCATTAGTTTTCAAGCCTGGAAGACAATGAGACACTAGTTTTCCAGCTTCTTGAATTGTTCCATCACAGGTCTGCAATAAGATCAAGAAAAGGAAGGTAAGTGTGCTGAGTACAATACAAGAGAGAACTCAATGAAATACTAAAGCCAACTCCAATGTTGACTAGACTTGGGTACAAGAATCAGATAGGGGCATGTGTCCGAGGTACAAGCTTAGCTATTTTCTAAGACATTTAAAATGTTTTTAGATGAATTTGAAGTATGTGAGCATAATACGAACCTCCTAGTATAGTTATGCAACATGGTACTTTAGACGGAACAAAGAAGTAAAGTAAATATGGCCATCAATTAAGTACGTAATCAACACTAACATTCGTTATTGTATCTTGCTAGCTTTCAGTACAATGTGTAACCAAATGCGAGATTTAAAGGGGCATGTACTATAGAGCCAGTTTTAAGCAATGAATATGAGCTTACATTTTCTTCAATAAAGCCATCTACACGCTCAAAAGTTTCTGAGTTGTGTGCTTCCTCAAGATTTGGATCCTGCTCCCCATACTGGTTTATCCTTGTCCTGATAGACGCAACACCCATGTTGATCTCGTTCAAGTTTTCTTTTGCCTCCATAATGTCATGTTCTTTATGCTCTTCAAGCCTCCTCTGCATCTCAGAGATGTACTTCTCCTGCTCTAGAAGTTGACGTCTTAGCCTACTGCAGCTATCTTCTGACACTCTCAGCTCCTTGCTGAGGGATTCAATCTGTCTCCGCGCTTCATCTATTGCAACGGCCTTATCAGCAAGCAAAGTATCTTTCTTCTGATTCATTTCCACTGAATCTTTTAACTGGATTTCAGAAATTCTCAACTCATCGAGATGACTAGAGTTAATCTGGGATAGTCTGTTGATAATGAGAAAGGCAGCTGTTGCACAAGTGGATGTTGTCTTCATCTTATCATGAACAACTTTAAGCTTGCTCTCTAGCTCCATTACAGCCGATGATTTTGCACTCAACTCAGATCTCAAGTGGAGTATTTCTCTATCTTTTTCTACGCTCTCTTGTTGGTGTGTCTCGGTTATAACCGTTGCTGCACCTCTTAGAGATCTCAACATGGATTCCATGCCACTACTTCTACTATTTGCTTCCTCCAAGCAGCTAGTAAGCTCCTTAATCAGTAATTCCTTTTCGTATACCTGTATAATTATTCTTCCAAATTGCTCAGAGATCCACTCCCTTTTGTTCGTAGAAGAACTAGACATGGAGTCGAGTTGATCAGAGGCACCCAGAAGTGCCTGATGGCCCTCAACAAGGGCCTCTTCAATCTCATTGCTCAACAGTTGCCAATCTTCTGACAAGGATTTTATTTCTCTATCCTTGTGTTGGAGATTTTCACGTAAAGCATCATTATCACGCATCATCGAATCCAATGTATCCTGTACATTTTTCAACCGGGTATCCAGAACCATCAATCTTGTTTCGGCCTCTTTTTCTTTTATGTCACTCTCATGCACTCTCTGTTGAAGAGTTGAGAGTTCTTCTTGCAAGGAAATGATCACCTCAGCGGTTTCTGCCTCAGCCTGCCTATGTATTTCATCCATTTCTTCTTCATCAGGCCTCTGTAAGGCACGATCACTCTGAAACCACATATTTAGTTGCTTTGCCTTATCCAGGGAAGCTTGCATCCTCATCAGCTTTGGATGCAATGGTGATTCTTCAGTTTCGGAACGTTTAGAACTTGGAATGTTGGATTCTTGGTTCTTCATTAAAGAAGCCATTTCGGGTTCCTGTTTATGCAGAAGTTCCTGGTAATGGATTCTGCTGCTCCTAAGATCCTCTATCTCATTGATCAGTTGAAGTTGTTGGGACTCAAGAGCCTCAATTATAGATTTAGCTTCTTTCAATTCTTCTTTGGCATTTTCACACTGCTGGCCAACCACTCTGCCTCTCTCCTCTGCCAGCTTGAGATCCTTGGATAAACATGATATCAGCTCCTCCATCTTGCCTTTGAACGACCTCTCTTCTTTGAGAATTATCTTTAGTATGTCCAGCTCCAACTCCAAATTCACAACTTCTTCTGCATTCCTCACTGTATCTTCATGCTTATTTTCATGTGTTGCCTTCTGAATGGCATCAAATGCTTGAGCTTGAAAATGTGGAACTGCCGCCATGGAAACCTTAGCAGATAGTGAGGAGAAACAATATAAGTCCTTCAAATATTTAGAAACAAAGACACGATGCAATGCGTGGATATCTTTAAAAAAACAAAGGAGGGAAGAATGCAAAGAACTAGTGGGATTGTCGCAACTTTTACAGCTGGCTTTTTCCTTCTGATTCTATACTCTCCCATAACCATTCCCCACCCCCTCCAAAACCATGATTTAAAAATAAATAAATAAAAAGTCGTTCTCCAGCTCAGAGGGGGTGGCTCATGGCCATGCACCTTTTTCTTCCTAAATGAATACAAGTGTGTACATACCTCTTTCACTTTAATACCATTATCGTTGTCATGTGCCAAATTTTTCACATTTCCCAGAAGAGCATGCAAATCATCAATTTCTCTGCAAAAGATGGAAAATACTCAAAATTAAGGTAGAACAACATCAGATTCGTGATCGCAATCAATCTCTGTTGAAAAAGAAGGTGGTCGAAAGGAGCATAGGACCCAGATGAGAAATCATTACCTGCTCAACTTCATATTGCTTTCTAAGCAGCACTTGAGCTTACTCTGGCATTCTACTAACTCATTCTGGGTATTATGCAACTATACCAAAGGAAACTCAAGTGAGAGAGAGAATGATGAACAAGGAAATAATATGTACCAATAAGAGGCATGCAAACACAACCTCAGATCGGATTGTTTCCTTTTCATCACTATCAACTGCTGATTTATCCACTACAGAGGATGACTGGTAAAGAGAGTGTTTTAACATTATACACAAACATGAGATATCAAAACTAGAGGGAATCAAAATGATTCAGAGGCATTTATGGGCATAGCATACCTGAGCCGGTTTGCGCATGGTAGGATGGTTATGATGCTTGTTGCTTCCATCAAGACATTGGATCATCTACGACACATAACCAAAGAATTAGCATAAATAAACTACATACGAAAAACACATATTTTCTCTGAGGACATGCTAAAACCTGGTCCCGCAGTCGAGATACTTCAGACAATAGAATCTCCCTTTCTCCTTCCTCATAAAAATCTTGAAATCTATCAATGCAAATCAATTGACTGTCAGTATAGGACACATTTCTTCGTTACTTTTTCTTCAGATGTACCCACCTTCTAAGTTGTTCTAATAGCCTGATATTCTCCAGAGCAAAACGAGTCACTTCCGGATTCCTATCAATTTTAGCTTGTAGCAACCGAATCTCTTCAGAGAGAGCAGCATTTTCTTCGATAAGAAAGGCATCTGCAGCTTTTAAGCCACCTAGAAGTGACTCCATCCTTTGAATCTTGTCTTCACGAAACTTTAACATCATCTTAGTGCATTTAGTATCCTCTTCTCTTTGATGGACCTGTGGAAGATTATGTGAGATTGAGACATATGAACCTATCCTAAGCCCTTTAGAAAGGAAGAAAACCTACCAAACGGTTCAGCTGCTCAATTTCAGCTTCCAACTTCTGGATTGAAGTTTCTGCCATCTGTTCCCTTCTTAAGGCACCAGCAAGTATGTTCTCCAATGATTTTAGCTATTACCCATAAGAAATTAAGCCAGAAACACAGTTATCAGGTAATCAAGAAATGATGGATAGCCCTAACTATAAAGATTAATGAAATAGATTCAGATGATGCACAAGCCAAGGAATCACTACCGCCACAATAGTTATGTCAGAGTGCAAAAGCAAGGTGAGTTGGTGTGCCAATATAATTGTTGTTTACCAACTACAAGCCACAGTTATTTCAAATAATTTATACATTAAGGCTCTATCTCATTAGGAGGAAGTGCTCTTCTTTCTACCCCATTGTTATTGTTCGCTTACATGAATAAATAGTAAAAATAGCATGAAGAAAAAGCCTCTTCCCCTGTGAGGGAGAAATTGACTTCCTCAAGGTCAAAGTCATTGCCTTTGCAACACCCCTACCGCCCCCATCTCCAGAACTAGCCCAACTTTAAATATGCTATACAGTGACCCCATGCAAATCATACAGTGAAATCTACTCTTGGAACTAGAAAAAAAAAAAAAGAACATTTTGAAGAAAAACATATTTTCGGTGAAAAATATTTTAAAGATTATCCCGTGGAAGGGAAATGCCTTCCATCCATAAGCAAAGCCTGAAAGGATATCATCTAACAGAACTACTGATTCTTTTAGAGTAACACTAATTATACTTGTGTCAAAACAATCGGTCTAGCTCCAATAGGCTGATGTGTATTTTGCAACAACCCCAGTAAGAGTTTATATGCCTACTTCACAATGTTATTGTCCAATCCCTTACATAACTGTTCCAAGCAACTCCAAAAGGGGGGTGTTCAAAAATAGATCGTCTTGGTTCAAAAACAACAAAACCAATGCCTCAAGGGCTTCGGCATATGCAGGGTCTGGGGGGTGGGATATACACAGCCTTACCCCTTTATGGTGCTATCCTAAAGGGAGGTTGTGTCCAAGGACCCCCAACCTAAAAAGCATAAAAGCATAAAGGCATAAAAACAACGGCACAGAGAAAACATCAAGCGGCAATAGGCAATAAAGCAATAAAGCGATAAAATACCAAGCAACCAACACACAGCAATAGCAAATATAATCAAACAGGCATACATATACGCCTAAGGACGCTAGTATTATCTTAGTTGTGCTCCTCTATCCTAAATCGCTGTATCGGCTATACTTATGTTAACCCTCTACTCAACTCTATCTAGGGCCATCTCCTCATTTAGGTTGAGGTGGGTGAGGTCATGTCGAATCGTCTCCAACCAACTCTTCTTTGGTCTGCCTGTCCCTCTCCTCTCGTTTGTAATATGAAGTTATTCGCATCTCCTGACAATAATAGTGGTCATTCTCCTCCTAACATGCCCAAAACACTGCAAACATTGCTCCCTCAACTTATCTTCGATTGGGGCCATGCCCAATTTGCTTCTTATAACGTCATTTCTGATCTTATCCTTCCTTGCGTTCCACACATTCACCGTAACATCCTCATCTCAGCCATCTTCAACTTCTGTATATGATGCCGTTTAACTAGCCAATACTCCGCACTGTATGACATAGCCGGTCTCACTACTGTCTTATAGTACTTTCCCTTTAATTTTAACGGGAACTTTCTATCTCATAGTATTGCAGAGGCCACCAAGGAGGGCACTAACACGCCGTCACCGGATCCCATTAGAACTCCGAAGTTAAGCGTGCTTGGGCGAGAGTAGTACCAGGATGGGTGACCTCCTGGGAAGTCCTCACCCTCAGGTTGGGGGCACTGGGAAACAGCCTCTCTTCAGATTAACACCCTGAAGGGGGAAGGCTGCGTACATCCGCTCGCCCCACACCCTGCGTAGGCGGGAGCCCTTGAGGCACTGGGTATGTTCCTTTTTTAGTATTGCAGAGGCCATCCTCCATTTATGCCAGCCTACTTTAATCCAGTTTTTGACATCCTCGTCAACTTCACCGTCCTGCTACTCCATGGAGCCCAAATATTTGAAACAGTCTTTTTTCGATATGCACTCCAATCCATTCTTGACGTCTTCTATGCAGGGCCTGGTTGAGGTACAAAACTTGAGTTCCATATACTCAATCTTGGATCTACTAAGTCGTAAGCCTTTCGATTCCAAGGCCGTTCTCCAAAGTTCCAACTTCTCATTCACCTCTTCTCTAGACTCCTCCACCAGAACTATATCATTCGTGAAAAGCATGCACCAAGGCATACCTTCTTAGATGTGCCTAGTGAGCTCGTCCATAATTAGAATGAACAAAAAGGGACTCAAGTCTGATATTTAGCGTACCCCAACCGTAATGGGGAAAGCGTATGTCTCCCGTTCCGCTTTACACACATTGGTTAGTGCATCCCCGTACATGTCTCTAATGGCTCGGATATAGGACAAAGGAATGCCTTTCTTTTTAAAACCCTCCATGGGACCTCTCTTGGCACTCTATCATATGCCTTCTCCAAATCAATGAAGACCATGTGCAGATCCATTTGTCTATCTATCGTCTTGGTTCAACAATTGAATTATTTCCAATTCACAGCCCTCAATGAAGAAAATGTGCAGATCCTTTTGTCTATCTATCGTCTTAGATCAACAATTGAATTATTTCCAATTGACAGCCCACAATGTCATTTCTAACATATATTTCGTCCTTGAACATGCAAAGGCATAACAATCACTTACCAAGAAAAGGTAAAGCAAGTATGAAACAAAAAATCCAACACTCTTAAGGCCGAAAAAGGAACCAGATCTGATGCAGGGGTAAAAAGTTAAGTTCAGTAAATTTAAAATGATACAACACAAAGATCTAGTTTACCTGTTTTAAAGACACATTGAGAGAACCTGTTTCTAACACAGATAAATTATTATCCATATCCCTATCCCTTTCCTGACTCTTTTCTGGATCATTATTACCATGCTTTTCTGTCATATGTATAGTAGAGGCAGTATAAAATGACAAACACCGAGAGACACTTTGTCGTTTCAGAGAAGAAAGCTCCTCCTGTTGCAGAAAGCCAAAAGATCAACTTAATATCTGAATAGATTTCAAATAGAACTCATTTATTCTGGAAGTGCAAAGTACTAATCTCACTTGCAAGAGCCGTATCTGGTGTTGTAATACAGCAACATCCCCGGAAGAATCTTCGTTCACCACAGCCTTCAATAAAGAAGATGACAGGGGGGCCTTAGAAAAATCTTCAAATAATGGAAGACATTCAATTTGTAAATAGAAACTGACATTCAATTTATAAATAGAAACTCACATTATTCTGAATAAGTTTTGCTCGTTGCGCAAATTTAAGGGTATTTAATGTTTCGGGAGCACAGCTGTACAATAAGGTACAAATTGAGGGTTACAAAGAAATATGGAACTAATGGTAGAACATGGCAGCACTCAGGGAAAAAACATGCGTACAAACCAGATAGAAGGGCTGATGTTGGCAATAATCATAGTTTTTGAGTTGCCACCAAGAGAGTCCTACATAGTATAATGACTAAGGGTAAGTTCAAGTTCCAAGGATACAAGCATGAAACACACAATTCATTATGCAAACAAAGAGGACCTGAAGAAGAAACGTCAATCTCGAATCCCTGTAAGGAACATGCCTTGCCTTCCCATTTGCAATATCTATTAGAAGCATTATTACATGACTGCAAGCCAAAAAAAAATATATATATATATGTTATCGGAAAATAACTAATCTAAACACTAACAAAGACTTTAAGCTTAACACAGATAAAGCACTAGTTGAATTACCCTAATGTTGACAATGACTTGTTTATGTTCGCAGCTTCTTTCAGTCTCTCGCCCTCTGCGCCAGAAGTTTTCTGCCTGAGAGGTCATAGCACAAGGATCATTAACATCAACAAGTTGTAAATCTCCTGATGAAGTTCTTATATTCTAAACCTCATATAAGGTGAAAGTAAAGGCGATAAGGTTACACGTTACCTTTCTGAACCAGCTAGATCAACAAGATTCAGCCTAGCAAATCGGAGGTTTGTAGTTGAGTCCCTCTCCCATTTACTCTCTATTACGCATGTGAAGACGCTATGTGACCGACTGCTCTCTTTATTCATAGTTGTTGCAGCAACTTTTCTATTAGCAGAACCCTGTTGCAGCATAATAAGTATAGTTGCAGCAAGAACAAGAGGAAGAAAAGACCAAACGATAAGAAAAAACAGCGAAGGAACAGCATCCAACTGATTCAGACTACGATCAAGAAAAAGCACCTGACTCAGAAGCTTCATAACATCTTTGACAGTGTGAACCTCAAATTCTGAAAGATTCTCAACGTATACGCCCTTCTTAACATCCTCCCGCAGCTTGTTTAAAGCAATGACTGATCATTAGGATATTGCATACCACTAATTCTGAATACAACAAATTCACAAACAACTACACTTACAAGCAAATTTGTTGATGATGGATCAAGGAGATCGGTAATTTGTTCATTGTAAATCTCTAAGAAAGAGCACCTGCAGTTGTACTCCAATCTCTCATCCCTACGGCTTTCCTCTTCCTGCAATTAACAGAGTATAAGGATGGCACAATGATAAAATAATGCCAATATGTGGAAATGGAGATAGTATGATCAGCTAAAACAAGAATAGTCTACCGCTCTAATTCTGGCAAATAAGAATTCAAATATCCTCGGTGTCATTCCACGGTTTGGACTGGGCTTGAATTCTAGGCCTTCATTCTCACCAAGCATTGTGTAGGTCTTTCCACTTCCAGTCTGTTTACAAAAAAAAAAAAAAAAAAAAAAAAAAAAGGACTCTCAAGTTCAAATGTTGAAGGACATGCCACAAGTTGATATTTGAAAGGATGAGTATCATGACCTACTACTACATTAGAAATGCTGAAGTCAAACACAAAACATCAAGTGCGCATGATGACAATTCACATTGATCCATCAATACCATTAATTTTTATGGGCTAACGAAAAAGGTTAGGGAACACCATTCAATATACAACTAGGACACATAGTTAGATCCACCATTTTTTTGTGCTATCAAGCAAAATAAATCTGACTGTGCTGCTCCTTGTTTGCAAGCAAAATGTCATTTTTTTTTACATCTCCTATTATTTTAATTATAAAAAGAAGATCTTAGTATTTTACTTGACTCCAAAATGAGAAGTCAAAGAAAGTTAAGGAAAATCAAAGTTCTCCAAATTTCACAATGTTCATACTATTTCTTTTCTAAGGTTGTACAGTCTTGGTAGCCTTTTTTAGGCAGAGGAGAGGAGAAGAAGAATGTGTAGAATCAGTTATCGGACGCATGTAATCAGATACCAGTCAAACATAACCACAAAGTTCAACCATCCAACTACAGAGACAAGAGGTCTGTATGTGAGATAGTGACCTCATGATTCTACATTGTACAAAGGAGGCATACTGAAAACATACTGTCGTGGAGGTTGGAATTACCTGACCATAAGCAAACATGCAACTATTATATCCAGATAAGCAATTCTCAACCATTGGCACACCAGTCATCCTGAAAAGCGTTTCCTGCATGTTAAAACTTTTTGAATAAGATTCCATATGACTCATAAGCAGAACCCAAACTGTAAACAACAGCTTCAATACATTTCAACGTACCTGGTCCACCGTTTCACACGCCACATGGTCAAATGTGAATCGTGTTTCTGGTTGCCCAATCCAAGTAATGCTTTGTGCACTCTCCTGCTTCACACACCTGTTGTAACCATACGTACTCCTCTCAACACTGTTAAGTGGTCGCACGCGTATTATGACCTAGAAAAAAAAGTGCATCAACCATGAGCATAAACATTGGAATGCTATGTCAAATGCCATAAGATTTGTGACAGTAGTACAATATTAGTTTATCATGGGAAAAAGAAATTACAGCTACATGCAGATGAAAGATTCCCAGCAAACCGTGTGTAGGATTATGTTCTGCACTTACTTGTACATAACGGTCCATCCAGAATGACGGGTCCTCTTTAAGATCAAAATGGGGCACTTCAACTGCATTTAGAACGCTCATCTGACCACTAGAAACTGGAAGACCTCTATAGGATGCAGCAAAGCTTCCTACATGAGCAGCTCCATTTCCATGATAACAAGAGCTACTTGTTGGAGCAAACCTTGGATTCAGAGGCTTGTTAACGCTCCTTGTCGGTGTGCTCTGAGTGGAAGTGCTCTCAGAATACCCACTATTAGTCCGTCCACTTGTTCGATTCACTCGAGGGGTCAAATTCAAGGAACCCCCATATTTGCCAGATTGTCCCAAATAATTCACCATTTGAGACCTTCCTTCATCCCGGCATTCATTCATACTCGAAAACCCAAATTTATTCCTCCCTGCAGTCACATTCCCTTGCTTCTCAGGGGTCCGGAGAGGCAATGTCGCGTCTGAACTTTTTCCTTTAGCCTTGGTGGGTGTCCTTTCAAACTTACTCTTAGACCCTAATTCTTGCCCTACATTGGTGGGTGTCCTCTCCACCTTACGCTTAAACCCTAATTCATGAGGCTTAGGGTTCTGGGTCTGCTCCGGAATCAAATGCAAAGGAGCCCTATTGGCATCAGAACTTGTTTGATTGGAAGTTGCATCATTAGGGTTTATGGGTACATTCTCAATTTCATCTATATTCTGACTCTTCCCATAATTTTGACGCAAGAACTTGAAGTCCCTCAGCATTCTAATCCAATGAACCACAACAACAAATAGTGAAAAGACAGAATTTTGAGCAGAAAGGTAAAAAGGTGCTAGTGTATAAAACTATTCTAGAACCTTCAACATCAGCTTAAGCCTTTAGGATAGTTAGTTCTTTGCCATGTTATTAGAGCTTTATTGATCAAAAGATCATAAGCTTGAATCCCAACAACCCTCACTCTAAACAATAACATATTTGAACCACAAAATATGAGTAGACTTGTGCAATATCCACACTTCAAACCCAACAAACATTTCTGTGAGGGGACATGTTAGAGTATAAGACTAGACCCTCACCCATTAGCTTAAGCTGTTGGGATACTTGGCTTTTCAACATGGTAGTAGCGCCATGCTGAGTAAGAGGTTACGAGTTCGAGTCCCAACAGCCCCACTCTAAATAATAACATATTTGAAGCACAAGACATGGGGAACCTATGCAATATCCATGTTTTCAAGCTCAATTGACATTTGCATAAAGGGCATGCTAGAGTATAAAACTATTTTTGAACCTTCACCCATCAATTTAAACTTTTATAATAGTTAAATTCCTTCTACAAAAAAGTAAACAAAGAACACTATAAATGGATGAAAATTGAGTACCTGTAAGAGGAATTGAGAAATAAAATTCGCAATGGACGAAACCCTGAAATTGTGAGCTTAAATGCACCAGCTAGTACATGGAAAAATCAGTGGAATTTGAGGGATAATTATTTGATGAAAGAATCAAAACCAAGCCCTAATTTTTTTTTTCCCCCTCCTAGTTCTTCATCTCTCTCTTTCTCTCTGGAAAGTATAAGTTTGTTTGAGTTATTGATTTTGAACTCCTGAAGTAGGGCTTTGGGAGCTGCTGTTTGAATGTGGAAAATCGACGGTTCGATTTTGTCTGAATTTTGAAATAGAGGGGATCCTACGGTTGTCGTGCTCCCCCCGCGTTGAGCTTTTTGAATTTTTGGCCTTGAGGATTTGAATTAGTTAGTGTAAAGTGTGGCCAACGGTCTAAGGATTTTAAATTTTGGAGGATCCTATGCTGAAGTCCCAGGTCCTTCTTGACTTTAGATAAGGGTGCATGTTGGTCCAAAATTAAATTGGATCAAACCAGAATGGACCGAAGATTGAATTGCCTTAAATCATAAGATTGTGAATCAAACTCAGTTGGATTTTGTCTAAGATTTGATCAGTTTGTAACCTAACAAGCGCAATTATAAGAAAAAAGTTTCAAATAATAAAGTAGAAATTTAAAAATAATAATAATAATAGTATAATATGCACAATTTATATAATTTAAGGCTAATTATGCAATGGATTTCTTTTCAATAAAGCTTTGTTTAGCACATGAAATTGGAATTGGACTGCGGAATTGCAGTTCCAATTCCAATTCTAATGGAATTGGAATTGGAATTCTAATGGAATTGAAATTCCATTGTTTTGTTCATCAAAGGAATTGGAGGTCAGAATTATAATTATGTAATGATTCAAATCATCTAGGGTTTCCGGTCAATTGAGTTGGCATATTTCGACATTTGAGTCAACTAGGGTTCGATTTCGGTCGGAGAGGTTCACGTTGTGTTCAAGTTATTACGGTCAGAGTGATTTTAATTCGAGTTCGAGTTATTCGATATTCGAGTCAAATCGGGTCGAGTATTGCATTGGATTATTTGGTGTTCAAGTTACCTAAAGGAATATACCCAGTACCTCAAGGGCTCCCGCCTACAGGGGGGCGGGGAGGGGATGATATACACAGCCTTCCCCCTTAAGGCTGTTAACCTGAAGAGAGCCTGTTTCCCAGTGCCCCCAACATAAGGGTGAGGATTTCCAAGGAGGTCACCCATCCTGATACTGCTCTTGCCCAAGCACGCTTAACTTCGGAGTTCTCATGGGATCCGATGACAGCGTGTTGGTGCCCTCTTTGGTGTTCAAGTTACCTCCGATTTTTAATTAATCGGGTTACGTAAGTTGGGGTTTAGGATATTTAAGATCGAGTTTAAGTTCGTTTAGGTCATTTCAAGCTCGAGTCATCTTAGTTTTGGAACAAATGAGTTGTATTATTTCAAATTTCGAGTCATCTTAGACTGAGTTTAAGATGGGTCGGGTCATTTTGGGTATGGATCGTATTAAAATTTTGGTCAATTTGGTCGAGTCATTTTCACTTTGGCTCAACTTGTTTATATCACATTCAAGTTAAGCAGTTTCATTTTCTATAGTTGAGTCATCTCTAGTTTTGAATCAATCGGGTTCTTTCATTTCGGAATTTGAGTTAAGGTGATCTCGGTCATTCCAAGTTCAAGTCATTCGAGTGGGGTGATTTCGAGGTTCAGGACAAATTTTAGTTTATGTCGAGGTCTTTGGATTTGGAGTTATTTTTGATTTGGTTAATCAAGTTGGGTCATTTTGGGTTTTAGGTTAATATAGTTAATATGGAATTGTAATTCCTTACCCCCACCCTAAGGAATTGAAAAGTTTTATTTTTAGTTAAAATCCAATTCCATGGAATTGAGCAGTGGAAATGTAATTCCAATTCTAGCAGGTGAACCAAACAACAGAATTGAAATTCTAGGCTCCAATTCTAGCCTCAGCCTCAATTCCAGCCTCTAATTCCATGTTCTAAACACAACCTAAGGGTAAATTACAGAAAACTCTATTGTCTTTTGCTTTAAAAACAGAAAATCCCCTCACAAATAAAAACAATCACAAAATTCTCACTTTTAAAAATTTATCACTTAACCCCCATGAAACCTTTTTTTACCATTTTGCCCCTTAAAAATGAGGGGTTAAATGTTTAATTATTTTTATAGAAGGGGGTTTTATATTATTAGGCAAAAATTAGAAAAAATTTATATTTTTCGTCATAGAATTAAGAAATTTTTATATATTTACAACAAATATAATTGTTTTAGTTAATTATAGTAATGATATTATAAGTTTAGAAGATAAAAAATATTTTAAGATAAAATATAATATTGTCGTTGATATTATAATGTCAGCACTATATAATAAATTAAAATAATATTTCTTATAAATATAAAAAGTCCCTTTATAAGAAAAAAAAAATCTTATTTTTCCTCAAAAACATAAAATCCTACCTAAAAATAAAATTAAATACTTAACTATTTTATTTTGAGGGGCAAAATAGTCAAAAAAAAGTTGTTTGGAGGCAAAGTGATAATTTTTTAAAAGTGATGGGGTTTAATGAGTGGTTTTATTTGTGAGGAAAGTTTTTTGTTTTTGAAGCAAAAGTCATGGAGGTTTTCTGTAATTTACCCTTTTAATAATTAGCAAAACTCGCGATACAAAAATCGGCATCCCACAAAAGTGGGACCCAAACGAGTAAAGAAGTATCCAAAAATAGAACAAAAAACAAGCAACTGAAAAGACCAATACCTAAGCAGCTCAATACACCTCAAGTACAAACGCTAAGAAACATTTACCAACCCACTAGTAATCTAGTTACAAGAAATTTTGAAACAAAAATAGAATTACAAAGGTAGAATCCTTCAAAATCTGTATCTATCACCTTGGAAGACCCTTGTCCCCAAGGGTCAAAATGAGGAAAACAACATTGGAGATCATATAAAAACTCTCATGTGGCATCCTCCTAGGGTTGATTGGTCCATTGCATGAGCACTTGTGTCGCGACTTGGCAGGGACATTTGACCATCCAACGAGCAAGGATACGGTCAGGTTGAGGAGATGGTAACCGCGGTGGCCACGTGTCAAGAAATGGAACACTTACAGAAGGAACCAAGAAGCAACGCTAAAAAAGTGAGACATGGACTGTATGGTGAATCTGAACATGGCTAGGGAAGCCCAACTTGTATGTTATTGGTCCGATGCGATCAAGAATCTCAAAAGGCCCATGGAACCAAGGAGAGAGTTTATGAAAGCTTATGTGCTCGACGTTGTGTTGTCGATAGGGCTGAAGCTTAAGCCAAACCAAATATCCAATCTCAAACTTGCAATCCATGCAATGGAGATCAGCCTGTTGTTTCATCCTATTCTGTGCACAGTGGAGATGGAACTTCAATTGAGCGTTCATATCTTCTTAAGCACTAAGACTACAGTCGACGCCATCGATGGTGGACTCGCTTTGCCGATAAAGGACTAGAATGGGACGAGGTTGGCCATACAATATCTCATAAGGTATAGGCTGAGATGTGGTGTGAAATGACATGTTGTACCACCATTCTGCCAATGGTAGCTACTTACTCCAATCATGAGGTGTGTCACATGCCATACAGCGTAGGTACATCTCGAGGCAGTGGTTTAGGACCTTAGTCTGACCGTCCGACTGTGAGTGATAAGAGGATGACATATTAATCTGAGTCCCAAGGAGAGCGAAAATTTCTTGCCACATTGTGTTGAAAAAGATAGGATCTCGGTCACTAATGATGGTATCAGGTAGGCCGTATAGAAGATAAATTTGATCCAAAAACAACTGAGCTACTATAGCGGCACTATATAGACGGCGGGGAGGCAGAAAGTGACCATACTTGACAAGGCAATCAATTACAACCAAAATGACGGTGTACTCGGCCAAGGGGGGAAGCCCCTCAATGAAGTCGAGAGATATGTTGCTCGACATAGTGTTGGGAATGGGTAAAGGCTGAAGTAAAGCAGACTGACCCATAGTCTCATACTTGTGTCTCTGACAAATAGTATATTGTCAGTTATAAGCAAGAATGTTGCCTTTCAACCCTTTGAAGTAAAATAGTGTATGAACTCATTAGTATGTTGCCTCTATACTTGAATGCCCTCCAAATCCAGAATCGTGAAGCCACATCAAAATGGTATGACATAACTCGGGCAAGGTACCGACCACAAACCGGCCCTTGCACTATAATTGTTGATTTTGATAGGAATACTTTGGGTGTGAGAATGGGTACACTTCTTTGTCACGAATAAATTGAGCGAGGATCGGGTCCTGCGCCCATGACTGCTAAAGTTTGGTACAAAAATCAATGGAAATGGAGGAGATGGCCATATAGATCTCAGTGCCCGACAGGCATGAAAGGGAATCAACAGCTCAGTTCTCAGTCCCTCTTTATACATGATGTTGTATTCGAACCTGATTAGATGAGCAAGCCAGAAATGCTGAAAGGGAGTTGATAATTTATGCTCTAAGAGGTACTTGAGACTCTGTTGATCCGTTCAAATAGTGAAATATCGTCCGATGAGGTACTGTTGCCACTTGTCCACAACAAAGATAACAAAGAGAAGTTCTCTCCTATAAATGGATAGCGCTTGGTGTTTGCGAGCAAGTACTCGACTAATGTAGGGCAGGGGCCGCCCCTCTTGCATCAAAACTGGTCCAATACCCAAACTAGACGTGTCAGTCTCAATAATGAACTCTTTAGAAAAATTCAGATGAGCTAACACAGGTGCGGTTTTAAGAGCTTGCTTTAACTAAATAAAAGCATTCTGGGCATTTGAGTTCCACTCAAAGGTGTTTTACGGAGTAAAATAGTAAGCGGGCAAGCAATAATCCCATAGTTATGCAATGAAACGACAACATTACCTAGATAACCCGACGAAGCCACGTAATTGACATAAATCTCGTGGTGGGGACCATTCGGCGACTGCCAAATCTTGGCAGGATCAGGTGACACTCCTTGCCCTAACACAAAGAGAACAAGCTACTTTATCCATTGCATGACAAATGAATATTTGGAACATCAAGCAAACAAATGGTTGGTCCGAAGGACCAGAAGCACAAGTCGAAGATGGTTTAGGTGCTCTTCTCACGTGGTGCTATAGATCAAGATGTCGTCGAAGAAAACCAATACAAACTTGTGTAGGTATGGTTGAAAGATCTTATGCATTAGCCCTTGAAAAGTGGAAGGTGCGTTTGTGAGCCCCGCGGGAATCACTGTAAACTTGAAATACCCAAGTGCGTGCGAAAAGTGTTCTTGTGAGAATCTTGAAGTGCCATATAAATTTGCCAATACCCCAAACGGAGATCTATTTTGGGGGAAAAAAAGGGACCCATGAAGCTCATCTAACGACTCTTCCACTATCGGCGTCAGATATTCGTCCTTGATGGTCATTTTATTCAAAGCCCTATAAACCACATAAAGCTTCCAAGATCCTTCCTTCTTAGGGACTAAAATCACAGGCGAAGGGAAAGGTGATGAACTATTATGGATGACCCCCACATTTAACATATCATCGATCAATTGTTCAATGATTTTTTTGGAACATTGGATACCGGTAAGGTGTCAAATTCATCATGTTACTCCCTTCTTTCAAAGGCATACTCTAATCAAATTTGGGTTACAAAGGAGGCAGTGAAGCATTTTCCTCAAACACATCTTCAAAATCATCATGGACAACAGTTAATTCAGACACTATTACTTGGCTTCGGTTCGGTTCTATAATAATCAAAATGCAGTAGAGGTTGGGCCTCTACAGCAGCTTTCTTGGTATGATTTCAAAAGATTTGTTTTTTTCAGAGGCCCAATAAGTTGAGACACTGAACTTCACGATATCGTTTTCAAGCCTCATTGTTTCATTCCCCGTAAATTGTAAGGATGCCCCCATTAAGAGAACTCCATAATCAATTCTTTAAAGTCCCATTGTACTTTACCAAGTTTGCTTAGTTATTGAACTCCAAGAACCATGTGACACCCTGAAATACGTATAACAAGGAAATAAGAACAAAATTTCTGCCTCGTGAACCCTCCATTTAAATTTTCAAAAAATACCTTCACTCAGTAGTTTTCTCCCATCGGCCACCATTCTAGGAAGCTTAATTGAATCAACAATGACACAACCGATCTGCCTTGTCGTGGTTAAGTTGAGAGAATTGTACTTGCTTCTACTATCAATCAATGTACTAATAATTCTCTTTCCGTAGTGGCCTTGAGCTCGCATTTTATGATAATTAGTGAGGCCTTCCAAAGTATGAATTGAAATTTGTGCCTCCGTGTTACCCTCGATTTCAGTCTCAACCACATCTCCTTCACCGTCATCCCCTTCAACTTCAACCAAAAACAATTGAACTCAATTCTTTTAGGACAATTATGACCCAGAAAGAACCTCTCATGACAATAGAAACAAAGATTCTTGAGTCAATGTTCCTCAATCTCAGCTAGATTCAAAGCACATTGACTCTTAATTGGGTTCTTTGAGCGGGGTTGGTTAGTGTTTGGGTTTTGGAGCTAGGGGCAATCATATGGCTAGGTGGGTTGGGGGCATCGACCCAACTCTATTAGTATGATCAAGTAATGAAAGTATGGGGGGGCAATTTTGTGAGGGTTGGGGCCCGGGGGGGGGGGGGGGGGGGGGGGGGGGGGGGTGGGGGTGGGTTTTAATTCGCTCTAAATATCCATAGTTCTTCTCTTGAAACTTAGATAGCACAATTTCCTCTAGAAGAGTATTGGGTTTAAACATCTTAACTCAACCCAAAAATTCCTCACGCAAACCTCCCATAAACACACTAATTTTCTACCTTTCCAACAACCCATAACGACTAATCAACAATTCTGATGCACACAAATAATAGGCCAGGGGATCGATCTGCCGCAGTTTAGTCAAATCGGCTAAGGGGTCATCTACATTGTCCAAAAAAACTGGTTTTATCATAGCGGAGTAAACATTCCACGGAATGAGTCCTAGGTGGCCACAATTCTTCATATGCATCATACCAACCCTCCGCCTCCCGTTTTAGAGCAATGCTGGCTAACATTGCTTGCAAATTTTTAGGAGTTCTGTCTAGACTAAAATGTGTCTCGCACTTATGCAACCAACCATGAACATTAGTTCCTCCAAACCTAGGAAAATCAACCTTCTTTAATCTCGTAGAGAAACGAGTGTTACCTCACTCGGGTTCGATCATTGTACGACCCACTACGGTTGGCCATTGCTGCAATTTGAACTGACAACCCGCTCAGCCGATGTTGCATTCCGTCCACTTTCCCCTCAATAGCCAAACATCTCCAATCGAAAGCGGTGTGGAGTGATTCTTCAACCTCTTGGATTGTAGCTTGGGATTGAGTATTATCCGCCATTGATTTCAAGTGCCAAGGAAAGCTAGTTCTTATACCATATGACACAACTCAACAATCATCAACTCCAATCAAACATATAATCAATCAAACAAGAACAAATATCAAGCCAAAAGGGGAATTTATATTACTATTGAGTATGAGTAAATACAAGGTATACTGGAGTCCAAACTATGCAAATATCAGTATATGGATAAGGTTAGGGTTTTGGATAGAAGAAAGAGATTTGGAGAAGAGAGAAGAGAGAGATAAGATCTTAATCACAATCATCATAATCTCCAACTAAACATAAGGTCTTATTTATATCTACCAAAAATCCTATTAATTTGATTTTTAAAAAAATGGCCTATTGTACCCCTAATGGCACTGTAGCACATGCAGGTCACGTGACTCCGGTCAGGTTGCCACTTGGAGTATCGGTTCGAGTCGTATCATATTTTTTGTGTCACGAATTATTTCATGGTATTTAGGTTTAGCTATGATGTTTTACACAGTACATGGAAAGTGAATTATAACCCTAATGGGCCATGTATAATGGGCTGGACCAATCTAACCATACTAACCAAATTACCGATCAAACTAATTTTTTAAAAAATTCAGTCTAAAACACGACAAAATATTACAACTGATTATAATAACTTAGTTTAACTGTAAGATATATTGGAATTTAAATTTTGGAGTTTTAATCCTAAATGTTCTATTGTCACAGTAATTTATTATTGGAAAAAGAGTTTTATGTTGGAAGTAAATGAACCACTCCGTGCCCAAACTCATCAGGCTTGAGGTTCATGGCCGAATGAGTTTGGAAATTTAATGAGGTTGAGCTTTGGTTGTCATAGGTTGAGACTTGGCTCAGCTCTTTTGAACTCAAATCTATCATTGAAAGCTTCAATCTAGGCTCAGCTTAGCCTCATTTAGATCGCTGTAGACTCATTTGGGCTTCATTAGACTAAATCTCATTTCATTTAGAGTTGAATTTGGCTCGATTGGACACATTTAACCTTACAAAAAGTATTGAGATCGGCTTATTTTAGCTCGTTCAGCTTGGTTAATTATGTAGGAGGTAAGATTGGTATTAATTGCTAATCCAACCGTCCAAGTATAAATTAGTTAGGAAAACAATTTAAGTTATTTTACTAGTAGAAGTCCAATAATTAAGCTTATTTTTATGATATAATTTTAGTTATTAAGAGTTCAAGTTATTTAAGGAGTTTTCATTTAAGATCATAGTCGTTTTTGGAACTTAAAAGTACAAGTTATTAATGAGTCTTTTATTTATTTAAATTAAATATAGATACAAATTTAGTTAGTTTAGGAATTTAGAAGTTGAATAGGTTTACGCCTCTTCAAATTTGTCCAATTAAAATATAGATATAATTTTGGTTAATTTAGTATAATGTTTTAGTTCTATTTATATAGGTCTTCTTTTCATTGTAAGGAAGTTTTGAATTTGATTAATGAACATTAGTTTTTGATTTTTCCCTCATGTTATTTCGGTTTCTTGTGTACAAGTGATCTAACCACACCCCTTTTGATCCTCTCATGCTTTCGCAATTTTTAAAGGAAGGCCGGGTGAATGTTTCTTCAACTTCATTTCAGCTATTCCCTACATCAGTTAGGCTCACGAGTCTATGAACGCAAGTTTACTAGGCTTGCACTTGACTTAGTTTTGAGCTTAAAACGAGCTAGCTTTTTTATTCTTATAACAAGTCCTTACAAGCAAACTCACCTTACTTACAACCCTAGATGTTACTAAAGAGAGAGAAACACAAACTATCAAGGTATCATCTATCCCAAAAGCTTAAATTAATGGATAAAGATCTAAGAATAGTTTCATACTCTGACAGGCTCCTTCACACGAATGTCCATTAGACTTAAAGCATGGATAGTGTACAGGTTCACTTCATACCTTGTGCTTAAATTGTTTTAATATTAAAAGTGGGGCCTACTGATATTTGAACTTGTGACCTCTTGATCAAAAAGACTCTGATACTGCATCAAATAATTATTTATCCTAAAATTTTAAGCTAATGGGTGAAGATCTAATAATAATTTTATACTCCGGCACAAACTTCCATGAATGTAAGGGCATTTTTCAACACGTGTACTATTCCCCGTATATTTCCAATCAGTAGCGTAAGATTCCCTCCATTTTTGGGCCATTTAACAAGGACGGTTGTTTGTTTCTTCTTTGATATAGACTCCCATAGAGTATCATTTATTTTCTTGTTTGATATGTATATACACATTTGCTAATCTTCCTTTTGTAAACCCCATTTGGTATTTTGGACGATTTTTAATTCATTTCTCTGAGTGAAAATTTGAACTTCCCTTTGTGATGTAGCTGAATACTCAGTATCGGATGGAGAGAAAGGGATTGAACTGTCTTCCTATAATTTAACTTATAGAGCTAAGAGATTGAACTGTCTTTCTATAATTTAACTTGTAGAGCCAAGAAAAAGGATAATAACACAACTTGGATCAAGAGAGAAAATAAAAGACCAAAATTTAAATAAAGGGAAAACTACCAAATGTGCATGATTACAAGCTTTTTTATATACCTAATCTCCTACTTGCTTTACAACTTTTTTTTTATTTGATTACAAAAGCTCAAACAGCTTGAAAAATTAAAAGATAAATCTAGACTAAATAGGAGTTTAAAGCCAAAAGAGGACAAGGAAAATGTGCATAGTTTGAGGTAGAAATAGAAATCAAATTAAACTATGAGCTTCTAGAAGTGACTCTCCCGTGACCTTCCGTCTATTTACTCACCTAATTTCCACTACTTGCCAAGTCATTTAGTGAGTTGACCACTAAAGCTGCTGCTTGGTTTGCATCATCCTCCTTGATCTAGAAAGAAGTCGCCCTTGAATTTGCGATACTCTCGTCTTCATCATTGTTACCAAAGTAAAGAACAAGGTTCTAATCATTGAAAACATCAGAAGTTTGCATGCCATTTGGTAATTGCAGAAAAGAGGCGTTGGCGTGATCTTTTCTTGTCACTTGTAAAGGCACAATCTTCCAGGCTAAGAGTTTGGTATAATCCTAAATCGAATCCCTATCTTGGATGAGAATCACCATACCTATCACCTGAAGGGAATGTTACTGCTCAGCGCTTCCAATCTACTACCACCTTATACTTGGGATTCACTATTGTAAATGCTCCTATGTCTACTTATGAATGTGCTATTTATAAAGTCTTTGTCTTACCATGCGGGTGAGTAAGGTCCAAAATAGGTGCAACATTTTGTGGTGAAAGGGGAAAAAAAGCCGTAGATCACTTGGAATGGTGGGAACACTGTACTATGATTAATGAAACTATTGTAGGCAAACTTTGCTTGGTATAGCTTATGATCCTAACTCTTACATGCTAAGCTACAAGACACGTTAACAATTTCCCCAAAACTAGTTTGTAACTTCCATCTGGCAATTTGTTTGTGGGTTGTGAATAGTGCTAAAGCCAGAAACATATTCACCATATGCTAATTGGTGCTCCATAACTAATCACAAAGAGAACATCTCTATTAAAGACAATGTTGGTGATACATCATGGAGTTGATAAACCTCGTGGAAGTATTATTGTGCCACATATACTGCATCCTTGGCGTTCTTGCAAGCTAGGAAATATGCCATATTTGAAAATGAACAAATAACCATGAAAAAGAATCTATGTGGGTTCTTTGTAAGCCGAGCACAAAATCCGTGCTAATATTCATCCAGTGCTCGCTTAGAATTGGTAAAGGCATGTAAATCCTGATATTGGTGGGAGTTCCTTTCAAAGCCTCGTAAATATGGCATTTTCTAATGAATTGGTTGATCTCTCTCATACTTGTCTAATACTATGTACTCACCCAGAATTTTTATGTCTTTTCCTTCTCATACGCCCTTATTATGCCTCTCTTGGATAATTTTCAGCCTCAAATTGGTGGCAGGTATGCACAATTGATTTACCCTGAACAGAAACCCCTCATGTATCGAGTACCATGGCTTTGATCGTTAGGTTGCTTCTAGCCAAATGCCCAAATGTAAGATCATTAGGGTAATGCTCTGCAAGCGTATCGAACTAGAGTATAATGGTCCTATTGTTCAAAATTAATGACCTTTAGCTTCAAGCATCCGCCACCTTGTTTTGTGGTATGGATTTGATCCTTAGGACAAGGTGAAATCGTTGAATGTACCCCACACACTTTGCATGTATCTTAGAGAATTTGACTTAGCTATTAATATACTTCAACATGATATTATCCTAGTAAAGCACAAACTCCCTATTGGTGAGACAATAATTGTAATGTTCCTCTTCGTTGTAGGCTTCGACCGTGATGTGGGGGATGCCCATTGTAGATTGTACATATTTTTCTTTTCTATATATCTCGCTGACTTACCAAAAAAAGTGTGAAAGCTAGGTATCTCTATCAACATATCGGTCGTTCCCATCCCAAATTGTCGATACGTCACTCTCATCGACTAATATGCCATCCTTGGACACCACAAAGTCAAGGAACGTCACTAGGTCATTTAAAAAAGAAAACTTTTACAAGGCAGCAAACATCTGTTGTTCCCTTAAGGCACCGAGTACTGCCCTTAAGTGTTGTAAATGTGCTATTCAACAGTAAATCAATGTGCCATCAATGTGGACCACTAGATATTACCCTATTCTGGCCACAATACCTGGTTCATGAATACCATGAATGTGATTGGGGCATTACACTACCCGATGGCATAAACAACTACTTGCAAAACCCTTATCGAGCTTTGCTTTGTTTTCCATGAGTCATTAGGTGAGATCTAAAACAGGTGGTACTCACTCTTCAAGTGTATCTTTCTAAAATATTTTAGTGTTCAATTGGTTCAACAATTCATATTGGCCCGGAATTGGAAATCGATAATGTAATGTATCTTATTGATGTCTTGACTATTAACATTTTATATGTTTGTTCTAAGTGGATAATGAGATTAAGCCAGAGATAGACTTGGAACAAATGATATGAAATGTTATTTGAATAACTCGTGGTCGGTGATGAGCTTGGGTGACTTGTCTATTAAGACCATGACTTAACACTTTAGATGACTTGTCTTGGTCATGTGGATGGTAATCCAAAGGTGTTGGGTTGGTGTGTTTAATAAGATTGACACACTGAGTAGAACCATGTGAGTTGCTTGTTTCTAAACTACTATCAGAGATGAGTGATTCATGTTGTACTATTTAAATGACAACTCTAAATCCTGAGAGTATTTTGAACTTATGCATGGAGCATTAGTTACATTGGTATACTATAAGTAAGGTCTAAATGAATGACTGAGTTCTCACGTACATTGGGCAGCGGCATGAAGTGTGATAAGGATCAGGTATTCAATATGGAATCTACAATCTCTTATGAGGTATAGATGTCCCCTTAGTTGATTTGCAAGTATTTGAATAGTTCGGAATTTTTGGTCAAAATATTCCAAGTGTTTGACATTTGAAATTTATACTATGAATATTTTCAAGTATAAATAAATTATTCTGTAAAGGGCGAGTCGGTAACTAATGGAGAAGCTGTGAGAAGAATAATGGTAGTAGTTATATTTATTCTTTGTTATGGACATCTAGTGGAGGAGTTGTTGTCATAAATACAGTCTATTTGAAAAATATCGAATAAATAGTTTAAGTCTAGAGTGCAGTGGGATTTATTTAGTGGAATTAAGTCCCATTAAATGGTAATTAAATTTTATCATGAGATGGTAATTAATTTAACCTATTTGGAGCTAGATTTAAATTGTCCCTTAGGTCCCTGCTCAAGTCTCTATATTTATTGCTATCGAAAAAATATTAAAGAATTCATGAGATGAGTAAATTTAATTTTACCAAATATTATTCATGAGATGAATAAAAGTTAAAAATTATAGAATAAAATATTTTTTTGAAAATTAAAATTCATAAGATGAATTTTACACGGGGAAACAAAGCAAAAAAAAAAAAAAAAATCGCATGTGTACAGATCGCGATCCATGCGTACCATAAAAGACGACCAACGTGCGACACTCGATCTGCGCCAACAAGGGCGGGCCAATGCTGGCCCGCCACAGGGCAGCACGTCATAGGACACAACACGTGTTATACCCCATCATTGAAGCGCTGCATTTTAATCATGTTATTATACGGAATGCTGCGTTTTGTTCAAAAATTTTGCGTCCGACATCGTAAAAATGAGATTTTTTTTCATTCTGGTATACTACTATAAATAGAGGTACTTATTTCAAAGGTTTGGCATTAGTATTAAATTAAAGATTTCTGAAAGGGTTGACTTTCGGATACCTAGTGGGAGAGAAAAATTTATTTTGAAAATTTTCTTTACTCAAAGTTTAATATTTTTCGGAGCCCAGTTTCCGGGCATGATAAGTTTAATTTAATATATAACTATTTATATCATTTAGGTTCATTTTCTAACCATTTTACATTAAGTTTTTCTCGCTTTTGCTTGCTTTTGTTCTTTTTCGCTCCTATTGCTATTTCCTTGGAAAAACTCTCATTTTATGCTAATTCTTGATAGGTTTTATCATCAACATCAACAAGTGAATGTAAGATAGATCAAAGAAAAGCAAAAAAAAGGGCTAAACAAACCAAAAGTGCACGGTTTTGCAAGAAAACAACAACAACTTACACAACTTATTACAACTTGCAAAAATGGACGGCCAAATGAGCTAATCAAGTGCAAGAACTTCTTAAACACTTCACGATCACATCCAACTTGATGTAATTGGGCAGCAAAATGGAGTAAAAAATAAAGAAATCAGCAACTTGATGTAAAGGACAAAAAGTGGGCTGCAATGGGCAGCTTTCTTAGCAAATGAAGATGAACTTGTGATATTATTTTATTTCATGACTTCCCATCCTCAAATACTATAAATAATGATGTTTGGGAGGTCTTTTAACATCAATTCTATCAGCAAAAATACAAAACAAAGTAGTAGAGAGCTTAAAAAAACCGTAGGAGAAGGAGAGAAAGAAGGAAGAAAAGTTTAGTTTATAATTTTTCATTTTAAGTTCTTTCTTTCCTTTCTTCTTCTTTACGTTCATAGATTTTGTCTTAGTTTTGCTTTATATCATGTATACCATGAACTAAATTTTTTTTTTCCGAGGCTATGATGTAGCCTAAGTTGCAATATACGCTCTTTTCTAATTCAACGTATTCAAAGTTTGTTTAGTGCGCTGTTTGAGTGTTTATCATTGTTCTTCATGAGTTTTGAATGCTTGATTACCATTTAAAGCCTATAATGATCCATAATGAGTCTGAGAGGAGATTTATGGTAAATGCTAAAGTGTAAATACCACAAATTGAGAGAATACTAGAAATAGATTAACGCGATTTGTGTGGTCTTAAGTGGAAACTATGGATCTTATCTTCAAAACTCTTTTCTTATTTAAATTAATGAAACAGATTGATGAGTCAATATGTAAAAGAGTATGCTAAATATTTCTCGAGAGAGAATATTTAGTAAATTAGGATTTTTGACCATCAACACGTAATAAAAACTTGAATATCGAGAATAGAAAGGGGTATTAATGCAATTAGGTGAAATCGGATGTTTTGGATCTCATTAAAATATAAAAATCATCTAAAATCAATACACTTTTTGTTCGTTTTCATTTTGTTTTATTTCATATCAAAAACTTCAAATTTCAGTTATTCGAATAATGCTGAAACTACTAATTTCGGTACTTATTTAATAACAATCCTCGTGGGATGATACTCTACTCATTCTATATTACTTGATACGACTTAGTGCACTTGCTATGCATACACCAAGCATCAAATTTTTTGCGATGTTGCCCGGGATTGTTCTTATTTGAGCGATATTCATACCAACTAGTTTTAGCACTAATTTGAAGTTGTTTTGTTAAAATTTGTAAATTTTGTTTAAGTTTAAAGAAGAAATTTATTTTCTTTCATTTATTTCATGCATTTGATTTTATTTGTAAAGTTATTTTTACTTGAAAATTTCATATAGCGCCCCCTAAAATTGTATTTTTGTTAATATTGTTAATTTTGTGTTATTTTGTTATTTTTCTGTGTTTTCTCCTTATTTTCATCTTTCATTTACTTATAAATTCACTTTGATAAAATTTTAAAACTTAAAATTTTTACTTTTAAGATTTTCAAAACATTAGTGTCACTACCCTTCCCCCTCCCCCTCCCCCTCCCCCCCCTAAAATTTGGTTTTTGTTAAGTTTTTGTATTAGATTGTTGTATTTTTAAGTTATCTTATTAGTTTTATCTTTCTTTTAACTTTTTAATACACCTAAAAAAGTTAAGTTTATATTTTCAAAGCTTTTGGAAATATTAGTATCCCCCCTCCACCCCCCCCTAAAAAAAAAAAATTTGGTTTAGTTAAACTTTGTATTATATTATAGTATTTTGGTTCTTTCTCATTGTTGTTATCTTTCTCTTGACTTTTAAGTTTATGTTTCTTCCTTCGTATGCAAAATCAAAATAGAAATGAAATAATCCTTTTCGATCCTAAAATCAAATGAACACTTCGACAAATTAGAAAAACCAAACGAACTGAATCAATGGCTAACAAAAATAATGATAATGAAAGAGCTTTAAAGGATTATGCCCCAACTGTTGGTGGATGCACTTCTAGCATCTGAAGCCCACCCATACAAGCAAACAATTTTGAAATAAAACCCGCGATAATACAAATGATTAAACAAACTGTTCTGTTTGGCAGTTTACCTAATAAGGACCCAAATCGACAAATCACTAACTTTCTTGAGATATGTGATACATTTAAGCATAATGACGTCAGTGATGATGCCATTCGCTTAAGACTATTCCCGTTCTCACTAAGAGACAAAGCCAATGTATGGTTAATGTCATTACCATTAGGTACCATCATCACATGGGGTGATTTGGCACAAAATTTCTTGCTGAATATTTTCCACCCGCCAAATCAGCCAAAATGAGGAATGACATTACCTCTTTTAGGCAATATGATATTGAATAATTGTATGACGCATGAGAACGCTATAAAAATCTTTTAAGAAGATGCCCATACCACGGTTTACCAATTTGGATGCAGGTCCAAACTTTTTACAGTGGTTTGGCACTTAATTCCCAAACAATGGTGGACGCGGCTATTGGGGGAGCCTTAAACAACAAGACACCAGACGAAGCATATGAGTAGCTAGAGGTAATGGCTAGAAATAACTATGTGAGAACAGTTGATCGAACAATGCAAAGGAGACCTGCAGGTATTCACGAAGTTGACGCATTAACCACATTATCTGCTCAAATTTCGATCTCCTATGCTAACATGCGAGTTTTGTGCAGGAAATCATGTGAGCATAAAATGTCAGACAGGGAACCCCTTTGCTACAGCCTCTTCAAATCATGAGCAAGCCAATTTTGTTTCAAAATTTCAAAAATCATAACACAATCCTTACTCCAACACTTAGATTCTTAGGTGGAGAAACAACTCAAATTTTTTATGGAGTAACCTAGGGATTCATAAACAACCCATTCACACCCAATCAAAAAAGAAAATTGATCTCGAAGATATGTTCAATAAGTTTATGCAAGAAACCAGAAGTTTCATGTAACAAACACAAATAAATCTTCGAAATCAAGAAGCTTCTATCCAAAATCAAGAAGCTTCGATTAGAAACCTCAAGACCCAACTTGGTCAAATTTCAAACCAACTCTCTGAAAGGTCTCAAGGTTCCTTGCCTAGTTATGCAGTTATTAACCCACGAGAGCACATTCAAGCAATTGAATTGAGAAGTGGAAAAACTCTAATGAACCAACTCAGGTAACGAAGACCACACAAACGAACAAGCCCTAATCGACCTGTCCATAGACATGAACCAAGAAACTGAAAATGAGGAAGGGATAAAAACACAAAACAAAGATTAACCAAAAAGGTCTGAATCTCAACTCTACAAATGAAAGGTCACGTTCCCTCAACGTTTGAAAAGACAAAAGCAGACGAACAATTTGCTAAACTTTTGGAAGTTTTCAAAAATTTACATATTAATGTCCCTTTTGCTGATATGTTAGAGCAAATGCCTAAGTATGCAAAATTTATGAAGAAAATCTTATCTAACTAAAGGAAGTTGAAAGAATTCGAAACAGTGGTACTAATTGAACAATGTAGTGCCATACTTCAGAAGAAGTTACCTTTTAAGCTAAAAGATCCAGGGAGTTTCATTATACTGTGCACTATTGGCACCATTAGCTTTGATAAATTTTTATGTGATTTAGGTAAAAGCATTAATTTAATGCCTTTCTTTGTGTTGAGGAAGCTTGGCGTAGGAAAGGTGAAACCAACTACAATATCTCTCCAACTTGCGGACAGATTGATCAAGTATCCAAGAGTTGTGGTTGTAGAAGTCTTAGTAAAGGTTGGCAAATCATCTTCCAGACCAATTTCATAGTACTTGATATGGAAGAGGATCGCGAGATACATCTTGTTCTTGGCTAACCCTTCCTTGCAACAGGAAGGACCTTGATCGATGTACAACAAGGGAAACTTATTTTAAGAGTGCAAGATGAACATGTGACCTTCAAAGTTTTTAATGCAATGAAATTCCCCACTGACATGGATTCTTGTTTTGAGGTTGATATTATAAACGGTTTGGTAGCTGAGAAGGTTAAGGACACACCCCCTAAGTTACCATATGAAGCGTGTCTAACAAAGTCAAGGATCTTAGATACTGAGAATAAATTAATAAGGGAATGTACCCAATACCTGGAGGATTGCGAACCTTTTGATTCACACCACGAAGCAAAAGTGGAGGATATACAAGCGATTGGAATTCAGCAGAAAATAGGGGAAGATGAGTCTCAAGTCTCGAGCTCAAGCCATTGCCATCTCATCTCAAGTATGCTTATCTTGGCAATTCTAATACTTATCTTGTTATTATTAATGCTTCTTTGAGTAATATTAAACAGAAAAGGTTGCTTAGAGTTCTAAGGGAGCATCAATCAGCCATCGGATAGACCATTTCAAACATCAAGGGAATTAACCCTTCCTTATGCATGCATAAGATTCTCATAAAGGATAGCTTCAAGCCTACTGTGCAATCACAACGTCGATTAAAACCTGCTATGAAGGAGGCGGTAAGGAAAGAATTTGTCAAGTTATTAGATGTTGGGATCATTTATCCCATATCTGGTAGTCCACGGGTAAGTCCGGTGCAAGTAGTTCCAAAGAAAGGAGGGATAATCGTAGTGAAAAATGAGAATAATGAGCTCATCCTTACTAGGACCATCACAGGGTGGATGGTATTTATAGATTACAGAAAACTTAATGATGCTACCCGGAAAGACCATTTTTCCTTACCATTCATTGATCAAATGTTAGAAAAACTTGCAGGCCATTCATATTACTGTTTCCTTGATGGTTATTTTCAATAGAACCAAATTCCTATAGCACCGGAAGATCACGAAAAGACCACTTTTACCTGTCTATATGGTTCCTTTGCCTATAGGATAATGCCTTTTGGATTATGCAATGCTCCTACCACATTTCAGCGGTGTATGATGGCAATATTTATTGACATGGTGGAAAATTTTATAGAAGTATTTATGGATGATTTTTCAGTCTTTGCTACCTCATTTGATGATTGTTGAGCTAACCTCTTTACGGTCTTACAAAGATGCACTGACACTAATCTTGTTTTGAATTGGGAGAAATGTCATTTCATGGTACATGAAGGAATTGTGTTAGGGTATATGATTTCAAAAAACGGAATTAAGGTTGATAGAGCAAAAACTGAAGTGATAGAGCGATTACCACCACCTACTAATGTTAAGGGCATTCGAAGTTTTTTTGGGTCACGCGGGTTTCTATAGAAGGTTTATTAAGGACTTCTCTAAGATCACTAAGCATCTCTTCAATTTATTGATGAAGGATGTCCCTTTTAACTTTATAGTGACTGTATGCATGCTTTTGAAACTTTGAAGGAAAAACTAGTATCAGTTCTAATAATCGTAGCACCTTGTTGGACCTTGCAATTTGGGCTTATGGGCAATGCTAGTGACTATGCAGTAGGAGCCATGCTAGGGCAAAGAAGGATTATTATGATAGTAAGACTTTAACGGACGCACAAGTTAACTATGCTACCGGTGAGAAGGAATTACTAGCTATTGTTTTTGTATTTGACAAATTTCATTCCTACTTGCTAAATTTTAAGGTAATTGTTTACACTGATCATTTTTCTCTTAAATACCTCTTTGCAAAACATGACGCAAAATCAAGATTGATAAGATGGATTTTGTTGCTTTAGGAATTCGATTTAGAAATCCGGGACAAAAAAGAACAAAGAATGTTGTGGCGGATCATTTATCACGCCTTGAACGAGAGGATGAAAGTCCCTCTATCAATGAAAAATTCCCGAAAGAAAGTCTTGTGATGGTAAATGAAAATCCTAATTATCCATGGTACACTGACATTGTTAACTATTTTGTTGCATAGGAACCGCCCAATGACATGACATATCAACAAAAGAAGAAGTTCTTCGCGGATTTAAAGCATTATTTTTGGGAAGAGCCATTCTTGTACATGCATTGTGCGGACCAAATCACTAAGAGCTGTTTACCTAAAAATGAAATAAAAGATATCCTGTGTCATTGCCACTCCTTAGAAACTGGTGGTCATTATGATAGAATAAGGACTGGAGCTAAGGTTTTACAATCTGGATTTTATTAGCCTACACGTTTTAAAGATGCTTTTAAATTTGTTAGTAGATGTGATGGATGTCAAAGAACGGGAAATATTTCTAGAAGACATGAAATGCCCCTAAACAACGTTTGAATTATTTGACGTTTGGGGAACTGATTTCATGGGTCCTTTTCCTTCATCATTTTCTAACAAATTTATTTTGGTTGCTGTAGATTATGTATCAAAGTGGGTCGAAGCATCTGCTTTTTTGACAAATGATGCAAGAGTTGTGGTGAATTTTGTAAGAAAAAAAAACATCTTTTCTTGATTTGGAACTCCTAGAGAAATTATAAGGGATGGTAGGAAACACTTTCGTGACTGTCAACTTAAAGCTTTATTGAGTAAGTATGGAATCATACACCATGTGGGTGCCCCATACCATCCTCAACAAGCAGTCAGGTGGAAACTTCAAATCGAGAATTGAAAACTATTCTTGAAAAGACTGTTAGTGCTTCTAGAAAAGATTGACCGAAAAAGTTAGATGATGCACTTGAGGCATATAGAACAGCATTCAAAACACCAATTGGAATGTCTCCATATCGACTGGTTTATGGCAAGGCGTGTCATTTACCAGTAGAATTGGAACATAAAGCATACTGAGCCATAAAAACCTTAAATTTCAACTTAGAAGCTGTAGAAGAGAATAGATTACTGCAAATCAATGAAATGGATGAGTTCAGGAATGAAGCCTATGAAAATGCTTGAATTTACAAGGATCAAACCAAAAGATGGCATAACAAGCACATTCTGAACAAGGAATTCATAATCGGACAAAAATTTTTACTTTTTAGCTCCCTATTATGACCTTCCCCGGGGAAATTGCGCTCCAGATGGTCAGGACCTGTTGTTGTAACTCGCGTCTTTCCATATGGCATAGTCGAGATTCAAGATGAGAAAAAGGACACATTCAAAGTTAATGGTCAAAGGTTGAAACCTTATATTGACGGAGAGCTCGAAACACAAAAGACCTCCATTCATCTCAACGAAGTCGAATGATCCACCCAAAAAGTCAAGCTAATGACTATAAGTTAAGCGCTTCTTGGGAGGTAACCCAAGTTTTTCTTTCCTTACTTCTTTTCTTTTAATTTCCTTTAATTTTTTTATTTTCTAATGCTTTTGTATATTTTGTTCAACAGGTTTTTGAAACAAGTTTGGGGGTAGCATAATGTCAGCATTCACCATCAAAAAGCAATACTCAAACTTGGGAAGTATTTCTCATCTACTGCTTCGTTCCTTGTATTTCTTTTAACATTAAGGACGATATTAACTTTAAGTTTGGGGGTAGGAGAGACATTTTGTCACATTTTTTTTAAATTTTGAACAAAAAATTTCAAACCATTTTCTTGTCTAGTTCTATTTTATTGTTTAGAGTCGGCTTTAGTGCTTCTCAGAGTTTTGAGCCTTTGTATGGGTGTGTAGATAGTGTCAGCCAACAAAAAGATTTTTTTATTTTCTAGAGTTTAAATCACTAGTCTTTTTAAATTTTATTTTGAACCTATTTAAAATTAAATTTTATTTTGGGATATTATCATCATGCCCCTTAGCCAATTTTTCTACTCTCTTTAGCTCATTCACTTTAATTAAATTTGAATTATCTGAGAATCAATTATTTTTATGTTCTAATTGCGAAACATGATCTATTCTAAAGCACTATTTTGATAAAACTGTGGTATTTGAGTTTACTAATTAGCATGGCTTTTTTACCTTTCTTTTTGATTAAAAGATGCTTAAATTTGAACGGATTGCATTAAGATTATCATTTGCATAATAGACTTTGAAGAGTTATGCTTAAGTCTAAAGAAAAATATGAAAAAAAATAGATAGAAAATGAGAGAAGCATCTCTAGCACTGCTATCCCATATAAACATTTCAAGATATGTGCTACCCAACATGAGGGCGTCTCAGTGGTGGCGTCTCTTACCCATGCGGTCGTCGCCCAGGGGTCGGGTGTTCGATTCCCGCTGAAGATATACTCTTGCAGTCATAACGAGGGCATCTCAGTTATGGTGTCTCTTACCCATGCGGTCATCGCGTAGGGGTCAGGAGCTCGATTTTCACTGAAGATACACTCATGCGGTCATATTGAGGGCGTCCCAGTGGTGACGTCTCTTACCCATGCTGTCATCACCCAGGGTCAGGAGCTCAATTCTCGCTGGATATATACTCATGGACCAGGATTGACTAGGGCTAGATCAGTACCTCATAAATAATATAAAGAAAAAGAAGGAGAAAATTTTATGAATAACTTTTAGTCTTGGGCATATCTGAAAAGTTTTGTTATGAGTGACATGATTTTTGTTATCTATTCGGTTTAAATATCTTGAGACTAGAAATAATGGATAAACTTAATTTGCTTAGCCAAATGTAGAATTCTGTTACCTAGGTGATTGATGGGTTTTTCCTTAGAAAGATTGTTTTGCCTTTAGAACCTTAAACTTTGAACCTTGGTCACTCTTTTTTAATAGAAGTAGTCTTGCTTTGAACTGCGTCAAAATTCTTAAAAAGCATGTGACCGTGTGCTTTCATGTTTAGCCTTGCTCGAGGATGAGCAAGATTTAAGTTTGAGGGTATTTTGATAAGTCTAATTTATTATATAATTATTCATATCATTTAGGTTCATTTCCTAACCATTTTATATCAAGTTTTTATCGTTTTTGCATGCTTTTTTGCTCTTTTTCGTAGATATTGCTATTTCCTTGCAATAACACTCATTTTATGCTAATTCTTGCTAGGTATTATCATCAACATCAACAAGTGAATGCAAGATAGATAAAAAAAAAAAGCAAAAAAAAGGTCTAAACAAACAAAAAGTACACGGTTTAGCAAGGAAACAACAACAACTTACACAACTTATTACACTTGCAAAAATGGGCGGCCAAATGAGCTAATCAAGTTCAAGAACTTCTTAAACACTTCACGATCACATCCAACTTGATGTAATTGGACAGCAAAATGGAGCAAAAAATAAAGAAATCAGCAACTTGATGTAAAGGACAGAAAATGGGCGGCAATGGGCAGCTTTCTTAGCAAATGAAGATGAACTTGTGATATTATTTTATTTCATGACTTCCATCCTCAAATACTATAAATAAGGATGTTTGGGAGGTCTATTAGCATCAATTAAATCAGCAAAAACACAAAACAAAGTTTAATTTGTAATTTTGCATTTTAAGTTATTTCTTTCCTTTTTTACTCCTTTAAGTTCAAAGTTTGTTTATTGCGTTGTTTGGGTGTTTATCATTGTTGTTTGTGAGTTTTGAATGCTTGATCACCATTTAAAGCCTATAATGATTCATAATGAGTCCGAGAGGAGATTTATGATGAATGCTAAAGTGATAAACATCACAAATTGAGCGGATAATAGAGATAGATTAACGTGATTTATGTGGTCTTAAGGAAAACCATGGATCTTCATAACTCTTTTCTTATTTAAATTCATGCAAGTAATTGATGAGCTAATATGTAAAAGAGCATGCTAAATGTTGGTTGAGCAAGAATATTTTGTAAATTAGGGTTTTCGCCATCAACACATAATAACAACTTGAATATTGAGAATAGAAAGGCGTATTGATGCAACTAGGTGAAATCGGATATCTTGGATCTCATTTTGTTTTGTTTCATATCAAAAACTTCAATTTCGGCCTTTCAAATAGTGCTGAAATCATTCAATAACAATCCTCATGGGACGATACTCTACTCATTCTATATTACTTGATACGACTTAGTGCACTTGCTAAGCATATACCAAGCATCAGGGCGGTTCAAGGTCATTGCACAGAAGGCCATTGGGTCTCGGTTTTCTCGGATTTCTGGGACATTTATTATCCTTTCTTATTTTCTTTATTTGGAGCAATTCCGGGTATGTCTTTCTTTCCTTCTCTTTTAAGTTTTCGCTCTTCTATTTATTTATAAGTTTCTTATTATGCTAGTTATAATTTATGTAATTGTTATAAATATATTACAGTAGAGGCCTGTATATTTAAATTAGGAATTTAAATATATAGATTCAAAATTAGGAATTCTAAATCAAACCTTAGGTTTAAAATTGAGAATTCTAAACCATTCCGCTGCATTAATTTAATTAAATTAGGGAAAATTTTTGAAATCCGTCCCAATAATTTGTATCAGAGTAAAGGGATCTATAAAGATAACTCCATTCCCGGGAACTCTCGCTCGCTCGGGGGCTTAGGTAGTGAGAAGAGTCTCCTACGCTGAGTGCTCTGATAGGTGCTCTTTGTTGTGACCACCGTTGGAGTGTGAACCCAACAATTAATATCAGAGCCAGTCTCTGATTACATTCATAGTATACATGAATATGTATAATAAGATCGAAATAAATAGACTTGCAATTTAATAAAATATAGATTTTATTAAGAAGGAAAGATTGTTTAAAGTAACGATCTAAATTGTTTAAATCGTTAATAAATTAATAGTTAATTAAGATTTTTTAAGATAACAATTTAACTTGTTTAAATTGTTAATGAATTAATAGTTAATTAAGATTGTTTGAGGTAATGATTTAAATTTTTTAAATCATTAATGAATTAATAGTTAATTCAAATCTGTCAATTTATTCATTTACGATTATATTGTTCATATAATGAGATTATACATATTTGATCATGAATTACGAAATCGAAGAAAATTGATCTAATGAGATTAGGTTCAGTTAATTTTTTACAAAATCGAATAAAATTGATCTAATGAGATTAAATTCAATTACTTTCTTTGAAATTGGATAAAATTTATTTAATGAGATTAAATTCAATTATTGTTTTTAAAAAATTAATTATTTAAATTATAAAAAAATTTTGAAACCAAAGTTAGCAATTTAAAAAAATTTTATTAAAAAACTTTTTTTGGACGTGTAGATGTCGGTACCCGTTTACATGAAAATTAAAAATTTAATCTTAGAATGATATTCTAAAATAGATTATAAGATAATTTAAATTGTAAGACGGTACCATTTTAACTAAAATTAATTTTATTAATTAATTTAATTTTAGAATGAGATTCTAAAAAAGATTATGAGATAATCTAACTTGCAATATTGTTTTAAATAAAATTAATTTATATTCATTAATTTAATTTTAGAATGAGATTCTAAAATAGATTATGAAATAATCTAAGATATAAACCTACATTATTTTGAATTAAAAATTAATTTCTATTAATTAATTTACTTTTAGAATGAGATTCTAAAGTAGATTATGAGATAATCTAAATTATAAGTTGGTATTATTTTAAATAAAAATTAATTAATTAATTTTACTAGTTAATTTTTAGAATGAGATTCTAAGCTAGATTATGAGATAATCTATGTTGTAAGACGGTAGTATTTTGAATAAAAAAGTAATTAATTAATTAATTTTGTTCGTTAATTTTAGAATGAGATTCTAAAGGGGATTATGAGATAATCCAAGTTGTAAATGCAAGATAATTAAAAACTACTAGTAAATTAAGTGGGAGCGAGGTTCAATTGTTGAAGCCTCATGATCTCCATTATCGGTCTAGCAGTATAGTAGATAGGTAGACCTCTCTGTGGAGGATGTCGTTTTGCAGATTACAGGGTAAACTTCTATTAGGATAAACCAAAGTGCAAAGAAGCGATGTGACCACGCTGTCGTGAAATATTACGTGTATTTGTATGGAGGTTTAGGTAATGGTTTACACTTCACTAGCATGATACATTAGCCTCCCTGAGGAGTTCTGTTGTGTTATGTTAGAGACTAAGGTAAAGTGGTGAGTCAATCAAGTTTAGTAAGAGTTACAAGAAAATATATTAATTGAAAATAGTTCTAACCCAAACTAGCTTCGTGCGACCCCACTGCCAAGGAGTAAGGAATGGTGTATTTGGGTCATCGTGGCATGTATGATAGTGCAGTTTTGTGGATACCTGACTGTTGTGTTTGCTAAAATAAAAGAATAGATATCACTGATAGTTACAAATGTTTTCATTTACCGTGTTTTAAAATGGATACTGTTGGTGAACTTCACTCGATTCTTGTACATGATATACTCATTGGACCAAATTAGTTTGCTGGAAAAAATAAGTTGGACTGATTACTAACAAGGGACCTACTGGAAAGAAAGAAAAGAGCAAGATTGCTAGTGTAGCAACCAAGTCCATAAAGAATCAGTAAAGGGAAAGTGTTTGGAAAACTGGCCACTAGAAGAGGAACAACACTAAGTACTTAGCTTCTCTTTCTGCAAAGAATGCTAAGCCATCTATCAAGACATGTTGATATCTCACTTAGTTGAGTTATGCGCAATTGAGAGTCCACCAGGTTCCTAATACATGGACTGAGGTTCAACTGACCATGTCTGTAATATGCTACAGGGGCTCAGGCTAACCGCTGCATGATGGGAAGATGTACCTGATGGTCAAGGACGGTACAAGAATAGTGGTCTTAGGAATAGGAGATGATAATTTAGTATTTAGTGGAAGAGTTTTGATTTTTTTTTAAAAATGTTTATTTATACCTACACTGTGCAGGAATTTGATTTCTACATCTCGTTTAATAAATAATGGTTATTCAGTTAATTTTGGTTATGAAACCTATTATTATTAAAAATAAATAGTTTATTTTTTAAAGTACATGCGTAAATGGTTATTCATGTAATTTTTTGATCAAAACACTGGTAGTTTCCTAAATGAATCTAACACAAACTCACTTGTTCAATCTCCTAAAAGAAAACACCTTAAAAGGGATAATGCATACACATGGCACCAACGTTTAGGTCACATCAATTTGAATAGGATCCAAAGGCTGGTTAAAGATGGGCTGATAGAGGATTTGGACTTGAAGTCATTACCAATCTGCGAATCCTGCTTAGAAGAAAAGATGGCCAAGTCTGTCATTAAGACTAAAGGCAACAGGGTCGGTGACTTGCTTGAGCTGTTTCACACAGATGTATGTGGATTAGCAAATGTTTGGGTAAGAGGTAGGTATGAGTTCTTCATCACGTTGATTGATGATTACTCAAGGAATGAATATGTTTACCTAATGAGACATAAGTCGGACTCTTTTAAAAAGTTTAAAGAGTACAAAGCTGAAGTTGAAAAGCAATTAGGTAAACAAGTTGAGTCACTTTGATCAGACCGAGGTGGAGAGTATCTTTCGGGTGAGTTTCTAGATTTCCTAACTGCAAATGGGATGAGATCTCGGCTTTCTGCTCTGGTTGCACCGTAGTAGAATGGTGTTGCAAAGAAGGAATAGGACATTGTTAGAAATGGTAAGGTCCATGATGAGTCATGTTACTTTACCAATCTCTTTTTGGGGTTATCCCAAAGGAACAAGGGTGGTTTTTTCTACAGTCCTTATGATAAAAAGGTTTTTGTAAATGTAAATGCGAAATTTTTAAAGGAGAATTTTGTAGTAGACTACAAAAGCAAAAATAGAGTAGTGTTAGAGGAGTTAAAAGAAAAAGACGCTAATTCTGTACAGCTAGACACAACTCAGGATACAGTGGATGCATTAGATGCACCTGCTGTTAGAATTGAGAATGTTCTGAGTACATGAGAGCCTAGGTGTAGTTGGAGGATTGTCAAGGCACCTGACAGGTTCATGGCAGGAGCCTTAATGGTTGACCGTGACAATAAATCTGATCCTCTCAGCTACAATAAGGAAATTAAAGACAAGGATGCTGACTAATGGGTCTTAGCAATGAAATATGAGATAAGATCTATATATTCTAATCAGGTCTGGAATCTTGTAGAGTCGCCTGCTGGCATTAAGCGCATTGGTTGTAAATGGGTGTATAAGAAGAAAATAGGAGGAGATGGAAAGGTAGAGACCTTCATGGCAAGACTAGTTGCTAAGAGTTTACCTAAAAGGAAGAAATCATTATGATGAGACCTTCTCGCCAGTAGCCATGCTAAAGTACATAAGGATACTCCCATACATTGCAGCTCATTATGAGATTGGGAAAATGGAAGTCAAAATGGCCTTTTTGAATGGTCGTCTTGAAGAAGACGTGCAACCAGATGGTTTCATTGGAAAAAATCAGGGGCATATGGTATGCAAACTAAAGAAGTCCATCTATGGACTGAAGCAAGCATCACGCTCATGGAATAACATATGCAATGATGCGATTAAGTCTTGTAGCTTTGAGCAATTTGTTGACGAACCATGTGTGTGCAAACAACGTCAAGAGAAAGTAGTGACTTTCTTAGTATTGCATGTCGACATTATACTCTTCATTGGGAATGATACAAGGTCTTAATAGCTATAAAGATTTGGTTATCAAGTCAGTTTGAGTTGGTTCCAGTTGGCTATACTAATTCAGACTTTCAGTCAGATAGGAATGTTAGACGTTCGACGTTTGGGCATATCTTTGCCCTTGGAGTGGGAACCATTAGTGGGTGGAGTGTCAAGTAATATTGTATTGCTGACTTCACCACAGAGGTTGAATACGTTGTAGCTTCAAAAGTTAAAAAGAGGGCATGTTGGTTCAAATAGAGTAATTGATTTCACTAAGACTTCGACTCAGTTGATCCTTATAGCAGGGATGGGTAGAAAGTGTATAGTAGTTTGGATTTAGGACAAGTGGGAGGCTGTTAGGAATGGTGTTCTAAAAATCCAAATTTGTCTAGTAAATGTTATTTTATTAATGAATAAAATTGAAGTTCTAGTCGTTTCCTTCTTGAATTTGTGTAACTGAGCATATATACTGCATGTGATTTTCTTTTAAGTATCATCCATGAGATGGATAGAGTCCTCAGATTACATTTTACATGTTTGTTCTAAGTGGATAATGAGATTAAGCCAGAGATAGACTTGGAACAAATGTTATGAAATGTTATTTGAATAACCCGTGGTTGATGATGAGCTTGGGCGACTTGTCTAGTAGGACCATGACTTAACACTTTAGATGACTTGTGGATGGTTATCCAAAGGTGTTAGGTTGGTGTGTTTAATAAGATTGACACACTGAGTAGAACCATGTGTGTTGCTTGTTTCTAAACTACTATTAGAGATTAGTGATTCATGTTGTACTATTTAAATGACAACTCTAAATCCTGGGAGTATTTTGGGCTTATGCATGGAGCATTAGTTACATTGGTATACTATGTGTAAGGTCTAAATGAACGACTGAATTCCCACATACCCTGGGTAGTGGCGTGAAGTGTGACAAGGATCAGGTATTCAATATGAAATCTACAATCTCTTATGAGGTCTAGATGTCCCCTTAGTTGATTGGCAAGTATTTGAATAGTTCGGAATCTTTGGTCAAAGTATTCCAAGTGTTTGACATTTGAAATTTATACTATGAATATGTTCAAGTATAAATGAATTATTCTATAAAGGGCGAGTCGGTAACTAATGGAGAAGCTGTGAGAAGGATAACGGTAGTAGTTATATTTATTCTTTGTCATGGATATCTAGTGGAGGAGTTGTTATTTGGGAAATATCGAATAAATGGTTTAATTTCAGAGTGCAGTGAGATTTATTTAGTGTAATTAAGTCCTATTAAATGGTAATTAAATTTTATCATGCGATGGTTGTTAATTTAGCCTATTAGGAGCTAGATTTAAATTGTCCCCGAGGTCCCTATATAAGCCTCTGTATTTATTGCCATCGAAAAAATATTAAAGAATTTATGAGATGAATTATTTATCATGAGATAAGTAAATTTAATTTTGCCAAACATTATTTATGAAATGAATAAAAGTTAAAAATTACAAAATAAAATAATTTTTTGAAAATTAATATTCATAATATGAATTTTTACATGTGGAAAACAAAAAAAACAAAAAAAAAAAAATCGTGTGTGCACAAGTCGCGGTCCTTGCGTACCATAACGGAGGAACCAGCGCGCGACATGTGGTTCATCCCTCTGGCGATCCACGTGAGCAAGCGTGGGCCAGCACATGGCAGCACATCATAGGCCACAACATGCGTTATACCCCACCATTGAAACGCTGCATTTTAATCTTGTTATCATACGAAACGCTGCGTTTTGTGTAAAAATTTCACGTCCCACATCAGAAAAATGAGATTTTTCGCTCCGGTATACTACTATAAATAGAGGTACCTATTTCAAAGGTTTTACTTCAGTTCTAAATTAAAGATTTTTGAAAGTGTCGACTTTTGGAGGCCTAGTGGGAGAGAAAATTTTATTTTGAAATTTTTCTTTCCCCAAAGTTTAATATTTTTTGAAGCCTACTCTCATGGCTGTTCGAGGTCATTGCACGGAAGGCCGCTGGGTCTTGGTTTTCTTGGCTTTCTGGGAGATTTATTGCTCTTTATGGTTTTTTTTGTTTGGAGTAATTCCGGGTATGTCTTTCTTTCCTCATTTTTTAAGTTTTTGCTCTTCTATTTATTTACAAGTTTCTTATTATACTAGTTAGAATTTATGTAATTGTTATTAATGTATTATAGTGGAGGCATGTAGATTTAATTAGGAATTTAAATCTGTAGATTTCAAATTAGGAATTTAAAAATTAAACCTTAGGTTTAAAATTGAGAATTTTAAACCTTTCCGCGCTGTTAATTTAAATAAATTTGGGAAAATTTTTGAAATCCGTCCCAACAATTGGTATCAGAGCAAAGGGATAACCTTATTCCAGGGAACTCTCGCACATGAGGTGTCAGGAAGCGTGACTCTCCGCCTGGGGGCTTAGGTAGTAGGAAGAGTCTCCTGCACTGAGTGCTCTGACAGGTGCCCTTTATTGTGACCACAGTTGGAGAATTGTGAACCCAACAACTTCAACATGATATTATCTTAGTAAAGTACTCACTCGCTATTGGCGAGACAATAATTTTAATGTTCCTCTTCATTGTAGGCTTCGACCGTGATGTGGGTATGCCCCTTGTAGATTGTACATATAATTTTTTTATTCTATGTATCTCGCTGACTTACCAAATAAAGTGTAAAAGCAAGGTATCTATGTCAACATACTCCGTCGTGCCCATCCAAAATTGTTGATACGTCACTCTCATCGACTAATATGCCATCCTTGGACACCACAAAGTCAAGGAATGTCACTGGGTCATCCAGGAAAGCAAACTTTTGCAAGGCAACAAACATTTGTTGTTCGCTCAAGGCACCGAGTACTGCCCTTAAGTGCTGTAAATGTGCTATTCAGCAGTCGATCAATGTGCCATCAATGTATACCACTAGAAATTACCCAATTAAGGCAATAATACCTGGTTCATGAATCGCATGAATGTGACTGGGGCATTACACTACCCGATGGCATAACCATCTACTTGTAAAACCCTTCTCGTGCTTTGCTTTGTTTTCCATGAGTCACTAGGTGAGATCTAAAACAGGTGGTACTCACTCTTCAAGTTCATCTTTCTAAAAAATTTTAGTGTTTAATTGGTTCAACAATTCATCTTGGCTCAAAATTGGAAATTGATAATGTAACGTATCCTATTGCTGTCTTAACTATTAACACGCATCCGCCAAGTACCATCCTTCTTAGGCGTCAAAAGTGCAGGCACTACGAATGGCCTCAAACTCTCTCGTATGAAACCGTGGGCTAGTAACTCCTCCACCTTGCACTTAAGCTTCTCATGTTTAGTAGGACTCATATGATAATGTAGCCTATTCGACAATGTGGCACCCGGCACAAGGTCAATCTTGTGGTTTATGTTCCTTGATAGCAATGAGGAAGCTAGTAACTCTTCCTAAAAAACATCATCATATCCCTCTAACAATGTCCTTTACTCGTCCATCATCTCCCCTTGATCTACATCTCCTGGCCTATTAGAACACAAACATCTCGGATAGCACCAACTTCCTTGCCAAACAAGGCTCTATAGTGAAGTATGTATTCTCAAATGAAGCTATTCGAGGTGTCTCTTCCATCTTAGGTAACAATATTATCTTAGTCCCCTCAAATAAGAAACTGTAGGTGTTCCTATGTCTGCATGTGTTTTCTCCCTATCATATTGCCGTAAACATTTGAGCAATGAGTGGCAGGTTTTTATTGTGACTACATCACACTGTAGTCCATCCCAGTACTTTGACCCATTAAAGTACTTAAACAAGAAATGTTCGGACACAGTTGCTTGGCTTCTTTTCTTCAATAAAGACAACTTGTAAGGACTCGGGTGTGCCTCTATCTTTAGGCCTAAGTTTTTGAGGGCCTCCTCAAAGATCATGTTCTCACAACTACTAAGATCAATCACTAGGTGGCAAACTTTCTGCTAAGGTGCAAGATGTCTGGGAGTTTTTGTTCCTCAAGAACCCATGTCCCTTTGCATTTCAAGATGTAAGAAAATCACACCTTACCATTACTAGGAGTCCTTCGTCCGTGGCTACCTTCTTCTGACTGGATGGTTCTTCAATTGCCTCTATGTCTTCAGTGGCTAACTTGTTGTCATAAGCTTTGGCGCCCTTGGTTTAAACTCCCTTGTCATATTTCTTACCCTTACTACATCTGGTGTGTCTGACCTGTCCACACCTAAAAGCATAGGGTCCTTGAGCTTTCGACCATGTCCTAGTTGTTTGATCTACTGGTACTTGTTATGAATCAAGATCAATCTTGATTCATAACCTGGGAGAAAAGAGGTTAGATGAGAGTAAGAATTGGAAGAGTTGAGAATTAGAGAGAAAAGGTAGATGAGAGATAAGAACAATCAAGATATTTTCATAGATGAACTCATTATTGCATGGGATTGAGCTATTTATACTAACTCAAGATATAATGCATCAAAAGCTAAGAACTAATGGCCCTAACTAACATAGCCGCCAAAGCTGACTTACAACCGACTTATGAAACTCATAACAACACCAATACAACCAATTTTCCCACCAATGGATAATACAAAAGCAATTGAACTAAAACAAGCTAAAACATTACTCTAAACCAATGACAATCATAATAATACTCCCTCCTTAAGAGATTCTTGTCCTCAAGAATCTTAGTTAAGAGTTAAGACCTTGAAGAACCCTTGTTACTATAGAAGAGTTGTGATGTTCTTAACTTCCTTGCTGGACCTCACAACTGCAGTGAACTTGTGATGCAATGAGCACATATGAAGAATTACCCCCTTAGACCTGAATCTGAAATGCACCTGGAAACTTGTTATATCTTGTTAGAGTACTGCTGTTAATGTTATACATTTGAGTATGTTTCCTACTTCTGCCCATAATGTTTGTGTTTGGATGTATTATATTCTTTTGGAGGTCTGCCCAAACTAAACCAAACCAACCAAACACCCATATTCCCACTGAAGCTCTTAACCTTGCAGTAACCTGTTCTTGATCTGCTTAAAGAAGGACATTCAGTTGCTCTTGGTTTTACAAGGCTTTGAGGAATCCAATTGGCACATCTTCTTGTCCAATTAGCCTCTCCAGGTGATAATTCAAATGGGTACAAATAGCTAATCACTAAACTAACATCAGCTCTTCTGATTTTTGTTAGCTGCGCAACAGGTCGGAACATCGAAGTTATGGAAGTCTTATCTCCTTTTTCCCAAACTCTTGCACATTCAACCATAACTTGCCTTTGATCTTTGTCATCCTCACTACCAGCTTCCACTTTTGTGTCTTGCCAAAACATAAAGAAAGTGCAAAACACACCTAGCAAACTGTTTCCCAGTGCAACATTCCAGCTTAGATTCTTGAGCAATTGAAACTTTGTTCTGAAAATTTTGGACTTTTCTCCACCAAGATAAGTTCTCCAGTGTCATGGTTGAATTCCAAGGAAACTCTTTCATGGTTTGAATGATCAAGGTGGCCTCACAAATTGCCTTCAATCTACAGCACCCAAATTCCAAATTATGGACAAGGTCTTCAGCTCCTGTTCGAGTCCCTTTTTTGCTTCTGTGCACAATTGTTTTTCTGTAGCTAATTTGATTCAAATGAACCAACTCCAATCCCTTAACAATGATCACGAGTTTGAATGTAAAACACTCCAGCCCGTAAAACCTCTGGAATCTCAAAACAGCCTTGAACTTCTCAAGATCAAAGACTGATCTGTTTTGGACTTCTCTGCTGCAATGTATACTTATTTCAGCTTGAGCCAATCTTAATATTTTGCTGAACTCTTCAATTAAGGCATTTTGATGATGGCTAACACACTGATCAACTGCTTCCACTTGTATGTAACCACAGAATGTACTCAATTGACAATACTCATCATCGTCCTCTTGTGTTTGTGATAGAAATTTCAAAGATTCAGGTTTCGAAGTTTCAGGGGGCCTTACATTGGCTTGTACATGAGGAAGATGTTCTTTACTCTTGGCTTGACCAACCAAAGCATCCAACTCATGATCCTAACTCCTTGATAATCCTATACAAAGCACCTTCAAGATCTGTTTTGCCTCATCACAAAATCTTCCCGAAAGCTTTCTCCACTTACTCTTCATCTTGTAACAGCCTAAGGGCTAATCTATTCCACTCTTGAGACTTTAAGAGTGAGGTTGCTCATCTAACTTTTTATCAATGCACCTTTGTTGCTGAATTCAGTTCGGTTGGCCTCAACAACTTGCTCCCTGTTACCACTATGCAGTGAAGAAGGTAACAACAAGTATTTTGGAGGTCTAACATTGGGTTGTACTGCAGGAGGAACACCTAGATCAACCCACTTTGCACGCTTCCTCTTCACCTCATTCCACTTAAGAGAGCCTAACTTATGTATAGCACAAGAACTTGCGGTGGACTTCAAGACCAACATCTCATCGCTCACTACACTGCTTGCATAACACCACTGAATCGCAGTACGCCATTCTTGCATCAAGGATTCAGACTGTAATGCTCCAATTCAAGAATGAGGTGCTCCAATTACCTCCTCAGTTAAAGATGCTCCTGAACTACTGGATATTCTAACAGCCGTTTGTTCAAGACTGGCTAAATTCCTGCCCAATTAATTACAATTGTCACCAGATTCATCATTCTTAGCACAATTACACCTCATTTGTTATTGTTTACTACCAAACGCCTCTCTAAACTCTTTCCCTAGATCAAAAGGTCTCCAACAAGTCAGATTAACCACTATCAACCTCTTGAATGTTATTTACTTGAGCTTCTCTACCAATCTTTTGTAATAACACGTAAGGTTGCTGCACTGGCATGAGTTTCATTGCTGGAGTCTTCCCTTGTTGCAATTGAACTTGCAGATGACTTTGTTGAGGTATCACATCGTCTTGAGCAATTGTATCCTTCTCTTCACTATGATGTGGTCCTAGCACAAAATTTTCTTAGAATTTGTTGTCTTGTAGCAACAACAGTCTCATGTTTTCTCAAGTCTGAATGTATTGCAGCAGCAACACTCTGATCTCTTGCAGAGATTGCATTGATGCTGTTAGAGTTCCTCATCCTCCTAGCCTTCTTAAGCGTTCTTCTAATCTAAGCACCAACCTCAAGTCTATCTAATGACAACATAACCATTTTCTACTTCTTCAATTTCTTGTTCTCGCTAAAATCAAGCTTATCAAGAATCATATTATTTGATTTAAGGCATAGGAAATCTGGAGGTTTTCCCTTGTAAACCAATATTGGCTTTTCCGTTGCTCTTAACCTCTTGCTCGAGTAACATTTCTTGAGATTTAAATGGATAAACAAGCTGATCTTTGTACCGTGCTGCAGAGTATACCTTACACTCAACTTCCTTCTACTCCAAATCTCAATTCGCACCTGAGATCTGATTACAGCACTGGAATTTGATTCCACAAATTGTACCTTTGGATGTGTCACTTTCAATTCTGAATGGATTACACTCAATTCAGCTTGTAGTGATCCAATTCTAGGTTGTGCTACTTTTATTTCAGATTGAAAAGCACTTGATCTTGCTTTACTTAACCAATCAGCAGGAACTTGTTCAATATTAATTAGATTCCAGCCTAAATGATCTGATTTACTCCCTAGCTCATCATCCTTAGATCAATTCAAGCTCAACTGCTTTGATTCATTCTCAAACACAGCAAGCCTAGCATCTACTTTCTCAATCAATTCATCACGAACAAGTAGATGAAATGGCTCTACATCAATCCGATTCGCAGCTTTAATAAACTTCACCTCAAAATGCCGTGGTTGTTGAATCAATCGCTTAACATTCTTTTGATCCTGCTCTAGCTGTAATTGCTACATTCGAATAGTATTCTTTTAATCATGCTCTAATAGTGATTGCCGCATTCGACAGAACATTTCTTCCATTGGACTCCTCCATGGTTCAATTGCAATGGCCTCAGCTCTTGCTGTAGCATTGGCACCTACAACCGAAGCATAAGTGACATTCGCAGCAGTGTTTGCAGCAACAACTCGTGCTCCAACTGCAAAGCTCGTGGTATAAATCATGATTGAATTCTTGAACCAACACTCTGACCAGTAGAACCGCAAGCTTGTACAGAAGTCTTAATCAATTGAATTAGTCGGATCAATGAGACTTTGCTTTGAGGTAAATCAGATTTACCTCAAATATCAACTTCCTCAAAGAACAACGCAACTTAAATTGAATCCTCTGAACAATCCGGTTCTGCTAACTAAAATTGATACTTGCTAAACACGATCAAGTGTCAAAGAACACACTGAAGTACAGTTGCAATGATTATGACTCTGATCACTTGAATTCTTTCACCGTGCTTGATTTCAATACAAACTTAACCTAAGTGAAGTAAATTCAACTAAGCCAAATGCAAATCCTCAAACATCAACGAAGAAGTAGCTCAAATCAGATAGTAACCATAGCTTCTATAATCAAGAATCCAAAATTGAACTCCTAATCAATTGGCACTGCGATCAAGGATATTTGGTATCAAATTACAATTGATTTGGAAGCAAATCAAGGCTCTGATACCACTTGTTGTGAATCAAGATCAATCTTGATTTATAACCTAGGAGAAAAGAGGTTAGATGAGAGTAAGAATTGAAAGAGTTGAGAATTAGAGAAAAAAGGTAGATGAGAGATAAGAACACTCAAGATATTTTCATGGATGAACTCATTATTACATGGGATTGAGCTATTTATACTAACTCAAGATAAAATGCATCAAAAGCTAAGAACTAACGGCGCTAACTAACACAGCCTCCAAAATCGACTTACAATTGACTTATAAAACTCAAAACAACACCAATGCAACCAATTTTCCTACCAAAGGACAATACAAGAGCAATTGAACTAAAACAAGCTAAAACATTATTCTAGATCAATGACAATCATAACAGTACTCCCCCTAAATGGTCTCCTAGCTTGCCTTGTTTCACCAATATTGCTGTGGGATCTCATCCTAGTTGGTTCTAACAACTCACTTACACACCCCAGGAACCATTGGTGTGGCATGGTGCTATTTGCTTCTCAACTTGAAGGGCTCTTTAATAGCTTACTTTGAAACAGACAAGATGTCAAATAAGATTAACACTTATATCGATGATTCCCAAAGTCAGCTAATATACCTATTAAACAACTACTCTTTCGTTTCTCTAAGTTTTTTCTTACACCAAAGCATAAAATTAAATAGTATACTCCTACATAGACCATGATCCTTGACATAAATTCTGTAGCTATGTAACACAAGCCTAGTGTAATTGTTGGGTAAGAAGGCATCTCTCATGTGCTTCATTATCATTTCCCATGCCTTAATCTATAGTGCCTAAGTTGCTAGTCTAAGCCACAATTCTGCCTCGCAGCCTAGTCACCATCAAAGGAAAGGGTTTGTGCTTAGGAAGCTCCTTGGCGTTATGCACTTCCTTAACAAAGACCAGTCAATCCAAGAACTCCTATGGCTGCCTTAGCATTGGAGTTCCTAGATCCAAATCCATATTTGGGACTCTCAACGCTCGTCTTCTATGCACTCAGATGTGTCATAAGAGGTTTAGTCCCTCTTGTAGTTGCACACCCTTCCAGCCTCGCCGAAAGGGTTATTGAAGCTCTACTATGTGTCTTTCTCTTCACTTGTGCCTTGTGGATGTTGAGTCTAGGTTACATGATGGAATGCCAGGGTTAGACACTCCATAGCCAACTCAATATACAAGAATCTATCTATTATCTCTTAAAATGTTTTCTGTGTTTGGCGAACATTGCCCCTCTCTTAGATTTGTCTGATGGGGGCATATCTCTATCTCTAAGCCATGATGCTACATCTTAACTCTGATTCCAGACTTATGTAACTGAACAGTCATTATTGGATGGAAGGGAAGGGATTGAATCACCTTTAATTTAAATTGTTAAAGCTAAGAAAAATAATGGGGAACATCAGAACTTGGATGTCTTAGTGAGAACTCAAGAGAGAAAATAAAATACTAAATTATACATAAAGGAAAACTCCCAAGTATGGGGCTCATTACAAGCCTATTTATAAATTGGTCCTATTTAGTTACAACTTTTTCTTCTATCTGATGAAAAAAGCATAAACAATCTAAAACTTAAAACATAAACATACTGTAACTAGGATTATAGCTTCCAGAAAAGAATCAAAAAAACATGCAAACTCTAAGGTAGAAATTGAAATCAAGCTGAACTCTAAGTTTTTTGGAAGAGAAGTCGGTTAGTGAGTTGACTCTTGAAGTTGCAAACTCAGTCTACATCACTTTTTAATTAAGAATAGAAAATTTTCATTTGTAAAGTTCGTGGACCATTTTAAATTCATTTGATTATATTAAAAACATGGGGCTACAAAAAATATCCTATTTTTTTATCCAAAAATAAGTAGAAAACAGAAAAAAACTCGGTCAGAAAGTACAATTTCCTATTGAATTTCAAAATATTCAATTTTGTTTTTCAAATTGATTCAAATTTTGATTGGAAATTTCCAATCAATTTTTTTGACCCTATAGTATGATATGAAATTTCCAACAAAACTTCCCATAAGAAAATACAAAACAGTATCTTACCGCCTATTAAGTCAAAAACTTTTGACCAAAAATTTTGTTTGAAAAGCCCAATCATTCTTCGAGGTTAGTAGGCATTTCCGACTGGAAATGTCCGCTTGACCTCGGAAGATCAATAAGGCGCTTTCGAGAGAATATTGGGTCTGACACGTTTGACTAAAATTTGGTCGGAAAAGCCCGAGCATTCTTAGGCCATAGTATCGATCGGGTATTTCTGACCAAAATGCCTTGCCGGCCCCAAAAATCAATTAGACATTTGTAACCTGTTGGTGTTTATCTTTAGAAATGACTTATGTTAAGATGATTTTACTACTCAGAAAAAGCTTACAACTAAAGATTACAGTAAAATTTAAAAAAAAAAAAAAAAAAAAAATATATATATATATATAATGCTAACAATCATGAATACCAAATTTTACTTGGTTCGGACCCCAAAATGATGGTCCTGATCCACGAGTTTCCCATTACTAGAGGAGTCGATACACTACATTAAGATTATTATAAATTACATGCCAAATTACAATGCAAGGATGAACAAATACAAAAATCAAGGCTTACATGGTAGAAACCTAACTCTATACATGCAATATACAAAAAGATCTTACTAAATCCCCATGGATTTGTTTAGATTAGGACAAAGATAGCTTTAGTCACTCAATGGAGGAAGGAGAGCATCATAGGGAAGAGGAAGAAAGAGTTTAGGAGAGAAAACCAAAGGAAAATGATGAAGTTTGGGTATGAAACCCTAAAATCACCCCTTTTATACCCTTGCACCTCAATAGCACCCATTGCATGGAGCAATTTTAGCCATTAGTCCTCATTGCATCTAATGACTCACGTTAAACCAAAGAAACACAATTTGGGTTTAGGAGGAAGCGACTCTTATCCATCAAAGGCGTCTTGGATGGGAAACGGGTGTCCTGGGCCACCAAAAGCTTATGGGGCAGGTGGAACAGCCATGAGCAGGGTAGGTAAGTACAGCATCTGGGCAGGGGCAAAACAAACAATGCCCTAATATTCTTCATATTTACAACTTTTCCACCGCATATATTAGGTATTGAAAAACAATATTTTGTTTAATATGAGCATGTGTACTCAATTTAACCCTAAATCTTATTTAGGCATATTTAGCATATATAAGAACTAATATACAACAATCTAGGATTGATTAAAGGGCACATAATGGCTTCCAAGCTTTGAAAATTGTTGTCCACAAAGACATTAAGGTTTAGGTTCAGTTTCTTAAACCAGAGAGGGCCAAGTGTTATGTTTCTAAGTCTTTTGAGTTGTAATAAGGCGTGTTTGTGCATTGTATTTTTGAATTAGCTTTTTGGTGCCAAGTCAAGGAGTTAATTGTTTCGGTTGGTCTTAGCCGGTCAGCTTTGGCGGCTGATTGTGTGAGTCGGTTAAGCTAGTAAGTCCAAGTTCAATGTATCTTGATTCTTATAAGTAGCTAGTCTTGTGTAATTGGAAGTCATTCAATGAAAATTCGACCAATCTCTTTTGAGATACTTCTTTCTCTCATCTAATTCTCTCTCTATTTTCTCATCTCCTTCAGTTCTTTCTCATCCCATACTCTCTTTTATGCTAGGTTAAGATCAAGATTTAATCTCGATCTTAACAATTGGTATCAGAGCCTCGTTTGGCTTCCAAATCAAACGTGATTTGATATCAAATATCCTTTGATTGCATCGTTTTACTTAAGAATTCAATTCTGAATTCTGAGGACAGTTGCTTGCGGTTTACATGAAAATTGATATAAAAATTGTTAAAAAATACCTAAAAAGTAGTGATAACGAATGGAGTCGAATGAGATTGCATTGATTGGTGGAGTTACCACCGGATCAACAGCTGCTAAGGCAGCTGGCAAGTCTACATACGCTGAGGTGATTAGTAGCAGTGATGCAGCAGGTCAGGATGTGGTCACGAATGCTCAATTGGTCCTTCATATGAAGGCATTGATTGCTCAAATTACGCAATCAAATACAGAAGCATTACTTCAAATTAATCAGCAACTCAATGATAAGGTTGATCAGCGAGCTCAGCAGATTGAGGAAAAGATCTCTGATCAAGTCGTTCTTTAATCACAGGAACTGGAAGAAAGGTTTAACATGTGGTGTGACCAGCAAATGCAACAACTTGAAGTGAAATTAGCTGAGCTACGAGAAAAATTTAGAAGGCCAAATTCTCCTGCTGTTCTGGATCCATTGATACCTGCTAGCGTGTTACAAGTTAATCAGCCTGTGAGGTCTCCTGAAGAATTGAGTCATCAAATGCATAGTGAGGCTGTCAGACATCGAGATCACACTCCAGTGGTTAATGCTAGTGTTGACGCTAGAGCTTAAGATCGAGTTCATGAAGTTGAGATAACTGATAGACATGGTCGCAGTGAGCATGTGTAGTCACGACCTTCAAACTGGAATGCATGACCAGATGTTCGAGCTCCTGAAACTGATGACACTCACAGAACGATGGGATTGAATGTGGAGCAATTGGATAGACCGCCTGATCATTGGAATCAGCAACGTTCAGGCAATAATGAGGTGTCATCCAATAGCAAAAACAGTAGTTATAGACAACCTAGGGTGCAGATTGATCCCTTCGATGGAAAGCAACCTCATTCATGGCTGAGGAGGTGTGATCGTTATTTCCACTTCTACCATATCGAGGAAACAGAAAAGGTGCAAATTACTGCTGTATACCTTCTTAGTGATCATGAAGTGTGGTTTTATAGGTTATTGAAAAGCAATCCTTCCCTCACGTGGGCTGAATTTGTGAAAGAATTGTGTGACTAATATGGCGATGAAGATTATAGAGACATTGTGGATAAATTCAATAAGGTGATATAGGAGACATCTGTGAGAGAGTATATGACAAGGTTTGAAAACCTTCGAGCTAGCATGATAACCGAAATTCCTCATGCCTCAGAGTCGTATTATGTTTCAAGCTTTATAAGTGGATTAAAGCCCAAGGTGAAGAACCTAGTTAAAGCGGTTGGCCCTACAACCTTGTCTATGGCTTATGCTAAAGCCAAGCTTTTTGAAGCAACTGTCATAGCTTCAAGTGATGTCTCCAGACCTCGTGGTGGCAGCTCCAAGCCACAGAAAGGATTTGTCAGGTCCAGGTCCAGCAGATCAGATGATAAGCAACTTCAGAGGCTGTGTTACAAGTGCAATCAACCTTACCAATTTGGCCACAAGTGTAATCCAAAGTTCCTTATGTCTGCTGAAGGGGTCAGTGCTGGTGAGCTCTCAGAAGGTGAGGAGATTGAGGCTGATGGAGATGACTCAGATCAGGACATTGAGGAGGACCTTGTTGATGATGAAGTTGTAATTTCAATGAAGGCTTTGATTAGTAATGGGACTGATACCACAATCCGAATCAAAGGAAAGGCAGGAAAGAGGTCTATCATCATTGTTATTGACAGTGGGAGCACCCACAGTTTTGTTGATCCAAAAGTGGTCAAGAAAGTGGGCCATGTGGTGATTAAAACTCATCCTTTAGCTGTTACAGTGGCCGATGGGAGTTCAGTAATGACTCAGAACAAATGCCAAGGATTCCATTGGTATATGCCAGACCACAAGTTCAGTTATGATTTTAGAATCCTTCCATTGGGAGGGTGTGATATGGTGCTTAGGGTCGACTGGATGAGATCTTACAGCCCAGTGTTGTTTGATTTTGCTAAACTCACAGTTTCCTTTGAGATACTAGGTTCTAAAGTCACCTTGCAAGGGATGGCAGAGCAAGCTCACTTGCAAGTGATGAAAGGGAGGAAGTTGGAAAACGGATTCAAGAAATGTGCTTTTCAATGGGTAGGTCAGCTGTTGGCTATAGCACCTACTGAGATTATGAGGATTACCGAGCCTGAAGTGCAAGCAGTGATTGAGGACTTTGAGGATCTGTTTGAGGTGCCCAAGTCTTTACCTCCAAATAGGAGTTTAGATCATGTTATTCCTCTCAAATTTGATGCAGAACCAGTTCGGCTTAGACCATACAAATATCCTCATGCTCAAAGGACGGAAATTGAGAAGCAAGTGGATGAATTGCTCAAGACTAACTTCATAAGGCAAAGTCACAGCCCCTTTGCCTCTCTGGTTATTCTTGTCAAGAAAAAGGATGGCACGGCTCGAATGTGTATTGATTATAGACAGCTCAACTCCATGACAGTAAAGGATAAGTTTCCTATACCAGTTATAGATGATTTGCTTGATGAGTTACATGGAGGTCAAGTTTTTTCTAAGCTTGATCTACGGCAAGGTTATCAACAAATTAGGGTGGTGGAGCAAGATGTGTATAAGACGGCATTCAGAACACATCATGGACACTTTGAGTTTGCAGTTATGCCATTTGGCTTGACAAACGCACCAGCGACTTTCCAAGCTCTTATGAATGATGTCTTCAAACAATTTCTTAGGAAGTTTGTGTTGGTGTTCTTCGATGACATCCTTATTTATAGTGCATCCTTTGGAGAGCATTTGAAGCATTTGAGGGAAGTGTTCTTGGTCATGCGTGAGCACAAGTTGTATGCTAAATTGGCAAAATGTTCCTTTGCTCAAACTCATTTAGAATACCTTGGCCATGTGATATCTTTTGAGGGAGTCTCTACTGATCCCACAAAGGTCCAAGCCATGAAAGAATGGCCTGTTCCGGTAACATTGAAACAATTGAGAGGATTTTTGGGCCTAACTGGATATTACCGCAAGTATGTAGCCAATTATGGAGCTATAGCCAAGCCCCTCATAGACTTATTGAAGAAAGATGCCTTCAAGTGGTCAGATGGAGCTCAATTGGCTTTTGAAGCTCTTAAAGCTGTAATGTGTAGAACACCTGTGTTAGCTATGCCAGATTTCACCTCAAGCTTCATATTGGAGGCTGATGCTTGTGGGAATGGTGTTGGGGCAGTTTTGTCACAAGGAGGAAGGCCTATAGCTTATCTCAGCCAAGCATTGAGTGCTAAACATCAAGCACTTTCCACATATGAGAAAGTGTATCTCGCTATTTTGCTTGCTGTGGAAAAATGGAGACACTACTTGGATGGACATCATTTCATCATCAAGACTGATCATCAAAGTCTTAAGCATCTTTTAGAACAGAAAATTGTCACAAGAATTCAGAGAAAAGGGCTAATGAAGGTGTTGGGTCTTGATTATGACATTGAGTACAAGAAGGGAAAGGAAAATATTGCAGCTGATGCTTTGTCGCGTAGGTTGGAAGACTGTGAGCTTGGCTCTTGTGGGGCAATTTTAGTGATCTTACCTACTTGGATAGAAGAAGTACATCAGTCCTATGAGAATGACCCTTTTGCACAAGAATGTATAGCAGCTTTCAGTGTTGGCAAGGCAAATAGTTTGGCTTCTGGTGCAGATGTTTCTGTGACCCGGGGTATTATCAGACTTTAGGGGAAGCTGTATATTGGCACTTCTATTGATCTTAGACATCAGGTTATTAGTTCTTCTCATGATTCATCATAGGGAGGTCACTCAGGTGTGGAAGGAACGTATCAAATGCTGAAAGCTCACTTCAGTTGGCCGGGAATGAAGAAAGCAGTGACTGATTTTGTGCAAAGTTGTGAGATATGTCAACAAACTAAGCTTGGTGATCATAGATATCAAGGACTTCTCCAGCCCTTACCTGTTCCAGATGGGATATGGCAGAACATAAGCATGGATTTCATTGAGGGATTGCCTAAATCCAAGGGAAAAGAAGTGATCTGGGTAGTAGTTGATTGGTTCACCAAATTTAGTCACTTCATTGCTTTAGCTCGACCTATGACTGCTGAGAAATTGGCTCGTGTGTTCCTTGATAACATCTATAAGCTCCATGGGTTGCCTCAGTCCATAGTCTCTGACAGGGACAAGCTCTTTACAAGTCACTTTTGGAAGGAATTGTTTGGTCTTTTGGGAACGACCTTGGCCCTTAGCTCATCTTATCATCCTCAAACTGACGGTCAAACTGAGAGGTTCAATTAATGCATTGAGCAATATCTTAGAAGCATGGTGTTTAGCCATCCCAAGGTGTGGGGTAGGTGGCTATCATTGGCTGAGTTTTGGTATAACACACATTTCCAAGCTTCTTTAGGTACTACTCCTTTTAAAGCATTGTCTGGGTGTGATCCACCAACTCCCTTGATGTTGCAAGGAGTTGTTTCACATGTGGTTGAGGTCACTAAGCTGGTGTAGCAAAGGAGGCATCTTGTGCAGCTTTTGAAGGATAATCTCCTACAATCACATGCTCGAATGAAATTGTATGCAGATCGCAAGAGAGTAGACAGAACTTTTGAGGTGGGCGACATGGTGTACATGAAATTGCAGCCTTATAGGTAGTCCACAGCAACTGTGAGGAGGAATGTTAAACTTTGTGCAAGGTTCTTTGGACCTTACAAAGTTTTAGAGAAAATTGGCAAAGTGGCATACAAGCTGGAGCTCCCACCTGACTCTTATATTCACTCTGTCTTTCATGTTTCACTTCTTAAAAAACAGGTAAAACAAGGCCAAAGTTCTTCTCCAGTCCCTCCGGAGGTTGGTTCCAGTGGATCCTTGGTCCTGCAACCTGCAGCTGTAATGGAAATCAGGCAGAAGTGTGTAGACAGTTCCAACAGACAGGAGGTTCGAGTGTGCTGGTGCAATTTGGATGAATCTTTCACCACTTGGGAAGAGAAACGATTTTTGTTGAGCCAATTTCCTTCTTTTGATTCTTGAGGGCAAGAATGTTTTAAGGGAAGGGGATTGTTATGTTTCTAAGTCTTTTGAGTTGTAATAAGGCGTGTTTGTGCATTGTATTTTTGAATTAGCTTTTTGGTGCCAAGTCAAGGAGATAGTTGTTTTGGTTGGTCTTAGCCGGTCAGCTTTGGCGGTTGATTGTGTGAGTCGGTTAAGCTAGTAAGTCCAAGTCCAATGTATCTTGATTCTTATAAGTAGCTAGTCTTGTGTAATTGGAAGTCATTCAATGAAAATTCAACCAATCTATTTTGAGATACTTCTTTCTCTCATCTAATTCTCTCTCTATTTTCTCATCTCCTTCACTTTTTTCTCATCCCATACTCTCTTTTATGCTAGGTTAAGATCAAGATTTAATCTCGATCTTAACACCAAGTTTCCTCTCCCTAAACAAAGTCAACTGGACCCCTGACTTACTTCGAGGTGCCAGTAGCCTCTCGAGGCAATGATCAAAGGTCCATCCTGAAGGTCAAGAACCTTCATATGTGCGGATTACTCCCCATAGCAATTGACTACGTCACCTATCGGGACAAAGGAACCTATATGACAAAGCTGAGAGAAATAGGATCGGGCCCACTATTGGACCAACCACAGGGGTCCTCCTAGTTGGACAACTTAGTTCTTCACTTAATGTCCCTAAGGCATCCATAAACTGGGGCCAAAAGCAATGGTCCTAGAGCTAAAGGACCACTACTGAAGGCCAAGTAAACTACTGCCATCTTAAGGGACTTAAGACCTATGTTAGAAGGGTTGGTAAAAAAAAAAAACTTATTCAGCTAGAATAAGTAAAAAGAAACTTCTTCTTCCCTAGATCCTTAGCCATAGTCATGAGCTTCTTTGAAACCGAATTTGACAAAAGTATCATAACTTGTGGACAACGAAGTCATAGAGAAAGAAGAGGCAAAAATCTCAGCCTCTTTCGAAATGAAAGAGTCCAAGGACAAGACGGCCCATCAAGATGAAAGACCTGTTAGAGCCACAATGTCGACAAGAGTAATGCCAAGAATGACCTCTGGGAGGATAAAAGCAGTATAACAAGTGCTCCAGCAACACGTAAGGGCCGTCAAATGGGGAAGTCATACCTGAGAGAGGCCTTGGAAAGTCTGATGGCCTCGAATATGAAAAGTTCCCTCCATTTTTCTTAGTAATGAAGCATCAAGTTTTTCACCCAATTCATGTACTTTAGTCAAGAAAGTCCACCCCTTCAAAGAGGAAGACTCTTTGTAAATGCATCTTCCTCCCTAAGGAGCAGCTGTAGACAAAGAACTGAGTAAGGAAGACTCTATAGTGTCAAAATATGCTCTGAAGGCTAGGTATCTCCTCTGAGGGGTTAAGGATTAAACCAAGGGCATATGGTTCATGGGAGGAAGAGGGATCCTCCTTACTGAAACAAGAGGGGTCCTCCTTAGTGAAACAAAAGGGGTCCTCCTTAATGGAGGTAACGTCTATGGGGACTTGCAGCTTGTCCAAGACCATTGAGGAGTCAGATTGGACCAAACACATCATGAACTCCACAAAGTTATCAGCCTTGGGAACGGGAATGTAGATGCAGTGGATAATGTGGGCCATTATTATGGTCTAAAGCTAGAAGTTCTAAAGGAAGTTTTAAAGGCACAAAGAATAAAGTAAGAAAAGAAAGTGATGAGTGCTTGAATATCAAGAAAGAAAGAGCACAATGCGTAAGGTGAGAACTTTTGAAGTCCTAATTGTCATATTTAAAGACACGCGAGAATGAAGGAAGCTTAAGCATCGCAGCACTATCTTGAGCTCCTTATAGCCATTAAGGGTTAAATCACACATATTTTTTACCCATTGGAAATCTGAAATTACCAATAGCTAAAAGGGGCATATTTGTTACACCTTGAACTTGAGGGAGTTGAGACAACGCCGTTCAAGGGGAAAAAAACACTTACTTGTCATGTGGGGCCACACTCAAGGCTAAAATGCCTTTTAGAAATAAAAATAACAAAGTCCTAACTCCAGGTTCTTGAAGAGTTAAAATCCCTTAAGCGATTAACAACCATTCGAGGTGGCTAAAAGGCTAAAAGGGGCTCGAGCTCAAGGAACCACCCAGAAGGCTGCAAGAAAGGCAATTTTTGGGCTCGAGATAGTTATGTAGAACACATATCAAGGGATGCGAGCCACAAGCATATCCAGAAGGGAGAGGACGAACGTGAGGTATCTAGAAAGAGTTCGAGCACGTGTTTTAAAGCACCTTCAATGCCAATTCAGCGCGGGGCTAGACATGACGTAGATATGCGAAGTTTTAAGGATGCATTGGTTATTTCTTAGTTCTATAAATAAGTGAACTGTTGTCAATATAAAGTGTCTAACACCAAATACAAAACTTCATCAAGTTTTTTTTTTTACAACACGCATGTACTTTTTCTTTAGAAGTAGCGTATTAGCCTAGCCTAGCGTAGCATAGCACAAAACTTCATCAAGGTTTTTTTTACAACACGCATGTACTTTTTCATTAGAAGTAGCGTATTAGCCTAGCCTAGCGTAGCATAGCATAGCATAGCTTGTAACTTGTTTTCCTTTCTTCGAGTCCATACAATCTTTGGATTTCAGGTATGAACTTTTTGTTTAAATTTGTTTCCTCAATCGACAAGTTGAGAATTGAGTCATTAGTTTAAGGCTTTGATGGCCAAGCCTCGAGCTTGATTGTGTTGGTCTTAGCACTAGTTTCATGGCTTAATAAGTCGTGTGAATTTAGGATTGAGTAATCATTTCTGGGCTTTGCCAGCCAATGCTTGACCTTGATTGCGTTGGTCCTAATCTAGTGACATAAATACGGTTTGCTCCACCTAAATCTATGAAAACTTTAACTCATTCAAGTTATTACAAGTCAACGATGCCAAACCTAAAAATATGTAGACTTGGGCTTGTAAGTAGATTGCAAAGCTCTTGAGTCTATCTCCACCCAGTTCCTACCCTTTAAGTGTACGGGGTAAGGTGTTGACGGCTCCACTTTGTCACCCCAACTACCATTTGAGCTGGTCCATATTCATTTACATTTCTGTCAAAGATTAAACTCCGAAAATACCAAAAATATATTAATTAAGTCTCCTTAGTTGGAACAAGCATAGAATACATGATATAATTGCAAACAGAAGTCAAATTCACCATAAGCATCAACCCTCTCTATAGATGATTGATTGAGGTCAAACACGTGCGGTTCATAAATTATACTCGCTCCCTAGTCGCTGTGAGTCTCTTTTTGCATGTTTGTTTGATTTTTGTACTTACAGCTATCACACACACATTGAACAAATAAAAGGAGCAAACAGTATGTAGTGTAGTTCACTATTGTCATAAGTCATTTAGACCCTGAACTAATACAACGAGACTAACCAGAACTCCAACTCTCAGGATTAATACGACACCCATCTCTGTATTTACTCCAGAGAAACGGACTAGACTACACTACAATTTTCTCAATAATTTAAAGGAAATGACTTTCTATGCTTCTGTGTGTTTTATGTTTCAGTGTGTCTCTCCATAACTCAAAGGCACTCTATTTATAAGGGAAAAATCACCCACTAGAGCAACTTCTAGTCAAGGAAATGGTGAGAATCTGACCCAATATGGAAGTAGTTGGCATATATGGAGGAGTGGAGAACTCGCCTCTCTTATGGAAATAGCAGATATGGACAAACTACGTGGTTTTAAGTCAACAGTCAACAGCTTGAACTCGAACCTGGGTATCGGCTAAGGAATAAATTTCTCATATTTTCAACTTTGTCGCAATGACTATAAAAAGGTAACGACCGAAAAGTTAGAACTCTAGATCAGTAATAGTCCACACCACACCATAATGCACTGCTCAACCCACCGGCCAGGGCGCATGTGTGCTTGTGTTTCTCAAGGCCCACTCTAGATCCTCAAAGAATTTATCAAGTAAAGGAAGAATAAGGTATATAAAGGCAACTCTGACACCCTCAAATTATCTTTGTGGAACAAGGAGTCATAAACAAATTTAAAACACCCTCGATTTTAAACATAAGGAGATTCTTCAACTTCAATAATGCAAAGCTCTTTGTTTGCATTTGTGTTGGGGGTGGGTTTGTCACATTCATTTTGTCCCATTATATACTTTTAGTGCATAATATTTCAGCAAATATTAATTACTGGAGTGGTAAACAGAGAAAGATTTTGGTGTACATGGAATCTAATGTTTGTAAATGGTTGTCCCTTACAGAATGAAAGGGAAACATCACATTCTTTGTCTTCATCACTTATAAAATCTTTGGAGATTATAACATTATTATATGATCGTATCTTTAGATTCCATATCTCTCATTTTCAGTCTTAATTAGCTGAATTTGATTGATAGCAAATTTATTTGATTCCCCACTTTTTTCATTCCTTAAATGAGGTAGTGTCTGTATAATAGTATGTACAAATTAAATGCATTTGTTACGTACGGAACGGGGCCTATAATTGTGAGAAAACAAAAGGCCAAAATGTCAAAAGTAATAATAAGTGCATGGTCGAGTATTTGGAGAAATTGGGGTAATGAGCTATCAAAATATAGCTCTTATCACAATCAAATTGATCTCGAGAATTACAAAGTGATGAAATAAATGACAGAATATTAAACGACATAAGGGAAAAGAGTGAACTGAAAAAATTATCGTGTTGTGGAGAATCCACTACCTTAAGTTGTTTATGCCCTCACAGAGGTACAATGGGATGAACAGCACTCCGACCCTCATGGTTAACACGGCACCCACCTCAACAGTGTCAGTTATGGAGGAAAGAAGGATCGTATTTTAGAGAGAAAAAAACTAAGAAGAAGAAATATTTCTTTGAAAATCGTGTGTTTAATAAAACTCTAAGGGATGATATTTATAGAGAAAAATCCGTGTAGGTTAAGGAAAGGATCATGGTTAAGAATCTTCCTCAAACAAGAAAAGTGGCGGATATGGGAGAGCCTAAAAATCTGGTTTCAGCTATGGATAAAAACGGATATGGAAAGAGTGGGAATTGATGCAGTCAAAACGCATACTCGAGCCTCAAGTTTGGACACACAATAGCACCTTGAGGTAGCACCCTAGAGGTCAACTATGGTAGCTCGAGCCAAAGGCCTCAAGCACAACCCAAAGACAAGAACTCATCTCGAGTTCTTTTACAACAACTTAAAAAAAAGGGTTATAAAATAAAAGTTTGGGTTAGAAAAGGACCACACCACATTGCACCGCGATGAGATGTGACACACCAGCTGGCTCGGCGAGGCAGGGTGGGGAGGGGTGTGCGCGCGTATTGTTTACCAAGCCCACTCTAGGTTGTCAAAAATTTCCAAGTTCAATGACAAGAGGGTACCTAAATAGGTTTCCCTCCTTTAGATTTCCTATGTGGGATTGAGGTGTTTCACATGACATCAAAATTGAAACACACTACCCTCAAATTTCAACAATCCCCCACATGGTTCAATTTTGAGAAAGGGAGAAAAGAAAGAGTATTACTGCACAGTGAGACACACTTGACGATTCTAATGTCTTTTGGACTTGAATTAGCACTTAGTGACTAAGCATGTCCCACAACCATTCAATGGTGAACAAAGTCTTGAACTAAGAGCAGTCATTGTGAAGAGCATACCTAACCCCTTTAGGTGGTTCTTGAGGTTGAGACTCACTCCACGATCAAGATGTATGAGGTCTCTCAAAAAATAATCCAAAAACCGGGATTCTCATGAATGCACTAGAGAGTAAGTCCTCACTCTCGATAGGAGGACTTTTTACCCTAACAATCCCGTAGGTGAGTTCACTAGGTGCACTGCCCCATACCCCCATAAAGGCTATGGACATCATTAAGAGCCTTAGGCTCATCCTCACATCATGGCTGTAGCGGTGTGTTTATCATATGTGTTGCCCCACACTACCATATTAGGCAATGGACAATATTAAGAGCCTTAAGCTCAACCTTCATCGTGGTAGTATGGATAGATCCTAGAGCCACTCATACAGTAAACATGGGATGGGTTCCAGTGACTATCACAAATTTCCCGATCTTTGACTTTGTTTGACCAATTTTACTTTGAGAGTAACTTTCGAGACGGATATCCATTTGGATGACGACATAGAAGGGCTTTAGGCCCATTCCATCTTCTGTTTCATTTATCAATTTCCTTGCTAGGCATTTTGTTAATGGATCTGCCAAATTCTTCTCACTTTTCATGATTTCGAGTGAGATCACATTGTTCGTGATCGAATTTCTCACGACACCATGCTTGAGGCAAATATGCCTCTGCTTGCCTCTATATAATTCACTTTAAGCAACCCTAATGGCTGCTTGTGAGTCACTGTGTAACGACATTAAAGGCACGGGTTTCCCTAACAATGGAATGTTTCATGGGACACTCCTCAGTCATTCAGCTTCCAGACTTGCCATCTCAAGAGGAATAAATTCGGACTATGTTATCAATTTAGCAATACATGTTTGTTTAGATAATGTCCATGAAATAGCACAATTAACAAGCACAGCTACATAACCACTAGTAGAATGTACTTCATTAGAATAAAATGCCCAATTAGCATCACAATATCCCTCTAACACAATAGGGAATTTCCTTTAGAATAAACCCTAATTCATGGTACCTTTCAGATGCCTTAACAGCCTTTTCAATGCATGCTAGTTCTCATCACTAGGGTTATGGGTTTAACGGCTAAGTCTACTAATGGCATATGCAATGTCAGGACGAGTGTAGTTCATTGAGAACATTAAGCTACCAATTATCTTGTCTCATTCAGCCCGTGATACACTTTCTCCTGTCTTTCGATTCAAATGAACACTAGGGTAGTATGGAGTTTTAGCCGGTATGTTATCAAAATGACCAAACTTTCTCAATATTTTCTCCAAGTAATGGGATTGACTCAAAGTCAAACCCTCAGGTGTTCTAGTTAACCCCAAGTATCACATCGGCCTCGCCTAGGTCTTTCATATCAAAATATGTACTCAAGACAGACTTAGAATCATTTACAATATTTGCACTCATTCCAATGATAAGCATGTCATCAACATACAATCAGATAATCACACAATCATTATCAACATGCTTAGAATACACACATGCATCATCACTATTTAAAACAAAACCATGTGTGACTAAGTACAATCAAATTTTTAAGGCCATTGTTTAGGAGCTTGTTCAAGGCCATACAAGCACTTTACAAGTTACACACTTTATGCTCCATCCCAGGAATCTCAAACCCCTCAAGTTGCTCCATATAAATTTATTTCTCAAGGTCACCATTTTAGAATGGGTTTTTAAATACATTTGGTGTACTACAAGGTTATGTATGGACGCTAGAGGTATCAGGGCTCTTACAATAGCAATCTTAGTTACAGATGAGTAAGTATCAAAGAAATCTATTCCTTGTTTCTGGGTGTATCTTTTAGCCACCAACCCGGCCTTAAATTTTTCTATGGACCTATGAATCCTCATTTTCTTTCTAAACACCCACTTATACCCTATAGATTTGTATAATATAGGAAGATCTACTAACACCCAAGTGTTATTGGTTGTTATAGAGTGTAGCTCATTACTAATGGCCTCTCTCCAAAATGGAGCATCTATGGTTCTTATGACCTCATCATATGTTTTGGGATTTTCCTCTAATATGAATGCACTCACAAAATGTTAAACAAAATCATGATGTTCAGACAAGAAAGCAGTTATGAAGTCTAGTCCAAAACTAGTCTTAGTTTGAGCCCTCTTAGTTCTTCTATGTTCCTAAACCTCAATTTTAGGGGTGTGTGACTAGATGATGATGCAAATGCAACAGGCACAGAAATAGGTAATGAAGCATGCATAGATTCTTTTGTGGGAAACTTATGCTCGAAGAATTAAACATCTTGAGATTCCATATTTTACCAAGCCTAGGGCTTGAGTCATTTAAAAGCATGAATCTATATGCATCACTATTCATGGCATAGCCAACAAAGATGGCATCTACAATTTTAGGACCTATTTTACTTCTTTTAAACTCAGGGACCCCAACTTTAGCTAGATACCCCCACACTTTAAGATATTTCAGGTCAGGCGCATAGGCCTTCCGTAATTCATAAGGGGTCTTATCTAACTTTTTATGTAGAACTCTATTAAACACATGACAAGCAGATAACACGGCTTCCCCTCACAAGGTTGAGGGTAGGCCCGAACTAATTAGCATAGCGTTCATCATGTCCTTAAGGGTCCTATTTTTCCTTTCAGCTATCCCATTATATTGAGGTGTATAAGGGTTGAGACCTCATGAATTATGCCAAGTTCTTCACAATGTTTCTTAAGGAAGATAGTATCATACTCACGTCCTCTATCAGACCTAATCTTCTTGATTCTACATTCTAATTGATTTTCAATTTCAGCTTTATATTTCAGAAACATTTCCCAGCATCATCTTTGGTGCTCAAGAGTTACATGTTAGTGAATCTAGAGTGGTCATCTACGAATATGATATAATATCTTTTATCACCTCTACTTAGGGTGCTCTTAAAGTCTCATAAGTCAGAATGTATGAACTCAAGCAAGGTTGAAGTTCTTTCAACTGATTTGTTAAATGACTTTTTAGGATGTTTGGCTTCGACACATATTTCACATTTATCAGGCTTGGTTATATCACAATCAGGAACTAAACACATTTTTATAAGTTTCTTCACCAACTTATAATTTATATGTCTAAGCCAGCAGAACTAGAGCCAGTTTTATTCATATCATTCAACACATCAAGGAAAAACATACAACTATTTTAAAAGCCTTTCCCCAAGAAGTTTATGTTCTTAGTAAGAACTAACTTATTAGACTCAAAGGTCAACTTAAAGCCAGCTTTGTTTAACAATGCACCAGAGAATAAATTTATGCAGATTAGGAACATGCAGCATGTTTTGCAAACACATAGATTTTCCAAAGTTGAGTTTTAGAAGGACCTTTTCCATGCTGTAGATAGGGATCGAACCAGAATTGCCCATTTATGCCTTCTCCCCATGAGTGCCTTTCTCATATTCATGGAACAGGTCCTTATTGGTGCAGATGTGCCTTGTGGCACTAGTATCAATAACCCACTTGACCTTGTTCCAAACCATATTCACCTTGGAGATACTGGCAATATATATATGTCTTTCCTTGGTGAGATTAGCCTGGGGCCTGTGTTCTATGTGCTTTCTAGGTCCGAATCCCTTCCTTTATTTCCTTGAGATATGGCTACTCTTGCCACAAGTCCAAAATTTTCCTTTGGCCCTCTTCTGGCCTTCATCAACATTGTTCATTGGCCTTTTTCCTCGAGATTGGCTTTGCTTACTGCTAGAGCCTTCCTTTCGAGCATTAGATCTATCATTGCTCCAAGGTTTCTTGAATTTACCTTTCTTTCCTACATTTCTCGATTCAACAAGGTCAACTTCCAAGGAGAAGTGCTCAGAGGACTTTTTTTTTTTTGGTAAGTCAGCGAAATAAATAGATGAAAGAAAAGAAAACAATCTACAAGGGGCATACCCCAGGACACGGCCGAAGCCTATAAGTATGAAGCAATGTCAAAAATCAGACAAAGTCCATACAACATACAACAAAAGTACAAACTAATGGAACAAAAGGAAACTAAGTCTCAAAACCCCAGTGCTGGAGCAACGAGGGGTGATGGTGAGCTCCTCTGAACGAAGAAGCAGCAAGTAAGCAGCTCCTGACCAAACCCGTAATCTCCTCTCGAATGGCCGCAATCGATCTGGGCTGAGAACGCTGAACCCAAAGGTTGCGCTCATACCAGATAGTATACACAGTCGCAGAGAGGCAGAGTCGAGCTATGATACTGCCAATCTCCCGCCCCCTGAGATGCTGAGCAGCCCAAGCGACAAGAGCGTCCCAAGGAAGGGTAGGCCAAGCGATAGATGTACTCGGAGTGATAGAGCTCCAGACCGAGGCAGAAAAGGAACAGGCGAAGAATAGGTGCTCATAAATCTCGTCGGCAGAACCACAGAGAACACAAGCACTATGAACCTCTCGTGCTCAGAGGACTTCCCCTTGGCTTGTTTGCGATTTTAATTTTCCAAATTAATGTGGGAGATCAGCTCTTGTAGCATTATGTCCTTTTTCTTATGCTTGAGAGACGCCTTGTTATTTTTCCAAGAGAGAGGAGTTAGCTTGATACGTTTGACCAAACTTCATGCCCTCATTCAGTATATTAGTACACAAAGTTTCGTATTCATAGATCTGATCAAGAATAGGTTTTTCATCAATCACAGTAAAAAGCCAACCACCTACTGTAGACGTACTTTTTAGCTGCACTCTCATCTGTGCCATATTTGTTTAACAATGCTTCGATTACTATAAATTTTATAAAGAGTTCTGTCATATAATGGAGAAGCATCAACTACACGCATGGTTGTCTTTCTTGATGTCCGTATTGGATCTCGGTGGAGCTCTATCATTGAATAGAGTAAAATGAACCTTTACTTGGTCCAGGAAGAACTCCATCTTATTAGCCCACAACTTATAATTCTTCCCATCTAAGGGCTTAGTTTTAGAAATATTAGGAACAACAAAGTCCATGTGGGTCATACTATGATTACTCATTGTACTTAAACGACTTAGATTGTTGGAAAAATTGGGTTAATGAGTGATCAAAATATGACTCTTATTACAATTAAATTGATCTCGGGGATTACAAAGCAATGACAGAAATGACAGAATAATAAACGACAGAAGGGCAAAAAGTGAAATGAAGAAATTTTCATGCTATGGAGAATCCACTGCCCTAAGTCATTTATGCTCCATAGAGGTACAACAGGATGAATGTTACTCCGACCCCAGGGTTAACACGGCAACCACCTCAGCAGTGTAATCGGGGATATGGGGAGTACGCCCGAACTTGCTTAGTAATGGAGGGGAGAAGGATCATATTTTAAAGAGAAAGAAACCAAGACGAAGAAGTAAAGCGACATTCCTAGTGCCCAAAGGGCTCCCGCCTAAGCAGGGTTCGGGAGGAGGGGGGATGTACGCAGCCTTCCTATTTCAGGATAACCTGAAGGGAGGCTGTTTCCGAGAACCCCCAACCTAAGGGGTGCAACACGAGAACTTCCCAAGAGGTCTCCCCAACAAAACGAAGAAGTATTTATGTGAAAATCACGTGTTTAACAAAACTCTAGGAGACGGTATTTATAGAGAAAAATCCTTGTAGGTTAAAGAAAAGATCATGGCTAAGAACTCGCATCAAACAAGAAAAGTGGCGGATATGGAAGAGCCTAAACATTCGGCTCCAGTTATGGATAAAAACAGTTATGGAAAGAGTGAGAATTGACGCAGTTAAAGTGAGTAATCAAGCTCGAGCTTGTAGCCTCGAGCCTTGGGACTGACAAAAAACAACACCTAATGGTAGCACCCTTAAGGCGAACTAAGATAGCTTGAGCCAAAGGGCTCGAGCACAACCCAAAGACAAGAGCTCATTTCAAGTTCTTTTATAACAATTTCAATGGTTGTAAAAATAAAAGTCCAGGTTAGAAAAAGTTCGCATCGCACTACACAGCAACGTGCCAGCTCGGCGAGGCAGGGTGGGCATACACGATCGCCCATGTGGTTTACCAAACCCACTCTAGGCCCACAAGACTTTACCAAATATAATGACAAGGGAGTACAAGGCTTCCCTCCGCTAGATTTACAAAGTGGGATTGAGATATTTTTACTAGACATCAAAATTAAAGCACACTACCCCCAAATTCTAACATCGAGGAGTTGTTGGGTTTGGTGTAATAGTTATGCTATCCACTTTCAGAAATTGGGATATTGGGTTAGAAGTTCGTCTTTTCTATCTCTCTAATGTTGGTCACTCTTTTAGGGTTATGTTGTACCTGCTTATACACTAAAAAAAAAACACATGGAGGGGGAAAAGTACCGCACAATGACGCGATATTGCACCGTCAAATATAATTCTTAACTAAAGATATTTTGATGCTAGAATGTAGGAAATTACTAATATTCACATTTATATGCGGCTTCGCCCCTAGATTTGCCTCATCGTTCTTCCAAGGGAGTCATGGAATCAAATTGCCAATTGTGGTGGTTTCCATTGCGCAGTGGTATAAATGCACCGAGTTCATTAGTGCACACTCTTCTTCAATGTCAAAATTGATAAGCCTTATTGAGTTGTGTTTGAGTTGAGCCTTAAAAGATTAGTTTCTATTATTGAGACCTAATTTAGTTAATACAATACTGGCATGCCTCGTACTCATCTTATTAATTTAATCTAGTTGAATTGAGCCAGCTATAAAGACAATTTATTGGACTTAGTAACAAATTAGTTTTTGCATCAAATGATAGTTATTTAAAGAATTAGTTGACCCAATAGCAAGTCAACATTAGTCTAATATCAAGCTAATACCAAGTAGATAACAAACTCTAACAAGCTATTCATGAACTGTTGACAAACTCTCATAACAAATTGGTAACCAACTTTATAAAAGCAAAGCATCCACCTATTAAAACATAGCTCATTAAGCAATCGAACATGTTGGATCTTGGACCTATGTTCACCATAACAGTTTGTGTAAGTAAGTCCCTTAGACCTAAGTTCACCATAGTGGCTTGTGAACTGCTCAAAAAATGGGGTTAATAAGCAATCAAAAATCGAATATAGGTTAGACAAAGAAACTCAAAGTGTTTAAATCACGCTTAGGAAAGCAACTTATTGATCTTGAATAGATGCAATCTCAATAGGAGTGACTTCGACCTCCAAAGTAGTCAATCTTGAGCTCACACAAAAAGAATATTGTATTTGAATAGAATTGGGCTCAAGATGAACAAAATAATCCTAAGCTTGAGCAACACAAATCTCAGGCTTTAGCAGAGCAAGTAAATAAAGTGAAAGGAATAATTGAATGAATATGTGAATAAGGAAAAGGTTAGAGAAAAGAATCAAACCGAGGAATTACCAAGTCCAGGAGTTCACCTCTGCACTAAGTCATTTATGCCCTCGATTGGCACAAACAGGATCTTTGGCACTCTAATCCAAAGGGTTAACATGGCACCTAACATAGGAATTACTATAGGGTGATGGATTGGAGTATGCTACAACTTGCTCAGTGACGAAACAACAACAAGAACTCAAGAAGATGACTATGAGAAATGGACAAAAGGAGAAGAAGCATGGGAAATCTACTCTACGGTTCGGCTTCTCTTTTAGGCCTCCAAAATGGTCTAGTATAAAACAAGCACACTCCCATTTGGCATATAAAACAGTTATGGTAATGGTAGAAAATCCACCCAAAATCATGGAACGAGAGTGTGGCTAAAGAAGGACTGGGCGAATATCATGAAGCGAAAAAAATACCCTATGTTTAATGAAAGAATAGGTATGCACAAGAGAAACTGCTCAACCTCCTCAAGTTCAAGCCCAGTAGTTAAGACCTTGAGCTCCTCCACTTCAACTTGAGCTTGAAAAAGAATAAATTGAGATCAATCTCAAACCAGGACAAAAGACAACAGTTCCAACCTGAGTTTACAACCTCGAGCTTAGCCACAAAAAGAACTTGCCTCGAGTTCAAATTTTTTGCAACAATCCAAAAAATATAGGTCTGGGTTGGAAAAAGACCACACTACACTGCTACGTACAGTCCTAGCACTGTAGAGCGGGGTGGGGCATGTGAACATGTGTGGCCCGCTATGCCCACTCTTGGCCCACAAGACTTTACCAAGTCAAAAGAAAAGTGGGTATATAAAGTGGCTTTTCCATTATTAAATTTTCATATGGGATTCAAGGCTTTGAACAAAATTGAAGCACACCTACCCTCAAATTCCAATAAGCAACTCATTGCTCTTTAACTCTAGACTTCCTGCTCTAGGAGGGCCTGCAAAACTAAGATGAGGTATAGTCAAGAACTTACGAACACAAACAATGAAACTTATAGGATCCATTACTAGGAGAGATGCTCTATAAATCATTATTTATGCAAACTCCCAAATACCTTGCCCCAAGTGGAAGGACAATATGAGAAGAGTCTTTTGATAAGAGAGAAGTTCTGAAGGTATAATTCATTGTGGTAATCTTATAGAGATTTTACAATAATCTATACCCTAGGGTTACTCAGAGCATCTTGTGATACACGAACAATAAGCAAGATAATTGCTATCCTAAAGTTCCTTATATAAAGGCACTACTTTATACATGTCATCCGATTGTTCGAATGTCGCTCCAGAGGCCAACTTGTGTTAGTAGATATTCGTGATTTCTAATCTAATTTCAGAAATTGGTTAAAAGGAGTTTAACTAGGTTACTGTGATTAGACATTAATCTAGTCACATATACACTATTGGCTTGGCATTGAATCTATGAGTCTTGCAAGTCTAGGTATATCATGTAATCTAGTTGAATTGTTATTTAAGTTTGAATTGATATTATAATTGAAAGAAAGGATTGATAAGCGTAACTCTACCGGGGGTGAATTTACGATACTCTTGCTACCACCAAATTATGCTTAATTCATCTAGAGGTAAACAAAACTCAAATATGGTTTATGAAACTGCAAGGGCAATTTAGAAATATTGACAATTATGCTAATTGTGTAATTAATTGTTATTCATATTTAAGAAAAGTTCTTATATGTCTAAAATTATTTTAAGGAGCCAACCAACAACACTTATTTTTTTAATAACGATAAGACTTTCCTAATATGTTCTTTCTTATGAAAAAACAAAGACAAAAAAGAAAGAACACCCTAATACCGGAAAAGAGGTATGACACCCTTGTTAAGAAAAACAAGACTTTGTTTCTTTGGGCCCCCTTTTGTGGGTTTTTGATTCTTCTTGTTTCTAAGATCTAAAGCATTAGATTGGATTAGTTGATGCGTCAGTTGATTTATCTGTAGAAGTTTCGTATTTTCAAAAATCTTATTGATATTGTGAAGCTTGCAACACTAGTTAATATTCTAGTTCTTCTTTATGTGTAATTTGTTACCCATGAACTGATTTGTCAAGGAGCAAAATATTATATTTTCACTGCGTTCATGCGTTCTATTTAGAATTAAAAATACGATTCCTTTGCTTTGCCCTGGGCATGACTTTGTTGAGTTGTTTGAGACCATTAGGCAAAGGCTTGATGAGAAATGGAAGATGCTCAAGATTTTCTAGGCCCCTATTGGTCTTCAAGTTCTTAAACTACTCCATCCGATTTTCCTTATCCAGTGATAACCACACTCACGTTCTCTCAGAGTCATTGTTATGACGCATTAGTCCTACCCAAGGGATTCTTGGGAATCACCCAAAAGGAAGTAGCGGGGCTAGCAGGCTTTCACATTCATGTCTTGAACTTTCTTTAACATCTTACATGATAGAGGAAGCCAAGAGCTATCCTTGTTCTATTAGTTGGACGTTTGACTCCGCCTCTTATGTAAGCTTTTTCTTACACGATTTTGGGACAAAATTCCTAGGCTCAAAGTAGAAGAAATACACTTTCACATATTTTGCAAGGTTCTCTTTGACAACTCCACAAACACTCTTTTGCACTTTACACAACTGTTGGCTGTTAATATGGCCTTTAAGTGATGGCCCTTTGGTTTATGGACCATTATTCTTATGTCCAGTATAAATAGGAGTCACAATCATATTATAGTTACTAACAACAATTTTGCAACAATGGCCCCTTCTGCTTTGTCAGTTGAGGGCTCTAATGCATTGAGGATCTTTGTGTAATAGATGATGTTGGGTCTCAAGGCCATAACTCTCGTAATCTTGTTGATAACAATCATTAGTGAGTTATTATGCTTAACTATTCTGAACTTTTGAAAAATGACTCATGAGAAAGTGAGAAAAATAAATATTGATCACGTTAACACAGAGGATTCAAAGATGATGGATCAAGAGAAAAATATTTAAAGTGGATGTGAAGATTGATTCAAAATTAAGAGAACAAGATCGAGTCCATGTGCTTCCAAAAGTATTGTCATCTATTTTTAGGACTTAGGATTCGATATATCAATTGTGTTGTATAGTCATTATGGATTGATGGTGCTCTTAAAGAAATGTTTTAGAAAGATTGTAAAATTTGATTCCAAAATATTTATTAAAAAATCCCTGAAGAACTCAAAGCTGATTAAATTCTTCTATGGTAATCTCTTTTAAATTGGCTTTATCAAAGGTGTGTCTAAATAATGGATTATGAATAAATTCCCATATGGTGACACTTAGGCTGGATTAAATAACTAATCAATACAAAAACGAGCTTAAAGAAAAATACAAATTAAGCCTAACAATCAAATTTCGAAAAATAACACGAGGCATGACGAGTCCCGACACATAGAAACCAAGTTTCAACATACGGAGTGACATAAAGCTTGTCATTTTGTTGTAGAAGTGGTGTGTCAACACACATGACAACGACAAGTCATAACTGCTACTTTTGAAATCCGATTTCATTCGGATTATTTTCAAATCTTTCATATAGCTAGTTGAAACTTCACTTGCCTATAAAAGGCCTCGAATGCTTCATTCAAGCTATCCAACTAAGAAGAGAAAATTGGTTTTAATTGTTGTTGTGTTTTTGAGCTTTCAAAGTTTTCATTACATTCATTTATACTAAAGTTTTCTTAAGCACCACCAGTTCTCTCTTTATTTTTGTTTATTCAGTTTAATTGATATATTCTTAGCTTTTTTTTAAGCATGATTTGATTGTAAATCACTCTTTTATGATTGTGATTTTATAAAACTCATTTTCTTATAAAAGGTTGATACTAGGCCTAAGTACAACTGAGTTTGTTGTATAAAGGTTGGAACCTGAGCCAACATTACAAAATGGTAGGGTGCAAAAGGTTGGATCTTGACCCTATGTACAAAAGGACCAGCTGTTAACCGTTGGATTCCGAGCCTGCATTACAAAAGGATTGTTAGGCTCAGTGAAAGGCTCAAATTATGAAAAGTATTCACTTGGGGAGTGGACTGGTGTTTAAGGTGGAAGTTAACCATTGTAAAAATTGTGGTATATGCTAGAGCTAGTGTCCTAGGGAACCTAATTTATGTAAACTTTTTTATTAATGAATAAAAATTGTTTAGCACTATCGTCTAATTTGAATTTCATTTATGAGTCTTTATGCATGTGATGTTGTTTTCTATCAAAGCATATACCATGAGATGGACAAAGTCCTTAAATGACATTTGGGATATCTATTTTAGTCGATTAATGAGATTATTGCACAGATTCCACAGATGGACTAAATAATAGATAAGAATGTCATTTAATAATTAGTTTGTAGTCAATGATAAGTTTGGGCTACTTGTCTACTAAGACTATAATATGAAATTTCGATAACTTGTCTGGGTTATATGGAAAGCGATCCAGGATGTTTTGTTGGTGTGTCATAATGAGATTGTCACACTGAACATGACTACGATATTTGGTTATATCTGTACTATTATCAGAATTGAGCAACTCATATATTTTTATTTATACAATGACTTTTAATCCGGAAAATACTCTAGACTCATGTATGGAGCGTTGATTGCTTTGATGCACTAAAATGACGAGGTTATAAGTAATAATCGGGGGTCTTACTTTCGTTGGGCAATTGCATAAAGTGTGGTGGGGATAGATATTTTATCAGAAATCTACTTTATGAAATGTTCCCTTAGTTAATTTGAAAGTTTTTGAGTTGATTCTAGAGAGTTTGGCCAGAGCATTCCTTATGTGGACATTAGGAATTAATACAGAAGTGTTTATCTGTGTTAGAGAATTATTAAAAAAAGGCGAATTGAGAACTAAGAAGGAGAGATAAGGAAGAACGACAATAGTAGTTTAAGTCAATTTTCTTATGAACATTTACTAGAAGGGTCAATTGTGAGTAAACTTTGACAGAAAAATTTAAAGAGTAAATATATTTATTTTTAGAGTACAGTAAAACTTATTAAGTGGATTTAAGTTTTATTAAATGGTGTTCAATTGTTATCATGAGATTATAATTAGATTTGACCCATTTGGAGTTAAAAATAAATTGTTCTTGAGGTCCCTGCACAAGTCTCTAAAATTATGCACTCATAGAAATCAAGAGAATTCATGAGATGATTTATTTTATTTAAAGAGTTAAATAAAATTATTTATGTTTGAATCCTAAAAATTCATGTGATGAATTTTACAAGAAAAATAAAAATAGGGCAAAAACGAGTTTCTCAGCGGTCGCAGCGCAAGCCAATCAGAGCGCGATAGGTGTCGCTCACTGATTTTGGGGGGGGGGGGGGGGGGGGGGATCCACGCTTCCTCCCTCGGGTGAACCAGTCGCACACTGGGTGGCCCTCGCTGGCCATTCGCGCCCTATGGCACGGACGAATCCTAGGGTGCAACGTGGCACCCTGCGACTTGCTACGCGAAATTTAAGCTGCAGATACATATTTTAATGCGAAATTTTTATCTAGATAAAAGATCATTATTTACTTTAATTTATTTTTATTTTTTCTGGTTATATTAGCGGATATATAAATTTAATCTAACGCTAATTCAAATTTGAGGGATTCCACATTAGCAAAAACAAAAACTCTCTCGCTCGATTTTCTCTCAATTAGTTAGTGAAGTTATTAAAGAAAACTATTCCAAATTAGTTCTTAAAAATTAGTTTGAAGAACTATTTGATTTCACGATGCCCGCTCATTTGGTGCAAAAGGAAGAATTGCAGAGAAGATCTCGGAGGTATTGTTTGGAGCATCTTTTCACTTGCGGTCTACAACAAGGTATGAGATTTATCGGCCTATAGTTTTATATTTGTATTTAATTATTTTTTGTGGGTATGTCTTCTATGCTATGTGTTGTTATGTATAATTAGAGTCAAGATCACGTATTTAATTTAAAATTAGAGAATTTTAAATCGGTATTCTGCTGCGCTACATACAATCGTCGCATATTTTAATTTATGAAATTAAAAATCGCCCACCCATTGGTATCAGAGCCAGCCTCTAATTATTTATAATGTGCATGAGGTCATTAGTTGACATGCTTGAAAAATGTTTAAATACAAATTCATGATGAGATTGTGTGAAAGTATAATATCGTTGTTGAATATATTCGTATAAATTGTTATATGTTTAATTGATTGTTTAAATTATTTAAAATTCAATTAAAAGGAATGTATTCATCAATAATTGTATAGTTTTTAGTTTATGGCTATGAGAATAAGATTTTCATGATAAGTTAAATTCTTCATATAATTTATCCAATCGGATTAGATAAGATTACTTGATATAATGAGATTATAGTCAATTAAAAATACCAAAAAAATATTTAAAATCAAAAACTAAAAAATTTTTTTTTCTCGTCAGATCTGTTGACGTCGGCTGCTGATGTCAGCAATGACGTCAGTCAATAAAAAAATGAAATAAATTTTTAAAAATTATTTTAAAATATGATTCCAAAAGGGATTATGTGATAATCATTAATTTTCTAAAAGAGTTTAGAAAGGAATTAAAGTTATACCTTGATTTAAATTTAATGACATGATTGTTTGTTGTGAATAATTTAATTAATTTTGATTGGATCAGAATAGTAATTTGAATTATTCTTGTTGTACTAATTTTATTAAGTTATGAGATAACTTAAGATAAACAAAATCCACCAATTTATTTTAAAAATCAAGTGGGAGTGAGGTTCAAAGGTTGAAAACTCATAGTCTCCATTACTGGTCTAACAGTATGGTGGGTCCGCATTATTCCCCGAGGAGGATGTTAATCTGCAGAATACAAGGTTAGACTTTTGTTCGGATGGACTGAAATTCAAGCAATCGAGTACGGCCACGCTGACGTGGAGTATATCGAGACCTTGTGTTGAAGTTCAGGTAATGGTTTACACTTGACTAAAATACTACATTAGCGTCCCCGAGGAGCTCTGTTGTACTATTTCAGTGACTAAGGATAGAATGATGAATTATTGATATTTAATATAATAATAAAGAAATGTTCTCAACCGAGCTAAGCTTGTTGCGGCCTCGCCGACGAGAAGTAACGAGTGGATAGTTTGGATCATCATTACATTTAATTTAATAAGGTGTTAGAGATACCTGATTAATTATAATTACTAAATTTTGAAAAAAGAATAATGTCATAAATAGATGCATGATGACTAATAACCCTAGTTTGCTTTCATCGCTTAGTCCTTATCATGGCTGTGATAAAATATTGGTTGGCAATGGTGCCTCTTTATCGATTGCTAGGGTTAGATCTAGTTTTCTTAGTACACCTGTTGGTCGTTTTAATTTGCATAATGTCCTTTATGTTCCTGGCCTTTCAACCAATTTAATATATGTTCGCCAATTTTGTAAAGATAATTGGTACCTTTTAGAATTTGACTTGGGTGGTTTTTCCATTAAAGATGCCAAAACAATGTCCCTCATAATTCACTGTGCTAGCTCGGGGCCTCTTTTCTCTATTCCTAAGTCAGCCTCTACTCATGTTTCATTAGTTGCTTCTCAGATTACGCAGTCTCTCTGGCATTGCCGACTTGGTTATCCTAGGCAGCCGGTCTTATCCTCATTAGTCAAACACAAATTCATTTCCTGTTCAGGTTCTACTTCAGAGTCCAGTCTTTGTCATGCTTGTCAATTAGGCAAGCATAGTCGTTTACCTTTTCAAAAGTATGTTTCCTTTACATCTAATCCTTTTGATATCATTCATTCTGATGTATGGACATCACCTATTATTAGATTCAGTGGTTATAACTATTATTTGCTATTTTTGGATGACTATTCTCATTTTTTGTGGATTCACCCGATGCGTGCTAAATCTGAGGTGTTTGATTTATTTGTTCAATTTTGAAATCTCGTGCTTAACCAATTAGGGATGGAGGTCAAAAAATTTCAGTGTGATAATGGCACCAAATACATTACCCGGGATTTTAATAAGTTGTTCGCTGAACGGGGCATTCTTAGTCGAATTTCATGTCCACATACGTCCCAACGAAATGGGAAAGCTGAACGAATGCATAAAACTGTTGGAAATAAGATGCATACTTCGTTGTTTCAAGCTTGTATGCCTTTACAGTATTGGGTGGAGGCTGTTTTTGCCGCTACATTTATAATAAATCTTTTGCCTTCTACCTCTATCAAGAAGAAAATACCCTTTCAACGTCTTACTAGAAAAAGGCCTCCTATGATCATCTCAGGGTTTTTGGTTGTGCCTGTTATCCCAACTTAAGTGCTATTGCGCCGCATAAACTAGCACCACGGTCCTTATTATGTGTCTTTTTGGGGCACCCACCGAACCATAAGGGCTACAAGTGTTTAAATCTCATGACTAACAAAATTGTTATCTCGAGACATGTTATTTTTGATGAAACATATTTTCCTCTAGCCCGGTTGGGGGCCATTTCGCAGCATACTATGCATCGTCTTCAGCAGGTGTTTAAACCACCACTTGATGTGTCACCTTTCTGTGGCCTATTGCCCCTCCCGGTTCCACCTCCCGCACCCTCCACTCCTGCGGCTCCCCCGCCTCCTCCATTGCCTGCCTCTGATACTCGTTTAATGTGGCCCATGCCTCAACCGCAACCGCTGCCGCTGCCATTATCACCACCGCCCGAGCCACCTGCCTCTTCTCGGTCAGTTCATCCAATGGTTACTCGGTCTAAGGCTGGTATTACTAAGCCGCTTCTCAAACCCTCAATGGTTGCTATTTCTGCTATAATTGATATTTCGTATTCCTACAAGCAAGCACTTAATGATGATAATTGGAAAAATGCAATGCTTGATGAATATAATGCACTTCAACGTAATCACACTTGGACACTTGTTCAAAAACCAAGTACTGCTAATGTTGTTGGCTCCAAATGGGTTTGTCATGTCAAACAGACTTCTACAGGTCAAATTGAGCGCTATAAGGCCCGCTTAGTTGCTTAGGGTTATACGCAACGGTATGGTATTAATTATGATGAGACTTTTAGTCCTGTTGTCAAACCGGCCACTGTTCAAATTGTCTTAACCATCGCCACATCACGAAAATGGCCCATTCATTAGCTTTATTTTAAAAATGCCTTTTTTAAATGGCACATTGAATGAAGAAGTGTATGTGAAGCATCCACCGGGTTTTGTGAATTCTAATTTTTCAGATTACATTTGCAAACTTAATAAATCATTGTATGGACTGAAGCAAGCACCCCGTTCATGGTATAATCATTTTGTGTCCTTTCCTCATCGCCTCGGTTTTCACAATTGCAAGTCTGATTCTTTTATGTTCACTCTACGACGTGGGACTGATATGGCTATTTTGCTGCTTTATGTGGATGATATTGTTCTTACTGCTTCCTCTACTACATTCCTTCAGACTTTACTACACTCTCTTCAGTGTGAATTTGATATGACGGATTTGGGACGTCTCAACTACTTTCTTGGAATCTCTGTTTCTCATCTTCCTGATGGTTTATTCTTATCTCAGTCCAAGTATGTTCATGATTTGCTCGAGAAGACTGACATGTTAGCCTGCAAACCCGTAGCTACTCCCACAGATTCCAAATCCAAGCTCTCTGCTTCTGATGGGGAGCTTATGATCGATGTGACCTTGCATCGGTCAGTTGTCGGTGCATTACAGTATCTAACCTTGACTCGTCCTGATATCTCTTATGCAGTGCAACAAGTGTGTCTATTTATGCACGCTCCTGGTCTTCCTCATTGGGTTGCTGTCAAACGTATTCTTCGCTATGTTCAAGGTACTATGAATCATGGCCTTGCTATCTCTCCTGGTGCCCTTGATCAGCTTGTGGCCTATTCTAATGCTGATTGGGCAGGTTGTCCTGACATTCGTCGTTCCACCTCCGGCTTTTGTGTGTTTCTTGGTGGTAAACTTGTTTCCTGGTCCTCCAAACGACAGCCCACTGTCTCTCACTCCAGTGCTGAAGTAGAATATCGCGCCGTTGCCAATGCCGTTTCGGAGTGTTGTTGGCTGTGGTCTCTCCTTAGTGAGCTTGGCATCACTATTCCCAAAGCAACTCTGGTTTATTGTGACAACGTTTTAACAACCTATCTCTCCACTAATCCCATTCAGCATGTTCGTACTAAACACATTGAGATCGACATTCATTTTGTGCGTGAAAGAGTTCACATGGGTCTTGTTCGTGTCCTTCATGTGCCCTCTTCACAATAGCTTGCTGATATTTTTACTAAGAGCCTTCCTCGACAGTTATTTTTATTTTTCAAACACAATCTTTGCATTCGGTCATCTCCTGCCTCAATTGAAGGGGGATGTTAGAACGTATGGTAATAGTTGAATATATGGTTAGAATATATTGTATAGGATTATTTTAGAATATATTATGGCTATAATATATTGTGTTGAATATATGGTTAGAATATATTGTATAGGATTATGTTAGAATATATTATATTATGGCTTGTGTAGGATTAACATGTATATGTTTTCATATATTGTAATTATGAGTTTATTATAAATACAAGAGGGGTCTACCTCATTTGGTGTGTCCAATCCCAAATTTTCACTAACCATTATGCATTAAATTTTATCGCTACTGCTCACTTTTGCTCTTTTTCGCTTCTATTGCTATTTTCGTGCAAAAACACTCATTTTGTGCTGAATTTTGCTAGGTTTTATTATCAAAATCAACAAGTAAATGCAAGATACATAAAAAAAGAGGAAAAAAAAGGGCAAGATACAACCTTTTACACTGCTAAAGCAAGGAAACATAAGAGCATGTATAATTTGTTAGAATTAGCAATTTTGGGCGGCAATTCAAGCAAATCAAATGCAAGGATGATTTAAACAATTTATTAACATGTCCAAGATGATGCCAACACTGATTTTGGGTGGCCAAAGCTGAAAAAACATGAAGAGAAACAAGCAAGAGCAGCAAGTTGTAGAGAATGAAGAATAAGCCTGCACAATTCACTTCAACTTGCAAATTTTGGTGGAAAAATGGGCAAATCAAGTGAAAGAACCTCTTGTACACTTGAAAAACATGTTCAACTTTATGTAAATGAGGATTTTGGGCTGTGCAAAGCAAGAAAAAATTAAAAAAATCAGCAAGTTGGTGAAACCTGCAGAAATGGGCGGAAATGGCAAAAATTTGGCGCATTGAGCTTTAAGCTTGTTATATTTTTTATTTTAAGTAATTTCAACCTCAAATACTGTAAATAGGGATGATTGGAAGGTATGTTATCATCAATTCATCTAGAAAAAACACATACAAAGTAGGATTATAGGTAGAAATTCGTAGGGAAGAAGGAAGAGAAAAGAAGAAGTTTGGTTTGTGATCTCTTATTTTCTAGTTCTTTTCTATCCTTTTCTTCTTTAAGTTCATGAATTTTGTCTTAATTTTGTATTATATTATGTTTACCATGAACGAATTTTATTTTTCCAAGGCTACGATGTACCTAAGTTGTAATATACGCTCTCTTCCAATTCAACGTATTCAATGCTTTGTGTGGTCTTAAGTGAAAGCCATGGATCTTCAAAACTCTTTTTTATTTAAATTCATGCAAGATATTGATGAGTTAATATGTAAAAGAGCATGCTAAATGTTGTTCGAGAGAGAATATTTGGTAAATTAGGGTTTTCGACTATCAACACATAATAATGACTTGAATATCGAGAATAGAAAGGCGTATTGATGCAAATAGGTGAAATCAGATGCCTTGGATCTTATTATCATAAAAACAATCAAAAAAATCAGTACACTTTTTATAAAAATAAGTAAACATTTTAGTTCTTTTTATTTTGGTTTGTTTCATTTCAAAAAACTACAAATTTCAGTTTGTCAAATAGCACTAAAACTACTAATTTCGTTACTCGCTCAATAACGATCCTTGTGGGAAGATACTCTACTCACTCTTTATTACTTGACATGACTTATTACTCTTGCTAAACAAACACACAAGTTAAGCATCACATGACTCGTATGTTTCATTTGCATATTTTCGGTGTAATCATGACGACTACTAGTGCATTGCATTCCATACTAAAGGATAACCACCTTACTAGACCTAGTTACTCACACTGGAAGATTAACCTATATATTATGCTAATCTAAAGGGACATAAATTTGTGTTAACTGAACCCTGTCCTCCTATGCCTGCCAATAATGCCATTGCTACTGTCAAGGAACATTATGACCGATGGATTAAGTCCAATGATTTGACTTGGTGTTACATCTTGGCCTCCATGTCTAACATTCTCAAAAATTCGATGCTTGAGATGAAGATGGTAGCGGAAATGAAAGAACATCTTAAGAAGATTTTCGGTAGGCTAGGTACAACAGCAAGGTAGGAGCTAATGAGGAAACTCATGTTCATGAAAATGCCTAAGGGAAGTCTAGTTCAAGGACAAGTTTTGAAATGATTGCTTATCTAAACGAACTGGAATTCCTAGGTGCTAAAATTGATAGTCAATCTCAGCAGGACATGATACTTGGCTCTTTGGCAGAGTCTTTCACTCAGTTCAGGTTGAACTACACAATGAGTAATAAAGATTATTCATTACCTGAGTTGATGAAGGAGTTGCAAGTTGCTAAAGGGGTGATAAAGGCTAAGGGGGCTGTCCTCTTAACCTAGGAACCTAGGACAAGAAACAGAAAGTCTTCCAACAGAAAGTTGGGGAAGAAGAAGAAGAAGAAGGGCAAAGCTGCTAGCAGGTAAGCTAATGAAAAAGAAGCCATCTGCAAAAGGAAAGTGTTTCTTCTGTGAGAAGGATGGCCACTGGAAGGGGAACTGCCCTGAGTACCTAGCAAGTCTTCCTACTAAGAAAAAGAATCCATCGGGACAAAGTATGGAGATATCTTATTCGGTTGAGTCATGTGTATTTGAAAGTCCACCAAGATCCCGGTGTGTGGACTCAGGTTCAACTGATCATGTCTGCAACATGTTGTAGGGGCTCAAGCTAACTAGGAAGCTGCATGATGGAAAGCTGGACCTGACCATAGGAGATGGGAGGCAGCTTTCAGTCTTAGGATTAGTCGATGATGGATATTCTATTTCTTTTAGAATTGATTTAGTCGTTCGGCATAATAAAATGTTTATTTGCTAAAGTATTGTTGTTGATAGTTTGGTTATCTTGACACATGATCAAAACTCTAGTAATTGCATGTTTGAATCTAACACTACTAAACTAATTATACCTCTTAAGAGAAAAAAATCATGAATTAGACAATGGCTTCAAATGGCACCAACGGCTTTGTCATATTAATTCTAGTAGGATTCAAAGACTAATAAGTGAAGGATTAATTGAGTCTTTAGAATTGAAATCTTTACCAGCTTGCTAATCTTGCATAAAAGGAAAGATTACTACGTCTGTCTTTAAGAGTAAAGGCAATAGAGTTGGTGACTTGCTTGAGCTGGTTCACGTAGATGTATGTGGATCGATAAATGTTCAAAAAAGAGGAGGCTATGAGTATTTTATCACCTTTACTGATGATTACTCTATGTATGGTTATGTTTACTTGATGAGACAGAAGTCTGACTCTTTTGAAAAATTCAAGGAGTTTAAGGCCGTGGTCGAGAATCAGACGGGTGAACACATCAAATCACTTCAATGAGATCGAGGTGGTGAGTACCTTTCTGGAGAATTTCTAGATTGCCTAACTGCAAGTGGGATCAAATCCCAACTTTCTACACTAGGTACACCGCAGTAGAATGGCATTGCAGAAAAGAGAAATAAAACATTGTTGGAGATGATAAGGTCCATGATGAGTCATGCTACATTATCGATCTCATTTTGGGGATATGCCTTAGAAACAACAGCTTATGTTTTTAATTTGATTTCTACAAAGTAGGTTCCTAAAACACCTGCTGAGCTATGGATTGGGCGCAAGCCTAGTTTAGGATATCTTTGTATTTGGGGATGTCTAGCACATGTGTTGAAAAAGAACTCGGACAAGTTGGAGTCTAAATCAGAAGTGCATATGTTTATAGGCTACCTAGGAGTACAAAAGGTGATCTTTTCTATAGTCCTTCAGATAAAAAGATGTTTGTTAGTGCAAATGCCAAGTTTTTGGAGGAGGACTTTATGATGGACTACCGAAGCAAAAGTCAAATAGTGTTGGAGGAGTTAATTGAGAAAGACACTACATCTAAATAGTTTGATAAATCTCAGAATGAAACAGGCTTATTAGATGCACCTGTGGGTCGCTCTGAGACAAACCCTAATACACGGGAGCCTCGTCATAGTGGGAGGATTGTCAGGCAACCTGACAGATACATGGCTGGTGCCTTAATGGGTGAATCAAAATATGTATCTAATCCTTTTACTTATGATGAAGCACTAAGGGACAAGGATGCTAACCAAGGGCTCTTAGCAGTGAAAGCAGAAATAGAATCTATGTATTCTAATAATGTCTGGAATCTTGTAGAGGCGCCACCTGGCATTAAACCCATAGGTTGTAAATGGGTTTACAAGAGAAAGAAAGGAGTGGAAGGGAAGGTAGAGATCTTTAAGGCAAGGTTGGTTGCTAAGGTTTATACCCAAAAGGAAGGTATCGATTATGACAAGACCTTTTCACCAGTGGCTATGCTTAAGTCCATTAGGATACTCTTATCCATTGCAGCTCATTATGATTATGAGATATGGCAAATGGATGTCAAGACAACCTTTTTGAATGGCAGTTTTGATGAAGACATCTATATGGTGCAACCAGATGGGTTCATTAGTAAGAATCAGAAGCATATGGTATGCAAATTGAAAAGGTTCATTTATGGATTTAAACAAGCATCTCGCTCATGGAATAAGATATTCAATGAAGCGATCAAATCCTATGGTTTCATTCAATAGGTTGATGAGCCATATGTGTACAAACGCAACACTGAGAAAGTGGTGACTTTCATGGTATTGTATGTGGATGATATCCTACTCATTGGGAATGATGTGGGAGTTTTATTAGTTGTTAAGATCTGGTTGTCAAGTCAGTTTGACATAAAATACCTAGGAGAAGCCAACTATAATCTTAGGATTAAGCTTCTGCAGGATCATAAGAATAGGGTGTTGGGTCTGTCTCAGGCTGCCTATATAGACAAGATGTTGTCTAAGTTTAACATGGCGGGCTCCAAGAGGGGTTTGTTGCCCTTCAGACATGGAGTGCCTCTTTTTTTAGAACAGTGTCCTTCGACACCTTAAGAGAAAGAACATATAAGTAATATTTCACATGCTTTGGCTGTGGGAAGCCTTATGTATGCTATGTTATGTACTTGACCTGATATCTATTTTGGCATTGGTATGGTAAGTAGATATCAGTCTAATCCAGATGCAATGCACTGGATAGCCGTGAAGCATATTTTCAAGTACTCAAGAAGGACTAGAGATTATATGTTGGTTTTTCATGGTGACGAATCGATTCCAGCGGGCTATTCTGATTCGGATAATCAGTCAGATTTAGATGCTAGACGTTCCACATCTGGTTATTTCTATACCCCCGGTGGTGGAGCCATAAGTTGGAGGAGTGTCAAGCAAACTTGTATTGTTAACTCCACTATGGAAGCCGAATATGTGGCAATTTCGAAAACTGCTAAGGAGGCTTGTTGGCTAAGGAAGTTCCTTATGGATCTTGACGTTATAAAGAAGGGGCTAACACCCATTGCCATTTATTGTGACAATTCAGGCGCGCTAGCTAACCCAAAGGAACCAAGGAAGCACAATCGGTCCAAGCATATAGAAAAACAATATCACCTCAATTTGGACTACGTGGAGAAAGGGGAGATTGCAATTCTGAAGATAGATACCTCGAGCAACTTAGCATATCCTTTTGCAAAAACATTAACTCAAAAGTTGTTTGAGTCACATTTGGATAGGATAGGAATGCGTTGTATGGCAAATTATGTCTAGGACAAGTGGGGGATTTTTTAGAGATAGTGTCCTAGGTAACCCAATTTTTGTAAACTTTTTTATTAGTGAATAAAAATTGTTTCGCATGATCGTCTAATTTTAATTTCATTTATGAGTCTTTATGCATGTGATGTTGTTCTCTATCGAAGCACATACCACGAGATGGACGAAGTACTTAAATGATATTTGGGATATCTATTTTAGTGGATTAATGAGATTATTCCACATATTCCACATATGGACTAAATAATGGATAATAATGTTATTTAATAATTAGTTCGTAGTCAGTGATGAGCTTGGGCTACTTGTCCACTAAGACTATAGCATGACATTTAGATAACTTGTCTTGGTTATATGAATAGTGATCGAGGATGTTGTGTTGGTGTGTCACAATGAGATTGTCTCACTAAACAGGACCACGTGATTTGCTCATATCTGTACTACTATTAGAATTGAGCGACTCATATATTTTTGCTTATATAATGACTCTTAATCCAGAAAATAGTCTAGACTTGTGCATGGAGTGTTGATTGCTTTGATGCACTAAAATGACAAGGTTATAAGTAATAACCGGGGTCTTATATTCGTTGTGTAATTGCATAAAGTGTGGTAGGGATAGATATTTTATCAGGAATCTACTTTATGAAATGTCCTCTTAGTTAATTTGCAAGTTTTTGAGTTGATTCTAGAGACTTTGGCCAGAGCATTCCTTATGCTGAACATTAAGAATTAATACAGAAGTGTTTATCTGTGTTAGTGAATTATTAAAAAAAGAACGAATTGAGAACTAAGAAGGAAAGATGAGAAAGAATGACAATACTAGTTTAAGTCATTTTTCTCATGGACATTTATTAGAGGGATCAATTGTGAGTAAACTTTTACAGAAAAATTTAACGAGTAAATATATTTGTTTTTAAAGTGCAGTTAAACTTATTTAGTGGAATTAATTTTTATTAAATGGTGTTCAATTGTTATCATGAGATGATAATCAGATTTGACCCATTTAGAGCAAAAAATAAATTATCCCTAAGGTTCCTGCACAAGTCTCTAAAATTATGCATGTCCAGAAATGAATAGAATTAATGAGATAAATTATTTTATTTAAAGAGTTAAATAAAATTGTTTTTGTTCAAATCCTAAAAATTCATGGGATGAATTTAACAAGAAAAACAAAAAAAGGATAAAAACAGGTTTCTCAATGATAGCAACGCAAGCCAATCCCGGGCCAACCACCATCCACGCCATGTGGCGCTAACGAATCCCAAGGTGCCACGTGACACCCTGCGACCTACTATTCGAAATTTGAGCTGCAGATATGTATTTTAAAGAGAAATTTTTATCAGGATAAAAGATCATTATTTACTTTATTTTTTTGGTTATATTAGAAGATATATAAAATTCATCTCTAGCTAATTTAGTTTTTAGGGATTCAACATTAGCAAAAACAAAAATTCTCTTACTTGGTTTTCTATTAATTAAAGAAAACTCTTCCAAATTAGTTCTTAAAAACTAGTTTTAAGAACTACTTGATTTCACAATGCCCACTTGTTAGGTGCAAAAGGATGAATTGCCGAGAAGATCTCAGAGGTATCATTTGGAGCATCTTTTCACTTGCGGTCTACAACGGGTATGAGATTTCTCGGCCTATGCTTTTATATTTGTATTTAATTATTTTTCCTAGGTATGTCTTCTATTCTATGCGTTATTATGTATAATTAGAGTCAAGATCATTTATCTAATTTAAAATTAGAGAATTTTCAATCGGTATTCCGTTGCGCAAGATACAATCGTTGCATATTTTAATTTATGAAATTAAAAATCACCAACCCAACAGTATGTTCTTCTCTTGTTTTCTTTATTTTATTTCTTGCACTTTGTTTTTATTTGATAATTATTTCTCTTCATTTTAATTATATGTTATTAAAATGTTTGATGATTTATCACAAAAGGATCTAATTTACCCCCTCCTGGATTGCTCTTTGAGCCTTTAATTAGTGTAAGAGCTTGGACTCTATTTTTATTTGGTTCGACAACCATATAGTGATCTTATGGCTACCCTTGCTCGTATCATGGTTGAGGGTTACTCGACCAACAAACCTCCATTTTTTTATTGTATAAATTTCAGTTATTTAGAAATTTAGCACATGACATTTTTTATTATATCCATTGAATATGACTTATGGGTTGTCATAAAAAAGGTGATTATGTTTCTTTACAGAATGAATGAAATAAATTTGTTGAGAAACAAAAAAGTAAGCTTGTCCAAGATGACAAGATAGAGGTTGAGAAAAGTGTAAAGATTTAATTCTAGCTATTGTACACAATTGCTTCCAATATGTTTAATCATGTTAAAGGTTGCTAGAACGCTAAGGCGATTTCGAACTAACTTGAGGCCATATTTGAAAGAAAGATGAATCAAGAATCCCTTGATACAAGTGAATAGGAGAACATCAATCCTTGTCTCATGGCTATTGAATCTCAAGAAGAAGAACTTGAAGATGATGAGACAAAGGATTTATCTTATGATGAGCTTGTTGTTGGTTTTCATGATGATGCAAAAAGCTAAATTGGCATAAGGTAAATGAGGAAGGATTCAACAACTTTCCTTAATTCTTATTGCTCAAGCAATGAAAGAATAAGAGAAATAAGTATTCAATCTTAATTCTCACCAAGAGAATAACATAAACAAAAGTAACGATTCAAATTTATTTAAAATCAAAGCTTCCTAAAACTTTGAACTAATGACCTATTCATAGGGCACTCACCTAACTCTGCTCTTCATTCAAATTGAATTATAAAGAACAATCCTTTTGTAATTCTAGCTGAACCTAATATAATATTTATATAACTCAAAAGTCCCAAACCTAATTACATGATGGAGTAGAAATAAACTCTAGTAGATAAAACATTAATTAAATAAAAGCCATAAATCAAATTAAGTTGAAAAAAACCCTAATTGAAATAAAAGAATACTCATGTTGTTGCTCAGCCCGGTTTCAATTGCAAAAATTCTTGAGCGCCAGTTTCTCCCTTTTTCTGTCTCAATTGGGTTATTTTCGGGCCTATTTGCATCATTCTCATATGCTTGAATAGAATTCATCCTTGAATTCGACCCTTGACTCTTTTTGGAGAATTAATATGGCCACGGTCAAAACTAAAGATGCGTTAAAGTGCTCAAATGTGGGGTTATATTAATTGTTGCTTGTGATGGTGGTTGGGTGGATTATATTTTTGGTGGAGCTAATGAAGGTGGTTGAAGTTGGACCAATGGTGGTTTATGGGCAATGGTAAGGTTGGGGTTGGTGAAGTTGTCAGTTGTGGTGGGGTTATGATCTCAAAATTCTCAATTTTCTTCTCATCATAGGTGGACTTATCAAAGATAGGTAGAGAAGAAAAATCAAAATCAGATTCCTCACACGCGCTAATTGTAGGCTCTGTTGTTGTTAAGGTGTGAAATAGATTTGTGGGGTTGGACTAGGTGGTAGAAGAGTTGGTGGTGATTGATGGGTGGCGTGCAAAATTGGGGGTGGTGTAGGCGGTGTTATGGTGGTGGAACTAGGTTTCACGTGGTGGTATGTGGTGTTTTGTGAGACCAAAAGCGGCCATGGTGGTGGTTGTACTTAGGTTGAGGTGGTGGTAGAGTGATGACTCATCGGTTTTGTTGATGGTGGTGGTGTGGTCTTGAAGGATGATCAACGATGACGGTTGTCGATGCCTTCCTTTGTGCTCGTCTCGTGACCCATGGCTAGGGCTCGAGTTCAAGATAGCTGACGAAGCTCAGTAGCTGCTTGCTTCATCATCAACTTGAGACGTTGGAATCTCAGTTCTATTTCTTCAAACCCTCTCTCGGTCCGATGAGCATAGTCGTCATCAAAGTCGTCTCTCTCGTACATGTCACCAATGGAGGCGTACTTCAATCTCCCACGGGCCATGATGAAAATGTTTTGTGCTCTGATACCAACTGATGCAAATTGCTAAAATGCCGGAAGGTAAAAGAGGAAGGAGTCAACAGCCTTTCTTAATTCTTATTTCTCAAGCAAGAAAACAACAAGGGAAATAAGTATTCAATGTTAATTCTCACCTACAGAATAAGAGAAACAAAAGTAACAACTCAAATTTATTCAAGATCAAAGCTTCCTAAAACTATAAATTAATGGCCTATTTATAGGCACTTACCTAAACCTACTCTTAATTCAAATTGAATTACAAAAAACAATCCTATTCTAATTCTAACTAAACCTAATATAATTGTTACATAACTCAAAAGTCCTAAACTTAATTGCATGTTAGAGTAAAGATAAACTCTAGTAAATAAAACATTAATTAGATAATTAAATTCAAAAAACCCTAATTAAATAAAAATTAAAATAAAAGAATACTCATGTTGTTGTTTAGCCGGGTTTCAATTCCAATAATTATCGGGCTTCGATTTCTCTCTTTTTTTGTCTCAATCGGGTAATTTTCGGGCCTATTTGCATCACATGAGTAATATGATATATTCAAAACATTGAGAACCAAATAATCTTGTTTGAAAAAGAAGCTAGAAAAATGGTCGAAAGAATGCTTATTGTTAGAACTCCAAAATGAATCTCTACCAAAAAAAAAAAGTCAAGTCATTTAATGATCAAGTTGAAACATTAAGAAATGAGAAACAATAATTGAGGGAAAAGCACCATTCAAATGGAAAAGAAATGAAAAACACAGGGAAGATAAATCATTAATAAAGGAACATGTGTCTTTGAAAGAATGAGTAGAAGAACCCATAAAAATTTCAAGCAAAGTTTTCAAAGCGCAAGAAGCGCTCAAAAAAATATTTTTTTCTCAAAGAGTCATTTACAAAAATGGGAAATCAGTTATGATGGAAATATCCAAAAGTAAAATGTAAATGCACCCTTTGTTAAAGCCTCTACACCATAAATTAACTCTAGGAGGTGTCATTATTGTCGTAATCTCGAGCAAGAAGTTTTTGGTTTCAAAGGGATCTCGACCATCTAAGGTCACATCCAACCACAAAGGACCCAAGAAGATTTGGGTAGCGAAAAATTAGTTAAATTGTGTAGGTGTGCTTGAAGATTGAGAGTGCAAATCAAAAGTAGTACTTGAATGGTGGCTACTTAAGACATATGAGCGAAGATAAATCGAAATTCACTTCCATCAAGCTAAGAAAAGGAAATGTCACTCTCCTTCACAACAAAAATGGAGAAATTCTTGGCATCGGTAATATTGTCCCTAACTCTTATCCTTGCATAAAAGATGTTGTATTTGTTGATTCCCTTATGCATAATCTTCATTGTCAACTATGTGAGAAAGGTTATTGCGGGCATTTGCGTCAACTACATACATAATGATGCATGCTAAAATAAAGGAGGTATAACTTGTTGGATTAAGCTGTGTGTTATTGTATATATGATATAAGATGTGGTATTGTGTATATAATATCTTGAATGTATGAACTCTCTGAAATGTTTTAGTGTCTTAAATGGAAATGAACATTAGATTAGGCATAGACGATTTAGACATCTTAGCATTGACTTATTTTCAAACTTTCAAAAAATGATCTTATTAAAGATTATCAAAGCTTAAGTTTTAAAAACATCATATTCGTGATGCATGTCAATCAGGGAAACAAATGAGATCTTCATTCAAGTCCTATATAGGCTTCTTGAACTTTTTTGTATAGACTTACTTGGTCCTACTAGAGATTGAGCCTTCGTAGAAAGCTATATAGACTTGTAATTGTTTCTTATTACTCTCGTTTTACATGGTTTGTATTCCTAGTGTTTCACTTCTAATAATGGAAAGGATCAAATTAATTGCCTAACCTCTTTCCTCGAGGATTCAACCAAGTCATTTGAAGCCCTGTATTGCCTAAAAAGAATGAGATCAACCCCTTACGATAGTTTCTTTTGTTACAGTCTTGGCTATGATGCTTACCTTTGAAGCCAAGGTTGTTCTCATATTGAACATGATCCATTTCGCCTCTCTGTACATCCTCTCATTCATCGAGGTTGCCATGTTCATAACATCATCTTTCAAGATGGTTGTACTTTTACACTAGCCCATCAAGTACATTATATCTTAGTGCGTTGCCTTTCAGGGAAGTCATTCGTGCACTTATCCACTTTATCCTCCATAGTTTGAATCAGTCTCTGGTCCATGGCTATAAAACTCTTTCCAAAAATAGCCATAAAGATAATTTGTACATTGTAGAGCATGTTTTCATCCCCACCAGTACTAAAACAAAGGTTGTGATTATTTTCTACCTCTTAAGAGGCTTGCGCTTGTTCAAAAAGGGGGCTCGCGACTTAGTTCAAGTGGATCTAATTCCTTCATTTGTTCACCCTCTATGGTGGTTGTTTTCTTAGTTTACCCATTTGTAATCCGTCTACCACTGTGGTCGTCAAGAGAGTTTTTTTCATTGTCTCCCCCCCCCCCCCCCCCCCCCCCTCTTCTTTTGTATGGAAATTGTAAGTTTAAGAAAACAAATCGCCTCAAAGAATCAAAGCGACTTGGGGTAAATCAAATTTGAACCGCACATTGTTGATCTCAACCAATCATGTTTTACGTGTGTTGATGTCGTTGGTGACTATCATTTGTATTGGATAGTTTATTTCATGGATTGAACCAATATTCCTCCAATTAAAGAAACTTTATATCTTTAGACTTATGTATGTAGAGTGCAATTAGATTAAAGGAACTGGACCAACACACGCAACTGTTAGGGAGGGGCAATGCCAGGACACCCTCTAATATCGTATCTCAAACACTTAAGAGTTGAGAATTAGGGTGGAAATAAGCGAGATCTCTACGGTCTATGTTGAGTTTGGATCAATTAGGTATATGCCTGTTGCCCTTGACTCAAGAGAACTTGTATGAGTTCATGGTGTTATAAAAGTAGTTAAATCTACAAACACAGCAACGAAATAGCTTACAAAAAAAGGATCTTACAAAATGATGTAACCGCACTGTGGAGAAAGCCATTGTCCTAAAAGACGATTTCGCCGCTGCTCAGGTGCACACAGTGTAATTGGCAACCATCCTCTAGTATTAATGCGTTCTAACCTTTAACGTGCACTCTTTAGAAGCGGGATAGGATTGCCAAGAGAACTTTTCCCAAACAAAGGAGAATATTGAGGAGGAGAAAGATGGAAGAGAAAGTAGGAGATTTTTGAGTTGAGTTAATGCTCAAAGCTTGGAACATGGGGATTTTAAACCAGAGGAAGTGACTATTGGGAAGAGGTGCAAAGCCCCAATAATCACATTCTTTCATTTGGGTAGTAATGGCTAATAGTCATCTAGCTTAGAACAAAACAGAAAGGGAAAGGGTTGCTTCGGAAAGCGGATTGACATTAAGTTATTGTTGCAACAATTACTGAGATAAAAAAGTAATTGGTCAGTATATTAACTGCCAGGGCCGGGCTCGAGCAGTGCGTGTGTGTTTCCCATCTCTCTCTCATTCTCAACTCAATTCAAGGCTTTATCTTACAAGGCCATATATAAAGAAGAATTTCCTTAGATTTCCAATGTGGGCTATGGGACATAAGGCAAAACCTTATGGCGTGTTTGATAACAAAGAGTTTTCTAGTTTTAAAGGAAAATTTTCCTAGAAAACTAGAAACATGTTAAAAGTAATTGAAGAAGTTGGAAAACAGTTTTAAACTATTTTCGAACTTTTTTTCACAAAATAGGGATCTTATTTTCCAACTTTTTCTCCACTTCCCTTTCACATTTTCACACTACTCCTTGATTTTATAATATTTTTCCATATATCCCCATCTCCTCTTCTTCTTACATAAATGATTTTGCAGTACTTAAGGTTAGGCTTCCAATTTAAAAGCGATAAATGATTTTTAAAACAGAAGACAAATAAGAGGATCATGTGAGTTGTTTATTAGAGACACTCATCTTTGCAAAATGTAATAGAGCGGGCTTTAAGGGTACCTAAGGCTAGATTCCTTTTCTTAAAAGCGATACCAAACTATCAGTTAAGGTACAGGTGTAAACGAGCCAAACCTTCGATGAACTACTTGTGTTCTAAATCAATTAGGCTCGTTCCTATACATTATGAGAGCTCGATAGCTTATTGAGCCGAGTTCAAGCATAAGCTGAATAAACCAAGTTTGAATAGGGAGTGCTCTTTTCATTAACATTCACGAACAGTTTGATAAGAACTCGTTAAGGGCTCATTAAAAGCTTATTAACAGTTGATATTTTTTTGAAAGTGGTTCGATAATGGCTCGATAGTTACTTGAAAAGCGTTGGTAGTGAGCTCAACTCAATAGCAAGCTCAGCTCAGTTTTAAGCTTGATTGGGATCGATAACGAGCTTGACTCTGCTCGATAACAAGCTCGACTTGACTCGATAAGCCTAACAAGTTGAGCCTAGCTGAGTATTGAACACACTAAAATCTTATCAAATCAAGCTCGAACAAGGGTTAGAAAAGCTAGACAAGAGCTTGGCATGAAATTGAGCTCGATAAGCCTTGTTAAGCTTGAGTTAGGACAAGGGGATTCTCTGCTCAGCTTGGTTAGTTTACACCCCTCGTTAAGGCGACAAAAGTTGATTCCTATATTGTGTTGTACATTATTTATGTATTATTCTCAATTTTCAAAAAAATTGAAAAATAGAGATTACTTGAACGCATTTTCCAGTTTTCTATGTTACAAAACTGGAAAAGAAAAACTGGAGATGAAAAGAAAAAATGGAGAAGAAAAAGAAAACTGAAAATGGAAAAGGAAAAATGTTTTCTACTATCAAACAGGCCCATAAATAATCTTCCAATGTGGGACACACAAGCTTTGTTACATTTTCAAAAGTCCCCCACAAATGATACAAAGTTGAAAGAAGAAGAGCAGTATAGGCAAAAGGTGATCTTCGCTTTTTAAAGTCGATATCTTGTGATTTGAATCGACCCTTGGTACATAACAAGTTTAGGACCAACCGCTTGTTAGGTAACTTTCGTTTTGAATCCAACAAGAGGTTGTACAGTCTTCCACTCGAGCACGTACCAAGCTCAAATATCTTAGCAAATCCTACAGTTTGACAATTTCATCGACCATGCGTCCGTCCTGGATTTTCATAGGTGCTCTATAAGGCAAGTCTTCAACCTTCATAGGGAGTGGCCACACCCCACACCTACATAGGTGGATCACATCAAGTGTGTGTTATCTTACATCACCAAATAATGGCTATGGGTCTGTTAGGAGCTAAAGCTCATCATTAACACCGTTGTAACAAACTAACGGGTTCCATCAAGTGTGACTTAGCTCACACCACCAAACGTATGGCTATGGCCTAAAAGCACTATCAACATCATAGGGAGGGACAAATAAATATTTATTACAGTGCACTATCGAGCTGAATTATAACTTACTCATTGAACCTGTATGAAACCAAGTTGAAATATATCGCAATCAATTCACTTTATAGACTTTAATCCCATCCCTCTCGATGTTTCTAATACAATTTTTTAACAAATGCCTTTTATTAACAGATCCGTGAGGTTCTTTTCTGACCTCACATAATTTAGGGTTATATCACTGTACTTTCTAAAAGATCTTTTACAATTTTATGTCTAAGATGAATATGTCTTCTTTTGGCATTTTACACTTTATTCTTTGCTCCAACAATGGCTGTCCACAATGGCATATTTTCAAGTAAGTTTCTCAGCCATTTAGTTTCATGTCCTGCCAACTCAAGAGTAATAAAATTCGATTCCGTAATGGACTTGGCAGTACAAGATTACTTAGACCATATAAATTTAGAACTCAGAAAGCTTTTAGTCTTAGTGACAATGCTGAAGGTTGTGCAAAAAATCAACATGTCATCAACATATAAGCAAATAATGACACATCCATCACAATCAGACTTAGAATATACACAATAGTCTCCATCATTGATAGTGCTATTGAATTTCTCATCCATTACTTTGGAGCTTGTTTTAGACCACATGGAAATTTGATTGGTATACACACTTTCCTTTCTTGGTTCAGAATGAAAAATCCTTCTGGTTGTTCCTATAAATTTCTTCGTCTAAGTCACCATACAAAAAAGCAGTTTTAACATCCATTTTATGAACAATCAAATTATGAATAGATGCGATAGAAATCAAGGTCCTGATAGTGGCTATTTTAGTAACAAGTGAGCATATGTCAAAATAATCAACCCCATTTGTTTGCGTGAATCCCTTAGCCACTAACCTAGCCTTAAATTTATTTATTGACCTATCATCCTTCAGTTTCTTTTTGAATAACCACTTACAACCAATTGATTTATGTCCTTTAGAGATGTCTACTAGTTCCCATGGATGGTTATTGAGAATTGACTCTAGATCACTGTTAATGGCCTCTTTCCAAAATGTAGGGTCAACAGATTTCATGGCCTCTTCATAGGATTTTTGATCTTTCTCTAGCATATAGGCACACACTATTTCCTCATTTATCTCATTATGTTCAGTTAAGAAGGTAGTGATAAAGTTGGGTCCAAAGCTATTTTCTTTTCTAGCCCTTCTACTCCTTATCTAAGGTGTGTCAATTTCATTAGTGTTTTCAACGCTAGAGGAAATTGGGCATGGCGGTAAAGACACATATTAAGCATTAGATTTCATGGGAAATATATACTAAAAAAACTCAGCATTTCTAGAGTCCATTATACTACTACACGAATAAGAGTCATTTTCACCTTTGATCAAAAACCGGTATGCAGCACTATGGTATGCATATCCAATGACTATGGAATCAATAGTTTTAAGTCCAATTTTGCTTCATCTAAAATCAGGTAGTCCAACCTTTGCCAAACTTGCCCACACTTTAAGATGTTTTAGATTGGGGGCATGGCCTTTCCATAATTTGTAAGCAGTTTTGTCAAGTCTTTTGTGAGGTACTCAATTTAGTACATGACAAGCTGATAAAATTGCCTCCCCCGACCTATTATCAAGAAGTCCAACACTATTAAGCATAATGTTCATCATGTTTTTCAAAATTCTATTTTTTTCCTTTCAACAATACCATTCGACTCTGGACAATAGGGAGCAGTTCTTTCACGTATTAATCCCTTTTCTTCGTAAAATTTATAAAGGGAAGTAGGGTCATATTCACCTCCTCTATCTGACCTAAGTCCTTTTATTTTCCTTCATAGTTGGTTTTCAACCTTGGCTTTATATTTTAGGAGCATTTCTTCTGCCTCATCTTTAGTCCTTAGAAGGTATACCATGATGTATCTAGAGTAGTCATCTACAAAAGTTATCTAATATCTTTTACTGCCCTTACTCATTTGGTTTTTAAAATCCCCTAAGTCGTTGTGAACTAAGTCAAGGAGTTTAGTATGTCGTTCAAGCGATTTAAATGGTTTTTTAGCATGCTTAGCTTCAACGCATACTTCACACTTACAAAAAAATCTGTATTGTTAAAATCAAGGATTAAGTTCAATTTTCTTAAACGTTTAATGGAGTTAACATTCACCTATCCTAAGCGAGCATACCATAAATCAAGAGATTCAACAGTATATAAGCAAATGTATTTACATTATTTATATTAATGCAGTTAGTATCAAAGATAAATAGACCCTCGTTATAGTAGCCCTTACCCACAAATTCATTATTCCTAGTGAACACAAGTTTATAAGGCCAATTTCAAACCAGCGTTAATGAGAAGACTACTAGAGATCAAGTACCTGCATATATCAGCCACATGCAGCACATTCGCTAAAGTAAGCATTTTACTAGAAGTGAGTTTCAAAGAAATCTTCCCTTTTTCGAGGATTGGCATGGCTGCTGAATTTCTCATGTAGACCATGTCACCATCATTCACCTTTTGGTATTCTTCAAACATGCTCTTATCTGCAAAAATGTATCTAGTGGTGCTTATGTTCACTATCCATTCAGTCATGTTGTTCACCAAGTTCACTTCTGAGATCACAACTATAGCATTGTCCGTTTCTACAAGATTGGCTATGTTCTTGCTGTCTTTAAGTTGATTCTTCTTGTTTCTATAGTCCTTTGCTTTGTGTCTGTGTTTTCCACAGAAATATAATTCTCCTTCAAAATTTGCTTTTGTCTTGTGAATTTTTCCCCCGGACTTGAGGTTCGAGTGATGCATTGGCGCGTGGAGCCGGGGAGGCGGATGGGACTCTATTTCAAGGCTTGAGGTCGAGCCACTTGAGGTTCGAGCGATGCATTTTCTCTTTATTTTTAAACCTGCTAGAAGTGGTAACTTTTGTTTCAACATTAGCTTTTAAATAATCAGAATGTGCGGTTGCCTTGTCCTTCATCTGTTTTCCTCTTCAATTTTGAAATGACCCATAGGTTCTTCTACAGATAAGTCCTTTTTCTTATGCTTGAACAGATTTCGATAATCTTTCTAAGAAGATGGGAGCTTTTTATTAAGTATTTAAGCTTGAGTGATTTCACAAAATTTCAAACCTTCTGATAGTAGGGTGGTTACAATATTTTCATACTCGTGTACTTGGTCAATAATTGGTTTGTCATCAACTACTTTAAATTCTAGCCATTTACTGACAACGAATTTTCTAGTACCCGCATCATCGCTCCCATATTTATTAAGGAGTGTATCGATATCTCCTTAGTGTATTCATTTTAACATATATATCAAATAAACTATCACTCATATAATGTAGTAAGTTCCCCTCCAAGTCTTATTGTCCGGAACAAATTTTTCTTTATAAGTGACCTTAGCATTTTCTTCTTCGAGAATCTTCTTTTCATAAAGGACATAGTGGATATTGATTTATTCTAAGCAAAATGATAGCTTTACGGACCATCGTTTATACTTTTTCCCATTTAACGGTTCAACCGTAGACATGTCGGGAAGAGGAAGTTTTGTCGCTATGATTATAGTAACCGGCTTTTATATTGTTGTAAAAGTAATTAAATATTCAAACATAGCAACGAAATAGCTTACAAAATAAACATCTTAGAAACTGATGTAACCATGCCGTGGAGAGAGCCACTGTCCTAAAAGACGATTTCGCTGCTGCTCGGGTGCACACAATGTATGTCCTCTTAGATTAATGCTATACGACCTTTAACGTACACTCGTTAGAAGCCATATAGGAATGCCAAGAGAACTTTGCCCAGAAAAAGCAGAATATTGAGGAGGAGATGGATAGAAGAGAAAGAAAGAGATTTTTGAGTTAAGATGATGATCAAAGCCTGGAACATGGGGAATTTATAGTAGACGAAGTGACTGTTGGAAAGAGGTGCAAAGCCCCAACAGCCACCTTCTTTCATTGGGTTAGTAATGGCCAACAATCATCTGCCTTGGAACAAAGCATAGAGGAAAAGGGTCGCTTCGGAAAGAACATTGACATTTAGGTATTGTCGCAATAATTGTTAAGATAAAAATTAATTCATCAGTAAAATAACGCCCTCAACCTCACCTGGCCCAGCGCGACAGGTGAGCGATGCCCACAAGCACGTGTGGTTCCCATCTATTTTTCATTCCTAAACTAATTCAAGGCTTTATCTTACAAGACCATATATAAAAAGGAATTTCCTCATATAAATTTTCAATATGGGATATGGGACGTAAGGCAAAGGCTTAAATTTTACCATGTGGGATACACAAGCTTTGTCAAATTTCCAACACATGCTTAATAGGAATGAGATGGAGTGAACCAAATTTGAGTCACTAGTTCGATGCCAACACTATCAAGCTAGATGCATGGCCATCAGAGTCTTCAACTACTTGAAGAAGTTTGATTTCACCTAGTGAACCAAGTTGGGTCACCAACCTAAGACCAACAGTTTTAAACTAAAAGGCTTAGAACAATGGCACAAGTTTAATCCACTGAAGAGGTTTTGATAAAACGTATGATAGAAGATGATAAGTTCTCATACACCATAACTAACACTTGATTGTATTTGCTTGACGCAAATGAAGCTACAATTATGCCTACTCCTAAGGAAAAGAAAAGAAATAAAGTACCAATATGTCATAGGAAAACTGAAGAATTTTAGCAATGGTGTTGGGACCCTTGCTAAGCCTTCAACTCCCTTACTTAATGTCTAAGGATCTATTTATCACAAAAATTGTGCAACCACTCAGCAGTTGGGCCTTGAATCATGTGTCGAAGTCAACATGTCTTTTCCTCCATGTCCTGAACTATTTTGTAACTATATTTGAGCCCACTTTTTTTTGACATCTCAAGTGACTGCCTCGATGCTTGTTTCCTTTGAAATAGTTTCAAATCATGTGCCAAACACATGCTTCATTTATTAAAACAACGTCGTTCCCAACTTCTCAAGTTTGTTGGATAAACAACATCCGATTAGGATCCAACATTCATTGGAGAGACCCTCGGGGCATCAAATTCTAATGCTCTACTATTCTCAATGATGTAGTATGTTAAACAAGAGGCTAGTGTCATCAACCCTCTCTAATATCACATAAAAATGTTACTCGAGTTTAGGCCCGGTACATGAAGTTGGCATATATAAGTTTAATATATAAGCCTTAAGTATATTTTATCATATCTTTGTTTTTAAGTAAGTTATAGAAAATTAAAAATTAAGGTAAAATTATTTTTCAATTTTTGTTGCAAATGAAAAAAAAAAAAGAGAAATCATAGTGACCATAAATTGTTTCGAGGAAATTTATCATTTAGAAATCATAAAATTTGGGTATTTATCACTTTGATACTTTGATATTTTTATATATACAATAAGGTATTCTGAGTTTCAAAATTTTTATCATATAGGTACCCCATGCCATAACTTTGTTGAGTTTTTGTCAAATTTTGATTAATTTTTACACAAAATATTGTTGTGGTACGAGATTATTGTTGTAATATATATATATATATAAGTAATATTAATGTTTATAACAAAAATCTAACAAATTATAAAACAAATTCAACAAATAGTGACAGGAGATATATGTATATTAGTGAAATAATATGTCATGTTTGCATTTTTTGAGAAAGAGGCATAACATTATTGTATACGACACCTATATATTGTTGTAACAATATATCACGCTAACAATTTTTAATATAAATCTGTTGAATTTTGAGAAAGGGCACTAGTGTCAAGGAACTATCTTTTCCAAAAGCTTAAGCTGATGGGTGAAGGTCCAAGATTGGTTTTATACTCTAACATGCCCCCTCAAGCAAATGCCCGCTTGGGCTTTAAGCGTGGACAATGCACAGGCCCACCTTTTACCTTGTGCTTAATTGTTTTTAATATTGAAAGCGGGGGCTGTTGAAATTCGAACTCCTGACCTATTGGTCATCAAGGCTCTGATACCATGTCAAGGAACCATATTTTCCAAAAGCTTAAGCTGATAGGTAAAGGTCCAAGATTGGTTTTATACTCTAACAACTAGTTGATGAAATCATGAAATTTTAGGATGCATGAAATCACAAAATTTTTAAACCTCAAGACGTCTCATTATATTTATTAAAATGTCAAGATACTGCATGAGAAATCATTAAACCTCAAGATATCTAAATGATAAATTTTCTTATTTCAATTACGAAATCTTTTAAACAATCTTTCAGAAACTACAATCATTCTAATTCAATTTTTAAAAAATGGGGAATTTTTAGCCAAATAAGTGCACCTTTATTTGGGATATGCTATAGCTCTTCGGGAAGTATAGAGTCACTTATGTTTTTCATGAAGGAAATAGAGCTGCAGATAGGGATGTTGTGTTGGATTTGACTTGATAAAGTTTAAGGATCTGGAAGAAGACAATTCATATTCAACTTCAACGGATAATTTAATATGAGTTGTTAGACCTTTTTAACTTTAAAAAAAAAAAAAAAAAAAGGCGCACCGTCAATCTTGATGGAATCCAAGTCCGAGGCTTCCAGCTGGTCTTCAATGTGTATAGATAAATCGGAATCAAGACATTTGGAGGGGGAATCTAGGATTGCATGTGGGACAAAAAAATATGTCAGTCTCTTTTAATAATTAATCGCCCATGTGATTTGCCTGATTCAGAATTTGTCACAAAGGAATATACTTTTTTATATCTACTTCAAAATTTTATTTACGTATTTAATAATAAAAGCTATTTATTTAAGTGTAAGGTATGCATGACACGGCATTATTAGATTATAAGAAAGATACTGTTAAATTATGGCGTGTCTGGTATCGTTTTCTATTTTTAATTTTGTTCTTCTTAGAAACTAAAAATTATAATTTGAAAATGGTATTTGTCTGACTTTTAATTTCTAATTCTTGGTTTTCGTTGTTTGAGTGTAAACGTAAAATGAAAAGGAAAATTATCACTAAGGTACCTTGAGGTTTGAGCATTTATTATTTAGGTGCCCCGACATTTTAATATATATAATGGGGTACCCTGAAGTTTGAATATTTTATTACTTATGTATTTTACGATAGAATTTGATAAAGTTTTGTAAGAATCTGATCAATTTTATACAAAAATTGTTAATATAATATATGAATGCGATAATATATACAAGCTAGTGCCAATGTTTTTATAAAAATTCAATGATTTGTGATAAAGTATTTACCAAATATTAATGTAGATCATCTAAAAATTATCATAATTATGTATCATTTTCGCATTTTTCGGCAAAAAAATCAAATTCTAATGAAGATGCTTGTATAATTTTAGCATTTTCTAATAAAAATCTATCAATTTTTGACAAAATGGTACATGATTGATAAAATTTATAACTATAAGGTACCTAAGTGATAAAATGTCTAAAACTCAGGGTACCTTACTATATACATTGAAATATTAGGTTACCTAAGTGATAAATGCTCAAACCTCAGAGTATCTTAATGATAATTTTCCAATAAAAAATTAACAAGAACAAATATTTTTGTAACCGAAATTTTCATTTTTCAAATTTTAAAAATTTTAAAGAGAAAATGATATCAAATAAGTCGTTAACTATAACCCTACACTTTAATGATTTTCTACCTTGTGTATTGAGTAATCTAGTGGTTTCCAAAATGAGTACACTTTATAATATTGTTATTTGTAGAATATCCCCGATCTCACCCAAGACAAGGCATGGAAGAATTAAGTGTAAGTCAAAATGATATTCCATCACAAAATTAATCAATATTTTATTTAATACAATTCAAAATACAATCGTTATGAAAAACTACCGTAAAATCAACATGGATCTAGAAACTATGAAAATTTTACTCAAGTAAAAAAATATAGCAAAAACAACACGAGATTTATGTTGTTGATTCATAATCCCCTAAAACCAGAGGAGACTATACACTACGGTGACAAAGATTACATATACAAGCACTTTACAGCAACAACTATACAACACAAGCCTATAACAAGCAAATCCCAAGGCTTCCAAGGTCGAAACCTAACTGGACATGCCAGACTCGTTTGGAACCTCAGCAAATCCTAGAGCCAACGTTGAGTGAAACCATGGAGGCGAACAATTGCTTTGAGGGGAGAGAACAGTGAGAAAAAAAGAATTTTTTTTTTTTTTTTATTGCACACTTCACAAGAACTTTTATAGATAGTCCAAAACACTATAGGTAGTCCAAACGTAACATCTAATTCCGAAAAATGATCATCCACCTATAAGGCTTCTTTATAGCCTTAGATAAGGCTAAAAATTCAACTTCTGCTGTAGACAACATTATCATAAGTTCAAGCTTGCATTTCTAGCCTGTTGCTTCATCATTTAAGGTGAAAATGTATGCAATAGTTGATTTTCTTTTATCTAAATCACCTCTACGATCTTTGTCAACATATCCTCTTAAATCTAGGTCATCATTATCTAATCCACATGTAATACCTAAAACAAACGTCCCCAGAAGAGATCTCAACAATCATTTAATGCTCAACTGGTGTTATTTTCTAGGTTTCCCATATATATATCTTGAAAGATAACTTAATAGATTAGCTAGGTCAAATCTCGTACATGTTCTTATGTACATCGTATGTACATGACATGCCCTATCTTATTTGCATGGGAAACTTTAGGGATTTCTTGTTTTTCTAGGTTATGATAGGAAAATTTAAAGTCATCTGCTCATGGCAAGCCTAGGTTTTGCTTCTTTCATGTTTCACCTATCCAAGACCATCTCTATGTTTTATCTTTGTCTCAAGTACACTCTATTCTAAGTTCTATTTCTACTATTTCCATGATTAGAATTTTCTTGATTTCTCTCCTAAGTCTTTCATATCAAAGTAATTATTTAACAAAGATTTAAGTTTTATAATCTTAATTTTTAGTCTACTAAGTAGAAGCATATCATCCACATATATAAGCAAAAAAACAAACGAATTAGAACATAAAATTTTAAAAGAGAAATACTTGTCATTCATGAACTTTGATTATCCGTTTTTAATCATACAATCATAAGATCGCCTTTAGCAGTTGTCTAGATGACAATTTAAGACAATGTAGAGATTTTTTTATTGACATGGAGTGTCTATAAAGTTTGGCCTGGATTTAATTAATTAGCTTGCGTTTAGTTAATTTATTTACCGGTCTTTATTAGTCTAGGTTTTAGAAGTAATTTGAATTTGAATTTAGATTTTATTATTGTATCTTTCCATATATGGGGATATATCCCCAAGATGGCCAAGTACACTAGGGTTTTAGTCAAATTACTGTTTTACCCTTTAGTCTTATTATAGCTCTAGGGTCGTTTATGTCATTTGCTATTTTCCTAGCCCTACATATATAGAGACTCCTATATATGTACCTCTTCATTCATTCAAGTTCATTAATATATTTTCAATTGAAGTTCTCAATTGATTTGAGTGTCTCTTTTAATTTTTTTTTGTGAGATTAGAGAGTTTATCTGTATCCTTGAATTAGCTAACTAGGGTGGTAAAACCAGCTATCTGTATCCTTGGTCTAGCCTACCAAGGTGGTGAATTTGCCTAAGTTGTAGTGTGGTTTTTAACCATGCCAAGATCAGCAACCTATGAAACCTTGCCACAATCAGTAACTTATCAGTTTTACCCGCTACTCTTCTATGTCAGTTGTTATCAGAGCCTACTTATCATTCCATCTTCGTCCTTTTTCCCCCAAAAAAAATAAAAAATATTTCAAAGCAAAAACCATTGTCATCGTTCCCAAAGTTTCAAAAAAAAAAAAGAAAAATTGGAAAATGTAAAACCCCTAAAACTTCCTCCGCCCTGCTACCCAAATAACCACCGCTTCGCCTGCTGCTGATCACCGCCTCCAACGCCCACCTCCGGCACAATCAGCTCCATTCTTTCTCCAGTCGAATGCCACTGCACCAGATCTACCGCAAAAGATAACTAGAACCCACCACAAGTGCCACCAGCAACCAACCCGAACCTAGCCTTCAAATCCATCAACACCGCTGACTTTTGGAGCAAATACACATCTGACACCATTCTCGGGGCAAATCGAACACATACGCACTAGAACCATCGCCATACACTACCAGAGTTTGAGTCATGCGTCACTAGAAGCCGAGCAGTATTTGATGCCCAAATCTACTACCTTACACCAACTATGAGAGTACCTTGACACTACAGTTAAAGTTCCCAACCTCTGACGAGCTGGAAACCCTAAAGAAATTCGACAAAAAGTGCCGGAGTGGACGACACGGGCCCCATGCTCTGGCATATCCGATTGTGCGTTCTTTGTGCTCAATTTTGAGTCAACCGCCACGTCATCTCCACGTCATCAGTTGTTGCAGTCAAGATCAGCAAGTCCTATTTTGATAATTTTGACGTGCCGATTCCAATTTTGACCTCCAATTTTACAGATTTTTCTCCAATTTAATATTAATAGAGCAAGAACATGCCTCCAAGATGCTGTAATGCTGCTGAATCAAGAGATCTTGTTGATATTGAATTGGCATATTTGCGTCGCCAAGTTCAAGTCCTACAAGAACAACTGACCGCTCAACAACAAAAAACAAGTTCAAGGTGGAGATATCAATTCAGAAAGCCATGGTTCAAATGATGGAAGTTATAAATCGAACCCATTCCATGTTGGTGATTCAACATCTGGAAAGGAAGCACCTCGACGTCGTCGTCATCGGACTTTGCCCAAAATATCCTATAGTTAGAATATCAAAGTGGACATTCCTGAATTTGAACCTGATAACTTCATCGATTGGATTCCCACCGTGGAGAGAGTTTTTGAGCTCAACAATGTCCCTAATGAGCACAGAGTCCAATTTGTTGCTATCAAGTTGAAGAAGTATGCGTACATTTGGTGGGAGAATCTTAAGAGACAACGTGAAAGAGAAGGTTGTTGTAAGATAAAATCCTAGAGTAAAATGCGTCAAGAATTGACTCAAAAATTTCTTCTCGAGAATTATCGTCAAGACACTTTTATCAAGTTTCATAATTTGAAGCAAAGATCGATGTCTGTTGAAGAATATACCATGGAATTCAAGCAACTCATGATGAAGTGTGATGTGAAGGAGCTCAAAGACTAGACTCTTGCACGTTATTTAGGAGGATTGAACTCTAAGATCAAAGACACTATGCAACTACAACATTATTGGTCTCTTAAGGATATCATTCACCTCGCACTTAAAGTTGAGAAGTAAAGATCTAAGAAGAGTGCTACTAGTACATCAAAGTTCAAGGTGATCGCATCTAGCTGAAGACCACAACAATTTGAGATCACTTCTTTAAAAAGCAACCTTGTCTAAACCTTCTAACACCAAAAAACAAAAAAAAAAAAAAAAAAAACCAAAGAAATTCCTTCAAGTCATCCAACTACACAAAAAAGTGCTTCAAATGTCAAGGAGTAGGGCATATTGCTTCTGAATGCCCTAACAGCCGAATTATCACTCTCATAGAAGAAGGAGAGAATGAAGAAGATGAAGGAGAAGAGACGTTGCCAAAATTCGATTAAGAAGACGAAGAGACCATTTATGCTGACCATAGTGAATTGCTTGTAGTGCAATGAGTCCTCATTGTTGATGTTGTAAGTAAAGAAGAGAGTTGGCTCTGCCATAACATCTTCCACATTAGATACATGACGAAAAATAAAGTTTGTGATGTTATCATTGATAATAGAAGTTGTAAAAAAGTTGTTGCTACTAGCATGGTGGAGAAATTGGACCTACTGAACCTCATCCTCAATCGTCCAAGCTACTATGCCTAAGGAACGAGAATGCAGTTTGTGTTACAAAGAGATGCCTTATACGATTTTCAATTGGAGATCAGTATAAGGATGAAGTTTGGTGTGATATTATTCCCGTGGATGCCTTGACTTACTCTTTGGTCGCCCCTGGAAACATGATCATCAAGCTAGCCATGATGGTTATCATAATTCTTATTCTTTTGGATTAAGTTAGCTCCTAGGAAGCCTGAAGATCGTCTGAAGAAGCCAAGCAATATTTTGATCACAAGGAAGGTCAAGATGAAAATATTTAAGACTCGATGGCGAGTCTTCTCCAACCCGAGGAGTATAACATGGAGTGTCTATAAAGTTTGACCCAGATTTAATTAATTTGCTTTAGTTTACTTAATTTATTTATCAGCCTTTACTAGTCTAGTTTTTAGAAGTAATTTGAATTTGAATTTAGATTTTATTATTGTACCTTTCCATATATGAGGATATATCTCCAAGATGGGCAAGTACACTAGGGTTTAAGTCCAATTACTGTTTTACCCGTTAGTCTTATTATAGCTCTAGGGTTGTTTATGTCATTTGCTATTTTTCTGGCCCTTTATATATAGAGGCTCCCATGTACCTCTTCGTTTATTCAAGCTCATTAATATATTTTCAATTGAAGTTCTCAATTAATTTGAGTGCCTCTTTTAATTCTCTGTGTAAGATTAGAGAGTTTATCTGTATCCTTGGATTAGCCAACCAGGGTGGTGAAACCAGCTATCTGTATCCTTGGCCTAGCCTACCGAGGTGGTGAATTTGGATACACTATAGTGGGGTTTTTAACCTTGCCAAGATCAACAACCTATTAATTATTGTAGTGGGGCTTTTAACCTTGCCACAATAGGTAACCTATCAGTTTTACCCCCTAAGTTCCTACGTCATTTATTAAGCACACACAATCTTATTTACTGGGTACTATAAAAACCTAATGTTAATTAGCCAAAATTATTTCTTGTTGCAATTCTCCATGGACAAATGTAGGCCTGACATCCATTTGTTTCAAACATATCGTATTTGGCTGTTAAGGCCATCGAACTCTAATTGTCATATACTTGGCCACAAGAGAGAATATCTCCTTATAGTTGATTCTTTTGTTTTTTGTGTAATCCCTCCAAGCAGCAAATCAATCTTTGTATCTTGATTCACTATTTGGTTCAACTAGCTCCTTAACTTTAACTCCAATTTTCGATGAACTAATTTCTTGCCTTTTGGTCTCGAGATTAAAGTCCATGTTTCATGCTTCCTCAAAGGCTCCATCTCCTCTATCATGGCTTTTAGCCAATATTTAGAATAACAGTGGTTGATTGCCTCCGTGTAGCGGAATCTTGATTTCTTTGTATTCTAAAGCCACGTTTATAGTTTATACGATGCAATCCAACAAGCCGTATGTTTGTCTCCTATAGATATGTGTTTAGAACAGGAAGGCTCACTACTATTAGATGTGTGTTCCTAATTGAACCAAAGAGACCTCCACATTCTCGAAAAACAAATTTCTTCTCTATTCCTTATTTACGCTTCCAGCTCTTATAAATATTACGCTTCCACAAAGAAAAAAATGATTTGATTCCAAATATAATGGTTCTGATACTCAATTTCCGCTTCCAACTCGTGTAACTATTGCTATTAAATTCAAAATTATGATTGAAGCAAAACTATTTGATCGCAAAGTTAGGGTAATGAATCTTGTCTGTGGTCGCTTATCATTCTTTAGTGCTTTGGAGCTTCACCTCGTGTTCTTAAGCTTGGTCAGTTTCTCCCTTTGTTTAATCTGCAAATTGTTGTTGGTACGTGCTCAATTCAATGGTATGGAGTTTTGTTTGTTTCTCCCAGATTCGTCTTATCCTATTTAAGCGGGTTATTTTTCTCACGTTCTTGGATTATTTTTCATTACCGTTTTCACTTTTCTGCTACACACTTTCTTTGCATGTGAGCTAAGGCTTCGCTATTGCGGGAATGCCCATTTATGTATTGCAACTTTGTCCCTAATTATTGAAAAAAATGGCACAAGTTCCCAACTCACGCCTCCCCATAGGAGGGTTGTGCTCATAGTGATGCAAGATAAATATTTAGTGTCGTTTTCTTGTCCCTTTATCACGAACTCATGCCCCTATATCTTAACTCAGCGACACGGATTATTAAAGGAAATTACTCGGAAAAAACTACTCAATGGCTGGAGAAGCTAGGCAATAGAGTGGGTTGGCAACATGCTTCCATTTAAAAAAATAAAAATAAATAAATTAAAACAACTGACATAGCTTGCCTGAGTGAAAATAATCATTTCCAAACCAAATCAACCCAGGCAACCTAAGTCCCTCCTTCGATGTAAGCACAATGGGCTAGAATGGCTCCTTTCCAAACTTAAGGTCTTGATCACCTAATAAACAATTTCCCAAAAGATTGAATGTGAACCATTAGATAGGTTGCCCGCAAGCTCTTAAGAGGAGGCAAGTCACATGTAACCATCCAAGTTGCCCATTAACTTTATAGTTCAATTAACCCCCCAAACGTTGCTCTTATATGATTTGTTGAACTCTAACGCTTGCAATATCATTCTCAATATAGGTAAAGGGCTCCACTGTCCTCCTTGGAAGATATTTCTCTCTCTCTTAAATACAAACATTAACTTAGGCATCCAAGATACTTGGGAGTTTATGATCTCTCAAATTGTCCTCCCTTGTTGGTAGGTCAACTAATTGCTAGGTACCCATCATAGTTGTGGTTTTATTCTCTTTTTTGGAGGATCTGTCCAAAAACAGTAAGTAACAAATAGCTACATATTAGCAAAATCACATAAATAAGCACAAGATAAGCGAAGAATCAACGCTAGAAGTTACATTGAAACCCTCTCTCAACAAGCAAGAAAAATCAAGGAACCAAAACAACTGCTTCATCCACTACAAAATTTTGAAATTACCATATAATTATAGCCCCATAATGCCATCCAACGTATCTCATCCCAAATGTAGCTCCAACATGGTAAGGCTACAAACCTCTTTAATGCAATTTTTGGATGACTTTAGTTGCATTCTCTCTATAAAAGTACCCGATCATGACACTTTTCATAACCACATGAACTACACTTAAAAAAAATAGATAAATAAATAAAAGCTCAAAAGTATCTCAAACAAATCTCACTCTCTCCCCTACCTAGGTGCCCCTTAAGCACCTCTTCACAAAACCCTCATACACCCCTGTTTCACTCATAGAATTGGAATTGCAATTCGAATGCCAATTCTAGTGGAATGGGATGTAATTAAAAATTCATTATTTGGCTAATCAAAAGAATTAGAAGTTGAAATTGTAGTTTCGTAACTAGTCGTCTCAAGTTATGAGTCAATCGAGTTAGATCATTCTTGATTATGGTAAGCTATGGTCGAGCATTGGCATGAATGATCATTTCAAATTTGAGTCACTTTGAGCTTCATATCAACTCGAGTTAAGTTCTAGTAGGGTCCAATCATATCACACTTAAGCCATATTGCATTTTGGTAAATTATGATCAATCTGCTTATACAGAGAAAGTGCTTAAATGTTTTAATATGAATAAAGCACATCCATCAGGTATCACAATGGTTGCTCTATCCTTTGATATAAATAAAGACCCCTTTTGTCCTCGAGAGGATGGCAAAGAAATTCTTGATCCTAAAGTACCATATCTAAGTGCAACTGTTGCACTAATATATCTTGCTACCTACACGAGACCATATACAACATTTTCGGTTAATTTATTCGCAAGATATAGCTCGACACATACCCAAAGATATTGAATTGAGATTAAACATATATTTTGGTATCTTCGTGCAACATCTGACATGGGGTTGTTCTTCTTAAAACAATCAAACCCATGGTTGGTTGAATATGCAGATGTTGGGTATTTTTCTTATCCATATGAAGATCGTTCATGCACATGATATTTATTTACCTATACCACAATATCTTTGCGATCTACATAACAAACAATAGCAGCAACATCTTCAAATAATGTTGTGATACTTGTATTTCATGAGGCAAGTAGGGAATATTTATGGTTGAGATCACTGATTCAGTATATTCAAGAAGAATGTAATCTTCCGACAATCAGAAAGAGTCTGACAATACTGTGTGAAGACAATGCTACATATATTACTCAAATCAAAGGCAAACATTAACAATGACAAAACCTAACACATCTCAAAAAAAAAAAAAAAAAAAAAAGAATTACGCACGAGCTTCATAAGAAAGTTGAAATAGATGTTCATCAAATTCACTCAAGTGAGAATTTGGAAGATTTATTCAAAAAAGTATTACCAAAAACAACTTTCCAGAAAACGGTTTATAAGATTGGCATGCACTAACTCATAAACGCCTTTTGTTGACACACTCACATAAGGGGGAGTCATATACATGTACTCTTTTCCCCTTCATTGTAGTTTTTTTCCCCACCTGATTTTCCTAGGCAAGGGATTTGATCAAATAATTTGAAATAATGTGTATAACGCAGGCACTGTACTCTTTTAGGGTATTTGACCCACTTTGTTTTTAAAATGAATAATCCAATAAGGGAGTATTATAAATATTGGATATTCTTTAGGTACAATTTTTTATGGGTCATATTAGATATTCTCAAAATATCCACTGAGTTACGATCTCGGTTTTATTAATTTTTCTTAATAAAAAAATTATGTAAAAGATCTTTATATATACATATACATATATATTTAACTTAGTCATGCATTTGCCCATGCGTCTATATAATATACAACTGTATGAGCTTGGAAGTATGCGAAAACAATCTAGCATGGATTTTGGTGTTGTATTTTGAGGTCTCCTAATTCCTAAATAAAATTTAGGCAACTCCTCCTCATATATATATATTTTGTTAAACATTTTAGGTTTTTTTTTTTCCTGAAAATTACCTGAATATTAGGTGTAGTTTCAAAAATCACTGAGATCTTCTAATTTTTCAAATTCACACCTAAATTTTTCAATGTCACACCTTGATGTTAACATCATTAACTCCTATTAGCTTTTAATGACATAGCTTTTGAAACAAAAAGAGAAAATAATTTTAAAAAAGGGTAAATTACATATTAGTATTCCAAGAGTTTAATGTATTAATTTTTCAGTCCACAAACTATATGAAATATTCTTTTTAACCCAAAACTTTACATGTATTTAATAAAATAGTCCAGACAACCATTTGAAAAATGAAAGCGGAGGCTATTTTACCGCTTTTTAAACTATTTTATTAAATATATACAATATTTTTGACTAAAAGATTATATCATAAAGTTTGTAGACTTTGTAGACCAAAAAACTAATACGCCAAATTTCAGAGTACTAGCTAATTTTTAATGTATTTACCCTTTAAAAATTTTGAATTTATATTTAAAACAATATTAAAATCTTTTAAATACTTAAAAAATAATTTAAATATCTAAAAATATCTTTTAAACTACCATTTCAGTGAAAACTAACAAAAGTTAACGGTATTACATTAAGGTCTAATATTAAAATTTTTTTAAAAATTTAGATGTGACTTTAAAAAATTAAAATATTTAGGTAAGCTTTTAAAACCGTATAGAAAGTATAATTTCTAGTTAAAAAATCAAAGATTTTATGTTGCTAATAAGTTTGAAACAGTTAAAGTAAAAAAGTTTACAACCCTAAATTAGAGATAAAATAGGCAGGGGGGGTGGGGGTGCAGCATGAGTCACATGGCGAAGAAAGAGTAATTATACCGAACATGTCGGATATGGTGACATCTATGTGGGCTCCTTGTATCTTATTTACAAGATTCTCCCCTCCCCCCCCCAATCATTAACCTTATGAGTGTGACTTCTTGGTCCCTCCCATTAAACGTACATTTATGTCACCATTCCACTCCTTTTATTTATTTATTTATTTATTTTAGTGTCCAAAAAAAAAATATCTTGGCTATTCCTATTTTTATTCCTCGTGATTATTTTTGTTTTCATTTTTTTAGAGCAAGACAAAAAAATTTGACCGTTTTACACTTGGCGATAAGTACTTAGAAGCAATAATGTTCAAAAGAAAAAAAAAAAAAAAAGGAAGAATATTAATAAGTAATTGGAAAAAAAAAAAAGGAGAATATTGAGCTTATCCTTTTTCTTTTTATTTTAGTGTGAGCTTCGGAGAAAGGAGATTGGTAAATTCAACGGTGAAATGCTGAGGATATTTTTTTTAATAATTAAAGAGAAAACTCTCAATGTACGCCGGCGCATCCACCGAAGTGGACCTCAAGAAAGACCGCAAGAGCGGGAAAAAAGTAAAACAAGAAGGACTAAAAAATCTAAAGATGCCCAAAAACACACATGCACCAATTCCTGGGGAATGAAAACGGCAAGCGAACCATGCCACTCAAAGCCCCCCCCAAAAAAAAAGTCCTAAACGAGAACAACGAGCACCCATGAAGAACGCCCTCCACCTTTCTAAGGACGGCACAAAAATACTAAAGATATGATTAAATAAGAATCAATTTTCTGTGTTTTTGAATCAAATAGTTTGGTTCAACCTAAGTTTTTAGGTTGAATCTTTACTTTTACATCTATAGCATCAATATGTTTTAGGCAATTTATTTTCTTGTTTTGATTATGATTTTTTTTCTATTATGTTGAAACAATGTGTTAGGTTTATGTCTCAAATTACTTGTTTTAAGTTTATGGGGTTGTCGTGGGGTCACCAATTGATCGAGAGGAAAGCTCAATCGATCGGGTGATTTAAGAAAATTTTCGGTATTTTTGGGCCGTAAGAGGGCCAATCGATCAGGACCTCCCCGACCTGCGCCTATAAATTAGGACGTAGGGTTTACTTCAAAAGCATCCAATCAAAAAGCGTGAAGCGCCACCATTAAGTAAAAGAGGTGATTTTGTAATTCCTCCAAGATATTCGAGTGCTACGAAAGTTTAAAGAAAGTGATTGTAATTATTTCATAGATCACGTTCAGAGGAAGTGTTATTGTAATTCTTCCGTTCAGTATCAATAAAGAATCCCCATCTCCGCCCGTGGTTTTCTCCCCTCTCGATTGTAGAGGGGTTTCTACGTAAATATTGTGTGTTCGTGTTTGTTCTTTGTTTCTCCATATATTTGTTTACTTCTCATTTGTATGAGTCATATTATTTGAATCGAATTAAGCTATCAGGGTTTACTCTTCCGCATTAAGATTTTCATGACAAATTGGTATCAAAGTATATCAATTTGTTCCATTTTTTTTCCCTTACAAATTCGCATCAGCGCCCTGTTTATTTCGAATTGGTAATATGACATTCGCAATTAAGATCGAAGTTGAGAAGTTTGGTGGTCAAGGGAGCTTCAGTTTATGGCAGGTTCGCGTTAAAGGCCTCTTGGCTCAAAGTGGCTTGAAGAAAGCCTTAGATGGGAAAGAGAAGAAATCAGAGAATTTGACAGAAGCATAATGGGAGAAGTTAGATGAGAAGGCTCTCACTACAATTCAGATGTGTCTTACCGATGATGTTTTGATAGAAGTTCTGGAAGTGAAGACCGCTAAGGAGTTGTGGGAGAAATTATAGGATATGTTCTATTTCAAGTCTGTCTCCAACAAACTCACAGTTAAGCGTTGGTTGTTCATGTTTCGTATGTCAGAAGGTACGTCACTTAAGAATCACGTCAATGAATTTAATTCAATTATTCAAAATTTGAAAGAATTGGATGATGTTCCTAAGGATGAAGATCAGTCAATGTTGTTGTTATGTTCTCTCTCTGCTTCATATAAAGGTTTTGTCGAAAGCATGATTTATGGTGGTAGATAAACCATATCTGTGGATGAAGTTAAGAGAAACCTATTGAGTCAAGAACAAGTAGATAGAGAATTATCTGATTCTGTGTATAACTCGTGTAGTGGTTTATTTGTGAGGGGGAGAACTGAGTATGATCACAGTGGAAACAAGTCTAAGTTTAGGTATCAAGACCTAACCTGCAACTACTTGTCATAAGAAAGGACACATTAAGAAAGACTGTTACAAGCTTAAGAGAAAACTTGAAGTAGATAACAGGTCTGACCAGAGATCCATAGTTGCTAGTGTTGTGGATGGTGAGAATGAAGATCTTTTACTGTCTGTGTCTGAACCTCAGTCCAATTTGAGAGATAGTTGGATTTTGGATTCGGGTTGCTCCTATCATGTTTGTCCCAATCGGGATTGGTTTTCCACGTACGAGTCAGTTCGAGATGGAGTTGCTTTGATGGGTAATGATACTCCATGCAAAGTTCTGGGTATAGGAATAATTCGTTTTAGGATGTTCGATGGCACTATCAGGGTTTTGAGCGATGCTCGCCATGTTCTTGATTTGAAGAAGAATCTCATCTCTTAAGGTACTCTTGAGTTTAAAGGGTACAGGTACACAGCTGAAGGTAGAGTTTTGAGGGTCGTTAAGGGTGCTTTGACAGTTATGAACGGCAGAAGGTTAGGAACTCTATATGAGCTTGTCGGTTCTACAGTTGTTAGATCTATTGCAGCATCTTCATCATCCTTGTTGTTGACAGAACCAGATATCACAAATTCAGGACGTTTGAGATTGGATCATTCAGGTGATAGAGGTCTATCTGAGCACAGTGTGAGGGGCTCTTTGTGTGGTCAGTCTACAAGACTGATATTATGTGAACAAGGGCTTTATGGGAAGTAGAAAGATTTTCGCTTCAAACAATTTCTGACGAGTAGACATATCACGTTTGATAAGTCTTCATTGCTATCTCCACAGAAGAGGTCATCTGTTGGTTGTGATTCAGGTCAGGTGAGTAAGCCAGAGGGAGTTCAGTTTCAGTTGAGTAACACGGTTCAGCAGCAGGTGGCTGTTTCAGATAATGTGTCAAGAGCCAATTCAGAGAAGAAGAATATTGGCATTGCTGATAACCTCTTATATATGTTCACTCAGTTGTTACCTAGCAGGAAGTTCAAGCTCCGCTCGGACTCGGTTAGGTTTCGTGTTTTGTTGAGATAAACCCCGTGTGTGGGGTGTTTAGTGGAGAATATGGAGGAAATTCTTTTATGTATGTAATTTGAGCCAAGGTGGAGATTTCTTAGGTTTATGTATCAAATTACTTGTTTTAAGTTTATGGGATTGCCGTGGGGTCACCGATCGGTCGGGAGGGAAGCCCGATCGATCGGGTGCTTTAAGGAAATTTTCGGTATTTTTGGGCCATAAGAGAGCCGATCGATTGGCCGGTTCTGATCGATAGGGGTTCTGATCGATCGGGTGTGTTCCGATCTATTGGGACCTCCCCGACCTGCGGCTATAAATTAGGACGTAGGGTTTACGTCAAAAGCATCCAATCAAAAAGCGTGAGGTGCCGCCATTAAGTAAAAGAGTTGATTTTGTAATTCCTCCAAGATATTTGAGTGCTATGAGAGTTTAGAGAAAGTGATTGTAATTCTTTCGTAGATCTCGTTCATAAGAAGTGTCGTTGTAATTCTTCCATTCAGTATCAATAAAGAATCTCCGCCTGTGGTTTTCTCCCTTCTCGATTGTAGAGGGGTTTCCACGTAAATATTGTGTGTTCGTGTTTGTTCTTTCTTTCTCAATGTAGTTGTTTACTTCTCGTTTGTGTGAGTCATATTATTTGAATCGGATCAAACTATCAGGGTTTACGCTTCTGCATTAAGATTTTTCCAACAAATTGGTATCAAAGTATATCAGTTTGTTCCAGTTTTTTTCCCTCACACAATGTTAATAAACACGAATATTGAAAATTTATGTTAGCTGCTTTATGATGTCTTACCAGTTTAGCCTTTCTTTTCTCTTTTCTTCAACGAAGAGTCTGAACGGCAATGTCTAGAAATGCTACCGTTAGAATTTTGATTGCTATATAAGAGAATGAGAGACTTCTCTATAATAGGGTAGAAAGATATTTTATAAAATATTTTAATTTGAATTTTATATTTTAATTGTCAAATTTTAATTTGTAACATATTCCAAATGTTACAATGGTATCTAAAGGTTGTTACTCATACTCATTATTTCGTACTGGTTTCATCCTGTTTTGCATAAAATAAACTATTTGTAATCAAAATGTTTAGTTGTGAAACACATGGAATTAAATTAAGAAAAAATTAGGACAAAATAGTAGGAATGAATATATTATTTGTACAATGCCGTAATGCTTAAAAGTATAACACTAAATTGACAAAATTAAAGGTATAAAAATTAAAAAAAAATTACGACTTAAATATCTTAAGATTTAAACATTTAGCACACTATAACATTTCAATATATGTAAGAAGACATAAATAGTTGAATTTTTTTTTCCCTGTTTAAGTAACCAAAATCTGGCTAGCTTTTATAGAAATCGAATGAGTTTTTCATGAAAATGCTCAAGTCCCAAACAATTTGACAAATATAATGTGTCATGTCAACATTTTTTGTGAAAATTTTTATATTATAACAATAATTCATTGGACTCCAATAGAACTTACATATATGTTACCTAAACATGCTACACCAATAGTTTCAAATGATAGACCAAGGACAAATGTGTGTTATTTCTCCTCCCCCCCCCCCCCCCCCCCCCCCCCCCCCCCGCCCCCCGGTAATTGGATTACAAGCCCAAGAATATACAACGGTGCAGGGCAAAACACAAAGACAAACAACCAGAAATACCAAGATGCCCAAAATGGCAAACAGCCTACAAATTAGATTCTAACAGATAAAACGCTAAACCACCTATAATAACATGTCCAAAAAGGATATACTCGAAATAACAAAAAACTAACAAGGCCACGAGATGCCAAAGCATAAGCAAAAATAGGACAATGACTGTTCTCGTACATCAACTTATGTTCCCATGAAAATTAACTAAAATTCTAGACTCTGGATACCCCATACTATATATCAAAATGTCAAATATCTAGATAATAAATAATCAAATGTCAAATTATCTATGTTATAAGTTCCTTGAAAATTTATCAACAAAGTACAAAGTAAAGTGAAATGAAAATAGAAAATATTGGTGGGGTTTAAGAATATGTAGGACACATGTATGGAACTAATAGAATCGTGGGAACAGCACATGGTAGCTGTTGACAAAACCAATGGGAATCCAATGGGGATGGCGAATCTCATCCCCTCTTACATTACTTATGAGCATGGAATCCAATAGTATTACAATTATTTATAGGACTGGACATAACTTTAAAAATAATTACATAGGACTCCACTTGTTTTTATTTTTGTAGTGATGTTTTAACCATCAGTTGTTAATAAAATTAGTAAGCTTTAGGATTAAGTTTTTATAATTTATTTTAGGGTATCTTTTACCAAAAAAAAAAAAATATTTTGTGAAGTTATCATTTTTTTCACTTAAGCACCACAACTTTTTAAAATTTTAAAAAACTACCTCTGAAAATTTGAAACTTTTTCAGTCAACCATCTTAAACGGCAATGTCAATGGTTGGCCAACGGCTAGTGAATTTTTATAGATTTTAGAATGTCCATTAACTATTACTTAAATTAGTAACTAAGTTAGTAAAACATTTTCCACATGCCGCTCTAACCAAAGTTTGACCCTCTTCTCTTGCAAACCCTCTTGCAATTGAACCTAGGTGAGGAAGTGGAGGCAGGTGAATGCATTGCTAGCTTAAATATTTTCAACTTAAACTTTGTGTGTACCAAAAGAACAAAAAAAAAAGGAGCTAAAATTCGTATGTAAGTCAGGTAATATTTAATTGATAGGTGACAACTTGATTTAAAGTGGTTGATTAAAAACTTTTTAACTTTTTGAGGTGGTTTTTTGAAAAATAAAAAAATGGTTAAATGAAAATAACTTTTCTAGGTGAGTTTTTGTAATTAAAAAAAAAAAGAGAAAAAAAGAAACCCTTTATTTCACTAGTGTTTATGTGGTTAAAAGAAACATCCCTATTTTTGATTTATGTGGTTAAAAGACACATCCCTATATTTGAAGTGCCTCTTTTAAAATGATTGTTTCAGGCCCTAAATATGTCAAAACTGACCCCAATCCTAGGTCTGGAATGCCACGCTTAAAAACTTTACCAATCGAGCTAGATGACATCTTGAGCTTTAAAGCATAACACGTGCTTATAAAACCTCTTACAATAGCACTATTACCTAACGGCATAATATCCCATGCTTTTTAATTTGATTCTAACGATCGATTAGGGGCTATTTGTTTTCATGTCTTTGGTCATGCCTTATTCCTGGTTCACAGTATATCCTCTCCAGAGGTGATTGATATATTCAGTGTTTGTTTGGTTTTCACCTATTTTTTTTCTCGCCTTTTTTTTTCTTCTACTCTTAGGGTTTTTTTTTTTTTTTTTTGGTCTTTTGTTCTTCGTTTCTATACAAGTTAACTCAGAATTCGTTTATAGAAGTTGTCTATTTTATAATACAGCTTTACCGTAATTATCAAAAAATGAGATAACAATACTTATCCTCTTATTCAAGGCACAAGACAGATGCATTAATAATTATATATATATATATATATATATATATGTATATATTTTTTTTTTTTTCCAAATTTTGTACCTCATCCATTCGAACGGAAACAAAGCTGCTAAAGAATCTACAACGTTGTCCATGCAATAAGAGAGTAGATAATTCTTAAGTGGTGAATCATTTAAGTAAAGGTTGATAGAAAAGTTAAATATGCCGGCAACTCTCAGGCATTTTCTTGGGTTTGAAAGTTGGAGTGCTGATACGACCGAAGTCATTAATGGATTGTTTATCTCGTTTAGTAGTGTCTATTTTTTTACGGGGGAATTTTTATTTTATTTATCTTTTATATTATATAATTTAAGTGTTTATTCATGCTTCGCTTTTGCAAATAAGCCCTGTATCGAAGAAAAAAACCAATGCCAAGCCTTTTTATTCCTCTGCCTTTTTTTCCTACCACACCCAATCAAATTCTCACGTAGCCCTAGATCACTCTTCACTGCTGGTAAAGAGTAGTTTTATTAAAATGATTTTCTTTGTTTGGGACAATCGATGAAGTATGAATCTTAAAGTTTCATTTGAAATCAAAAACATTTAAAGTAAAAAAAAAAAAAAAAAAAAAAAAAAGGGTAAAAGAAAGTTTAGGAGGTAGAAAAAGGGAAAACATGACCTTTTTTTGTTCAGATGTCAAATAAAAAAAAAAAAGAAAAAGGAGTAAGTTTCCTAAAAAATGAAGGGCTGTAAATTAAGGCTCCGTTTGTTTCAGGAAAAAAACACATTTTCAGAACTAGTTTTCTTCCTTTCCTTTGTTTGGCGCAATTTTTTTTAACGGAAAAGCTTTTCCTTAGAAAAAACTGTTCCTTCAAATGAGGGAAAATGATCTCCTTTTTAAAAAGAGGAAAGTTATCACTCTGAATGGCACAAAAAATTTCGAAGGTGTAGATTCTAGATATAATTAGACCAAAATAAATAAGGCGGGATCTTAGATCACTAGAGGTAATAACATGGGACAATAATCGGACGAAAAATGATCAACCAGCTCCAAATCCTGGAGTAAATTATATGTATCTATTTATCACCTCGTTATCCTAACATTTCAACATATATAATATGATACCTTGATTTTAAATATTTTATTACTTCGGTATTTTGGAGTTTTAAAATTTTATCATCAGGTGCTTTTCTGTTGAATTCTATAAATTTTCGTTAGAAAATGCTAAATGGAGTATAATTCCGAAAATATATCATTATCCTCGTTAAAATTTGATGGCTTTTGACAAAAAATGCTAACATGACGTATGATTTCGACTATATTTAAGCAGTTTACATCAACATTTGATCAATATTTTATTGTAATTTGCGGCATTTTTGCTAAAATATTGACATAAGTTGTAAACATTATCATAATTATATACAATAGCATTTTTATATGAAATTGATCAGATTCTTACAAAAATTTATCAAATTTCGACATATGTTACCTGATGATAAAATATTCAAACATCAGAGTACCTCATTGTATATATTAAAATATTATAGGTAATAAATGCTCAAAACTCCAAATATCTTAGTAATAATTTCCCTAAATAATTAGCTAAATTTTAATAAAAATTTAATGAATTTTAACTCTGTATATACGTAAGTGATAATATTTCTTATCTCAGGTTACCTCATTATATATATTGAAATGACAGGGTACTTAAGTGACAAATGCTCAAATTTTAAGATATCTAAGAGAGAATTTTCCTAATTTATAGAGTTATGATAGTTAATTTATTTTATTTTTTTGGTTATTTTTCATAGATTTTATATTGTTACTTATATTATCTTATTTAAAATACACAATAAGACATCACTATATGGAATTAGGTTTTCCTATCAAACAAACGACGGAAAACCCCATTCAGATTTTATATGTCCTAGGAAAATATTTTTTCAAAAAAAAATTAATTTCTACAATCTAATTTTTCGTCAAAACAAATAGAGCCTAAAAGATTAGAAAAAGACAGTCGTAAATGAAGGGGTTGGAAAATAATAATGGGTCAGATCAAATATTTTATATGTTTTAAAAGAAAAGTGTTTTTCCTCAAAATTTATTAGGTTTCTAAAGTTTTCCAACCCATTTTTTTCTCCTTTTTTTTTTTCATTGTATTCCAAAAATCATTTTTCCTTTCACAATATTTTTCGAGTTCCAGGCCGAGCATAAATGCAAAAACGTGTAAGAGCAAGAGTCAAAACAACAAGGAGGACATTATTTCTCCTGACAATTGCCTGGCTGGCATAGACTAAATATTCCTTTGCCAAAATAAAACAATAAATAAAATAAAATAAAGATTCCAACACATCATTTTCCATTGGTTTCCCATCTTTTACGCCAGCCAGTGGGCCATAGTCTTTCACATTGTCAAAGCAGTGCCAATCACCCACATGTTCATAATAAAATATCACTCAAACTTATATATATATACATATATATATATATATATCTTGTGGAGATAACTCTTCTAAGAGAGCTAAAGGCAAATTTTAGGCCACTTATTTAATTGTTAATAATATTATTCTTCCACATAATATCACTCCCTTCTCCCTTTTCAACCAAATATATAGTCTAAAATTTACCTTTTCACTGTCACCGTCTCCCTTGTAAGAGCAACCTCCTAACCTTAATATATACCAATAGCGATAGTAAGTTTGTTAGATCTGTTTGCATCAATCTTTGAGAAGGTTCCCTACAGCCACTGTAATCTCTTTATGATATTTTAGAGGAATCTGTTACACAATCTAAGCCATTGGGTTCGGTTTAGAGACCAAAAGAAATTTTGAACTTAAAATGAGAAGAGAAGGGAGAAAGAGAGACAAGAACATCGAGATTTATATGGAAAATCCTTAAATGAGGGTAATACCACGGACAAAAGGCTAAACACTAAACTAGATCAGAATTTGGAGGATTACAAGCGCTTTACTCTGCTCGAAAAGGCAGTGCCCACTCTCTTTCTCTCAGCACTATGTATAAGATCCATACTGCCGGGACCGTAGTCCAGCACTGACCTTTGCATCTAGACTAAAAAATTCTCGACATAATACAGTAGAATCAAACTTGCGAACAGATACCAGTGAATCAGCCACAACTAATTAAGAGAAACTGTTTGTATTAGAAAAAAACATTCATCAACCTGCAACCACGAAAACCAGAAGGGAAAGAAGAGATTGCTCCACAACGCCAACAGAATCCTGAAATTGATTCTTTCTGGTTCAAACCTGGATCTCAAAATTATGCCGAAATAAAGCGATACAAAAACACTCAGACACAGAACAAGATCCACGCGAACTAATCCTGCAAAAATTTTTCATCCCACTCATTTATGTACGATATACTATAAGTTTAGAGTACCTCGTTGTATATATCTCTTTATCTGCAAAAATTAATCTGGTAGTAGATACATACTATACATCATCCTTTCTGGGTCTGCAGAAACTCTCAGATTTTTCATCATCCTCATCTTGAATGCTACCACTAAAATGGAAGGGACCCTGGGGAGAGCCAGACTGTGAGCTGCTCGGTTTTGAGGATTCGCTATATTGATCTTCACTAGCCCAAAAACTCCCCAAGACATTGGGGTTTTGATTTGCTGACATGGGCGAAGGAGGTCGGACTCGCCTGGTGTGAAGCCGATATTTCTGAAAATATCAAGATAAGTTATTTCAGTTTTTGGTCAGTTTTACTAAGAGTAGGTTTTAAGAACTCTTAATGCAATTCTATTTAGCATTTTCTACAAAATATTACTCAACTTGGGGATAGAAACTCACTTAGGCTCCTACAGGAACCTCACATGTTAACCGCTTCGGTCAGGCCTATGACTGATGGAATTTAACATTGTTCATCTAAAGGACAAAACAGAAAATAATGCTCACATAGTATGAACTTTCACCTTACCTTAGACCCCATCTAAGAAGTTGGCATATATGAGGTCCCATATACAAGCCCAAGCGAAGTTTAATTTTCAAACCAATTGGCATTAAGTGAAGCCTACTAAGCTTATATGTTGATCACTTTTCTCTCACACCTCCAACATAGGATTATCACTAGACTCACATGTGGAGTCGTTAACACAGGGATGCAGATTCAAAAACTCACCTGCAAATGGCTCTTCACTTCATCATTGGTGAGGCCATCAACTCGCATTAGCTCCCTTATTTGTTTGGGAGTGGCAACTGCAAATACAAAAAGGCGAAACTGTGAGGTGTCTGAAAGCAAAGCACCCCTTTCATAAAAGGAAACAGAAGAATGCACTGTGAAAAACCCACAGCAAGCAATGACATCGAAACAAAGAATTCGCATCAACTAATCCCAATTCAATTCTCGAGATCAATTAATTGATCCCCAATATTTATCCAATCTTCCATTGATCGAAACGTCTAAAATCTTGCTCATCACAATATACAATGAAGATTGATCTGTTGATCAAGACTAACAATATTTGTTTGAAACAAGTGACCCATTTTGCAAATTACTCAAAAACTAGCATTTCCACCATGAGTTCATCCAGAAAGATCATATGAAGGAAATTGGTCCAGAAAGAACTATTTTTCTCGAGTAACAATGATTAACATAACATGGTACCAGAACACTTAACTATTTTGCTATGGGAAAAGAAGTAAAAAAACTCCCATAACAATGAAATCAATAAAATCTTCACGATACACATCATCCTTTTCTAGGAAAAACATGTCAGGATTCAATGAAATCTTGCTCTTCTTCTCTCACCTCTTCTTTTTTGTGCTATGTCTTCCTACTCTTCCCCTTTGACTTCTTATATCTCTTCCCTAACTTCATTAAATGATAGTAATTGATAATAATTTGGATTCGGATAGCAACGAAGCTCAGAAGTGGGTACAAGGGAGGAAGTTAGGGTAGTTGCACCACGTTAAGATCTAAGATACACTCCGGGCTTGTTGCACATACAACTTACCATTTAATCTAGAAATATAATAGCCAACAGGAACGGGGTACATCTTGAATGAAATTGGATGTGAAACAAATTCCCAATCCAACCCTAAGACTAAAAAGTAATTGAAGGAGCATGGTATATGACATGGTAGACATATGGACATGGATAAAGTAACAGCTTTTGGCTGGTAGTGAGTGGCAATAATGGCTTGCTTCTACGAATAGGTGTCCATTACAACGTGGTAGTAGGGGAAAGAGATACTACTCAGCCTTAGTATCGGTGCATGTGTGAAAGCACTGTGGCCGCGGTTCCTTGGAAACAGTCCAAAACTAAGACTCTAATACCAAATTGATGTAAACAACTTGCTACACGAAAACTAAAGTCAATAATATTTCTCCGAAGACTTAAAATAACGAGTTGCAAAGCTATATTTATAGGTAAAAATTAATCCCTAAGAAAATATCGGATAACTAAGGAGATAAATACTAAATCAAAAAAAAAAAAACTAGTTTCTAAAATAAAAATAATTAAATTATCTCATTAACTAAAATAAAGATATCTAAGGGAATCCTAACTAATTGCCTAACCAAATCGAATAAGATAAAACTTAAAATATTGTATATCTTACAATCATTAAATCCTTTAGCTACAGGTTTGACAACATTTCATCGTCAAGTGATCATGTAAGCTCGAAGACCAGGCACAATAAGCTTACCTTGAGCACCTCCGAGCTGTTGAAGGGCATCAACAAACCGGCGATGCAATTCAGGTGACCAACATCTTCTTTGCTTCCTTGAACTTGGCTGCTGATGTCCGGGCCTCAGACTCGACTGCCCATTCGACACAGGAGAGTAAGCAACCCTGCTGCCTCCAAGTTTAGTATTTAACAACCCGTTCGATACCGAATCTTCCTTCTGAGTTTTCATCACAGGACTAAACAAAGAAAGCCCATGAACGGCCAAATCATCCTTATCTACCTTCCGTCTCATAACTGGGCAACCAGGAAAGCCTTGGATGGGGAGAAATCCCGTAGGTCCTCCCTTGATTTTACAAGACATATACAGATCTTCAACACAAAACTTATTTCTTCTTTCATCAACCTGCTATCAAACATAAACTGCATTTCAGATAAGATCACATACTATATGATTGTGTTAGGCAAAATACCCCAAGAACTATGTTCAATTTACATACCAAATTAAGATCTAAACATAAAATGAGAAGAACAAGGGAGAAAGAGAAACAAAAACATCGAGAATTAACTATGGGCGTAAGCTTCACTAGATTTGGATTTGGAGGATTACAAGTGATTTTCTTTGTTCAAAGAGGCAGTGCTCAATCTCTCTCTCTCAACCATGGGCAAAAGCTCTACAAGAAAGTATATATTGAGGAACAGAAAGCAAACCCTACAAACAACAGGGATACTAGCCCAACCCGATAAATAAAGTCCATACCTCAGGGCAACCTCCGCTCTGAAATCGAGACTACAAAATTCGCCACATAATACAACAGGTTGGGATTCAACCTTTGCTTTTGTCACAACAATTACCTTTTCAGTTTCTGCGGCAAAGTTTTTGGTTTCTTTGCAATTGTGGTTGTCATTATGAATACTCGTTGTGAAACTATCAGGATTCCATAGCTGAACTGAGCTCAGCCAGTTCTTTTTGTCTCTATTACAGTCCTCATCTACCTTGATTTGAGTGTCTTCCTCGGATTCCTTCTTCAATGGAATGAACTCTTGCTCCACATTTCTGGTCTTATACTGCATTGATTCTTCTCTCAGAACTACAATTGCTGCACAAAAAAAACCATCACACAACCCTAATCAGATACCCAGGAAACCATATAAACTCATTTAACCAACAACGTTATTTTCAGGGGAAAAATGTTAATCAAAGCAACTTAATGAAAATTGGTGGCTATTATTCGCTACAACTTACATCATTACAGTGACAATAGCAATTTTTTTTTTTTTTTTTTTTCATTTGACAATAACGACATCCAAAGCAAAAATTGAAAAAGCCCAAATTCTAGCCTCGAGCACTGCTGATCAGAATCATAAAAACCCAAGATGTTCATAAAGAGAAGTATAAAAGTAACGATCCCTTCAACAGATCAAGAAAAGAACAAAACCCAGTTCAAAAATCACCCATCTTTACAATTCCCTTTTATTTTTCGGGATACCCAACGACATCAAATGCTAAATTCAACACCCAGAAACCGAAACAACCCCATTAATCAAATCAAAACAACAAAAGGAGAAAAGCCAATTTCAGAAAACCAATAAGACACAATTTTATCTACAAAATATCAGAAAAACACCAACCATCATTCAACAGATGCATGCAAAGAGGAAGCTCCCGTTTAAATACTTCAATCTTCTTCATTTCAATCTCTAATCTCTCAACATAATCATCCACCATCTTCAATCTCTCTCTCAAATCACCGATCATAGACACCTCCTTCAAGAACCCATCAATCGCTCCTTGTACGTAACTTGGCTTCAAATCTAAGCTCAGTTCATGCGATACCATACCCATTTCAGATTTCACCCCAAATCCTCTCTCTATCTCTTCAGATTCTCTAATTTACAACTGGGTTTGTTTCAATTAATTTAAATTCAAACCCCCAAAATCATACGAGAAAACAAGAGAGAGAAAGGAATATATAGAGATAGAAAGAAGAGAGCAAAGTGGGGGTTGAAACGCGAAGATTCTGTTGGGGCATCGCCGATTTTTCACAACCCACGTATACGTTTTTCCTCATTTTTAATTAATTTATTTATTATTTATAGAAAATAAAAAGTACAAAACTAGTCGTCGCATATTCTATCAGTACCTGTATTACCACCGTATTTAATTGTAAAATTTTTTTGACCAGTTCTCCCTCTTGGATTTGAATACAGATCTCGCCTAATATCACTTATTATTGGACTACTTTAGTCCACATAGTACTCTTTGAAAATCAATTTATTCCGTGTAAGATTCCACGTTGCTGTGTATCAAAATTTTATTGTTTTCAATTTTGATATTCTAAATAGCATTTTATACAGTTTAAAGTATATGTATACCTATAAATAAACAAAATAAAATGGGTAAAATATAAAGATAATTCTTGAACTTTTTAAGTAAACGCAAGAGATCCTATGCACTTTTAATTGTATACAACACATTTTTGAATATTGTAATTAAATATAACTCACCCTTTATAGTTTTAATTAAAGAATTAATGTGTGTAATAAGTAAACTTAAAATAAGTAGGACATTCTCCTATAAGGTTAAGCAAGGTGCCATTTTCAGGAGCAGGAGGATAAAAACATGTTATTATCAATATAATACTAATTATAAAAATGTGTCTTTTAACTAGATTGCTAAATTTAAAATATATATATATATATATATAATTGATAAAACTAAAAAGTTCAAGAAAATTATTATATTCATGTTATTTCACTTGTTTTTGTTATGAATGTTATTTAATTTGTTCTTGTCTTTGTAATCAACAAACGCTCCATTAAAGACCCTCTTGTATATTTTTACGGTTTTTTTTTTTTTTTGGTATATGTGCTGCAAGAAAACTCAAGATATAAACTCGACTCAAGGGATAGCTGGGATGACAGAGTAAATCCCACACACACCTTAACTTGTAAGTTTAAGAGTTCATGATAGGGGTGAAGTTAAGCCGATACAGTATAAAATATAATAGTTAAGAGAGGAATAATTTAGGTATAAATAAATATAGGCTAGATTTTTAATTACAGTAATATCCCTTCCCTAACTCTATAAATAGAGAGTTAGAGGTGGAAGGAGAGACATGATTAATGATGAGTTAACAAATCTCTTTCCCCTTAATTTCTCTCTAGTTCTCGCTCCCTTTCTATCTTCTACTTCTCTCCATTTTTTCTTAATGCTATCTATGTAAATCCTCATTTTTAGGAGAATTATCAATATAAATCAAAATATTTGATATTTTTGAGTGTCTGATCGGTTTCAGGTCTATATCGTTGGTATCAGAGCTCAATGATTCTCTTGGCCTGTGGCAACAATGTGCCAAGGCTTGAGTTCAGAGCAAAAGAATCAAGTACTCGCAGATCTGAAACGCAGAACTATGAATATGAGTTCAAAACAAAAAAATTGAATAATCGAAGATTTGAGGCAATTTCTGTCTGTCTGTCTCTCTCTCCCCTGACAACAAGCAACGTTCACTTGCCTGCTGTTACGTCGGCCACCTTGCCAACGACCGCCGACAACCACCACGTCAGCGGCGCCCCTTGACGGCGACAACCCACCGCCGGCCTCCACTTCCCCCCTTCCTCCTTCTCCCCCCCAGCCTCCCAAACCCGGCCCACCACCACCGATCCCCACCATCGTTCGAAAGCGCCCACCGGATCCCACCACCAGTACCCCCACCCCACCCCAACCCCAACCCCAGCCCACCCCAGCCCACCCACCACCATCAGCCCTCCCCCCACACATAGGCACCACCACCAATACCCACACCCGACCCCAACCCCACCCCACCCCACCCCACACACACCACCATCAGCCACCCGACCCCACCTCACCCCACTAGCCCCTCCCACCACCACCACCACTCTCGACTCAGCACAACCACCACTCCAAAGCCAACAGCGCGCAACCAAAAGCCAAGAGCGGGCTCAAGTAAGTATTAGCTGGGTCAGATTATCAACCATGCATCAGTGCCAGGTTTGATCTATCCTTATTATCGCAAGTGTTTTAAGTTACTATTGTTGGGTACTTTTGATTTGTTCCTTTCTCCCTTTATTACTTTGAATTGCGTGATCTGTTTGTTATTGACTGTGGTTGTAACGCCCCCAACGTTATACCGAATAGGCTTAAGTTAAAAGGGCGCTACACGGCCGTACTATGATGTCGTCCCACACCATAGCACGAAGCCCAAAACTTACAAACTAAAACATTCTCCAAAATTAATAATAAATAGTAGCTCGTCTACAATATATCAAAACTAATCAAATATAGAAGAGTTCAATAGCGAGGAAGCTTGAATTACAATGCCTCATATATTTTATAATATTCTACTACAAATTTCATTTACTACTTAAACTACGCAAGATAACTAATTCTCGAGATTGGGAGCTGCTCTGTCTTTTCTTCCTTCGGGAGTGTGCCATGAATTCCTAATCTGGAAAATAAATTAATTGGGGTGAGCAAACAACGAGCTCAGCAAGTATACCGTACACCCTACCCGGAGCAGGCATATTATTTAAAACAAATAGAATTCCAATCGAAGCCGGTTAAAATCAATTTATCAGAAAATTCACATTATGGTAGCTCATATCTCTTATTTACAAGAGCTCTTTTGATAAAACTTACAGATGAAACGAAAACTACGGCCGGTATTATTCCCGCTACAGGGCTGAAATCGACTTTCACATTTCACATATTCGAACCGGTTCTAAGTCGACAGATCCGCTAGGATCGAACATAAATCTATGTGCCGGTATTATTCCCGCGACAGGGTCACAGATCGACTTTCACATTTCACATTTCGCATTTTATCGTCGATAGACCCCGGAGGGTCAACGTAGTTATCTGTAAGCTCTTCCCATAAAATCTTTTAATTCAAATAGCAAGTTCACAATAGTTCCTTTCGCATACTCACAAGTACAATTTTCTTCAAGATCCACATGTTTAAACATCAATTCAACGTATAAATCAGTACAATTTAAATCACATATTAACAAATCAAACAATAGTGGAAATCACATATTTAAACGACAAATCAATGTATAAATCAGTATATATTAAATCAAAAGAGTATAAATCACACAATTAGCCAAATATATATGCCTGAACCTATTTTAACAAAATAATAAACTATTCAATATAAGTCTCACATGTAAACCCTTAAGAATCAGATTTTTCGTATATAAACAAGTAGGGGGAGTGGTATACTTACCTTTACTAACGTTTAATCCAAAATTTGAACTCCTATTACGGGTTAGCGTCGGATCCTATCAAGCGAGAATCAAAATTTAGGGTTTGACGAAAAAAAGAAAGAGAGAGAACGAGAGAGAACAAGAGAGGCGAGGGAGAGAGGGAGAGAAAAAGGGTTTTGGGTGGGGGTGCCACGGCACCCCTTTCCCTTCCTTCTTTTTATTTATTTTTTTTCTTTCTTATATATATATATATATATACATATACTTTTACCTATTTTAATTACTTTAATACTACTAATGGACCTCGTTCTGATAATTAATTTATTAATTCATTTATAATCCAATCGAAATAATAGCGAATTTTAATCGTATTATAATACCTAGCCTAATTTAATTAGACTGGGTATTACATCCTCACCCCCTTAAACAAAAGTTTAGTCCTCGAAACTCACCTTCGTTTTTGAATAATTCTAGGTATTTGCTCCTCATCTCCTCTTCAGTCTCCCACGTTGCTTCTCTAGGAGTATGATTACTCCATTGGATTTTGACATATGGGATCACTCTATGCCTCAACCTTTGTTCGTTTCGGTCGACTATGCGAACTGGATGCTCTACATAAGTCAAATCTTCTCGCACTTGCAACGGTTCATGTCGTATCACATGACAAGGATCTGAGATATACTTCCTAAATTGAGAAACATGAAATACATTATGTATTCTAGACAGTTCCGGCGGTAAGGCTACTCTGTAAGCCACGTCTCCAACTTTTGCCAAAATTTCAAATGGTCCTACAAATCGACGGCTTAATTTATCCATTTTTCCAAATCTCATCACATCTCTGGTTGGGGATACCTTTAGGTAGACATGTTCACCTACTGAAAACTCCAACGGTCTTCTTCGTTTGTCTGCCCAACTCTTTTGCCTATCTTGGCTTATCTTCATTCTATCTCTAATTAGCCTGACCTTCTCTTCAGCATCCTGTACAATCTCAGGACCTAAAAGTTTTCTTTCTCCAACGTCGTTCCAAAACAAAGGAGTTCTGCATCTCCGCCCATACAAAGCTTCATATGGTGCCATCCCAATACTAGAATGGTAACTGTTGTTATAGGAAAATTCTACCAAACTCATGTAGTTATCCCAACTACCTCCCAAATCTATAACACAAGCACGCAGCATGTCCTCTAATGTCTGAATAGTCCTCTCAGTCTGCCCATCTGTCTGAGGATGATAAGCAGTACTCAAACTCAGTTTAGTTCCCAAAGCTTTCTGCAGACTCTCCCAAAATCTAGACACAAACCTCGGGTCTCTGTCAGAAACAATTTTGCTTGGCACACCATGCAACTGCAGCACAACATCAATGTACAATTCTGCCAATTTATCTAATGGAGCACCAAACCTAATAGGAATAAAATGTGCACTCTTCGTAAGTCTATCCACAATGACCCAAATCGCATCATTCTTCCTAACTATCCTCGGTAGGCCAACAATAAAGTCCATGGAAATTCGATCCCACTTCCACTCAGGCACTTCTAATGACTGTAGCAATCGACCGGGCTTTTGGTGCTCGGCCTTTACTTGTTGACAGATCAAACACTTAGCCACAAAATCAGCAATATCTCGCTTCATATCACTCCACCAAATGCAGTTCCTCAGGTCTCGATACATCTTCGTGCCTCCAGGATGTACCGAAAAGCGGGAACTGTGTGCTTCTTCCATGATTTTCCTCTTAATTGTTGGATCATCGGGTACACATAACCTATCTCCAAAGTACAATGCTCCGTCACCATGCAGCATGAAGTCTGAAGATTCTCCATTGATCACCTTACTTTTCATCTTCATCAAAAACGAGTCATGTTGCTGCGCAGCCTTGATCTTTTCCAGTAATGATGGTTGTGCAACCAGATTGGCTAAAACACCGTCCTTCTTTTCATGAAAGCACACTATAATCTGCATTTCCTCCAAGTCTCTAAGTGGCATAGGCTGAGAAGTGATCAAGGTAGCTAAGTTGCCAGCTGACCTCCTACTTAGAGCATCTGCAACTGTATTTGCTTTTCCAGGATAGTAATTAATGGTCACATCATAATCCTTGATCAATTCCAACCATCTCCTCTGCCTCAAGTTCAACTATTTTTGTGTAAACAGATATTTCAAGCTTTTGTGGTCTGTAAAAATCTGGCAAGGTCCACCATAGAGGTAATGTCTCCAAATCTTCAAAGCAAATATCACCGCCGCCAACTCGAGGTCATGCGTTGGATAATTCTTTTCATGCGGCTTTAATTGTCGGGACGCATAGGCTATCACCTTCTCATTCTGTATTAGCACACAACCTAGCCCTTTCTTTGAAGCGTCACTATAAATGACAAAGTTACCCTCATCAGTAGGTAATGCAAGTACGGGGGCAGATACTAACCTCTTTTTCAGCTCTTGAAAGCTTCTTTCACACTCTTCTGTCCACACAAACTTCACTCCTTTTTGGGTCAATCGGGTGAGAGGAAGTGCAATTTGTGAAAACCCTTCAATGAATCTTCTATAGTAACCAGCCAGTCCCAAGAAGCTTGTAATCTCTGTTGCAGTTGTGGGTGGATCCCACTCCAATACCGCTTCAACCTTCCTTGGATCCACTGAAATCCCATCTTTGGATATCACATGGCCCTAGAATGCTACTCTGTCAAGCCAAAACTCACACTTACTCAACTTGGCATACAACTGATGCTCTTGTAGGGTTTGCAACACCATCTTCAGATGTTCTTCGTGCTCCTCCCTACTCTTAGAGTAGATCAGTATATCATCTATGAATACAACTACAAATCGATCCAGGTACTGTCGAAACACCCTGTTCATCAAATCCATGAAAGTAGCAGGTGCATTCGTTAGCCCAAACGGCATAACTAAGAATTCATAATGGCCATACCGGGTTCGAAAAACAGTCTTAGCCACATCCTTCTCCTTGATCTTTAGCTGATGATAACCAGATCGTGGGTCAATCTTAGAAAAGACCTTAGCGCCTTGAAGTTGATCAAACAAGTCATCAATTTGAGGCAAAGGATACTTATTCCTAACCATCACCTTGTTCAGCTCTCTGTAGTCAATGCATAACCGCATACTGCCATCCTTCTTCTTCACAAACAATACTGGAGCACCCCAAGATGAGACACTAGGTCGGATGAAGACTTTATCTAACAATTCCTGGAGTTACACCTTCAATTCTCGTAGTTCAGAAGGAGCCATTCTATAAGGGGCTTTGGATATGGGTCCACTGCTAGGTACTAGATCAATTTCAAACTCGATTTCTCTCCTTGGAGGCAAACCATGCAGGTCTTCTGGAAAGACCTCAGGAAATTCCCTGACAATGGGAATGTCATCTAACTTCACGTCGTCCCTTCTACTATCAAATAAGGGGCAAAGGAATCCTCGACATCCCTTCCTCAAGGACCTCCTAGCATTTAAGGCTGAAATCATCCTATTAGAAGTCTTAGAGTCTTCACTTCCCATAGGAGGATATAACCTGTTCCCATGATAAGCAAACTCTGGTTGGTTAGGAATCTGAAATACAACCCTTTTTCCAAAACAGTCCAAATGTGCGTGATAAGAAGACAGCCAATTGATCCTTAGAATCACATCAAAATCCTCCATATCTAGGAGTACTAGGTCTGCTACTAACTCCATATCACCTATTCTAATAACACAATTTTCACTCACAAGATCAGCAAGCACATCATACCCCAGCGAGGTTGCCACACAAAAGGGCTTATCTAGCAGTTTCGGCTCACAAGTTAACTTAGGGGAAAATTTCTTAGCCACAAAACAATGAGAGGCCCCGGTGTCAAATAATACATGCGCACTAGTAGAATTGATAGGAAGGGTACCTGTCACCACACGGTCACTAGCAGTCTCGTCCTTCTGAATCATAGCAAACATTCTGGTATTACCCCGAGGTCCCTGTCTGTCCTCACTGCCTCTATTCTTAGAACCATTCTTGAGGGGACAATCACGAGCTATGTGTCCTTTCTCTTTACACTCAAAGCACACCCCTAACTTTCAGTAGCATTCACCAAAATGGTCCTTGCCACAATGCTCGCATTTTCTGAACCCAGTGTTAGAGCTCCCCGGATTCTTGGTATGAAACTTTTTGCCATTGCCACCTGATCGGTTGGGCTTCCCTCCTTGAAACTTACCATCTGGTAACTTTTTCTTAGCAGCATGCTCTTGTTCTTCCAACCTTAGATCTGCTTCCAACTTCAATGCACGTTCAAGGATCTCCTTGTATTCCTTGAAAATGACACTTGATAGACGCCTTCTAATACGAGGAAGCAGTCCCCTTTCAAATCTATTCGCTTTACTAGTCTCAGACGCCATGATGCTTGGGCTGAAACGTCCCAATTCATGGAATTTATTGGCATACTACAATACCTTCATCTGTTCTCCCTGTCTTAGCTCATAGAATTCATTTTCTTTCGTCATTTTGAGCGCTTCAGGGAAGAACTAGTTGTAGAAGATCTCCTTAAACTCTACCCAATCCAACGGCCCAGTGGCATTCTGGTATGCTACCTTGATTGTAGCCCACAAGAACTCCGCATTCCCCTTAAGAAAAGGGGTGGCTGCTCGAACCTTATCATCATCAGTAATTGACATTGCTCCGAACAAGGTCTCCATCTCCCGTATCCATTTCTTAGCTTCTAGAGGGTCATCTGCTCCTTCAAAACTTGGGGCCCTCATCTTTGACAACCTTTCGAACGGTGTCTCTTTACCACGTTGAGTAATAAGAGGCACAGCTTGGACTTGTTGTTGATGTTGCAAGAGGTTAACCATGAGCTGGTGCATTGTTGCAACATCGAACTGATTAGAGGAGCTGCCTGAATTCTGGGCGTTTTGACCAGTGGGTCCATCTAACAGTTGAGCACGTTCCTCTTCAGGGTGCCCCTCAGTTGGGGGTGGAACCCTGCCCTTTCCCTTCAGGGTTCTCTTTCTCTTTAAGGATGCTGATGCTTTACTCTTATCACCCATCTGCTCCTGAGCCCAGATCACACAAGAATAAGTTATTTTATTTTTATAATTATTATTAATTTTTTTTTTCAAGGATTTATAACCTAGGCTCTGATACCACTACGCCCCCAACGTTATACCGAATAGGCTTAAGTTAAAAGGGCGCTACACGGCCGTACTATGATGTAGTCCCACACCATAGCACGAAGCCCAAAACTTACAAACTAAAACATTCTCCAAAATTCATAATAAATAGTAGCTCGTCTACAATATATCAAAATTAATCAAATATAGAAGAGTTCAATAGCGTGGAAGTTCGAATTACAATGCCTCATATATTTTATAATATTCTACTACAAATTTCATTTACTACTTAAACTACGCAAGATAACTAATTCTCGAGATTGGGAGCTGCTCTGTCTTTTCTTCCTTCGGGAGTGTGCCATGAATTCCTAATCTGGAAAATAAATTAATTGGGGTGAGCAAACAACGAGCTCAGCAAATATACCGTACACCGGACTCAGATTAGGCATATTATTTAAAACAAATAGAATTCCAATCGAAGCCAGTTAAAATCAATTTATCAGAAAATTCACATTATGGTGGCTCATATCTCTTGTTTACAAGAGCTCTTTTGATAAAACTTACAGATGAAACGAAAACTACGGCCGGTATTATTCCCGCGACAGGGCCGAAATCAACGTTCACATTTCACATATTCGAATCGGTTCTAAGTCGACAGATCCGCTAGGATCCAACATAGATCTATGTGCCGGTATAATTCCAGCGACAGGGTCATAGATCGACTTTCACATTTCACATTTAGCATTTTATCGTCAATAGACCCCGGAGGGTCAACGTAGTTATCTGTAAGCTCTTCCCATAAAATCTTTTAATTCAAATAGCATGTTTACAATAGTTCCTTTCACATACTCACAAGTACAATTTTCTTCAAGATTCACATGTTTAAACATCAATTCAGCGTATAAATCAGTACAATTTTAATCACATATTAACAAATCGAACAATAGTAGAAATCACATATTTAAACTACAAATCAACGTATAAATCAGTATATATTAAATCAAAAGAGTATAAATCACACAATTAGCCAAAAATATATGCCTGAACCTATTTTAACAAAATAATAAACTATTCAATATAAGTCTCACATGTAAACCCTTAAGAATCAGATTTTTCGTATATAAACAAGTAGGGGGAGTAGTATACTTACCTTTACTAACGTTTAATCCAAAAGTTGAACTCCTATTATGGGTTAGCGTCGGATCCTATCAAGCGAAAATCGAAATTTAGGGTTTGACAAAAAAAGAAAGAGAGAGAACGAGAGAGAACAAGAGAGGCGAGGGAGAGAGGGAGAGGCGTAGAGAGAGAGAGAGAGAAAAAGGGTTTTGGGTGGGGGTGCCACGGCACCCCTTTCCCTTCCTTTTCTTTTTTTTTTATTTATTTTTTTTCTTTCTTTTATATATATATATATCTTTACCTATTTTAATTACTTTAATACTACTAATGGACCCCTTTCTGATAATTAATTCATTTATAATCCAATCGAAATAATAGCGAATTTTAATCGTATTATAATACCTAGCCTAATTTAATTAGACTGGGTATTACAGTGGTGGTAATTTTGTGCGTAAGTGTTGTAATAAGCTTCTTGTCTATGTGCTCACTTACTTGAGGTAGTCATAGTGAATTGATGAACATTACTAGTTATGAAACTCAGAGAGTGAGGCCATCTTCAAAGGAGTTAGAGAGGGGGAGGGCAAAATAAAAGGGGATAGGAAACTTGAGACTTGGGACACTAAATGTCGAGACACTAACGAAGAAGAGTTTCAAGGTGGCCCAAATAATGATGAAGAGAAAGATCAACATCCTTTGTCTGCAAGAGACTAAATGGGTCGGTATGAAAGCCAGAGATGTGCTAGGGTAGAAGCATTGGTATGCAGGCAAGGTCAGAGGCAAGAATGAAGTTGGCATCATCGTGGATAGCAGCCTCAAGGATAAAGTAGTCAGAGTGTCCAGGGCTGGTGATAGGATCATAAATATCAAGTTGGTCTTAGATGGGCAAGCATTCAAAGTCATCAGTGCGTACGCACCACAAACTGCCTATTAGTTTGGAGTAGGGCAGTCTAGCTTATTAGTGCTAGGCCTTTGACTTTCTCTTAGCGTACTTTGTAGCATACTTGCTCTCGTGATTCGCTACTTGCCTACTTGCCATTTGATTTCTGCTTAGCCGCTTACCAGCGATTGGTATTTATCTGCCTATTAGTTATCTAGTTGACTAACGTTTGGCTTGCTTTGAGTTTGTTTGTATTGCTCACCTTGTGTTTTGTCATACTCATGTTCTGTTGCTCTTTTATTGCCAGGTCACTATGCTTTATGCTGTGGACCAACTTCTCAGGTTGGGGGTCCTCGGAAACAGCCTCCCTTCAGGGTAGCTCCCGGAAGGGGGAAGGCTGCGTACATCTACCGCCCCATACCCTACTTTTGCAGAAGCCCTTGAAGGCACTGGGTTTGTTGTTGTTGTTGTTCGAAAATTTGAGGTGCAAAGGAGCAGCAATGATTGAGCAATTTTGAACAATGGATTTGGAGGATCCGAAAATGGATCCATTGATGAAAACAATGGCTGAGATCACAAGAAAATATAATGAATTGACTAATATAGGGGGGATGATGAAGAAAGACTCATTGGAGCAGCCGGATAGGGCCACTGTTGAGGTGTTAGGACCACCACCACCACCACCAACCGAGGTGTTAGAGCCTCCAGCGAGGGTCGATGGTGTCAAAGCCTTCGTAGAAGTGAAGAACGACTCACCGGATCTGGCCACCACAAGATCATCGGAACCTCTGACACTGAGCATGAATTCTGGCAGCGAAGAGACCGGAGATCTGGGGAAAATGGACGATCGGACCATGGAGAGGACGTTGAAACCACCGGGAGTAAACGAGTCGCTGCCGATCGTCGTCGAGGAGTCACCTGCTTCGAGCGTCCTGGCCTTCATTGCGGAGGAGGAGAGCCAAGAGGAGATGATCGAGGCCCACCACCATCACCTCCAGTCCGGTTCGCACCTTAGTTGCCGCCACTACCTTGACATCGTGCCACCTGATGTCACCGGAACGCCGCTGTGTAGCTTTGGTGGTGTGAGGGTTAGGGTTTCGGGTAGGTTATTGGAGATGAAGCAGATGGGTATGAATTTAGGGTTAAAACATTTTAACTATAATTACTATTTTACCCCCAAATTTGATTTTAATTACTTAATCAACATTTGTTTAAATATTTTTTAAAAGAATATTATTAAAATGTTTGTTAATTTCAGAAAATTTAAAGGGGTAAAATTTATAATTTTAGTATTTGATCCAGGAGGGTTATTAATTTGGATATTAATACTTTGACCCTTGAGAACAAGGGTATTTAAAGTAGGAAGGTATTGATATAGTATAAAATATAGTAGTTAAGAGAGGAGTAATTTGGGTACAAATAAATGTAGGCTAGATTCTTAATTTAGTAATACCCCTTCCCTAACTCTATAAATAGAAAGTTAGAGGTAGAAGGAGAGGCATTATCAATATAAATCAGAGTATTTGATGTGTTTGAGGGTAAAGTGTCAAGCACCGCCATGCAAAACTTCTTCAAGTTTTCTTTACAATACACTTGTTCTTTTTACCTAGGAGTAGTATAACTTGGCCTAATCTAGTGTAGAATAGCCTAGCGTAGCTTGTACATGCTTTCCTTCAAGGTAATACATATTTCGGGTTTCAGGTATGAACTCTTTGTTTTAATCTATTCCCAACAATCGACAAGTTGAGATTTGAGGCGTTTGTTTAAGGCTTTGGTGGCTACGGCTTGACCTTGATTTGTGCTGGTCTTAACAACCAGTGTCACTGCTTGATAAGTCGGGTGAATTTAGGTTTGAGCCATCATTTATGGGCTTTGACGGGCAAGGCTTGACCTTGATTTGCATTGTTTCTAATTCAGTGACCCAAATATGGTTCGCTCCACCTAAATTTTGTCAAACTCTAACACATTTGAGTTATTATAAGTCAAGGATGCTAGACTTAAAAGCCTAATTAACTCGGGCTTGTAAGTGAACTGTTGAACTCATGAGTTTGTCTCCAACCTAGTTCTAATTCTGTCGAAATATTAAACCCAAAAATTCACAAAAAAAAGGGTAACTAAAGTTTCCTTAATTGAAGCATGTGTAGGATCCACGTTAGTATTACAAATCGAAGTTGGATTCACCAAAAGCACCAACCCTTTTAAGAGGTGATTGATTGAGGTTAAACATGTGCGGTTCAAAATTTAGGCTCACTCCCAAGTTGCTCCGAATCTCATTTGTGCATTTTTTTTATTATGTATTTACAGTGACCATACACACACTGAACAGACAAAAGGAGCAGACAGGTTATGGATACTCTTCTTTTAACATTTTACTTGTTATAAATTTGATCAAGAGCCGAAATGTTTGGCCAACAGATCCGAGCACCCGAGGGAAGGCTTTTCTTGGCCAATTTTGACCCGTTGGTCTTTTTCTTGCACGTTGTAGGTTTATAGTCTTCAAATATATCCATTTTAACCTGCTCATCATTGTGTTTTAAGTTGTCCTCGCTCCAAACGTCCCAACCCTAAGTACACATAAATCACATAATAGTGCACATAGATAGTTGAAAATAATAGGGGAATGGGACATAAAACATATAAAAATGAGACACATTAGTTAAGTATTTGATTATATTTTTAAAAGGGGTTTTCTGCTTTTATATAAAAGATAGGGGAGTTTTATGTTTTTAGCCAAAATATAAAGGGCTTTTTTGCAATTTATATAAAAGTAACTATTTTAATTAATTATAGTATTTATATTAAAAATTTATAACAGGATAAATCACAGAAAACCCCGTCTGACTTTTGCCTCAAAAACAAACCTCCTTCATTTGTAAAACCAAACGCTTAACACCTTCACTTTTCAAAAGTCCATCACTTTGCCCCCAATTAATTTTTATGGTCATCTTATCTCTCATAAGTGAGGGGCCAAGTGTTGGATTTTATTCTTAGAAGGCGGTTAGATATTTTTAGGTAAAATTTAGGAGCCTATATGTTTTTTAGCAAAAAATAAGAGAATTTTACATATTTATACAAAATAATTATTTTAATTAATTAAAGTAATTACATTATAAATTTTTAGTGAATGATAACATATTTTCAATTTCCACAAAAAGTGCTATAAGATTAAAAAAAAAAAAATTTTTTTGTTAAAAATAAAATTTAAAATTAGATTGATAAAATTTTAAATTAAAAATATAAGAAATTAATAATATTTTTGGAAAACATTTGATAAACTAAAGTCAGAAAGATACTATTAAACATTTTCAAATTTTTACGAAAAAAATATATTTTTTCATAATTTGTTTTTTAAATTTTAATTTCATAAATTTTTTTAAATTTCAAATTTATTAATCTAATTTAAAATTATTTTAAACCAAGTTATATTTTATTTTATAATATTTTTTAAGAAATTTTAAAAATATTTTTTATTTTCTAAACTTATAATATCATTACTATAATTAATAAAAATATTTATTTTTTTTATAATTATGTAAAACCCTCTTATTTTTGTTAAAAACATGAAGCTCCTAACTTTTATCCAAAAACATAAAACCCCTTTGTAGAAATAAATTCAAGCACTTAACCCCTCACTTTTAAGGGCAAGAAGTCATAAAAAATTGACTCGGGGCAAACGTGATGGATTTTTGAAAAAGGGTTAAGTGTTTGATTTTAAAAGAGAGGGAATTATTCATTTTTGAGTCAAAAGTTAGAAGATTTTCTATAATTTACCCTTTATAATATGAGATAATATTTTCAGTTTTTAATCAAAAATCTAATAAATATTGGAAGATAAAATATAATAACGTCTTGATAAAAATACATTTCAAAATTAGATTAACAAATTAAAAATAGAAATAATACATAAAATTTAAAAGGATTAAAAATTTATGTAAAATATTATGAAAAATATGAAGTTAAAAATATAGTTTTTCTACTATCGAGCTCAACATAAACTGCTAAGCTGTTGAGCTTATGATACAGACCAGAAACCGATCTTATTTAGAGAAAAAAGAAAATAACTGCTGCATCCTATAATTCTAACATATCTACTCCACGTCTGCCTCAACTCCTCTTTCGCACACTGAATGGGCATTGATCGTGCCCTGAAAAATGTGTGCTCGAGCCTCTTTCTGGAAGCTGTAAGTTCGTGTATTTCACCGCAAACCCTGCCATGACCCGGGATCTGGAGTTAAGTACTATTAAGTCTTTGAGTTGTAATGAGTCCTTGAGTTGTAATAATCTTGATAATTAGTATCTTCTATAGCTATTGTTAGCCTTCTCTAGTTAATATGTAAGGTGGTTGTTAGTAAGAGAAGTCAAGGATAGTCAAGATTGGCGGCTAGGTCCTAAGTTGGTTAGCTTGATGTGTCTATGTGCAATGTATCTAGCTTAGCCATCCTAGTTTGAGGTTGTATAAGTATTAGTTGATTCTCTTGTAATCAAGTATTGATGAATGAAAACACTTGAATTCTCTCTCTCATCTAAACTCTCCCTCTTTATTTCTCATCTCTTTTCACTTCTTTTTTATCTCATATTCTATTATCCCTAGGTCATGACTCAAGTTTGATCTTGGATCATGACAATTGGTATCAGAGCCTTGATTTGATTCCAAATCAAGCTTAAATTGATTTCAAGTTCTTGATTGCATTGCATATGATTAGGAGTTCAACATGTGGATTCTTGATTGAGGAGCTTGCGGTTATTCACTGATTTTCTTGCTACTATTGCGTAGAAGTTTGAGGATTTGCATTTGGCTTTGTTGAATCTACTTCAATTAGGTTGAGTTTGTATTGAATCAAGTTCTATTATTTCGGTTGCAATTGATCAAGGCTATGGCTCGAAAGCTTGCTGTTAAGGTGATTTCATAGCTGATTTGTGTGACTTGTGTTATTGAATCATTGGTCCAGTTGGAATTACTTTCATGCAGTTGAATTTATATAGATCTTGCCGAATTCACATAAATCAAGCTCCAGTGCTTCAGTTCTTCTGCAGTCATTTCTTATTCATTGCTCAGTGAAGTACTTGCTGATTTGAGATAGATTTGGATGAGTAAGCTGTGGCAGAATCAATTCAGGAAATTAAAGATAAATTGCATGCGATTCAACTGACTCCATAGTTCTGAATTTAGGATCTCTGCTTCGGTTGAGCAGTGCTTTGGAATTGTTGCTGTGAGTGATTTTGAAGTTAATCAGCTGCAAAGTAGACGTATCCAGTAGCTTGTGTTTGATAACAGTCATTGTTTTTGGAAGTGCCAAAATTAAATGAATTGCTTGCATAAGATTGAGTTAGAAATGGATGTTCAAATTGAACCTTTCAATGATACTATACATTTGATCAAAGTCTTGAAGCTTCTTTACCACATAGATGAGGATATTCTTTACCAAGTATTTTGGCCTTATGGTTCTCTTGCAAGCATCAAGGTGATCTTATCTTCCATTAGTGAGGTTATTGCTCATATTAGTTATCATACGAGATGGAGCATTGATTTAGCCGTCAAATCATTACACAGGAGAAACATATGCTATGGTTGTTGGGCTTTAGACATGAGCTATGTCAAGATGTGTAATAATAGGGAAGAGGAGCTAGAGGTGATAGGGCCCATTAATTGTCAAGTTAAGGAGCCAAGTTCTATGTCTTTAGATCAACTTTCTCTTAGGGAGGATGACATTTCGAGGTTCGCAAGTATTAATTAATCAATGGTTGAAGTAGTTAAGGTGTTTGAGCAAGGAGTTGAGCAAATCGCAATTGGTAGTGTTGGAATGGGTTGGAATTTGGAAGCTGCAGCAGCAAATCAGATTAAGGATGCAGCATTGCATTCAGTGGATCAGGTTGTGTTGTTACAGCAACAATATGACTTAAAAATTCAAGATAAGAGTGAGGTAGCAGTAGTGCAATGTGAACTTGGTCCTTCATTGCCACAAGAAGATGATTTCACAGCTACAAATCAGGTTCAAATGAGACCATTTGATCTATGAAAGGAGAAACTTAACACCACTTGGGTAGGAATACCACAAACGTAGCAGAAAAGGGAGCAAACTTCAACTGATGGTGCTAAATTTAGTTGGGAATTGGGTGTTATAGCTGTAAATCAAGAAATTATCATCACACCATGCTTTGAGACTCAGAATAATCTTAATTTGGGTGAATTTCAGAAGCTGCAGAAGCCCAGCTCTGTAGTGGCAGGACCAATTTGTGAATGAAAGTGAACTATTGCAAGTGTTAGAGCCATTGAATGTTGCAGCTAAGGAATTGCAAGTACACAATGAGGTTCTAAGCATCAGATTGTTGCATTTGAAGCTAATCTTACAGCCTAACATTGAGATCCATTTGGTCCTTCACTTAAGTCGCAAAGTGTACTTTGCAAGCAAGAGATTAAGAGCTTTGAGCAAGCCAATCTTGGTCTACAAGGGAAGACCTCTAGAGATTTTCTTCTTCTCAAGTCAAATAAAGTGGTTCTTTGACAAGCTTTTCATGCTCAAGAACTTGAAATTGAGGCAGCCAAAAATGGTGATGCGGTCTATAGATAGACTTAGGGCTTGTTCGTGGATCAAGAGGACAATCAAGTTGGAAAAGAGAAGAAGGTATCCTATCAGTAATTATGCTAAATCAGTAAGGAATCAGTTTGTTGATATGGCATCAGTGCAAGCAAATGCATTCCAGAAGCAAACTGAAGTTGTTTAAGTGCTGGTAGATGCTTCAATACAGTTGAGTAATGAGCAGGGTTAGATCTAAATGCAGGCACAATTAAGTGGAGTTGGTGTTAATCCATCTAAGTACATTAACATTAGATTCCCTAACTCAAGAGTAAAGGAGAAAGTGGTCAATTACAGTAGTGAAAAATTTAGCAAAGTAGAAGTGTTGGAAGGTACTTTGATTCCTCAATCTCATTCTTGGAGCCATAGGAGTGGAAGAACTCAGCTCAGAACAAGCTCCCAAGTGAAGAACAAGGAGCGGAAGGGCCATAGGATGGAATGTAATGGCAATCAAGAGTATGCATTGGGACACAAAGGGCAATCTAAGCTAATTGTGATTGTTCCTGAAATTGAGTTAGCTGGGAAAACAGAACAAGACTTGAGTGTGTGTATTAGAAGCATATTCAGCTGATTAATTTGAGCAGCTCAACAAAGACCACATGAGCAGATCAGCAATTGTTCAACACATGTCCAAAGATGTTTAGACAGGTTCTGAAGGCTTTGATACAAGGCAGAGATTCATGTGTTGTAATCAAGGTGAAGAAGGATCTTTTAGATTGGGACAAGGAAGTATCAGACAAAGAAGTTTCAGTGGTTATTCAGAAGTTGTTGCTGAAGAGGGAACTCAAAGCTGTACAGAAGTTGTGGACTGTTGTGCTGTCATTGATGCAACAATTTGGAACGACTTGAAGTGGCATTGTTTCGAATTTAAACTTGTGCTTGCGGATAAGGGAGTCCACTTGAGTAGAGAACGGATACTTAAAGAGCTTGAATCCAAAGTCACTTGAATCAATTTAGTTACAAAGATTTTCGCAAATGCTAGAGGCTAGAGGAAAATATGAACAAGGTTGTTCAAAAATTGAACTTTAAGTCCTGCTACAAATTTCAGATAGGAATGAGAACAAGCCCTGCTATCTGGATGGCTGACAGTAGGCTTTTGGATGGGCATGTATACTTGCTGTTTACATCTGGAGGAGGTAAACAGAACCAATAACTTTTGCAGGCAAGAAGGGAAGCTGTTGTGGAAGAATGGTTTCGATGGGTGACCAATTGTTTAGCTAATCTCAGGGTTCAAGATCGGTCTATTGTTGATTGTGCTGGAGTTTAGGAAAAGATGATTGAGCCATCCATAGAATCAATGGTCCAACGTGTTATGTAGCTAGAAAATTTTAGGAAGGCCAAGATTCTGAAGAGCCACCAGTGCAACAAGTTGAAGAATCATCAGAACAATAGTTGTTGCATTCTCTAGTTAGAGCTGCTGCATTCTCAGCCATCAGTGCATGCTTGCTGCAACATATTGATGTATGGCTGTACTAGGTGTTACTAGAGGTTCTTCAGTGGGATTATTGGTGTTAGAGTTTGGCTGAGGTATGGTAATGGCAGACCTCTTGAAGTATATTCTACAATCAGGTACAAGCTTTGTGGCAGTACAATCAGATGCAACCGAGTGTAGCAAGAAGAAGCTAATTCAGATCTAGATTTAGAAGCAACAAACTTAGGTGTACTCACAGCGCCAACAAGTACTCTTTTAGCCCCAATTTCTGCAACAAGAAGGGATCTTTGAGTTATAACTCTCTATTAAGATTCCTAAGGACAAGAATCTCTAAAGGGGGGAGTATTGTCATGACTTGGGATCTGGAGTTAAGTACTAATAAGTCTTTGAGTTGTAATGAGTCCTTCAGTTGTAATAATCTTGGATAATTAGTATCTTCTATATCTATTGTTAGCCTTCTCTAGTTAATATGTAAGGTAGTTGTTAGTAAGAGAGGTCAGGGATAGTCAAGGTTGGCGGCTAGGTCCTAAGTTGGTTAGCTTGATGTGTCTATGTGCAATATATCTAGCTTAGCCATCCTAGTTTGAGGTTGTATAAGTATTAGGTGATTCTCTTGTACTCAAGTATTGATGAATGAAAACACTTGAATTCTCTCTCTCATCTAAACTCTCTCTATATTTCTCATCTCTTTTCACTTCTTTCTCGTCTCATATTCTATTATCTCTAGGTCATGTCTCAAGTTTGATCTTAGATCATGACAAACCCTTCTAGATGCATAGCGTAATACCAATTTAAAATTTTTAATTTTAAATCTAAAGTCCTGATCTAATTAAACTTTTCAATTAGGTCTACATCTTATTCCAATAGGTTCATAATATGACAAACAAAAACTATATAATAAAACAAATATAAACATGCCATGTAGAATGAACGAAATAAAGGAAAAACAAATTAAATATCACATTTTTAATTAAACATACCTGAAACGCAAATCCTAATTCTGACTTAAAGACCTAAAATTGGAAGAAGGTTTCTTGACACCTCAAGGTCTTCTTCGCAATGACCTCATCTAGCACAAGGAGTGTGGGCTCCCAAAAAATATATATTTTAGGAAAAATTTAAAATTTTTTTCCTTTAACTGTTCCGAAAAATAAATTTTCAGAAAAAAATTATACTAAACAATAATTTAGAAAACCTCTACAACAATTGTAGCATTTTCGTCGTGGGAGAAAATCAGGTTCTAAAACCCTAAACTTTTAAAAAACTGTAAGATATACGTGTATATATATATATATATATATATATAGGCAGGACCTCAAACGCGTATATAACGCATATTATCCCTGTTGCTAACTTCATCATATGACATTAGTGACAGGTCTCCCATGCTTAGGGATGGCAATGGGGCGGGGTGGGTACCGGGGGGGGCTCGTCCATACCCGTACTCGCTACCCAAAAACTATACTCGAACCCGCCCCATTACCCGTCACAGGTATGAAGTGAGTACCTGTACCCGCCCCGACGGGCACAAACCCATACCTGTACCCGCCTCATTACCCATGGGTACCCATTACCCGCCCCTTCCCGCTTCGTACCCACCTTGTTACCTATCCGTGTTCAACTTATTACCCATAAATTCTTTCTTTTTCCCTTCAATAATTACAATGAATTCATACTTAGAAATTATATAAGAAATATTTTATATAGAATAAATGACGGGTAACTCCAATATGCGATTATGAGGCGGGTATATGCGGGTATGGGGCGGGGCGGTGCGGGTACATGCGGGTATGGGGCGGGGCGGGGCTATACTCATGACGGGTATTGACATATGTACCCTATCCGTACCCGTTACCCGCTTATCTATACCCGTACGCTCCCCAAATGGGGCGGATACCCGCAGGTAACGAGTTTTATATGCCCCATTGCCATCCCTACCCATGCTGCACAGGGAGTTGAGGAGTGCATGTGCCATCCCCACATCATAGTTGTTCCCTCGTGCATGCAACGCATGTGCAGGGCTGTGCAACTATTATTCCTCCTTCCTTTTTTTTTTTTTTTTAATTTTCACATGTATAAATTACTTTTATGAATATTATTTGGTAAATTTAATTTATTTATGTTATAAATAAATAATTCTTCTCATGAATTTATTTTTAAATAACAATTGATTACCATTTAGTAAAACTTAATTTCACTAAATTAATTTTTCTGCACTCTATAATTAAATATATTCTCTCAAGAATTTCCCAAATAACTTTTATTACGACAATTGACCCATCTGTTAGATATCCGTGAGCAAAAATAACTTTAACTACTATTGTTACTTTTTTCACATCTGTCATCGTAGTTCCCAACTCGCCCTTCTCGAACAATTCAACAATACAGAAATAATTTCCATACTAATTTCAATATCAAACATATGGAATTATCTGGCCAAAGATTCTAGAATTTGTTCATATATTTGCCAATCAACTAAGGGGACATCTTTATCTTGTTAGAGACTACATATTCCACATAAAATAATTGTTCCCGCCACATTTCATGCCATTGTCCAATGTATGTAAGATTCAAGCCAACGCACTTTTACTAATCCTTTTGGTACATCAAAGCAATGAACAATCCCTGCACGAGTTTAGACTATTTCCTGGATTTAGAGTTATCGTCTTACATAATTAACTATTTATGATAGCAGTTAAAGAAACAACTAATTCATATTGTCCTGGTTAGTGTTCTAATCTTATTAACAACACCAACATGACACTCTTGGATCCCTATCCACTTGACCAAGACAAGTTATCAAAAGTATCATATTATAGTCTTATCAGACAAGTTGTCCAAACTTATCACTGACTACGAACATACTTTGACAACATACCATTAGTTTGATCTAAGTCTATCTGTAGTTCAATCTCATGACCATTTAAACCAAACTTGACATGTCATCTTAGATTACGTCCATCTCATAGAACGTTTTAGAAAATAATCACACGCACATTTGACTCGTAAAACATAATCACACAACAAATGAATTAAATAATCATATTTATTTAATATTTAAAATCTACCTAATTAGGTTTTTCAGGGTACCAATTCCGAACACTTAAGGCCCACACTTCTTGACATGCGCTCCAAGTAACTATCACGAGCTTTAGAACCACCTTTCTTGCAGCCTTCTAGGAAGTCCCTCGAGCTCAAGCCTTCTTTCTTCTTTCCCTCATCAACCATCTTGAGAGGTTGTCATCCCATAATGTATTTAACTTATTAGGTAACTGGGCTCGAGACACTGTTATCTTTATATTAAAGGCCAAACAATCCTCAAGGATGGCTCCATGTGGTAGACACTTGTCCTTCGGTCGCAAAATGGTGTCATCCTAACTCCCTCGAGTTTGAGGTGTAAACAAATTCCTCCCTTTCAGCCGTTGATAATTTTAGATTTTCAATGGGTGAACAATTTGCTTGATTTGACCTTCAGTGGCTAACGGGAGCTTGAGCGGACACCATCTAATGTTGAAGTTACCGTCGTTCCCAAGTGTCCATAAATATGACAGTTGGTGCTTTGAAATCTTTCATCGTTTGCTCTATGCTCTTTCTTCCTTGCAATCAAGCACTTCTGGCACTTGCTCTCAGCTTTCAAACTCTTGTTCTTTTTTCTTGCCCAAAAAAACCTCTTGTTCTTCTTGCCGATTACACTTCATTTTTAGAGCTTTAGATTCTTCAAATCATAGCAATGACTCAAATCACTTATTCTCTTTCATTCCCCATCCCTAAGGCCAATAGCCCTCTATAGTTCTTAATGCATTTGGTCCAATCAGACAATGCGGTGGTCCTGGATTGGCTTAAAGTCCTTATTGATATCACCTCTATTAAGGAGGACCTTTCTTGGATGTTTGAGGAGGATTCCTCTCCTTCCAATGAACCATATGCCCTGGGCCCAATGTGTAACCCTTCTAAGGATGTACCTAGTGCTAAGGGCGCCTTCTCTAACACATTAGATCTTCCTTTGTTCCGTTCCATGTCTGTGGGGTGTTTTCTAGGGGCAAAAAAAAAAAAAAAAATGATTGGAGGACCTAGCCCAAATGAATGGGGTGGACACACTACACATGAATTTGGTAGACAACCTCACACCCTCTGGAAGGTGGATAGTGCCCCTCTGTACTGTTGATGTGACACTTATGAACATAGGCCTGGGGGGAAAAGGGCCAGATGCCTTCCCCTTTCAATACTAATGCATGGCAAGTCCGCAGAGTAGCGCGGGTTTATATCCCGATGGTTTACAAAAGTGGTCCTGGATGGTAACCTACATAGTTTAAGATTCCTTATCATGATCCGATTCCCTTGTCCTCCCCAGGAATCCCAACCTCATTCCAAGCCTATTAGTTCTCCCTGGAGGCCAAAGGCACCAAGGAGTATTTTATACTTTCTTTTGAGCCTATATGTATAAGCTTGAGAGCCACACAACCAACCAGAGTGACACAAATTCCAGTGAAGAAAGTTTTGCCAAGTAAGCAACCATCTCAGACACTTGAGATGCCCTCATAGCTTGAATGAACTAGTGCACTTACTTAGTTTTGTTCCTTTATAGCCTTACCTACTCAAAAACTCCCAGGACTACCCAAAGCTTTACCAGGTTACTCTTAGAAGAATATCTCCCTGAAGCTACCATGCCAGTTCCTAAGGTTGGCGATTCTAGAAAAAGAAGCAAAAGAAGGATTCCATCTACCTCTCTAGCCAGGGTCACTTAAGCATTGGAGGAAGAAGAAGAAGATGAAGAAGAAGTGCCCATTTCTCAGCTGGTGAGAAAAAGAAGAGCTAGATTCTCTCAGTAAGAGGTATTGGCTTTATCATATTGGTTTCTTCCCTTATACATTCCTCTTGAGGTTGTCCTAACTCATTTTTATGTCGTCAGGACTGAAACCCCATTTATATTGGAAATTCTAGACTTCCCTTTGAGGAGTCATGCTCCAGAGTCTCCTCAAGGAACAGAGTCATCGGGCTCAATTGTTGATGAAGCAAAGGGCTCCATTACCTCCATTTTAGGGACTCTTATGGGCTATTAACCAGAAGACATTCTTCCTTCAATTCTCTCAAGGAACTCACTTAGGCTCCATACTTGCTCCCATGGAGGCCTTTAATCATGCTTTAAGAGATTTATGAAGGTATAGCCTCTTCACTTTGGCCCATGAGTCCTTGCTGTCTGAACCTTGGACTGGTCCTGACATACAAGTGCTATTTTTTAGAGGCATCTCCTGAAGCGGGTGTCTCCATGGCAAAGGAACTAGCAGCAACCTCTCCTTCAACTCTAACTGAAGGTCTAGAGATGAGTCTTGATTTTTCATAATTTGGAGGTTTAACTCAAATCCATAGCCTATTCTTGAATTTTTTTTTTTTTTTTTGGCTCTTTGGCAAGGTTATCCCATCTCATTTCTCATTAAGGATATCTTTCCTTGGAAAGACTAGGGGTCAATGGGAGGTTGGCATTCCAGTAGCTAGATTAGGATACGTACTCCAGGTTCCAAAGATTAGGAGTGTTGGCTCACCTCCGCATTTTGTCTTTGGCCATTGGTGCCAACCACTAAGAGGCCATCTCACTTGTAAGAGCCTTGAAAGATGACCCTAAAATGGCACCCTCTATCACCAAAGAGCTTGAAGTATTGCAAGGAGTTCTCACAAGAGTCTCTCAAGAAGTTCCATCACTTCTTCAGCACAAGCAGCAGTATCAGGCTACCATTAGGGATCTTTATTGTTCAGCAGGCCTTAGGGGCTTGCAACTCTTATTTGAAGAACATAAGATGGCCAAGGAGACCCAAAGCCAACAATCTCACAACATCAAGTGTGTGGTGGACTAGATCAAACAATTAGAGCAGCAATCGAGCTAGCTCATAGGATTAGCTTTCATCCCTCAAGCAGCGATGTTTCCTTCATAAGTTTAGGAACTTGAGAGAGTGGCGTCAAAGGCACAAAGAGAACAACATGTGCTTTAAGAGGAGGTTGTTTTTGTAGATCAACTGTTGATTCAGACAACCAACCAGTTCTCATTCATAAGGAAATCCCTTGTTAAGATTGAGACTTAGCTTTTTTCAAGATGTATAGAAGTCATAGGCCATACAAGTAGAACCTTGTACTCTTTTTTTTCCTTTGTATAACTGGCATGTACTTCTTTTAAGTTAATGAAATATATATTCGTCTCAATGTGTCTCTTAAGCTTAAGGTTCTTTTCTCACTTTATAATTTAACAACTCAAGGATCAGTAATTTGATCCTCAAGACACTAATATTGAAAATGGGCCTATAATTTAGGAAATGTAAGCTTTAGAACTTATTTGTTAGAATCTCAAATTGAAGGTACATACTTCTTTAAGAAGTTTTCATTAATGGCCCTAGGATGGGTCATTCCATTTAGATATTAAAGCAAGTAGGCATTACCCCGAAACACTTCTATGACTCTAAATGGCCCCTCTCAATTTGGGGACCATTTATTAAAGACATGGTCTATCTAGCCAATGGGTAGAACTACTTTCCAAACTAAGCCTCCTAAGTCAAATGCCCTTAGTTTGACCTTCTTGTTATGGGCTTTAGCCACTCCCTTTGTTTGCTTTTCCAGCTTGTGAAGAGCATCAAGCCTATCTTGATCTAACTTAGTTAATTCATCTATCATAGCTTGCTCGTATTCAAGTTCAGAGAACTTCCCTTGAGCCAACCTAATGGACTAAACAGTTACTTCCATTGGAAGTACAACGTCATGGCCATACATTAAATGGAAGGTAGTTTTCCCTATAAAATCTCATTTGGACGTTCCTTCTAGGATTGTCTTCAATTGTCTTTTCAACGTTGGCCTTTACAATCTTGCTAGTTGACTTAGCATGGCCATAATAAGGAGTTGAGTTCAAAATCTCAATATTGAAACTCTTTGTGAATTCCTTGACCTTAAACCCATTGAAAACTATAGCTTGATCCACATTTATAGTTTATGGGATTCCAAACCTACATAGGATATATTCCTTGATGAAAACAATCAAGTCTTGTTGATTGATGTTCCCATATGGCTTGGCCTCAACCCACTTTGTGAAGTAAGCTGTAGCCATAAAGATATGTGAATACTGCTTGCTAGAAGGAGGATTGATTTCTCCTCTGATATCAATTATCCATCCACGAAAGGGCCATGGCTTAACTATAGCATGCATCTCAGCTACAGGGACCCTAGGTACATGCCCATATTTCTAGCATACTTTGCATGCTTTGGCATACTTGATACAATCATCCATCATTGATAGCCAATACTATCCATAACTTTTGATGAGCTAATGCATCTTTTTTCCCAACTAAATGGGATCCACATAGTTTCATTGGAGTCCAGGCACTTGAGAAGCACAGCACAGACATCCTTTTCATATAATTCCTTAGATTCATCTTCAAGATGATAAATGCGAGCTCTCATTTTCATCTTTCTGTCTTTGATGAAATCACGAGGGTTTTCTAAGTATTCCACCAAGGGTTTCCTTCAATCTTCACCCTGACACGTGGAAGATTGTTATGCCTCAAAGGAGTCAAATAGATCACTTACAACCACTTTGCTTTCAGTGTTGAAGGACTCAGTGATTTCTAAATCATGGTCTAGAACCTTGGTCTTGATGACCCTGGATTCTTCACACCATGTCCAGGGCAGTTTGTACCCAGAGGCTAGCTGCGCCAGATCTTTGGCTTCCATATTATGCTCTCTAGGTATAAACTCAAATTCGACATCGTCAAACTTACTCAATAGCTCTTGCACTATTGAAATATACCTATTTGAGAAGTCACTCGGGCATTGGAACTCTCCCTTAATTTGGCAAATTACCAATTGTGAGTCCCCTCTTATAATTACACTACGGACTTGCATCGCTAAGGCAGTCTCAAGGCCAATGATCAGTGCCTCATACTCAACCTCATTGTTGGAGAACTTACCCACGAGGGTAACAACAAGCTTGGTGATAACGCCAGAAGTATATTTAATAACAATCCCCAATCAAGTTCAAGATTACGGGTGGATCTACAGTTGTATGATCGAGGGCATGGGCCCCCAATGGCCCATGAGTTGAATCTTAAGTATTAGTGGTGGCTTATAACAATTTGTAATTATAGGTTTAAAAAGAAAGAATGGTGCCCCTATCATATTGTACACTTTAGTTTAATAGTTGATGTCATGCTCATTATTTCCCATGTCAAGGCTTTAAGGCCCCCCAAGCATCAATTTTTTGGAATATTTTAATTATTTTTTTTTTAAGTTGTGGCTTTTCATTTTCAAAACACTATAGATATACTAATACTAATAATTTCATAATCTTTCACTATGCTATGATTCTATTTCACTTAATCTTTTTTGTTATATTAGTATAATAAATTCATATACATACATACATACAACATATATATATAATTTTGAAAGAATTATTTGTATATTCTATTTATTTATTTTTTATTTTTAATTTGGTTTTGAATAGGGACCTTGTAAAGTTTAAATCTTAAACTCAATAATGAATTTCTACTTTTATTTCTAATAGACAAATTATCTCATTTTTTATTTTGTCTATAATGTTTGGTTTCAAATGCTTCCTAACTATGTAAAACTTAACCCAAATTTTATTCCTCAAATCTTTAATATTTGGCTCCTTTTTGTGCGACATATTTACACAAACACACACACACACACACACACACACACACACACATACACACATATAAAATTACTATAATTTTTTATTATAGATATTGACACTGCTTCGTTAAATTTTTTGATCTCCATTGACTATTAGTATGTGCCCCCAGTGAAAAAACTTTCTAGATCCGTCATTGCATAGGATTTAGGCCTTGATCCATCAAAGTATAATTCCCAATGGACCATTTCGACCGCCAAGAGTTCTCCTTGCTCGTGGATAGATTCAGTTTGAATATTATGATGATCAGCCAAAAAGTACGCCAAGGCTTGGCTTTTTACTAGCTTCTTCTGTGACGTAGAAACTAATCCAATCTGGAGTAGAGCAATACTCTATTTGTTTAATCTTCCTCTCATCAAAGGTCTTTCTAACATATACTTAAGAAAATCTATTTTCGCAACCACATAGATATTGAATGCAAGAAAGTAATGCATTAACTTTACAGACATGTAGTACAAAGATAGACACAATTTCTTAGGAGAAGAATATTTTATTTCACACTCATTTAGGTAACGGCTTAGGAAGAACACGACTTGTTCAAACCCTTGCTCATTGTCTTGTACAAGTAAGTAGCCAATTCACTTAGCAGAGGCAGAGATGTAAATCTTCAATGCTTGCCTTGCTTAGGTGGAATAAACACCGGTGGTATTTACACCCTAAATTCGAAAAAGATGGGGTGACGCCATTTTGATCATAGTGCCAAGCGCTTGTCACGTGAGGCCCTCTTTAAGGAAGTTAAGGCTTTTAGATGCTAAGATAGCGGCGTGTTGAGCCTAGCTCCTTGAGGAATTAAACCCTGACAAGGGTATTAGCACTCGAGGTTTGAGATGGTTGAGAGGTAAAAAGGGCTAGAGGTCAAGGGACTTCCTAGAAGGCTATAAGATAGGTGGTTTCCAAGCTTGAGGCAGTTACTTGGAGCTCAATGTTAGATGCGCGGGCTTCAAGCTTACCCAATAGAATGTGGGGCATCTAGAAGGGATTCTAGCTGAAACGCGGACATGGATTTCCAAAAAGGCGCTTGAGCATACCAAATTAGGGGCACGTTCACGGCATATTCACGCACAAAAGAAGCTTTGAGGCTAACATGGGAAGAAAATGCTGTGGAAATATGGAGCAACAATTATTTCATTTTTCTATAAACAAGAGACACTATTGTCATTGTAGGGTCTCTAATACCATTAATACAAAACTTCTTGATGTTTTCCTATAGCACACTTGTGCTTTTTACCTAGGAAGTAGCATAACTTAGCTTAACTTAGCATAGATCTTGATGTACATGCTTCATCAGTAATGCAGTCCTTCGAACCTCAGGTATGAAATATTCATTTTAATCCATTCCCAAAATCGACAAGTTAAGGATTTGGGCTTTAGTTTAAGGCTTTGACAGTCAAGGCTTGACCTTGATTGCGTTAGTCTTAACACTACTGTCACTAGTTAATAAGTCAGATGAACTTTGGTTTGAGCCATTGTTTAAGGGCTTTGATGGCCAAGGCTTGACCTTGATTGCGTTGGTCCTCATTCAGTGACTCTAACTCATTCACGTTGTTATAAGTCAAGGGTGCCAGGCCTAAAAATCTAATTGACTCAGGCTTATAAGTGGACTGTTAAGGTCTTGGGTTTGTCTCCACCCCAGTTCCTGACTTCTAAGTGTATGAGGAACGGTGCTTGTGGGCCTTGCTCTGTCACTATAAATGCTACTTGAGTTAGGCCCATATCCCTTTATTTTTATGTCATCATATATATATATATATAAGTCTCCTGAATTACAGCATAAGCAAAATCAAAGCGCTTAACAAACGAAGTTGGATACACCAAAATCATCACCTCCTTTTCTCCAAAAACGTAAGTGGTTAAGGTAAAAAAACATGCTGTTTGAAATTTAGACTCACTCCCTAGTTGCGGTGAGTCCCTTTTGCATGTTTGTTCGGTGACCATAGTGGGAGGCTTAACATAAGACTTGATTGTCTTGAACCCCATCTTGGATTATCAAAACATAATTTCAGACCATCCACCAATGCTCAGAACCAGGAGAACTAGTGCCCTTGAACATGAGCAGTCCGAAGGCCTAGCCTTAATTAGGTCCCCACTTAAGCACCCTCTTGAACAGTGTCTTGTATCACGTGGGAATGAAACCAATCACAACTACAGCAATGGAAGCAGAGGTGATGAAGACATCCCAGAGGATGAACATAATGGGCTTGATAATTATTCTCATAAGAGTTTTATGGCCATGCTCAATCGTTATTTGGAAATTGTTGATCAAAGGGCTCAAGAAGCAATGAAGGAGGCCTATGAAAATTAAAGTGTTGAAACAAAATGAACTTTAACTGCCAAACGTGAAAACTCTATCATCATGAGAGCCTTAATTAATGATGTTGGGACCTCAATGAATGCAAGGCTTCATAGAGAAGCTGACAGAGTCTTAGTTGAGACAAACTCAACCTTGTCTTCTACTGCAATCTATATAGCTAAGGATGTGGCAAGGCATACAGTTGTTGAAGTCGAGCCCATCCTAGTCAGGTAAGCTGAGACTCATAATGGCTTAGTCCAAGCCGTTAGAGAGAACATTAGGCAACTCAGGCTTATACCTTGTCCTTCAGCCGCAACTGGATATCCTCATGATGTTCCTTTGAGCTCATGGTTGCAAGTTGCTTAAGTTGACAACATAGTCCTTGAGAGAATGGGAAACCCAACTGTGGCTGACCTAAGTGTTACTTACTGGGATTCGAGCCATAGGACTGACAATGCGTCACTTGGGGTTGCAAGACCTTTGAACTAGGGATTTTCTTTGGCTTTGAGGGATCTCAATGCCAACGTACAAGTAATGCATGTCATTGAGACAGGGAGGCATAGTCATTCTTACCCTCCTCAAGTTGGAGAGGATGCCTCGGGGCCTATTGTTTACACCCTAATTTTGAGGGAGTAAGGACGACACTATTTTGGACAAAGTGCCACATGCTTATCACATGAGGTCCTCCTCAAGAAAAGTTAGACCTCTAGGTAATGAGATAATGGTGTCTTGAGCCCAGCATCTTGAGAAGTTTATCACCTTAATAAGGGTATCAGCCACTCGAGGCTCAAGATGGTTGAAGGGAAAAGGAAGCTCGGGCTCAAGGGCCTACCAAGAAGGTTGTAAGACAAGTGGTTTCCAAACTCGAGACAGTTACTTGGGGCACAATTTCATATGCGTGGGCACTATGCTTAATCCAAGAGAACATGGAGCATCTAGAAGAGACTTCAGCTGAAAATATAGATATGAGCTTCAAGGAATACGCTCGAGCACCAAATCAAGGGCACGTTCATTGATCAATTACGTGGTTAAAGAGCTTGGTGGCCTAAGGTGGGAAGAAAGCACCACAAAAATAGGAGGCAGCCTTTATATAGTTTTTCTATAAATAAGTGACTGTGTTGTAGTCCAAATCAGTATACACACTCATACATAACTTCTTCAAGTTTTCTTTACAACACACTTGTGCTTTTTACCTAGGAGTAGCATAACCTAACATAGCTGGCGTAGCATAGATCTTGTTGTACTTGCTTCTTAAGTAACACAGTGCTTCGAGAATTAGGTATGGACTTTGTGTTTTGATATGTTCCTCAAATCGACAAGTTAAGAATTGAGGCTTTACTTTAAGGCTTTGACGGCCAAGGCTTGACCTTGATTGTGTTGGTCCTAATCTAATGGCATAATTATGGTTTACTCCATCTAAAGCTGGTCAGACCTTAAGCCATTTGGTTATTATAAGTCAAGGGTGTCTGACCTAAAAATCTATTGGCTTGGGCCTATAAGTAGACTGTTGAGGTCTTGGGTTTGTCTCCATCCAATTTTCGACTTTTGAATGTATGAGGAAAGGTGTCTGTGGGCCTTGCTCCATCACTGTAACTGTCACTTGAGTTAGGTCCATATCTCTTTATTATTTTTTTTTGTTAAAAATATATAAAAGAACCCCGGAAAAAAAATATATAAAATGTCTTTTTAGTTGAAGCATAAGCAAAACTCACAAAATAACTGAAGTCAGATTCACCGTAGTATCACAACTTTTTCTCTGAAATTATGAGTGGCTGCAGTCAAAGACGTGCAATTTGAATTTAGGCTCACTCCCTGGTTACAGTGAGTCCATTTTGCACATTCATTTACATTTGTACTTACGGCGACCATGTCACACGTAATAACAATCAAATATAGCGAACACATCTTTTGACGACCACAATGGAAGGCTTAAAGTAAGACTTTGTTTTCTTCAACCCCATCGTGGATTACCAAAAAGTAATCTCGAACTAGTTTTCGATGGTTAGAACTGGGAGGTCTAGTGCTCTTGGGCATGAGGAACCAAAAGTCTTAGCCTTGATTGTGTCCCCGCTTGAGCATCCTCTTGAGCACAGCCCTATATCACAAGGGGATGAATAAAGTCAGAACCACGGTAACGAAAGCGATGGTGATGAAGATAACCTAGAAGATGAATATATTGGGCTTGATGACTATTCTCAAAAGAGTTTCATGGCCATGCTGAAATGTCATTTAGAAATTTTGGAACAAAGGGCTCAACAAGCCATGAAAGAGGCCTTTGAGAAGTAACATGCTGAAATAGAGCACACTCTAGTGGCCCAGCATGAAAACTTTGCCGTCATGAGAGTTGTGAAAGTAATGCTATGAATTTATGAATTCAATGCTTCATAGGGAAACTGACAAAGTCTTTGTTGAAATGAATTCATCCTTGTCTTCTTCCGCTACCCTTATCACTAAGGATGTGGCAAGCTAGATAGTAGCTGAGGTTGAGCCTATCTTGGTGAGACAGGCTGAGGCTTCTAATGGCTTAGTCCAAGCTGTTGGAGAGGACATTAAGTAGCTCAGGCATGTACCTCCTCCATTAGTTCCAACTAGATAACCATGTGATGCTTCTTTGAGCTCACGATTACTAGTTGCTCAGGTTGACCACATAGTCCCCGAGGGAGTGGGAACCCGGCTGTGGCTAACTCAAGTGTAACACACTTGGAATCTAGCCATAGGAATGATAATGTGCCCCATGGGATTGTGGACCTTCGAATTAGGGATTCTCCCTGGTCTCGTGGGATCATAATGCCAATGTGCCAATGTCATTTGTCATCCTGATAGGAGGCATAACCTTTCATACCCTCCTTGAGTTGGACAAGTTGTCTCGAGGCCCACTCAAGGCTTTGAAATAGATGTTCAAGGATAGGTACCCACTTTTGGGGACCTAGCCCTTCCTCCTAGACCTTTTCATACTTATCTGACTGAGGGGCAAGCTAATCACCCACTCCCTCAGGTTCATAACTTGGGGATTGATCAAGCAAGGATGAACCAATAGCTTGCTAATGAAGGTATGCCCTTAGGCATGCCATATAATCCAAGGTTTGCTGGAACATACTTTGTGGCCAATCAAAAGCATGGCCAAAATGATGAAGGGGATTACCCTAGGTATGGGGGAAAACAACCTTTCCCACACTCGATTGTAATGGGAGCTCAGGAGTATCCTGTAAATTCATCTCGAGACCCTCAACTACTTAGGGGAGCAATGGCAAGCACATAACCATATGCCTAACCCACCCCTCTAAGACCAATTGTCCACCCTTATCGAACAAACGTATGGGATAGGCCTCATGAGGTTCAATAGACCCTTATATAGTAAACCTTATCTTGATTATGTTGACATGGATTACCCTTGTCTTTGAGGATACAAAATCCTTGAGTTTACCCTTTTCTCAAGAGAAGGGAGTGTGTCTGCCCTCAAGTATTCGACAGGATTTAATTGCTAATGTAGAGAAACGGTTGGTAATCGGTATCTCAAACTTAGGCTGTTCCCTAGTTCTTTAATAGGGACTGGCTTTTTAGGCCCAGTTCCCAAGAATGAAACTAGGAACTTCCATGTCTGACTTGACTCGAATGAGGGAAAAAAAAAAGGCCAGGTAAATTAGTGGAAGAATACATTAACCGGTTCAAGAGAGCAAGGTTAAAATGCACTATAGCCCTTTGTGAAATTGAATTTGCCAAGCTAGCTTTGAATGGCTTGGATATTGAATTTAGAATGAACTTTGAGGGCTCAATGTGCTGTTAGATACAAGGTTGTCTTAAAAGAAGAAAGCCTAAAAAAAAAATAGCATGTGTGAAACCTACGTACATGACTTACTTAAAAAAGATGAAGATCCTCCTTGTGAAATTGACGTTGCTGAGTACGCGAAAGGACCTCCTATGATTTATAATCCTTTGATTAAGAAAGATATCAAAACCAGGAAGTCATATCAATCCCAAGACTTGAGGAAGTACTCATTTTACCTCTTAAGAGCTGAAGTCATATTTGATTTGCTTGGGACAAATAGCAAACTCAAGATTAGGGGCAAACACAGAAAACCTGACGGTAGTTCAATAAAGGGAAAGGTATACTATAATGGCATGACTCATTGAATCATTCAACAAAGAATTGCGTGATCTTTAGAAACGTGGTCCAAGATGCCATTGAGGCAAGGGAACTAATCTTCCCTGGAGAAGGATAGAAGGGTGTTGATAAATACGCCTTCGTAAGTCCTAATTGAACCTAGACCTTGTACCACTACTGGTAAAAGTGAACCACCTAAGAAGTTTGAGATATGGACTAGTCTCTCGTCTTCTTAAGGAAAGCAATCTTGGTGGGATCAGCTTGCCAAGTATTCATTGGGTCGAAGGTCATCATATGACGAGGAGGAGTATAGCCCCCTCAACATCAATCTATTGGAACTTTGGACCGTGTTAAGCCAACATGGACTGATATACGAAGAAGATTTACCCCTGCCTATGGAGGAATCTCATCTCTCAAGGGTTAGGTCAAAGGATCGACCACTAAATCAGGACATCCTAATAGATTGCAGTTCTGCAACGTAAGACTAGGACATGCTTATTGACAGTGGTCCTCTAAAGCAAGATCAGGATGTGCCAATTGATGGCAGTCCTAAGAAGGAAATAAACCAACTAATTGATGGCAGTCCCAAGAAGGAAATAAACCAAGGGGTTCAAATATTGTTTGGAACGCTCTCTGAGAAGGTTGACATTAGAATTGCCTTGCTCCTTCCCTTGGAGTTCATGGAAACTGAGGCTCAAGAAGGCCTTGAGGGAGATGTGATAGCATCATATGAAGATTCCACAGTAGAGATTGTGGCTCAAGCAGTAGCTGCTAAAGATAAGCCTGATCCTTTGTCTTTTGAAATTACAGACCCAACATCAAAGTCAGCTGATGATACTCTTAACATAATGAAGATGATGTTTGATGGGACCAATACTGCCAATAAACACATCAAGGCCAAATTCGATGGCATTTTGGTGAATAGGGTCTTGTTGGATAATTATGTTGCCATCAACGTCTTGCCTTCATATGGGGTCATTGGTAAATCTCAAGATAACTTAATTACTTTTGATGTTGCAATATGTGGCTTTTTTGGGGCCACCACTAAGTCTAAAGGGGTCATCCCGATTGGGTTAACTATTGGCAGCTTAAGCAAGCTAACAGCCTTCTTTATAATGGATGCTTCCTTTAGATACAATGCTTTGCTTGAGAGAGATATGATACATGCCAACTATAGTATCCCTTGTTCACTTCACTAGCTGTTAATCCTCTGGAACTATGACAATACGAGGTTGTTATGGTAGATAACAAGGCATTCATGGTTTGGTCTAATTATGTTGAGGCAACGTTCTACAAAGATGGCATGCGACTACTTGATGTTAAAAGGACCACTCCTTAGTCTATCTAACACCAAGAAATGATAGCCATCCTTGATAGCCCACTTCCTGAAGCTGAGGTTGATCAAGTGCATGTAGAGTCAAAAGACTCTGATTCTTGGAAATGCATGAGGGCCCTTTTTGATGAAGGAGACTTCAAAGGCATAGAAGCCTTATTCAGGGGACCCAGGACCTCCCAATACTGCCCCAGAGGGTTGTTTCCTTTCCTATAGAAAAGCTCATTGCTTGGCATGTTAAGGACCAACTTTGGGCTGAGCAACCATTGAATGAAAATGGGCTCAAAGTCCAAATGACACAGGAAAAAGAGATGGAGCTACCTGACTTAAAACTAGCATCGGCTAAGATGGAGAATTTGATTACTGAAGTTCAAGACCCCCTCCTCGAGGTTAACTTAGGCTCAACAGATGACCCAAAACCTACCTATCTAAGTGCTCTGCTTTCTAAAGAGCAAAGGAAGTAGTATTTAACCAAGTCCATAAGTTTAAGGATTGCTTTGCTTAGGATTAGCATGAGATGCCCGGCCTAGACAAAAAGGTGGTTGAGCATAGGCTTTCTATCAAGCTAGGCTCGAGGCCCATAATTCAAGCCTAAAGAAGGATGTCCTAAGAAGTAGTTGACCTAGTTAAAGAAGAGACTAAAAGACTCTTAAAGGAGAAGTTCATAAGGGCTGTTAGGTATGTTGAATTGTTGGAAAATATTGTTCCTATCATAAAAAAGAAAGGAAAAATCAAGTCTGTATTGATTTTAGAGATCTGAATGTAGCCACCCTAAATCCTAATGCCAATAGCTGATGTGCTCATTGATTCAACCTCAAGGCATGAGGTCTTATCCTTTATGGTTGGCTATTGTGGGTGCTACAAAGTCATGATTACTTCCAAGGATACCCACAAAACAACATTCAGGTGTCTTGGGTCAATAGGGACCTTTGAGTGAGTGGCTATGCCATTTGGCTTGAAAATCACTGGTGCCACCTGCCAGAGACCCGTGAACGTGATCTTTCATGATCTTATTGGCAAGACCATGGAAGTCTACATAAATGTTATCTTGGTTAAGTTAAAGTCCTAAGCTAAACACTTGGAGGACTTAAGAGGGGCGTTCCTTACATCAAGCAACTTTTGAGGCCATTACGGATCACTTGATCCGGTCGTCAGTGTTGATTCCACTAAAGCAAGGTAAACCTTTGAAGATTTATGTCTCTACCTCTGATGAATCAATTGATTGTTTGCTTATACAAGAAAATGAGCAAGGATTTAAACAAGATGTGTTCTACCTAAGCTATTGTTTAAATGAATGTGAAATAAAATATTCCTCTAATAAAAAAATTGTGTCTATCTCTATTCTATGCATCTATGAAATTGAGACATTACTTCTTAGCATTTACCATACACATGGTTTCTCAGAAAAAAATCCTTAAGTTCATGCCAGGTAGACCTTTGATGAGAGGAAGATTAAACAAGTAGAATCTTGCTCTACTTTAGTTTGAATTGGTGTATATGTCTTAAAAGTCAGTCAAAGGCCAAGCCTTAGCAGATTTTTTTGGCTGACCATCCAAACATTCACATTGGCTTGGATTGTGAGCCAGACTAGCTCCTTGTAGTGGAAATGGTTCCTTGGAAACTATACTTTGATGGATCAAAAACCAATATGAGCGCTGGTGTTGGGATTGTGATTGAATCCCCTGCTGGAATCATCACCAAGTTATCTGTTACCTTGGATGGCAAGTGCTCTAACAACATGGCATAGTATGAGGCATTGATCACAAGCCTACAAACTCTCTTCGAAATGCAAGTCCCTAATGTTATCATAAGAAGGGATTCGCAGTTAGTCATTTTCCAAGTAAAAGGAGAATTCCAGGGTTTAAGCAATATCTTGAGCAAGTACATCTTAGTGGTGTAGGAATTATCAAGTAACTTTGATGGTGTTCAGTTTGAACATATTCCTTAAGAACAAAACAAAGCAACCAATGGCTTGGCTCAGTTAGCCTTAAGGTACAAGTTACCCAGGACTTGGTGTGTGGAAACCATGGTAATTAAGACTAAAGTTTTAAACCATGACATTGAATTCACAAGTCTTTCAGTTTTGAGAATGAAGTCATGCCAAGTGAGTGCTTGGATTGCTTTGTGACACATCAAACTGTCACAAGTCAACTTGAGGATTGGAGGAAACCATTAATGGATTACTTCGAGAACCCTTGAGGCTATGTTAAGGACAGAAAGATGATAATGTTATGATTCAAGAAGAATCTTGAATCATAACCTAATGATAAGAGAGTATGAGATGAGAAGAGAAGTGAATTAGATAAGAGATTAGAGAGAAATTAGGGTTGAGAGAGGAAAGAGATCAATTTCTATTCAATGAATCAAGAATACAAGATATTTTGCTTATTTATACATAAGAATTAAGACGGCTAAAATATTGAATCAAGACAAGCACTTAAACCTACTAAACCAAATTTAATCGACAAAACTTACTTCACCCGCTAAACAACTAAGCTACCATTTCCGCCAAGCTAATATTTAAATGAACAAAAGAAAAATCATAACAATTCAACTAAGACAGCAGCTGCAAGTGAGAAAATGCCTCATGACAGTACCCCCTCCTTGAGATCATTCTTGCCCTAAGAATGAAGAGGAAAGAAATTGGCTTCGAATGAACTTTAAATTTTCCCAACTTGCATCTACTAGATCCAAATTGGCCCACTGAAACAAAACGTCTTCCACTGGTTTGCCATTCTATTGCACCAGACATGACCCCAATAGTGCTGTAGAAGCTTGCACTCGATGTCCCCTATTGGTTGCCTTCGATAGATTAGCTGAGCATCCTTTTCCCTCTAACCTGTGTCTTTTAAGAAGAGAAACATGAAACACAGGGTGAACATAAGAGTTAGGTGGAAGTTCTAATCTATAAGCCACACTTCCCAACTTCTCTATCACCTTATAAGGCCCAAAATAACGAGCACATAGCTTGACATTTTTGTGTACGGCTACTGAAGACTGTCTGTAAGGCTGAAGCTTCAGATAAACTAAATCTCCCACAGCAAAGGACTGGTCAGTACACTTCCTATCAGCAAAGTATTTCATTCTCGATTGAGCTAACTGCAAGTTGTCCCTTAATAGCTCAACAAAGGACCAAGGCTCCTCAATTGTTATGATTCAAGGAGAATCTTGAATCATAACCTAAGGATAAGAGAGTATGAGATGAGAAGAGAAGTGAATTAGATGAGAGATTAGAGAAAAATTAGGGTTGAGTGAGGAAAGAGATCAATTTCTATTCAATGAATCAAGAATACAAGATATTTTGCTTATTTATACACAAGAATTAAGATGGCTAAAACATTGAATCAAGACAAGCACTTAAACTGACTAAACCAAACTTAACCGCCAAAACTTACTTCACCCACTAACCAACTAAAATATAGTTCCCGTTAAGCTGATATTTGAATGAACAAAAACAAAATCATAACAATTCTACTAAGACAACAACTACAAGTGAGGAAATGCCTCACGGTCATGACAATACCCCATCCTCGCGATCATTCTTGCCCCAAGAATGGAGAGGAAGGAAATTGGCTTCGAATGAACTTCAAATCTTCCCAACTTGCATTTGCTGGATCCAAAATAGCGCACTATAACAAAACTTCTTCCACTGGTTTGCCATTTTACTGCACCAGACATGACCCCAATAGTGTTGTAGGAGATGCACTAGATGTCCACTGTTGCTTGCCTCCAGAGGACTAGCTAAGCATCATTTTCCCTCTGCCCTGTGTGTTTTTAGAAGAGAAACATGAAACACAGGGTGAACATAAGAGTCAGGTGGAAGTTTAAATCTGTAAGCCACACTTCCCAACTTCTCTAACACCTTATAAGGCCCAAAATAACGAGCACATAGCTTGACGTTCTTGCGCACAGCTACTCAGGACTGTCTGTAAGGCTGAAGGTTCAGATAAGCTAAATCTCCCACAGCAAAGGACTTGTCAGTACACTTCCTATCAGCAAAGTATTTGATTCTTGATTGAGCTAACTACAAGTTGTCCCTTAATAGCAGGACGAAGTGCCTTCTTTTTGATAGCAGCTCATCGACCTCAGCAACATGTGTAGTTATACCCTGAAGTACCACAGGTGAGGAGGATCATACCCATATAGTGCCTAGAAAGAGGTAGTCCCTATAGCTGAGCGAAAATGAGTGTTGTACCAGAACTCTGCCAAGGATAACCATCGATGCCAATGCTTAGGATAGGTGAATGTCGTACTTTGAAAATATTGCTCAACACATTGATTTACCTTCTTAGTCTACCCGTTTGTCTAAGGGTGATAAGATGAGCTGGGAGCAAGTGTAGAACCTAACAATAGGAACAATTCTTGCCAAAATTGACTGGTGATCATCCTATCCCTGTCTAAAACAATTGACTAAGGTAAACCGTGCAACTAATATATGCTGTCAAGGAACATTTTAGCCAATTATTCTGCAAAAATTGGATGATTTAAGGCAATGAAGTGGCTAAGTTGGTGAATTGATCCACAATGACCCATATCACCTCCTTGCCATCAGACTTAGGTAACCTCTCCATAAAATCAATGCTAATGTGTTGCCAAGCCTTGCTTGGAATTGGCAAAGGCTAAAGTAAACCTTGATACTGAACATGGTCTGTCTTGGTACTCTGACATACATCGCATCCTTAGACAAACTCTTCAGCACCCCTCTTAGCTCCAGCCCAATAGAAATACTGTTTAAGCCTCTTGTAAGGACCATCAATTCCTAAATGACCACCCCAAGCAGAGGAATGGAAGGCTTGGATGATCTATCTCCTCAATTCAGTGGCTGCTCCTACATGCACCTTCCCTTTTACTCGCACAATTCCGTTGACAACTGTGATTTCTGTTACTGAGGAAGAGGAATTTTTCACACTGCAGGCGACGATGCACTCATTAGAAAATATGTCTTCTTCATAGGATTTTTATACCTCCTCCATCCAATCAGGTAATGCAAATGAAATGGCTAAGCAGGAGCCTGATTCTATTCCTTCCAATCTTACTTTAAAGGGCATCTGCCACTAGATTTTTCTCTACCCCTGCAGTATTCAATAGAATAGCTCAATCCTAGCATCTTCATAAGACCTTTTCGTTGCACACTAGTGGTAATCTTCTGTTCAAGTAGATATTTGAGGCTTTGATGGTCAATTCTAATAATGAAAGGGTGATTTAGATGAACCTTGAATCATAACCTAAGGATAAACTACAACAGCTGTTGTATGTTGAGCAAAGAACGATTGAGGAGCCTTGGTTCTTTGTCCCTCAGAACTAAACAAAACCGTAGCTTCCATTAACTTTGCCTTAGAGAAGGCCTAAGTTAGTGTCTCCAGATTCAATGCCTTTACCAGATTCTTAATTCTTGGCTTTAGGCCACTAATAAAGCTTGATACATAGTAGAACTCCTTGGCTCCAAGATTAACTGATATTATCCTAGCCCTTAAATTCTCAAAGCGAGTCATATACTCCCTCACTTAAGTCGTTTAAGCCAATTTATTAAAATAATCTATCACATCACCAGGATCCTCTTCTCCATATCTTTCACAAAGTTAATCCACGAACTCAGTCCAAGTCAAGGATGGATTGCTGCGTATCAAACTGTAGTACCAAACCTTGTAATCTCCATGTAGATATACTGTAGCTAGCTCTACCTTTTCTGCTTCATCTATATAATAGAATCGAAAGTATCTTTCACACCTCCTAATCCAAGATTGAGGTTGCTTGCCATCAAATGGTTCAATTTCAACTCGAGGTTGTCTGAATCCATTGCATCTACCACTAGCTGTTCCACTTTCACTGGCTTATGATGCTTGAGGTTGCAGAAAATCAAAACGACGATCTTGTTGACTAGCAGTTGACAGTACTCAGCTCCCATAGGCAAATTTTGCCTAGTAATCTACTACTATAATCCATTGATCTTCCATTCAATATGCTTTGAATGTTAATCTAACCTTTCAGCTAACTTTTAATCACGTGATTGCTGCATTTTTACAAACATATTTTCCATTTGGAGTCTCAACTACTCAAAGTGATTGACTTATGCACTAGCTCCAACATTTGCACCAGCAACAACAACATATGTAGCTTTCCCAGTAGCATTTGTAGCTGCATTTGCTCTAGTTGTAACTCCACAAGCCATTGGTAAACTCTTCTTGTGTCTAGCCAGCTCCAATCAATCAATTCACGATCAATCGGTAGTAAAAAAAAGCTTTGATACCAATTGTTATGATTCAAGGAGAATCTTGAATCATAATCTAGGGATAAGAGAGTATGGGATGAGAAGAGAAGTGAATTGGATGAGAGATTAGAGAGAAATTGGGGTTGAGAGAGGAGAGAGATTAATTTCTATTCAATGAATCAAGAATACAAGATGTTTTGCTTATTTATACACAAGAATTAAGATGGCAAAAATGTTGAATCAAGACAAGCACTTAAATCGATTAAACCAAACTTAACTACCAAACCTTACTTCACCTGCCTTTGTCCTCTCTAAGGGCTATCGTGGTATCACTCTTAAGGACATAGCGGCCTTAACAGGTCTTTCCTTTGGGCAAGAAGAGTTGCCCCTTGATTCTTTTGTTTCTTTAGAAGCTGAAGCTTTTGCCTCCTCCTCTGTCACAGACTTTCCTAGAGGATGTGAGTCCTTTGTCAAAAATTTTGTAACATAGGCTCATTACTTTGGGCAAGGTTCTAGAGAAGGGGAGGTATGCTTTTACTTGTTTTGGCTAAACAAGTTCTTCTTTACAAACCCTTCTAACTTGGTTCTTATATTTCTTAAGACCATGGCTATTAACATAGCCTTCAGTATTGGTCCTTTATCCTTAGGACCACTAGTCCTAGACCAAGTATATGGTTAGAGACATTATAGCCAAAAACTATGTTGTCCGTATAGGTTGTCGCATGTGGCTGGTCCAACTGTGGGCCCAAGCCTATTTCCCTAAACTTTGTCCCAGAGGCCCTTATGCTCCCATAGGTGAGGGGGTTTCTTGTTTGGTGAGCAGTTTGTTCGCTGTGAATTTCAACTACCCTTAGGATGGTCTTTTGACCAATGCCTTGAGAGATTAATGTCTCCTTGAGGTAGATGAGGAACTCAATGGACTCCTTTCAAGAGAAGGAACCTTGGTCCACTTTGGTTCAGGAAACTAGACCTTCACTATGATATCTCTGTAGACATTAATTCCCAAAACTGGAAAGCAATCGTATTTCCCCCCAAGATTTGTTCTTCTATCACCAGACTCATCCTGGTGTGCAAATGTATAGGCCTGGACTTTTTTGCCGGGCAATTTGGTATGACCCAAGACATAGCTTTCCATAATCTTAGAACTAGGAACCTTTGTTGGGCCAAGCGAACTTCCCTTGAACCTACTCATCTCCCAAAGCTTTATGCCCTGAATCATGAATTCAGATCCCTATATGGGTATCCTATGGCTTGTATGCACACCCCTTATGCCACGCCACATTTTTCAACTTAGTTTTAAGCCTAATGGTCCTCCATGGAGGCCAGAGGCGCCAAGCAATATTTTGTGCCTTTGTCTGAGCTTGTAGGTCCTAGCTTAAGAAAAAGATAACCAATCAGCATCAGCCCAACCCCATAAGAGTGCTAGGACTAGGAGCTTCACTCAGATGTTGCTAGAGGAGTGTCCACCAAGAACCTCTTCACCAGCTCTCAAGGTTGGTGGCTCAAGAAAGAGAAAGAAGGATGTTGTTTCCTCAATTCTTCCTGATGTAGCAGATGAAGAAGAAGAAGAAGAGGTGCCGATCTCACAATTAGTTAGAAAAAGAAGAGCCGAGCTCCTTACATCAGAGGTATTGGCTTTTCTCAATTGGTGTTCTCGTTCATCCTATGTCAAAGCAGCTTCTAACACGGCCTTTTATAGCTACAGGAAAAGCCAGCTCTGTATATCATAGAAGGTACCAGACTCTCTACCTCCGGGAATTGCTCTTGAGCCTCATCAGGCATAGAATCATTAAGCTCTAGTACTGAAGAAGAAGGTGACATGTCTGCATCTATTGTGGAGCCAACAAGAAGTCACTTCGCTAAGAGGTTTCTTCCCAGTTACCTTGCATTAGGAACTTGTGTAGGCTCCATTCCTTCTCCTAGGAGGTCTAATCTCTACGGAAGAGAGTGCTAAAGCTAAGGGTCATTTCAATTCCCCAATAATTGATGGTTCCAACCATATTTGGTTCTAGCTTGCAAGCATCATTCTCCAGAAACCCGCCTTGAGAAGGTGTTCCAGTGGTTGAAGAGCTAGCAGCAATTCCAAAGGTTAAGATACATGCTAAAACTTCAATGATGGATGTACCAATAGAAGTTCATATGGCAGCAATGTGAATGGAGGCCCCTTCTTTGCTTCAGACTGAGGCCACAGAGGTAAAGGCATTTCTTTTAACCTTAGTTGTCCTCCAAAGCTAAAATCTTGCCTTACTCTTTTATCATTGAACTTTTGCTGGTCACTCCTCTCAAAGCCATTCCATCCCTAAGGCTAGGGGGAATGTCTTGTCCTTTAGAAAAGTTTGGAGCAAATGGTAGATTGGCTTTCCAGCAGATGGATCAAGAATCCCCTTGGTTGAGAGAAATCACACGTCTCCTTGTTTTAATCCAGGCTGAGGGGGCTACTTTTCAGGAGGCCATATCCCTGATAAGATCCCTGAAAGAAGATCCAATGGTGGCTTTCTCTATTGCCAGGGAACATGAAGTCCATAAAGAGGTACTCTTGAAGGTTAACCAAGATGTCCCGGCCTTTCTTCAGAGAAAACGACATTGCCAAGATGCCTTTAGAAACCTTGGGCGTGTTACAAACCGAAAATACGAGGCATGGTTTAAATCGTGGGGAATGGCGGGAATGTTGGATGATAGTTTAACTCTGTTAAAATCTGTTATTTGGTCTGTTGTTACTGATGTTTTGCGGCTGCTGCTGGTCTGCTGTGTGAGCTGCTGCTACACTTACTACTGCTTCTGTTAGTTGTTGTGTTTGGCGCCAATAATAATAATTTGAATATTAGTTAGTTGTATTCTAGAGTATTCTAGATAGTTCTAGCTTAAGTTGGTTAGCCATTTGTATTGATGCAATGTATTAGGCTCGTGTCTTGTAAGTAGTATAAATAAGGGACATTAGCATGTAATCCATAACTTTTGATGAATGAATTGATCTCGTTTGATTTCTCTCTCTATTTTCTCATCTCTTTTCCCTTCTTCCTCATCTAAACTCTATATTCTTTCTCATCTCATACTCTCTCTATCCCAACCAAGGTTAAGGTTCAAGACCTAATATTCGAAACCTTAACAATTGGTATCAGAGCCTTGATTTGGCTTCCGAATCAAGCTCATATCCGTAAAAATACAAAATCTGATTGATTGCATTGCAATTAATCAATAAAAAACAATTGTGATACAAATTTAGTTCAGATTTTGTGATCAGATTTAAATTCTGAAATTTGAAAGTGTGAATTGGCTGTTACTGCATTTGGTGACCTGCAGGCCTGGGATTGTGCTTTCGGTTGGGATTATAATTGAGTGAATTACATTGAACAAAGGTTAATTGATCAGTACTTGTTGAGTACATTCAACATCCAAGCTAATTCAAATTTAATGCAGTTGGATCGATCTGACATTAGCTGCTGAGTTTTGGTGCCGAAGCAAAATAACAGTTGCTGAAGTTTTGTGCTGAGCTAAGTCGATCGTCGCCTGAATCGGCTCAGAAGAAGTTTAAGTGATGCAAATTGATCCACATTACACTTGAACATCATCAAAAGATCAGAAACCAGCTGTATTGAGGTTTAATCAGGTTCTGCAATTTAGAAGTGAAAGATTGAGGTATTGCTTTGTGATCTTCAAGTTGCAATTCATTGAGAATTCGTGTTTGCTGTTGGATGATGTCGAATTTGTGTTGCTGAGCTTAGAAGTGGTGAGAATTCATCAGAATCTACGGTGATCTTTGAGAATTATGTGTTATTGAGTCGAGATTTTGCTTAGGCGAAAATTTGTCAGCAGAGGCGAAAGTCTGACAGTGAATAGGAGGAGCGAAGGTGTTGAAATCTGACCGTTCATTAAGATCGCTTGAGTGTTGGGTTGAGTACTTGATTTTGAGCTAGGATCGACCTTAAATCAGAAGTGGAAGTCGAATAACTCGACTAAACGTGGCTGTCAGAAATCGTCGGGTTAGGGTTTGTTCCCTGTTCTGTTCGAAACTTATCAGTTAGGGTTTATACTCATTGATGATCGAGGAACCGATAGCAAGTGCTTGTTGGCGCGAACGAAGGAGTACAATTTCATAAAGTGATCGATTGTTGAGGAGTTGCGAAACCAGTTCCATTCTTCTGCGATTCTCGAACTAGTACTCTGCGAACCTTGCTGATTCCAGATCGAAGTTGTTGTTCATTCTCGATATGGCTGAGTTGAAAGAGCTGTTGGAGAAAGTGATAAAACAAAGACAAGAATGGATGCAAGAACGTGAAGTAAGGATGCAAGAATGTGAAGAATGGAGACAAGAACGTGAGGAATGGAGACAGGAATGGGATGAACTGATGCAGCGATTTATGAATCGGCAATGTTCAGCTAATCCTAACATCAGTAGTGGGTGTGCTGGTGTCTTTGATGCCAAGGAGTTTCTGGAGTTAGCAGATAGCGTTAGACAACGGAAGTTCAATGTTGAGCAAAAGGAGAAAGTACAATCGGTTGTTGTCGAAGTTGAAGCTAACCACAACAATGCCGAATTTGATGAACACAAGCTAGACGAATTTGAGTGTTAACAAGATGTCTCTTATGAAGACTCTATGCAAGAGTTACGGTCTATTAACGATGTTGAGGAACAATATGACGTGCATCTGGATTGGGAATATGATTCACATGTCCGAGGAATGATTAAGAAAGCAAAGAGTAAGTCGAAGATAAATCGTTTAAGTTAAGCCTTGGGAGATGTTGTGGGTAAAAAGAAGTTGTCCAAGCCAAAATTGAAGCGTTTGGTTGTGTCTCAGCCTATGATGCTTGATGATCAACAAGAACGAACTCAAGACACTGATCTTACCGATGTATATGCTAGTATACAAGGAGTGATGACTGCAGAATCTTTAATTACATCTGATAAGCTTGATGCTACTGCTGTTATTTCACCAGATACATCGTCAAATCAGTTAAGTGTTACTCTATGGCAAGTTGGTATGCAGAATCAGAACTTGAGGCCTGCTGTCGAGCCGATTTTGGATCAAAATTGTAGCAACTTCGCTGCTGAACGATTACATTCTATTGGTAAATCAGCTGCTACTGCTGTGGTACTATCGGATACCGAACAAGGTGTGCTTTTGAGGGGAGTATCGGTGTGTTCAAATACCCATTCATATGACGAGTTACCTTCTAATCCGGGAGAAGATTTTCAAGTTTATATGAAGCCGAAAAGGTTTGATTCTCTGTTGAAAAGAACTAATCAAGCTGCGAGAGTGCGTTTCAAAGTCCAACAAAGGAGAAGCAATGTGGTTGAACAAGTAATTGAGTTGTTAGAAGTGTATAACTGCTGTAACATGCTGAAACCGATTTCAGATCAGTCCAGAAGCTGTCCAGCAGATGTTTTAACTGATGTGTTGGTTGTTGGAAGCTTCCTTGATCCGGGAAGGACTGATTTACAAGAGTTTGGAGGAGCTAAGCATTCGTTGCTTCTGTGTGATGTTGATGAATGCAATGACATTACAAACATTGGAAAAATGTTAGAGGTCGTGAGTCATTGCAAAGTTAAAGTCCAAGCTGGTTGTGATGACAGGAATTATACATGTTACAAGCTACATGATCTGGATAAACTGGGACTGAATGGACCTGATCTGGTGCAGATCCTGCGTGTGTTGAGGGTGGTCAGTAGTGGTGTTTTTGGAAAAATCATATGCATAAGCTTCAATACCTTCTCAATGTTTGGTTGGAAAAGATCAATGTGACACCAGGGATAAATCTAGCTGAAATTGGAGTGTATATCAGCAACCCAAAGGGGAGCAGAACATCTCAGATTTTGAAGGAGTTGTCAGCTGATCAAGAGCTGGATTGGTACCTTCACTTGTTATACTTATTGCTCATGCTTGAGTTGGTTGACGAGGATGCAAAGCTTGACCTTTTGAGGTGCATTTGGTGGCTGGACGAGCTGGTGTTCCAGGGAAGACTTGAGCACAGACCTTGGGAAGAAGTGGCAAAAAAATTCAGATCTTACAAGCTCTCAATCAAGGTTCAAGCCATGGAAGCAAAAGCTGTTCACAATGCTGTTAATTCTAAAATAACTCCAACTCTCTCATTGACAGCAGAAGATAAGATGCTCAAATGGAGAGTGATTGGTGCTTTTATGATTTTGGGAAGTTGTCAAAACTTGTCCTCTTCAAGTAGCTTCCATATAGACATAAACCGAGTTGAAATTTGTCCAAAGGACTTGCATCGAGTTTCCATTACGAAGCTTCTGAGTTCTGCAGCAAACCAACAGGTGAATTTGTGAAGCAATCAAGATTTGGCTGAGTTTGGTCTGAGATGGTATTATAAATGGATGTTTAACCAATACAAATTTTGGATTAAATCCAAGATGAAGGGATGTCCATTGCATTGTCATGCATTTGCATTATGTTTGGCCACCTTGATCAAGAATTGGGTTGGTACTGCTGAGCTTGTGGATTCTGCATCACCTTCGGTGCATTTGGGAAACAATCATGGATTTATTAAGCATGTCATGAGTTGGGTTAGTAGGTGGTTGTGTGAGTTGAATTTGTTGGAAAACATTGCAGCAGGACACGTTAATTTAGCAAGGAATCAAGTTCCAGCAGCTATTATCCAGTTTCGGCATGTCGATCGGCAAGTTCGGTATGAAATAATTCTGTTTTGGAGCTATTCGAACTGCATTTAGGAATGTTTACAAGCAAAATTTAATGTTTGATTCTCTTGGTTTGAGTTTGGACGGCCTCCCGAGGTGTTAAGGACTTTGAATACAATTTTGTGTGGTTTATGATGTCCAAAATCTGTTGGGTAGCATTCAACAAATAACATTTTAGAGTTACATATGCCATTGGTGATACTCAGCAGCAAGTTAGAACTCTGAGCTATGATAAGTTCAACAAAAGGAGTTGTGGATGTGTTGTTGATGTTTGGTTTGACTTGTGCAGACCTCCTGAGGGGTATTACACATTCAAATGCAAACAATATGTCGAAACAGGACGTCAATTCCATGAATCTGCAACAATCAGATGGTTGGTTTCAAGGTATACTCCCAGCTGCAGAGATTTTAGCGTGAAGTTCAACATTTCAGCTATCTTTTCATATGCAATTAGAGTTCTTCATTGTTACAACTCTCTTTCATTCTTGAGGACAAGAATGTTCTCAAGGGGAAGGGAATGTTACAAACCGAAAATACGAGGCATGGTTTAAATCGTGGGGAATGGCGGGAATGTTGGATGATAGTTTAACTCTGTTAAAATCTGTTATTTGGTCTGTTGCTACTATTGTTTTGCGGCTGCTGCTGGTCTGCTGTGTGAGCTGCTGCTGCACTTACTACTGCTGTTGTTAGTTGTTGTGTTTGGCACCAATAATAATAATTTGAATATTAGTTAGTTGTATTCTAGAGTATTCTAGATAGTTCTAGCTTATGTTGGTTAGCCATTTGTATTGATGCAATGTATTAGGCTCATGTCTTGTAAGTAGTATAAATAAGGGACATTAGCATGTAATCTATAACTTTTGATGAATGAATTGATCTCATTTGATTTCTCTCTCTATTTTCTCATCTCTTTTCCCTTCTTCCTCATCTAAACTCTATATTCTCTCATCTCATACTCACTCTATCCCAACCAAGGTTGAGGTTCAAGACCTAATATTCGAAACCTTAACAGGGCGTTTAGCTAGCCTATGAGGCCTGCAGCTGTTATTTGAAGAGCTCCAGGCAGTAAGAAGGATCCAGGACCATCAAGCTCAAGGGATCAAAAGTCTGGAAGACGAGATCCATCATTTAGAGGAGAGGTTAAGGCATCTTAAAGAAGAGCTGCTCTCCTTCAGACAACATCATACCCCCCATGGTTTAGTGATTGGAGGACTCGAAGAGGCCACCATAGAGTCTCAAAGGAACAATCAAGCCCTTCAAGAAGAAGCTCTTTCTCTTGATCGTGAACTGAATTTCACAAGCAACCAACTATCTTTAATAGAAAAATCCTTAATGAGGATTAGGACTCAACTCTTTTAATTTTTTAGTCCTTGTAAAGGGATTTTGGCTGTACAATTTTCTCACTTGTAATTTTTTGTTTGTATGTAAGCCATGTACTCTTCCCATAACTAATGAAATACACATTTTGTTTAATACGTCTCATAGATTGGTGGTTCTTTTCTTTTCTTTTTTGTTTTAATTTAAGGACCATAAGGTTGATCCTCAATCTGAGACTCTACATTTAACGACTTCCTTGTGAGAATCCCAAATTTATGGCACATACTTTTTTAGGAACCTACCACTAATAGCCCTTGGGTGAGTTCTTCCATCTAGGTCTTGGAGTAAATAGGCATTACGTCCAAATCCATCTATGACTCTAAATTGGCCCTCCTAGTTTGGAACCATTTCCTTAAGACACCGTCTTTCTGGCTAATGGGAAAAACACTTTCTATATAAATTTCCTGAGTCATAAGACCTATGCTTAGCCTTTTTGTTGTAGGCTTCGGCTACCCTATATTTTTGTGTCTCCAACTTGTGAAGGGTATCGAGCCTTACTTAGTCCAAGTAAGTAAGCTTGTCCATCATGGACTTCTTACTCAAGTTCAAAAAACCTCCCTTGATAAGCTAGTTTGATAGATTGAACCATTACTTCCATTGGAAGCACAACATCATGGCCATACATCAAATTGAAGGGAGTTGTCCCAGTTGCATCTCATTTAGATGTCCTGTAAGCCCAATGGGCATTTGACAACAATTTATGCCGCTTCCTGGGATTATCCTCAATCATCTTTTCAATGCTAGCCTTCAGAATCTTATTGGTTGACTTTGCCTGTCCATTGGCTTGAGCATAGCAAGGGGTTGAGGATTTTTTTGTTGAAACTCTTGGTAAACTTCTTAACTTGAGCTCTATTGAACACTGCAGCTTGGTCCATTGTAATGGTCTCTGGGATACCAAACCTACATAGGGTATACTCTTTGATAAAGTCAATCACATCCTGCTAATTAATGTTTCTATATGGCTTAGCCTCCACCCATTTTGTGAAATAGTCCGTGGCAACAAGAATGTAATAGTGTTGTTTACTAGAAGAAGGGTTAAATTCCCCTATGATGTCCATTGCCCAATCTCTAAACGGCCATGGTTTGACAATAGCATGCATCTTATCTACAGGGACTCTTGGCACATGACCATGTCTTTGGCATGCTTTATGCAGTCATCCATCATTGATGGCTAATGGTAACCATAGCGTCTGTTGAGCCAATGCATTTTGTTACCAACAAGGTGGGATTCACAAATACCCTCATGGGCTCATACCACCACTGCATGGCTTTGTCTAAGTCGAGACACTTGAGAAGCACTCCACTAGCATCCCTTTTGCATAACTCTCCGGACTCATCATCGAGATAGAATTTGTGAGCTCTCATTTTCATCTTTCTATCCCTAGTGTTGTCTTAAGGGTTCTTGAAGTAATCCAATAAAGACTTTCTCCAATCCTCTTGCTTACTTAGGACAATTTGATTGGCCTCAAAGTACTCCAAGTGTTTACTTTGTGTGCCTTTGCTCTCAAATCTGAAAGACTCAATGTACTCGATGTCATGGTCTAAAATCTTAATTTTGATGACCATGGTTTCTTCAGACCAAGTTCTGGGCAATTTATACCCTAATGCTAACTAAACGAAGTCATTGGCTACCTTGTTCTATTCCTTGGGGTTATGCTCAAAATGCACGCCATCGAATTTCTTCAATAGCTCTTGCATTATCGATAAGTATCAATTCAAAGTGTCACTTAAACATTGAAATTCCCCTTTTACTTGGCACATTACAAACAACGAATCCCCTTTGATGATAACATTGAGGACTTGCATTTCTAAGAGAGTTTGTAGGCTAATTATTAGTGCCTCGTACTCTGTCATGTTGTTGAAACATTTACCAACCAAAGTGATAGCCAACTAGGTGATGATCCCAGCAAGGGATTCTATGATAATCCCAACTCCATCACTTAAATAGGTCATTGCACCATCAAAGAATAGTTTTCAAGGAACCACTTGCACTTCCAAAAGTTGGTATGACTCATCATTTAAGCCAGTATGAATGTTTGGATGGTCAGCTAAAAAGTCTGCTAAGACTTGTCCCTTCACTAACTTTTGTGAAACATAGACCAGCTCAAACTGAAGTAGAGCTATACTCCACTTGTTTAGTCTTCCCCTTAAAAATGGTTTATCTGTCTGGGTAACTACATATATAGTAAATGCCAAAAAGTAACGTCTCAATTTTTTTGATGCATAGATTAACGACATACACAATTTTTTAATTGAAGAATATTTTATTTCACATTCATTCAAACAACAGTTGAGGTAGAACACAACTTGTTCAAACCCTTGGTCATTGTCTTGTATAAGCAAACAAACAATAGATTTCTCAAAAGCAGGGGCGCAAATCTTCAAAGGCTTGCCCTGCTTTGGTGGAATAAGTACTGGCGGCCTAATCAAGTACTCCGTGATGGCCTCAAAGGCTATTTGATGTGGCTCCTCCCACTTGAACTCCTTCTCAGATTTGAGCCTCAGCAGTGGAGATAAGACTTTTGTTTTTCCTGCGACATTCGAGATAAAACGTTTTAGGAAATTAACCTGCCCAAGGAAGTGTTAAAGCTCCCTTTTCTTGAAGGTGGTTGGCTTGTCAAATGGTCATAGCATTATTAATATCCACTTCAATGCCTCTTTGGTTCACTAGAAAACCAAGGAAGTTTCCAGCTCATACGCCAAAAGCACATTTTAATGGATTCATCTTAAGCTTATGGGTCCTCATTCTAAGGAACGCACCCCTCAAGCCTTCCAAATGTTTGACTTGGGACTTGGATTAGACCACGATATCATCTATATAGACTTCCATGGTCTTGCCAATGAGGTCATGAAAGATCATGTTTATGGCTCTTTGGTAGGTGACTCCAGCATTCCTTAAACCCATTGGCATAGCCACCCACTCAAACATTCCAATCGGCCCAGGACATTTGAACACTATCTTATGGCATACTTCGAAGAAATCATAACCTGGTAGTACCCACAGTAACCATCCATAAAGGACAAGATCTCATGCCTCGAGGCTGAGTCACTGAGCACATCAACAATAGGCATTGGGTACTCGTCCTGTGAGGTGGCTGCCTTTAGATCTTTGAAATAAATACAAACCCTACTTTTTCCATTCTTTTTAATAACAGGAATGATATTTGCCAGCCACTCGACATACATGGAAATTCTGATATCTATGGACTTTAGAAGTCTTTTGATCTCCTCTTTAACCAAATCAATACATCATCCTCTGGTCCTAATTATGGGCCTCAAGCTTGGCTTAATAGGAAGCCTATGCTCAAAAACCTTTTTGTTTAGGCCCAGCATTTCATGATGGTCCCTAGTGAAGCAATCCTTAATTTCGTGAAGCAAACTTAGACACTGCTCTTTTTACTCCTAAAAAAGAAAATTGCTTAGATATGTAGGTCTTGAGCTTTCTGTTGAGCCCAAATTAACCTCAAGTAGGGGGTTATGTACTTCAGCCCTTAGATCCTCCATTTTTGGCTGGTGTTGCTTTTAAGTCAGAAAGTTCCAGCTCCTTTTCTTGTGCTGTATGGACTTGGAAACCATTGAACGGTTGTGCAGTCTAAAGTTGATCCTCATCATGCTAAGCCAAAAACCTTGATGTTGCTGAGGAAATGGCCTCTTGGGCCATTATTGGGAGGTCTTGACACCTCCACATTAAGGTTTTGGAGTGCCATGAAGTCTCCTTCATCAAGAAGGGCTCTAATGCATCCCCAAAAGTCAGAGTCCTCAGACTCTATGTCCACTTAGCCATTCTCATCCTCAATCAACGGGCTAGCAAGGATGGCTATTGTGTCCTATTGTTAGGCAGATTATAGAGTGGTCCTTTTGACATCCGGAGGTCCCATGCCATCTTCATATAACTTTGCCTCAATGTAGTTGGAGCAAGCCATGAATGGCCTGCTATCTGCTACAACAACCTCATATTTGTCATGGTTTCGGAAGATTAACAACTAGTGAAGTGAAGATGGAATACAGTAATGGGCATGTGGCCAATCTTTACAAAGCAAAGCATTATAGCTTAAGGTAGTTTTCACCACAAAGAAAGCTATCAACCTACTTAAGTCACCAACAGTCAGGTCAATCAAGATGACTCCTTCAGATTTGGTAATAGCTTCAGAAAAGCCACAGATTGCAATATCCGAAGTAATTAAGTCATCTTAAGATTTACCAATGACCCTCAACATATATAAAGGCAAGAAATTCATGGCTACACCATTATCCACCAAGATCCTATTCACCAAAATGCCATCGCATTTGGCCTTGATCTATTGGGGCTTGATGTGTTATTGGTGGTATTAGGCCCATCAAACATCATCTTCATTATGTTAGGTGTACCATCAGGCGATTTGGATGTTGTAGTGCTAATTTTAAAAGATAACGGATCAGAGTTACCTTTGGTGGATGCTACTTCAACCACAAGCTCTATTTGAGGTTCGTTGTCAAATGTTATGACGTCGTCCTCGAGACCTGCTTATGTATCAAATTCCATGAACTCCAACAGAAGGAGCAAGGTAGTTCTGGTGTCAACCTTTTCAGGAAGCGTCCTAAATTGAATATGGATCCCTTGGTTTGATCCCATTTCAAGGCTGTCAACCATGGAAGTATCTTAATTTCTCTATTGAGGGCCGTCATTGGTTAGCATGCCCTATTCTTAAGGCTAAGATCAACCTTTGGAGTTTGAGATTCCTTCATAGTTTGGGGGGAAATTCTCTTCGTAGAAGTCATTCTCAATATCAAACCATGTCAGATTAACACAGTCTAGAGGTTCCACTAAGTTAATGCTGAGAGGGGAATATTCCTCCTCTTCCTCAGCTATTCTTTGAGCTAGGGAATTCTTGGCAAACTAATCCCACCAAGACTCTTGCTCTTCAGAAGATGAGGGACTGCCCATCTCTTGGGCTTCTTTTGTGTTTTCCCTTTACCATTAGTAGTAATGCTTATGTGTTCGCCCTTTACCATCAGTAGTAAAATGCTTGGACTCAATCGTTGGATCTTCAAGATCCATACACTCAGTTTGCTTATCCTTGCAAACCCTGGCTTCCTCTCTAGAAAGACTAGTTAAGCAAGTATCGAGCAGAATCCTCAGCTGAGCTACCCTATTTGCAGCTGCCTCCTTTTCTGAGTTCTGGTAAGGCTAGAGGGAATAATCTCTTCTTGGTCGAGGTGATTTCTTCTCCAGACATTACTAAATCGGACCCTAAAAGATTGGTGTCCCAGTTATCATGGTGCCTGACGGGTGTCCACGTTCAGTAGATGATACTTCATACTCTTTTTGAGATGCGTACAGAGCCCCAAGAAGGCCTGTTGATGATATCTTGTTTGACGAAGCTAGCTTTTCTTTGCAAAAGGTTAAGCTTTTTCATTTCAGATACTAGCTTATGCCCACAACCCTCGTAGAGGGCATAAGTAAGGTGTAGGAGTTTGCTCGACTCTTGTTTCTTAGAAGCAAAGACCATCTGCCAGTGGTCATCATTGAGAATCCCCATGGCTATTTCCTCTTCCTTGGAGAGGAGAATAACACCTTCCTCTAATTGCTTCTTTAATAATCTTCTAAATGTACCACAACCATGTGTAGAATGTTCAGCTTTGATGTGAAATTTATAATGATCGTCTGGCAACCTTAACGTGGCTCTGGGGAACCTCAATGTTCCTAATTCTAGCAATCTATCAAATAAAGAGCTGGCCACAACCAAAGTGTCTTTATATGTGTGCATCATCTGTAAAAATCTGTCATTAGTTCGGCTGCTATAGGAATCATAAGGTTTTATTACCTTGTATACATTGACCTAGGAAGGACAAGGAAAGGGGTCTTTATCAACGCCCATCTGTCCTTCCCCTAGGAATATCAATTATCTTGCTTCTATGGCATCTTGAACTGCATTACTAAAGATCATATGGTTCTTCGTTGAATGGGTCAACGAATCATGCCATTTACAGTACACCTTCCCCTTAGTAGAGTTAGGTTCAGGCTTCCTGTGTTTGCTCCTAATCTTGAGTTTATTATTCTTCTCAAGCCAATCGTATATTATATCAGCTCTTGAGAGGTCAAATGAATACTCAAGACTTGGGATTGTTACGACTTCGTGGCTTTAATATCCTTCTTGATTAAAGGATTATAGACTATAGGAGGTCCTTTGACGTAATCAGCGACATTAATTTTGCATGGAGGATCTTCTCCCTCTTTAATTAAGTCGTGTACATAAGTTCCATAAACGTTGTTTTCCTTAAGGCTCTCCTCTTTACAGACAACTTCACATCCAGCAGCATATTCTGCCTGTTGAAGAAGCTTCGTAAAGTTTGAGCCTTCAAATTTCTTTCTGAATTCAATATCCAAGCCATTTAGAGCTAGCTTGGCGTATTCAACTTCAAGAAGAGCTATGACGCATTTTAACCTAGCTCTCTTGAACCGGTTAAAGTAATCTTCCACTGACTCCCCTGGCTTTTGTTTCATTCGAGCCAAGTTAAACATTGAAGGTCCTAGTTCCATTCTTGGGAATTAGGCCTAGAATTTCCTGGCCATGTCACAGTAAATGGAATTAGGAGGTAGGCTAATGTACCATTAAAAATTAGTCCTAGTGAGGGAACTGGTGAATAGCCTAAGCTTGAGATACTAATTGTCAATCGCTTCCTTACACTAGCAATTAAACCTTTCCAAGTGCTCGAGGGCAGACACCATCCCTTCCCCTGAAAAGAGGGAAAACTTAGGGATTTTGTATCATCGAGGAAAGGGGTAATCCCTATCTATATGGTCTTGGTACAGTTTGCTATACAAAGGTTTGTAGACCCTTGCAAGATTCGGCCATACATTTGCTCAATAAGGGTGGCCAATTGGTCCTGAAAGGGTAGGTTAAGCACATGATTATGCGCCTGCCATTGCCCCTAAAGTGGGTAAGGATCTCGAGGGGGTTTGTAAGATACCCCTGAGCACCCATCATGATCTAATGTCAGAACAGTTGATGCCCTCGAAACCCTAGGTGATTCCTTGATCATAATGGCCATGTGCTTGGTTGGCCATGAAGTATGCTCCAGTAGGACCTAGGTTATATGGCATGCTTGCAAGCACACTAGTGTTAGCAGGCTATTGGTTCATCCTTGTCTGATCCCTAAGTCTTGATCTTAAGGAAGTAGGTGTAGGGTATGCATGAAGAGGTCCAGGATGAAAGGCCTGGTTACCCAAAGTGAGGACCTGCACTTGCACTCCTATTTTAAGGCTTTTTGTGGGCCTCAAGGCAATCTCTACACCCAGAGAAGGGTATCAACGGGTATGCCCCCCTGTCTCAAGAACAGGTAACATTGGCACATTGATGTTGAGATCTCGTGAGGCCAGAAAGGAACTCTGATTCGATGGCGCAACAACCCCAAGGGGCACGTTGTCATTCTATGGCTGGACTCCAAGAGTGTAACACTTGGTTAGCCACAGCTGGGTCTTTCGTTCTCTCAAGGACACTATAGTCAGCCTGAGCAGCTGGTAACCACAAGCTCGAGGGCATCTCACTAGGATATCTCGTTGAAACTAATGAAAGAGGCATAGGCCTAAGCTGCTTGATATCCTCCCTAGCAGCTTGGGCCAAGCCATTATGAGTCTTAGCTTATCTAACCAAGATATGTTTGAATTCAACCACCATTTGTCTAGCCACGTCCTTAGCAATACGGGTAGCAGTAGAGGACAAGGTTGAGTTCATTTCAACTAAGACTTTATCAGTTTGTTTGTGAAACCTTTCATTCATAGAGGTTCCAACGTTATTACTTATGGCTCCCATGGCTACAGAGTTTTTACGCTGAGTCGCTAGATTGCACTCTATTTCAACATGTTGCCTCTCGAAGGCCTCACTCATTGTTTATTGGACTCTTTGGTCCAAAATTTCTAAATGACGTTTGAGCATAGCCATAAAACTCTTGAGAGTGGCCATTGAGCCCAATGCATTCATCCTCTAGGATGTCATCGTCGCCATCGGTTTAGCTGCCAAGGCTATGACTTTGCTCAAGAGGGCACTCAAGTGGAGACCCAATTAAAGTTAAGCCTTCTAGTTCCTCATGCTCAAGGGCACTAGACCTCCTAGTTCTGACCATCAGTGAATGGTCGGCAATTACATCCTAGTAATCCACAATGGGCTAAAACGATGTTTCAAGCCTCCCACTATGGTTAACAAAAGGCGTGTTTTCTTTATTTCGTTTGTAGTTAAGTGTGATGTGGTCGCCATAAAATGATAAACAAAACAAATGCACAAAGTGACTCACTGCGACTAGGGAGTGAGCCTAAATACCGAATTGCAAGCCTTTGACCTCAACCACTCATTGTTTTCAAAGAAAAGGTTGTGATATGTTGGTGTATCTGACTTTGGTTATACCGCGAGTTCTGCTTATGCTTCAATTAAGAAGACTTGGTTAAATATTTTTGTAGACTTTTTATGTATTTATTATCAGAAAAGTAAAGGATATGGACCTAACTCAAGGGGCAGTTATAATGACGGAGCAGGGCCCCCAAATACCTTTCCTCATACACTTAAAAGTCAGGAACTGGGATGGAGACAAACCTAAGAGCTCAGTGGTCCACTTACAAGCCCAAGTCAATCAGGTTTTTAAGCCTAGCACCCTTGACTTGTAATAACTCGAATGAGTTTTGGTATAATAAGATTAAGGTGGAGCAAATCGTATTCAAGTAATGGGAGTAGGACTAATGCAATTAAGGACAAGCCTTGGCCGTTAAAGCCCTAATCAATGCGTGACCCTAAGTTCACCTAACTTAACAAGCAATGATAGTAGTGTTAAGACCAAAGCAATGAATGGTCAAGCCTCAAATCTCAACTTGTCGCTTTGTGGGAACATATTAAAACTTGAAAGTCATATATGAAGCCAGAGAAACTGTATTACTATGAAGGTAAGTACAGCAGACATCTACGTTATGCTATGCATAGCTAAATTACGCTACTCCTAGAGAAAAAGTACAAGTGTGTTGTAAAAGAAAACTTGAAGAAGTTTTATAGTGAGTGTGTGTACTACTTTGGATTGACACTGAGTCTTGTATTTATAAAAGCTGAAAATAATGGCTGTTCCTATTTCTACAACAACTTCACCCACGTCTAGCCACTAAACTTCTTTGTGCACCAATCGTCAATGCACGTGTCCTGAATTCAGAATTCGAGGGAAATCCTTAGTGCCCAAGCCGTAATCTAAGCGAAAGTCCCTCTTAGAAACCCTACGTCCTCTTGGATTAAGCTTGGTGCCCATGTATCTGAGATTATGCTTCAAGTAACTGCTTCGAGCCTAAAAACCACCTGCCTTGCAACCTTCTTGGCAATCCCTTGAGCTCAAGCTCCCTTCATCCCTCAACCATCTTAAGCCTTGAGTGGTTCATACCCTTGTCAAGGTTAATAATTCTTTTAGGATGCTAGGCTTAAGATGCCGTTATCTCAGCACCTAAAGGCTTAATTCTCCTCGAGGGAAGCCTCAAGATTTAAGAACATGGAAATTTGCTCAAAACGGTGTCATCCCTTCCACTTTCAAAATTAGAGTGTAAACACATTTCCCACCCCTCTTCTTTTGTTTTTCTAACTTGTGAAGGGGCGTCAAGCCTAACTTGGTCCAAATTATCTCATCTGCCATAGCTCTCTCATACTCTAGTTTAGAAAATCTCCCTTGATGAGCTAGCCTAATAGACTGAATTCTGACTTCCATTAAAGTACAGCATAATGGCCATACATTAAATGGAAGGGTGTCATCCTATTTGCTTCATGTTTGGACGTTCTGTAAGCCCAAAGGACATTAAGTAGTAGTTTATGCCACCTTCTGGGATTATCCTCAATTATTTTCTCAATATTGGCCTTTAAAGTCTTGTTGGTAAACTCTACTTGGCCATTCGTTTGAGCATAGTAAGGGTTGAGTTCAAGATTTCTATGTTGAAACTCTTGGTAAACTCCTCAACTTTAGCCCCATTGAATACCTTAGCTTTGTCCACAGTAACGGTTTTGGGGATTCCAAACCTACATAGGATGTATTCTTTGATAAAATCAATCACATCTTGTTGATTGATATTCCTACATGGTTTAGCCTCCATCCATTTTGTGAAGCAATTTGTGGCCACAAAAATGTAAGAGTGTTTCTTGCTAAAAGGAGGGTTAATCTCCCCTATGATGTCCATTGCCCATCCTATAAAGGGCCATGGTTTGATGATAGCATGCATCTAGGTCAAGGAATGTTTGGTACATGACCATGTCTTTGGCATGCTCTGCACCCCTTGGCATATTTAATACAGTCATCCATCATTGATGGCTGTTATAACGCCTGATGAGCCAATGCATCTTATTGCTAGTTAAATGGGATCCATAGATACCCTCATGCGCTCCTACCATCCCTAGCATTGCTTCATCTAAGTCAAGACGCTTGAGAAGCACTCTTTGTAAACCTCTCCAGATTTATCATCTAGATTGAATCTATGAGCTTTCAGTTTCATTTTTTTGTCCTTGACATAGTGTCGAGGGTTTTTGAAGTAATCCATTAGTGAGCACCTCCAATCCTCTCATTGACTCCGGACAATTTGATGTGTTTCAATGCAATACAAGCGTTCACTTGGCATGATTTCACTCATAAAACAAAAAGACTCAGTGAATTCAATGTAATGGTCCAACATTTTATTCTTAAGGACCATGGTTCTTCACACAAAGTCATGGGCAGCTTGTACCCTGAGGCTAACTAAGCCAAGTCATTGGCTGCTTTGTTTTATTCTCGAGGAATATGTTCAAATTAAACAACATCAAACTTACTCAATAGTTTTTGCACCTTTGAGATGTACTTGTTCGGGGTATCGCTTAAACACTGAAATCCCCCTTTGACTTGGCAAATTACCAACTGCGAGCCCCCTCTTACGATTAATTTAGAGACTTGCTTTTTAAGATAGTGTGTAAGCCCATGATCAATATCTCATAATCTTCCATGTTATTAGAGCATTTTCCAACTAAGGTAACAGCTAACTTGGTGATGATCCTAGAAGGGAATTTAATCACAATCCCAACTCCAACACTGGAATTGGTCCATAATCCATCAAAGTATAGTAACCGAGGAACCATTTCCACTACTAGGAGTTGGTCTGGCTCGTAGTCCAAGCGAGTATGAATGTTTAGATGGTCAGTTAAAAAGTCTTCTAAGGCTTGGCCTTTGACCTACTTTTGTGACACATATATCAAATCAAACTGAAGCAGAGCAATATTCCACTTGTTTAATGTTCCTCTCATTAGAGGTCTATTTAGCATGTATTTAAGGACATCTATCTGGGCAACCACGTATATTGTGAATGCTAAGATGTAATGTCACACAATTTCTTAATACATGAACATTTTATTTCACATTCATTTAAACAACGGCTTAGGCGGAACACAACTTGTCTAAATCCTTGCTCATTGTCCGGTATAATCAAACAACCAATTGATTCGTCAGAAGCAGAGACATAAATATTTAGAGGTTTGCCTTGCTCTGGTGGAATCAACACTGGCGGCCTAATCCTTTATTCCCTAATGGCCTCAAATGCTGCTTTCCCACTTGAAGTGTTTCTCAGACATGAGTCTCATCAGTGGAGAAAAGACTTTGGTTTTCCCTGGTATATTTGAAATGAAACGTCTCATGAAATTAACCTACCTAAAGAAGCGTTGAAGCTCTTTTTTGTTTGAAGGTGGCTTGGCCTGTTGAATGGCCTTAGTCTTATTAATGTCAACGTCAATGCTCTTTTGATGTACCCGAAAACCAAAGAAGTTTCTAGCGCACACGCCACACATTTTAATGGGTTCATCTTGAGGTTATAGATCCTCATTCAAAGAAATGCCCCTCTTAAATCCTACAAGTGTTTAGCTTGGGACTTTGATTTAACCACAATGTCATCTACGTAGACTTCTATGGTCTTGCTAATGAGATCAAGAAAAATCATGTTTATGCCTCTCTGGTAGGTGGCTCTAGCATTCCTCAAGCCAAATGACATAGGCACTCGCTCAAAGGTCCCTATTAACCTAGCACACCTAAATGCTTTCTTGTGGGTATCCTCCGAAGCAATCATAACTTGGTAGTACCCACCATAGCCATCTATAAATGATAAGATTTTAAGCCTTGAGGCTTAATCAATTAGTACATCATTTATTGGCATTGGGTATTCATCCTTTGGGGTGGCTGCATTCAAAGCTCTAAAATCAATGTAGACCCTGATTTTGCCATTCTTTTCGATAACAGGAACAATGTTTTCCAACCATTCAATATACCTAAAAGTCCTGATGAATTTGGCCATTAAGAGTCACTTAATCTCTTCTTTGTCCAAATCAATTACTTCTAGGGACATCCTTCTCTAGGCTAGAATGATTGTCCTCGAGCCTAGCTTGGTAGGAAGCCTATGCTCAACCCCCTTTCCTAGGCCAGGCATCTCACGATAGTCCCAAGCAAAGCAGTCCTTGGACTCCCAAAGTAAGCTTAAATACTGGTTCCTCTGCTCTTCAGAAAGTAGAGCACTTAGATAAGTAGGTCTTGGGTCCTGCATTAAGCCCAAGTCAACCTCGAGAAGGGAGTCTTAAACATCAACCGTCAAATCCTCCACCTTAGCCGGGGCTGCTCTTAAGTTAGATAGCTCCAGCTCTTTTTCTTGTGTCATTTGAACTTCGAGGCCATTTCCATTGAATGGCTGCTTAGCCCAAAGTTGGCCCCCAGCATTCCAAATGACAAGCTTTGCTATGGTTGAGGAAACGGCCCTTCGGTTAATTACTGGGAGGTCTTAGGTCGTCCACATAAGGCTTCTAGTGTGCCTTGAAGGCCTCCTTCATCAAGAAGCACTCTCATGCATCCCTAGAAGTCAACGTCTTCTAACTCCACATCCACTTGATCAGCCAGCTTCAATAAGAGGGCTATTAAGGATGGCTATCATGTCTTAGTGTTAAGAAAACTGAGGAGTAGTCCTTTTGACATCAAGTGGTACCAAGTCATCTTCATAAAACTTTTCCATAACATAATCAGAGCAAGCCATGAATGGCTTTTTATCTGCCATAATCACCTCATCTTTGTCATGGTTCCAGAATATCAAATATTGGGGAAGAGAAGAAGGGCTACAATAATTGGCGTGTAGCCAACCTCTCCCAAGCAAAGCATTGTAGCTCGAGGTAATATCCACTACAAAGACGGCCATTAGCTTGCTTAAGCTGCCAACAACAAACTTGATCGGGATGACCTTCAGAATTAGTGGTGGCCCCAAAAAAGCCACAGATTGCAACATCTGAAGTAATCAAGTCATCTTCAGATTTACCAATAACCCCTGACATATATGAAGGTAAGACATTGATGGCATTGCCATTATCCACCAAGACGCTATTCACCAAAGTGCCATCAAATTTGGCCTTGATGTATAGAGACTTGATTTGTTTATTAGCTATATTAGGCCCATTAAACATCATACTCATTATGTCAGGTGTATGATCAGTTGACTTGGATGTTGGGGTTGTAATTTTAAAAGACAAAGGATTAGGTTTACCTTTGGCAGTTGCTACTTCAGCCACAATGTCATGATTCTAGATGAATCATGAACCATAACCTATGATAAATGTTGAATTAGAGTAAAGAAGAGAAGAGAAATAGAGAATCAAGATGAGAAGTAGAGGAATTAGAGAGCAAAGTAGAGAGAATTAGGGTTTAAAGAGGGAAAAGAAGTCAATTACCATTCGTCCTATGCTAAGACAAGATCAATCATCCTATTTATTCTAATTCTTATGGCTAGAGGATACAATACACTTGGACACACAAGCTAACCGACCTACATGAACTAGCCGCCACTCTTGACTTGATTCAACTAGCATTTGACTAAGCTAACCGACATAACCACCATGAAGCAAGACTAAGGACATTACACGACCATTATTGAAATGAGCTACTAGACTATTACTTATGACTTATTACTACTTATCTCTAATATCACAATCATGATACACAAGCTCCACCTAGGGATCTTCATTGGATGTTATCACATCTCCGTTAAGGCCTTCTTGAGCATTCGTTGCCATGAACTCCAAGGGAAGGAGCAGGGCAGTTCTAATATCAACCTTCTCAGGGTGCATTCAAAACTATATTTGGACCCCTTGGTCAGTTTCCTTCTTAGGATAGCCATGCATTTACATACCTTAATCTTTATTTTGAGGATTACCATAAGTTTGTATGCCCTGACCTAGAGGTTGGTCCTTCGGCTCAATCCCTAGAGTTTGAGATTCCTCCACGGTTGTGTGAAATCTTCTTCGTGGAAATCATTCTCTATGTTAGACCATGTAGGCTTCACATGGTCTAGGGGTTCCACGAGATTGATATTAAGGAGGCTATACTCCTCCTCGTCATTGGATGACCTTCCAACCAATGAATTCTTGGCAAGCTGATCCCACCAAGATTCTTTTCCTTCAGAAGATGAGAGACCAGTCCATTTCTCAAGCTTCTTAAGTGGCTCACCTTTACTAGAGGCGGTCAAGGGTCTAGGTTTAGCTGCAGGATCTTCAAGATCCATAGGCTTAGTTTGCTTGCCCTTGTGGACTCTGGCTTCCTCTTTAGAGAGCCTAGTTAAGAGAGTATCAAGAGGAGCTCTTCGTTGCGCCGCCTTCTCTTCTGTGTTCGAGTGAGGCCGAAGGGACTTGCATCCTCTAGCTCAAGGTGGTTCCTTTTCCAAACATCACCAGAATAGACTCTAGGGCTAACGCCCTGACTATCGTGGTCCATGACTGGTGTCCACTTCAAGCACGTAGTACTTTGGATTTCTCTTTGGGTGCTCAGTCCTCTTACGATCTGAGTCTTTCAAGTGAGACCTCACGGAGTTCCCATCAGTTATGTTATGTTAGAGGGAGCTATCATTTTCCTTGGATAAAGGCTCAGCTTCTTCATTTTAGACACCAACTTGTGACCACAGCTTCCGCAAAGGTCATGAGTAAGGCGCAAGCGCTTACTTAATGCTTGCTTCTTAGTAGCAAAGACGGTTGGCCAATGGTCCTAAGTGGATATTCACATAGCTAACACTTCTTCTTTAGAAAGAAGGATAGCTCTTTCCTCTAGTTGCTTTTTCAAGAACCTGATAAAGCTGGCACAATCGCATATTGAATGTTCAGTCATGATGTGCCACTTGCAATAATCACTTGAAAATTCTATTGAGGTTTTGGGAAACCTAAGTGCCCCCATCTTCAGCCGCCCATCAAACAAAGCATTGGTTACTGCCAGATTGTCCTTGTCTTCTCTCATTCTTCATAGAGATGTGCCATTAGTTTGCCTATCATGGGTATTACAAGGTTTTATTGCCTCAATAATATTGACTTAGAAAGGACTAGGAAAGGGATCTTTGTTAATACCCATCTATATTTCTCCAGGGAAGATTTGTTCCCTTGCCTAAATGAAATCTTGAATTATGTTTCTAAAGATCACACAGTTCTTTGTTTAATGAGTCAATGAATCATGCCATTTACAGTATACCTTTCACTTTCGTGAATTCGGGTCAGGTTTAATGTGTTTTCCCCAAATCTTGAGTTTATTATTTGCCTCAAGCCAATCAAATACGACATTAGCTCTTGAGAGGTCAAATGAGTACTTTCTCAAGTCTTGGGATTGATATGACTTCCTAGCTTTGATATACATATTGACCAAAAGATCACAAACCATAGGGGGCCCTTTAAAGTACTCAACAAAGCAAATTCTTAAGGAGGATCTTCATCCTCTTCAACTAGGTGGTGTATTGTTAAGCTCGAGATTGAATCTCAAACCATAACCTAAGATAGATGAAGATAGATGAGAATTTAGATGAGAAGAGAAGTGAATTAAGGTGAGAATTAGAGAAAATTAGATGAGAAATAGAAAAGGTTATATGAGAGGGAAAGATTGATCTCAAACTGAGATATTTTAATTATCATTGAATGTTTTATTATTACACTTGAACTGCTACTTATAAGCAAACTAATACATTGAACCAAGACAAACGAGCTAACCGATTAACTAGGATAAAATATCTAAATCATACCAAAATATCTAACTAATTGCTAAAGCCTTTTGTTTCCAACATAAACCAGTTCAAATTCTAATGAAATGCAGCATTTTAACTAACAAAACCGTTGCCAGATCAACAGCAACAACCATAACTGTAGTTAGATCAACAGCAGCAACCAACAATAGCATCTTCAGCCAAAACTCCCCTTATAACCTCATCAAGCCGGATCATAACATTCCCTTCCCCTTGAAAACATTCTTGTCCTCAAGAATGTCAGCTAGGGAATTGTCTGTTTCGAACTGTGGCTCTCCTAGTGCAGTATGTGATATTGCAAAAAAGATGCCCAACCCATTGGTGAGCTTTCCGTATAATTGCACCTTCTAAGCTCCTTCCCCTAATCAACTGTAATTGAGACTGCTCACCCATGCCTTGCAGTGTAACCCTAGATCCTTGTCTTTCAAAGGACATGGCTTGTTTAGCATAATCAAAGGACGCCGGGTTGAAAGAGCTCATCCAATCAACTCCAAGAGCTATATCGCAACCCCCCAATGGCAAAATTCTGAAATCAAACTCAAACTTGTAGTCTTGCATTAACCAGTTGAAACCTTGGCACATAGTCTGAGTCAGGATTGAAATCCCATTAGCAACTCTCACAGCTAGAGGATGGGTTTTGATCTCTTGATGGCCCACTTTCTTCACCATTTTCGGATCAATGAAACTATGGGTGCTTCCACTGTTGATTAAAATCACAATAGACCTCTTGCCTGCTTTTCCTTTGATCCTGAGTGTATTATGAACTCCTTGTCCTGTCAAGGCCTTCAAGGAAACTTTAACTTTATCCTCAATGCAAGCTTCTTGATCTGAACTATGAATTTCAGTATCTAGCTCATCACTTTCAGATTGTCCTTCAACATCAACTCCTCTAACTGCCATGAGGAATTGAGGATTACACTTATGGCAAAATTCATACGGCTGATTGCACTTAAAACAGAGTCTTTAAGGCCTCTTTTCAAAAGTACGAGCAACTTTTGATTCTTCTGCCCCTTTCTGATGTTGTTGGAAACTTTCCCCTCGGTACTTTGGCCCATCATTGGGTGCTAGAACCATGACCTCAACAAGCTTAGCCTTTGCATAGGCTTTGGACAAAGAATTAGGACCAATTGCCTTCACAAGGTTCTTGATTTTAGGCTTTAATCCACTGATGAAGCTTGAAACATTAAACGACTCAGGGGCTTGAGGATAGACAATTATCATGCTCGCTCTAAGGTTTTCAAGCCTTATCATATACTCCTTCAACGTTGTTACTTGGATCACTTTGTTGAAGCTATCAACTATGTCACTGGAATCTTCATCACCATAGCATTCACAAAGCTCTACCATAAATTCAGCCCAAGTCAGCATGGGATTGCTCTTCAATAGACTATAGAGCCATACTTCTTGATCTCCTTGTAGGTACACAGCTACTAGTCCAACCTTTTCCTCATCCGGAATGTGATAGAAGTGAAAATACCGATCACATATCCTTAACCAAGATTGTGGCTGCTTTCCATCAAAATTTTCAATTTGTATTCTTGGTTGTCTAAAGCCATTGCTTCTACTACCAGAATTAACATCACTGCTTTGTATGGGAACAATTTCGGAAGAAATTTGTCCATGTAAATGTTGCTGAACCTGATCTGGTGGCCGAACAAGATGTTCTTCAAACAAACAATCAGATCGTGTATGTGATGGATCAGGTGGATGATCAAGATGTCCTGCATTAATATTACTCGATTTGTTATGTACTGAATGTTCTGGAGGATGACCAATCTGTCAAGATTCATGCTAGAAGATCGAATTTGTTCCTGATCAATTGGATGTTCATGAGGTCTGTCAGTTACTTCTGCTTCTGGAGGTTGATTTTGAGGTCTAACATCAGCTGATTAAAAAGGAACCTGAGGACTAACTGTCACATTAGCAACTTGAGGTCCATCTTGCGATTCAGCAGCAGCATCCATTACTTGAGGTTGAATCACGTTAGGAGGTTTCCTCTGATGGCTTGCAAGCAATAAAATCCCAACTCCACACGCCACACCTTGTCTATTAACCTGATCTTGCAAACCAGTAACCATCTCCTCCAATTGATGCAGTTATTGAGAGATTCGACCTTCGATCCTTTCACTGCCTTCCTGCTGAACTTGCCACATCATCTATAGCATCAATGCATCTCTCTTCTGATCATTCTCCTACTGCTGTTGCTAAAGTTGATCGAAAATTTCATCCCTGATTTGATCACTCTCTTGCTACATCTCTTGCTGCATTTGCTTAAACCGATCAAGCATTACATTCATTCCAGCATTCAGCTGATCCTTGGTAACAAACTGCACATCTCTTGTTGTTGTAGCACTAACATCCTCAGCAAATGACACATTTGGATCCACAAAGGTAACTAAATTTCCAACTCCTGCTCCAGATTGTGTGGTTACACCACCAGCCATAGATGAATTAGACTTCTTGCACCTTGCCAGCTCGCAATGATCTTCACAAAATAAATCGAACTTGATCCAGCTAATCCAGTGGCAGCTACAGAGTTAGATCATCTCAAATTGAGCTAACTAAGCTACCCGCAATTAATCGAATAGTTTATAGGAAACACAGAACAAACCGCAGTACATCTTCAATAAGACAGTACTTGAGCTACTAGATGTGAGTTGAAATTTGATCAAATTGATCTTGCATAAGCACTCGAACTTCGATCAGCTGGAATGACTAAAATTCAGCACCAAAACTTGTTAGTTGATGATTAATTGTAGCTAGCATCAAGCTTGACACAATACAAGCTCAATTTAGTGGAAATTGGTTCAACTAAATCAAATGCAATGCATTAAAAGTTTCTTGCGCAGCAAGAACAATCTGATTTCAGATTTTTCTTGATTGAGAGCTCGGTTGGAAGCCAAACCTAGCTCTGATACCAATTATTAAGCTCGAGATTGAATCTCGAACCATAACCTAAGATAGATGAAGATAAATGAGAATTTAAATGAGAAAAGAGGCGAATTAAGATGAGAATTAGAGAAAATTAGATGAGAAATAGAGAAGGGTAGATGAGAGGGAGAGATTGATCTCAAATTGAGATATTTTGATTATCATTGAACGCTTGATTATTACACTTGAACTACTATTTATAAGCAAACTAATATATTGAACCAAGATAAACAAGCTAACCAATTAACCAGGACAAAATATCTAATTCATACCAAAATATCTAACTGCTAAAGCCTTTTGGCGCCAACATAAACCAATTCAAATTCTAATGAAACGCAGAATTTTAATTAACAAAACTATAGCCAGATCAACAGTAGCAACCATAACCATAGCAAGATCAACAACAGCAACCAACAATAGTATCTCCAGCCAAAACGCCCCTTAGAACCTCATCAAGCCGGATCATAACATGTACATAGGTTCCATACACGCTATTTTTCTTGAGGCTTTCTTCCTTTGAGATAGCCTCATATTTAGCGGCACATTCTACCAGCTGTAGAAGCATTGTGACGTTTGAGCCTTCAAACGTCTTCCTAAATTCAATAATATCCAAGCCATTCAAGGCTAGCTAGGCATATTCAACTGCAGGAAAGGCTACGATGCATTTTATCATGGCTCTCTTGAATTAGTTAATGTAATCTTCCACTGATTCACCTAGCTTTTGTCTCATTCAAGCCAAGTCATACATGGAAGTTCCTAGTTCTATTATTAGGAATTGGGCTTGAAATTGCCAGGCCATGTGATCCTAACAGTAAATGGAATTAGGTGGTAGGCTAATGTACCACTGAAAGGTGATCCCTATTAAACAACATGGAAACAACCTAAGTTTGAAATATAGATTGTCATCTTCTTCCCTACATTTGCAATTAAATCTTGCCAAATGCTCAAGGGCAAACACACTCTCTTTTCCTAAGAAAAGGGTAAACTCGAGAATTTTGTATCCTTAAGGAAAATGGTAATCCCTGTCAATATAATCAGGGTAAGGTTTACTATACAATGGTCTATTGACCCTCATGGGGCCAAGCTAATATATCTGTTCAATAAGGGCGGCCAATTGGTCTTGAGGGATAGATTAGGTGCATGGTTATGCGCATGCCATTGCCCCCAAGTGGTTGAGGGTCTAGAGGGAGATCTCTAAGATACCCCGAGGCTCGAGATGGTTGAAGGGTCAAGGGAGTTCGAGCTCAAGGAACTGCCAAGAAGGATGCAAAACAAGTGTTTTCCAAGCTCGAGAATGTTACTTGGAGTGCAATTACAAATGCGCGGGCACCATGCTTAATCTAAGAGAACGTGGAACATCTAAAAGAGACTTTAGCTGAAAATGTGGATGTGGGCTTCAAGAAATGTATTAGAGTAACAAATCAAGGGCACGTTCATTGATCATTCGCTCATAAAAGGAGTTTTGCGGCCTGACATGGGAAGAAAGTGCAGCGAAAATGGGGGCAGTCGTTATTTAGTTTTATATATATATATATATATACATAAAGTGACTCTGTTTTAGTCCAAAAGAAGTACAAACACTCATACTCGTGCTTTTTATCTAGGAGTAGCATAACTCAACTTAGTCTAGCGTAGCATAGACTTACAGTACTTACTTCTTCAGTAATACAGTGCTTCAGGCTTCAGGTATGAACTCTCTGTTTTAATTTGTTCCCAAATTCGACAGGTTAAGAATTGAAGCTTTAGGTTAAAGCTTTAATGACCAAGGGTTGACCGCGATTGCATTAGTCTTAACACTGTTGTTACTGCTTGATAAGTCAGGTGAACTTAGGTTTGCACCATTGTTTAGGGTTTTAAAGGCCAAGGCTTGACCTTGATTGCATTAGTCCTAATCCAATAACCTAAGTACGGTATGCTCCATCTAAATCTTGTCAAACCTAAACTCATTCAAGTCATTATAAGTCAAAGGTGCCTGGCTTAAAAACCTGATTGTAAGTAGACTGCAAAGCTCTTGGGTTTGTCTCTACCCCAGTTCCTGACTTTTAAGTGTATGAGGAAAGGTGTCTGTAAGCCCTACTCTGTTACTGTAACTGCCACTTGAGTTAGGTCTATATTCCTTTAATTTTCTGTTAAAAATATATATAAATATCCATGAAAAAGATCAAATAGAAGTCTTCTTAATTGAAGTGTAAGTAGAACTCATGGAGTAACTGAAGTTAGATACACTAAAATATCACAACATTTTCTCAGGAAATGGTGAGTGTTTGAGGTCAAGACCCGCAGTCCGAATTTAGGCTCACAAAATAGTCGTGATGAGACCCTTTTGCACCTTTTTTTACATTTCTATTTACGGTGACCACATCACACTTAATAATAAACAATTATAGCAAGCACGCCTTTTGACCATCACAGTGGTAGACTTAAAGCAAAACTTCTTTATCTTCAACGCTATCCGGGATTACCAGAACGTAATCTCAGACCATTCGCCGATGGTCAAAACTAGGAGGTCTCATGCTCTTGAACATGAGGAACTAGAAGGCTTAGCCTTGATTGGATCCCCACTTAATCATCCTCTTGATAAAGCTCTATAACACAAAGAGATGAAACCAATCATAGCTACGGCAGTGAAAGCGGTGGTGATGATGACATCCTAGAATATGAACGCATTATGCTTGATGGCCATTCTCGAAATGCTCAAATGTCTTTTTGAAATCGTGGATCAAAGGATTCAACAAACGATGAGAGAGGCCTTTGATAAACAACGTACTAAAACAGAGTGCACTCTAGCGTCCTAGCATGAAACTCTTCCGCCATGACAGTTGTGATAAGTGACGTTGGAACCTCAATGAATGAAAGCCTTCATAGAGAAACTAACAGATTCTTAGATGAGATGAACTGAACCTTGTCTTCTAATGCTACAATTATTACTAAGGACGTGGCAAAATAGACAATAGTTAAGGTCGAGGCTATCTTAGTTAGATAGGCTGAGGCTTATAATGGCTTATTCCAAGCCGTTAGAGAGGACATCAAGCAACTTAGTCCTATACCTCATGATGCTCCTTCGAGCTCACATTTAGCAGTTGCTCAGGTGGACTACATAGTCCCTAAGAGAAGAGAAAACCCAACTGTGACTAACCCAAGTGTTACACACTTGGAATCCGGAGAAATGACAATGTGCCCTTGGGGTTGATGGACCTTCGAATCTAGGATTCTCTCTTACTTCAAGGATCTCAATGCCAATGTGCCAATGTCACCTGTCTTCGAGATAGGGGGCATGTAACCTTTCATACCCTCCTCCGGTAGGAGTGATTGCCTCGAGGCCCACTCAAGACCTTGAAATAGGTGTGCAAGGATAAGTAATCACTTCTAGGGACAAGGCCTTTCCTCTTAGATGTATTCCTATTTCAGGCAAAGGCAAGGTTACTACTATTCGATAAGCACATAACCTCTCTACCTATAAACTTGATCAACTAATAGGAAATCTCATGACCCATGAGATTGATATGGAAGAATTTAAGGAAAAAGAAAAAGTAAACATCTAGTATTTACATCATCCCTAAGTGACCAAAGTGACAAAAGTGACGATGAAGTAGTTATGTTAGCAAAATTTTTTTTCAAACATCCTAAAAAGAATATGTTCAAGGAAAATTTTAAAAAAGGTTCATCTTCCTCCAAAGATGAACCAACTTGCTATGAGTGTGGAGAAATCGGACACCTCAAAAGGGATTGTCCCAAGCTGAAAAATAAGAAGTCCTTCAACAAATTCAAGAACAAGGACGAAAAGGAAGAATGGAAGAAAGCATTTGCGGCGTGGGGAGATAGCGATGATGATAGCATTGAAGAAGTTGAGGTAACCGGTCTATCCTATGATGAGCATGTTTTTGGTTTTCATGATTTGTATGAGAAATATAAAAAATTGAAAAAATGATACAATGTTGTCATAAAGGGCATTGAAAAAACGGGTTTAGAAAAAGAGTCAGAACAACATTCATTGCTTGAACTTGAAAATGAATCATTAAAGAAAAGTAATGAGTCTTTAAATGATGAAATCATAAAATTAGCCAATGAAAAACAATCTTTGGAAGAAATACTTGGTATTTTAAAGGAAAATAAAAAAGGAAAATCCAAGGAAGATCAATCACTCTTGAATGATAATGAGTCTTTGAAAGAAAGAGTGGAAGAACTTTCGAAAATCTCAAACAAATTTTTTAAAGGGAAAAAAACACTTGATTAAATTCTCTCATCTAAAAGACTGGTTTATAATAAAGAAGGAATTGGTTATAATGGAAATGTTCAAAAGAAAATTTTGGTTCTTTTTGTGAAAGCCTCTTGACCTCCAACAAACTGTATAAGATGCCACTAGTGCGGTCACCATGGGCATATCGTGTACCAATGTCCTTTTAAAAGGAATTTCAGAAAGACAAAGATAGTTTGGGTCCCAAAAGGATCTTGACCACCAAATTTCAAAGCTAACAACAAAGGATTGAAGAAAATTTCGGTACCTAAAAGCGTTTGAATAATGATAGGTATGTATGAAAATCGGAAGCAAAAACCAAAACTGGTACTTGGATAGTGATTGCTCAAGACACATGACTGAAGATACATCCAATTTCACTTCAATCATGCCAAGAAAAGGAAATGTCACCTTTGGCGACAACAAGAAACATTACAAGAAAGTCAGCTTTTAACAACCAAAAATAACAACCGCAACTTTTTGTTGTCGTTAAAAGTGTGTGTGCAGTGCCTAGTTGCGACGGGATTAAAACACCATCGTTAAAAGGTGGTATAAGATAGGCTTACAACAACGGGCATTAACTAAGTTCGTTATTTCTACCCTCAAACCATTGTTAATAAGCTCAAGTAAGCGATAAACTTTTGGTTGAAAATATTGGAAGTCGTAAACTAGTAAATTCGGCACCCTTTTTTGAAATTTCTTATTGCCAAATTTTTTAGTCTCTTATATTTTCTAATTGGCCTCTCACCCACCATATTCTAATTCAAGTTCAATTATCAAATAATACCCTGATCAATACTCAACTTGATATTTCAATTGTTCACTATACTCCAATTGTATTTGATAATTAGGGAACATACCCAGTGTCTTAAGAGCTCCCACCTACATAGGGGCGGGGGGGGGGGGGGGGGTACGCAGCCTTCTCCCTTCAAGGTGTTAACCTGAAGACAGGCTGTTTCCCAGTGCCCCCAACCTGAGGGTGAGGACTTCCCAATAGGTCTCCCATCTTGGTACTACTCTCGCCCAAGCACGCTTAACTTCAGAGTTCTAATGGGATTCGGTGACGGCGTGTTGGTGCCCTCTTTGGTATTGTACTTGATAATTACTCCTCTAATATATTAGAATATAATTTTTTAATTAATTAAAAAAATATTTAAAAAAATTATTAAAAATTGAACATAAAATGAATTTAAAGCTAATTTTAGACCAAAGAAAAGTTGCCGCCCTTGTCTTCGCATGCCCGTCACCCCTGTCGAAACCCTAGCTCCGTCATTGCCACCCACTCCTATCTTCTCACTCCCATATCCCCTATCAAAACCCTAGCTCGTCCGTAGCCACCCTCAATTGAAGCGTCGAAGTGTTACAGTGAAAATTGGTGTGAGGTTAAATTGAGGGTATCGGGTTCTTTTTGGAGGTTCAAAGGGCAGTTAGGAAGTTCGGATTTTTGGCGGGAACTCCAGCAGCAGCAGTAGTCACGCGCGAGGCACGTGATTCGTGAGTTAGTTAGCTTGTGCAGAGCATGCTCTCCTAGCTGATTCCTTCAGTTATTTCTGCATTTTTGAGTAATTTTCTGTATTTTCTTCAATAATTAGATAGTATAAATAGTATGGTTGGGTTGTATTAGAAATCATCCAAAAATATTGATGAATACTATCCGTCTTTAATTTTCTTCTCCCTAATCTTTCTCGATCTATTTCTATTTCTCCCTCAAATTCTATTTCTGTTCTTGGTTTGATTTGGGAATTAAGTTCCCTGTATCATTGGTATCAGAGCCTTGATCCTCTTGACTGTGGGATCGAAATTAAGCTCAAGGCAACAATTATACTAGAGTTAAGCTACTTAGAGCCTGATTGAAGAAATTATATTCAACCAGCTCAGAATCCTGCTGAATTTTGTGAAGAAGATGCTCGGCTGGTGTCAATTAGCTCAAAGGAGGTTGATCAAAGCAAAATCCGTTCAATCAACTCAAGGTTTTACTGATTTTGATGAAGCAGACACACGTTTAAGCTGAGGAAGCTGTTGAATAGAGTGACAGTGAACCAAAATTGAGCGAAGAGCCCAAGTGAATCGATCTGAGATTGAGTAGAAGCTGTTCGACGAAAGGTCTATTCAAATTGTGCATTGAGGAACCTGTTTTCAGCCCTGATATGGCTTGGATGAGCTACACACAAGCTGAAAGAATGTTAACAGCGGCAGTCGAGAGTAATGAGAAGGGATTTCAGCAGCGAGGAGGTCCTTTAGTCGATGATCTGATGCCGCTTTCAAAAGATGGTAACAATCTCTACCCGACTAGGATGATAGAAGTTGATTTTCCTCTATTTTATGGAGAGAATGTGAGTAATTGGTTGAGTCAGTTCGAGAAATTCTTTCTTAGTCACCAAACGTATGGATCGGATAGAGTTAACTTAGCTTCTTGGTACTTGAGAGGTGTGGCCCTCAATTGGCATCGAAACTTCATAAGAATTAGGGGGGATATGAATAAACCGGATTGGAACGTATATATGAAAGCTCTGAGGGTAAGCTTTGGAAGTAGGTGTGAGGACCCCTTGTTTGAATTGACGAAATTGAGGCAAAATGGGTTGGTAAGGGAGTATCAAGCTAAATTCGATGCTATTGCAGCTAAAACCAACTTGAATGAGCCCCAACTCATTAGCTATTTCATAAAAGGTTTGAGGGAAGATATTGCATTGGAAGTTCGATCAATGCAACCCTCAATTCTCTACCATGCTCTTGTGTTTAGCTAAATTTGCTGAAGCTAAGATTGAAACCTTAGCTAAACAACTCAATAACTCAAGGTTCCCTCTTCTCCCATCAACCAACACCCAAAGGACTACCATCAATCCTTACATATTATCAAATTCCCAACCAACATATCAAGCCCCCAGTGCTTCAAATTCATTGAGGCATAAAGGCATCCTTGCTAGAGTTGAGTTGCAAGTGATTGATGCTAAGAACCTATGTTGTGATTGTAAAGAAGAAGGTGAGTTGGGACATGAATGCAAGCAAGGAGAACTTTGCCAGTTCAAGAAGAAGCAAGTACTGGCAGAGAGGCAAAACGCAGCTGGTATTGAACAAGTTCTACAACAAGTAGAAGTTGAGCCATTAACCTCTAAGCTGCAGGTGAAAAAACCAGGAGCATGGTCTAACTAATGACCAAGAATTTGAGATCATTTGTCAATCATTACAGCTACATGACAAGCTGCCTGACCAACAGAAAGTTGAGCAAGTGCAGGGGCTAAATGCATCTGACATTGCTGATTTTAGCAGTGCTAAAGCTACTGCAACTGAAGATGCAGACACAATATTAGATGATTGGATTCTTAGAGTCAATGCAAGCTCAGTTGCCTTTCAAAGCAATGGGTTGCACACCTCAGTTGTTAAGTTGCTGCCAACTACGGCTGAAGAAGCACATGTTGTAGTAACAGATCAAGAAAACTCCAAGGATGTGGAACATACCCCAAAGATGCGTTGTGTGCTACAATTTCCTGAAGTTATGTTACCCAAAGAGCATGTGGTTTTGTTAAAATCAAAATTACAAGGGCAACAGCAGCATGAATTTGAGGCTAGAGAACCTGCAGCTGGTCTTGGAGAAGCATACAAGCAGGTTGGAATGGCGATTGATCAATTGGAATGCAAGTACCAAGGTGATTTGTTCAAAAAATTCAGCTGGCTGCACCAAGCAGTGGAAGTTGGTGTATCTGGATGCAGAAGAAGCATTGTTAAATCAGTAGATGAGGCTAGTGGCGTGGGCAATGTCCTAATGCATCCTCAAACTTGTATAGTACAAGGTGTACCTGGTTCTTGGTGTGAAAACTCTTCTGATCAGATCCTCCTAACAGCTGCAGACCCAACTTTGGATCTGAGGACAATGGCAGTAGAAGATTTGGGAGTATTGGTTAATTGCAACAGGAAGTTTGGGAGCAGTGAAGGAAGACGAGTGCTGCACATTATCAGATTAAGGACTGAATTTCCATTACTACAACCACATTGTTGATGGTCTACAGAGAGTATTCATTACAAGTTATTGCAACTGAGGGGCTCCGATCGCTACAACAAGCTGTTTCGAAGGGTCAGGGAAGGCACTAAAGCTTGGCTAGTTTGGTTGGACAGCGGTAGACCACCAGACACCTATTTTTTAATCGTGGTACCACCCCTACTACAATTGAAGTTTCTAGAATTTCACCCTTGAGGACAAGGGTGAATTTAAGGGGGGAAGATGTTGTTACAGTGAAAATTGGTGTGAGGTTAAATTGAGTGTATTGGGTTCTTTATGGAGGTTCAATGGGCAGTTAGGAAGTTGGGATTTTTGGCGGGAACTCCAGCAGCAGCAGTAGTCACGTGCGAGGCACGTGATTCGTGAGTGAGTTAGTTTGTGCAGAGCATGCTCTCCTAGCTGATTCCTTCCGTTATTTCTGCTTTTTTGAGTAATTTTCTGCATTTTCTTCAATAATTAGATAGTATAAATAGTATGGTTGGGTTGTATTAGAAATCATCCAAAAATATTGATGAATACTATCCCTCTTTGATCTTCTTCTCCCTAATCTTTCTCAATCTATTTCTATTCTATTTCTCCCTCAAATTCTATTTCTGTTCTTGGTTTGATTTGGGAATTAAGTTCTCTGTATCACGAAGCAGCGAAGTAGGGGATACAAAGTGTCAGCAGTAGTTCAGCGAATTAAAAACCCGAATTCATTGCTTCTCTGAATTAACCCACTGTGTTCACCCAGATTTCTAATGATATTTTGCTAGATTGACCAAGATCCAAAGCGAATTTGTCCCTTGTTTGTTGGTAGTTCGTGTTCTTGTTCGCTTATTTAACAAAGTTGCTGATAATTCATTTTCATTTTCTCGTTGAATCTTTTGTTGTGTTTTAGTTGTTGCGTTTTCTAGCAATAGTATCGCTAAAGCGAGTTCTCACATATGTCAAATAACATGTTATTCTGTTTGCATAACTTAAGTGCAGAATTCCTTTGAGTAACAACCATTAAGTTACTTAACAATCTCTCTTCATTTGAGCCTAATATAAGAAATATTCATTGGCTGGATGTACAGTAAAATATAATGCAGGTTCATAGTCAAAAATAACACAGATTCATGGTAATATCACTTGGCCGCAATTGCTAATGGTCTAGTGTCATTTAGTACATTATATTTCCAACCATTACCTATAATGCAGACTCAGTTTTTTTTATTAAGTTACTTAAAAATCTTTTTTCATTTGAATTTCAAAAATAATGCAGATTCATAGTTAAATCATTTACTAATGATCTAATGTCATTCAGTACATTATAATTTGAACCTTTATATATATATATATATATATATATATATATCACAAAACTATCATGGTAAAGGCGTGGTGTATGCTAAAACTCACCGACCTTTAGGCCCAATCCATGGAGTTGGCATATATTGGATCCACATAAGCCCAAATGAGGTTCTATCCTCAAATCAATTGGCTTTAGCCTTCGGTGGACTACCCATTAGGCTTATTTGCCGAAATTTCTTTTTCACAACTCTTATGTAGGATTCTTATTATACTTATATGTGAAGTCCGTAACAATGTTCATGACCCCCACTATGTAGAATCCTGAACATGGCAAGTTTTTACTTACGCAGCCCAACACTCTCAAGAAGTTCTTCCACTCGACTTCATCTAATGATAACCCTCTTTTCCTCTATCCTTTTCTTTTTCTGTAAATAAGCAAAGGTTAAGGAAAATGGATTCTTAATCTATGCCGTTTTGTCTTAGGGCCTCAAATCTAGGGTGTAAGTGAACGGAACATTGGATAAACTACACCTATTCGAAACCAATTAAGGCTCATTCATGTTCGTTATGAGAGCTTAATAGTTTATCGAGTTCGAGATGGAGTAGGCTCGATAAGCTCAATGAGCCAAGTTCGAACAAAGGGGTGCTTTACTTTGGAATTGTTGTGGGTTTGGACTCTATGATTGAGCTCTATGTGGACCTTGAGAATGTTGTAGATTTGTGACTGTAATTGAGTTTTGTATTGTATAGTCTGAGTTTGTGGTTATTCTTGTATTCATTAATAATGCATTGTACGATTGTTAGAAATTGTTGATGAGTTTGGACTCTATGATTGAGTTTAGTGTGAGTTTGAGATTTTTATAGATTTAGGATTGTGTGATTGAGTTCTATATTATGGAGTTAGAGTTTGCAGTCATTTTGGTATCCATTAAGAATATATTATCAAGTTGTTTGGATTTGTTGTGGAGTTTGGACTATGTCACTAAATCTAATGTGGAGTTTGAGAATATTGTGAATTTGTGACTCTGTAATTGAGTTCTATAATGTGGAGATTGAATTTGTGATTGTTTGGTATTCATTAAGAATAGATTTTTGAGTTTGGAATTCTTGTGAAGTTTGAAAATGTTGTGGATTTATGACTCTGTCTGAGCTCTTTTTCATCTAAGCTCTTGGATATGCTTTCTATTTGTCTGATTATAGCTAATGTAATCGCATAAGTTGTTTAATTGCATTCTTGTTGATAGGGCTTGTGGTCCCTTGATATGCAATTAGTTTTTCTTGAGTTGCGGAAATTGTTCATCGCTTTCTTAGAATTGTTTCCTTTCCAGGCAAATTTACACTGATTGCTTTAATATATCGTTTCTCTATTGTATTTTTATTTTATTGCTTGGTCTATGGTGTGTCTGCGCTATTGATTATGGATGCTCAAATGATAAGAAATTCCTAACATGAATGTTGTGTTTATTTGTTTTTTAGGTGTTGGAAAACTGCACTTCAAATTCTTGCTTCTATTCTAACTTTGTTTTTGAAATTTCGTTGGGTTTGTAATTTTTTCCAAGTTGTTAGGTAACAAATTGTAAAATGTACGCTTATAATGTCTCTTGGATGTAAATTAGTTTTTGCGGGTACTTGAATATTTAATTTTCAATTGCATCTTTATTTTTTCATGAGAATTCATTGTTACATTGAATGATATGTAGAGATTATTTATGTAAGGCTATACTATATTATTGTACAGGTGTTGTAACTAACATGAAAATTGTCGTTTTACAACATTGATATGCAGATGTTGTAAACGATGTACAGGCATTTATGTACATTCTACTACATGGACGTACATGTCTTTAATGTTGATATATTTAGTGGCTAAATTTGTGTTTGATGGGGGGAAGCACTTTTAAAAACAACTTTTGTTGTCTTTAATTGGCAGAAAATACTTTAAGGGCGGTTAGTTTATTGTTATTCTTTATCAACAATAGCCTATATTGTTATTATTATCTTCAATTCATAGTGCAAAAAATTTTAACCACGGTTTTTATCGTCGTTATTGTTATTGATCAACTCTTTAACGAAGGTACAGCCTGACATTAAAGATTTTAATTTTAATGACAACTTGTGCTGCCATTATTGATTTCACTTTTAACAACAGACATAGTATAGTATCGTAAATACTTTTTAATAATGGCTCAGTTTAGCGGCCGGTGATCCTAGATATTGACGTTGAAAGTAATAACAACGATGGACAACAGGAAGTTTTCCCTATCATTAATATTATGACGCTAACTAGGCTTATAAAGACGGCAAACATCATTGTTAATGACACCTTTTTCTTGTAGTGGAAAGAAAAATCATTGGTATTAATAACGTTGCTTCAAATTCCTCCCCTTGTATTGAATATATCTTACTTATTGAAGATCTTAAGCATAATCTACTAAGCATTAGTATATTATGTAATTAAGGCTATTGTATAATTTTTGTGTCATCTAGATACATGGTTAAACATGCTAAAATAAATGAAATTTTGCTTCTTGGTCTAAGATGTGAATATCTATGTGACTGATCTTCATTGTGTAGTTTCAATAAAATGCTTTAGTGTCTTGGATGAAAATGATCCTTGGATTAGGTATATAAGATTTGAACATGCTAGTATGGACTTGATTTCAAAACTTCCAAAAAATGATATTGTTAAAGGATTACTAAAGCTAAAATTTGAAAAAAGATTATATTTGTGAAGCATGTCAATATGACAAGCAAACTAGATCTTCATTCAAACCTAAGAATATAGTTTCAACATCAAGGCATCTTGAACTCCTATATATAAATTTGTTTGGTCCTACTCATTGATTAAGCCTTGGTGGAAAGCGATATGGACGTGTAATTGTTGATGACTACCCTCATTTTAATTGTTGCCTATTCCCTTATCATAAGAGTGAAATATTTGATAAATTTAAAAAGTTTTGCAAAAATGTGCAAAATGAAAACGATTTGAAAATCATTTTGGTTAGAAGTGATCATGGAAGGAAATTTGAAAATGGCGATTTTGAGAATTATTGTGATTACTTTGGAATTAACCATAATTTTTCGGCACCTAGAACTCCTTAACAAAATGGAGTGGCTGAAAGAAAAAATAGAACTCTTGACAAGGCGGCAAGAACCATGCTTTGTAAAAATAATTTCCAAAAATCTTTTTGGGCCAAAGCCACTAGCACCACTTGCTACATCTCAAATCGAGCTTTAATAAAACCTATTTTGAAGAAAATACCCTATAAACTCTATAAAGGTAGAAAACCAAATATTGCATATTTCAAACCTTTTAGGTGCAATGCTTCTGTTATGTTTGTGACTTTTTTGGTGTAATTGATTGTATCGAAGCACCATTGAAATTCTTGCTGCTTGTATTGTTCAAATTGTTTTGTTGGCCATGGTGCCAAATTAGCTATGAGTTAGTTAAAGTTGGTTATAGAGCATCAATTGGATATTGTATCTAGTTCAAGTGTAAATAGCTTGCTAGAGTGTAATTGTGATGCATTCAATAAAAATCTAATCAACCTTGAGATATTTTCTCAATCTTCTCATCTAATTCTCTACTTCCTTTCCCCTTCATTTCTTTTTCTCATCTTACCTCTCTTCAAACCCTAACCTTCTCACGTTTTGGCTCCAATTCGATTTGGAACCTTAACATTTGGTATCAGAGCCTCATTTAGGCTACTATTTTGAATTGATTGTATTGCAAGAATTGAGAATTATGGTTAGTGGTGTTATAATGAGGTCTGGAGCAGCAAGGGCTGCTGCAAACCCATCCTATGTAGAGGTTGTTGGGGTTGAAACTGCAACAGACCAAGGGTTTGTTACTACAAATCAGCTGAATTTGCAGATGAAAGAAATGTTTGTGTAGTGGCAGCAATCACATAGTGAAATGACACGACAATCACATAGTGAATTGATGAGAGATCTGGATCAAAAGTTTAATGAACGATTTATTCAGCATGCTCAGCAAGTTAAAGTGAAGATTGATGATCGGGTTAATCAGCAAGCACAAGAGTTCGAGGAAAAAATGGCAAATCAATTGAATCAGCAAATGCAAAGGTTCGAAGAAAAGATGGCTGAAATCAGCAATCAGTTCAGGAGGCAGACTGTGGTGCCCATTCCAGAACCTTTGTTACCTGCCAGTCAGTTGTTCTCCCACCATCAGACAAGGTTACCTGATGAGGTTAATCCTCAAATGCAAAATGTGGCTACAGGACCTCAAGATCGAACCCAAGCAACTGATTTCAAAACTCAAGAACGAGGTGTAGATGCTGATGTAACAGCAAGAGCACAGCATCATTCCGCTGATCAAGGTCAATTTCGATCCACCAGTATAAACCCAGGGTATTGTGATCGACCTTCAGATCATCAACAACGATGAGGGAGTAATGAAGCTTCATCTGGTAATAGAAGTAATGGGTTTAGATAGCCAAGGGTCTAGATTGAACCATTTGAAGGGAAGCAGCCTCAGTCATGGCTGAGAAGATGCGAGAGGTATTTCCACTTTTATTACATTGATGAGGCTGAAAAGCTTAAGATGGCAGCTGTGTATCTCCTTGAGATCATGAGCTATGGCTTTATAGTTTGCTCGAGAGTAATCCTGCACTGTCATGGGATGAATTTGTAAATGAATTGTGTGAAAGATACAGTGCTGAAGATTCAAGTGACATTGTTGATAACTTCAACAAAGTTAAGCAAGAAACTACTGTGAGGGAGTATATGACAAGGTTTGAGAACCTTAAGGCCATCATGATAGCTATATATCCACATGCCACCGAGTCTTATTATGTTTCGAGTTTCATAAGTGGCTTAAAACACAAGATTAAGAATCTTGTGAAAGCAGTTGGTCAAAAAACATTATCCAAGGCTTATGCTAAGGGTAAGCTTTTTGAGGCAACTGTCCTTGCTTCAAATGAAGGACCAAAGTTTAGTGGAAGTGGATCCTAGCAGGTGAAGGGATCTGAAAATTCTTCCTACACTCGATAAAAAGAGGTGAAAGCTCAAAGGTTATGTTACAAATGTAATCAACCTTATCAATTTGGGCATAAATGCAATTCCAAGTTTCTCATGTCAGCTAGGGGAAAGAGTGCTGCAGAGCAGTCCACTAGTGAAGAATCCAAGGTTGCGGGAGACAGTTCAAACCAGGAATCACAAAAGGAGCTTGTTGATGATGAAATTAGCATTTCTATGAAAGCTCTAACTTGTAATGGAACTCATAATACAATCAATATCAAAGGAAGGGCTGGAAAGAGGTCGATTATTGTGTTAATTGATAGTGGCAGCACCCACAGTTTCGTTGATCTAAAAGTAGTTAAGAAAGTTGGGCATGAAGTGATCAAGACACATCCATTAGCAGTGACTATGACTGATGGTAATTTAGTCTTAACTCAGAACAAGTGCCAGAGATTTCAGTGGTAAATGCAAGACCATAAATTCGAGTATGACTTCAGAATATTGTCCTTGGGTGGCTATGACATGGTTCTAGGAGTGGATTGGATGAGAACTTTCAGTCCTGTGCTCTTTGATTTCGCTAAGCTTACAGTATCCTTTGAGGTACAAGGATCCAGGATCACTCTGCAAGGCATGGCAGATCAAGCTCAGCTGCAATTAATGAAAGGCAAGAATTTGAAGAAGGGATTTAGTAAGTGTGCTATTCAGTGGGTAGGACAATTTTTTGCAATATCCTCCACTAAAATGAGCAGCATTTCTCAACCAGAGATTAAGACATTGATTGAGGAGTTTGAAGATTTGTTTGAACAGCCCAAGGCATTACCTCCCAAAAGAAGTCTGGAACATGCAATTCCCCTTAAGTCTAACTGTGAGCTAGTGAAGTTAAGGCCCTACAAGTATCCTCATGCTTAGAGAACAAAAATTGAGAGGCAGGTTGATGAATTGCTTAAGACAAGCTTCGTGAGGCATTTACTTCCCCTGTCATATTAGTGGAGAAAAAAAGATGGCTTAGCAAGGATGTGTATAGATTATAGGCAACTCAATTCAATGACTATGAAAGACAAGTTCCCCATTCCGGTCATTGATGATCTATTGGATGAGTTACATGGTGCACAAGTCTTTTCCAAGTTGGACCTAAGGCAAGACCACCATCAGATCAGGGTGTTAGAGCAATATGTGTATAAAACAGCTTTCAGAACTCACTATGGGCACTTTGAGTTTGTGGTTATGCCCTTTGGTTTGACCAATACTCCAACCACATTTCAAGCATTGATGAATGAAGTGTTCAAGCAGTTCTTGAGGAGGTTTGTATTGGTATTTTTTGATGACATTTTGGTTTATAGCTCATCTCTTGATGATCATCTGAAACATTTGAAGGAAGTCTTCTTGGTCATGCGCAATCATCAGTTATATGCAAAGCTGTCTAAGTGCTCTTTTGCTCAGACTCAGCTGAAGTATTTGGGCCATGTGATCTCTTATAGAGGAATCTCTACCGATCCTTCTAAGGTACAAGCTATGAGGGAGTGGCCTATGCCAGTGACATTGAAGTAGTTAAGGGGTTTCTTAGGATTGACTGGGTATTACTGCAAGTTTGTGGCTGAATATAGAACAATTGCCAAGCCTCTAACTGATCTATTAAAGAAAGATGCATTCCAATGGTCAAATAAAGCTCAGGGAGCATTTGAAGCCTTGCAGACTGCTATGAGTGAAGCACCAGTTCTTGCAATGCCTGACTTTGCTGAGGAGTTTGTTTTGGAGACTGATGCTTGTGGGAATGGTATAGGGGCAGTCTTGTCTCAAAATGGAAGGCCAATAGCATATCTCAGTCAAGCCTTAGTTCCTAAACATCAAGAGCTATCCACATATGAGAAAGAGTATCTTGCCATTCTCTTAGCAGTGGAAAAATGGAGACACTACTTGGATGGGCATTAGTTTATCATCAAAACAGACCATCAGAGTTTGAAATATCTTCTTGAGCAAAGGATTGTCACTAGAATTCAGAGGAAAGGCCTACTAAAGATGTTGGGGCTTAACTATGTGATTGAGTACAGGAAGGGTAAAGAGAATTTGGCTGCAGATGCATTATCACGCAAGCTGGAAGAGTGTGAGCACAGTTCTTGTGGGGCAATTTCAGTGATTTCTCCATATTGGATTGATGAAGTGTATAAGTCTAATGAGGAGGACACATTTGCCCTAAAATGTAGAGCTATATTCAGTACTGGCAAGCTCAATAATCCAGCTTCCGATGCAGATGTGACAATTGTGAAAGGGATCCTCAGATTGAAAGGCAAGTTGTACATTGGGGCTTCCACTGATCTCAGGTTACAAATCATCTCTGCTTCACATGATTCTGCATGGGGTGTACATATAGGGGTGGATGGTACCTGTCATAGGCTTAAATCCTATTTTAGTTAGAATGGGATGAAGAAGGTAGTGAAGGATTTCGTTCAAACCTGTGAAATTTGTTAACATACCAAATTGGGTGATAGCAGGTATCAAGGCCTCCTCCAGCCTTTGCCTATTCTAGATGGTATTTGGCAAAACATTAGTATGGACTTCATTGAAGGCTTGCCCAGATCAGAGGGCAAGGAAGTCATATAGGTAGTTGTTGATCGATTCATTAAGTTTAGCCACTTTGTAGCCTTGGCTAGACCAGCGACGGCTGAGAAATTGGCAAGAAGCTTCCTTGACAACATTTACAAACTTCATGGATTGCCTCAATCCATCGTTTCAGATCATGATAAGCTCTTTATAACTCAATCTTGGAGAGAATTGTTCAACTTGTTGGGGACTACTTTGGCTCTTAGTTCTTCTTACCATCCTACAACTGATGGGCAAACTGAAAGAGTCAACCAATGCTTGGAACAATACCTCAAAAGCATGGTGTTTAATCACACCAAGGTATGGGTCAGGTGGTTATCTCTAGCTGAATACTGGTATAACAGTCATGCACATGTCTCAATTGGGACTACTCCTTTCAAGGCCTTGTATGGTTATGAACCCCCTACACCCTTTATGCTTCAAGGAATGGTTTCATCAGTTCCGGAGGTCACTAAATTATTTTTTTTTTTTTTTTTTTTTTTTTGGTAATTAGGTCACTGAATTAGTGCAGCAGAGGCAATAGTTGATACAATCGTTGAAAGATAACCTCCACCAAGCTTATGCTAGAATGAAACTTTATGTAGATAAGAAGAGGGTGGACAGGAACTTTGAGGTGGGAGATATGGTATACTTAAAGCTCCAACCATATAGACAGTCCACTGTGGCTGTAAGGAGAAATGTGAAGCTATGTGCGAGGTTCTTTGGGCCATATAAGATCCTAGAAAAGATTGGCAAGGTTGCTTATAAGCTAGAATTGCCTCCAAATTCTTATATTCACCCTTTTTTCATGTGTCACTTCTGAAAAAAAAAAATAGGTGAAGAAAGGTCATATAAGCTCTTCTTAACCACCAGAAGCTGGTTCCAATGCATCATTACTGCTACAGCCTGTTGCAGTGTTGGAATCCAGGACAAGGCAACTCAAGGGGAGGAGATTCAATGAAGTTCTAGTGCAATTGGCAAATCTGAGCCAGAAGGATGGAACTTGGGAAGAACCACATTTTTTAAGGAGCCAATTTCCGAGCTTCCATTCTTGAGGACAAGAATGTTTTCAAGAGGAAGGGATTGTTATGTTTGTGACTTTTTTTGGTGTAATTGATTGTATCGAAGTACCACTGAAATTCTTGTTGCTTGTATTATTCAAATTGTTTTGTTGGCCATGGCGCCAAATTAGCTTTGAGTTAGTTAAAGTCGGTTATAGAGCACCAATTGGATATTGTATCTAGTTCAAGTATAAATAGCTTGCTAGAGTGTAATTGTGATGCATTCAATAAAAATCTAATCAACCTTGAGATATTTTCTCAATCTTCTCATCTAATCCTCTACTTCCTTTCCCCTTCATTTCTCTTTCTCATCTTACCTCTCTTCAAACCCTAACCTTCTCATGTTTTGGCTCGAATTTGATTTGGAACCTTAACAGCTTCATTCACAATAATGTAAAAACAAACCTTGGTAAATTTGATTATCGAGTGGATGGTGGTATTTTTATTGGACATTTCCTAACTTGCAAAGCATATAGTGTCTATAATAAAAGGACAAAGGCTGTAGAATAATTTTTGAAAGAAAAGATTGGAAGAACTTTTGAAAATCTCAAACAAATTTTTTTAAGGGAAGAAACACTTGACAAAATTCTCTCATCTCAAAGACCGGTATATAACAAAGAAGAAATTGGTTATAATAGAAATACTTAAAAGAAAATTTTGAATGTTCTTTGTATGAAAGCCTCTTTACCTCCATCAAACTCTATAAGATGCCACTACTGTCGTCACCATTGGTATATTGTGTACCAATGTCCTTTTAAAAGGAATTTGAGAAAGACAAAGATAATTATCTCGACCACCAAATGTCAAGGCTAAAAACAAAGGACCTAAGAAAATTTCAGTACCTAAAAGCGTTTGAATTGTGATAGGTATGCATGAAAATCGGAAGCAAAAACCAAAACTGGTAGTTGGATAGTGGTTGCTCAAGACACGTGATTGGAGTTAATTCCAATTTCACTTCAATGATGCCAAGAAAAAGAAATGTCACCTTTGGCGATAACAAGAAAATAATCGGTATTGGTAACATTGCTTCTAACTCTTCCCTTTGCATTGAAGATGTTTGTTGAAGCTCTTAAGTATAATCTACTTAGCATAAGTCAATTATGTCATTAAGGCTATTGCGTAAATTTTGAGTCATCTACATGCATAGTTAAACAAGCTAAAACAAATGAAATTTTGCTTGTTGGTCTAAGATGTAAAAGTGTCTATATGATTGATCATGATTGTGTAGTTTCATTAAAATGCTTTAATGTCTTGAATAAAAATGATCCTTGGATTTGGCATAGAAGATTTGGATATGCTAGTATGGACTTGATTTCAAAACTTTCAAAAAATGATCTTGTTAGAGGATCACTAAGGCTGAAATTTGAAAAAGATCACAGACAAACTAGATCTTCATTCAAACGCAAGAATATAGTTTCAACATCGAGGCGTCTTGAACTCTTACATATATATGTGTTTGGTCCAACTTATCATTTAAGCCTAGGCGAAAATTGATATGGACGTGTAATTGTTGACGACTACTCTCATTTTACTTGTTGCCTATTCCCTTGTCATAAGAGTGAAGCATTTGATAAATTTAAAAAGTTTTGCAAGAATTTGGAAAATGAAAACGGTTTGAAAATCATTTTGGTTAGAAGTGATCATGGAAGGGAATTTAAAAATGACAATTTTGAGAATTATTGTGATTACTTTGGAATCAACCATAATTTTTGGGCACCTAGAACTCCCAAACAAAATGTAGTGGCCGAAAGAAAAAATAGAACTCTTAAAGAGACGGCAAGAACCATGCTTTGTAAAAATAATTTCTTAAAATCTTTTTGGGCCAAAGCCATTAACACCGCTTGCTATATCTTAAATCAAGCTTTAATAAGACATATTTTGAAGAAAACACCCTACGAACTGTATAAAGATAGGAAACCAAATATTGCATATTTCAAACCCTTTGGGTGTAGTGCTTCATACACAGCAATGGCAAAACAAACCTTGGTAAATTTGATTCTCGAGTGGATGAATGTATTTTTATTGAATATTTCCTAACTAGAAAAGCATATAGAGTCTATATCAAAAATTCAAAGGTTGTAGAAGAGTCTTTGAAAGAAAGAGAGGACGGACTTTCAAAAATCTCAAACAAGTTTTTTAAGGGGAAAGAAACACTTGACAAAATTCTCTCATCTCAAAGATCGGTCTATAACAAAGAAGAAATTGGTTGTAATGGAAATGTTCAAAAGAAAATTTTCAATGTTCTTTTTGTGAAATCTTCTTCACCTCCAACAAACTCTATAAGATGCCACTATTGTAGTCACCATAGGCATATCGTGTACCAATGCCCTTTTAAATGGAATTTGTGAATGACAAATATAGTCTGGGTCCCAAAAGGATCTCGGCCACCAAATGTCAAGGCTAACAACAAAAGGACCCAAGAAAATTTTGGTACCTAAAGTGTTTGAATTGTGATAGATAGATATGAAAATCGAAAGCAAAAACCAAAACTGGTACTTGGATAGTGGTTGCTAAAGACACATGACCGGAGATAAATCCAATTTCTCTTCAATTATGCCATGAAAAGGCGAAATGTCACCTTTGGCATTGACAAGAAAGGAAAAATCATCGGTATTTGTAACGTTGCTTCTAACTCTTCCCCTTGCATTGAAGATGTCTTACCTGTTGAATGTCTGAAGCATAATCTACTAAGCAATATTCAATTATGTGATTAAGGATATTGTGTAAATTTTGAGTCATCTGGATGCATAGTTAAACGTACTAAAACAAATAAAATTTTGCTTGTTGGTCTAAGATGTGAAAGTATCTATATGATTGATCTTGATTGTGTAGTTTTATTAAAATGTTATAGTGTCTTGGATGAAAATGATCCTTGGATTTGGCATAGAAGATTTGGACATGCTAGTATGGACTTTATTTCAAAACTTTCAAAAAATAATCTTGTTAAGGGATTACTAAAGCTAAAATTTGAAAAAGATCATATTTGTGACACATGTCAATATGACAAACAAACTAAATCTTCATTCGAGCCCAAGAATAGATTTGTTTGGTCCAACTCATCATTTAAGCCTTGGTGGAAAGTGATATGGACGTGTAATTATTGGTGACTACTCTCATTTTACTTGTTGCCTATTCCCTTGTCATTAGAGTCAAGCATTTGATAAATTTAAAAAGTTTTGAAAAAATGTGCAAAATGAAAACGATTTGAAAATCATTTTGGTTAGAAGTGATCATGGAAGGAAATTTGAAAATAATGATTTTGAGAATTATTGAGATTACTTTGAAATCAACCATAATTTTTCAGCATCTAGAACTCCTCAAGAAAATGGAGTGCTGAAAAGAAAAGCAGAACTCTTGAAGAGATGGCAAAAATCATGCTTTGTAAAAACAATTTGCCAAAATCTTTTTGGCCCAAAGCCATTAACACCGTTTGCTATATCTTAAATCGAGCTTTAAGAAGGCCTATTTTAAAGGAAACACCCTGCGAATTCTATAAAGGCAGAAAATTAAATATTGCATATTTCAAACCTTTTGGGTGCAATGCTTCATTCACAGCAATGGCAAAACAAACCTTGGTAAATTTGATTTTCGAGTGGATGAAAGTATTTTTATTAGATATTTCCTAACTAGCAAAGCATATAAAGTCTATAATAAAAAAGACAAAGGATGTAGAAAAGTCTATACATGTGGTTTTTGATGAAACTAACATCGTATCCTCTAGAACTCTTTGTGATGATGATGATATAGTAATCAAACCAATAAACATCACACCCTCATCTAAGAAGCAAGAAAAGGATAAACTCAAAGCTTCCATAGATGAACCAACAGGAAATATCAAAAATGTAGAATCCAAAGAGGAAGATCTGCCACGAGATTGAAACTGTTTGAAGGATCATCCAACAAGTCAAATCATTGGTGATCCCTCCTCAGGTGTAAGAACAAGGCATGCATTGACCAATTGTTTCCCTCTAGCCACATTCATCTCTCTTGAAGAACCCAGGAACATAGAAGAAGCTCTAAATGATGCAAATTAGATCATGGTAATAGAAGAAGAGCTAAATTAGTTCAAAAGAAATGATGTGTGGGAACTTGTGGATACAACTCAAGATCATTAAGTCATTGGTACCAAGTGGGTCTACCGCAACAAGAAAGATGAAGAAGGTAAGAAACTAGGCAAGGTTAGTAGCTCAGGGATATAACCAAGAGGAAGGATTAGACTTTTGTGTGTATTTGCTTCGTTTAAACATTTTAAACTTTTCAAATGGATGTAAAAAGTACATTTTTAAATGGTTTTAAAGAAGAAGAGGTTTATGTTGAACAACCACCAAGATTTGAGGATGACAAATTTTCCAACCATGTTTTTAAACTCAAAAAGGCTCTCTATGGATTGAGACAAGCTCTTAGAGCTTGATATGAGAGATTGAGTTCTTTTCTAATGCAAAATGGATTTTCAAGAAGAAAGGTTGACACAACACTTTTTTATCAAACACTTTTGAAATGATATTCTCATTGCACAAATATTTATTGATGATATAGTGTTTGATGCAACTAAACCATTTATTTGTGAAGAAATTGCAAATCTTATGAATAGGAAGTTCAAAATGAGAATGATGGAAGAGCTCAACTACTTCCTTGGATTGCAAATCAAGCAAAGAAAGGAAGGAATTTTCATCAATCAAACCAAGTACATCAAGGAAAAGGTTAAAAAGTTTGGCATGGAAAATTTCAAAAGGTATTGCAATTTCAATGAGTTCAACACTCAAGCTAGACATGGATGAAAAAGGTAAAAATGTGGATCAAAAAGCTAAATAGAGATATGATTCGAACCCTTCTTTACCTTTCCACAAGCAGACTTGATATCTTATTCAATGTGTGTGTATATGGTTGGTTTCATGCATGTCCAAAAGAATCACAATATCCTGCCATGAAAAGAAATTTTTTCATGCCTAATTGGTACTTAGACTTGTTCTATCCAAAGTGTGATTTCCTTGATCTAGTTTGATAGTGATGTAGATTTTACTTGTTTTAAAAGGGGACTAGAAATCAAATTGTGGAACATGTCTATTTATTGGTCATGCTTCAGTGTTACGGTTAAAAAAAATTGAATATTGCCTCATCCACCACCAAGGTCAAATACATTGCTTGTGAAATTCATAAATTTATTGTGCTCAAATATCTTGGTTAATACATGAATTTGATGATTAAGACATTCATACCTACCATGCTCCTATTACATGTGATAATGCTAGTACAATATGCTTAACTAAAACTTCGGCTCAACATTTTAGAACCAATCATATAGAGGTAGACATCATATCATTCATGATCATGTGCTTAAAGAAGATGTCGTGGTGACATTCGTACCCATAAACAATCAATAATTAGATACTTTTACTAGGCCTCTATAGGGAACTCTTTGGTGACACTAAAAGAAGGATTAACGTAGTGAAATACCATTACTTGTGTGCATTTATTTCATATGCATGGTTATTTTGAAAATGACTCTCGAAACTTTAACATGATGCCGCACAATTGTCCAAGTATTCTTATCCAATCCAATGGACATTAGTGCTTGGAAACCGTTTTAAGGGGAACACTAAGATTGGGTCACCTTCGATCTATATTTTAAACAAAATCTCTCCAGTGTTTGTTTAACTTGAATATACTCTCATACTATTTTTCATAATTTCAATCAAAGTTTTAAATGTGTTATAAGAATTGCAAAACTTCGAGCAAATTTAAAATTCTAGCTTATGAAAAAAAATATTCACCTAATTGAGACAAACAAAAATATGAAAAAAAAGTGAAACTATATGAGTAACAAAAGAAGCTACATTTTCAATGCTACCTTTTTGACTCTAATGTGTATAGTTCTCTATATTTCTAATATTGTCTATTAGTGGGGGGTGGGGTGGGGTTGGGAAATGCCAATGTGATTCCCTTTACTTATTGCTTTTTGTTGATGACAAAGGGGGAGAGAGATTGGTGTTGTTTATGTTGCTTTTAACATTTTACAAATTATTCCTTGTCGAAATATCAAGCATGGTGCATCGAATTGATTTATTCTCTTTTTTATGACAAATGGGGAGAGAAATTGGTGTTTAGTTATTTCATGTTATAAAAATGATGCTTGGAGTAAGTTATTGAACATCTCACTCCTAAAATGCATCAACCATAGTATGAAGTTTGTGTTTGATTGAGAATTGTTAAAAATGATGTGGATGTTAACTTATTAAATGTGTGATTCTTACAATGCATCAACATACGGGGAGACAATAGAGTTTGAAATTTTAACATGCTGTATATATTCCAAGTCCAAGCATTTTAAATCATTTATTTTTATTTATTAGGACTTAGGATCGGGATATATCAATTGAGTCAAATCTTAAAATTGATATGTGATGCTTTAACAAAAACATTTTTGAAATATTTTTGAAATTTGATTTCCAAATATTATTTGAAAAATATTCAAGTCAAATTCAAGCCAAGCTAGTTTGTCAATAAAAATATTTTTCAAATTAGTATTATGAAAAGCATGCCCAAAAACAACAAGATCAAATTTTAATAGGGTGATATTTTGGCTTGATTGAATCAATCAACCATTCAAATGATCAAGGTAAACATGGAAGCTAACTCAAATAATTAAGCTAATATGGTAATCAATCAATCAATCATTCAAACTAAATGGTCAAAAATATTCAAAATTCACATAGGCATACTCATTTGTCAACACACAGACATACAGTAGCTATCCGAAGCTATTGTGTGGCGACACACAGCACAGAAAAGGCTCCAAACGGCTATTTTCGATTGCATTTCTTTCCGAATCTTTTTCATAACATTTTGAGCGTCCCTTAGGCCCTCATTTGCCTATAAATAGGGCTTGATTACTTTGTTTTAAATAATCCAATTCTCTTTAAGCATTCTTTGATTAAAAGCTCTTACTCTCTTGTGCTTTAACGTTTTAATTTTGAGTTTCTTTTAATGTTTTTCTTGAGCATCACTAGTTCTCTTTTTTGTTGATCATTGAGTTTAATTGGCATATCCTTAGATTTGGCTAAGCTTGTTAGATTGTCAATTCACTCTTGAAAGAGTGAAGAATCTCATTGCTTTAATTCTTCCATTACTTTATTTCATTTTCATTGTAAAAGTTGGATCCTAAGCTTACTGTTATAACATGGTCAATTGTAAAGGTTGGGTCTTGAGCATACGTACAAAAAAAAACAATTATAAAGGTTGAATCCTAAGCCTAGTTTTAAAATTGATCATCACGCTTAATTAAAAGCTCAAGTTACGAAGAGTAGTCACTTAAGGTGTGGACGAGCTCCCCGTTTGAAAGTGAACTACTATAAAAATCTTTGTGCATTGGTTTATTCTTGCCTTTATTTTTTTCATTTCATATTCACTATCTACCTTTCAATTTAATTTTTAGTTCTTAAAGTTTAATTTTTCTCTTTATCATAAAAGAATCTAATTTACCCCCCTCTTAGATTGCTCTTTTGGCCTTCATCTGTCTTGGCTCGAATGAGACAAAAGCTAGGTGAAGCAGTGGAAGATTACATTAACTAGCTCAAGCTCAAATGCACAGTAGTGCTTCTTGAAGTTAAATATGCTAAGTTAGCCTTGAATGCCTTGGATATTGAATTTAGGAAGAAATTTAAAGGATCAAACTTCATGACGCTTCTACAGCTGGAAAAATGTGCCGCTACTATGAGGTTGTCTTAAAAGAAGAAAGCCTTAAGAAAAGTAGCGTGTATGGAACTAACGTACACAACTTTATTGAAGAGGATGAAGATCCTCCTTTGGAAATAGACATTGTTGAGTATGCCAAAGGACCTCCTATGGTTTGTAATCCTTTGGTCAAGAAGGATATGAAAGCCAGGAAGTCATGTCAATCCCAAGACTTGAGGAAGTACTCATTTGACCTCTCAAGAGTCGATGTCATATTTGATTGGCTTGAGGCAAATAATAAACTCAAGATTAGGGGCAAACATAGAAAACCTAGCCCCAATTCAACAAAGGGAAAAATATACATTAAATGGTATAATTCGTTGACTCATTCGATGAAGAAGTGCTTGATCTTTAGAAATGTGGTTCAAGATGCCATTGAAGCAGTGGAGCTAATCTTCCCTAAAGAAGGATGGATGGGTGTTAAAAAAGACCCCTTCCCTATGCTTGTCTAAGTCAATATAGTTGATGCAGTAAAACCTTATAGTAACCATGATAGCCAAACTGATGGCAAATCTATATACAGGATGACCGAAGACAAGGTAGTCTGGCGGTAGTCAATGCTTTTTTTGAAAGGCTACTGGAGAGGGGGGGCACTCAAGTGTCCCAGAACCTTAATAAAATTTCCAAGAGATTACTGCAAGTGGCACAACATGGCTGAACATTCGACAGGCGATTTATGCTACCTTCAGCGGGTTATTGAAAAAGCAACTAGAAGAAGGGGCTATCCTTCTATCTAAAGAAGAAGAGTTAGCCATGGGGATATCCCCTGAGGACCATTGGAAAACCATCTTCACTACTAAGAACTAGGCGTTGAGCAAGCACTTGCGCCTTACTTGTGACCTTTGCAAAGGCTATGGGCATAAGTTGGTGTCTGAGATGAAGAAGCTGATCCTTTATCCAAGGAAAGAGCCATCTCTCTCTAAGAGAACATCACTAATTAGACCTTCTTGAAGTCTCACTTCAAAAACCAAAATTGTCTTGAGGACTAGGCACCCAAAGAATAATCCAAAATACCACCTACTTAATGAGGATAACCGTCAAGGATCAAGCCAGTCAAGGAACTAGCCCTCCGGGGTTGGTTTTGATAATGGTTGGAGAAGGAAAAACCTTAACCAAGAGGATGCAAGTCCTTGCAGCCTTACTTGAACTCAAAAGAGAAGACAGCTGTGAAAGAAGGTAGCACAACGAAGAGCTCTGCTTGATACTTGCTTATCTAGGCTCTTTGAAGAGGAAGCCAGAGTCTAGAAAGGCAAGCTGATTAAGCCTATGGATCTAGAAGATCCAGTAGCTGAACCTAGACCCTTTACCACCACTGGTAAATGTGAGCCATGTAAGAAGCTAGAGAAATGGACTAGTATCTCATCTTCTGATGGAAAGGAATCTTGGTGGGATCAACTTGCAAGAATTCGTTGGCTCAAAGGTCATTAAATGATGAGGAGAAGTACAGCCCCCCTAGCATGAATCTAGTGGAACCTCTGGACCATGTTAATCCTACATGTCCTTACATAGAGAATGAGTTCTACAAAGAAGATTTCCCCAACCTAAGGAGCAATCTTAAACTCTAGGGGTTGAACCAAAGGACCAACCTCTAGATCATGACATGCTAACGGATGGCAGTCTTGAAAATTGAGATTGGGATGTGCCAATGGATGGCAGTCCTAAGAAGGAACTTGACCAAGAGGTCCAAATACAATTTGGAACGCTCCCTGAGAAGGTTAATGTTAGAATTGCCCTGCTCCTTCCACTGGAGTTCATGGCAACTAATGCTCAATAAGGCCTTGAGGGAGAGGTGATAGCATTAGACGAAGATCCCTGGGTGGAGCTTGTAGCTGAAGTAGTAGAAAGCAAAAGTATACATAATCCTTTGTCTTTAAAAAATTACAACCGTCACATCCAAGTCAATTGATGACACACCTGACATAATGAAGATGATTTTTGATGGGCCTAATACCGCCAATAAACACATCAAGCCTCTATACATCAAGGCCAAGTTTGATGGTATTCTAGTGGAGCGAGTCTTGGTAGATAATGGCATTTCCATCAACGTCTCATCTTCATACATGTTAGGAGTCATTGGTAAATCTCAAGATGAGATAATTACTTCAGATATTGCAATCTGTGGCTTTTCTGGAGGCCCTCACTAAGTCTGAAGGGGTCATCCCAATTGAGTTAACTATTGGCAACTTACACAAGCTAAACCCTTCTTTGTACTGGATACTACCTCGAGCTACAATGCTTATCTTGGGAGAGATTGGCTATGTGCCAATTATTGGATCCCATCTTCGCTCCACCAGTTGTTAATCTTCTGGAAACATGACAAACATGAGATTATTATGGCAGATACCAAGCCATTCATGGCTTGCTATAATTATGTTGAGGAAAAGTTCTATGAAGATGGCGTGAGACAACTAGATGTCAAAAGTACATCTCTTTCGTCTACCCAACATTATGAAATGATAGCCATCCTTGACATCCCACTTACTAAAGCTAAGGTTGATCAGGTGGATGCGGAATTAGAAAACTCTGACTTCTAAGGATGCATGAGAGCCCTTCTTAATGAAGGGGACCTCAAGGAACAACAAAAGCCTTATGCGGAGTAGTTAAGACGTCCCAGTAATGGCTGAGAGGGCCGTTTCCTCATCCATAGCAAAGCTCGTCGCTTGGCATTCTAAGGACTAGCTTTGGGCTATGCAGCCATTTAATGGAAATGGCCTTGAAATCTAAATGACACAGGAAAAAGAGCAGGAGCTTTCTAGCTTAAGAGCAGCATCAACTAAGATGGAGGATTTGATGGCTGAAGCTTAAGACCCCCTCCTTGAGGTTAACTTAGGCTCAACAGAGGAACCAAGACCTAACTATCTAAGCACTTTGCCTTTTTAAGAGTAGAAGAAACAATATTTGACCTTGCTTAATGAGTTCAAGGACTGCTTTACTTGGGATCATCATGACATGCCTGGCCTAGACAAAAAGGTGGTTGAACATAGGATTCCTTTTAATCCAGGGTCGAGGACCATTAGTCAGTCCCGCAGAAGGATGTCCTAGGAAGCTGTTTAGCAACTAAGGTGGTTTTAATGTGTATGTAAAAACAGTGTACTCAGAAGCTTATGAGTTTGTCATTGAAACTGGCGGGTAAAAAAATGTTGTATCCATAAGGAATCGATATTTAGCAAAGTTCAACTTATTTTTAAGTGATTACAATGTTTTTTGGCTTGTAAAATTCAATAAAAACTAAATCTAAAGCAATAAATATAAATTAGAATCAATCACTCACGTATTTTAGGGCATGAATTTGGGATAGCCAATCTAGGATCCAAGTATTACGTCTTATTATGACAATGACTTTTAGAATTTAGGCTACAAACTCTATATTCATATTAATATTCGACTAGGGTCTAGGGTAATGAATTAGTCTAAGGGCATTACACCATCTAACTATTCAAAGAGTTGCATGGGTTATCTCAATGGCACTAATAAATTTCTTTATAACTTCTAATCAATATTAATTTACTTTATAGATTCATACTCAAGGTTGGGTAAAACCACAACCCTCTCGCTCATGAAAACTTGTTACACTCAAGTTTAGGCTACAACTATAAAACAATACCCTAACTAAGTTGGCAATTCGAATATAGCTACAAACATATAAAAGAAAAACCAACATAATAACTAAAGCTCCCCATAGGAGTGCGGGAAAAGTGTAGCTACAATCATTATTGAACAAAAACATTAAACTTGGGATCGGGATGGTTAACCGTCTTTCACCCTTAAACTATGTATCCGTCATAATTATGGTTTTACAAGTGCAAATAAATAAAGAAAAGAGAAACAAAAACTCATATAAATGTCGGCTTCATCGATTAATAATGCCATGATCCCTTCTTCAATCCATGTTTGCCCCTTCTTGTGCGCTACAAGCCTCTCAGAGAAACCCACCTCCAATGGTGGCTCAGAAGTAGGGAGTAAATTTAGAAGAGGAAAAATGTCCCTACGCATGTTAGGTTTTTATAACCCTTGGGTCGATTAGAAACACAACTGATTGATCATGCGTTTTCCTAACCTATCAAACTATTACAGAAAGGGAGCAGAGTGCCCCTGTCATTTTTCCGATTGGCCAATGGATCGGATCTGCCACTGACCACTTAATTTTTTATCCTTAAGGACTCACGGGCCAAATTACATATCAAAACGAAACTCTCGAAGATCTACGTGGTTGTAGTAGAATTTCCATTAGCCTTAGCTATTATTGGGTTGTGTTTAAAATTTGTTTCAGTTAGGCTATCTTCAAAAGTGCTTGTTTTGTGAGTTCTTAGATTGTTTTCGAGTATGTTCCATCCCAACTCGTTCTCAACCTATTAACACAAAACTTGCATCAAGATATCGATGTACCCGTTGAAAATGACATCACAACTAAGGGTAAAAGGCACACAAATATGAGACACATCAACACCCGAAACCCAATACTTGCTTTAAACATATTGAAAATAGTGAAAGTATTCACTGCATTTGCAGCTACATCGATGAGTTCGGACATGCATTTTCGAATGAATCTTAGTATGAAAGAAAAAACAAAAAACGATATATTGCTCAATCATTCACTAATTATGTCCCAATTAACATTCGGAACTATTGATTTCTTCTTTTGTTTCTATTTTTGAAGCCCGTCTCCTTGGAAGAAAAAGTTAGGATTGTTAAAAGAATAGCAAAAATGAACAAATCGACCCTAAAGATGCAAAAACTACAAGTCTCGATTTTTTTATCTTGGAACATTGTTCGCTTACTCCATTTTTTCACTCCTTTTTCTTTTTTCTTTTTTTTTTAAGTGACGTTTGGATAAGTGTGACTTTCCAAAACAAGCGTAATGGGTTCTCAGCTGTTGCTTCAAGTCCATTTGGCTCAAAGCACTAGGTGACAAGCAACCCTTGGGCTTAATCACCCAAGTCTAATAAACATATGCAACAATTACAGTAAGCATTGGTGCTATATAAGTAACTAATCAAGCTCGTTCACCTTAAGCTTTCCCTGTGGCCCATGTCATGTCATAAGCTTTTTTACATATGTCACCATGAGAAAACATAAAAAAGTAGACTTGTGGTTTTATGTTAGAAGCAAAACATTTCTACATGAATTCCCAAAATCATCCCACTAATGCAACTACATGCAATGAGCTTGTCAAAAGAAATAAAAGAAAAGAAACAACCATTCTTGCTAAAGGAAGGTAAAACCAGAGAATGGCAAGCAACTACCAAAAATGTAGCACTATTACAATCCAAATTCAAGCAAAATACTAATCACATACTTTCCATATCGACCAATCTAAAGTTTCAGCTAGTTCAAAACATAAGTACCTCAAGCAAGTTAATTAAATTCCACCCCTAAACCCAAATCTTGCATTATCATCAAAGTAAAGAACAATAAAGTAAAACCACGGAAGGAAAGAGATGGTCTGATGAGAATGATGAGGCATAATTGAAGTTGTGGGATGCAAGGATGTCATACAAAATCCAGATCTACATAAAAGACTGGAGAACTACATAATAAGAAAAGGTAAAGGAAAATAATCGAGTTATCCATGTTGAAAAAGTATAGCTCAAGACGAGAAATCAAATCACAAAAGAAGGACATATCAAAGAGGGGAGGAAAAAAAACAAAACAGAAAGAAGAACTCAAAACATGATCGGGCTGGTTTGCCTCCTGAGAGTGCTAAAGTTTACGTCCTTCGTTAGACATTATTGAAACTAAAGCTAGTTTGATTCTAAGGGCGGATTCTCGAAGTGGATCAACTCAAAGTCTTAGGATTTGATTTTTTTTTTTTTCCCCTCATTTTTAGAAACCGAACCTGATCATATTTTTTCTTCTTCTTTCTCATATTTTTCCCTTTGTTTGAGATGTCATTCTTCTACAATTTGATTGCTCTTCTTGAGTTATACTAATTTGAGTATGTCCCTTCATCTTTTCTTGTTTATATAGTTCTTCATTGTGAAGGTCCATATGTTGTACGACATACTTCTATCCCACAACTATCATTGACACCTTATTATCGCCGCATTATCCTCATCAGGTTATCTCTTTCCGTCCTAAGCTTTTACTTTGTGCTTCCTTGCATGAGACACAATTATATTTTATACTAGTTGAAATCTGAGATTGGTTGCTTTTGTTGCGTGTAACTAGTATTTGGCTCAATTTGAGTTATTCAGCTACATAAAGTGATTGTGCAATATTACTATAGTTTATGCGCTTGCTCGTGATTTTGTATTTATGTCTTCTTTTAGCATGAGTGACTTTTTATCCTTTTCTTCTATCTTCTGATTAGCTCATTACGTGTAGTTGCATTCGTGTGAATGATTAGAATTTGATGCGGGAATGTTTTATTTCTAGGAATGCTAAAACCACAAGTGTACTTTTTTATATTTTCTCATTGTGAAATATGTGAAAGAAAGGATGTACCAAGCACAACCCGGCAAGTACAAGTGACTAGCTTGTTCTTGTAGCCCTTGTATCTTAAGCAAATAGATCCGCACAGGTGTTTTAATATCCAATACCTTAAGCCAACTAAATTGAATGTAATAGTTTTGAAAGCTCGCTACATGGTCCATCGAGAAAGCTTAAGAGGAACGAACTTGATTAGTCACTCAAATAGCACGAATGCCAATTGTAGTTGTTACATTTATTCAAGGTATCTGCTAGTGACGACTTAAGTTGTAAATTGCTTTGCCTTGGTAATTAAGCCCAAGGAACGCCTGTCACTTAGTGCCTTCAACCAACTAGATCGGGATCCACTGACCTAAAGCTCGGTACAGAGGTCCTGAATAGTTATGGTTATCCAAAACTCACTGGAAAAAAGGGAAGAAATAATGAAAGTAAGCAAACTGTATCTCAAGACTAAAATTTGAGACGGGGTTTTTGGCGTCTTTAGGGATAATTTGTTCTTTTTGACTATTTCTTCAGGAATCCTAACTTTTTCTTCTAAGTGAGATGAGCTTGAAAACAAAGACGAAAAAAGGAAGTCAATAGTCACAAGTGCTAATTAGGACATAATTAGTGAATTATTAGGCTACAGTCATTGCATTACTAACACTGCATATTGCTCTGTGTTTTTTGGTTCCATACTTAGATTCGGGCCAAAATGCATGTCACAACTCATTGATGTGAACTATATGCGATGAGTACTTTTGGGACTTTCAGTAGGTTTAAAATAAGTTTTACTTAAGGAGAAGCAAGGACGGGGTTTGAGGGTGTTGATGTGTATCACTTTTGTATACCTTTCACCTTACAGTGTTATTTTTGACAACTACTTATACATCTTAACAAGAAATTTGTGTTAATAGGCCGAGGACATGTTGGGATGGAGCATACTTGAAAAAGAAATGAAGAACTCACAAAACAAGTACTCATTAAGATGTTGCAAAGAAAACCCAATATGTGCGAAAAGGACCAACTGGGTCTAAATTTGGCCAAGAAAAGTCTCCTATCAAGTGCGTCAATTTATCGGCTAAGTAGCAGATCGATCGTCCAAGCCTAAACTAAGAAAATTGTTAAAAGGAGAGTATCCAAGACCCAAAAATAGTTGAGGCCAGTAACGATGCCACTAGAATCACACAGATCTCTATAAGAGCTTCATTTTCATATTTAATTTGCCCTATAACTTCTTACAGTCAAAAGTTACATGCGCTTCAAGTTAAATGGTCACAGGAAATCCGATAGATTGGCCATAGCTTTTCTTTGGCCCATATCTTTATAAAAGCTCTACCTGCATAGGGTTTTGGATCCTTTTATCTTCCAAATTTTCTCCTCTATTCTTGAGTCGCCATTGGAGACTAAATTTTACCAAGAAAGCCAAAGCGCAGAAGGAAGGGTAAACACGCGGATCAAAGAAGGGATCATGATATCATCAATCGAGGGATTCAACATCTCTCTGAGTTTCTTTTTTTTTTTTTTTCAAATTTATTTAGTGTTTTTAAGACTCTAATGGAGGAGTTGACTCTTTGTTTATAGATGATGGATGGTTAGTTGTCTGGATCCCATATTTTGAGATTGTGTCCATTGATGACTTTTGTTACACGATTTTCGGGCCACTTTTTTATACAATTGTATTTTATTTTATATGCTTGTAGCTATGTTTGATTTTCTAATTAATTCGTGTGTTGTCTTGAGCTTGTAGCCTAGACCCTTGTGTAATGGGCTTTGGTAAGCGATCATGGGTGGTGGTTGTACCTGATCTCAAGCGCATATTTTATAATTTAACTAACATTGAATTAGAAGTTATGAATGAATTTGTTCGTACTCTTGAGATAACCCATGCAACACCTAGAGTTGTTAGATGAGGTATTGCCCTTAGATTAATTTCATTTCCCTTCGCCTTAATTGAATGTTAACTCGAATTGTGAGCATGTAGCCTAAATTCTTCAAGTCATCTTCATAATACTTTATATAATTTGGTTTTGAGATTAGTAAACCTGAAGTCAGTTCATAAACTATTCAACTACTTGATTGTCGTTTATATCTATTCACTTTATATTTAGTTTTTAATTGAATCTTGCACACTTAAAAACCAAATCCAACTTGTATTCACTTAGAAATAAGTTGATCTAACTTTATACCAATTTCTGTGGATATAGGGCCTGTATACCGGCCACTAGCTACAACAAACTCATACAATTGCAAGTGCACGATTTTTTACACACTCTAAAGCCACATCCCACCAAACCCTAAATTGCTTGGATTATATAAATAATAAAAAAAAAAAAAACCATAATGCTATGGAGCACTAGGGATGGCAATGAGGCAGGACAGGCATTAGGGGTGTCCGTAGAGGTGGCCACGGGTCGGGTTGGGCCAGGCCCCAGCTCAAGCCCGCACTGTTGCAGGCCGGGGCGAGCCGAGCCTAGTTGGTGACTCGGGCCGGGCCGGGCCTGAGTCCCGGCCTCTGGAGCTCAACCCAGCCCACCCCAAGCCGGGCCCAGGTTGGCCCGGTCCCCCCCCCCCCCCCCCCCCCCGGTTTTTTAAACATGCAAAATTAAAAATTTGTTTTGCACAAAAATTATTATAATTCATTGATGAATAATATAGGATCCAAATACAATCCATCACAATCAGTAATAATGCTAAATATATGTAATAAAATAAAATATATAATAAATAATGGTAATGATAAATAATGTAACAAATACAACTGCAGTAGTTGGTAGGATCTATTTAAAAGTACAAACATATATTTATTAAAAAATACAAACAAAATATAGACGTACAACAATAAGAAATTATTCTACGCTAGTTGGGGGTTGTTGTGCCGCCGTCTGACGTATCGGTAGTGCGGTCCTCTTCATCCTTGCTCGATGAACCTAGCCTCATTACGTTTTGGTCCCTAGCCTCTGCGTGCATCCAGTCCTTTAAGCACACGGACATCACCAAGCTAGATGGTGATAGCTTCTCCCTCTTCGTTCCAAGCAACCTGCCACCAAGGCTAAAAGCACACTCCGATGCTACTAAAGACACCGGACACATTAGTATATCACGTGCCATGGTGGAAAGCATGGGATACTAGGTTTGATTTGTACACCACCATTTTAAAATATCAAATTGAGGATTTGCCGGTGTCGGGAAGAACCGGATTAGCGGTGTCCGCATATGGTAATCTAACTTGTCACATGACATGGAAGTTTGTGCGGGCGTGAATTGGCCCAATAACTTCCACGCAATCAACGAGTGTGCACTACTTCCACTAGATGTGGAAGATCCAACTGTAGTAGAAGTAACATATGGATTATCAGATGATAATCTCTGAGAATAATGAGAAAATAAAGTGTGTAGGTCTGAATCGACTTGCGCAATGAATTTTTTGATATTGAATTCATATTTTAATATTTTGTAAAAATATTTGACAAACAAGTTTAAACCCGTGAGTTTACAACGGGGATCCAAAATAGTGACAAAACAGTACGTAAAGGGTGGTTCAAAATAATATTTATAAAACTTGGTTTTCATTGCTTTAATCGATTCATTCAACACGAGGTTCGATTCATTTTCTGACATCCAAGATACAATATCAATCAATCTAGATATTACTTGTAGTATGGTCGGATAATAGCAACCGGAAAAAAAGTTGGTAGCGTCTCTAAAAATGGTAAAAAATTTACAAATTTCGTTAATTGTGTGCCGGTGTACATCGTTCAGATTATAATCACTTAAATCTGAACGAGTATCCTGTACAAATTCCACTAGGACATTCTTATATGGTAGTATGCGCTCTAACATTTCTATGGATGATGACCACCTAGTTGGTGTGTCTAATTTAAATTGTTTATACTCTAACCCATGCGTCCTACAGAGAAGTTTAAATCCTCTCTTTCTGGTTCCAGATGATTTTATTGCTATTGGTATATCTCTTAAGGTGGAAAGAGAAGCGTTTATTAGACCTAAACCATCCATCACCATTAAATGCAATATATGACAAATGCAACGTAAATAAAAACACCGCCCACCTAACACGGGTTTCATATGCCTACATAGTTGTTTAACGGATGTGTTATTACTAGTAGCGTTGTCGAACGTGATACTAAAAATACGATGCTTTATCCCCCACCCATGGACTGCCTCCACAATTGCACCCATGATTATGTCGACAGTGTGGGGATAATCTAAATATGCAAAATGGATTATTCGTTTTTGAATGGTGAAAATGGAATCAATCTAGTGTGCCGTTACGCACAAGTAAGGCACACTGGGTTTGGACTTCCAAGTGTCGGACATCAACAAGTGCATGCTCGTGTTCATCCAAAAAATTTTGAAAACCTCAGTTTTCATCTTATTATAAGCTTTAAAAGCATCGTGCTTTACATTGTTCCGAGGAACCCTTACGATGGCGGGGTTCACCCCTGTTTGGAGATACTCCACGAAACCAGGGTCTTCGTCGGTACTAAAAGGCTTTTCAGACTTAATTTCAGATTTAGCTAGTGTCTATCTATTAGTTTCTTGGGAGAACCTAAAGTTAGCAAACGTGCCGGTCGCTTGCTGTACTAAATGTTGTTGGGCTCTATCTGGGTCTTGTTTGGGGTGGCACCTAATTATATATCTAGTTAATGTGCCTGGCCCACTACCTGGTGGATGACTAAAGGGCCTGGGTGTGTAACATAATGTACAAATCGCTTTATTATTGTTCCTATCGAAGTTGAAGTGCTTCCATACCCTACTAGTATTATGCCTACTAGTACTAGTTCTTGCAGGCTGGGGTTCGGCGGTGGGTGTGGGTTCCTCTTCAGTCTATGAGTCTCCAACCACCACCTAACTCAGAAAAATCCTGGTCGTTGTAATACTATTGTTGTTGGATGTCCCAATCTATGGTGTCAGTGAATAGAGGTGATGGGTCTAGCTCTAAAAATGCTCGTTCATCAGTATCAAGTTCGACAACTCTACCCCTCTTAGGTACTTGAGGCGGTCGAGAAGAGCTAGAACTAGAACAACCGGCTCCAAACGAAGATGCGTTGTGTGCGATGGTGGTATAAATGATTAGTATTTAAAAAATGCAACTACTACTGCAAATTAAGTAGATAAAATGAGAAACAAATAAAATTTTGAAACTAAAATTACCAAAGTGAACAATGAAATTCGAACTTGATCGAGATTCTATGAGCTAGAAGTGCATAATTCTTGCAAGTAGAAGGAAGTAGATGAATCTCGAGAGAGAAGAAAGAATTGGATGAAGATTTGTGGTGAGAAAATGGAATGGGGGGATGGGTATTTATAGATAAATTTTTATTAATTTTTTTTAATTAAAAAGCAAGGGGGGAGCCGTTGCTACCTCCTCCCAACGGCTCTTTAAAAAAGCCGTTGGGCTCTTCACGGGCCCGGGCCGGGCCTAACCCCAAAATATTTGGGGCCCGTGGCCTAACCTGAGTAATGCCAGGTTTGGGCCCAGCTCGGCCCTCTACAGTAGTGGGCCGGGTCGGGCTAGGCCCAGACGACCCGACCCGGCCCATTGGCCACCTCTAGTTGTCCCATCCATACCCATGTCCGCACTCATGTCAATAACAGATACCCACCCTATTATTCACCATGGGTATGAAATAGATGCCCATACCCGCCCTCGCGTGTACAAACCAATACCCATACCAGCCCCACTACCTAAGAGTATCCTCCAAATTTTCAATACTCAGGCTAATGTGGGTACCAAATGATTATTATAGTCCATATTAATTATTTAATATTACGTTTAAGAATCTAATTATATTTTCCTTTAATATTTTATACGAAATTGAGTGATTAAATTGAAATTATTTTTCTTATTTTTTAAAAATTAACACAAATTTGGGTGGATATGGGACGGGCATGGCAAGTATGTGGCAGGGCGTAGAGAGGCACGTATGGAGCAAGGTGGAGCGCATATTACATCATACCCGTGCCCACCTCATACTCGTGGTGGGTATTTATCGTGTATACCCAATCCATACCTGCTATTCGTGTCACTTGTAACATCGCTTCGAATGAGGTGGGTACCCTTAAGTAACACATTTTACTCACTCCATCATCATCCATTTGGACATAATTAATATCAAACATAATACGTGTTGGGGAAAACAACTTATTTCCCTCTTTATGTTAATCAAATGGGCAACAACAACAGCAACAACAACAACAGACCCAGTGCCTCAAGGGCTCCTGTAGAAGCGGGGTCTGGAGGGGGGTTGATGTGCGCAGCCTTCCCCTTTCAGGGTGTTAAACCTGAAGAGAGGCTGTTTTCGAGGACCCCCAACCTGAGAGTCATGCCATCATCGCATCGTAGCAACCTGTGAGCAAAAGGGGGCAACAATGCATAAGAGCAGGACAAAACATAAAGTGAGTATTACGAAGCATAATGTTCTAGAGGAGACTTCAGGCAATATCATGGGCCACATGGCATGCAAATAAGCAAATAAGCAAGTAAACAAATAGTAAACAGATAGACTGATAGGTGCACCCTAATAGGTACAATACCTAGGAACAGTAGTATAGCAGAATAAGCATTGGTATGAGACCGCTACATCTACTACTCCTATGATAGTCCTCCATCTAGCTCTATCTCTATCACAGGCCATCTCCTCCAGTAGGTTTAGGTGGGTGGGTGAGGCCCTGCCGTAACGCCTGCAGTCATCCCTTCTTTGGCATGCTTCTTCCTCTCCTGCCTAGCGTGGTATAGAGCTGATTGCATCTCTTAACTGGGGCAATCACAAATCATAATAAAGAATGGAACAACAATCAAACAAATCAACCTACAAAAAAAAGTACACACACGATTTTTATATGGAAAACCCCTCCAATATGAAGGGGAAAAACCATTGGACCATAAATAAACGGTACCTTCTTCCACTATCAATAAATCACAAGCGGATACAACCAATTTGTCTTCTCGAGGCCAACCTAGAGGCATACAAATTATCAAGAGTGATCTTGGAACAACAAATCTCCCAAAAAACTCACCATAAGATGGAAAACATCAAATTTTCCATAGGAATTAGAGCTGAGCGAAATACCGATTTTTGAGAGGCAAAATGACAATCCAACTGTTGTATATGAAGATCAATATGACAGCAATAACATACTAAAATTTCATCCCAATCGGAGAACGTTTGAGCAATGATCGGGGCAGGAGAAGCTTCTGCCCAACCTCTCTCTCCCCTCTATGATTTTTCCCCCTCTCTCACTAATTTTTCTCTGTTTTTACAGCAGTATTTCAGCCCCTCAAGCACCCTAATTCACCCATTATTTTTTGCATATTTTGAGTATAAACATCGGGCCAAAAATAAGTACGTAAGCTCAATTAAAATCGGGCTTCTTCCTCCAAGTTGGAGGGATTATCCAACAAATCTTCCCTCACTCCGACTTGGGGGATTCGACCAAACCTACTCTCTTTCTGCAAGCAATGGGACTTTCCTTTAGTAAGATCTTCGTGAACATGTCTGCACCATTATTCTTGGTATGGATCCTCTCAAGTTGAAAAAACTTGGACTCTGACACATCTTTAATCCAATGATATCTTCTACCAATATGCTTAGTTCGACAATGATAGGTGGCATTCTTGACAAGGTGGATGGCACTCTAACTATCACAGAGTAAAACATATCTTTCTTGCTTCATGCCTAGTTCCTACAAGAAATTCATCATCCATATCAGCTTCAACTGCTAAAATATAGCCGACTTTAGTAGTTGATAATGCCACACATTTCTGCAATTTTGATTGCCAAGGTACGAATCCCCAGCAAATATTATCAAGTGTCTCGAAGTAGACTTCCAGGAATCACTATCTCCAGACATATTTGCATCTGTATAATCAGCTAACACAAGCTGTCTCAGTCCAAAGCATAAACACACATCAGAAGTACCTCGAAGATTCTAAAAAATCCACTTCACAGCTACCCAATGATCTTACTCGGTTTTGACATAAAGCGGCTACAATCCCAACGATATGCGTGATGTCGGTCTAGTGCATACCACAGCATACATCGATCTTCCCGCTGCGGATGTATAGGGAACTTTCATCATTTCTTCTTTGTCTTTCTCACTTTTAGGATACTGATCTGAACTCAATCTCATATGAACTGCAAGTGGAAAACTCACGGGTTTAGCCTTGCTCATTTTGAATCTTTCTAGAAGCTTCTCGATGTATCTTTCTTGTGATGGCCACAACTTCTTATTTCTTCTATCAGGAATGATCTTCATGCCTAAGATCTGCATTGAAGGGCCAAGGTCCTTCATTGTAAATAACTTACTCAGTAAACTCTTCAGGCTAGCAATCTTCTTCGCATCATGACCTACAATTAACATATCATCAACATAAAGTAGGAGAATAAGAAAATCACCCCCAGTATAGTTCTTCACAAACACACAGCATATATTTTATGGAAGCCATGATTAACCATGAATTACTCAAATTTCCTACACCACTGTAAGTGCTTGTTTCAATCCATACAAGCTCTTCTTCCACTGACATACAAGATTCGCCCTCCCTTTAGCCTGAAAAGTCTCAAGTTGTTCCATGTAGATCTCTTCCTCTAGGTCGCCATGTAGAAATGTAGTCTTCACATCAAGCTGTTCGACCTCTAAATCCATATTGGCTACCAAACTAAGAACAACTCTTATCAAAGACATCTTGACAACTGGAGGAAAGATCTAATCAAAGTCGATGCCTTTCTTCTGACTAAAACCCTTCACAACCAACCTCGCTTTGTACCTTGGTTATGAGCAATTCTCTTCAGTTTTTAATCTGAACAACCTCTTATTATTGAGTGCTCTCTTGCCTTGAAGCAACTTCATCAGGTCAAAAGTGTGATTATCATGCAAGGACTTCATCTCATCTTGCATGACACTGTACATCTCATCAGAGTGCACATGTGGCATAGCCTCCTCATAGCTCTCTAGTTCTCCCCCATTAGTCACCATCACATACTCGAGTGTTGAATTTCTCGTAGAAGGTTGTCTATCGCTGGTTAATCTCCTCAGCTGAGTCTCTATTGGTAGCTTTGTAGGACCTTTGGTGGATTATCATCAGCACCACCATCAACAACAACAGGATCTGTATAATCATCATTTTCCTTAACAAATTTCCTATCATTATCACGCTTAACTGGGTCTGAGTTGACTATGACACCTAGAAAAAGACTCTGCCTGCTTTATCTTCTCACAATCTTCAATGGTTTTCTTCTCAAAGAAAACAACTCTGCTTCTGATCACCTTTCTGTCAACTGGATCTCATAATCTGTATCCAAACTCATCTTTTGAGTACCCTAAGAAAATGCACTGCTTCATCTTACTATCAAGCTTAGATATCTCATCTCTAGGTATATGCACAAAGGCTCTGCACCCAAAGACTCTCAAATGTATGTAAGCAACATCTTTCTTTGTCCACACCCTCTAAGGAACATCACCTTTAACTGGAATCGAATGAGAAAAGTTAATCAGGTACACAACAGTCATCACTGCCTCTACCCAAAGGGACTTTGGCAACTTTGCATGAGAAAGCATGCAACGAATCCTCTCTTCAATTATTCTATTCATTCTCTCTACAACTTCATACTAAGGAGTCTTTGGAATTGTTATCTGAAGCTTGATCCCACTGTTTTTGTAGTATTTTCGAACGAACCCCTATACTCTTCACCATTGTCTGCTCTATACATTTCAACTTCCTACCAGTTTTCGTTTCAACTCTAGCCTAAAACTAATTGAATACTTCTAGAATCTGGTCTTTGCTTTTCCACACAAAAACCCACACTTTTCTAGAATGGTCATGAACAAAAGTAACAAAATAATATGCACTACCATGCGATCTTTCCTTCATAGAGCAAACATCAGTATGGACAAGATATAACACATTCTTTCTTCTAGATGGGGGCAAAATATCAAATGCGGCTCTATGTTGTTTTCCAGCTAAACAATCAACACAAGACTCCAGAGCTATACCTTTCACAACAGGGAGATGCTACTTTCTAGCTAGCATACGCATGGCTTTCTCACTCATATATGTCCAAATCTCTATTTCCACAACTCAATGGAGGAATCACCAGTAATGTTTACCTCTCCCTTGCACAGCTTGGCTTGCATCACATAAAGGGATTTCTGCTTTTGATCTCAAGCCACTATCAAGTTTCCTCGAGAGAGTTTCCAGTTCCCATCACAGAAGTGGCTAACATAACCATTATCATAGAGAATCCTAGTCGAAATCAAGTTCAACTGAATATCAGGAACATGTTTGACATCCCTAAGGACTGGCCTGCAACCAGTGAAGTATCCAAACAAATAGTAGCCATACTAGTGATCTTACACGAGCCATCATTCCCCATCCTTATATAACCAAAGTCACCCCTGGTGTAAGACGAGAAGTACTTCACACGTGAAGTCAATTGATAAGTCACCCAAGTGCATTCATCACATGCAACGTTAAGGCAACTCTAATCACCAACACAAAATAGATCCTCATCAGCTGCAACGGTTGTCGTTTTCTTCTCGCCTGGCTATTTCTCGAAATGGCGGTCTTTATCATTCTGCTCTTTAGACTTGTCATGCTTTATTTTTCTGCAAAATTTCTGTACATGACTCAAATTCTTATAGTAATGATAGATAATCCCACTTCTCAATTTTGATCTCCCCTTGGATTTATCACCATTCTAAGAATTTCTGTTCTAATTTATGCCCCTGTTCTGATTCACTGCAACATTTAACTCTGAAAAATCAAAAAAATTATGATTCTTCTCATTCCGCCTATCTTCGTCATCAATCAAAGGCACCTCTCACCATATCCAACATGAGCATGCCACTAGGAGCAAAATTACTCAAAGGCAATTGTAATGTCTCCCAACTATTTGGCATAGAACTCAACAACAATACAACCTACAGCTCATTGTCAAGTTTAAAATCCATACTAGACAATGGATTAACAAGACCCTCAAAAATATTCAAATGCTCTACAATGCTGTTTCCATCTCTATATACAGGGGCTTTATTTAAGGCTGTTTTTAGCTTAAACATCGACTCAAGCCTTTCCCAAAGCTTGGCCGCATCAATCTCATAACGCACAGACTAGTAAACAGATGGGTTTATGAACTGTCTAATCATTCCTACGGTCATTCTGTTTAATAATTTCCACTCATCTTCACTTTTCCAATAATCATAATTATTAGATTTTAGTATGGACATCAAAGCATTATTATCACTACTTCCTTGATTCTCTTCCATCTCATTCAACACATGAAATCACCAAATGTCTAACCTGGCTTTGACACAAACTATAGGAGAAAACAACTTATTTCTCACCTTGTGTTGATCAATTGAGCAATCACATAAACCACCACAAATCACAATCAAGAATGGAAAAATGGTCAAAAAAATCAACCCACAAACAAATAAAATGAGATATGATTTTTAGGTGGAAAACCCCTCCAATGTGAAGGGAAAAAACCATGGGACTGTCAATAAACGGTACTTTCTTCTACTATCAACAAATCACAAGTTGTTACAACAACCAATTTAACTTCTCCATGCCAAGCTAGAGGCATACAAATCACCAAGAGTGATCTTGGAACAACGAATCTCCTAAAAAAAAACTTACCATAGGGTGGAAAATATCAAAATTTGTATAGGAATTAGAGCTGAGCGAAATATTGATTTTTGAGAGGTGAAACGACAATCCGACCGTTTTATATGAAGATCAATATGGCAGGAACAATATACTAAAATTTTATTCCAATCGGAGAAAGTTTGAGCGTCGATTAGGGACGGAGAAATTTTTGCGCAACCTCTCTCTCTCCTGTCCGATTTTTCTCCCTCTCTCACCTTTTTTTTTTCTTTATGCTTACTACAGTATTTCGTCCCTTCAAGTACCCTAAATCACCCCTTATTTTTGACATAGTTTGAGTATAAACATCAAGCCAAAAACAAGTACGTAAACTTAATTAAAATCAAGCTTCTCCACCAAGTTGGATGGATTACCCAACAATAGGTTATTTTTTTTCCTCTATTATGAGTTGAAAGTTTCCTTTGGAGAAAATATTTTGGGTAAAATTCAACTGTAAATTCACATCATATGACAATGTTTTTTTTACAAGGCAAAAACGGTTCAACAAATTTAGGGTTTGGTGGTTGGATGACTAAGGTTAGGGGCACGATTATATGTGTTGGAGAGGAAGGACAAGGGTTAGTGTTGGTGAGATTTGATCCCTAATGGAGGAAAGGTACCAAATCTAGCTTACAAACCTAACAAAATCGAATGAACATACTATTTTCACAGTTATAGTATAAAACACTTTTTCGCAATCCATGTGCAACTCACATGATAACTAACATCGCATTAATACTGTCATTATAGAAGGCTGATTTGAAAAAATAATTAAATTTTTGGAGGAATCTTCTATATATAATTGTCAGGTACTCTCACCTTCAAAACCTCAATCCAAACAATTCTAAAGGGGTGTCACCGAAAGCTTTTAAACTCCAATATAAGTAATTCTAAGTGAGGGTCATTTAATATTCAAGGATATAGGAAAGAAAAAACAAGAAACTCAACATCTTTACTACGTAATTTTGCAAAGTATATAATATTGTATCTTTTATAAAATTCAATAAAATTCCAATGTGATTATATATAAATTATATACAAATTATATTTAAAAATATAAACATCCTCCATGTATCATACTAGATAACACTAGTTCTTAAAAACGTAAAAGTTCCAGTGGTTAATATTGAGAACAATTACTTTAAGGATGGTCTTTTTGTGTAATTAACACAAAGTAAAAAGGGGAACATACATGCATGAAATGGAAGGGCCTCAATAAAAATATTGCAATATTCTAGGTGCTTAATTTTGGATCTCAACTTTATATTTTAGAGACGAGACAAACAAGAGTTAATTACCACTGCAGTAAACTCAAACGGCTCCTAACTTATGTTTTACTGTAAGGGATCTCATTTCCACTTTACCACATTATTCACATAAAATGTAATATAGTAACATGAAATATATTTATGACCACACCTGCTCGTGTGTTAACAAGGAGAGCAAAACGCAACAGGCTAGGTGCATGTTAGATATGGGTTGTAAGCAAATTTGTACCGAACAACCCACTAGGCTATCCAGAAACAAGACAGGCCAACTGCTTGCGGCCTAACTGGGGCGGGCCAGAACAGGGTAACCCAGAATAGGCAAGCAACATACTCACGCCACTTATACCACACTCAAGTATTTAACAATCAATTAGCAATACACTCGATAAAAAACCATTCAAGGTCATGGCACCACACCCCAGCAAAACCACCCCCCACCCCCCCGCGTCCCTATTTATGTAAAGCCAAAGTCCTCGAAAGAGGGTCTTGGATGTGGGGGGGGGGGGGGGGGGGGGGGGGGGGGGGGGGGGGGGGAGGAAGAGACATCAACTCGAATCTCTAAAAACCCTAAGCACGCTCACAATAAGGGGCGTTCCCAGTAACTGAAAAAGACTAGGACAGAAGGGGAGAAGGAGATCTTTGTGGTCTCTCCTCAAAAGCTTAATTTTGGCTTATCTTACCTCGTAAATCTGCAAATTTACCAAAAACATAATTGGCGCTGTCTGTGGGAAAGATCAAAATCATGGTAGAACCACTAGGATCTCCTAATCCCTCCAAACCCCATAAGGAAGTCTTGCAAGTGTGAAAAAAAACAACTATGGGATATACAAGACATGCTAGATCATCTACTGGAAAAACTGGGGGAACAATGACTAGAAACACATCACGCACCTAGACGCGAAAGTCATAAAACTACCGGTTGTGGGTCTAAGGGCTTGCGAAACCAAAAAGAAGGGCGGTGCAAGCAAGAGTCGGACCTAGGGTTTGGACGCCTCGAAGAAAGGACGAGTAAACTTCTTCAAATGGAACGGAACCATATGGAGGATAAATCCATCAGTGACACGGGTAGCGAGCAATGGGAAACCAACCCCCTGTAAGGAGAGAACAAATTTAATGAGGCACTGAGAGTTCCAGGCACTCACTCTCCTTTTTTCCAAAAGGATTTTGTCTTTCCCGGTGTAGAACATTAAAATCCTAAATATAGATCTCTTTGAAACTCTAGATTTTGTCTTTTCCAAAAGAATCCAGAGGATCATCTTTCAGGTTTTAAGTCCCATATGTATGTACAAGATGCTTCGAAAGAGGTATGGTGCAAGTGTTTCCCAGCCATTTTTAATGGGGCAGCTCAATCATTGTTTGCTTACTACCTCACAGGGTCAATTGACAATTTCGTGCAATTAACAGAAATGTTTTCCCGCCACTTTATAAGCATCAAACGAAGAAAGAAAATAGTAGCTCAATTGATACAACTACAACAAACAGAGTCGGAGTCCCTAAGAGGCTTCATTAGAAGATTCACTAGAGAAATGATAGATCTTCCAGGTTTGGCCGACGAAACAGTGAGAAGCGCCTTTATTAATGGACTCAAGAATTCAAATTTTAAGTACATATCAGCTGAAGATGTGATGAATGCAATAGGGAAATTGGCTCTAGGGGTCAGGAGAAAGTCGAAAGAAAAAACAAATCTTCTTATTCTTCGAGGGCAAAACTTCTCATATCTGCATCCAACCTAAAGGTTCAAGTGCAAAGACTCCCTGGCCGGATGACTTGTGAGATAAACAAAAAACTGATATATCGACCACCATCCTTGGAAAAGACGACCTACCCATCAAAGCGGCCATTTGATTCTTGAGCAAAAGCTAAATGGTGTGAGTTCTACCAATTTTACAGCCATACCATAGAAGAATGTAGGGCCCATCAGAAACAGGTTCAAGGCAATCATGGTAGGCTGATGGGTCAAGAAGCACAAGTCGAGGAAAAGAATAGCAAGGCATTGGTGACGGCACCTACTAAAGAAATGATCGAGGAGCCAAAGAAGATGATCGTGATGATCCCTCAAGTCTCACCTAACGACTTGACATATATGGGAGAGGAGTGAGCCAAAAAGAGGCAATCCCATTTAGGATTCACTAACAAAGATTTATGAGATATCTATGTACCGCATGATGATCCCATGGTTATCTCTATTGATGTGGAATGATATTAGGTTCACAGGGTCTTAGTCGGTCAAGGGAGCACCATAAATGTCATCTTTTATCAATGTTTCGAGCAAATGAAAATACCCATGAACCGGGTTCTCCCAGTGTGTTATCCCGTAGTTGGTTTCACTAGGGAGGCGGTTAGACCTATGGGTGGAATCATCATGAACACCGTCTTTCACAAGCAAGAAGCTGTAAGGAAATCCAAGATAGAGTTTTTTTATCGTGGACACGCCCTCCTCATAAAATATTATACTTGGATGACCTACCTTGAACCATATAAAAGCGATAATCTCAAACTACAATTTGTTGATGAAGTTTGAAGATGACAATGGGGACGTCATTGGCATTTGGGGAAATCAAAAAGTAGCCTGGGAATGCTATCATGCTTCCTTAATAACAGTAATTGCAAAATCTTACCCGAAACCAACAAGGAAAAACTTAATTCTTCAAAAGTGGATGACCCAGAAGGATAGGGTCCGGATTTAGACAGCCTCGAAGAGGTAGAGATTGAAAAAGGAAAGATGGTCAAGTTAGGATGTTGACTACCTAAGGATTTAAAGCATGAATTAACATCTCTATTGAGATGATTTTGCAATGTGTTTGTGCAGAGGAGATGCCAAGAATCAGTCAAGACATGACGGTACATCAAATAAAGGTGTTACCAAGCGCAATCCCCATCAAGCAAAAGAGAAGGAGCTTTTGTGTAAAGAGAAATTGGGCGATCAAGACATAAATTCTCAAACTACTTAAGGTCGGATTCATACAAGAGGTAAAATATCCAGAATGGCCAGCCAATGTGGTTCTTTGGAAAAGAAAACCTAACGAAACCTGGAGGATGTGTGTGGACTTCACGGATATAAATAAACACTGCTCGAAATAGTCTTATCCCCTTCAAAACATTGATCAGTTGGTTGACTCAGTGATAGGAAATGAACTGTTTAGTTTCATGGATGCTTTCCAGATGTCACCAATTGAAAATGGACCAATTCGACAAAGAGAATACATTGTTTGTCACTAACAAAGGTATATATTGCTATAAGGTGATGCCATTTGGCTTGACGAACACAGGGACAACATATCAGCGATTGATCATAAAGTGTCTGCTCAATAAATTGGTCACAATATGGAAGTTTATATTGATCGTCAAATAGCATGCCAAGAGTGATCATGTTTCGGATTTGGAAGAGACTTTTCATACTTTAAGGCAACACCAAATGAAATTAAATCCCAAAAAATGTTCTTTTGGAATACCAGAGGGCAAGTTTTTGGGATTTGTTGTTAGTGCCCAAGGAATTGAGGCCAATCCAGGTAAGGTGAAGGCTGTTTTAGAAATGGAACTCCTAAAGCGGTTAATTATGTGCAATGCCTTATCAAACAATTGGCTACATTTAATAGATTTAGTCGAGCCCTGGAGAAAGCGTTTCCATTCTTCCAAGCACTGCAAAAGAAGAGGGACCAGTTATGGGACGAAGAGTGCGATCGAGCCTTCATGCAAGTGAAAGGTCATTTGGCACGCCTTCCCTCTACGGCAAAACCCATTTTGGGAGAAGCACTCACCCTGTATGTAGCAGCATCGAATAAGACTGTTAGTGCTGTATTGGTGGCAAATTGCCTTAAAGAACAAGTCCCAATATACTTTGTCAATCAAGTGTTGAAAAACACAAAATTACATTATCTGCCTGTTGAAAAGCTGATATTTGCCATTGTTGTGGCCTCTAGAAAACTTCACCCTTATTTTCAACCAAACACATTAAATATATTGACTAAACAACCCCTGAAAAAACTTTTATCCAGGCTAGATTGTTCAAGGCGAATGTTGGAATGGGCAATGGAATTGTCCGAATACGACCTCCATTACCTACCCAAAACAGCTCAAGCGTTGGCCGATTTCATTGCTGAATGCACTTTTGAAACAAAGGGCCACAATGAAGTTGACACTGAAGGAGAGTGGCAAGGTATGGATGCCCTAAAACAACAAAGGAACCCTACGAAGATTAACCCATCAAGTGAGGCAACACGAGTTTGGAAAATATTCATAGATGGTTCTTCATGTTCGGAGGGATCAGGAATGGGTGTATATCTTCAAGACATAGAAGGTTCCATGCATCACTATGTCTGATGATTTTGATTTTCGTTAACAAACATCGAGGCTGAGTACAAAGCCTTGATTCATGGGGTGGATTTGGCGCATGCGGCAGGAAACAAAACTATGAAGGTCTTTGATGACTCGAAAATAGCGGTGAGTCAAATAAATGGGGAGTATGAGGCTCGAGACCCTAGTATGGCTAAATACATGCAAGCCTTTCAAAGACTTGCAATCGAACCAATAAAGGTAAAAGTGCAATATATGGAGCAGAATGAGAACCATGTAGCCAACAAGCTGAATAAATTGGCTAGCTCATATCAAGCGCTTGATATGGGAATGGAAATAGTGCTAAAACAAGTTTACCAAAGCATTTCTAAGGAACCTGTTCTACCAATGGTATGTAACATTTCTGAAACACCTAGTTGGATTAGGCAAATAGCGGATTATATTTGTTGAGGAATACAGCCAGAAGATCCCCTCAAAGTGAAAAGGATAAGGTGCCAAGCATCTTGTTTTGTAATTTTGGAAACTCAAATGTACAGACGGTCATTCTCTCATTCATTATTGAAATGTGTTAAAAGGAGTGAAGGATATGATATCATGAAAGAAATTCATGACTGAGAATGTGTAGGGCATATCGGAGGGTACATCTTAGCTAAGAAAGTTCTTCACATGGGATACGGCCCATTCTAAGAAGCTTTGGTGCGTTAGTGCAATGCTTGCCAAAGATTTGCCCTAATACATCACATTGCCCCCACTTCTGTGCAGCCTTTAATTAGTCCAATGCCTTTTGTGCATTGGGGAATAGACATATTGGGAGCCCTTCACTTAGCTTCAGGACAAAGAAAATTCTTGATAGTCACCATTGACTATTTCAGCTGAATAACAGATCAAGCCACACAAAAGTTCTTATGGAAAAATATTATTACTCGTTTTGGTGTACCTCAAGCCTTGATAGCTAACAATGGATCGCAGTTCAAGTCACTATGATTTCAAGCCTATTGCAAAGAAGTCAGGATCAACCTCCATTTTTCCATCGTAGCACACTTAAAAAAAATGACTCGATGAAGCCAAAGGAAAATAGACAGATGAGTTACTTAGTGTCCTTTGGTCAGTCTGAACAACGGTCGAGACGGCTACAAGAAAATCCCCTTTATGTTGGTATATGGGGCTAAGGCAGTTTTACCTATAGAGATACACAATCCAACCTTTCACATAAGGCAATTTCATGTAGAGACTAATGAAGAAATTTTAAGAGATTCATTAGATCTAATCGAGGAAGTTTGAGTAAGCATTTTAGTCAGGATGGCAGCGCAAAAACAATGGATGTCTACTTGCTTCAACCAAAGAGTCAGGCCTACAAATCAAGTGCTCTTTACCTTGAATTTCAAATCATTCAGGTTGCTTCATGTAGATTTCTTGTTGCAAGTCACCATGGAGAAATGCAATATTTACATCCAACTATTCAAGCTTATGATTTGTTTAGTTGCCATGCCCAATACCACTCAATGGAACTCATCTTCACAACTGGGGCAAAGTTCTCATCAAAATCAATCCCTTTCTTCTTATTGAAGCAAAGTTCTCATCAAAATCAATCCATTTCTTCTTATTGAAGCCTTTTACTAGCCTTATATTTGACTAGCTAGTCACCATTCTTTTTTAGCTTGGACACCCACTTATTTTGAAGTACTTTTCTACTCTTAGGAAGATCAACTAACTCATAATTCCCGTTCTTTCCTAAAGAATGAATCTATTCCTCTATTGCTCTCACCCATTGTTCCTTATCCTTATGCGACTACACTTCTTGGAAGCTCTCGGGCTCCCCTTGGAAGCAAGAAAAACATAACAAGAACTAAAATATCGCGTTAATGGCTAGCGTGGTCTAACAAACCTCCTCACCCGAGGCTTTGCAATCACTAGTTGGGGCTTGCTCCCCCTGCTGAACACCATTTGTACATGTAGCATCATCAACTGCAACTGGGTCAGGATTATTCCCAAGTTCTGTCTCGTCACATGCCTGCTCTTCATCTGTTGTACCTGATGAAGACAAATTCAGTATAGTATCAGCAATATCACCAGGAGCACAGGTAGTCTTTTGTGTCAAAATTTGTCATGGTCTCATGTTCACGAAATACGTCATCTATACTTCTCAAGGTCATTTTCTTCATAGGGTTTCATAATCTGTAGCTGAACTCCCCATCACCATATCCTAAGACTATACATGAAGTAGCTTTACTATCAAGATTTTATCTTTACTTCTTTGGTAGATGCATGAAGGCTTTGCACCCAAACACCTTAAAATAGAGTAAGAAATATCTTTCCATGTCCACATTCGCTCTGGAATGTCAAAGTTCAAAGGTACTGATGGAGTTCTATCAAAGATTTACACGACATCATTTACAACATTAACCAAAATGCCTTAGGCAACTTAGAAAGCCTAAGTAAACATCTAATTTTATCCACAATGGTTCTATTCATCCTTTCTATGACACTATTGCGCTAAGAGGTTCTAGGTTTTCTCTTTTTGTGGAGAATATCGTACATATCACGATGAATGTACTGTCTTCTACTTTCAGTTCAAGGACTCTTCTATAGCATTCTTGTCTATGTCCCCAAAAATGCATGAAACTGCTTGAAATACCTTGCTTATGGACCTCAACAAAAACACCCATGTTTTTGGTAGAACATCATAAATAAAAGTTTTCCACTTACAGACTCGGCCTAAATTGGACCACAAACATTAGAATGTATCAATTCTGATTAGGCCCTTTACTCTTACTTTTCCTCGGTTTTTAGCAATTAGAACCTATGCAAAATCATTGACCATCTTTTTTCTTCTCATTTCTTCATTGAACAAGTAATCTTTTAGACTACTCAAAGACAACTTCCCATATGAAGTTGAGTTACTAATAATTACTACCAAGGTCCCCCTAATAGTTAGATAAAGAACTTAAAAGAAACAAAGCCTGCAACTCATCATCAAGAGCAATTTTCATAACAATCAACTAGGTAATAACATCCTGTAATTCATTGAAGTGTACTTCAATAATAGATTGACCCACTTTGAATTTCAGGTTCACCAACTTCTTAATCGGGAAAGCCTTATTGCTCAGTGTCTTTGTCTCATACCAACTCTTTTAAATTTTCCATAATGTCTTGGCATTAGTCTCTTGCTATATATGATGAAAAACACTAAAATCCACCTACTATCTAACTATCCCAACTATTTTCCTATTTATTTTTTCCCACTTTTTATCTGTCATTTTTTGACCTACCACTATCACCGTCAATCGAGTCATGAAAATCCTTACAGTAAAGGAGATCCTCCATCATCGACTTCCAAATTGGATAATTTTTACCAGTTAATTTTATCATTGTACTATTAATAGCTCCATCTGTTATTATTTCACCCTAATAATGAACCTTAGCTTTAATACCACTTTTTTGGGTCTAGAACCTAAACCTAATTCACAATTGACCTCTTAAGACAATAATAGTAAAAGCAACATTCCTAGTGGCCCAAAGGCTCCCACCTAAGCAGGGTCGGGGGGTGGATGTACACAGGGAGGCTGTTTCCGAGAAACCCCAACCTGAGGGGTGCAACACGAAGACTTCCCAGAAAGCACCCATCTTGGTACTACTCTCACCTAAGTACGCTTAACATCAGAGTTCTAATGGGATCTGATACTTACACGTTAGAACCCTCTTAGGTTCTTAAGCCAATAATAATACAACTCAACTCAACAAACTCAGTGCCTCCAAGGGTTCCCACCAAAAGCAGGGTCTGGGGAGGGTAGATGTACGCAGCCTTCCCCCTTCAGGGGGTACCCTGAAGGGAGGCTATTTTCGAGGACCCCCAGCCTAAAAAGATGGTCTGCATCCCTTAGCCAAAGACCTGGCACAGGAGAAAACATCAAAAATGCATAAGTATGGCCACAAAAAAAAAGTAGAAGAGATAAAGCAAGAGAACGAGAATGAGAATGAGATAGGGATAGAAAAGAAGTGACAAAGACTACCCTACTCTAACCAGATCATCTAAAACCTCTATGTTAGCCCTCCTTTGGGCCCTATCTAAGGCCATCTTCTCTCGAAGGTTTAGGTGGGTGAGGTCATGTCGGATCGTTTCAAGCCATCTCTTCTTTGGTCTGCCTCTACCTCTTCTGCCTAATGTAGTAAGAGGCTTTTCGCATCTTCTGACTGGAGCGTCGTCCGGTCTCCTTCTGACATGTCCGAACCACCTCAGACGTTGCTCCTTTAATTTATCTTCAATGGGAGCTACGCCCAATTTGCCTCTTATGATGTCGTTTCTGATCCTATCCTTTCTTGTGTGTCCGCACATCCACCTCAGCATTCGCATCTCCGCCACTTTCATCTTCTGTGTGTGCTGTTGTTTCGTCACCCTGCACTCCGCCGCATATGCCATGGCTGGCCGCACCACCATCTTATAGTATTTTCCCTTTAGCTTCAAGGGGAATTTCCTATCACAAAGTACAGCGGAGGCCATCCTCCACTTGTGCCATCCCGCTTTGATCCTGTAGCTGCCATCCTCGTCCACTTCGCTGTTGTGCTGTATCGTGGACCCTGAGTACCTGAATCTCTCCTTCTTCGGAATGGCCTCGTGTCCATTCTGAACTTCTTCCCGGCTAGGCGTGGTAGAGGGATCGAACTTGAGTTCCAAGTGCTCGGTCTTGGCTCTGCTTAGTCGCAAACCCTTCGACTTTAGGACTCCTCTCCACAGTTCCAGTTTCTCATTTATCTCTTCCCGCGACTCCCCCACCTATACTATGTCATCTGCAAAAAGCATGCACCAAGGTACACATCTCTAGATGTGCGTAGTGAGCTCGTCCATAACCAAAATAAACAGATAGGGGCTCAAGGCAGACCCTCTTAAGCCAATAATAATGGCTGACTAAAATCACAAGGCACACCAAGATCTCAACAAGAAAAATATGCAAAAAATAAATGAACATCAGATATAATGCAGAAAACCCTCGAGGGTAGAGAGGAAAAACAACGGGGCAAACTAACAGAAAATCCACTATGAAAAATAACGATTACAATAATATGGTTTTAAGATGTTTGGCCTACTTGAAACCCACAAGCAACTAAAATGACATAAGGGCTACGTCCCTATGCCCGAGAACAATTGATTCTCTCAATCTATACACTCCAAGCGATCCCTAAAATACCCACTCCAAATTGTGCTACAAACCGAGAATCCGAGACTCGAATTTAAATAAAGGAAATGGGCGGCAAAATCCATTGGTGGGAAAAGTCTGTTGCTGTTATTCTGTTGCTGTTATTTTGTTACTGCTGGACTGTGTGTGCTGCTGCATTGATTCATTGCTGCTGTTTTCACTCTTTTGGCGCCAAGCATAACATGGAATATTAGTTAGTTGTATTCTAGAATATTCTAGATAATTTCTAGCTTAAGTTGGTTAGTCATTTGTGTTCATTGCTATAAATAAGTAGGGATTGTAATGTTTAGAATTATCAAATCAATCAATGAAATATCTGAAATTCAATCTCATTTGAGATTAAAGTCTTCTTTCTCATCCCCTTTCCCTTCTTTCTCTCATCTAACTCTAAAACTCTACTCTCTCATCTCAAATTCAATTCTTTCTCATCCCAAGCTCTCAACCCTATCAAAATTATATTAGTTTACGTTCGAGGTTCAAACCCGAGCGTAACAATTGGTATCAGAGCCTCGATCCGATCGAGTGCGCAATCAAAAAAAAAAAATTCCGAATATTAATTCGGTGTAGAAAAGCAGACGGTTACAAAAAATTGATCACGATTCACTTAGAAATTGCTTCACAAATTTTGATGTGAAGTTGCGAGGATAAAAAATTGCAATGCAGGTGTATTAGTGTTCAGCTGTTGATCGGTCCAGTACCTTCAGTCAACGGCTTGAGTTGATCAAAGTCATAACCGATCAGGTCACAACAGTGCAAGCTCAGATTCGATCAAAATCTGGTGCACCTCGCGGTTGAAGTGGAGATCTGTGCTGAATTTGAAGAATCCAGTGCTGAATTTGCAGAATCCAGCGCAAATTTTGATCTGGCACAAATTGATCAAGTGCAATTTAACTTAGCATTGTTCCATCAAGATCAGTTCACTCCCCTAATCTAGCTGTGCAGACCTTAGTTCAATCGAACAGCTCTGCTTCACAACGTTGATCTGAACAATTCAGATCAGTTCATATTTCTGCAACGAAGCATTAATTAGTTTCGGTTGTGAAGTCAAGAATGGACTCCAATGCGTTCGTGCCTTCAGGTGGTGTTCTTACACGAGCTGCGGTTGCTCGAGCAGCAGCATATGCAGAGGTGGCTGGTGAACCAATTAATAACCAAGATCCGGAGCTTAATGACAAGGTTGAGTTGCTGAGTACTAAGTTCGATCAGCAAATGACTGAGATCCGGCAGCAAAATGACAGTATTCAGCAAATGTTGAGGATGCTCTTGGAAAGAGACGCAAGCAAGGAGGATCGGCTGCAAAAAATTGAAGAAAAGATTGAGCACTTGCAAGACCGAGTTGATAAACAGGGAGAAAATGATCAAAGCAATGAGAAGTTTGTGTCACAACAATTACAAACTTTAGAAGAAAACATTAAAGATAAGGTGCAACATCAACTTCAAGACATTGATGGAAGGATCGATGCTCATTTAAACCGTCAATTACAGAATTTTGAAGAGGGCACCAACACGTCGTCACCGGATCCCATGAGAACTCCGAAGTTAAGCGTGCTTGGGCGAGAGTAGTACCAGGATGGGTGACCTCCTGGGAAGTCCTCACCCTCAGGTTGGGGGCACTGGGAAACAGCCTCTCTTCAGGTTAACACCCTGAAGGGGGAAGGTTGCCTACATCCGCCCCTCCCCAGACCCTGCGTAGGCGGGAACCCTTGAGGCACTAGGTATGCTTAAAAAAAAAAATTTACAGAATTTTGAAGAGAGGTTTAATGAGATCAACAAGCAAGCAATTGATGCACGAGTGAGTGAACAATTGGCATCGTTGCAAAATCAAGCGCATGGGATGAATTTAGGCGCAAATGGAGGAGGATTTTTGCCTATAAGCCAGATTTTGAGACCTTCGAAAGTGCCTCAAACTCACACTGCAAAACCGAAATATCCTGATGCAGAACTGAGGCAAACCTGTGCAGACCGAGCTCATATTTCAAGGAATTTCATCAACATTGATGGCCTTCATGAGCAAGCTAAAGATCCGAGGAAAAGTTGAGATGTAAGTATGATTTTTGGACCAAAAGATCGCCCTCCCGATCCACCCTATCGACCTACAGAGGCTGCTGCTATACCGAACAGTTTCAATGCTGCAGAAATAGGACATGAAGCCTCTTATGGGAATGGACGCAATGGCTTTCGACAACCTCGAGCTCAACTCGAAAATTTGATGGGAAGCAACCTCACTCTTGGATAAGAAGATGTGAGCGATATTTCCATTTCTATTCTATTCCTGATGACGAAAAGGTGGACTTGGCCGCAGTTTATCTCCAAGGTGATCACGAAGTATGGTTTTACAGTCTATTGAGGAGTACTCCCATGCTTACTTGGGACGAGTTCGTGACCGAGTTATGTGAGCGCTATGATGATGAAGAAGTGGGTGATGTCGTGGAAAGCTTCAACAAATTAACGCAAGTCACTACCGTGAAGGCCTATATGACGAAATTTGAAAATCTCCGAGCCAGTATGATTACAATTGCACCTCGAGCCCCCGAGTCCTTTTATGTCTCGAGCTTCATCAGTGGGTTAAAACCAAAAATCAAGAACTTGGTGAAGGCCCTTGAACCTACTTCCTTGTCCCAAGCCTTTGTGAAGGCAAAATTGATTGAGGCTTCCGACTTATCATCTATTGATCGATCCAAGCATCGGGAAACATTTCTGGACCAGCCCAAGCATCGGGAAGAGAGATGGGATGAGCATAAAGCACCCCGAAACATTGAGAAGGTGTCCCGAAACCGCTGTTTTAAATGCCATCAACTTTATATACCCGGTCATAGGGGCGACCCTAAGCTTCTCATGATGGCAAGAGGGGTTGAAGTTGAAGAGGAACTCGGAAGTGATGAAGATGACGCTGAAAATGAGGATTTTGATCAAGACAATGGAAGCGAGGATGAAGTGGATCCAATAGCTCGATAGAAGGAATTACACGATTTGACTATGAAGTTGTACAAGTCCAAAAAACTCCAATTTCGGAAGGGTAACGCTTCCAATAAGTGATTTCCGAGTATCATTCTCTTTCATTCTTGAGGACAAGGATGTTTTCAAGGGGAAGGGAATGCTACAAACCGAGAATCCGAGACTCGAATTTAAATAAAGGAAATGGGCGTCAAAATCCATTGGTGGGAAAAGTCTGTTGCTGTTATTCTGTTGCTGTTATTTTGTTACTGCTGGACTGTGTGCTGCTGCATTGCTTCATTGCTGCTGTTTTCACTCTTTTGGTGCCAAGCATAACATGGAATATTAGTTAGTTGTATTCTAGAATATTCTAGATAATTTCTAGCTTAAGTTGGTTAGTCATTTGTGTTCATTGCTATAAATAAGTAAGGATTGTAATGTTCATAATTATCAAATCAATCAATGAAATATCTGAAATTCAATCTTATTTGAGATTAAAGTCTTCTTTCTCATCCCCTTTCCCTTCTTTCTCTCATCTAACTCTAAAACTCTACTCTCTCATCTCAAATTCAATTCTTTCTCATCCCAAACTCTCAACCCTATCAAAATTATATTAGTTTACGTTCGAGGTTCAAGCCCGAGCATAACAATTGGTATCAGAGCCTCGATCCGATCGAGTGCGCAATCAAAAAAAAAAAATATTTCGAAGATCAATTCGGTGCAGAAAAGCAGATGGTTACAAAAATTTGATCAAGATTCACTTAGAAATTGCTTCACAAATTTTGATCTGAAGTTGCGAGGACAAAAAATTGCAATGCAGGTGTATTAGTGTTCAGCTGTTGATCGGTCCAGTACCTTCAGTCAACGGCTTGAGTTGATCAAAGTCATAACCGATCAGGTCACAGCAGTGCAAGCTCAGATTAGATCAAAATCTAGTGCACCTCGCGGTTGAAGTGGAGATCTGTGCTGAATTTGAAGAATCCAGTGCTGAATTTGCAGAATCCAGCGCAGATTTTGATCTAGCACAAATTGATCAAGTTCAATTCAACTTAGCATTGTTCCATCAAGATCAGTTCACTCCTCCAATCTAGCTGTGTAGACCTTAGTTCAATCGAACAGCTCTGCTTCACAACGTTGATCTGAACAATTCAGATCAGTTCATATTTTTGCAGCGATCATAGTTCAATCTGAACAACGTTGATCTGAATATTGATGGAACACTCACACTGTAGGAAAGGTCTAGTCTGATATAGATCATGTCCTGCATCACTACCCCTATTACATTTACAAAAGGAATTTTTGTCGTTTCTTGTTTTTCTAGCTCAGAAGTGGGACACTATTTCATGGAAAATTTATAGTGACTTGCTGCGAGCATTTTTACTGTTTTACATTCAGTCATCTTAAATTTGTTCAAACCTTTTCAAAATATTTCTATTGTGATAGATGAATTGTTTTAAGTTATATATTTCTATTGATTTTCATGCCTACTGTTTTTCTTAGCTTTACCGAGATCTTTGGTATTAAATGAATCCTTCAGCACGCTTTTCATATTATTTATTTCATTCAAAAACCTACTAGCTAACAACATGTCATCCATATAAATCAGTAAGAATAGTGCATCATCACAATCAAAATTCCTAAAATAAAAGCAATTGTCATGAACAAAACAATTTAAACCTTTTCTATTATGAATTGGTCAAAGCGCCTAAACCATTGTCTAGTTGATTGATTTAGGCCATGTAAAGTCTTTTTCATAAGACATACATAGTCTTCTTCACTGGATTCGCTAAACCCTTTAGTTGAGTCATAAAGATCTCCTCCTCTAACTCTCTATGCAGAAAGACAATTGCAACATCCATTAGTCTTAGCTTCATGTCATATTTTGCAGTCAAGGACATTAACAATCTTATAGTGGTATGTCTCGCAACAGGCAAAAAGACCTCATTATAGTCAATTCCTTCTCGCTGCATAGAAACTTCTGCAACAAAACGAGCCTAAATCTTGGCTGCCCAAATGGAATTAAAGGTTCTTTTAATTTGAACATCCATTATATCATATCAACTTTTTACCCTTAAACTTAGGATCCACGTCTAATTCTTTCTTAAACATTCCATTTTAGCAGTCATAGCTTTAAGCCATTTCTTAGAATGTTTACCATTTAGAGCCTCTGTATAAGAAAGTGACTCTATTTCTTCGTACTCAAAAGTTGTATTCAGGGCGTAGGCTATGCAATTTGCAAAGCATAGCTATTTGGAGATCTAATATCCCTTCTTTCCCTATCCCGAGTTAATTGGCAGTCATTAAGATTTTCTTGGATGTTCTCATTCTTGTCCTCAATGCTCCATTCAATACTGTTAGGTCCATTATAAATCAATTCATTATCTAGGTTCTTTTGAAATATAGGTTTAGGAGGGTTATTCTCAAATTCATAAGTTTTTGAGACAGACTTTCAAAATTTCACTATTTTGATAGGAGCTGAAGTTTCAGCTTCCAAATTAAGATTCAAGCAGGGCATTTCTCATTCATTAAGGGTTATATCCCTACTTATTATGATATTAGTCCTACTCCCATTTTTTATACATATATCACTTTACCCCATTAGGCTAACCAAGAAAGACTCCTTGAACGGCTCTAGGTTCAAGTGTTCCTTCATTGTGGCATGCATATACAGTATAACTAAAGCCATGCAAGAAAGAGTAATTAATATGTTTTACAGTTCACATTTGTTCAAGAGTTTTAAAATAATTACCAGTTGAAGGCGTTTTACTAATCTAAGAGCTAGCTATTTTAATGCCTCAACCCAGAAATATTTATTCAAATCAGAAGCAAACAAGTATCTAACTTTATTCAATATGGTCTTATTCATTCGTTCAGCCAAACTATTTTGTTGTGGGATTTTCTAACAGTATTGTCTTTTTATCCCATCTTCAACACATAAAGTATCAGATTCAGAATTGATGAATTCCAGTCCATTATAAGTTCTAAGAAACTTTATCTTTCTTCTAGTGTGATCTTAATCAGATTCTTCCATTTAAGGAAATTTTGAAAATATTTGTCTTAGGTTTAAGCAAGTAAAATATACTTTCTCGAAAAATCATTAAAATAGACAAAATAATGAGACAGCCTCCACATATCCGAGTGGATATAATCTACAAGTCCTTTGGTATTATGGTGCGTTGTCTTAAAAGCTAACCTATGATGCTTCCTGAAGATGCAGGACTTAAAAAATTCAAGTTTAGACACACTGTCACCCCCAAATAGGCCTTGCTTACTTAATTCATTAAGGCCTCTTTCAAATATGTGACCTAGCTTTTATGCCAAAGGTTTTTTGGGTTAGGTTTATCAACATTCATAGTACAAGACATTCAAGAATAACCTCACCATTCAAGACATACATATTATTTCTGACCTCTCCTCTAAGGACTACTAGAGACCATTTAAGGATTTTCATCACACCATAACTAGCCCTTAGGTCAATCCAGCTTTGTCTAATTGTCCTAGTGATATCAAATTCCTTCTTAGTTAAGGTATATGCCTAACTCCTTCTAGAGTATAATCAGAGCCATTTGACACCCTAATTCTTACTAACCTAATATATATGACTTTACATCCATGGTTACTTCCCAACAATACTTTCCCCGCTATAGTTTTATAACTACCAAATAAGCACGATCAGAATTCACATGAAAACTACATTTAGATTATAACAGCTAGTTATGTGTTGTAATATTAGAAAAAGCAACAAGGACTTTAGAAGATGCATAACCAGCGGATGATATACCAATATCAGCAAAGAAAGTGTTCTTATTCTTTCTTTTTAGACATAATCTCCTAATATATCACAATCTATTGCATTCATAACATTTCATATTACAGTAATCTTTCTTTCCCAGGGAACAGAAGCGCTTTCTGCTCTTATTACTCTTTCCATTTTTACCATTATTAGTGTCTTTAGTATAGGTTCTTCCTCTAAAAGTGACCCTCACCATTATTAGAATTATTGTTTCCACTGTTACCATCACGTTTTAGTTTAAGAATCTTTGATCTTAAGGCTTTGGTTACTTCTTATAAACTAATGGTCTCAATGTCCATATCCAAGGGTATCCTTGAAAGACCTTAAATGTTTAGGCAATGAACAAAATAAAACAACAGCCTTAATTTCATGTTCCACCGCTTAACTATTAGTTAAATCTTGAACCAATTTTTGAAAGTCATCTAAAAATTCTTGTGAGGGCTAATTTTCATTCATTTCGTGAAAAATTTCTCCATATGTAAAATCCTATTAGAAAGAGATTTTGTTTTATAAATTTCTTCTAGATTAGAACAAATTTTAACAACTGTGATTTTGTTATATACTAGAGAGAAAACAGAGTTATCAAGACTAAGAATAATGGAACCATAAGCTTTAGATTCGTCTTAACCTTATCTTTTTCAATTAGATGAGAAGGTTGTTTTTTGGTGGTAGAAAAGCAGTGCCAACACATTGTTGGAGAAGAACGACTTTCATCTTGACTCTCCGCATAGCAAAATCATTTTGACCGTTGAATTTGTCTATTTCAAATTTTGTCGAAGCCATTTTCATAACCAAAGATAAAACGTATGAATTTGATACCACTTGCTATAGTTTTAAGTAGTTCTGTGAAATTTTGAAATAAAGAATTGTAAGATTGAAAAATTACAACTATGAAAGAAAGATTACACAAGAAAAACTTAATTTAAGAAAGAACACAAGAATATATGTGGTTCAGACCCCAAAAATAGAGTCCTAGTCCACGAGTCTCTGTATCTAGAGAATACTTTTCACTATATTAGGATTATGTTACAATTTGCAGACCAATTAATTGACACATGAAACAAAATATATGAAACCTTAGACTACTAAGTCAGAAACCTTACAGAATGAAACTAGGTGTAGGCAATATTCACATTTGATCCATGATTTTGCTCAAGAATGAGAGTTGCATGCTAGGGTTAGGGTTTAGAGTGCAATGGGAAAGGAGGAATATGGGAGAGGAAAATGAAAACTGAAGAATAAAATGAATCATCCCTTTTTCTCTCAGAAAACGCAACTTTATATAACCATGACACCTCAATCAACTACGCAATCAACCATTCAATCTTCATCACATCAACGACTAACATTCAGCCTAAACAACCACAATATGGGGCGTTGAAGGGACAAAACATGTCCTAAAGTAGTTGATGGATCAAAGACGTGTGGCATAGCAAAACGAAAGCAGTGTAGGAACACAGTACAAATATGAGGAATAGGTAATGGCACGAGCAACAATTAAGCGAAACAGGCAGGGGCATAATGGACTTTGTCCAAACGTGCCAAACTTTCAAATTCATGATAGAATTGCCCCTAGAATTGTATTTATTTATAATATTGTCACCACCTTACTGGCTAATGGTATTCAATCCTAAAAGATGCGTATTGGCTCAATTTAGTGTTAAATTCTGCGTTTAATTCAATACTTCATTCTAATCTAAATATTATTTATCAAAGTTAGTCTATATATGAGCTAATTTTCAACATATTCCAATGGAAATGGAGATGGAGGCACGTGATTCTCAACAAATGAAAGGCACAACGGGAGGTGATTACAAGAAATATCAATGAGAGGTGATTACAAGAAATATTAACGGTAGCAGTACATCCCGTGACGCCTACAAATGATTCTCAATTTTCCATCTAAATGTTCCACGTGAAGCTAGAAAGGTGAAATTAGCTATAAGTGAGCAGGATATTAGTTGGCACTAGAATAATTAATTGAGCAATTGGTTGAGTTTGTTATGTTTAGTAATTACACTTGGTTAAATATTGTTAGTTCTAATCACATATAAATACTTGTATTGTTTTCATCAATGAAACACAATCAAATCTCTCTTTCTCTCCTCTGTTCTTCTTCTTCTTCTCTCTCTCTCTCTCTCTCTCTCTCTCTCTCCCCTCATCTTCTTTTGAATTTAGTTCAATTCTAAATACAGTCTAAATCAATTTTATCACTGAACCCTATATCCAAACCAATCTTGAGCCCATGATAAAGAGAAATATTAACAGTGGCATTTAGGTTTGTGTTTGGTTCAGCTTTTTAAAATCTTAAGTTGCAAAAAAGCTCTAGTTGATTGTAAGGCTTGTGTTTGATTGACAGAAAAGATTTTTTTACAGCTTAAATTGAAAGATAAAAAAGATGTTTTATAACTTAGCAGAAAAAGATGAAAAATTAGATCTTTTTCACAGCTTATTTCAGAAAACTATTTTATTAAGACTATGTTAACGTTAAAGTTTTACCATTATGAACTAATTTTACTTGTTATCATCAACCCCACCTACCACAACTCCTTTTACGTCTATGGGTCGCTACAATTACCATTTTCCACTACCATTACCAACTCTTATCGTGATTCTCTCTTACCTATTATTATTACCTAATTTATATTATTAAGTTATTTTTATGATTATAATAGATAAGTTACTTTTTTAAGCTTGTATCAAAATGCTTTATTTTGCAAAAAAAAAATTTTGCACTAAACAACCGAACACTTTATTATAAAAAGATACAGATCTTAAATAAAAAATTATATTAAAAAGATAAGTTGAGAAAAGATTTGTTAAAATAAGCTGAACCAAACACATCATGTGCAAATGATTCTCAATTTTCAACAGAAGTATTATTCCCTAGAGGCAACAACAAAATTGGGCTAAATGACACACCAGCCCAATTGCTCATTAGCGCATTCCATCTGAGCCATATAGCCAGACAAATCTAGAGCCCAATAGGGGCTTTAATCATGGTGGAAAATGAAACAACCCCATTGAGGAGACTTTTGAAGTCCAAAAAAAAAGACTTATTTCGTTATGAGGAAGTAGATGTAGGAAATTCGAGTATATGAAAAGTTTATATTTGGCCTCTTATTAGGTTGCTAGGAAGTTGTCATCATGGGTCGGGTCAGTTTACCTATTTTTTAGGTCAATTTTCAGTCAGGTTGAATTTGCTATCTCTAGTCGCAATTATAATGATGAAATATCATGAAATGACATATTATTAAAATTAAAAATGTATCATTCATCTCAATAAATAAATTATATAAGTAAACTTGATAAGTAGAGATTCATATTTACATCTGATAGTCAACTGTTTTATTTTCATTAGATAGCAGAACCCATTTATTTCGATATTAAATGATAGACCTCTAAATGAATGACAAAATATTTTAAATCTGCTAAGAATATATTCAGTAGATATTAATTATTAAAACTTAGATATTAATTACTAGTATTTAGTACTAGATAATAATTATAATTAATAGTATTTTGTAATACTGTCAGAAAAAAGATTTCGAAGATTTGATCAAAACCAAGCGTTAGTCAGAACTCCGTACATCCCGGCCCAACTTTTTTTTTTTTTAATTAAAAAAAACTATATTTTTGTGATATGGGTTTGTCAGTCATCTGACTAAAGGCACCTCTTTTCTTAAAGTGTATTTATTGTGTTTTATTTATTATTATAAATTTAATTTTTTATATTTTATTGAATTTTTATAAATTATATGTAATATTATTCTATTAAAATGTATTATATTAATTATGAATTATGATTACCCTAGTAATGGTTATTTATCAAGAAAAATTTAATAAATGTATGGTTATATTTTATCATGTTCCCTTTGAGCATATGACCCTTCTATCTTGTACGTGTTTCAGAGGGTGATAGAAAATTTTTATACTCGAAAGTAGGGATGTAAAACCTATTACATGCAAATATCCGTCCCGTTTATGATGAATATGGTTACTAGTGCGACAGTTCGCATATATGGGTCAATGTATGTAGTAATAACCCTCATATGTATAGAGCAGGGATGGGTGCATTCTTATTTCCACCACGCCTCCCCTCTTACCTGCTACAATCAGCCCATAGGGGCGTTTCTATGGTGCAGAAAATTTGTGAGCTACGTGTCGACATACAATTTTTGTGTGTCAATACACAGCTCACAAATTTGTATAGAATTTAACTAAATTCTGTACCGTGCAAAAGACAAACTGTAACCCATAGACCCTAATTCGTATTTGGTTAATTTAAAATTTGAAAAAATTAGGCACTCGATTTAATTACAGAATTTCCCTACCAAATATTATAGTAAAACTAAAATTGGATTCCAAAAATTAATTGTTAAATATTATAATATTGTCAGATATGAGTAGTCTTTAAGTAAGGGTATGAAGAGTGCACATTGGTAGTAGAGATGTAAACGAATCAAACGTTCGATGAATTACTCGTGTTCGAAATCAATTAGAGCTCGTTCGTATCCATTATCAAGGCTCTATAGCTTATTTCAAGCAGGCTTAATAAGCCTAATGAGTTGAGTTCGAATAGGGAGTGCTCGGCTCGTTAACGTTTGCAAACAGATCAATAAGGGCTTGTTAAAAGCTCGTTAAGAGCCCGTTAATATTGGTTCGAAAGTGGTGCGATAATGGCTTGATAGTAACCTGAAAAGCTCGGTTCGGTAGCGAGCTTGACTCGACAGCAAACTCGGCTCGATTTTGAGATCGATTGGGCTCAATAATGAGCTCGACTTGACTCGATAACGAGCTCAACTTGGCTCCATATCCCTAACGAGCCATGTTAGGAACGTATTTCAAAAAAATTTCTCCAAACCACTGCAGTGGGCGCCGCAGAAAAATAATTTAAAATTTTAAATTTTAAATATAATGCTCTGATCTAATTAAATCATTTAATTAGACATAAATCTTACTGTAATAGACTTATAATATAACAATCAAAACTTTCAATAAAATAAATATAAATATGGCTTGTAGAATAAACAAAATAAAGGAAATAACAAATTAAATATCAAATACTTAATTGAGACATATGTAAAGCACAAATCTAAACTCTGAATTTGTAAATTTGAAATTGGAAGAAGGAGCTTCTTAATATCTCAAGATTTTCTCCACAATGACCTCTATTAGTATGGGAGCGTAGGCTCCCAAAATATTTAATCTAGAAAAAATTTCAGAACAAAATTTTTCCTTTTAATCTTTTCAAAAAATAATTTTTCAAAAAACACCTGTACTAAACATTAATTTAAAAAATCCTAAAACAATTTTAGGTTTTACGAATGTGAGAGAAAATTGGGTTCCAAACCTAAAACAAAAATAAATAAATAAATAAACAAAACAAAACAGAAAAAACAAAACTCGCGACAAAACTTGAAAAAAAAAAAAAACGTTTGTGTGTGCGTGTGTATATATATACAAGTATGTGTGGTCCCCGCATGGGGCCCACCTGAAATTGCCCAGCGCATGAATATCCAAATTTTTTTGGAGTCGGTTCCCAAAATAATGCTGAAAAATAAAAAAATAAAAAAAATAATGCCAAAAAATAAATAATTACCAATCTACTGTTGAACCGCGTTTAGAAAACGCAGTTCACTCCAAAAATAACCAAATTAATTTTTTCCAGTAATAAAACGCGTCTCATGTGAACATAAACCGCGTTCGCGGTTAATTTGAAGATAAACCGCGTCTTTAAGACGCGGTTCATGTCATTGTAAAAGACAAGTCTTAAAGTCAAGGACGCCCACGCTCGAAACGAATTCAAAATGAAATGGATGAAATGACTATACACGAAGGGTCACACGTGAATTCTGTAAGAGAAAATGTCATAATGTATTGACATGCAAGATGAAAAAGGAGCACGAGGCTCAGTTAGCAGCTAGTATCAATGAAATATATCACGGTAATATTTATTTATGTTTCATTTTTTTGAACATTTATTTATTTTTTATTTATATTATTTTTTATATAGTAGTTCGTTATTTATATATATCTATTAGTTTGTTATTTATGTTGTTTAATTCATAAAGCATTATAACCGCGTCTTCTAAACGCGGTTTATAGGATAGTAAACTGCATCTTCTAAACGCGGTTTATGCTCTATATAAATTTTTGTTTTTGATGCAGTTATTTTTGCATATAACCGCGTTTTTTGAACGCGGTTTAGTATAACCGCGTTTATAAAATGCGGTTCAACAGTAGATTGGTAAATATTTATTTTTTAGCATTATTTTTTTTTCAGCATTATTTTGGGAACCGACTTATTTTTTTGTTCAATTTGTTTAATTTCCACGTGTATAAAATTCATCTTATAAATACTAGTTTGTAAAATTAATTGATTTATTTTATGAATAAATAATTTATCTCATAAATATATTTTGCAAAATTAATTTGTATATCTTATGAACAAATAATTCATCTTATAATTTTAATTTAAATATTTTTCGAACTGTGCTTAAGTTGAGGCTTGCGGAGGACCCTCGGAAACAATCTAACTTTAACTTCAAATGGGTCAAATCTGATTATCATCTCATGATAACAATTGACTGTCATTCAATAAAACTTAATTCCACTAAATATGTTTCATTGCACTCTATAATTAAATTTATTCACTCAAGAATTTTTCAGGACCAGATTCTCAGGTCAGGTTGGAGGTTCTCGAAAACTGTCTCTCTTCAAGGTAGCCCCCTGAAGGGGAAGGCTGCGTACATCTACCCTCCCAGACCCTGCTTATGCAGGAGCCCTTGGAGGCACTGGGTTTGTTATTGTTGTTATTGTTGTTGTTGTACTCAAGAATTTTTCAAATAATTATATTGCAACACTTAACCCCTCTATTAGATATTCATGAGCAAAAATGACTTTAACTACTATCGTTATTTTTCTCACCTCTATCACTGTAGTTCCCGACTCGCCCTTCCCAAACAATTCATAATACAGAAACAATTTTTGTATTAATTTTAAATGTCAAACATATGGAATACTCTGGCCAAATATTCTAAAATATGTTCGTATATTTGCAAATCAACTAGGGGGACATCTATCTTTGTAGATTCCTAGTAAAATATCCATTCCCATCATACTTCATGCAATTACCCAACAAAGTAACATCCTAGTTATTCAATTTTAACCTCATCATTTTGGGCATCAAAGCAATTAATAATCCATGCACAAGTTCAGGCTATTTTTCGGATTTAGAGTTATTGTCTTAATTAATTATTTCTCATAGCAGTAAAGAAACAACTAATTCAAGTAGTCCTACTCAATGCTCCAATCTTATGGAAAACACCAACATAATACTCTTGGACCCCTATTCACATTACCAAGACAAGTTATCAAAAGTATCATATTATAGTCTTATTAGACAAGTTGTCCAAACTTATCACCGACTGTAAACATACTTTGACAATATGTCACTAGTTTGATCTAAGTCTTTCCATGGCTCAATCATATTGACCACTTAAACCAAACCTGACACATCATCTGGGACAATGTCCATCTCATGGAACGTTTTAGAAAAACAATCACGCATGTTTGACCCATAAAACATAATAAGACAATAAATAAATAGAACAATTTCATTTATTTAATATTTAAAAACTAACTAATTGGTTTTTTAAGGACACATATTCCGACAATCTCCCACTTGTCCTAAAACCTAACTAGCTTGCATTGCATAACTACCCCTCGGGATCTATCAACACTTTGACTATAAGCTTTAACCAATACTGATCTGTCACTATCTCATTCTTTTGCTTACATACTTTCATCCACTGGGAACCCTCTGAGTTAACTAGTCTACTCAACAACTCCCTAACTGTCAAGTACCTAACTTTCTTAATGAAGTAAGTGATACAAGATTGCTTCACTCTTCACCATCTAATGACTCCCAGTATAAGGGTGACTATGAATTATGATGTCAAACGTCTAAACTGCCTTTTAAAACAAACGACCCATAATAAAACCGAGCCTTTCTTTTGATTCTTGCCAAAGCTTGACTCTAAGAACATAGTTGGTTCATCTTAGGTCTTTCACTTTTAACTAACTGACTAGACCATTAAAAACTTAACGGCTCATAGCATTCTACACCATTCTCAATGAGTAGAATGTCATCTATATACAACACTTAGAAAGTCTTTACTTTCTTGTCATGTTACATGTACACTAATGGTTCACTAACCATTGACTCAAATCCCTGGACTTGATTAACCATCATCAAATCCACTATTCAATGAACAAGATGCTTATTTAAGTCTACAAATAGATCGGCTCAGTTTGCATACTATATGCTCACGACTCTTGGCAACAAATTTGTCTAGTTGTATCATATACATAATCTTTCAAGATAACCATTCAAAGAACATCGTCTTGATCTCCACTTTGCTGTATCTCATCATATGAAACACAAAAGATGAGTATCCTTATGGACTTAAACATAGCATTTGGCTAGAAGGCTTCATCAAAGATGATTCCATCATATAGGGTGTTAACCCATTGCCATCAATCTAGCGTTGAAGGTTTCTACCTTCTTGTCCACTCAACTTTATATACTCGTAGATCCATTCAGATCCAATCTAATGGACTTAATGTCTTTTGACGCCTCCACAAGTTCCCAGACATAGTTAAAATGCAATTACTTTAACTGGACTTTTATTGCTCCGGCCCAATGGTCTGCATTTTTGTACTCAAGAGTTTCATTGCAGCTTAAAGGATTATATTCATCATCATTCTTAATTGTTAAGACTGACATGAATCCATCAGGTAACCCTGACCATCCTCCCACTACACCAAAGCTCTCATGTACTTTGCATGACAATAGCTTAGTTTATGATATATCTAATATATCACCTACGCTATATGTTGTATCAAGTTGTAGTAACACAGTATCTCATACCGTCACTTTAACCAATACAAGCTATCTGTTGTACTTTTAGAATACTTTCTAGGACATCTTACATAGCACACCTTTCTAATATATAAACATGACTCATCATATGAATCTTACCATATTTAGCAACACCTTATTAATCCTCTCTACAACACTTTGTAATAAGGAAAAATAAGAATTCTTCTGAAACCCACGACTTTGATCCAATCAAAGTAACTTGATATAATTCCCTAACCGATTCCAACTTAAGTCTTTAATTCTTTAAACCTTTCAAGGAATTTCATGACTTTAGTCTTCATAGGCATATCCATGTATCAACTTACTGAATAGCTATTCATAAACATTTTATTAAATACTCTTTTGCTTCCGCTCGCTTGGACTTTTAGCAGTCCATAAACACTTTATGAATAAGTCCTATCAACTTAATGGTCCTACTTTCTTTACTCTTAAAGACACTTTCAGTCACCATTAATTCGAACATGATTCCCATACCGGTTATCATTCAAGTACTTAATGATCCATAAGACAAATCAAACCAGTTTTGAATCATACCGATTAATGTGACCTAAGATTAAATACCATTTAAAAGCTATATGGTTTCTAGAATTTCTTCTTTTATATGGTTACACAACCTAACTTGTATTAGACTAATAAATCCCCATTAACGTAGTTTTGTTTTAAATGAGTCAACTATCTACCAATGTACCTTTTTAAATAAATACTTTATTTATATAACTATTAGTCTAATTTTCAGAAACATAACTGAAAGACTATTTCAAAAATAGTGAATAGAAATCAAATTTCTACAATACATCAAGATAGTTACTCAAATATAAAACTACATTTCCTAACTTAAACTACTACCTTTTAATGCCCTTATCGAAAACCCATTCACCAGTACACTAATGAATTACTTACTAGTCACAACTAGAGGAGACATGATATCGAATATCTTGTCATGTTGGCTTTCGGTCTTGACAACGACAGTATCCAAGTATCTGGGCAATTCCATTTAAAGTCCAATGCTTTTATTGAAGAGGCAAAACTATTTTGACTCGCGTTTTATTTTACCCTATTAAGGTTCCTAATTTCTAAAGTAGATGCTTACACTAAGTTGATTCTTTCCTTAGTTTTCATGATATCTTTTTCTCATAAACTGTTCTCATGCTACTAGTTCTCTAACCAAACACTTGTCTCAAGTATCTGATCATTTCTACTACAGTTGACATTTCAAGTATCTAATACTAGGATAAGTTCGACATCTAATATCCGAATCTTGCATTCGACTAACTCTTTAAGTCCAGTCTAACATTCTTAGCATTCTTTTTAACTTAGTAGATCTACTAGTAGCAACCTAGAGAACTCTGAACATCTCCTAGTGCTCTATATGTATTAAAATATATCATGTTATAGTGAACAAAATAGAACATAACAGACGTACCAGTATTGATTGCAATGCATAGCACAAAAACTATAAAATAAGTCATATAACACACATGATTACTTTTTTTAGTTTTTAGCAAACAATCAAAGTTCAGAGTTCATTGTCCGACACTTACATGTATGCTTGGAGACCCAACCGAACCACCCAAAACTCTCCGTCGGCGAGGCCGAATTGAGACATCAGAAGGCTGAGAACATTTCTTAATAAATACGTTTTCTTGTGAACTCTTTACTAAACATATTTAACACACCACTTTTCCCTTAGCCTCTAAGGTCGTACAAGAGAGCTCCCCGGAGAGGCTAATGTAGACCCTAGTCAAGTGTACACCATTACCTGAACACTCGTACAAGGTCTCAATATACTCCACGTCGGCGTGGCCGTACTCGATTGCCTGGACTTAGTTCATCACTTAGAGGACTAACCTTATATTCCACAAATGAAATGCTCTCCTCTGGGAGCTGCGCCGACCTACTATACTGTCGGATCGGTAATGAAGGCCATGAGCATTCATTTAGAAGCTCGCTCCCACTTGATATTTTGAGTATTGTAAACTTTTAGATAATTTTAGCAAACAAACAAAGCATGGATCTATGTAAACATTCTCTGTGTGTGTGCAACGATGAGTTAACCAATCTACTCGTTACTATGGGAGAGGCGTAACAAGTAATTAGTCAAATGAGAATTATTCTCAAATAATATGTTTCCTAAACATATTTAACTCACCGTTTCTTCCTTGGTCGCTGAGACGGTATCATAATGCTCTCTAGTAGACTATCATACTATCCTAGTCAAGTGTATACCATTACCTAGACATTAGTTCAAACAAGATACTTCACGTCAGTGTGGCCGCACTCATTTTCCTTGTACCTCTATCTATCATTAAGAAGTCTAATCCTGTATCCTGCGAACAAACGCCCTCCTCGGGCAGACCAATGGAAACCATGAGGAATCAACTCCTGATCCTCGCTCCCACTTGAAATTTTACAATGGCGGATCTTTTCTTTTTAAAATTTGATTATCTCATAACCAATATTAGAATCACATTCTAACATTTTATTTAACAATTAAATGAAGTCCTAATCATATTAGGTTTCTTTAATTATCCAACCTATATAATCTGATCTCATTAGACATATTATGAATTTTTCTCATTTCTAATAATTCAAGTATTAAATTATCTAATCATCTTAGATTTATATGAATAAATTCTCCTACTCAATGAAATCAAGTATTTCACCAAGTTATATGGCCTTATAATTTTATTCACATCATACATAATATTTAACTCCTTCAAATAATATTGGAAACGTGAACTAAATTTAATAAGTATTCTGTTATCAAACAATTTGAATAACATTACTTAAAAGCTAAAGGTTGGAGCAATTTACAAATTCTTCTAAACTCTTTTAGGAAAGATTATCACATAATCTTAATTTGGATCTCATCCTAATTAATTATTTATTTATTCAAATTATTTAAATAATAAAATATAAAAATAAAATAATATTTTTAATTAATATGTGGGGCGTACCCACCCCTTTTTTTATTATTTTTTAAATTTTTATTATTTAAATAAATAATTAATTAATTAAACCCGATCTTAGTCTCATTAATCATAAATCGAACATCTAATCCAATTAGATATTCTTTGCAACATTGTATTTATCTAAATCATTCAACTACTTGAACATCTAATCTCATTAGATTATTTAGAAACACACACCTATTATTGTAATTCATCTTAATTTAAACAATTTAAATTTGATGAACAATGATCTTGTTATTAAACTCTTTTAATAACACAATCAGGTTTTATTTGTTTTGGATTATCATAAAATATTCAACAATTGAATATTTCATACCTAGGTTTATAATCTAATCACATTAGACTAATAATCTAAATCGTTAAACTATATGAATATCTAATCTAATTAGATCCGATTTAGACTTATGCTTCTTGATTGGATCATGGATCTTCTAAAATTTTAAACAATTTAAAACTTTAATGAATATTCAATCTTGTCATTAAACTCTTTCAACAACATATTCATGATAGTTTTTTTTCTTTAATAAAATTCCTAATTTCATAGTTTCATAATTCTACATACCACAGTTTTATCAAATCTGATATTTTAATGTCAATTATGAATATATTTAGAGTTGGCTCTGATAATAATTGTCAGCAACGTATTTATAAAGTTTTTCCCTAAATGACTAGAGCCGGCACAGCAGAAAAATAATTTAAAATTCTTAATTTTAAATCTAATGCTTTGATCTAATTAAACTATTTAATTAGGCATAAATCTTACTCTAATAGACTCATAATATAATAAACAAAACATCCCATAAAACAAATATAAACATGGCACGTAGAATAAATGAAATAAAAGAAAGAATAAATTAAATATCAAATACTTAATTTAGACATACCTGAAACGCATATCCAAACTCCGAATTCGTAGATCTGAAATTGGAAGAAGGAACTTCTTGACACCTCAAGATCTTCTCCGCAATGACCTCTATTAGTCCCGAAGTGTTGACTCCCAAAAAATTTAATTTAGGAAAAATTTCGGAACAAAATTTTTTCTTTTAATCTTTCCGAAAAATATTTTTTAGAAAAAAACTTGTGCTAAACATTAATTTAGAAAAACCTAAAATAATTTTAGGTTTTACAAACATGGGAGACAACTAGGTTCCAAATTCTAAAACAAAAAAGTAAATAAATAAAACAAAACTCACAGCAAAACCTAAAAAGAGAAAAATGTTTATGTGTGTGTAAAAAAAAAAAAGGATCATACCCAGTGCTTCAAGGGCTCCCGCCTACGCAGGGTTTTGCGCCGGGGGGGGGGGGGGGGGGGCGGATGTGCGCAGCTTTCCCCCTTCAGTGTGTTAACGTAAAGAGAGGCTGTTTCCCAGTGTCCTCAACCTAAGAGTGAGGACTTCCCAGGAGGTCACTCATCCTAGTACTACTCTCGTCCAAGCACGCTTAATTTCGAAGTTCTAATGTGTGTGTATATATATATACAAGTATGTGTGGACCCTGCATGGGTCCCCCTGAATCTCATGCGCTGGACAACTGCCCAGCGCATGAATATTTGAATTTTTTTTGTTAAATTTATTTATAATTAATCTCATAAATTATGTTTAGCAAAATTAATTTATTTATCTTATGAACAAATAATTTATCTCATGAATTTAATTAAAATATTTTTCAAATGGTGCTTAAGTTGAGGCTTGTAGAGGGACCTCAGGGACAATGTAACTCTAACTTCAAATAGGTCAAATCTGATCATCATCTCATAATAACAATTGACTATTATTTAATAAAACTTAAGTCCACTAAATAAGTTTTATTGCACTCTATAATTAAATATATTCACTTAAAAATTTCCCAAATAATTTTATTGCAACACTTAACCCCTCTATTAGATATCCATGAGCAAAAATAACTTTAACTACCATCGTTATTTTTCTAAACTCTATCACCGTAATTCCCGACCAATTCATAATACAGAAACAATTTTCGTATTAATTCTAAATACCAAATATATGAAATACTCTGACCAAAGATTCTACAATCCGTTTTTATATTTGCGAATCAACTAGGGGCACATCTATCTTTGCAGATTCCTTGTAAAATATCCATTCCTGTCACACTTCATGCAATTGCCCAGTGACGTAAGATCTTGGTTATTCAATTTTAACTTCATCATTTTGGGCATCAAGGCAATTAACATTCCATGCACGAGTTCGGACTATTTCCTGGATTTAGAGTTATCGTCTTAATTAATTATTTCTGATAGCAGTAAAGAAACAACTAATTCAGGTGGTCCTGCTCAGTTTTCCAATCTTATTGAAAACACCAGCATAATACTCTTGGATCCCTATCCATATGACCAAGATAAGTCATCAAAAATATTATATTATAGTCTTATCTGACAAGTTGTCCAAACTTATCATCAACTATGAAGATACTTTGACAACATGTTACTAGTTTGATCGAAATCTTTCAGTGGTTCAATCGTATTAAGAACTTAAACCCAACCTGATACGTCATCTTGGAGAAGGTCATTCTCATGGATTGTTTTAGAAAAATAATTATCTATGTTTGACTCGTAAAACATAATCAAACAATAAATAAATAAAACTATTCTATTTATTTAATATTTAAAAACTAATTAATTGAGTTTTTCTAGGACACCTATTCCAACAAGCCGAACCAAGCTGAGCCGAATATCGAACACACTAAATTCTTATTGAATCGAGCTTGAATAAGGGTTGGAAAAGCTCGATAAGATCTCGACCCGAACTCGAGTTTGAACAGGGGGTGCTTGGCTCTGCTCGACTTGTTTACGCCCCTACTTGGTAGGCAATAGGGTGAGTGATGGGCGTTGATTTTGGTGTAAGGCAAGGGTATGAAAGGGCTTGCGCACCCGCCCCGTTTTGTTGCTATCCCTACTTGAAAGTAAGGCTTTGAAAATTTGATACAATTACAATTACTAAAAACCTCAAGCACTTAAAGAGTAACTTAGGCCGGTAATACTAAGGCCTTTGTTGGAAAATTATTTATCTTGTTGAGAGGGATATCCCCCGCCTTATCGCCATCACTACCTGAAAGTAGGGCAATGAAAATTTGATACAATCAAAGTTACTCAAAACCTTAAGCTGATGAAGAGTTACTTAGGCTTGTAATTTATTAAAGGTTTTGTTGCACAATTAATTATATTATGAATTTGTGTCTATTATATACTATTATTCATAATTACCAAAATAACAACATATGTATAATATAAAAAGATCTAAATATCAATTTGTATCATAACAAGAAGTTAATTATTCAAGGTATGTTTAAGCTATCGTGAACACCTCTATTAACTAAAAAGGGGTCTACCAATCAAAAGTCACTTTGATCTCCTATAATCTCGGGATTGACCTCGGATACAAGTCCATAAATAGTAAAAATGCACCATAACAATATTATGGTTTGCTTAAAATCTTTTTGAGTAAATAGAGTTAGATTGTCATATTTAACTTGTCTAGATAATAACCTAGGTGAAAAAAATGCTTAATATGTTTATTTAGGGCCTCTTTGGTGTTTTCTCTATTTATAGCTTTTGTTTTCTATGAAATTAAAATTGAAAATTTCAAAAATGTTGTAAATATTAGATATTTTTGGGTACAATTTTTATGGTCAAGTTTGAAAATTATTAAATATCCTAGAAAATTAGAAATTATGTAAAAGACTTTTATATACACATATGCATATAGTATAATTCCCCACCACCTCATTTCCTTCTTCTGTAAGTATCCCCACCGCCTCAACATTGTATAAAAAGAGAATAGCAGGGGAATTGTAAAAGTGAGGAAAAATTGAAAGAACTGCAGGTGATCATCATCTCTTCAAAAGTTTGCCTTATCTTCGAAAAATATTGATCACAGAGTTCTTTAATTGATGCTTCCATCTCTTGTCTAATTTCCACCATTCCTTGATGTGTGAATGAGATATTTATTTGAATAAAAGAAAAACTTCTCTAGCTCATGAGTTGTAGAATAAAATACTTGCTATTTTTTTAAAATATATTTAGGTTTGTATTTTTATTCCCATCCTTTTGAGTATAATATATCTCTAGTTTTATAATACGTTATCAGCACAATTTTCTAGCCAGCCCAAGGATTATTACATACTTGTGGTAAATTATTATTCCCTAATTTTTGTGATTTATAATGGCTGATCTTACTAAACTTGAGTTTATTGCTCTTGATATAACTGGCAAAAATTATTTGCCTTTGATCCTTAATATTTGGATTCATCTTGATGCGATGAATCTCGAAGATACAATTAAAAGGAGGAAATAGCACATCTCTGTGGGATTGCGCTAAAGCAATGATATTTCTCAGGCATCATATCCATGAAGGATTGAAAGCCGAGTATCTTACTAAAAAGGACCCGCTTGTCCTTTGGCTGAATTTAAAGGAGAGGCTTGATCATCAAAAATATGTGATATGGTTGCAGGATTTTGAAACTGTCAGCAAGTATAATTTTGCAGTATTTAGTATTACCTCCTAACTAGAATTATGCGGAGAAAATATTACTGCATAGGATATGCTAGAGAAAATATTCTCTACTTTTCATGTCTCGAATATGCTCCTATAGCAGTAATATCGAGAGTAAAATTTCATAAAATACTCAGAGTTAATATCATGTCTTCTTGTTGCTGAACAAAACAACGAACTGTTAATGAAAAATCATCAATCATGACCAATTAGGTTAGAGCCATTCCTTGAAGTGAATGCTACAACCCACGACAATGATACATATACCTGTGGCCGTGGTCATGGTCGTAGACGTGACCGTGGCCGTGGTCGTGGACGTGGTCGTGGCCGTGGATGTGATAACTGGCACCATGGTAATCAAAATGGACGAAAGTTTAAGAAGTCCGACAATCATGAAAAGAAATATAAAAAAGAGAAAACCCATCAATAAAATTCATCAAAAAATGTGGAAACAAATTGCTATCACTATGGTATGAAAGGTCACTGGTCACATACCTATCGTACGGCTGAACAAGAGAAAGGAAAAACATGCAGAAACAAATTTTGCATAAGATCATTCTCCACTATTGTGATGCATCTTGATGTTTTTGATTTCTTTGACGATACTAGGGGAAGAATTGATCATTTGATAGGTGATGGAAATGTTAAACTGGACTGAAGTTTTTCGTTTTTCAGTTATATGTTTTTTTTTACTAAAGTTTGTCTTACTTTTAATGGAATAATATCATTTTGGTGTGTATAATTTAGTACAATATTGTGTTTCTGGTATTTCATCTTAACGAATTATTTCCAATAAAATCAAGCATGATCAACGATATTTATAAAGTAAAATTCGAAAGTATTATTATATTATAGTCACTTTAAAATACTTTATTCATTAAAATTTTGTAATTTTATTAATGTGTAACATAAATATAGTTTCTCTAATACATATGTATTTTGGATTTGAAGAAACATGGATTTAGTCCAAGAAGGAGATTTATGTCTAGCTGATTGCACAACGACACACACTATCTTCAAAAGGAGAATACATTTTTCTCAGCTACTATTAAATGAAGCAGATGTTAATACAATATTGGGTGTTTAAAATTTAGTTGAAGATTTCGGAAGAGCACATGTTATGTTTCCTAGAGGAACAATACTAAACATAAGCTGTGGTATGTTTTCTAGTAGATCATAGAGAAACTTGATCAATTTTCGAGATATACCTCGCAATGGTTATCATATTAAGACAATAAATGAGGGTAATAAAGATTATCTTTATATTAAGTCGCTTCCCTCAGGAAGAAAGAACCTAGTGGACAAAATGTCAACACTTTCTTTAAGGTTATGTTATACTTACATAAATCCGATTGAACCAAATCTAATGGTTAACCAGAAGTTAACTGATTACAAAACGTTAACCTTTGACATGTCCGTCTGGGCCATCTAGTTGTAACGATGATGAAAAAAATCATTGAAAGTTCTCATGGACATTCACTGCAGAATCAGAAGATTCCATCACCTGATGAAATTTCATGTGCTACCTATGCTCAAGGTAAAATTATTACTAGGCCATCCCCAACTAAAATTGGAGTTGAATCTCCTTCATTTTTAGAAAGAATACAATGAGACATATGTGAGCATATTATTCCATCATGTGGACCATTTCGATACTTATGGTGTTAATAGACGCCTCAACTCGTTGGTCACATGTCTGTCTATTATGTACTCGCAATGTGGCATTTGTGAGACTCCTTGCACAAATAATCAGATTACGGGCTAAATTTCTGGATTATACGATCAAAAAGATCCGTCTTGATAATGCATGAGAATTTGCATCTCAAACTTTTAATGACTATTGTATGTCAATTGAGATTATAGTTGAGCATCATGTGCTCACTGATTAAACATATGCAGCTAATTGTTAGATCATTACTCATGAAAACAAAGTTGCCTAGCTCTGCATGGCAGCGCGCTATATTACATGCTGTAGCACTGATTCGTGCTAGGCCAATTGCTTATTATAAATACTCCCCATTGCAACTTGTTTCTGGTCAATAACCAAATATATCTCATCTATGAATTTTTGGATGCACTGTATATGTGCCAATTGCTCCACCCCAAAGCACAAAGATGGGTCCACAACTTGAGACTTGGAATTTATGTTGGGTTTGAATCCCCCGTCAATTATAAAATATCTTGCACCATTGATGAGAGACATTTATACTACATGGTTTGTAGATTGCAAGATTGACGAAACAATGTTCCCAGAACTATGGGGAGAAAAGTTAAAGCTGGAAAACCAAGAAATTGTGTGGAATTCATCTTTAATATCACATTTTGATCCACATATGAATCAATGTGAAGTAGAGGTTCAAAAAATTATCCATTTATAAAATATTACAAACCAATTACCATATGTATTCGTCGATATAAGAAAAAAGTGACCAAGTCACTTGTTCCACCTATGAATGCTCCTGTTCGAATTGATATTCCAAATGAACAGTCTTTTAATGCGTTGGCTTGTACATCTACTGCACGCCAGAAGCGTGATAGACCTATTGGTTCTAAATATAAGAATTCAAGAAAGAAAATGGAGTAAAATAAATAAGTTGGCTCCTCTATTAAAACTTCGAAAGAGGAAACCTCTGAAGAGGTATTAATATAAATCCAAGAAAAAGATAAAGAGGATGAAATGGTTTCTCGAGGATATCAAGTACCACAGAATTGTGAAAATGATAAAAATATCAAGAATGAGAAAATCTTGATAAATTATGCTATTACTGGCATATGATGGAATCCAAATAAGACAATTATTTATCAAGTGTTTGCATATACTGTGGCCACTGATTTGACCACAAAAGGTGAAGATCCTAAATCAAAATCAGTTCAAGAATGTTAAAGAAGCAATGTTTAGCCAAAATGGAAATACACAATTCAGGCAAAATTAAATTCACTTACGAAACATGCAATTTTTGGAACTGTAGTCCAAATGCCTAAAAGCACGAAACCCATAGGCTTTAAGTGGGTATTTGCACAGAAAAGAAATGAAAAGAATGAAGTGATCAGACATAAAACACGACTTGTAACTCAAGATTTCTCACAGATGTTGGGAATTAATTATGAAGAGACATATTTGCCAGTAGTGGATGCTATTACATTTGGATTTTTAATAAGCGTGGCAATCTCTAAAAGACTCCAAATGCGTCTTATGAATGTGGTAACAGCTTATTTATATGGATCACTTGATAATGATGTCTATATGAAAGTTTCTAAATGACTACAAATGCAAGATGCATATAGCTCAAAACCTCGAGAGCTGTATTCGATCAAATTGCAAAGATCATTATATGTATTAAACCAATTACGGCGAATGTGGTACAATCGTCTTAGTACATACTTTTTGAGAAAGAGATATGTTAACAATCTAGTTAGCCCATGTGTTTTTATTAAGAAATCGAATTTTGGATTTGCCATCATTGCCATCTATGTTGACGATTTAAATATAATAGGAATTCCTGAAGCAAATAAACAAGTTGCTGCATATCTGAATTAAAAGTTTGAGATGAAAGATCTTGGAAAGACAAAATATTGTCTTGGCTTGCAAATAGAGCCTTTATTTGATAGAATTTTAGTCCAACAATCTGCTTATACAGAAAAAGTGTTAAAATATTTTAATATGGAAAAAGTGTTAAAATATTATAATATGGTTAGTCATAGTAGCGGGGGGTGGTGAATAATGCAAGGCAAAGTGTGGTAGACGAGGGGTGGTGCTGGAAATGAAAGTAGATCAAGTTGGTGAAGCCTAAAGGCTAAGATAGTGTGAGTTCTTTGCTCAAAATCACCTCATTTTATGTGCGATTATAAAAAATTACCTAGATTTTCTAATTTTACAATGTTACGCCCAAACTTTTCAAGATTTTTCAATATGATACCTTAACGTGATGTTTTTAATATTTGTTAGTTGTTGTTGATGTCACCTGCCTCACTTCCCTAGGCTCAATAGTGACAATAATGGATCTTCACCTTCCCCTTTCCATCGCGCTGACCCCGCTCCCACTCCAGACAATCTGCCCACCTACACGACTACCATCACTAGTGGTGCCACCTCACACGATGCCACCCCATTGTCTCCCCTACCCCGCGACAAAACCCCATGCAAATCTGCCCATGGTAGACCTATTTTCGGCCACCCTCAATGGCTTGGCCTGGCCTCCCCAATGGTGGAAGCTCCCCTCTCTCCCACTCCCCCGTAATTGAGACCTCCAATTACATGGCAGCACAGTTGTGCCGCTCCATGCATCTACAACCCAACCCCTCTCCCCACAGTGGCCCCTAGTCCTTCGACAACCCCCGCCTTGGATTTGGGTTCTATTGAACCTCCATTATACACACACCACATGCAAACTTGGTCCAAGACTAGTATTCAAAAACCCAAGTATCCCCTATCCCTACCCTCCTTAACTGTAATTCAAAAACCCACACGTTATTCTCAGGTAGCTAAAAGATCCAAAATGGCAAGAGGCCATAGTAGAGAAGTTTAATGCGCTAATCTAAAAACAACACGTGGTAACCTGTACCACATGATCCCGCTAAAATATTATAGGAAGCACATGGAAATATAAAGTACGGATGGTTCCGTTGATTGGTGTAAAGCTCGCCTCGTGGCTCAAGGCTTGCATTAACGTGAGGGTATGGACTTTAAGGAAGCCTTTAGCCCTATTGTCAAACTCACCACTATTCGTTTCATACTTTCACTTAATGTCTAGCCTATCAGGCAATTGGATGTCAAGAATGCTTTCTTACAAGATAATCTTCTGGAAGAAGTTTATATGCAACAACCTAAAGGTTTTATGCACCCCAAATACCCTCATCATGTGTGTTGGTTGCACAAGGCTCTCTATGGTTCCAACATTTTAGCTCTTTTCTTTATAACCTTGGGCTCAAATGTTGTAGGACTGACCCGTCTTTATTCCTTCATCGAAACTCTAGTGACGCCCTTTGTCTCCTTCTATGTGTTGATAACATCATCTTAACTAGATCAAACCTGCACGCAATTGACAACTTCATTCGCCAACTCCCTACTCAATTCCCAATGAAAAACCTTGGTTCACTCCATTATTTCTTAGGCATTAAAGAAAAGCACTCTCCTTCAGATCTATTCTTATATCAACATAAATATACTATTGACCTACTCACAAAAAATAACATACAAGATGCAGAATCCATCAAAACTCCCCTTTTCAGCCCGCAATCACATTTTGCTCATAGAAGGGCACCTTTAAGCGGACCTAACAGAGTACAGAAGTGCAATTGGTGCCCTACAATATCTAACTATGACTCAGCTCATTTGTTATGTTATTAATCTTGTATCTCTGTTTATGCAATGCCCCTAGGACTAGCCATTGACAGGTAGTGAAGCGGATCCTTCATTACCTCAAAAGCACTTCGGACTAATGTCTGACCATCCTACCAAGTTCCTACACCACGGTGGTTGTCTTCAAATGCAAATTGGGAGGATGTCCTAACACTCGATGCTTTACTACCGCCTACGCTCTTTTTCTTGGACCAAATCTTCTCTCATGCATGCCAAGAAACAGGCTACCATTTCCAAGTCCCCGACTGAGTTCGAATATTGTGTTGTTGACTATGCTATTGCTGAGAGTGATTGGATTTGCTACCTTATGCATGACATTAGCTTTCGTCACTCCAGCTCAGTGATTGTCTACTATGATAATGTCTTTGCATCTGATCTTGTAGCCAATCTCGTCTCCAATGACTATAACAAACATGTTGATGTTGAATACCACTATGTTGAAAGAAAGTCCTCAAAGGTGATCTCCGGGTTTGCTACACTCCCACATCTAAACAAATTGCTGACATTTTTACAAAAGATCTCTCCACTGTGTCTTCCCACTATCATAAGAACAATCTTCACGTCACTCTGACGTGCTCAAATTGAGGGGCCTATTAGAGGATAAGAGATCTCCTCATATTAGGAAAGTTTTATTAGGGTTTTATTTATTGTCTCTCGTACCCTTGTGTCCCTTCTATAGCTTCAAAATTATTTATGTAATCCTCTCTCATTCTTGCCCTCTATAACTAGAGGCCTTCTTGTACTCATTCTATTCATCCAATGATAGTATAATTTTCCTTTTCTCTCTTGTATATTATATATTCTCACAAATACCTCTTTGGTTACCACTTGAGCGAAACAAGCCCAAGTCTTTTTAAACACAAATAAATTGTGCTCTTTGTAGTTTCACTTGGTAGAAACATCAAAAGAGCTGATTAAGAATTTATTTGGTGGCAAGTCTAAGAGTGTTCTCACGGTCATGTGGGGCAAAACTTTCAAATCTAAGGGGGCAGGTGGTATAGGATTGTAATTTATGGAAGTAGTTAATAAAGCTTTTTTATGCAAGCTTGGTTGAAAAATGTTAAACAATCTAGAAAATTTATGGGTGAAAATAGTCAAAGGTAAATATCTTCAACGCAAGACTTTTTAGGTTATACCTTGAAACCACGTGATTTGTGGGACTGCTATCGTATTTTGAGTTGCAGAGAACTTATTAAAAGAGGCATTCGTTGTCTAGTGGGAGATAATATGTAGATTTCATTTTGGTTTGATAGCTAGTGCTCTCATGCTTTTGTCAAAGTAGTATAAGATTCACACTGCCATAAAGATCTGAATCTAAAAGTGAATAACTTTAATCAAAATGGAGAATCTAACACAGGGGAGCTGTCTAAGTTTCTTCATACTCAGCTTTTATCCTTCGTTTTGGGCACTCCAATTGATTTTCTTGTTTAGATAAGATCATATTTGCTGAAATTTCACAATTTCTAGAAACCTCTCTATGAAATTGACAACATGGCTAATTCATGATATTCAATGGAAGCATTGGAATAGCCAGCCTTGTACTTATATTATAACAACATTTACAATTTGCATTAATAATCTTTAAAACTAATCGCAAACATCATTTAGTTTTCGATATAAGGGAAATCTAACATAATGAAGTAAATGACATTCTAATAATAAATATTTATTTTTTTTTATTTATATATTTTTGCCATCCTTGTACAGGGACCATGGTAATCTTCTTTGTTTCATTCCAATTTTATCAGATGTCTCCAAAGAGACCTTTTTCTATAAATACAACAACAACAATAATAATCGACCTAGTGCCTCAAGGGCTCCCGCATATGCAGGGTCGGGGGGGTGTACGCAACCTTACTCCTTCAAGGTATTACACTTAAGGGACACTGTGTCAAAGGACCCCCAACCTAAGAAGAAGAGAGGCATATAGGCATACAAGCATGAAGCACAAAAGCATAAAAGTAAGAGCAACAGCAGCAAGAACAGCAACACAGAGCAAGCATAAAGGAAGCATGAAGCAGCAATAGGTGGTAGGTGATACGACAACAAACATATCGCGTAAGACGAATTGGAAGATATATAAGCCTAAGGGTACTAGTGGTAGCCAAAATAAGCTCCTCTATCCTACATTGCTATATCGGCTACCCCTATGCTAGCCCTCCACTAAGCTCTATGTAAGGCCATCTCCTCCTGTAGGTTTAGGTGGGTGAGGTCATGTCGAATTGTCTTCATCCATTTCATCTTTGGCATGCCTTGTCATGGTCATGACCCTTTTGTTTCCCTTGACATTGTCTACATATCAAGCAGGTTGTCCGTGGTCCGTGTCGGGGTCGAGTGTCAAGCTGTCCCAGGTCGCTGTCCAGGTCCGAGCTGTCGCGTGCCTTGACAATGTCATGAAAAGGTCTGGTCGCTGCCCTCCCCGTGTCGCAGCACGCGCCCAGGTCGCGCCCGGTTCCGTGTCCCAGGCTGTGCCGGTCCTAGCTAATCCAGTGCCAGCACCGTGTCAAGCCCGTGCCCCCAGTCTTCCGTCCCTGGTCCGCGCCCCAGCCTAGTGTGCCCCTTTTCTGGCCTTTGGGAGGCGCCTAGGAGGTTAGACGCTCCCACTAGCCGTTGGGGAGCTTAGGATTATTTTGTATTTTAGCATATGATGTAATTCTCTATAAATAGATTTTGTATTCCAATTTGTAAGGCATGCAAAGACAATTAATAAAGATTACTGCTTTTCTCATCTAATCTCTCTATTTTCTCATCTTCTCAATTCTATTTCTTTCTCATCTAACCTCTTTTCAAGATTTGGGCCTAAGACATCATCTTGGGCCGTCACAATCCCAAGATTGTGACATGCCTCTCCCTCTCCTCCCGATCGTAGCATGGAGTTGTTCACATCTCCTAACAGGGGCATTGGTTGGTCTCCTCTTAACATGATCAAACCACCACAAACGCTGCTCCGTCAATTTAACTTCGATCAACTTCACACCCAATTTACCTTTTATAATGTCATTCTTGATCATATCATTCCTTGTGTGTCCACACATCCAACGCAACATCCTTATCTCTGCCACCTTCAGCTTCTATGTATGAAGGCATTTCAATGGCCAACACTCCGCATCATAAGATATAATTGGTCTCACTGCCGTCGTATAGTATTTTTTCTTTAATTTTAATGGGAACTTTCTATCGCACAGTACAACAAAGGTCAACCTCCATTTATGCCAGCCTATTTTAATGTGGTTATTGACATCCTCGTCAACTTCGCCGTCCTGTTGTAGCATAGAACCCAAATATCTAAAATACTCCTTTTCTGGTATAGACTCTAATCCAATCCTGACGTCTTCTCCGGTAGGCCCTGTGGAGGGGCCGAACTTAAGTTCCACATACTCAGTCTTGGATCTATTGAGCCGTAAGCCTTTTGATTCTAAGCCCCTTCTCCAAAGTTATAGGTTCTCATTTACTTCTTCTTGTGATTCCCGTAATATAACTATGTTATCTACAAAAAGCATACACCACGCCCACCCCCCCCCCCCCCCCCCCCCCCCCGCCCCCCCCCCCCCCCCCCCCCCCCCCCCCCCGAATGTGCTTAGTGAGCTCATCCATAACTAGAATGAACAGCAAGGGAATTAAGGCAGATCCTTGGTGCAACCCCACTATGATGGGAAAGCATCCATCTCCCTTTCCGTTGTACGCACATTAGGTTGTGCATCCTCATATACGTCTCTAATTGCTGGGATATAGGGCCCAGGGATGTCTCTCCTCTCCAAAACACTCCATAGGACCTTTCTTGGCACCCTGTCATATGCCGTCTCCAGATTAATGAAAACCATGTGGAGATTTTTTTGTCTATCCCTATAGTGCTCTATCGTTCACCTTAAGAGATGGCTGGCTTCTATTGTCGATCTACTAGGCATAAATTTGTATTGGTTCTCAGACACCTCTATTTATTATCATAACCTCCTCTCTATGACCCTCTCCCATAGCATCATAGTGTGGCACATCGGTATGATACCTCAATAGTTGGCACAACTCTAGATGTCGCCTTTCTTCTTATTAATCGAGATTATTGTGCTCTTCCTCCATTCTTTAAGCATCTTCTTCCCTAGAAGAATTTTGTTAAATAGTTTAGTCAACCACTTAATCATCTTCTGTCCAAAGCATTTTCATGCCTCTCTGGGTATTCCATCTAGGCTAACTACTTTACCCGACCATATGTTTCAATGCTTCCTTAACTTTCTCAGGTCTAATTCGCCAGCAATAACAATAGTTCTGGTGCTCCTCAGTTGTTTGAAGATCACCTAGGTATATATCTGTATTCCCTTGTTTGTTGAACAGACCGTGGAAGTAGGTTTTTCACCTATCTTTAATTTGTTGCTCGTCCACAAACACCTATCCATCCACCCCTTTTATACACTTTACTCGATCCAAGTCCTTAGTCTTCCTTTCTCAGCCCATATCTTCCTCGTCCATATCCAGCATTTTGTAGAAATTCTCGTAGGCTTTGGATTGTGCTTCCTTGACTGCTATCTTTACATCTTTCTTGGCTTGCTTATACTGATATTTTTTGTCCTCATCTCTACTTCGATCCCACTCCTTGAAATAGTCTTGTTCGGCCTTAATCTTCTCTTGGACCTCCTTGCACCACCACTAGGACTATCTATTGCTTGGTGCTTCACCCTTTAACACGCCAAAACTTCGTGTGCTAAGCCTCTAATCTTTTAGCTAGTCGGTTCCACATGTGGTTTATGTCTCCCTCCAAATCCCACTTGAGCTCAGATTCTGCTCTTTCCTTGTAGATTTTATACTTGTCCCGTCCCTCCAGCGAATATGTGTTTACGCTGGTTTTCTTGTTCTTTTGCATCTCCTCTTGGCCTTTGCATCCGCGCACAACACCCTATACTGTGTAGAGACGTCTTTCCCTGGGATAACCTTACAATCCCTGTAGTCTTTTTGTGCCCTTTTCTTTAATAGTACGTAGTCAATTTGAATCCTTGTCCCACCGCTTTGATACGTGATGAGATGCTCATTACGCTTTCTGAAAAAGGTATTGGCAACCATGAGCTCGTAAGTGACAACAAAGTCTAGGAGGACTTTGCCCTCATCATTTCTGGTATCAAAACCAAACTGTCCATGGTATTATGCGTAGCCATCTATGGTTGTGCCAACAAGTCCATTGAAATCCCCACCAATCACCACTTGTTTGGTATGGGGTATGTCTTGCATCGTTATGTCTAAGTCCTCCCAGAACCTAGTCTTATCGTTCTCAGTTAGTCTAGTTTGGGGTGTATAGGCACTGATTACATTTCAATACCTCCCTATCTAAAATCAACTTGATGCATTGATCCTATCGTTAATCTTGGACACTCTGACTACTTTATCCTTAAAGCTGCTATCTACAATGATGCCAACTCCATTCCTAGTTCTAACCTTACCCGCATACCACCACTTATATCCCAACACATCTCTAGCTTTTATACCAACCCATTTAGTCTCTTACAGGCACGGGATGTTAATCTTTCTCTTCATCATCATTTTAACGACCTCGAAACTCTTCTTTGTTAACATTCTGACATTTAATGTGCTAAGTCGCAGGTTTCCCTCCACATGTTGCCTCACCCTCCCCCTCCCCAACCCCTTTGAAGATGGCCTCAAGTTTTAAGCTACATAACTAGTAGTGTTCATCAACTAACTGTCACAATCACAGGTACGCAAGCACAGAAACACAAAACATATCACCAAAGCACAATAATGAATTGTTATCAATAACAATCAGAATCAACTAAGTGCAAAACTATTTCGAAAGTAGAAAAAAGCAATCCAAATATAATACCCAACAACGGGACCTTAATGCTCATGCAAAATCACAGAGCGAGGAGAACTGACTTGAGAGATCGTGAAAATAAAGGAGAGATTTGACCTAAAGATGGTGCCTAGTCGAGAATCTAAGCCGAGTATTACTTACTTGGTGCTTGCTTGAGGCTGTGGAATGTGATGGTGGGTTAGGGTCAAGTTTGGGTTATGTTTGGGTTAGCCCTTGGGTGAGTTAGGTTTATGGTTTAGGTTGGCTGGGTTGTAGATTAGGGTTTCAGGTCAGGTGGTGGTGCAGGGGGTTTAGCAGTGGCTAGAGGGTGGGTCGAGGTGGTCTCTAGGCTGCCCTAGGGTGGTTTAAGGTCAGAGAGGGGGGGGGGGGGGGGGGGGGGGGGGGGGGGGGGGGGGTGGGGGAATAATATTATTGGGGTTGTGATTCAAAGGGTGGTTTGTGTTGGTCACGAGGCTAGGTTAAGTTAGTTCGCTGGTGGTCCGAGGTGGTACCAGGGGAAGGGTTAGAGGAGATAGGGGTTTTGCGAAGGGTTAGGGTTAGGGACTGGGAGTGGTGGGATGTAGCAAGCATCGGGGTGGCACTGTCATGGTCGCGTTGCCAGCGCTAGTGCCTAGGCTGCGTTGGAGAGCGTGACGATGGTGAGGGAGGTAGCAAACCGTTAGGGTGTTAATGTCTTTTATATAAAGTAAGTATTAGATATTAAATGAATACATCTTTTTATTTTACCTTCTTCTCTTTTTTTCCATAAATATTTAGTCTGAAATACTAATATTTGAGAATTTGGGGCAAGAAAATATGTGGGTAGAGATGGCAAAGGGACGGTCCATACCTATACCCGCCACCAAATCTATACCTGTGCTCGCAACATCATCCCTACGGATATGAATTGGATACTCATAGCTGCTTCAACAACAACAACAAACCCAGTGCCTCAAGGGCTCCCACAAATGCAGGGTCTGGGAGGGGTGGGATGTACACAGTCTTACCCCTTCAGGTTGCAACCCTAAAGGAAGGCTATGTCTGAGCACCCCCAACCTAAGAGGAGTTTGTAACTGTCTACGTATCTAATGCACGAGCAAAAATCATTACTTATTGCTAGGGAATGGAGGTAAATAGCCCCCAAAGGAAACTGGGAAAGTTAGAAATAGGAGCTTGTAACTGCCTATGTATATAATATACGAGCAAAAATCATTACCTATTGCTAGGGAATGGAGGTAAATAGCCTCCAAAGGAATTATGGTGTACGCTTTAGGTAAGGAATGAAAATTCTCGAGGAACCATTCAAAACCAGGGCTTACTTTTAAATGCTTTACTAAATACCAGACAATGTAAGCTATGTTTTGCCAAATAGATAAACCCATTATCAATGAGTTCGATCTATACAGCATTCCCTCTTCTTTGGGGGGCACAGGCGTTTCCCTTTCTCCTCCTACTTTCTAATGGTAGGAAAAGTGGTCCAGGTTGTGGAAATCAAAATCCAAGCAAGAAAATCCCAAAAGGGAGAAAGGGAAGTCAAGACCTCCTTGCTCCAAAGAAAGACTGCAGTTAATTTTCAGCTTTATGTTTTGGAGAAAAATAACTAAAAGTTAGATAAAATTGCACAATCACATAACTTTTCTCTTATGTATAAATATTTTTTTTGATTGCACTCTTATGGATAAATATTATTTTTGATATTACAATGAGAAAAAAAATCAGCCCTTAATACCACAACTCTCACCGAGTACAAACTCGTACCTCTAGCCGCCCTATTTCCGGCAAGTATCCAATTGATATCCATTACCCGCCTCATACTCACCCTAATATGGGTACCAAACAATTATCCACACATGCCTATATTAATAATACTAAAATTAAATTATATATTTCTATGACATTGACAAATAATTTAGTTAATTAAATCTAAACACATATTTTTTAATTTGAAAGTTAATTAGATACATAATGGAGCGGGTATGATGGGTATGAGGTAAGGCAGAGCGGTAATACCTATACCAGCCCTATCCCATTGCGGATACGGGGCGAGTACATTCAACTTGTACTTGCTACCCACCTGAACTATACACATACCCACCCCAAATAGGGCGGGTGTCTAGGGGTAACGAATTTTACCTGTTTCGTTGCCATCCCTATATGTGGGAGGAGGAGACACTTCCAAACTAATAAAAGATATAAGAGGAAAGATCTTATCTGAGAACCAAAAAGTGAATACCACACCATGGAAGAATCATTGTCTTAAAAAATGATTTCACTCTTGTTAGAGTGCACAAAAAATCGACGGTGACCCTCCTCTAAGATTAATGTAGTCTGGCTCCCAATGTGCACTCATTAGTTGCCGCCTAGGATTATTGATAAAACCTTTACTATAGAGAAGACTTCCTAGGAGATAAAAGCAGAGAGAAAACTTAAGAATTGTTGAGAGGGATAGTATGAGCGTTAGGAGTAACACAGTTTATATAGTGTGGAATTTGGCTATTGAAAATGGGTGTCATTACTCCCAACAATTGCCTAGAAATAAAAAATATAGATTGTAAAAAGAACACCCAGGCCCAAGCCCGGAGGACAGGAGATGGTCTGCCCCTGCGTATGAGAGATATATGTGCTTGGTATCCAATGTTCTATGATGAGTAGCCCGGATCTAGGCTCTTTAGTTATTACGGATGCACTAGGCAGAGCTCTCCCCCGGAGGCTCCTTTAGTGCCTTTCTTATATAAAGTTATTTACACTGTTGATCTTTTATATTTTCCAATTTATCAAATTGATCTCTCATATTTTCTTTTATTCAAAGTAGTTCCTAATATTTATAAGTTCAATAAAATTGATCTCTCATATTTTCTTTAATTCAAAATAATCTTTGATGACACACTTTTTGGCCAAATTTGGTCCCCATTTGGTGACCAAAATTAGACAAATTTTAAAAAGATGATGGACTGGTTTTATTATGAAACACAATTAGAGGACTATTTTAAACAAGAAAATTTAGGAATCAATTTGAACAAACCTACAAATGATAAAGACCAGCAATATAATATATTTCCCCACTTATGTTAGTTCGATTCAGGTTGCACTTGATTCATCGTTTTAACTTCTTAAAGTTGTGAAAAAAAAACTCTACTTGACTAGAAGGCTTGCGTTTAGTTGATATAAAATATTTTTTTGCATTTTTTTGTCACAACTTAAATAGAAAGATAAAACATCCGTTTTATAACTCAGCAGAAAAAGATACAAAATTAGATTTTTTTTTTTTCACAACTTATTTTAGAAAATATTTTAAAAAGACTATATTAATATTAAATTTTCACCACCATGACTTACTTTTACTTGTTGTCATTACCCGTATCTATCAAGACCATTTTTACACTTATGGGTTGCTACACTCACAACTCTCCACTATAATAATCAATTATCATCATGATTATCTCCTAACTATTATTATTAGTTAATTTATATTATTAAGTCATTTTTATAACTATAATAGATACCTTTTTTAAATATATATCCAAACACTTTATTTTATGAAAATAGAAATCTTTCTACATTCAAATATTTCACCATAAAAAAATAAATATCTTAAATAAACAGGCTTTATTAAAATAAATAAACTAAAAAAAAACTAAATTAAAATAAGTCGAATCAAATGTAGTCTTATACACAGGAGATTAAATTAAAAGCAGGATTAGTGACACGCTGTATAAACAAATCAAGTCATGTGAACCTCCTTTTGCTCGTACAATTTACTCCAAAGAGTATACATTTGTCACCCTATCAAAAAAGCACCCATGTACGCAGCTCTTCTTCCTCGGTCTCTTACGCTTTGCCTCCGCAACTAGAGAGAGAGAGAGAGAGAGGGAGAGAGCGAAATGATTGGGTCCGACCGGACCGTTGGTTGCTTAATATTCACAGTTCTTCTTCTTTGCGCTTTCGCTTTCTCTCTCTCTCAGGCCTTTCAGTAATCGTAATGCTTTTCCATCGCTTGCTTTTCTGATTCAAAACTATGGCCGACGATCTCCCTTTATCCGTCAAGGTGTGCTTTATTCTACTCTTTTCCTTTGTTTGTGTCAAAAAGTTCAAAGAATTTAATATTTGTAATGAGAATCTTGTTTTGGATTTGCCCTATTGGATGATTTGCTCATCTTTCTGATCTGGGTTCTCAAATGGGTTTCTCATTTTGGCCTATTTAGTTGTGTTTTTGTTAATCTTATGGCTTTCCATTTCATAAAGATTTATAAACAAGAAGACCCAGATCTCATCTCAGGCTAATTTGGGTGTGTTTTCTGTGCCATTATTACAATTAAAGTTGGAGTCTTGATGTCCAATGGCGATTTTGAGATTCCAATGTGATGTTTTGAATAAGGGATAAGTTAAATGAAGCATATAGGTAAACATTCGTTTTAGTTCAATCTGATCTTGAGTCATTGTGGTCATCTTGTTGGTTAGAGTATTGTCGTCTTGTATCTAAAAGTGTGAAAGAACCTACTGTCACAAAAGTCTAAGCTGATAGGATTGGTTTTATATTCTAACATGCCCTTCACGCAAATGTCCATTGGGCTTGAAGCGTGGAAATTGTACAGGCTATGCTTAAATTATGTTAATATTGCAAATGGAGGATGCTGGAATTCTAACTCGTGATTTCTTGGTCAACAAAGCTCTCATACCATGCAAGGATGACACGCACAAATCAAAAAAATAGTAACTATCCCAAAGGCTTAAGTTGATGAGTGAAGTCCTACGATTAGTTTTTATACTCTAACAAGAAGTAAAAGAAGAGAGGAGAAAAGGAAGTTAATGTCTTTATGTTTTTCAAATGCCCTAACTAACACCTGGGTAGCCCTTAATTAACAGGACACTTATGTTCCTAAAAGATCTCCTCTGGTGGTAAAGATGGTGATACTGGTGTTTGCCATGGCCTTCGGTATTTATGTGTGCTTAATCTGCTTGAAACAAGTCAGCTTTGTTACCATTTCCCCTGTCTTAAGCGTTCAAGTGAGTGACAAGCCATGCCCTAATCCCAATCTTGAGCAATGGGAAGTTCCTTATGTACACTACCCAAAACCAAATACCTACAGCAGGTAATTCATTGTTATGATTTAGTTTTCAATATTTTATGTTTTTGATTTAGCTTTCAGTATATTTCAATTTTGGTTTGTATCAAATTGGTTTCTGAACTGCTTCTTTCCAGATATGGGTTTACCTTACCATCTTTGGTGCATTATCAGGGCTGAGTGCGCATGCAATCCTGTCCGGTATTTTGCCATATTGTCAACTCAAAGATCAGGCAGTGGATGGTTTGAGACCCTATTAAACAGTCATATGAATGTGAGCTCACATGGAGAGATCTTCTCTAACAAAGATAGGAGGAGTAACATTTCATCGATCATGGAGAGCCTTGACAGGCTTTATAACTTGGATTGGAACAGCAGTTCCTCAAAGAATGAATGCACAGCCGCAGTTGGCTTGAAATGGATGCTGAACCAGGTCGGTTCTGTCTTAGATTCTGTTCCGTGTACTATGTTTGAATCCGTCATTGACATTCAACTATTCTATCACGACTTTGTGCTTTATATGATAATTCAAGACCTGGATCTTGCTTGTTGGATTACTTAGAAAAGTTCTCCACAACCCACCATGCATTCAAGGTTATGCTAGATACTCATTGTCTGCATTAAGGTTCGTTGCTGCTGTAATATGTGAATTCTTGTGTTGCCAAGGTTTTAATTTATTCTGCTATGTTTATCTATTGGCGATGGATGTAATTTCCCTTACTGTATATGTTGGAGATGGATGCTAATTTGATTCATCAAATTATGTGTAGCTCTTGCTGTTTCCGAGGACCCTAGAGTCTTAAATTTAGACAGCTGTGTGGCTACCTTGTTTAATAGTTTGATCTCTCTTTTCAGTGTTTTCCATCTTTGGCCCATAAACTATTTCTGGTTATAAGAGCCCTTAAGAAAGAGGACATAGCATGTATCAATCTTTTTAGGAGTGTATATAGGAGCATGTTCTCTGATATCAACATTTTTCTGCAAAGCAATTCATTTTCGGTTGCTTTGTTGTAATATGAAGATCTGGGGTCTAACATTATCTCATTATAAGTGCGGGCAAAGCCACATACATTTGACCCTGTACATATTTCTTATGGTGAAAACTGGGTGCGCTTGGTTGCTTTATTTGTTGTTATTCCGATGCACTTCTACAGTGTTCTTAAGGAATTGCTGCATCGTGCATTTGGTATTTTTTTATGTACCCTCAAAACTCGAAAGCAGCAAATATGTGATATTGCTTGCACCACTGTGAATGCAGGGATTGATGCAGCATCATGAAGAAATTCTCAAGTACTTCAATTCAAAGGGTGTCTCGCTGATTTTCCTATTCCGAAGAAATCTTCTACGTAGGATGATTTCTATACTTGCCAATACTTATGACCGAGATTACAAGCTATTGAATGGGACACATAAATCACATGTTCATTCAGTTCATGAGGTGCGTATCTCTTATGCTTTGGGTCCCGTTTTTAGAATGTGCTTTAGATGCTTGGGGTTGTGTTATGTGAGATTTTCATTGGTTTGTGCTTACCTGTGCAGGCCAAAATACTCGCAAGCTACAAACCGTTGATCAATGCAACAACACTCATACCTGAGCTAACGAAAGTCCACAAGATGACAACCAATGCGTTAACATTCTTTAATTCCACCAGGCACGTACTAGTTTACTACGAAGATGTAGTGAAGAACAACACTGTAAGTATTTCTCTGTGATATTTGCTTAAGCCTTGAATCCATGGAATCAAATGACGATTATCTAGAATTGCGTTGGATTTTTATGGAAACATATGTTGCATTTAAGCTATGCTTAGAAAAAATTGGATACAATTGTTAGCCTTTACACCCTTTTGATTAGTTTTACAATGACCATATTGAGTCCATGCTTGTGATTTCATGAAGTAAATGCTCGTCTTTCAACTTCTTCTGCAGAAGTTAATAGATTTTCTAGCGTTTCTGAGAGTCCCAAGGATGAATCTAACTAGCAGGCAGGTGAAGATACACAAAGGGAATTTGTCTGAACAAGTGGCAAACTGGGACGACATCCTAAGGACTCTGAATGGGACTGAGTATGAAAGGTTCCTTCACACTGACTACACATAGTTTCCTGGCTCTCTTTCTAATAGGTGTAAATACTACTTGAGCGATCAAAATTTTGGTAGGCTACGTTTTCAGTTTGAGATTTTACTGTTTTGGACAATGACTGATTAACATTCATTCATTCATTCTTTTCATGAAATCGAAGGATCGGTATTATTTATAGAGCTATTCTGTTGTGTTTTGACCTCTCGGTGTCCTGCTTCTTTGCAGTTCTTATGATTTTCAACCTTTGCTTGTAAATTATATCTCGCTTGTCATCAAAATTAAAAGGTGAAATATGCCTTTTTCGCAAGTCTGATTAATAGTTTAACAGACTAAACCAGAAACTGAGGCTCCTTTTAGTAAAGGGAAAGTCCTTTTTGCCTTGGAAAAGATTTTCCTTGGAAATCAATTTGAGTTTTTCTATTTATTTCAACGGAAAACAGGTGCCCACTATAAAATGTTTCTTTTGTTTAAAGAAAACATCTTCAACCAGTCTTTCTATATTTTGTTATTAGTTCTATATAAGTGGTGACACAAAATATATGGTTATGATTAGGACGATGGATACCCCAAGATTTTTTGAGGAGTTGGAATGACAATGTCCCCCATTTTACAAGGGAAGTCATTTTTTATGCATTGGGTGTATAACCTTTTTCCATAGGGAAGTCTTTTCTGCCTCTTAATACACACCAAAACAACGTAAAAAGGAAATCTAATCCCTAGAATTTGATTTTCTCCCGTAAGAAACTGAGCCTTACAAGCAAATGAGATTTTAGAGCTTGCATAATTTCTGCAACTTTGGGTTCCGTTCAACCCCCCACCCCCCCCCCCCCCCCCCCCCCCCCCCCCCCACAACCAAAAAAAAAAAAAAAAGGTAAGCAGGGTTTGAAAGTTTAAGCTATAACCTCTCATTGTGGGGTCTTAAACTTTTGGTTTTATGTCATCATCAATAAGATCAATGTCTGATTGGTTTATGGATCTTTCCGGTCTCTTCTTTTTCTGGTTTCTTCTTGTATATGTTGGTTTGGTTCTACAAAGGACCTTTTGGGACAATGTGAGATCGCAGCATTTTATTTTATTTTATTTTATTTTTTAATTTTCTAGGAAGTGTAACGATGACATTTTAGGAAGAGAGAAATGAGCTTAAACTCTTGATGATTGCCAATGGGGCAAGTAGTTGCAACTGCGTCAAATCATAGGAGCTCTGATCAAAGCATTTTATGTGCACGTACAATGTTTGTGTGTTATCCAGTTTTGGATATAAGCAGACACGAGTTGGTAGATGATGATATGGTCCATAGGTGCCAAGAGACCTAGGTAGGAAAGGTGATCATTTAGGCTCCACATGTTTGGAGGAATCAAAATTTTCTCCTTTTTCATTATTTATTGCACATTTTTTTTATGTAAAATATTTTTTTCCAACGGATGAAAAATGACTTTCCTCATAAAATGTGGAAGTCATCATCTAAAGCCAACTATTCATCAATCTAAGTTTGGATTAAACCTAGTTGAATTGGATGAGGTCATATGGACGGCAAAGGTCACAATGTTGGATAGGATTGGATCAAAGAATGATCAGTTAGGTTTGATCCTGGTCCGAATTATGTGATTCGATCTAATTTTCTATCCTCATTATTATATTTAAACTTTTTCAACACTTCACATTCGAATGAAGCTAAGCCGAAGATCAATAAGAAAATGAATCAAAGATCGAGGACCAAGCTTGATAACAATTCGTTTGTTCAACTAAAAAAGTAAATAGCAGGGTACGAACTGAGTTTACAGTAGAGATTGCTTGGACACCTCTACCAACATTAGTTCTCCATGTGAAATTTTGATTCCTTGTATGGCTAGGAAGTCACCATCGTGAAGTAGTAAAGGTGCTCATTTAGCCAACTCAAAACCGAACTAAAAGGTACTCTAAAGGTCTTTTTTTTTTTTAGTTAGGTACTCTTTACCAAAGTTCAATATATTTTTTTTTAGAATTTGCTACTGTAAAACATAATTAGAGCAATATATAAGTATCCTTTGTCACGACATAACCCGCCTAAACCTAATAAAGGAGATGGCCTCAGTTAGGGCACGATGGAGGGATAGCATAAGGGTAGCGAAGATGGCAGAGTAGATTAGTGCGGGAAGGGACTGGTAGTTTAAAATCCTTAGGCAGGCATAACCTCAGATGAAGCACTTCTAGGCTAGTTTAGTCTTTGATCATGCTTCTTCCTCCTCTTCTTCTTCTCCTTCTTCTTTTTCCTCAAAACTCATTGGTAATTAATTGGTAATTTATTTGCAGGCACTCAATTACTTCAGGTTGGAGGTCCTCGGAAACATCCTCCTTTCCACCCGGAAGGGATAAGGCTGCGTACATCATCTCTCCCAGACCCTGCTTTCTGCGGGAGCCGCGAGGCACTAGAACTGTTGTTGTATTATTTTTTGTGAACTTTTTTTCATAAACTGCTTGATTTTTGTTGAAAACGTAAAGACAACTCATATATATCGATTTAATCATGTACCACATTAACATTTTATGGTAAAAATTGATCATATTTTCATAAAAATTCACTAAGCTCCAACATAGTGCTTAAGTTATAAAATTTGGAAACCCCAAGTTACCTTATTGTATATATTGAAACGTCAAGGTACCTAGGTGATAAATGTCCAAAACTCAAGATACCTAGGTGATAAATTCCCTTAAATAAAAAAAAATATATCATAAGATGAGAACAAGTTTCATTAAAACAAACAGTGGAAAACCTAAAGCAGAATTTGAGGAAAATATTTTCCGGAAAAAGGATTTCCCCTTTCACAAATTACGACATGCATAAATGAATTGATGGGCATCCTGTGAAGTATCTCTTGCTTGAAATGCAAGGCTGATATCTCTATATACCATTGAAAACCAATTAAGCAAATATCAGATTGCAGGGGCAAGAAAGTTAAAATGGAACATAAAAACACCATGCAAGATTCATTAATAGTTTAACAAAACAACATGCAACATAATGCACGCTCATGCTATTATGAGCACACTATCAAGGTTAAAAATCTAATAGAAAGGTCCTCAAATCTAAATTTTTAACCTGGCTTACTCACAAAAGAATTTGTACAAACACTGACATACTTAAAATTCCGGCCCCCTTCATTTTTGTAACTACACAAGGTTTCATTTTGTTAATTTACGATAGCACATCCACGCTTGCATACCCTATATCACCAACTGCCTGATGGGTCAAGTCAGGTCTTTCAATCACAACCTTAGTTTCAAGTTCTGGTCAACATTTCTTCTTACGATGGTAAGAAAGCGACATGAGCTACACAAGGGAACAACCTTCCAAATCCCTTTAAACCCTTCTCCCAAATGATGAAAGCAGAATTCGATCTCAAGTGTCAATACTTCTTAAAGACTTTACCACCTAAGTTAGTTGGGCAGCAACATACTACAAATGGGTTTTCATTTGTCCTTTGAAAAAGCAACAATGTTGTATATAACATTTAATGAGTGACCTGAATAAACATATTAATTTATGTGAGATGAACAATGACTTCATACAGAAGTACCAAATAAAATTGAACCAAATATGTCAATAGCTTCAAGTTATATACATGTTATAAGCTTACAATTAATACATTACGCTCATTGGATAATAAACAACGTACAGAAGAACATAACCATAAATAACAGGTATCAGAATCATATTACATGATCCATTGTCCAATGTCTAAATAGCAACACCACATCAGACGATCGAATCATTTGGAACAGGTATGGATCATTTTTCTCTTTTTTTTTTTTTTTTTTTTTAATGGAAGAAGTAAAGAGAACACTAAGGAGCCTATCAAAAAATAGACCAACTTAGCGTTTCAGTATAAACTATGCTATGGGGTTAGTTCACGTCAGGTTGACCCTCAACCCTAACCTTTAGTCTTCTGGTTTATTGCTAGGCCTAACAACAGATTTTCGAACAATCATGCAACTCCAACAATAGCTTTTGTATCCAAATACCTGATCTGGGTGGGCTTTCCGAGGCCTCCACTTCAAAAGAGGATGCACGGAAACGATCCTGCAATGAGCCTGCCAATTGTAATCTCTGAAATAAGAGGAAACAAAGTTCAAGGCAAATATCCAGAAATATTATACATGGAAGCATATAGCCCAAAATCCAGCTATGCAAGGACAAGAAAACCATATAAAATGTAACCGCTCGTGTCTGATCCTGCCTTACACCGAAGTTTCATTTAGTTTGTACTACGTACCAATATAGATCCAAATCAAAGAATGAGGACCGAATCAAACAAAAAACTAATCCGACTCAGTTTTAGATCGTGTTTCCAAATCCAGTCAAAACAAAAAATTGATAAAGGTGTATATTGAGGACCCAAGACTGGATAGACGGCCAATCCAGTCCTGTCTTATATCTATCTCTTTCGATCTCATCTAGTCCCATATTTTAACATTTAAATAAATTCGTCACTATAAAACCTAGATCAGACCACAATAAAAGACTAATAAATGTTTATATCGTGAAGCACGGACTGAACCAAACAACAATAGAGTAATTTGGCGAGTCGGTTCCCAAAATAGTGCTGAAAAATAAAAAAATAAAAAAATAAAAAAAATAATGCTAAAAAATAAATATTTACCAATCTACTGTTGAACCGCGTTTATATTAAACCGCGTTCACAAAAAGCGGTTATATGTAAAAATAACCGCATCAAGAACAAAAAATTATATAAGCATAAACCGCGTTTACAAAACGCGGTTTATAGCATAAACCGTGTTTAGTAAACGCGGTTTATCATCATAATAACCTCGTTTAGTAAACGCGGTTATATTGCTTTATGAGTTAAAAAACATAAATAACAAACTAATAGATATATATAAATAACGAACTACTATATAAAAAATAATATAAATAAAACATAAATAAATGTTCAAAAAAATTAAACATAAATAAATATTACCGTCATATATTTTACTGCTACTAGCTGCTAACCCAGCCCTGTGCTCCTTTTTCATCTTGCATGTGAATACATTATGTCATTTTCTCTTACAAAATCTACATGTGACCCTCCGTGTATAGTCATTTCATCCATTTCATTTTGAATTCGTTTCGAGCGTAGGCGTCCTTGACTTCAAGACTTGTCTTTTACAATAATATGAACAGCGTCTAGTTGTATATGAACCGCGTCTTAAAGACGCGGTTTATCTTCAAATAAAACGCGAACGCGGTTTATTTTCACATGAAACGCGTCTTAAAGACGCGTTTTACGACTGGAATAAACTAATTCGGTTATTTTTGGAGTGAACCGCGTTTTCTAAACGCGGTTCAACAGTAGATTGGGAATTATTTATTTTTTGGCATTATTTTTTTTATTTTTTTATTTTTCAGCATTATTTTGGGAACCGACTCTAATTTGGCCCTGTACTTAAATTTTCCAATTCGGTTTATTTTAATTATACATATTATTTCACACTAGGCAAGACTGAACCAACAACTAATATAGCTGCAACGACTAAGGATTGGATTAAATAGCAACCTAATCAGATCTTTCAGTACATAATGTTAATCAAATACTTTGCGAAGCTAACACCATCCTTAATATCAGCCTACAACATGCAATTTTCAATAACTCTACGCTAGAACTCTCTCTCTCTTTTATAGTATTCATATCACATTTTCTTTTCCTCCAACTTTCCCCCACCTCCAAAAACAAAGAAAAGAAAATGAAATCATTCTACTTTTTTCCTTTTATTTTCTTTCCTACAATTTTCTAATTCTTTAAGTTTTCCTATTCCAAAAGCAACCTGAATATTAGGTGTAATATCTTGGAGGTATCTTCAAATATTTGGTGTCATTTTTTCTCTAGAGTAGCATCACCATCAAGCCATTTTTTTCCAGCACGCGCTCAACCACCCTAAAAAGGTGTCAGCTATGCCGAAACAATAGAAATACCCTCAAGCTGCCAACGTGACCTTGGTCTAGCAGCAAAACAGAACCAAAGTTCAGACCTTGGAACGATGAGCTTTTAGATTGAAATCCTCTTGTCCATAAACTCACTAAAAAAAAAAAAAAAAGACAAGAAAACCCTCAAATGCCCTAAATAGCAAGTTATTACAATAGAAATTACAGGAGATATTTTGCATAAAATCTGATACTTGCATCATAGCAAGAAACTCCTAAAATACTAACGTTTCATGTTTCGAAATGTGATTCAACATTTCAAAGTTAGATTAGCGTTCCTAAACATATGAAACTCAACAGAAAAACGATTCAAACAATCATGAGATCATTTGATAAAAAATATTTACTAACTAGATGATTTGATGGCTAATTACATCGCTCAATTTAATGAATGATTGAATTTTGTAAACATGTTGGAGTCAATTTTCTTGATCTTATTCATTAGGTACTCAATTTCTTGGTTATTTCTTAATATTGACTTTGTTTTCATATTTAGTTTTAACAGCTCAATTACTGACATTTAATTAATTTTTCTTATACATCAGATATATAGTAATATAAGCGCCTCTCTCCACACTCCTAACCTTAGAAACTTCTACGACTGTCCTCTCAACCGTTTCTGCTTCCCTTTCCGCTCCTGCTCCCTCTTCGTGCGCTATGACTTGAATTATTGGACATATACACCTATATTATCTACTAAAAAAATAGTTTTTTCTCATCTGGTGCACCTTTTTTTGTTTTTTAAGCATGAAATTGTAGCTACTATGTAGGACGATATGAAAGTGAGTTATCCTGAAAACATGTCAAAATAATATAAGGTACCACAAAAACATCAAGAAAATTTGGATACCAAGAAAAATTACAACCCTGGGGTAATTACAAAATTTATTTTCATTATTTAATGTACACGGAGGATGAGTTCAAGGCTTTATTTTACTCTGCAGATCCATATGACTGATATTTCAAGAGTATCGAAACACCATATGAACACGGAAGTGAAATGAGGAGAAACACAAAGGACAATTAGTATCATTGCTGTATAGATGCTATCAAAATTACATTGGCTCTTAAGAAGTTGGCATTTAAAATTCATATATAAACTCAAGTGACGATCCATTCCAAAGCCTATTCATAATGAGTAGAGTAACCCACTGAGCTTATACAATAATCTCTTCTTCACCGGAACTCCAAAGTTAGACATTGTTGTACTCAGATGAGAAATTACGAACGACTTAACACTGACGAGTGGACCACTAACTTAATGTCAAAAACAGAAAGTTCAGAGTTTTAAGGTAAACCTGTTCTTGTGAGGATGGGACTGCTTGCTGTGTGAAAGATCTAGTGTCCATATAATCCAAGCAAGCTCTTTTCTCTCTCCTCCACCCTCTTCCTTGCGGCTTCCCTTGCTTTAAGCGCAGCTGATTCATCAGCAGATACGGCCTTTGGCTTCTCATCTGGCCTTTTTCTCTTCCCAACAGCAAGAGATGAAGGGGCGCCTTTAACTGACCTCGTAGGATTCAAGGATCCCGGAACAACAGGGCCAGGTGCCTGTCCACTTTGAGATTTGGCATTATCTTTCATCTCTGTAGTTTGTGCAGCTTCTGAAGCCGCCAAAAGCTTTTTCAAGGGTTCTTTTCGTTTAGAACCCATTGAATTTCGGGCTGCAGAAAATGCCTCTTCCTGTGTCACCCACCTACCTGACTTTTGTAAAATTAATCAATAAACAGCATGAGATAATAGAGCACTTCAGAGATGTAATTAGAATACAATACAGGGAATCAAATAAAGATGTGGTGGAGACTATCAAACAATTTTACAGCTACTTGTTACGTGATTGGTTATTTTGTAATGATAGACATATATACATGCTAAAAACTATAAAATCAATATAAACATTTGTGATTTTATGACTAATCATTCAAATGTGTCATGAATTATGGGTTAGTGTCCGTGTCATATGAGTGGATCTAGTCAAGGAGTTGACATATAGTTCGGAAATGCCTAAAATGCCAAAGTTTCACACTGACAAACTCGATAATTGTTTCAAAGTTCGATCTGCATTTGAAATGCACATCAAACTTGAGGGAGACTTGATTAAAACAATGGTCGAATCTTTTAGATAAGAAAGGATATCTTTTGTAGGCTAGTTCACTTTCTAGCCTTATCCGACGAGTTGGCTAATTGCACCACTTGAAGAAATGACTTTAACCGTTTCAACTCAATTTTCTTAGTGTGAACTACTTGGATGCACAACTTTTTTCGGTTGTTTCTTAATATTAACTTGGTTTTAAGATGTTATGCTTCAAGGGTTCAAGTGATAACATTTTATACATGTATTATATTAACACACTTTAATATAAACAATTCCTTCATACCCCTGAACTTAAAACCTTCCATTACTACTTAATCCCTTGCTACCGCTATTATTCCTGCTCCTTCTTCACCGTGTAGCTATGCATTGACATAAACCCTACCCATGCATTAGGCTTAAGCCTCAACCTTAACACAACTCAATTAATAAACGGGTAATCCGCAAGTTACCCATTTAATACGGGTGACTTTTTGTCATTTGCATGCTACTCAATATGCTCTTACGGTTAACAACAGTAACGAACAAGAGATATATTCATAATTATGCAAAATAAATTATCTAATTACTGCAACAAAATATACTAGAATTATATCATGTCAACATAAGCTATAACGACATATACCTAGTAGTATTAGCAACCAGCTTGAATAACTCACAGAACTCGACATAAATGCATAAACAGGTTAAACTTGTTGAAACGGGTTAAATATGTCAACCCAAGTTTAACCCTATTCCAAAAATCTTGGCCTAAACCATAGATCTTCATGTCAAATTCATGTGGTGCTATTATGTCCAATCAATTTTTGCTATCCATAGCTTAAGAGCAATTTATGTTCCCCCAAAAGACCCAACATAATCGTGACCATCACTCAATATCCATGACACTGCAACCACAACCGTCAAGCAACAACAAACCATGATTTAATTCCGAGACTAGAGCAAACAGTCCAAGTACATCACTCTTTACCTAGAATGTCAGAATAGTAGAAGCCTGACTTCGGATCATAGTAGATGCCACTGGATTGATCGTAATAATAGCCAGAACTGCTATCATGCTCCCATGCTGTCATCATTCAGCAGCAGTATCATTAACAGAACCGCAAGGATGCAACAAATCAAATAAGCAAATGCGAATACAGAAAATAAGCAAAAAAAAATGACTTTCTAGGTGAGAGAAGGTATTAGGGAAAGCAACAAAAGAGACCACATCCGATATACTGCCAGATATCGCTTAATGTGGAACTTACAAAGTGAAGATAAAGAATTCTACAATGAAATAGAGTCATACTACTTGTATGTAACCAACACTCGAAGCTTTATTAGGTTCAGAATCTTAATTCAATTCCAAGCAGAGCTTGCTGAAATGCGCCATCCATTCCCCTAAATGACAACTCCTATAATCAATTGCAAACACAACTATTATGCTTCAAAGCCATCAATACACCATCCTTTTTCAGATAAAAAGGGAAGCAGACGTGAAAGAATCAAGATTATTCCATTCTTTTATTATCCATCAACCATGAGGCGCAACTGCTTCTCATCCGTTCAGCTTATGATGTTGTCTAAGATATCGTGCAAGTGTTCGACCTATTACATTTGTTTTAAATTAAAAAGGATTTAGGGGGGAAAAAAACCTCCGAGGCAAGGGTCAAAATGTTGCAAAGCACAAAAATACTGGTTGCTAGTGTAGCATACATAGCCAATCAATAATGAAAAATGGCTGATTTTAGCTCAACTAAATCAAGAGCATATGGGTGAAAACAATCGGTAGACGTGGTTAATATATTATCATCACGAAATACACGAATCATAATTCATAACTGAAAGAAATTACAAAAAGCAATGGCAAACGATGTAGTGAAATCCGATTTCAAGACAAGAACAGTTGCCGAGCTCATAAATGTGACTGAAAGATTACATAGCGGCGAGCCACAAGAATCACCTCCTGCTGACGCATCTTCAGAGGAAGACTCACCTCCAGTGGCGGTGAACCACCACCAGACGACCCATCACCACCTTCCAACCGGAATCTCCTCTCGTCCTCAGATGTATGCTTGGTTCCTTTCCTGCCCGGTTCCAGTTACCCACAAGCCACCAACCAGGTCTTCGTCCCTCACCAGTCAGGTGGCTCTATGATGGTCCGGTCCCAGCTTCATCCGACGTCCTGACAGTTTTAGGTTTTTTCCTGTGTCGTTCTAATTTCTCCTATTTTTGTTTGTTTAGGTTTGTTCCCGGTCTTGGAGTCTATATGGCTGGTCCTGTTGTTGTTTGTTTTCCCTGATCTTTTGTAGCCCCATTCTTTTATGAGGTATCCTTGGGCTCGCTTAGTCGAGTTGCCCGATTTTGTACTGCGACTATGTCGCTAATTACCAAAAAAAAAAAAATTAATAAATAAAAATTAAAAAAAATAACATGTAAGCTACTAAATACTCCAATTCTACTACTAGTTCAGAACTTTAACTGTACCTGCACCAGCAAATTCACCGCCTACTGCTGGGGCTTGTGGCTGCCTGGCCTCCTGAGATGCTATATCCTTCTGATAACTGCGCTTGGCTTTCTGTTGAATTAAAAAAAGAGCAATTATTTAGAAAACAGCAAGTGAATGAAAGCATGTTCAACAACAGCCCAGTGCCTCTAAGAAGCTTCCACCAAGGCAAAGTCTAGGGCGGATAAAATGTACGCAGCCTTATCCCTATAGGATCCTACTTAAGGAAATTTCTCAATTTTCCATGGCTTCCAAAGCCCATATCTTCCAGAAAGATAGCACTCAAACAATCCACTTTATCAAATTTTCTACGAAGACACGGGGCAGTTCATTTCCAGATAATTTCTCCAGGTCTTCAAGACGATTTTCTAGTTTTCCTTGTTTTCAAGGAAAATGTGTTTCACATGCGCAATTTGCCATTGTTCCACTTAGAAACTAGTTTTTTATTTTTCCAGATTTTGTACTAACACTTAGAAAAATAGTTTTCCTCGTTTTGTCATTCTTCCTTTATAAAATCCAATTCTTAAAATTCTTCCATTACCCACCTCCACCACGACCATCCTCACGGCTTCCCCACCCCAACACCACCATCTATTACTATTGGCAAGTAGCAAATCTAGGACTTCTGTTTGGGGGTGGTTATTATCTCCATTCACTCTGGTTTTTTTGCTCGTCTTTTGTTCAGTTATTCTCTTTTATTGTGAACTTTATATTAGGTTTTTATAAAGTTGTTTGTGTATTTCATTTGCTGGTAACTAGCACGTCCAAGCCAGCTTGAGCGCGCCTTGACTAGTCCCAAGTTTCATACACCAGCCACTTGAAAGTTTTCCTACATGCAATAGGGCAAGTTAGGGCCAATTAACCCAGTGGGCAACTCCTAGGAATTGTTCACACCTATAGCAGGAAATGAACCCCAAAACTCATAAGGTCCAATTTCCTTACCACTTGAACCAATACCATTAGTGTTTTATGTGAACCAAATACAAAAGTTAACAAATATGAAAATAATGTTAAAGTTTTGACCATTAATATCTTAATTTCATTCAAAGAATTAAAAATAGCAAATGAATTCAAACAAGAGTTTTTATTAGTCAATTACTTAAGTAAGGCAATTGTTTTCAAGCTTATGTGGTCTAGGTTAACGACATAAGCTTGATTTGACAATAAATGATGTAGCTAAAAATTGATGAGCCTAGCTCATTTCATGAGTAATTACATATATTCTCTCATATATGTAGAGTTACAAAGAAAAGAAGGCTGATTGTTTATTTCTTAAGAATAAAAAAAGCATGGTATGAGAATTTATTAAATATTATTTCGATCTAATTTACTAAAAGCGAAAAATCTATGTAATTTGGTTTGGAAAAAAAATTAAATTTAGGTTTAGTTTGCAAACGAATAGATTAAGTATGGAAAATCTTCGGGTGTCTGGAGTTTCAAAATAATAGACAAATGAAGGTAGGCATTATACTAAATTTAAAATCAGTGTGGGCTTGAAAAGAAATAAATAAAATATGAATACTCAAATTTGAGGGCAAGCTTCTTCCCCCCCCCCCCCCCCCCCCCCCCCTCTCTCTCTCTCTCTCTCTCTCTCTCTCTCTCTCTCTCTCTCTCTCTCTCTCTCCCCAAGGCATTAAACTAAATTTAAAATCAGTGTGGGCTTGAAAAGAAAGAAACTCAAATTTGAGGGCAAGCTCAACCACCCGCCCCCCCCCCCTCAAAAAAAAAAAAACATTGCCATGAAACACAACCACCCCCGACCATCCACACATAGTTGTAGAAACTCCTAAAATGCTTAGGCTTCGCTCTTCAGAAAAGCGATTCCGCGTTTTAGAGTCAGATTTGCTTTGCCAACCGCGTATCAAACTCGATGGAAATACGATTTTAACAACCGCGGAAGCAGTTTGATAAGAAAATACTTATTAAAAGATTTGTTGGTTAACTATATTACTCGATTTTGAAGAATTATTGAATTGCATGGAGTTGTTGAAGTCAATTTTCTAGATCTTAATCATTGGAGTAATTATTGCTTATTCTGATATTTATGCTTTAACGGGTCAATTGATAATATTTAATTACTTTTTCTTGTATATCTAATATAAAGTAATATAAGTGCTCTCTCAACGCTCCCTAACCTTAGAAACTTTTATGACAACCCGTTCCCACTCCCGCTTCTAGCAACTGTGCATCCACCACCGCAACCCTCCCTACTACCAATCCACAGTACACCAGAAACTCACTGCCCCTGCCCCTTCCCCCTCATAAATTGGCCACCTCATAAATTGTTCCTAATTTACATTAAATATTAAGAGTGAGACTCGTTGAGATTCAAATTTAAGATCTCTCCATAAAAATGCCTCACAGACAATGTCCAAAAATCAACTATTCGATAGAGAATGATCATATAGTATTAGAGACACATACAGCTTCAATTAATTCAAAAGCATGGGCGGCTTCCTTCTCTTCCTTGTCCTTGGCGGCCTTCTCCTTGCGCATATCAGCAAGGCGCTTAGCCACATTGTCCTTGTGGCGCTGGCCCAGTTCATGGTTACGGATGGTAGCTGGATTGTTTGATATGAATATCTTGCAGAAGTCGCACCATTTGTTTCCCTGGCTTACCCAGTACTGCACGGTAGAATAAGGGTAAGCACTGTGTCAGAACAAGCACAAAACAAAGCACATCATGGTAATGCTAATAGAGAGAGTTAAATTTCACCAGAAGTAAGGCCCGACACACAGAGTTGGCATATATGAAGTCCACATATGAGCTCAAGTGAGGTTTTATCATAAAACAAAACTGACATTAAGTGAAGTAACCAACCTAAGCTTATATATTGATCTATTCTCTCTTATAAATCCTACATGGGATTCTTACTAGACTCACGTCTAAGGAAGTCCTCACATGTTAGTCTTCCTTAGTCGCACCCCTCACCTTCTACATTTCAATTAGGAATCACGGCCAGTAAAACAAATTCAAATGCACCCCTCTTTTAAAAAACACAGTGCGTGAAACAAGAGCCCAAGATCATCCACCTACCCTAATGCCATGTGAAACTTCATAGGGACTTAGGCCCGACCACGGAGTTGACATATATGAGATCCACATATAAACGCAAGGGGAGTTCTATTATATAAACTCAATTAGCATTAAAAGTGTAATAATCCGCTAAACTTATATATTGATCTATTCTCTCTTGCAACTCCTACGTAAGATTCTTACTAGACTCACGTCGTTTAAAAAGAAGGAAGATTAAATTGAGCACACGGAAACAAATTTGAAAGGACAGATCAGGAATTACATGAAGAGAAGAAACAAGGGACGGTAGGAAAGAGAAATCACCTCTGTCATGGCTGTGGATTAGTAGATGATTACCAGCTGCAACAAAGAAATTTGAAGAATTTGACCTCTGGTGTGACGAACTATATCTCCGGAGTAGAAACCCTAATCGTCAATTGAAGAATTATCGGACCCCTTTTAGACTCGGAATCAGTTTGACCGGCCGCATTTTTTTTTTTTGTGAATGCCAGCCACGGCCACACTTTTTTGTTAATCTGGTTCGAGACTATAAAAGTCTCTCATTACTGTCACTAGGGGGTCCAAAGTACGATTTAAATTATAATTTAAATCGAATTAAATTATAAATTATGATTTAGTTTGATTAATTTAATTTTTGGTTTAAAAAATTATAATTTGGTTTAAGAAACTTTGGTTATTAGAATTTACGATTTAGGTTTGATTTAAAACCAAACTTAAACCATAAACCATAAAAATCATAACCAAAAGAATCCAATAATTATTTATATTATCAAAATTATAACAAGTTATATTATTGGTAAAATTTATTTGATAACTCGATAAAAATAATTAGGATTATTTACACCAAAGGCCTTTGTACTTTTCTGATTTTGTCAACTTAAGCCTTATACTTTTAATTATGTTAATTTAGTCCCTTTATAATTTAGATTATGTCAGTTTGATCGGGCACACTTATTTTTTTTTTTTTTTTGAATGCGACGGCCACACTTTTTTGTTAATCTGTTTCGAGACTATAAAAGTCTCTCATTAGTGTCACAGTGGTCAAAAATTATTATTACTATTATTATTATTATTATTATTATTATTATTTTTTTGGTATTAAAGAATCCGATTATTTGATAAATTTTGATTAATGTTGCAACCCACACACCACAGAAAGAGGTTCAAGGGATGAATTGGACTTTATATCTTTCAATCTAAAGCAACACTCTATCCTAACACTTGTCTCCTACCACTGAGGCACGACGTTGGTGGGTAACCACGCTAGTATTAATCACTCAATTCTATATAAAAATTTTAGGGCTATTTACGTCACCGATTCTTACATTTTTCTTATTGCGTTAATTTGATTCTTGTATTTTTAATTGTGTCAGTATACACCCTCTAATTTTATATTGCATCAAGTTAATTCATTGGTCAAATTCAACTTAAGTTATTGACACAATTTTTAATAGCACGATCACCTTAGATTTAAGTAACCAACTACAAATCCACGCATTTACTTAATTTAACCTAGCCTATGGTCGAATCGTTAAAATTTTTATTAACAATTTAACATAAATTTTACCCTAAGAACCAACTTGACACGATATCAATTATATGGAGAATTAAATTGACACAACTAAAAGTACCATGGCTAAATTGATATAATGGATCAAGTAGAGAGAGTTTAGATGTAAATAACCAAAAAATTTGTTTAGTCAAGAAGTTGATATAAACCAAGAAAAGAACTAAAAACTTTTATCACTCACCTTCAAATAAAAGCCCGTTTTAGCTTCTAAAGTAAATTGAAAATAATAAAATTTATCGTCAAAGTAAAATGATTTTAAATTAGTTTTTGATAAAATGGACTGATATTACAACATTTACCGTAGCAAGGTCATATCGAGTTATCAGTATATGTGAGAATTATTGTCAATCAATATTTTCCCAAACATCATTAACGCGTCATTCTTCCTCTAGCCTCTAAATAGTATAACAAAGCTTCCACGATATTAACATATTATTTTAGTCAAGTAATAAATATTATTATTTAGACATCACTACAAGTCCAAAAAATAGTCCATTGCAATGTGCATAGTTGAGTCCCTAAGGGACATGGCATAGTGTTAGTAATCGCCGGGTGCCAACGAGGTGAGCCGGCATCAAATCCCACTATGCTAAAAAATGTGGTCCTCTTTGAGGATTTGAGGGGTTTATCCCCTCTTCTACCCCCCTCCCCTGGCTTGACCTGACTAAAAAAAAAAAATTGTTGAACTTGTTTTCTTGTACGTCAATATATTCTTATTAAATATGATATCTATTAAAGTATTTAGTAAAAACTTGCAGATGCAAGCATTCTCTCTATATTGAGCAACAAAAAGAGAGGCAAGTGAGAAGAGAGAGAGTGAGTACTAGTTGGCAGTGACGCCAATAGAGAATACTTTATTTCTTGGATGAAAGAATGAGAAATATACTACCCTTAACGACAATAGACAACAGAAATAAAAATTTTGTTACAAAAAGTGACAACTCACACCACACTAAAGCTAATACGCTCCCTTAAGTTGGAGTGTACAAATTTCAAACACCCAACTCTGGAAGAATAGTAGTCAATCGTGTACCAGAAAGGGGCTTGGTAAGGAGATCAATGAGATAATGACGAAAGCTAATATGGAGAACCTTTAACAACCCCTCGTGGACTTTGTCTCAAACCAAGTGACAATTAAGCTCAATATATTTTATCCATTTGTGAAAAACATGATCCTGAGTAATATGAACAACAACCTCGTTGTCACATAATAAAATAACGGACATCGGATGAGCAACATGTAAGTCGGCCAGGAGGTGTTGAAGCCAAATAATTTCACCAGTGGCTAATGCCAACTATGGTAATGAACCTCGACTGAAGAGCGAGATGCTATGGGTTATTTGCTTCTTTTGTCTGTTTATTGTGTGTGTGGTCACCATAAGTACAAAATCAAACAAACATGTACAAATGAGACTCGCAGTGACTGGGGAGCAAGCCTAATTTACGAATTGCGCATGATTGACTCGCACGAATGTGGATTCTACACTTGCGCCAATTAAGGATAATTTAATTATATTTTTTTGGTATTCTTGCGTTTAATAATTTGACATAAAAGTAAATGGATATAAACTTGGCTCAAATGGCAGTTAGGGTGACGGAGCTGAGCCCATAGACACCTTACCTCATACACTTAAAAGCTAGAAATCGGGGATGGAGACAAACTCAAGAGCTCAGCAGTCTACTTCGAGTCAATCAAGTTTTTAAGTTTGTCACCCTTGCCTCATTATAACTCGAACGAATTAGAGTTCGACAAAATTTAGGTAGAGTGAACCGTATTTGGGTCACTGGATTATGACCAATGAAATGAAGGTCAAGCCTCGGCCCTCAAAGCCCTTAAACAATGACTCAAACCTAAATTTCCCAGACTTATCAAGTAGTTACACTAGCACTGAGACCAATACAAATCAAGCTCAAGACTTGGCAGACAAAGCCTTAAACTAATGACTCAAATTTGAACTTGTCGACTTTTGGGAACATATTCAAACAGAGAGTTCAAACCCGGAACCCAAAAATTGTATTGCCTTGAAGGAAAGCCAGTGCAGGCTATTCTATGCTAGACTAGGCTAATGTGCACTACTCCTAGGATAAAAGCACAAGTGTATTGTGTTGGCCCTAAAGGACATTTACATTGTAATTTTAGTGATAACAATAATTTAATGAGTCATTGTATTTAATTGTTCTAATCTTATTTGAAAATGACTCATAACAAAGCTATGAAAAATCAAGATTGATCATGTTGATACCAAACTTTCCAAGACAATGGATCAAAAGCAAAATGAACAAGGTTGAAGAAAAGATTCATCCAAAATCAAGAGAACAAGATCCAAATCCAAGTGTTTCAAGTTGTTTGTTTTTATTTTTTAGGATTGAGGATTGGGATATATCAATTAAGTTAAATCTCAATAATGATATGTGATACTTTAACAAAAATGTTTTTAAAATATTTTGAAATTTTGATTTCCAAATCTTGTTTTGAAAACACTCAGTTCAAAATTAAAACTAGTCAAATTTTTCAATAAAAATATTTTATAAGTTGGCATTATAGAAGAATGCAATAAATAGCAAGATCAAAAATTTTATTAGGGTGATTTTAGCTTGATTAGAAAATTATTCATTCAAATGAATAATCCAAACATAGAAATTAATTCAAAAATTAAGCTAAATATGGTAAATCAATAAAATGATCAAAATTATTCAAATCCATCCAGGCATACTAAGTGTCGACACATAGACATACAGTAGCCAACTGAAGCTACTGAGTGTCGACACACAATCCTACAACGGCTTCAAACGGCTACTTTTGATTTGATTTCTTTCCTAATCTTTTCCTACAAATTTCAAATATCTCTTAGCTCCTCATTTTCCTATAAATAGGGCTTGAATGCTTTGGTTTGAATTATCCAATTCTCTCTTAGCATTCTTAATTAAAAGCTTGTGTTCTCTTATTACGTTTTAATTTCGAGTTTTTCTTAAAGTTTTCTTGAGCATCACTAGTTCTCTTAATTGTTGATTAGTTGAACTTAATTAGCATATCATTGGCTTTGGTTAAGCTTGATTTATTATCAATTCACTCTTGAATAGAGTGAGAATTTCATTGCTTCATTTCATTTTATTGTAAAGGTTGGATCCTGAGCCTATTGTTACAAAAAATGTTAATCGTAAAAGCTTGGGTCTTGAGCCTACGTACAAAAAGACCAATTATAAAGGTTGGATCCTGAGCCTAGGCTTTAAAATGGATCATCAAGATGAGTGAAAGGCTCAAGTGACTAAGAATAGTCACTTGAGGAGTGGATTAGCTTCCAGGTTGGAAGTAAATCACTATAAAAATCATTGTGCATCGTTTTCTTCTTACCTTTATTTATTATGTTTTGCATTTGTCATTTATGTTTTAATTCAATTTTCAGTTCTTAAAGTTTGAATGTTTTTAAAGAACTGAATTCGCTCCCCTCTTAGATTGCTCTTTGGGTCTTCAATTGGTATCAGAGTTAGTACACTTTATTTTTGGTTTAACAACCTTAGAGTGATCCTATGACAACATTCTCTCCTATCTTGGCCAAGGATCAATCGAGCAACAAGTCTCCTCTTTTTTATGGGAAAAATTTCCCCTATTAGAAGTTTAGAATGAGACTTTATATTATATCCATTGATTTTGATTTATGGCTTATAACGGAAAATGACGATTATGTACCTTTAAAGAAATAAGGAGAGAAAACTATTGAGAAAGAAGAAAATGAGCTTATACAAGTTGGTAAAGAAAAACTTGCAAACAACGCAGAAGCCCATTATCAATTACCGTGTGCTATTGCCCCAAATGTCTTTAACCACGTTTCACGTTGTCAATCGGCAAAGGAAAATTGGGACAAGCTAGAAGTCATCTATGAAGGTACGGATCAAGTGAAAGCGTCAAAAATCAACATGTGGTAAGATCATATAAGCTTTTTAAAACAAAACCAGAGGAATCCATAAAAAAATTGTATACTAGATTTTCTAACATTATTAACAAACTCTAAGCTCTTGGAAAAAAACATAATCACGTGAGGAACAAGTTAGTAAAAGTCTTAAATGTCTTCATATTTCATGGCAAGGCTGGGTTGCTGCTATTCAAAAGTGCATAACCACTTCACCTAGAAACTTGATCAACCAATTGGCAATCTCATGACCCATGAGATTGACATGGAAGAATTTAAGGAAGAAGAAAAACAAAAGAAAGGTAAAGACATGGCATTTAAATCATCTCTAAATGATGAAAGTGATGAAAAAGTGGTTATGTTGGCAAAAATATTTTACAAACACCTTAAAAAGAAAAAATTTTAAAAAGGTTCATCTTCCTCCAAAGATGAACCAACTTATTATGAGTGTGAAAAAATCGGATATCTCAAAAGGGATTGCGCCATCCTAAAAACAAGAAGTCCTTCAACAAATTCAAAAAGAAGGACATCGCCAAGCCTAAAAACAAGAAGTCCTTCAACAAATTTAAAAAGAAGGACAAAAAGGAAGAACGGAAGAAAGCATTTGCAGCTTGGGGAGATAGCAACGATAATTTTGATGATAAAAGTGAAGACGAAGTAGCCAACCTTTGTCTCATGTCCATTGACGATGACAATATTGAAGAAGATGAGGTAATCGATCTATCTTATGATGAACTTATTGTTGGCTTTCATGAGTTGTATGATAAATACAAAATTAAAAAAACAACGCAACGGTTTCATAAAGGGTCTAGAAAAAGAGTCAAAGCAAGATTTATTGCTTGAACTTGAAAATGTATCTTTAAAGAAATGAAACGAGTCTTTGACTAATTAAATCCTAAACTAACTAGTGAAAAACAATCCTTGGAAGAAAAGCTTCACTCATATGAAAGTGAACAAGAAAAATCCAAGGAAAATGAATCATCTTGAAGGAAAATGAGTCTTTGAAAGAAAAAGTAGAAGAATTTCAAAAATCTCGAACAAATTTTTCAAAGGGTAAGAAACACTTGAGAAAATACTCTCTTCTCAAAAACCAGTTTACAACAAAGAATGGATTGGTTGTAATGGAAATATCCAAAAGAAAATTTTGAAAGTACTTTTTGTCAAAGCCGCGCCCCCCCCCCCCCCCCCCCCCCCCCCCAACAAAAAAAACCAACTCTATACGATATCACCATTGTCATGACTACGGGCATATTATATACAATTTGAAAAAAACAAAAATGATTTGGGTCCCAAAAGGATCTCAACCACCAAATGTTAAGGCTAACAACAAAGCAGCCAAGAAAATTTGGATACCTAAAAGCACTTGAATTGCGATAGGTATGTATGAAAATTGGAAGCAAAATCAATAGGGGTACTTGGATAGCGATTGCTGATGACATGTGATCGGGGATAAATCCAAGTTCACTTCAATCATGCTCAGAAAAGGAAATGTCACTTTTGATGACACAAGAAAGGAAAAATCATCGGTATTAGTATTGTTGCTTCTAACTCTTCTCCTTGCATTGAATATATCTTACTTGTTGAAAGCCTTAAGCTTAATCTTCTAAGCATTAGTCAATTATGTGATAAAGGATATCATGTGAACTTTGAGCCATCTAGATGCATAGTTAAACATGCTAAACAAATGAAATTTTGCTTGTTGGTCTATGATGTGAAAATGTCTGTGTGATTTATCTTGATTGTGTATATTTATTAAAATGCTTTAGTGTACAACAATAATAACAACAACAGTCCCAGTGCCACAAGGGCTGCCGCATATGCGGGGTCGGGGGGGTTTGATGTACGCAACCTTATCCTTTTAGGATGCTACCCTTAAGGGAGGCTGTTTTTGAGGATCCCCAACCTGAGGGGCGTGTCATCAATGGTTGCATAGAACAAGTGCACAAGTACTCAAGTACACAGATAAGCAAATAAGTGCACTAAAATATGAGCCAAAGAGGAAGTCAAGACACCTAGAGACACTAGTGCAAACACAAATAAGATATACTACTCTAAGTCGCTCCCTTAGCTACCCCTATGCTTGCTCTCCAACTAGTTATATCTAAGTCCATCTCCTCCCGTAGGTTTAAGTAGGCGAGGTCCTGTCGGATGGTCTCCAACTATCTCTTCTTAGGCCTACCTCTCCCCCTTCTCTCTAGCATAGTATGAGATTGTTCGCATCTCCTGATTGGAGCGTCTGACGGTCTCCTCCTAACATGACCGTACCACCTCAAGCGCTGCTCTCTTAATTTATCCGCAATCGAGGCCACACCCAATTTGCTTCTTATGACGTCGTTCCCGATCCCATCCTTCCTTGTGTATCCGCACATCCATCGTAGCATCCTCATCTTCGCCACCTTCATCTTTTGTGTATGATGTTTTTTCATTGGCCAACACTCTGTCCCATAGGACATAGCCGGTCTCACTACCATTTTATAATACTTCTCCTTTAGTTTTAGTAGAAACTTTCTATCACAGAGTACCGCGGAGGCCATCCTCCATTTATTTTAGCCTACTTTAATCCGGTTGCTGACATCCTCGGCAACTTCGCTGTTGTGCTGAACCATGGAACCCAAGTATCTGAAACTCTCTTTTCTTTGTATGGTCTCAAATCCTATGTTGACATCTTAGGCACGGTAGATGAATCGAACTTGAGTTCCATGTACTCGGTCTTGGATCTACTGATACATAAGCCCTTCGATTCGAGTGCCCTTCTCGATAATTCTAGCTTCTAGTTTACCTCTTCTCGAGACTCCCCCACAAAAACTATATCATCTGCGAAAAGTATGAGCCAAGGCACATCTCCTTGGATGTGCTTGGTGAGCTCCTCCATTACCAGAATGAACAAGAAGGGACTTAAGGCAGATCCTTGGTGTACCCCTACTTTTATTGGAAAGGCTTCAGTCTCTCCTACCGCTGTACGCACGTTAGTTTGTGCATTGTCATACATGTCTCTAATGGCCTTGATATATGGTGCTGGAATGCCTTTCCTACCAGCACCCTCTATAGGACCTCTCTTGGCACTCTGTCATAAGCCTTCTCCAAATCAATGAAAATCATGCTCTCGTCTCTCCCTGTATTGCTCTAACATCTGCCTTTGAAGGGGGTTGGCTTCTATTGTTGATCTCCTGAGCATAAATTCGAATTAGTTCTCGAACACCTCTGTCTGTTGCCATAACCTCCTCTCTATGATCCGCTCCCACAGTTTTAGAGTGTGGCACATTAGTTTAGTACCCCGATAATTGGCACAACTATATATGTCGCCTTTGTTCTTATAGATCAGGACCAATGTGCTCTTTCTCCATTCATCCGGCATCTTTTTCCCTAGCAGGATTTGGTTAAATAATTTAGTCAGCCAGCTGATGCCTTTATGCCCAAGGCATTTCCATGCCTCTATGGGCATTCCGTCTAGGCAATAACTTTACTTCTCCCATATGTTTAAGACCTTCCTTGACTTCATTGAGACTAATTTGCTTGCAGTACTAGTGGCTTTGGTGCCCCCGTAGATGTTTGGTTATCCCCTAGGGATATATCGATGTCCCCCCTGGTCATTGAGCAGATCGTGGAAGCAAGCTTTCCACCTAACTTTAATTTGTTGCCCGTTCGCACGCACCCAGCCGTCTACCCCTTTTATGCACTTTACTTGGTTCAAGTCCCTCATCTTCCTTTCTCTTGCTTTGGCGATTTTTTATATATTCCTGGCTCCCTCTTTAGTATTCAGCCTTTTGTAGAAATCCTCATATACTCTTAAATGTGCTTCTCTGACCGCTCTCTTTTCTTCTTTCTTAGCTTGTTGATACTGTTGTCTCTTGTCCTCTTCTCTAATCCTTTCCCACTCCTTAAAACAGTGTTGTTTGGCTTTAATATTCTCTTGGACCTACTCACACCACCACCAGGATTCTCTGTTTTTCAATGTCCTACCCTTTGACACACCGAGAACGTCCCGTGCCAGTCCTTCGATCTTCTAGGCCAATTGGTTCCACATTTGGTTTATGTCTCCCTCCAGATCCCACTCTTCCTTATAGACTATGTACTTCTCCCCCTTCAAATTGGGTTTCCCGGTACTTCTGGCCCTCTTCTTGGCCTTAACATCAGTACATAATACCCTATGCTGTGTAGAAAGGTCATCTCCTAGGATAACTCTGCAATCCCTGTAGTCTCTTTGTACCCTTCTTCTTAATAGTATGTAGTCAATCTGTGTCCTTGTCCCACTACTTTGGAATGTGGTGATATGCTCATCCCACTTTCTAAAGAAGGTGTTGGCAATTGTTAGCTTGTAAGTGACCGCAAAGTCTATGAGCGCTTTGCCCTTTGCATTCCCAATTCCAAAACTCCATCCCCCATGGTATGGGGCATAACCATCCTCAGTCGTGCTAACATGCCTGTTGAAATCCCCGCCAATCACCATTTGTTCACTTTGGGGTATGCCTTGCATCATTATGTCTAAGTCCTCCCAGAATGTTTCCTTCTCGTGCTCCGTTAATCTAGTGTGAGGTGCATAGGCACTGATGACGTTCCATATATCCCCATCCAAGAATATCTTGAGGGCTATGATCCTGTTACTAGTCTTGGACACTCCGACTACTTTATCCTTGAAACTGCTATTCACAATGATGCCAACTCTATTCCTACCTCTGATCTTGCTCGCATACCACAACTTATATCGAAACACATCTTTAGCCTTCATGCCAACCCATTTAGTCTCTTGCAAACAAAAGATGTTGATCCTTCTTTTCACCGTCATTTGGGCTACTTCGAGGCTCTTTTTTGTTAACATTATGACATTTAGTGTCCCTAGTCTCGAGTTTCCAACCCCCTTTTGTTTCGTCCCCCACCCCCAAAACCCCTATGAAGATGGCCTCAAGTGTTGAGTTCCATAACTAGTAGCACTCATCCACTAACTGTCACTATCATAGGTAATATAATATAGGAACATGAAGCGTATTAATAACAATCCAAATCCACGTAACACAAATTAGTAAGGAGGATAAGTGAGTAAATCAAGACAATAATATGCAATAGCAGTAATTTAAATATTGCACTACTACCCTACAATAAGAAGGGCAAATCAAACCTGGTGCAGGTGTCTAATCGAGGCTCTGACCTGTATAATACTTACCTGGGTCCGCTTGTGGCTACAGCCCATGGGTTGTTGGCTGCAGGGGTGGGTTTAGATTTTGGATTTGGATCGTCCGGTTTTAGGTTTAGCCTAGGTTGCGTGGGGTTGGGGGTTCAATTCTAGGTTATGTGGGTATGGTTTAGGTTTAGGTCTAAGTCTCTTTTTTTTTTTTTTTTTTTGGGGGCAGGGAGGGGGGGGGGGGGGGGCGAGGTTGAGGGTTCAATAGGGTGAGCGGTGGAGGTGCTATTGGTGCCAGGGGTGCTAGGGATTGGTGTGGTGTGTGGTTTGCAGGGGGTGTGTGGGGGTTGTGGTGGTTGGGGGGGAGTGAGAGCGGGGTGTAGGCTGGTGATGGTGGAGGGGGTTGTATCCTACGGGCTGGTGGTGATGGTGAGAGTGGTGGCGAGTCGTGGAGGGGTGGTGGCGGTGGTGTTTCGCAAGGAGGTGTGGTGGTTGGAAATGGGGGAGGAGGTGTGTGGGGTTGGTGTTGGTGGTGGGATGGGGAGAGGCTGCGCTGTAGCTGGCAGTAGGTGGTCACCGTCGTCACCGTGTTGCTAGCGGTGTGGTCCCCTGTGGTGGTTGGCGAGGGTACTGATGCAACGGGGGGGATTGTAGGTGAACATTGGGGGGGGGGGGGGGGGGGGTTTGTTTGTCAGATGTAATGTCTTGGATGAAAATGATCACTAGATTTGGCATAGAAGATTTGGACATGCTAGTATGGACTCAATTTCAAAAATTTCAAAAAATAATCTTTTTAGAGGATTACCAAAGCCAAAGTTTGAAAAAGATCATATTTGTGATGCATGTAAATATGGCAAACATTAAAACCCAAGAATGTAGTTTCAACATCAAGACATATAGACTTGTTTGGTCCTACTTGACTTTTGAGTCTCGGTGGAAAGTGATGTGGGCTTGTAATTGGTGACGATTACTCCCATCTTACTTGGTGCTTATTTCTTTCTAATAAGAGTGAAGTATTTGATAAATTTGAAAAGTTTTACGAAAGAGTACAAAATGAAAAAGATTTGAAAATCATTTTGGTTAGAAGTGACCATGGAAGGGAATTTGAAAATGACAATTTTGAAAAATATTATGATTACTTTAGAATCGACCATAATTTTTCGGCTTCTAAAACTCCTCAACAAAATGTAGTTGTTGAAAGAAAAAATAGAATTATTGAAGAAATGGCATGAATCATACTTTGTGAAAATAATTTGCCAAAATCTTTTTGGACCGAAGCCATTAACGCCACTTGCTACACCTTAAATCAAGCTTTAATAAGGCCTATTTTGAAGAAAATATCCTACGAACTTTACAAAGGTAGAAAACCAAATATTGCATACTCTAAACCTTTGGGTGTAAATGCTTCATTTACGACAATGGTAAAAGCGAACATTGATAATGCGATCCACGAGTGAATGAAGGTATTTTTATTGGATATTCTCCCACTAGCAAAGCATATAGAGTTTATAATAAAAAGACAAAGATTGTAGAAGAGTCTATACATGTGGTATTTGATGAAACTAATAAATTGTTCTCTAGAATTCCTTGTGATGGTGATAATATAGTGATCAAACAAACAAACATCACACCCTCATCCGAGGAGCAAGAAAAGGACAAACTCGAAGCTCCAATGGATGCACCAAAAGGAAATGACAAAAATGTAGAATCAAGAGAGGAAGACTTACCACTATTGAAGGATTACCAACAAGTAAAATTATCGGTGACCCCTACCAAGGTGCAAGAACAAGGCATGCCTTGACCAAATATTGCCATCTAGTCGCATTTATCTCTCTTAAAAAACCCAAGAACGCAGAAGAAGCTCTAGATGATGCAAATTGGACTATGGCAATAGAAGAAGAGCCAAATCAATTTAAAAGAAATGAAGTGTGGAAACTCATGGATAAACCCCAAAATCATCAAGTAATCAGTACCAAGTAAGTCACCGCAACAAGAAAGATGCTGAAGGTAATGTGGTAAGAAACAAGGCAAGGTTAGTAGCTAAAGGCTATAACCAAGAGAAAGGTATAGACTATGAAGAAACCTTTGCTCCCATTGCTAGATTAGAAGCCATTAGACTCTTACATGCATTTGCTTCATTTAAAAATTTCAAACTTTTTCAAATGAATGTAAAAAGTGCATTTTAAAAAGGTTTTCCTGAAAAGAGGTTTATGTTGAAAAACTACCTGGATTTGAGGATGACAAAATTTTCAACCATGTTTTAAACTCAAGAAGGCTCTTTATGGATTTAAACAAGCTCCTAGAGCTTGGTATAAAAGATTGAGTACTTTTCTAATGCAAAATGAATTTTCAAGAGGAACGGTTGACACCACACTTTTTATCAAACACTTTAGAAGTGATATTCTCATGGTGCAAATTTATGTTGATGATATAGTGTTTTGTGCTAATAATCCATCTCTTTGTGAAGAATTCACAAATCTTATGAGTAGGGAATTCAAAATGAGCATATGATGGGAGAACTCAACTACTTTCTTAGATTGCAAATCGAGCAAGTCAAGAAGGAATTTTTATTAACCAAGCCAAGTACATCAAGGAAATACTTAAGGAGTTTGGCATGGAAAATTCCAAAGCACTTGCAACCCCAATGAGCTTAACACTCAAGCTAGACATGGATGAAAACATTGAAGAGGTGGATCAAAAGCTATATAAAGATATGATTAGATCCTTTCTTTATAGTGAAGAGGTGGATCAAAGGCTATATAAAGATATGATTAAATCCTTTCTTTACTTTACCGCAATAGGCCTAATATTTTGTTTAGTGCGTGCTTATGTGCTAGATTTCAAACATATCCTAAGGAATCTTATTTATGTGTCGTAAAACAAATTTTTCTATGCCTATTTGGTACTCCTACCCTAGGCTTGTTCTATCCTAAATGTGATTTTTTTGATTTGGTTGGATATAGTGATGTGGATTTTTCCAAATACAAAGTGGACCGGAAATCGACTAGTCGTAGTTGTCAATTTCTTTGTCATGCTTTGGTGTCATGGTTTAGTAAAAAGAAAAATTCCTTTGCTTTATCAACTGTCGAGACCAAATATGTTGCATATGGACGTTGCAGTGCTCAAATGTCATGGTTAATACATCAATTAAATGACTATGGCATTCATATTGACTAGGCTCCCATAATGTGGGATAACACTAGTGCTATTTGCTTAACTAAGAACCTAGCTCAACATTCTAGAACAAAGTATATTGAGGTTAGATATCATTTTATTAGTGACTATATGCTTAAAGGAGATGTTATTGTGAAATTTGTCCCCACCAATGATTAATTAGCGGACGGTTTTACTAAACCTCTAGGTGAAGAAATATTTTGTAATATTAGAGCTAGAATTGACATGTGCAATTTGACTATTTGACGTTAATTGCTTGCATCATTCATTTGCAGTCAAACATTGAGTTTTAATGCTCAACATGAAAAAGCCCTAATGGATCAAACATTCTTATCCAACTCATGGATATAGGATCATGGACTATTTTTGAAAAGGAGTATTTTTAATTTTTTTTTTTAAAAAAAATCACATGTTCACACAAAAATTCAGAGTCATCCTCTGTTTTCTGTGTGTCAACACATAGTGTTCCAATGAGCAACTTTGTATTATTGTTTGTTGACACATAGCTTCCTCCAAGAGGCAACAGTGCGGTAGAGGTTTTAAGTCTTCTTTTCCACTCTCTTTACATCTCCATCACTTTATTTTGTTCACCACTCATCCTCTCCACAAACCCTAACCTTTCCTTTTTACAAACAATTCTTAAATCTCTCCATTTCCCTCAAATTTCTTTCAAATTTTCACCCAAAATTAAGTTTTTTTCTTCATTTTAACATCAAAACCTTGTATTTTTGTCAAAAGTTCATCTTTCTTAAGAACTCTAACCAAAAAAACGAAAAGAAACCACCAAAGTTTTTCCCAAATTTGTTTTTTTTCCCCCTTCACTTTTCTTGCTTTTCTAAGTCAAAAATCAACTATATTTACAAAATTTTAATTCTCTTTATCAACCTTAGACAAATTTCAAAATTTCACTTTTTCTCCTATAGGCAATGACCCCCAACTCCTTAGATTTCTTTTTTTTTTTTGGGGAAAAAAAAAGAAATTTGGAGTTACATTTTTCAATCATTATACTTCATTATGCTTGAAGTGAATGAAATTCTATGAATCTTTAAGAATGTGTACCATTCCTCTTTGTTTATGTATGCTACTATTGATTTTGATAGGGGAAGCTGTCAATTTCTTTATCCGTTCTCTTGTGCTTTTTGTTGATGACAAATGGGGAGAAAAATTGGTGTTTGGTTGATTCATATGGCAAGCATGATGTTTGGTGTAAGTTATTGAATATCTAAGTCCAACCATGTTGAGAAATTTGTGTTTGATTGAGTTTTGGTAAATATGATGTTCATATTAAGCTCTTGAATGTTTAGTTAATTCATGTGGTAAGAATGATGTTTGGTGTAAGTAATTGAATATCTAAGTCCAACCATGTTGAGAAGTTTGTGTTTGATTGAGTTTTGGTGAATATGATGTCCTTGTTAAGCTCTAGAATGCTTCATTTCCAACATGCACTAACATAGGGGGAGACAATTGAGTTTTATCTTTATCATGCAAGACAATGCTTCATGACTTAATATAAAATGGGTATTTGCATAATTTGAATAGTCAATACTTCTATGTTGAATTTAATACTTCAACTTCTATATTTTAAAGAGAAAACACCAAATGTTTGCTATCATCAAAAAGGAGGAAATTATTGGCCTTAAATGCCATTTACATTGTAATTTTAATGATAACAATCATTCAGTGAGTCAGTGATGGCTAATAACTTGCTTAATGCAACTACTAACCTAAAATTTAAGTTGAATCAGAAATTCAAGCTTAAAGATTTGGGTTATCTCAAATGCTTTCTTGATTTGGAAGTCGCTTGGACCAAAGATGGCATTTTTCTATCCTAGAGACTTTATACTCTCTAGCTTTCAGAGTTTATGGGTATGCTAGCTTGTCTCCCTACTTCAAGTCCCACGGAGCCGTCATCACCTTTTCAGATCCAAAGTGATATTGACTACTAATCGGCCGCATGCTCTACTTGACCCTCACTCGATTCGATATATCTTTCTCAGTTAGCAAGTTAAGTTAGTTTATGGCATCTCCTAGAGTGTCAAACATGACAACTACAGTTTGTGTTGTGAGATTCCTCAAAAAGACCCCAACGTAAGGATTATTCTATCCTTCTTCGCCTTTGAGCTTTTGCTAATGCAAATGGGGTAGGTTGCTTGGACACTTGACGCTTAATCACTAGATTTGCCTTTTTGGGGGGACTTTCTCTATTTACAACCCAAATTCAAGGGAGTTGGGGCGAGACCGTTTTGATGATAAAAGGACACGTTTGGGCTTTAGATACAAAGATAGTGGTGTCTCGAGCCCAATTACCTGATTAGTTAAAATCCCTTATAAGATAACAACCTCTAAAATGGCTGATGGGAAAAGGAGGCTCGAGCTCAAATGGGGCCTCCCTGAAAGCTACAAGAAAGGCGGTTCTAAAGCCCGAGGTAGTTACTTGGAAAGTATATCAAGAAGCATGGGCCTTAAGTATAACCAAACGAACGTGGGGCATTTAGAAGAGTCTCAGGCGAAATATACGGACATGGGGCTTCCAGAAGAGGCTTGAGCAACGTTTTAAGGGCATGATCAACGCTCATTCACCACGTGAAAGAAAAGTCGAGACATACGTGGAGTAGATATGCTAGAATTTTAGGATGTAGCAGTTATTTCTTTTTTTCTATAAATTAGTTGGCACTATTGTCATTATAAAGTGTCCAACACTACCATACAAAAATTTTCGAGTTTTCTTTATAACATCAAGGAGCAACCGCGGGGGTTGAATTAGGTTCTTTAAAAAATGTAAACTTTACGAACTAAAAATTTAATTAAAAGATAAAGGATAAATGTGAAATATAAAAACAAAGGCAAGAAGAAAGCGATGCACAATGATTTTTATAGTGGTTCACTTCCAACGCGGAAACTAGTCCACTCCTGAAGTGACTATTCTTTGTCACTTGACCCTTTCATTAAGTTTGATGATCTTTTTTAAAGCCTAGGCTCAGGATCTAACCTCTACAACCTGGCTTTTTGTTCGTAGGCGTAGAACCCAAGCTTTTATAGTTGACCTTTTTGTAACAGTAGATTCAGGACCAGCCTTTACAATAAAATGAAATAAAGCAATGAAATTCTCACTCTATTCAAGAGTGAATTGACAATAAATCAAGACTAGCCAAAGCTAATGATATGCCAGTTAAGCTCAAATAATCAACAATTAATAGAACTAGTGATGCTCAAGAAAACTTTAAGAGAAACTCGAAATTAAAGTATAATAAGAGAACAAAAGCTTTTAATCAAGAATGCTTAGAGAGAACTAAATAATTTAAATCAAAGCATTCAAGCCCTATTTATAGGCAAATGAGGGGCTAAGAGACGTTTGAAATATTTAGAAAAAGATTAGGAAAGAAATCAAATCAAAATTAGCCGTTTGGAGCCATTGCAGGGCTATGTGTCGATACACAGCAGCTCCAGTTGGCTACTGTATGTCTGTGTGTCGACACTTAGTATGCTTGGGTGGATTTGAACAATTTTGACCATTTTAACTTGATTCATTTTCCATATTTAGCTTAATTTTTGAATTAATTTTCATGTTTGGCTTATTTATTTGAATAAATGATTTTCTAATCAAGCAAAAATCTCTCTAATAAAAGTTTTGATCTTGCTATTTTTTGGGCATGCTTTTCATAATATCAATTTATAACACATTTTTATTGAAACTTTAATTTTTTTGAATTTGAATTGAGTGTTTTCAAAATAAGATTTGGAAATCAAAATTTCAGAATATTTTAAAAATATTTTTGTTAGAGTGTCACATATCATTATTGAGATTTGACTCAATTGATATATCCCAATCTTAAGTCCTAAAAAATAAAAACAAACAACTTGAAGTGCCTAGTCTTGGATCTTGTTCTCTTGATTTTGGATGAATCTTCTTTTCTACTTTGATCATTTTGTTCTTGATCCATTATCTTCGAAAGATTGGTATCAACATGATAAACTAAGAGAGTAATAAAAACTATGCTTATATGAACATATAAACTAATCCTACTTAGACTGAGTGAACCCAAGAGCTATGAGGGTAGAAAAAAACTTTGAAAACCACCATTTGTTGGCTTGTTTTAAACCATACAAACTCTTAGGAAGATGACAAACAAAGTCAGGAGGCACCCCCTTAGCTTGAAAACTAGGGGAGAGAGGCATATGTTCTTCTTCATGAAGATCACCATGTAAGAAGGCATTATCAAAATCGAGCTGCAATAAATGTCATCTATTGAGAGAGGCGATGGCAAGTAAAACTTCGATAGTAGTCAGTTTCGCAATAGGTGAAAAAAATTAAAATAATCAATGCACTCCTATAGTGTAAATCCTTTGACAATAAGTCAAGCTCTATAATGAACGACCTCCCCATCGGCATTAAGCTCAGCCATGTAAACTCATTTACAATTGATGGCTTTATTACCAGGTGTTAAAGGCACAATGCTCCAGGAACGATTATGCTAAAGAAGGTTAATCTTAGCATTCATAGCCTCATGCAAGTGTGAAAACCGAACAGCCTCATGGTAATATGCGGGCTCAGATTGGGAGGATAAAGTGGTGACAAAAGCTTTGTAATAAAGGGTGAGTTTATCATAAGAAAGGACATTGGACAACCTATAGGGAAGGGAGGAAGATGGTGGAATTGAGAATGTGGCAAAGTAACAAAGGTAGTACTAAACATATGAAGGTGTATGGTGAGGGTGTGTGGAATATCAAAGAGAAGGTTTGTGGGGAATAGCCTCGGTATGTCAAGGACAAGCAGATGGAGGAAGAGTATAGCTGATGCATGAGGAGGTGTCAAGATCACATTTGCAGTGTCCTATGAAGCTAAAGGTCCATCTTCAGGCGTGAATGAAAGATTCATGCCACAATGAGGTATTAGGAGGAGGATCTGATGTGTTTTTCTACGTCTATCAAAATTTAATATCAAACCCTATCTATTAAACATACTTAAATTCAAGTGTGGGGCGAGAGGGTGTCGATCCATAGGGACTAAGAGTGCATGAATTTAATTTATGACCTAAATTGATTTAAAAGAAAAGTGATATCTTTGTGTTAATTAATCTAGAAAACGACAATTAAACTAAAGTAATCTACTTCTAATCGGGAACGTGTATTAAATTGGAGCCTAGGGTTTCAAATCCATCATTAGCCAATTATTTTTGCGTTAACTCTTAAATTGGGATTATTGATTGTCACACGGGTAGTGGTTTAGGCTACAAGCTTCAACCTACTAAGATAATATTGTTAGTATTGCGTATTGACCCTATCTAACTAAAGCATAAGGAAAATAGGCTTTACTTAACGTATTATTAATTATTATGTATTGACCCTATCTAACTAAAGCATAGGAAAGATAGGCTTTAATTAACAATTCGGTTAATACTATTGCTTGATTAATTGATCCTAAGGCTACAAGTACAAAGAATTAATTTATAAATATCAATATCAACAATTAAAGGTTACAAAATATCAATTGAATAAACAATAAAAAAATAATACTTCAAAGTATTTATCTCAACCAAGCAATTCATGTAAACAATCTAATTAACCCGAATTAAAAGTAAACAAAAGTAAAGGCTAAGATTTCATCTAACCCCAGAGAGCAAGTTAGCTCTCCATCAAGGATGATCCGATGAAGGAGGAGATGAACAAATTCATGTCGGTCTTCACGCTAATTTCGCTCTCGTTCTAATTTAACCAAAAAAATAAATAAAGAAAATCTGAGAAAGGGAGATAGTTGAGAGAAAAAAAAAGCAGAGGCGGTGACAAGAGGCAGTCAACCCCCCCAAACCCCCCCTTCTTTTTAAATCGAAACGAGGCCTAAGTCGGTGGGCTGTGGTGGGCCGAGGTTACTGTAGCGGTGCGACTTGGGGTTGGAGATGATGAACAGTGCTGGCTCAGGTCGATGCGGGTCGAGCTTATGCGTTCTTGTCCCGAATCTCAATTGACTTGATTTAATTGTTTATGCATCGAATTTGCCTCATTTGCACCAACATTTAACAATTTTTGGAACTTTAATTTCAAACCTGTTAAACATAAAAATTGCCAAAATGAGTGTAGAATTATAATTAAATAGGTGTAAAATAATTAAAATAATAATTAAAAGATACGTAAATATGAGACGCATCAACACCCCTACACCTAACCTTTGCTAGTCCTCGAGCAAAGTGTATGATTTAACATATAGACTAAAGTGACCAACTACCCCAACCATCCCAACTTTCACCCAGTTTTTCAAGATTAACACCTATATTACAATTCAAGCCAAGATTAAATCATTTAGGGCATTCTCCAATTCCATGAATTCAGATGATTAAACTTCAAAACTAGTCATAGAATTTCATTAACCTTGTATCAACTAATAAGGACTACAAAAGCAATTTAAGCGCACAAGTGAAAGTGATTAGGATTTCATGTCACAGAATCTCCTCAAATTCTCGCTCCCAACCAAATATATAAAGGTTTTGTGCACCCGTACCATTAAATCACCTCAACACATGCCTATACATAGAGAAATTTTAAGTGGCATATGAGTGACCACTTTACAATATTTTGATCTTGATGTAGCACAAAACAAACTTCTTTGTTATGAATGTATACCAGTTTTCAATTTTCTTTTTTCTTTTTTTTTTTCTTTTGGAGAAAACCCCCTTTTTTTCTTTTCATTTTTTCTTCTCTTTTTTTTTTTGTTTCCTCTTTCTTTTCTGTCCATTTTTGGACTTTATATATATATATATATATAACACGTATTTCATCATTACAATTGGCATTGACTAACAAGTACTTTACATAACATCAAGGGCAAAGATTAGGATAACCAACAGGGCAGGCTTGCAAAACTCAAGATATATAAGATTGTTTACTCAAATTCTTCAGATTTTCTGCAATATGAAAGTCCTGTGCTCAGTGAATATGTGAGCGGCATGAGTAGAGCCCATTAATATCAACAATCTTCATCTATCCAACGGCAAGTAATAAAGATTAGAAGTTCTAAAACATCCAGATGAGGTGAGTCATACTGTTACACTTTTTATGAACTATTTTTATTATTTTGCTAGAAAATGAAGAATTTTATTCATTTTTACCATAATAATTTCTATAATTTTCTTCTTTTTCCTTTCTAAAGAAGCAAATTTTAAAAAAGGAAATATGTAATATGTGGATTTATATTTTGAAGTATTTTTTCAGATGAAAAATTATTCATCAATACATTGTAATATTATACTACTATAATATTAATATAATTAGTTGTATCATTATGGATTTCGATATCCAAAATTTCAAAAGAAATAAAATGGGAAGTAATTGTTATTAAATATATTGCTTATTTTTGTGATATGTTAAATATATAAAGATATTTCTTATTTCTTTGTGATTTTATAACTTCCTTATTGAATTTATTCATTACTAGGTGATAACATTATACTAGTATAGTGTTGATATGATTGGTTGTATTATTGTGGATTTCAATCTCCAACATGTTTGTAAATAAAGCAATTTTGTTAAATATGTCACTGATTTTCATAATATGTTAAATATAAATGTATGTTATTTCTTTTTTTTTTTTTTTGTGAGTTTATTCTCTGTTTATTATAAGATGATATTTTTAAGATGAAAAATTTATCCGCTGATCCCTGATATTATTAGACTACTATAATTGATATATTACTTGTGTTATTGTGGATTTTAATATCTACTATTTCAAAAGAAATATAATATATAGTTTTGTTAAATATTTTATTCATTTTCATGTTATATATATATATATATATATATATATATATATATATATATATATATATATATATATTGATGTTTAATATGTTGTATGTTAATATGTTAATTCGATTTCGAGGCAAGTTTTATGCGACCTACTCGCGAGTGGCTCGAATCATTTACAGCCCCGTGAATGGCCTAATTAAAGCAGTCCACTATAAATGTATCTGATGATGCATTTTAACCCAACTCGTCACCATATCATTAAAAATTTTATTAACTAATGTAAACATTTCTCTAAGACCAAATTAACACAATATCAATTATACAGGAAATAAGTTCACACATTAAGTATAAATACTATATTGACACAATGGCAAAGTACTAGTTATAAGTATATCGAGTATCGAGTACACATTCGAGTATTTATGCGAGTACCGAACCGAGTATTTATTCGAGTATCGAGTCGAGCATTTATTCGAGTATCGAGTCGAGTATTTATTCGAGTATCGAGCCGAGTAGTGAGCTACTCGACTCGGACTCGATTATTAATCGAGTATTTTTTCATACTCGAACTCGAACTCGGTTAATTCGAGTTCGAGTCGAGTTTTATCCGAGCTACTTGCGAGCTATTCACGAGTAGCTCAGATCATTTACAGCCCTATGTTAGAGTATGGATCATTTCGTGGGAATCCTTGGGCTGCATTGACTTGTTCCTCCGACCATTCCACATAAGGCGAAGCAGAGGGGCAGTCATGTGTAGAATGAGAGACACTAGAGCATGAAGAGCAAGCACTATGCACATTTGGAACATGAGACACATTAGGTACAGTAGAGGGGGCCAATGTTATCTTAAATAGGGAAGTTAACTGCTCTACGGAAGAGGCAAGAGAGTCTACTTTCTTATCTAAAATGGAGGTGTGAGCAATCTCATTTACTCCTCTATTTAACCTAGTAGCATTAAGACGTGCATGTGCGGCAGATTGTTGTGAATTCTCAGTCAAAAGTTCAAACAGTTCCCACGCCTCGTCCTCATTCTTTCTAAGGAACTGACCACCACACGAGGCATCAACAATTTGTTGAACCTTCTCGTTTAACCCATAATAGAAAATTTGGACTAGTTGCCATTTAGGGATAGCATGATGTGGACAAGCTTGTAAGAGTTCCCTAAACCTATCCCAACTCTCGTGAAACTCCTCAGTAGGGAGTTGGGTGAAGATGTTAATGGCTCTCCTAGCAGTGTTAGTCTTGCTAATGGGATATAATTTCTAAAGAAATTTTTGTTGCACTTGAGTCCAAGTACTTCCACTGCTCCAGTCAAGTATTGCAATCTGCTTCATACCGCGCTAGGAACAGAGGTTGAAACAGGCCAAAGGAGAGACGACTGCAGTCGTACGGCAGGTCCTCACCCACCTAATCCCACGAAAGGAGATGGCCTCAGATAGAGTTAGATAGAGCTAGAGCTCGAGGGAGGACTAGCATATGAGGAGCAAAGGTAGCGGCCGTATATTGTTGATTATTCTGCTACTTATGGGTTCATAGGCGTATAGGCTCATCAGGCTGCACCTATCTACCTATACGCCTATCTGCCTATCTGTCTACTATCGGCATATTTGCTTATTTGATTATTTGTGTATTTGCTTATTCGCTTATTTGTTTATTTGGCATATTTGCGTATTATAACTGTCTTGGAGGGCAGGTCATGCCTTGTAGTCCCCTCTAGGGCATTTTTAGGCTATGACTTACTCTTTTTCCTTCATGACATATTACTCACAACCCATTACTCACAAGTCTCCATGAGGCGACGAAGACTTTCCTCTCAGGTTGGGGGTCCTCGGAAACAGCCTCTCTTCAGGTTCACACCCTGAAGGGGGAAGGCTGCGTACATCTACCCTTCCCAAACCCCGCTTTTGCGGGAGCCCTTGAGGCACTGGGATTGTTGTTGTTGTATTTGAGTCCAAGTACTAATCGTCCTACTAGGGAAGGTATCTAACCAATACTTAGCCTTTTCCTTTAAAGAGAAAAGAAAGAAGCGAAGTAAGATAGCACCATCACTGATGTTAGAAATCCTAAAGGTTGAGCAAACCTCCATAACACTATCTAAGTGCGTGTACGGGTTCTTATTGCCCAAGCCGTGGAATGAAGTATCTGTATAGTATGTGGCTGAAGCTCGAACTGATGGGCTACGGGTGGCAACATGATGCAAGACGGTGAGGCGTATGTGGTGGGAGTAAAGTAGTCCATAAGTGTACGTGGTTTTTGTTCGTCAGCCATTACTAAATCAGAGTTAGCACTAGCGGATTTTGCTCGGTGTTGGGCTCTAAGGTCTCTTAAAGTTCTTTCAATTTCAGGGTCGAATATGGTAAAGTCAAGAGACAAAGACTGACAACTGTGCATGAACAATTAACCACACGAAGCAAGTAAATTAAAAATGAAATAAGCAAAACAAATAAAACAAACAAAACAAATACTAAAAAAAAGACAAATAATAAGATACCCTAAATTCTACTTATGCATGAAAATCACAAGAAAAATAATGCTAATAAAAGAAAATAAATTTTTTTTTAGAAAATAGACAATAACAATTAAAGAGAATTAAAAATTAAAAATTCTAAGTTAAGAATCAAATTAAAATTTCAAATCATGGGTTGAAAAATAAAATAAATTAATTTAAAATTAAATAAGAAATAGAAAGTTAAAAATCAAAGAAAATTACAAAAATAAAATCACCAATGTTGCCTAGTTCCAGACAACGGCGCCAAAATCTTGATGTGTTTTTCTACATCTATCAAAGTTTAATATAAAACCCTATCTATTAAATACATCTAAATTGAAGTGTAGGGCGAGAGGGTATCGATCCACAAGGACTAAGAGTGCGTGAATTTAATTTATGACCTAAATTGATTTAAAAGAAAAGTGATCTCTTTGTGTTAATTAATCTAGAAAACGACAATTAAACTAAACTAATCTACTTCTAATCGGGAACGTGTATTAAATTGGAGCCTGGGGTTTTGAATCCATCATTAGCCAATTATTTTTGGGTTAACTCTTAAATTGGGATTATTGATTGTCATACGGGTAGTGGTTTAGGCTACAGGCTTCAACCTACTAAGATAATGTTGTTAGTATTGCGTATTGACCCTATCTAACTAAAGCATAAGGAAAATAGGCTTTACCTAACGTATTGTTAATTATTACGTATTGACCCTATCTAACTAAAATATAAGGAAGATAGGCTTTAATTAACAATTCGATTAATACTATTGCTTGATTAATTAATCCTAAGGCTACAAGTACAAAGAATTAATTTATAAATATCAATATCAATAATTAAAGGTTACAAACTCAATAATCATATCATTGAGTAAACAATAAAAATATAATACTTCAAAGTATTTATCTCAACCAAGTAATTCATGTAAACAATCAAATTAACCCGAATTAAAAGTAATCAAAAGTAAAGGCTAAGATTTCATCTAACCCCAGAGAGCAAGTTAGCTCTCCATCAAGGATGATCCGGTAAAGTGGGAGATGAACAAACTCATGTCGGTCTTCACGCTAATTTCGCTTTCGTTCCAATTTAACAAAAAAAATAAATAAAGAAAATCTGAGAAAGGGAGATAGTTGAGAGGAAAAAAAAACGCAGAGGCGGTGACAAGAGGCGGTTAACCCCCCAAACCCCCCCCCCCCCCCTTCTTTTTAAATCGAAACGAGCCCTAAGTCAGTGGGCTGTGGTGGGCCAAGGTTACTGCAGCGGTGCGGCTTGATGTTGGAGATGATGAACAGTGCTGGCTCGGGTCGATGCGGGTCAAGCTTATATGTTCTTGTCCCGAATCTCGATTGACTTGATTTAATTGTTTACGCATAGAATTTGCCTCATTTGTGCCAACATTTAACAATTTTCGGAACTTTAATTTCAAACCTGTTAAACATAAAAATTGCCAAAATGAGTGTAGAATTATAATTAAATAGGTGTAAAATAATTAAAATAACAATTAAAAGATGCGTAAATATGAGACGCATCAGGATTAGGCAAAGACACCTGTAAGGGAGCCTCGACAATCGGTTGGGTAAGAGTGATGTTAGCAAAAGGATCATGATTATTGGGAAGATGTGCAAGAGGAAAAATATCCTCGTGGAAAATGACATCATGTGAGATGAGCACTTGTTCGATATCAATATCATATAAGCAATATCATTTTGTCTTGAAGAGGCAACCAAGAAAAATAATAGCCTTGGTTAGAGGGGCAAATTTGTGACAATGAGTGGGTAAGGTTGAGGTAAAATAGAGACACACAAAAGCCCTTAAATATTAGTAGTCCAGTTTGTGACCAAAGAGATATCGAAAGGAATTTTGTACTTTAAAAGTGTAGAAGACAAGCGGTTTAGGCAGCAGGAACACAATCTCCCCACATAGTAAAGGTAAATTTGCTTGGAAATGTAAGGCACGGGGAAAATTTAAGAGAAGTGGGTGTTTGCACTCAACTACCGGATTTTATTGGGGTCTATCAACACAGCTGGTTTGGTATGTGATGTCATGAGTGGAATAAAAAGAAGTGAGGCAAAATTCGGACATCAATTTTTATGCTTTTAATTGAAACCCCGAATTGATCCAAAGCATAGTTGTAAAAATTGGGTAATGTGTGGGCAACATTATTTTTGTGGCATAATAAATAGATCCGTGATCCACAATAGAACCAAAAAAAAATAATATTTCTCACGTGTTTCCTCACGAAAGGGTCTTGGAATATCACAATGTGAGCGATCCAATATATAAGCACATGTACGATTGCGAGAAGGGAACATGAGACGTTTTTACTCAGCTATGGGACACATAATACAAGATGTAAAATTACTATCATTTTGTTTAGCGCTCTCTCTCTTTTTTAAGCACTCTCTCTCCCCTCTGACCTCTCTCTCTCCCCCCCTTCAAAATATCTCTCTTTTTAATCTCGTACATGAACCTCATCCACCATGGCTGGTTATCAAGCTCGCTCACTGCCACTCCCACTTGCCACCTATCGCCGTTGAGCACTGCCTTTGAACCCTAATGCTTGACCACAAAAATACTTCAAGACTAAAATTTTCTAGTATAAAAGGAGGAAGAAGGGTTCAAAGATAGGACACACTTTCTTTTGCTCACGAACCTCACTTTCTCTCTCTCAGTACTTCTCTTTCTCATACCTTTCTCTCTCTCCCTCATAGCTCTTTCTCTCTCTCTCACGTACTTACACACACACACACGCACACACTCTCTCTCTCTCTCTATCTCTCTCTCCGTGCATATGGGGAGGACCAAAGAACAAAAACCAAAAGGGGAAAAACAAGAGGAAGAAGGGAAAAAATGCTTTAGAATGATAGGAAAAAGGACAGGATACATTTCATCCCACTCCTTTCAGCTCTCTCCCTCTTCACTTTATCAATTAATTTTATTATGTGATTTTTTTCTAGTTCTATTTGTGTTATTAATATTTGAAACTTGTACTGACTTAAGCATCACAAGGGTCCCCTGTAGGCCAAACTTACGGGTCCAATTCACCGTTTGTTCATCTTACAAGTTATATCAAGTTTGGTCCTGCTTTCATTTTCATAAAGAGCTTGAGCTCGACTCTCCTTGTCAAAGAACCTGCTAAAAAACAACGGAAACAACTACCTTGAATAGCTTTTAAAAATCTAACTTCTAACGCTAAAAACTAATCAAAACGCTAAGTTGAAATTCTTTACTAAACACAAATTTTAGCTATTTGACTACTCAAAACGCTATAGAAAAGTTGTTTCCAAGCACAACAGTTTATAATGAATGTAGCTGTGTGCTTATTTAGCATGTTTGAGGTGGGTGCTAAAATTGGTGTCCTAAAAACCCAATTAGTTAGATTTTAAATATTAAATAAATGAAATTGTTTTCTTTATTTATTGTTTGATTATATTTTACGAGTTAAACATGCGTGTGATTAATTTCTAAAATGTTTCATGTGATAGACGTAGTCCAAGATGACATGTCAGGTTTGGTTTAAGTGGTCAATAAGATTGAACTACAGATAGACTTAGATCAAATTAATGATATGTTGTCAAAGTATGTTTGTAGTCGGTGATATGTTTGTACAACTTCTCTAATAAGATTATAATGTAATACTTTGTACAACTTCTCTAATAAGATTATAATATAATACTTTTGATGACTTAACTTGATCATATGGATAGGGATCCGAGAGTATCATGTTGGTGTTGTCAATAAGATTGGAACAACGAGCAAGACTATTTGAATTACTTGTTTCTTCAACTGCTATTAGAAATAATTGATTCTGTACGACAATAACTCTAAATCCAGGAAACAGTCTGAACTTGTACGTGGATTGTTCGTTGCTTTGATGTCCCAAAACCATCAGTCAAAGTGCGTGGACTTGAATCTTACGTAAGTTGCGTAATGGCATGAAGTGTGGCAGGAACAGTTAATTTAAGTGGAATCCATAGTATCTAACGAGATAAAGATATTTCCTTAGTTGATTCGCAAATATATGAACAGATTCGAAAATCTTTGGCTAAAGTATTCCATATGTTTGACATTTCAAATTAATGCAAAAATTGTTTCTGTATTACTGAATTGTTCAAGAAGGGCGAGTCGGGAACTAAGGCGAAAAACGTGAGCAAAATAATGATAGTAGTTAAAGTTATTTTTTGGTCATGGATATCTATTAGATGGGTTAATTATCATAATAAAAGTTATTTAAAAAATTCTTAAGTGTATATTTTTAATTTTAGAGTGCAGTAAAACTCATTTTAGTGGAATTAAATTTTACTAAATGATAATCAATTGTTATAATGAGATAATAATCAGATTTGATCCATTTGGCACTAGAATTAGATTATTCCTAAGGTCCCTTTGCAAGCTTCAACTTTAGTATCATTTTAAAAATATTTAAAAAATAAATTCATGAGATGAAATTATTTATTTATGAGAAACAAATTTTTATGCTAAATAAATATTCATGAGATGAATGTATAGTATGATAAATATTGTGATTTTAAACAAAATAAAAAAAAAAAAAACAGAAAGGGAGAAAATGCAAAAAATTAGTGGCTGGGCAAACTTTGCAAGGGGTGACATCATCGACTGTTTTTGTGTAATACGTGCTTGATATGCGTTTTTCAGCTAGGGTTATTTGTTGTTATATATATATGATATTTTATCATACAGGAATTAAGATTTAGAGTCTTGGAACCTAATTCTCTCCCATAATGAAAACTCTAAAATTATTTTAGAGATTTTTTAAATTATTGTTTAGCATATTTTCTAATTGGAAAGATTGAAGGAAATTTTTCCTAAGTTAAATATTTTTGGAAGCTCACATTTCTGGTGCTAAAGGAGGTCTTGCGAAGAAAATCTGTCTAGAATTCTTCGTGTAATTTTAGATCTTTAAGTTAGAGTTGGGATTCACGCTTCTAGTATGTCTAAATTAAGTATTTTATATTTAATTTGTTTTTTCTTTATTTCGTTTATTTTACCCGCTATGTTTATACTTGTTTTTATTCGATGTTTTGTTTGTCATACTTATGAACGTATTAGAGTAAGATCAAAATCTAATTAAATAGTTTAATTAGGTTAGAGCTTTATATTTAAAATTAAGAATTTTAAATTAGTTTTCCACTGTGCACGCTCAAACCGATATAGAGAAAATGTTTGAAATATGTTCCCAACAGTGGGGTCATTAGGATGGGCTAAACTCAAGCTCTAGCTACACGTATGACTTGATATTTCTTGCAAGATAAACAAATGGTTAAAGGGACTCGTGAAGTAACCCATGGGAGAACCCTCCGACGCTTAAGTCAGTACTAATTTTATAAAATAGTAATTAAAGCAGGTAATAGATAAACATAATAATAAAGGATCGATAAATTAATAGACAAGGTAAATATAATAAAATACTTAGTTGAAGTCCCTAAAACGAGTATGATAAAAGAAAATAGTATAAGACTGGCCTAGGATCCTCTAAAAGCTTTAATAGGCTAGGAAGATAAAGACTTCACTAGCTAAACCTTTTGTGGGATAACATGGTAAAGAGGCTAGTAACAATACTTGACTAGTATGAGGAGTTGGTTAGTAATAAGAGTGAGTTAGCAAAGAGAGTCTCATAAAGTTTTCTTGAAGATGATGAAGATGGGAGAACTACGAAGAGATAATTAAGAGCCTTGAAGAAAATATGTGAAAGCTCCTTAAAGAGAGGAGAATTTTTTGTGTATTAAAAATGACCTCCTCTTTGATTCATGGTTTGGATGTCTTTTTATAGGCAAAAGGGAAAGGGTGAGTTAGAAAGGAGGGGCATGCGGTCTTCTTTGGGTGACAACATCCCTATTCATGCTTAGGGGTGGCAATTATCCTTGCTTATACTTGGAGAGCAAGTATTGGGCTTGTAATAAGTACTAGGCTTGTAACATTACAATATATAGCTTGTAACAAGCATAGGTGACGTAGGACGAGTAGTTAAGAGTTTATGGAGTAATTGGATTTCTAGTAATCCAAATGGGTATTTTTGTAATTTTGTATTTTAGGGGTATTTTTGTAATTTTATATGTCAGGGTTTCTTGTTTGTCTATAAATACTTGTCATATTTATTGTACGGCTCATTCATCAATTTAAGAATACAAAAATGTAGTTATTTTCTCTCTTTTGGTGGATTCAGAGTTTCTTCTTCGAATTGACATGCTCAATTTAAATTTTACATTTCCACGCCACATCAATTGGTATGAGAGCATGATTTCGTCGGGTGTGATGGCCAATTAATCTAGTAAGGAAACAAAGCTTACCAAAGCTGGTCATGGGAAGGCTGTTGTATGTGTGGCCATTGAAGAATAGAGGCTTGAGATGGTTGAGTTTTGAGAGTTGTTGCATCGTGCTCTCAGTGTTGACAATAACCCTAACCCTATGCCCCCCATAGGTGATGTTCGTGTTGAGGGAGTTGCCCAAGGCCGTCCAAACCTAAACCCTAATGCTTGTCGTGCTCCTAATCGATGAAAGCTCATTGATAGCGGCTCCTCCGATTCAAATAAAGCTTTCGAAGGTGTTGGGCGTGCAAGGGGAAGCCCAACCCCCGTTTCAATCAGGACAAAGGTGGTTGGCAAATTAAAGTTGAGTTACCTACCTTTAATAATAACTTAAATGTTGAAGATTTTCTAGACTGGCTTTTAGAGGTCAAACATTTCTTCGATATGATGGACGTTCCTGAAAATCGAAGAGTTAAATTAGTGGATTACAAATTGAAGGGTTATGCTTTAATTTGGTGGGAGCTGGTGCAGCAAAATTGTGAGAGGAAGGTAAAACATAATATCAGGAGTTGCAAGAAAATGGGGAAGCATTTGAGGGGAAGATTTCGCCCACCTGATTATAAGCAACATCTATTTCATATGTATTAAAACTGCGTGCAAGTTAGCAACTCCATACCCGATTATACTGCTGAAATTTTGAGACTTATAGTGAGAAATAACCTATCAGGAATTGAGGTCCAACATCTCGCTATACATTAATGCCCTTAAATCGTTAATGAAAGATGAAATCAGATTGTAAGTACTCTGGATTGTGAATGAGGCATACAATATGGCATTCAAGGCTAATTTGAAGGAAAGCAATAGAAGAGTCAAATTCTAAAGAAGGAGTATTGTAGAATCATTCAATCGGTCTCTAGCTAGAGGTAAACCACCCACACCGACCCAAACAACCGGGCCAGGAACTTGTACTATAGCAGGTTCTGGGACACCTGCTACTAACAAGGTCTAACCTATAACTCAAGATGCATATGCCAAGCCAGGGCTCTTGAAGTGTTACCGATGTACAACTAGGGCATACTTCTAATGTCTGCCCTATTCGATAGATTGTGAACTTAGCAGAGCATGAGGAAGATGAAGGAGAAATACTTGAGGACCAGGATGAGTAAGATTTCCTCGATGGGGCTAAATTTGCTGAAGAGGAAGGAGAAAGGGTTAACTATGTTGTGCGGCGACTTCTGCATAATGCCAAGTAGGAGCCTCCATTACAGCGGAGCAACCTCTTTCGGTCGCATTATATGGTAAATTGGAAGGTCTGTGATCTTACTTTGGATGGTGGTAGCTATGAAAACTTTGTATCAAAGTGTCCGATGAACCTCCTGAAGCTACCCATGGAGAAACATCCAGCCCCTTATTTAATTGGGTGGATCAAGAAGGGCCACAGGTTAAGATAATTGAACTCTGTAGTATTCCTAATTTCATTGGCAAGCATTATCATGATATGGTGATGGTATTCCTGCGCAAGGAGAGATTTCTTGTGGGAACATACAACAAGTTCGAGCCAAAGAAGTATGGTCCATACAAGATTCTATAGAGGATTAATGACAACACCTTTGTGATGGAGCTATCACAAAGCATGGGAATATCTAGAACTTTCGACGTGGCAGGCCTGTATCCCTTCTGAGGCACCGCTCTACCTAGAAATTAACTCGGGGCCGAGTTCTTTTCAAGTCAAGGGGGCTGATATAGGATGAGTAACCGAAGGATTTATGAAGCAATGGACTGCTAGCAAACCAAACAGGTATTTTTGTAATTTCGCATTTTAGGGGTATTATTGTAATTTTGTATTTAGAGTATTTTCGTTATTTTGTGTTTTAGAGATTCTTGTTTACCTATAAATACTTGCTATAGTTGTTGTATGGCTCATTCATTAATTTAAGAATACAAAATCTAGTATTTCTCTCTTTCGACGGATTCAAAGTCTTGTCTTTGAATTGACGTGCTCAATGTAAATTTTATGTTTCCATTAAGCTTCAATGGGGCTTGTAGCGAATGTAGGGCTTGTAGCATGTAAAAAATACAAGACTTGTAGCGAGGATAGTGCTTATAATATGTACAAGGTTTGTAACAAGTACAGGGCCAACATGTACATGATTTGCTACTTAAAATAGGTATAACTTTTTATTTGTAAAGAATTACAGCAAATTACCTAAACAAAACTCTCGAAGAGATCTTATGATAGTAAGGGTTTTATCCTTGACTCTACTGTAGCTATTACAAGGTTATTAATACCCTTTTTTAATCTCCCTTCTAGTTTTGGGCATAATATACACTTACTTGGTCTTCTATAGTAACAAGTTGCTAAGTCACAGTTATTAAACAATGGCCTAATTAGTTTTGTGTAAGCTAAAAATATTGTATAATATAGTAATATATATCTCTGTCCCAAAAAGATGTAGTATACATAAGTTGCATTTGGATATATTGTTAGATATTTTTTTTTTTTTTTTGGAATGAAGTTAGATATTTATAATATTGCTAATAATGCATTATATTTAGACATGGTGTTGATACTCAATCTACAGCAGTTTAATTTGAAGCCGTGATTCAATAATTCATAACTATTTAAATATTTATTGTATGTATTTGTCATATGTAATAATAAATTAATTTACAAAAGAATAATATAATTAATTTTATCTATATAATTTTGAAGAATATTTTAGATCATTAACTACATAAATTTAATGTTTAATTAAACAAATAAATTTTACATTTCCCGATTATTACATCCCAACCCTTCTAACCTCCCAATAGACGATATCGTCGCTCAGTACTGCGAATCAGGGCATTATCGTCACTGTGAACACTAAATGACTAACAGACTCGGGTTCGAAAGACTATCCTCACCCGTCTGTTATATTCCTCATACGACCATCGATCACCACCGTTAATCAACTGACACAACCCCTTATCTCACCGTCCATCTAAATTACCCACGTAGCTCTATCAACTCTCCTGTCACCCACAGAACGACTTTTCCCGCCAAAATCACCCTCCCATTTCCTCTATATTTACACCCCATCCTCACCACTTTATTTCCATCTCTCTCTCTCTCTCTCTCTGCAACTACGAAGCTCTCATCAATGGCGGACCTCTCCAAACTCGCTTTCACACTCTCTCTCCTCCTCCTCCTCCTCTCTACATCCTCGTCATTTTCAGCTCCCCCACCATCCCAATCCACCACCCCACCGCCGCCGTTCTCTCTCTACGAAGAAAACCTTAAGCCCCCGCAGACCCAATTCTCCTCCATCACTTCAATCTTAACCGACCTTGGGTTTCACGACTTAGCCATGGCGGCTTACTCGTTGTCCCTCTCCTCCGCCCCCGCCTGGACCGGCCCCACCACCATCTTCGCCCCTCTGGATTCCTCCCTTCGAACTTGCCCTTCATGCTCGACGTCATTGCTTCTTCAAGAACACGCTGTACCTGGGTTGTACCCTCTGGATTACCTTCAGAAGCTCGCGTTTGGGACCAAGATTGAGACTATCCTCCCTGGGCGGTGCCTCACAGTCACCTTCGCTGTCAACGCCTCCAAGATCTTCATCGGGGGCGCTGAGATCACCCGCCCTGACCTCTTTAACAATGGCCACGTCATCATCCATGGCCTCCAAGGGTTCGTTTCTCACCTCTCTCCGTATTCCTGCTCCATTGACAAGATGACGTCACTCTCTCTCCCTCATCCGTCTCCGGCATTCGCCGTGATGCGCTTCATGCTAACCGATGCCATGGTTCGGCTCCGCACGAGTGGGTACAGCGTCCTCGCGCTAGCTTTAAGGGTGAAGTACCCGGAGCTGGTAACACTTCATAACATGACAGTCTTCGCGCTCGATGACTCAGCGATTTTTCACGGTGGGCATGCGTACGTTCGTGACGTGAGGTTCCACGTTGTTCCGAACCGGCTGCTAATGGAGGCGGATCTTGAGAAACTCGCCCCCTCTACAATTCTACAAACGCTGGAGAGCAGCGAGTCGTTGGTGGTGACCACCGCGGGAGGTGGAGGGATCTTGGCGCCAATGAGAATCAACTACGTTAGGATCAAGAGCCCCGATCTTATACACAACCTCAAGATTGTAGTACATGGGTTGGCACTACCATTTCCGCATCTGGGTCAGCCGTCGATCTCTGGGGCGGGAGGATCTGGACGGTCAGGATTTGGGGAAGTGGGTGCTGAGATGTGGGGTAGCGGGGGAGCTGCAACTGCTACTGATACTGCTAATGCTGCTGCCGGTGAGGTTGCTCAATCTCCGGCGATTCAATCAACGGTTGAGATTGAAGATCATCACGGCTTGTGATGATTTGATTTTACTGTCATCTTGCTATTTTTGAATCTTTCTGTTGTTTTGGACATTAGAGTTCTAGAGTTTTATGGTTGATTCTGTGAGTCACTGTGGGGTGATGTAGTGGGAATGGTTGATATACTTGAATAGAATAAAACATACATACATTCTCTTCTCTTTCATTTTCGATTGAAATTCTATTCCAATTTTGTTTCAGATTATTTCTATTATTATTATTATTATTATTTGTGATTATATTTTTAAGCATTTGTGCTCGTAGCAATTACTTGTTATCCATTAACTTACACCATTAATTTTTCTAATTTGCTTATTATATTAATTTAGTTTATAAATTTTTTACTGTGTTTGTTTAACATTTACATGATTTTAATTAAGTCCAATTTGACTAATTAATGTAACAATTTTAATTTGAAATTAGCAAAAAGTTATGAAAATGTTAATATCTATGAAAAACATATGCAATTATTAATTAGTATTGCAATTTAATAATACATTAATATCAGTTCTAGAACTAGACTTAAATACTACTAGTGTATATTTATGTTCTAGTATGTAATTATCCTGTTTAGTATTTGCGTTCTACTTTTTGTATTTAGCTTGTAATTTGTTATAAATATAAATATGATTTTAAGTCTTTGTGTAGGCTAAGTTTTTCTAAATTTGTCTCTTTTTTATAATTTTAATCGTATAAGAATTAAATTGATATAATTAAATGTGTAAAAATTATGATATAGTAGTCAAGATACAATGATTAACAGCATGAAAACCCATACATCATATTCATATGACCAATGCAAAACTTGAACGACTATCTCCACCATAATCGATAATAATTAACTGCATATTCATATGAACATAATATATTTATTTGGCACTTACAGCTTTGCTTTCAAACATAGTTTATTTTGGAGGAATTTTTTTTTTTTTTTTTTTATCTATTGTAATTCTACAATAATTCTATAGTAAAATGAGTAGCAATTCTCGTTTTAAGGAAAAATGTTTTAGTTTTTAGAGAGGACCCTTCAAGGGGGAAAACATTTTTGCTAATACAGAAAATATTCTCTACCGTATATTTAGACTATATTCTAGAGTATTCTTAGGGTTTTGTATTTTACACTTTTGCCCTTTGACTTATGTAACCACTAGGGGTATTATAGTCTTTTGATCCTTGTGTATTGCTTATATATTGAGGCCTCCTATATACTCATTTATTCATACAATCATAATAATTCACATGGTATTAGAGAAATTACACCGATTCTCTTTTTTTTTTTTCTCTCTTCCGCTGTTCTTTCTTTTCTTTTGTTGTTTGTTGGTTTTTATTTTATGCAATTAAAGTGTTGAATTCTCTAGTAAGTTATTTCTGTTACTGTTTTTACTTTTCTTAATTTATTTGAGTAATGACTTATAATCCGAACCGATCCTACGGAAATGCCCTAATCTCCCTCCCCTCTTCCCCCTCCCCCCCTCCAGTGCCGCCCACACGGTGGCAGAGCCCGGCCATGCTCATGCCGAACCTCTGCCCACCACCGCGGCTAGTAGCCCACTGAGGGTGGTGACCGACACTTCTATTGTCGAAACCACCACCTCTGGTGTTCCTTTCTCTCGGTCGGTGGATGCCGGTGTCGCCATCTCCGGTACTCTGCCACCACTTGTGAGGTCATTATCGAACCCGGCACTTAACCTGGGCATCCCACCCTTGTCACCTCTCTTCCCTGCGTTCGCCCCTCATTCGGCCGGCACCAGCACTGCCGGACCCACCCTGTCTGGAGGGCTCCGGCTGGTCGACGATGGCCCCGCCTCGCCGTTCTTCCTGACTCTCCCTTATGTCGGTGGGGAGGCCGGTGTGGCGTCCCTAGCCCCTCTCCCCCATTATTTCTCAAACCCTAATTATTTAAACCCTAATGTTTATAATCATCCCTCTTCCCCGATTGTTCTTCCCTTATCTAATATAACTAGCATTGTCATAATAAAACTTGAATCAACCTCTGACTATCCCCCCCTGGAAAGAACAATTCAACATGTTATTACTTGCCCAACAACTATTAGGGTTTATTGGTGGATCTTACCCATGTCCCCCTGCCCAAATAACTCTCCCCACAGGATCAACTTCCTCTAACCCGGATTATACTACATGGCTACGCATAGATCAAAGTCTCCGATCTTGCATAGCCGCCACACTTTCCCGCTCTCTTATTAATGATATTGTTCGTTATCCAACCTCTAAAGCCATATGGGATGCCTTGGCTAAGCATTTTCGGGATCACTCCATGGCTAAGGAGTATGACCTCCGAACTCAACTCATAAACCAAAGTAAATATGTCAAAACCATGGATGCCTACCTTTCTGAACTCAAATCAATTACTGATGATTTAGCTGCCATTGACTCACCCGTATCTGCTAGAGAATTCCAACACTTTGCTATTCATGGGTTACCCCTTAAATACGCCGCTTTTGCAACTTTTACCTGACAAATTTCAAAACTTTATTCTTATGATGAGTTAAAATATGCCCTACTAAATGAGGAAGCTGCCCTAAACCGTAACAATGGACGTTCCAACCCGGACCCCGCCCATGCCATGGTTGCTTCTGGGCAACCCCCCCAACCTAACCACGGCCACGGTGGCCGCGGCCGTGGTCGGAAAGGGAAAGGGGGCCGTGGTGGCAAGCGACCCCCCACCGGCCCACCGTATGGGTCTCACCCTGGGGCACCTCCCTCTAGTACTTCTTACTATGTTCGACCTCCGGTAGGTCCCCCCCTTTCACTCTAATGCAAGTGTGCTCGGTCTCGCTCCCCAACTTTGTCTGATCTGCTCACAAACTGGTCATAGTGCTGTTGCTTGCCCTCATCGCTTTGACAACTCCTCATTCCTGGATCCCAGCCAATCCTTTGCTGCCATGACGATGGGGGAGCCACATGACTACAACTGGTACCTTGACTCGGGTGCCTCCCACCATATGACGCCTAATCCAGGTATCCTCTATAATCTACTTCCGTACTCTGATCATAAAGGTGTTCTTATTGGGAATGGGGCATTATTGCCTGTAACACATGTAGGCTCTACAAAAATACCTAAAACACCCCTTCATTTAAACAATGTCATGCTAGTCCCCAACTTAACTCACAACCTTTTGTCAATTAAACAATTATGTTGTGAAAATAAATGTCGAGTTGAATTTGACTCAAACTCTTTCGGTGTTAAGGACCAAGCTACGGGGGAACACCGCTTCTACAAGTGCCCAGTATATAATTTCTCACCACATGATATTGTGCTTCTTGCACGGGTCACTCACGGCGCATTATGGCATCAGCGACTAGGGCATCTAGGCAATTCTGTTTTCGATACTTTATGTAAACAACATTTTTGTCCTTCTAGTAAGTTTCTAGATCAATGTTCTTCCTGTTGTTTGGGTAAATCTAGAAAACTATCTTTTGAGCGTGTGCTGCATAATACTACTATGCCTTTGCAACTTATACATTCTGATGTTTGGCAATCGCTCGTCTCTTCTAATTCTGCATAGAAATACTATGTTTTATTTGTTGATGATTTTTCCCGCTTTACATGGCTTTATTCGATGCGACGCAAATTTGAAGTTTATGACATCTTCAGCGGTTTCAAAATTTTAGTTGAAAACCAATTTAATCTGAAAATTAAAGTTTTCCAAAGTGATGGTGGGGGTGAATTCGATCATCGGCACATGAATGCGCTATGCCGGGATGCGGGAATTCACTTTCGACTATCTTGTCCTGATACCCTCGAACAAAATGGGGTGGTGGAACGCAAGCATCGACATCTATCTGAAATGGCACGGACTCTTTTAATTCATTCCAAGCTTCTTTATGAATTTTGGGACGACGCTTTTTGCATGGCAAGTTTTACAATAAATCGTCTTCCTACACCAAATCTTTCTAATTTCTCTCCCTTTCAAAAGCTTTTTCGTACCAACCCTGATTATAATTGTTTTAGAGTCTTTGGGTGTGTATGTTATCCCAACATCACATCCCGTGCCCCTCATAAATTAGCCCCTCGGTCCACTCCCTGCATTTTTCTCCTGTATGCGGCTCGATATAAAGGTTATCGGTGTTTTGATGTCTTAAAGAAATAAATGTATGTTAGTAGGCATGTTGTTTTTAATGAAACTCGATTCCCTTACCCTGAGCTTGTCAGCCGTGATGTGCCCGTAATTGATGCTTCCCATAATGCACCGTTGGTCATTTGCACTTCCCCTTCCCGGGTGTTGCCACGACGCCTCTGGCTTCGGCCCCAACTGCTGCTGCGTCACCTGACTGTGGGCCACCCCTACTGGTGCCAGCGGCCAACCCCGCCCCTGCTGGTGTCGGTCATCCGGCCCGGCCCCCGTCGCAACCGAGCCCGTGCTGCCCCTGCCCAAACCAAAACCCTCTCCCCCTCCCGTGTCCCCGGTCTAAGTCCCTAGTGATGATACTACTTCGTCACCCGTCCAAAGTGTTGAGTCCGATCTTAGTCCCGTGTCTGACCCGCCGCCCTCCCCACCTTTCCCTGTTCAAAATGTGCATCCCATGCGTACTAAACTTAAGGACGGAATCCGTTGACCTCGGTGCCCACTCTCTCTATCATCTATTATGGTAATTCAAGAGCCCACATGTTACTCGCAGGCGGTTAAAAACCCCCAATGGCAGCAAGCCGTGGCGGATGAATTTAATGTCCTACTTCTTAACAACACTTGGAACCTCGTCCCACATGACCCCTCGAAAAACCTTGTAGGAAGTACTTGGAAATATAAGGTGAAGTGCAAAGCAGATGGTTCGGTTGAACGGTTCAAAGCTCGCCTTGTTGCTCAAGGCTTTCATCAACGTGAAGGCCTTGACTATAAGGAGACCTTGAGTCCATTTGTTAAACCTACCACCATACGCTTTATACTCACTCTTGCTGTCACGTACAACTGACCCATACAGCAGTTGGATGTTAAAAATGCATTCCTACATGGTCATCTTAAGGAAGAAGTTTATATGAAACAATCACAAAGCTTCATACATCCAAAGTTTCCTAATCACGTATGTCACCTTGGGAAAGTGTTGTATGGTTTGAAACAGGCTCCTCGAGCATGGTTCCAAAGGTTCAGTGCATTCCTTATCAGTCTTGGTTTCGTCTATTGTCAAGCTGATCCCTCCCTATTCATCCATAAAACGCGTTCTCACCTAACCTGCCTTCTCCTTTATATTGATGACATCATTTTCACTGGGTCTGACCACTCGCACCTCATGTCTCTCATCCAGTCCCTCTCCACCAAATTTGCGATGAAAGACCTTGGACTGTTACACTTCTTTCTTGGTATTCAAGCCTCTCGCAACCCTAGTGGACTTTTTCTCTCCCAACACAAGTACACTGTTGACCTTCTCACCAAACATAGTCTCTGTGATTCCAAACCGGTCAAAACCCCCCTACCCACCCGAGCACATTTCTCCTTGAGTGATGGGGACCTTCTTGAGGACTCTACTGAGTATATGAGTGCAGTGGATGCCCTGCAGTACCTCACTATGACCCGTCCTGACATATGCTGTGCTGTCAACCTAGTTTCCCAATTTATGCATGCTCCTCGCAACCCTCACTGGCAAGCTGTGAAGCGCATTCTTCGGTATCTCAAATCCACTCCTGACCATGGTTTCCTCCTACAACCTGCTCGCACTCTCACTCTCACTGCCTTCGCAGATGCCAACTGGGGTGGCTGCCCTGACACTCGCAGCTCTACCACTGGTTATGCCGTCTACCTTGGACCCAACCTTATTTCATGGCGGGCCAAAAAGCAGATAACCGTTTCCAAGAGTACGTCAGAATCTGAGTATCCGGCTGTGGCTCAAGTTGTTGCTGAAAGTGACTGGCTTCGGTACATCATGCGCGACCTTGCCATCCGTCACCCAGGCCTTATCATTGTCTACTATGACAACGTCTCAGCCTCGTACCTTGCTGCTAACCAGGTGTCCAATGATAGTACCAAGCACGTGGATGTTGATTTTCACTATGTTCGGGAGAAAGTCCTCAAGGGTGATCTTCAAGTTCGCTACACTCCGACCAACAAGCAGGGGGCCGATATTCTCACCAAGGGTCTTGCAGCTGATCGTTTCTTTCAACACAAAGCCAATCTTCAAGTGCTACCACCCCGCTCAGATTGAGGGGGCCTATTAGACTATATTCTAGAGTATTCCTCGGGTTCTGTATTTTACGCTTTTGCCCTTTGACTTATGTAACCACTAGGGGTATTATAGTCTTTTGGTCCTTGTGTATTGCCTATATATTGAGGCCTCCTATGTACTCATTTATTCATTCAATTATAATAATTCACACCGTAGTCCTACATTTTATGATACGATACCAGTGGTGAATCCAGAATTTGTAACCACTGGGGGCACATTATAGACAAAAATTTATATAAATATAAATAAATAAATAACTAATTTTATATATATATATACACACACATGAAATAACACAAGTGGAATTAGAAATTAATAAAGTAAAATATTTCTAACTTTGCTAAAAATTTTATGAATACTCATAAAAAGAAAACTAATTGATTTATCAGCTGTAGGCCATGATAGTGGGTAATAGGAATTTATATTAGGATACTATTTATGGACAAGAAGAAAGACCAACAGCAATATACCTAGTGCCTCAAAAGCTTCCGCAATAACAGGGTCTAGGGGGGTGAGATGTACGCAACCTTACCCATTCAAGGTGATACCATAACGAGAGGCTGTTTCCGAGGACTCCAAACCTAAGACACATTGACAAGAAAAAGGAAATGACACCTAATTTCTTGAGAAAATTAATATGAAAAAATAACATATTAAGATGGTATATGGAACACTTTCATATTTTTATTTGGCATGGTCTTCAGCCACGGAATATACTCATTAGTTATAACTAATACTTAATAGGGAGAGTGGTAATGTCGGATCCATAATTATAGTCAGGGCCGGGGCCTTAGGCAAAATTCTCAAGGGGGCCCTTCATATACACCAAATTATAATAATTTTGACCATAAAATTTACTAATACTAAGAATTGATATTTCAAAAACCATAACTTCAAAAATATGGGGCCCTTAAAATTTGGGGGACCCAAGCAAGCGGGTGCTTGGGCTGCTTAGGGTTATGTCCGTCCCTAATAATAATAATAAAAATAAAAAATCTATTATGCAATTAATTAACTAAAATTAAATATATAACCACTTAAATAAAACTAAAATAAAATATTAATTAGAAAGTAGAGAAACTAGAATATAAAAATTATTCAATGATTGTTATTTTATAAGTTAATAAATTTGTACAATTTTGAAAAAAAAAAAAATTTGTGTAATGTAAAATAGAAGTTTTATGAAGGGGATTAGTATAGCAAGGAAAAATAATTGAGAAAGGATCAAAGAATATGGGGACACCAAGGCTCGAACCCACGACCTTGCAGTGCACTTGGGGACACCAAGTGAACTACACCACCAGACTACCACCCAAGTTGTGATATACAGCCACATGTTTGTGTATATATAGTATGTATGCACTGGAGGCACGTGCCCCCAGTGCTTTAATGTTGGATCCGCCCCTGTACGATACTAAGTAAAACCTAGCTCAAATCAATGGGTATTCAAGCGATTTAGGGCTACGGGGCAGTAATGGCTGCCCCATTGTGTATATCTGTATATATTTATAGATAAAATCACTCAAAAAATGGAGAATTACAAGGGTAAAGAAAGGGAAGAAGACATAAAATTTAGGATATGGAGAAGAAGAAGAAGATTAACATACTTCATCAACATGAAAACCCTAATTCTAACTAATCCTTGTCTCTATATAGGAAAAATATATAGAGAAAATATCTGAAAATATCTTAGTAAAATATCTATGGCTGACGTGGCATAAAGCCGTTGTTGTTGTTACTGAGCGTGACGCCAGTTGCTGAAATAAGGGATGCGGAATGGGTTGGCTTGGAGCTTGGCTGTGTGACTAGGCGTGACGCCTTGGTTTGAGGAGTTGTGCTTGTATCAATGCTGCCTCCTTGAGATGATTCTCATCCTCGAGAATTGAAGGTAGAGAAATGGAGCTGGAAGTCATGTAGGTACTCCCACATCGCATTATCAACACTCTGGCCCGCCCATTGGACTAGAACTTGAGTAGCAGCAATTCTGCGGCGCTTGACCAAACGGCGGTCCAGAATCGTAGTAAGCTGAGGAGGAGGAGCAGCGAGGGGCCAAGTGTCGAGAATAGGAGTGTTGGTGGCAAGAAAGGAGAGGCAACTTTTGAGTAGAGACACGTGAATGTTGTGATGGATAGCGGCATGAGGCGGGAGATCAAGCCTGTAAGCAATGGCGCCGATGCGACCCAGAATGCAGTAAGGGCCGATGTATCTGGGTGCCAGTTTATGGAAACGCCTAGCCTCCACAATTTGCTGGCGGTAAGGTTGGAGTTTGAGCCATACATAATCGCCCATCTGAAATTCTCTATCAGTGTGTTGGCGATCAACCAGTTGTTTCATTTGATTCTGAGCACGCAGAAGATGGTGGTGAAGGTGACTGATGATTTCTCCCCGAGCTGTCAATTTGCGATCCACTGCCTCAACCAGGACTCGCCGGGTAAGTAAGGAAGATGGATGGGAGGGGGATCGCCATAAAGCAGCTCAAATGGTGAAGCTTGAGCGGAGGAATAGAAGGTGGTGTTGTACCACCATTCTGCCAAGGGAAGCTAGTGGGTCCATTAGCAGGGGCATTCACTCACCATGCATCGTAAGTAGGCCTCTAGCCAGCGGTTGAGGACCTCTGTCTGACCATCAGACTGTGGATGATAGGATGATGATAGGTTGAGGTGTCTGCCCGAGCGAGAAAACAGTTCACCCCAAAAGATGCTTGTGAAGACGGGGTCCCGATCACTAATAATTGTCTCTGGCAACCCGTGTAGGCAGTAGATGTGATCTAAGAAAAGATTAGGAACCGTGATAGCCGAGTAAGGATGGGCGAGAGAGAAAGTGCGCATACTTGGTAAGACGGTCAACAACCACCAAAATTACAAAGTGACCCTTGGATGGCAACAGTCCCTCGATGAAGTCCATAGATATGCTATTCTAGATTGAAGTTCGGATAGGAAGGGGTTGAGGAGTCATATTGGCGCCACCGTTTCATGCTTGTGTTTTTTGGCAGACTGCACATTGGCGGATGTATTTAGCGATGTCATGGCGGAGACCCTTCCAGTAGAATAGAGGTCGAACTCCACGGTAAGTGGCATCAATTCCCGAATGGCTGCCTTGAGTGGAGTCGTGAAGCCAAAGAAGAATGTCTTGGTAGAGAGAGGGGTCATTACTGACAACAAGTCTGCCGTTGTAACAGAGGTGCCCCTGGCACCAAGAATACCATGGGTGAGAAAGAGGCTCGGCTTCTTAGTCAGAAATAATGCATGCAAGGGCTGGGTCCTTTGACCATGAAGCAATCAACCATGTCATAAAATCTGAAGAAATGGAGGATAACACCATACATAAAACCTCGGTTCCGGAAAGGCGAGAGAGAGCGTCGGCTGTGCGGTTGAAACCTTTCTTGTACACTATGTCACAACTGAGGCCTATCAGGCGGGAAAGCCATAAGTGTTGAAGAGAAGAAGTCAGCTGTTGCTCAAGTAGGAACTTTAAACTCTGCTAATCCGTACGGATGGTAAAATGGAAGCCCATGATATACTGTTCCCATTTTTCCATAGCAAAGACTACGGCAAGGAGCTCCTTTTCATAAACCGACATGCCCTGATAACGGGGAGCGAGAGTACGGCTGATATACGCCAGGGGATGGCCCTCTTGCATCACGACGCACCAATTAGAGTTCTAGAGTTTTATGGTTGATTTTGTGAGTCACGGTGCGGTGATGTAATGGGAATGGTTGATATACTTGAATAGAATAAAACGTATATACATGCTCTTCTCTTTCAATTTCGATTGAATTTCTATTCCAATTTTGTTTCAGATTATTTCTATTATTATTATCCGTGATCATATTTTTAATCATTTGTTCTCGTAGCAATTACTTGTTATCCATTAACTTACACCATTAATTTTTATAATTTGCCTATTGTATTAATTTAGTTTATAAATTTTTAAATTGTATCTATTTATTCTTTTTTATTATTGGCATGATTTTAATTAAGTTCAATTTGACTAATTAATGTAATAATTTTAATTTGAAATTAATGTAAGGATATGCAAAAATATATGCAATTATTAATTAGTATTACAATTTAATAATACATTAATATCAATTCTAGAATTTGATTTAATTAAAATAGTTTCAATGGTATAAAAATTAAATTAATATAATTAAAAGTGTAAACACTACTATATAATAGTCAAGATACAATGATTAACCGCATGAAAACCCATACATTATATTCATATGACCAATGCAAAAGTTTGAACGATTATCTTAACCATAATCGATTACAATTAAGTGTATATCATGCAAATTTGTGTACTAAAGTGATTGGTTCCTATAACTAATTAATGAACTTTTGACATATGTACATAATATATGTTAGGAATCTTAACAAATTTGATATACTCTTATACCAATTTGTTAGAAAATCTTAATGCGGAAGTGTAAACCCTAATCACTTGATTCGATTTAAATAATATGACTCATACAAACGAGAAGTAAACAAAATAGGTGAAAGAAAGAACAAACAAAAAGAACACAATGATTTACGTGGAAACCCCTTTACAATCGAGAGGGGAGAAAACCACGGGTGGAGATGGAGATCTTTATTGATACTTGAATGGAAGAATTAACACTTCCTCTTAACGATATCTATGGAGAATCATAGATCACTCCCTCTGAACTCTCGTAGCACTTGAATAACTGAATTGGAGGAATTATGAAATCACCTCTCTCTCTTAATGACGGCGGCCTCACTCTGAAATTGGAAACCTAAATTGAAACCCTAACAGGTCTATTTATAACCCTTGTGGAAAAACGACTCCGGATCAATTGGTGAGTCCCGATCGATCGGCACTCTCTCGGCCAAAACAGGTATTTTTCACTTAAATCACCCGATCGATCGGACATCCCCCCGATCGATCGGTGATCCCTCGGCTACCCTTAATTTATAAATACATAAATTTGAGGCATAATTCTAACAAATCTCCACCTTGACTCAAATTTACATAAAAACAAAATATCTCCACCTACTCCACAAAACATCCCACACACAGGGTTATCTTTACAAAACACAAAACCTAACCGAGTCCGAGCAAAGCTTGAACTTCCTGCCAGGTAGAATCTAAGTGAACATATCTGAGAGGTTATCAGCAATGCCAATCTTTTTCTTCTCTGAATTGGCTCTTGACACACTTTCTGAAACAGCCACTTGCTGTTGAACTGTGTTGCTTAACTTAAACTGAACTCCCTTTGGCTTACTCACCTGACCTGAATCACAAACAACTGATGACATCTTCTATGGACTCAATAATTAAGACTCATCAAATGTGACATGTCTACTTATCAGGAATTGCTTAAAGCGAAAACCTTTCTGCTTCCCATAATGCCCTTGTTCACAAACTATCAGTCCTGTAGACTGACCACACCAAGAGCCCCTTATACTGTGCTCAGACAGACCCCTATCACCTGAATGATCCAATTTCAAACTTCCTGAATTTGTGATCTCCGGTTCTGTCAACAATGATGATGAAGATGCTACAACAGATCTAGCAACTGTGGAACCGACAAGCTCATACAAAGTACCTACCCTTCTTCCTTTCATGACTATCAAAGAACCCTTAACGACCTTCAAAACTCTACCTTCAGCTGTGTACCTGTACCCTTTAGACTCAAGAGCACCTAAGGAGATGAGACTTTTCTTCAAATCAGGAACATGGCGAACATCGCTCAAAACCCTGATAGTGCCATCGAACATCCTAAAACTAATTGTTCCTATACCCAGAACTTTTCATGAAGTGTCATTACCCTTCAAAAAAACTCCACCTTGAACTGGCTCGTACGTGGAAAACCAATCCCGATTGGGACAAACATGATAGGAGCACCCGAATCCAAAATCCAACTTTCTCTAAAACTGGACTTAGGTTCAGACACAGATAGTATAACACCATCAATCTCATCTTCCATAACACTAGCTATTATGGATCTCTGGTCAGACCTGTTATCTGCTTCAAGTTTTCTCTTAAGCTTGTAACAGTCTTTCTTAATGTGCCCTTTCTTATGACAATAGCTACAGGTTAGGTCTTGACGCCTAGACTTAAACTTGTTTCCACTATGATCATACTCAGTTCTCCCTCTCACAAATAAACCACTACCTGAGTTATAAACAGAATATGATAATTCCTTATCTATTCATTCTTGACTCAGTAGGTTTCTCTTAACCTCATCAACAGATATGGTTTGCCTACCACCATATATCATGCTTTCAACAAAGCCTCTATAAGAGGTAGAGGGTGAACATAACAATAATATTGCCTGATCTTCATCCTTAAGAGCATCATCAAGCTCCTTTAACTCTTGAATTAATGAATTAAATTCATTAACATGATTCTTAAGTGACGTACCTTCTGACATACGAAACGTGAACAACTGGCGCTTAACTGCGAGTTTGTTGGAGACGGACTTGAAACATAACATATCCTGCAATTTCTCCCACAACTCCTTAGCAGTCTTCACTTTCAGAACTTCTGTCAAAACGTCATTGGTAAGACACATCTGAATAACAGTGAGAGCCTTTTCGTCTAACTCCTCCCATTGTGCTTCTGTCAAATTCTCTGGTTTCTTTTCTTTCCCATCTAAAGCTTTTTTCAAGCCACTTTGAGTCAAGAGACCCTTAACGCGAACCTGCTATAAACTGAAGCTACCTTGACCACCAAACTTCTCAACTTTAGAACCATAGTACCAAATAGAAATAAACAGGGCTTTGATACCAATTTGTGAGGAATCTTAACAAATCTGATATACTCTTATACCAATTTGTTAGGAAAATCTTGATGCGGAAGCGTAAACCCTAATCACTTGATTCGATTTAAATAATATGACTCACACAAACGAGAAGTAAACAAAATAGGTGAAAGAAAGAACAAACTAGAAGAACACAATGATTTACGTGGAAACCCCTCTACAATCGAGAGGGGAGAAAACCACGGGCGGAGATGGAGATCTTTATTGATACTTGAATGGAAGAATTACAATCACACTTCCGCTTAATGAGATCTATGGAGAATTATAAATCACTCCCTCTAAACTCTCGTAGCACTCGAATATCTGAATTGGAGGAATTATGAAATCACCTCTGTCTTTTAATGACGGCGGCCTTACTTTGAAATTGGATACCTAAACTGAAACTTTAACAGGTCTATTTATAACCCTCGCGGAAAAATGACTCCCGATCGAACGGTGAGTCCTGATCGATCGGCCCTCTCTTGGCCAAAACAAGTATTTTTCACTTAAATCACCCGATCAATCAGACATCCCCCCAATCGATCGGTGACCCCTCGGCTACCCTTAATTTCTAAATACATAAATTTGAGGCATAATCTTAATAATATATTTATTTGGTACTTATGGCTTTGCTTTCAAACATAGTTTATTTTGCAAAAAAAAAAAAAAAAAAAATTCCATTACATTTCTACAATAATTCCATTGAATAATGAGTAGCAATTCTCATTTCAAGAAAAAAATTTTTATCTTTTAATGAGGCCCCTTTAAGGGGGGAAACATTTTTTTGCTAATCGAGAAAATATTCTCTACCGTAGTCTCACATTTTACATCGTATTTCAATGTTACTTTAATCAAGGTTATCAACAGTGTTCCTTGCTGTGATAACAATGGAGAAAACCCTAGAGCCTTAAGTGCTCTTCTTCCCTCCACTCATCCACCTCCATTATTGCTCTCCTCCTGCTCCCTTGGCTTCGCCTGGTCAATTGGGCACTCCCTTTTACCCTTCCAAATATTTATTCCCCAAAATCCCTCCCCTTTTGCCAGTGCTCAGAAGCTTCCCTAAGATCTCCCTTTTTCAACCTTGCTCAAAATCTGGCATTTACTCACGATTGTTGAAATGGGGGTTATTCAAGCAGTTAATGTTTCAATTGCTGATGACTTCTCGTCATTTTTATTCCAAGAGATTTTTTTTTTTGGGGGGGGGGGGGGGGGGGGGGGGGAGGGGACCTTTGTCTACATCTAAAACCTCCATTTCTCTTTCTACTTTTATCCTCTTTGTTCCTATGGGGCTGGTACACTTCTTCAAGTATAGAAAAGGCTTTTTCCTCTGATTTAGAGGTCCCTGATTTCCTTAACGCCGGCTTGGATTCACTAGAGTTGGAGGAAGATGAAAGCTTCAACTAGGTTCTCAAGGCTCGCACACTGGTGGCGAAAATCATGGCTGAGAAAACCATCAAGGTATGCCCGATTCGAGCTATCCTTGGGAAGGCTTGGCAAATTAAATGTAATCTCGAAATCCATGAGCTTAATCCAAATCTCTTCTTGTTTATTTTTGAAAGGAATCAAGAGCGCAGTAGGGTCTTGAAAGGTACCCCCTGGTCCATTAATGATGCCCCTATGGTCATTAAAGATTGGCCTATGGATATCTCCTTTGATAAGATTAATTTTTCCACCTCAGATTTTTGGGTTCAAGCTCATGGAATTCCATTAAACATGATGACTTTGGAAAACACTTCCAAAATCAGTAGCTTCTTTCATAAGGTCATCACCATTGACATGGATAAAGATAAACATTCTCTTTGGACCAAACTCATAAGATTGCGAGTTGAGATTGATTTAAACAAACCATTAAAACTTGGCTTTCTCCTCAAATGCATCGGGAAAGTGGAGATGTGGGAATACTTTACATATGAAAGACTGGGTGATTTCAGTTACGCTTGTGGTAGAATAGGTCATATTTTGAAACAATGTCCTTAGGCTAATTTTCTAAAAAAGAACCCTCTTTATGGGGGTTTTCTCAGAGCTAAGGAATTCTCTTCTGATAAGAATGTTCTCTAGCCTCCGACTCCCATTATTCAGCCTACTATCCTGGTTATAGTGGATAAGATTGGTGCGCCTCCGGATAATGTTCACAGTGGGGACTAGTCAGCTTCCACCCTAAATGCCTTAGAAAGTTCTGATTTTGCGACAGTTAGGGAAGATGGGGGTTCAATGGTGTTAGAACCTGTTTATAGCACTATTCAGCCTCGAGCTCCCATGGAGCTCTATTGGTAGGAAAGGGAAACGCCATTTTGAAGTAGGACCTCTGGTTAATCAGCAGAAGAAGAAGGTTAAGATTTTGCTTCAAGACATGGTCACAAATCTGGTTCATGAAGATAGTAGAGGTAATTGGTGTCTTGAACGTCCATCCTAAATGACAATTTTGATGTGCTCAATGGAATTTCTGAGAAGCAGGGTTTGGTTTCGAGGTGTCTCTCTCCTAGTTCAAGTGTCTATAGCTCCATGTTGGGAGAAACGACACCTCTAACCTAAGAGGGATTAAGTGAACGGCAAGGCAGATCACTAGCACGTCAAGGGGGACTAGGATCCCGGGAGGGGGCTCAGCTAACAAGGCCCATCCTCCTTCCATCATCCTTCATGAGATAAATGAAGGTGAAGCTTCATCCACGTCTGCGAACAGGTTTGCGGTGGTTGTCTCGGAACAATTGCCTTGAGGGCTATGAGTATCCTCTGTTGGAACTGTTAGGGATTGGGTCAATCCTTGATAGTTCAGGCTCTTAAGGAGCACAATTTGAAGTATAGCCCCACTATTATTTTCTTGTCAGAAACTAAATAAAAATTTAATTTCATGAGGCGGAAAAGTCGAAGTTTGGGTTACTCGTCTTTGTACATGGTTGAGCCTGTTGGGTTGTCAGGAGGTCTTGTGCTATGGTGGACCACAGAGCTTTCAATCTCTGTCATGTGTGACTCAAGCAAGCATATTTGTTCCAAGATTGAAGAGGTTTGCTCCAACAAGAAACGGTGTCATTTTTTTTGTCTATGGCGAACCTGTAAGAAACTTTAGGGCTCGTTTTTGGATTGATTTTGCTGATGTGTGCTACTGCCTGGGCATACCGATTATGATTCGGGAGATTTTAATATTGTTTCCACGTCCTTTGATAAATTGTCAGGTTCCAAGGTCAGTGATAGTCAGCTTGCTTGAATCCATGACTTTTTTGACTCGTGTAACCTTATGGAGCTTCCTTTGGGCAGATGCAGCTACTCGTGGACGACCAAATAGGACGACGAGGTCAACCTCAAGGAATGTATTGATAAATCTGCCGCAAACTACGAATGGCAAGCTTTGTTTCCTGATGCTCAAATCCTTCTCACACCAGTTGTTGGGTCGAATCACTCCATCCAAGCATTCGAGGGATTTCAAATTCGAGTCAAAGTGACTTCTTAAGGAGGACTGTGGGACAATGGTATGGAAGGGTGGGTTCATCAGGGGACCGGTTCTCAAATGTTCCCCTTTAACAAGAAATTGCATAATTGTGGCAAAGTGCGGAAGAAGTGAAGCATGGGCCATTCTAGTGAGAGGAAAAAGAGGGTACACGATGCGATGGAGAAGCTCACATCTATTTAGAGTAGAGTCTCGACAAGAGAGGATAGAGAGGAAGAAGAGAGATTGATTTACGTGCTTAAGAACACCTGGGAAGCTGAGGAAAGATTCTGGCATTAACGCGCAAGGATTAATTGGCTCTCCTTCGAAGATAAAAATATTCGTTTCTTCCATGCATCAACTTTGCAAAGGAGGAAGCAAAATACCATTAGAAGACTCAAAGTCCTTAATGGGAGTGGGTTGAAGATCAAAGTGTGATTAAGTCAATGGTCCAACATCATTTCGAGGACATGTATAGCACCCAACGCACAACCCGCTTCAAGGAGGCTCTAATTGTCATTAATGTCGATGTCACCAATAAAATGAATTTGTTTTTGTTAAGGCATGTCACTGAGGATGAGATCAAAAAAGCTGTGGAGCAATTTGGGGGGGGGGGGGGGGGGGGGGGGGGTGGGGGGGGGGGGGGTTTCCAAGCCTAGAGGCCTGATAGTTTTCCAGGTATCTTTTATTCAAGCTTTTGGGATGATATTTCTGATGATGTCAAGGGGGTTGTTCGGGGTTTTTTTGAAAGTGGCAAACTTCTTAGCAGTTTGAACTCAATCAACATTGTTTTGATTCCCAAACTGGCTCGATTAGAAACTCTCAAACATTTTAGACTTATTAGCCTTTGTAACTTTAGCTAAAACATCATTTCCAAAATTTTGGCTAATAAGATCTGCCCATTCATGAACGACCTTATTCCTCCGGTTCAAGATAACATATTTTTCACTCACAAGGCTTTCCATGCCTTAAAAACAAGAGAAAAGGGGGTGTTGCAACTATGGCCATCAAACTCGACCTCTCTACGGCCTATGATCCAGTGGATTGGTCTTTTCTTAAAAAAATTATTACTCAAACAAGGCTTTGATCGGATTTTCATTAACCAAGTCATGGCATGCGTCATGTCTATTAGAGTCTCACCATTTCTCAATGGTAGGCGCTTGCCTCCACTCCCTATGAAGAGGGGTTTAAGTCAAGGGGAATCTCTCTCCCCTTATTTTTTCTTGTTAGTGATTGATTGCCTTTCTTCTCTCATCAACAAGGCTGCTCTTGATGGGGATTGGAAGGGTTTTCGTATTAAAAGGACTTGCCCGCCCATCACTCATCTCCTTTTTGCTGATGATTGCCTTCTCTTCTTCGAGGCTTTTATAAGAGGGGGAGAAGGAGTTAACGATATCATTGCTTGCTTTTGTGAGGCTTCAGGTCAGTCTGTCAGTTTTGGAAAGTATAAGGCTTTCTTCTCTTCAAACACACTGAGTCACTTAAGGACGCTCTTCTCTCTCTTTGGGCGGTCAGACAGATGGGTGAGGGAGATCACTATTTGGGTCTCCAAGTTTTATGGGGGCGCTCTAAAAAAAGCGCTCTTAATTTCCTCTTTGATCGCATTCGCCTTAAAGTTCAAGGGTGGAAATCAAAGCCACTCTCTTAAGGGAGAAGAGAAATTCTCATCAAGTTTGTTCTTGCCGCCACCCCGTCCTATGCTATGCACTATTTCAAAGTCCCGGTCACTTTTGCTCTCAAAATCGATAGTCTCTTCACTGGTTTTTGGTGGAAAGGGGGTTCCTTTGAAGATAGAGACATTTATTGGGTTAGTTGGGACAAAATTTCGAGACCCAAATCACAGGGAAGAATTGGTTTCAGAGACAAGGAAGGTGTTAATGTCTCCGTGCTCGCTAACCAAGCGTGGAGAGCTTGCATAACCTCGAGGCTTTTTGGGTCTGTATCCTTAAAGAGATTTATTTTCACAATTGCTCCTTCTCCAAGGCTGAATTGGGTGGTAACCCATCTTGGGGTTGGAAAAGCAACATCAAGGGTCATGACTTCCTTCTTCAAGGAGTCAGACAGAATGTCCTTAATGGTGTTGACATTGATATTTGGGCCGATAAATGGATTCCTTGCTTGCCTGACTTCAAAGTTTCGGTTTCGAAATCGGTGGACTGCCCTCTTGTCTCTGTCAATCATCTCATTTTTCATGATGCTTAGAGGTGGAACTTGCCTCTTATTCGTCACTGGCTCGGTCACCAGGAGGCCGACCATATTACTCTCATCCCTATCGGTCGGATCGAGTCTAGGGACCGGTTGGTTTAGCACAGTTCCCCCTTCGGGTCCTTCTTTGTTCAATCCGGGTACGAGTTCCGGTATGACCAAATTAGAAGCAGCAGCTCCTCTCTCTCCGCACCTTCCTCTTCCAGTTCTCCATCATTCAAGGCAAGTAAGGCCATATGGTACTTATAAGCCATCCCTAAGATTTGCCATTTCATTTGGAGAGCATACAGTTACGCTCTTGCCACTCATGGCAACTTAAGGAGAAAGCGAATTATGGGTCCTACTGTTTGTCCTTGGTTTGGGTCTATTTTTGGTTTTCGTTTTCAAAAGGAGGGGTTTAGGTGCTTTACTTGGTGGTGGGATCATGTGCGTAACGATTTGTCCTTTTGTTTTATGAACTTAAGTTATGTTGTTTTCTTTGTTGGGAATTATGGAAGAATAGGTATAAATTTTTTTGTTTTAAGGGATCTCTAGAGAGCCGACTCAGATTGTTCAAGCATCTTTTTGTGGATCTCTAGATATTCAAGAGATGCAGCTCTCATCCTCTCCCCTTGGAAGGCTGCCGACCTTGGCTCAGTCTCTGTGGTCCCATCCACCTTGGGGATCCATCAAAATCAATATTAACGCGGCTTGGAAATCAAAGTACATTTTGGCTACAACTATTATGGTTTCCAGGCACTCTACGTGCTCGATTGTTAGGTGGTGTGGATCTTTCCATGCATCCTCTCCCCTTATAGTTGAAGCCCTCGCCCTTAGAGCTGCTTGTTCATTAGTGCAGGGCCATGGCTAGAGCTTCATTATCTTCAAAGCAGATAACAATATCCTTATCAATGCTACTAATGGTGAAGGGACAGTGTTATGGGAGATCCAAGCCATCGTGGAGGACATTCGCTCACTTTCCTCTTCTTTTTCTTCTTGTTCTTTCGTGTGGTGCCCTAGAATATGTAATAGGATTGTCCATTTTGTTGCTAATGGGCATATTTCTTATGGTTGTAATCATGGCTAGTGGAACAACATTTCCCTCTTGTTTTGTCCGATGCTTAGGGAATATAATTTTGGCCCTCAAGCTTCTTAGTGTTAAAAAAAAAAAAAAAAAAAAAAAAAACTCATATGAAAATAAATAAAAAAATTAGGTTTTTTTTTTAATTGAAAATTGCCTATATTTCACGTCCTATTTGAGAAATCTAACTTTTCTAATTTTTCAAAGTCACACCTAACTTTTCAAAAGTTTTCAATGTCACAACTAATGTTGTTACAGTTAAGTTTCCATTAAAATTACTAGGAACCTACCAAATTATCCTCAATAAAACTTTTTCCCCCCGCTTTTAATGAATTGATAATTAGGATTTTTCAATGAATTATAAACAATTTTACAAATAAAAAAGACTTTTAAATTTTTTTGGTCGCAAAAGGCTGCAGCAGTGTGTCAAAACCTTAACAATTTTACAAATTTAAAAGTGAAGGACAATTTTGTCATTTGCAAAATACATAACTTGATATAAGTTAATGAAATTAAGTCAAACTCGGTGTTTTGATGCATTTATATCCCAAAACGTAGCGTTTCGTTCGATGGCAAGTTATGGGCGTCGGCATTATGTGTGGTATTGAAAAATTTTGGAAAGTTCAAGCGTGATGTTGAAAAATTAGAAAAGTTTGGTGGTTTTTGGAAACCACATCTAACATGTATGTGGTTCTTAGTAAAAATAAAACCCCATAAAATTATCCCTTTTTTTTACAATGGTAAAGACAGTGTATGGATGCCCTCTTCTTAGAGGGGCTTCTAAGGTATTAACACAAATGAGTAAGAGGAAGTCCCTATGCGGAGGTCGGTCCCACAACATAGTGTTAAAACCCCCATGACTAGCATTCGCCAACCAATTTGCCGATCCATTTGCTTCTCTATAATAGTGAGTAAAAGAGACATGATCAAATTGGAGACTTAAGATCTTGATATCTTCCACAATAGTTAGACTGTCAGCCAGAATGGAATACGAACCAACCACTGCCTTGATAATATCTCATCGCCCCCTTCTAGGATGACTCTATTTGTCCCTAATTGCCGAGCATAAAAGAGGACAAACCTGGCAGCTATTGCCTATGCCACAGTGATAGAAGTATTATCAAAAACCCGCTAACCAGAACATAGGACCTGACCTTGATGATCAAGGATAATAAAACATGCAAATGCTAACTCCCCATGCTTAGACACATCAAAGTTATCCTTTAACCATCCGGAAGGAGGGCAAGTCCACATAATCCACTTTCTACTAACCCTCCTTAAACCGACCTAACCATCAACTTTTTTGTCAACCCTATTTTGAAGGGCACATTCTAAGTACAAATGTTTGGATAAAATAACAGGTTTCTGGGGTTGGGATGCTCCTCTCTGAAAAGCAAGCTATTTTTGTCCTTTCAAATATGCCGATATAAAATGATGAATCGAATCAGACCATCATATTCTCTACCTCCTCTCATCCACCTTCGTCGCCGAACTTCATCCTTAAACTCCGTCATTCTAGGAAGCCATCTCAGCCAACCAAATTTGTTGGCAGTTCTCCATATTAACGGGGTTTGGGAGCATTGAAGAAAAACGTAATCCAGGCTCTCGCAAATGTGAGAGCATCTAGACCATTGAACGTTCTATCGAACTCCACTCTTTCTTAGAAGATCCCCAGTGGCTAAACTATAATTGAGAGCTTGCCATAGGAATGTCGCATCCATTTAAGGGCATTAAAATCATATTGTAGAAAATATTTCTGGCCCTTGGGCTCTAGTAGAAGTTATAATAACTAACTATATTTACCATTTTTATCCACAAAGATGAAAAAACTTGGGGTCATACAAATATAACATCATACCTTTTCCGAGAGTCTGTTGTCCAAAAGAAAAAGAGCTGCTCAAAATACGAATATTCTCAATAATTGTAATTATGTCAATAGGGGTTGAAAATTTGCCTAACAGGGTCTTAATAAACATCTCATTGCCTCCTTCTTAAATTATTTTACTTATTCTCATTCTCTCAACCTGAACAAGTGCATCTCTAGCAGCCACTGCTTCCACCGCAATGATAGAGGCCTTGCTTAACTTTCTAGAGCCGGCAAACAACATTTTTCCATTGTGATACAGAAGTAGAGTCCCCACGCTTGGGCCCATTGAAATTTGCTTTGCACCACGATGTTGTTTTTAGAGTGTGTAAAACTATTTACTCACAAGCATATGAGTTCGTCGTAACTGAGTTGGGTACGGGGTGTCATATCCTTAGGGAATCAGTATAATGTTCAATTAAGCGTTTATCGAGTAGTGTAAATTGGTTTTTTTTTTTTTTTTGGGAGAAAGAGTAAATTACTAAATTAAAAAAATTAAAAGGGTAAATAAAAATTTTCAAATCGATCAAGGATAGTTTAGGGTATGAATTAGAGTTAGCCTAAATCAAATGCCATCATTATATTTTATCACGACAATGACTTTTTAAGGTTTAGGCTACAAGCTCTAAACCAAGTTTAACACTAAACCAGTACTTAGGGTAATGGACTAGTCTAAGGGCATAACATATCTTATTACTCTAGGTGTAGCATAGATTATCTCAATAGTACGATTGGATTTCTTCATCACACCTACTTTCATGTTAAACAAGGATTAATGCTTAAGTTAGGGCTTACGGCAATGAACTAGTATGAGGGCATAACTTATCACTTTTAATTAAGTATTAGTTTGTATAAAGATTGTGTTCGAGGTTGGGTACAACCTCAACCCTGACCACTCATGAAGAACATGTTATACTATATTCTAGACTACAAGTACAAGACAATACTTATATAAATTGGCAAAGAAAATCAGGGCTACAAGCACATAACAAGAAAACCAATCCAAAATATAGAATTCCTCACAAGGATGCGGAAATAGTATAATGAAAGTCTTTATAATAAATAAAATATAAATCAGGGATCCGGACAACTATCCGTCCTTCACCCCTAAACTATAAGCCAATTGCACCACAGGAGTTTTATACATCACAAAATCAAAAGATAAAGGTGAAGAAAAACTTATAGATTGAAGATTCCATCAATCAATGTTGACATGACTCTCGCTTTAATTCTCAATACTGCGACCACTTGCTCTTTAGCCATCAAGAAAATCCCAGTCTCTCTTTAGCGGCTCAGGAAAGTAGGAGAAGAGAAAATAGACAAAAAAGTAGGAAAAATTAGGTCCTCCTCCTCTTTGTATAAGTGCGGTGTGCTTTATGGCACGCCCGCTTTGGTCGCCGATTGATCAGCTGCTACTTTCGCAGCTTGCACAATTAACTTAAAATGCGCGTAACTTTTGATCTGTAAGGAGTCATGGGTCAAACTTTTTATAAAAATAAAGCTTTCGAAGGGATATACATGATCCCAATGGTATCGTAACGGATTAGATATTACTGGATCATGAATTCTCTTCTCTTAACCTTTTACTCGTTTTAAGCTTAACCGATTGTGAAAATGTTTGGCCATCAGTCTGCGCATCCAAGGGAAGACTTTTTTCAACCGAATTCAGACCTAATGAATCATTTTTCTACACATGGTCATATTTCTCAAAGTAGTCTTCGAATTTGTGCATTATGGCTCATTCTTCATTACTTTTAAAAATGTCCTTGATTTAACATGTACCATGATTATACTATAATACACATGTTATAGCCAAAAATATCATAAGAATGGCGTATAAAAGATATAAAACATCAACCACCCCTAAGAAGGAGGCTGCTAGACAATCTAGCTATTCCTATTATTCTTTCAGTCCCAGCGATCCTGAATAATACCATTAATTTCCCCATTAAAGACCACTCCATAAACATCTTCTTAGAACGACAACATATATGCATAACGTATCTTTGATAAAAAAAAAAAAAAAGATGATGCATTTTATGCTGCATAATACGATATCGACTTTCTAAATTATAAATTTGATACATAAAACTATTATATATATAATGTAGGGTTATTTATGGCAAAGGTTCTTGTACTTTGTTTATTGTGTTAATTTAGTCATGTACTTTTAATTGTATCAATTTAGTCCCTGTACAATTCAAAATGTGTCAATTTGGTCCTTAGAGAAAATTTAATGTTATGTTTTTAATAAAAAATTTAATGGCTCGGCCATGAATTGGGTTAAATTGAGTAAATGGGTGAATTTATAATTGCATCTAGTATAATTTTGCTGTTCAAACTCAAATTTGACCAGGGGACTAAATTGACACATTGGACTAAATTAGTACAACTAAAATTATAAGGACCAAATTAACACAATGAGCAAGGTACAGGGACCTTTAGCATATGTAACCCTATAATATAAATATTCTATCACATACAGAATATAATAATATAATAGTTGTATTATAAAAGGGATATTAAATAGAATACTTTTATAAGTATAAATAAAACACATGTCCAATATATTAACTACAAATATTTGGTTTAAAAAAAACCTAGAAATGTTATAAAATCATTAAGCTATAAAAGTTAATTTTTTAAATTATTTGTGTAGCAATTTAGATTTTTCATGTGTGTTGTATATTTAAATTATAGACATGTAATCATTTTTTATTAAACTATATTTCTATGATATAGAGTTTATAACATAGGAACGCGTAACAAAATAGATAGTTACTAATTGAGGTGAAGTTAGAAGCCTAACTATGATGAAATCAATTCTACTACCTTGATAGATTAGGCCAAAGATACAGATAAACTAATATAGATATTCCCGGGTCTAATCCCGATCCTCTTATTTCAACTTAGTCTTATGCCTGCCACGTCACTGCATAGGTGGCATGCTTAGTCACCTACTCTTTGATATTTCTACATATAAAATGGATTAGGGCTTAGATGAGATTACAAGTGATTATGTGTGTTTTTCTATCCCCCTAAAATCTCTTCTATTTCTCCCTCCCCTTTCATGCTTAGTTACTTGTAAATCAAAGTTTTTACATACTAATATATACAAATTATTCAAATAAGGTAGCCGTTTACTGCTCATAGGCTCGCGAATTCGTTGTATGAGTATTGATTTGATTATTTGAGTTGATCATTGATCCAACTTCGGTGTGGTCGGTAATCATCAATGGCTGAGGGCACAAGATCTCAAGTAATGTTGAGGGAAATGGATGAGGCCAATGATTGGCGCTTCAAAGCAATTGAAAGGTCCATCACCGACTTGCGAGAGGAACTTCGGGCTGCTATTGATGGGGTTGCTGTTCAAATCGCCAGCCTCGCAGAGATGAATGACACTAATAAACCTCCTGCACCGGCAGCACCACAATTCCGTCATGGCGCTGATCCCACAATTCAAGCACCGGTTGCTTCGCCATCACCCCAAGTGGTCGATTGTCAGGTCCATGCTCCGACCTTTGCTCGAGGTACTTATCAAGTCCCAACTCAATTCAATAAGATTGATTTCCCTAAGAAATTTAGTGGTAGAGGTGTGGATGGTTGGTTACATTGATGTGAAAGATATTTTGTGCTTGATAGATACCCCGATAATTTGAAGGTCATGCTAGCTAGTGTAACAAGGGAGGGTGATGCCCGAGAGTAGCACGATTAGTTTGAGGAATCGTGGCCAAGGGATGCTTACATCCCGTGGGAGGTTTATGCCCCTCAAATTCGAGCTAGATTAATAGAGACCGCGGCTAATCCTCTTACCTAGCTAATGAGATTAAGACAAGTGGGTAGTGTGGATGAATATTTAAGCAAGTTCGTGGCATTTGGGAATAGATGTGGAGTAAATGAGGGTCAAAAGATTAATATTCTTTTGCGTGGATTGCGACAAGAGATTTTCGGATACATTCTTATGCTTAGGCCCCGTTCGTTACATGATGCGATGGTCCTTGCCAAGCAACAAGAACGTAATTGTGCTTATGTTGAACAAATAACTGAAAAAATCCTATGAAAATAGCAACGTTGCTCCCATTACTGAGCCCTCTGAGGGTGACTCCCACCCTCCCATCCCCTCGGCCACCACTCTGCCCATTAGTCGTGGTTGGCGTGACATTCGGGCCCCTCCTCGGGGTAAATTGAGCTTGACACCGACTGAATTCAACGAACTTCAAGCTTGAAATTTATGTTTTCATTGTTAGGAGCGTTTCTCACCGGGTCACCAGTCTGCTATGCACAATAAAGCGCAGGGTTTTTTTTTTGCTTGAGGCCGAGGATGAGGATCCGGTACCTGAGCAGCCTTGCCTTGATGCGGACCCCAATCCTAATTTGGATCCCCATATTTTGATCCACGATTTTGATCAACAAATATTTCCTTTAAATGTTTGATCATCTCAGCTGTTGTTTCCATCTTAAGCATATGATGCTTGAGAACATTAGTCACAAAGGCCAAAATATAACATCTAGCTAACTCATTAGCTTTATTTCAGCGTTCATCACGCTCTTTAACTATAGTTGTAGAATTGTTAGCGGGTACTATAGGTTGAGCATCAGTGAGAATAAACTTATAACCCTTATGTATTTATACTATGTCCAAGTTTATTTTCAGGTGAAGTAATTCGGTGCAATTAAAGCATTATCTTTCAAAATTGAATGAAGTGCATCGGCTGCAGCTGTTCAAAAATACTGTAAATGCAAACAATTGTGTAATTATTTTATATGAGTCATGTATAAGGCAGTGATATTTATTCTTTCATTTTAACAAGCACAATCAGTCAGGCATCCACAAAACTATAGTATCATGCATGCCAAGATGACCCAAACATACCACTCCTTACTCCCCGGCAGCGGGGTTGCACGAAATTAGTTTGGGTGAGAACTATTCTCAATTAACATGTTTTCTTGCAGCTCTTTCTAAACATGATTAACTTACTGCTTTACCTCAATATCTAACACAACACAACAGAGCTCCTCGGGGAGGCTAATGTATTACGCTAGTCAAGTGTAAACCATTACCTAAACCTCCATATAAATACACATAATACTCCATGGCAGTTAAGTCGTATTGCTTCTTTGTACTTTAGTTTATCCTAATAGAAGTCAAACCTCGTAACCTGCAAGCCAACATCCTCCGTAGGGAGGTCAATCGATCTACTATATTGTTAGACTGGTAATGGAGACTGTGAGGTTTCAATAATTGAGCCTTGCTCCCACTTGATTTTTATAAACTAGTTGTTTTAATTAACTTGCATTAACAACTTATATTATCTCATAATCTCCTTTAAATCTCGTTTTAAAATTAAATTAACTAATAAAATTAATTAATTAATTTTTAAAACAATACCGAATTACAACTTAGATTATCTCATATTCTACTTTAGAATCTTATTCTAAATAAAATTAAAATAATTAATAAAAAATAATTTTCAATTTTAAATAAACAGTATTGATGTCTGCACCCAAAAAAAAAATTTAAATAAAAATTTGCTGACGTTAACGCCATGTCATCGCTGACATTAGAGCCATGTCAGTATTGACGTCAGCGTTAGCATTATTTTTTAATTAAAAATAATTAAAAAATAATTGAATCTAATGTCATGAGATCAATTTATTCGATTTCGTAAATCTTGATTATATATGCACAATCTCATCATGCGAATAATATGAATGTAATTTCAATTAATTCATCGACAAATCTGAATTAACTATTAATTCATTAATAATTTAAACAATTTAAACCATTGCCTTAAATAATCTTTCCTTCTTAATAAAATCTCTATTTTATTAAATCACAAGTCCATTTATATCGATCTTATTATACCTATTCATGTGTATTATAAATGTAATCAGAGGCTGGTTCTGATACCAATTGGTGGGACGAACTTCAAAAATTTTTCATTAGTTTATAAAACTAGCAAAGTGGAAGGGTTCAAAATTCTTAATTTTAAATCTGCAGATTTAAATTTCTAATTTAAATCTACAGGCCTCTACTGTAATACATTTATGACAATGACATGAATAAAACTAGCATAATAAGAATTACAGTAAATAAATAAGAAAAGCGAAAAACTTAAAAGAGAAGGGAAGAAGAATACCTATAATTGCTCCAATAATAAAGACCACCAGAATGATAAAGAACTCCAAGAAAACCGAGAAAATCGAGACCTCGCTGCCTTCTAAGCAATGAACTTAAAATGCCCGGAGAGTGGGCTCCGAAAAATATTGAACTATAGATAGAAAAATTTCAATGGAGATTTTTCTCTCTAATTAGGTCTTTGAAAGTCAACACTTTTAGAAACTTTTAATTTTGAATTATATTCAATATCATACCATAAAATCAACACCCCAATTTATAGTAGGATACCAGAGCAAAAAAATAGTCAATAGTTCAATGTGGGATGTGCAAATTTAATTGCAAAATGCATCATTTCAAATAAAAATACAATCAAAATGCAGTATTTCAACCTCCTGCTTCTTTGACCTCTTTTAGAGTGCCCCGTGGTAGGCCGTGATTGGCCTGTGCACGTGCACGCTGATTCCCAACAAGAGACGTCCTAGCGAGCGAGATGGAGAAGACGCGGATCACCAGCATGTTTTTGTATTTTTCGATCTTTTTTTCTTTTGCTTCCCACATTTAAAAATTCATCTTTTTAAATTTAATTTTCAAAATTTATTTTATTTTATAATTTTAATTTTTTTATTCATCTCATAAATAATGTTTGGTAAATTAAATTTACTCATCTCATGGATAAATAATTTATCTCATGAATTCTTTAATATTTTTTCTATGGCAATAAAAAATAGAGGCTTGCGCTTGGGGGTGTTTATCGATCCAAACTCGGACCGAACCGAACCAGACCAAAGACCGAAATTGGCCTCTTTTGAAGACCGAAGACCAGACTGGTCCGAGACCGGACCGGTTACTTCATGGACTGGACCGGACTAAAATGGACAGATTATCACTTCTTTCTTTTTTTAATATAAGTTAAATTTACTACATTTTGTCAACCTTGGGCAAATTTAAAGGCATATAATAGGAAAAAAATATGAAAAATAATAATAATAGAAATAATAAAAAATTTAAAAATATTAAATGATCATCCACCAAATACCACGGCTCATAACAACTTATATTTACTAAACCCGACCCCAATAATTTGCCCCCTTTTGATTTGATTCACATTTCTCTATTCTTCATTAATAACCAATGAAATTATTCATAAATTAACTAGAAATAATTATGTATATAAGTCGTAGCAATATATAAAATGCGATAGTTGCTAAAAAAAAAAAAAACAAGATAATTGAATATAAGTATTTATGGGCTATTTTAAACTAATTTTAGGCCTAAATATTATAAGTGTAGATTAATCTACAAATAATCTAATAAAATATATAGGAGACCTAATAACATAATTCGAATTTTCGGTATGGTCTCGGGTTTTTTGGGTTTGGACCGGACTAGACCGAAACCCAAAATAAAATCAATTTGTGGACCGAGGACCAAACTGAAATTGAATCGGTCGGGTCCGATTTTTCAGTCTGGACCGATAGTTGAACACCCCTACTTGCGCCGGGACCTCAGGGACAATTTAGATCAAGCTCAAATGGGTTAAATTAATTATCCTGTATGATAAAATTTAGTTACTATTTAATGGGACTTCATTCCACTAAATAAATCCCACTACACTCGAGACTTAAACTATTTATTTAATATTTCCCAAATAAAGTGTATTGATAACAATAAGCCCTCCATTAAATATCCATAACAAAGAATAATTATAACTATTACCATTATCCTTATCACAACTTCTCCATTAGTTACTGACTCGCCTTTCACTAAATAATTCATTTATACTTGAATATATTCATAGTATAAATTTCAAATATCAAACACCTGGAACAGTTTCGCCAAAGATTCCAATCATTCAAACACTTGTGAATCAACTAAGGGGACATCTATATCTCATAAGAGACTGTAGATTCTAAATTGAATACCTGATCCTTGTCATACTTCACGCTGCTACCCAGTGTACGTAGGAATTCAATCATTTATCTAAACCTTACTTATAGTACCCTAAAGTAACTAATGTTCTAGGCACAAGTCTAGGATACTCTCATGATTTAGAGTCGTTGTTTAAACAGTACAACATGAATCGCTCATCTCCAATAGTAGTCTAGAAATAAGCAGCTCAAATAGTTCAATTAAGTGAGTCAATCTTATTAAATACACCAACCTAACACTTTTGGATCATCATCCACATGACCAAGACCACTCATTTAAATTGTCATGATATAGTCTTAGCATACAAGTGGTCCAAACTTGTCTTTGACTACAAGTTTTTAAAACAACAATCCATACCATTTGCTCCAAGTCTATATATGGGTTAATCTCATAAACCACTTAGAGCAAACATGTAAATTGTAGTATGAGGACTATGTCCATCTCATGAGCATTACTTAAAAGAAAATCAAATGCAACATATATGCTCGCTTACACAAATTTAATGAGGAAAATGAGTTGGAACTTCAATTTTTTTTCAATAAAATAACATTTAGAAGGTAAAGTTTGGATTTTCAAGAGACCATTCCTAACACGAATATCGGCTTTGAGTCTAGTGTGCATATGGTGTGTGTTAAGGGGTTCACTAGTTACTGTAGTGGTATCCGGTTGGGGTGTTGGATCTACGGGTGGGTCAATGTCGTGTGGGTTGTGGTCCATAGTTGCGTCAGGGGTGAGGCGGACGGAGTTTGTGTGGTCTAGGTTAGGTTCAGGTTTGATTGGACATGGATGATAGCAGCTGTGTTTGGGTCTAGCAGGCAGCGGTGCCCCTGGTTGGGTGAAGGGAGGTCAGGTGGCAGCGCCACTCGGGGGTTGGATGCCGTTTGAGCCGGAGTGATGCCTTCGCCAGCAGCACTGGTGTTGTCGGTTGGGTGTGGTTTTTGGGTAAAAGTGAGGGTGATAGGCATGGGATTAGTGTTGGTGGTAGTGGATTCCATTGTTGATGAGCAAATATTGGGGGTATGGGAATATAGCTTCATCGAAGACTACATGCAACGATAGCCTTTGTAACGTGCATCGTAACCTAGAAAAATAGAAGGAGTGGAGTGAGGTGCAAGTTTGTGAGGGGCATAAGAGGTGAGTTTGGGGTAATAGACGCATCCAAAAACATGAAAACGGGAGTAGTCCGGTTGTTTTTGAAAAAGTTTCTCAAAAGAGAATGCGTTTTGTAAAAGTGGTGTTGGTAGGCGATTTATTATAAAACAAGCTGTACAAATGGAGTCGTCCCAAAATTGGTGTGGTAATTTGGATTGAAGGAGTAAAGTGCATGTCATTCCAACCAAGTGTTGATGCTTATGTTCAGCTACTCCATTTTGTTATGGAGTACTAGGACATGATAAGCAGAAAAAAAAAAAAAATCCCCAAGGTTTTACATAAGTTGTACATACTGTTATTATCAAATTCGCCACCACCATCACTTTGGAAAATTTTGATTTGTGTGTTGATTTGGTTTTCCACTAGTGCTTTGGAAGTTTTGAAAATATCAAAAACAACCAAGTTTAGTTTCATTAGGTATAGCCATGTGTAACACATGTAGTCATCCACAAAAATAACATAATATTTGTTTTGAGATGTGCAGTGTATGGGAGATTGCCAAGTGTCTAAGTGCATAAGTTGGAGTGGCATGTTAGTTGTATGCATAGCATGTTCAAAAAGTAGTTGTTGAGATTTTACTAAGCAACAAGTTTGACAAAAATTCATAAATTTATTGCTCAAAATAAGATTGCGATTACATATAAAATGAAAAACATTATTGCTTAGGTGACCTAAACAATTATGCCAGAGTTGACCTGCTTGAGCGACGAGACATTATGAGGCGAAAAGCTATAAAGAGGGCCATTACTTTGTACCCAAAGCAATTGAGTCCCCATAGGCTTGTCCTTGACAGGAAATTTTTTTTTTTTTTGAGTCAAATTCAACTACACAATTATTATCGTGGCAAAGGCGTTTTATAGACAATAGGTTATGCATGAGTTGTGGTACAAGTAACACATTTTTAAGCAGTAATGATCCATGTTTAGTGGGCATGATGGAAGACCCAACATGTATAATTGGAAACAAAGCATTGCCAACTTGAATGCACTTATGACCATGATAAGGAATGGGGTTATGCACGATACCTAGATTCGATGTCATGTGGTTCGATGCTTTTGAGTCAGGGTATCAGCTGTAGTCATGGGGCTCCTAGATAGACATGGTAGAGAAAGACTGTGAAGGGTCGGGAAAGGATGTCTGATTGAACTAGTGAGGACGAGTGAGGGCTGCATGACCAAGATGTCCACATATTTGGCACGACTGTGGGGGAGGACCAAGAATACCAGGACTAGAGTTGAACAGGTGAGATCCAGTGGATCGAATAGAAGGAGAAGTGGGAGGCGAAGCATCATACTATGATGAACTCAATCCACCACGGTTGTATTGTCCTGGATGGTGATGCTGAGTGTGGCCTTGTCCTCCATTTCATCCCCCTCGACCACCATGGCTATGTTGAAAGCGTCCTTGACCACCTCACCTGCGTCCTCCTCAGTCTTGATTTTGTCCATGTGCTCCTGCATTAATGGCAACTAGAGCATGGGATTGGTCAATAGTAGGCCGGTTGTTGTACGAGTAACTGTGACCTCCTCATTTAGGAGTGCGATTTTGAGTTCCTCATAGGTCAAGTTGCGTGAGGATTGACGCATGAAAGTAGCAAAAGCAGCATATTCAGGGGGAAGCCCGTAGAGGGCATGATGAAGTGTTTGAAATTGGTGAATCGATAGTAGCCAGATCATCAATAATGTTTTTAAGTTCAGATAGGTATTTGTCCATTGTTTTCCCATCTTTTTAAATATTTTGAAGTTGGGTGAGGAATCAAACTCCTTGGCCAACGAATGGTCTCTAAACCCTTTGGCGAGTGCATCCCACATGGATTTGGATGTGGGGTGTCTAACAACATCATTGATAAGAGATCAAGATAAAGTGGCAACAATGCAAGAGCGTAAGGTCTGATCTGTTCTAACCTAAGTTGTATAAGTTGGATTGGAGAGGGAAGTTCTGTTTAAGTTGTTTATAGTGGATGGGGGGATAGGGAGATGAACCATCTACATATCCTGTTAATTGGTGAGCATCAGGTATTATATAAAATTGTTCATGCCACGCAGGATAATCAGATATGTTTTCAAGTTTTATAGTTATAATGCTTGCAATATTAGATAGGGGAAGAACAAGAGGGATTTGTTGGTCCTGTTGAGGAGAATAACCACTGAGGGGTGGGTGACCACCAAGAGCCATGGCAACACCACAAGTACTCGCAGCGGGCCCACCAGTAAATGTGGTGGTGCTGCCTTGGAAGGTGGGATTAGGGAGAGGGAAGGGGGTAAGGGATGGTGAGATGCCCATCCCTCGATTAGGAGACATTATTGACCTTTCAGAGGCAAATGACATACCTAAGATGGCGGCATTAGAGTTGATTTGCCTTGAGAGGAGAGAGGAAGGGATGGTGGTGCCGACATTATGTAAGTTGGTCACCGCCCCATTCTGTGAGGTTACTGTAGTGAGCGGAGGGAAGCTACCATGGAGTTGGGCAGTCCCTGCCACCATGTGATGACCCGCAAGTGACGCTAGGGCAGCAATCACAGTGGCAACAACCAAGGGAGAGGAGGGAGGGGGGCGGGTGGGGGAGGGGTTAGGGTGGGGATTTGGCGCTGCCATTAGATGAAAAAAAAAAAAAACAAAAACAATAACAAATGGAGAACTAATCAAATATAATAAGAGAAATTACATAAACTTGAAGAGAGAAAGAAATAAGAACAGATGAGAGAGAGTAACTCTCACTCTGATACTATGTGAAATAATAGAGAAGTAAGAGAAAAGAATATGCTCGAATAATATAAATGAGAGTACAAGTCCCCCTATATAAAGGGAGAGGGAGAGAATCAATTACATATAAAATCCCTTGATACTAGCAATCCTAGGTATGAACATGTAGATATGTGGAAGTCCTAGATAACAATGATATTCATCTAATATTTATAAACTAAACTAAACTAAACTAATGATACTACCATGAATTGAGTCTTGGAATGAAGCATTCAATGTAATGGATCAAATTCGAGAATTAACTCTCAAGTAGCAGAAAGGGTAGAAATACATGCAAGAATGGTAGGCCATTTCCGGTGCATAGCAAGCAACTTTGATGGAGCGGATTCTTCCAAACCATGAAAAAAAAAAAAGCATGGTTTGATGTACAATCAAATGATGTTGTGACTCCTCCTAGCCTTATCTATGAAGAGTTTGATTTCAATAAAATTGATATTGGTATTTCAGACGATGATATTCCCTACAATGAAAATGTCTATGATGAAGATGACCACATCGGTGCTTCTGATTATCCAAGAAATGATGAAATTCAACCATCCACAAGGAATTACGATTAAAATTGACATCGAAAGCAGGTACAACACATTTCGGTCCTTCAAGGAATTATGATCAAAATTCATAGTGTTTGCAAGAATTGTCAATCCTTGAGGGGCCGTACGCTAGAATTGTGTAATTTATTATTCAAATTTGAAATTAGTTCTTAAAAATGGTTAATTTTTGTAATAGTACATCAAATTAGGATCTCCCACATTATTGATCAACTAAATCCCAAATGTGGTTTTGGCGGGAAAATCGATTAGTAACTAGTAAGCTATTTTGGCGTCAAATTTGATTTTTAGTTGTTTTTGGTTTTTTTTTTTTTTTCCCCCCCTGTTTTTGATGAAATTTTCCTTCCTTTCTTGATTAATGGATGTGAAGGTCTATGTAAAGACTTAAAGGACTATATTATGACCCATTTTTAATCATTTGAATAAATTCTTTTGTGGTCCTTCTTTCTACTTCTCCTTATACTTCTCTTTTCCCTTCAACTCTCTTCTCCTTCCTTTCCTCCCTCCTATTTCTAATTTCTCACTTGCTTTATTTTTCTTTCTCCTCTCTTCCCGAATTTTCATACATTCTCCTCCAATTCTTTCATTGCTCATAATTGTTTGTTGAAGATTTATGAGCTTATTGGCCTATATTCAATTTGGGTCATAACAAAAGTTGGCTACCTATGCCAAGCCACGACAGTAGAAAACGGTGGACGCACTTACAAATGCCCTCAAGACACAAGGAGGACAGAGAACATTTAGGGCTAGATCTAGACCTTCTCCTCACAAAATCCAGCAATCAGTAGTATGACAAAAGGCGAGGTCGGTAGCTCGTCCACCCACTGCTATGCTCGGCCTTCAGCGGCGGCCAAATTCCATGTTCTAACATGCCTTTCTCTCTCACATGGCTAAACACTCGGTGTTTGATGACGAAATTGTAGTGTTGGTCTAATTGACATAAACTAATTGCCAAAGGAAGTCTTCGATTAAATTTAAAGTTCAAAAGAGTCTCCCTCATATTTACCCTAATTAGTTTATATTTAGTAGCGAAAATTGAGTTTTTCATATTAGGTCTCATATAGTATTTATCCTAACTACGATATTTACCTAATAGTTAGGTTCTATTCGCCCAACATTTTGCATGACATCTGCATGCCCAATCAAATGACAAAACTATAAATTATAAAAGCTTAGCCATCATTTGTAAGCATTGGACTATAAGAAGACATGTTCACAAATACTAGATGCACGAACAATTTCCTGCAAAATTAATATTCTAAAAGATACAATCTAAATGAATTTACGATTAAAGATAAGATAATTATATTTATAGATGCATTCATGAGACAAATGCAATCACAAATTACAACATAGACTTTCATTTCACATCATCAACCTATGTACATTAGTTTACTTCAACACGGGCTCTTTCCTTCCTCTCCATAATTATGACAAAAGGCTTTCAAAACGCATTATATTCGAGAAAAGAAAAGAGAATAAGATAACACTAAAAGTTCTTTTTACAAATAAGACGTCAACATACTTTCAAAAAATAATGAGAACGCATGGCTTCTTCACAAGTGACCAGACTCGTAACATGGAAACCAATAAGGTCACCTTCAACTATAAGATGAAGCCCACGTGCTTATTGTTCTTTTTCTCAAAACATGTTGCGCCTCTATATACATACTTTTTCCCAAAACATTTCTATTTTACTTATACAATACACAATACACCCTTCTAATTCCGTTTCTCAAATATAACGCCCTTCTTAAGTATCTTTACTCTGTGATAACTCATTAAGTCAAGATTCATTCATGGTCAGGGACAGGAGAGAACCAAGCAGGGTGCTTTCCCCTGAGCCTAAGCAACTTTGTGTAGGAGGAATCCGGCATCCTGGCCTTCTCCTCCTCCTCCATCTCTGCCACTGTCTTTGGCAATCCATCTGGTATATGCACATGAATTGTCATCCCCTCCTTTTGCTCTCCTTTTGAGCTTACATTCTTTGCCTTGGAGGCAGTGTTAGCGTCCGCCTTCTCCTTATGGATGGCTGCGACGCCATGCAGGCACCCGACTAGTGACTTTGTGCCGCCTGCTTCTATTATCAACTTCTCTAACTCTTCTTTTGGGGTCTCTTTCTGCATACCATTTTATGTTTATAGTATGATTTTAAGAAGAAGATGAAAACAGATTATGATGTATAAATTATAGTAATAAGTCTTACATGAGACATAAAAGAAAAAACCGACCCGGCATACAAGAATAGTAGACAAATATAGGTAATGTCAATTGATTTTAAGAGTAGTTAGAACAGGAAGAGATTCAGAGCTATTTGATGTCTTCTAAAAGCTAAAAAGTAGATTTGAGATGATTTCTAATAGTTTTTGAATTTTTGTGTTTTAACTTTTTTTCCGGGGTGAGAATACACTGAAAAAAGAAAATCAAAAATAATAAATTCAAAATTTGGCGTTCAATTCGAAAAAGACCAAAATCCACCAACACAAAATGCTACCAAACGGATCCGTAGTCTAGTGGACTACTACATTTAGGCTTTGTGTAGTTGGAGGGGAGATCATTTAATTTCACCTCGAAGGATTTTTAATCACAAATGTTCTTTTTTTTTCGAATTTCTTTTTATTCAATTTGTATGTAATTTGGGTCTGGTTCATTCAAAATTAATACAAAGCTAAAAATGTAAGATTAGAATAGAAAATATCTTCAGCTTAATTTAGAAGGATGTCATTTTCTGCTATGTATGAAGAGTTATTTTGTCCTTAACTATTATTACTAATGAATCACTAAAATTTTTTTATGATTTATACTGAAAAGGCTTTCTACTAAAGTCCGGCTATGGTTGCCCGGACTGAAGAGGGTTTCATCGAGGGAGGACGGTGCTTTTCAACTCACGTGCGGTAGGTCATGGCTGCCATTTTTCAACTCAAGTGCGGTCGGTCAGGGCTAGGGAGGCGATTGCCATTCGGGCCGCTTGTCACCTAGCGATGCTCCAAAATTGGAAGGAAATCCTTATTGAGTTGGACAACAAAGGTGCTATCGAGGTGATCTTAGATAGCTCATCTCCCCCACCGGGGAAATTGCTAGCATTGTTGACGATGTAAAAGCTTTAGCAGTTAGGTTCATGTCCTGTGCCTTATTATGGGTTCTACGTGAGAGTAATGTAGTGGCTCACTCGGTAGCTCGGCACCATCTTGGAAATCATTGTAACCATGATTGGTGGTCAAGTCCTCCCCCATCTCTTGTTTCTCTTGTTTTGAAGGATTTGAATGTTAGCTAGTCCCGTCCTCGGGACTTCTTGTGCTCAAAAAGAAAAAGCAAAACAAGAAGCATACTGACTTATATGTGATATTCAGAGGATTTGAAAAGTAAGGGTGTAGTTGCTTGTTCCTCACTCCTCAAGTAAAAGGTATTGGGTTCAAAATTTATATTTGTTTTTTTTGGTGTTAGTTTCCCTGTTTAGGAAAGTTTATGTACTTCTGACCAACGCAAGAAAAAAATGTGATATTAAGACATCAAATAGCAGGGATATTTATTATTTCTTATGTAATTAAGAAAGGGTTATCTATATCTATTTATACATCATACTATTGGCAAATTCTTCACTCTTCAAAAACTTTCAAACTCTCAATCCTCATTGAGCCTCTATTTTCCAAAATATAAAAAAATATTAAATTGTATTGACATTAAAACATTTGTATTAGCATCATGGTTGAATCACTTCATTTATCCATACATTAAGGAAAAAATAAACATTCGTTGAAAATCCACCAAGTCAAAGAAATACAATCCACTCCTCCATGCGTCACACAGGATACAATTGCAAGGAAATTACCTCGAGGTCTTTTAGTTCAAAATAAGCTCTCCAGCAGCTGTAGGACTCTTCTCCTTCAAGCGTTGAACAGTAATCTTAAAATGAAAATTGGACAAGTCAAATTAAAGGATGTAGAAGATAGATTTCTTAAAAAATGAAAAAAAAAGAATTAATTTAAACAATAAATCTCTAACAAACCGATGGTTCTGTACCCAAAAAAAGCCTGAATCTTTTACATAAAGTCAAATAGATCTCTTCACTTTCTTATTTCATTAAACAGACGTTTTATTTCTTTTTTCATTTTTTTTGAACACCTAAAACATATATACTCGTTTGATTAATTTAAATTGTACCCTTCAAATGGCATTATATTTACTATTTTATCTGTTAATGTTAGCAAAATAGCAGAGAATTGAATTTGACTTAGATACTATGTCAAGATCTTAACCTAATAAGAAGAGAAGGGAAAAAGAGAAATAGAGACACTCAAATTCACACGGAAAACCCTTAAATAAAGAAAAATTATGGACAAAAGAAAGAAAGCTTCACTGGATCTGAAATGAGGAATCACAAGAGTTTCACCAACTTTGTCTGTTCATGACACCGGACAAAAGCCCTACAATATATATATATATATATATATATATATATATATATATATATATATATGTGGAGAGGTACACTGAAAATCCTAAAATTATTAGGTATACTGACCAGAACCAATATATACTAACCCGACCCATTGGGAAAAGACCCTCCGTTTCTAATCTAAGTATAGACTAAAAAGTTGGAAACAAAATACAAATTGACAAAAAGAAACTCAAAAAGAATTAAGCGGAAGAAAGAGAAAAGGCTCAGTACCAGCAAGTTGGGTTTCAGATTTTTCAATCAAGGGGGGATCTTTAACAGCTCTATCAAACTTAGAGCGGTTAAAAGGCTCCAACTTTGGGATGTAAACATGGCTTCTTGACGATGATGAAGAAGAAGAACAAGTGATTAGTGAATTAAATCTCTTGTAATTAGGCTGATCCAAAAGCAAAGCTGAAGAACAAGATGCAGATGAAGAAGATGAAGGAAGAGCAACAGCAAGTGACCCAATCATCATCCTTTTTCTTACTTCACAAGAATACACTCTATGCTCTCTCTGATGACAGAGTGTTGTGGTTTAGCGATGTAAATCTATGCAATAATTGAGAAGATATAAGGAGGTGGGGGAGGGGTGGTTTTGTTTTGGATAAGGTTGAGATTTTTTTTTTTTTTTTTGATATTTTTGAAGGGCAATACTATAAATATCTAATTTAAATCTCTACTTTATATGTTACGGATAATGTTAGGCAAATGATTATTAGTTTTTTTTGGTAAAAATCAAAATAAATGCTAAAAAATGCATTAAATAATTTTCATCCTAATGATTAGATGTTTGCTCCGCCCCCCGTGAGTTGTTGTATTTAGTGTCAAAAATAATTTACAAGTATATAAATATATTACATATATTAGAAATAAAAATTATCTTACGCACATAAATGGATGATGATTTTGAATAATTAATTATTCTAGAGTTAAATCCCCTATTCAACACTTAAAATCGTACGATTATACGATTCTACAACTACTAACCGATGTTATCTTACGTAGTAAAAAAAACCCGATTCCAGGCTTAAACTCATACGATTTCACGATTCCACAACTATTGACCAATATTATCGTACGTAGAATCTTAATTTTGTAAAATCTTACGATTCATTAATATTGCATGAAATTAACAGATAATATCGTAATACGATTTTACATGGATGGTGATTCTGAGTCGTGGGTTGTGATTTTGAGTACAAGAGTGGAGATTTTGAGTACATGGGTGGGTAGTGACATTGAGTACATGAGTGGTAATTTTGAGTACATAGGTGCTTATTTTGAGTACATGAGCGGTGATATTGAGTACAAGAATGGTGATTTTGAGTACATACGTTGTTTGTCGGCACACCCCTACAGTAAGTAAAGAAGTGAGTATGTATCGACACACCGACTCTGTGTGTCGACACACAGTCCCGTAGTTTGGTTTCTGGAAATTGTGTGTCAACACACAGAGCTTATGTGTCGACACAAAGGTGATTTTAAGTGACTGGTGATTTTGAGTTCATGATTGGTGATTTCGAGCACTTTATTGGTGATTTTGTGTACATGGATGGTAATTGTGAGCACATGGGTATTGATTTTGAGTAGATGGTTGGTGATTTTGAGTACATGGGTGGTGATTGTGAGTACATGGATATTGAATTTGAGTATACGGTCGGTGATTTTGAGTACATAAGTAGTGCTTTTATGTGAGTAGTGAATTTGAGTACATGTTTGGTGATTTTGAATACATGAGTGGTGAATTTGATTATATGGTTGGTGAATTTGAGTATGTTTGGTGATTTTGAGTACATATGGTGTGTTTCGACACACAAATCTTATGTTTCGACATACAGAGACTCTGTGTAAACATACAGAGTTTGTGTGTCGACACATAGACACCTTGTATGGTTGCTGAAATCTGTGTGTCGACACACAACATATGTACTTAAAATCACCGAAAACATTTCAAAGTCAATCACTCGCGCTCTCTTTCTCACTCACCCATACCCACGCTCGCTCTCGCTCTCTCTCTCTCTCCAATCCGGCAGCCGGCCACCATCCTTCCACCTTCCAACCACCGACACATACCCTATTAATGTCAGACGGGCTTTCCTCTATGGATACTTCAACACCATTATTAGGGTTTGCTTATTATCACCTCTTATACCTCAATCTAATACTCTATACCACTAATTTTTAATAACTTTAGACTTGGTTTTGTGGCTAGTGTTAGGGTTTGTTTTCTATCTTTTGCTTCTATTCCAACTAAACCCATGCCAAACTCCATATATTATGGGTAAATTTTGTAGGCTATAAGTTACGTTAGTCATTTCTTGTTCTCTAACATAGATTTTCTAATTTTATTTGAGCTTATATAGATTTTTATAAGCAATAGGTGGTTAGGATTAAAATTTTTTTCTGGTGTTGTAATGGATTTTGTTCAGTTGTGCTTGTGTTGGGCTTCATTTGTGGTTGAACTTTTATATAGATATAGGCATTTTTGGGGGGTTGTATTTGTTTGAGGGATGACATTTATTTTGGGGGGCTGAACTTTTATTTTTGGCTTATATTCGGCTTCGTTTGTTGGTATGCTTGAGGGTTGAGTAATGATGGAAGCAGTTTGTGTCATGTAGAAAATGATAGGTATTAGAGTCATGGCACATAAACGGAGAAAATTTAGGATAAATTGCATCTTAATGTGTTTTATGAACCAGTTTATTAATAAAAAATCTTGTTCATTAATGATTAGTGATATAGAGAGAAAGCACTCAGAAGATAAGACGGGCAACAAAAGGCCAAGAAATGCATTCGTTATATTTGGTGAGGATAATTTTATCATGTGTTATACGTTTCACCCATTAGATGAAACTAATGGTTCATAATCTATTTTGTAGTGAAAAAACATAAACACGGAGAACAATCAAACAGGATTGACGAGTGATAAACATGTAAAACCAAGGCTATTTAGTACAGTTTCAAATAATATGACGCCTTTCGTAGTTAATTGATTGTATGTTTATTATTGTAGTGGGTAACAAGGATGAGCAAAATATGGAAGCCTTTGTCTAAAGAGGAGAAAGAACCATACATACTTGAGTCAAAGAATGACCCAAGATTGTACCAAAGTTGAAAAATTGAAGACTCATCCAAACCTGGGTAATATATGTTGAAAAATTTTACTAGTTCTTTTATTACACGTTTGAAGCTAATTACACTTATTGATATTCAAGTATATACACGTTGTTGACCTCAACAGGTAATTGAATTGATGAAGCGATTGTCCGAAGAAAAGAGGAATGCCATCGAATCTTTGGGCTTGGGTGGTTTGGTGCACATAAAGTGCAAAAAAATAAATATAGATATGTGTTTAACTATAATCGACAATTTTGACCTGATGTCGCAAATTTTGTGTGTTTCAAATAATAAAATTTTATTGACCAAAAAAGATGTCGAGGTACTTTTGGGATTAAAACCAAGTTATTGAGATTGACGATTGCGAAGATGAACCAAGACTGAATAGCCTGTACAAAGAGTTTGGCGGTTGGACATATAGTCAAATAGAAGAAGCACTAGTTACACACAGTAACGTTGATTACCAATTCAAAGTGTTGGTGGTTCTTTATGCATTGACTGCATTTATGTATCCAACCGTGAGACTTAACCCAAAGAAGTCATGGTTCAACCTCGCAATCGACACCACTAAGACATCGAAAATAAATTGGACGAAAATTGTATATAAAGGAATTGTAGAGGGAGTTTTGGAATACAAAAGGAACAAGAAAAGACTGAATGGCTATATTTTTTCTTCCTGGTAAGCACATTTCTTGCTTAAAAGTTATTCTATTTCTACATAATATATGGTCTAATTTCTCTTATTTTGTTAAATGTACTAGATTTTCTTTTGCGAGTACTCAATAGATGGACGCATTTCAATGCCCAATCAATTAGGACGAATCCTCGTTGCCGATTTTGAACAGATGCAGTTCGAGAATATAAATCTTTTGGTGATGTCAAGGTAATACACGATAAAATTGAATATGATCGTTTTTGTAATATCTTGTGACATATACGATTGGTTTTAACTTCGAATGCCTGGTGCGATACAGTTCTCGAAGGACCAAATTGAGCGAAGAACAAGCCCCTCATTAGAAGTCCTACATTTTGCTCCATCCTATTTTGATTACAGCGACAAAAATGTGGAAGAGCATCACGCACCGATCAATGAGGTTAGTCGTAATAACTCTTGCACGTGCTGTAAGCAGCGTATTGATGAAATGGCCTTGCAATCAAACAACTTTTTGACATAATAAATGAGTTAAAAGAAAGTAAAGCAACAGAGAAAAAAAGATGATTTTCAAATCAAATTTTCAAATAACATTCGTTCTTCAAGTCCGGAGAAAGATGTTAAATTCGAAAGACGTTCATTACTACCTGATCCCCGCCAAACCCCCCCCACCCCCATAGTATCGGTGTACAAAAAGATGAGAAAAATTTAACGTTAAATCGGGAGGCATGTTCCTCTAATACCCTTACTTCAAGGACTTCAAATATGGTGTGGAAACCAAGGTCAAAGATGGAAACTGTTGGAGACCTTGAATGATGAACCTGCCCAACCACCTCGTGTCAGTAAATCACGCGAGATGTCATTGAGGACAGCGCCTAGAAGAAAAGGGGGCAAGCTATATGTACACCGTATACAATAGGCCAGCAGAGGCTGAGAAAGAATCCGAGTAAAAATAAAAAGATTGCAAAACAACTGGAGGTAATTGGAGTGGAAAGCAAGAGCATTGATTCCATCCCACCGCCCAAGTGTACGAGACAAGGACCCAGCCCTTTCTCCATAGAGCCAATAGCTGCCGAAATCTAAAAAACTCGGACAATCTGAAAGGCGCTTATGCTGATATGTATTCGACAGCAAGTTGGCTGCTTCGTAAGTAAAAATATATTTGACGTTGCCTATTCAAATTTATATCCAAGTAGTCTCTTTAAATTGGAATATTACTTTGTAGGGAGAAATTGGTGGTGACATGATTGGTACAGTTGCACAGACTTTAGAACTTTATACCCGAGCCAGTGGATATGGGACTCTGTAAGTGAACATTGCGCACATTGGGAGTCATCATCTTATGTTGAATGACCTAATTGCCTACATTTTCATAGGTCATGAATTGTTTCATTTCGTGTATGACAATCACTTCCAGAGACAATGGATGAGATCGAGTTTTCTTGCCTACCTACTTTTTGGTAAATGCCGAAATCATCTATTTGTATAAGGAATACTTAAAATATTATTACTATGCTAGCAACCTTGTACACGTACCTTTCTATAGTCATATGCTTTCACTTCAAACTTCGAGGATATGATGTCATTTTGTTACAATTATCCCGGGACATATTTACCATTGCAGATGTACAACACTAATAAGGTAATTTACAATGATATTTACGATGATCTTACTTGGATAAAATTCTTCATCGATGTACATTCTTAAGACTTGTGTTGCACTACAGTTATACGTCCCAATAAATGAGAATAACACACACTAGTTTTGTTGACTTCCGCCGAAGATATCCTATTTGTTGGATTTCCTTCCAATTGACGGAGCAAATAAGCAAAGGGTGGATTTGATTAAGAAAATTGTAAACATCATTATCTTCGCCATTTGTTTGTTACGAAAAATATGCAATTATAATTATACTATCTTTAAAGAGAATGTCCATTTCTATTGCAGTTTGCAACATTGTTCAGAATACTTCCAACAAATCATAGGGTTGGAAATGTGTACTGAACTACATTCTTGCCCAATCCAAGTTCCGGTGGTACCTAATCAAAGAAACGGGTATATCACTTATTCTCAAATTTTTCAGATCTTTTCCGTTGAGCGTGTAATTTGCACTATATGATCGTCTTGCCTAGCTATAACTATGGATTTTTTGTAATAAAGTTGATCTAAGCAGTAGAATGGGATAAACTGGAGCCATTTGATCAGATGTTTACTGAGGTAAATGTTTAATGTTGTTGTTTATGGTCGTAATTCATGTTCTTTTCCAAGGTTTTCCTTGTATAGTTACATGCATAACTGGTTTTTTTTTTTTTTTTTTGGTATGTTGGATGTAGGATCGGGATCATGAAAGATTAAAGCTATTGATACAATTAGTGAATAATCCGCACAATAGCATATTACAAGAAGTTAAAGACAAAGTGGGCTTCTACAATGCACATACAAAGGCCATTGTCGCCTTCTTGTACTCGATGACCCCATTCTGTATTGAATGAAACAAAATTGTATATATGACAAGGAATGATGTTATACAGTTGAAATTGGAATACTATTGATTCTACCAAAATGTTCATGGGAACCATTCAAATTTATGTGCATTGTGTATGTTGCCTGAGGAATTGTATTGTTGGTCCTACATTTGATTATTTACACAAAATTATGCTATTTCTATTGGTTAGAAAATGAAATTTGTAGTTCTTGTTATGATTTGAAACATACCGCATTGTACTGGGTTGTATGGTTGCATCGTAAAGTGCCGTAAGGGTTGTTGAATAGTATGTACTCAAAATCACCACAACTGTACTCAAAATCACCACCCATTTATTCAAAATCATCGATAACATACTTAAAATCACCATCCACGTACGTACTCAAGATCACCATTCAATCTATATAACCTTTGTATCAATGCACATATTATGCGTGTCAACACATATGATCCAGAAAGCAACAGAATCCAGATCAAGTGGCTGTGTGTCGACACACAGTCACCGTGTGTCATCACACAAGCACTTCTTTTGACTTTCTATTAATTATGTGTTGACACATAACTTTTGTGTGTTGACATACACATAATGTACTCAAAATCACCACAAATGTACTCAAATTCACCACCCATGTACTCAATATCACAAATAACATACCCACATTCACCACCTATATACTTAAAATCATCACTCAATCTATATAACCCGTGTGTCAATCCAGAAAGCAGCAGAATCCAGACGAAATGGCTATGTGTCGATACACAGTCACCGTGTGTCATTACATAGGCATTTCTTTTGACTTTCTATTAATTGTGTGTCGACATACACAAAATGTACTGAAAATCACCACAAATGTACTCAAATTACCACCCATGTACTCAATATTACAAATAACGTACTCAAATTCACCAACTATGTATTCAAAATTACCACTCATGTACTCAAAATCATCACTCGCTTAAAATAACCACTTACGTACACAAAATCACCACCTATGTACTCAATATCTCCAATAACGTACTTAAATTCACCACTCATGTACTCAAAATCATCACTTACTTAATATCACCACATTACATACTCAAAATCATCACTCTCAAACAAAAGGTCTAATAAACTTACATAAAATTACCAATACGAAGAAATAACTAATACAATTTAGAAAATGGAGCACAAGAGGTCTTACCAACAAATATTTTTGCTTGAATATACTCAAAATTACCACATAAACATTGGTTTCATAGAGGAATGTCTTTTGGAGAATGAGAGGAAAAATGAGCGGGGATTCACAAGAACCATTCCATATTTCAATTTTTTTTTTAATTATATTGAACTTTTAAATATTAGGTGTGTAAACTTATTGCATAATTATTAAATCTCAATAACCCTGTTAATTTTATCTTTTTAATTTGTTTATTTCATTTATTAATACATCATCCTCTTATTCATAATGAACAAAAAATATATATATGTATAACAAAAATAATTTAATTGCTTTAGTAAATATAAAATCATATGCCTCAATATAATTTTTACTTAAATACACCACCATGTACTCAAAATGGCTATCCATGTATTCAAAAACACGAATAATGTACTCAAAATCACCAATAACATACTCAGAATCACCTGTGTATTGACTTATAGTGTATGTATTCAAAACAACCAAAAATGTACTCAAATTCACTATTCATAAGGTCATGTACTCAAAATCACCATCTTAATGTTAACAAAAATCACAATTTTTGGACTCAATATCACTATCTATGTACTCAAAATCACCACTCATGTACTCAAAATCATCATAACATACTGAAAATCACCTACATATCAACACACAGTGTATGTACTCAAGATTACCAAAATAGCACTCAAAATAGCTATACATGTACTCAAAATCACCAAAAACACACTCAATATCACTGCACATGTACTCAAAATCATTATGTACTAAAAACTACCGTCCAAGTGTTAACAAAAATAACCGTTTTTGTACTCAATATCACTATCCATGTACTCAAAATCACCACCCATGTACTCAAAATCACCAGAAACTCAAATGTCTTGTGTGTCGACACACAATGTATGTACTCAAAATAACCAAAAATATACTCAAAATGCTATCCATGTAGTCAAAATCACCAATAACATACTCATAAGCACCATCCAAATGTTATAAAAATCACCATTTTTATACTTAATATCACTACACATGTACTCAAAATCACCACCTATATACTTAAAATCACCCGTGTCAACATACAAATTCTGTGTTGACACACAGAATCCAGAAAGAACTATAACCTAAAAGAAGTGCCTCTGTGTCGACACACAGAAGCTGTGTGTCAACACACAGCAACTTCTTTTAAACTCAAATTTTCCACTTTCTTGTACATCTCATTAATCATCTCTCGCTCTCTCTCAAACCCTAACTTCTCTTCGAACCAAAATCTTTAAGGGTTGTCCAAAATCATCAATTTCTCTCAAATCTCTTTAAGATTTTTACTACAAATCAAGTTTCTATCAATATTTTAACATAGGACAAAAGACTTGGGGGAATTATTTTCTTTGTTTGAAGGTGTAGGTTGGATTGATATTTGTAGTATAGAGGAATCGGTATACCCGGACTTAGTACGCAAGTTTTACTTCAATCTTAAAGTTTCTACTCCTCTTGAATTATCATCAAAAGTTTTAGGCCAAGCGATTAAAATTAATGCATCTTATACGAATGAATTGCTTAGTTTAGATTTTGATAAAAAGGATGATTTTGTTTTCCCCAAGAACTCTACCAATTCCCGCTCCCCGAATCTCATTGCAGCTCCTTGCTTCAACAAGTTTGGAATGAAATACCACTTTCTAGCCCAAAAAAGCCAAACGCAAATGATTTAGGAGTGGTTCTTAAATTATCCCATAAATTGATTTGTATGAATATCACTCCAAGATCGGGTGGCTTCGACTCGATCTCAAACTTGCATTTGTTCCTTTTGTCTCGCCTCCTAAATGACCAAAAGATTAATCTTTGGGATTTAGTCTTAAAATGCATATTTCATATCCATTCTTGAAAGACTAATCCCGCTTATGGCAACGCTTCTTACTTGTGTTTTTCAACGTTTTTAACTAGCTTATCTTTAGAAAACCACATTCCTTATCAAGATGATTCTATTAAGACATCTTTGAAAAAGATGGGTTTCAAATTTAAACAAAACGGATGGGTAAAGAAACATAAAGAAGTTAGGAGAGTATAGGAAATAGATGAAGTTAGAGACAAGGAAGAGGAAGATTTTGATGTAGGGGATGGGGGTAATGAAGATGAAATTGAACAAGGACCTCCAAAAAGAAAAAAAAGTATAAGTGAACAACTTCTTCTTTGGAAGAACAAGTGTCAACCTTACACTTTAATCTTGAAGAGTTCCGACAAGAGACATGATCTACACTACAAAAGAAGCCTGATTTTCTAACGTTTAGATAGAGACCCCTTACTCCTTAGATTTATTTTCTTTTTTTCTTTCAGCCATGTACTCGAAAACATTTATAGTTTGTTGTACATTCCTTAATTTGAATGAAATGCTATGCCCATTTGAGAATGTGTATCATGTCTTTGTGTTTGGTTTTTGCTATTATTTATGTACATCATTTAATGCTATGCAAACGTTAAACATGACGATGATGTTAGCATATTGAATGTATAACTACCCCAATGTGTAGTTGATTAGTTAGAACAACTTAACGGTGTTTGATTGAGAAATGTTAAAAATTATGACGATGTTAACATATTGAATGTATAATTCCTACAATGCATCAACACAGGGAGATACAATTATATTTAAACTTTTAACACATTCACTTGATAGAAAGTGTTTGTCATCATCATAAAAGGGGCGATCGGCCCGAAAGCCATTTAAATTTTTATATTTGATGATAACAATCATTTGGTGAATAATTGTGTTTAAATTGTCCTAATGTTGTTTCTAACCGACTCGGGACGGAAGTTAGAAAAAATCACTTATGTACTCAAATTAACCAATAATGTACTCAAAATTAGTCTTCTACTCATTATCATTACTCATGCACTCAAATTGACTAATTATGTATTCAAAATCACCACCCATGTACTCAAAATCACCACTTACTCAAAATTACCTGTGTGTCGATACACAGATTATATGTACGGACACACATATTCTAGAAAGAAGCAGAAACACAACGTAGTGCTGTGTGTCAACACACAGATTCTATGTGCTGGCACACACTGATTTACTCAAAATCACTACCTATGTACACAAGACAGCTATCCATGTACACAAAATCACCATCCATGTACTCAAAATCACTACTCATGTACTCAAAATCATCATTCGTGTACTCAATATCAACACTCATGTACTCAAATTCACCACTCACTCAAGATCACTACTCAAGTACTCAAAATCACCACTCATGTACTCACAATCACCACTCTTATACTCAAAATCGCAGCCCCTTTACTCAAAATCGCTATCCATGTAAAATCATATTACAATATTTTTCGTTAATTTCATGCAGTATTAATGAACCGTAAGATTCTATAAAATTAAAATCGTACGTAGGATTCAGATCGGTCAAGAGTTGTAGAATCATAGAATCTAAATAATATTGAATATACTACACCTAATACAATGTTTGCCAAAGAAACAAAAAAGGTAACTCGTACTATAAGATAATTAACAAGGATTCATTAATATTACAAAACAATAATTCCTGAAATGATAGTACAAGAAGTTCAAAATTTCAAAGAGAACACGAGATTCACGTCTCCATCAGGGGCAACCTAGTTTTTCTCTTATTTGTAACATTGGATGCTTCACCAATTTTTTCCTTTTCAGGAAATTTTGTAATGGTGTGGCCAATTTGTTTACAATAGCCACAAGTCTTCACCCATTTTCTCAACTCTTTCCTACCTCTAATACGCTTCATCTTCGGTCAACCCTTTGTAGTTGAAGTTAGTGGACAAAAAATAAAGTCTCTCACGACCAACATATGATGCATATCAGAAGACCTCTCAACGTAGGGCATTGCAGTTTCTTATGGCAAGATGACACCTTCAGATCTCTGCAATTCATCTCGACACCAATGAAGCGGTAGATATGTTGATGGAATTATGAAGCAACTCTTGTATAAGAATACAATTATTATATGACAACAAAGTATTCTCGTGAACTCAAAGTTTTTAACTACAAGAAGCCATCTCCTCATCCCAAAAGACATAACAGATTTCACAAGTAGGCTTCTTATAATCTTGCACCGTGAATGTCATCCCATTTTCCATGACAATCTTGTACTGAGTTTCCAGTCCAAATTATTCTTGAAAACTTTTGAAAGCAAATTTTGTCAAGACACTTTGAGCTTGCTCCTCCAAGGGTGACGGCATTCTTAAAGAAGACCCTCTATATGTATCCTGCATAGTATCGCGTACTTGTGTTTCCTTATTGTCTTCAATGACTAGGTCAACCTAAAAATTAATATGAAGTAGATATTGGTATCTACATTTATCAAATACAACTACAACAACAATCCCAGCGCCACAAGGGCTTCCACAAATCTAAATTTAAATTTAAATTTATCAAATATCATAAAAAAAACACTTACCTGTCTAACCAATTGGCTTAAACATGAAAGAGAAGAGGTGAAACGCTTGATAAATGCATTTATATTCTCGGATCGTCCTGTAGTTGTCACACCACCAAGGAAGCGTTGTTGAAGATAAGCTGCAACCCAACATTTCTTGATTTGGTACAAACTCTTTACATGTTTATTGTCATAGAAGTTATATTTCAAAACTATCAAAGGCTACTGAGATTCAAACTCTTCGACATTGTCAAGCTTATATAACTTATAAAAGTCCTTGCACCAATTTGAATATTGATTCCGGAGGATTGACTTAAACCAACCGCTGAACTTAGAAGTTATGTGCTATATACAAAAAGCATGCTTTGTTGACGGCGTTTCACTTGCTATTGCTTCTGTATCCACGGGTTCTGGTTAGTGACAATTGTCTTGGGTGCCTTGTTCATCAATGTAACAAAGGTTTACCATTTTAATCAAAACATTAGAATGACAACATCTCAAATTTATGCTACAAAGTAAATAAAAATGTTAAAAATAGTGTACTTCACCATTTACCTTCATTCGTCATCTAAATGTTTTCACTGTTTCGCTGCACATAAGAGCACATCCAAAAGGTATTGTTCTTCCGTTATTATCAACACCAACCAAGATGCCACAAGGCATGTCATAAGAATTCATCTTATATGTTGTGTCAAATACAATAGCGTCTCCAAACTTTTGGTACCAATCAAAACAATGAACGGATGACCAAAAGATGTGCTCCAATCTTCCTTGTTCATCTACTGTTGAAGCATATTGGAACCTACGGTCCTCATATTTGGCGCTCTTACAGTGTTCAAGCAAATCCATTGCATCTGTCTCCACGAAACTTTTTCGAATCTCGTTAAAATAATTATGGATGTCTTTATGCAGATATGGAAGATCCCTGTGCTTCACATTCTGTTCAAGCTCCATTACTCATATTATCTGTCTAACCGAGAGGCCAGCTTCTTTATATAACATAATGTGTTTTTCATCCTCAGTGGAAATAGTGTGATATCGTGGAAGAAAACGCACATGTTCTAGTGCCAACAAATCATGACTATGATCTGCTATGAACTCCGTAACGTGATATTGCTCAGCAAATATGTCAAAATATTTTCACACTGCAATTCTCATGCGTGCTTTACATCCACATCTTGATGATGGCCTATTTCTCTGCTCCTTAGATGGGTTCATAATTTTCGAGTCTCGCTTCACAGTGACAAAAAAATCTCTCTTATTCTTTTTCCCATCTTTGATTGTAAATTGGCCTTTTCTAACTGAAAATTCTTTCGTTCGACCATGTTTTTCATAAATCTGAGAGCTTCTTCTTTATTGAAGAAACATTGTCCAATAAAAGGTTCAAAAATATTTTCTATTCCATTTTGATCATTATCCTCATTGTGAATAGTTCTCTTCCTAGCACTTAAACTTATATCTTCAACTTCATTCAAACAAATTATTTCCTTTCCAGAATCATCGAAGTTTACATCTTTAGGGAGCTCGTTCAAATCAAACATATGTGAAACCGTTTTGCTTGTCAATTAACCAAATAATAAAACCACATTACAAAAATATTAAAAAAATAATGCCGCAGGATTCAAGTCACAATATATATATATATATATATATATATATATATATATATATATATCTTATTAATCATAAAAGAATACAATAACGTGTACATACTTGAAACTTTGCTACGTTAGTCCGATGATCCTTAACTTTAGTTTTCTTTCAGTTGCTAGAATGTAAGATAATTTTTTATTTCTAATGTATCTAATGTATTTGTAAACTTTTAAATTATGTTGCTTTATATACAAGATTATAGAGTTGTAATAAATGGTGCCAAAAACAACCCGAAGTGTTCGTACAAGAAAAACGAAAAAAATTAAAAATCAAGCATCATATCATCATGATGAAAGAGCATTTAATGAATTTCATAGAGAGAGAGAGAGAGGGTGAGTGAGTAAATTATTGATGATATTGAGTACATGGGTAATGATTTTGAGTATATGGGTGGTGATTTTAAGCACATGAGTAATGTTTTTAAGTGAGTGGTGGTATTTGAGTACATGATTGGTTAATATTGAGTACATGAGTAGTGAATTTGAGTACATGAGTGGTAATTTTTAGTACATGGTTGGTAATTTTGAGTACATGGGTGGTTATTATGAGTATATATATTGCGTGTTGACTCACAAAGATTATGCGTCGACATACAAAGACAGTGTGTCGACACACAGATAGCTTATGCTGTTGCTGGATTATGTGTGTCAACACACACACTCTGTGTGTCGACACAAAATCAGTGTCCTCAAATCACCAATTATGTACTCAAAATCACTACTCACTCAAAATCATATGTGTGTCGACACACAAGGTGGGTGTGTCAACACACACCTTCCAGAAACCAAACCAGGTGACTGTGTGTCGACACACAAAGTTTGTATATCTTGTTTTTGGTAGTCTTACTTTCTGTGGGGTGTGTGTCGACACACAAAGATTATGTGTCGACACACAACATACGCACTCAAAATCACCACTCATGTACTCAATATCACCACATATATGCTAAAAATCACCAACAATGTACTCAAATATCACCACTCACTTAAAAACACTACTCATGTTCCCAAAATCACCACCCATATACCCAAAATCACCACCAATTACTCAAAATTACCACCCATGTACTCAAAATTATAAGTGTGTCGACACACAAGGTGTGCATGTCGACACACTATTTCTAGAAACTAAACCAGGTGACTGTGTGTCAACACATAGAGTAGGTGTGTCGATACGCAGTCACTTCTTTGAGGTAGTCTTATTTTCTGTAGGGTGTGTGTCGACACACAACCTATGTACTCAATATCACTCATGTACTCGTAATTACCATCTTTGTTCTCAAAATCACCACCCATGTACTCAAAGTCACCACCCATGTACTCAAAATCACCACCTATGTATTCTAGATCCCCACTCTTGTACTAAAAATCACAACCCATGTGCTCAAAATCACCATCCATGTAATCGTATATTATCCGTTAATTTTATGCAATATTAATGAATCATACGATTCTACCAAATTAAGATTCTACAAAGGATAATATTGGTTAGTATTTGTGGAATGGTAGAATCGTATGATTTTAAGCGTCACATCGGGGTTTTAACTCTAGAATAACTAATTATTCAAAATTATTGTCCACTTACATACCTAAAATAAATTTTTGTTTTAAACGTATCTAATGTATTTGTACACTTTTGGTGCCAAATACAACCAATATACAAGGAAAAAAAAGAAGCATCACACCATCATGTGAAGAGCATTTAATGCATTGCCTAACATTTATATTGATTTCGACCAAAAAAAAAAAAAAGACAAGCCTTATATGTTAATAACATACAAAAATTAGTAAATTAAAAAAAATATTAGATTATTTTTGTAAAATTAATGATTTTATATATTTATTATTTATTACATAAAATAAAGGGAATCTATTATTTAATTACCCTAAATTTGAACATTTATTACTTAAGTAATATAAGATTTTAAAGATTTATCCTTTAGGTATGTTGGAGCTTAAGAAATTAATTAATCGGGTACCCTCTCAAAATTTGGTGGATTTTTATTAGAAACTTGATGTGGCTTTAAAGTTTGTTAAAAATAGTGCACTCGTAAGTGTACGAGCTTGTGGTAACTATTGGTGTGTATACGCATGTTATATCTACAAGCAATTGGGGTAAATCTAAAATCCATTTTCAAGCAATTAAGGTATCAGTGTTGTTGAGAAATTTGAGCAATTAACTAAATTAACGAAATAATAGCTAAAATCTCAATTACTCAATCAATAGAAGAAGTACAAAAAATGAATTTAGGTTAACCAATCTAAAATCCAAATATTAATAAAAAGTATCTGACACGACATTATCCAAATTTTAGGTCTCGCTGAAAAGTGCCGAAAACCATAGGTGTGAAGATCATTAAAAAAAAAAAAATCATCAAAACCGAAACGCTGCGTCAGATGTGCTTACCCCTGGTTTTGATACTGTACAGCAGAAAGTCCCTAGTTTTGAAAAGCTTTCTTTTTTATTTTTATTTTTTTTGGGATCTGTTATAAAACTATAGAGATATTATACTCTATAGAAAAAAAATAAAAAAAAAAACTCAAATATAATTAACGAAAAATAACAAATATTTTATATCAGAACAACATTATTTTATTCAAAATTTTCCTCCTCTCTTTCTCGTTGCCTTTTTTTTTCCTTTTTCCTTTCTTTTACCCCCCCCCCCCCCCCCCCCCCCTCTTTTCTGTTGCCGTACGTTGTGTGTGTAGTGTGTATATATATATACATAAAGGAGAAGGGGATGAGTCACCTTAAGGGTGGCTCTTATTGTGACAAGTGTCACAAATACCTTTATATATATATATATATGTATATATACGTAAATAGGTATTTTATATAATTTTTAATTTTTTATGATATTTAATAATATCCAAACTCGACTCTAAAATTTGTACCCGAAAAATATTCAATATTTACAACACTTTCCTTTTGGATATTTTCCATTATAACGGGACATAACACTCTTGAAAGTGTACAGCATCCAAGCTAAATAAGCCTGCCTTGTTAAAAATCTTGCTCTGGAAAATCCAGTGGGAAAAAATCATAGCAAAGGGAAAAAGAATACAGCTCATATTTAACTCTCCCTCATGTGACCATGTTAGTAAAGGGGTGTTTCTGAGTCGACGTATACTAATCTTGTGAACTAACTTCTCAAAAGTTAATGTTGGCAATGCTTTTGTGCGAACTTATTGAACGTTCCATCTTCAGGAGTTCGTGTGTAAAGAAGAACTTTGGTGAGATATATAAAGTTTTGTCACCTTTCTTAAAATATGTGCTAGACATAACACTTTGAAATTGTATATTGTCCGAGTTATACATGCTTCTTGAACTGCCTCGTTAAAAAACCTTTTCCAAGATCCTCAATCTCGAGTTCTCAGTTTAGGTGCGTAACAGCCTTTTTAAGCTCTTCAGAAGTTATGATGATATTAACATATCTTTCTTTTCAGTAGATATGTACCGCGGTTTTAAATTAAATGCTTCTGGCATCTTTGGTCTTTCAGGGGCTTTTATATAAATATCATCATAAGTAATAAATACAAATAAACTATTATTACATCCATATGAGACGCATACAAAGACAACCAGATTAATTGCATCTATTTCTCATATGTATGTCCCATCAATTTCTGGTCTCTATAATAAACCTTAGGCAACAAATTTTGCTTTTCACCATCTCATTATTTTCTGCACCATCATTCACATGTAGCATATATGTTTTATTTTTTAGGCATTTTGGACTTCAAGTCAAAAATTACACATGGCTAATTCAGCCTGAATCGCGTCTTTCTATTTTAGCCAATCATTTCTTTTTGGCATTCTTGAACAAACACTAGTTCAAGATTTTCAATTTATTCGATCAAATCAGTAGCTATTGTATATACAGATATTTGATCAATTTTTATTTCGATTCTATTATATTCCATAATTCATAGAGATCTCTTTATCATCCTAATTTTGATAGTTTAACTATTTTAGTAGTCTCGGGTAGCTTTTGGCATGCAATTGATGCATTTATCAATACATTAGATAATCGCTCAATTGGGATATTAATTCGAGTCAGAGCATCTATAACAAGGACATATTATTTGGTCATCTTCTTTCCATTAGTGAATACATCTATGAATTGGCTTGTAATAATTTACAAGTGAGCAATTCTTCGAACTTCTGGTTCGATGACGCATTCCACATATATTTTCATTTTCCAACTTTCGTTTTTCTTCCCCTAATTCTGGAAACCCTAATTTGTCAAATTGATAATCAATAAACTATGCTGTAAAATGTTTTCAGTTAACATATCCAGATATTTTATTCTTGGCAGAAATTTAAACCCGATATAAATTTCAAGTCCCCATTTTAGACCCATCTTTCAGCATTAAGGTGGAGTAATTGGGATATACAATATATAACCAAATTTATAGATGGGATATATATCTGGACCTTGTCAGAGACAAGTTATATTGGGGGGTCCATAATTAGTGCTGCAATATGTATCATAGCATGTACCCATGTAAAATTTGGCAATAACAATGGTCTAGCCACTTGCTGCAGGCGTTTAATCATAAGACCATTTTGTATCTGTACGCAGGCTATATGGCAATTTATCCCATACAATAACCATTAAATTCTTGGGATGTAATTTCTCCTACAATATCATACAATCCACGACTTAAGCTCATAGTCGGATCATTTATGCAAGGAGTTTCACAAATGCCACATCACAAGTGTATTATCCAGACTCACGGAACCAATGGGTAGAGGCCTCTATTAGTATCATACCAAATTGGTCCACGTGATAAAATAATTCGCCCACATATGTCCCATTTAGTATTCTTCCAGATATATGGGACTCAAACTCAATTTTAATTGAGTATGACATAGTAATAAATTTTGCCTTTAGCAGCACAGGCAGCACATGAAATCTCATCAGGAAAAAGAATTTTCAGGTTCTTTAATGAGTGCTCATGAGAATTTTCAATAATTTTTCTCATCATCATTACACCTGGATGGTCCAAACGGTCATGCCACAGGGTGAATGTTTTGCAATCAGTTAACTTCTAGTTAACCACTGTATTTTATTCAATCAGGTTTATGTAAGTATAATATAACCCAGAAGAAAGTGCTGACAATTTTTTCCATTATTTTCTTTCTTCCTGAAGTAAGTGATGTAATGAAAAGATATTCTTTATCGTCCTTATTTATTGTCTCAATGTAATAACCATTGCGACAAATATCTCGAAAACTGATCAAGTTTCTCTATGATATGCTAGAAAATAGAGCATCGCTTATGTTTAGTTTTGTCTCTTCGGAGAACATAACATGCGCTCTTTCGGAGCCTTCAACCAAATTTGAAACACTCGATATAAGAATCTCTAGTTCTTTAATGGTGTGAGAATTTCAACAATTCTCTTAACCATATTTATACCCGGATGGCTCAAATAGTTATGTTATGAAATAAAAGCTTTTTGGATATGTTAACTTCTGGTTAATCATTCCAACGGGTATATCGAAATTAAATATTGTTTGTTTAGGAAATATGATATATGCTCTTCTGGAGCCTTTAATAAAGTATCAAATAGATTGATTGAGAAATATAGTCATATGAATAGCTGATAATAAGTAGGTGGCATAGCCGACCATATGAATAACAAATAATAAGTAGGTGGCATAGCCGACCATATGAATAATGAACGAGTAATAAAAGTATGCTGTTTAATCAGCCATGAATATGCATAATAGAAAATACGAAAAACTAAAATTTTTCTCTTTCCTTCATCTCCTCGTTATTAGTGGACTTCTTAAATATTAGTCCGTTCAGGGTACCATAGTTCCAATTATTATGACCGTGACTATAACCTCGTCCGCAGCCCTGACCACGTTCACGTTTACGACCTTGACCATATCCCCAATGGTCATATGTCGAATCATTCACTTCAGGGAATGGTTCGGACCTAGTTGGTCAAGTTCGATGGTTTTTCATCAATTATTCTATATTTTATTCAGCAAGGAAGAGACATATATCAACTCTGAGTATTTTTTAAATCCTCGTTCTCGATATTGCTACTGCAGGAGCATATTCGAGACATGAAAAGTAGAGAATATTTTCTCTAACATATCATCCTCAGTAATATTTTCACTGCATAATTGCAGTCAGGAGGTAATGCTGAACACTGCAGAGTTATACTCGCCGACAGTTTTAAAATCCTGCAGTTGCAAGTGAATTCATTTATAGCGAGCTTTAGGGGGAGATCATGGACATTTCATGATCAAACCTCTCCTTTAAATTTAGCCAATGGATATACGGGTCCTTTATAGCAACATACTCAACTTTCAATTCTTCAGAGATATGATGCCTGAGAAATATCATTACTTTAACGCGATCCTATAGGGATGCGCTATTTACACTTTTAATTGTCCGAGATTCACAACATCAGGGTGGATCTCAACATGAAGGGTCCAAGGCAAATAATTTTTGCCAGTAATATTAAGAGCAGTAAATTCAAGATTAGTAAGATTATAAATCACAAAGATTAGGGAATAAAAACTTACATCGAATATATAACGATTCTCACCTGGCTAGAGACTCGTACTGATAACGTATTATAAAACTATAGCGATATTATACTCTGTAGGAAGAAAATAAAAAAAACAAACTCAAATATAATTAACGAAAATTAACAAGTATTTTATATCAGAACGATATTATTTTATTCAAATATTTTCTCTCTCTTTCTCGTTGCTTTTTTATTTTCCTTTTTCCTTTCTTCCCCCCCTCCCTGCCCCCCTTTTTTTTTTCCTTCTGTTGTTGTACGTTATGTGTGTAGTGTGTATATATATACATAAATGATATATACGAAAATAAATATTTTATATAATTTTTAATTTTTTATGATATTTAATAATATCAAAACTCGGCTCTAAAATATATAACCAAAAAATATCTAATATTTACAACAAGATCATTGTTTTCTTTAAAAGTTTGTGTCTTTTCACCTATTGTTGGTGGGTTTTTAATATTTTAAGAAAGGAAAATGTTGAATATACATAAGCTAAATCATTTAGTTTAGACATTTAATGATGTAAAGATGATTGATTTATTAAAACAATATTAAATCAGTAACTTTGAAAATTTGTTATGCATTTTAAATTTTAACAAAATAATATATAGAATTGATTATATATTTGATTTTTTTTATTTCATACTTAAATATCATTTTTTTGACAAAATACTCAAATGTTGTTTGCTTCGTGCATCATTGTGTAATTGATAATGTAAATATTTGAAATCGAAAATTTTTACTATAATGCAACCAACATTTATTGGATATGATTTGTTATCGTATAAAAATGTAAGAGTATAGTATAATTGAAGTACAAGCATTGTTGACTTCATGCTATGCTCCTATTTTGATGATTTGGTACACTTCGATGCAATAAGATGATTTGTCGCACTCGCAATATCTTCTCCTGGTACATCACGTTATAGTTTCTTATGAAGAAATCTAAAATAATACGCTTAGAATAATTTGATGAGAATTAGATAATCTTCTCATTGATATGTTCAATAATTTATACCAGCACCAAGGTAAACGAAAAGACTAATGGAATACACACTAACAAAGCATCCTAGGCTACTTAATTACATGACATTATGAGCCAAATAACTCACAAGCAAAACTCCCTCTCTCCTCTTGATAGTGCCGGTTACAATGAGGGGAAAGAATAAATCCCACCATTAAATACTAACACTAATTCACCCAATGAAATACGTATATGTACATAATACAAAATAAATACAATATAATTTTAACACTCCCCCTCAAGTTGGAGCATGTAAATTTACTATGCCCAACTTGAAAAGGAGAGAAGAGAACGACGGAAAAGAAAGAGCTTTGGTGAAGATATCGGCCACTTGTCCTGAAGAACGCACAAAGGAAGTCGTGATCTCTTTGGCCAACAACTTTTCTCGAATAAAATGACAGTCAATTTCGATGTGTTTAGTCCTCTCGTGAAATACCGGTTTCGAGGCTATGTGGAGGGCCGCTTGATTGTCACAAAATAAAATGGCGGGTTCTCGAACATCAACTGCAAGATCGACTAGTAAACGTCTTAACCAAACCAGCTTGCTCGTAACGGTGGCCATTGCACAGTACTCGGCTTCGGCAGAGGAACGAGATACTACGGACTGCTTCTTAGAACGCCATGAAATCGGGGCATCTCCCAAAAATACAACGTATCCTGTAGTAGACCGTCTGCTAGTAGGACAACCTGCCCAATCAGCATCACAATATGCACGGATATTAAAATTAGAATTACGTGGGAGGAAAATTCCTTGACCCGGTGTCCCCTTGATGTACCGAACTAGTCGGAATGCAGCATCCAGATGCGGAACCCGTGGATTATGCATAAATTGACTAAGTATGCTAACTGCATAGCAAATGTCGGGACGAGTAATAGTGAGATAAAGAAGCCTTCCTACTAGTCTTCTATACTGACCCGAATCTTCAACTAACTCTCCTTCTTCATCACTTAAACGGTGATTTTGAATCATGGGCGTAGAAACTGGTTTTGCACCTAAAAGGCCGGTTTCACTCATGATGTCTAGGGCATATTTTCGTTGATTCAAAACTAAACCATCCCTAGAACGGGCCACCTCTATTCCAAGAAAGTACTTGATGGGACCTAAATTCTTAATGCGAAATTGAACATTAGGTCTTGACTTTACTTCCTCAATATGACTTGACACATTCCCGGTAACAACGACATCATCGACATAAACTAGAATAGTGGTCTAAACGGCCCCCTGGCTATACGTAAAAAGTGATAGTCGGATATAGACTGTACAAAACCCATATTAATAAGCGAGCACGTGAATTTCTGATTCTAATTCCGTGAAGCTTGTTTTAAACCATAAAGTGACTTTCGTAAACGACAAACTTTACCGGCATGTTGGATTTCGAAACCTTGAGGTAATTTCATGTAGACCTCCTCATCGAGGTCACCATGAAGGAAGGCATTATTTACATCCAATTGATGTATTATCCAATTCCTAGCTGCCGCAACTGTAAGAACACATCGCACGGTAACTAGTTTAGCAACGGGGGCAAAAGTATCGTGATAATCAATACCTTCTACCTTGGTATAACCTTTGGCAACCAATCTTGCCTTATACCTTTCAATAGTACCATCGGATTTATATTTGATTTTGTAGACCCACTTTGAGTCTATAGCTCGCTTTCCCGGGGGCAACACCTCTAAAGTCCACGTCTTGTTTTGTTCTAATGCCGTAATTTCCTTCTCCATAGCATCTCCAATGAGGTGACCCCGACAGCCTGTGCAAAATTCTTTGGCTCATCACTAGAAGTGATGGCTCCAAGCAAATTAGCATGTGAGTTAGTAAATCGCGCATTAGACGCAAAGTTTGACAAAGGATAAACTGAACCTGAGTTAGCTGACGAAGGGGTATCACGAGGATGGGCTATAGAAGGAGGAACATCAACAACATAATCTTGATATTTTGTAGGCATGGAACGAACACGACTAGGCCTCCTCGAAGCCTCTCTTGGCTACTCCCCTTCTGCCCTCTGACCAAACACTGTTCGGTCACTGTCCTGACCGAACACTGTTCGGTCAGGTACTGTAGCAGCACCATCTTCGGATGGTGCTGCAGTGTCGCCTGAATCTCTCGATCCCGGAGTATTCGTTCCCGGAATATGCATCAAACCTCCATCGTCAACATAACGAATTAACTCAAATGCGTCACTACGTGCAATGTTATCTTCCAAATTTTTAAGATAAGGGAACTCATTTTCATTTAATATTACATCACGAGAAACCACTATCCTTTTGTTGTCCAAGTCATAAACCTTGTACCCTTTTTTTCCATGAGGGTACCCAATGAAAATCCCACGCAAAGCTCGGCTGCTAAATTTATCCTTACTACGATCTTTATGGTGCACATAACATAAGGAACCAAAAACTCTTAAATGATGGTACGAAGGAGTTTTACCGAGTAACATTTCATAAGGAGTCTTGTTTTGTAGACGCGATGTTGGCATGAGGTTGATCAAATAAGCCGCCGTCAAAACACATTCTCCCCAAAATTGAATAGGAAGACCTACTTCGAATCGAATGGCCCGTGCTACCTCGAGAAGATGGCGATGCTTCCTCTCTACTACCCCATTTTGTTGGGGTGTGTCATTACATGAATTTTGCACCTGTATGCCTTTTCCTACATAGAAATCAAGCAATGGTCCAAATAGAAATTCCGCTCCATTATCACTACGAACTTGCTTAACATCTAAACCATACTGAGTTTGTACCATTTCACAAAAATCCATGAGAATTTTGTGCGACTGAGACTTGTCACGAATCAAAAAAACCCAAGTGCACCTACTAAAATCGTCAACGATAGTGAGGAAAAACCGAGCCCCTGTCATTGATAATGTACAGTATGGACCCCAAATGTCAACATAAAGTAAATCAAAACAACCAACAGATCTACTAACAGAAGTGGAAAAAGGCAATCGAGTTTGTTTAGCTCGATGACATGAGTCACAAATATTATCCAAAACAAAACCAACATCCAAATCAGAAAAAACCAGACAATTTATTAAACGGAACATGTCCCAAATGGCGATGCCACAAAATTCCCTTATTCGTAGTACCAACAACCTGAGCAGATTTTGGAACGGCACGGCCCTCTAACACGTATAGCCCATCTCGTTCTTTACCCGCTCCAATCAGCTTCCTCGATGGCAGGTCCTGTATCATACAAAATTTTGGGAAAAATGTTAATGCACAATTTATATCTCTAGTTAATTTGCTTACGGATAACAATTGCAATGAAAACCCGGAACTGTAACACATTCTCGAGAATAATATCGTCCGTGATTTTGGCACGTCCAACGTGCGAGACGGGAAAACAAGTACTGTTAGGTAGCCTAACGGGTCGAATCTTGGTATTAACCTCTCTACCAAGTAAAACGAAATCGGATGACACCATGTGGTCTGTCGCACCTGTATCGATAATCCAACTATTATTATCAAACGAACCCTGACCTGTCAAGTTCACGCATGGAGCACTATTTCCCGGGCTGAGTAATCCCAACAACTGTTGATATTGAGATGCTGAAAGTCCCACGATCAGGCTCCCATCCAGACCCTCGCCCTGCTGCCGGCCAGCCCCTTCCCACGCCTGTTGCGTAGCGGCCGCAACAGGCTTGCTATTACTGCTGCGTGGCTGCTTCCATCCTGGCAGGTATCCAATTAGCTCGAAGCACCTGTCTCTTGTATATCCCTGCTTCTTACAATAGGAACAAACTGGACGATTATTGCGCTTGGGTTGTGGTCCGTTCACTGAAGACGAACCACTCCCAAAATTCATATTAGTCCCTTTAGCAACAAGGGCAGCGGCCTCTGGTATAACTATGCCACCTGATGCAACACTTTGTTGTTTTTCTTCTTGACAAAGTGTTGAATAGGCACTAGCTACCGAGGGCAATGGTTTGGAATTCATCAACTGAGATCTCACAGTAGAGAAAGACGGGCCTAAACCCATTAAGAAATCGAGTAGCCTCTCCATGTCCCGTATGGCCGCAAAAGCCTGACCCGATCCACACGTACATGGAGGTATGGCTACTAAAGTATAAAGTTCATCCCATAGTGCCCTTAATTTTGTGAAATAATCGAAAATTGACTTATTTTCTTGTTTCAAGAGTGAAATTTTGCGTTTGATTTCATAGATACGAGGAGTGCTCCCTTAAGAGAAGCGTTCATTTAAATCTAGCCAAATGTCGCGCGAGGTTTCAAAATATGCTATACTAGCGTTGATTTCTTTGGAGACGGAATTAGTGAGCCATGAAGAGACCATGGAGTCACAAGCGCTCCAATTTTCAAAATCCGGTGAAGATTCATCCGGTTTGACAATGGTTCCATCAGGAAACCCAAGTTTTCTTTTAGCCTTAAAAACTTTGAAAATAGAACGTCTCCAAGCCGGAAAATTAGGACCCGTTAAAATGTCTTGCACAAACACAAGACCTGGATGGTCCGAGGGGTGTAAATAATAAGGCGAGTTTACATTTGGAACTCCCCTTGATTCGACACTCGGTGCAATGATTTGATTAGTATTTTCTTCTGCCATTATGAATTAAGCACCAAAAACACAAGTAAAACAAGAGAATAAGTAGAGAACTCACAAATTGGAGCGCACGGCTAGGAAGAAAAGAACAAGGTTGATGATCCCGAATCAATCCCGCTCTGAGACCATGAAGAAATCTAAAATAAAACGCTTAGAATAATTTGATGAGAATTAGATAATCTTCTCATTGATATGCTCAATAATTTATACAAGTACCAAGGTAAATGAAAAAACTAATGGAATACACATTAGCAAAGCATCCTAGGCTACTTAATTACATGACATTATGAGCCAAATAACTGACAAGCAAAACTCCCCCTCTCCTCTTGATGGTGCCGGTTACAATGAGGGGAAAGAATAAATCCCACCATTAAATACTAACACTAGTTCACCTAATGAAATACGTATATGTACATAATACAAAATAAATACGGTATAATTTTAACATCTTACTTGTTGAGGGCCAATTTATGCTATAACAAAATTCTATTTCCTAAATTTTTCAAATTCTCCATCAACTAACAGCAACGCAGTTAAGTGTCTGTTTGAGTCGTATATGTGCTTTTAAAATGGATAATATATTAGTTGAGGGAAAGAATCACAAGTGTTTTTCAATAATTGAAGTCAAAATCCATAAAAATGATTGAGACAAAGAATAACGACTCTCAAGCAAAGAGATGTGAATTGACAATAAAAAGACAAAGGAAATCTCAAAAGTACAAAAGTAACCAAAAATGAAACAACCTCCAAGGCTCAACAGAAAACAAACACCACAAAAGAGAATCACAAGTTGATTACGGCAAAGCTAATTGCTTCTCCAGTATCCTGTACAGAGATTGTGATAAGTAAGATTTTGTTTCATCTTTTATCACCAATATAATATAGCATCCCCATACATTTAAAGTTGATACTTAAGACAAAACTATGGATACTACTAGTTCACCTGGAGGCAACTCTGTGGCGAAACCCTCGAGCCCCTCTGCTCTATCCGTTCACCCCTTGGCCTGCCGTCGCTTGGTTCCTGCCCTCCTCTCTCTTTCATTTTCCCCCCATTTATTTCCTCCAACTTCCCTGTGCTCTTTCATTCCTCTATCCTTTCCCTGCGAAAGTTTTCAGAGGACCGTTTGCCCATTTACTCCACCTCCAACAACCCATCTTCAATGCTGACCCTCAAATCCCCTCTCGTGGTCCACTATTTAATGTTGCCCCTAGAGAGGTATCCTAGACCCTCCATCGGCTTTGCCATCCTTCTCCTTTTCCTCTTCATCCCCTCAAATTACAAAAGCCCCCAAAGCCCAGGCCCTAAAATGAACTCCCCATTTGATGAGATCCTGAGTAAAGGTGTTAATTGTCTTGAACTTTCTGAAGATGCTGGCTTCAATGGCGCCCTTAGAGAGCAAACTCTTGCAGGAAAGATCATGTCTGATAAGCAGTTTAAAGTGGGCCCAGTTTGGGCCATCTTGGACAAGGCGTGGCATCTTACAGGTAACTTTGAGATTCATGAAATTGACAGCAACATGTTCTTATTTGTTTTGTTTTCGAGAAATGTAAAGATAAGCTCAAGATCCTAGAAGGAACCCCGTGGTCCCTCAATGACTAGCATATGGTCATTAAGGAGTGGCCAGATGATTCGTCCTTCGAGGATATTTACTTTTCCCTCTCTGAGTTCTAGGTCGAGGTTCATGGGCTTCCCATTAATGTGATGACCAGAGATAATGCCATCAACATAGGTTGCTTATTCCCTAAAATTATTAAGCTGGACTTGGATGAGGATAAACACTCCTTATGGAGTAAATTTATTCGCATGAAGGTTCAGGTCAGGGTTGACCAACATCTCAAAACCGACTTCATCCACAATGGACAAGGAAAGGGCAAATTATAGGTCCACTTCAAATATATAAGACAGGCCGACTTCTGCTATACCTGTGCTATGATTGGCCATACTCTTAAGCAACGCAAAGATGATGATGCCCTTACTGATAAGCCCATTTTTAATGGCTCTCTTAGAACTAGAGAATTTTCATCTCAGAAGACTACGAGCAAAGTAATTGGCTTACTAGTACCCTCCAATTCTCTTGCTAACTTCTCTAATAGTATTAGAGTGGGGGTGGGGCTGGGATCTTCCAGTCAAAAAGGTAAAAGAAGAGATAGAGATGAGGTTATCTCCATGAAGAATAAAAGAGCTAAGGTGATGTTGTAGGGAGTGGTGTCACAATTGGTTCTCAGAGATGGATGGGGCAATTGGAAACTTAACTAGAGTATCTGCAACAATGCCAAAGATACCTTAAGCAAGCTTTTCGAGCATCAGGGTCTTGCTTCTTCACTTGTCTCTTCGGGTAGAGGTTTTGAACAGGCCTATTGGGTGCCCGTGTGCATGGGAAATTGAAAAGTATCAAACACCTTGCCAAACTTAAAGTTGAAAAAGAAAGATTCAAGAGGACCGTGATCCTGCCCTTCGGCCCCAGAATCCGGTCACCCACCATTTCCCTTTGTGAGAGTGGTCATGAGGATGCTTCCTCCTCTTCTTTTAGTGGGTTGTGGTGGTTGTCCCAGAAAAACGCCTCGAATGCCATGAGTCTTATATGTTGGAACTGTAGGGACCTCGGCCAAGCCCCAATAATTCATGCCCTCAAGGAGCTATCGGCTAAGCTCCGGCCTTGCATGATACTTCTTATGGAAACAAAGCAAAAGTCAAGTGTTGTGAAGAAAGTGGCCTGCAATTTAGATTTTCCCTTTTGTCATTTTGTGGACCCAGATGGGTTGTAGGGGGGCCTTGCCCTTTTTTATTCTTTTAATGTTTGTATTTCGATCAAGAGTAGTTCTCCTCTCTTTATCATTGCTGATGTGCGGTTTTGTAATTCCGAAAAAAGTTGGACCCATGTTTTTTGTGTATGGTGAGCCGAATCGCAATTTTCGTGCTTCATTCTGGAGGTCGTCGTCTGTTATTTATGCTAATTTCTCAGGTCCTTTTTGCATTGTGGGTGATCTTAATGCTACTTCTTCCATCTTGGACAAGCTTAATGGTAGCCGCACCCATGATTGCCAATTAAGATGGGTTCTTAACTCCTACAATGAGTGTGAGTTTGTTGAGCTCACATCCAAGGGATGAAGATTTTCATGGACCAATAAGCAACAAGAATCGAGAAACATTAAAGAATTCATTAATAGGCGATCAACTTAAAATGGCAATCTCTCTTCCCCGACACTGTTGTTACTCTCCTCCCCGTTGAGGAGTCCGGTCACTTTCCCTTAGTTATGCAAACCGAAGGGGAAAGGACAGCGTGTCCAAGAGACTTCAAATTCGAAAGTAAGTGGTTGCTCGATGATGATTGTAATCCGACCATGGCTAGGGGCTGGCACTCGTCCCTTCACGATTCGAAAATGTTTTTCCTCGATAAAAAAAATCCCAGGCTTGCAAAAGGGAGTTTAAAGGGTGGAGCTCGAGTAAATCAAAGGAAAAACATAGTTTCATGGAGAAAGCTTTATCCCGCCTCATCGAACTCCGAAGTCGCTCTTCCTCCCTCGAAGATTTAGAGGAGGAAGCGGGTATTCTTGAGGAACTACGTAAGTGGCGAGAAGCTCAGAAAAGGCATTGGGCTCAGATATCCGGAATTAGTTGGCTCTCTTGTGGGGATAAAAACATCAGATTCTTCCATGCCTCTACCCTTCAACACAAATGTGTCAATCAGGTCATGAGAATTAGGTATTGTGATGGTTCATGGGTGGAGGATGTTGACGCCATCAGCAACAATTTTTTTTACTACTTCAAAGACATTTATACAGCTCGCTCAATTACTCATTTTCAGGAGACCTTAAGTTGTATCCAACCGGGAGTCAATGCTTTGATGAACGAGACTTTGGATGGCTTACTAAGAAAGGAGGAAATTCGGGTGGCTCTCTAACATCTTGGTGACTCTAGGGCTCCTAGTCTAGATGGCTTCTCAGGTATCTTTTACTCTTCTTTTTAGGAAGTGGTGGGGGAGGATCTGTGCAATGCTTTTAAAAGTTTTTAGTTTTTTTTTTTTTTGGTTAGGGGTCACCTCCTTATTAGCTTGTGTAATAATAGCTATAAAACTATAGCTAAAATTCTTGCTAATAGGCTTAAGCTGCGGTTAGGGAACATTATTTCCCCTTACTAGTCGGCTTTTATCTTGGGATGGCAAATTCAGGATAATATTAGTGGCCCATGGAGCCTTTCATGCCCTCAAAAATAGAAAGAAGGGGGGGGGGGGGGGGGGGGGGGGGGGGGCGCGGGCGGCATTTGTTTCCTTGCCTTTAAGTTGGACCTTTCTAAAGCCTATGACCTCGTTGATTGGGCTTTTTAGGAAAAACTTGTCTCTAAAGTTGGCTTCTCTAGTTTTTTTATTAAAAGAATTATGGATTACATCTCTACGGTAAAAGTTAGTCCCATCGTTAAGGCAAGTTAACGCCATTCGAGAAGCTCATAATCTCTCAACTTGTAAACTTGATCAACTAATTGGAAATCTCATGACCCATAAGATTGACATAGAAGAATTTAAAGAAGAAGAAAAACAAAAGAAAAGTAAAGACATAGCATTTAAATCATCTCCAAGTGACGAAAGTGAAAAAAGTGCTGATGAAGTTGTTATGTTGGCAAAAAGGTTTTACAAACATTTTGGAAAGAAAAGGTTTAAAAAACCTTTAAAAAGACTTAATCTTCCTCCGAAGATGAACCAACTTTCTATAAGTGTGGAGAAATCGGACATCTTAAGAGAGATTGTCCTAAGCCAAAAATAAGAAATTCTTCAACAAGTTCAAAAAGAAGGACAAAAAGGAAGAACAAAAGAAAGCATTTGCGGCTCGGGGAGATAGCGATGACGATTCCGATGAAGAAACTGAAAAGGAAGTAGCTAACTTGTATCTCATGGCTATTGACGATGATAGCATTGAAGAAGATAAGGTAACCAATCTATCTTATGATGAACTTGTTGTTGGTTTTCAAGAATTGTATGAGAAATATTAAAAATTAAAAAAACGACATAATGCTTTTGTAAAGGGTCTTGAAAAGACGGGATTGGAAAAAGATTCAAAACAACATTAATTGCTTGAACTTAAAAATGTATATCTAAAGAAAAAGAACGAGTCTTTAAATAATGATATCATTAAATTAACCAATGAAAAGCAATATTTGGAAGAAACACTTCATATTTTAAAGGAAAATGAAGAAGGAAAATCTAAGGAAGACTAATCACTTTTTAAGGAAAAGGGTCTTTAAAAGAAAGAATGGAAGCACTTTCGAAAATCTCAAGCAAATTTTTCAAAGAACAAGAAACACTTGACAAAATTCTTGCATCTCAAAAACCGATTTATAACAAAGAAGGAATAGGTTATAATGGAAATGTTCAAAAGAAAAATTTGAACGTTCTTTTTGCTAAAGCCTTGTCACCTCCAACAAACACTGTAAGATGCAACTATTGTGGCGACCATAGGCACATCATGTACCAATGTCCTTTCAAAATGAATGTGAGAAAGACAAAGATGGTTTGGGTCCAAAAAGGATCTTAACCATCTAATGTAAAGGCTAACAACAAAGGACCCAAGAAAATTTAGGTACCTAAAAGTGTTTGAATTATGGCAGGTGTGTATGAAAATTCAAAGCAAAAAACCAAAAGTGGTACTTGGATAGTGGTTGATCAAGGCACATGATTAGAGATAAATCTAAGTTCACTTCTCTAATGCCAAGAAAAGGAAATGTCACTTTTGGCGACAACAAGAAAGGAAAAATAATCGGTATCGGTAACATTGCTTCTAACTCTTCTCCTTGCGTTGAAGATGTCCTACTTGTGGAAGGTCTTAAGCACAATTTGCTAAGCACAATTTGAATCATCTAGGCGCATAGTTAGACATGCTAAAACAAATGAGATTTTGCTTGTTGGTTTTCGATGTGAAAATGTCTATATGATTGATCTTGATTGTGTAGATTTACTAAAATATTTTTGTGTCTTGAATGAAAATGATCCTTAGATTTGGCATAGAAGATTTGGACATGCTAGTATGGATTTGATTTTAAAACTTTTAAAAAATGATCTTGTTAGAGGATTACCAACGCTAAAATTTGAAAAAGATCATATTTGTGATGCATGTTAATATGGAAAACAAACTAAATCCTCATTCAAGCCAAAGAATGTAGTTTCAACATCAAGGCATTTTGAACTCTTACATATAGACTTATTTTGTCCTACTCGTCATTTGAGCCTTGGTGGAAAGCAATTTGGACTTGTGATTGTTGATGATTATTCCCGTTTTACTTGGGTCCTATTTCTTTCTCACAAGAGTGAAGCATTTGATAAATTTGAAAATTTTGCAAAAAGGTGCAAAATGAGAACGATTTGAAAATTATTTCAGTTAGAAGTGATCATGGAAGGGAATTTGAAAATTATTGTGATTACTTTGGAATTGACACAGTATTTCGGCACCTAGAACTCCTCAACAAAATGGAGTGATTGAAAGGAAAAATAGAACACTTGAAGAAATGGCAAGAACCATGATTTGTGTTAACAACTTGCTTAAAGCATTTTGGGCCAAAGTCATTAATACCGCTTGCTACATCTTAAATCGAGCTTTAATAAGACCAATTTTGAAGAAAACACCAAATGAACTTTATAAAGGTAGAAAACCAAACATTTCATATTTTAAACCTTTTGGGTGCAAATGCTTCATTCACAATAATGGAAAAATGAATCTTGGTAAATTTAATTCACTAGTTGATGAAGGTATTTTTATTGGATACTCCCTAACAAGCAAAGCATATAGAGTCCATAACAAAAAGACAACGGGTGTAGAAGAGTCTATACATGTAGTCTTTGATGAATCTAATGTCTTGTCCTTTAGAACTCCTTACGAAGATGAAATAGTAATTAAAGCAATAAACATCACATACTCATCTGAGGAGCAAGAAAAAGATACACTTAAATCTCCAATTGATGAACCAAAAGTAGATAACCAAATTGTAGAAACCAAAGAGGTAGACTTACCGCGAGATTGGAAATACTTGAAGGATCACCCAATAAGCCAAATCATTGGTGATCCCTCTTAAGGTGTAAAAACAAGGTATGCATTAACCGAATATTATCATTTAGTAGCATTCATCTTTCTTGAAGAAACCAAAAACATAAAAGAAGCACTTAATGATGCAAATTGGATAATGGCAATGAAGGAAGAGCTCAACCAATTCAAGAGAAGTGATGTATTGGAACTTGTGGATAGACCCCAAGATCATCAAGTCATTAGTACTAAGTGGGTCTACCGCAATAAGAAGGATGAGAAATGTAACGTGATAAGAAACAAGGCAATGTTAGTAGCTAAAAGCTATTACCAAGAAGAAGGTATGGGCTATGAGAAAGCCTTTGTTCCTATCGCTAGGCTAGAAGCTATTAGACTCTTTTGTGCATTTTTAAATGGTCTCATTGAAGAAGAAGTTTATGTTGAATAACCACTAGGATTTGAGGATGACAAATTTTCCAACCACGTCTTTAAACTCAAAAAAGCTCTCTATGGATTGAAACAAGCTTCTAGAGCTTTGTAGGAGAGATTGAGTTCTTTTTTAATGCAAAATGGATTTTCAAGAGGAAAGGTTGACACCACACTTTCTATCAAACATTCTAGACATGACATTCTTATTGCGCAAATTTATGTTGATGATATAGTGTTTGGTGCTACTAATCCATCTCTTTGTGAAGAATTTGCAAATCTTATGAGTAGGGAATTCGAAATGAGTATGATGAGATAACTCAACTACTTGCTTGGATTGCAAATTAAGCAAGGCAAGGAAGGAATCTTCATCAATCAAGTCAAGTACATCAAAGAAATGCTTGTTATGGAAAATTCTAAGGCAATAGCAACACCAATGAGCTCAACTCTCAAGTTAGATTTGGATGAAAAAGGTAAAAAGGTGGACAATTGTCTATATCGAGGTATGATCGGATCCCTTCTTTTCCTGACTTCTAGTAGGCCTGATATATTGTTCAGTATATGTTTATGTGCTAGATTTCAAGCATGTCCTAAGGAATCACATTTATGTGCCATGAAAAAAATATTTCGATACCTAATTGGTACTCATACCTTAGGCATATTCTACCCTAAATGTGTTTTCTTTGATTTAGTTGGATATAGTGATGCGGATTTTGTCGGATACAAAGTGGACCGAAAATTGACTAGTGGTACTTGTCAATTTCTTAGCCGCATTTTGGTGTCATGGTTTAGCAAAAAGCAAAATTTCATTGCTTTATCTACTGTCGAGGCCGAATATGTTGCATGTGGAAGTTTTTATGCTCAAATGTTGTGGTTAATGCATCAATTAAATGACTATGACATTCATATTGACCATGCTTCCATAATGTGTGATAATACTAGTGCTACATGCTTAACTAAAAACCCGGCTCAACATTCAAAGACAAAGCGTATTGAGGTTAGACATTATTTCATTCGTGATCATGTACTTAAAGGAGATGTCATTGTGAAATTTGTTCCCACCAATGATCAATTAGCTGAGATTTTCGCTAAACCTCTAGGTGAAGAAATTTTTTGTGATATTAGAAATAGAATTGGCATGTGCAATTTGACTACTCGATTTTGATTGCTTACATTTAACATTGACTTTTGATACTCAATATAAAAGAGCTCCAACGGACCAAGTATTCTTATTCAACTTATGGATATAAAAACTTGGACCATTTTTCTTTTAAAAAAAGGTATTTTTATTTTAAAAAATAAAAAAAATTCACACAAGAAAAACTCAACCCCTAAAAACAAAGAGTATTTTCAAAATTTGTTATGAACAAATCTTTAAATTTTTCTTGAACAATTTTGAACAAATCTCTAAATTTTTTTTGATCGACAATAAATCTCTAAATTTTTTATAAATATTTGAAACAATTTCAAACAAATCTTTAAATTAAAAAAAGTAAAAAGACTCCCATTCTGTAGACTTATTATCTTTTCTTCTTTTAAAATTTGGAGCCACATTTTCATCGTGTACAACTTTTTACTTCACATTATGCAATTTAAATGTTTACTCCTTTTCCTTGTGACTATACATGCTCTTATTATCATTTTGTTTATCCCTTCTCTAATGCTTTTTGTTGATGACAAAGGGGGAGAAAAATTAGTGTTTAGTTGATTTATATTGATGCTTAGTTGTACTATGCTAGATGTAAGATAATTGAACATCTAACCCTTTGAATGCATAATGTTAAAAATAATGATGATGTTATGTATGATTTCTATAATGCATCAACTGAGGGGGAGCTATTATGGTTCCTATAATGCATCTTTGGACTATATCTTAATGTGCATTCTTTTATGGTGATTTCTATACTTTAACTCTTACATTTTCAAGAGTAAAACACCAAATGTTTTTCATCATAAAAAAGGGGGGAGATTGTTGGCCCTAAAGCCATTTATATTGTAATTTTGATGATAACAGCCATTTAGTGAGTCATAGTTTTTAAATTGCTCTAATCTTGTTTCTAAGTGACTCATAAGAAAGCTAGGAAAATCAAGGTTAATTATGTTGATACGAAGCTTTCTAAGATGATGAATCAAGAAGAAAAGAGATCAAAGTTGAAGAGAAGATTAATCAAAATTGAAGAGAACGTGATCTGAGTCCAAGCGCCTTAAAGTTATTTATTCTTATTGTCTACGACTTAGGATAGGGATTTATCAATTGAGTCCAAGTCTCAATATTGATAAGTGATGCTCTAACAAAAATATTTTTGAAAATTGATTTTTAAATTTTATTTGAAAAATATTCAAGTCAAAATTTAAACCAATCTAGCCTTTCAATTAAAATATTTTTCAAGATTGGTATTTTGAAAAACATGATCAAATCAATTAAGATAAAAATTAAATGGGTGTAGATTTAGCTTGATTTGTGCTATCAGATATTCAAAATCAAAACAAAATGGGAAATTGATTCAAAAATTTTAGCTAATTTAGAAATGACTTAATCAATCAAATTAATTATCTAAATTAGTAATCAATCCCATCAATCAATTAATTTAATTAAAAAACTTTAGCTAATTTGGAAGTGATTCAAACAATCAAATTAATTAGCTAAATTAGTAATCAATCCCATGAATTAATTAAATTAATTAGCTAATTTCTTTCTTAATCTTTTTACAACAATTTAAACATCTCCTAGGCCCTCCTTTGCCTATAAATAGGGCTTGAATGCTTTGGTTAAAAACATCCAATACTCTCTAAGCATTCTTTGATAAAAAGTTATCTTACATACTTGCGCTTTAACGGTTTGCTTTTAAGTTTTGTTTTAAAGCTGTTATTTGAGCATCACTTGTTCTCTTATTATTGATCATTGAGCTTAATTAGCATATCCTTACAGCTTTGGCTAAGCTTGATCAAGTGTCAATTCACTCTTGAAAGAGTGAAGAATTTGAGTGCTTTAATTATTCCATTGCTTTATTCTAATTTATTCTATTGTCAAGGTTGGATCGTTAGCTTATGGTTACAAAAGGATCGGTTGTAAAAGGTTGGGTCTTGAGCCTACTGTCACCCACTGTTTATTTTCTATATTAATTTATGTAATTTTTTGTATTCTTTTTCGTTTTCTTACATGATGTATTTTTTGTACTTAGAAAAATCTATGGGCATGAAATGTAAAGGGGAAGGGAGCCGTGTACCCATCCTCCCCCACGCCCTTGCCCTGCTCTCCAAGTATTTTTGAATTTTGAATGCATTTAATGCACCTCACTAAACCCAAGGAATCCTTGGGGAGCACGGCTAGGATTTGGCACCCAAATCCACCCCTTTTGATCTTTGTCTATAAATACAAGTTGGAAAGAAGGAATGAACCATCCAATTTCAAATTCAAATATTTCCCCCTCTCTCTCATTTTTTCTCTCTCTACCGTGCCTACCACTTCCTTTCCTTGTATATTTTCCAATTTTAAACCAAGGCATTATACTTTGGGTTTGGGGGTTGCCTTACTTTGACGAGGGACTTTCGGAGTGAAGTCAAGTGGCATCGCGGTTTTGACATAGTGAACGTATCATTCCATGACAACGCGGTATTAGAGCCTATTACGGTTTAGCTGGGATTAACGCAATGGAAGAGGGGAATGTTGGCACTTCTCGTGTGGAGGAGGAGAACCGAGGGAGACCAGAGACTCGTGCCAAAAAGTCCAACAGAACTAAGGATCCATCCCTGTCACTGGAGGCCCTTACTAGTTTGGACACACGGGTTGCGAGATTGGAGTTGGCCATGGGGGAGGTCCACGAGCAGTTGGACACACTCGACACGTTAGAGGAGAGCATAGCCGGAGTGGATGACAAGATCCATGAAGCTGTCAACCTTGTCAAAAGCACAGTTGAGGACCAACTTGACAAGCTACTGGACGTAGTGTCTGGGCTCAGGCGAGAGCTTGACATACTCAGGGCCGACATGGTGTTGTGCAAAACCGCACTTGCTGGAGGAGTTGGCATGAGTGGCACGGGAGGCGTGTCACGGGTTAAAGTTCCAGACCCGCCTAGGTTCGGAGGGAAGCGCAATGCTAAGGAGGTTGATAACTTCCTATGAAGCCTTGAACGTAATTTCAAGGCATTGCGGATTGAAGACGAACCCTCTAAAATCAGTACGGCTACTATGTATTTAGAAGGGGATGCCGCACTTTGGTGGAGGAGACGCCACGGAGACATAGCGAAGGGAGTTTGTACCATGGATACTTGGGAGGAGTTCATCAAAGACTTCAAGAGGCAATTCTTTCCCGAGGATGCCGAAGATCAAGCTATGAAGAGGCTTCGTGGGTTGAAGCACACGGGGTCCATTCGAGAATATGTTTCGGAATTCCAATCCCTCATGCTCGAAGTTCCTGAGCTGCTCGAGACAATCCGACTTTTCTACTTCATGGATGGCCTACAACCTTGGGCCGAAGTGGAGCTGAAAAGAAGGGGAGTCAATGACCTTGCGGGTGCCATTGCGGAAGCGGAGAACTTGATCGAGTATAAAAAGGAGTTCAGCAAGAAGAAAGACTCCAAGTGGAACAAGGGGAAGAGTGGGGGAGAGAAATCCCACAAATCCTTTGCACATAAAGACAAGGGCAAGAAATGGGAGGACAAGCAGGACAAGCCCAAGATCCTGGACTGTTTCCTATGCGGAGGCCCTCATTACGTCAGGGAGTGCCCTCAACGCAAGGCCTTGAATGTGTTGGTGGCAGCATTAGAATAAGGGACTGAAGGTGCTAGCATGGGAGGCATGCACATCCTTGGGACCATGTCAAAAGGGGTGCGCACAGCTCCGGATGCCAGGGCACATGTCCAGGGGATCGGTCCGAGAACAAGCCTGACAGTGAGCCAACCAAGGCGTGGGATGCGCAGAGGCTTCGACAGGGGTGCAGGCGCTCCCGAATGGAGAAATGAGTGCCCAGGCTAGGCCCGCCTAGGCCCAGGCAGGCCCTCAGAGTCAGAAGGGTGCCCAAGGAGGTGGGCCAGGCAGCGCATGAGTTTCGCACCAAAAATAGGGACTGATGTTCATGAATGCCGTGTTGAATGGGGTTGGGACGAAGGCATTAGTTGACACCGGTGCCACACATAACTTCATTTCGGAACAAGAGGCAGCTAGGCTCAATGTGAGCTGTAGAAAGGAGATGGGATGGATGGAGACCGTTAATGCTTCATTCAAACCGATTCGTGGGGTGGCACATGCAGTGCCCGTCCAGCTGGGGTATTGGCGCGGCACCTTAGACCTGACAGTAGTGACCATGGACGATTTTAAGGCGGTACTCGGGATGGACTTTCTCGACACGGTAAAGGCATTATCTTTCCCAGGAGACAATGTCATGAAGATTACTCAAAATCGGAGAAGTTATGCCGTGCCCTTGCTTAGAGAAAAGGTGGAGGCCAAGTTACTTCTGGCCGTGCAATTCAAGAAAGGAATCTGCAAGAAGCAAGAGACTTTCATTGCCACTTTAGTAGAGGATGAGGGTCCCGTTCCTACGGAGATGCCTAACGAAGTGCGTAGGGTTTTGGAGGAGTTTCATGACGTCATGCCACCAGAATTTCCCAAACAACTTCCTCCTAGAAGGGAGGTTGATCATCGCATCGAGTTGGAGCCAGGCGCTAGGCCGCCCGCCATGGTCCCCCCCCCCGCCCCCCCCCCCCCCCCCCCCCCCCCCCGAACTTGAGGAGCTACGGAAGCAGCTTAAAGAACTATTGGATGCTGGGTTTGTGAGGCCTTCAAAGGCCCCCTTTGGTGCTCCCGTTTTGTTTCAGAAGAAACATGATGGGACCTTGAGGATGTGCATCGACTACCGGGCCTTGAACAAGGTCACCGTGAAGAACAGGTATACGATACCTTTAGTTGCTGATTTATTCGACCGTTTGGGGAAGGGTCGCTACTTCTCTAAGCTGGGCCTGAGGTCCGGTTATTGGCAAGTAAGAATTTTTGAAGGGGATGAGCCTAAGACAACGTGTGTCACACGGTATGGGTCCTATGAATTCCTTGTCATGCCGTTTGGGTTAACAAACGCCACTGCTACATTTTGCACCCTTATGAACGAAATCTTCAAGCCTTTTCTAGATAAGTTTGTAGTGGTATACCTCGATGACATCGTGGCGTACAGTGAAACATTGGAAGAACACTTGGAGCATTTGAAGAAGGTCTTCCAAACTTTGAAAGACAATCGGCTCTATGTGAAGAAAGAAAAATGTTCTTTTGCTCAAGAAGTGTCCTTTCTGGGTCATCGGATAGAACGTGGGAAAATAAGCATGGATCCTTCAAAATCTCATACCATTGAAGATTGGGAGGTACCAAAAGGGGTGAGTGAACTAAGGTCATTTTTGGGCCTGGTCAATTACTATCGAAGATTCATCCAAGGGTACTCGGCCAAGGCCACTCCCTTGACGAACTTGTTGCGGAAAAAGACTAAATGGCATTGGGACAAGGCGTGTCAAGATGCTTTTGATGGGCTGAAGCGGGCTGTCACGCAGAAACCGGTCCTACACTTACTTGATTTTGGGCTCTCGTTTGAGGTACATACTGATGCATCCGAATTTGCTATTGGAGGGGTACTTATGCAAGAAAGGCACCCCATGGCTTTCGAGTCTTGAAAACTCAATGACACGGAGCGCCGCTATGCTACCCATGACACGGAAATGACGGCCATCATCCATTGCCTTAGGGTGTGGCGTCATTACTTGCTAGGAGGGAGGTTCGTAATTAAAACAGACAACTTTGCCACTAGTTATTTTCAGAATCAAAAGAAGCTAAGCCCGAAACAAGCACGGTGGCAAGACTTTTTAGTTGAGTTTGATTATGGGATGGAATACAAGCCGGGCAAGACCAATGTCGTGGCCGATGCACTCAGCTGTAAGGGCATGCTCGCCCATGTTAGTGCCACGCACGGGACAGTCCGGGACAGGGTCCAAGAAGGCATGACACGGGATAGCCTAGCTTAGAACTTGTTGAAGCTCGCAGCCGAAGGTAAGACCCGGAGATTTTGGGTTGACGAGGGACTCTTGTACACGGTGGGCAACAGGATTTTCGTTCTGAGATGGGATAATTTGAGGCGTGACCTTCTCAAAGAATGACATGACTCGCATTGGGCCGGACATCCGGGGATGGAAAGAACTGTGGCACTCTTAGAAGAAAATTATTATTGGCTGAGGATGCGAGATGATGTTGAAGCTTATGTCAAGACTTGCCTCATTTGCCAACAAGACAAGATCGAACATAAGGTACCAGCGGGGTTGCTAGAGCCCCTACCCATGCCAAGCCGCCCATGGGAAAGCATTTCCATGGACTTCATCTCCGCCTTACCAAGATTCGTGGGTTGCAGTTCTATTTTGGTGGTCATGGACAGATTTTCGAAATACGGGACTTTCATTTCTGCTCCTAAGGATTGCAATGCCATGGAAGCCGCCCGGTTGTTCTTCAAGAATGTTGTTAAGTATTGGTGACTACCGTGCAGCATTATCAGTGACCAAGACCCACGATTTACCGGGAAGTTTTGGAGAGAACTCTTCAAGTTGATGGGCTCCAACTTGCATTACTCAACAAGTTTTCATCCTCAAACCGATGGCCAAACCGAGAGGGTGAATGCACTTCTTGAGCTCTACTTGAGGCACTATGTCGGTGCCAACCAACGGGATTGGACCAAGTTCCTTGACATCGCCCAGTTCAGCTACAACCTGTAGCGAACTGAGGCCATAGGCCACAGCCCCTTCGAGCTCGTGACCGGACAACAACCTTTGACACCGCAGGCCATAGCAACCGGGTACATAGGCAGCAGCCCAGTCGCATACCATGCAGCCCAAGGATGGAAACAAAAGCATGACATTGCCAAGGCCTACTTAGACAAGGCCCAGCACAAGATGAAGAAGTGCGCGGACTTGAAGAGAAGACCGTTAGAGTTTCGGGTGGGAGATTCGGTCATGGTGAAGCTCCTTCCGCATCAATTCAAGTCCTTCCACAATGTGCACAAAGGCCTCATCCAAAGGTACAAGGGACCTTTCCCCATCATTGCCAAAGTGGGGAAATTGTCCTACAAACTTGAGCTGCCACCGAGACTCAAGATCCATCTAGTATTTCATGTTAGCTTCCTCAAGCCGTTCCATGAAGACAAGGAAGATCCAGAGCGTGCCGAGTCAAGTTGCGCCCCAACCGCTATGGTGACATGATTTGACAAAGACGTTGAAGCCATCCTTGCCGAGAGAACCGTGGGATGAAGAGGAGTGCCTAGGTACACCGAGTACTTAGTGCATTGGAAGAGACAAATCGAGACCGAAGCTGCTTGGGAGAAAGAAGAAGATCTATGGTAGTTCAAGGATGCAATCAAGACATTCAAAGCCACTTAGACATTGTCGGGGACGACAATGGCTTGGGTGGGGGAGAATGTCACCCACTGTTTATTTTCTATATTAATTTATGTAATTTTTCGTATTCTTTTTCGTTTTGTTACATGATGTATTTTTTGTACTTAGAAAGATCTATGGGCATGAAATGTAAGGGCGAAGGGAGCCGTGTACCCATCCTCCCCCACACCATTGCCTTGGTCTCCAAGTATTTTTGAATTTTGAATGCATTTAATGCACCTCACTAAACCTAAGGAATCCTTGGGGAGCATGGCTAGGATTTGGCGCCCAAATCCACCCCTTTTGATCTTTGTCTATAAATACAAATTGGAATGAAGGAATGAACCATCCAATTCCATATTCAAATATTTCCCTCTCTCTCTCATTTTTCCTCTCTCTACCGTGCCTACCACTTCCTTTCCTTGTATATTTTCCAATTTTAAACCAAGGCATTATACTTTGGGTTTGGGGTTGCCTTACTTTGAAGAGTGACTTTCGGAGTGAAGTCAAGTGGCATCGCGGTTTTGACATAGTGAACGTGTCATTCCGTGACACTACGTACAAAAAGACCGATTGTAAAGGTTGGATCCTGAGCCTTTTTTTAAAAATGATCATCGAGCTTAGTTAAAGGCTCAAGTGACTAAAAGTAGTCATTTGAGAAGAGGACCAGCTTCCGGATTGGAAGTGAACCACTATAAAAATCTTTGTGCGTTCCTTTTATTTTTGTCTTTATTGTTTTTATATCGTATTTATTGTTTAGCTTTTAATTAATTTTTTGGTTCATAAATTTCAATTTTACATTTATCATTAAAGAACCTAATTCACCCCCTCTTAGGTTACTCTTTGGACCTTGAGTAGGGATCTGAGATGGGATGGAGAGAAAGAAATGGGTGGAGAGAGAAAGAGATGGGTGATGGAGAGGAGTGACGGTGGGTGGTAGTGGTGGTGACTGTTGGGTGGTGGTAGGGATCCGGACACACACACACACACACATATATATGTATGTATGTATGTATGCATGTATTTGTATATAGGCATAATTTTTATAAGAGGGTGAGAGGGGCAAAAATCTTGGATGTTCATTACAGTAGGCGGTCAAGATTGATGCTTTTTTATGGGGGTCCAAAAAGAACAAAAATAATTTTTCCCACCCCCATCTCTCCCGCCCCAACCCTTTCTTTCTCTCTCTGTCACATCAACGCCACCCGCCGTCGTCACCACTGCCGCCCTTGCTCACCCTTCGCCCCTTCTTTTTCTCTATCTTCTAATATGTCATTCTCTCTTTCCCATATCCCTTCACCCCCACCTCTCGCCAGGGTAGCAGGAGCGAAGGCAGATGAGAGAGAAAGGAAGGGATGGGGAGAAAATTATTCTTTTTTGGGACCCCATAAAAAAGGGCAAATCTGGATTATCCATTGTAATGGACAGCCAAGATTTGCTCCTTTCACCATATATATATATATATGTGTGTGTGTGTGTGTGTGTGTGTGTGTGACACTTATAAGTTGATGAATTATGTGCCATGCATTTGGTTAAAGTAGGGAAAGGGTGATGTCAAGTGTGAGAAGATGGCGTCAAAACCAAATTAGTGGTTTAGAATGTTTCCTCTCACTCTCATCCTCACACGTATATATCAATATATTTATTTATTTGATTTGGTGTCCCGGAAAACCCAATTAGTTAGCTTTGAGTATTAAATAAATAAAATTGTCTTATTTCTTTATTGTTTGATTATGTTTTACGAGTCAAACATGCGTGTAAAACGTTTCATGTGATGGACGTTGCCCATGTTGACATGTCAGGTTTGATTTAAGTGATCAATGAGATTGAATTACATATAGACTTAGATTAAGCTAGTGATATATTGTCAAAATATATTCGTAATCGGTGATAAGTTTAAACAACTTATCTGATAAGGCTATAATATGATACTTTTGATAACTTGTCTTGGTCATGTGGATAAGGATCTAAGAGTATCATGTTAGTATTGTCAATAAGATGGGAACATTGAGTAGGACCACTTGAAGTATTTTTTTCTTAACTGTTATTAGCAATAATTAATTATGTAAGACAATAACTCGAAATCTCGAACACAGTCTGAGCTCGTGCATCAATTGTTCGTTGCTGTAATGTGCTAAAAGGATTAGTCAAAGTGCGCTCACTTGAATCTTAAGTGCGTCAGGTGACGGCATAAAGTGGAGCTGGAACAGTTGTTCTACATGGAATCTGCAGTCTCTAACGAGTGAAAGATGTCACCTTAGTTGATTCGTAAATATACGAATTGATTCCAGAATCTTTGGCCGAAATATTCCACATATTTTTTATAATGAGGGATTGGGTCGCCCCAACTAACCCCGGCCTATGAGAACAGGCCACAAGCCCCCATGAGCAGGTAAGTCATAAATATATCCTCAGTAAAATCGAACTCCAGATCCTGGGCGATGACCGCATGGGTAGGAGATGCCACCCACTGAGACATTTAGAATTAATAGATATAATATTCATAATAATTCTTCTTCAAGGTCATCTCAATCCAATCTTCACCAACAAGATTTGAAGAAATACTTATGTATCTCCATCTAGTTGACTCTTGTACGTATATCTTTGATAGATATGGTCAAGTGAAGTTGAGATTGTAACCTTGGATAAACTAGTATTTTATTTATGTGATTTTATGTTTATCTCTTGTATTCTTCTCTTCATGTAATCTCTATAAATAGTAAATGAAAGAGCAAGGGACTCCTCAAATCAAGCCCTTCAATATTTCCCTCTTAAATTATTTTAGTTCTTACATGGTATCAGAGTAGGTTGATGATCGCGATTTCTTATTTATCGCACTATGTTCTTGATACGAGGGGTGTATTTGAGTGTGATGCGCCGTGGGCCTCTCCAATGTATTGGATCCAGTTGGATTGGAGAAAACCATAGGTGCATTTAAAATAGATTCACACGTGGGAGTTGTGAGAGAGAAGAGATCAATTTATAAGTATAGTGGGTTACTCCACCTACTGCCAATTGGTCTTAGGATGGAACCCCACTTGGGCTTATACATGGATATCATGTGTTCCAACTTCATGGGTCAAGCTCATAGGCCCGGTGAAATTTAAAATGTGAGACAAGCGGATGGGTCTATTGAATGGCATACAGCCCATCTTGTTGCTAAGGGGTATAGTCAAGAGGAGGGTATTGACGTTTTAAGACTTTCAATACCGAGGTCAAACCGACCACTATTCGACTTGTCCTCTCATTTGCGGCTTCTTTTGGATGGTCCTCTCGTCAACTTGATGTGGACAATGCTTTTCTTAATGGAGATCTTTCTAAAACAGTCTATATGCAACAACCTCCTAGCTATTGTGATTCTCTATCCTAACTATGTGTGTCAACTTAATAAAGCTCTCTATGGGTTAAAGCAGGCACATCAAGCTTGGTTTCATAAGCTAAAGGACTTCTTAATTCAACAGGGATTTCGTCAATGCTACTCTAATTTTTCTTTATTTTTTTATACGGATGGATCTTGCTTGACTTACCTACTTGTGTATGTTGATGATTTAATATTGACAGGCAACGACGAGGGTTTTCTAGATGATTTTGTGACTACTTTACACAATGCGTTCTCCTTGAAGGACTTGGATCCACTCAATTATTTTCTTGGCATACACGGTCACCGAACTTCGGATGAATTCTTTCTCTCTCAACCCAAGTATATCACTAACATCCTTCTTCGTGCCAAAATGGATGGTGCCAAGCCAGTTTCAACTCATGTTGAAGCTGGGTCTACTCTCACTCGAGTTGGTGATACTGTTGAGGATCCTACCCTTTATCGAAGCATAGTTGGGGTGCTTCAGTATGCCACCATCACATGTCCTGAGATATCATTTCCGGTTAATTAGGTTTTTCAATTTATGTCGTCTTCTACTCATTTTCGTTGGCAAGCTGCTAAACACATTCTTCGGTGTCTTAAAGGCACGATTAATCATGGCTTATTTCTTCGAGCTGCCTAATCATCGGCTGTTACAGCCTATTCAAATGCGGCATGGCCCAGCGATCTGGATTGGTGTTGATCTACTCATGGTTATGCTATCTTTTTCGGAGGTAGTTTGATTAGTTGGTCTTCCCGTTAACAAAGGGTTGTTCCTCGTTCTAGTACTAAAGTAGAATACCGAGGCCTAGCATTTACCACTGCAGAATAATATGGATCCAACAACTTTTACATGAGCTTCATGTTGCTCTCCCTCGATGTCCTCTTCTTCTGTGTGATAATATTAGCGCAAATTATATGATTACCAATCCGGTTTTCCATAAGAAGTCTAGACATATATCCATCGATTATCATTTTGTTCGTGAAGAAGTTGAATGCGGTAATCTTCGTGTGTCATACATTTCCTCTCTTGATCAAACTTCGGATATTCTTACCAAAGGGTTGTCTACCGATCGTTTTCATTCCTTACGTACTAATCTCGGTTTGATCAACCACCGCCATGCTTGTGGGAGGCTAATAGGGATAATATTCAAGATAATTCTTCTTCAAGTTCATGTCTATCCAATCTTCACCAACAAGATTTGAAGAAACTTGCATATCTTCATCTGGTTGACCCTTGTATGCATATCTTAGATAACATAGTCAAGTGAACTTGAGACAGTAATCTTGGATGAACTAGTATTTTATTTATGTGATTTCATGTTTATCTCTTGCCTTGACTCTGTCGCTAATTATCGAAAAAATGTTTATCTCTTGTATTATTCTGTTCATGTAAATCCTCTATAATTGCATCTATATATAGTGAATGAAAGAGTAAGGGGCTCATCAAATTGAGTCCTTCAATATTTATCTCTTAAATTATTTTAGTTCTTTCAGGAATTAATACGAAAATTGTTTCTGATTTATTGAATTATTCGAAAAGGGCGAATCAAGAACTACGGTAAGAGATGTGAGAAAAGTAATGATAGTAGTTTAAGTTATTTTTGCTCATGAATATCTAATAGAAGGGGTAATTGTAATAATAAAAGTTATTTGGAAAATTTTGAGTGAATATATATTTAATTCTAAAGTGCAATAAAACCTATTTAGTAAAATTAAGTTTTACTAAATGGTAATCAATTGTTATCATGAGATGACAATTATACTTGAGCAATTTGGAGCTAGAGTTAGACTGTCACTAAGGTTTTTCTATAAGCCTCAACTTAAGCATCATTTAAAAATACTTAAAAAATAAATTTATAAGATGAATTATTTATCTATGAGATAAATAAATAGTTAAGCTAAATAAATATTCATGATATGAACATATGATAAATTACATCATGTTAAAAAAAACAAGAGAAAAGAATTCCAGAGTGCTTGGATGGCGTCAACCTAGCACCTCTCTTTCCCTTATACACATACATACTAGTGTAACCCTATGCAATGCATTGAAGATGTTTGTATTTTTATAAGATTTAATATGTCATATCGACAATGTTTTTATTGTTTTAAACTTAAATTATTATTCTTAGCTCCTTATTGATGTAATAGTTTTTTTTTTCAAATGCTTTCATGGTGATTTTATAAAATTAATTAGATTTTAATAATGACTTAATTTAGTAAAGGAAAAGAAAGGAAAATTGAATAGTGGACTTATGAGATTGCATAGATTAGGAAATTGAGGGACATATATATATATATATATATATATATATATATATATATATATATGCCTGGGGTTGTTTTTGTGATTTTAATTTTTGACACATGTTAATTTTGCGAATATGTTTAGGGTTTGGGAACCTTATTTTTTCTAATGACAAAAATCCTAAAATTATTTTAGGGTTTTCTTAATTATTGTTTAGTAGAATTTTCTAAAAAATTAATTTTTTGAAAGATAAAAATAAAATTTTTGTTCTGAAATTTTTACTAAATTTGGGAGCCCACTCCCGGTGCTTAAAGAGGTCATTGTGAAGAAGACTTTGAGGTGTCAAGATATTCTTTTTCTAATTTTAGATCTTCAAGTTAGAGTTTGGATTCGTGCTTCTGATATATCTAAATTAAGTATTTGATATTTAATTTGATTTCCTTTATTTCATTTATTCTACATACTATGTTTATATATGTTTTATTCGATATTTTTGGTTTGTCATATTATAGATCTATTAGCATAAAAATTAGATCTAATTAAATAGTTTAATTAGATCATGCCTTTAGATTTAAAACTAAGAATTTTAAATTAGTTTTTCATTGCACCCACTCAGGCCGATCTAGGGAAAATTTTTGAAATATGTTCCGCTAATTGGTACTAGGGCCAACGCTTAATTCATTCATGATTAAAAGCGAAAGGTTTGATAAAATTAGAGTATGCAAAATTACTAAAATATAAAATTATAAATTCTATTAAAGGGAAAAAGGTAACCCTAAAGCTTGTTGTTAAAGAGTTCAATAACAAGATTGAATATTTATTAAAGTTTTAAATTGTTTAAAATTTAATATGAGTCATGATTCAATGAAAGAGCATAATTCTAAATCGGATCTAATGAGATTGGATATTCAAGGAGTTGAACAATTTATATTATTAATCTAATGAGATTAGATTTGGATCCAAGGTGTGAATATTCAATTGTTGAATATTTTATAATAATCCAAAACAAAGAATTACTAATAGAATTAGATATTTGGTTTATGATCTAATGAGATTAAGATCATATTTAATTACTTATTTAGTTTTTTAAATAATAATAAAAAATAAAACTAAGTGATGATATTTTGAGCGCTGGGCATTCAAACATGATAAATTTATTTATTTTTTAATTAAATAAATAAATAATTAATTAATTAGAATGAGATCCTAATTAAGATTATACGATAATCTTTTCTAAAAGAGTTTAGAAAAATCTTTATTTGTTCCAACCTTTGGGCCTTTAGTGTTATTCAAATTGTTTGATAACAAGACATTCATTAAATTTTAGTTCACATATTATTTAAATGAGTTAAATATTAGGTATAATGTGAATAAGTTATAAGGTCAAGCAAATATGCAACTTGGTGAAATATTTGATTATATCGGGTGGGAAATTTTTTTTTCAAATTGATCTAACATGATTAGAAAATTAAAAGTTGAATTATTTGAAAAAAAAAATCTCATAATGTATCTAATGAAATTAGATTACTTAAGTTGGATAATTCAAGGAACCTAATTAATTTGATTAGAGTTTTACTTAATGGCTAAATAAAATTAAGAATATGATTCTAATTATTGATTATGAGATATTCAAACTTAAAAGAAAGATCCGCCATTGAAATTTTCAAATGGGAGTGAGGTATAGGAGTTGTTTCCTCGATGTCTCTATTGTCAGTCTAATAGTATAATGGATAGGCGTTACTCCCCTAGGAGGGCGTCTGTTTGCAGAATATAGGGTTAGACTTCTTTATAATAGATAGACGTAAGGAAAAACAGATACGGCCATGCTGACATGGAGTATCTTGTTTATTTGTACTAATATCTAGGTAATGGTATACACTTGACTAGGATATATCCGTTGTAAGTAATATATCATTTGCGATGGAATAAACAATCATCGCTAATGTGTATATAGTTGAGACAGAAAGTTCCCTCATGAGTAATATGTTTTTTACGATAGAATAAAAATTCGTTGCTGTTATTTATATACTAGCGAAGGAAAACTCCGTCATAAATAATATACTCTTTATGACGAACTAAAGAACTGTCGTAAATAGTTACCTTATCATTTACGACGAAGTCATCGAAAAAGACCTTTAACGACGAGGCCTTCTATGACGATAGACGATGGAGGTCAAATCCGTCGTAGATGATCATTTAACACGGAAAAGTGGTTCTTTTGCGACGGATTTTTGGTCGTTGTTGGACATTTTTCTTGTAGTGATAGTATATTAGCCTCCTAGGGAGCATTGTGATACTATCTTAGAGACAAAGGAAGAAACGGTGAGTTGATAATGTTTAAGAAACATATCAATTGAGAATAGTTCTCACTTTACTGATAATTCATTATGCCCCTCTTCCATTGAGTAATGGGTAAATTGGTTAGTTCATCATTGCACACATATAGAGAATTGTGAGGTACATTCCATGCTTTTTTTATTTGCTAAAATTATTAGAAGTTCACATGACTCAAAATATCAAGTGGGAGCGAGCTTCTAAGTGAATGCTTATGGCCTCTGTTACTGGTCTAGCAGTATATAATAGGTGGGTGCGACTCCTCGAGAAGAGCGTTCATTTGCAGAATACAAGGTTAGATCTCTTAGGATAAACTAAAGTGCAACAAAAGTGGGTGTGGCCATGCCGACATGGAGTACTTCGTGGACTTGTATTGATATCAAGGTAGTGATATACATTAGCCTCTCTGAGGAGCTATGTCTTATGACCTTAGAGAACAAGGGAAAAGTGGTGTCTTAAATGTATTTAGTAAAGATTTTACAAGAAAACGTATTTATTGAGAAATGTTCTGACCATTCTGAAATCTCAACTCGGCCTCATTGACAGGGACTTTTGGGTAGTTCGGTTGGATCACCACGGCATACATGTAAATGTTGGATTGTGAACTCCGAACCTTGATTGTTTGCTAAAAGTATGAAAAGTAATCCTGTATGTTATATGAATTGTTTATAGTTTTGATTTAAGACTAGTCGTTATACTTTTGCATTGCGATTAATACTAATATGTCTTACTTGTCTGTTCTGTTATGCTTAATACGATGTGATGTTTTAGTACATGTAGAGTACTAGGAGATGCTCAGAGTTCTCTAGGTTGGGACTAGTATATCTACTAAGTTGAAAAGAATGTGGGATACGTTAAACTAGACTAATGAGTTAGTCAGATGCAAGATTTGGACATTAGATGTTGAACGCTTTCTAGTATTAGGTACTTAAAAAATCGATTGTAGTAGAGGTGATCGGATATTTGAACTAAGTGTTTGATTAGAGAACTAGTAGCATGAGAACGGCTAGTGAGAAAGGTGAGAGACCCAAGATTGTGTTAGGAAAGTTCAGTTCAAGAGTGTGTCATGTGATGATGGCTTATTTAATTGAACTGGAACTCTTGATGCAAATAATAATAGCCAATCTCAATAGACTATGAAAGTACAGACTAGATACATCAAGTAAAAGATATTACTCATTGTCTGAACATATGAAAGTACAGATTCAGAAAAGGTGTCAGAAGAACTAAGGGTAGAGTCCACTTGGTGTAAGCATCTATCTCAAGAAATAGGAAACTCAAGAGGATAAAATAAAACATGAGTCAAAATAGATTTCTCTCTTTTATAATATCACTTGACTTAAAAGGAACTTCCTAGAAACTTAGATACTTTTGTTGCCTAGACCAAATGCCAACATAGCAAGGTATTTGATATCATGTCTCCTCTAGCTGTGAGTAGTAGGTAGTTCACTAGTGTTCTGACGAGTGGGCTTTAAGTAAGGATATAAAAAGATAGTAGTTTTAGTTGAAGAACGTAGTTTTTGATTTTAGTAACTATCTTAATGTATCAGATTATTTAGAAATTTGATTTCTATATACTATTTGTTTTAAAATAGTCTTTCAGTTATTTTTCTAAAAAATAGATTGATAGTTATGTAAATAAAGCGTTTATTTAGAAGGTATGTTGGAACATAGTTGACTTATTTTAATCAAAACTATGTTAATGGTAATTTATTATTCTAATACGAGCTAAGCTATGTAACTATATAAAAGATGAATTTTTTGAAGACCATATAGCTTTTAAGTGGCACTTGATCTTAGGTCACATTAATTTAATATGATTTCAAGTTGGTTTGATTTTTCTTATGGGATCATTAGATACTAAAGCGATAATCAGTATGGGAATCATGTACAAATTAATGGTGACTGAAAGAGCCTTTAACAGTAAGGGCAGAAGAGTCACTAAACTATTAGCAATTGTTCATGAAATGTTTATGGACTGCTAAAAGTTCAAATGAGTGGAAGTGAATAGTATTTCATAAAGTATTTATGAATAACTACTCAATTAGACAATATATGGATATACATATGAAGATTGAAGTCATGAATCCTTTGAAAAGTCCAAAGAATTAAAGACTAAATTTGAGATCAGTTAGGTAAATATATCAAGTTACTTTGATTAATCAAAGTGGTGATTTTAGGAGTATTCTTAATTTTTCTTATTACAAAAAGTTGTAGAAAGGATTAATAATGTTTTATTGAATATGGTAAGATTCGCATGATAAGTCACATATACATATCAAAAGGTCTGTTATATAAGAGGTTTTAGAAAGTGTTATGAAAAGTACAATGGATAGCTTGTGTTGCATAGATTGACAGTATGAGATACTGTGTCTCTATAATTTGATACAACTTATAGCATACATGATGTATTAGATACATCTTCAACTAGGTTAATGTCACACTAAATCTATGACAGCTTTGGTGTAGTGGGAGGATGGTCTGAGTCACTTGACAGATTCATGTCTTCAGTTTTAATAGTTATGCATGTTGATGAATCTGATTCTTTAGATCACGAAGAAGCTCTTAAGTATAAAGATGCGGACTAATGGGTTAGGGCAATAAAAGTTAAGTTAAAGTAATTGTATTTTAACTAAGTTTGGAACTTGTAGAGGCATTGAAAGACATTAAGTCCAATAGATTGGATGTGAATGGATCTACAAGTTTTAAGAGTCGAGTAGATGAGCAGGTAGAGACTTTTAAGGTTCGATTGATGGCAGTAGGTTATACCCTAATGGAAGGAATCATCTTTGATGAAACCTTCTAGCCGGATGTCATACTTAAATCCATAAGGATACTCTCATCCATTGCATTTCATATGATGAGATATGAGAAATGGAAGTCAAGATGACATTTTCTAAATGGTCATCTTAGAAAGTTATGTATATGATACAACAAGATAAGTTTGTTGCCAAAAGTCAGGAGTATATAGTATGCAAACTGAGGAAGTCTATTAAATAAGCATCTGGTTCTTTGAAGAGTAGATTCAATGACAGCTAATCAAGTCCTAGGGGTTCGAATCAATGGTTAGTGAACCATCAGTGTACGAGTGATATAATAAGAAAGCCAAGACTTTCTTAGTATTGTATATAGATAACATCCTACTCATTAAGAATATTATCAAGTTAGTCAAAAAGTAGGATGAGCACACTATATTCTTAGTCTCAAGTCTATATGAGATTCAAAAGAAAAGATGGGAGTTTGTCATAGGTCGTTTGTTTTAAAAGGGAGTTTAAACGTTAGATGTCTGATATCCATGTTTACCTTGTAGTGGGAGTCATTAGATGGTGAAGAGTGAAGCAGTATTGTATTGTTTAATTCACTATAGAAGTTGGGTACTTGATAGATATAAAGTTATTAAATAGACTACTTGACACAAATGTTTCTATATAGATCAAAGTTTGTGAGCAAACGAGTGAGATAATGACAGATCGGTGTTAGTTATAAATTTTCAATCAAAGAGTTGACAAATCCCTTGGGTTTAGTTATGCAAAACAAGGCTAATTGCATTTAAGACAAGTGGGATATTGTTGGATTTGGTCTCCTGGAAAACCCAATTAGTTAGTTTTAAATATTAAATAAACAAAATTATTTTATTTGTTTATTGTCTAATTGTGTTTTAAAAGTCAAACATGCTCGTGATTGTTTTTAAAATGTTTCATGAGATGGACATTGTCTAAAATGACATGTCAAGTTTGATTTAAGTAATCAATGAGATTGAACCACAAATAGACTTAGATCAAGCTAGTGATATTTTATCAAAGTATACTCATAGTCAGTGATAAATTTGGATAACTTGTCTAATAAAACTATAATATGATACTTTTGATTACTTGTTTTAGTAATGTTAATAGGGATTCAAGAGTATCATGTTTGTATTGTCAATAAGATTGGAACACTGAGGAGGACCACTTGAATTATTTGTTTCTTAATTACTATTATCAGAAATAATTAATTCTGTAAAACAATAACTTTAAATCCAGGAAACATTCTAAACTCGTACATGGATTGTTCAATGCTTTAATATGCTAAAAGGATTAGCCAAAGTGCGACAAATACAAGAAGATATTTCTAAAATCTTTGGACAAAGTATTTCACATGCTTGACATTCGGAATTAATACGGAAATTGTTTCTGTATTATTGAATTGTTCGAGAAGGGCGAGTCGAGAACTACGGCGAGAAATGTGAGAAAAGTAATGATAGTAGTTAAAGTTACTTTTACTCACAGATATCTAATAAAGGGGTTAGTTGTCATAATAAAAGTTATTTTGAAAATCTTGAATGAATATATTTAATTCTAGAGTGCAGTAAAACTTATTTAGTGCAATTGAGTTTTACTAAATGGTAATGATTGTTATCATGAGATGATAATCATATTTAACTCATTTGAAGCTAGAGTTAGATTGTTCTTAAGTCCCTCCACAAGCCTCAACTTAAGTATTGTTTGAAAATATTTAAAAAATAAATTCATAAGATGAGTTATTTATTTATGAGATAAATAAAATTTTGTGCTAAACAAATATTCATGAGATAAACATATAGTACGTTAAATTAAATCATGTTTCAAACAAAACTAAAAAAAGAAAGGAATTGCAAAGTTTTTGGGTGACGCCACCCTTATATATACACACACAAACACACACACACACACATATATGCATGCCTGGGGTTTCTTTTTGTGATTTGAATTTTTGATACACGTTTCACAAAAGTTTAACGTTTTAGAATCTGGTTTTTCATACGATGAAAGCCCCAAAATTGTTGTAGGGATTTTCTCAAATACTATTTACCATCGTTTTCTAAAAAAATATTTTTAAAAAGATTAAAGGAGAAATTTTGTTATGAAATTTTTCCTAAATTAAATATTTTGAGAACCCTTTATTTTGTTTATTCTATAGACTATGTTTATATATGTTTTATTCGATATTTTTTGTTTGTCATATTATGAATCTATTAGAGTAAAAACTAGATCTAGTTAAATAGTAGAATTTTAAATTGATATTTGTTGTGCCCACTCAGGTTGACCTAGGAAAAAGTTTTGAAGCATGTTCCCAACTGTATCTATGTGTGTCTGTGTATATATAAGTGTGCATGTATGTGTAGAGCACAAAATTTCAAGAGCAATAACTAAATGAAATAAATGCATCACAAAATAATATTTCTTAAATAGAAAATGGGTACAATCTATGTATTTGTATACCAAGTAAAAGTACACGTAGAATCCTCTAACTCGATCTCCCTAGTTGATCACTTGAAAGAGGGCGCAAGGCTTATTCTCGATCAAGTGGAAAGTTTCTTCAAGGAAGGAGTGCATTTGATTTGTATTTTGCTTGAAGGATGACTTTATTTGTAGTTTGAGTAAGAGAGAATTTTGTTCTTCCTCTTCACTTCTCTTCCAAACCCCTTCAAATGAAGATTCTCTATTTATAGAGAGCAATATCCTCCAAAATGTATGAATGGGCCCATAAACCAAGTAGTTTAGGATTATATTGGGCCCGAGGATCTTATGGGCCCTGCCATAAGATGATGTGTATTTTTCGAGCCTACTTTTGGCTCAGGTTTGACTTAACAATTTTTAGGTTAGACCTTGTAGTCTTTGATTTCATCTTTTGGATATTTGGGCCAGCTCGTGCTTGGTCAATTGTTGACTTTTATTGACTAAAACTGAATCAAATGTTGACTTGCATTTAATACTCTTTTTTTATCCATAACAAATTTATAACTACGGTAAAATTTTCATTTCTACAGTATGTATGCATATATGTAAGTATGTCATACAAAGAAGAGAGAAACATGAGAGAACTGATAAATAAAATTTGGGTTAGATTTTATGCAATTAGGGAGCATTTGAAAGCAAAAACATATGGACAAAATTAAAAAGAAGACAATTTTGTCTGCTAGAAATTGAAGTTGAGATCTGTTATCAAGTTTAGGATTTTAACATTATCGGGTCTATTTTCAAAAAAAAAAAAGTAAATAGAAAATAAAATAATTCATTAAAAATTGATATATGGATATATAATTTTTCATAAAATAATTAGGGTAAATTATAGAAAATTTCTTTGACTTTTACTTTAAAAATGGAAAACCCTCCTTACAAATGATACCACTCATTGAACCCCCTCACTTTTAAAAAATTTTCACTTTGCCCCGAACTTTTTTTGACTATTTTGCTTCTCAAAATAAAATAGTTAAGTATTTAATTTTATTTTTAGGTAGAATTTTGTGTTTTGAGGATAAGAATTTTGTTTTCATATTTACAAAAAAAAAAAAGGCTTTTTTATATTTATAAAAGTTATTATTTTAATTAATTATATAGTAATGACATTACAATATCAATAGAAATATTATACTTTGTCTTACAATATTTTTTTACAAAAAATTTAATAATATTTTTTATCTTCTAAACTTATAATATCATTACTGTAATTAACTAAAGCAATTATATATGTTGTAAATAAAATTTTCTTATTTTTTTTACAAAAACATAAATTTTTTTTTAATTTTTGCCTAATAATGTAAAACCCCCTTTTAAAAATATAATTAGACCTTTAGCCCCCTCACTTTTGAGGGATAAAATAGTCAATAAAAGTTTGATGGGGGTAAGTGATAAATTTTTAAAAGTGAGGGGGTTTTGTGAATGCTTTTATTTGTGAGAGGAGTTTTCTGTTTTTAAAGCAAAAAATATGGGAGTTTTTTGTAATTTCCCAAATAATTATGCTAATATAACAAAAAAAAAATCTTATATAATTGAAATATAATCACAGCTTAGTGTTGTTGAGCCAAAATAATAATAATAATAACAACTTAGTAAAAGTTTATGAAGCTATTAATAATAGTATATTATATATTTTGTAGGGCTCAATAATATTTGAAATGTGGAGTCACAACTTAGTTGGGGGTCCTCGGAAACAGCCTCTCATTAGGGTATTCCTCTGCTGGGGTAAGGCTGCGTACATCCTACCCCTCCCAAACCCTGCTCATGCGGGAGTCCTTGTGGCACTGAGTCTGTTGTTGTTGTTGTTGTTGTTGTTGTAGAGTCACAACTTAAAAAGATGCATAATCAAAATATTCCAAAAAATTGTAGTCTGGTGGCCTCAAACCCTTGACATGGGAATTAGTGATAGGACATCAACCATAATGCTAAATTGTACAATACTATATACTCAATTACTATATATAGGACATCATTCTTTTCTTATACCCTATTTCAAGATTACAATAAGTCACCACCAATACTAAATATTCAATCTATGGGCCACAAGGGGCTTATACCCCAAGTGCCACTTTCATAAATCCGCCCATGCTTAGTTCGACCCACTTAATGATCCACTGCAACCCAACTCATCAGGCTACCTAGCTGATTTGTGTTGACCCGTCCAATGTAGCGGGTCGCATAGCAGAAAGAAATAAAATTTGCTCGGATCTTGACTAGGCACGATCCACCCCTAACCAAGGACCTACTACAAGTTTACGACATGTTTAACACAGGTCAATGTCAGACACGCTATGTAGGACAAGTAGCCGAAGAGTTTCAAGAGCAATTGGACCACCAGAAACCCAAACGGGTCTTCCAAAAGCACTAATTTGCGCAAACAAATTCAAATGATCATAGCTTTTGATTGGTAAGGAGTTATGGGGCTCGTAACGTGTCAAATTGAAGCTCTCAGACTGTACTATGCAACCCTAGCCGCTTTGCTGCTAGTCCCATCTATTTTCTCCAAATTTAGTTTCTAAACTTGTTTTTGAGCCATTTTTATGTTTTGTGGATAATTTAATGGCATTTTTGTAATTTTGCATTTTCTAGTGACATTATCATAATTTTGTCATTTTAGGGTTTTTTAGTTTGCCTATAAATATTTATGTTGGATGGTTGTTTATTCATTCAAGAATTACTCAATACACAGAATTGTAATTTTCTCTTTTCTTTAAGTGGTTTTTGATTCTACTCTTCGAATTTAACATGCTTAAATCGAACTTTACATTTCAATCCCGCATCAATTGGTATCAGAGCAAAATTCATCTGGTGTGATGGCTAATCAATCCAACAACGAAGCAGCCACTATCAACGTTCGTCGTGTGGAGGCCGCTCTATGGGCGGCTATTGAAGAATAGAGGCGTGAAATGGCTAAACTTTGTAAGTTGTTGCGTCGTGTGCTCCATGTTGACAACGACAGCCTGTGGGTAGTGACTGTGTTGAGGGAGTTTTCCAAGGCCGTCGAAAACAAAATTCTAATCCTTGTTGTGTACCAGATCGAATAAACCTCAACGATAGGGATTTCTCTAATTCGGATGAAGCATTTGAAAATGAATTGCAAGAAAGAAGAAGGCCATCCCCTCGGTACGATGGGAATGAAGGTGGTTATTGTATCAATATGAGTCACCAACCTTCAATGGTAACTTAAACATTCAAGACTTTTCCTTGACTAGCTTTCAGAGGTTGAACGTTTCTTCAATATGAAGAAAGATCCTGAATATCAAAGGGTTAAACTAGTGGCTTACAAATTAAAGGGTGGCACTTTTATTTAGTGGGACCAAGTGCAATAAAAGTTGTGATAGAAAGGGAAAGGATGAAATCAGGAGTTGGTAGAAAATGAGGAAGCAATTAAGGGGAAGATTTCTCTGACCAGATTTTGAGTAACATCTATTCCAGATGTATTAGAACTACGTACAAGGCAACTGCTCCACAACCGATTATACTATTGAATTTTTGAGATTTACGGTGAGAAATAACCTATCTAAAATTAAGGTCTAGCACGTCTCACGATACTTTAATTGATTGAAATCGTCTATTCAAGAAAAAATCGGATTGCAAGTATTATGGACTATAGATGAGATGTATAATATGGCCCTTGAAGCTGAGGAGAAGGAAAGCAATAGGCGAGCAAAATTTTAGAGGAGGAATTGCAGAATCATCCAACTAATAGCTAAGTAGGGATAAATCAACCTCGTCAGTGCAAACCATCGCGCTAGAAACTGGTCCTGCCGAAGGTTTCGGGAGACCTACCACTAACAGGGACCAACCAAAAACTCGTAAGCCTGCATGCCAAATGAAGATGAGTCCAATTTCCTTGTCGAGCTAAATTATGTTTGACAAATACAGTAACCAAGTTTTTGTAGTTCAGTAACTCAGGTTGACCCACGTACCTTAGGACCATGTTGCAGGTTGAATCAAGTTTGGGATATTTTTGGCCTTGACCCAAATGGGTTTGACCTGATGTATGAATGGGTGTAACTCGGTCTGACTCGTTCATATATCTTCGACCCACGGGCTGTTCACTGATCAATTCGATATGATTCATCGGCCACCTCTACTTGAAAGGGAGAGATGATGTCTAAGTACAAACATTTTGTTAGCTTCCAATTCGAAATTAGAAGTCTAACCTTGTAGAAGAAAGAGTTGAGATGAGAAAAGGAGTGAAAGGGGATGAGAAATAGAGAAGGAGATGAGAAAATTGAGTAATTCCAAAAGGAATTCTGATTTTTATTAATTGGATGATTGAATTACATGCTTAGGACCCTATTTATACACATTTGGGCACATCGCATCAAGATAAATTCAAACTAACCCATCTAACAGCCTTTCCCACCAAATCTACAGCAAAACCCCCAAAATGGACCCGGTAAGACCTTTTAACCGCTTTTGGAGCCTAAATGCTACCCAACCGACTTTTAAAATCTAACAACTCAACAATGAAACACTTATCAACAATTACAACCAGAAATTACAATTCAAATTTGTCAATTCATAACATTCCCTCCCTCTTGAGAAACTTCATGTCCTCAAGAAGTGAAATTTGGAAATTGGCTCTTCATGAATTTGCAATCTTCCCAATTCATAAAGCCCTTGTTCAAGTTGCTCCAAGTCACCAATGCCTCCTACACAGCTCCATTGTCGGTCTGCAGCACCCTACGAGCCTTAACAGCAGCCGGTTGCAGCAACAGGAAACCATTAGACTCAGCAACAGGTGGATCTTGAGCAGCTGCAGCACCTCTCTTGACCTGCTTTTTAAGTAGGGACACATGGAACACGGGATGAATGTATGAATGCGAAGGTAAGTCAAGCTTATATGCGACATTGCCAACTTTCTCCAAGATTTCGTATGGGCCAAAGAAACGAGCACTTAGCTTGACATTACGCCTGACAGCCAAGGAAAACTGTCTGTACGGTTGTAATTTAAGGTAGACCATGTCTCCAACTTCATAGTTTTTGTCTACCCTCTTTTTGTCGGCATAAAATTTCATTCGTGCCCGAGCTTGTTGGAGATTATCCTTAAGCACTTGCATAAAATGTCTCCTCTGCTGTACTAAATCTGTTGTTGCAGAATCACTCTCCCTCGGTTGTTGCAGCAGCATGGGTGAAGGAGGAGAATAACCATACAAATCTTGGAAGGGTGAAGTGCCAATTGATGTATGGAAGTGAGTGTTCAACCAAAACTCCGCCATTGAAAGCCAATGATTCCACTCCTTGGGCCTTAAGAAAACCATACTTCGAAGGTATTGCTCCACACATTGGTTGACTCGTTTGGTTTGGCCATCCGTTTGAGGATGATAAGAGGAACTAAGTTCCAATGTGGTACCCATCAACTTGAACAACTCCCTCCAAATGTGCTTGTGAAAATCTTGTCTCGATCTGACACAATGGATTGAGGCAATCCATGTAATTTGTAAATGCTGTCGAGGAAGATTCTTTCCAATTTTTCAGCGGTAACGGGTCGAGCAAGAGCAATGAGATGGCTATACTTGGTGAAACAATCCACCACTACCCATATAACCTCCTTGCCTTCAGACCTCGGTAATCCCTCGATGAAATCCATGCTAATATTAATCCATGCTCCATCCGGAATAGGAAGTGGTTGAAGTAGACCCTTGTAACGATGATCTCCCAACTTCGTTTGTTGACATACTTCACAAGCCTTCACATACTCACTTACTTCTTTTTTCATACTTGGCCATGTAAAGTACGCATTAATTCTTTGATATGAGCCATCTACACTGGCATGGCCTCCCCAAGCTGCATCATGAGAAGCATGTATGATCTCATTTCTCAAATCAGTAGCAGATCCCACATAGAGCTTGCCGTGAACTCGAATCAGCCCCCTCTGCACTGAAACTTCAGATTTTGTTGTATCCCTTTCTGCATCATTCACAAGGACAGCAGTAACACTTTCTTGTGCAAATGGATCACCCTCATATGACTTATAAAGCTCTTCCATCTACGATGGAATCACCACAGTAGTAGCAATGCAGTACCCAACTTCAGTGTCTTCAAACTTCCTAGACAAAGCATCGGCTGCAGCATTGTCTTTGCCCCTTCGGTACTCAATGTCATAATCAAGGCCAAGCATCTTCACGAGACCTTTCTTTTGAATTCTTGACACAATCTTTTGCTCAAGGAGATGCTTGAGGCTTTGGTGATCTGTTCGAATGATGAACTAGTGACCCTCCCAATAATGCCTCCATTTCTCCACGGCTAAGAGAAGTGCTAGATACTCTTTCTCATAGGTCGACATAGCTTGATGCTTGGGACTAAGAGCTTGACTCAAGTAAGCAATAGGCCTTCCACATTGAAAAAGAACATCCCCAATACCTGTACCACTTGCATCGGTCTCCAAAACAAAGCTTTCGGTGAAGTTTGGCATTGCCAATACCGGAGCAGCACACATTGCGGCTTTAAGATCTTCAAATGCAGCTTGAGATCTCTCATTCCATGCAAAAACATCCTTCTTCAAGAGTTCAGTTAAAGGTTTGGCAATAGAACCAAAACCCTTAATGAATTTTCTATAATACCCGGTCAATCCCAAAAAAACTCTCAATTGCTTTAAGGTGATCGGAATTGGCCAATCTTGCATTGCACGGATCTTATTAGGATCGGTAGAAACTCCCTTTTGTGAGATGACATGACCCAAGTACTCAAGCTTATTTTGAGTAAACGAACATTTGGACAACTTGGCAAAGAACTTGTGTTGCCGCATCACTACAAAGACTTGTCTGAGGTGAGTGAGGTGAGCTTCATAAGTGGAGCTGTAAATCAGTATATCATCGAAGAAAACGAGCACCAATCTCCTCAGAAAAGGCTTGAAAATGTCATTCATGGCTGCTTGAAAAGTGGCCGGAGCATTTGTTAAGCCGAAAGACATAACAACAAACTCGAAATGTCCATGATGAGTCTGAAAAGCTGTCTTGTAGATATCTGGCTCGAGGACCCTGATTTGATGATACCCTTGCCTCAAATCAAGCTTTGAAAAGAAGCATGCTCCATGTAGCTCGTCAAGCAAATCATCTATGACCGGAATGGGAAACTTATCCTTCATTGTTAGAGCATTCAACCGACGGTAATCAATGCATATTCTAGTCGAGCCATCTTTCTTCTTCACGAGGATCACAGGTGAAGCAAAAGGACTATGGCTTAGTCTAATGAAACTCATGTGAAGAAGTTCCTCAATTTGCCTCTCTATCTCTGTCTTTTGGCCGTGAGCATACCAACAAGGTCTAATCTTCACCGGATCAGCATTTGCACGCAAAGGAATGGCATGGTCCACACTCATTTGAGGAGGAAGACTCTGAGGCTACTCAAAAATGTCCCCAAATTCATCCACTAAGGACTGTACCTCTGGTTGTAGGTCCTACTGCAACTCTACCGAAGATAACATGAACAAATGCCCAATCCATTGTATTGCCTTCTTCTTGATTCCATCTTGCACACGTTTTCCATCAATCAACTTGAGTTGAGCTTCCTCTGATATTCCTTTCAAGGATACTTTGGTGCCATGAACCTCAAATGCCACAGTCATCTTATCAAAATCAAACATAACCGGGTTAAAGGTTCTCATCCAATCCACCCCAAGCACCATAGTGCAACCTCCCAAAGGAAGAACATTGACATCAAAGGTGAATTGATGATCTTGCATAGACCATGGGAATGCTAAGAACTTGTTTTGAGTTGTCAAGGAGTTGCCATCAGCCACCATCACCGCCAAGGGATGAGTCTTTGTCACCTCATGCTTAACCTTCTTCATCAACTTTGGATCAACGAAACTATGAGTACTCCCACTATCAATAAGGACAATGATGGAGTGTTTTCCAACCCTGCCTCTGATTTTGATAGTGTTATGAGCTCCACTACCGGTCAAAGCCTTCATTGATATCTCAACTTCATCATCACTCAATTCCTCTTGTGAAGTATAACCAACACTGTCCTGTTCTGCATCTGATCGGTCACTGCCAGAATCAGCTTCAGCACGGGACCCTTTAGCACACATTAATGCTTGAGATTTGCACCTATGACCAGGCTGATATGGTTGATTACAACGAAAGCATAACCTCAATGAACTCTTGTCAACAGCTCGCTTAAAACCAGCACCAGAATTTGTTCCCGGTTGTGGTATGAACTTGCTGATTTGCTGCTTATTTCTGTCACTTGATTGAACTTGAGTGGCTTCAATCAACTTTGCCTTGTTGTAAGCACTTGACAAAGTCTTAGGACCAATGGCTTTCACCATATTTTTGATCCTTTGCTTCAATCCACTCACAAAGCATGAAACATAATATGATTCAGCCTCCTCGGGAGCTATGGACAAAACTGACAGCAAGTTGGCTCTTAAGTCCTCAAATCTGAGCATATACTCTCTCACGGTTGAAGTTTGAAACAACTTGTTAAAGCTATCCACAACATCCGTTGATTCACCTTCTCCATATCGTTCACACATTTCTTCTACGAATTTGCCCCAAGAAAGATTCGGTTTGCTCTTCAACAAACTATAATACCAAACCTCATGGTCACCATGTAAGTGAACTGCAGCTAGCTGGAGCTTTTCATCTTCAGGTATGTTATAATACAGAAAGTACCGGTCACACATTCTCAGCCATGATTCCGGTTGTCTACCATCAAAAGGATTAATTTCAACTCTTGGGTGCCTGTAATTACCACTCCTATCACCAGATATAGTATCATTACTCACTGATCTATGCTGGTACTGTCGATCAGAAGGTCTGTCAAGATGATCGAGCTCATCAAATTCAACTCTGCGTTGCAACACTGAATTCTGTGGCCTACATTGCGGTCTGCGTTCAAAGCTTCAGGTCTGCAATGTGCTTGTCCAGAGGCTCGATCCTAATTGTCTACATCAATTTCAGGTTGCAAAGGTTGATTCTCAGCTGATCTGATGTTAATTGAAGGTCCTACATCCTGTTGCATTATCAGAGACTTTCCTCGGCTCCTCACCAGACCTTCAGGTCTGTCAGCCTTGTCTTGCTGCTGATCTGCTTCAACTGAATGAAAGATCTGACTCGCAGGCTTCAAGATTGCATTAACACTTGATTCTCCTTGCTTATTAACTTGATCTTCCAAGTGTACAATCTTCTCTTCAATTTGCTGTAACTGATCTTGCACCTTTGCATCCTTTGCTTCTTTGTCCAACAACAATGACAGAATTCAATCCATCTTTTTTGCATTGATCTCAAACTTTTGATCAAAACCTTTCTGTAAATCTTGAAGATCTTCTTTAGTAGCATTCTGAGGTCCGATCGTTGCATTGCTAGAAACTGCAGCAGCATCAGCCAAACTCTGACCAGTTGCATTCACTCCAACAGCACCGGACCTAGTTCTTACACCGTCGGTCATGATTTCCCTTGATTTTGCCAGCCTCAATCAATCAATTGATTGCTTGAACCAGCTCTAATACCAATTGTTAGCTTCCAATTCGAAATTAGAAGTCTAACCTTGTAGAAGAAAGAGTTGAGATGAGAAAAAAAGTGAAAGGGGATGGGAAATAGAGAAGGAGATGAGAAAAGAGAGTAATTCCAAAAGGAATTCTGATTTTTATTAATTGGATGATTGAATTACATGCTTAGGACCCTATTTATACACATTTGGGTACATTGCATCAAGACAAATTCAAACTAACCCATCTAACAGCCTTTCTCGCCAAATCTGCGGCAAAACCCCCAAAATGGACCCGGTAAGACCTTTTAACCGCTTTTGGTGCCTAAATGCTACCCAACCGACTTTTAAAATCTAACAACTCAACAATGAAACACTTATCAACAATTACAACCAGAAATTACAATTAAAATTTGTCAATTCATAACACATTTTCGTAGCTTTTAAGTGTACATTTGGTTATTTGATAATTTAAAGAACTTAAAGTTTTCTTTCTGATCAAAGAAATAAAGTTCAATTTGGTGAAAAGGTTCTAGGCTAGCAAATTTAAAGCAAATCCAACAATGTTTACAATTTAAAATTTGGCTTTTGACATGTGAACTGATCAATTATATTGTCTCTTTTTTATCAAACTATATATATATAGAGAGAGAGAAAGAGAGAGAGAGAGCGTGACTTTTATGAGAGGTTGAGAGTTAGAGAAATAGCCTAGGCCTCATATTTGTTTAAAGAGAGGGAGCACGGTGATACTAACTGGGAGGAAAATGATGTTAGCAACCAAATAAATGGCCTAAAATGTTCCCTCTCATCTCTCACCCCTCTTATGAGAGGATGACAGATCAGAGGAGAAAATATACCGAAATCCTAATTTGAAATAACAATAACACACACAAGGGATTGGGGAGTAAAATTAAGAACACCGGAATTTACATGTTTCAGTCAAAGCTTACATCCATGGTGAGAGTGCAATAAATCCAGTATAATATTGAAAACCCCTCTTATGAGAGGATGAGAGATCAGAGGGGAAAATATACCAAAATCCTAATTTGAAATAACAATAACACACACAAGGGGATTGGGGAGTCAAATTAAGAACACCGAAATTTACATGTTTCGGTCAAAGCCTACATCCATGGTGAGAGTGCAATAAATCCAGTATAATATTAAAAGTTTACATGAGACGTCTCAACTCTCAACTTTTTCTCAACCATAATGGCAACATATGCAATCGTAGTGAATTCATAAAGTCACCATACTAAATCCTAGTATGTCATGGGTCTAAAATAGACTAACCCAATCCTCTACCTTATAAACAAGACCTTATACATCCAGACTTCGTATGTAACCCAACAATTCGCCTATTTGGAATTTGGTTGGATTATGTATAACATCATTTGATTTAGTCACTCAAGAATTTTTTTTTTTTTTTTTAAATTTAGATTTGATAGAAATTTGAGGACCCCACCCAAATATACTATGCAATGTGATCAACTAATCTGTTGACCTCAAAGAAAAACCCTAATTTTCGTGAAAACTCAAATCAGCGCAATGCAAGCCTTACCCTTCACTGAGAATCATCTGTCGCCGCTCACCGACGGCTTCAATCGTCAACCTTCGTCCACTCACACTGGTCGTGAATTCTCTTTGGCTTTCGTGTCAAGGTTTTGACCACCAGTATTGGAACCCACAACGTTCGACCTAGCTGAGAGACCCATAGACGTGCAAAAACAAACGGACCACTGTTGCGTCACAGTACCAAGTCTAACTCACCACCGTCTGGAACCCGACTCCTCTTTCCAAGCATTGTTCTAGTAGACATAACAACCACGCTTTGTCATAACCTATGCATGCACTACTGTCGAAAATTCCCACCGGAGTTTGAGCAGTGAACACCACCAGGGAGGCACACCAATCACCACCAGAGTCGACATGACCAACGCGAATGATTGAATTTTATGCACCCGACAACCGTCAATTCTACTCCATGCCTCTGCTTTCACTAGGAATGCCACACGACCACCGCACTTCGATACATTCAAGCAGCATCTCAGTCCACGAACCACTGCAAAGCACCATCTCTCTGTTCACTCAAGCGACCACCACAGAGCTTCGAGCACAGATCTTCACTTAGGCGCGCTCAAGGCGTGAAGCCATCATCGATTCTCCCACTAGAGTTCGAACCGACTTCTCCGACATCGATTGGCACTGGGACCACTAGATGTAATACTCAGGTACACTAATCTAGTTTCTCGCTCCTCCACTCAGACCAAATCACTATCACCAACGCTCAGCCACAGCCTCTTTCACCGAGGCACACCCGTCATTCCAACTGGCACCACTGCAATTTACACCTTTGAATTACAGATCAAACACGAGATCTGCCCAAACCAACCACCACCATGCCATTTACTATTGGGATCAAGCCACCACCGATTTATGACCACTGACACTTGCGACCAGTTTCTCATCTCCCGCTGGCTGTTAAAGATTCGATTTAGGTTCAATTTAGGGCTCTAAACCTAGCTCTAATATCAATTGTTGAGCTTTATAACCACTTGTTAGGAGTACCTACAGGATACCGATACCGAAACTTTAAATTGACATAACAATCACACACAAAAGGGGTGTGAGGAGTAAAATCAAGAATAATGGAATTTACGTAGTTCAATTGAAGCCTACATTCAAGAAGGGAAGCACAATAAATCCACTATGAAATGAAAATTTTATATGAGACGTCTCAATTTTCAAACCTTTCTCAACCCTAATGGCGATATACACAATCTAAGTCTATATATAGTCCCACCACACTAAAATTCTAGTGTGTTGTGGGCCTAAATTGGACTGATGCAATCTTCTACTTTATAAATAAGGTCTAACAAGGCCATACTCCACACATAACCCAGCAAGATCTAATGGTCATTGTTGTATTATACTCCCATAAAATTAGCGGATCCACTATATTATGTAATAATTTTGTTTTGACAAGTTAGTCGGAAAAAATAGACTTGGAGGGGCATGACTAAAATTAGGATAAAATGGTAGAGAATTCATATTCTTGTAAATTAGAATGATATTTTCCTGTTTAACTGATCGCCTAGTTTTGGTTTGTAGTGGACAGCTCAGGCGACTGTATTCTAATTTTAAATAAAAATTATAGACAATTTTGGAATCAATTTAAATTGAGGATTTTAAATATGGGTAAATAATATTAGGTAATACTATATATTGTTGGCAATATATTATTAGTGATTTTCTAATCACTAGAAAATCAAAGACATGCCATATTTCAACAAATTGTCCTAATTTTGTACCACAATTATGTTCTTTGTGCTGTCTTTTTAAACCCCTTCGTTGTGGATTTGGGACAAAAAATCCTTTTAGAAGAGCATTAAACAAAAAGAAAAGAAAAGCTAGACAGAGAGAGAGAGAGCTGCGGAGAGCGTGACAGTCAAAGAAGAACGAAGGAGAATGAAGGAGGGCTCTTGTCTTGGGAGCTCACTTCAAGGAAGGAGGACTTGCTTTTAGAGCTCTACTGGAGAGCTCGATTTTGGTACTTCTAGCGCGATTTACTATTTATCTTCACCTTCTTGGTTTGGTTAGCGTTTTCGAGCCCCCTCTCTTAATTTCAGCCTTATTTCTTGTTAATAATTGTAAAACCTAAATTACTAATAGTGAAGAGAAAACAACAACAACAACAGTCCCAATGCCTTGCGGCTCCCGCAGAACGCAGGGTCTGGGAGGGTTGGTGTACGCAGCCTTACCCCTTCTGGCAGGAAAGGAGACTGTTTCCGAGGACCCCCAACCTGAAGTAGTAGTTGAGTGCCTGTAAAAACCAACAATTAATAGCCATGCATAAATATATAAATAAAGAGTAGAAGAAGGAGGAGAAGGAGAAAAAGAAGAAGAATAATAAGCAGGAGAAGGCAGGAGAAGGATAATAAGAAGGAGAATGGGCATGGTTGGAGACTAAGCTAGCCTAAAAGTCCTACCCTAGAAGTTAAGCTTGCCTTAGGGTCTAAAAACCAAGACTCATGGAGTAGGTTTATTTAGGATCCCATATATATATATGTGTGTGTGTTAAGAAAATCTAGGCTATTGACTCTAACGAGAGAGGCATAAAAGTAATTTTAAAATCTAGGCCCATGATTTATATCTAATGGTTATGTTTTACCCTTTTATATATACAGTACAATTTTTATGTGAGGGTGAGAATACGAGAGGGGCAAATCCCAACCATCCATTATAATAGACGGTGAAGACTCGCCCTTCTTTTTATGGGGATCTAAAAAAAAAATTATCCCCACCCCCTTGCCCAACCCTTCCTTTCTCTCTCTCTCACCCACACCACCCGCTGCCACTACCGGTAAACACTATTGTCGCCGCCTGCCCACCCGCCCGCCGCATCCCATCCACCTTGTCTCCACCTCTGCCTTGCCGTTGCCCGTCCACCTGTCTCCATCCGCCTTGCTGCCCCTTCTTTTTGTCTCTCTTTCAATTCCCCTTTCTCTTTGACCCTATATCCCTTAATTGCCGCCACCTGCCGTTGCAGCCCTTTCTTTTCCTCTCTCTTCCAATATCCCTTCCCCAAAAAATAACCCTTCACCCTCCGCCATTGGCCCCTTTCTCTCACTTCGCCCCATAACCCTTCGCCCTCCGCCACATCAACCCTCCTACGATCTCATACGCTTATGAGTACATGGTTTTAAAACAACCTTTAAAATCACATCAAACTTTAAAATAAATGATTTTCAACCGTTCATTAATAACAAAAACTTGATGTGATTTTAAAGAGTGTTTTAAAATCGTGTACTTACAGGCGTACGAGATCGTCGTAGCTAAATCAGAAATACGGGTTGTATCCACATGGAATCAGAATTAAGTTAGCTTTAGTTATTAATGAGTGGTTGAAAATTGGTTTTTGTTGCTTTGAATGATTTGTTAACTAAATATAAACAAAAGGTGTCATTTCAATTAGTTTAGAGATTGAATTCATGATAGCTTTACTCGTATCCCTTCACCCTCCGCCACATCAATCCTTCGACGATCTAGTACGTTTGGGAGTACATGGTTTTAAACAACCTTTAAAATCCATCAACCTTTAAAACAAAAAAAATTTCGACCGCTCATTAATAACAAAAACTTGATGTGATTTTAAAAGTGTTTTAAAACCATGTACTCGCAAGAGTACAAGATCGTCGTAGATAAATCTGGGATACTAGTCATATCCGTACGGAATTAGAATTAAGTCAGATTTAGTTATTAATGAGCGGTTGAAAATTGGCTTTTGTTGGTTTGAATGATTTTTTAACTAAATATAAACTAAATGTATCAATTCAGTTAGTTTAGAGAATGGATTCAAGATAGCTTTACTCATATCCCATCATTACATTATACTATGGCAATGATTTAGGTGGCTTAGGCTACAAACACTAAGCCTAGGCTAATATTTAAACTAGGGCTTAGGGTAATAAATTAGTCTAAAGGCATAATCTATCATATCACCCTACGTGTAGCATAGGTTATCTTATTAGTACTACTTGATGCCTTTCTTTCTCCCAATTCAATATTAAATCTAAATTAATACTTAAGTGAGGGTTCGGGGTAATGAACTAGTTTAAGGGTATAACCTATCATACCACCCTAGGAGTAGCATGGTTTATCTCAATACCACTAATAAATTTCTTTATCACTCCTAATTAAGAATTAATTTATATAAAAGATTGTGTCCAGGGTTGGGTAAAACCTCCACTTTGACCACGCATGAAAAATTAGTTATGTTATATTATAGGCTATAAGCACGCGGACTAATAATTTTGAGATCTAATCATGACTACAAGCGCACCAAAAAAAAAAAAAAATTCAAACAACAATAACAAATATTTCCACAGGGGTGCAATAATAACATAAAATAAATCCTTTGTTAAAAGCATAATATAAATTCGGGTTACGGAAGGCTGCCTGTCCTTCATCCCTAAACTAAAGAGTCTACTCCTCCATAGGAGTTTTACACATCATTAAAATTAATAAAGAAAGAAACAAAGGAAAACAAACTAGGAACTGAGAGTCCACAAATTTGCATTGACGTTAATCCAAGCTTTGATCTTTCCAGCACTCCGAACGCCTACGCTTCTGTATTTGAGAACCCCTTGGATCTCGTAGCAGTTTCATGAAGGAGAGAAGGAGAGAAGACGCGGCCAAAAGATCCCTAAAAAATAGTCAGGTTTTCGATATTTAAAGTTGGGCATCATGTGCGTGTGCATTATCCTCCTTGCATCCCCCTTCCCCTATATATATATATATATATATATATATATATATATATATATATATATATATATATATATATATAAACTATACGAGACCTATTCGAGTTAACAACCTAATTGATCCTTCTTTTGTACACATGGTCAGGTTTCTCAAAATAATCTTCATATATGCCTTGACTACGCTTAATTATGCAACTTTTTAACATTTGTTTGCTTCACTATACTCCAAGTCTAAATGTACTTAGATTGCAACAAAACACACATATAAAAGCCAAATGTGTTGCAGGAATAAGAAATAAAATATGTAAATATGAGGCACATCAGTGGGCACCATATATATATATATATATATATATATATATATATATATATATATATATATATATACATATATATTATGAAATATATTTATTAACTATACGAGACCTATTCGAGTTAACAATCCAATTTATCATTCTTTTGCACACATGGTCGGGTTTCTTAGAACATTCTTCATATATGCCTTGACTACGCTTAATTATGCCACTTTTCAACATTTGTTTGCTTCACTACACTCTAAGTCTAAATGTACTTAGATTGCAACAAAACACACTTATAAAAGCCAAATATGTTGCAGGAATAAGAAATAAAATATGTAAATATGAGGCACATCAGTGGGCCATAGAGTGTTCAACTGTAATCCCAATTGGCATACAATAGTCATTAAATGCTTGAAATGTAAATTCTTCTTCATTATAAGGACGGATCTTTTTGATCATGTAATCCGAAAATTGAGTCTGTAATCGGATTATTTGTGCAAGGAGTCTCGCAAATACCACATTGCGCGTAGATAATAGAAAGACATGTGACCAAAATGTTGAGGCATCTATTAACACCATAAAGTGTCGAAATAGTCCACATGATGGGATAATATGCCCACGTATGTCTCCTTTTATTCTTTCTAAAAATGTAAGATATTCTACTTGAATTTTAGCTAGGGATGGTCCAGCAATCATTTTACCTTGAGCACAAGCAGCATATGAAATTTCATCAAGTGAAAGAATCTTCTAGTTCTTTAATGAATGTCCATGAGAACTTTTAATGATTTTTCTCATCATCATTACACCTGGACGGCCCAAACGGCCATGTCATAAGGTGAACATTTTGCAATCATTTAACTTCTGGTTAACCACTGTATTTGATTCATATAAGTATAATATAACCTATAAGAAAGTGCAGAAAAATTTTCTATAATTTCTTTCTTCCTGAGGTAAGCAATATAATATAAAAGGTATTTTTTATCACTCTCATTTATTGTCTCGATTTGATAACCATTTCGAGGAATATCTAGAAAACTAATCAACTTTCTCTGTGATCTATTAGAAAACAGAGCATCGCTTATGTTTAGTTTTGTCTCTCTAAGAAACATAACACGAGCTCTTCCAAAGCCCTCAACTAAATTTGAAACAGTGGATATTGTATTAACATTCACTTCAGCTAATCATAGCTGAAAAAAAAATATTATGTTTTTGAGGATAGTGTGTGTTGTTGCACTATCAGCTAGACATAAATCTCCATCTTTGAAGAAATTCATGTTTCTACAAATATAAAATACATATGTATTAGTTGAACTCTATTTATGTTACCCATTAATAAAGTTACAAAAGTGTAATGAATAAAGTTTCAAAATGACTATAATATAATAATACTTTTGAATTTACTTTATAAATATAGTTAATCAAGCCTGATTTTATTAAAAATAATATATTAAGATAAAATATCAAAAATATAATATTGTACTAAATTACATACACCAAAACCATATTATTCCATTAAAAGTAAGAAAAACTTTAGTAAAAACAAAAAACTTCAATCCGATTTAACATTTCCGTCGTCTATTAAATGATCAATTCTTCCACTAGCATCCTCAAAGAAATAAGAAACATCAAGATGCGTCACATTAAGTAGAAAATAATCTTAAGCAAAATTTATTTCTGTATGTTTGCCTTTCTCTTTCAACCATGCTTGATAGAGGTTCACTATATAGTCAACCGTGAGATAGGTACGCGACCAGTGACCTTTTATACCACAGCGATGACAATTTGTTTCCACGTCTTTTGATGAATTTTGTTGATGGGTTTTCTCCCTTTTATATTTCTCATCATTGTTGCAAGACTTCTTAAACTTTGGTCCATTTTGATTACCATAGTGCCAATTATTATGACCACGGCTATAACTTCGACCACAGCCATGACCACGGCCATGTCCGTGACCATGACCATGGCCACGGCTATATGTATCATTATTGTGGGATGTAGTATTCATTTCAGGGAATGGCATTGACCCAGTTGGTCGTAACTGATAATTTTTAATTAGCAGTTTATTATTTTGTTCAGTAACAAGAAGGCATAAGATTAACTCTTTTTTGAAATTCTGCTCTCTATATTGCTGTTGCAGGAGCATATTCGAGACATTAAAACTAGAAAATATATTATCTAACATATCCTTCTCAGTAATATTTTCTTCGCATAATTTCAGTCGGGAGGTAAAACTAAATACTGCAAAGTTATACTCGCTAACAGTTTTAAAATCCTGCAACTGCAGGTGAATTCATTCATACCAAGCTTTAAGGAGGATCACATATTTTTGATGATCAAATCTCTCCTTTAAATTTAGCAAAAAGACAAGCAGGTCCTTTATAGTAAGGTACTCGGCTTTCAATATTTCATGGATATGATGCCTGAGAAATATCATTGCTTTGGCGCAATCCTGCAGGGATGCGCTATTTCTCCATTTAATTGTATCTCCAAGATTCATAGCATCAAAGAGAATCTTAGCATCAAAGGTTCAAAGCAAATAATTTTTGCCAGTTATTTCAAGAGCAGTAAATTCAAGCTTAGTAAGTTTAGCCATTGAAAATCACAAAAATTAGAGAATGACAACTTTACCTCTAACTTATGATAATCTTTATTTGGCTAGAGACTCATGCTGATAACGTGTTATAAAACTAGATACATATTATGCTCAAAAGGACAAGAATAAAAATTCAAACTCAAATATAATTAGAAAAAAATAGCAAGTATTTTATTCAAGAACTCAGAACCAGGAAAAGATTTTCTCTTTAACAAGTAATGCTTATGTTTCAAATATTTCCCAACTTCTTTCTTCTTAGTTGCATCTTTGCACATCAATTTACAGGTGAAAATGAAAATGATCCGTGGCACATGTGATAATGAAATTATGCCACTTACAATTACGCGCAAAGCCATATATATATATATATATATATATATATATATTTGACCATAAAAATTGTACCTAAAGAATATCCAATATTTATAACAAAGATAAAATTTATTTATTTATTTATTTTTACCATTAAAAATGTTGGGGGAGGGAAGAATGCCCTCTGGGATGCCAGTGTCACAGCACAACCTTTACCATTGAGCTCCCAAGGTGGCAGCCAATGAAATTTATTTTAACGTATATATGTTTATGTATTTATTAATACTGTTTATGAGATTTTTGGTTAGGTTCTTGAGGGTAGAACTAGACTCAAGTTCCTTGTCTTCTTTGTGGGGATCCTCCCCTTATTTATAGTGGATATATGCGTGCGCATGAAGTATTCGAAGGTGTACCGCCTGGTTGCCATTGGTACTAGGGGCGGTGGTGCCTTCTAGGTGTGATACCGCTTAGGTGCGGACAGGAGAGGAGGTGGTAATGACCCTGGGCTTGATGCCGCCTAGGAATGGTCAAGAAGGGAGGAAGTAATGACGCCCGGGCCTGGTACCGCCTGGGTATAGCCTGGGAAGGGGGCGGTAGTGGCCCCTGGTCCCAGTATCACTTGGGCGTAGCCAGGGAAGGGGATGGTAGTGTCCCCTGGCCTCGGTACCACCTAGGAGCAGCCAGGGAAGGTGACGGTAGCGTCCCCTGGCCTCGGTACGGCCTGGGAGCAGCCAGGGAAGGTGACGGTAGCTTTCATTGGCCTCGGTACCGCCTGGGAGTAGTCAGGGAGGGGGATGGTAGGGGCCTCTGGCCTCAGTACCCCCTGGGTGCAGCCAGGGAAGGGGACGATACGGGCCTCTGGCCTCGGTACCGCCTGGGAGCTATTTTTATATTCATCAGTTAGCCCCCCACTTTGAGGTCAAAGTTTCTTTGCCCTCAAAGTGTATAAATACTCCCCCTGGCTTCACTACCTTTGTACTTCTTGCTTTCCAATTTTTTCACCAATGTCTGAGGTCATGGAAGATGTTACCGGCGAAATGTTATCTTGGCTTCCAGCTAAGTCTCTTTTGAGGTTTTCTTGTGTATCTTCTTGGTTTAACGGTCTACTTTTAGACTATGATTTTGTTAGGAAACAATCTTTTCACGCGCTTGATCGTGCTGCTGACGGATTTCTGGTTCAACAAGAGAGCGAGTTTTCACGAGACAATCTGGGGGTGTTTTCCTCTACTGGAGACTTCTCCCCAGTCATGCCGCCCGAGGTACTTGAAGTGCTAACTAACAACATCAGAGTAATCGGTGTCCAGGGCGGTCTGATTTTGTATCGAGATTACAATCTTTCGAAGCTGTTCGTCTGCAACCCTGCCTTAGGCGTGCGTCAGTCGATATTGCTGCCTGAGAGTGTTTCGATGAGCTGCATTGATGGGCCTTTGAACTTAGTATTTGGATGCTTTGACACCGCTACTCAGTTTGGTTTTTACCTTTTTCTTATGGTGATGGATTTATCCTACCCCTGCTACGGTTTTTGGCCTAACGACGATCAAGTGTACTATTGGCAAGGTAATTGGAGTCATTGGGGAAATCTTAATGTGGGCCCTCGGAATGTTTTTTTTAGGGACCACGTTTGTTTGCATGGGGAGCTCTTCTTTTTGTCCGACTGGGGTTATTATGTGGAGGGTATTAAAAACCATCCCTATGTGGTTCGTTGGAATGCTGAGAGTGGTGTCTCGCAGACTATGATGCTTCCTGACGCTATCTGGGACAACTTATCGAGCTGCCGGGAGGCGAAAACTTCAAAGTGGTGGGATGTGTTGACGGATCCACCGGTGTTGTGTTTAGTCACGCTTCGAAGCCCCGTGTTTACCATCTGGACTTTAACTGATGTGAAGGATCCTTCTTCATGGGTGAGGCGGGACCGGTTGTTTATCCGGTTACCGTGGTCCGGGGGCAGGTGGGATCCGGTTATTACGAGCTTCACAATGTCAAAGGAGTATCTAACGTTTGTGGCCCATAACCCAGTGTTTCGATGTGCACTTCACGGTGATCTTCGCGGTCGCACCCTTTTTCTAGGACACTACCAGGGCGAGTTCCACCCTCAGTTGTTTCCATATTCTGGCTCACTGTTCCATTGTGGGGATGACCCTATGGAACCTTTTGTATCATTTGGGTAGATTGCTTTAGGTGTAGGGAGATATTTTGAACTTTTTATTGTATAACCTCCTTGGTGATGTAATTTCTGTACCGGGTACTAAGTGTATCGACATTTTGTGGTAATGATGTATAAAGGTTCTTGCTTTCTTATATTTTTAATCTTTTATCACCATTTCGTATGTGCGTGCGTTCATTGATGTGTGGTCATGGAATATTTCTATCTCCTTGACATAAATTCTTATATTTGTGTGAATTTACTGTTTGTCCCAACGTGAGGAGGGACGTAAATGACCGCCCCAGTGTTAGATGGGGCACACAACCATGGGCTCTCAGATCGGTGAGAGTTTACTACCTGTCCCTGATGTTAGGTGGGACACAAACAACCGCCCTAGTGTTAGATGGGGCACACCACCGTGGGCTCTCAAACCGGCGAGAGTTTACCGCTTGTCCCTGATGTTAGGTGGGACACAAACAACCGCCCCGGTGTTAGCTAGGGCGCAAACAACCTAAACAAGAAACACCAAGCCCCCATTGTTAACGGGACTCAGAACACCGTGGGCTTTCACGTTAGGTGAAAACCAACCGCCTGTGATCCTTCACGTCAAGTGAAGGATGACCGTCTAACCATTTCTTGCTTCTTTCCTTTAACCTGAGCAAGAAACCCCAAGCCCCCATTGTTAAAGGGACTTAGAACACAGTGGGCTTTCACGTTAGGTGAAAGCCAACCGCCTATGATCCTTCACGTCAAGTGAAGGATGACCGCCTGACCATTTCTTGCTCCTTTCCTTTAACCTGAGCAAGAAACTCCAAGCCCCCATTGTTAAAGGGACTTAGAACATCGTGGGCTTTCACGTTAGGTGAAAGCCAACCGCCTATGATCCTTCACGTCAAGTGAAGGATGACCGTCTAATTAGCACTCACGAGACCCGAGGGCCTGTGCCACGTGGTGCTTTCTCTCTCCTCTTGCCCTTTTCGATTCCTTTCCGTATAAAACCCCGCAAAAGCCCCAATTTCTCCATTTTCTCATTTTTACTCTTCAAATTTCACCCTTGTTTCTGCATTTCTCCCTTTAGTTCTCCTTCGATCCTTACTTCCACTTATTTTCATGACGATTCAAAGGTATTTACTCGTTTTCTTACTACTTTCGAAACGCTTTCTGGGTTTTTCTTTTCTTTTTGTTTTCGCCCTTTGTTTGTCAGGCCATATCTCCTGGTTGAGACTTCCATGGTGGAATCCAAGGTTCCTTTGGTGGAGCTTGAGGTCCCCATGGAAGAGCTTGACAAAGGCATCGAGCTGGATCCCCAGCTCATAGATGATCTTAACGCACTACTTGCCGGCTGTCCTGCTGTTTGTCCTGAGGAGGCAGGGGTGTTTTATGACCAGTCTATTTCTCCCTCCATATGTTGGCCTGGTCCTGAGAGCGCGTTGTTGACTCCTGACATTAACGCCCCCGCCCTACCAATGGGAAACTTTGGTGGGACTTCCGCCCGTTGCTTGGGTAAGATCCCTTTCTAACTCCTTTTCGTTATTTTGCCCTTTTTCTTTTTGGACTAGTTAAATGGCTCCGAAACGCGTGCAGCAGGGAAGTGGTGTCCAGGTCGTGTTGGAGGAGCATCTTCTGATGAGGGAATGGTGGTGGAGTCGCTATCTCAATTGGCTCCCTCATCCCCAACGTCCCTTGAGGAAATGGCCATTCGGGCTCAATATCCTGACACAGCCGTGGCCCTACCCCTAGGAAACCTTGTGTCCTCTTTAGCCATGGAAGAGGGGATGAGAAAATTTCAAGAAAGATATTTTTTCCAAAATGATTACGAGGTGGTTGGCCCCAGGGAGAGCGTTAATATTTTATACCCTCGTTCCCCTGAATTCTTTTCCGTTAGTGTGGACTCCTTGGATGTCGGCTTGCGATTTCTCTTGTCGCCTATCCTGGAGTAGGTTTTTAGGCAATACTCTATATGCCCCAGCCAAATCACCCCCAACGGTTTCCGTAATATTTACGGTTTCCTTCTTACCTGTTTTGTGGCGGGATTAATTCCCTCTACCTGTAGTTTTGATTTTTTATTTAGAGCCAAGCAACTTAAAGGCATTGTCAGCTTTGAGGGGAAGAGTGGAATTAAGTTTGTAGAGCTCAACCCCTCAAAGGTAAACTTTTGGAAGAACAGGTTCGTTTGGGTGAAGCCTCCTTATCCCCTCGGCATTCCTCATTACTTGACCCCGCTGAATAAGTGTGGCATCCCCTCAGCAGACGAGCTATCCAACTTAAATAAGGAGGTAGTTCGATACTTTGAGAGGGATTTGGGTGCACGGTGCCTCGCTACCAAAGAGGTGTTGTGCCAAGAGAAAGTTTTGATCCAGGCGGGCTTATGCGCCCGGCCGGTTAGCGGTGAGTAACTCTCTCGGGATGGGAAAGTTGTTCTTTTTGGTTTATACCGCCTCTTAATAATTCTATCTTGGCTGCTTAATTATTTCTTTTAAGGACCAGAGGCCGATGTTGACATTGTGGCGCTTACGGAGTCCTGCAGTGAGGAGCCGAGGAAAAAGGGGCGAAGGGGTGAGGGTGAAGGTAAGAAGACCGCCAAGGAAGGCAAGAGGACGGCTGCCGAAGGAGGAGGGGGTTATGGTGTAGGTAAGAAAACCGTCAAGAGGAGTAAGAGGACGGTTGTTGAGGAAGAAGGGGGACCTCCTAAGAAGGTCACGCGGTCTAAGAAGTCACAGGGGGAGGCTCTTGATTCGGGCGGTAGCTCGGAGGCGGCCACTCTGCCAGAGCTCGTCTCTGAGATACCCATAGTCCAAGCATCCCCGGCTGCTGGGGGGTTTTCTCCGGCTCCAAGTGATCAGGAAGTACGTACTTCCATGCCCATCAAGGGAATGGCGAAGCATCAGCCGTGCCTCATGCTCGGTATGTCCCAACAACGGAACCTTTTGTGGAGGAGAGGCCCGGTGCTACGCCTGCCGTTACCGTCACCTTATCGGGAGTGACCGTGGATGAAACCCTTCAACCCTTGTTACATCGGCTAGCGGTCCAACAGCTCAGGCTCTGGGAGAAGGGATAGACGTAGGCCTAGAACCGGGAAGGGAGGAAGAAGGAGGGAGGCCCTTGGAAGTGCCGCCAGTGGTGCCGGAACCGCCATTGGTAGAGACGGTAACGCCAGCCCTTACGTCTCCAAGAGGAGAGTCCCTTGTAAAGACCTTATCTTCACTGCCAGGATCGCCCCATGAGGTGGTAGTAGATGTGAGGCCTGATGTGCAAGTAGACGACAGCCTTTTTCCCTCGTTTCATATAGACCTGACCGCCGCAGATGACTTTGCCGGCATCCCTCCTGAGCCTCAAAGGGAGGTTCCTAGGGAAGAGGGAACTCCTGTTGATGAAGGTACACGGCCTGGGGATTTTTCCTGCCTTTCCCCTCGCCAAAGCGTTGGTGCAATTCAGTGCACCGCCTTAACGGTTCTTTCATCTGGAGACCCGCAAGTAGTGACTAGTGACACGGTAGCTACCCTCGTTTCTAAGGTAAAAACCGCTTACTATGCTTTTGAGTTATTATCATGTTAACTACATGCTTTGGTAATTTATCTCTCAGGTTAGCTCCCTGTCTGCTGCTATGGCTTTAGGGTGGTTTCGTGAACAGGAAGCCGCCACACAGGAACTGACTTGGTTGTGGGAGGAAAATAGGAAGGAAGTTGAGGCGGACCAGAGAGCTGAAGAAGAAAAAGAGGAACATGCCAGGACCATAGTGAGGATAGAGAGGGAGAAGGAGATGCTGATGGTTGAGTCTCAGGGCCTAAAGGATGAGGTTGGCAAGCTGAGGGATGAGAACAAAATGCTGGCGGTTGAAGCTCGAGGCTTAAAGAGTGATGTTGGCCAGCTGAGGGATGAGAAAGAAGCACTGGAGGTTGAAGCCCAAGGACTGAAGGAAGGCTTTAAGAAGCTGCAAGAGGAACTATCTTCCCCGCAGACGCGGTCAGAGATGCTTCTTTTCGAGGTTCAACATGCCCGGAGGGAGGTTGCGGAGGCGGTTTCCTGCTTCAGGGAAAGCTCTGAATTTCGTTCGTCCACGAATACCTTCTATTGGGAGGGTTTTGCCTCGGGTCTGTCATCGTTTGCACGACGCTTAGCTCGCAGCCATCCTCAGCTCAGCCGTGAATCTCTTCAGCAGACGGCAGACCAGCTTCGCCAGAAGATCGTTCGCTCTCGGGGAGGTGCTGGTGGCGGCTAGGCTTAGATCTTAAGTTTAGCTTTTGTTCTTTCCCTCCCCCTTTCCCCTTGTTTTTTTGTAAATGTAAAGAGAATGTGAGGGGGCGACCCTTTTTGTTGTAACCCCCCACTTTTTGACTTATATGTCTATTTGTACATAACACACTTAGAGGCAGAAGTTCCTCTATTCCCCTACCAAACATGTATTTTATTAAAATCGATGATCACATGTGGTTTGTTGCATTCCGTTACCCTTCTTTGAATTGTGCTCTTTAATGAACCTAACTCGTCATATCTTGGAATGAGATATCATAGAGCAATTTCTAAGAACGCACACATTATTTATGTATGTGGGGTGCTGTTATGAACCGTGAATCCAAAGCATGGGCTATTGTTGTCCGGGTTTCTGTCTTGCTGCTGTTGTGCTACTGCTGTGGGTGACTGCTGTTGTTTTATTGGGCTGCTGCTATGTTGAGTGGTATTAGTTAGTTGATATTGTAATTAGTAGCTTAAGCTTTGGTTCAGTCATGTAATAAGTGAAGCCTTGAGTCGTTAGGCTGTGGTGGTCAAGGCCGTTGGTTAGTTGAGTCAAAGGTGGCGGCTGGCTTAAGAGTCGGTTAGTCCTTGTGTGGCTAGATTCAATGTATTAGCTCATATCTTGTAAGCAGTATAAGTAGTTGGCTCTAGCTTGTAATCCATAACAACTTTGATGAATGAACATTGATATCTTTTGATATCTCTCTCTACTTCTCATCTCCTTTCCCTTCTTATCTCATCTAAACTCTACATTCTCTTCTTATCTCATACTCTCACTATCCCAACCAAGGTTAAGGTCCAAGAGCAATCTTTGAAACCTTAACAATTGGTATCAGAGCCTTGATTTGGCTTCCGAATCAAGCTCTAAATCAAAAAAAAAAAAAAAAAAATGCAAAATCTGAGTGATTGTGTTGCAATCAGTCAACAAAAACAGTTTGATACTGATTTAGTTCAGTTTATGTGATTAGGAATTCAATTCTGCATTTTGAATTTGAGATTGGCGGTTACTGACATATGCAATATTCATAGCCTGCGCATTGCTTGGGAGTGCTTTCTGTTGGGATTAAAATAGATCGAATTACATTGAAGAAAGTTCAATTGATTAGTATTTGTTGATTACACTCAACATCAAAGCTGATTCATATTGAATTCAGTAGAATTGATCAAGCATTAGTTGCTGAAGTTGTGTGCTAAGCATAATTGATCTTAACCAAATATTCCTATGATCTGTTGAGAAGAAGTTAAAGTGATGTTATTTGATCAACATTACACTTGATCATAATCAAAAGATCAGAAACAAGTTGCATTGAGGTGATTTCAGGTTCTACAATTCAGAAATTGAGGTTGAGGTAACTGTTTTTTGAACTACCAGTTACATACTCAATCCGAATCTGTTTTGTTGCTGAATTCTGATGAAATTGTGTTGATAAGCATAGAAGTGGTGAGAATTCAGTTGATTCTTAAGAATTATAGGTTATTAAGTTGAGATTTGCTTAGGCGAAAATCTGACATTGAGTTGAGCTCCGAAAGTGCTGAAATCCGATTTCATTCTTGAAGATTGCTTTGAGTATTGTGTTGAGGACTTGATTACGATGTAGAATCGAGTTTAATTTAGAATTGTAAGTCTGAATATTCAGGAAAGCATCACTGTTAGGGTTTGTTCGAAATTAGGGTACGTTCGCGAATTCTGCTTTAGGGTTTGTAATCAGTGACGATTGTCGAACCAATAGCAAGGAATTGTTGTGAAAACGAAGGAGTAGAACTTCATTAAGCAATTGATTGTTGAAGACTTGCGAAACAAGTTTCACATTTCTGCAATTTTCGAACTTGTATCCTGCGAACTGAGCTGTTCCGGATTGAAGCTTGTTGTCATTGCAAACATGGCTAATATCAGCTCTTTTCAATCAGAGTTGAGTGAGCTTTTTGAGAAAACAAAGCAAGAATTGAAAAAAGATCTCAGAGAGATAGTGGACGAATGTCGAGAATTGAGACAAGATCTCGAGGAGATAACGAAACAGGTAATGGACGAATGTCGGCAGGAAATTAAGGCTCATCAGTTTGCAAATTTCAGTCGAGATTGTACTGGTGTTTTTGATGCAAATGAGTTTCCGGAGCCAGTGGATAGTGTTAGACAACAAAAGTCCTATGTTGAGCGAAAAGGGAGAGTGGAATCTGTTGCCGTTGGAGATGAACTCGTCCATGATAATGCCGAAATTGATGAACACAAGTTAGAAGAACCTGAGTTTGAACAAGGTGATCCTTATGAAGACTCTTTGCTTGAGTTAAAGTATCTTACTGATGTTGAGGCACAATATGACGTGCATCCGGAATGGGAATACGATTTTCATGTCAAAGGAATGTTAAAGAATGCAAAGAGTAAAGTGAAAAGGAAACATCTTAACGACGCATTGAAAGATTTTTGGGGTAAAAAGACATTTACTAAGCAGAAATTGAAGCATGACAAGTCAGTGATTAAGTCATGGTCTCCAAAGGATGATTCGATGCTACAAGTGGGTCACTATGAAGTTGTTGCAAGCAATCAAGTAGAGAACTATGCAGACCCGAAGTATTCTGCAAAAAAATTCGATGCTACTGCTGTAATACCACTGGATACATCGTCAAATCTGTTAAGTGTTACTCCATGGCAAGCTGGTATGCAGAATCGAAGCATCTTCACTGCTGATCTACCACATTCTATTGAGAAATCCATTGTTGCTATTGTGGCACTACCTGATGCAGAACAAGGTGTGATTTTGAGTGGAGAAAATGTGTGTCCCAATACATACTCTTATGATGAGTTGCCTCCGGATCTGGGAGAAGATACTCAAGGTTATGTGAAGATGAAAAGAGTTGATTTTATGCTGAAAAGAATTAATCATGTAGCGAGAGTGCATTTCAAGGTTCAACAAAGGAGAAGCCTTATGACTATGCAAGCAATTGAGTTGAAAGGGGTGTATAAATTCAGTAAGGTGCTGCAACAGATTTTTGTGCAGACCAAAACGAGTACCATAAATGCTTTAACTGATGCAAATGTTGTGGGAAGTCCCTTTGATCCGGGGAAGATAGATCTTGATTGTAACAAGCTGATACATGAGGCCGAGTTGGAGGAAAGGTTCGAGCAGGCTGCTAAAATCATTTTCCGAGTCCAATTTAGGCTAGGACTGATTTCTGGAAGAATTCTTAACATGTTAGAAGTTCACAAATTGGGTATTGATCTGAAAATGGGATTTGTTAAGCCAAGATCCATTAGCATTGAAGGTCTTTGGGATATTTTTGATAATGGTTCTGGTATGGCTGTGCTGGACAGAATTGAGGCAAGCGTGTTGAGCTCTAAATTCAGACTGTGCATTAATCAAGCTATAAGCGGAGAACAAGCTCCATTAATGCAACCAAATGTGAGTCCTCTTGAGGTTATGGGGCTTGGTGGTTGGTTGGATTTTGGAATACAAGAGCTTATGGCTGGGAATTCAGAACTATGGCAGAATTGGATCACATTACAGAAGGGTGGCTTGTTGGTGATCTGCTGTGGGTGTTCTGAGTGGAAAAATTATTTGCACAAGCTTCAGTATCTTCTCAATGTTTGGATGGAAAAGATCAATGCAACATTAAGAATAATTCTAGCTGAAATTGGAATGAATATCAGTAAGGTAGTTTGGAATAGATCAGCTCTGGAATTGAAGAAGTTTTCAGCTGTTCGAGAGTTCTTTTGGTGTCTCCACTTGTTATATTTGTTACTCATGCTTGAGATGGTTGACAAGGAATAAAAGCTTGATCATTTGAGGTATACTTGGTGGCTGGATGAGCTTTGGATCCCGGAAAGACTTGAGAACAGGTTGGAAGGTGTGAGCTGCAGCATTGACAGTGTCGATTGGAATGTTTTGGGTGTTTAAGTTATGACATTGCGCATTTGGCATTCAACAATGGTTTATGAACTCTTAGTTTGTGTGGTCTGTGCTAGAGTTTGGGAAGGAAAGGCTGGTACTTTCAGATCTTACAAGCTCACAATCAAGATTCAAGCAATAAAAGAATTCGTGGCTGCTGAAAATTTTTGAAGAAATACAATCCCTTCACTATCAGCAGTAAATGAGTTGTTCAGACTGCATTTGGTTGGTGCTATTATGGCTTTTGGAAGGTGTAATAACTTGTTCGCATCAATGAGCTTCCATCTGAACAAGAATCGAATTGAAATTGGTAATAATTGCAGGTATGGGTTGTGTTGGTTATACACTGCTGAATTTCTGGGATCTGCAGCACAACATGTGGTGTTAGGAAGCAATCAAGAGTTTGCTAAGTATGATCTGAGATGGTTTAGTATGTGGATATTTAAGCAATACAAATTCTAGATAAGATCTAAGATGAAAGAGTTGCAGCTGCATTCTCATGGAATTACATTGTGTTTTGTTACTATGATCAAGAAATAGGGCTGTTTGAGCTACAATGGGAAATGCCTACAAGCAGATTTTGATGTTAGGTCCTCCTAGTTTGAGTTTGGAAGGCCTCCCGAGGTGTTTAAGGACTTCAAATGCATTTTTGTGCGGTTAACGACATACAAAATCTGTTATACAGCTTACTACAAGCAGAAATTCAGAATTACTGATGCATTTTACGATTCTCAGCAGCAAGATGGACTTTTGAGCTGTGTTAAGTGCATTATGAGGTGTTGTGGGTGTGTAGTTGATGTTTGGTTTGATCAGTGCGGACCTCCTGAAGAGTATTATACACTCAAATGCAAACATTGTATTGGGATAAGCACCATACAATGTGCTCTGCTGAAAATTCGGATTGAATTGCTTCAGTGGTCTTTCCGGCTGCAGAATTTCAGCAAGAGTTCAACACTTCAGCTATCTTTTCATTAGTAATAAGTGATCTTCATTGTTACAACTCTCTTCTATTCTTGAGGACAAGAATGTTTTCAAGGGGAAGGGAATGTTATGAACCGTGAATCCAAAGCATGGGCTATTGTTGTCCAGTGTCTTGCTGCTGCTGTGTTGCTACTGCCGGTGACTGCTGCTATTTTATTGGGCTGCTGCTATGTTGAGTGGTATTAGTTAGTTGATATTGTAATTAGTAGCTTAAGCTTTGGTTGAGTCATGTAATAAGTGAAGTCTTGAGTGTTAAGCTGTGGTGGTCAAGGCCTTTGGTTAGCTGAGTCAAAGGTGGCGGCTGGCTTAAGAGTCGGTTAGTCCTTGTGTGGCTAGATTCAATGTATTAACTCATATCTTGTAAGAAGTATAAGTAGTTGGCTCTAGCTTGTAATCCATAACAACTTTGATGAATGAACATTGATATCTTTTGATATCTCTCTCTACTTCTCATCTCCTTTCCCTTCTTATCTCATCTAAACTCTATATTCTCTTCTCATCTCATATTCTCACTATCCTAACCAAGGTTAAGGTCTAAGAGCAAGCTTTGAAACCTTAACAGGTGCCGTCCTATTTCTTCTGAGATACAACCCACATGGCGCTTTCCTCCGTGCTCTAATATCATGCGTAAGCCCTTCACAACTTACCGTGCTATACATAAAACTTTTTGGGATTTTTGATATTCCAGACTTGGGGTACTTGGGAACCATCCATGCTTTCTAACTTGTAACTTCCTTTCCCCAACTTCTGAGTCACACGGTAGGGCCCTTCCCAATTCGCCGCTACCTTGCCGGCACCTATCCCTTGGGCCACGGTGTTGGTTCGTCGCAGGGCTAAGTCCCCCACTTCCAAGCTTCTTGTCCTCAGGCATTTATTGTAATACTGAGAGATTCATTGCTTTTGGGCTACTATTCGAAGAAGGGCATCCTCTCGGACCTCATCCACCAAGTCCAAAGCAAACCTTCGTTGGTCTTTGTTGCGTAGATGATCGTAGTGTTGTATGCGGTAATTAGGTTCTCCCACTTCCACTGGGATGACCGCCTCCGCACCATAAGTTAGCATGAACGGGGTTTCCCCGGTAGCTATGCGGTAAATCGTGCGGTGGGCCCATAGCACGCTAGGTAACTCTTCTACCCATCTTCCCTTAGCTTCATCCAGCCCCCTTCGAAGCCCATTGAGTATTTGCTTATTTTCAGCCTCGGCTTGCCCGTTGCTCTGGGGGTAAGCAACGGACGTGAAATGGAGAGCAATATCGATGCATTGGCAGTATGTTCGGAACCGTGGCGAGTCGAACTGTGTCATGTTATCAGTGATAACAGCCCTAGGGATTCCAAAGCGCGTAATGATATTCTTCCACAAAAATTGCGAGGTCGCGTTATCTGTAATTCGAGCTACCGCCTCAGCCTCTACCCACTTACTAAAGTAGTCTATGGCCACTATCAAGAACTTCCACTGCCCACTGGCTAAGGGAAAAGGACCTAAGATGTCCATTCCCCATTGATCGAAGGGTATGGGGTCAACAATGGGTTGTAGTGGCGCGGCGGGAGCATGGATGAGCGGTGCAAATCTTTGGCATTTGTCGCATTTTCGTACAAGGGTGCCGGCGTCCTTCCTCAGGGTAGGCCAAAAGTAATCTGCCCTTAACGCCATTCCAGCAAGGGCTCGCTTTCCAATGTGAACTCCACAGATTCCTTCGTGAATTTCTCTTAGGACGTAATCTCCTTCCTCCTGTGTTAGACATTTCAGCAAGGGATGTGTGAATGACCTTTTGTAGAGCTGTTGATTGATTATTGTAAAGCGTACCGCCTGCCTTCTCAGCCTTCGTGCTTCAGTTTTGTCCGTAGGCTCCTTACTGTGAAGGATGAAGTCCAGAATTGGGAGCATCCACCCTTCCTCTCGTTGTACTTGCATCACCTCCATGGGCGCCGCCTGATCCACGTATTTAACATTGGATTCGTGAGTATGGATACGTCCATTCGGATTCTCACTTCCAGTGCTAGCTAGGTGGCTTAGTTCATCCGCACGGTGATTACTGTCCCGGGAAACGCTCTGTATCCTGAAGTTTTGAAATTCAGAGACCTTGGCTTGAACTAATTCCTGGTACCGGGACAGGTGAGGTTCTTTCACCCTATAGCTTCCTGTAACTTGGTTTACTACTAACTCTGAGTCGCTATAAGCCTCCAGACGAGTGGCCCCTGCAGCCTTAGCAAAATCCATACCGACCAATAGCGCCTCGTACTCGGTCTCATTGTGAGTCTCTTCGAAGTGTAACCTTACCGCATACTCCGCACGCTCTCCTTCTGGGTTGATCAACACTATGCCTGCACCTCGGCCTTCCGAGTTTGCAGATCCATCAACGAATACCTTCCAGATAGACATCGCTTCAAGGGTTCCCGTTAGTTCGGGTACTTCAATTCGAAAGTCGCATTCTACCAAGAAGTCAGCTAAAGCTTGGGCCTAAATAGCTCTTCGAGGTTGATAGTGTATATCGTACTCAGAAAGCCCAACTACCCACTTAAGCATTCACCCTGAACAATCCAACTTTGAGAGCAACTTCTTGAGCAGAAAGTTAGTGAGTACCGTGACCTCGTGGGACTTAAAGTAAGGTCTTAGCTTACGAACCGCGATGACCAGAGCTAGGGCAGTTTTTTCAATAGCAGGATACCTCTTTTCTGGATCTTTGAGAGTTTGGCTTACGAAGAAGATCGGGAGCTGCTGTCCTTGCCAGTCCGCTCCCAATACTGTGCTCGTAGCGTTCCCTAAAATGGCCACGTAGAGACCCAGCTTTTCATTTGGTTCAGGAGAGGTGATCACAGGGAGGTGCACCAAATGCTGCTTCAATTGATCGAAAGCGCGTGCGCATTCCTCGTTCCAGAGAAAAGGTTGTTTCCCTCGTTGTACCTTAAAAATGGTAAAGCCTTTTCCACAGCCCGGCTAATGAACCGGTTGAGCGAAGCCATGCAGCCAGCAAGTTTCTGCATATCCTTAGGGCAGCGGGGAGGTCTCAGGTCAAGTATGGCCTATACCTTCCTGGGGTTTGCTTCGATCCCTTGAGAACTTACAATAAAGCCTAGGAACTTGCCGTCTGGTACGGCGAATGAACATTTCTCCAGATTCAACTTCATGCGGTACTTCCGAAGTGCTTCCAGGGCTTCTCTTAAGTCAAAAACGTGATCTAACTTATGTTTTGACTTAACTATCATGTCATCCACATAGACCTCCATGTTGTGCCCTATTTGTGGTGCAAAGACCTGTTACAAATTAATAAATTTCACTTGTAATACATTTAATTTCTTAGTATTACTTTTTATTAGAGCCTAGATGATGTAACACAATTAAAAAGAGCACCGGTTAACATGTTTTTTAAGCACCAAATAACAGCAGTGCACATGTGAGGCTACTGTGCAGAGTTAGTTACTGGTTTGGGCGGGAAATGTAGTTATAGCACATGGAATTAGGCAGGAACTCCAGTGAGGGTTTTGTGATCTGATTCTTTGTATAAATTGAGAGATTAAAGTGTAATTTGATCATCCAATCAAATGAAATCTGATTCCTAAGAGAAATTCTCTAATTCTCATCTCCTTCCTCTAATTTCTCATCCCATTCCCTTCTTTTCTCATCTCAAACCCTCTTCTACAAGGTTAGACTTCCACATTGAATTTTGGAAGCTAACAATTGGTATCAGGGCTGGTTTAACAATCCCTTAATTGATTAAGCTAGCAAAAAAAATCAGAAAACAACAAAAAAAAAAAAAAAAAAATCATGGCCGATGGTGTAAGAACCAGGTCTGGAGCTGGTGGAGCAAATGCAACCGGTTCAAATATGGATTTCATAGCTACGGTTACTAGAAATGCAACGATCGGACCTCAAAATGCTACTAAGGAAGACCTTCACTAGATGCAACAAGGTTTTAATCAGAAAATGGATCAAATTTTGGCATTGTTGATGGACAAAGATGCAAAGGTGCAGGACCGATTGCAACAAATTGAGGAAAAACTTGAGCACTTGCAAGATCAAGTTAACAAGCAAGGTGAATCAAGTGTTGAAGCCATCCTTAAGCCCGCAAACCAGATCCATAAAGTAGCTGAAGCAGATCAGCAGCAAGCAAGTGCAGATCAGCCGCAAGCAAGCTCAGACCGATCTGAAGGAGTAATGCACGCCCGAGGTAAATCTCCTATGATGCAACCTGGTGTAGGACCATCAATTAACATTAGATCAGCTGCGAATCAACCTATTCGACCTGAAGTTAATATAGAAAATCTAGATCGTGCTTCTGGGCCTATTAATTACCGAACAGATGCGGATAATTCAGGACAAAACAACAGGCCGCATGTCTCTGTTATGCACCAAAATGTTGCAGCTGTTGTGTTCGAACATTTTGATAGACCACCTAATCGCCCATATCAGCATAGAACCGTGACCAATGACAACACAATTGGGGGTAGGAGTGGCTCTTACAGGCATCCAAGGGTAGAAATCGATCCATTTGATGGAAAACAACCGGAATCTTGGCTTAGGAGGTGTGATCGATACTTCTTATATTACAATATACCTGAGGAGGAGAAGCTCCAGCTGGCCGCAGTCCATCTTCATGGTGATCATGAGGTTTGGTACTGTAGTTTGTTGAAAAGCAAACCACATCTTTCTTAGGGCAAATTCGTAGAAGAGATGTGTGAACGGTATGGAGAAGGAGAATCAACGGATGTTGTAGATAACTTCAACAATTTGGTCCAAACATCAAGTGTGAGAGAATACATGCTTAGATTTGAGAATTTGAGAGCCAATTTGATGTCAGTTCTGGCCATTGCTCCCGAGGATGCCGAATCCTACTATGTCTCTTGCTTTGTGAGTGGCCTTAAGCCTAGGATCAAAAACATGGTGAAAGCCATTGGTCCTAAGACTTTGTCAAGCGCTTACAACAAGGAAAAGTTGATAGAAGCAACTCAAGTTCCTTCATATGACAAAGGGAAGCAGCACACCAGCAGCAAACCGAGACAGTTGCAGCAGCAGAACAAGAGCTTCAGCAGTAAAAACAGCAACAGAATTTCAGCAAGGCTTTGTTTTCGTTGCAACCAACTGTATCAGCCCGAGCATAGGTGCAAATCACAAGCACTTATGTATGCAAAAGGAAGCCGAGTCCCTGCTGAAAATGACAGTACCGATTCAGATGCTGATGCAGAGGAAACCGAGTACGTTTCGCAAGAAAATTCAAGCGAGGATGAGGTCGAGATTTCCATGAAAGCTCTAACTGGAAGTGGAGCTCATAACACAATAAAAATCAAGGGATGGGCTAGAAAACACTCCATTATTATCCTCATTGATAGTGGAAGCACTCATAGTTTCGTTAACTCGAAGCTGATTAAGAAGGTTAAGCACAAGGTGACGAAAACACATCCGTTGGCGGTAATGGTAGTGGATGGGAACTCTTTAACAACACAAAACAAATGCATAGCCTTCCCTTGGTCTATGCAAGGTCATCATTTCGCTTTTGATTTCTGGGTGATTCCTTTTGGTGGTTGCGACATGGTGCTCGGAGTAGATTGGATGAGGACCTTCAACCTGGTTTTCTTCGATTTTGACAAAATGACCGTGGCCTTTGAAGTCCATGGCACCAAGGTGTCCTTACAAGGCATGTCCGAGGAAGCTCAGCTCAAATTGATCGAGGCAAAAGATGTGCAAGGGGGAATCAAGAAAAAGGCAATTCAATGGATCGGGCAATTGTTCATGCTCAATTCGGAAGTGAATCAACCGAAATTGCTACCGGAGGTTCAATGCTTGATTAACGAGTTCGGAGACATCTTTGAGGAGCCTAAAAGTCTTCCTCCTCAAAGGAGTGTGGACCACGCCATACCTTTACGAGGAAATGCCGATCCGTTCAAAATTAGGCCATGCCGGTATCCCTGTGGCCAAAAAGCCGAAATAGAGAGACAAGTGGAGGAGCTCCTTCGGTTAAGCTTCATTAGACCGAGCTGAAGTCCTTTTGCTTCACCCGTGATCCTTGTAAAGAAGAAGGATGGGACAGACCGTATGTGCATCGATTACCGCTGTATGAGTACACTAACCGTGAAAGACAAGTTCCCGATTCCGGTCATAGATGACTTGCTTGACGAACTTCATGGGGCGTGCTTCTTTTCCAAGCTGGACTTAAGGCAAGGGTACCATCAGATCCGAGTCCTCGGATCAGATATTTACAAAACCGCCTTTCAAACTTATCATGGCCATTTCGAGTTCGTTGTTATGCCTTTCGGTTTAACAAATGCTCCGACCACCTTCCAAGTGGCTATGAACGATGTCTTCAAGCCTTATCTGAGAAAGTCAGTGCTGGTGTTCTTCGATGACATATTGATCTATAGCTCCACATATGAAGCTCACCTCACACGCCTTCAACAAGTGTTCGTCTTGATGCGACAACACCGGTTTTTTGCAAAATTGTCCAAGTGTTCGTTTGTTCAAAGGAGGCTCGAATATTTGGGCCATATCATCTCATTATAGGGCATAGCTATGGATCCTAACAAGATCCAAACAATGCAAGAGTGGCCAATTCCGATCACCTTGAAGCAATTGCGAGGTTTCTTGGGGTTGAACGGATATTACCGAAAATTCATTAAAGGTTATGGTTCCATTGCCAAACCTTTAACGGAGCTCTTGAAGAAGGATGCTTTTGGGTGGAGCGAGAAGTCTCAAGCTGATTTTGAAGCCCTCAAAGCCGCTATGTGCGCAGCCCCAGTCTTGATAATGCCGAACTTCACCGAAAGCTTCGTTTTGGAGACCGATGCAAGTGGTACTAGTATTGGGGCTATTCTCTCTCAAAGAGGAAGGCTCATTGCATATCTAAGTCAATCTCTAAGTCCTAAACATCAGGCGATGTCGACTTATGAAAAGGAGTACCTCGCGATTCTCTTAGCCGTGGAGAAATAGAGGCATTATTTGGAGGGTCACAAATTCACCATTCGGACGGATCACCAAAGCCTCAAACATCTTCTTGAACAGAAGATCGTGTCGAGAATTCAAAAGAAAGGCTTGATGAAAATGTTAGGCCTTGATTACGACATCGAGTATAGAAGTGGCAAAGAAAACGCAACTGCAGATGCACTGTCAAGGCGTTTTGAGGACACTGTTTCAAGCTCATGCTTAGCCATTTCGGTGGTAAATCCTTCTGGGGTCGAAGAGCTACACAAGTCCTACGAGGAAGATCCATTTGCTTGTGAAAAGCTGGCTGCTGCAGTGCTCAAACCCGACGCAAAAACTGCTGCAGAACACCGAGAGCTGACAGTTCAAAATGGGCTGTTGCGGGTCCAAGGCAAGCTATATGTCAGTTCTGCTACTGACTTGAGAAAACAGGTCATCCAAACCTCACACGACGCTGCTTGGGGAGGTCACGAGGGTGTGGAAGGCACCTATCAACCAATCAAAGCATATTTCACATGGCCAAGCATGAAAAAAGATGTAAGCGACTATGTGAAGTCTTGTGAAGTATGCCAACAAATGAAGTTGGGAGATCCTTGATACAAGGGACTTCTTCAACCTCTTCCCGTTCCGGACGGGTCTTGGGTTCACATTAGTATGGATTTCATTGAGGGGCTACCGAAATCCGAAGGCAAAGAGGTCATATGGGTCGTGGTGGATCGTTTCACCAAATATAGTCATTTTATTGCTCTTGCTTGACCCGTTACGGCTAAGAAGTTGGCAAAGCTCTTCCTCTACAACATCTACAAGCTACATGGATTGCCTCAATCTATAGTGTTGGACCGAGACAAAATCTTCACAAGCATCTTTTGGAGGGAATTGTTCAAGCTAATGGGAACCACGTTGGCTCTTAGTTCTTCCTACCATCCTCAAACGGATGGTCAAACCAAACGAGTCAACCAGTGTATAGAGCAATATCTCCGGAGTATGGTCTTCTTGAGGCCCAAAGAGTGGAACCGTTGGCTTTCCTCAGCCGAATTTTGGTTCAATACACACTTCCACACAACCATTGGCACTACACCCTTCCGAGCATTGTATGGATACTCTCCACCTTCTCCTATGATGATACAACAACCGAGGGTTACTGATTCTGCAGCAACCGAATTGGTGCGGCAAAGGAGGCATATCGTGCAATCGCTTAAGGACAATCTCCAACAAGATCGGGCTCGAATGAAGCATTATGCGGATAAGAAGAGGGTAGACAAGAACTATCAAGTCCGGGACATGGTCTACCCTAAATTGCAACCCTATAGGCAATCAACGGTGGCTGTCCGACGCAACGTCAAGTTGTGTGCTCGTTATTTCGGTCCTTACAAAATTCTGGAGAAAATTGGCAATGTGGCATACAAGCTCGACTTACCATCTCACTCTTACATTCACCCCGTGTTTCATGTGTCCCTCCTTAAAAAACAGGTTAAGAGAAATGCTGATACGACTCAAAAGCCGCCCATAGCTCAAGCAAATGGAGTTCTTCTGCAGCAACCAAACTCTGTCCAGTCCGAACGAGTGCTGCAGCTTAACAACAGGAAGATTCACCAAGTCCTAGTCACTTGGAGCAACTTAAACGAGAACTTTACAACATGGGAGGACTACAACTTCTTGAAGAGTCTATTTCCGAGCTTCACTTCTTGAGGACAAGAAGCTTTTCAAGAGGGAGGGAATGTTGCAAATTAATAAAGTTCACTTGTAATACATTTAATTTCTTAGTATTACTTTTATTAGAGCCTATATGATGTAACACAATTAAAAAGAGCACCGGTTAACATGTTTTTTAAGCACCAAATAATAGCAGTGCACACGCGAGGCTACTGTGCAGAGTTAGTTACCGGTTTGGGCGGGAAATGTAGTTACAGCACAGAGAATTAGGCGGGAACTCCAGAGAGGGTTTTGTGATCTGATTCTTTGTATAAATTGAGAGATTAAAGTGTAATTTGATCATCCAATTAAATGAAATCTGATTCCTAAGGGAAATTCTCTAATTCTCATCTCCTTTCTCTAATTTCTCATCCCCTTCTCTTCTTTTCTCATCTCAAACTCTCTTCTACAAGGTTAGACTTCCAAATTGAATTTTGGAAGCTAACAAGACCTTGTTTACCAGCCTTTGATAGGTAGCTCCTGCATCCTTGAGCCCAAACGGCATTACCTTGCAGCAGTATGTTCCTTCTGCTATGATGAAGGTAGTTTTCTCTTCATTGGCCGCATGCATTTGAATCTGATGGTACCCTGAAAAGGCATCCATGAAACTAAATAGCTCACAGCCCACCGTTGAATCTACCAGCCTGTCTATTTTGGGCAGGGGATAAGAGTCCTTTGGGCAGGCTTCGTTGAGATCCGTGAAATCCACACACATCCTCCAGCTTCCATTAGACTTTTTTACTAATACCACGTTGGCCAGCCATTCGGTGTATAACACCCGTATAAACCAGGCCTGGGATAACGTTTCCACCTCGGCTTTAATGACATCGTTACGTTCTTTACAAAAGCTGTGCCTTCGCTGTTTAACGGGCGCCTTGTTATTACGGACGGTGGGCTAGTGAGTTATCACTTCGGGCGGTATTCCTGGCATTTCCTTTGCTGCAAATGCGAAAACATCTCGGTATTGCCTCAAAAGTTCGCCAATCTCCTCACGCAGATGCCGAGGGAGTGAAGTGCCCAGATAGGTGTAACATCCAGGTTCCAACTCATACTTTTCCAAGGGTGGAGGAAGAGGAGGCTTTTTCGGAGGCGAGTTGGGCTCGAGAGGTTCGGCTGCCAGTACAGCCAAATTAGAGTAAGTATGGTAATATTCTGAAAATGCACCATACCTTCCTCGTATAGTCATGATGTCCCCGGTATCCGCCTCAAACTTCATTGCTATATGGTATGTAGATACCACAGCCTTTAAACAGTTTAGGGAGGGTCTTCCCAAGATCGCGTTGTAGGAAGAAGGAGCGTTAATAACGAGGAACTCTATCTTAACCGTTCGCTGCTCATTTTCGTTCCTGAAAACTGTGGCCAACGTTATTTTACCCCGTGGCAGAATGGGCGCCCCTGTGAAGCCCACGATGGGGTATGGTGCTGGTACGAGCACGCTAAGCAGTATTCCCATTTTGTTGTAGCATTCTAAGGATAAAATGTCTGCAGAACTACCCTGGTCGATCAATATTCTGCGTACCGTGTGTTTGCAGATGTCGCGGTAATGAGAGGGGGTCCTCTTGCCATGAATCTATTCCTTGGGCATCCTCGTTTGCGAAACTGATGCACCGGGGCGTGTTCCGGGCCGCGTCCATTTCTCCCTTTGTGACCTTTGCTCCTTCTTTTGATGAGGGGGGAGCATGTCTTGGGGCAATGGTAGCAATGACCTTGGCCGTTGTGTTCGCAGGACCTTTTCCGCCCTCATCGGCGACCTGGGCTTTCCCAATCTTCATTCTCTTGAGCGTGGCGTATTCTTCCCACTGACCTGTACGCTCGGCTTCCTTGAGGCGGAAGTCCAAGGCCTCGCAATTTGCCGTGTCATGGGTAGAGACCTGATGGAACGAGCACCACATTGCCTTGCCGTCCCCAGAAGGGGCGGAGTCTCGGTTTTTGGGCGGCCCTTTCATTTTTACCTCCAAAAGCTAAAGGGGTACGGCCTGCCGGTTTTGGGTCCTAAAGACAGGTGCTGGCCTTCTTGCCGGCCGGATGTTACCTCGGAGCGGCATGGGGTTATCCTTCGACCCTAAAGATGCCTAGGCTACTTCGGCCCTAGGCGTTACTAGCATGACATCCTCTGCTAGGATGTACTTGTTAGCTTTTCGCCATAGCTCGTCAATGGTTGAGGGCGGCCCCTTTGCCAGCGCAAATTTAAAATTAGAGTTCTGCAATCCATTGATGAAGGCGGTGATAGCTGTTTCGTCAGATAAGGTGGCAACATCAATCATGGCTCGCGTGATTCGTTTCACATAATTTCTTAAGGGTTCGACATCGTGCTGCTGTAACTTGAGAAGGTGTGCCGCCGTCTTTCTTCTTCGCTTGTTGCTAACAAAATGCCGAGCGAATCTCTCAGAAAGCTCAGTGAAACTGTCCACAGATGAATTAGGAAGGGAGGCAAACCAATTCTGTGCAACCCCTTTTAAGGTGGCAGGAAAACACTTACACCAAATGTCCTCCCCCACATCTTGTAAGTACATTCGTGCCATGAATCCGGCCAAGTGGTCTTCTGGGTCTTGAGTTCCATCAAATAAATCGATGTTTGGGATTTTGACCTTCCTCACGGGAGCCGACAGAATTCAATGTGAACAGTGAGTGAGTTCCCGACACAGTATAGGATGTGGCTGGTCTGGGATCCATCTTTGTGTGATTGGGGTAAGTGCTTGCCGTGGAAGCCGTGGCTCCACTTGGACTTTGTGTCCGAGAACGCCGGGAAGCGGTGGTAAATCGATCCGGTTCTGGAATATATTCTGTATCGTTTGCGGGTGTGTGTGAGAAAAGCTGATGTATTTACTGTTGGAGTTGCTCAAATTTTTCTTGAGTGACGTAATGGGGGTTAGGATGCCCCCTATTGGTGGTGGAGTGACTGGTGCTTGACATGAGACAAGTTTGGAATGCCCTTCCCACAGACAGCGCCTATTGTTTATGAGATTTTTGGTTGGGGTTCTTGAGGGTAGAACTAGGCTCAAGTTCCTTGTCTTCTTTGTGGGGATCCTCCCTCTATTTTATAGTGGATATATGCGTGCACATGAAGTATTCGAAGGTGTACCGCCTGATTGCCATTGGTACTAGGGGCGGTGGTGCCTTCTAGGTGTGATACCGCTTAGGTGCGGACAGGAGAGGAGGTGGTAATGACCCCTGGGCTTGATGCCGCCTAGGAATGGTCAAGAAGGGAGGCCGTAATGACACCCGGGCCTGGTACCGCCTGGGTATAGCCTAGGAGGGGGGCAGCAGTGGTCCCTGGTCCCAGTATCGCTTGGGCGTAGCCAGGGAAGGGGACGGTAGTGTCCCTTGGCCTCGGTACCGCCTAGGAGCAGCCAGGGAAGGTGACGGTAGCGTCCCCTGGCCTTGGTACCGCCTGGGAGTAGCCAGGGAGGGGGATGGTAGGGGCCTCTGGCCTCGGTACAGCCTGGGTGTAGCCAGGGAAGGGGACGGTAGGAGCCTCTGGCCTCGGTACCGCCTGGGAGCTATTTTTATATTCATCAATTACCATTTATATTAGCTAAATGTTTTTTTTTTAGGCACAAGAATTGTTCAAAGAATTGGTTGATTTTCAACAATTATTACTAAGATCATGAATGATCATGTAATGAGGCTTATCTGGTTCCTATGAGAAATTGGTTGAATTTTTTTATCTTATATACATCCCGAGAAGCACAATATTTCAATTTCATTTACGAGTCAGTTGATACATCAAATATATGCATATAAAATTTTCACTGATGAGAATGTAAATTCAATTATTAAACCTAGAAAAATAAAACTAAAAATGTACAACAACAATAATTCAGTGCCACAAGGGCTCCCACTGAAGTAGGGTCTTCGGGGAGCGAGATGTACGCAGCCTTACCTCTTCAGGATGTTCAGCTGAAGAGAGGTTATATTCGAGTGTCCCTAAACATAAGAATGTAAATGGATATAATTCTTATTAGACAATCCTCCGTTGTAGAGTACTCTATTTCATCTACATATGAAGTTCCTTTACACCTAATAAAAGTACTAACTAAAATTAAAACAAAAAACCTAAAAACTCTAAACAGAAAAAAAAATTTAGTAGGTATTAGATGCAGCACACAATGAATCTCAGGAAATTTTAGGGCTGTCATGGGTTGGCCATTTGGTACTTTTTTTGGTTTTTCATAAATAAAAAGCTACATTTTGTAACTTATTTTTTCTTCTATTCCATCTTTGTTTTTAGTTTTTTTTTTTTTTCTAATCACAGTCAAAAATAAGAAATAATCACAAGAAAATTATTTCAGAAATCCTAGTTTTATGCAGGATTATTTATACTAAGTGTTTTTGTACTTTTCCACTGTCTCAATTTAGTTCATATAATTTTTAATTGTCTCAAATTAGTTCCCATATATTGCTTAAACTTAGTACAACAACAACAACAAACATAGTGCCTTAAGGGCTCTCGTGTGAGCAGAGTCCGTGCAGGGGGGTGATGGACGCAGTCTTACCCCTTCAGGGTGCTACCTTAAATAGAGACTGTGCCCGCATGCTTCAACTTAGTGATATGGTTAAATTAAAGTTAAGTTAATGCGTAATTTTTAACGATACAATTATGTTACATGCAAGTAATTCAATACAAAATACCAACTCACCCATTGACCCAATTTAAACCAATTTGTAACATCCTTAAAATTCCATGAGAAACTTAATGCAAATTCTACTCAAAGGCCAAATTGACACACTGTAACTCATATTAAATTAATGGCAATTAAAAGCAAAAAGCTGATTGTCACAGTAGATAAAGTACATTGACCTTTGAATAGATAACTTTTTTATTTACTAAAAAAAAACCTAAAAACTGTGAGAAAACACTACCCAACACACTCTAAAATAATCACATTACGGAATTTTATTCCAAATAATTAGGTTTTGTGTAGTGATTAGGTTACCCAACTCGATGTGTGAAGTTTTATGTTTGAAGTTCATATCCTCTCCTTTGGTTGTTGATGTCCCTTCTTAAAACAATGTCGTACCTCCTTGCTTTTAAAAAATAATTTTATTCTTTCTGTATTTGAATATATGCAAATAAGTTATCTAATGTTTGTAAATTTATTCAAATCAGTCTCTTAATTTTTCTTCGCTCAAAATGATCCCTAATATCTAAAGATTTGTTTAAATTGATCCCTCATCATATATTTCATTTAAAATAATTATTCATATTTTATTGTATTATAAAACTGATTTATCATTTTATTAATTTTTCTAGTTTGATGACCAATGAAGACCAGTTTGGTGAAGTGATAAAATCTAAAAGGCTATTTTTAACAAGAGAAAAAAATAGATATCAATTTTTACATAGTTATTAATTTAGGGACTATTCTAAAGGAAAAAAAAAAGGGATGAATAAGTTTATAAATTAGATATGAGACATAAAGAAACCAAACATTCATTGAATTTCTGGTACTCGGTATCTATTAGGGCTCATACGTGTTCTTTCCTCTTTATTGGGATCGATATCTTATTGAGTCGACTTTTAATAAATTTAATGAGTTGAGCTCGAATAGGTGGTACGAGGCTACTTTACGTCACGAACAATTTGATGAAAAATTGTTAAGGGCTTGACAAGAACTTGTTAGAAATTTGTATTAACTTGAAAATGATTTGATAAGAACTTGATAGTAACTTACAGAGCTTAGCTCAGTAGCAAGCTTAGCTTAGTTTTGAGTTCAATTTGGTTGACTAACGAACATGATTCAGCTCATGTAAGCTAACAAGGTGAAACGAGTAAGTGTCAAATATACAAAAATTTATAGTATTGAGCTTGAAGAAATATTTAAAAGCTCAATAACAACTTGAGTTGAATAAGACTTATAGAACAAACATTCTGGCCATGTTTCACTTGAAGCGCACAAATAGAAAGTGTATCACGAGTTCAATTTTCCACTTTTTTTACCAGTTATCTGAAAATACAAGGCTTGTAGGGGTTTCACTTTGTTTTCGGTATAAAATCCTTCCGCTTTTAACTGTGATTGCACTGGTTACCTCTTTGCAGAATGAGGCTTCTTGGATTCAGATATCATAGATTTTCCTCTCTTTCATCCTCAAAATCCCTATTCAAATGCCCCAAAGGGGATTTCTCATCCTCACCTCTCTCTCCCACACCTGTTACAAGGCATGAATTACGAGATTTGATCTTGAATTCTCAGTGGCATTTCGTCGAACATGTTGTACCATCTCTTAACCCCACTTTAGTTTCCAACACCCTTTTTGATCTCCAAGATAAACCCAACATTGTTTCCAAATTTGTTGAACAAATTGAACCCCAAAGTTTTGATCTTGACTTCAATTACTTGCCCTAGTTATAATCTCTCGCCTTCCTTCCCCAAAGCTAGCTCTGCAACTCGTAAAGCGGACTATCAGCAATATCAACGTGGTTTTGACCAATCAAGAGTTGTTTGAGAGATTGGGTCAAGCCCGTGAGAGGCTGAATATGGAGAGCAGTGTCGCGATGGACTTTTCGATGAGGGGGTTGTGCCAGTTGAAGAAAGCTAAGGACGCTTTTGAGTGTTTTAAGTTGATGAAGGATATGGAGATTGAGCCTAAGGTTGAAACTTGCGATGATATGTTGAGCTTGTTTCTCCAATTAAATTGTACTGAGATGGATTGGGTTTTGTATGCTGAGATGTTTAGGTTAAGGATTAGTTCGAAATTGTATGCATTTAATATCATGATTAATTTGTTTTGCAAGGAAGGGAAGTTGAAGATGGCAATGGAGTTTGTTAAGCTAATGGAGGTTTCAAGGTTTAAGCCAAATGTTGTGACTTATAATACAATAATTCATTTGTATTGTTCGAGAGGTAAAATTGAATGCGCAAAAAGAATCTTTAGCGAAATGAAGGTTAGAGGGATATATCCAGATTCATACACATAGGGTTTGCTTATAAGTGGATTGTGCAAGGAGGGGAAACTTGATGAAGCTGTGGAACTATTTGATAGAATGGTGGAAGCTAAGTTAGCTCCAACTACTGTTGAGTACAATGCTATGATTGGCGAGTTTTGCAAAAAAGGAGATTTAGAAAGAGCATTTAGCCACAAGGATGAGATGGATAGAATTGGTGTATCGCCCACATTTTCGACTTATAGAAGACTCATCCGTGCACTGTTCATGGAAGGTAGAGAGTGAAGGAGACGGATGATCTATTTGCAAAGATTACTAGTATTGGTGTGATGCCAGATCTTGTAATGTTCAGTGCTTTGCTTAATGGTCATTGTGCTAATGGCAATCTTAGTCGTGACTTTTCAATCTTGGCAGAGATGGATAAGAGCAAGGTCGCTTGTCATTGTAATCAAGGTAAGGTTGAAGAAGCTCAGAACCTTCGATGAGATGAAGAAGAGAGGGATTGAACCTGATCATATAATTTATAACACACTCATTACTGGGTATAGTAAGAGAGGAGATATAAAGGATCCGTTTAGGGTTCGAGATGAAATGTTAGACATTGGTTTCCATCCCACTGTTCTTACATGCAACTCTCTCATACAAGGGCCATGCAAAAATCAAGAAGGAGTAGTTGCGGAGGAGCTCCTTAAAGAAATGGTAAGCAAAGGCATTAACCCAGATGACAGTACCTATCTTGCTTTGATTGAAAGGATCTGAAATGAGGAGAATATGGTGGAAAGTATTAGTACCTGCTAGGTCCATCAGTAGAGTCTCTAGGGTTGGTACTCGAGATTTGGGATCAAATCCCTCCTTTATCAAAGGAGAGGCAAATTATGGGGTTTGGGAGGGCTTCCCCTTTCTGCAGCCCATGTCGACTTAAAAAAAACAATGTAACATTGGTTTCCGCATACAACCTTTTGGTAGCTTTCAAATTGATGTGTTGATTTTGGGAGAGATGGTTCAATGACTTGGTGGTTGATGCTGCAAGTCTTAATGGGGTCTTGCTAAATTAAGCCATGAGATAAGCTTGTTTCCTTGCCTTACTAAAGTATGCAATTAATTCAGTAAGCGACATGCAATTCAAAATCACTCATGAGTCATGAATATGATGACAATCTGAGATGGCTCTTCCTGGGGTTATGCCACGCAAAGATAGTGAAGTCTATCCAGGGGTTAACACACATAGTTGACAAGTGAGGTCCACATAATCGAGGTCCATTTCGATACTACCTTGTATTAGATGGAGTGATCCTTGTCATTTTTATAAGTCTCAAGGCCAAATAGTTTGGGTTCTCTATTGCTAGACTTACATTTGAAGTCGCCGGTCTAGAGGATCTGTGAAATGAACTGCAAGGTGGATGATCCAATGACATTTCAAATTCATTACTCGTGTTATGGTCCAATGACATTTCAAATTCATTACTCATGTTATACAACGTGGAATGGGCAATGATTTTGAGATCTGTTCTGTCGCCAGTTCAATGAAAACATGTCTTTATATTTTAGCAACATGATTTTGTGTTTATGATTTCAGGCTGTATATTATGTAGATAGCTATGATGCATCTTCTAATCCAAGTAAGATGGAAGGAAGAATTTTTACGACCTTCATTTGATTATAATTGCTAAAATAAAAGATGATGAAGAAAATACTCAAACTTGAATCTTTTTGGAGAGAACTCAAGAGAAATAAAATTACCAAATTCTTATACAAGGAGAAAAATTGTCTTCCTGCCAAAGGGTTATAACTTACAGGCCCATTTATAGTGTAATCTTGTACTTACATTTGGATTCTACTCTTATTTGAAGATAAAAGGAAAGAAGCCAACCACCAAAAGAAAATAAGAAAAACGTGTAAAATTATAAGTTGAATCTAGAAAGGTCTTTGATTTTCTTGCTTTTAGAAGTTGGGCCCTCATGATCTTTGTCTTTTTAATCACCAAAAGACCCTCACTCACCAAATCACATATTCGCCAATTGACTTGGCAAGTTTAGTCCTTTAGTCGTACCATCATTCTCTTGTCTGAGAAAGAATTCACCGTCGAATTTGCAGCAATTTCACCATCATCAATCTTACTAGGGTAAGGAAGGAGATGCTTGACATTGAAGACATATAAACTTGCATGTCACTTGGTAGCGAAGGCAGTAGGCGTTTGGTTGATTTTCTCAACTACACACAAAGGTCCAACATCACATGCTAACAATTTGTTGTACTCTTTTGTTGGTCACATTTCAAGCACTAGAATCACCTGTACCCAATCACCCATGTTGAACTCCATTGATCATTGTTCCTTATTTGCAGCCACATTGCACTTTGAATTCTCTAGCTGAAGCCACTCACGATCTACTAATGGATGTGGTAGAGATTGCTGACGAAGTCTTCAGCATTACCATGCATGCGTTTGAGGTTTGGATTGGGTGCAAGGTCTAGCAGTAAATGGGGCACAAACCCGTACACAACGAGGAAAGGTGGGAACTTCGTATTGCAATTAGTGGAGCAATTGTAGATGAACTTCCCCTAGCACAACATTTGTTCTCAATTCTTCACATTCTTGACTACTACGCATCTCAGTGTGTTCCTAAGGCACCGGTTAGTGACTTTAGTTTTGTCGTTTCTCAGTAAGTGGTGAGCAATGTTGAAGTCCAAAGATGTATTCATCAAGCACTAGAAGTATCTCTAGAAGTGGTTGACAAATTAAACATCCCTGTCAAAAATAGGGGAGGTGGATTAATTGTAAAGGTTGCTAGACTTCTCGAAAGTACAATTAAGCAATATATACTACATTTGCAGCCTTATATCAAACCAGGAATGCGCCATCTTTGAGAACATGCCGAGAACCACAAACATAGCATCAATAACAAGCTGCATCGGAGGCAAGTCAAGTGCAAAATCTACATCGAGAGTCTTAGGATGACTCGAAACAGGCAATGGCATACAAAACCTAGCATTTGTTGTGGTTTCCCATGAGATTTGACAACTTTGACAGCAGCAATCGGCTGATAATACGAACTTGCCACTAGTTTATATGTCGTGTCACCCCATATGCCCCTCGTTTTGCTTCTCTTGCCATGGTTCACGTTTGTCTGGTCAAGCCGAAGGCGCCTGATTCCTTTGGTGTCTACTAAAAACTTCCTACTTCATGCAACCAATGAATGGCACCGCGATTGTGCTAAAGTTCGATATGAACCTCCGGTAAAATGAAGCAAGACTGTGAAAGCTGCATAGTAATGTCAACGTACTCAATGGCGGTCAATCTCAAATCGATGCCACCTTGCTTTCCTTTGCAACTATGCCATCCTTGGACACCACAAAGCCGAAGAATATAAATCGATCATTCATGAAGGCATACATCATGGTAGAAAAAAAGGGTGCTCCCGCAGAATATCAAGCACTGCCTTGAAGTACTCTAGATATGTTTCTCTAATCAGGTTGTAAACCAAGATGCCATCAAAGTACACTTCCCCAAGCATTCCAACATGATTTATGAATCATATGAGCATACTCAAAGAATCGAATAACTCAAATGGCATAACTTTCAACTGATAGAATCCTTCCCAGGTATTGAATGCCATCTTCCGTTCATCTTCTAGCAAAATATGGATTTGATGGTATTTGCCTTTCAAATCCAACTTGTTGAATACAGTCACTCCACTGAATTAGTGCAATAAGTCACCAAGTCCTATCTGAATCAATAACATATTGTGATCTTGTTGATGGCTTAGCTTTCTCCACACATTATTGAGTACCATCCTTATGAAGCGTTAAGAGGGTTGGAACTGCACACAAGCTTAGACTCTCTCGCATGAAACCTCTAGCGAGTAAATTTTAACTTGGCACATAAGTTCTTCATGCCTTACTGGACTCATCTAGTAATGAGATCTCTTTGATAGTGTTGCCTCTGTCATAAGATCAATTCAATGTTGTATATCCCTCAACAGTAGTAAGGAATCCGATAGATCTTTCAGAAAGTGATTGGCCAATTCTTCCAATAGCGTCTTTAGTTCACCTGTCATCTCCCTGTGGCCTTGCGTACTCTCTTTACCAATTAGAACCTGCATGATTCAGGTAGGGTCAGCCTCTTTAGAGAATGGTCTAGACAAGAGGTTGCCGCTCTTGGGGGTATTCAACAAGGGTGCCTTCCTTTTTTGGCTTAACTCTATCTTCTGGACATCCATTATGGGCTGCCCCTCTGTCAAATTGCCTCGGACATATGATGGGTGTCCATGTTGACAACATCACCTTGAACCCCATCCTAGTACTTCACCATTTAGAAATGGAGCCACATCCTCAAGGAGAACCAAAAACTATAACCTTGATTGAGAGATGGAATTCACTAGAATTGAATACAGGAACTTTCACCGGAAGGCAACAAGTAGCCGACGGTCATGTCGTTCACACACACTGTCACCTCAAACACTTTGAACTATTAAGAACTTTAGTGTACGACAATCCAACAACAAAATTGGAGGCGAATTTGGGACGAGGACCCCAGGGTGACACTGGAGTAGTGAGCACAATGGCGGAGGATATTTAAGGCACCCTCATGTGTCGCCACATCTCAAACCAGGGCAGACAATTTGAACTACCAAGAACTCCGATGAACAAGGCTCCTATAGCACAACCATAAGCATATCTGGGCGACTCTACTGCCCATTTTTGAGATATTTTGAGATCGAATGGTGTACTTGTGAAGAAAACATCAAAAAATAAGGGAACTTTATTGTAAAGGTGACAAATGCTATTGCGATATAACATATCAACTTCTGACAATAACATCACTTAATAACTATTATAATAATGGTTGTACAGTTGTACAAAGCCATGTAAAATAACGCATAAATATTCAAAAAATAATGTAAAATAAGGCACAGGGGTGTAAATGAGGCGAGTCGAATCAAGCACCCCGTTGTTCGAATTTGAGCCCAATGAGGCTTATCAAGCTCGAGTTCAAACCAAGTTGTTCTAGACCTTTCGAATGTTTGTTCAAGCTTGCTTCAATAATTTTTTAGTGTATTCATTACTCGGCTCGGCTCATTGGCCTGATCAAGCTAATTCTAGCCCGTTACTGAGCCGAGCTTGCTATCAAATCGAGATCCCTGCCCAACCAAGTTATAAATTACTATTGAGTCACTAGTGAACTATTTAAACTAGTATTAACTGTTATTAAGCTCTTAACGAGCTTTTCACAAGCTCTCATTGAGCCCTTACCAAACTGTTTGCGAATGGTAATGAGCTAAGCACTCCCTTGTTTGAGCTTGATTCAGTAAGCTTATTGAGCTTGCTGGAATGCTTATCGAGCCTCCATAATGAACAGGAATGAGCCACAATTGTTTACGAGCATGAGTATTGCATTGAACGTTTGATTCGTTTACTCCCCTAGGTTCGACTATGACTCCATTTGTACTTTTAGGCTCCATTTGGAACGCGGAAAAAACTATGAAAGGAAAAAAATTTAAAAGAAAGTGGTTTTCTTATGTTCATAATAAAAGGAAAATATGAAGGGAAACAATTTGAATGAAAATTTTCAAAACTTTACAATGGATTTTGAGAAAAGCCATTTTCCTCTTGAAATTGAAAGGAAAATTGGGGAAAAAAATGTATATCAACTCAAACAATGTCAATCCGATGTTCATTAAACTTGATTTGAGTCACATAAGTTCATTGAATATATTAAATATGTGTGATATATAAATCATAAATCAGATATAGTATTTTTCATTTAAATACATAATAAGTAGAATATTACAGCTTCTGAAGGTATTTGAATGTAATAAACTACCCTAAGATTTTTCTTATATAACTTGAAAGTTGGTAATTTTTTTTTCAATTACCCTAAGTGTGATCTATTAAGATTTCGTAAGTTTATGCTAAAATATAGGTAAGATATAAGACAAATACGTTAAAAATTTAAATTCTACATTTAGAATAATTTCAAAAATTTTTAAAATACTTCAATTTTTAAAATTATTTTAACAATTTAACAAAAATTTTAAATATCAAAGTTTTTAGTAAATGTTTAAAAAGTATCTTAAACATTTCAAAAATATTTAATATATTTAAAAAGTATTATATATTGATATTTTAATATTAGTCATATTTTTTAAATATTTAATTTAAATTAAAATTTTTCAAATAAATTTAAATGTTTACAGAGTTTTTGGATATTTTTAATTTTTTAATATTTAAATATTTTCAAAATTTAGAATTATCTTTAGTTTTAGTCAGATTATTTTTTAGATTGTGTCATATTCATATAATTTAATGAAACCCTAATAGCATTATGGAGAGGGTATCTGAAAAAAGATTACCAAAGTTCAAGGTACCTAAAATACACTTAAAACCTCAGAGTCTCTAAAAAATATATTACGAAACCTCAAAGTAAGTAAACCAAATTTTCTCTAAAATTTTAGACTTGAAGGTACATGATTGCATACATAGATATTTAGGTGATAAATGATTAAACTCATGGTGACTAAATAATAAATTCCAAACAGAACATTATTAAGATAGCTCATTAGAAAAGTTTATACAACCCGAACTACACAAGGAAAATATAGTTTAGACAATAGTTTCTTTTTTCCAATTTAATTTTCTTCCAACCATGCGAAAGAAAATTTTTAATCTGAAAAACTCACCTCTTTTTTCCCTTGTTTTCCCCCGACTTCCAAACAAGGGGGAAAAAATCATTTTCCTTAATTTTCTTTCCTTAAATTTTTTTTTTTTTCCCCCTCATATTTTTCTTTCTCTCAAATTTTCTTAATTCCAAATTGAGCATTAACAAAGTATAAATCAGTGTGAATCGACGATCCAACATCAATCCTCCAATTATTATAGAAAATATCAATCCTAAAATCACATCAAAATATAAGAGGCACTTTATTTTTCTTTTGCCCCACTTTAGCTGTATGACGCCAATACTAGTGTATATTTTGCTTTTAAACTGATATAAGAGGCACCATATGATTTTTCTATCTTTTATACTTGTTATTGTTTATATCTTGGCAGCGAAACCCTGACAACGCCTACAAACCCCTAACGGCCCGTACTTGACGCGAGGCCACGGCGGCACAGCCTTGGTGGAGCCCATCATACTGCCAATCCCTTAGGACCACATCACCTTGTCACACCTACTCTACCGCACATGTAGGCATCCCGGCATCCCTTGCTCCCTCCACGCCATAAGCATCTGGCGTGAGTCCATAACGACACAAGCTCCTTTTGCTTGGCGGCATATGTATGGCAGCTTTCCCATCACGGTGTATGCCCCCTGACGGTAACACCACACCACCACCAACCTGCTTAGCCAATCACCAATCACCACCCGCCTAGCCAATCACCAACCATCGCCCAGCCAACCAATCATATCTAGCCGCCTACCTTTTCCTCTTAAATTAAGCAATCCTTATGCCCTCTTCTACCGCCAACCTTCCACAACCTCTCCACTCCTCTTATAAGTGCCACCCTCCTTACCCCTCTTTCTCCAAGCTTAGCCGAGCTCCCACTCCCTCCTATGTCCTCCCAACAGGGTCTTCCTCTCTCTCTCCGAAGACCCGTCATTTCTTTCTCCTCCTACTCACTAAAAGCAATCTCTTTTTACTTCATGTTATTTATCTTAAGACTATTTATTATTTTCACTACCATTACTGACATAGGCATCGGAGGGGTCTCCCGTGGGCCTCTCTAACTGCCTTGCTCGTTTTGCAGTTAAGCCCGAACCAAACGCGCCAGCGGTTAACTTCTTAGCAAGAGCTTAAGTCCGACTCTGATCCTCAAGAACCTATTCAATCTTGCATGGGATAAACTGGGTCAGGCCCTCTAATTTAAGCAACCTGCTCAATTTATTCTGAATCAAGTGGTGCCATCTGGGGGAAGGATAGCCTGCTAGCATTTGATTCGATGCCTTCTACAAAACACCTAGGACTCCAGTTAAGTTGGGGGCTATAGTGTCCGCCCCAAGTAAAAATCTTGATTGGGAAGCTTGGGTATCTATTTTAGGCCAAGTTTTTAGCTGGGGGCTTGGATGCTCACCATAAGCTCAAATATGTCTGGGGGCTGCCCAAGTAAGTCAGGATTTCTAGTTTTTATCCTTTCTTACCATGCCTACTCTCAAATCGAGTCCCTTTTTCCCTGGTAGATTGGTACCCGATCCTATCAACAAGCTGAGGGCTGGGTACATAAAATCCAACTTTAATTGCCAATCTATTTGGTTTTACGTTCTCAACTCTCGAGCATAAGATCTTGAAATTTCAAATCGTGTGTATCAAAAACCTAAGTACTTTTTAAATAATAGCCGTTAACTTACCTCAAAGTGCCTCTTTACTCATAAAATCAGTAAGGGTAACCACGAAGGCTAAAAATAAAGTGATATAAACAAAAGTTTAGGTCTAGCGAGTACCACCGCCAACGGGTTTGGCAAGATGCTCACCAGGAAAAATGTTTTCGCCAATAGGCTTGCGGGCGGGTTTCCTACTAGGTGTACTACCACCAATAAACTTGGTGAGGAATTCCCGCCAACAAACTTGGCTAGGGGCTTCGCATAACCAAATCTTCACTAACCAATCAGGCCGACATTACTACGAAAAAAACTTAATAGCTTGGCACTAATGGTATTGGCGGCATTATCACTAGTCATTCTGACAAAAGGAGTACCACCAACCAACCAAACCAAGAACTACCGCCAACAAGTTTGGCAATACACTCGTCAAAAATTATGCTTTCGCCAATTCACTAAGGTAGGTGTCTCCGCCAACAAGCTCGGCCGGGCCGCCCGTAACGTTGAAGGCGTCACCACCAATTTCTTTGGTAGAAGGTTGCCACAAACTATCTGAGCCGTTGAACATCACCAACAGGTTAGAGTAGGTCCTGTCAATGGGCGCACCACCACCAATGAAACAAGTCACAAACGTCCGCCGTGAAGTTTGGTAGGGGGCTCAATAAATAGACGCATTGCCATCAACCAGCTTGGCTAGATATTGCCAACCACAATGGTAGGATGCACGCCAATGTGCATTGTTTGGCGTTAACCAGCTCATCAACCTCCCAAGCAGGGAGCAACCGCCTTCTGCTGCCACCCTCAATGTTAATCCTAGAATTTGATATTTCCAAATAAGGATCAATATTGTCCTTCCTTTCCCTCACCAAAGGTGAAGGAATACCATGTGGTAACATAAAGGAGAAAATCCTTTTTAACTCACCCAAAACACTCCTTTAGGTAATTTCGAGGTACCTAAGAGGTGTGTTGTGCAGTGCTCTACTCGGCACGATCTCACGAGGTATCCTTCGGATACTAATAAAGTTCGTTATACTTCAAAAGAGTGAGTAAGCACATATCTAGTCATGCACAGTTGCATGAAACTTCCCTTTTGACAAGTTCAATACGCCAAAAAGGAGTGTCCCAGGTACCTACTCAGTTATGTTGGCGCGAAGCAATTCCTATTGGCATATTCAATATGCCTTAAAGGAATTTAATCTAACCCTACCCTTATTTTAATCCTATGAATTACCTCTTGGCATCTATAGGATTCACCATTCATCAATGACGATTGATCAGGCTAATCGTATATGCTACTCATCCATTGTCAACGTTGATACTACTCAATACGCTACTCACCATTTGCTAATTGGTTTTGGAATTGGATTATGGCATGGAATTACGCTACTCACCACTCTTTATTAATCAAACGAGTGTATATATTTATGGTATGCTCCACCCTAGCTGACGGCTGGAGAACTGGGGGCTAGCTATTTATGGTGCGCTCCACCACCAGCTGACGGCTGGAGGACTTGGGGCAGCGTATTTATGGTACGCTCTAGCTGGAGGACTGGGGGCTAGCTATTTATGGTACGCTCCACCCCAGTTGACGGCTTGAGGACTGGGAGCTAGCTATTTATGGTACGCTCCACCCCAGTTGACGGCTGGAGGACTGGGGGCTGGCAATTTACAGTACACTCCACCCCAGCTGATGGCTGGAGGACTGGGGCTAGGTATTTACGTACGCTCCACCCCATTTGACGACTGGGGGCGGCGAGCTAACGGATTATTCATTTATGCTATAAGCCCTACTTAGGCAAGTAAGACATACATGTAGCCGTAGGTCCTTCTCAGGCAGGTGAAATTCATTTACGCTGTAAGCCCTACTCAAGCAAGCAAGACACACATGTAGCTGTAAGTCCTTCTCAGGCAGGTGAAATTCATTTGCGTTGTAAGCTCTTCTCAGGCAAGCAAGACACACATGTAGCCATAAGTCCTCCTCAGGCCGGTGAAATTAACTTGCGCTGTAAGCCCTTCTCAGGCAAGCAAGACACATATGTAGCCGTAAGTCTTTCGTAGGCAGGTGAAATTCATTGGCACTGTAAGCCCTTCTTAGGCAAGCAACATGCAGCCGTAAGTCCTTCTCGGGCAGGTGAAATTCATTTACGCGATAAGCCCTTCTCAAGCAAGCAAGACACACATGTAACCATAAGTCATTCTCAAGCAAGTGAAGTTCATTTACGCTGCAAGTCCTTCTTAGGAAGGCAAAATACTATGCTCCACCTTAGCTCATGGTTGAGGGCAGAGGACCGGACACTTATCTATTTACGGTATGCTCCACCTCAGCCCATGGCTGAAGGCAGGGGGCTGGTCACTTACCGAACGCACCACCTCAGCTCACAGCTGAAGGCAGGGGGCTGGATACTCAGCTATTCATCCCCCTGCTCCACCTCAGCTCACGGCTGATGGCAAGGGACTAGTTACTTATCTGTTCATGGAATGTCCCACCTCAGCTTACGGTTGGGGGCAAGGGGCTGGTCATTATAGTTCAACAATACAAAGGGTTAAAACCCACAAGTTGGCAATAAAAAAATTAACAAATTCGCCAAAAGTCAAGAATGACGGATTTATAATGTTGCGTGATGCCAGGACACAAAGATGCCATCTTAACAAAACTAATAACCATGTTGGCGCCACCTACACATAAAAGGCGAATATAAACATTCGCGTACAACTTCCTTGTAATTGGAAGTCCAAAATCACAAATAACACTATAGGACAATTTCATCAAAAAAAGGAAAACACATTTCACTCAAAGGGAGGTATTACTCAACCCTCTGCTCAGCGAAGCCTTGGCGCCAAGTGCCCATTCACAACGAATGGTGCTCGTTGGTAGCCATTCATCAATGGTGTACATATTGGCGAACATTACTTGTCTGATGCCTTGCTGGTTACAACGTTTAAGTTGTTAAGATACATCTTTACCAAATATACTGATACGCCAACATAAGGAAACTCCTTGATGCCAAAAATGTTTCACCCTTCAAAAAAGCAAAACAACCTTAAGAGCCAAACATTACATGATTCATCATCCAAAAAAAAAAGCATAAAACACCTTGAAGGCTCGAACACTAAATGCCAACTCAAGGACCCCGAAAAAGCTTATAAGCACCATCATTCAAAAGCAAAAATTCCTTCTAAAACTACTCTTAAGATAACATTAACAAAAAGGCAAAAAGCAATATTCAAGTATATTTACAACAAAAAAGGACAAAATAGCCAACAAAACCTGCCCAACCAAATATGAAGTCCAGTTTTCTTCATCACCTTGAGAACTAGACTCACGCAATGCTTCATCCTCCATCTCCTTACTAGCTTCCTCAGCCACCCTTTGTAGTGAGGCTGCATCAAGTTGAGGAACAAGACCTTAGGCTTTTTCTCGAAATTTGGCCAATGCTTTATCCGCCCCGTCCCAATACAATTGACTCCTCAACTCAAAGAACTCAGAGCTAGCCAAGTAGTCCTCCACTGCTACCTCCCTTGCATCTGCCAACCGGGCTGGCACATTGGCAAGGTAGTTTTCATGCTTGCTTTTGAACTCTTGGCCTACACGATCCTTCTCTTCAAGGGATGCTTCGAGCTCGCAAATCTTGCCTTCGAGTTCAACAAGCTCCTTGGATTTACTTTCATTCAAACCTTGTAGCTCCTTCAACGAGGCCATGAGGGAAACATTTTCTTCAGGAAGGCATTGAATCCATGAATCTTTCTCCCAGAATTCTACCCAAAGCGATCCAACCACGTCCCGGCCATGCGATCTTGTGGCCATAAAGGGATGAGACGTCAAATGGCTGAAGAAAAAAAAATTATTTAACACTTTTACCTGTAAAAGACGTGCCGCCATCCCTTCCCAGGGGACATTCGCCATTGTGGTCAACTCTCCAAACTGAACGAACTTTCTCAGTTGGCGAATTACATGCTTTAGGTCGCCTCTGATAGCGGATGGCGAGGAAATGGCGGGACCCCTTGCTTCAACTCGCCCACTACTCAACCTGGTAACTATAACTCGTTCGGGAGTATCAAGAAGGGGCCTTCAGTAGGCAAAATTGGAGGATTATCACCCGCCGCCATCTCTGTCTCAACTTCGGTGGCGGTATCTTCAGGTGAAGCAACCGTTTGACCCGCCAAGCGACTGCAGATCCGGGGAGGCACCCTCCCGGCAGCATATGAAGACGATTGGCATGAAGGCTTCTTGGCTAACCTTCGCTTCTTAGGGGTAGGATACCTCCTTTGTCCCCTCTTCTTGGTGTGAAGAGACGAAAGGCTCTAAATGTCCATTGCTTGAAGCTCTTAAGCTGAGAAAGGAAAGAAGTTAACACCCTACAACATATAATAAAAATCAACGAAAAACTAATTTGGCAAGACACGTACCCGGATATGGCTTCCCGCTTAATCCAGCCTTGGCAAGAGCAATCTCTTGCTCTAGCATCTCCCGAGTCACCAAAAATTTATCCCCTTCAAACTTACAGGAGAAATAGTCAAATATTTGGCGTTCCTCCTAGGTCATCATCTCCACCTCAAGTTGAGTCACTTTATTAACAACCCGCCAAGACGTAGGATAACGAGGACATGTTGGCAGCCTGACCCAAATAAATTTACTCATCCAACTCTTCACGTTAGAGGGATTACTCTTGATGAAAATAGCCCCTTGGGGCTCAAAAGAAGTGCCCCTATTAACTTGCGTTGCATTAAATAAAATATCAAAAACTTTGTGGGTCCGTTGAAACCCATTAAGAAAACAGGCTAACAAAAAACTGTATATGTTCCTATAGGCGTTCGGTGTTTCTTGAAAAGGACATATGGTGTATTAAATTAAAATGTTAGACACAAAAAGCGAGATTAGAAATTGCAAACCCGCTTCCAATGCATATACGCTAACCGAGAAAAAACCCCCTGGTGAATACAAAGGACATTCGTCCATCTTTAGGACCTCAAATCTCAAAGTCATCAGAGAAGAAATACCTGGCGAGTAGCATCGCCACCCCTCGTACACCCGCCATCTGGGATACAAAAGCACAGTAAGGACGGGCACTAAATGCCTTAAGGAACTCCTCAACGAGCCCTGCTTGATCCTCTCTCCAATGTGCCGCCAAGGGAAGCTGAGGAGTAAGTTCAGATGCCACTCGCTTCCCACCCAGCTGCTTAGAAGTATTGGCCTCCTCTGGCATCTCCAAGACGCCACTAGCAAGATGTCTAGAAGAGGTAACGTCCTCACGCATCTCCTCGGTGGTTTGCTCAGAATGAACCTCAAGTTCTCAAGCTTCAGTAGCATCAGCCATGGCCACCCTATGTGGGTTCTCAAGGGATGATAAAGGCAGTAAAGATCCTCACTTGCCTTAAGGGGAGTTCGAACCAAGGTAGGATGAAAGCCGTGAGTATTAGAGTGCAGAACGTGATGATGGAATAAGTCTAAACTTTTAGGGTTTCGAAATGGATGAGAAGAAACGAAGAAGAAGATGAAATGAGAAAAGAGACTTTTCAGAAGTTAGGGATTCAATGGCCCAGATGCATCGGGATAAATGAATGGCCCAAATGAAGCTTGTGATTGATTGATGAGACGGCTCTCCACCACGTGTTACTCGATCACCGTCAACACATTAATAATGCGTGTTCTCGAGGAGAGTCCGCGCTTTCACTTCCGCCACCACCCACTTGGCAACGATTACCCACACTGGTTAGCTCAATAAAACAAGTTAGGTTGACGGTAACTTTTGAAGACTGGAATACACTCCAAGGCCGAATGTGAAGAAGACCACATTCGTCCTTGGAGTGGAAGGCTAGTTGTTAGGAAGAATAAGCAAGTAGGTCCTTAGCGGGCATCAGACTTTGGTTGCAAAACCCCTACAACGCCTACAAACCCCTAACGACCCGTACTTGATGCGAGGCCACGGCGGCATGGCCTTGGCGGAGCCCATCATATTGCCAATCCCTTATGACCACGGCACCTTGTCACACCTACTCTACCTCATACCTAGGCATCCTGGCTTCCCTTGCTCCCTCAATGCCATAAGCATCTAGCATGAGTCCATAACGGCACATGCTCCTTCTTCTTGGCTGCATATGTACGGCGACTTTCCCATCGCGACGTATGCCCCCTGACGGTAACGCCTCACCACCGCCAATCTGTCTAGCCAATCACCAATCACCACTCACCACCCGCCTAGCCAATCACCAACCACCACCCAGCTAAACATTCATCATCCAGCGGCCTACCTTTTCCTCTTACATTAAGCAACCCTTATGCCCACGGCTACCGCCAATCTTCCACCACTTCTCCACTCCTCTTATAAATACCACTCCCCTTACCCCACTTTCTCCTAGCTCACCCGAGCTCCCACTCCCTCCTATGTCCTTCTAATGGGGACTTCCTCTCTCTTTCCTGAGACCCTTCATCTCTTTCTCCTCCTACTCACTAAAAGTAACCTCTTCTGTACTTCATTTTATTTATCTTACACCTATTTATTATTATCACTATCATTACTGACTTGAACATCGGAGGGGTCTCCCGCGGTCCACCCACGGGCCTCTCTTACTGCCTTGCTCGTTTTGCAGGTAAGCTCGAACCAAATGCGCTAGCGGTTGACTTCTCGGCAAGAGCTTGTGTCCACACTCATCCTAAAAAACCTATTCAGTCTTGTTTGGGATAAATTGGGATAGGCCCTCCAATTTAAGCAACCTGCTCATTTTATTCTGGAACAATATGTACAACATATTTTGTTAAATTAACGGTTTGGTGTCCGATTTAGTATGAGATGGGCAAGTACGGGTAGGAGATATTCCACCATAAAGCCATTGACACCAGTACCAAGCAACGCAACCACCGCCAGTTAAGCGAGATCCGCCCACCATCAAGAACCTCTATGACTGGGATCCCTACATGGACAAGATACCCATACGCCGCAGTTGCAACACCATTCGAGAATCATCATAATCAGAAACCATAGACCTTCACCAAGAGCCATCGATCGAGATTTGTCTGTGTGCACTAAGACCCTTCCACCAAGGCCAATTCCACCAAAACCACTTTGCTTTTACTTTGACCATTGCCATTGTATTCACCACTCACCAGTTTAGGCCATCAATTTTTGTAAGCAACACGTGTCTAACACAATCACTCCACATTCCTCCTTACATATGCGATAAATATACAAGGGGGAAGGACAATCCTAGGGACCGAACGAAAGGCTGTTACACACCAAAGGAGGTTTCATCCCAAAACCAATAGGCAATGAGTGGAGTAACCCCGTAGGTATATAAATTAGTATCATTTTCACTTGCCCACCAATGTGGGATAGCATTTTGCAGTTTTTCGGCTGCATCAAACCACCACGCTCCGCAACCGTCATCCTTAATCGCTTCATTCTGAGTAGGTAGCCCTTTTCTCTCATGGACGGCTTCACTCTACTCTAAGCAGCCCTCTCATAGGTAGCCCTTTCTAAAACTGAGACTTGTTATAGTTGGCTTGTTCAGCTCTGCCATGGAGCACGGCCCGTCCCATAACAGACAGAGCACAACTTCGGAGCAGGGTTCATCCCATACCAAACCAAGCTCCTTGGCATCGATCCGAGGATCGACGGCTCTAATACCAATGTTACATACCAAATGAGGTTCCATCTCAAAACCAATTGGCAATGGTTGGAGTTGCCCCATAGGCATTTGAACTAGTATCCTTTTTCACTTGCCCACTAATGTGAGATAGCATTTTGCACTTTTTGGGTTGCATCAAAGGCACACCTAGAAAGTAGCTCCCATCTTCTTTTAAAGTTTGAGTTTCCTAGAAAGATAAAGCCGAAGTAGTTCAGTCTCATGATCAAACATCATCTCATGAGAACGAAGCCCAGGATTCCGTAAGTGATAATGACTCAGGGTCCTCCAAGCTTGAGCTTCTGCTAGATTTCAAACCCCATGCCTTGGCAAGACCCCACTCTTAGAGGGAAGTTTGCCCAAGAATTTCTAGGTGTCGGTGCCATTTATGGAAGGGTCCAACATAGTTGGGCAAAAAGGGAAAAAGTGTTGGCGGGACGCCAGATCCCTAAGTCGGGTGTGACAAAAAGGGATAGGAGAGCATTGAAGCGCAAGATGAAAGAGCAAGCTAAGCAGGAGCTACAAGATTTCCTAAAGGACATGACACCTGAGAACAACACGAAGAGATCAACGAAGGCCTTTAACAAACAAAAAAGAGGAATCAGGTGAAAAGGGGCGATAGTATCAAAGATGCCATTAAGATCCTTGCTGTGGAGTGCAGGTTGGAGCTAGGGAAAAGACTAGGGCTGGGTTTTGATGATTATGATCCGCTTATGTTAAGTGCTTTGCTTCGATAGAATAAGGGCTTAACTGTCCTATTTTCCTATCTTTTATTTTGTCATGTTTTCGAGTCCTCCCTAGTTGTGTTTGAAGCTCTTAGTATTTGCTTATTTTTGTTTGCATTCTAATTTGTACTGTTTCTGTTATTTTGATCCCTGTCCTTATATGAGTTGACTTAGGGCTCGCTTCGACTTACCTACTATGTATTACAACTCTGTCGCTAATTATCGGAAAAAAAAAGTAAAAAAGAAATGCAAACTCATGGTAAGAATGCGAACAACCGAGCACAAGAAAACTCCTCAAAAAATCGAATCTTTCTCTAATACCATGTAAAAATATTAAAGCCCATATAAGACGACAAAACATATGGAGAGAATTGAAACTTGATAATTTTATTAAGCAGATACAACTCTATTTATAATACACAGTAAGAACCCTAAGGGACCAATCTTGCAAAAAAAAAAAAAAAAAAAAAAAAAAGCCCCTAGCTAATCAATGTAATAAAAACTTCATTAATGGTGATTGAGAGGAGGGGCAGGTTACGCCTTTGAAGGAGGGGAATAAACATCACCCATTACCTCACCTATTTACACCTATACTATAATTACATGATTTGTACCCCAATACTAATTACATAACAAAATATAAGAAAAATACTAGAAAAATACAATACATATTTCCAATAAAATGAAGATATAGATTTTCTACGTCTTCAATAATTATATAAACCAAGGAAAACCCTATATTTGTCACCTATAAAAGGAGTAAACCACATCACCAAACAAATCAAACAATTCACCCCCTCAACTTGAATTGTGAATTGATCATTAAAGCTTGAATTAATAGTCCACTTAACATATTGAAATAAGGTGTTGGAGTATTGAAAAGTAGGAGTTAAAGTGTTTGGCTTTTTTTATGGGATGTTCGAAGCATCGGATTTTCTACCATTTCAAGCGATGTAGTTTTGATTGAACAAAAAGAAGAAACTGACAGTAAATTGAGCTACATTAGCTGCATTTTTTTTTTTAAATTAGTAATAAAATCATGACATAAGACAGGCGCACTTATAAGGCCACAGCTTGAGCATACACAGTTGAATTGCATTATCTGGGGGAGGGAGTGTCCAAATTAGTGACCAGAACGACACGTCATAATTGAAATAGCCACCCCACTAGATGACCCCATTTCCTTGATGTTTTGTAAGTGTTGTCTACTTCCATGTCACATGATTCTAAGCCTCCCGTCTATTCCATGGAAAAATTTGTCACCAACGCGTAGTTTCCGTTGAACTTTCACCATTTTATTGATGTGTATCCATATAATCTATGATTTATTCAATAATTTAGGTATCGATCAATTGATACAAGTTATATCTTTCTTTACACCGGTAAGGAGAGAGTAAGATTGTTTGTGCTACTAGTGAGATTCAATTCTGGATAGCATCTTTTGGCCTGCCCGTGATCATCACCGCTAGACTAAGTCTTGCTTGGTAAATGACACAAGTTATTTAGGCTTATAGGCAGTTGAACTTTGTTTATAGTATTAATTTAGTGTACGTATGTCAAGCCGTGTCAATTAAAATCCCTTTATAATTTTGAAAACGTATTTGTATGGTGAATTTTACATTGAGTTAATGATGAAATTTTAACAAAATGTAGTTTAAATATATGAATATTATGTCAAAGTGCATATAAAAAGAAATCATTGGTTAAGGAATGTAAATTATCTTATTGTCACAAGGCTAAAAAAATCAAATTCAGTTCCACCTAAGGACTGCACTACTACACTTTAAAATGTGCACTACAATTTATGCAAAAGACATAAATTGATCGCACAATATGCATAATACAAGGATCAAAGCCGTAAATGACCCTACAAAAAGTTCTACATCACATCTTCAATACAGTGTACTTCAAATATAACGATATACATGTTGAACAAGTTACTTCATTTCATATCAATTTATTCTCATATACTATTACATCTAAACTTTCATACATTTCCTATCACGCTTCCTCTGACAAAAGCTAAAAACGCGCCTCCTCTGACAAAAGCGTAAAAATCACGCTTCCTTTTGGGGGGGGGGGGGGGCGGGGGGGACCGTCCTCTTCCCCCCTCCCCACGCTGCCGATACGCGGCCACGGCCGCCGGCGTAAGCCACCTCCCCCGCCTCCGCCTCCGCCTCCACTCCCCCGGTCCACCCGGGAGGGTTTTGACCTTGTCCGTCCCAGTCTCAAAGGGGGATTCTGTCCGTCTCCCCACGGCGTCCCTGTCTCCGTTTGAACAGGCCGTCGGTTCCGGGTGTGTCATGCGTCAGACGGCCGGCCGCTTGCCCGTTCCACCATCTGGCCGCCTCTAGGGTTCGTTGTCCCGGGGGCGTTGTCTCGTTTTACCCCCCGGCCCTCCTCGCCGCCAAGTCTCACTGTCCACCGACGAGGTCCACCAACGCCGCCGAGATTCCACCCCAAGATCTGGCGCAGTTGAGGTCCATCACCAGCCTCGCCGAGGGCCCGTTTTAGCAGCCGAGTTCCTGTCTCTTTCGCCGGTTTTCCTCCAGCGCCACCGTGTCCATCCCCTGCCGCCAAGCTCCGTAGCCGTCACATCGCCACTCCTTGACGGCTTTCCTGTCTCATCCGGGGTTTTAGTTATATTTTATTTTTATTTTCGTTCCTAGGTTGTTTTTGTTTGATGTCCAGGTCCAGTCAAAACACTCATGTGTCTGCACCTCTCGTGTTCCAACAGCAATTTTGTTCCCAGGACCAATCTGGCACGGGCTGGTTGTGTTTTCGTTGATGTGAACCACCTGCTACACTTAGGTCTCTCTGACAATGTAATTCCTCAGGAGGCTTCCTGTCTTCACCCGCCATTCTGGATGTTCCTTCCCCTTCCTTGTGTTGTGGGCTCGGTACCCTCCCTGTCTTGTCCCATTTCTGGTATCTTGCTTGCAACGCGAGGGAGGGGGGATATCCCCTCCTGATTTTCACCCTCTTGAGGTTGTTCGTCTCTGACTGAAAAGTATAGCTGTGTGTGTGCCTGCTTCGAATACAACTGGTGCCTTGTTAGCCCCTGGTTCTTTCTTGTTTGAATGTTGTTGCTCCGTTTGTCCTTGGTGTTTGATTTTTCCCGTTTTGATTTGGATTTTGTACCATCTCCGTTTACGGGATGGTTGCGGTCTCGCCACGTCGAGGTCCGGTATGTACTACGGCTTTGCCGTTAATTACCAAAAAAAAAAAAGAAAAATCTAAACTTTCATATAATTTACATGCTGGTATTGCCTTAGGCCATATGGGGACATTGAAGGAAGTGTCACTTAATTAAAGGATTTAATCCTGACTTTTCAATCTAAATTAAGAGTAGCTTTATAGCAAGGTCAATAATGCGGTCTGAAGATCTTAGATTCAACGGTGTGTGTTGTCTTCATTTTCATTTTCTTGGTTCCAGACCAGCATCCTATGACATGCATGCAGAAGCTTATCGACCAGACAACTTGGTTTAGATAGTCCTTCAGTTACTTAGGTATAAAACCTTTATAGAGCTAGTTCATCATCTTTTTTCGGACCCCTTACTTTATTCTTATATGATTTTTGATTTTACTCTGTTACATATGTATGAGTTTGGCTTATGTATCTGACTTGCAAATCTTCCCTTGTCTTGATATGGAATATGAATGATTATTTTAATTTAATTCAATTCTTAAAAACATGGAGTAATAGTTGTAGTATTGGATAGCTTGATATGAAATAAAGGGAGTGTCATTGGATAAAATGCTAAGTTTCAGACCAAATAGTAATAATGATTTGATTTGATGTCAATGTCACGCCAAGCATGCATTAGATTAGATGATTAATAATTTTATGGAGTTATTATTATCGAAATAATGATACGACTTATAGTGGATAATAATTACAAAATTCTTGTAATGATAACACTTTACCTTAATTTTACACTACCACTAAAAATCATACTGAATACTAAATCAACTATGCATGCATGTGCGAGAGCCTATTTGGCAGCAAGAATTAAAAAATTATGTTTGTCTCTAATAATGGTGGAGCACATTTCTTACTTCTTTGGTATAAATTTTATTGAAGTTTTTTTTTTTTTTTTTTTTTTTTTCCTCTATACGATGCACGACTCGTTTACACTTTAAGCTATAGTGTAATAAATATTTTGAGATTCCTTAATTTGATGTTTTCAGCCATAACTAAAAGGTATTGGATATTGTAATATTTTGAACAATATCCATCTAGTTTCCAACAATGAAACTACTTAATCAACTCAGTATTGTTCTTGGACCATCAAGTGAATATAGTTACTTAGTACTTTTTTCACTAATTATATATGTAGTGAAAATAGCACACGTCAAAGTTCAAAGGTGACCTTAGTTTCCTGTATCGGGTTCACTCCATTCTTCATTTAGGTCCATATCCTAAGCAGGCTTCTATGTGGAGCTTTGTACATTGGGCCTAAGCACAAGTTCAGACAAATTCGAACAGAACGTTTTTCAATAAAGTTCGATTCTATTTATTTCAGCGGTAACTTTTCATTTAAGTTTTGACTTTCATAAGACGTTTGAGTTGCACATAGATGCATCAAAGTTCAGGATTGGCAGTGGTCATCCAAGTAGGAAGATTGATTGCTTACTTCATCAAGAAGCTTAATGGGAGTATGTTAAGATACTCGACATATGATATGGAGTTCTATGCCATAGTACAAGCGTTGAGGCATTGGAAGTTGTAACTCGCCAATTGGGACTTTGTTCTATGCATGGAAAATGTTGCGCTAAAGAATATCAACAATTATGACAAGTTGTCTAAGAGACAAGTGAAGGGGGAGGGGTTACATACAACTCTAGTGCACAGAATAAGGTGGTAAGTCCTATAAGCTGTAAGACATTGCTCTTGACTAATAGTTAGACTACAATACTCGAGTTTGAGACGTTTGTAAAGCAATACCGTGATGATCCTACCACTGGGGAGATTTTCCATGAAGTAGCACAAGGGACGATACCGGGGTATTTGATCCATGAGAGATTCGACTTTAAGGGGAATCGATTATGTATACTAGATATCCAGTTGTGGGCTAAAAATGATATATGAGAAACAAAATGAGAGGCATATGGGCCAAGACAATACGTTCAAGATGGTGGTGGGTATGTATGCCAAACATGAGGAAGGAGGTTATCTAGTTTGTAAGTACATATCGAGTTTGCCAGGTCTCCAAAGGAGCCGCAGCCAATGCTAGACTTTTCTCACCCTACCAATTCATAGCCAACCTTAGGCAACAATATGGACTTCGTACTTGGGTTACCCATGACACAACAAGGAGCGATTCTATTTTTGTGGCTGTAGACCGATTTTCAAATATGGCACATTTCTTTGTATGAAAGAAGGATGCATATGCAATATATCTGGGGCAATTGTATTTTTGGGAGGTCTCAACTTCATTGTTTATAGGTATTATTTTTGACAAAGATGTTCATTATGTAAAATCACTTCTAGAGGAGCCTTTGCCAAATTACGAATACGACATTGAACATCAGACTATTAACCACCCGCACACAAATGGGAAGCCAAAAGGTAACAAATTGGCATCCGGGGAAACTATTATGAATTCTAGTAGCTGATCATGTCAAGAATGAGGATCAGAAGTTGTACGAAGTAGAATTCACCTGCAACAACTCTGTCAATGACAATATAGGTTTCCCAAATATTAATTGTTAGACTTTGCATTGGTTCCAAATATTAATCTCCCACCAGGAAAAGAGGACTTTATTTCTGACCTTCATTCTCATTCATGAGTAAACACAGAAGCTTTTGCAGCAAGAAAAACCTGTGTATAAAGCAGCAACAGACAATAGGCACTGGGCAACAGACAGTAGGCACTGGGCAATGGGGTAGCTACCCACCTTGGGCATACATCAAGCATTCAGGTCAGGAGATTGTTCTTGTAAGGGAAACTGAGAAGATCCACCGCAACGCTTGCCGTCTATAGTTGCCAAGTGGTTTGTGGACTTTCGACGTTTTTAATGTTGAGCACCTTGTTCCTTACTTTGCCAAGAATGATCAAATCAGGTTGCAAGATCAAGGGTCAACTGACTAAGTCATTTGGCGAGTGGGCCATTTAGCGAATACAGGGAGTTGGAGGTTATAGAGACAAAAGGCAGCAAGAGCACACGCTTGCAAAAGACTAGAGTTTAGCTTGCTTTTGGTTTATGCTTTAGATTTTTTGGATGTTTTATTTGTTTTCTTCCAGAAGTTTAGAGTCCTAATTAGAATAGATTTATCCTGTAAATTTTTAGCCTTGTTTTTAACAGAGTTTAGCTTTGTAAATAATGTAAAGGAGAGTTAGAGGGCGAGTAATCAAATATTTTTAATCAAAAAGTGCCCTTGATATTTTTGGAAAGTTCAAGCATAAAGTAATTTCATATTGGATATTTTCATTTAGTACAAAAGACTAATCAAATCAAGACACGTGGAAGAAGGAGATAACCATCTGCCATGGACGGTGCACATCGCAATCAAGTACAAATCAAGGAGCCTTGCAAACTTCTTGCAAATACCAACTGCGAAGAATTGTAAGCCTAAGCTCTCACCATCATAAATTTGTCTTGTAAGTGCCAAATATCATGCTTTTGGCTTCTTGACAAAGTTCACCGACGACAACAATCATATGCGAACGCCATTTTTGACATTGTTGTTAAAAGGTTCGATCGTTTATTGAAGCTTTTGATTGAATACTGCATAGATTGATCAATATTTTGGTATACTTATTTGGTCTTGATTTGTCTATATGTGTGCAATGAGCAAGGAGAGGTATTATAGTGGCGGTTTCATTTATCAAATTTGATGAAAAAATTTAAACAGCATTGTTATATGTATACCATTTTTGTTTAAAAAACAAATTAACATTTAAGAAAGCGTGATAATCTTTAAACTCAAGATTTTTAGTCCGTAAAAGAAAATCTCTGACATACCCATCATCTTCATCCACCTTTTTTGTCATATCTTTTGATTTAATTATTAAATTTGGCATCCAGCCTTGTAGATAAGAGAAAAAAATGTCTTTAATTTGGGGGTTATTTATATTTTAGCATTTCGATATTTTTAAAAATAATAAAAAGAATTCTGATCTTTTTAAATTAATAAAAAGATCCCTACATTTTTGTTGTATTGATAAAAAGCCCCATAAATTTTTGTCTTATTAATAAAAAGTCCACTCTCCAGCATGATAACGTCATTTTTTATCTGCAAGCTAAAGTAGCAACTGTTATTTTATGAATGCTACAATAACAATGAAAAAGATAACCTTCAATAACTATATTTTTTGAACAAACTAAGTGAAAACAGATATGTTCTAAATATAATAATATCTCAAGTTTTGTCCTAAAACATAAGAATAAAAGCATTCAAGGATATTTTTGTCATTTTACTGTTCCAAGTACCCCCAACTTGAGGGTAAGGATTTCCCAGGAGGTCACCCATCCTAGTATTGCTCTCGCCCAAGTACGCTTAACTTCGAAGTTCTAATATAATCCGGTGACGGCATGTTGGTACCCTCTTTGGTTGTCATTTTACTATAACATTAAAAAAAAAAAAGTAATTGTTACGTCAACTCTATCGATAGAAAATAACGTTGTCATGATGAAGGCGAGCTTTTTTTATTAATATGACAAAAACTTAGGGTCATTTTTATTAATTCAAAAAGGTCATGGTCCTTTTTATTATTTTTAAATATTTTGGGGTACTAAAATGTTAATAATCCTTTAATTTATTTATAATTTTTCTAAAAAAAAAAATTAGTTTATAAAAATGGTATTATATTAAATATTTTTGAATAATCTTATTATCTTTTATAAATTGAATATAATTTTTTTGGTAAATTGAAGAAAACTTTTCTATCTTATGCTTTAAAAATAGAAAAGTCCCCTAACTAATAACCAAACACTTAGGGCCTATTTAGTAAAAAAGAATTTTCCAATTTTTCAAAAAAAATTTCCTAGAAACTTATTTAGCAATCCAGTTTTCTAATTCTAGAAGTTGGAAAACAATTTTCCAGTTTTCTCTACTCCACATATTTGAAAAACGGTTTTAAACTATTTTTTAAATTTTTTTTACAAAATAGGGATGTTGTTTTCTTACTTTTTCCCAACCCCCTTTCATATTTTCACACTACTCACCCATTCTATAGTATTTTCTAATACCCCCATCTCCTCCTCCTTCTACATAAATAATTTTGGAGTACTTAAAGCTACGTTCCCAATTTTAAAAGCGATAAATAATTTTCAAGGCAAAGAACAAATGAGAGGATCATACGAGTTATTTAATTATAAACACTCATCTTTGTAGAATGTGATAGAGCGGGCTTTAAAGGTACTTAAGGCTAGGTTCCTTTCTTTAAAAGCAATACCAAAATATCCGCTAAGGTAGGAGTATAAACGAACTGAGCGTTCGATGAACTACATACATTCGAAATTGAATAGGGCTCGTTCGGGGTCACTATGAGGGCTCAATAGCTTATTCGAGCCGAGTTTGAGCAGGCTTGATAAGTTTAAAGAGCCAAGTTTGAATAGGAGGCACTCAGTTTGTTAACACTCATGACCAATTTGATATGAGCTTGTTAACGAGCCGATTAACAGCTGATATTGGTTCGATAATGGCTCGATAGTAATCTGAAAAGCGACGATAGCAAGCTCAACTTAATATCAAACTTCGCTCGGTTCTAAGCTTGATTGGAATTGATAATGGACTCGATAATACTCGATAACAAGCTCGACTCAACTTGATAAGACTAACAAGTCAAGCTAATTATCAAACATACTAAAATCTTATCAAATCAAGTTTGAAGAAGGGTTGAAAAACACAATAAGAGTGCGACTCGAACTTAAGCTCGATAGGCCTTATCAAACTCGAGTTCAAACAAGGGGGTTCTCAGGTCGGCTCGTCTCGTTTGCACTCACCTACATTATGGCGACAAAAGTTGATTCCAATATTACATTGTACATTATTTATGTATCATTCTTAGTTTTCAGAAAATTGAAAAAACATGGATCACTTGAATGTATTTTCCAGTTTTCTATGTTGTAAAATTGGAAAAGGAAAACTGGGGATGAAAAGAAAAACTAGAGATGAAAAGAAAACTAAAAATGAAAAAGGGAAATAGTTTTCGATTACTAAACAGGCCCTTAACGGAGACCAAGAAATTAATGATATAAACTCAACCTAAATGGCAATTCAAGTGATGGAGTAAAATTCATATATAATTACCTTGTTTGCATAAGAGTTCAGAACCAAGTTATAGATAAGCTCAAGAACTCGATAATCTATCTTAAGCTTAAAAGCATAAAATAATATTTTAATTTAGTTTTTTCACCTTTATTTCAAAGAAATTATGTTTCGCAATTATTTTTGGGAAATCGTACGATTTGGATCCCCCAAACCCCCCTTTAATCTTTTTTAGACCCCTATAACCCTAAATAGACCCTTTGCACAAAAATGCCCCTCCCACTTCACCCCGCCACCCGTCTACTTTCTCTCTCCCATTCTCTCTCCTTATTTAATGTTAGCAGCCCACTCATTTACTTTACCCCCTCCCCCTCCATTTTCTCTCTCCTTATTTAATACAAAAGGACATATTTTTACTTTATGACATGTACTTTACTTCTCATTCTCTCCCTCCCTTCTCACTTCCCGCCCGTTTTACTCTAGCTTATCTCTCATTCTCCCTTCTTTGTTCTTTTTCTCTCATTCTGAATTCCCCAAGCTCCATTTTTTTCGTCCTGCGTGCATCGTTCTGATACTTTGGGCCCTCGGAAGAAGAAGAAGAAGGCCTGGAAAGATAGTGTTTGAAGCATTGTGGCATTGCGGCAGGTTCAAGGTTGAGTCGTTACACACATTTCACGGTTTTCAGATCAAACATTGAAGGTAAAATTATCATTTGTTGACATTGTCGTTAATGTATCCTTGTCGTATGAGGTTGGTGTGTTACAAGTCATTTATAGTGTATGATTGGTCTAAATGGTGTATTATAATTTTCTTTTGGTGTGTTTCAACTCATTAATGGTGTATGATTAATCATAAACCGTGTATGATTTGTTTAAATGGTGTATTATCATGTTGTGTTGGGGTTTTTCATGTCGTTAATGGTGTATGATCAATCATACACCGTGTATGATAGGTTTAAATGGTGTGAAACCAACTTGTTTGAGCGTGTTTCAAGTAATTAGGGGTGTATGATCAATCATACACCGTGTATGATAGGTTTTAATGGTGTGAAATTAACTTGTTTAGGTGTGTTTGAAGTAATTAGTAGTGTATGATTAATCATACACGGTGTATGATGGATTATAATAGTGTAAAATCAACTTATGTAGGTATGTTTCAAGTAATTAGTGGCGTATGACTTATCATACACGGTGTATGACAGTTTTAATGGCATATCATCAACTTTTGCAGGTTTTTTCAAGTAATTACTGGTCTAATGGTGTAAAATTAACTTCTATAGGTATGTTTCAAGTAATTAGTAGTGTATGATCAATCATAAACGATGTATGATGGATTATAATAGTGTAAAATCAACTTATGTAGGTATGTTTCAAGTAAATAATGGTGTATGACTTATCATACACGGTGTATGATAGGTTTTAATGGTATAACATCAACTTTAGCAGTTTTTTCAAGTAATTACTGGTATAATGGTGTAAAATCAACTTGTATATGTATGATTCAAGTAATTAGTGGTGTATGATCAATCATACACGGTGTATGATGGATTATAATAGTGTAAAATCAACTTATGTAGGCATGTTTCAAGTAATTAGTTGTGTATGACTTATCATACACGGTGCATGATAGGTTTTAATGGTATAACATCAACTTTTGTAGGGTTTTTCAAGTAATTACTGGTATAGTGGTGTAAAATCAACTTGTATAGGTATGTTTCAAGTAATTAGTGGGTTGTGATCAATCATACACGGTGTATGATGGATTATAATAGTGAAAAATCAACTTATGTAGGTATGTTTCAAGTAATTAGTGGTGTATGACTTATCATACACGGTGCATGATAGGTTTTAATGGTATAACATCAATTTTTGCAGGTTTTTTCAAGTAATTACTGGTATAATGGTGTAAAGTCAACTTGTATAGGTATGTTTCAAGTAATTAGTGGTGTATGATCAATCATACACGGTGTATGATGGATTATAATAGTGTAAAATCAACTTATGTAGGTATGTTTCAAGTAAATAGTGGTGTATGACTTATCATACACGGTGCTTGAGAGCTTTTAATGATATAATATCAACTTTTGCAGATTTTTTCAAGTAATTACGGGTATAATGGTGTAAAATCAACTTGTATAGGTATGTTTCAAGTAATTAGTGGTGTATGATCAATCATACACGATGTATGATGGATTATAATAGTGTAAAATCAACTTATGTAGGTATGTTTCAAGTAATTAGTGGTGTATGACTTATCATACACGGTACATAATAGGTTTTAATGGTATAACATCAACTTTTGCAGGTTTTTTCAAGTAATTACCGGTATAATAGTGTAAAATCAACTTGTATATGTATGTTTCAAGTAATTAGTAGTGTATGATCAATCATACACGGTGTATGATGGATTATAATAGTGTAAAATCAACTTATGTAGGTATATTTCAAGTAATTAGTGGTGTATGACTTATCATACACGGTGTATGAGAGCTTTTAATGGTATAACATCAACTTCTGCAAGTTTTTTTAAGTAATTACTGGTATAATGGTGTAAAATCAACTTGTATAGGTATGTTTCAAGTAATTGGTGGTGTATGATCAATCATACATGGTGTATGATGGATTATAATAGTGTAAAATCAACTTATGTAGGTATGTTTCAAGTAAATAGTGGTGTATGACTCATCATACACGGTGTATGATAGTTTTTAATGGTATAACATCAACTTTTGCAGGTTTTCTCAAGTAATTACAGGTATAATGGTATAAAATGAACTTGTATATGTATGTTTCAAGTAATTAGTGGTGTATGATCAATCATACACGATGTATGATGGATTATAATTATATAAAATCAACTTATGTATGTATGTTTCAAGTAATTAGTGGTGTATGACTAATCATATACAGTGCAGGATAGGTTTTAATGGTATAACATCAACTTTTACACGTATTTTCAAGTAATTACTAGTATAATGGTGTAAAATCAACTTGTATAGGTGTTTCAAGTTATTAGTGGTGTATGATCAATCATACACGGTGTATGATGGATTATAATAGTGCAAAATCAACTTATGTCGGTATGTTTCAAGTAAATAGTGGTGTATGACTTATCATACACGGCGTATGATAGTTTTTAATGGTATAACATCAACTGTTGTAGGTTTTTTCAAGTAATTACTGGTATAATGGTGTAAAATGACTTGTATACGTATGTTTCAAGTAATTAGTGGTGTATGATCAATCATACACGGTGTATGATGGATTATAATACTGTAAAATCAACTTATATAGGTATGTTTCAAGTAAATAGTGTTGTATGACTTATCATACACGGTGTATGAGAGCTTTTAATGGTATAATATCAACTTTTGCAGGTTTTTTCAAGTAATTACTGGTATAATGGTGGTGTATGATTATTCATACACTTTGTATTAATGCTTTAAATGCTGTTATTTCATTTTATCTTGGTGTGTCTCATGTAATTAGTGGTGTAATATCATGTTGCTTTCGTGTTCACAGTAATGGCAGATGTTGCTATTGTTCGGTGCGGTGGACACTTTAACGAGAGGGCAGAGTATGTTGGTGGGAAGTTGGATTTTGTTTTTTTGGATGATAAGACTGACTTTGTTGGCTTACGAAGGACTTTGGTGGAGTTGATGGGTGTTCAGGTGGATGCAAGTTCGAAGATGCAATTGCACCTTCGTACCGGCAAACGGCACATCCCATTGTATGATGTCAATAATGATAGATCAGTAATGGTTTTGGAGGCACTGGAAAAAAAAGATATGGCTAAGCATACCTTGTACGTCACTGTTGAGTCCACGGTTGATAGGACTCCTTACTTTGGAGATCAATGGAGTCTTAATCAAACACTACCAGATGGTGACGAGAACAATGGTGGTTTGGACCCTGTGGTGCTTGATAGTTTTGGTGGATGTATTAACTCGGGGATGGAAGAAGTAGCCCATGGAGATGCATCTGAACTAGAGTTTGCCATACCTACGGCGACAGCGACAGCGACAGCGACGGGTGAAGATTGTGAAAATTCCAATCAAAGTCCGTGCGATCATTTGGATAATATAAATTTATCCCATGTGCAACCTACTACAACAGACGCATCACCTCCACATGGGCACATTTCTGCCCGGCAGAATATTTGCCCTGAAGTGGGTACATGACCTCCTACTGTTGAACCCGCAGTGGAACCGAATGTCCAACCCGACATCCAAGCTACTGTTGATCCTCACTATGACGATGATGTTGGTTGATGTTATCGAGGTGCATCAAGTATTTAAATCGAAGAAGGATTTTTTTACTAACCTGGCAGTAATTGCCATGAGGGAAAAATTTGAATTCAAGAGCTTCAAGTCCAACAAATCCTTAATGGTTGCTCGTTGTGTGCAAGAGGGTTGCACATGGAGGGTTCGGGCTATGTGTCTAGCAGATGGTGGGTATTGGATGGTTACAAAAGTTGAAAATAATCATACTCATCCTACCGATCTCACCACTGTTAGACACAGGCAGGCAACCAATTGGGTTGTCGGGGAATGCGTCCGCAAGAAACTTGTCAACCCCGGAAGAGTGTACAAGCCATGGGATGTCATAGATGACATCTGCAGTTGCTACGGTGTCGATATCAGCTACAGTGTTGCATGGAGGGCGTGAGAGTTTGCATACGACAATGTTAGATTGGGTACCGCCGAAGAGTCATACGCATTCTTGCCTGCTTATCTGCAAGTCCTCCAACAGACTAACCCCGGTACCACATTTTATTTACAGACAAATGACGAGAGCAGGTTTCAGTACCTCTTCATTGCGTTTGATGCTTCTCTGAAAGGGTACCGATTTTGCAGGCGTATTGTGAGCATTGACGCAACACATCTAAAGGGAAAATACCGGGGTGTTCTGTTCATTGTCGTTTTCCACGATGCCAACCAGCAAATTTTCCCAATTGGTGTCGGTATCAGTGATTCAGAGAATGATGCATCATGGCATTGGTTCCTCAGTAGGTTGAAGGAAGTCATTGGGGAGCCTATTGGCCATGTCATTGTATCTAATAGACACCGAAGCATCCAACGCGCGATGGAAGAATTTTTCCGCAACACATTTCACGGGCTGTGCATGTACCACTTGCTGAACAACTTGAAGGCCAAATTCAAGAGCAAAACGAAGCAGATGGATCAGTACTACTACACAGCAGCTAAAGCATACAACATTGAAGAGTTCCATAGTTTGTTTTTCAATTTATGTTGTGCGGTACCCGGGGCTAAAAATTACTTGGAAGATGTGGGACTGGACAAGTGGACTCGTTCCCACTCCCCTTGTCGTCGGTACAACATAATGACGATAAATATTTCGGAATCCATGAATGTTGTATTGGTCAAGGTGCGTGACTATCCAATTACTGCCCTCATTGATAAGATTAGGCTACTGTTGCAGAAGTGGTTTCATGACAGAAGAGCCAAGGCTTGCACTAGTACAATGTCCCCCGACGTCGAAAAAAAATACAAGACAGATTCAAATTATCAAGAACGATGACAGTAAGCTCCGTACATTTTGTCATGTTTAATCCCTACTACAAAAAGTACTTAGGGGTGTAAGGCAGGTTTTAATGGTATGCATTGTATGATTGCTTAACATGGTGTGAAATCTACCTGTGTTGGTATGTTACAAGTTTGAAACGGTGTGAATCCGCTAATTTTGGTGCACTTCAAGTGCTTCGTGGTGTATGTTTAACCATATCCCATGTATGATATGTTTTAGGGGTGTAAAATCAACTCATTGCTGTGTGAATCAAATAATCCTTGGACTTTTATTGGTGATACATGCATGTTTTGTTGGTTTTTTTATCTAATTTGTTTTTTATTTTTAAAATTTTTTTTTTGTACCGTGGTTGTTTGACGCGTTTGTCTATTCTTTTGGTAATGCAGATTTTGCGAGCTGATGATCATACTTTCGACGTCATCGGTGGGGAGAAGATTTTTTGCATAGATATGTCGCTCTAGACATGCACCTACCGTAGGTTTCAGCTTGAGCAGCTTCCTTGTGAGCATGCGTTAGCCGTCGTACGGCACAGTCCTTATGGTATGTACGACTTATGCTCATCGTACTACAGTAGAGAAAATTGGTACTAGTCATACAGAGGTGTCGTCTACCTGTTTCCGCACATAAGTGACTGGCGTATCCCGCGTGATGTAGCTGACATGAATCTTCTTCCACCTGACGTGCGAACCTCTTCTGGGAGGAGGCGAAAGAGGAGGATTTCGTCTGTCGGTGAGGAGCGTGTTCATCAAAGGTGCAGTCGGTGCAAGAAACATGAGCATAACCGATCCACGTGCAAGAATCTAATTGCTCTGCGTCCTAGTGTCGAAGGCACCTCATCCAACTCCGGCGGTCCTTCTTCTCAAGTCCCTCCTCCAAATTAAGTTACATTCTTCATACACCACTAGATGAAAATATTATAAGTGAATAAAGTTTTGTGATGTGTATATGTTATTGTATATTACCATAGAATTTACACTGTAATCATTGTACTGAAAACTATAGAAAGGTTGTGCTGTGTATGTAATATTGTATCTGTCCATATTGTTGTATATTCCTGTTGATGTATTTTCAAATTGTGTAATGAAAATTGTGAATGAAGTGTTTTTAAGTTGGTCCCAAATTGTGTGTTCTAAGTATTTGATGTGTTTTTGAAGTGTGTTATGATGTGTGTCGACACACATTATTACAGAACAGGGATGCAGAGGTGTGTGTCGACACACAGGGATTACTTGAAACACACTTATAAAGGTTGATTTTACATCATTATACTATATAACTTGAAAAAAAAAACATGCAGAAGTTGATTTTACACCAATATAACCCATCATACACCGTGTATGATTCATCATATACCACTATTTAATTCAACCACACCTATATAACCCATCGTATGTCATGATTCAACTGTAAGCCTGATCAAGTGACGAGGGACAAAAGAATAGGTCCTCATTCTTTTGGTATATCTCAAACAATTGTAAGTAATATTGCATCGCGAGTTTTCTGCAGTCGTCAGGACCTCTTTCGTCGTATTGCTTTAACTCAGCAGCTGACTTCTTCAGTTTTCTGTTCAGATCTCCAGCTATGAGGAATTGAGCCAAAGCAATGCCCCTGAACCAAGTATGTATTTGAATGGGAAGATTAAGCCAAACAAGATGTAATTGTAAACTAAGCATCATCATTGGAATGAAATATGAGGCAATAGTTGTATTGAATTTCTGATAACACAAAGAATGAACGCGTATGATACATCCTTTCAGTCTGATTTGAAGTGTTCGAGTGTTATATTTATAATATGCCCAGGCGTCCAAGTAACAACCATAAGCATCCCAAACTACATAACAAATTTAAAACGCACTTTTGATAATCACTTTAATTTAGGTGAAAATGGAACTATATTGGCCATACCTGAAAACATCACAATCTCTGAATCCTCTGTAACTTGAGATTAAGAATCTATCCCCCTCGTCCCTCTGCATATGTTTTCTGTAAAGTGCACACACTGCATGCATACAAAGTTCAAGATCCTTATCATGCGGATGCACTTCGCACCATTAAAACTCATCATACACCATACATCATATATGATTGATCACACACCACTATTTACTTGAAACACCCTTGATGAATCATGATCTGTATAAGTGCCCGTAACTCTCCCTGCCTCTCAGCTATCACTGGCCCACCACCGCCACTGCTAGAACCACATATATTAGCAATTTCAACGGCTAGATGTAGCACGAGATTGAGGAACCGTGGATGCTTGGCCTCCAGTCCAACTCCTCCATTTATAGGCAAAAGCATACAAGGTACAAATACATGGGGAGAACCGTGGGAGAGGGGTAGGATAAAGTAGGTGGTAGTTGAGGTTATTAATTGTCTTGCTTGGGTGTCAATTATGACCACTGAACATTCAATGTTCAACCCCCAACTACCCCAACCGGTCAGCCTCTTCCATTTAAGACAACAAGGGCATTTATAATACACAACCGCACACCAGTCAATGTGCTATGGATAATACAAAACTGTTGAAAATAGTGCATGTATATTGATAGTACACAATTTCATTGATATTAATAGCAATTACATTGTAATAAAAAAAAATTATTGGTATGTGATCAATCGTATATGATAGGTTTTAATGGTGTGAAATCATATTGTTTTAGTGTGGTTCAAGTAATTAATGGTGTATGACTTATCATACACCGTATATGATAAGTATTAATTGTGTAAAATCAACTTGTACAAATGTGGTTCAAGTAATTAGTGGTGTATGACTTATCATACACCGTGTATGATAAGTTTTAATTATGTAAAATCAACTTGTACAAGTGTGATTCAAGTAATTAGTGGTGTATGACTTATCGTATACCATGTATGATAAGTTTTATTTGTGTAAAATCAACTTGTACAAGTGTGGTTCAAGTAATTAGTGGTGTATGACTTGCTAATTACCTATGATCAGCTTCACCAGCTGATCATGATTAGTTAAGGGTTTTGCTTAAACGTGTTTTAAAAGAATTATGTGATTAAGCAAAACCCTTTAGGATTCATCAACATGTGTAGGTGTGTTTGAAGTATGTCCTTCAAATTGTCTGTAGGGTAATTTAAAGTTACATGCAGGCTAATATCAGTACCCCATATTCCTAGCTAACAAACCTTTAAATTATGTATAACGTCAAGAAATGTATAAAGGATTTCTTGCAACTGTTCACTATACACGGTATATGATGAGTTTTATGGGTGTAAAATCAACTTTTGCATGTATTTTTGAAGTTTTGCTGGTGTAAACTCAACCTTTATAAGTGTTTTTCAATTATTAATTGGTGTATAACGAATCATACACGGTGTATGATGGGTTATATTGGTATAAAATCAACTTATATAGGTGTGTTTGAAGTAAATAGCGGTGTATGATCAATCATACACGGTGTATGATGAGTTTTATGGGTGTAAAATCAACTTTTGCATGTATTTTTCAAGTTTTACTGGTGTAAATGTAAACTCAACCTTTGTAAGTGTTTTTCAATTATTAATTGGTGTAGAATGGGTTATATTGGGTTAATATGAACTTATATGGGTGTGGTTGATGTAAATATTAGGGGGGATATATCAATGTCCTGTTAGAATGTGTGTCGACACACCATCCCTGTGTGTCGACACACAACTATGCATCCCTGTTCTGTAAGAATGTGTGTCGACACACAACTATGCATCCTTGTTCTGTAAGAATGTGTATCGACACACCATCCCTGTGTGTCGACACACAACTCTACATCCCTGTTCTGTAAGAATGTGTATCGACACACCATCTCTTTGTGTCGATACACATCATAACACACTTCAAAAACACATCAAACACTTAGAACACACAATTGGGACCAACTTCAAAACACTTCATTCACAATTCTCATTACACAATTTGAAAATACGTCAACAGGAATATACAACAATATGAAAATATACGCTATTGCATACCCATCACAGCCTTTCTACAATTTTCAATACAATGATTACAATATAAATCCTATGGTAATATACAATAACATATACACATCACATAATTTTATTCACTTGTATACATTTTCATCTGTTTCTTTCTTCCATGCCTGTACAAGTATACGCAGGTGTTCATCTGCAACTTCCCCATCTGTCCTTGCATGCATTGGGAGATGCTGAGTCCATTTGTAAGCAAAAATTCAACAAACTTTACAACAAATATGCCACAATCTAACCTGCAGTTCATAATAATACAGATGACACAATAAGAAATTAGGCATCATTGTAAGTAATGAATATTTTCATCCACTTAATAACAAAAAAAAAATAAACATAGTAAAACAGCAATGGAAGTAGATGTCATACCCCATCTGTTGTGAACATGAATCCTGGTCGTAAGTGATCACGAAAGGTTTGCCTCTGAGATGTATGAGGTCCTTTCGGACGTCCCAAAAATTAACCATATCTAGAGCATGTGGAAGCAATTTTGCAATTGGCTCCACATGCTCTAATCTTGATTCCTTGGCTGCGGCGGAGTACAAGGAATCAATTACCTCTATCCGCCAATCTTTAAAATTGATGGCAGTAAGGAACCAATGTTGATTAGGTTGATTGATGGGCATGTATATCTGATCCACGTCATGGCAGCGAACCCCATATTTAACATCCCCGGCAAGAAGCTTCATGATCAATGAATCAAAATCGGCAAAAGTTGATTCGATGGGGATTTCCCTGTTTTGAATGCGTTTCAATAGGGGTCCAAATAGAATAGAAACTGACGTATTTGCGCATGTTGCCCTGTGGTCGAAATGCTCTGGCCACTTATATTTCTTCTGCATGATGTAGTGCAGAACGACATCCATTTCCTGCAATAGGAGACAAATTACTTCAAACACAACACACACCACTAATCACTTGGAACATAGCAACACAATAACATAAGTCAATTTACACCATTAAACCATATCGTACACGGTGTATGATTGATCATACACCACTTATTACTTGAAACACACCTATACAAGTTAATTTTACACATTTAAAACTCATCATTCACCGTGTATGATGAGTCATACACCACTAATTATTTGAAACATAACTATATAACTTGATTTTACACAATTCAAACTCATAATACACCGTGTATGAGAAGTCATACACCACTAATTACTTAAAACACACTTATACAAGTTGATTTTACACATTTAAAACTTATCATACACCGTGTATGATAAGTCATACACCACTACTTACTTGAAACATAACTATATAAGTTGATTTTACACATCTAAAACGTATCATACACCGTGTATGATAAGTGAAACACCACTAATTACTTAAAACATAACTATATAAGTTGATTTTACACAATTAAAACTTAACATACACGGTGTATGATAAGTCATACATCACTAATTACTTGAAACACACTTATACAAGTTGATTTTAAACATTTAATACCAATCATACACGGTGTATGATAGATCATACACCACTTATTACTTGAAACACACCTATACAAGTTGATTTCACACCCTTCAAACCTATCCTGCAACGTGTATTGTTCATCATACACCAGTAATTAGTTGACACACCAACAAAAAATAATGGGATCCACTTACAGTAATCACACGCCAAATGGATCATGATGGGGAACATACCTCATCCGTAAGCTAGGCGTCGTCGTTTTTCAACCGATACCGAAACTGGCCCATACTGGGTGTCAAAACAGAGAAATCCATTCGTTGATCCTCAGGTAACTTGAAGGGGGTCTTCAAATTTGTGTAATATACAATAAAACGCATGATATATAAGCATCCCATAAGAAAATTGCAATCTGGAAACATTTTCATACTGATAATCAAAAAGCATAGTGTAAAATCACATTGACTTCTTAACCTTTGCGTGGAAACTTTTGTATAAATCTTCAAACTCTTTTTTTTCTTCCTTGGAAGGAGGTTGGAATGGATCGAAGGGGAGAACCGGTTCCAGTCCAGGATGGGTCATTCTTGCCCGTTTGCTCTTACCCTCCGCAGTCCATTCTTCACCTTTGTACTTGGGATTTGGCTTGGGGTCCCTCCTCTCTTGCCCCAATTTCAAAACTGTCTCGGACAATGTCATCATGTTTTCAACGCCATCCACATGCGTTGACGATGGTTCCTTGTAGACATTTTCCTCATCCCTGGTTGGCAGAGCAAATACCAAAGTCAATAAACCACAACATGCATGAAAACATACCAAATTGGGACAATAACAAGGATCCGTAGTGTCATATCCAGTACGTGCAGGAGAAATAATAAGTGCTTGCTCAATTGGGGATGGATGAGCGGAAGTCGATGGAAAGATTTGTGGGGATGTGGCATGCAGTGGACGGTCTGAGAGTTCCTTAATCATTGCCTCCTGAGCCTCAAACCGTTGTTTGTACATTTGCAAATGAAGCTGCTTCGCTTCAAGTCTACTTTCGAAGTCCATCCACATGATTTGCATATCTTTCTCCATCGCTTCGAGTTTCTCCATAACCTGCAATATGTCCTTCAAATAGTCATAAACATGAATTTGAATAATTTGATACTTACAAGGATAAAAATGCAATTAAATAAACATAAAACGAAATGTCAATACCGATTGATACGCCAAATTGGTTGACGTAGTATATGGTTCCTCTTGGGATGCCGGCAAGGGGTGTTGAGTTGCCAATGGTTCTAGATCATCACTTGGATCTGCTGGCATTGCCTTAACAGGAGATTGAACCCCCTCCTCACCATCCTCAGCAAAGGGAATGCCTTGTAGATTAGGCTGATTGGCTTCCGCACTCATTAGTCTAATCGGTTCGGCATTCAATTGCTGATCAAGGGAAGATACATCATATGAACGTTAGTGAAATTGCAAATCATAATTCTAACCCAAAAGATATGAAACAACTAGTAGTAAAACAGTAACAACATAATGTATTATTACCTGATCAAATACCGTTGAGAGTAGAGTGGTGTACGAAACCTTAACACATATCTTCCAGTTAAGGATCCGCCCAAGAGGCTGATTGCCAACCCCCACCACCCCAACCTTGGCAAGTTTTGGAAGGGTTCCCTGGCAAATATGGAAACCACATCATAGAACCCGTGGACGGAGTAGGTCCTTTCTAAACCATGTTGCATTTTTGCCACGAAATCCTTGAGCTTCCGCGCCAAGAATTTCCAGCTCAAGAATCCCCAAGCAACACAGTTAAAAGAGTCCACGTCGTCCATGAGGGCTAGGATGTTTGGGTCAATGGCTGTTCTCTTATGTTTGGCGAACAGTAGACCCTCAACCAAGTAGGCAACAACAAGCTTAACCTGGTCCTCCATAATGGAGCAGGTTCTGCATGCTTCAAGCAGTTGTTGCCTACTCATCCTCCCCCTCATGCCGTACTAGGCAATCAGCATGTTGGAACCACCGCATACATCTTCCACACCGGCATATCTCAAGCCGATTAGAATGCAAAATTCCCACCTCCCGAGGTGCACTAACTTCCCACCAAATGAGAATGATAACTCCTCGGGATTTGGGTTGGCCACCTGGTGGAGAAGGATAACGTGAATTAGACTACGCCAGAAGCCACCATTAGTCTCACGCGGCTCAAGTAGATACCCGACATTGTATTATGAAACGAGGGCAAGCTGTAATGCAAAACACTTTTAGTTAATAAGGGATCATAAATGTAATAGTAAAAAGTCAACATGATTCATATGGATACTGTGTCAAACCTTGGCTTCGTCGTCCTTCAAGATTTCCCTAATCTCCGTCCCAGCTTTGGTTGATACTCCCATCTGGTTAACCTGCAGGAATTTCCAACAACTCCTTGGGATAATGTAATCAACCTCAACTTCAGATCGGCTCTTCCTGCGTGTGTAAAACGCCACCTGAAATAAAAGAAAAACATCACAAAGCCAAAGATTAAACCCATGATACACCATTAAAACAAACCATGCAAGGTGTATGATTAAGCATACACCACTAATGACATGAAGCACACACAGACAAGTTGATTTCACACCATTAAAACCTACCATACACGGTATATGATTGATCATACACCGTTAATTATAGTAAATAGTTGATTTTACACCGTTAAAATCTATCATACACCACTGATGACTTGAAACACACTAACACAAATTGATTTCACACCATTAAAACCTATCATACATGGTGTATGATTGATCATACACCACTAAAGACTTGAAACACACTAAAACAAATTGATTTCACACCATTAAAACCTATCATACACGGTGTATAATTGATCCTACACCACTAATTACTTGAAACACACCTGAACAAGTTAATTTCACACCCTTAAAACCAACCATACACGGTGTATGATTGATCATACACCACTGTTTACTTGATACACACCTAAATAAGTTCATTTTACAGCATTAAACGCAATCATACATGGTGTATGATTAATCATACACCACAATGACTCAAAACAAACTAACACAAGTTGATTTCAATCCATCAAAACCTATCATACACGGTGTATGATTAATCATACACCACTGTTTACTTCAAACACAGCAATACAACCTATCGTACACGGTGTATGACTAATCATACACCACTGTTTACTTGATACACACCTAGATAAGTTCGTTTTATAGCATTAAAAGCAACCATACACGGTGTATGATTAATCATACACCACTGTTTACTTCAAACACACCAAGGCAAGTTGGTTTTACACCAATACAACCTATCATACATGGTGTATGATTGATCATACACTGCTGTTTACTTGGTACACACCTAGATATGTTCGTTTTACTGCATTAAAAGCAACCATACACGGTATATGATTAATCATATACCACTAATGACTTGAAACACAATAACACGAATTGATTTCACACCATTAAAACCTATCATACACGGTGTATGATTGATCCTATACCACTAATTACTTGAAACACACCTGAACAAGTTAATTTCACACCCTTAAAACTAGCCATACACGGTGTATGATTGATCATACACCACTGTTTACTTGATACACACCTAGATAAGTTCATTTTACAGCATTAAACGCAATCATACACGGTGTATGATTAATCTTACACCACTAATGACTCAAAACAAACTAACACAAGTTGACTTCAATCCATCAAAACCTATCATACACGGTGTATGATTAATCATACACCACTGTTTACTTCAAACACACCAAGACAAGTTCGTTTTACACCAATACAACCTATCATACACGGTGTATGATTGATCATACACCACTGTTTACTTGATACACACCTAGATAATTTTGTTTTACAGCATTAAAAGCAACCATACACGGTGTATGATTAATCATACACAACTATTTACTTCAAACACACCAAGACAAGTTGGTTTTACACCAATACAACCTATCATACACGGTGTATGATTGATCATGCACCACTGTTTACTTGAAACACACTAACACAAGTTGATTTCACACCCTTAAAACCTATCATACACGGTGTATGGTTGATCATAGTCCACTAATTACTTGAAACACACCTAAACAAGTTGATTTCACACCATTAAAACCTATCATACAGGGTGTATGATTGATCCTACACCACTAATTACTTGAAATACACCTGAACAAGTTAATTTTACACCCTTAAAAATAATCATACACGGTGTATGATTGATCATACACCACTGTTTACTTGATACACACCTAGATAAGTTTATTTTACAGCATTAAACGCAATCATACACCACTAATGACTCAAAACAAACTAACACAAGTTGATTTCACACCATCAAAACCTACCATACACGTGTGTGATTGATCATACACCACTAATCAGTAAAAACACACACAATCTAGTTTGTTTTACACTGTTAAGACCAATCATACGGTGTATGATTGATCATACACCACTAATTACTTAAAACATACCTAAAAAATTTGGTTTTACACCATCAAAACCAATCATACACCGTGTATGATTAATCATATACCACTAATGACTTAAAACACAAGCCGTGAATCATCAATCATCTACCATTTATGCTTCACCATCAATATATGCTTTCCACCCCCAAAATCCACACAACTTATAGAGAACTATCAATAAAAACCAATTCAACCACCACACACATAAAATACGAAAAAAGCAAGTAAAACATCTACACAATAAAGTTAATAAGCCACTGAATCAACAACCAAACCAGGATAAAATACACTAACCCTTACTCACGAAGCCACTAACACCAAAACCCTAAACCCTAACCAATACTATGCACTATGTTCAGGAAATCGTACGAAACAAATGCATATTATACATTTCCCTACAAAATAACTTCAAAAATCGGTGCTCACCTTCGGAAATGGTGATTAAACCCTAGATCGACGAAGAGAGCAAGGATGAAGGTGTGCAAACAGAGGATATCGCCGGACGAACACACACCTTTGAAGATAGAGCAGCTAGAGGTTCACAACCTACGGGAACGAGAATCGCAGCTGAAGTTAGAGGAGAAAGAGGATGAACGGGTGAGAGAAAGAGGAGAGAGAGAATGAACGGGTGAGAGAAAGAAGAAAACACTGGTGGCTTGCAAAACACGGAAGGGAAGAGAGAGAAAACGGAAGGGAAGGAGGAGGGGTTATTCAAAATTTACAGCTATAAAAATTAAATGAGGAGAGAGAAAATGGAGGGGGTAAAGTAACGGGTGGGTTGTGAACATTAAATGAGGAGAGAGAATGGGGGAGAGAGAGAGAGGACGGGTGGGGGGTTAAAGTGGGAGGGGTATTTTTGTCCAAAAGGTTCTATTTAGGGTGATGGGGGTCTAAAAAAAATTAAGGGGAGGTTGGGGGGTCTGAACCGTATGATTGAATTCTTCAGTTTAGTATAATTTTTTCATATTTACTACCCTAATTTAAAATATATTTTGAATAAAAAATTATATTTTATCTTATAATATTTTTTAATGAAGGATTTAAAAATATCTTTTCATCTTTTAATATTTATAATGTCAATGCTACATCTGATTAAAAGGGTTATTTTTGTATAAACATCAAAAAAGTCCACTATCTTTTGCCTAAAAAACATAAAGCCCCTTTTTTTTGCCTAAAATATAAAACATCCTTATTTTTATATCTAAAAATAGAAAACTCTCTTTAAACCTAAAATCATACACTTAGATCACTTTTAAGGGTAAAATGGTCATAAAAAGTACATTTAGATATAATGACAGATTTTTAAAAAGTGAGAAAATAAAGTGTTTCGTTTTACTTGAAATGGAGGTTTTGTATTTTTTAAGCAAAAGACATAAAAAATTGAAAAAAATTAGATATTAATGCCTTGAGGTTCGATGTGTTTATGTTTTTATCCATAAAATTTGTGAATAATGTTTTAGTTCAAAAATTTGTATATATTTGATAAAATAGTCCAAATAATAGCTTGTAAGGGTGTAAAGTATGTCTTCTATTTAACTCATTTTTATTGAAAATGTTATAACATTGCAATTTGTGTACAAGATAAGGAGAATAGGTGATGTTACTAACAAATAACGGCATATTTTGCATTCTTTTACATCATTGTTTAGACTATTTTATTAAATACATATAAATTTTTAGACTAAAAATTTATTTCATAAAGTTTATAAATTAAAAAAATAGTACTTTAAACCTTAAGGTACTAATATTTAATTTATCCTTAAATTTATTTTTTACAATTTTTTTTTCCCTAATTAGATTGCTCCAATTAAGAATAATTGGCTAAGGGACAATCTCGTGCCTATTGGGTGGAATATCCCAATACATAAATTTCCTATACTCATCTTCCCAAAACCACTCGTTTCAAAAACCACTTATTTCCATAGCGGTTTTCTTTAAAACCACTTGTTTTCTCTTTCTCTCTCTTCTATATAAACCCCTCCAGTATTATTATTTGCATACCCAATGTTCACCCCCCCCCCCTCTCTTAAAATTCATTAAGGGTTCTTTTGCAACTTCTTGAAATTAATTAGTTTCCAGGGACTTTAGAAAGTACAGAGATGGCGGCAATGCTGGAGACATGGGTGGGTCAGCTCACAAAGTTCAAGGGAAAGGTCAAAACTGAGAGGCCCTTTTCTGCAAAATCTAAAGAAATTTCTGGGTGTAGCTGCAATTTGAAGAAAGTTGAAGGGGCAGATCGTAAAGTGGAAAAGGATGAAAGAAAAGAAGCGAATAATAAAGAAGAGAGTACACTCTCAGAGTCCACAATGTGCTTGCTTCTTGATCGCTTTGTCCCTTGCTGACACCCACAACATCGATAAATTTGTGGTGATGATATTGTCGAAGGAAATATATTAATTTCAGAATATGTGTTGCTATTATTTGTTCTCAGTTGTATTATTACTTTGAAAATAACATTTTTCATCCCTGCAATAGCAACACCCTAAATTTGAGAGGATTTAAATGGTTTAATGTAATTAGTATTTATAAGTTGTATGTAATACGTAAATATGTAGTTTGATTTAATGTAATTTTGTAATTTGAATTATACAGCTGCAGATCTCTGAACTAACTTAAATTATTTCTAGTCTGCATTTCTATTTGTTCAAGCTTGGTCAAGTTCTCCCTGTATCTTTGGAAGAAAACTTTCATTTAGGCTCCGTTTGTTTTAGAAGAAAAAAATAGATTGTAGGAATTGATTTTTTTTTTTGAAAATAGTTTTTTAAGAAAAATTAAGATCTGATTGATATTTTCATTTGTTTGTTTCAATATAAAACTTGGTTCCGCATTGATATTTTCTTGTATGGTCTAAAAGAAATATTTTTTACCAATCGTCTTATATTTTATTATATAGGACAATATAAGCATCAATATGAAATATATGAAAAATAATATAAAATTTAACTATGAAAGCTATACAAAATAAGAAAATTTATCTCTTACGTATCCTAAAATTTGAGCATTCATTACCTAAGCATCATATCATTTTAATATATATAATAAGACACCCTAATATATAAAATTTTATCACCTAGGTATACTCTATGTCAGAATTTTGAAAATTTTTGATAAAATTTGGCTAATTTTCATCAGAACTGATGTCATATATATATATTAGCATTTTTCGACAAAAGAAATCACTACATTATGAAGGGGATACATATGTATTGTCGAACTCATATTCTACGTCAATAATTCTCATTGAGAATCTGGCAACTTTTGTCGAAAAATACCTAATTCATAATTTTCATATCGGCATGCTTATTACCTTGAAGGTTATTGTGCCGCTTGGAATTATAACTTCCTTAATTTTATAAAGGAAAATATTTTCCCTCCATTGGAGGAAAACCTTTTCCATTTGGAAAATCTTTTCCGTCAAAACATGTGCGCCAAACAACGGAAATGATGAAAACGACTTCCTAGATTTCAATTTTCCGTCAAGACAAACGGAGCTTTAATGCGTGTGTATATATATATATATATTAGATTGGTGAGTACAACTTCGTTAAAAAGGAAACCCTAACACTTAGAGAGGAGAAATGATGAATTTTGAACTTAAAACCTTTTGCTTGGGGATTTAGAAACTAACGCAAAACAGAAGTGGGTTTCAAAATTATTAAGTTTGTAAAACACACAAATGGGGTGTTGATCAAGTTTTGCTCGAACGGAAGTATTCGAAATCTATAGAAAGAAATTCGTAAACTCAGAAAAATAATAAAAATATTTTGAGTCGGTTTCGAAAATAATGTTGAAAAATAAAAAAATAAAAAAATAATGCTGAAAAAAAATAATTCCAAATATACTGTTGAACCGCGTTTACAAAATGCAGTTATAGTAAACCGCGTTAAGCAAACGCGTTTCAGATGAAATAAAACCGCATCTCGTTTTACCATAATAAAAACCGCGTCTTAGTAACGCGGTTTATCATAATAAAAAGCGCGTCATATGAACGCGGTTTAATATATAAAAACCGCGTCTTCATAACGCGGTTTGCCATAATACAAACCGCGTCTTAGTAACGCAATTTATCAAAATAAAAACCACGTCATATGAACGCGGTTTAATATGGTAAACCGCAATCAGTCGAGCCGAGCCCTTAACGAGCTCTTATCGAGCCCTTATCAAACTGTTCGTGAACATTAGAGAGCCGAGCACCCCCTGTTCGAGCTCGGCTCGTTAAGCTTATCGAGCCTGCTCGAACTCGGCTCGTTAAGCTATTGAGCTCTCCTAATGAACACAAACGAGCTCTAATCGATTTTGAACACGAGTAGTTCATTGAACGCTCAGTTCGTTTATACCCCTACTCACCGCCGGTCATGTCGTTCGCTGTGGCCCTTCTTCTACTTTATACGCCGGAGATCTTTAAGTATCATTGTCGTAGCTATTTGATCACTACTGAATTAATAGCCTTTTATTGATAACTTTTCCTGATTTCTTACCACCTCCACTTATAATGTTGGAGCTTCATTGAGAGGAACATGGGATCAATGTGACGATCATCACGAATTGCGGCATAATGGCGACTATAAGCGATGAAAACGGTGTTTGTGTGTACTGCGGATAAACCGCGTTTACTAAACACGGTTATTAACGAAACCGCGTTTATGGATAAAACCGCGTTCCTATAACGGGGTTTATTCTTCTATGAACTGCGTTTTGGGAATGCGGTTTACGTGAATATAAAATGTGTTTTATAGACGCGGTTTTTATGTATTTTAAACGCATCACCTTGACGCGGTTCAAACGCGGCTCAACAGTAGATTTGGAATTATTTTTTTTTCAGCATTATTTTTTTTATTTTTCAGCATTATTTTCGAAACTGACTCAAATATTTTATTGAATAAACAGGAAGAAGTTGCCTCCCCCAACAACCTAAGGTCCTTATTTATAGAGATAGGAAGCCTCAATAATATTAATTCCAGGAAACAAAAGTCAAATTAAAATCTACGTCAAATAAAATATAATCCTAAATAATCTAAATGTAATCTATCTCAATAGATCTTAAAGATAAACTAATATATAAATAATTTAAAAGCTACAAATATATTTTAATTCCTTCGAATCCAGATATTTTCATGAATTTTATATTTTATATTATCTTCATACCGCGTCATACTCCCTTAGTTACAAAAAAAAATTCATCCTCGAGTTTTGTAGACAAAAAAGAATGAAATAGTAAATCATATGCCGTAATCTTGGCTTGAGGAAGAGCTTTTGGCCACATCCAAAGAAGACCCTTGAATAAAATTTAGGTTTATTTATATTTTACTATCCTTACTTTTTTCGTAATTATAAAAAGGATTCTGACGTTTTAGAATTATTAAAAAGGACCCCGAGGTTTTATCGTTTTAATAAAAAGGACCCTCTTCGACCATCTGACATCATTTTGAAAGATTTTTGAGCCATCGGATTTATTTCGATTCGATTTGGATTTGCGTGATAATTACCGTGAACGTTTTTGAGCCACTCAGAATCATGATTTTTCCCATTTTAAAATACAAGTTATTTATCCTTATTTACCGGAGAGGGTCCTTTTTATTGATACGTTAAAACCTTGGGGTCCTTTTTAATAATTCCAAAACGTCAGGATTCTTTTTATAATTACCAAAAAGATCAAGACAGTAAAATGTAAATAATCCTAAAATTTAGGAAGATTCTCAAAAAAATTATTTGAGATAACGAACTCAACATGTTGAACATGCTCTACATCAACCTTGAAATTGTCAACTTGTATAGGCTTCCCTTCATATTCTTCATTGTTGAATCCAATTGATATCTGAGAGAGTTCAACCTTGAGATTATCAGCTTGTATAATCTTTCCTTCATGTCCTTTGTTGTTGAACTCAATTGCTACTTGGGGGAGTTTTTCATCCCTTTTTCTTCTTCACTCTTCGATTCGTTTTTTTCTTTACTCCACAATATACTTCATCAATGTCCTCACCATATTCTTCGATGTTATGGGTCCTCCAGTATTTATTTCTTCTTTTGTTGTTGCTTCTACAGTATTATTAATAGTAACAAGCTTTGATTAATTTTCTTCTACTTTGTTTGGCTCTTTGGCAATCTTGTTGTCAACATAATTAGCATACATGCTCCAAATACTTAGAATCTCCTTTAGATGTCCTATGATCTCATGACACTTCAATTTAATAGCAAGCTTAATATCAAGCTGACAACAATTATGATAGACGTATGTCCCTTGTTCTTCTTGCTTTGCATAGATTGCATCATCACAATAGTAAAATTGTATACTTGCAAGGTAAGTTTCATCAACCTAAGTATATTCTCTATATCTCCATAGCGACAAAATATTCAATATAGATTCATACAAGTAATGGGATAGGAAACGTGGTGAATCTTCACAAGTAACGATCTATCATCTAATCGCCCCATAATCAATATCTAGTCCCCTTGTGATTTTCCTCAAGCCTTTTTTTCATGTTTTCCCATTAGATACACATCTTATTTGAAACAGTGCTTAATTTGAATGGTGTATGCCTTTTTTATGGAATAGAGGGAGGGATAGTATGAGGAAAACGGAAGAAGGAAGATGGATAAAAAGATCGATACCGATAGATGAGTGGTGTTGACGATGAACAGAAATGACATCGGTGGTGGCAGCGAAAGCAATGGATCAAAACTTGCTTTGATACCAACTAACGCAGAACAGAAGCGGGTTTCAGAGTTATAATGGGTGTTAATCAAGTTTCGCTCTAATGGATGCATTCGGAATTTACAGAAAGATATCCCTAAACTCGAAAAAATAATAAAATATTTTATTGAATAAACAGGAAGAAGTTGCCTCCCATAACAACCTAAGATCCCTATAATATTAATTCAAATACAAATAGGAAAATAAAGTAAAATCAAAATCTAACTCAAATAAAAGAATTCGAAATAATCTAATCTAATCTAACTCAATAGATCCTAAAGATAAACTAATATATATAAAATTTAAAAGCTACAAATATATTTAAATTCCTTTTAATCTATATATCTCCATGAATTCCATATTTTACATTATTTTCGTACTTCGTCAAAAAATAAACTACTACATGAGCACATTTAACTCATATCACTTATACATGGATAGAGAAAAGGGAAAAGTCTGGTACAATATTGCCAGCTCTAAAGCAGCTTAGCTCTAGATTATTCGGGTGTGAGATTTAGTACCTTCACTCGTGCAAAATGAATGTTCGAATTGCATGTCCATCCTATCAGATGGTGGTGCATAAGGGTATAGGCACAGTCACCAACTTGGATGACATAAACCCAAAGAAAAGGCTTACTAAAAACCTTTTCTTCTGGAAAATTTAGCTCCTTGTAAGTATTTTGAATTAATTATGTCATATAAATATGCTCCACAATATTTTGCAAAACTAAGAATGAGGGAATACTAAAATTAGAAAATATTTCACTTCTTGTAAAGGAAAACGTTTTCCCTTTTCATTAAGCAAGAGTACCTTTACTTCTGTGTAGAAGATGTTCCCTCCAGCTGCAACCACGCCAACACTAATAGATCGGACACCATCAGAAATTCGAAGGCAAACATAGGAAAAGCAATATTAAGAAGGATAAGCTAATGGACAATCCTCATATTGCAGCCATATTTATTGCACATTCTAACTTACCAAAGGAAAAAAAAAAAATTGCGTAAAAACGATGGAAAATAATGTGCAAAAACAAATGGAGCCTAAGGTAGGGCAGCGCTATATATTACATTCCCTAGCAACATTGTCATAGGCAAACAAATTTGCAAAGATGCGGAATCAAATATTTCCCAAAATTTCGATTTTTAACAAGCCAAAACATGAGAAAGAAAAATGTTGAAATCTTATTTTATTCTTACTTATACGTTCTTCGGAAATTATAACACACTATCTTACAAATATCCGATACTTTGTAACAATAAAAAAGAATATATTCGTTACAAAAGCGAATATTCCTATCCCTACCCAGCATGTATTCATTCGTTCTCGTGCATACACATATACATACATTAACAATTACATAAAGAATGTTAATTTAAAGACCAAACTTGTACTCGAAAAGCAAGGATCCCAAACAAATGCACGGGATCCTTGCCTGTATAGGAATGAGGTCGTCGTAGAGACTACGAGAAGGTGCTGACCTCAATGCTCTCCGATGAGATTTCATTGAAGCTATAACTCAACTTCTCTTCTTCCCACCTGATAATCTCTCTCCCATACCTAAGAGCACCATCAACACTGTCCTCTTCGAGGTCGGTGACAGGGAACACATACAATTTTCTTCTTGTTAATGATTTGAATAAGTTCTTGAATCTCACTGCAATATAGTGGAAAGCACGTTGGGCCAAAGGCGGTATACTATTGGCACTGCTTCTGCCACTGCGACCACGGCTCAAAACAGGGTTGAAGTCCTGTTGATGAAGAAGAGGTTCAATGAACGTAGAAAACATAATATTTTATTTGATTTTGTTATGCTATTTGATTAATATAATAATTTAGTTGCTTTTATTTAGAGAAGTTGTTTCCTAATAATTTAGTTTTCTTCCTTTTATTATCCAATAAAGTTTAGTTTATGCATTAAATATAGCTTTATATTAATTTCAATTTTGGAAGAAATAAAATTGAGTTTCGATTTAGAATAGTCAGTTGTACTACGGCACCTCGAACCACTGGCACTGAGTGAGAGGGACCTGCTCGATTTTCTCCTCGAGGAGGTCAAACTTGTTGAGGATCAAGAGGAAGTTTGTTTCTTTGAAAGATGGATGGGTGATGATGCTTTCAAAAAATCTCTTGGATGCCATCATTTTGTTCGTAAGAACTCCATTACTATCAATCTCATATTCGTCATAATCGGTGAGGGCTACACAGAATAGAATGATCCCGACATCTTCAAACATCTCTACCCACTTGCAGTTTTCTCCAAGGATTTTCACGTGAACCCAGACCAATTCATATCTGCAGGCAGTTTATAATGAAAGTAAGAGGGTTACACAAACGATAATTGTCAGGCACCCATGTCACGAATGGAACAGTAAGTTAAATTAGCCCAGGCAGTCATTGCTGCTTTATGAAGGGGCAGGGTTTAGTACTATTTTGTGGGTCTATACTATGGAATCAAATAAAGACCGACTTTTTTTAATGGCCTCTATAATTCATATTTTGTATGGTATTTAACAAAGTGGTATAAAAATTAATGATCGTACTGCTTACGCATTCAAACCTTAAAAAGAAAATTATGTTCCTCAGAAACGCAACGTGACCCTGCAACCCGGTACATAACTTCCGGGACCCTGCTATTCCGGTTCATGGTTTAAACTTCAATCTTGTCACCATCACATTGATAACTAACGGCATGAATATGAAACATCATACACTTACAGCGTTCTAAAATGTCATAGATTTATTATAAATATAACAAAGAGTATAGAGCTACATTTGCGGAAATAGGAAGCATAGATAGACAAAGCATGTAACATATTGAGGTCAAAGTATTTGCAGCATAGTACAATTAGAGTGATTGACGAATTAATGTTTCTCGTCAGTTCTCCATAATCCTTTTTTCTTCAATTGTGTCATACTGACTCGAGCAAAATCAAAGCAATAAGTGCTTTAACACTGGGGCTTTTCATTTGGACAGAGGGAAGGCATTTTTCCTCCCGAAAATATCACATTTTGAAATAAAAATATGTTCTCTGTTCGGCTTGGGGAATTATTTTCGTTGCATACCTTATGCATGAGATTGTGATTTAAAACCTGGAGGTTGAACTGAGAAGGGCAGAGTACAAGGTCTAGGGGTGAATCAAGAGGAGCGCAAAGGAAGATAGTTTTCTCTTCAAATACATTTTGGCTAATCCATTCACACATGGGAACAACGAAAATGGGGGGAGACTTTGGAAAAAGACTTCATCCCAACCAAATGGAGCCTTGGTTAAGGTACCGAAAAATATTTTAAAATAAAAGTAGAAGTTATTTTTCTACCTTCATTAAAACATAAGCAAAAGCAAAAACTATAATCTTATCAGAAAAAAGTGCCCTGCCCTTGACAGCACATTTTACAAAAGTGCTTTTGCAAAGAGTTCTTATGAAGAAATGATTTTTCGCCACCTAAGGCCCTCACCAAGGCATTCAATTGCAGTTACATATGAGATTAAATATGCATGGGTTAGAAGAGTGACCTTGTTACAGAATCATGCTGGGCGACCGGGTCCAAGTAGCTGTCATGTGACGCCCTGCTAAATGAGAACTCCATAGATGCAAGTCCATTAGAAGAAGTGATACCCTCAACATATAACATATCCGTGTCAGAGGGCTCGTAGTCTGCCTTTGCAATCTCGACCGCCTGTGTTGAACAATATTACCAGCAAAATTTACATATTGTCTAAGCAAATAAGGAAACAGAATACAAATCCAAGTTAAATGCATTGAGAAAAGAGCTTTGTTATTTCCACGGCGAAAAATGTTATTGACGGATAAATGATGTGAATTGTAGTAGATAATGGTTACACATTTTCATAAAGTTGCTCTGAAAGTAATATTTTTGCGCAGCCAAATAACACGACCCAGAGAATTGCTTTTTTTCTTTCCTATTGGATATTGTTGCCTTCACATGAGGATTAATGCAGCCGTAACATGTTACTCTCGGGAGTAATAAACTGTCGTTGTAGTAAGTTATGAATGCCTTGCAGCACCCTCTCATGCATCGTGACTCAAAGGCCCCACTAAATAATAAACTATTTACGTTTCGTAAAGTCGTGAAAATATGTAATTTGGTGACATAGCTAAGCTTTTATGGTGTAAGTCACTATTAATATGGACAAGGCATGCATGTTATATAACTCAACTAAAAATTTTGACACAGATTCTACCCAGAAGTACCTTTTAGTATGCAGTAGATTAAAATCAGAAATCTGCATGTATGTTAAATTGACGTCAGGAGCCCACGTAAAATCACGACGACAAAATAATATGCATTCGCCCCTATAAAGTTAACCCACCTGTGAGTTATAGAGAGTAGACCATAGATTAACACGAAAATGGGCAATATCTTCTTTTTGTCTTTAGTCAGGGAAATTATTATGCTAAAATAAAAATTATAAAGGATTAATTACAATATAATATGTTGAAGTATGGTGAATCAACTTTTTACCGCTTAAACTTCATGTTCGACTTATTCAGTACACAAATTATGGTGAAATATCTTAGTGCAACCGCCAATAAATCTTTGATCGAAATGTGTAAAATGATCAGTATAATCACAAGTTTGATCCAATAACTTACCCTATCCAAAAAGTAGCTGGCAACTCTGGGTAGCTCTAATTCATTTCTTCTACTGTAGGTTGCTTGGATCGCTGCATCCTTCCAAAACTCTTCGACACACGGTGCATACTCACGAGTGGCAGCAGGGAATATTATGTCCAGATTACCTGATACCATGATATTGATAAGCCAATCTGAGAAGGCCTTCAACCTCGGGCCAATGGAGTAAATATTTTTACCATACACCTCTGTGGAAGTAGCAGCAGAAATTACAGATGTCAATATGCCGCAGATTGCTACCAACAGAAATGTATAGAGAACTACCAAATCAAATGCATATGGTGCAACTAATTACTAGCCTTTAAGAAGACAAGGTTATCTGCAATGGAGCATAGGTAATTTGGAAAATGACGTTCAGATAAATGGTCATCAAGCATAGTTATATATAGCTTATGAAGACTGTGCTAGCTAACTCAGCTGGTAAAATATCTGGAAGTAATACTCGAGACCTGAGATCGAATCTCGCCTTCATCATATGGAGAATGGAGTGGTAAGGGAAATTAGGGAAGGTTGCCCCCTTATGCAGCCCATGGCTTTCTTACTACATTAAAAATTAAAAAAATTAAAAACAAATCTGGTAAAATATTTGGAAGTGATGCCCGAGTCCTGAGCTCGAATCTCACCTTCATCATACGGAGAATGGAGTTGTAAGGGAAATTAGGGAAGGTTGCCCCTTTGTGCAGCCCATGGCTTTCTTACTATATTAAAAAATAATAATAATAATAATAATAATAAAAGAAACCTAGCTCATGAAAGTGGGTTTTAGTGTTTTAGTTTTCCAACCATCTGAAGCATGGAAGAAAGCGGCAGTAGCAGTCGTAGTATCAGAAAACGGGGTGTGACAATTACATAATGAGACATGGTAATCACGTTGAGTTTTTCTCAAGGAACAAAAATTGTTTACGAGCCTTAATTTTGAAAAGTCCATGCAACTAAGATAAGGTAAAAGGGACCAACAATACCGGCACTTATTTAAGAAGAACAAGAAAGATAATACGATGTTCCTTTCTACCTGAAGGGCCAGGCTGGTCAGTGCACTGGCTTCTGGTCATTTCTGACCAACTTTCTTCTTCAAAACGTTCACGTGCCTCGAGAAGTATACCAAGATATCCATACAGATTACTTTGGATCAAGAACTTTATACTCTGACGCTCTTTCTCGGAAAAAGGGACGTTATACAGATTCCTAGCCTGACAAAAAGCAGGTCATGAGCTAACAGCTTTAACATTCAAGTACAGAAACAATGCCTCGTTAAGAAGAGGGTAATAGAATAGGCTTCTTGTACGGAAAGCTTAAAACAAAATAGGTCATATTACCAAAGCCGAAGCTCCGTTTGCAAATGTTTATACCTGTAATTTCTCTATAGTTACGTGTCTCACTTAAAAAGAAAAAAGTGTAACTACAATGGGCAAGCGGCCTTTTCTGAAACAGATTTTTGTTAGCCTTTCAGAGAAGAGAAAGAGAAGGAATGATTCATATATCCTACACTACACACATGGTGGCTATTGGGGTCGGGGTCGGTGGTCTTGTGCAGATTATATAATAGGATGATTACTATGAGCTACTGGTTTGGTATAGTGGTTAAGCTGCCCACCCCAAGCACGAGGTCTTGGGCTCAAGGCTCGTTTATCCCCTTTCCCAGTTGTTTGTCGCCCTTATTAGGGCATTGTTGTACTCTTTACCATCATATTAAAAAAAATTAGGATGATTACAACATATGGAGAAGAAGAATATTATTCTTTACTCAACAGAACATTTTACCTGCTTAAAAATAGTACTTGTCCCAGAAGAATCATTGCCAACCAGGAGAAATCTGTAGAATGATTTTTGCGCATGATACGTTGGGACTTCTCCATCAGCCTCATGGTTCGATTGAGTGCCACAGGAATTCGAAAAACTAAGAGTTGGCAGAGACAGCAGAGTGCACAGAAGTTTTGTTCCTCTCTGCAATAGACATGTGTTGAGTTTTCCCATTTCGAAAAGAGATCGTAAAATCACATTACAACGTGAAACGTTACCCTGCTCCATATCTTTGCCTTTGCGATTTGTTGCATTCCCTCTTCCTGGTAGGATCCGTCAGGGTACACCCAAAAGCGAGGACTACCAGCACATTGGACACCAGCTAACTGCGAAAAGTTTAAGCGTTCATGAGTTGTAGATTAATAAAATCATGTTATGAATGATTTACTCGTTAAAGGGATACCAACTTGCAGCATCAAGAGCTCTGATTTAGTTATTTCCCGGTTGTTAATCAGTACATTTGTGTTCCCATTACTAGCATCCTGCTGGATCGTCTCACCAACACTAAGATCAGGACTAATGAACTGGCAAGGCTTGTGTCCTTCCTGTTTCATTGCTTGAGTGTGTTAGGATCATTTTTTTTTTTTTTTTTTTTTTTTTTGAACTGAATGTTAGGATCATGTTGGAGGAAACAAAAATAACAAAATTAATAAAGGAAACAAGAAAAAGAAAAAAGAACATACCTTTCCCCACAGACCAGCTACTTTATCATACCAATACTTCCCTGGCCTTAGACTTCTAGGAGGAACTTTGCAGCTGAGCAGCAAACGCATCTCATCCGGGCTCAGCGGCTCACCGTTCACATGAACGCCCTCTGGTGCTAACTGATTAGCATCACAAGATACCTCAGAATTCATTATTTGTTTCACTTCCAGCGGATCGAGCAATCGCCTAAGCATCCGTGAACATTTTCCCAGCACCTTTCTTTTAGATTCATCAATAGGGTAACCAATGCAGTTAAGGCATTTCCTCCCCTCAGGCATGGAGCCCATCGCTCTAAGGACACAAATACTACAATACTTTGCATCACAAACAATGCAGGATTCCTTCTCGGTAAATCGACTGCCACTGAGACAGCGATAGCATAGCCCCTTTTTTACCGTTCTTTCAGGCACTCGCCTCTCCTGTACATCCTTCACTTCAACACCCACCGGTTCCTCGTCCATTTCACTGGATTCAAGGTCACAAAAGGTAACAGTGGGACCCTTCTTCCTGCGCTGAAGAGCTTCCTCCTCAGAAACTATTTCTTCTTCCTCCGTACAATTCACAGCCAAAAACCCTTGATGTCTTGAGCTGGGCTCTTCCGAATGAATGCCTTCAATCTCATCACGATCCATCAAGGTGTCTATCATGTCTGAACTCTCTGACAACTCGTTTGAATGATCCCGACTATCAGAAAACACCAGGCTACCAGAGCTCTCAATCCCATCAGGGAACTTAGGAAAACATTCATCTGAAGTCTCTGGGCAATCCCCATCCATCTCCCTATCCTCAAACTTTCTCAAATGATCATTGCCCTCCATACTTCCTAAGCCATCGTCAATCTCCCCAGAACAAACATGGTCATCATCAGCATATACACCCCTTTCCTCAAATGAAGTCCGCGGCTCCACCGATTCACAGACGCCAGACCCTAGATTAACACCCACGTCTTTTGATACACTCTTGTGATTCTTGCTTCTAACTATGGGTTGAACAATAGGCAGAGACAAATCATTCAACAACACAGCGGAAGTAGCTGCTTTAGCAACCGGAATATCGCAAAAATCGACCGGAATTGCTTGAGGAATACTGTGATTCACCTGCGGCCCTTTGTACTCCACGGCAGTTGAGTAATCAGGGTTGAAATCAACTTCACAATCCTCACTAGACATGGATCGAGCAACCCCTTTGATTTTTTTCAACAATCCCGCCATATTTTACACTCAAATTCAAATTAAATTCAGACCCAAAAAGAAAATCAAGTGGGTTACCAAATTCCCAGGAAGCCCGACCAACAATCGATAAAAGTAATGAATTGCTCAACTCTCCATCTTCAATTCAAGTTAAAAAGAAGCAAACCCTAGTCCTAACCCTAACCCTACGTTTTGGGTCAATAATTAAGTCACGAAGAGAGAGAGAAAGACAAATACTGTGAAGTTCAGAGTCAAAATGATTGAAATTCAGACTTTGAAATGGAAAACGAATTCTGATTGATTACCTAAATTCATTAATAGTTGAACACACTTTTTCCTGCGGTGTTCTTGCCATAAACTGAGTGAGTCGAGAGATGGGGAGAGAGGGCTGAAGGTCGTCTTCAACAAAACGCGTTGGGTTGACTGGAAACTGCATGGAAGTTGAGAGTGTGACGTGAAAATGTGACTATGAATTGCGATGAGTCCCCCCCCTAAATTTTAGTTGATATTTTAATAAATTATTTAGATTAGGCTTCATTTGCTTAGGAAAAAAAATTACATTTTAGAAAGTGATTTTCTCCTTTTTTTATTGTTTGGCGCGTCTTTTGTTTACGGAAACATTTTCCTCAAATGAAGGAAAATGATTTCCCTTTCAAAACGGAGAAAGTCATGATTCTAAGTGGCCCAAAAATCTTTACGGTAGTTATGGAAAGCTAAATTGAATCGAAAAATCAGACTGAACTGTAGACATTTAACGTCACAACATCGAACAAAAATTAGACCGAATAATTAAAAGCAGCTTGAACGTTACTTTATTATATAGTTGCAACCGAACAATTTTAATCAAGTTGAATTGTTATGTAACATTATACAAGGAAATTATCTAGGTGCCCTAATATTTTAGTATTTATTACATAGGTTTTTTTTTCCTATAATTATCGACATAACTGTGGTACACAACAGGCAACTCGTCAAAGCAAGTCTGGAGACACCCTGAAAACGAACGAGGTAAATAAGATACGATCAAAAAAAGGGAAAAAACAACATGAACAGGCCCATATAATCCAAGACCGGGGACAAACCTAAACAACCAAAAACAAGAGAAAGGACAAACGACACAAAAACCTAAAATGTCAGGACATTGGATAAAGTTGGAATAGATCCACCCATAAAATCACTTGGCTAGAGACGAACGAAGACCTGAAGGGGGGTGGTGCACTGAAGGGGAATAACCCCCCTCTCCGAGAGATACATGCAAAGGTACTAGGCAGGGATGTTACCTAACAGGGAAGGTATCGGGCCTACATCTCGTTAGGACGGAGGAGATTCCGGCTGGACCGTCTGGTACTGGGACATCTGGCGGTGGTTCAAGCGCCTATGGAGATAATATACAATAATGTACTTTAAAGTTTAAACATTTTCTTATGAATGAGGTATCTTTTGCTAAAATTTAGTAAATTTTAAATGAAAATAACAATCTATATATATTCCCTATCATAATGCAACAATTTTTTTTGTCTGAAAACACTAACATGACATATTTGTTTGATAATATATAAGTAATTTTGTTAGAATGTGGATAATTTTTTGATAATATGATCATAGTTTATACTATATCAGTTTTTTGGCAAAAATTAACTAAATTTTAATTAAATTCACTAGATTTTAACACAGTATATACACAGGTAATAAAATTTTTCATCTCAAGTCGCCTTATTATATAAATTAAAATGATAGGGTATTTCGATGATAAATGCTCAAATTTTATAATACCTAAGAAATAGTTTTTCTAATTTATACAGCTTTAATAATTAACTTTTTTTAAAAAATTTTTGTTATTTCATATGTGTTGTATTGTTACCTATGTCATCCTATAACAAGATATAAAATGATTGGTGAAAAATATTTTTTTAAAACATACAAGAAGACATCACAATGGGGAATTAAGTTTCTCTTCGAAACAAACAACAGAAAACCTCACTCGGAATCTATATTTTCATGGAAAACCTTTTCTTAAGAAAAATCAATTCTTATATTCTATTTTTCTATCAAAACAAACGGAGCCTTAATGTCATATTTTAATGTGACGTTCCTATTAATTTTTGTTGACGTAGTATTTTGGAAAAAAGAGAAAATAATTTCTAAAAATTAGAATTTACATTTAAAATATTTTAAATATCTAAAAAGTTTGTAAATATTGAAAAAAATAATTTATATATTTTTAATAAAATATTTTTTAAATGACACGTCAACAAAAATCTAATGGGGTGTTAACAATATCACATTAAGGTGTAAAATTGAAAATTTTTAGAAAGTGTAAGTGCGATATTGAAAAATTAAAAAATTTAAGTGGTTTTATAAAACCAAACCTAAATTTAGATGATTTTTAATTTAAAAAAAAAAAAAAAACCATATTGTGATTATATAGAGAACTTATAGGTATTGGAAACAAAATAATAATATTTCTAATTTGGACATAGATTTGGAGGATATATATGATGATCTAATAACATAAACAAAGTTATAATTATACTATAATACGCACCCAAGTAGTACGAGGGACCAATGTGCAAATTTGACTTGGGATCGTGGAATCAGCTTGTAGAAAGTCTTGTTATGAAGATATCAGCAACTTGGACTTGGTTTATGGTCCATATGTATCTAACATGGCGATCATCCTTCAAAACATTTTTTCGAATATAGTGAGAGTCAACATTGATATGATTAGCATCATTACGAACGACTAGATTAGCAGCTATATAGGTGGCAGAGATATTGTCATAGAAAACTATAATTGGTCCCGAGTGATGAAGATTAAGGTCTCTCATGGGCTAACATACCCACTCACTCTTAGGGATGGCTTGAGCAATATCACAATATCCTAACTCGTTAATGGATTTTGAAACTGGTGCAGCCTAAAGCCTAAAGTCATAAAGAGCCACCAATACCATAATGATTCTAGAAGAATCCTTCTTTGAGACTCAAAATGCGGTTTATTTGTAATCAATGTCCTCTTTGAATCTAATCTTTAACCATAAATTTATCTTTATACTGCTCAAATAGGACCTTTTCATCAATGTTAAGAAATCATCTTTCCCAAAAGTTTAAGCTTATGGGTAAAGGCTCAAGATTGGTTTTATGCTCTAACATGCCCCCTCACGCAAATGCTCATTTGGGCTTGAAGCGTGGATAATGCACAGGCTCACCTTATACCTTGTGATTAAATTGTTTTAATATTCAAAGTGGGGTCTGTTGAGATTCGAACTGCTGACCTCTTGGTTATCAAGGCTCTGATACCATGTCAAGGAACCATCTTTCCTAAAAGCTTAAGCTTATGGGTAAAGACCCAAGATTAGTTTTATGCTCTAACAATCAAGTTTGGTCTTATTGGCCGTTTGCATCCAACGTATCTACATCCTTAGGCAATTGAACAAGTTCCTAGATTTCATTTTGTGCCATTGATTTTAACTTGCCAATCATAACATCGATCCATTTAGGAGAATCAACACTTTCCAAGGCTTATATATAGGAAACTGAATCTTCATTAGTTCTATTTTTTTTTTTTTTTTTTTTGGACAACCGATAGTTCTAATATCAATATTAGATTCTAGTTATTGTTATATATAGCCTATTTCCTCACTCTTCGAGATCTTTTTAATCTTAAAAGTTGCGATTTTTCTACAAATTGATTATTTGACCAACTCAATATGAGGTGGTTGATCATTTATTTGTTGTTGAATGTTATTACATTTCCTAACAATAGAAGGAAAAACAATTACTTTCGAAAGGAATTCACACCGAGACTTAATTTCCATATCACATGGTTTACTACTTCCACTAGTTTTGACATTTTCAAGGAATTCAAGATTACGACAATAAAATTTAATATGCCCAGGATTTGTTCAGACAACAAATGAAGTAACGAGTAATAGTTTTAAAATCTTAACTTTTTTCATGTGACATATGTACTCTAGCTTCTGCAGTTTGAATATTATTTATTTTAAAATTAATATTAATTTGATTTGATTTAGTAAGATATGATTTGATTATATTGAGTTATTTAAATAAGTTTAATTTGATATTTTGAATTCGATTAGATTTTGTTAATTCATTATAAGAAAAGGTAAGGATTGATGTTAGGTAATAAAAAAGTGAGAAAGACAAACAGAGAGGAAAAAGAGATGTGAAGGGTTAAAGCGGTCTTGTAAATGAGTGCTCCCCCAGGCAGTTTTTTTTAGTTTTTAAGTTTTTTTTATTAAATAAAAATAAAAATTTTAAGGTTTTTTTTATTTTTTTAGTAAATAAAAAGGTTATCTATTTTTTCAACATTATTTTCAAAACTGCCTCAAAAATAAATACCAAAAAAATACATCTAAGAGTTATTGTTCGAGTATGAAACTAATCTTGGGCTTTTACCCGATATTTTAAGCTTTTGGGATAGATAGTTTTTTAACATGTTATCAGAGCCCTGTTGACTAAGAGGTCATGAGTTTAATTCCCAACAATCCCCCTCTTTCAATATTAATATAATTTAAACACAAGGTATGAGTTGGGGCTGTGCACTATCTATGTTTCAAGCTCAATGGCATTTGTAAGAGGGGGGGGGGGGGGGGGGGGGGGGGGGGCATGTTAGTGTGTAAATCCAATCTTAGGCCTTTATCCATAAGCTTAAACTTTTAGGATAGATGGTTTTTTAACAGTTCTTTGTGCACAAATTCCATGTACTCTACTCATTGTATCAATTTAAACCTTGCTTTTCTAATTACGTCAATTTTATCCCCGCACTATTTACTTTATGTCAATTTTGACCTAGAGTAAAATTAACTTCAAGTTGACGACAAAATTTGTAACTATCGAGTGAAGGATGAGTTTAAGTTAAGTTAGCGGGTAGAATTTTATCAGGTCATTTGCATTTTACATAATCAAATCATTAAAAATTACGCTGTTAACTCAATTTTCACTATAGGACTAAATTGTTCCAATTAAAATATAAGGACTAAATTGAGACAATAAATAAAATTTATGAATTTTTAGCATAAATAACCTTAATTATATTTTACACTTAATAAACATACAACTTATAAAAGATATATAATTAAACATTATTTTTTACAATTTAAAATATTACATTATATATTTTAGTTATACATATGTAAGTGCATATGATTATATTTTCATACACATATAATCAAGTTTTCCAACTGGTAAACACAGACCAAATTACGGTTTAGTGGTTTACAGTTACTTAAACCATAAACCGTCCTTTTAAAAAGTGTGAAACCAAACCCTTTTTTTTCCAAAACATAGACCGAACCAAACCACGAAACTATGGTTTGGTCCGGTTTGGATTATGGTTTTAGCCGTAGTTCGCACATGCCTACCATCAATCTCTAAAGTTTCTCAATTAATAATTTCATATTGTCATCAAACCAAACACCATGCAGTTCATTTTACAGATCCTCATTACTAAGGACTTTAAATGTGAGTCTTGTAATAGAGTACCCAAACTGGCCTTGAGACATGGAAAAAAACGACACAGAATTCTTCATTTAATGCTAGTTCGTATTAGAATGGACCTCACTCATCAATTATGTGTGCCAAAAGCCGGGGACAAACTTGACTATCTTTGCCAAGCCACACAACAACCCCAGGAAGAGACATCTCAGCACAGACAGATGAATCACAGAACCATCTCTCCCAAATTCAACACATCAATTTGAAAGCCACCGAAAGGTTGAATGTGGGAACCAATTTTACAATTTTTTTCCCCGTAATACCCCTCACCCTCAATGAAAGCGGGATCTGATTCCAAGTCTTGAATACCAGCCCTTAAGACTTTTCCAATTGACCTAGCTGGTACTAATAACTTCCACAACATTCTCCGCATTTCCAATCCCCCTCAATCAAAGCAAGATAGTTACTGTCATCTGGGTCAATGCCTTTACTTCCATTTCTTTCAGGAGCTCCTCCGCAACTGCTCCTTCCTTGCTTTTACACAGCCCCTGTATGAGAGAATTGTACGTAAGAAAAGTGGGACGGAAACCAATGTCTAACATTTCATCTCAAACCCTAAACGCATCATTCATATCTCCTCTCTTACTAAAACGCATCATTCATATCTCCTCTCTTACTATACCCACTAATGTGTGTTGTAACTTACATGATCAAGTTTAATCCCTCTTCTTCATCTCATCAAGAAGCTTCCGAGCTTCTTCAACCTTACCTTGATTACAAAGGCCGCACATTATTGTGTTGTAAGTCACTTCATCAGGAGTCACCTTGCCCGTATCCATCTCTGACATAATCGAAAACGCGCGACCAAGATTGCTATTAGCACAATGAACATTAATCAAAGCATTGAACATCACAAGATCTAGCATCGCGAACAGGTCATCTGCCTCCTTCATTCTGTTCCACTTAATCAAGACATGAATAAGAGACATATAAGTCACCCTTGTAGGCTGAATTTCTTTACTTTGCATCGCATCATGGAGTTCGAAAGCCCTCTTCACATTTCTATATTGGCAACCCATTGATTACTATGTTATATGCAACATCATCAGCTGTCATACCCTTCTCCATCATCTCCTTTATCAAGCTATTAGCCTCAGAATCTCTACCTTCCATGAACAGCGCATGGATGAGCAAGTTATAAGTCAACAATGTTGGTGATACACCAATTCTATCCATCTCATCCTTGAGGCTAAATGCTCTTTTTAAATCTCCTTTATTGCAAAACCCGTCAATCAGAGCATTGTACTCAACAGTAGTTGGAGCTAACTTAGCTTCCACCATTCAATCAAAGAGTTCCACAACTTCATCAAGTCTCCCCTCCTTGCAAATCCCACTTATAAGCGAACCGTATGTGTATGAATCCGGATACCCCCCCTAACCTTCATTTCGCTAAAGATCCTTTACGCACATTCTATTTTACCTCTTGAACAATACCCGTGAATTGTTGTATTATACGTCACAATATTGGGCTTAAATCCTAAAATCTCCATTAGTTCCCCAAATTTCATTGCCTTCTTCAACTTCCCTTCCTTGTAAAACAAATTAATCATGATATTAAATGCATACAAATTCAAACTAATCCTCAATCTAAACATCTTAGCATACAAAACACAAGCCATATCAGTAGAATTTAACCAGAGAAACAAGCTCAACATATTATTGCAAGTTTCAACCTTAGGCTTAATCCCCACATCCTCCGCCAACTTAAAACGCTCAAAAGCCTCCTTGGCTTTTTTCAACTGCACAACGCCCTCATCCAGAAGTCCAACACGACGCTGCTCTCCACATTCATCCTCCCACAGGCTCAACCCAATCTCTCAAACAACTCACGATTTGTCAAAACTATGTTCGCGCTGCTGATTATTCGCTTCTCAAGTTGTAGAGCTGGCTTTGGGGAAGGAAGGCGAGAGATTATAACAAGGGCAAGTAAATTTCATCCAAGATCAAGACATTTGGGTTCAATTTGTTCAACAAATTTGGAGACAATGTTGGGGTTTATCTCGGAGATCAAAAAGGGTATCGGAAACTAAAGTGGGGTTGAGAGATGGTACAACCTGTTCGACAAAATGCCACAGAGAACTCAATACCAAATCTCACAATTCAAGAACAATAATAGAGAAAGCCCTTTGGGGGCATTTGCATAAGGATTTTGAAGATGAAAGTAGTGAAAATCTACAATAAATGAATCCAAGAAGCCTTATTGCGTAATGAGGGACAAAAACTAAGATCAAGAGATTTGCAAATAGTGGACGTTAAAGAGTTAAAGTAAAAGGTTTTATACCGTAAACAAAGTGAAACCCTAACTTCCGCCTTCGCCATGACCATACCGCTGCACTGTCAATTATTTCATTAGCAAATTAAAGCGATTGGCTTGGCATTTCCCTACAAGCCATATGGATGTTCAGATTTAGCAGGCCAATCCACGTTGAAGTCAGGGCGAGCTGATAATATTAACACTATATGATCAATCTTGGACCCTTGGCCTCGTGGTTACTAGCGTTAGTTGTCATATATTCAACGCAGGTTCGATTGCCCCGTAGCAACTTTGATTTGATTTTGGGAGATTTGTTTTTTGGAAAAATATGTGTAATATTAAATATTTTAGGTTAAAATTAAAGTAAATAATTTTGTTATATGCCAATAATTTTACTAGCTTTTTTTTTGTATACTTATACACATAATTTACTCATATACATTTATTCAAAATTTTTAGTCTGTATGCAAATTATTTCAATTTTTTTTTTTCATTTTTAGCTCTATATTTATATCATGTAAGTTGTATATTTATGCATTGATTCTTGTTTAAATTTATTTGTAATATTTTACTTGTAAATAAATGTGTAATATCTAAAACGTAATAAATGAAGACTAAATACATAATTTCTTAAATAATTTTAAAATTGTTTATTGATCTCTCGTGAGTCATAAATTTTGATTTACCATTTCAAATTATCTTTCTTTCACTACGCGTATTAAGAAACGTATGTTATTAAGTGAAATGTTTCAAAAAATATTTTAAATGATGATAAGATCCCCAACTTAAGTGTGAATTGAACTTGAAAAGTTATTACTTTTCCATATATATGGAGGTCGGATGCCTTAAACAAAATTAGCTCAAAATTTTCTTATATTTAGGATTGATTAAGAGCTAATTTTTGACTTCAAATGAAATATAGAACGCATATAAGACTAAATATGAAAGTAATTTATTATTCAAGCCCACCTTAATCAAAATTTTAGATCTGACACTGTTCAGTTTACTGGATAAAAGAGGGTAAAATTGAAATCACAATGCTCTAGTAGTGCGCAACAAAGTGATGAACGTAGATTAACAAAAACATTGCCAGTATATTTGTTCCATAAGTCTTATTCAACTCAAATTGTTATCAAGCTTTTGAATATCTCCGCAAGCTCAATTCCATAAAATTTTAGTGTATTGAATACTTAATTCGTTTCAGCTTGTTGGCCAACACAAACCGAATTGAGTTCATTATTTAGCCGAATTGAACTAACTACCAAGCTAAGTTTGCTATCGAGTTAAGCTTCTTGAGTTACTAAGTTATTGTCAAATCTTTTTTAAATTAATACCAGTTATTAATGACCTCTTGTAAAGCCCTTAATAAGTTTTCATTAAATTTTTCGTGACGCAAACTAGCCGCGCAGCACCTATTCGAACTCAACTCATTAAGTTTATTAAAAGTCGACTTAATAAGATATTGAGCCCTATAAAGTGGAAAGAGCACGTACAAGCCCTAATAGAGACTTGAGTACAAGTAATTCAATGAATCTTTGTTCATTTACAGCTCTAACTAATTTATAAACTTGTTCATCTCCCTTTTTTTTTTTTCCCCCCTTTTGAATATTTACTACATTAGTATCTATGTTAAAATTGATATCCTACTTTTTTTCTTGTTGAAAATAGTCTTTTAGATTATATTTTTTTCACCAAATTGGTCCTTCATTGGTGATCAAACCGGATAAAATTAATAATATGACAAATTAATTTTATAATAAAATAAAAAATAAGTAATTAATTTAAACAAACTCTATGATGGGGGACAATTTAAACAAATCTTTAGATATTAGAGATTACTTTGAGCAAAAAAAAAAAAGAGAGAGATTGGTATAATTAAATTTACAAAAATTAGATAATTTACTCACAGATATTCAAATACAAAAAGAATGAAATTATTTCTTGAAAGCAATGAGGTACAACGTTGTTTTAAAAAGGGACATCAACAACAAGAGGAGGGGATATGAACAACAAACCTAAAACTCCATACTTTGACTAGGGTATGGGTATCCTAAACACTACACGAAACTTCATTATTTGGATTAAAATTGTGTAATGTGATTATTCTAGAGTTTGTTGGGTAGCATTTTCCTCTTACAATTTTTCTTTTTTTTTTAAAGTAAATAAAAAGATTATCTATTTTTTTAAGCATTATTTTTTAAATATTTTTTTAACATTATTTTTGGAACTAGCACAAAATAAATAACCAAAAAAATATCAACATAATTTAAGTACAAGGTATGAGCTGGGCCTGTGCACTATCCACGCATCAAACTCAAAGGCATTTGCATGGGGAGCATGTTATTGTGTGAATCAAATCTTGGGCCTTTGCTCATTAGCTTAAACTTTTGGGATAGATGGTTAATTAACAACTCTTGAGGCACTGGATATATTGTTATTGTTGTTGGTTTCTTAACAATTCTTTGTGAGAAAATGCCATGTACTCTACTCATTGTATCAATTTAATCCTTGTTTATCTAATTATGTCAATTTTATCCCCGTACTATTTACTTTGTGACAAACTAGGCGAGTAAAATTAACTTGTAGCCGATAGCAAAATTTATAACTATCGGTGATGGAAACTTGAGTTAGCGGGTAGATTTATATCAAGTCATTTGCATTTTATATAATCAAATCATTAAAATTTACTCCGTTAGCTCAAATTTCCACTATAGGACTAAATTAACACAATTAAAAATATAATGACTAAATTGAAATAATGAATAAAAATATATTAACTTATAATTCAATAATATTTTTTACAAGTTAATAATTTTATATTATATATACTAGTTATATATATGTAAGGGGATATGATTATATTTTCAAACACATATAATCAAATCTCTCTGACGCGCTCTCTCTCTCTCTCTCTCTCTGACGTCTGATTGAGCAACGAGCCTCTGCCCTTCACGTCACCTATCACCTCATGTTGGCCTGATCGCCAACGACGCCACCTCCGCCCACCTCTGGCCCGGCAATGCAGCCATGACCAAGCGGGTCTCTCTCTCATTCTCTCTCCCAACCCAGGACCATCACCCCCCAGACCCCTGACCACCACCGACCCGCCTCTCTCTCCTGACGATATCTTCCCCCCCGCCCTCCCGCCGCCGCCACTGCCACCTACCTAGCCTCACCACCTTCCCCGACCCAACCACCACCTACCCCGCCACCAACACCAACTGTCAGCCAGGAGCCTCGCCCCCACCACCAACTACCCCCGACCCAGCCAGCCACCACCACTTTACCACCTTTACCCACGCATCTCACCTCCAAACCCCTACTGCCACTCGAGCCCACTACCGCCCGGGAGCCCACTACCACCCATCCCTTACCGCCTCTCCCCATCCCCTTTCATAGCCCCCACCGCTCAACACCACCTCAGCACTACCACCAGCTCCAAACCACCAGCGTCGACCGGACTCGGTAAGTATTAACCGGTCGTCCCCAGGTTCGAATTCCCTCCTAAATTTAGTTTTAATCTGTAAATTGTAGTGTTATTTAGTTTATATCTATATTCATATCCTTAAATTTTATTTTTATTTCTATTTCTATTTCTAGTTTATTTCACGCTTGGTAGGTGTATCTTAAATTGATTGGTTCTGATTTACGCATTGTCGTTAAACAGTGTTGTGCTTCTATTATTAACTGTAGTAAGTTCCTTGTAGATATGTTCACCTACCTAAGATAGTCTTACCTAGTGGGTGAATGTTACTAGTTATGGAACTCAGAGAGCGAGGTCATCTTCAAAGGGGTTGGGGAGGGGGAGGGCGAAGCAAAAGGGGAAGGGAAGTTTGCGACTTAGGACATTAAATGTCGGAACACTAACAAAGAAGAGTTTCGAGGTGGGCCAAATGATGATGAGGAGGAAGATCAACATCCTTTGCCTACAAGAGACTAAATGGGTCGACATGAAAGCCAAGGATGTGTTGGGTTATAAACTGTGGTATGCGGGTAAGACCAAAGACAGGAATGGAGTTGGCATCATTGTGGATAGTGGCCTCAAGGATAAAGTAGTTGGAGTAACCAAGACTAAGGATAGGATCATAACCATCAAGATGGTTCTAAATGGGGAGGTATTGAACGTCATCAGTACCTACGCACCTCAAACTGGACTAACAGAGCACGAGAAGGCAATATTCTGGGAGGACTTAAACACAGTGATGCGGTATACCCTAAACCGAACAGGTAATGATTGGCGAGGACTTTAATGGGCACGTCGGCACGACTGTGGATGGGTACGCGTCATACCATGGAGGTTTTGGTTTTGGAACCAAGAATGCAGAGGGTAAAGCCCTCCTAGATTTTGCGGCCACTTACGACTTAACGGTGGCCAACACCTTCTTTAAAAAGCGTGATGAACACATCATCATGGATCAAAGCGGTGGGACAAGGACACAAATTGACTACATACTCTTAAGGAAAAGGATACAAATTGCAAGGATTGTATGGTTACGCCAGGAGAAGATCTCTCAACACAACACAGAGTGTTGTGAGCTGATACAGAGACCAAAAAGAGGGCCAAAAGAACCACCAAACCCACCCAAACACATACTTGCATGGCGGAATTTGAAGGGAGAGAAGTTCAAAGTGTACAAGGAAAGAGCAATGTCGGAGCTCGAGTGGGACTACGAGGGAGACACAAACCAAATGTGGAACCAACTGGCCCAAAAGATTAGAGGGCTAGCATGGAAAGTTCTAGGCATGTCAAAGGGAGAGGCGCCAAGCTATAGAGAGCCCTGGTGGTGGTGCGAGGAGGTCAAGAGAAGATTAAAGCCGAACGAGACTACTTCAAGGAGTGGATTCGCAGTGAAGATGAGGATAAACGACACCAGTATCAACAAGCCAAGAAAGAAGCAAAGAGAGCTGTCAGAGAAGCACAATCTAGAGCGTATGAGGAGTTCTACAAGAGGCTGGAGACCAAAGAAGGAGTTATGGATATATATAGAATCGCCAAGGCAAGAGAGAGGAAGACTAGGGACTTGGATCGAGCACAGTGCACAAGAGGGGAAGACGAACAGGTCATCGTGGACAAGCAACTAATTAAAGTTAGGTGGAGAGCCTACTTCCATGATCTGTTCAATGATCTGGGGGATACAGAGATATCCCTTGGTGATCTTCAAACACCTGAGGAGCACCAGAACCACTGGGAGTGCAGGCTAATTAGCTCCGAAGAAGTCGAGGAAGCCTTGAAACATACGGGAAGGGGTAAAGCAATTAGCCCAGTTGATATACCCATAGAGGCATGGAAATGCCTTGGATAGAAGGGCATTAGTTGGTTGACTAAACTATTTAACAAAATCCTCAGGGAGGAGAAGATGCCCGATGAGTGGAGGAAAAGCACATTGATCCCGATCTATAAGAACAAAGGCGACATTAAGAGCTGTGCCAACTATCGGGATATCAAACTAATGTGCCACACGCTAAAGTTGTGGGAGCGGGTCATAGATAGGAGGTTACGACAACAGACGGAGGTGTCCGAGAACCAATTCGGATTTATGCCCGGAATATCAATAATAGAAGCCATCCACATCCTAAGGCGAACGATAGAGCACTACAGGGAGAGAAAAAAGGACCTACGCATGGTTTTCATCGATCTGGAGAAGGCATATAATAGAGTGCCAAGGGAGGTGTTATGGAGGGTTTTGGAAAGGAAAAGCATCCCCGTGCCTTATAGCCGGGCCATTAGAGATATGTATGAGGATGCACAAACTAGGGTACGCACAGTGGACGGTGAGACAGACACATACCCGATAACAATTGGGGTACACGAAGGATCTGCCTTGAGCCCCTATTTGTTCATCCTGGTAATGGATGAGCTCACTAGAAACATCCAAGGAGATGTACATTAGTGCATGCTTTTTGCAGATGACATAGTGCTGGTGGGGGAATCACAGGAGGAGGTAAATGAGAAGCTAGAACAGTGGAGAAGCGCATTGGAATCGAAGGGCTTATGACTCAGTAGATCCAAGACCGAGTACATGGAGCTTAAGTTCGATCCCACCGCCACGCCTAGTAGAGAAGACGTCAAGATTGGATTGGACACTATACCCAAAAAAGAGTCTTTCAGGTACTTGGGGTCCATGATATAGCACAACGATGAAGTTGACGAGGATGTCAACAACCGGATTAAAGTAGGATGGCACAAATGGAGAATGGCCTCAGCAATACTTTGTGATAGAAAGTTTCCCTCAAAGCTAAAGGGAAGATACTATAAGACGGTAGTGAGGCCGGCCATGTCCTATGGGGCGGAGTGTAGGGCGATAAACAACATCATACATAGAAGATGAAGGTGGCGGAGATGAGGATGCTGCGGTGGACGTGCGGACACACAAGGAAGGATAGGATCAGGAATGACGTCATAAGAGGTGAAGTGGGCGTGGCCTCCATCGAGGATAAGTTAAGGGAGCAACGTTTGAGGTGATTTGGACATGTTAGGAGGAGACCGAGCACTGCTCCAGTCAGGAGATGCGAGCAGCCTCATACAACGCTAGGCATGAGAGGGAGAGGCAGGCCAAAGAAGAGATGGTTGGAGGCGATCAGACAAGACCTCACCCACCTAAACCTTAGGGAGGAGATGGCCTTAGATAGAGCCCAATGGAGGGCTAGTATAGGAGTAGCAGAGGTAGCAGAGTAGAGTAGGGTAGTCCAGCTTTTGTGCTAACTCTAGTATTCTAGGCCTGTAGGGCAGTCCAGAGCTGGCACGCTTATGTGCGATCCGAGCTCTTGATTGACTAGTTGTTCATTGACATATTTGTGATCTGCTATATCTTTGCCTTTATTTGATTATCTTTGCCCTGCTTCATGCTTATATGCTTATTGGCTCTCGTGCTGCAAGGTTGCTAGGCTACAATTACTACGGATAAGCGATTAAGCTTTTCAGGTTGCGGGTCCTCGGACACAACCTCCCTTCTAGGCAACCCCCAGAAGAGAAAAGTCTACATACATCTACCCTCCCCAGACCCCGCTTTTGGGGGAGCCCTTGAGGCACTGGGTGGTGGTGGTTGTTGTTGTTGTACACATATAATCAAATTTTCCTACATGTAAACACAAAACAAATTACGGTTTACTGGTATATGATTACCTTAACCGTAAACCGTCTTTGTAAAAAGTGTGAAACCAAACCCTTTTTTTCCAAACCGCAGACAGGACCAAATTGTGAAACTACGGCTTGGTCCAGTTAAGATTATGGATTTAACCGTAGTTCGCACATCCCTACCTTCAATCTCTACCGTTTCTCAACTAATAATTACAAATTGTCATCAGACTAAGCACCTTGCAGTTCATTTTACAGATCCTCATTACTAAGGACTTTAAATTTGAATCTAGTATTCGAGGACCCAAACTAGCCTTGAGACACAGAAAAAAACAAACACAGAATACTCCATTTAATGCTAGTTCGTATTGGAATGGACCTCAATCAAACTTATGTGTTGACTTCACTCGTCAACTATGTGTGCCAAAGCCATGGACAAACAGGACTATCTTCGCCAACCCACATGATAACCCCAGGAAGAGCCATCTCAGCAAGACAGCCAAGTCACTGAACCATCTCTCCCAAATTAAACACGTCAATTTGAAAGCCGCCGAAAGGTTGTATGCGGGAACCACTTTTACGATTTTTTTCCCCCCATAATTCCCCTCTCCCTCGATGAAAGCAAGATTTGATCCCAAGTCTCGGATGCTAGCCCTTGAGACTTCGCTAATTGACCTAGCTGGTACTAACAATGTATACAACATTCTCCTCATTTCCAATCCCCTCAATCAAAGCAAGATAAGTACTATCATCTAGGTTAATGGCTTTACTTCCATTTCTTTAAGGAGCTCCTCCACAACTGCTCCTTCCTTACTTTTACATAGCCCTTGTATAAGAAAATTGTACATAAGAAGAGTGGGATGGAAACTAATGTCTTAACATTTCATCTCAAACCCTAAACACATCCTTCATGTCTCCTCTCTAACTACGCCTACTAATTGATTGTGTTGTAACTTATATGATTAGGTTTAATCCCTCTCTTCTTCATCACATCAAGAAGCTTCCGAGCATCTTCAACCTTACACTGATTATAAAGGCTGCACATTATTGTGTAGTAAGTCACTTCATTAGGTGTTACCTTGCTCTTATCCATCTCTGACAGAATCAAAAACGCACAGCCAAGAATGCCATTAGCACAATGGTCATTAATCAAAGCATCGAACATCACAAGATCTGGCATCATGCCATTGCATGTAATCTCTGCTAACAGATCATCTGCCTCCTTCATTCTCTTCCACTTACTCAAGACATGAATAAGCTATGTACAAATCACACTTGTAGGCTGAGTTCCTTTACTTTGCATCTCATCATGGAGTTCAAGCGCCCTCTTCACATTTGCTTGTAGGGAAATGACATACCAATTGCTTTAATGTGCCAATGAAGTAATCAACGCTGCAGCGTTGTAGCCTTGGCTAAGGCGGAAGTTAGGGTTTCACTTTGTTTACGCTTCAAAACCTTCCCTTTCAACTCTTTAACATTCACCACTTACAAAACTCTCGATCTTAATTTCTATCCCACTCTACGCAATGAGGCTTCTTAGATTTATATACTGTAGATTTTCACTTCTTTCATCTCCAAAATCCCTATGCAAATGCCCCAAAAGGGCTTTCAATGTTACTGGTCATGAATTGCGAGACTTGGTATTGAGTTCTCAGTGGCGTTTCGTCAAACAGGTTGTACCATCTTTCAACCCCACTTTAGTTTCTGATACCCTTTTTGATCTCCAAGATAAACTCTACGTTGTCTCCAAATTTATTTGACAAATTGAACCCTAAAGTTTTGATCTTGATTGCCATTTACTTGCCCCTGTTATAATCTCTTGCCTTCCTTGCCCAAAGCCAGCTCTGCAACTCGCAAAGCGGATAATCAGCGATGCTAACACAGTTTTGGCCAATCGTGAGTTGTTTAAGACATTGGGCCAAGCCCATGAGAGGATGAATGTGGGAAGCAACGTCGTGTTGGACTTTTTGATGAGGACTTTGTGCTAGTTGCAAAAAGCTAAGGAGGCTTTTGAGTGTTTTAAGTTGATTAAGAATATATGGATTAAGCTCAAGGTTGAAACTTGGAATGATATGTCAAGCTTCTTTCTTAGGTTAAATTCTACCGATATAGCTTGAGTTATGTATGCTGAGATGTTTGGGTTGACGATTAGTTCGAATTTGTATACATTTAATATCATGATTACTTTGTTTTACGAGGAAGGGAAGTTAAAGAAGACAATGCAATTTGTGGAGTTAATGGAAAGCGTAAATACTACTCAATTTTAGAGTATTAAACATGATAATCAAATAAATGCTTTAGGTACTCAATTCTAGAATGTATATTTATATGTAAAGAAAAAGTGCAAATTCTACTCCTTTAATGAAAGTTAGACCTAATCGACCTATTTTATTTAGGCCAAAATAAAATTATAATGAACTAACAAAAAAAAAAAAATTAAAACCATTACAAATACATCTTTAAGAAAAAATATTTTACTTATAAAATTGTTACAGGTAAGATGATGATAAAAAAATATATATATAAAACTTAAAACTAATTTTGAAAAAGTTTGCTTAGCAAAGAAATTAGAGAAAATCTAAAACTAAAATGAAGTAAATCAATGTTTAAAAAAAGGTTACTTATGCTGAAGATCCCGATATTTTATTTATTATGTTAATTTAGTCATTGTCCTTTTAATTGTGTTAATTTGATCCTTATATAATTCAAAATGCGTTAATTTGGTTCATAGAGAAAATTCTATTTAAATTTTTAATCAAAATTTTAATAATTTGACCTAGAATTAGGTTAAATTAAGTAAACAGATAAATTTATGATAAATTACTTGTACCTCACATAAATTTGCAATTCAAAATTACGTCATTAACTTAATTTAAATTTGACCATAAGATTAAATTGGCACATTTTAAATTGTACGGGAATTGAATTGACAATTAGAAATACAAAGACCATATTGACGCAATGCGCAAAGTACATGGACTTTTTGCATAAATAACCCTCTAAAAATTTATATTTATTCTATTACCTTAGAAGCATATACAATATTTGAAAAAAAACAAAAGTTCTAGACAAGGTGTATTGGCAACATAAAATATAAATTTTCTTTAAAATAACTTTTTTTTGAAAAAAAATAATGTCTTTAAATAATCCATATGGGGCCTTCAGTTTTGATTTTAAAATTGTCAAAAAGTGAAATCAATTAAAATATAACTTGTCAATTAAAAGAATAAAATATTAAAATTAAATCTAAAATGGAAATTCAGATTTTGAAACTTATTTATGTAAAATATTATAAACTATTAAAAAAAAAAAGAAAAAGGGCCCAAATAACAAAAAACATGGGTAAAAAATTTTGGAAAATAATTAACAAAATGGGAAGGAGAAAAATAAATTTAAAAAATATTTGCCAAAAATATTTTTCCCAAGAACTTATATTTCTTACAGAAGTTTGAAAGACATTTTTCTGCAAACATTTTTCCTAACACAATTTTGAAAATTTGTTATATCGTGTGATATATTAAAATTTAATAATTATTTTCTAAAGCTTTTTATATATACTATATATTATTACTAAATCTCCCCATCTCCCCGTGTTTAGTATTTCTAAAACTTTCGATCTTATTATTCTAAGACCACATGAACTTAAGCAAAAAATTAAAAAGTAAAGAAAGATTCATGATATCTAATCAATTAAATGAAACGCAGCACTAATACGTAAGAATAAAAAATGCAATTAATTTCTTAATAAAATATTAGAAAATTTGGGAAAATTTTAACAAAGTTCAAATATAATAATATATAAACATGTCATTTTCAAATACCGGAGTAACACTGGTTATTATTATTACAAACCAAAATTACAATCGATGAATTAACAAACCAAAATGTCATTTATAAACAGCCAAGTCACTGAACCATCCCTCCCAAATACAACACATCAATTTGAAAGCCATCAAAAGGTTGTATGTGGGAACCAATTTTACGATATTTTTTCCCATAATTTCCCTCCCTCAATGAAAGTGGGATCCGATCCCAAGTCTTTAATACCGGTCCTTAAGACATCGCCATTTGACCTAGCCGGTACTAATAACTTCCATACCATTCTCCTCATTTCCAATCCCCTCAATCAAAGCAAGATAGGTATTGTCATCTGGGTTAATGCCTTTACTTACCATTTCTTTAAGGAGCTCCTCCGCAACTACTCCTTCCTTACTTTTACATAGCCCTTGTATGAGACAATTGTATGTAAGAAGAGTGGGATGGAAACCAATGTCCAACATTTCATCTCGAACCCCAAACGCATCCTTCATATCCCCTCTCTTACTATACCCACTAATGAGTATGTTGTAACTTATATGATCAGGTTTAATCCGTCTCTTCTTCATCTCATCAAGAAGCTTTCGAGCTTCTTCAACCTTACTCTGATTACAAAGACCGCACATTATTGTGTTGTAAGTCACTTCATCAGGAGTCACCTTGCTCTTATCCATCTCGGACAGAATTGAAAACGCGCGGCTAAGATTGCCATTAGCACAATGACCATTAATCAAAGCATTGAACATCACAAGATCTGGCATCATGCCATTGCATGTAATCCTTGCAAACAGATCATCTGCTTCCTTCATTCTCTTCCACTTGCTCAAGACATGAATAAGCGATGTATAAGTCACCCTTGTAGGCTGAATTCCTTTGCTTTGCATCTCATCATGGAGTTCAAAAGCCCTCTTCACATTTCCACATTGGCAATACCCATTGATAAGAATATTATATGTGATATCATCAGCTGTCAAACCCTTCTCTGTCATCTCCTTTATCAAGCTATCAGCCTCAGCATCTCTACCTTCCATGAACAATGCATGGATGAGCATGTTATAAGTCGATAATGTTGGTGATACACCAATTCTAACCATCCCATCCTTGAGGCTAAATGCTTTTTCTAAATCTCCTTTATTGCAAAACCCGTCAATCAGAGCATTGTATGCAACAGCAGTTGGAGCCAACTTAGTTTCCGCCATTCTATCAAAGAGTTCCACAGCTTCAACAAGTCTCCCCTCCTTGCAAATCCCACTTATAAGCGAACAATATGTGTATGAATCTGGATACACCCCCCTAACCTTCATTGCGCTAAAGATCCTTTTCGCACATTCAATTTTACCTCTTGAACAATACCCTTGAATTATCGTATTATACGTCACAACATTGGGCTTAAATCCTGAAATCTCCATTAACTCCAGAAATTTCATTGCCTTCTTCAACTTCCCTTCCTTGCAAAACAAATTAATCATGATATTAAATGTATACAAATTCGAACTAATCCTCAACCTAAACATCTCAGCATACAAAACCCAAGCCATATTAGTAAAATTTAACCGGAGAAATAAACTCAACATATCATTGCAAGTTTCAACCTTGGGCTTTATCCCCATATCCTTCATCAACTTAAAACACTCAAAAGCCTCCTTAGCTTTCTTCAACTGGCACAACGCCCTTATCCAAAAGTCCAACACGATGCTGCTCTCCACATTCATTCTCTCACGGGCTTGACCCAATCTCTCAAACAACTCACGATTAGTCAAAACTATGTTCGCGCCACTGATTATCCGCTTTGCGAGTTGCAGAGCTAGCTTTGGGGAAGGAAGGCGAGAGATTATAACAAGGGCAAATAAATTACAATCAAGATCAAGACTTTGGGGTTCAATTTGTTCAACAAATTTGGAGACAATACTGGGTTTATCTCGAAGATCAAAAAGGGTATCGGAAACTAAAGTGGGGTTGAGAGATGGTACAACCTGTTCGAAGCAATGCCACCGAGAACTCACTACCAAATCTCGCAATTCATAACCGGTAATAGAGAAAGCCCTTTTGTGGCATTTGCATAGGGATTTTGAAGATGAAAGAGGTAAAAATCTACAGAATATGAATCCAAGAAACCTCATTGCGCATAGAGGGACAAAAACTAAGATCAAGAGTTTTGCAAATGGTGGATGTTAAAGAGTTAAAGTGGAATGTTTTGAACCATAAACAAAGTGAAACCCTAACTTCCGCCTTCGCCACGACCACGCCGCCGCACCGTCGATTACTTCATTAGCACATTAAAGCGATTGGTATGTTGTTTCCCTACAAGCAATATGGATGTTCAAATTCAGCGAGCGAATTAAAATAGCAGAAATGGGATTTGAACTTTTGTAAATGTTGTGAACAAAGCATGTTGTGACAAACAATCCGAAGTAAAGAAAGACAAATACATATTCATAACTTATTATTATTATGCATTGAATTTTTCACTAATATTTTATTAAGTACATATGATATAATAATATGTTATTTTAATAAATTATAATTTAGTAACCATTTACACTCTTCAAGAAGGGGAGAAATGTATGCATATACTAGCATTTTGTATCTTTTTATCCTTAAAAAATCAATAAACTCATATTCAGAGTCAAAAAATTATAAAAAATTATCTATAATAATATGGGCCATTTAGATATGACTTCGACCTTTTTTTTAAAAAAAGTTTAAACATATGGTATTAAATTAAATTAGAGAGTTGTAATTCATATGGTAAATATGGTTACATTAAGAAGTGCTTTCCATTAATAATTAGGATTCGAAGTATACCACTTTGGAATGAGTATGTAGTGCATACTTTTACTCTGCCATGTTCTTGTTCACTCCTTACTATGTACAACTTCCTTTTGCAACTTATCAAAAATAAGAAAAAGAAAACAACTTTCTAAGAAGTGTAGAGTGTTAATATAAATTCAAACGGTGAATGCTACTTTGACACTTACCTTGACATAATGGACTTGGAGATCAATGTAAGCATTGAGAAAAACTTCATATTCTATTTTCCTATTGGAGTGTATACAATTAAAATAAGATTTGAGAAATATTTTTGAAGTTGATGATTGCAATAATGATACAAAGATGCCAAAAATTATTATAATTGAACGTTCGGAAAGTTTACTTCCCATAATCATAGGAAGAGAAGAGGGGGCAATGAGGGTTATTTGGTTGTGGGTAGAATGATAAGAAATGGTGGGAGAGACTAAGAAACTACCCTTGTTTAATGAAACTATCCATAATATTAGGATAATTGTATAACTGCCGAATTTTTATAAAATTAGGATTACATATATGGAAAAGTTTGGAAAAGGGAGGGACCTAGCAAAATAAAAATATAGATAGATAATATAGAGCTCTCTAGTGGTAAGGGGACCGTGGAGTAAGCCAGTTAGGACCGAGCCACGTAAAATTTGCTATGTACTCTATTTTTCGTTTAGTTTATTTCTTCTATCGTCACTTGTGAATTTAATCTCGAATTTCAGGGCAGCATTGTGTCAAGGTTTTCAAAGATCTAAAAATCAATAATGATTTGGTGGACTTTAACAAGATAATTGTTTAACAAGCAAAGTTTAAATCTAAGTTTGTTAAGATCAGTGTTAAAGTTACCAGATCAACAGTTCAATTCTACAACAAACTGTTCGATTTTGGTTATTTGCAACAGCTAGTAACCACTTGGCCAAGAGTAATGAAGTAATCAACGTTGTGGCAACGTGGTCATGGCGAAGGCGGAAGTTAGGGTTTCACATTGTTTACGGTACAAAACCTTCCCCTTAAACTCTTCAATGTCCACCATTTGCAAAACTCTCAATCTTAGTTTTTGCCCCACTCTACGCAATGAGGCTACTTGGATTCATATACTGTCGATTTTCACCTCTTTCATCTTCAAAATCCCTATGCAAATGCCCCAAAAGGGCTTTCTCTGTTACTGGTCATAAGTTGCGAGATTTGGTATTAAGTTCTTAGTGGCATTTTGTAAGACAAGTTGTACCACCTCTCAACCCCACTTTAGTTTCCAATACCCTTTTTGATCTTCGAGATAAACCCAGCATAGTCTCCAAATTTATTGAACAAATTGAACCCCAAAGTCTTGATCTAGATTGCAATTTACTTGCCCTTATTATAATCTCTGGCCTTCCTTCCCTAAAGCCAGCTCCGCAACTCGCAAAGAGGATAATCAGCGGCGCCAACACAGTTTGACCAATCGTGAGTTGTTTGAGAGATTGGGTCGAGCCCGTGAGAGGATGAATGTGGAAAGCAGCATCGTGTTGGACTTTTAGATGAGGGGGTTATGCCAGTTGAAGAAAGCTAAAGAGGCTTTTAAGACCCAAGGTTGAAACTTGAAATGATATGTTGAGCTTGTTTCTCTGGTTAAATTCTACTGATATGGCTTGGGTTTTGTACGCTGAGATGTTTATGTTGAGGATTAGTTCGAATTTGTATACATTTAATATCATGATTAATTTGTTTTGCAAGGAAGGGAAGTTGAAGAAGACAATGAAATTTGTGGAGTTAATGGAAAGTGCAAATGCTACTCGAATCTAGAGTGTTAGACATGCTAATCGAATAAATGCTTTTGGTACTCAATTCTAGAATATATATTTATATTGTAAAGAAAAAGTGCATCTCCTTTAATGAAAGTTAGACCTAATCCACCTATTTTAATTAGGCCGAAATAAAATTAAAATGAACCAACAAAAAAATTTTAGAACTATTATAATACATCTTTAAGAAAAAAATACTTTACTTATTCATTGTTACAGGTCAGATGATAGATAAGAAAAATATAAAAAACTCAAAACTAATTTTGAAACAATTTGCTTAGCAAAGAAATTAGAGAAAATCTAAAACTACAATGAAGCAAATTAATGCTTAAAAATGGGTTACTTAAGCCAAACGTTACTGTACTTTGTTCATTGTGTCAATCTAATCCTTGTACTTTTAGTTGTGTTAATTTAGTCCCTATACAATTTAAAATGTGTCAATTTGATCCTTAGAAAAAATTTAATGTTAAGTTTTTAATCAAAATTTTAATAATTTGGCCGCAAATTAGGTTAAATTAAGTAAACATATGAGTTTATGACATGTTACTTGTACCTAACATAATTTTGCTGTTCAAAATTACGTCATTAACTTAACTTAAATTTGACCAAAGGATTAAATTGACACATTTTAAATTATAAGGAGACTGAATTGATAATTAAAAATATAAGGATTAAATTAATACAATGTGCATAGTATACGGACCTTTGGTATAAATAACCCTCTAAAAATTTATATTTACTCTATTACTTTAGAAGCATGTACAATATTTGACAAAAAACAAAAGTTCTAGACAAGGTGTATTGGGAACATAAAAAATAAATTTTCTATAAAATAACTTTTTTTCACAAAAAAAAAAAAAAAGTATATTTTTATAATCCAAATGGGGCCTTTAGTTTTGATTTCAAAATTAAAAAAATGTGAAATCAATTAAAATATAACTTGTCAATTAAAAAATTAAACTATTAAAATTAAATCTAAAATGGACTAATAAGATTGCTAGTATTAAAACGAATTTCCTCTCTACATCTTACTTATCTTGTAGAATGTGTCAATTTTTTTCATCCAAAAAAAAGATGTGTCAATTTGTAACCAATGAAGAATTTAGAAATTTTTGGCAAATCGAAGCTTTAATTTGGCCCTAAAAAACAAAGGCACGATATAGTTAGGAAAATTGATCTTATATGTTTCATTATTTTTATTAGCAAGACATTGATGTTGTAATTTGGTAGAATACAAATAACTCAATTTAAATTAGTTAAGCCATTAGTTAATTTCACATCACAACAAAATTCATCTAAAATCAAACAAAAACGACTTTATTTACTGACATGAATCGGAAAGAGTGCTCTCCTTACCAATGTAAAGGATGGGTGTTGTTCCTAAATTGCGGCATTAGTGATGAACTTCCTGGTATATTTAGTGGCTCCAATGAACATGATATTGCATTTCGTTGCCATTTGTAGCGGTGTTTCGACAATTTTTGGTTAGTTATTGCTATGTGTGAAAGTACATGTACTTCATATAGAAATTTTTATGATGATGAATTGTAAAGAGCGTAGGGAACATGTGCGATTTGAAACTGCCTACTTTAAGTGCAGTCATTTTTTATATTTTTTATAATAAATTTAGAAGAAAGTGGGTTGTAGGTACCACTACCACCCCTATCCTATGAAATAAAACCGTTCCACATTTTTTTCTTTTCTTTTTTAATCTTAAAATTTCTTTTAGTAATAATTTTCTCAAGCGATAATTTCTTTGAGTAATATTTATTCTATTCAATCTTTACGACGCTCCACGTCACTTCCTATGTGAACTCTTATTCTGTATTATATGTTATACAAGTTGGATGAAAAACCTTATTTTACACCCTGAAACGCTTTAATTTTGACTATTTATTGAATACACATAATTTTTTTTTTTTTTTGGACTAGACCAAAGAGTGTACCAACATGGCATCACCAAAGCTCATTAAAACTCCTAAGTTAAACGTGCTTGGGTGAGACCAATACTAGGATGGGTAACCTCCTGGGAAGTCTTCACCCTCAGATTAGGGGCACTCGGAAATAGCCTCTCTTCAGGGGTAATACCCTGGAAGGGGAAAGCTGCGTACATCCGTCCCCCAAGACCCTGCTCAGGCGGGAGCCCTTGAGGCACTGGTATGTTGAGAGAGAATTTTTTTGGACTAGAAAATTATTTTGTAAAATTTGTAAACAAAAAAAATTAACATATCAAATCTCAGAGTACTAATATGTGATGTACCCTGAAGAAAATGCATAAGAATTTCGCAAGGAAGAGATCCTAACAATTAGCCACACAATCAAAAAGAATATAGCATCTCCGCTACACGCACTACACATGATTACGTTGTAAAATCCTAATATCCGGATTGCAAAATCCAACCCTACAGGATAATGAAAGGAAAACAAAAAAAGAAAATTGGAATTTGATCGAGAAATTCCATTTCGAAATCGAATTTAGGAAATCAAATTTCATTATACATTTCGAAATTTGATCTCGGCATCACGTTCAAATATGCACAGCAGAAAAACCTAACCAATATTCATTCAATCATCCCTCAAATTCTACAATTTCCCCTCTTTTCCTTTTCTCTCTCTTTATCATTGATATCCACTCAATCATCCACCGACAAGGATGAAATCGCACCAGTACCCTGAATTAACGCCAAGTAATCCAAAAAGAACGAAATCGAAAACGAACCCTAGAAATTCGACCAATTGAAACAAAAGAGAAAATTGATATTCGATTAAGAAATTCCAACTCGAAATCAAATTTCAATATACAATTCGAAATTTAATCTCAGTATCAAACCTAGCCAATATTCATCCAATCATCCCTCTATTTCAACAGTTTTCCCCCTTTTCCTTCTTTTCCATTGATATTTCACTCAATCATCCAAAAACATCAACAAAATCGAACAATTTCCCCGAATCAACGTAAAACAATCAAAAAAGAACGAAATCGAAAACAAACCCTAACAATTTGACCAAGCGAAACAAATAGATAAAATTAAAATTTCAGATTTTTACCTGGTTCGCAATCTACAACGATCTGGCTGCGTAGACGATCAATTACTCGATTAGGAATTCTGATCTCGGGGAGAGAGGGAGAGAGAGGAGGAGAGAGAAAATTAGGGTTTGAATTTTTTTTTGGGGGGGGGGGGGGGTGTCCGTTGCGAGAGACGGGGGTCCGTTGCTGTTCTTATGCAAATTACAAGTTGCAGTATGGGTGTCATAACTTTTCTTAAATAATTACAACTTTATGCCTAATATTACAATTCCTTGAGTTAGGAGTAGTCCCCTAAAGGAAAAAAGTTACATATATTTATTTTTTAGACTCTGTTTATGTGGAAGTCTTTAGAGGCACTGAATTTGTTATTGTTGTTGTTGTTATTGGTCCGTTGCGAGAGACGGAGTGGGGGCGTGTTAATTTCTGAGTTGTACGCACACAACAACAATCGCTGAGAAAAAAAATAAGAAAAAGAAAAGGATGGTCTTGTTATTTATAATTTTTTGTTTTTAGAAGAAAAAAATAAAATTTAAAAATAATTTGAATTTTTATTTTATGTAAAACGAGTGTTATCCCGTGCTATGTATAAAGATATTTATATTTTTTAATTTTTTATATTATTACATTACAATTATAGCATGCATAAACATTAATGCATACAATAAAAATTACAATAGATCTTGAATTTCACGATTTCCATGCATTATAAGATTTTGTACGTACCTTAATTAATAGCATCTTGATTGACCATTGAGTATAGACACCGAAAAAATCTAATTTTTGGCTCTTAACCACTTTTTAATTATCTTTTATGTTCTTGAGTTTATATATTATGGTAGATGGAGAATCATAATCTTATTTATAGAGAAAAAGGAGGTGACTTTTATGAAAACGCCAATAGTCGTGTCATTTCATTTAATAAACACATCTCTTCATTAATAAACATGTCTCTTTGGTAAAATATGTGTCTCTTTACTAAGAAACATATCAAAGAAACATTCTGTTTTATTAAAAGATATATTCTTTCATCAAGATATATATCTTTTCCTTAATAGATACTTGAGTTTTTCTTTAAAAAGTCACTTTGTAATGAAATGGTTTAGAATTATAGGATTTTTAAAATGAAGAATTCTAGGAGGTTTATGGGGAGTGAGGATTTTGTAATAATATAATAGATAGATTTCAAGAGTTTTCAATATATTGTAATATATTCGCATTTATGTTTTTTCAGTTATTATTTTTTTACTTAATATGTGTTATTATTTTTCCTTTCATTTTTATTTTTTAGTGTTCTAAAAAATTGTTTAATTATATAATGGTTAGATATAATAGATTAGGATATATATATTTTAAATAAAGTCAGTTATCTAGAATTGTTTGGATGGAATTTTCAGAGGGTTTCTATCATAATATATTCTCCTTAATAGATTAGATAGATTAGGTTCAATGTTTTTCCTCTTTGTAAAACTTTGGTGTATTTTTCCTTTAGAAACATGTCGTTTAGGGAGTTTTGTTCAAACAACATCGTTACATAGAGTTTGTTATTTTTACCCGTCCTTTTTTTATTTCTGCCATGCCAATTAAAATTTCGATTTCTTATCTTTTAAGCCTCAATGAAACCCTAGCTGCCATCTAAGGCCCTCACCACAGTCGACCTCCCCTGTTGGCGGCAGTGTTTGGTCAAGTCATGGTCGTAATTTGAACTAACAGTAGTGAAGATGTAGGTTTCTTACCTTTAAAAATTGTCAGTGTTATTCAAGGAGGTGTTGCTTTCTGAAGATTGCATGACCACGACATTATGTTCTTTCTATGGGGGCGGGTGTTTGTCGTGGGTATGAGTGGCTTTTGTGTATGTTTATGGCACAAAAATATGTGGTATAATGTCTTTTTCTTCATTGTTGTAGTTGGAAAGGCTTCATGATTTGAGTTTATGATTTTTTGATGCAACTTCGGTTACAAAGGTCGTTGATGCTTTAATTATGATTTGTTAGAATAGTAATTGATATTTATGGATGAAAATACAATATATTTAATTTGATAATTTTTATGGTATTTTAGTAGAAGTAGAAAATATTCTTCAATTTGATTAATAATTTCTTGAAAGTGTATGAGGATTTGGAAAAAAGGGATCCTTCAATTTAATTAATGCCTGGCATTATTGGAGTTGGAAGCTAAATAATCCCCTTTAAAATTATTGGATTTAGGGATTAGTGGCTTTTCGGGAAAAAGAGGGGTCTACAATAATACATAAGATAGATATAAAGATTTAATATAAGTATGATTATTTGTAATTATTTTTCTGGACCAAATACGAATATATGTTATTAAAGGTGTATTGTACGACTGACATAAAAAAAAAAAAGTTTATTTGACATAATGTTGGCAATTAGGGATGGCAATTGGACTCAAGTCCATCCAACTGTATTCATATATGATGGATTTCAATGTGAAAATTGAGTTCTAATGGATTTGGATTTGCATACTGATAAATGAGCTTCAGGTCGAGTTTGATTTGGATGACATCAAAAATCCAACCTAGACCCAACCCAAATCCAACCAGAAATTGTATTTAATGTATAAAGATTATTGTTAAGAGTTTTTTTCGAATGAGATCTTGAATTTAAAATTTTCTAAGGCACGACTATATATGTAGTATTTGTGGCTAGGGTTTATGATGATTCAATAGTTTATATATCAATTAATGCTTAAAATTTATGATGAAGAAGATTAACTATAATATATTGAGTTGTTGCTTTTTATAATAGTGAGAAATTACTAAAAAGAAAATTAACAAACATATACAAAGTAATCTTGCCCAAGAACTGTCAAACATTATTCTCTGAATGTGAGAGCAGGACAAAGCTCCTCAGGAAAATAACTTCATACTTTTATTTGTAGACGACTTCGTTGCAGGTCTACAAAAGTGGAGTGTTTCATCTCTTTTTAAGGAAATGACACCGTGGAGAAGCCATCATTTCATCTGGCTGTCCTCATATAGAAGAGCCATATTGTTGTCTTGACAATTAGCCTTACCCATGGCCCGTATCATCTAAGTACAGAAGTCATCTCGACTTCTATCTTTAGTTGGGCTGAATTCGCAAAGTTGATTGAAATCGAAAAACGAAATTAAATGAACTCTTACCTTTTAGACCTTGTTAGTTTGTTTGCAATTCCCAGTACTTAACCAACTAAAGTTGGGCCATTTCTCGGAGTTATACTGCCAAAGGGGTGTAAACGAGCCGAGCACCCCCTTGTTCGAACTCGAGTTCGATAAGGCTTATCGAGCTCGAGTTCGATCCGAGCTCTTATCGAGCATTTCTAACCCTTGTTCGAACACGGTTCGATAAGAATATAGTGTGTTCAATACTCGGCTCGGCTCGTTAGGCTTATCGAGCAGAGTCGAGCTCGTTATCGAGCCCAATCGTGTTTAAAACCGAGCCAAGCTTGCAATCGAGTCGAGCTCATTAACGATCCGAGCTTTTTAAGTTATTATCGAATCATTTTTGAGCTAATACCAACTGTTATCGAGCTCATAACGAGCCTTTAACAAGCTAATATCAAGACATTTAACGAGCTCTTATCGAGCCCTTATCCAACTGTTCGTGAACATTAGCGAGCCGAGCACCCCCTTATTCGAACTGGGCTCGTTAAGCTTATTGGGCCTGCTTGAACTCGGTTCGATAAGCTATCGAGCTCTCCTAAGGAACACGAATGAGCCCTAATCGATTTCGAACACGAGTAGTTCATTGAACGCTCTGTTCGTTTACACCCCTTACTGCCATTGGTTTATCAAAGAGGCCACATCAAGCGACCTCGTCATCGTAGTAAAGGCTTAACTTGGATTCTCACTGGCATCATTGTTATGTAGATCATCAACACCCACCTATCACAATCACAATTCCCTGGGAGGGGTAGGATGTAAACAGCCTTACCCCATCAGGGTGAGACCTTGACGAGAGACTATTTTCAAGGACTCCCAACTTGATATTTGATAGTTGATAGCTATAGCTGATAGTTATGAATAGCATGTGAATAGCATATAGAGTATGTAGAATATAGAGATCATACTAAACAAGTAAGCATGTATGTATGTAAGTACGTAAGCAAGTAAACAAATAAACAAGTAAGTAGGTAGGTAGGTAAGTAGGCATGTACGCATGGAATCATAGAGGCATAGATAGATGCATAGTAGGCAGAGCAAGAGGTAAGAGGTAAAAGCAAAACAACATGTAGAGAGAGTGGAGAGAAATAAGCGTCTAGAGCATAGGGAGAGAGGGGGAGCGAGAGAAAGAAAATAGAGAGAGAGAGAGAGAGAGGGAGATCGAAAAAGGGAAGGGGAGAGAGAGAGTGAGAGAGAGAGAGAATTGTGGGGCTATTTTTTTTTTGAACAAAATTGTAGGCCTATTGATGTATTGAAAGGATTGTATTTCAATATCTAATAATAAATCCTTACTGAATAAGAATACAATTTATTTGGAGTAAATTAGCATTATTAGGCTAGTAAACTGAAAAGTTTCTCTCCCTTCACTTGAACGTTACAATACTCTATGCAATTATGAGCAATGTATTTAATGTTTTTCTATTAAATTTTGCATCCATTTGATTTCCATGTGGTTTACTGCAATTTTCAGCATTTTAATTGCTTTTTCATTGAGTGTGGGCTTTTAATTACTTTTTTGATAGTTGCATTTGACGGAAAGGCATTGAAGGGGAAGGTTGAGAAGTTGCGGGGTGGGAGTTAGGTGGTTTTTGGGAGGGCTATAACCTTGCATTATATTATATATATAAAAAAGAGATCTGAGCAGTCACTTCCTCTTTTACCTCGGCTTCTTTAGATTTTGGCAATCGTTCTATAGGCTCTATCTCTTCCTCCTCATCAGCATTAATGATAAACAATTGGGGCATCTTAGCCTTGCATCTATACCCAGGCTCAAACTTATCATCACAAAAATAACACAGTCCTTCGGCTCTCCTCTCTTGCAGCTCTGTTCTATTCATGGTCCGGGGTCCCTTGTTAGCAGTTGATGAATCAGAATTGACTCTAGGGGGGTAATTTCTCACAAATCCCCCCTGTTACTACTTCCATCATACTTATGAGCAGTGGGGGTAGGGAGCAGTGGTGCCCTGGAGTTCCTCAATTGTTTGGCCAAGGCCTCCATTTTGGCTTCTGCTAGCTTAGATAGGCAGACAGCCTGCTGCAGATTATGGGGGTTATTGGCATACAGCTCACAAGTTGATTTTCATTAAGATCTACCCGAATAGCTATAGCATCAAAACGAGCCAGATACTCATTAATTGACCCCACTTGCCTTAGATTCATTAATTCTGATACAGGATCTTCATATGGGTTACCAAACCTACTATGCAAGGCTCTCACATACTCTTCCCAAGTGGGTTGAAACTCTGTGTATCTATTCTTCATCAAGTGCTAATGCCATTGTAATGCTAACCCCCTAAGATGCATTGAGGCTAATCTTAATTTCTCATGGACTGAGGTATTATCAATAGTGAAGAATTGTTCACATAGATACAGCCATTCACTTAAGTTCTCACCATTAAACAGGGGAAATTCGATCTTAGTTAAGCGAGAAGAATATGCATTGTTACCCACTGGAGCTGCTTGCTGTTGATCAGGAGTCACAGTGTTCTGAGCCACTTAAGCTGGATTTCCTGTTGCAGCAGAGGTGCGATCGGCAATTCTCCCTTGCTGCAATGCATTACCAGCCATCAGTTCTCTCAATTGCAGAATTGAGGCCCGAAGCTCAACTGAGCTCCGATCTTGTCTCTGCATGATCGACGTCTCCAGAGCAGTCAGCCTTTCATTGGTTGCTTGAATATGTGCTGCGAGGATCTCCTCAGCTCTACAGATTTCAGACACTGATCTAGTATTGTCTACCATCGATGAGGCCAATCAAACACCACGGTCAGAGATCGTAAGCTCCGATACCAATGATGCAGCTCAATGTTTGGAATAAAGGAAAACAGAATGCAGAAAGGAAGGAAGCAGAAGTTCAAAAAGCAAGGAAGAAGCAGAAGTTTAGAATTAGGTTCAAGAGTATAATTGTATTGATAATATGAACCCTTAATTACATTCTCAAGTACATAAATGGCGGCTGCAGGACACCTCACCATGCCAAATCATCACTATTAAACATAAAGCTAAAAGAAATGAAATTAAATCTTAACTAACTTCTACAATTATTCTATAAGATGCCTAGGATAACTAATTTCCTTCATCATTTCCCTACGAGCCATGTATGTTCAGATGGCTAGTAAAAAAAGAGAGGAAATTTTGAACCCGCGATGCACTCTCTAGTTGTGCGCCTCAAGTGAAACATTGCCAGAATATCTTGTTCCATAAGTCTCATTCAAGTTGTTATCGAGGTTTTTAATATTTCTTCAATTTCGATTCTATAAAATTTTAGTATATTTTACACTTAACTCGTTTCACCTTATGAGCCTACACGAGCCAAATTGAGTTCATTATTTAGCCAAATTGAACTTGTAATCAAGCTAAACTTGCTAATCAGCTAAGTTCTTTGAGTTACTATTGAATTATTATCAAACTATTTTTAAGTTAATACCAATTGTTAACTAGTTCTTGTCAAGCCCTTAACAAGTTTTCATCAAATTGTTCGTGACGTAAACTAGCTGCGCACTATCTATTTGAACTCAACTCATTAAGTTTGTCAAAAGTCGACTCAATAAGGTATCGATTCCTAAAAAGAGGAAAGAGCGCGTACGAGCCCTAATGGATACCGAGTACGAGTAATTCAATGAATGTTTGGTTTCCTTACATCTCATATCTAATTTATAAACTTGTTCATCTCTATTTTTTTTTTTTTTTTTTTTTTTTCTCTCCTTTAGAGTAGTCCCTAAATTAATAATTGTGTTAAAATTGATATCCATCATGATTGTAGTAAGAGGAGATAAGTAGTAGTAAGTCTTAAGTAGTAATGTAGTAGTATATGTCAAATAAAGGTCATGTAAGGGTTGGTCAAGGGGTTACTGCTGGTTAGTTAGGTTAGTTGGTCGAGGTGTTAGTTGATTAAGGTCATTATTGGCGGCTAAGGAGGTGGTTAAGTCGGTTAGGCAATATGTCTAGGTGCATTGTATCTCATTAGTAAAACTTAGTATAAGTAGGTTGATCTTGATTGTAAACTTCATTGTTGACGAATGATATTGATCTTTCTCTCTCAATTCTCTCTAGTTTCTCCCTATGTCTTATCTTTTTTTCTTACTTCTCATCTCTAATCTCTTCTATCTCTCATCTAATCTCTTGATAATTCTCAACTAATTCTTCTATTTCTCATCTCAATTCACTTCTATTTCATCTTAAACTCTAAAAAACCATAGGCTGTGATTCAAGTTTAGCTTGGATCATAACAATTGGTATCAGAGCTTGAAATTTGCTTCCGATTTAATTTATTAAGTTTAATTTGATTGAAAACCATTGATCAAGTTAAATTGATATCTAGTGCTAGTTCAATTGTATTGATCAATTAACATTGAGCTCATAGTTTAGATCTTGTACTGCTGCATTAGAATTGTATTGCGTACGCTTAAGTCTTGCTGATCAGATCAGGAAATTGAGCTTAAATTGTCTGAAAAATTCAGTTAAGGCCTGCGATTGTTGCGATTGTGCTGGAAAGGTGTGATTCGTTTGGTTCAACAAGTTGCAAATGCATTGGATAAAGCTTGAATTGATTTAGTTGAAGCTATACTTTTGAGACATTGCAAGTTAAATTTGCTGCATTGAGCATTGTAATTGATTTAGTGCATTGGTTGCCAGTGATCTGTCATTGTGCTTGAGCTAAAGTGTTCAGCTGTTTCAGCTTGAGTTGCTTAGTGTGCGAACTAACTGAACTTGCTGATCTTGTGATCGAGTTGCTGATATGATTGGAGTGGTTGTTGATAGATCAAATCAGCCAGAGCAAGGAGCACATTGGCAGCCGCTAATACAACAATTGATGCAAGAGATGTCTCAAACATTGGAGACTCTTTATCAATCAATGCATTAATTGATACAACAACATTTTGCTAAAATGCAACAGCAAAAGGTTCAATGTTTTGCAGAAGTGCAAGAACAAATTATTGGACAATATGCTTACAATCCAGTACCTGTTGATACATTTGTGCTATGTGATGATCAAGCAACTCTTGAAGAACAAATTACAACACATTTAGCACCAATTCAGTTTAAGGATACAGTTTTACAAGCTGATCAAAATGAATTGATGCAAATGAGTTCTTCAGCAGTGGAACTGATATCAGTTCAGCAGCAAAACATGCAAGTACAGGATAAGTCTGACCTAGTAGCTTCTCAATTTGTTATAGATGATTCCTTGTTGATACAATCAGATGTTGCAGCTGAGGAAATAAAGGCTGAAACGGAAGCACAGGTCAAGAACATGCTGGATGATGTTGCTGCACAGATGCAGTTTCAGTTGTGGCCTCCCGATCCAGGGAAAGAAAAGCTTAGTGTTACATTGGAGTGTGATCATTATCCGCAGCTAAGAATTCAGCAAGCTATCGAGCATATTGTGTCTGATGGTGCTGGAGCCAATTTGAATATGAAATTTGCAGCAGCAAAGTAGGTTAATGATGCAAAAATTCTGCTTGTGCTAGATGAGATGAAGCAAATACATGTTGGAATTGAATAGGAAGTTTGCAGCAGCAACATCAGAAGAACAGAATGCTAACACCGGACAAAATTTTGATTCAGCAAGGCAGCTTGGACAGGTGCTAGATGCTTGTGTGAGCCAAATTGGAAGTAAAAGGCATCTCCCAAAGATTCAAGCTAATATTAGGCCTCCTGTATTCTCTGGTTTTTTACTCCAAAAGCTAGTGGGTAACTTGGATGAAGCAACCAATTCATTTTGCAAGCAACAAGAACTCTTTGGAACACCAGATGTTAAGGTTTGTTCTGTCATAGATGCAGCACTTTGAGGAAAACTTGAAGTGGATGCTGGAGATTGGTATGCAAGCTTATGGAAATCACCAAAGCTCCAACTGCATTCTTGTCATGGTCAAGAGCAAAGGGAATTTCATAGGCAAACCTCTCAAATGGGAAGAGATATGCAAACTATTCTCATCCAATTACTGCAGCAGTGAACTAAGAAGTTGAATAGGAGCTCATGCTTGATTGACAGAGTTTCCAAGTGGCTGCTGGAGTGGAGTTTTTGGTTGATGCAAGACGCAAGTTTTTGGCAGAACTGGTTAAGCGTTTGAAGTTGTACATACTGATCCAATAAGAGGCTTGAAGCTGCAACTTCTCTCTAAGATTCTTGAGGATAAGAATTTCAAAAAGGGGGAGTACTGTCATGATTGTAAAAAGAGGAGATAAGTAGTAGTAAGTCTTAAGTAGTAATGTAGTAGTATAAGTCAAATAAAGGTCATGTAAGGGTTGGTCAAAGGGTTAATGCTGGATAGTTAGGTTAGTTGGTCAAGGTGTTAGCTGATTAAGGTCATTATTGGCGGCTAAGGAGGTGGTTAAGTCGGTTAGGCAATGTCTAGGAGCATTTTATCTCATTAGTAAAACTTAATATAAGTAGGCTGATCCTGATTGTAAACTTCATTGTTGATGAATGATATTGATCTTTCTCTCTCAATTTTGTCTAGTGTCTCTCTCTCTCTCTTACCTCTCTTTCTTACTTCTCATCTCTAATCTCTTATATCTCTCATCTAATCTCTTGTTAATTCTCAACTGATTCTTCTATTTCTCATCTCAAATCACTTATATTTCATCTTAAGCTCTAAAAACCCTAGGTTATGATTTAATTTTAGCTTGAATCATAACAATATCCTATTTTTTTCTTGTTAAAAATAGTCTTTTAGATTATATTTTTTCACCAAATTGGTCCCTCATTGGTGATCAAACTAGAAAAAATTTAATAAAATGATAAATCAGTTTTATAATAAAATAAAACATGATTAATTATTTTAAACAAAATATATGATGATGGGGACCAATTTAAAACAAATCTTTAGATATTAGGGATTATTTTGACCAAAGAAAAATTGGGAGACGAATTTGTATAAATTTACAAACATTGGATAATTTACTCATAGATATTCAAATACAGAAAGAATGAAATTATTTTTTAAAAGTAAGGAGGTACAATGTTGTTTTAAGAAGAGACATAAACACAAGGGAAGGGGATATGAACTTCAAGCCTAAAACTTCACATGTCAAGTTGGGTAACTTAACCACTACAGCAAACCTAATTATTTGGAATAAAACTGTGAAATGTGATTATTTTAGAGTTTGCTGGGTAGTGTTTTTTTGTTACAGTTTTTTTTAAAGTAAGTAAAAAGGTTATCTATTCAAAGGTCAATTTACTTTTTTTACTGTGGCAATCTGCTTTTTGCTTTTAATTATCGTTAATTTAGTATGAGTTACATTGTGTCAATTTGGTCCTTGAGTAGAATTTGCATTAAATTAGTAATGGAATTTTTAACGATCTTGTTACAAATTGGTTTAAATTGGATCAATGGGTGGGTTTGTACTTTGTATTGAATTACTTGCATGTAACATGATTGTGTCGTTAAAAAAGTATGCATTAACTTAACTTTAATTTAACCATATCACTAAGTTGAAGCATGGGGACACAACCTTTCTCGAGTCGGTTCCGAAAATAATGCTGAAAAATAAAAAAATAAAAAAAAATAATGCTGAAAAAAAAATAATTCCAAATCTACTGTTGAACCGCATTTACAAAATGCGGCTATACTAAACCGCGTCAACGTGAGGCGTTTAAAATAACAAAAAACCGCGTTTACAAAACACGGTTCATATTTGAATAAACCGCATTTACGAAACGCGGTTCATTATGTAATGAACCGCATTCTAAAAACGCGGTTTACATATTAAACCGTGTTAACAAAACGCGGTTTTATAGCGAACTGCGTTAACAAAACAAGGAGAGGGGAACACCGCCCATAAACCGCGTCTCAAAAACTCGGTTTATGTTACTATGAAATGCATGGTAAAGATGCGGTTTTTTTAGGTTATAACTGCGTCTTGTTGATGTGGTTTAGTTAAAAAAATGGCACCCGGTTTTGTTTAATTTGAAACGCGTTTCTTTGACGCGGTTTACTATAACCGCATTTTATAAACGCGGTTCAACAGTAGATTTGGAATTATTTTTTTTTTAGCATTATTTTTTTATTTTTTTATTTTTAAGCATTATTTTTGGAACCGACTCACCTTTCTTTAGGATAGTACCCTGAAGGGGTAAGGCTGCGTACATCTCACCCCTCACAGAACTTGCTCAGGCGGGAGCCCTTGAGGCACTGGATTTGTTGTTATTGTTGTTGTTGTACTAAGTTCAATCAATATAAGGGAACTAATTTGAGACAATTGAAAATTATAAGAACTAAATTGACACAGTAGAAAAGTACAGAAACATTTAGTATAAATAATCCTACATAAAACTAGGATTTCTGAAATATTTTTCTTGTTATTATTTCTTATTTTTTTACTCAATTTAGGGGGGAAAAAAACCTAAAAACAAAGATGGAATAGAAGAAACAATAAGTTACAAAATCTAGCTTTTTTATTTATGAAAAACAAAAAAAATACCAAATTGGCCAACCCATAGCAACCCTAAAGTATCCTGAGATTCATTGTGTGCTGCATCTAAGTATTGGAGAATGTACTTACTAAAATTTGAACCTAATAGATTTTAAGAAAATGCAATGGTATTGGGCATTGACGAGTCCTATGGGTTGACCTACTGAAAACACAAACCCATTGCTCAATACATAACCCATGCCAAAATCACAACCAAACCAAAGTATAGAAATGGTTTTCATGAGACCCACGACTGTAGATTATTTATGGATTAATCCTAGACCTTACTTAACCCATCCATTCAACGCCCCTGATTCACATAGCAATCCAAATTTCACGAGAGAGATACAAAATCTGAATGAACAAAAAAAAAAAAAAAAAAAAAAAAAAATCTCATTTACCATTAGAATTTTACAGTAAAATTATTAATTTTCCTATAAAAATAGCAAGTACATTCATGATTAGTATATAACTACATGGGAGAAACTTTTCTTAAGGATGTACATACTGTTTAGTAGCCAGGGAATATGGGAGGCAGAGGCGACGAATATTGGAACCTGAACTCATAATGCGTTAGGATTTTCAATGGCTGTCAACACCTCTTTCGCTAAAAGAGCAAGGTTTGCCCCTAGAAGATCCCTGAATCCGAGACCCCCTGTTCCTTTAGGTATTGAGATCTTTTCCTAACTTGCCCCAATGAACACCTTTTTCATCAGGCGTCCCTCCTTTTTACCAAGTGAGGTCCCTTTTGGGCTAAAAAGTCCTTTGAGCTGTGGAATCCCTTTAGCCTTGATTTTGGAAAAAAATATTAGAACCTTGAAGGAGCTCATAATGAACAATAGGATAGCAGAGAGAAGGGGTTTGATGAGTATTTCTCGGCCAGCATGAGAAAGGAGGCTAGCCTTCCATCCCTGAATCTTCCCCCACATGTGGTCAAAAAGATAATTCAAAGAGGCTAGCTTGGACCTCCCCCATAAAATCTGAGCTCCCAAATGCATTTCGTTATCCATATGGATGCCAATGCCCAAAATCCTCAAGCAGTCTTCCCTAACCGAGTACAGGGTGCTAGAGGAGAAAAATGCATGCGATATTGAAAAATTAACCGATTGGCCCAAAGCTTTACAAAAGGAATGAAGGATGTCTTTGACATTGGCACACGCGTGCTAAGAGGCTTGGAAAGAAACAACACAATCTTAAAAGTAACACGAAGGTGGATTTGATCGCCTACCAAAGTCCCTTTATGGACATAAGCAGGCATCTAGAAATTAGAATTAGAAATTCACTGTAACTTTTGGGTGAATTTGGCATTAAACAATCTAAATCTGATTACCCACTCTTTACTCTACAATGGGAAACTATTAACATGGCTGTTTTAATTTATGGTGGTGATGTTCTTATTATGGGAAGTGATCTTGATGGCATAATAAGTGTAAAGAAGCACCTTAATCAATGCTTTGGTATTAAGGATCTAGGCCCCAAGTAGCTCATTCATTAGATGGAATGCCCTTAAATCAAAGAAATTATACTCTTGATATTTTAAGCAATGCTGGGCCAAGCCAGCCTCTACCCCTATTGTTCAGAATCATCATTTTGCAAACTAAGTAGGTGAGCCCATTTCAGACCCGAGTTGTTATTGAGGTTTGGTTGGTCAATTGTTGTACTTGACTATAACTCAACCAGACAATGGTTATGCGATGCATATACGAAGTCAGTTCATACATGATTCTTGTGATCCACATTTCGAGGCCATATTTCTTGTCTTGAGGTATTTAAAGGGGATGCCTAGGCAAGACATCTTCCTTCCCTCTAGCAATGATCATAGTCTATGGTCCTATTGTGATGCCAATTGGGCAGATTCTCCATCAACACGCCGGTCCACTACAAGATTTGTGGTGTTCTTGGCTTGTGCGCTCCTGTTTCATAGAGATTGAAAAAGCAGTTAGTTGTGCCTTGGTCATTGGTTGAGGAAGAATATCGTGCCATGACCCCAGTAACCAGTGGATGAGTTCGGTTAGGACAATTACTTCATGATCTTGTTTTGTTGGTTAATCAAGCAACATTAATATTTTGTGATAATCAAGCAGGATTTCGTATAGCTTCAAATCTGATTTTCAATGAAAGAACCAAACACATTGCGATTAATAGTCATTTTATGGGATGGCAGTGGGGCAGGTAAAACCTATTCCCATGGGTGCCCGCCGGGGGGGGGGGGGGGGGGGGGGGGGGGGGGGGTGGTATGGATATAGTTTTGTACCTACTTTGCCCTGCTTCACACCCGCCTCGCCCCATCTTATACCTACCATACCCGTTTCTTTTTGTACCTAATTAATTTTAAAATTAAAAAGTACTTGCTTACATTTAATTATCTACATTATTTATCAATGTTATAACAAAATATAATGGGCTATTTATGTCAAAGGTCCAGTTGTTTTACCCATTGTATCAATTTGATCCTTGTATTTTTAATTGTGTCAATTTGGTCTCGGAACAATTCAAAATGTGTCAATTTAGTTCTTTGGTCAAATTTAAGTTAAGTTAATGTTGGAATTTTGAAAGGTAAAATTATGTTAGATGCAAGTAACTTATTGTAAATTCATCCGTTTTCTCAATTTAACCCAATTCATTATCAAACCATTAAAAATTTCATTAAAAACTTAACATAAAATTTTTTCTAAGGACCAAATTGATACATTTTGAATTATACATGGACTAAATTGACAAAATAAAAGTACAAGGACTAAATTAAAACAATGGACAAAGTACATGAACCTTTAGCGTAAATAACCAAATATAATTAATTCTTCAAAATAGTATTAAATAGTCAATATGAGGGTATAGATAATTGTTTGATACCCATATTAGGGCGGGTATGGGGCAGGTAATAGATATCCATTAGATACTTGTGGGTAATGGAGTAGGTATTGGTATGGATTTGTACCCATTGGGGCAGGTATGGTTATTCATTTCATACCCGTAGCGAGTAATGGGACGGGTATAGGTACGGAGAAGGCACCTCCATACTTGCCCCACCCTATTGCCTTCTCTCTTCTCCTCTTCAAGTCGTGCATTTTCAATTGAGGGGGAAGTACTGAAAATATATACCGTATTCTTCTCATATTTTGTCATATAATTAGTATTAGATATAGATTATATAATTACTATACATGTAAACACGTGAGCTAATGGGTGAGGTCTACTCCTCTCCTCTTCTTTAATAGGACAACTGGCTCCTCCTCTCCATCACCATAAATGGAGTATTTATTACATTGGTTAGCGTAGGATTCTTTTCTCACAAGAGTAGTCCCTTAGGGTTCTTATTTTGTATTATAAGTAAACTTGTATCTAGTGAAAAAAATTATACAAGTTTCAATTCTGTCTCTGTCTTTTAGTCTTGCCTTATATTGGTTTTACTATTTTCAACATTTCTTGATAGTTGAAGTAGAGGATGACAAGATTCAAAAATGGGACCACACCAGGTGCAGTAGAAACTAGGGGAAGGGGGATTTAGAAAAAGAAAAAAAAAAAAAGCAGAGCATAATGCAAACATGGTTGGAAAGCAAAGATAGAAAAAGAAGAGAATGAAGTGGCAAAGAAGATAACAAGAAATAGAAAAATGAAACACAAATACCCTCTCAACAGATCTTACAGCCAAGGGCGGATCCACCTAAGTATCACCGGGGGCACGAGACCCTGAATCTCAAATATTAGTGGTGTCTTATTATAATTATTAAATATGGGTATATAAAACAAAAGAATGGTGCCCCCTATCATAACATACACTCTAGCTTAATGGTGGATATTATGTTTATTATTTTTGAGGTCAAGGGTTCGAGGCCACCAAGCCTTAATTTTTTGAAATATTTTAGTTTTGATTCTTTTAAAGTTGTGACTCTTTATTTTCAAGCACTATAAACCCTATATAATATACTAATACTAATAGATTCATAATCTTTTTATTGTTCTTTTTTTGAAAAATACTAAGTTATTTCACTTATATGAAACTTTTTTTTTGTTGTATTAGTATAATTATTTTATAAAAGCTTATATATATTCTCAATTTTTAATGATTTATTTGTATGTTCTATTTACTTATTTACATTTACTTTTAATTTTGTTTAATATGGACCCTATATTGTTAAAATAATAAACTTAATTTAATTTCTAGTAGATAAATTGTCTCATTTTTTATTTTGTCTATAATTTTTGCTTTTAAATGTTCCCAACTACCTAAATCTTAACCAAAAAGCTATTCCTCATTTTTTTTAATCGAGTAATAGTACATGCCCCCACTGAATGAAATTTCTGGATCCGCCATTGCTTAGAGCGTACCATAATCAAAGACAGACAATAAGTAGCTTTGATTTCACTAAGGGCCATTCAGTACGTGGTAAGAATGGATAATCATTTTATTTTTCTAGTTATTTGGTAAATGGGAGTAGAAATGAAATAGGGGTTAGAAGTGGGAAGAAATGCTTCTATTCCTGCATTTTCATGACCAAGGGGGCTCGGTTTGCAAATTCATTGGCAACGAAAAAGTTGGCTGGACCCACAATTTTTTTTCCTATATAGGTCATAACAAAATCAACTTCTCTTCTCTTGCATAGTAGAGGAACAAGACACTATATAAACGGAGAATGAGTGATTTAATATTTTTTTCTTTGATAAGGAAGATCCCTTTGCATGGCCGTTAGCTTGAAAGGTGCATCTATAAGATATAACATTTGAAAAACCTTTTGTTCCTCCAAAGAGTTTAATCACTTTGAAAGGTCCGTCCTAGTTGGAAGACCATTTGCCAAAGACTCGATCTTTCTGTCAAATGAGTAAGATAGTCTTCCACACCAAGTCCCCAACATGGAAAGTCCTTCGTTAACCCTTTGGTTGTAGGCTTTTGCCATCTTTTATCTCTCGAGCTTGTATAAGGCAGCCAATTTATGATGGTCCAGATCTTCAATCGCATCCATCATAGCATGCTCATACTTGAGCCCGAGAGCTTTTCTTGATGAGCCACTCCCATTGATTGGAAATTCACCTTAATAGAAAGGGCCACAGCATGATCATATATCAGTGAAATGCTGCAATACTAGTTGCTTCCAACTATGTGGTTTATATACCCAAAGGGTGTCAAGAAATATTTGAGTTCAATATCTCAATACTAAAAGATTTTGCAAACTCCTTAACTTTAGAGTCATTAAACACTTGACTTATCCGATTCAAGGACCCCAAACCTTCACATAATATATTTTTTGATGAAATAAATCATATCGTATTAGTTGTGTTTTTGTATGGATTAGGGTCAACTGACTTACTACCTATTTTGTGGCTAGCAACATGTATAAGTGATGTCTACTCGAAGGCGAATAGATCTCCCTTATTATGTTAATTGAAAAAAAAGCAACATTCCCAGTGCCCTAAGGGCTCCCGCCTAAGTAGGGTCCGAGGGGGTGTACGCAGCCTTCCTCCTTCAGGGTACTACCCTGAAGAGAGGTTAATTCCGAGTATCCCCAACTTGAGGGGTGAGGACTTCCCAAGAGGTCACCCATCCTGATACTAATCTCGCCCAAGCACGCTTAACTTCGGAATTCTAATGGGATCCGGTGCTTGCGTGTTGGTACTCTCTTTGTTTTATTATGTCAATTGAGCAACCTCGAAAAGGCCAAGGTTCAACTACCTATGCATCTCAAATGTAGGTACCTGAGGGACATGACCATGTCTTTGGATGTTGTACAACTTTTAGCATATCTGATGCAATCATTCATTAATAACAGTCAATAGTAGCCATAAATTCTATTCAACCAAAGGATAATTTTTCCTCCTAGATGTGATCAATCCCTTCATGTGCTTTGGCCATGAATGGGGTTGCAAATGAGCAAAGCTGGCCCATGAGTTAGTTTGACTTGCCTTGCTAAGGGCTAGGCTTGAGTTCGTCTAAGTTGACTCATGAGTCGACTTAGCTTGTTTAAGGGTAGTTTGATTACATATACAACCCAAATTAAACTTAGGCCAATTCAAAAAGAACCAGCTCGTTTATCGGTTCGTGAGTAGGCTCACATGTCCATATTGCACCATGTGGCATTATCTTCACTGTTTAGTGCGTGTTGCTATTTGTGTATTTAATTGCCTCTAGGTTTTCGCCTTTTATTTAATTATATGTATTCTTTTGGATTTCCAATTTTTGTGCATCGTTTATTTCTTTACCCTTTTCTAATTGCCTAGGTGACATTGATTTTAATTGAGCCTAACGAGCCGGATAAATGAGCCTAATAAGCCTCATAAATGAGCCCAAGTCCACATGTAGTGAGCCCAAAGCGCTCGACAAGTCAACTTGCCCAATAATTGAGGCTGAATAATACCAACACCGAGCAGGTTTGACTTTTTTGTTGAGCCGAGCTGAGCAAGAATATGCAGCTCAGTTTCATAAATGACATCAAGCTTAGTCGAGCCCATCTCATGAAGTTAACGAGCTAAGTTGAGCCAACTGTGATTCGGCTCGGCTCACTTGCAACCCTAGTCGTGACGAGCACAACATCATCCATGTCTAGGCTTCCAAGGAAAATACCATTCATGTCTTGCTTATATCGAGCATATGAATCCTATAGATGATATCTTTATGCTTTCTTATTAACTTCCTATTTTGCCTTTTTCTAAGGGTTGTGGAATCACTCAAAGATGGGTTTACTCTAATCATCAGCCTTTACTATAGAAATGGGCCCTAACTCCTGGCATTCATGTGAGATAGATTCCTTACTCGAGTTTCCCCAATTGATTATCATAGTTTCACACATCATGAGCTTATCATTGAAGACTTTTGTTATGAGGACTATGGATTTTTCATACAAAATCCTTGCAGCTTATAGCCTCAAGCAAAGGGCAAACTCATTTGTCACCTTCCTTTTAATCCGAGGAATGAACTCAATCTTGACTTTGCTGAATCTAGTGCACAATCTTTGCACCACTAAGAGATGCTTAAGTGGTACTCAAATATTAGAACTCAATGATCACCCAAATTTTATAAAAATGTGCTAATGCAGTGTATAAATATGATAATATATAAATCACATCAATATGTTTCACCAAAAATTAAGCGAAATGCAATAAAAATTATTGAACTCTAACATAAGTTTCCTATATAGTACTAAAATCATGTACTATGACCGGTTAGGTTTTTAGGTTTTTTTTTTTTTTCCCAAAAAGTGATCAAATACCAACAAGCTACTTATGTATTGATGGATTAATGTTCCATTTTAATATTTTCCAATGACAATCTATCAGATTTTTGTATAATGATACTTGATTCAAAATATATTAAAGGGTTATATGCATTAAAGGTCCCTATATTTTGCTCATTGTATCAATTTATTTCCTTTACTATTTATACGGTGTCAATTTAGTCCTATGATCAAATTAAAGTTAAGCTAATGATGTAATTCTTAACGATACAATCATGCTAGAAGCAAGCAATCAACTACAAATCCAACCATCAACTCAATTTGTAGTTGGCCATTTAAAATTTCATCAGAAACTTAACGTGAAATTTACTTTAAGGACCAAATTAACACAATATAAATAGTAGAGGGACCAAATTGGCATAAATAAAAATATAAGGACCAAATTGATACAATTGACAAGGTGCATAGATCTTTGGTGTAATTAACCCTATATTAAATTTTTAAGGTACCTAAGTGATCAAATTTTTAAACCTTAAGCTACTTCATTGCATATATGGTCAAACATTAAGTGATAATTTCCCTTATATATATTATTTTTCTACATATACATAATATTTATTTATATCTGAAGGTATAAATAAAGTCCTTGGAAATAGCCTCTCATTAGAGTATCACCCTAAAAGGGTAAGGCTGCATACGTCACACCTCTCCCTACCCCTGCTTATGCGAGAGTCCTTGCGGCATTGGCTATATTGTTGTTGTTGTTGTAAAAGTACAAATAAAATATTAAGTGTATAAATAAAATATTTTCAACACAGTATTTAATATTCATAATTTATATATTTACTAATGTAAAAGACATTTTTAATTAAAAAATATTAATTAACATTATGTATCTTTTTTATTTTAAAAAATTAATTTATATTATTTATACATAAAAAACACAACTATAGTTTGATCTAAATATTTTATACAAATATTTCTAAGTTCAGTATTTTTAATATATTATATATATAAATTATATATGATTCCATCCTGATTCTTTGGTGAGGAGAACTAATCTCAAACTCTAAAAAAAGAAAATGAGAGCTAAGTATAGGCACTTTCCGGGTGTGTCTTTCGTTTGAGTCCTAGGGCTGTCCTTCCCCTTATATATTCGTTCATAAGGAATAATGTGGGGTGGTTGTATTAGACAAGTGCTGCTTACACAGCGGTAGCTTAACAATGGTCAAATTGGTGGTCTAAAGTGGCGAGTGGTGAATACAATGGCAGCGGTCGAAGTAAGCGAGGTGGTCTTGGTGGAATGGCCTTGGTGGAAAAGTCTTGATGAGCACAGACAAATCTCGATCAATGGATCTTGATGAAGGCCCATGGTTCTCAAATGGTGGGAATGGTCTTACCGGTGTGTAACCTTAACAAGAGGCTGTTTCCGAGGACCCTAACCTTATAGGGTTGGAAACATGAGGACTTCCCAAGTGATCACCCATCCTAATACTGCTCTCGCTCAAGCATGCTTAACTTCATAGTTCTAATGGGATCCGGTGCCATTATTACCTGGTAAATGAATCCTAAAAGGACAAGCAGAATAGTAGGAGTGTAAACGAATCAAACGTTTGATGAACTATTCATGATCGAAACCGATTGCGACTCGTTCATGTTCATTATGGAGCCTCAATAAGGATTCAAGAAGGTTCGATAAGGTTATTAAACCGAGTTCGAAAAAGGGAGTGCTTGACTCACCTTTAGCAAACAATTTGATAAATAGTTTAATAACAATCAATATTAGTTCAAAAATAGTTCAATGATGGCTTGATAGTGATTCAAATAACTCGGCTCAGTAGGAATCTCAATTGGATAGTAAGCTCGGCTCGGATATGAGCTCGGCTCGGCTCGATAATGGGCTAGAGTTAGCTTGATCGGGCTAATGAACCCACTAAGTAATGAATACACCAAAAGTGTATCGAAGCAAGCTCAAACAAACATTCAAAAGGTTTATAAGAGCCCGACATGAACTCGAGCGTGATAAATCTTATCGAGCTCGAGCTCAAAAAAAGGGGTTGACTCGATTCAGCTCATTTACACCCCTATGCTTTACTTTACTTTTTGAATATTTATGCCTTATTTTACATGGCTCTACAAAACTGTATAACCATTATTATAATAGTTATTAAATAATTTTATTGTCAGAAGTTGAAAAAAAATCAAAATTACATAGAGGTGGCAATGGGTCGGGTCGGCCCGGAACCAACTCGGCCCACCCCGTCACTGTAGCGGGCTGGGCCACACCCCATGCTCGGTTTGTTGGGGGCTTCTGCCCCCAACAATTACCCAATGGCTCTTTGACCCGTTGGGTGACATAATAAAAAAAAAATTTATTTTTTTCTATAAATACTAACCTCATTTTCTTATTTCACCATACAACAATCTCTTCAATTCTCTTTTCTCTACTTATATACAATTATTTGATCTAAATCTCTCAAATTTGAAATTTCAATTGTGTTCTGCTCATAGAAGCTTGTCAAAGTTCAAATTTCAGTTTTCGTTTCGATAAAATTAGTATCAAAATTATATTTATTTGTCATTTTTATTTATCTTACCTACATTCTTACCTGCATTTTATAATTATAAATTAACAATATCATGGCACATGATTCATCTTCCTCTAGAGCCAGTCAATCTAGTTCTAGCTCTTTTCGACCACCTAAATTCCCTAGAACGGGTAGAGGAGCTGAGCTTTATACCCAGGAACGTACTTTTTAGAACCCGATTCGTCACCTCACAACATGGACACCTGTAATTGGAAACAAGAACACTTCTATGAGTAGAATTATCCTGAATCGGGTGGTACAGGATGTTCTTAACCCAAACCCATACAAACGATGAAACTGAAACCCGCACCTCTACTGCCAGTAGTAGACGTAATACTAGTGATGTATGGAAACAGTTTACACTAGATCGTGAACATAGTAAAGCATATTGTACATTATGTGATCCTCCAAGAGTGTTCAGTCATCTACTTAATAGTGGGACTGGGACTTTAAAAAGACACTTACAAAGAAGCCACCCTAAATTAAATGCAGATAAAACCCAACTCTCGTACGGCAAGTGACTGGTGAGCTTGCTAACATTAGGTTTACACAAGAAACTAATAGACACAAATTAATAAGATACGTCATTGGGGCTGAAAGACCGTTTACCACTGGCGAAGACCCTAGATTCGTCCGATACTATCAAATCATGTTAAATCCCGCCGCTGTAAGGGTTCCTCGGAACACTTTGAAATGGGACGCGTTTAGAGAATTTATAAATATGAAAAATGTCCTTCAAGATATTTTGAAGGTGAACACAAACATGTTCTCATTGATGTCGGACACGTGTAAGTTGAAATCCAGTGTACCTTTCATGTGAATAATGGCACATTGGATTAATTATTCCCTTGTTACGCAAAAATGAATAATTCATTTTTTTCTATTTGAATATCCCCATAGTGCTCATGTAACCACAAACGCCGTTATGAACTCGTGCCATGAGTGGGGGATAGACCACAAAATTTTTAGCATTACTTTTAATAATGCTGCCAACAACGATACGTCTTATAAACAACTAATTAGGTATATGAGGCTCATGATAGATGGAAAATATTTTCATTTATGTTGCATCTGTCATGTGCTGTATTTAATAGTAATAGATGGTTTGCAACTTATAGATTTTTCTCTTATGGCTTTAAGAGAAGTAGCTAAAGCAACTAAAATATCTGGAACTAAGCAAAGAAAATTTAAAGATCTTTGTAACACATATGGCAATCCTTTAAAAAAAAAAATTTAATTAGATACATGTACTAGGTGGTCATCTATGGTTGATATGTTAGAAAGAATCATACCATTCAAAGATGTCTTAATTGAATTTGTACTGTAAAATCATTCAGATTTAAGTTCTTTTAACTTAGAACTTGTAGATTGGAGTGTAATTACTGAAATTTCTACGTTTTTTTTTAAATTATTTTTAAAGAGGTTACGACAGTTTTTTTGGATGTTATTATCCAACTATTATACAAGCAATATCTGGCCAGGTAGATATTATTGTTTAGATGGTAGATAATCCTCCAACCTCTTCTTGTAGGGCTCCATTTCCATGATGATAGAAAAATTTTTGAAATATCATTTTGAATTACCTATAGCATATTGTACTGCCACAGATTTTTGATCCACGTTGTAAACTTACGAGTTTGCAATAATTTTTGCATAGATATTTTACGAAAAAATGAATCCAAGTTTTGATTTAACATCTTTTGTTGCTAAAGTTAACGAAAATTTATGTAATTTGTTTTCTGTGCATGCTCAAAGAGCATCATTTGATACAAATGTTTCTTTTACATCATCTTTTTCATCCTCTTCTAAACCGATTAAAGCCTAAACAAAGTTCCATGTTATATGATGAGCTAAATCTTTACATGTGTTTGCCTATGCTTGACTTCAACCCCACAGAGGTGAATCCATATTTTGACATTTTGTAATGGTGGTGTTCAAATAAAACCTAATATCCTGTGCTTTGTACCATGGCACGCGATATACTAATGTGTCCAGTGCCCACAGTAGCATCGGAGTCTGCATTTAGTTCAGGTAATAGATTGCTTGGATCAAAGAGATCAAAGCTAGCATTGGGAATCTCGGAAGTCTCAGTGTACTTAGAGGATCGGATGGCTGCATGGGATAGAGACCAAGACCTATTGAACTTGGGTTCATCAAGTGATGAAGAATACGACCGTAGCGCCCCAACCGCAGCAAGTTTAGACTAATTTATTTATATTGTTGTAATTCCATTTTCTTATGCTATATTTTCTTTTATAAAATATATTTTTTGAATTTTATATGACACCATTATATTGTTATAGTTGTATTTTTTTTAAGTTTATAAAATATATTTATAGTTATGATTGTGTTGTATTGTATTCATATGTTATACTATTTATCAATAAATTATAATTATTTTTGGTCAAAATGATTATATATTTTTAGAATTTTATAAGGCACTATTGTGATTGTATTATATGTTTTACACACACACGCGCGCGCGCGCGCACACATACACACACATATAAAAGAGGCCCGGGAGAGTATGGAAGGGGTGCAGGCCCGGCCTAGTCTGGGCTATGGCCACCCCTACCCTTATCACAAAAGTTTCCTTAATTTTTGGTGTTTTCTGACAAGTACACCATTCGCCTCAAAATATCTCAAAAATGGCCGATAGAGTTGCCCCGATATGTTTATGGTCATGCTATTGGAGGCTTGTTCGTTGATGTTCTTAGTAGCTCAAATTGTTTGACCTAGTCTTAGATGTGGCGACACGTGTGGGCACATTAACCATCCTCCGGCACCGTGCTCACTACTCTAGTGTCACCCTAGGGTTCTCATCCTAGATGTCCCTCCAATTTTGTTGTTGGAGTGTCGTACATTGGCGTTCTTAATAGTTCAAAGCGCTCAAGGCGGTGGAGTGTGTAGATGACTTGACCTTCTACCTCTGGTCGCTTTTCGGTGAAAGTATCTGATGCCGGTGTATTCCATCTCTCAATCTAGGCTAGTAGTCTCATGCATAGGTCCATTGGGGTCGGGGTCATAGTTTTTTGTTCTCATTGAGGATGTGGTGCCCATTTCTCAAGGGTGAAGTACTAGGATGGGGTTCAAGGTGATATTGTCAACATTGACGCCTGTCAACTTCTACTCAGATATCTATGGCAATTTGACGGAGGGGCAACCCATAATGGATGTCCTGAAGATAGTGTTAAAGCCAAAAAAGGAGAAGGCACCCTAATTGGCTATCTCCAAAAATCGTAACCTCTTGTCTAGACCATTATCTAAAGAGGCTAGCCCTACCTGAATCATATATGTCTTGATTGGAAAAAAGAGTATGCAAGGCCATAGGGAGATGACAGGTGAACTAAAGACTTTATTGGAGGAATCAGATGATCTCTTTTTCTTGTCTTACCTTTGCCAAATTACATTCGAGTTGCATATGCTGACACTTCAAATATTGGAATTGGTGTTGCACTTAGCCAATTAGGGTGAGAAGTTGAGTGAAAATAAGATGTGAGACTCGATTGACGATGTAATGATTTATGTTGTAGTTAGAGCACACCGGTACTAGAGGTCATATCTCTCCAACTAAAAGTTTGTTTTACACTAGCAACGTGACACTTAAGTACATCAATAGTTAGGGCAAGCTTTTCAAGTGACATGCGAAGTGGGCGTGATTCATCTAGCTATTGTACTTTGTCCTTAGGCACAAATCAGGAGTTCATGACAAAGTAGCATACACGTCGCATTAGAGAACTGTGACACTAGTTAGTAGATAGACAACGATACTAGGCATTTACAGACTCATGAAGCAGTACCTAATATTTGGTCAAAAGTAACCTAAGGAGCGACACCTATTTACTCAATACACAAGGGATTTGTTTTCATATCAACTCAATGATGCATACTTGGCTTCATTCAACATCTTAAGATCACCCAAGAGAAGCATAATGAGGGGCATATGGGTGACAAGGCATATAACCCAGTGGCAAGTTCGTATTATTGGCCAATTCTTCGGAGGTAGGCTAACAAGTTTGTCAGTTGCTGTTAGAGTTCTTAAATCTCGTAGGAAACCACAATAAATGCTAGGCTTTATATTCCATTTCCTATCCCAAGTGATCCTTAGACCGATCTCGACATATATTTTGTACTTGACTTGCCTAGGACACAACATGTTGATTCTATATTTGTGGTTCTTGACATGTTCTCAAAGATGGCACATTTCTGGCTTGTTATAAGGCTGCAAATGTAGTATATGTTGCTTAATTGCCCTTCTAAGAAGTCTAGCACCCTTTACTATTAACCTACCTCCATTGTTTTTGACAGGGATGTGTAATTCGCCAACCATTTCTAGAGATATTTGTGGAGCTTGATAAATACATCATCGGACTTCAGCATTGCTCACCATCTACTGATAGATGGCCCAATTGAAGTCACTAACTAGTGCCTTGAGAACACACTGAGATGCATAATAGTCAAGAATGTGAAGAATTGGGAACAAATTGTGCTAGGAAAAGTTTGCCTACAATTGCTCCACTAACCGCAGTATGAGGTTCCCACCTTTCCTCATTATGTGTGGGCTTGTGCCCCGTTCACCACTAGACCTTGCACCCAATCCAAACCTCACATGCGTGCACAGTAAAGGTGAAGACATCATCACCAATCTCTACCATATCCACTAGTAGATCATAAGCGGCTTTAGCTGACAAATTCAAAGTGCGAGTCCGCTACAAATAAGAAACAACGATTAGTGGAGTTCAACATAGGTGATCGGGTACGGGCGATTCTAGCACTTGAAGGGTATCCAACAAAAGAGTATAAAAAATTGTAAGCATGTAACATTGGACCTTTGTGAGCAGTTGAGAAGATCGACCAAACGTCTACTACGTTCAGCTGCCAAGTAACATGCGAGCTTCGTATGTCTTTAATGTCAAGCATCTCCTTCCTTACCTTGGTGACAATGATGAAGATGAAGCTGTTGCAAATTTGATGGTGAACTCATTCCAAGACAAGATAATGATGCATACCGAGGTATGGCTAAAGGGACTAACTCGCTAAGTCAGTTGGCAAATATGTGATTTGGTGAGTAAGGGTCTTTTGGCGAGTAAATAGACGGAGATCACAAGGAGGGCAAAACTTCTTGAAGCTAGAAAATCAAAGCCCTTTCTAGATTCAACTTGTAATTTTACATGTTTTTCTTACTTCCTTTTTTATGGGCTCCTGATACCATCTATTTACATCACCCACAGGGTAAATAAACACTAAATTGAAGTAACAATCATACATGAAAGGGGATGAGGAGAACACCAAAATTTACATGGTTCAGCTAAAATTTACATCCACAGAGGGCAGCACCATAATTTCATTATAATATTAGATTTTGCATGACATCTCTCAACTTTCAATCTTTTTTCTCTCAACCCTAATGATAACATACACAAACTCGTGTACATATAGATTTTTCCATACTAAATTCTAGTGTGACATGGGCCTAAATAGGATTGGCCTAATCCTATAACTTATAAACCAGACCAAATATGACCAAACTTCACACATAACTCAACAATTCTCCTGCTTGGAGTTTGGTTGGATTATTTATCATTATTAGACTAAATCACCCGAGAATTTTAAAATTTAGATCTAACAAATTTGAGGACCCGACTCAATTAGATTATTCAAATCCGGTCAAATAACCCGTTGACCTAACATGAAAAAAATACTAATTTTTAATAATCAAATTAGCACCGCATAGTAAACAAGCCCTGACTTTGGCGAAAGCGAATCATCGCCGCACTATGTGATGCTTCATCTTCTCTGCCAATGACGACCTTTGTTGAATACTATTCTTGTATTATAGTTTGTATTTGTAAAGATTCTAAGCATATTCTTGTATTTAGAATTAATAGGCTAGTATTTAGTATTATAATTAGTAATATAGCATTAGTGATGGTGGTAGGTGCATTAACCCCTTTCTCTTCCTCTCCATAACCGGCCACTTCTATGGCCTCATGAATGGAGACTTTAGTTTTGTGTAACTCATGTAATGGTAGTAGAAGGGTTGGCTCTTCTTAGTTAGGTTTTATTTAGTATAAATAGTTAGTAGTTGTAATGTTTATATCAAAAAATAAAAGTATCATTTTCTATTCCTATTTTTGCGTTTTTTAGTTTTTACATGGTATCAGAGCAAGTTATGATCGTGCATTGAAACGGCATCCTTTTTCCTTGTTGGGCCATTATCGAAACACCATTGAGGTGTAGTTTGTGAGTCTTTCTCCTTTTCCTCTTGCTTTTTGTGCTTGTTTTGTGTTTTGATTTTGTAAAATGGCGGATGTTAACAATATCGAGAACACTCAAGCTAATGTTAACCAAGTTATCATGCCAGCTCTCGCGATAGGGGGAGTTATTGATGTTAACTCACCGTTTTACCTACATCCCTCGGATAATCCAAGCCTAGTATTTGTTCAAAACATATTAACAGGACCCAACTATCCTTCTTAGAGAAGGGCTATTCTTAAAGTGTTCAAAGCAAAGAGGAAAATTGGTTTTCTTGATGGTAGCATAGCAAAACCGGATGAAAATTCACCGGATTTTGAAAATGGAAGTACTTGTGACTCCGTGGTTGCTAATTGGCTTTCTAACTCTGTGTCAAAAGAAATTAACAAGAGCATTACCTATTTAGAAACTGCACATGAAATTTGGCTAGACTTGCATGAGAGGTTTTCACAAGGCAAAGTTCCTCATATTTACGAGTTAAAATGCGAGATCATGCATATAAAGCAAGAAAATTTGTCAGTTTCAGCTTATTTCACTAAGTTGAGGTCTTTATGGGATGAATTATATACTCTTGTTGAGATTCCATCGTGCCCTTGTGAGCATGCCAAAGCTTTTTCACAGATTCGCGATATGGAAAAATTGTTGGATCTTTTAATGGGGCTCGATCCTTCTTTTGCAACTGTTCATTCTCAGCTTATGAACACTAAGCCCTTAACATCTATTGGTAGTGCATACTTGATTTTGTGTCAGGAGAAGAAGCAAGCAAATGTAGCAGCGGGTTCTGTCGTGGCACCAGATGCCACGGTTTTGGCAGCCAAGGCCACAGCTGGTGGCGTGGCTACCGGGGTGGGCAATAATGCCCGACGTACTAACCGGTTTACATGTGCTCATTGTAAGAAACAGGGCCATTCCAAGGACCGGTGTTTTGAATTAATAGGTTACCCGCCCGGTTAAAGGAACAAAGGACAAGGAAACGTTGGTCGCGGGCCGATTGCTACTGCTGCAATAGCAGAAACCGACTCGCTTGGGGATCGTGACAGTCCCATTTCGGGTTTATCTGCTGCACAGTATCAACAACTCATGTCCCTCCTTTGTCCCATGTCGGCTTCTCCTAGTGTTAACATGATAGGTCAAGTTTTGTCGTTTGATGATTGGATAATAGACACAGGTGCCATTGATCATATGGTGTCCTCACTGTCGGTTATGTTTCATGTTGAAATAAACAATTTTATTGGGCCCATTAAATTGCCTAACGGGACCTCTTTAAGAGTCACCCATATGGGAAAGGTCAAAATCTCAAATAATTTTGTCCTCCGGGATGTACTATATGTGTCTGGTTTTCATTATAACTTATTATCAGTGAGTAAACTAACTCAAAATGAAAATTGCACATTAACGTTTCAGCGTAATTTTTGTTATATACAGGATCTACGCTTGAAGAGGCTGATTGGAGCAGGTAAGCAGCGAGATGGGCTATACTTGTTGCAAGCACAGTGCGCGGGTCGTGTTGCCCATTCAGCCCAAGTGAATAAAAATGCCCTTTTGTGGCATCGACATCTTGGTCATGTTTCATTTCAGAAGCTATGTGTTTTTCTGAGTTTGAGTATTAAAAAAACTGATGTTGTTTGTGACGTTTGTCACCGTGCCAAGCAGGCACGTTTACCTTTCTCTTCATCTGTTACTAAGACTCGTGGATGTTTTGATTTAATACATTGTGATATTTGGGGTCCATATTGAGTTATGTCTTTAACTAGTGCTCGGTACTTTCTTACTATTGTTGACGACTTTAGTCGGTGTACTTGGGTTTATCTAAAAAAAAAAAAAGGAACATACTCAGTGCCTCAAGGGCTCCCGCCTAGGCAGGGTCTGGGGGGGCCGGATGTACGCAGCCTTCCCCCTTCAGGGTGTTAACCTGAAGAGAGGCTGTTTCCCAGTGCCCCCAACCTGAGGGTGAGGACTTCCTAGGAGGTCACCCATCCTGGTACTACTCTCGCCCAAGCACGCTTAACTTCAAAGTTCTAATGGGATCCGGTGACGGTGTACTTGGGTTTATCTAATGAGAGAAAATTCTCAAGTGCACACGATCCTCATGGATTTCTATCGTATGGTCAAAACACAATTTGGGTTTCAGGTTAAGCAAATAAGGAGTGACAATGAGCAAGAGTTCAAATACGGGCTGCTTTTGGAGTTCTATGCTAAACACGGGATTCAGTTCCAAACTTCGTTAGTTGGGACACCGCAACAAAATGGGGTGGTCCAGCGGAAGCACAAACACCTATTAGAAGTGGGGAGAGCACTACGGTTCCAAGCAGGTTTGCCTAAAAATTTTTGGGGTGAGTGTGTTTTAACCGCAGCCTATTTGATAAATTTAACTCCTTCTTCAGTTCTTCAAAACAAAAGCCCGTATGAGTTGCTTTTTGGCAAAATACATGAGTATAGTCATTTGAGTGTGTTTGGAAGTTTGTGTTATTACCGTACAAAGAATAGGACGAATGATAAGTTTGATAACCAAGCTGCTTTGGGTGTTTTTATTGGTTATCCACATGGAAAAAAGGGTTATAAAATTTACAATCGTGAAGAGAAAAGGATTGTGATTTCACAGGATGTTTATTTTTATGAGGAAAATTTTCCATTTCTACAAACGCCGGATCCTAATAATACAGAAACACATCAAGATCCAGATTCATTCATTCGTGATGTAGGGTCGGCTCGTCAAATGCCGGTGCCGGCACAGCTGCTGGCCGAACAGCCGGCAGCCGAACAACAGCTAACTGGATAGCATCTGATCGAACAGCAACCAGCAGCATCTGGTTCGGTCGGCTGGACAGGAGCTGAGGAAGACCTCGGTGCAGCACCTGCTGCTGCTTCTGAAGAAAATTTGGGTACTATAGATGACCAGGACCGTGAAGAAGAAGCCCCGATAATTAGGAGAAGTACCCGATTATGTTTGCACCGGTAAAATATCAAGACTATGTTTATGACACTCCATCTTCTATAGCCCATGCTCCTGCTACCACTCCATCAGCCCATTCTGGTATAGTGTATCTTATTTCAAATTTTACTTCTAATGTGCATTTTCCTAATGCTCACTGTAATTTTTTGAGTGCCATCACATCTTGTGATGAGCCTAAAACATTGAAACAGACAGTAGAATACAAACATTGGAGGGACGGGATGGAGAAGGAAATACGAGCCTTGGAAGAGAATAAGACATGGACATTGGAAACTTTACCGATGGGAAAGAAGGCAATTGACTCCAAGTGGGTGTACAAAGTGAAGTACCAATCAGACGGGTCGATAGAGTGATACAAAGCACGGTTGGTAGCCAAAGGCTACACACAAGTTGAAGGTATAAACTATCATGATACTTTTGCCCCTGTTGCCAAATTAGTCACTATTCGATGCATTCTAGCTGTTGCTGTTGCTAGAAATTGGATAATACATCAGTTAGACGTAAATAACGCATTTTTACATGGGGACTTGGATGAGGAAGTTTATATGAAACTTTCACAAGGGTTTGAACAACAACATAAGGGCAAAGTATGTCGTTTGCGAAAATCTTTATATGGACTCAAACAGGCTTCACGTAATTGGAATCATAAGTTTACTTCAACCTTGCTTAACATTGGATTCACACAGTCCAGAGCAGATTATTCACTCTTCACATTTCATTGTGATGGGATTTTTACCGAGATATTAATTTATGTCGATGATGTCATTATCACCGGTAACAATGAGGATCATATTACTAAAGTGAAAGAGACCTTGAATAATTCTTTTGGAATTAAAGACCTAGGACCCATCAAATACTTCTTAGGAATCGAGGTTGCTCGGTCCCCTAAAGGGATGGTCTTGAGTCAACGAAAGTATGTGTTGGATATTTTGAATGAGGGAGGCTTGCTAGGGGCTAGACTAGCTCCTACTCCCATAGTGCAGAATCATGGATTAGCAGATCAGGTGGGGGAGAAGGTTGAGGACTACGGTCGGTATAGAAGACTAGTAGGACGACTTCTCTACTTGACCATAACTAGACCAGATATTAGTTATGCAGTTCGCATTTTGAGTCAGTTCATGCATGATCCTCGAGTTCCACATCTTGCGGCTGCAACACGTGTTTTACGATATCTGAAAGGGACGCTGGGACAGGGTATATTCTTACCTTTTGAGAATGATCTACGTTTAAGAGTGTATTGTGATGCAGATTGGGCAGGGTGCCCAACCACAAGACGTTCCACCACAGGTTTTATTACATTTTTGGGCGGGTCACCAATATCTTGGCGTTCCAAGAAACAGACCGTAGTCTCACGATCTTCGGCTGAGGCAGAATATCAATCCATGGCAGCCACTACTAGTGAGCTTGTGTGGTTACGTTACTTGTTGACTGACCTTCTTGTTCCTATTGACTATGCTTCTGTCTTATTTTGTGATAATCAGGTAGCCCTTCATATCACCTCCAATCCCATTTTCCATGAAAGGACGAAGCATATTAAAATTGATTGCCATTTTGTTCGAGAAAAGTTATTATCGAAGCAGATTGCGACCTCCTTTGTTCGGTCAACGGGACAAGTAGCGGACATCTTTACCAAAGGGCTTGGTTCTACAGAGTTTAAAACTCTCCTTCACAAGTTCGGCATCGTAAACTTACATGCTCCAACTTGAGGGAGAGTGTTGAATACTATTCTTGTATTATACTTTGTATTTGTAAAGATTCTAAGCTTATTCTTGTATTTAGAATTAATAGGCTAGTATTTAGTATTGTAATTAGTAGTATAGCATTAGTGATGGTGGTAGGTGCATTAACCCCTTTCTCTTCCTCTCTATAACCGTCCACTTCAATGGCCTCATGAATGGAGACTTTATTTTTGTGTAACTCATATAATGGCAGTGGAAGGCTTAGCCCTTCTTAGTTAGGTTTTCTTTAGTATAAATAGTTAGTAGTTGTAATGTTTATATCATAAAATAAAAGTATCATTTTCCATTCATATTTTTGCGTTTTTTAATTTTTTGCAACCTCCACCGACGATCAACGACGCCTATCGGACCACTGACACCTCTGGGGTGCCACCGACAAGTCCGACCACCGCGCTTGCAGCCTCTTCCCGTCATTATTGCTTTTGGGGTTTTGAGAGCCGCTGTCGTCGGAGACTCCCACTGGAGTTCAAAGCACTGACTTCCATGGCGTCACACCACCACCGGGCTCACACCGGCCACCGTTGCTCCCAATGTACGTCTTCTCTCCGGCCGTTGCCACACTCAAGCCTTCAAACTCGGTCGGTCGTTGGCACTACCGTTGCTGCTCAAACAAAGAACCACGGTGCCACCACCAGACTTCACTTTGGCATACTCATATGACCAATTTCGGCGTTTGTTGCTGGTCTCAGGCTATGAAACACCACATGAACCACCTCTGGCCTTTGTCAGGCACGCTCACACCTACGCGTGACTGCCAGAACTCCGATTGGCATTCCAGCCCTCTTCTTCGACACTAATTTACACTTGGTTCGCCGGATCTAACACTCAGATGTGTCGATTTAGTCTCTGGCTCCTCCATAGACCAAATCCACCACCACTAACGCTCAGCCACCACCTCTTCACCAAGGAACAACCCATCACTCCAACTAGGGCACTATAGTGGTTTACGCCTTTGGTTTACCGACCAAGCTCCAGATCTATCCAAATCAACCACTTGCAGTTTACACCATTAGTTTACCGATCAAAACCCATGATCTACCCAAATCAACCACTACAGCAATTTACACCTTCAGTTTACCGATTAAACCCATGATCTACCCAAATCAACTACCACCATGCCTTTCTTATTGAGATCGAGTCACCACCAGAACCACTGTATGGAATTTTCACCACTGACATTAGCATCTGGTTCACATCTTCTGCTAGCTATTAAGCTTCTGATTTAGGTTCCACCCAAGGCTCTTAAACTTGCTCTGATACCAACTAATGAGCTCTTGATACCATCTATTTAGATCACCCACAGGACAAACAAACACTAAATTGAAGTAACAATCATACATGAAAGGGGATGAGGAGAACACTGAAATTTACATGATTCAGCCAAAGCCTACATCTATAAAGGGGAGCACAATACTTTCATTATAATATTGGAGTTTACATGAAGTCTCTCAACTCTCAATCTTTTTTCTCTCAGCCCCATGATAACATACACAAATCTGTGTATATATAGAGCTTCCAACACTAAACTCTAGTATGAAATGGGCCTAAATAAGATTGGCCCAATCCTATAACTTATAAACCAGACCCAATACAACCAAGCTCCATATATAACCCAGCACTTTTGGTGGCTAGAATCCTAAAACAAGGTGGTTTCTTTCCTCCTATTACCAAAATAAGAGTACAGTCATAATGTAAGTATGCGAGTAGACTATAAATGGGCCCATAACCCATTTTGGGATGCAGAAGGTTTTTCTTTTTGTATAAGAATTTGACATTTTTATTACTCTCTCGAGTTTTCTTCTAGGAGATTCAAGTTTGAGTTTTTCTATATTCATTTTTTGCTTTGGCAATTTAAATCAAAGAAAGGTTATGAGAATTCTTCCTAGCTACCATCTTATTTGGATTAGGAGATGCATCACAATTGTCCACATAATACACAACTTGAAATAATAAACACAAATTACGATTGCTAAAATATAAAGATATGTTTCCATTGAACTGGCAATGGAACAGTTATCATTACCCATTCCACGTTGTGTAACAGGAGTAATGAATTTGAAATGCTATAAGCAGCGCCGTACAATCATCCCAAGCCACCCAAGCTACTAGTATTATGTATAAAGGGCATCATTTAAGATAAATATTACTATATATAAAGGGCATCGGGTTGGGGGTCCTTGAAAGCAGTTTCTCATAAGCGTCTCACTCTGATGGGGTAGGGCTACGTACATCCTACCCCTCCCAGACCCTGCGCAAGTGGGAGCCTTTGAGACATTGGGCTTGTTGCTGCTGTTGTTGTTGTTGTATTACTATATATAAAGGGCGCTGTTTAAACATTTTTCTTGGGGCCCTGACTACAAGTACAATAACAATCATCAATGCTTTCTCGATTTAAACACTTCTCAATTTGATCCCTTGGAGACAGATACATTTAAAAAACTTGACTACACTCCCCGTCAATTAGGGTTGTACACGGTCCAGTTTTGTGCTGTTAGGTGACCAAAATGGGCCAAAACATTTAAATTCGGTTTGACAATTTTTCAAACTAAACCAAGCTGGACCAAATTGTAATTTGCGGTTTGGTCCGGACCAGTTTATTGTTTGTGCTATAATATGAGAAAGATTATAATTTAGTGAAATTAATGTGACACTAACATGACATAATTTGTATCACAAAATGCCAAGCAACTGTTGATTAAAAAAAAAAAAAAAAAAAGAAGCAACGAATGAGTGTGGGAATTGATTTGGATGCTTGTTTTGGACTGAAATAAGTAAGAGAAATATATACCTAAAAAGAAAGAGTCGGTTCTAGAAATAATGTTTAAAAGAAATAATGCTTACTAAAAAATAATTACTTTCATACGGTCCACGTGGGCAAGGTGGGATATAGAATTATGCAGTTATAAATTCAAAAACGCGATTAAACCTATAATAAATCGCCTTTCCAAAACGCGATACACAAACCCAAAACACTCAGAAAAAACGCGGTTTATTGATGAGCTGCATACCAAAAACACGGTTCACTGAGGCTGAACCGCGTTATGGAAGCACGACTTATATATGAACCGCGTTTGCATATACCTGACGGGAATCGCATTATGGAAAAGCGGTTTAGTGCTTACTGTGATTAAATAGCGTTTCAAAAACTCGATTTAATGTTTGCTGTCATTAGACCGCATTTCAAAAACGCGATTTACTAGCAATACATATACTAAGGCGCGATTTACTGGTATCTATCATTGAACTGCATTTTGAAAACGCTATTTAAATAAGTAATTCCCATTCTGCATTGTTCTATAGAACTATAAATGACAAAAAACTTCAAGTTATTGTAAATATTAGATATTTTTTGGGTACAAATTTTAAAGTCGAGTTTGGATATTATTAAATATCATAAAAAATTAAAAATTATGTAAAATACCTATTTACATATATATATACATATATATATATATAAATAGGTATATGAGTAAAACGTGATAAGTGTCACAAATGTAAAGACTACAGGATGACTCACCCCTCTCTTCATTTTGTACATAAAACCCACCTAGCAAACACACAGGAAAAAAAAAAAAAAAAAAAAAAAAAAAGCCAAGAACAGCAAAGAAAGAAGAAGAAAAAGAAAAAAGAAAGAAAAAGAATAAAAGGAAGAAAGAACGACAGAGAGGGAGAAAAAAAGATTAATAAAATTATCTCATTCTGATATAAAATACTTGCTATTTTTCTTCAAGTATATTTGGGTTTGTCTTTTTATTACCATCTTGTAGAGTATAATATCTCTATAGTTTTATAATACATTATCAGCACAAGTCTCTACCCAGACAAAAATTATATAAACTTGAGGTAAGTTTACCTTTTCTAATCTTTGCGATTTATAATTTTATTAAAGTTTACCTTTTCTAATCTTTGTGATTTATAATTTTATTAATCTTGAGTTTATTGCTCTTTATATATCTGGCAAATATTATTTGCCTTAGACCCTTGCTTTTGAGATCTACCCTGATGTCGTAAATGTCGGACAGTTAAAAGGGGTAATAGCGCATCCCTACAGGATTGTGTCGAAAGCAATGATATTTCTCAGGCATCATCCCTGAAGGATTAAAAGCTGAGTATATTACAGTCAAGGACTCGTATGTCCTTTGACTGAATTTAAAGGAGAGGTTTGATCACCAAAGTATGTGATCCCCCTTTAAGCTCGCTATGAATGGATTCGCCTGCGGCTGTAGGATTTTATAACTGTCAGCGAGTATAACTTCGCAGTACTGAGTATTACCTCCTGCATGCAATTATACGGTGAAAATAACTTTGAGGAGGATATACTTTTCATGTCTTGAATATGCTCCTGCAGTAGTAATATTGAGAACGAGAATTTAAAAAATACTCAGAGTTAATGTCATTTCTCCTCGTTACTGAATAAAGCAATGAATTATTGATGAAAAATCATCAGGCACGACCAATTGGATTCGAACCATTCCCTGAAGTGAATGCTTCGACATATGACCAGCAGGAATATGGTCACGGTTGTAAATGTGGACATGGTCAGGACCGTGAACAAGGTTATAGTCGTGGTCATAATAACTGGCACTTTGGCACCCTGGATGGACCTAAATTTAAGAAGTCCACTGACGAGGAGATGAAGGAAAGAGAAAACTTTAGTTTTTCGTATTTTTTATTTTGCATATTCACGGCTGGTTAAACCGCCTACTTTTTATTACTCATTCATTATTTATATGGTTGACTATGCCGCCTACTTATTATCTATTATTCATATGGTCGACTATGCCGCCTACTTATTATCAGTTATCCATATGGCTATATTTCTCAGCCAATCTATTTAAAGACTCCAGAAGAGCGTATATCATGTTTCCTGCAAAAACAATATTTAATTCCGATATACCTGTTGGGATAGTTAACAAGAAGTTAACAGACCCAAAAGACTTTTATTTTATGGCATGACTATTTGAGTCATCTGGGTACAAATATGGTTAAGAGAATCGTTGAGAATTCTCACACCCATTAAAGAACCAGAAAATTCTTATATTGAGTGTTTCAAATTTGGTTGAAGGCTCTGGAAGAGCACATGTTATGTTCCCTGAAGGGACGAAACTAAACATAAGCGATGCTCTGTTTTCCAGCAGATTACAGAGAAACTTGATCCGCTCTCGAGATATTTGTCGCAATGGTTGTCATATTGAGACAATAAATAAGGGCGATAAAGAATATCTTTATATCACGTCGTTTACTTCAGGAAGAAAGAAAATAATAGAAAAATTGTTAGAACTTTCTTTTGGGTTATATTATACTTACATAAACCCGATTGAATTAAATATAGTGGTTAACCAGAAGTTAACTGATTGCAAAACATTTACCCTATGGCATGACCGTTTGGGCCATCCAGGTGTAACGACGATGAGAAATATTATTGAAAGTTCTCATGAGCACGCATTAAAGAATCTGAAGATTCTTTCTCCTGATGAGATTTCATGTGCTGCCTGTGCTGCTAAAGGCAAAAATTATTACTATGTCATACTCAATTGAAATTGAGTTTAAGTCCCATGTATATGGAAGAATACTAAATGGGACATATGTGGGCCAATCATTTTATCATGTGGACTACTAATAAAGGCCTCTACCCGTTGGTTCCGTGAATATGGATAATACACTTGTGATGTGGCATTTGTGAAACTCATTGCATAAATGATCCGATTATAAGCTCAAGTCGTGGATTGTATGATATTGCAGGAGAATTTACATCCCAAGAATTTAATGATTATTGTATGGAATGAATCGCCACATAGCCCACGTATAGACATATGATGGTCTTATAGATTTTCTGATTAAACGCCTGCAGCGAATAGCTAGACCATTTTTATTGCCAAATTTTACATCGGCACATGTTATGCTACATGCTGCAGCACTAATTGTAGATCTCCCCAGTATAACTTGCCTCTGACAAGGTCCAGATATATAACCCATCTATAAATATTGTATGTCCAAATTATACCACCTCAAAGAGAAAAGATGGATCTAAACAAGGGGACTTGGAATTTATGATATCTGGAGATATTAACTGGAAACATTTTATAGCATAGTTTGCTGATTGTCAATTTAACAAAACAAGGTTTCCGGAATCAGGAGGAGAAAACGAAAGTCGAAAAATGAGAATTTATGTGGAATGCGTCATCGAACCAGAAGTTCGAAGAATTGTTCACTTATAAATTATTACAAGCCAATTCACAGATGTATTCACTTATGGAAAGAGGGTGACCAAATAATACGTCCCCACTATATGTGCTCCTGCTCGAATTAATATCCCAGTCGAGTGATATTCTAATATATTGAAAAATGCATCCACTGCATGCCAGAAGCATGGCAAATGTATCGGTTCCAAAGATTTGAATTTGAAAAGAAAATGGAGCAATATAAAAGACTGGTCCCTCTAGTGTGAAGCTCTTGAGGAGAAAAACTCTGCAGAGATAATAATATGTGTAAATAAAAATCTCTCAAAATTATTAGGTACCTGAAGTTACCTGAGTCTATGATGATAAAGAGATCTCTATGAATTATGAGATATTATGGAACCGAAATTGATCAGATGTTTGTATATATAGTAGCTACTCCCTGATCAAAGAAATTGAAAATCTTGAACTAGTATTTGTTCAAGAATGCCAACAAAGAAATGATTAGTTCAAATAGAAAGACGCAATTCAGGTTGAATTAGGCATACGGACCTGAAGTCCAAATGTCTATATGCTACATGTGAATGTTGGTGCAAAAAATAATAAGGTCATGAAAGGCACAATTTGTAGCCCAAGGTTTATCATAGAGACCAGCAATTGATGGGACATACATATGAGAAATGGATGCAATTGATCTAGTAGTCTCTATATGCGTCATATATATTGGTAATAGCTTATTTGTACGATGATATTTATATGAAAGTCCCTGAAGGACCAAACATGCCAGAAGCATGTGGTTCAAAATCGCAGTACATATCTACTAAATGAGGGATATATTAATATCATCATGACTCCTGAAGAGCTTAAAAAGGTTGTTATGCACCTAAACTGAGAACTCGAGATTGAGGATTTCGAAAAAGAAAAGATTTTGTCTCGACTTGAAAATCGAGTACTAATATGATAGAGTATTACTTTATTGGTCAACTCATACCAGTACAGTACTTGAGTATTTCATCATGTTGTTTAATGCCTCAATTTAACCTCTTCTAGTCCTCAATGAGGTAATGAATAAATTCTTGACCCCACCATACCTTAGTTTAAGTGACGCATTGATATAGCTGTCACACAACCAGATATGGCCTCTTTGGTCAACTGGTCACTAGTATGTTATATGTGGTTAAATGTTTATCTTGATGGATTAACCAGTATACACTATTAAATTATGTCAAACTTGCAATTAATATATATGCAAGTGTTGATCGGCATTCGATAAGTGACAAGAATGCTATTTTGTTATTGTATTGCTATGTTTTGGCAATCTACTAACAATTGCAGCTATTGTTAAGACACTTGCGCTTTATGAGCAAGTAAAGATTAGGTGATATCAATACCCTTGATCCTACATATTTTAAGCTTCCAATGATCAGGGGGAGTCCGATAGTACCATATGAAGATGAGTCTGCATTGTTCAAGTAAAAGAAAGTTCATAGAACCAGTGCACTTCAAAGAAGTTCTTACTCTAAAGCTTCTTGAAGAAAGGTGAAGTCCATGTTCGCTCAAGAACCCGGAAGAGTTATTCAAGAAAACATCTACTATAGACTTTCAAGAAATTGGCACAAGATTGGCAATCGCCAACTCCAAGGCATCCTTGATTAATATGTGCCCCTGAAGAGGAGTTAATTACGCACTGCACTCTTTGTCCTCTGCTATGGTTTCTTCCATTGGGTTTTTATTTTCCCTAGCGAAAGGTTTTTTAACGAGGTAGTTCAATAAGCGTATATAACTCGGACAATATACACTTTCAAGAGTGTTATGTCCGGCACATATTTGAAGAAAGGAGACAGAACTAAGCATATCTCACCGAAGTTCTTCTTTACACACGAGTTTCAAAAGATGGGTGAAATAGATATTTAACAAGTCCGCTCAAGTGAGAATCCGCAAATTTGTTCACAAAGGCATTACCGACATCAACTTTTGAGAAGTTAGTTCATAAGATTGGTATGCGTTGACTCAGAAACGCCTCTTACTAATATGTTCACATGAGGGGGAGTTAAATATGAGCTGTACTCTTTTTCCCTTCGCTATGGTTTTTCCCACTGGGTTTTCCTGGCAAGGTTTTTAACGAGGCAGGCGTATTTAGCTTGGACACTATGTCCCGTTATAACAGAAAATATCCAAAGGGGAAGTGTTGTAAATAATGGATATTTTTCGGGTACAAATTTTAGAGTCGAGTTTGGATATTATTAAATATTATACAAAATTAGAAATTACGTAAAATATCTATTTACGTATATATACATATACATATATATAAATGGGTATATGGGTAAAATACGACAAGTGTCACAAATGTAAAGACTACAAGATGACTCACCCCCTCTCTTCATTTTGTATGTAAAACTTACCTAGTAAAGACTAAAAAAAAAAAAATCAAGAACAGCAAAGAAAAAAGAAGAAAAAGAAAAAGAAAGAAAAAGAATAAAAGGAAGAAAGAACGAGAGAGAGAGAGAGAGAGAGAGAGAGAGATTAATAAAATTATCTCGTTCTGATATAAAATATTTGCTTTTTTTTCTTCAAGGATATTTGGGTTTGTCTTTTTATTACCATCTTGTAAAGTATAATATCTCTATAGTTTTATAACACAAGTGTCTTATTTCATGCAATTGTCATGATTTTGACTTCTTAATATTAGAGAATGAATTTATTGATGTCATTTGCCAAATTATAATATATCTACAGCGACAGTCGACACAAACAATTACGCAATATTCATACAGCAGTTTATGAGAAGAAATTATCACACATTCGAATCATCAAAAAAGAAGAGCTTCGATTTTAATAGAATGTATTTATACAATATACAAACATAACTTTTAAACTAAAATTACATAGATATCAAAATTAAGGCAAAAATGGACGTTTTTGTTTGTTGCATAGGCCTCTCTCTCTCCCTTTGCCCTGCCTCTATCTCAACCTCTATCCCCACCTCTAGCTCTGCTCCTACCCATAACTTCATGTGTAGGATATTGTCGGGAAATATCTTTTTTAGGGATAACATTTTCTTCATGAATAAGGCTTTCGCCAACATTTTCAGAAGGCGTATTCTCAAATTGTTGATGGTCCTCGTCGTGTTGATCTCATATCCCTCTCAATGTGGCTCTAACATCATAAATGGAAGTTGTAAGAAATGAGGAAAAGTTATCAGAAAAAGGCACTTGGAGCAGATCGGTTTGTCCTAAACATTGTAGGCATTGAAATCCAGATCCCTTGATCTCCTTTACAGTGAGCATGTTCATTTGAATTTGTATTTCAGTTACCTCCCGATGTTGAACAATCCGCCTAGTCAAATCGACCATCCGAACCATAGTTGTTAGCTGTTCAATAGAAAAAATAAATATTAGAATATATTTTTAATATTAATTTTCAAATCTACAAGAATAAAGTAAAACTACTTACAAGCAAGTCATCATTTGACTGAATTGGAAGATAGCCCTCTCATGGATGATTGGCAGGAAGGGTTATTCTCAACTATGTGATGCATTGGTACCATGACATGTATAGGACGTCATTGGGGAGAGAGACTGTGAGAGGAGGAGAGAATGCTATGTACTCCACCCATCTACCCCACATCGACAGATACAGATCATGATGTCTCTCCGAATTGACCCTATATTGACCGCGTCAATCAAGAGCATGTAAATCAACGAACGGACAGGTATTGATTGGGATACGTTGTTGCATCCCAAACCGGCGCATCACATGATTCAGAAAACACCACTCAGTGATGTCAAAATAGATGAGTGGCACTATATTGCACCAAATATGCCGATCATGGCGGCATATGGCTGGAAGCGATGCAATAATCTCATCTGTATAAGGAGTCTATGCCATCTAAAATCAACAAATGAAAGACTTGTCATAAATAATGAGTAAAAATAAGAATATAAATATAAAAATCAATATAATTTTTACCTGATTACTATTTTGTAAATCAAATACACTCCTATAGTATGTAAGGCTTCTCGGTGCATCAATACAAGAAACATTGTGTATCCACCTATCCAACAAAAAATTGATTTGATAAATACATAAATTAAACAATTATTATACAAATTTATTAAATTACAAAAAATGCCTGCATCCAAGTGGATCATCATCTCTACGAAAATGGGGAGCTTAGTTTGGCCGACCTATAAGAATTCACTCCCATGCCCCTAACTATATTCATATAAAAAAATAACATTGATCACGAACATAATCATGTAAAAAAAATTAAAGGATCAGCAATCTCTTGCACTCCTTGTTGTGATGCCTTACATAGTTGTTGGTACATAAAAGCTACTGTCGCACTTCCCCAACTATATTTTGCCGTCGCAACCCAATCACGAAGTAGAGGCAGATATATGAGTCATATCTCATTGCCCCTCTTATCTCCAAATAACATGCCAACCATTAATGTAAAAACATATGCCCTTGCAGCATATTCAATTTGAATATCTGGGGCATCATCAAGCAAGTGGTAGAAGTCCTAGTGAAGCCATGTAAATCTAATAGAGGAGCCATGTAAATCAGCAAGGGTGGGCCGGATCCCAAGTAGCTCCTTTGCCAACGCGGCCAATCTACGTCACTGCTATTGGTGACGGGATTCCCATCTACCCTCAACCCCATCAAGATAGAAACATCTTGTAGGGTGATTGTTGGCTTTCCACTAGTTAGATGTCAAGGCAATTATCAGAGGGTGATCTAGAGACACACGAATTAGTTGGTGGGCTCCAAAAAGTCCAATACGCCTAACATAATGTAGAATCTGCTCATCTACCCTCAAGTGAACTAGTAAATGGGTTACATGGTGGCGACAAGTGAGAACGCCAACATCCTGTAACAGCAAGCAAATAAAAATTAGTATGAACAACAAAACATAGAGATATTTTATAAGTCTATTAAAATCAATGCACTAAAAATGTATAGTATGACCCAAAAAATATTGTAGCGAATCAATTTTTAGATGTCGGAACTCACAAGAACGACATGAAAAATTGGGTTTAAACAGTTAGAATGCCTATAGTGATAAGGATCCTTGAAAGAGCCATCATTGTTACACCAAGTAACCAAACAAAAACCTCCCACAAAATTAATGAGTCACATGCCATAATCTATAAGTAGCTAGAATATTAAGAACAAATATAAACATATACTCACAAGTTTGATGGCAAACAAAGATAATGTGTTTATAAATAATAATAAACTCATCTCTCCATCCCATATTGCTGCACTTCTATGATGAGACTGTAGCTGCAGAAGGCTGGGGTCAACCAGGCCTAGCTCCATCTACGCTATCACACAATAAAGTTTATCAAAATTAAGAAATATGTATAAATAACGATTACACCCAAGGAAGTCCAGGATCCCTTAGACATATGGGCAGGGGTCAAGCAGTTGGCCCTGATGGAATACCAATAGAGGTATGGAAATTCCTTGGACAGAGGGGTATCAGTTGGTTGAATAAATTATTTAACCAAATCCTTATAGGGAAGAAGATTCCTGACAAATGGAGAAAGAGTACATTGATTCCGATATACAAGAATAAAGGCGACATCCAAAGTTGAGCCAACTATCGGGGGATCAAGATAATGAGCCACACTTTGAAGCTGTGGGAACGAGTCATAGAGAGGAGGTTAAGGCAACAGAATGCGATATCTGAGAACCAATTCGAATTTATACCCGGGAGATCAACAATAGAAGCCATCCACCTCATAAGGCAGACGATAGAGCAATACAGGGAGAGGCAGAAGGATCTCCACATGGTCTTCATTGATTTGGAGAAGGCATATGAGAGGGTCTTGAGTAGGAAGGGCATCCCCTTGCCATATATTCGGGCCATTAGGGACATGTATGAGGATGCACAAACTAATATGCGTATAGGGAAAGGGGAGACAGACACATTCCCAATAGCAGTTGGGGTACACCAAGGTTTTGCCTTAAGCTTCTTTCTGTTCATTCTAGTCATAGATGAGCTCACCAAGAACATCCAAGGAGATGAACCTTGGTGTATGCTGTTTGCAGATGACATAATATTGGTGGTGGACTCTCGAGTCGGCATAAGTGAGAAGCTGGAATTGTGGAGAAAGGCTTTGGAACCGAAGGGCCTACAAATCAGTAGATCCAAGACCGAGTACTTGGAACTCAACTTCGGTCACTCTACTGTGCCTAGTACAGTAAACTTCAAGATAGGATCTGAGACTATATTAAGAAAGGAGAGTTTCAGATACTTGGGTTCCATGGTACAGCAGAATGATGAGGTTGACGAGGATGTCAACAATAGAATTAAGGTAGGCTGGCAGAAATGGCGGATGGCTTCCGGGGATACTTTGCGATAAAAAGCTCCCGCTAAAGCTAAAGGGAAAATACTATAGGACAGTAGTGAGACTGGCTACGTTGTATGGGGCATAGTGTCGCTCAATGAAACAACAACACACCTAGAAGATAAAGGTGGCAGAGATGAGGATGTTGCAGTGGATGCGTGGGTACACAAGGAAGGATAAGGTCAGAAATGACGCTATAAGAGGAAAGTTGGGTGTAACCTTGATCGATGACAAATTGACGGAGCAACGCTTGTGATGGTTTGGACACGTTACGAGGAGACCGACCACAGCTCCAGTCAGGAGATGTGAACAGCTACATACGACGCTAGGAAGAAGAGGGAGAGGTAGGCCTCAGAAGAGTTGGATGGAGACGATCAAACATGACCTAACCCACCTAAATCTAAGTGAGGAGATGGCCTTGGATAGAGCTCATTGGAGAGCGAGCATAGGGGTAACCGATGTAGCGACCTAGAGTAATGCTTCGTATTGCTGCTAGCATAGGGTTTATAACGCGGACTTACCCCATGTGGTGTGCTTATGTGTTTATGTGCGTATGCGTATGTGTGTATGGATGTGGTCTATTTGCCTTATTATGTGCCGTGGATGTGTCTTTGACATGACCTAACACTTTTCAGGATGCTTTGCTTCCAGGAGGCCAAGATTCTTCAGGTTGGGGGTCCTCGGAAACAGCCTCTCTTCCACTCGGAAAAGGTAAGGTTGCATACATCCATCCCCATAGACCCTGCTTTTGCGGGAGCCCGTGAGGCGCTGGGAATGTTGTTGTTGTTGTATAAATAATGAAATATTAGATAAAAATAATATATATAAAACATAAATCAATATTACCGTCATATATTTCACTATTACTAGCTACCAACTGAGCCTCGTGCTCTTTTTTCTTTTTACATGTCAGTACATTACGACCTTTTCCCTTACAAAACCCACATGTAACCCTCCGTGTATCGTCATTCTCATCCATCCCATTTTTAATTCGTTTCGAGGGTGGGCGGCCTTGGCTTCACATTAAACTAGGATTCGGGATTATTTTAGGTCTATTATATGACTCCCAATATCCCTTGTTTGGAATTGGACTGAACTTCGGCTAGTTTGAATCACAATACACATGAAGGGAATAATACGGGTTTATGAATGATAAAGGATCATAATTTCTACTTTAGTATACGAAAAGAACATGAGAACAAGGAATACCATACAACTGTAGTTTTTGACAGGGGCAAGTCCTTTCTTCGAGGTTAATAGTTTGTTTATGTCCTTCTTTTCCTATCGCCCTATCACTTGCTGTAGTGATGGCCTCATATATGCCCATTTAGTAATCAAATACTTCAATGCGACGATAACGTGCCTTGGCCTTATTGGACTCCAATATCTCATTGATTTTTGGGCAACACGTTTTCTCTTTAGCAAGAAGCTCGCCAACAATTCCTCGCTGTCGAACAAACCACTTATTTGTCCGGTAGAAGGTCAACTCTACAAGTGAAGTGACAGAAAGGCTAAGAACTCCCTTTAGCACAAAATTCATGATTTCAGCTGTATTAGTAATCATGAGCCCATATCGCTCCCCATGGTCATGGCAAAGAGCCCACTTGTGCAGGCCAATTTCTCCAAGATATTTGCGGATATTGATATTCAACTTGCCGATTCTATCGAATGTAGAGTTGAATTTCCTGGGTGAAGCCTGTCTTGTTGTATTTTGAAACCTTACATTCACATTAGATATAAAGTGTCTCGAAAAAATCCTATGATAGGCATTTCGCTCCCTCCATTCTCTTCTACTGATAACATTCATTATTTCAAGGTAACGATCTGAAATTACAGAGACTTCCCTATCCTCTATTACAAACTTTTCCTAGTATTTCATGAACCATGACCAACTAGCATTACTCTCTTCTTCTAAGAGAGCAAATGCTAAGGGAAACACTTAATTATTGGCTTCAGAAGCAATAGCAAGTAACAATGCTCCCGTATACTTCCCATAAAGATAGGTACCATCGATTGATATGATGGGCCAACAGCTGAAGTGTGTTGTAACATTTCATCTTGAGCCCCAAATGACTACTTCTTTTTCTCTTTTTATATTCTTTTCTATTTTCAAGCTGCTTTCATTTTCTTAAATATATAAAATAGAAGGCCTTTTTCTTTCATAAGGATCTTTTTTCGCCTTATCATATTAGTGATTTTTGCTGCTAGATTGTATGTGCATAATTTAAGTTTTCATTCCATTCACCTTCGTAATGCATCCTTCAGATCTCCTCCCTTACCATACCCACTAATGAGTGTGTTCGGTCCCTCTCTTCTTCATCTCATCCAAAAGCTTCTGAGCATCTTCAACCTTACCCTGATTACAAAGGCCGCACATTGTTGTGTTATAAGTTACTTCATCAGGAGTCACCTTGCTCTTATCTATCTCTGACATAATCAAAAACGCAAGATTGTCATTAGCATAATGACCATTAATCAAAGCATTAAACATCACAAGATTTGGCAATATGCCATAGAATGTAATCTTCCCGACAGATCATCTGCCTCCGTCATTCTCTTCCAATTACTGAAGACATGAATAAGTGATGTATAAGTCACCCTTGTAGGCTGAATTCCTTTACTTTGCAAATGGTGGACATTAAAGAGATAAAGTGGAAGGTTTTGAACCATAAACAAAGTGAAACCCTAACTTCTGCCTTCGCTACGACCATGTTGCCACATCATCGATTACTTCATTGGAAAATTAAAGTGATTGGCATGGCATTATGGCATTTCTCTTCAAGCCATATGTATGTTTAGATTCCGCGGGCAGATCCACGTTGAAGTCAGGGTGATCTTATAATATGAACACTAGATGATCAGTCTTGGACCCTTGGCCAGGTGGTTACTAGCCTTAATTGTCATATATTCGATGCAGGTTTGATTCCCCATAGCAACTTTGATTTGACTTTGAAAGGTTTTTTGGGGAAATTTATTATAATATTAAATATTTTAGGTTAAAATTGAATGTAAATAATTTTGTAATATGCCAATAATTTTATTAGCTTTTGTTTAGTATACTTATACACATAATTTACTCATATACATTTTTCAAACTTTTTAGTTCGTATGCAAATTACTTCAAATTCTTTTTAACATTTTCAACTCTATAGTTATATCATGTACGTTGTATATTTAATGCGTTGATTCATGTTTAAGTTTATCTGTAATATTTTACTTGCAAAAAAATGTGTAATATCTGAAACATAATAGATGAAAACTAAATATAAAATTTCTTAAATAATTTTAAAATTATTTATTGAACTTTCATGAGCCACAAATTTGGATTTATCATTTCAAATTATCTTTCTTGCACTACATGCATCAAGAAAAGTATGTTATTCAGTGAAATGTTTCAAAAAATATTTTAAATGACTTTAAGACTCCCAACTTAAGTGTGAATTGAATTTAAAAAATTACCACTTTTCCACATATATGTGTTTTTGTAGGTCGGATGCCTTAAATGAAATTAGCTCAAAATTTTCTTATAGTTATGAGTTATCTTTTGACTTCAAATTAAATATAGAATAGATATAAGACTAAATATGAAAGTAATTTGTAATTCGTGCCTACCTATTTCGGAATTTTTTGGTTGGGTTCTTGTGGGTAGAACTAGGCTCAAGTTCCTTGTTTTTCTTGTGAGGTCCCTTCCCTTATTTATAGGGGAATGTATGCTTGGGTAGCAAGTAATGGGGGTTGGGTACTGCCTGGCCCCTTCAGCCAATGGGGGCCTTGGTGATCTCTAGAGGTGAGGTTATTTAGGTGGGGTGTTTAAGGAGGCGGCAATGGCTCTTAGGCCCCGTGTCGCCTGGTGGCGGTTATGCTGGGAGGCGGTAGTGGCTCCTGGGCCCTGTACCGCCTGGTGGCGGTTATGCTGGGAGGCGGTAGTAGCTCCTGGGCCCTATACTGCCTGGTGGCGGTTATGCAGGGAGGCGGTAGTGGCTCCTGGGCCCTGTACCGCCTGGTGGTCGCTTTTGTATTCATTAGTTAGCCCCCCATTTTGAGGTCAAAGTTTCTTTGACTTCAAAGTGTATAAATACCCCTTCATACTCTCACCCTTTGGGTATTACTTGTCCCTTTCATTCTCTAATTGGTATCTTGAGAGTTGATTATGGAGGACATAACTCGTGAAATGTTATCTTGGCTTCCTGCCAAATCTCTTTTAAGGTTTTGCTGCACCTCTTCTGAATTTTATGGTTTACTTACCGATGGTGATTTTGTTAAGAAACAGTCTTTTCGCTCTCTTGAGCGTGATGCTGATGGGGTCTTGTTACAACCAGAAAGCGAGTTTTCTTGCGATAATCTGGGGGCCTTTTCCTCTGCCGGGGACTTTTCTCCAGTTATGCCACCAGAGGTAACGAAGGTGCTGATGGACAATATTAGAGTTCTCGATGTTCAGGGTGGTTTGATATTGTACCGAGACTATAATCTCTCCAAGTTGTTCGTGTTTAACCCTGCTTTGGGCATACGTCAGTTGGTGGCGTTGCCTGACGGTATTTTGACGAGCTGTCTGGATGGCCCTTTAAACTTAGTGTTTGGGTGTTTCGACTCTACTTCTGAGTTCAGGTTCTACCTTTTCCTTATGACAATGGACTTGCCCTACCCCTGCCACGGCTTTTGGCCTACCATGTACCAGGTGTATTATTGGCAGGGCGATTGGAATTTTTGGGGAAGCCTGGACGTAGGTCCCCGAAATATTTTTCTTATGGATCACGTTTGTTTGCATGGGGAGATTTTCTTTTTGTCTGACTGGGGCCATTATATTGACGGTTGCAATAACCGCCCATACGTAGTTCGTTGGAATACTGAGACAAGGGTTGTTCATAACATGACCCTTCCGGGCGTGGTTTGGGATAACCTGTCCTCGAGCCGAGATGCAAAGATTTCGAGGTGGTGGGAGGTGACCATAGGGCCCCCTTCACTATGCCTGATAACGCTCCGGAGTCCAGTGTTTACCATCTGGACGCTGACAAATGTGGAAGATCCTTCTTCATGGATCAGGTGGGAGCGGTTATTCGTTCAGCCGCCATGGTCTAGAGGTAGATGGGATCCAGCTATGACAAGCTTTGCTGTGTCAAAAGAACACTTGACGTTTACCGCACGCAATCAGGTGTTCCAGTGCGCCCTTCGTGGAGACCATCGTGGCCGTCCGGTTTTCTTGGGACACTACCAGGGGGAATACCATACCAAGCTGTTTCCATATTCGAGCTCTTTGTTTCATTGTGGGAATGATCCCATGATCCTTCACCCCCCGCTTGAGTAGATCGTGGTAATAGTAGGAGGGCGTTTTGAAATCTTTTTGTTGGTTACTTTTGGCGCTATAGTTATACTACCGGAAGCTTGATGTAACGAAGTTTTGTTGTAATATATGCGAATGCTCTGGCTATGAAGATTTTATACTTTAACCTTTTGCCTTTGTCATGTGCGTGCGTTTGTTGGTGAGTAACCATAGGATGTTTCTACCTCCTTGGTAAGAATTCTTATGTTTGTGCGAGTTTACTGATCATCCCCACGTTAGATGGGGTCAAAAACCGCGGATCCTCAAGCTGGTGAGGATTTACCGCCCGTCCCTGATGTTAGGTGGGACGCACAACCGCACCTCTGTCAGATGGGGCCAAAAACCGCGGACCCTAAAGCTGGTGAGGGTTTACCGCCCGTCCCTGAGGTTAGATGGGACCAACCGACCGCCACGGTGTTAGATGTGGGACACAATAGCGGGCTTTCAAACCAGTGAGAGTTTACCACCCATCCCCGATGTTAGATGGGACCAACCAACTGCCACGGTGTTAGATGTGTCAAACAATAGCGGGCTCTCAAACCGGTGAGAGTTTACCGCCCGTCCCAGATGTTAGATGGGACCAAACAACCGCCACGATGTTAGATGTGGCAAACAATAGCGGGCTCTCAAACGGGTGAGAGTTTACCGCCCGTCGCTGATGTTAGATGGGACCAACCAACCGCCACGGTGCTAGATGTGACAAACAATAGCGGGCTCTCAAACCGGTGAGAGTTTACCGCCCGTCCCTAATGTTAGATGGGACCAACAAACCGCCACGGTGTTAGATGTGGCAAACAATAGGGGGCTCTCAAACCGGTGAGAGGTTACCGCCCGTCCCTGATGTTAGATAGGACCAACAAACCAAGCCCCCATTGTTCAAGGGACTTAGCATACCAGGGCCTTCACATTAGGTGAAAGCCAGGCGGTTCCTTCACTTTAGGTGAAGGATACCCGCCCACCTGTTCTTGCTCTCTTACTTCCATTTGAGCAAGAAAACCAAGCCCCCATTGTTCAAGGGACTTAGCATACCAAGGCCTTCACATTAGGTGAAAGCCAGGCGGTTCCTACACTCTAGGTGAAGGACAACTGCCCACCTCTTCTTGCTCTCTTACTTCCATTTGAGCAAGAAAACCAAGCCCCCATTGTTCAAGGGACTTAGCATACCAAGGCCCTCACATTAGGTGAAAGCCAGACGGTTCCTACAATTTAGGTGAAGGATAACCGCCCACCTCTTCTTGCTCTCTTACTTTCATTTGAGCAAGAAAACCAAGCCCCCATTGTTCAAGGGACTTAGCATACCAAGGCCTTCACATTAGGTGAAAGCCAGGCGGTTCCTACACTTTAGGTGAAGGATAACCGCCCACCTCTTCTTGCTCTCTTACTTCCATTTGAGCAAGAAAACCAAGCCCCCATTGTTCAAGGGGCTTAGCATACCAAGGCCTTCACATTAGGTGAAAGCCAGGCGGTTCCTACACTTTAGGTGAAGGATAACTGCCTACCTCTTCTTGCTCTCTTACTTCCATTTGAGCAAGAAAACCAAGCCCTCACTGGTCAAGGGACTTAGCGTACCAAGGCCTTCACATTAGGTGAAAACCATGCGGTTCCTACACTTTAGGTGAAGGATAACCGCCCACCTCTTCTTGCTCTCTTACTTCCATTTGAGCAAGAAAACCAAGCCCCCATTGTTCAAGGGACTTAGCGTACCAAGGCCTTCACATTAGGTGAAAGCCAGGCGGTTCCTTCACTTTAGGTGAAGGATAACCGCCCACCTCTTTTTGCTCTCTTACTTCCATTTGAGCAAGAAAACAAAGCCCCCAATGTTCAAGGGACTTGCATACCAAGGCCTTCACATTAGATGAAATCCAGGCGGTTCCTACACTTTAGGTGAAGGATAACCGCCCACCTCTTCCTGCTCTCCTACTTCCATTTGAGCAGAAAACCAAGCCCCCATTGTTCAAGGGACTTACCATACCAAGGCCTTCACATTAGGTGAAAGCCAGGCGGTTCCTACACTTTAGGTGAAGGATAACCGCCCACCTCTTCTTGCTCTCTTACTTCCATTTGAGCAAGAAAACCAAGCCCCCATTGTTCAAGGGACTTACCATACCAAGGCCTTCACATTAGGTGAAAGCCAGGCGGTTTCTTCACTTTAGGTGAAGGATAACCGCCAATCTCTTCTTGCTCTCTTACTTCCATTTGAGCAAGAAAACTAAGCCGCCATTGTTCAAGGAACTTAGCATACCAAGGCCTTCACAATAGGTGAAAGCCAGGCGGTTTCTTCACTTTAGGTGAAGGATAACCGCCCACCTCTTCTTGCTCTCTTACTTCCATTTGAGCAAGAAAACCAAGCCCCCATTGTTCAAGGGACTTAGCATACCAAGGCCTTCACATTAGGTGAAAGCGAGGCGGTTCCTACACTTTAGGTGAAGGATAACCGCCCACCTCTTCTTGCTCTCTTACTTCCATTTGAGCAAGAAAACCAAGCCCCCATTGTTCAAGGGACTTACCATACCAAGGCCTTCACATTAGGTGAAAGCCAGGAGGTTCCTACACTTTAGGTGAAGGATAACCGCCCACCTCTTTTTGCTCTCTTACTTCCATTTGAGCAAGAAAACCAATCCCCCATTGTTCAAGGGACTTAGCATACTAAGGCCTTCACATTAGGTGAAAGCCAGGCGGTTTCTTCACTTTAGGTGAAGGATAACCGCCCACCTCTTCTTGCTCTCTTACTTCCATTTGAGCAAGAAAACTAACCCCCTTTGTTCAAGGGACTTAGCATATCAATGCCTTCACATTAGGTGAAAGCCAGGCGGTTTCTTCACTTTAGGTGAAGGATAACCGCCCACCTCTTCTTGCTCTCTTACTTCCATTTGAGCAAGAAAACCAAGCCCCCATTGTTCAAGGGACTTAGCATACCAAGGCCTTCACATTAGGTGAAAGCCAGGCGGTTCCTTCACTTTAGGTGAAGGATAACCGCCCACCTCTTCTTGCTCTCTTGCTTCCATTTGAGCAAGAAAACCAAACCCCCATTGGTCAAGGGACTTAGCATACCAAGGCCTTCAAATTAGGTGAAAGCTAGGCGGTTCCTTCACTTTAGGTGAAGGATAACCGCCCATCTCTTCTTGCTCTCTTACTTCCATTTGGGCAAGAAAACCAAGCCCCCATTGTTCGAGGGACTTAGCATACCAAGGCCTTCACATTAGGTGAAAGCCAAGCGGTTCCTTCACTTTAGGTGAAGGATAACCGCCCACCGTGTACTTATGGAACCTAAAGGGGACACCCCACATGGCGCCTTCTCTGTCCTCACTCCCCTTTGCTCCCTTTCTTCTTGAAAACCTCCTTTCCTCTTAAAACCCACCCGATAAACCCTAACTCCTCCTCTCTTTATTTTCTCTGCATTCCCGACCCTGCTTCTACGCATCTCACCCTGACTCCCTCTCGCCCATCACCCTTACTCATTTTCGTGATAACTGAACGGTATTTTGCTTGTGCTTTTGCAATTTTTGAAGTGTTTTTGGGGTTTTTCCCCCTTTTGTCTTTCGCCCTCCTTTCTCTCTCTTTTCTCTCTCTTTTTTTTTAAAAAAAAAAATCTGGGGAAGCATTCTTGTTGGGGCTTCCATGGCTGAACGTAAGGCTTCCATGGAGGAACTTGAGGTTTCCATAGAAGAACTCGACGGGGACTTCGAACTAGACCCCCAGCTTATAAATGACCTTGCTGCGATTCTCGCCGGCTGTCCTACCGTTCGCCCAGGTGAGGTGGGGGCGTGTTATGACCAGGGACTCTCCCCCTACATGTTTTGCCCTGATCCCCAGGCGGCTCCTGCCTCACCGGACACCAGCGCCCCCGTCTTACCCTCGGGAAGCTCCGGTGGGGAATCTATTATTTTTCAGGGTAAGATCCCTTTCTAATTTCTCTTGTATTTTGTGAATTAGTTAAATGGCTCCCAAATGTGGGCAGAAGGGACTTGGACGTTCAGACCGTGCTGGCGGAGCGTCTTCGGAAGAAGGACTGATGGTGGAGCCATTATCCCAACTGGCTCCCTCATCGCCGATGTCACCTGAGGAAGCGGCTTTGCATGCTCAGTATCCCGATACAACCGTGGCTCTTCCCCTGGGGGACCTTGTATCCTCCCTGGCCACGGTAGAGGGGATGAGGAAATTTCGTGAGAAATATTTTTTTCCCAAATGGTTACGAAGTTATCGGCCCCCGAGAGAGCGACAACATTTTATACCCTCGCTCCCTCGAATTGTTTGCCGTTAGCGTAGACGCTTTTGAGGCTGGCTTACACTTTCCCTTGCCGCCTATCTTGGAGTGGGTTTTTCTGCAATATTCCGTGTGTCCTAGTCAGGTCACCCCCAAAGGTTTTCGTAATATTTACGGCTACCTCCTTACTTGTCATTTGGCCGGTCTGACCCCTTCCACTCGTAGCTTTGATTATTTATTTAGGGCCAAACAAGCTAAGGGTGTTGTCAGTTTCGAGGGAAAAAGCGGGTTTAAGTTTGTGGAGCTTAATCCCTCAAAGGTAAATTTTTGGCAAAATAGGTTTATTTGGGTCCGACCTCCTAGTCCCTTAGGCATCCCTCATTATTGGACCTCGTTGAACAAGTGCAGTGTCCCCTCAGAGGATGAATTGTCAGCCTTAGATAGAGAGGTGGTTCGGTATTTTGAAAGGGATTTAGGATCGCGGTACCTAGCTACCGAGGAGGTATTATGCCAGGAGAAAGTGTTGATCCGGGCAGGTTTGTGTGCCCAACCAGTTAGTGGTAAGTAATTCTTTGGGACGGCTAAGTTTTTATTATAGTTGTTCGCCATTTAATAATTTTACCTTGGCTGCTTAACTGTCCCCTTTTAGGGCCGGAGGCCGATATAGACATTGTAACCTTCACCGAATTATGTCGTGAGGGACAAAAGAAAAGGGGAGAGAAGGGTGAGACTAAGGGCGAAAAAGCTACTAGAAGGGGCAAGAGGGTGGTCACCGAAGAAGGAGGAGAACCGCCTAAGAAGGTCACTTGATCAAAGAAGCCCCGAGCAGAGGCTCCTGCCCCAGGCGGTGGTTTGGAGGTGCCCCCTCCATCCGGGGTCGTTCTTGTGGCGCCTATAGTTCAGGCGTCTCCTGCTGCTGAGAGATCTTCTTCAATTCCAAGTGGTCGGGAACCGCATACCTCTATCTCTCAGCAAGGTGATGGTGGAACGTCAGTCGTACCCCATCCTGAAAGGGTCTCGATAACCGAGGTCATTGCGGAAGAGGGGTCTAGGGCTACGCCGATCGTTACCGTGGCTGCACCTGGGGCTGCCTGGCTGAACCTGGGGTTACCGCGGTGGAGGTTCCTCCCACCGTGACCGTACCGTCGGGCGCCCTTTCACAAGGGATAGAGATGGGTCTACCGCCAGAAGGAATGGAGGAAGGGAGGAGGCCCTTAGAGGTGCCGGTTGAGGTGCCAGGGCAGGGTTAGTGTCCTCGCCTCAGAGAGGAGAGCCTCCTGCCAGGAGCCCGCCCCAGCCGCCAGAATTGCTCCAAGAGGCGGTGGCGGATGTTCATCCTGGCATACAGGTAGCGGAGAGCCTTCTCCCCTCCTTTAGTATTGATTCATCAGTTCCGGGGACCCCTGCTGACATCCCTTCTGAGTCCCCTGCTGACGTCCCTCCTGAGTCTCCAGGAGAGGTTCCTAGGGAAGAGAGAGCTCTCGCTGATGAAGGAGCACCGACCGAAGGTTCTATTCGTCCCTCACCTTGCCATCTCCTCATCGACATCCAACGTGCCATTTCGCCGGTTTTTCCATCTAGGGGTCCTCAGGTCGTGACCCAGGACATGGCAGTTGATTGTGTTGCTAAGGTAAAGACTACATGTTATACTTTTAAGTGATTATTACATTAACTACATGCTTTGGTGCTTTGCCTTTCAAGTTAGTTCCCTTTCTGCCGCCCTGGTCCTGGGGTGGTTTCGCGAACAAGACGCTGCCATGCAAGAATTATCTCGGTTATGAGAAGAAAAAGGGAAGGCGGTAGAGGCTGCCGAGAGAGCTTAAAGGGAAAGACAGGAACAAGCCGAGCTTGCGCTAAGGATGAGAAGGGAGAAGGAAACGTTGGCTGCTAAGGCCCAAGGCTTGAGGGAAGAGTTATCTTCCCAGCAAACACGGTCAAAGGAGATCCTTATCGAAGCTGAGCATGCTCGGATTGAGGCTGCCGAGGTGATCTCCCACTTTAAAGAGAGCCCTGAGTTTCATTCCGCGACGAGCACCCATTATTGGGAGGGTTTCGCTTCAGGCCTATCAACCCTCGTACGACGCTTAGCACGACTTCATCCTCAGCTTAGCGAGAGTCCCTTCAGCAGGTGGCGGACCAGCTTCGCCAGGATATCATCCGCTCGTGAAGAGGCACAGGCAGTAGCTAGGCATCTTTTTCCTTTATTAAGCTCGTACCCTCTTTCTCTCGTCTTTTTTTTGCATATGTAAAGAGAAAGCTGGGGGGGGGGGGGGGGGGGGGGGGGGGGTACCCCTTTTTGCCATGCCCCTTGTTATTTTTTGACCAATGTACCTACTTATATGTGGTAAGGTGTAGAGGCGGTAGTTCTCCTGTAGCCTTGTTAACGTGTATTCTAGTGAAAACGATGGCATTTGGTTGTACATTACCTTATATATATAGATATATAGATATATATATATATATATATATATATATTTCTTTTTGTTTATCTTGGCTTTTCATCGATGATGTTGACGCAATCTTTAAGGAAGTATCGTTTATTTATGTGCTGGGGGTACAGCCCCAGGTTCCCTAAGATATGACTTACACAACATCAGTATACGTTCGATATTTTACATACTTATTACCGGAATTACCTAGCTAAACGTAGTACCTTTTGAGATTCTTGATGTTCCATACTCAGGGCACCGGGGAACCGTCTAGGCGTTCTAGCTTGTAACTTCCTTCTCCTAGCTTCTGAACCACACGGTAGGGCCCTTCCCAATTTGTAGCAACCTTGCCGATTTCGACCCCCTGGGCCGGGGTATTTGCCCGTCACAGGGCTAAGTCCCTACCTCTAAACTTCTCGTCCTCACATGTTTATTGTAGTATTGAGACATTCGTTGCTTTTGGGCCACAATTCGCAGAAGGGCATCCTCCCTAACTTCAGCCACTAAGTCCAGAGCGCACCTTCGCTGATCTTCATTGTGCAGACAATTATAATGCTATATGCAGCAACTGGGTTCTCCCACCTCCACTGGGATCACGGCTTCGGCCCCATAAGTTAGCATGAACGGGGTTTCCCCTGTAGCCGCACGGTAGACCGTCCGGTGTGCCCATAGTACACTGGGAAATTCTTCCACTCATCTTCCCTTAGCCTCATCCAGCCTTTTTCGAAGCCTGTTCAGTATCTGTTTGTTCTCCGACTCCGCTTGCCCGTTGCTTTGAGGATATGCAACGGCGGTAAAATGAAGAGCGATGTTCATGTGTTGACAGTATGCTAGGAATTGTGGTGACGCGAACTACGTTTCGTTGTCAGTGATAATGACTCTGGGGATTCCAAAACGTGTTATGATGTTCTTCCAGAGAAACTGTCGCGTTGCGCTGTCTGTGATCCGAGCCACCGCCTCGGCCTCCACCCATTTACTGAAATAGTCTACGGCCACGATCAAGAATTTTCTCTGTCCGCTGGCTAAGGGGAAAGGTCCTAGTATGTCCATTCCCCATTGATCGAAAGGTATGGGGTCAACAATGGGCTGTGGTGGCGCGGCAGGAGCATGGATGAGCGGCGCGAACCTCTGGCACTTATCACATTTTCGCACAAGGGTGCCAGCAACTTTTCTTAGGGTGGGCCAAAAAAAACCCAGCCCTTAGCACCATCCCGGCTAAGGCTCGCTTTCCAATGTGGATCCCACATATTCCCTCGTGGATTTCCCTTAGGACATAATCCCCTTTTTCTGGCGTTAAACATTTTAACAAGGGATGTGTGAACGACCTTTTGTATAGCTGCTGGCCAATGACTGTAAAATGCACCGCTCGCCTTTTCAGCCTTCGCGCTTCCACCTGATCCGAGGGCTTCACATTGTGAAGGATGAAGTCCAAAATTGGACGCATCCAGTTATTCTCATGCTACACCTGCATCATGTCTAGGGGTGTGGGTTTGTCCACATACTTAACCTGGGATTCAAGTATACGGACGTGCCCGTTGAGGTCCCTTCCTCCAGTTCTAGCCAGGCGGCTCAGTTCGTCAGCACGATGATTGCTTTCTCGGGAAATGCCCCGTATGTTAAAGCCCTGGAACTTGGAGGCCTTAGTTCAAACCAGCTCCAAGTATCGGGATAGGTGCGGCTCCTTTACTCCATAACTGCCCGTGACCTGGTTTACTACCAATTCCGAGTCGCTTCGTGCCTCTAGGCAAGTTGCTCCGGTGGCTTTGGCTAGGTCCATGCCCAACAGTAGCGCTTCATACTCGGTTTCATTGTGAGTAGCTTTAAAATGTAACCTTATTGCATATTCTGCCTGCTCTCCTTCGGGGTTGATTAGTACTATACCCACTCCTCGGCCCTCTGAATTTACAGATCCATCCACGAACATTTTCCAGACAGACATCTTCCCCGGAGGGTTTGCCGGTCCCAGTGCCCCAATCTCAAAGTCGCATTCTACTAGTAAATCGGCCAAAGCCTGGGCTTTAATGGCTTTGCGAGGCTGATAGTGTATGTCGTATTCAGAGAGTTCTACCGCCCACTTGGGCAGGCGCCCTGAGCAATCTAACGGGGAGAGCAGCTTTTTGAGTGGCAGGTTGGTGTGTACCATGATATTATGAGACTGGAAGTAGGGTCTTAGCTTACGCGCCGCGGTGACCAGGGCCAGGGCGGTCTTTTCGATTGCAGGGTACCTCTTTTCTGGTCTTTGAGGTTCTGACTTACAAAGTATACCGGGAGTTGCCGTCCCTGTCGGTCAGCTATTAACACTGCACTCGTGGTTTTTTTTTCTGAGATAGCCAGGTATATGAGGAGTTTTACAAGAGGCTGGATACCAAGGAAGGAGCCAGGGATATATACAAGATAGCCAGAGCAAGAGAGAGGAAGATGAGGGACTTGGGGCGAGTAAAATGCATTAAAGGAGAGGATGGGAAGGTGCTAGTGGAAGGGCATCAAATTAGAGCTAGGTGGAAAGCCTACTTCCATGATCTGTTAAACAACTAGGGAAGCGCAGAGATAGATTTAGGGGAACTCCAGACTACAGGGGAGGATCAGGACGAATGCTATTGTGAGCGAATTACTCCAGAGGAGATCAAGGAAGCCCTAAAATATATGGGTAGGGGAAGAGCAGTTGGTCTGAATGGGATACCCATTGAGGCATGGAAATGCCTTGGACAGAGGGGCATTAGCTGGCTAGCAAAACTCTTTAACCAAATTTTGATGGAGAACAAGATGCCGGAAGAATGGCGGACGAGTACACTGGTCCCAATCTACAAGAACAAGGGCGATGTCCAAAGTTGCGCCAATTATCGGGGGATCAAATTGATCAGTCACACCCTCAAGTTGTGGGAGAGAGTCATAGAAAAGAGACTACGACAACAGACGAAAGTGACCGAAAATCAGTTTGGGTTCATACCTGGGAGATCAACAATGGAAGCCATTCATCTCTTACGGCGGACGATAGTGCAATACAGGGAGAGACAAAAGGATCTCCACATGGCCTTCATCGATTTGGAGAAGGCATATGATAGAATGCCAAGAGAGGTACTGTGGAGAGTGTTGGTAAGGAGAGGCATCCCGATGCCTTATATTCGGGCCATTAGGGACATGTATGAAGAGGCACATACTAATGTGCGCACAGGGGAAGGGGAGATAGACACTTTCCCTATTACAGTAGGGGTACATCAGGGCTCTGCCTTGAGTCCCTTCCTGTTCATTCTAGTGATGGATGAGCTCACTAGACATATCCAAGGAGAGGTACCTAGGTGTATGCTTTTCGCAGACGACATAGTTCTGGTAGGGGAATCCCGAGCGGACATAAACAAGAAGCTGGAGTTATGGAGAGGTGCATTAGAATCGAGGGGTCTAAGGATTAGCAGATCTAAGACTGAGTATGTGGAATTCAAATTCGACCATTCCACCGCGACTAGCACCGAGGAGGTTAAGATCGAATCAGAAACCGTACCGAGTAAGGAGAGCTTCAAATACCTGGGATCCATGTTACACCAGAATGGTGAAGTAGATGAGGATGTCAGCAACAGGATTAAAGTAGGCTGGCAGAAGTGAAGGATGGCTTCTGGGGTGCTGTGTGATAGAAAGTGCCCGCTAAAGTTAAAGGGAAAATACTATAGGACGGTAGTAAGACCGGCTATGCTATATGGGGCAGAGTGCCGACCAATGAAACAAAATCAAACACAGAGGATGAATGTGGCAGAGATGAGGATGCTGCGTTGGATGTGTGGCCACACAAGGAAGGATAGGATTAGGAATGATGTGATACGAAGTAAGCTGGGGGTAGCCTCGATCGAGGATAAATTGAGGGAGCATCACCTAAGATGGTTTGGACATGTTAGCAGAAGACCGACTACAGCCCCAGTCAGGAGGTGTGAACAGCTTCACATGGCGATAAGCGGAAGAGGGAGGGGCAAACCAAAGAAGAGTTGGCTGAAGATGATTCGTCAAGACCTAACCCACCTCAACCTAAGAGAGGAAATGGCCTTAGATAAGGCACGTTGGAGGGCTAGCATAAGGGTAGAGGAGGTGGCAGAGTAGAGTAGTGCAGGGAGTGGCTAGTAGTTTAAGATCCTTAGGCAGGCATAACCTCAAGGGTAGCACTAATAGGCTAGCTTAGTCTCTGACCATACTTCTTATTCTTATCCTTCTGCTTCTTCTTCTCCTCCTTCTTCCTTTCTTCTCCTACTTCCTTTCTTCTCCTTTTTCATCAAAATGCTTTGGTAATTGATTGGTGGTTTATCTGCAGGCACCAAACTACTTCAGGTTGGGGGTCCCCGGCAACAGTCTCCTTTCCAGCCGGAAGGGGTAACGCTGCGTACATCACCCCCCCCCCCCCCGACCCTGCTTCTTGCGGGAGCCGCGAGGCACTGGGACTATTGTTGTTGTTGTATGCTTGGGTAGCAAGTAATGGGGGTTAGGTACCGCCTGGTCCCTTCAGCCAATGGGGGCCTTGGTGATTTCTGGAGGTGAGGTTATTTAGGTGGGGTGTTTAAGGAGGCGGCAATGGCTCCTAGGCCCTGTGTCGCCTGGTGGCGGTTATGCTGGGAGGCGGTAGTGGCTCCTGGGCCCTGTACCGCCTGGTGGCTGTTATGCTGGGAGGCGGTAGTGGCTCCTGGGCCCTGTACCACCTGGTGGTCATTTTTGCATTCATCACTATCCTTTATCAAAATTCTAGATCCGCCACTAGGTACAATGAGGTAGTTTATGGGATATAAAGGGTAATTGTGAGATATTTTTGTTTGGGAGATATCGAGATATTTTTTAACTTATTTAGCATTAGTTTATGTGATACACAATAACTGTTTTTTTTTTTTTTTTCTTATATTTTCTTTTAAAGTTCAAAAAAAAAAAAAAAAAGTGATCAACAATTAGATTGGAAGCGGAGATAGATGTGGTGTAACTATAAATTAGTGGGAGTTTTTTTGGTTAAAATTTTATTTTATTTTTGTAAGAAACTGCTAGAAATTTGAGAATATAGAGAGTAGGAAGTTGAGAGTTTTAAGGTGAGTGGGGAACTTTAAATCAATAATATATAAAGATTGAGATTTATTTTTTGAGAAATAACTTGTTATGAATAACTATACAAAAGTATTACTCGAATTTGATGTATAAAAATTTGGTAAAATTTGGCATATATATATATATGTATATATATTATAAGAGGGTGAGAGTATGAGAGGGGAGAATTAAGGCTCTCCATTGTAATGGACGGCCAATATTTGTTGAATATTAAAAAAATAACAATTTAGGGCCAAAATTTAATAAGTATTAAAAAAGAAAATTTCCCTTTCTTACCCTTTCTTTCTTTCTGCCCTATAAAAGGGTATGAACTGTAAGTTGTTAGTTTTTTTAATGTTCAACAAATCTTAATTATCCATTACAATGGAGGGCCAGGATTCATCCTTCTCATATATATAATTCTTATGAGAGGGTGAGAGGGGCGAATCCTGGCCGTCCATTGCAATAGACTATCAAGATTTGCCCCTTTTTTTGGGGTCCTAAAAAAAGATTAATTCCACCCCCCCCCCCCCCCCCCCCCACAAAAGAAAAAAAAAAAAAAGACTCCCCCAACCCTTCCTTTCTCAGTTTATCATCCACTGTTACAAAAGGCACTGCCTTACCGACTGACCAACCAGGTTCCCCATCCCATCTCGGTTCACTCAATTGCCACATCAGCACCGGTGCCACATCATCATAACTAACAAACTCTGCTTAGTATAAATCTACTTAGTATAAATAAGGGTGTTCTTCTGTGGTTTACTCATGCTTATGTGATGTATGAAATCTCTCCCTAAGGAAAGTACCTTAGAGAGAGATTTCATACATCACATTAAGCATGAGGAAACCACAGAAGAACACCCTTATTTATACTGAGTAAAAGAGGAGGGGGGGGGGGGGGGGGGGGGGGGGGGGGGGGGGAAGGGAAGAGGGACCGATTTCTGTGGTTTACTTAGTATAAATAAGGGTGTTCTTCTGTAGTTTACTCATGCTTAATGTGATTTATGAAATCTCTCTCTAAGGTACGTTCCTTAGAGAGAGATTTCATACATCACATTAAGCAAACTAGCTATATCATAGCTAATTGTTTCGATCTTGTGATTTGATTGTGTTGTCATGATTGGATTTGTGTTAGATTTGATTGATTGGATAGGATCCCTTCTTGTATCTTATCAATTGGTATCATAGCGGATGCTCCTCGGATCAGCTCAATCGATATGGCCGACAGAACCGGACAACAAATGTCAATGAGGAAGTTGGATAAAAGGCTTGATCGGCATTGTCATGGTTTGGTTGAATCCATATGGCTAAGATGCAACAAATGATGAATGGATTGTCACTGCAAATGAGGACTATCGCTGGGTTGCATCACACTAGACCAGCACCACCTGCGGAGATCAAGGATTGGAGCACTGATCGCTTTCCCCTATTCCTAAGCGACACCACTGGAGAGGTAACTACCAATTTCCAACTTGCCTGATGAAAATAGACTTCCCAAGTTTTAATAGGAAGTTCCCATTAAAGTTAAAGGGAAAATACTATAAGACGGTAGTGAGGCAGACTATGTCTTACGAGGCGGAGTTCTTTCAGTTAAACATCATCAAAAGCAAAAACTGAAGGTAATGAAGATGAGGATGTTGAGATGGATGTGTGGACATACAAGGAAGGATAAGAGCAGAAATGATGTTATAAAAAGTAAATTGGGCATGACCCTAACCGAGGATAAGGTGAGGGAGCAACGTTTACTATAGTTTGGGAGGAGACTTACCACTGCTCTAATTAGGAGATGCGAACAACTCCATATTACATATGGGAAAAGGGGAGAGGCCAGCTAAAGAAGAGTTAGATGGAGGCGATTCGAGATGATCTCACTTATCTCTACCTAAATGAGGAAATGGCCCAAAATAGAGCTAAGTAGAGGATTAGTATAGGTGTAACTGATATAGTGGTTTAGGATCAAGAGCATTTCTAAGCTAGTACTAGTGCCCCAAGGCTTTTATGCATGCCTGTTTGATTATACACACATTTGCTATGTGTTAGCTGCTTCTTGTTCTATCACCTTGCTGTTTTATTACCTATTCATTTATTCCTGTTCACTGTTTTATACTCTCTATATGCTTGCTATATTTCGTTGTTTATACTTTTGCACCTAGATGCTTGTATGCTTTATACTTTCATGCTTCTCAGGGTGGAGGTCCTCGAAAATAGCTTCCCGTTAGGGTAACACCCTGAAAGGGTAAGGCTATGTACATCCCGCCCCTCCCAGACCTTGCTTATGCGGGAGCCCTTGAAGAACTGGGTCTGTTATTGTTGTTATAATTTTCATCCTCGATCAAACACCATAGTATTTGAAAACGATGTTAGCTAGTGTAGCTCCGAAAGGCGCCACCCTTGGCTCATAACGCCTATCAACAATCATGGGCCGTTGGAGTAGCTATCCCTTGGGATGTGTACTTGGTTGAGATCAGGAGGTGGTTCTCAAAAACCGCCTAGAACCCACTAACTAAGCTAACTAAACTTAGGCAAATGGGCATTCTAGAAGAGCACTTGACAACGTTTAAGCCCCTGGTTAGCCGTAGTGGGTTAAACGAAGAACAAAGAGTTGGCGTCTTCATGGCAAGGCCGTGTGAGGATTTGGCAGGTTGGCTTAAGTTGTTTAAGCCAAACACGTTACAAGAGTTCATCACTCTAGCTCAGTTACAAGAGAAAAATTGCAAGTATATTGAACGGGTGATCGAAAAGACTCCCACCAAGTCTACTCCAATTCTACACTTACCGAGTAACTCAGCGAAGTTGACTCCGAATACGCCGAATCGGTTACCGCCAACTAGACCCTTGACGTTACCTGCTCAAATAACCTAAACCCTACCAACTGCTCACTCTACGCGAGGGTTATCACCCGTTGACCTTGATGACCTACGAGCTCGAAACCTTTGCTTTTGCAGCCAAGAGCCCTTCACACTAGGTCATGTGTGCCCAATGCGAAGTTTAGTGCAAATGTTTTGGATCAAGGCTTCAAATGATGAGTTAGGTTATCAACAGTTGGAGCCCGAGCCCGAGCCCGAACTCGCTCCAGACCCCCATATATCCATACATGCTCTCCATGGTGCAGCCCAGTGTCAGACTATGAAGGTGTAAGGTTATTTTAGCAAGTGGCCCTTAAGTATCCGCGTAGACAATGGGAGTACCCGCAACTTTCTTAATGTCCACCTAGGTTGTAGCCTAGGGTGTTTGATTGATGGTGATCACCAACCGTAGGTCACAATTGCCAATGGTAAACAGATCTCATTTGCGAGTTGGTGCTGTGGTTTCCGTTGGATGCTTCATAATGCTCCATTTTCTTTGGATGCATTGTTGACCCCCCCCCCCCCCCCCCCCCCCCCCCAAAATCTAGCTATGATATGGTCTTCGGCATCCAGTGGGCCTATACTTTAGGGGAGGTTCGTTAGAACTTTGATGCATTGGTTATGAAGTTCCTCCTGGCGGACCGAGAATACACCTTACACGGAATCTGTAATATCAGTCTCAAGGCAGTCTATCCTGATTGGGAAATATTGGAGTAAGAGAGTATTAAGTCATTAGTAATAAACAAGGAGCTCAATTCAATTGTTTTAATCTTTTAAGTGTTTTAGCCATGTATTAGTTTTACTAGTATTGATCATATATTAGATATTTTGATTAGGAAGTGGCAGTTAAGTGATTTGTAGGGAAAGTTATTTGTGGGGGTTAAAAATGTCTTGGTGAAGCGTATGGAAGTGTCGGTTGTTGCTATGTCTAGGTGAAGTGTATTAGTTAGATATTTTCCTAAGCTTGTATTAGTAGAAGTAGTGGAGTCCTCATTTGTAATCTTCATTGAATGTATGGAAATATCTCTTCCTTCTCTCAACTTCTCTCTACTTCTCATCTAATTCTCTATATTTTCTCATCTATTTCTCACTTCTATCTCATCTCAAACTCTCTTTTCTAGGTCATGATCCAAGATTGATCTTGAATCATGGCAATTGGTATCAGAGCTTGTGAATTAACTTCCGACTAAGTTGAATTTACATTCAATTCGATTAAATTAGCATTAGATCAAGCTTAAACTACACTGAATCAAGTTCAATGCTTCAATTTCATGTTCAAAAGCTTACTGTTCTTGTGAATAGCTAGCTTGAACTTGTATCTTAAGTCGTTGATCTTATTATTGAGCTAGGTGAATCTATATTCAAACTTGTTGAATTTACATTCAATCAAGCTTCTGAGTTTCGGTTCTTGGCACCAGATCGTGCTAAATTGTTGAGTTTATTGGCTACAGTTGCATATATATTCAGGATATTTCAGTAGTGTTGTCCTTATGTTTGAATTTACTAAATTAGCTAATTATTTTGCTTCAATCAAGGCAGAAATGGATGCTGATGCTTTCTCTTAATCAATTTAGAGGATAGAGAAATTTTTAAGCAACATTTTCAGTAGATAGTACAGATTTTTAAAGATACGATTGCGACAGCCAAGGCGAGGCAACAATCTGATAAGTATAAAGGTTTATTATTATCAAATATGGTCGCAATGAAATTTAAGCCTATGATCGAAGTAAGGAATAAGAGATCACTAAGATTGAAGTAATTAACTCAGCAAAATCTTGTGCCCAAGTTGCATTTAAGCAGCAAGAAGCGTGGGGCTAGCAAGAAATTTAAGGTAAGATCGAAAGGGAGTTAGCTCAAGGAGGTGATTGAGCCTTTAAGGATGCAAGATCAACAACGTAAGCAGAAGAAGAAAGAACATCTTTGAGCTTGTGTTTCAAGTTTACAGCCAAAGAAAGATCATCTGAAGCAAATGAAAGTGCCAGCGGTGAAATGGAAATTTGTAAAGCAGCCAAACTTGAAAACACATGAGGCTGATCTGGAAGCTTAAGTAAGGATCACTCAAGTGGTTAATAGAATGACAAATCAAGAAAATTTGAGACCCCTTGATCTAGGAAAGGAGGAACTTAATGTTGCTTTGGGAATTAAACAACACTCGTAGTAGAGAATTGAGAAAGAAGTTGAGAAAAACGCGACTGGTAGTGCTAGAATTAGCTTGAATCTAGAAGCTTCAGCAACAAATCAGCACGCTAACTTCACGCAAGCCTTTAAGATCCATGATTAGAGTGGGTTGGCTGAAATTCAGAGGCTCAATACTATAGTTTAAGCGGCAAGTCGGGGAGGAATTGTACCATTGCAAGCTGTTGGACTAGATGTAGTGCCACCGATTGTTACAACTGAGAAATTGAAAATGTACATTGAATATTTAGGCATTAGATTGTTGTATTTGAAGCTTACATTACAGCCTAACATTGAGATCAATTTGGCAATTTGTCTTAGTCGCAAGAAGTTCTATGCAAGCAAGAGATTAAGAGCAATAAAAAAGCCAATCTTGGTTTATAAGGGAAGACCTCCAGATTTTCTACTCCTTAAGTCAAATAAGGAGATTCTTGGAAAGCTTTACATGCTCAAGAATATGAATTTGAAGCAGTCTAATGTGGTGATGATGTCCTTTGATAGACTTGGGGCATACTCAAGGATCAAAAGGATAATTAAATTGGCAAGAAAGAGGTGGAATTCCATCAGCAAAGATACATATTCTGCAAGAAATCTGGGTGTTCTGACTGCAGTTCACGCAAATTTAGCTAAGAAACATTCTGATAATCATCCAATGCAAGCAGTAGATCCAACTCAGTTGGGATATTAGTAAGATCGGGTCAATTGGTAGGCTTAATTGAGTGGAGCTAGTGTTTATTCCTCTTTGAGCACTAATAATAAGCCACCTGAACCAAGTAAAGTGGAGCATGTTGTTGCATGTCCAAGAGAAGAAGTGATTATATACATCTTTGTTAGGCAACACTTCCATTCTTAGAATCAAAATGGTAAAGCAATTCATCTTAGAATTAGCTCCACAGGCTCAAAGGATGGGATATAATGGCAATCAAGAGTTCATGTTTGGACTTAAATGTCAATTCGAGCTGATTTTGATGGCTTCTGGTACTAAATTAATAAGAAAGTTAGGACAAGAGCTAGATGCTTGTGTTAGTCACGCTAAGAGTAAAGGGCATCTTCCAAGAGTACAAGCAAATGTAAGGCCTCCTGAATTCTTTGGCCTATACTTCAAATGCAAAAAGATGTTCAGGGGAAAGCAACAAGTTTTCCTTGGAAGCAACAAGCTAATTTTGAAACTAATTGTGAAGGGTATTAGCGCTTAAGTGTGATTCAAGGTTACATAAGAGTTGAGGAGAATGATCAATTCAATAGTACGAAGCAAAATGCTTCTATTAAAAAGTTAAGGGTGTGATCAGGGGCATTTCTAACTCGAGCAGTTCAGCAAGGGGAATGTGCGCAGATGAGCTATTAATCTAGATATGTTCAAAGATGTTGCAATATTCAAGTTACAACAAGGATAGGTGTATTTTGAATACAAACTTGTGCTCGCTGACAAGGGGACAAAGTTTGTAATCTTGAGAAGAGAAAGGAAGCTCAAAGAACTTGGAATACATAGTCTCCTGAATCTTTTTTTGCTGCAGAGCTCAATTCAAAAGCAAGAATCAAAAGGAGGTCCAAGCAGGGGTTGTAGGCTTTGAGAGAATCTAAAACTCAAGAGTTATAAGCCAAGTGAAGAGAGTTAGACTTCCTTGAGAGTTCAAAATGTGAATGAATCATTCTGGAGTTCAACTGCGGCACCTGAGGACTTATCTTGTTTGGGTAAAGATCGCAAATTTCAAGCCAAAGGTCCAATTGCTCAAGGGTGCATGTTGGTTTTGTGCACAAGGAAGCGATTTGAAGGCGATGTTAGCGTATTGTTTGCATCCAAAGGCTAGTAAACTAAGCCAAAGGTTGATGCGGAAGATGGCATTAGTGGCTTGGAAAGAGTATGGTAAGGAAAGAAGGGAAGTTGCTGCTGAGAAATGGACTCAAAGCTTGGAACAAGATGCTGGGTTGTTCTGACAATGCTGCTGTAAGCTGGAAAGACTTGAAGAGGAAGATAGAGAATGGTATGCAAGCTTGTGAGAATCATCAAGGCTCCAGGAACATTTTGTCTTCATCGAAAGCAATAGGAATTTCAGAGTGAAACCTCTCAAACGGGAGGAGATTTGCAAGTTTTTCACAGACTTGTGGCAGAAGTGAATGCAAGGCTGAAGTATGAGCTAATGCGTTCAAATGGAAGTGGATCTTTGAATAGCTACTGTAATGTAAGTTCTTTTGGATAAAGAGACGGCATGCTACTTGATTCGAGGTCCAAGACGTTGCAGTGTAAATACAAGTTAATAAGTAAACTCAAGCTATAAATTTGGCACCAATAAGAGTTTTGAAGCTAGAACTTCCTACTAAGATTCTTAAGGCAAGAATCTCAAAAAGGGGGAGTATTGCCATGATCGAAAAATATTAGAGTAATGAGATATTAAGTCATTAGTAATAAGCAAAGAGCTCAATTCAATTGTTTTGGTCTTTTAAGTGTTTTAGCCGTGTATTAACTTTACTAATATTGGTCATGTATTGGATATGTTGATTAGGAAGTAGCGGTTAAGTGATTTGGAGGGAAAGTTAGTTGTGGGGTTTAGGAAATATCTTGGTGAAGTGTACGGAAATGTGTCGGTTGTTGCTATGTCCAGGTGAAGTGCATTAGTTACATATTTTCCTAAGCTTGTATTAGTATAAGTAGTGGATTCCTCATTTGTAATCTTCATTGAATGTGCGGAAATATTTCTTCCTTCTCTCAACTTCTCTCAACTTCTCATCTAATTCTCTCTATTCTGTCATATATTTCTCACTTCTTTCTCATCCCATACTTTCTTTCCTCGGTCATGATCCAAGATTGATCTTGAATCATGACACAGTCTCAGAAAACACCATCTCATCTCTTCTCACTCATGCCTTAATGGTTGATCACCCTAATCAATTCTCTCTCCTCAGTTTTCATACCGCCATGCTCGACTCGGTAGAGGACCCTCTAACTCTTCAAGCACTTCTAGAAGAATTTGCTAAAGTGTTCACTCCGAGTATGGAATCCCCACCAGCTAGGCCTGGGTTTGACCACCGTATACCCCTCAAGAAAGGAAGCAACCCAGCTAATCTTCACCCTTACTGATACCTTGTGTTCCAAAAGAATATCATCGATGCTTTAATTCGGGAGATATTCACGGCTAGCGTGATCCGCAATAGTAACTTGCCTTTTGCTTCGCCAGTTGTCCTTGTCTAAACAAAAGACGAAAGGCAGGTCTTGGTGGTTATGTGTTGATTATCATGCCTTGAATAGAATGACGATCAAGGATAAGTTTCCCATCCGATTGTGGAAGAACTCTTAGACGAATTGGGTGGAGCTTCATATTTCTCCAAGCTTAACCTCAAGTCTGGATATTGGCAGATCCGCATGGCACTAAAGGACAATTATAAGACGGCTTTGTACATCCATTTAAGCCATTATGAATTTACGGCCATGCCTTTCAGTCTTTCCGATGCACCATCAACGTTCGAGAGCCTTATGAATGATATATTCCACCCCTTCCTTCATCCCTCTGTGCTAGTCCTCTTTGACAATATACTTATTTACAGTGCCACTTGATCCCTGCACTTGGCACATATATGTTTGGTACTAGGTGTTCTCCACCACCATCGCGTCGTGCCAAATAAGCGAAATGCACTTTTGGATCTTGCCAAATCGAATATCTGGGTCAGTTTGTGTCGGGTGATGTGGTTGCAGTGGATCCCAAAAAGTTGGGGCCTCGAATGTTAATAATAAAGCAACTTTAAGGCTTCTGGGACTCTCCGGCTACTATAGGCATTTTATTTCGCATTATGGGGTTATTTCTAAACCTTTGACCGAGTTGCTAAAGAAGGATAACTTTTTGTGGAATCTGGAGGCTGAAATTGCCTCTTTGTGTCTCAAATGAGCCCAAACTTCTGCTCCAGTATTGGCGCTACCCGATTTTGGAAAGACATTTGTGATTGAAACGGATGCTTCTTGATTTGGCATTGGCGTCGTTCTTATGCAGGAAGAATGCCCCCATTGCCTTTATAAGCAAGACTCTATCCCAAAGTCATCAATCTGTGTCAATATATGAATGTGAACTACTCGCCATGGTCTTCGTAGCTAAGAAATGGCAACAATACCTGACTGGCCACCACTTCATCATTTGCATGGATCAATAGAGTCTCAAGTTTCTCTTAGAGCATCACCTATCCACCTCTCTTCAACTCTTATGGCTTGTAAATTTGATTGGCTTCAATTATGGTATCATTTACGTAAGACAATCCTCCTTAAGATGCATGACACTCCTCAAGGAGGACATTCCGGCATGGAAACAACATATAGGCGAGCTCAAACGCTTTTTTACTAGCCTGGCCTTAAAGAGATGTCCAAGAGTATGTTCGTAACTGTGCCGTGTGCCAAACAAATAAGTATGAGACGGTTGCCTCTCTTGAGTTACTGCAACTGTTGCCTATTCCAAGCACCATGTGGAGGAGTATCTCTTTTGACTTCATAGATGGGCTTCTGCCTTCTACTGAGTACACAGTAATCCTTGTGGCTGTAGATCGCCTAAGTAAATACACCCACTTCCTTACTCTACGACTTCCGTAATTGGCTACTGATGTTACGCAACTCCTCTTGGATTAGATTTACCAGTTACATGAATTGCCTGATTCCATAATCAGTGATCATGATTCGATTTTCATAAGTACTCTATGGTAAGAACTCTTTTCCTACCTCGGAACTCGGCTGAATCTTTCCTCTTCTTATCATCCACAGTCTAATGGTCAAACGAAGGTTCTCAACAGATGTCTTGAGACCTATTTACGTAGTACGACTGGCGAGTGTCCTCGTGATTGGCACCGCTAGCTCCCGTTAGCTGAATGGTGGTATAACACCTCCTTTCATTCAACCACTCAGGCGACTCCTCATGAGGTCCTGTATGGGCAACCTTCGCTAGTCCATCTCCCATATCTTTTAGGAGATTCTGCTGTTGATATGGTAGACCGTACCCTCACTGCCCGGGAAGAATCCATAAGTCGCCTTAAACATCATGTCCATCGTGCACCAAACCGCATGAAACAGCAGGCAGATTGCCATTGCTCTTATTGAGAGTTCCAAGTTGGCGACTTTGTTTGGTTAAAACTTCAATCTTACCATCAGCATAGTGTCGCCAACCCCCAATTCCACAAGCTTGCTCCACCGTTCTATGGCCCTTACCGAATCATTGATCCTGTCGGGCCAGTCTCCTACAAACTCGATCTCCCAGCCCATGCCGCCATTCATCACACTGTGCATGTTTCGCTTCTCCAACGATGCAGCATAGTTCCTGCTCACACTACTCCACTTCTGACTGTGTGCCACGAAGTCCTCTTCCCCCTCAACTAGAGTGCATATTAGATCGTCGAATGGTTTGCTGTAGACGCCCAGCTGCTACTCCAGTACTGGCTCAGTGGGTGGGTCAATCCAGTGAAGAAGCCACCTGGGAATCCCTTTACAATCTCCAACTCTATTTCCCACATTTTGACCCTCATGGATAAGGGTCAAGTCCTGGAGAGGGTATTGTTACAAACGGTGTTGCCTTACCGACTCGCCAAACGGGTTCCCTATCCCAACTTGGAGCACCCACTTGCCACGTCAGCACCGGTGCCACCGCATCATAACTAACAAAATCTACTTAGTATAAATAAGGGTGTTCTTCTAGGGTTTACTCATGCTTAGGCTCCATTTGCTTCAAGGGAAGTACTCTTCCCCCGGAAAAGGTTTTCCATGGAAAATATTATTCCCATTTTGGTTTTCCGTTGTTTGTTTCAACCGAAAAACATGCTTTCACATTTTGATATTCCTTATTTGTTTGAAAAGAATAATCTTCTAACAATTAGCTTATATCTAGTTACAGGACAATATAAGTATCAATACAACATATTCAAAATTATCTAGGCTTTGTATGGTTGTGGAATTATTACTAGGGATGGCAATAGGGAGGGTAAAACCCGCTACCCGAGGGTACCCGCCCCGTTTGGGGCGGGTACAGGTATAAGTGGGGCAGGTAGTGGGTACGGGTACGGTGTACCTGCCCCGTACCTGTCACGGGTATGGGGCGGGTATGGGTATAGTTTTGTACCCGCCCTGCCCCGCTCCATACCCGACCCGCTCCACCTCATACCCACCATACCCGTTTTATTTTGTACATAATTAACCTTTAAATTAAAAAAATACGTGTTTAAATTCAATAACCCAAATTGTTTATCAATGTTATAAAAAAAATATAATTGATTTTTAAAAGTAGTATTAAATAACTAATAGGACCCGGTATAGATAATCGTTTTCTACACACATTAGAGAGGGTACGGGGCGGGTAATACATATCCGTTGGATACCCGCGGGTAATGGGGCGGGTACGGGTATGAGTTTGTACCCGCCGAGGCAGGTACGGGTATCTACTTCATACCCGTGGTGGGTAATGGGGCGGATAATGGGGCGGGTACGGGCATAGGATTGGGATGGCGGGTACGGGTATGGAGGAAACACCCCCCGTACCCGCGCCGCCCCATTGCCATCCCTAATTATTACTAAGATATCCTTTGGTTTGAGCATTTGTTACCTATCCTGACATTTGAATATATACAATGACGTACCTTGAAGTTGAATATTTTATCACTCAAGTACCATATATCAAAATTTGATAAATTTTTGTAAGAATCTAACCAAATATAAAAGTGCTAATATAATGCATAATTACAATAATATTTACAAGTTATGTCAATATTTTTTGCAAATTGCGATAAAAAGTTCATCGTATATTGATGTAAACTACCTAAATATGGCCGAAATCATATGCCATGTTAGCATTTATTAGCAAAAATTCTAATGATAATATCTATATATTGTCGGAATCATATTTTTGGATTATTAGGAACCATGACTTCCCCTCTTTAAAAAGGGAAGTCATTTTTCCCCATTCGAGGAAAGAGGTTATTCCTTTGGAAAACCTTTTCTGTCACAGAACTTGCGCCAAACAACAGAAAAAAGGAGAAAACTACTTCCTAGAATGTGGTTTTTCCCCTAAAAAAAGGAGCCTTAATGTGATGTCTGAAATCCCCCCCCCCCCCCCCCCCCCCCCCCAAAAAAAAAAAACCCAAATTCTCTCTCTCGCTTGTCTTCTTCTACTAATTCTCCCCTTTTCTATACTTGTATCTAGACTATACTAAATATATACCATCCGGGGTAGCAATTTAGCTATCTTGTAGCTAATTTTCTCAATCTTGTGGTTAGATTGTGTTATCTAGATTAGATTTGTGTTACGTTTGATTGATTAGATGGGATCCCATCTCGGATCCTATCCTTTCTCCCACTCTCCCCTCCCCCAACCTTTCCTTTCTCTCTTTCTCATCCACGCATCACTGTAGCCGGCCACCCGCCCGCCACCGCTCCGTTTTTTCTCTCTTCCAATACTGCTTTCTCTCTCCTCCATATCCCTTCACCCCCCCCCCCCCCGGGCGCCCGTCCGCCGCTACCCCCGCCCATCCACTGCACCTCCTTTTTCTCTTTCTTCCAATGCCCCCTGCTCCCACCCCCATATCCCTTCACCTCAGCCACCTGCAACCACCTCTTCTTTTCTCTCTCTTCCAATACCCCTTTCTCTCTCCCCCATATTCCTTCACCCCCCGATACCCCACCGCATTAGGTAATATTGGGGCCTTAGTTGTTTTGTGTCCTTCAGTTAGCATTCTTAACCATTTCGGCAATATTGAATGCAATGTCCAAAGGATATCCTTTGAAAAATCAGAAGTGGGATTGAGAATATGAAACATCGAATATTAAAGTTTGCCGCAAACCTAAGATTGTGACGGATGAGAAAATGTATTAGAGTTTAGATGAAAGAGAGAATTAAAGTATGAGATGAAAAAGAATTCTACGAATTGAGGATGAGAGAGTTAGAGAGAGAAAGTATGAGATGAGAAAGTAAAATGACTTTAATTATTACATTTAATATCCCTGTTACAAAAGATTACAATGCTATTTATAGAAAAGCTAAACTAACAACATAATAAGAAGACCTCTTGTCATGACCTATCTGACAGAGACATCATATTCCTGACAAAGTTGTTGACATCTTATTTTCCCTTATTATAAATTGGAAACAAAAAAGTAACCAATCAGAAAGTTTAGAATAGAGGCTTAAAGACTTTTGAGGAGGGGAAAAATAAAGACACACACGACTAAACAAAAACAAAGTGAATTTAGAGCCAATTTGATATTCTTTTTAGATTTAAAATTTTTCGAAACCCAAAACTATAGTTTATAAATAATTTTCTTCAAAGTTTTAGTTTATTTTCTCCAGTTTTTTATTTTATATATATAATTTGAGTAAAAATTTACATTAAAAATTAGAAAATAATTTCAAAACCTAATTTCAATTTTATAAAACTAAAACCTATAAATGAACAACTCGCCAAACATGCCTTTAATACAGAAAATAACTAACGATTTTGGCAAATACTTATCATTGCAGCAAGTTATTTACACCATTAGTCTCACGTGTTTTAAAATTTGTTAAAAATTAACCTCTTATCTTTTTTTTGTTCGAAGTTATCCATAATATTTGTAACTTTATTAAGACCGGTCTCTTGTATTTTCTTTTGTTCAAAATAGTTCGTGATATTTTCTTTTATGACAAAGTTAGTCCCCCATATAGTGATAAAAATTAGGTAAACATTAAAAAGATACGATAACAATTTTATCATAAAATACAATATTATGAATTATTTTGAACAAGAATAAAATAAGAAATATTACACACACATTTAAAACTACCAATAATTATTTTAACAAAAAAATAAAAAATTAATTCCAACCAACTTAAAAGTGTAAATAACCTTAATCCTCACTTGCTGCTCTTTAGTGCACCTTCGACTCCGATAGTTTAAAGCAATGGAGCTTCGCCTCTCTACCATAAGTAAAGATGTAAAACTTTTCTACCTTATGCACTTTTCCTTTTTTTGCGATTTCTTGTCTTCCCTCTTAACTTCTAGGGTAAATTATATACATTAACCATAAGGTTTCGTATATTTTTTTTTTTTTAATCCACAAACGTTGTAAAATATTTTTTCAATTTAAAAATTATATGTATTTAATAAAATAATCCAAATAAAGATGTGAAAGTAAGTGTTGTTGCTTGTTGCTAACCCACCATGACCTCGCTATTCTTTGCATCCACTCTTATTACTTTATACCCTTATATACCGTCATTTAGACTTAACTAAAATATTATTTTACAAAGTTTATGAACTAAACAATTAATACACCGAATCTCATAGTACTATAATTATCGAATTGATGATACCTGAGCATTTGGGGGAATTGGAGTTTATTTTCTGCAATTAGTCATTTTCAACATCAGATCTTATCAAAAAGGTACAATTTGGTATAATATTATGAGATAGAAGAAAAAAGACTAATATGAGTTTGAAACTGTTTGAAAATTTTGAATTTTTGCTGCTCTTGAAGGTCATAATAAATATTTAACGACATGACATTGTTCATATGATATGCAAAAGGGAACAATTTGGTGTATATTCTGAGAAACAAGTAGCAAAAACGACTAATATGAGTTTGTAATTTGTTTGAAAGTTTTGGGGTCTAGACACCTAAATCCAATTCAAATCGACCACTTCAGCCACTATCAATGACAGATATAAATTACGGGGCACACCAATATCACCAAATATCAACGACGAAATAAATATGCGGAAATTAAATCAACACCGGATATAATATGGAAAACCCTTGGCAAACCGACAGCAAAATCCACTATAGAAAAATAGCAATTACAACGTTTATGGTTTCAAGATGTTTGCCCTAACTTGAAACCTACAAGCAAATTGAGCGATTCAAAGATTACCTCCCCAGGCCCGAGAACAATTGATTCTCCCGACCAATTAATTTCAATTATTGCCTAGAAAATCCGCTCCAAATTGCTCCAAGATCAATCTCTGGTCCTCACCGAAAATATCGGAATTTGGCCAATATATTTACCGTAGCCGCAATTCTTTTTCTCTCTCGTTAATGTGCCACCGCCACACTCACAATTCTCTCTATGCATGATTTATGTGCAGCATCCCCCATTCACATATGAGGTTATATATATATATGTAATATATATTATTATTTAATTAACCCTAAGACTTATTTAAATGGGCCATTTAAACATGGGCTGGACCATGGTACAAATTATGTACCCCACAAATCTCCCCCTCCAACCCACGACAAGGAGGAGAGAACTTCGCATCAAGCTACTTGAAGTCAATACCGGCCATCCTAGTGCACAACTCCACCTTGCCATTAGGTACCACCTTGGTCAACATATCAGCCATGTTCTTGTGAGTGTGAATCTTCTTCAGCATCATCAGCTTTTCTTCAATAACAGAACCCAACCAATGATATCTCACATCAGTATGCTTTGTGTGGGCATGATATATGGAATTCTTACTCAGGTCCATTGCACTTTGACTGTCACAGAATACCTGAAAATTTAGGATTGGACACACCAAATGAAGTGGTCCCTTCTTGTATTTATAATGAACTCATAATTACAATATATGAAAACATATACATATTAATCCTACACAATATATTCTAGCTATAATATAATATATTATAACATAATCCTATACAATATATTTTAACCATATATTTAACACCATATATTCTAGCCATAATATATTCTAACATAATCCTATACAATATATTCTAACCATATATTCAACTATTACCATATATTCTAACATCCCCCCTCAATCGAGGCAGGAGGTGACCGAATGCAAAGATTGTGTTTGAAAAATAAAAATACTATCGAGGAAGGCTCTTAGTAAAAATATCAGCAAGCTGTTGTGAAGAGGGCACATGAAGGACACCAACACGCCGTCACCGGATCCCATTAGAACTCCGAAGTTAAGCGTGCTTGGGCGAGAGTAGTACCAGGATGGGTGACCTCCTGAAAAGTCCTCACCCTCAGGTTGGGGGCATTGGGAAACAGCCTCTCTTCAGGTTAACACCCTGAAGGGGGAAGGCCGTGTACCCCCCCCCCCCCCCCTCTCTTCCCCCCCCGACCCTGCGTAGGCGGGAGCCCTTGAGGCACTGGGTATGTATTAAAGTTGTGAAGAGGGCACATGAAGGACACCAACAAGACCCATGTGAACTCTTTCACGCACAAAATGAAGGTCGATCTCGTTGTGTTTAGTACGAACACGCTAAATAGTATTAGTGGAGAGATAGATTGCTAAAACGTTGTCACAGTAGACCAAGGTTGCTTTAGGAATAGTGATGCCAAGCCCACCAAGGAGAGACCGCAACCAACAACACTCCGAAACGGCATTGGCAACGGCGTGATGTTTTGCTTCAGCACTGGAGCAAGAGACGGTGGGTTGTTGTTTGGAGGACTAGGAAACAAGGTTACCACCAAAAAACACACAAAAGCCGGAGGTGGAACGACGAGTGTCAGGACAACCGGCCCAATCAGCATCAGAATAGGCTACAGGCCGATCAAGGGCACCAGGAGAGATAGCAAGGCCATGATTCATAGTACCTCGAACATAGCGAAGAATACGTTTAACAGCAACCCAATGAGGAAGACGGGGAGCATGCATAAACAGACACACCTGTTGCACTGCATAAGAGATATCAGGACGAGTAAAGGTTAGATACTATAATACACCGACAACCGACCGATACAAGGTGACATTGGTCATAAGCTCCCCATCAGAAGTAGAGAGCTTGGATTTGGAATTTGTGGGAGTAGCTGCAGGTTTGCAGGCTAACATGTCAGTCTTCTCGAGCAAATCATGAACATACTTGGACTGAGATAAGAATAAACCATCAGGAAGGTAAGAAACAGATATTCCAAGAAAGTAGTTGAGACGTCCCAAATCTGTCATATCAAATTCACACTGAAGAGAGTATAGTAAAGTCTGAAAGAAGGCAGTAGAGGAAGCAGTAAGAATAATATCATCCACATAAAGCAGCAAAATAGCCATATCAGTTCCACGTCATAGAGTGAACATGGAAGAATCAGACTTGCAACTGTGAGAACCGAGGCGATGAAGAAAGGACGCAAAACGATTATAACATGCACGGGTTGCTTGCTTCAGTCCATACAATGATTTATTAAGCTTGCAAACGTAATCTGAAAAATCAGAATTCACAAAACCCGGTGGCTGCTTCATATACACTTCTTCATTCAATGTGCCATTTAAAAAGGCATTTTTAACATCAAGCTGATGAATGGGTCCTTTTCGTGATGTGGCGATGATTAAGACAGTACGAACAGTGGCCGATTTGACAACAGGACTAAAAGTCTCATCATAATCAATACCGTACCATTGCGTATAACCCTGAGCAGCTAAGTGCGCCTTATAGCGCTCAATTTGACCTGTAGAAGTCTGTTCAACACGAAAAACCCATTTGGAGCCAACAACATTAGCAGTACTTGGTTTTGGAACAAGTGTCCAAGTGTGCTTACGTTAAAGTGTATTATATTCATCAAGAATTGTATTTATCCAATTATTATCATTAAGTGCTTGCTTGTAGGAATAAGGAATATCAGTTACAGCAGAAAGAGCAACCATTGAGGGTTTGAGAAGAGACTTAGTAATACCAGCCTTAGACCAAGTAACCATTGGATGAACTGACCAAGATGAGGCCGGTGGCTCGGGCGATGGTGATAATGGCAGCGGAAGCGGTTGCGGTGGAGGCATGAGCCACATTAAGCGAGTATCGGAGGAAGGCAATGGAGGAGGCGAGGGAGCAGCAGGAGTGGAGGGTGCGGGAGGTGGAACCAGGGGGGCCAATAGGCCACAGAAATGTGATGCATCAAGTGGTGATTTGAACACCTACTGAAGACGATGCATAGTGTGCTGCGAAGTGGCCCCCAACCGGGCTAGAGGAAAATCTATTTCATCAAAAATAACATGTCTCGAGATAAAAATTTTGTTAATCATGAGATTTAAACAATTGTAGCCCATATGGTTCGGCTGGTACCCCAAAAAGACACATAATGATGACCGTGGTGCTAGTTTATGCGGCGCAATAGCACCTAAGTTGGGACCGCCACGCCACTACCATCACTCCCATACCGGCACCACCCACTCCGCCGATGCCGCCACCACCAGCTACCACCAGCCTCGCCGGTACCGTCACCTCTCCTCCTCAACCGCCAACACCTCCTCTCCTCTATAAATACCTACTACTTCCTAAAACAAGGGGAACAACGAGAACCCCACTCTCTTTCTCCTTTTTTTTCTCTCTCCTCTACACCCGATCCCTTGCTTTTTCCTCTTTATCTGGCAACACCATGCCCAAGCAACTTCAACACAAGGCTCGGTCCCCTGGACGAGGCAACCGCCACCATGTCGCCGTCGACCACCTCGCTGGTAAAACTCCGGCCACCTCTCCAGCAGCCCCTCTCTTCTCAGGTCCCGACCTTCTCTCTCTCTTCAGGCCCTTCAGGTCTCTCTCTCTCTTCTCGCCAGGCCTACAAGGCCCCGTGCCGGTCACCAACCACCGAGGACCCCGTCTCCTCCACATGTGATAAGTATTTATTATTGTTTAATTTACGATATTTACTTATCGTATATTATTGTGCCTTTACTAACTTAGGCATCGGAGGGGTCCCCCGCTGGCAAATCTGTGGGTCCCTCTGACTGCTGTCGTCATTTTGCAGGGGAGCCCAGGTTAAACACGCTAGCAACTGCTTTCTCAAGTAAGGGTTGAGTCTCGCTCTCATCCAAAACCTACAAATATTTGTTGCTCGGGGCATTTGGATTTAGCTCACTGGCTGCACCAAATTTAACCGAAACAAAGGCGCCTTCTGTGGGAAGGATAGCTTGCTAGCGTTTGACTTGGTATCCCGTACAAATCACCTAAGACCCTCACAAGACTGGGGGCTACCCGTTTTAACATCAGATAAATTTGGGTTTCAATTTTTCTCTTTCTATTCGTTCTCTTACGCATTTAAAATAGGACCTCATATTTGAAATTTTAAGAAAATTTGTAGTGAGTTTTTGTTCTAAATTTTACAGAAAAATTCACATAAAAAAAAAAGAAAAAAGAGAAATCCACAGAGAGAGTAGGGGAAGATGAGAGATGTGAGAAATGAAATATGGGTAATGGCTTGTTGATAAAAAAAAAAAAAAAGAGGAGTTCACAGAGAACAGGGGATGATGAGGAGAGTGAGAAATGATGTCTAGGTGTGCAAAAGTTTGGGTGTTTGTTTTGCTTTATCTGATGCAAGCTTTTATAATATCGTCCACAATGGTGCGAGTATTTGCTTGTGATTTCAACAATAGCTGTATCAGGAACCTATAAAAACAAACTCATCTAAACTAAACTTTAAGGATTTTTATTAAGTTTATCGTTCACGCTACAACAATATTATATTTATCGAGTTTTGTTTACACTATTAAATGTTAACTTTTCTCCCTTGTATACATGTTTTACCCTCTCGAGTTTCTGTCCAGGCTGCTTTTCCTAGAAACAAAAACTAATTTTTGCATTTCTGAAAACATTGTTTCAAGTAAATTACTTGATGCCTTTGCTGGTATTTTTTTTCTTTGATCTTCTACAAAAAAAGGAAAAGATCATTTCATCTTGAGCTGATGTAGCCAGGTCAATGATTGAACCAACATAATCAGTTTGTGGAGGACATCTGATATACGTTATTCTTTACTATAACCACTTACTGGTGAGGCCACCAACATCAAGAGCACTTCCTTTTGTGGAAAGAGGACAAGGTAATTGATAAATCTTACAGAAATAAGAACTACGTTGCCAGTTAATACATATAAATGAACGTGAGGGACAAACAGGGACGGTCATGAAGTTATACCCCAATAGATGAGTGCGTGAACGACACTACAGGGCTTCAGCCTTATGAAGGTTGATCTTCTTTCTCTGTATGCTTCTCCTATTGAGATCTTGTCTACAAGTCCTCATAGTTTTAGGACATATGAGAAATTGTCAGGTTTAAGCCTATCTGAGGACAAACGAATTCCGAATTATGACTTGAAAACCACATAGTAGATCTGAAAACAAAGCTTCACGGTGGCAAGTGAGAATCTTGAAAAACCCCAAAATTCACACAAAAGGCCTTGGCTCAAGGAAGTGGCTATACTAGGCAGTGACATAGGGTGGTTCATCAAACCAACTAGACTACATTGGACCTATTAAAATCCTAATCAGACTGGAGTCAGTCTATTCTATACTTAATAAGGATTTCCAATTTAACCGTGCTTAATAATATGTTGAAAGAAGTTACATAAATATTCCAATTCAGCCCAATTATAATCTTGTTTAAATTAGGAATGGGAGTAGATTTAAAATTTCAAAATAAATAAAAGTAAATTTGACCACCCAGAAGTTGTTAATTGAGCTTGGGTTCGAACTTTGTGAGTTTAGACCGGGCCATAGAATAATGTAACAGCTCCTTAGTTTTCTTACCTTTGATTATTCCATACTCTCCATGGCTTGGACATTATACTTCATTTGTTTACTACTATCTCTGAATCGCTTACTAACAAAGGCACTCGTATATTTTCACCTTTCTTAAGTCAATTCCTAATATTCTACTTGATAGCTATGAGTTCGGCTAGCTAGACCTTACTTTCTACCAAAGAGGGTACCAACACGCAAGTGTCGGATCCCAATAGAACTCCGAAATTAAGTGTGCTTGGGCAAGAATAGTACCAAGATTGGTAACCTATTAAGAGGTTCTCACCCCTCAGGTTGAAGGTACTCAAAAACAGCCTCTCTTCAGGATAGCACCCTGAAGGGGAAAGACTGCGTACATCCACCCCCTCCCAGACCTTGCTTATGCAGGAGCCCTTGTAGCACGGGGAATATTGTTACTTTTAGACTCCATACTTTCTGTTCTTTGTAAATCAAAACCAAGGTTCTTTGTGATCTCTAGGCCAAATTATGCATTTGATCATATTATTTCTCATAAGTTCTAGTTAAATTTTGTTGATTTGTAAAATTTCATTGGATCTTAGATCCAACCTACAGAGTTGATGTATAAGGAATCCACATATATATCCAAGTAGGGTTTTTATAAAACTAAATGATTAACTGCTACGCCTCTATGTTGATCTCTTCTCCCTCCGGCTCCTGTGCGAGTTTCTTGCTAGTATAGCTACTCACAAATTATACTATTTGTTGCTAGTCGAAACTATTATTCTACAATATGGGTTTACGCTATTCACTACTCTCTATTCATCTACAAAGTACATACGGGCTATTTACGGTACGTCCCAACCCAGCTAACAACTGGGGACTAGGAGCTTATGACTTATCCTTTCACGGTATGCTCCACCCTAGTTGATAACTAGGGGCTGCCATTAATTACTAAGCTAGAAGCTCTTATTTAACAGCAAGAACTTAAGTTAACTTGATAGATGTACAAGTTAACAAGGATTAACCGCAACTGGCCAAAAGTTCGAGTAAAAAGAACTAGGGTTAAAACAAGAAGCTAAACATAGCCGGGGCATCAAGTAGGGGGCTCCCCCAATAACGATATTACCACCCTCACACTAGGCGTGTATTCCCATAAGGGAAGCCAATGATAACGCACGAGGTTAAATTCTCCAATAAAAATGTCATGGGCAACTAACCTAGCTGGGATACCATCAACAAGTGTGGCAGGGATGCGCTAGTAGAGACGTTACCATCAACGCCCCAAGACTTAAGCTACCACCACCAAAGTTAGCAAAAACTCTTTGGGAGCATCGCTATCCACCTTTAGACCTGAGTAAGAAGAAATTACCAGTAGATAAACCATTACCAACCAACGATATCATAGACTATCATGGGTAACCTACGAACAATGCTAAAACAAGCCAACTTAAAAATTGCCACCAATAATACTGGCAAAAGTTTCTTCAATGACGTAAGGTTATCAGCAAGGATAGTTGAGTGCCACCGCCCAGAACCTTGGTTGTACAGCCCCACCCACAAGCTTGACTTAATAACAAGCTGAGTTCAAACTCAAAGTATCTAAGCTTGCTGAGCTTGCAGTTGAGCTTGACCCATGTTGAATATTGACAAGACGAGCCCTAGGCCTGATGCGATTTGGTTCAACTCGGCCCATATACACTCCTAGTTTAGCAATTTTAGTTTACTAATCCGGTGAGACTTGAATTTAGCTGAATAACAAGATTAAACCCTTGGTACCATTTCATTTCCTACACGATTTTTGGCACCGGTCATTATTTCAACCATAAGTGTATAGAACTTATTGATTTTGAGTGATGTATAACTTCATTCAGTTGTTAAATAATGATGAACTCATAAACAAATTGTTAAAGTAAAACTACGGTGTAAGACAATTCAAGGTATATTTGAAGATATATATCTTGGCCAGGGGATCTAAGGAAACATGTCAGGTTTTTAAGAGTCCCGCTTTTAATTTCCAATTCATGTATGCATAATGTTACCCTGTAATCATACTTCAGCATAAAGTTATGTGGTGCTATAGTTGGTGTATACGAATAGACTCCGAAAGTTAGTAAAAACTATAGATTTAAGACAATATCTTTCTAGGTAGGGCATAAAAATCCATTAACTGGATCTGACCAAACAGACCAAATTCGATTTACCTCCAAGTGGGAGTCATCAATAAGAAACTTGACATCGATCAGCTCGAGATTGCTCACTCCTGCCATGATGGCAAGTCGGTTAAGTATGGTCGACTGTAGATGGAGATTTGTCAGGTATTCTTCTTTCTAGGGTTTCCATCTTGATTTATTATTATTTTGAATTTGATAATAATTGCCTTTGGGTTGGACTAGTCTTGGTTTATTATCATCCAGTTAATTTGTGTCAACCTCGAAATCTTTACGACGAACTGTGGACAAGCATACTTGGAAGCCTTCGCGGTAGACTTAGGCTGTAAATCTCGTTAAGCCTATAGTTAGGAGAAAGAGAGAGAGAGAGAATTGACACCGCATAATGGTGTGTTTTGAAGATAACCCATAAAATATAGTATTTAAGGAAACACTTTGGAAATCTTGACGTGGATGTCTTGAATTGATTCTGATTTTTATAATCATTGCGGAGGACATCATCCGCCTTCTAAAATATGGTTGCATATGATTGTAGTTGTAATTGAAAGTCAAGTGTTTCTAGGAACATTGGCTTTGTTTTTATGTATAAAACACAGTGTAGGATTTCAATGAAGGTTTTCCGGTGGTGAAACACTAAATCAGCAACTAAAACCCTTTATTAAGTTATGCTTAAATAGGGATAACCCTTGAATCCAAAACCATTGCCTAAGTGACCAGAACGAACTAGTTGCAGTTGGTTTTTGTCTTGCTCCTTGATTAGAGCTTAATGATCTTCATTTCTCTTTGGTTCATGTTTAGACTGAAGAGCATTTGTAATTATTGTAATTCAAAAACTTCAATAATTAAACCACTAATATTGTTCGGCGTTGACCTTGATCTAAAATTCGAATTAATAGGTCTGAAGTTCGAATAAATTCGATCGCGTTCCATCGGACTATGTCAATTTGACCCTAATTAAACTAAGCTTGACTTGTTCGGCCGCCACCAAACAAGCACCTTCTGGTTTAACTGCTTCAGTAAATTTAGATGTGACTAAGTTAAACCGTGTTAGCCAAGTTCTAGCATATTTTCGCACATATGGCCCACTCGCAAGTATAGCTATTAATCTATGAGGCAAAACCTTGTTGAAATGAATAATTTAAATGACAAACATGAAAAATTGAATAAAACCTAACATGTCCATGGTGCAAGTTTAACTACAAACCATTGTCTTGTTAGATGAAGATTATAGGTTAATATCGGGAACAGCTTCTTCATATATTCTTAACAATTTTTTTTTTATCTAGTTGAAAAAACCTCAGGATTTCAGGTATATGGTTAGCATTGGCCCAAGCAAACTCCAATGTTGAGCAAAATGGCAACCACTTGAGCAATGGAAGCTACTCAACAATCACATCCACACATATGCCGGAACTCGTTGCTTCAGGCCGCAGACCTAGAGTCATAAACGAGCCCGTGGCAACATATGTACCCCAGTACCACCATATTCGAGCCGGCGATGACCAGTCAAGCCGTAAGCCCTTGCCAGGCAGACCTGTTCACCTATACACGTTATGTTTAGCCTAGTCCCTAGCTAGGGGCTGGAAACTTAACGTTCTTTATGTGAATTATGTTCCATATGTGATTGACGTTCCTTATATGATTTATGTTCTACCCAGTCCATAACCAGGGGTCGGGGGCTTGATGTGATTTAGGTAGTATATTTTAACCCAGCCTTTACCGGCTTGGGGCTTTAAGTTGCTTTACCTAAGTTGTTTACTTTAAGTTTGAATGGTTTGTTTTAACCCAGCCTTTACCGGCCGGGGGCTTTAGGTTACGTTGCATAATTTGTTTATTTTAGTTTGGATGGTTTATTTTAACCCAGCCTTTACCGGCCGGGGGCTTTAGGTTACGTTACATAATTTGTTTATTTTAGTTTGGATGGTTTGTTTTAACCCAGCCTTTACCGGCTGGGGGCTTTAGGTTATGTTACCTAAGTTGTTTACTTTAAGTTTGAATGATTTGTTTTAACCCAGCCTTTACCGACTGGCGGCTTTAGGTTACGTTACATAATTTGTTTATTTTAGTTTGGATGGGTTATTTTAACCCAGTCTTTACCAGCTGGGAGCTTTAATTGCTTTACCTAAGTTGTTTATTTTAGTTTGAATAATTTGTTTTAACCCAGCCTTTACTGGCTGGGGGCTTTAGGTTACGTTACCTAAGTTGCTTACTTTAAGTTTGAATGGTTTGTTCTAACGCAGCCTTTATCGGCTGGGGGCTTTAGGTTACATTACATAATTTGTTTATTTTAGTTTGGATGGTTTATTTTAACCCAGTCTTTACGGGCTGGGGGCTTTTAATTGCTTTACTTAAGCTGTTTATTTTAGTTTGAATGGTTTGTATTAACCCAGCCTTTACCTGCTGGGGACTTTTAATTGCTTTACCTAAGTTGTTTGTTTTAGTTTGAATGATTTGTTTAACCCAGCCTTTACCGGCTGGGGGCTTTAAGTTGCTTTACCTAAGTTGTTTCCTTTAAGTTTGAATGGTTTGTTTTAACCCAGCCTTTACCAGCTGGGGGCTTTAGGTTACGTTACATAATTTGTCTATTTTAGTTTGGATGGTTTATTTTAACCCAGCCTTTACCGGCTAGGGGCTTCTTACTAAGTTAAAAAACTTAAATGCATTAGACCTCCACCAACTAGAAACTTCATGTGAGGTCACGAGTGATATGGCTTAAACCAGCCTTTACTTGCAAGAAGGCTTGTAGTTGCAATTTGCTCCCAGCCATATTAAGAGCATGAAGCCATAACTGGAGGTACACTCTCACCGGCTGAGAGTCCGCAATTATGTGAGTTCCACCTAACATTGGGACTTGCAATACACTCTCACCAGCTGAGAGTTCGCAATTGTGTGAGTCCCACCTAACATCGGGACTGGCAGTACACTCTTACCAGCTGAGAGTCCACAATTGTGTGAGTCCCACCTAACATCGGGATTGGCGGTCCACTCTCACCAGCTGAAAGTCCGCAATTGTGTGAGTCCTACCTAACATCGGGACTGGCGATTCACTCTCACCAGCTGAAAGTCAGCAATTGTGTGAGTCCCACCTAACATCGGGACTAGCGGTACACTCTCACCAGCTGAGAGTCCGCGATTGTATGCCCTTCCTAACATCGGGGTTGACAATACTTAGTCAAACCGTAAGCCCTTCTCAGGCTGGTAAGGCACATTTACGCTGTAAGCCCTTCTCAGGCAAGCAATACTCAGACGTAGCCATAAACCCTTTTATGGCATGTGAAGTCTACTTACGTTGTAAGCCCTTCTCAGGTTGGTGAGACATACTTGAGCCGTAAGTCCTTCTCAGGCAAGCGGGTTATGCTTCAACCATTATTGAAGCACGATTTACACTCCAACCGACACAAGGAACATGAAACGAAATACACTCCAACCTAGCTCACAACTGGGGGCTTGGAGTTAAAAATATTTGCAATACGCTCTAACCCAGCCTACAGCTGGAGGCTAGAATTAAAAATATTCACAGTACGCTTCGCCTTAATTTATAAGAAGGCTAGATACTCTGTCATTCACAACTTAGCTAGTCACTAAAGGCCGAAGGCTAATGCTTTACAAATCCATGATGTGGGATGAACAGTATTCCCTAGCATAAAAAGTTAAGAGTTTAACAAGCAATAAAACTCACAAGAAAGCACGAATTGGCAGTTCCCCAAACATCACACCAACACCATTAAGCGTTACCCAATCAAGGATAGTAACGCCTACCTTAGCCACGAGAACAATTGTAATCATCGTGCTTAAAGAATACCGTGCGTCATTGGCGTCTCCAAGACCCACCTATGGGCAACGCCAATAGCACAAGGCGCGACCTTCAAAGGCTAAAAGACATGAGCTAGTTATTTACATCATAAACAAAAACCTAAGCAATATTCACCCAAGGAAGCCTCATAAATGACGCCTACAAGGCGCTTCATGCGAACTTGACTGGATTCTATTGCCAACCATCCTGGCTAGACTCTACCGCCTACTAGTCTGGCTAGGCATTACCGTCCACAAACCTGTTTGGGTACTACAACCCACAAAAACCCATCTATACTGTAAGCCCTTCTTAGGCAGGTAAAGACACACTTGATACTATGCTCCACCTCAACTCACGACTTGGGGCTGGCGTTTGTAATTTGCTCCAAGTAATATTGAGAGCATAAGAATGTTATCCACAATACACCCCATAGCCCATGGCTGGGGGCTGGTCATCATAATTCAACAACGCAAAGTGTCAAAAAGCACATGTTGCCAATTGCAAAATTGGCCCAATCCATAACTCAGCCAACAGCCAAACTTAGCGGAATCATAGCACTACCTTACACCAAGATAATGATACATTATCGGCACCGCGAGTACAAGCACTTGCACCTAAAGCTCAAAATCACGAATAATTTCCACCACCATTTCCCTCTCATCCGCCAGCACACTGTCTATTATTCATCATGCCTCAACTGCTTTTAATGTTTAAATTGTTGCAGTACATTTTCACCAGGGCTATTCACACATCAACTCAGGGAAAAATCAAAGCTTGAAGCTGGCACATCCAAGCGGCCATGAAATACCGACATGGAACAGACGAAGTTAAAGGTAACCACCAGGTGGGCAAGGTACGCATTTAAATTGATTTCGCTCCATAAAAGGCCCAACCCCTTTAACCTTTTAGACCAATAGGGCATGAGTTTACAATCCATGCTCGAACTTGATCAGTTCACCCATGGAGTGGGGGGGGGGGGGGGGGGGGGTAATTGTAGAAGATAAAAATAACTAGGTTAACATTAAAATAAGATAACGAAATAATAATAAAAATTCAAAGCAAAAGTGCAAAAGCACCCCCCACCTTTCATCATTTTCTCTGTCCTGCCTGTCCTTTTCTTTCTTCTTTTCTCTCTCCTCCTTTCCCCTTCCCCACCTTTCCTTTCTCTCTCCTCTTTTCCCTATACCGCCTCATCCTTTCTCTCTCCTCCCTTACTACCTTTGCCGCCTACAACCCGTGCCAGCGCCGCCAACCTTGCCGGTGCCACTCCGCAAGCCGGGTAGCGCTAGCGTCTCTCCGGTACCATCGCCCACTACCGCTCGCCAGTACCACCACGCCATTACCGTCACTCCCATACCGGCACCACCCACTCAGCCGATGCCACCACCGCCTGCTACAGCCAGCTTCGCCGGTACCGTCACCTCTCCTCCTCAACTGCCAACACCTCTCCTCCTCTATAAATACCTACCACTTCCTAAAACAAGGGGAACAACAAGAACCCCACTCTTTCTCTCCTTTTTTTCTCTTTCTTCTACACCTGATCCCCTGCTCTTTCCTCTTTGTCTGGCATCACCATGCCCAAGCTACTTCAACACAAGGCTCGGTCCCCTGGACGAGGCAACCGCCACCACGCCACCGTCGACCACCTCGTCAGTAAAACTCCAGCCACCTCTCCAGCAGCCCCTCTCTCCTCAGGTCCTGACCTTCTCTCTCTTTTCAGGCCCCTTAGGTCTCTCTCTCTCTTCTCGCCAGGCCCCGTGCCAGTCACCGACCACCGAGGACCCCGTCTCCTCCATATGTGATAAGTATTTATTATTGTTGACTTTACGCTATTTACATATTGTATATTATTGTGCCTTTACTAACTTAGGCATCGGAGGGGTCCCCCGCGGGCACACCCGCCAGGTTAAATGCGCCAGCAGCTGCTTTCTCAAGTGAGGGTTGAGTCCCGCTCTCATCCAGAACCCACAAATATTTGTTGCTCGGGGCATTTGAATTTAGCTCACTGACTGAACCAAATTTAACCGAAACACTCATCAAAACAAAAGGAACCTAAGTTGACAATATAAACTCATTCATAATTCAGTTGTCCTTTCATGGAGTTTTTAAGTAATTATTCCTTTTTTTTTTAAGTTATGAATCAAAATCCCGAAAATAAATATCATTTGCATCATTTTCTGCAGGCTCTTGTAAACTTGTAAAGTTGGTGCAGAAGCAAGGAATGGGAAGCTGATTAGGGGATAGAAAGATTTTGTTAAAGTTTATGATAGAAAGTTTGGAGCCAGCTTGAGTGATTCAACAAAGCGATCGACTGATGTTTTGCTTGCTTTTCTAGCAAACTTTTAAAGAAAAAGGTGACTTGAAGGTAAGATATTTGATATCCTTCTTCCGTGGTCTATAACAAAAGTGAGTTGAGAAATAGAGAACATATGTGAAAGTCAAAAATTCAGTTTCTTTTTTTTAAATCATACGTAAAAAGTAGTCAATTTTTGCTTATTCACCGCAACTTTTTAATCTTTCAAAAAAGCATTTTTAAAAGTTCAAATATTTTCACTCAACCACCTAAATTAGCGTCGTCAATATTTCATTTGGGTTGGACGTGTGATTTTGCTTAGGTTGTAGATACTTGTAAAGTGGTTTTAAACTCAGTTGGTAAGCATTATATTGCTAAGGTGACTCTTTGTACAAGTTCGAATCTCTGTATACGCAAGTAAGTGTTGGAACCAAAATACAAAAATATTATACTAAACGTATAAGTAGAAAGATATTATGTAAAACACGTGCAAATAACGAAATACCGATAAAGTAACAGTTGAGCGAGGCGTGAATCACACTCTATTTAAGACGGTCTCATGCCCCTATCGGATCTAAGCTGATGCAGCAGATACTGACGCGCCGCCTCCAAAATACAATACCCAACTACTAAGTTGACACTTTTTAGGTTTGCACAACCTTAAAAGCTAGAACTTCCACCACACCTTACTTAGCTAAACATAAACAAAATCATTTTTAAAGATATACTAATTTTTCATTCATATGAAAAGCTATTTTTGTTTTTTGCCTACTACCCATACATACACCAGGGCATCACTCATTTTTATATTCAAAGTTCGTCCTTCCCTCAAGCAAATTGCATCTACTTTATGAATAACTATAGCAAGGCTATTATATGATAAAAAACCATTCATGACTAAAAAAGGTCAATGATAATTTAAATTTAATGTAAATCACTCTCCCAACTAGCAAATTTTGAGTTCCATTTTCGATTTAATTTTAATAGTTCAATTTTTTAATCAACAAATTATATTTTAATGATTTCATTTTTTTTTTTTTAATTTAAAAATCAAAACTAAAGGCCCCATTTATTGAAAGATACTATATTTTGTGAAAAAAGTTACTTTATAGAAAATTTATTTTTTATGTAGCCAATACACCTTGTCTTGAACTAGTGCTTTTTTTGTCAAATATTGTATATGCTTCTAATACAGTGCGTAGTGGAAGATTTAAGAAAACGGAAAGGTTCAACAGTCTTTCCTTTAATTTTATTAATTCGCTAATAAAACAACGAGGAAAGATAGACTCGATTTCTCACAACCCGAGAAAAGGAGAAACAAGGGCTCGATTTCTCATAACCCGAAAAAAGAAAAAACAAGGGCTCGATTTCTCACAACCCAAGAAAAGGAGAAACGAAGTATTCTTCAAAATAATTCTAAACTTGGATCGGCAAACAACCTAGTTTCCTCTTGTATTTATAGAGGAGCTAATTGACTCCAAGTCAAACTCTAAGAGATAAATGAAATACTAAAAGATAAATAAATACCAAAAGATAAATATAAAAACTAAATAAAATCTGAAATATAAATCTTAGTATAAGTCAGATTCTATCTTCACCACATCTCTCTTTCTATTCCGCCAATTGACCCATCTCGTCAAGATCAACCCGCTCAGACCCATTCGCCCCGAAACCTGCCAAAGGCAGAGGCGGGGCTGCATCAATAAATATGAATTTTTAAAGGGTTATTTATACCAAAGGTCCCTGTACTTTGCCCATTGTGTCAATTTAGTCCTTGTACTTTTAATTGTGTCAATTCAGTCTCTGTAAAATGCAAACTGTGTCAATTTTGTCCTTTGATCAAATTTAAGTTAAGTTAATGATGTAATTTTAAAGAGCAAAATTATATTAGATACAAGTAACTTATCATAAATTCATCTGTTTACTCAATTTAACCTAATTCGCGGCCAACAACAACAACAGCAATCCCAGTGCCTCAAGGGCTTTCACTTGCGTAGGGTCTTTGGTGGGGGGGGGGGGGGGGGGGTATACATAGCCTTATCCCATCAGGGTGAGACCCTGACGAGAGTTTGTTTCCGATAGATGAATAGTTGGATAGTTATAGTTAATAGTTATGAATAGCATATGAAGTATGTAGGTCATATTAAACAAGTATGCATGTAAGCATGTAAGCAATTAAGCAAATAAACAAACAACAAGTAAGTAAATAAGTGAGCATGTATGCAAGAAATTATAGAAGCATAAAAGCATAAAAACATCGCAGGAAGAGTAGGAGGTAAAAGATAAAAGGTAGGTAAAAGGGTAAAAGGAAAAAAGGTCAAGGGTAAAAAGTAGAAGCAAGTAAACATGTAGAGAGAGTGGAGAAAGATGGGCGTTTAGAGCGTAGTGAGAGGGAGGGTGAGAGAAAGAAAGGAGAGAGATAGAGAGAGGGAGAGAGAGTGTGTGAGAGAGACAGAGAGAGGGAGCGAGAGTGAGAGAGAGTATAGGGCATGCCTGTAGCGAATAGCACTACCTCCTGAGGTAATAGATCCTAGAAACACTAAGCAACCAACATATACTAGTGATGCGTGTACACAAACAATCCTACAAGCAGCCTCATGGTACTGAAAACTACCTGACCAATGCTCGTTGTTTTTATACTAACTCACTAGATCAGTTATCCCTCTACTATTCCTATACTAATCCTCACTGAGCTCTATGTTGGACCATCTCTTCACTGGGGTTGAGGTAGGCGAGATCCTGTCAAATTGTCTTTCTCCAACTCTTCTACTAACTCTTTTCGCGGCCATGTCATTAAAATTTTGATTAAAAACTTAACATAAAATTTTCTTTAAGGATCAAATTGATACATTTTAAATTATACAGGGACTAAATTAACCCAATTAAAAGTACAAGGACTAATTTACACAATAAACAAAGTATGGGGACTTTTAGCATAAATAACCCATTTTTAAACATTAATTACCATTTCGGTTTTAGATGTTCTTTATTTTCTTTGCTAAGCAATTTTTTCAAAATTATTTTTGAGTTTCATCATCTGACCAGTGAGACCCCACTTTTGCGGGAGCCCTTGAGGCACTGGGATTGTTGTTGTTGTTGTTGTATCATCTGACTGGTAACAAATTTATAAATAAAATATTTTTTTTCCTTAAAGATGTGTTTATAATCGTTTTAAATTTTTATTATTAGTTCATTTTAATTTTATTTTGGCCTAATTAAAATGGGTTGATTAGGTCCGACTTTTATTAAAGGAGTAGTATTTGTACTTTTTCTTTACAATATAAAAATATATTCTAGAATTGAGACTTAAAGTATTTATTAGATTATCATGTCTACAGTATGAACCAAATTATATGTAGATTTATGTTTGATAACTGAAATACAAATTAAAATAGCAGTTATATTATCAAAAAAAACTCTTGTAAATGTTTGAGCAAACCATGTTTTGACGAATTCGGCATTGTGAAGTAAACAAAGGCAATTATATATTCATAACTTATTATTATTATGAATTGAATTTTTCTCCGATATTGTATTAAGTACATATGATATAATAATATGTTATTTTAATAAATTATAATTTAGTAACCATTCACACTCTTCAAGAAGAGGAGAAATGTGTGTACATAACACTGTTCAAGAAGGGGAGAAATGTATGCATATAATAAACACATATTGAGAGTCAAAAGATTATTATATTATCTATAATAATATGGATCATTTAGATTTGACTTGAGATCTTTTTCTAAAAAAAATTTAAATATATGGTATTGTATTAAATTTGAGAGTTGTAATTCATATGGTAAGTAATGTTACATTAAAAAGTGTTTACTATTATTAATTAGGATTCGAAATATACCTATTTAGAATGAGTATGTAGTGCAATCGCTTTAATTTCATACTTTTACTATGCCATGTTCTTGTTCACTCCTCACTACATACAACTTCCCTTTGCAACTTGTCAAAAATAAGAAAAAGAAAACAACTTTCTATGAATTGTAGATCGACCCCCTTCTTTCTGGATTTTTTTACAAAGAGATTAAGACTCTCGGATGAGACTAAGCAGTTACCGGCTATTTACAATATAAATTTAAATGATGAATGCTACTTTGACATAATGGAGTTGGAGATTGATGCATCGATAGAAACTTCATATGCTATTTTCCTATTTGATTGTATACAATTAAAATAAGATTTGAGAAATATTTTCGAAGTTGATGATTGCAATATTGATAGAAAGATGCCAAAAATTATTAAAATTGAACGTTTGGAAAATTTACTTCTTATAATCATAGGTAGAGAAGGTGGGGAAATGAGGGTTATTTGGTTGTGGGTAGAATGGTAAGAAATGATGGGAGAGAATAAGAAACTACCCTTGTTTAAAGAAACTACCCATAATATTAGGATAATTGTATAACTACCAAATTTTTAAAAAATTAGGACTACATATTTGCAAAATTTCGGGAAGGGAGGGTACTTGGAAATAAATATATAGATGTGATTTTTTATTTTTACGTTATCAATATATTTATCGGGAAATTGCTCCCGCATTTCCTTATCAATAAGGTCATACGCAAGAGAAGTGAAAGCACCCTTAACTCGGTTCCCCATATTGTGTTGATGAATTAACGCCTCAATAAGAGCATTGTCCATAACCTAAGTCCAACAACACGAATCATCTTTGGTTGAATCACCAATTTTTTTTTTAGCCATACAGAAGTCTACATGGGAAAATACAAATGTCTACGTAACAACTGTTGGTAAAAGCATATGAATTTTGTTGAAAATTAAACTCTGATGCCGACTATTGGGTTCACAGTTCTCAACTATGGTCACAACAATAGGCACCTATTAGAGCACTTAGAGTAGGAGACTCTTCTCTCTACCTAAGCCCCCGGTCGCAGAGTCACGCTTCGTGACACCTCACGTGCGAGAGTTCCCGGGAGTAGGTTTGTCTCTATAAACCGTTTGCCCTAATACCGGTTGTTGGGATGAATTTTAAAAATTCTCCGTAAAAATTATACAGCGGTACAGGTTTAGAATTCATAACTCTAAACCTAGGATTAATTTAAAATTCTGAGTTTTAAATCTACTGACTTAAATTCATAATTTAAATCATCAGATCTAAGTTCTTAATTTAGATCTACATGCCTTTTACTCTAATACATTCATAACAATACATAAACTTAAACAGGTATAATAACGAATACTTGTAAATAAATAGAAAAGCGAAACTAAAAGAAGAAGGAAAGAAAAACATACCTAAAATTGCTCCAATAAAAGAAAAACTAGAAAAAGATTGATATTCTTCAAAATCGAGATCCCGAGACCTTTGACGCAATGACCTCGAACTGCCAAGAGGGTGGGCTCTGAAAAATAATAAACTGGATCTCCAAAACAATTTCAGAAATCCTAAAGAAATATTTTTTACTCTAATACCAAACCTCGGAATACGCCCCTCTATTTATAAAAATATTTCGAAGCAAAAAAATCTAATTATAATCGAAAAAGGATTGCACAGTTTTAAACGAAATGCACCGTTTTAAAAACAAAACAAACTAAAACGCCTGTATACAAGCATGCTTTGGCTTATTAAAAGCTGACATGTGGCGGCACGCGATTGGTCTCCGCCTGGGGACGCGGATTGCCCCAATGGGCGGCCGCGCTGGTTCGTTGGATCCGCTTCACGCGGATCGCGAGCCTGTGCGATTTTTCGTCCTTTTTTTTTGCTTTGTTTCACATATGTAAAAATTTATTTTATGAATTTTAATTTTTAAAAATTATTTTATTTTACAAGTTATACTTTTATTCATCTCATGAATAATGTTTGGCAAAATTAATTTACTCATCCTATGGATAAATAATTCATCTCATGAATTCTTTAATATTTTTCTAATAGCAATAAATAAAGAGGCTTGCGTAGGGACCTCGGAGATAATTTAAATCTAGCTCCAAATGGGTTAAATTAAATCATCTCATGATATTAATTTAATTACCATTTAATGAGACTTAATTCCACTAAATAAATCTCACTGCATTCCAAACTTAATTTATTTATTCGATATCTCCCTAATATACTGTATTGATGACAACAACCCCTCCACTAGATGTCCATGACAAAGGATAAATATAACCACTACTATTGTCCTTCTCACAGCTTCTCCATTAGTTACCGACTCGCCCTTCACTGAATAATTCATTTATACTTGAACATATTCACAGTATAAATTCCAAATGTCAAACACTTAGAATACTTTGGCCAAAGTTTCCGAACCATTGAAAAATTTGCAAATCAACTAAGGGGACATCTGTATCTGATAAGAGACTGTAGATTCCCTATTGAATACCTGATCCTTGTCACACTTCACGCCGCTACCCAATGTACGTGGGATTTCAGTCATTCATTTTAGACCTTACTTACAGTACACCAAAGTAACTAACGTTCCATGCACAGGTCCAGAATACCCTCAGGATTTAGAGTCGTCGTTCAAACAGTACAACGCGAATCACTAAGTAACCCATTTGGTCCAACTCAGTGTGTCAAATACACTAACCTAACACTTTTGGATCTCCATCCACATGACCAAGACAAGCCATCTAAAGTGTCATGTTATAGTCTTAACATACAAGTGGTCCAGACTTGTCTTCGACTACGAGTGTTTCAAAAAACAATCCATATCATTTGCTCCAAGTCTATCTGTGGCTTAGTCTCATAAACCACTTAGAACAAACTTGTAAATTGTAGTCTGCGGACTACACCCATCTCATGGATGCCTCCCAAAAGAAAATCACATGCAGTATAAATGCTCAAATATACAAATTTAACTAGGAAACGACTGGAACTTCAATTTTATTTATTAATTAAAATAATATATTCAGAATAAATATGGATTTCAGGACACTGTTCCTAACAATCTCCCACTTGTCCTAAATCCAATTTATGACAAAGTCCATACTCACCCCTTTTAAGTTTGAACCAAAAAAAACTTACTGAGCTTAACCCTTAGTGAGCATAATTACTCTATTGTGAAGTCAGCAATACAATACTGCTTGACATTCCCCTCACTAATAGCTCCCACTCCATGGGTAAGGACGTACTTTGACGTCGAACGTCTATCATATTAATCTGACTGGAAGTCTTAAATCAGTATAACCAACTGGAACCAGCTCATCATCTTGAAAGATCAGCATAGGATCCCTAGTTCTTCTCAAGAACTAGAGAAAATATTTCACTGCCACCTAGTCCATTGGACCCAAATTAGACTAACACCTGCATACTATCCCATAGCATGGCAGACATCAAGTCTCGTGCACAGCATGGCATACCTGAGGCTCCCACTACCAAAGCATATGGAATATTCCTCAATTGCTCCTCCTATTAAGGTGTCCTAGAACACTACTCAAAAGAGATAGGGACTCCATGCTATACCTTGACAACATCTTGTCAATATTAGTGGCTAAAGAAAGACCCAACATCCTACTCTTACGACCTTGCAGAAGCTTAATCCTAAGAGTAGAGCTGGCTTCTTCTATGTCTTTTACATTGAGCTATCATGACAACCAAGTCTTTATAGCTAATGACACCCCTACATCATTCTCAATGAGTAGTATATCGTTGACATACAATACCAAGAAAGTCACTACTTTTTCTTAATGTCAGTTGTACACGCATGGTTCGATTAACCAATTGCTCAAAAACTATAAGACTTAACTGCTTAATGGTGGCTAAGAGGATCAGATTCAATGCCACGATCAACCACTAAGGCTCCCGCTATGAACCTGTCAGGTGTCCTGACAATCCTCCCACCACATCTAAACTCTCGTATACCTAGAACATTCTTGTTCCTATTAGTAGGCACATCTAATACTCCCACTATGACTTAAGTTGTGTGTAGCTGTTCAGAATTATTGTCATTTTCTTTTAATACTGTTTTGTTTTTGTTTTGTAGCTTACATGCAAAAACCATTTCTAAGTATCTTGCATTGTATTTACAAAAGACCTTTTAAATCAAAATTGTAGAAAAAACCGTCCTTGTTCCTTTTATTTGTAACACTATTCTGCTGCGGTGTGACCGGAGCAGAAAGCTGAGATCTCATCTCATTTTGCAGTTTGGAAATCCAAAAACTCACCTAAAAAATATTCACCACTTCGATCTAATCGAAGTCACTTAATTTGTTTACATAATAGCTTTTAAAATTCAGCTTTGTACTCTTTGAACTTTTCAAAAGAGTCCAACTAATGTCTAATTAGGTAAACAAATACATATCTTGAGTAATCATCACTAAATATGAATAAGTACTCATACCCACCTCTTGCCTGAACATGTGTTGGTCCACATACATCTATGTGAACTAGCTCAAGCAAGCCATCAACCTTGTTGCCTTTACTCTTAAAGACAAAATTGGTCACCTTTCATTCTATGCAGAATTTGCAAACTGGTAATGACCTCAAGTCCAAAACCTCTATCAGTCCATCTTCACCAATCTTTGGATCCTGTTCGAATTAGTGTGACCTAAACGTTGGTGCCATGTGTAGGCAATATCCCTTTCAAGGTGTTTCTTTTAGAACATTGAATAAGTGAACTTTTGTTAGATTCATTTAAAACAGTTACATGAGTTTTGATAAGGAAATGTCATGAAACAAACAATTCATTCATGTACATTTGAAAATAAATAATTTATTTCTTATCTTAAAATCTCCATTATCAAAATCAATTGAATAACAATTATTCATAAAATAAGACATAGAAATCAAATTCCTGTTCAGAGAAGGTTTAAATAATTAGTCATTTAAAACAAAACTCTATCACTAAGGTCTAAGCTAACATTTCCTACACTTAAGATTACTATTATTGTACTGTCCCGGACTATCAGGTACAACACCCATCGTGTAGCCTTTAGCCTAGCTTGAGCTCCTGTAACACATTACAGATATAGTCAGTTGAACCTGAGTCCACCTACCAGAAAATTGGTGAACTTACAACTACACAAGACTCAAATCAGTGAGATAACAACATACCTTCACCAGATGGCTTAGCAGTCTTAGTGGGAAGAGTAGCTATGTACTTAGTGTAGTTTCTTTTCTAGTGGCCTAGTTTTCTTGCAAAAGAAACACTTTTCTTTTGCTGACTTCCTTATGAACTTGATTGCAACAATAACAACCTTGCCCTTTTCTTTCTTTCTAGTAGGTCCCTTGTGAGTAATAACTAAGTCTAACTTATTTTTTTAAGGGAAAGTAATTTGGTTCAGTGAGTATATTATGTATTTAAAAAAAATAAGCAAAGTTTCCCAGCCCTATCCATATAAAATATTGTAAATGCAAACGTATGTGTAATTGTCGAACAAGAGTCATGTATAATGCAGTGATATATATATTCTTTCAATTTAGCATACACAATAAGTCAGATATCCACCAAACTGTACTATCATGCATACAATGATGACCCAAACACACCACTCCTTACTCCCCGGCAACAGGGTCACACGAAGCTAGTTCAGGTGAGAACTATTCTCAATTAACCTGTTTTTCTTGTAACTCTTACTAAACATGATTAACTCACCACTTTACCTTAGTATCTAACATGACACAATAGAGCTCCTCGGGGAGGCTAATGCATCCGCTAGTCAAGTGTAAACCTTTACCTAAACCTCCATACAAATACACGAAATACTCCATGGCAGCGTGGTCGTATTGCTTCTTCGTACTTTGGTTTATCCTAAAGAAGTCTAACCCTGTAATCTGCAAACCGACATCCTCTGCGGGGAGATCTATCGATCTACTATACTGCTAGACCAGTAATGGAAACCGTGAGGTTACAACAATTGAAAACTCGCTCCCACTTGATTTTTATAACTAGTGGTTTTTAATTAACTTGCATTTACAACCTAGATTGTCTTATAATCCCCTTTATAATCTCATTCCAAAATTAACCAAAATTAATTAATTTATTTATTTAAAAATACTATCGTTTTCAAGCATGGATTATCATATAATCTCGCATTAGAAATCTCATTCTAAAACCAATCATTAAAATTATTTAATTAATTTTAATTGAATAATACCAATATTTAATTTAGATTATCACATAATCTACTTTTTAAAATCTAATTCAAAAATTAAATTAAAATAATTTTATTTAAAAACAGTAGCGATTTGTGCTCAGACTATCCCATAGTCTATTTTAGAATCTTATTCAAAAGTTAAACAAGTTTAGACTATCCAATAGTCTAGTTTAGAATCATATTCTAAAATTTAATTAACAAAATTTAACATTTATTTTAAAAATAAAGTTTAACTTAGACTATCTTATAGTCTATTTCAGAATCTTATTCTAAAATAATTTCAAATAACTTTTATTTAAAATAACACTGATTTACAACTTAAATCATCTCATAATTTATTTGGAATCTTATTCTAAAAGAAAATTAATTAATGAAATAATTAACTTAATCATTATGTAAATCAGTATTGGCATCTTTACGTCCCAAAAAAAAAAAATTATTAATATTTCAACATGACGTAAGTGTTGACGTCAGCGTGACGTCATCGCTGACTTCAGCATCAGCCTGATGCTGACAAAACGGGTCAGATTTTTTTTTAATTTTAAAATTAAAATATTTAATTTTTAAAATAAATTGAATTTAATCTCATTAAATTAATTTTATCCAGTTTCATATAAAATAATTAAATCTAATCCTATTAGACCAACTTTATGCAATATAAGAAAAAAATATTTAAATCTGATTTTATTAGATCAATTTTATCTGATTTCATAAATCATGCCTGAGAACGTATAATTTTATTATACGAACAACACAATCGCAAATTTATAGGTTATTTCGAATTAACGAGTAATTCGTTAACAATTTAAATCATCCCCATAAACTATCTAGTTAACTATTAACTATTTTAACCAATTTAAACAATTTAAATCAATACTTTAAAATAATCTAATTAACAATTAATTACTTTAATGATTCAAACAATTTAAATCACAAACACAGACAATAATCTGAATTAATCACTAATTCATTATCAATTTAAACAATTTAAATCGATACATCAAATTAAATTAACTTTCCTTCTTAATGAAATCTTTATTTTATTAAATCGTAAATCTATTTATTTCGATCTTATTATACCTAGTCATGTATATTATGAATGTAATTAGAGGCTGGCTCTGACAGTAATTGTTGGGTAAAAGATTATGAATTTTGTTGAAAAATAAACTTTGATGCCGACTATTGGGTTCACAGTTCTCAACTATTGTCATAACAATAGGCACCTATTAGAGCACTTAGAGTAGGAGACTCTTCTCTCTACCTAAGCCCCCGGTCGGAGAGTCACGCTTTATGACACCTCACGTGCGAGAGTTCCTGAGAATAAGTTTATCTCTATAAACCGTTGCCCTAATACCGGTTGTTGGGATGATTTTCAAAAATTCTCCCTGAAAATTACGCAGCGGAACAGGTGTAGAATTCATAACTCTAAACCTAGGGTTGATTTAAAATTCCTAATTTTAAATCTACTGACTTAAATTCATAATTTAAATCATCAGATCTAAGTTCTTAATTTAGATCTACATGCCTTTTACTCTAATACATTCATAACAATACATAAACTTAAACAGGTATAATAACGAATACTTGTAAATAAATAGAAAAGCGAAACTAAAAGAAGAAGGAAAAAAAAAACATACCTGAAATTGCTCCAATAAAAGAAAAACCAGAAAGAGAATAATATTCTTCAAAATCGGGATCCCGAGCCCTTCTACGTAATGACCTCGAACTGCCAGGAGGATGGGCTCCGAAAAATACTAAACTGGATCTCCGAAACAATTTCAAAAACCCTCAAGAAATATTTTTGAGTCTAGTACCAAACCTCGGAATAAGCCCCTCTATTTATAGAAATATTCCGGAGCGAAAAATCTAATTATAATCGAAAAAGAATTCACAATTTTTAACGAAACGCACCGTTTTAAAAACAAAACAAACTAAAACGCCGCGTTTTGTAGCCTTGTATACGGGCTTGCTTTGGCTTATCAGAAGCTAACACGTGGCGGCACGCGATTGGTCCCCACTTGGGAATGCGGATTGCCCTAATGGGCGGTTCGTTGGATTCGCTTCACGCGGATCGCGAGCCTGTGTGATTTTTCGTCCTTTTTTTTTTTTTTTTTGCTTCGTTTGACAGATGTAAAAATTCATCTTATAAATTTTAATTTTTAAAAATTATTTTATTTTGTAATTTTTAACTTTTATTCATCTCATGAATAATGTTTGGCAAAATTAATTTACCCATTCCTGTGGATAAATAATTCATTTCATGAATTCTTTAATATTTTTCTAATGGCAATAAATATAGAGGCTTGCGTAGGGACCTCGGGGACAATTTAAATCTAGCTTCAAATAGGTTAAACTAAATCATCTCATGATATTAATTTAATTACCATTTAATGAGACTTAATTCCACTAAATAAATCTCACTGCACTCCAGACTTAAATTATTTATTCGATATCTCTCTAATATACTGTATTGATGACAACAACCCCTCCACTAGATGTCCATGACAAAGGATAAATATAACCACTACCATTATTCTTCTCACAGCTTCTCCATTAGTTACCGACTCGCCCTTCACTGAATAATTCATTTATACTTGAACATATTCACAGTATAAATTCCAAATGTAAAACACTTGGAATACTTTGGCCAAAGTTTTCGAACCATTCAAATATTTGAGGATCAACTAAGGGGACATCTATATCTGTTAAGAACTGTAGATTCCCTATTGAATACCTGATCCTTGTCACACTTCACGCCACTACCCAGTGTACGTGGGATTTCAGTCATTCGTTTTAGACCTTACTTAGAGTACACCAAAGTAACTAACGTTCCATGCTCAAGTCCAGAATACCCTCAGGATTTAGAGTCGTCGTTCAAACAGTACAACGTGAATCACTCATCTCCGATAGTAGTCTAGAAATAAGTAACCCACATGGTCCAACTCAGTGTGTCAAACACACTAACCTAACACTTTTGGATCTCCATCCATATGACTAAGACAAGCCATCTAAAGTGTCACGTTATGGTCTTAACATACAAGTGGTCCAGACTTGTCTTCGACTACGAGTGTTTCAAACAACAATCCATATCATTTGTTCCAAGTCTATCTGTGGCTCAATCTCATAAACCACTTAGAACAAACTTGTAAAGTGTAGTCTGAGGACTACACCCATCTCATGGATGCCTCCCGAAAGAAATTCACATGCAGTATAAATGCTCAAATGCACAAATTTAACCAGGAAATGACTGGAACTTTAATTTTATTTATTAATTAAAATAATATATCCAAAATAAATCTGGATTTCAGGACAGTGTTCCTAACAACATATATAGAATAGATGACATATTTCAACATCTAATACAAACGTCTGCTCAATTAAATGAAAATGCAGGAATTGAAAACATGAGCATTCCATCTAGAAATCACATGCAACAAAAAAGTGCATAAACAATTACACAGAATATGATTACCCATTGTAATCCTTCCACATATCAACTGCTATAGAATCTTTCATGTACTCTCCTACACTAGCCCAAACTTGATCCTCATCCGAATACTCATTTATATCTTTCGGTTCTCCATTAGCAATTTGCTCGTCCACTTCTCTAATAAGACCCTCATTTGGATCCTCGGTCATCAAATATAGCAACAACAACAACTGGCCCAATGCCTCAAAGGTTTCCGCATGAACAGGGTCATCCTCAGTCATCAAATAATTATGTAAAATGCAACAAGCAACCACAAGTTGGCTAAGGACTTCAAAGCGGAAATAAGGTTCATCAGAGCTTGATATGATGGGGAATCATTTCTTAAGTACACTAAATGCTCTCTCAAGATATTTCTTAGTGAGGCATGTCGAAGGTTGAATAATTCTTGAAGAGTTGTTGGTGAGTTTCTTGAATACTCTTTCAAATGGTATCATGTTTTTCTAGAAGGAGTAATTAGTCCACTTGTCAATGGGAAACCAGCATCAACAAGGTAGAATTTACCTAGAAAATATAAACATCATATATTAATATGAAGAATATATAGTGAAAAATATATTTTTTTTTAAAGTAATTACCTCGTGGAATTTTTAGTGGGTATCTTCATATTAGACATTCTTTATAATTCTTGAGTCAGATTCTGATCCTTCCCAACCAAGCAACACATATGTGAATTCCAAATCAAAAGCACATGCTATCAATACTTTTGTGTGGGATGTACCTTTCTACCATGGTACCTAGGTGCAACTGTAGAGGAGACTTTTACTCAAATATATGTTCCATCCGTGGCACTAACACAATCCTGACATTAAAATTTATGACTTAATTACATAATTATAATTTAAATTTTTTAAATTCAATTTGTAATTGCAGTAGCTGCTTTACCTTGAAATATGGACAAACCTAGAGCTATTATAAATTTTCAGAGGAACTTGTGATCCATCAGCTTGCTTCAAATATATGGCCTCTAATTATATGATGGCTCTCAAAACATTATGGAAGTGACAACTAATTGTCTCACCAGATCGATTAAAAAAGCCTTGTACTATACGGTTCTTCACCTTGGGTCTGACTATCGTGAGATTTTTTGCAACTTGTTCTTCTACACTTGCATCATGTAGGTTGAAGGCCACCATGCCTCCTTAATATGTCACATAATTGTATAAAAGCTTTTGGCCCCATTTGACAACAGTCACGACATTTCACCTCATTTTATAAACAAATTCTAAGTAATTTACATTGATACATCTCTCTTTCCTCCAATGAATTCATTTCCTTTGAAGGAGTTTATGCAACTTCCACCAATATACAACACAAATAACATATAGCGCAACCTTATGGTACAATTGTAGTAAAAAAGGGGCGGACCCAGTTTAGAAGCACTTGGGGCATGGCCCCCGTGCCCAAGGCTGAAATAGGTACTAATATTATTAAAAATTATAGTTTTCAATTACTTGGGCCTCCATGCCCCTAGTGTCCAAGCCCAAATATGTACTAATATTATTAAGAATTTTAGTTTTAATTGATTTGGCCCTCCACCCCCAGCCCAACACCAACACGAGGTACCCCCAATCCCCCCCACCCTGTAACCCCCTTGCTCGATTCTCTCTCTCTCCCCCCCCCCCCCCCCCCCCCCCCCCCCCCCCTCCTCTCCCACTTTCATTTTCTAAACCTAAAACTCACTCTTTCACTCATCCAATTCTATCTCTCTATTTTACTTTCATTTTCTAAACCTAAAACTCTCTCTCTCTCTTCCTGTCGGGTTGCGGACGTCGTGAACTCCGAGTCTCTGACCAGTTGACCCCACTTTCTCTCTAGACTATAACTGACTTCCCCCTCTCGGACTCCTGTCTCCCTCCTTACCATTGAAACTAGAAGGTCTTTGCTCCTTCTCTCTCTTGTATTTTGGTTGTTTCTTAATTTATTGTATTTTTGTTTTCCTATTGGTTTAGGATTTTGTTAGCATCTCAAACAGAAAAAGGGGTTTGATGTAAAAATTATGTTGTAGCCTTCTAGGGCTATTGAAGTAAAAATTAAAGATTTTATCATTTAGGTACTATAAGTTTTAAATATTTAAATATGTACGATAGGGTACATTTAGTTTTAAACATTTTAATATTATGACGTTCTAAATATAGTTATAGAATTAGTTTATTAAATTTTTTAATTGTATAAGATACTATTAAGAAACATACCCAGTGCCTCAAAGGTTCTTGCCTACGTAAGGTCTGGGGGGGCAGATGTACCCGGCCTTCCCCCTTCAGGGTGTTAACCTGAAGAGAGGCTGTTTCCCACTGCCCCCAACCTGCGGGTGAGGACTTCCTAGGAGATCACCCATCCTGGTACTACTCTCGCCCAAGCACGCTTAACTTCGAAGTTCTAATGGGATCCAGTGACGGCGTGTTGGTGCCCTCTTATTTTGGGAAGATAAAATTATGTAGAGGTTTTTCAAAAGAAAGTACCCACCTGGGCCATCCACATAAGATAGTGAAAGTGGGCCTTCAAGTCGGAATGATTCTAATTGTTCTTTTATGCCAAAGGAAGTTGACTTGGACAACTTACCTCCCGACCCTGCAGATAGGGTAATGTGTGCCCCAGTGACTGTTTTATCTGGATCGGCCACTGGTAAAAAAGATGATGCTTCATCCTCCGAGTAATGCATCTATTTGAACAACATATAATATACAAAAAGTCACTCTATAAACATAAACCAATATTTATTTAAAAGAATTTGTAAGGGTCCAAAAGATAACCTAATATAATATTATTTTAAATAACATATATTAAAGTGGGTCCATATTGATCATGTTTATAATAATATCTTTTTTTTAATGTAAGCTAATATAATATATGTCTATAACAATGTAAGTAGCATTTTTATCTTCTAGCACCTATATTGATGAAGAAGCAATTGTGTTTTTTAAAAAATTTGACCTTATCCACAAATTTAACTATAAGTAAAAATGAAACAAGGAGCGAAGTTAAACCACAATCTTTACATTCAATTTTACTTAAATTTAACCCCTGAACAAGGAATGAAATGATGAGTCATAATTCTTAAATTTAACTTTAATCCTCAAAATTTATTCAAAGCAAGAAGTGAAACAAGGATTGATGTTAAACCATAATTCTTACATTCAACCATGCTCAAATTTATCACAAATATAGATTAAAAACAAAAAAAATTATAAAAATGAAAGAAAAAATGACATACTTGTTTGTAAGCAAGAAATGATGAGCAAATAGAAGTGCTGAAAAAAAATAAACATAGAAATGGTGGAAGGGGAAGAGATATTAAAGAAAAAGAAATAGGGGTGGGGGGTTTGGGTTTGATGTGAGGAGTGAAGAAAAGATAAAAAATAAAAGAAAAATAAAAAAAAAATGAAAGAAAGAGAAAGCAAGGGCAAAAAAGTTAACTGTTGCAAATATTGAATATTTTTTGAGTACAAATTTTAGAGTCAAGTTTGAATATTATCAAATATTATAGAAAATTAAAAATTATATAAAATACCTATTTACATATATGTACATATACATATATATAAACGGGTAAAAGGAAATTGTGACAAGTGTCACACATGTAGGACCAAGGGTGTTGACTCATCTTCTCCTTCACTATGTATATAACACACACACAACTTCAACAATCCAGAACAAAAGAAAAGAAAAAACAGAAAAGGAAGAGGAAAAAAAAAGAGAAGAGGAAAAGAGAAATAGAAACAAAATTGTCTCGTTCTGATATAAAATACTTGCAATTTTCCTTCTAGTATATTTGGGTTTATCTTGTTTTTCTTCCTATAGAGTATAATATCTCTATAGTTTTACAAAACATTATCAGCACAAGTCTCTAGCCAGACAAGGTTTATATAAGCTTAAGGTAAGGCTTTTATTTTCTAATCTTTATCATTTCTAATGGCTAATCTAACAAAGCTTGACTTAACTGCTCTTGATATAAGTGGCAAGAATTATTTGCCCTGAACTCTTGATGCCTGAGATTCATATTGATGCTATGAATCTCGCAGATACTATTATAGAGGGTAATAGCGCATCCCTGCAAGATCGCGCAAAAGCTATGATATTTCTCAGGTATCATATCCACGAAGGATTGAAAGCTGAGTATCTTACTGTAAAGGACCCGCTTATCCTTTGGCTGAATTTAAAGGAGAGGTTCGATCATTAGAAATATGTGATCCTCCCTAAAACTAGCTATGAATGGATTCACCTGCAGCTGCAGGATTTTAAAACCGTTAGCGAGTATAACTCTGCAGTATTTAGTATTACCCCCCGACTGCAATTATGCGATGAAAATATTACTGAGGAGGATATGTTGGAAAAGACGTTTTTCGACTTTTCATGTCTCGAACATGCTCCTGCAGCAGCAATATCGAGAAAGAAATTACAAAAAATACTCAGAGTTAATTCAATGTCTTCTTGTTGCTAAACAAAACAATGAATTGTTAATAAAAAATCACCAATCATGACCGACTGGGTCAGAGTCATTTCCTGAGTGAATGCTGCTTCCCAAGAAAATAATACGTCTAACCGTGGGCGTGGCCACCGTCGTGGACGTGGCCGCCATCATGGAAGCAGTCATGGTCGTGGACGAGGTGGTAATAATGTACCAAAAATTAAGGGGTCTGGCAACAGTAAAGAGGAAAATAAAAGGGAGAAAACCAATCAGCCAAATTCGTCAAAAGATGCTAAAACCTGTTGTTTTCGTTGTGGCACAAAAGGTCACTGGTCGCGTACATATCGTATGCCTGACCATCTGGTGAAGTTATATCAAGCATCATTGAAAGGAAAAGAAAAGCTCACAGGAACGAATTTTGCCGAAGATCATCCTCCACTTGATATGACACATCTTGATGTCTCTGACTTTTTTGAGGATTCCAGTGGGAGAATTGATCATCTGATCGGCAATGGAAATGTTATACTGGACTAAAAGTTTTATGTTTTGCTGTTATATTTTTGTACTAAAATTTTGGTTTACTTGTAATATAATGGTGTGTGTAAGTTGATGTAAAATATAGTTTGAGGATATATGTAATAAAATAATATATTTTGGTATTTTATTTTAATGAGTTATTTTCAATAAAATTTTAAATAGAATCTCACTAATACATATGTATTTTATAGAAATATGGATTTGATCAAAGATGGAGATTTATGTCTGGCAAACAGTGCAACGACACATACTATCCTCAAATTATTCTCAATTACAATTAGCTGAAGCAAATGTCAATACAATATCAGGTACTTCAAATTTGGTTGAAGGCTTCGGAAGAGCACATGTTATGTTCCATGAAGGGACAAAACTAAACATAAGCGATGCTCTGTTTTCCAGTAGATCACAGAGAAACTTGATCAGTTTTAGGGATATTCGTCGCAATGGTTATCATATTAAGATAATAAATGAGGGAGATAAAGAATATCTTTATATTACATCGCTTACTTCAAGAAAAAAGAAAATAATGGAAAAATTGTTAGCACTTTCTTTCAGGTTATATTATACTTATATAAATCCGATTGAATCAAACACAGTAGTTAACTAGAAGTTAACTGACTACAAAACTTTCACCCTGTGGCATGATCGTTTGGGTCACCCGGGTGTAACGATGATGAGAACAATTATCGAAAGTTCTCATGGGCACTCATTAAAGAACTTGAAGATTTTTTCTCCTAATGAGATTTTATGTGCTGCTTGTGCTCAAGGCAAAATGATTATAAGGCCATCCCCAACTAAAATTGCGATTGAATCTTCTGTTTTTCTAGAAAGAATACAATGAGACATATGTGGGCCTATTATTCCATCATGTGGACCATTTTGGTATTTTATGGTGTTGATAGACACCTCAACACGTTGGTCACATGTTTGTCTATTGTCTACACGCAACGTGGCATTTGCGAGACTCTTTGTACCAATAATTCGATTACGAGCTCAATTTCTGAATTACGCGATCCAGAAGATCCGTCTTGATAATGCAGGAGAATTTACATCCCAAGCTTTTAATAATTATTGTATGTCAATTGGGATTACAGTTGAGCATCCTGTGGCTCACCAGCATACACAAAATGGTCTTGCAGAATCTCTGATTAAACGTATGCAGCTAATTGCTAGACCATTGCCCATGAAAACAAAGCTGCCTAGTTTTGTATGGGGACACGCTGCATTACATGTGGCAGCACTTATTTGTGCTAGGCCAGCTGACTATCATAAATACTCCTCATTGCAACTTGTTTCTGGTCAAGAACCAGATATATTCCATCTACGAATTTTTGGTTGCGCTATGTATGTTCCAATTGCTCCACCCCAGTGCACAAAGATGGGCCCCCAAAGGAGACTGAAAATTTATATTGGGTTTGAATCCCCGTCAATTATAAAATTTCTTGAACCGTTGACGGGAGATATTTTTACTGCATGGTTTGCAAATTGTAAATTTGACGAAACAATATTCCCAGAATTAGGAGGAGAAAAACTAAAGCTGGAAAAGCGTGAAATTGAGTGGAATGCATCATATATATCACATTTTGATCCACGTATGAATCAATGTGAAATAGAAGTCCAGAAGATTATCCATTTGCAAAATGTTGCAAATCAATTACCAGATGCATTCATTGATACGAAAAGAGTGACTAAGTCACATGCCTCAGCTATGAATGCCCCCGTTCGAATTGATATTCCGAACGAACAATCTTCTAAGACATTAGAAAATACGTCTACTGCATGCCAAAAGCGTGGTAGACCTGTTGATTCTAAAGATAAGAACCCAAAACAGAAAGAGAGCAACATAAACAAATTGGCTCATTTATTAAAACTCTTGAAGAGAAAACCCCCTGAAGTGGTACAAATGCAAATCCCAGAAATAGAGGGCGAATTGGCTCCTCGAGGGTGTCCAGTATCTGAAAATATCGAGAATGAAGAAATCTCGATAAACTATGCTATTACTGGCATTCGATTGAATCGAAATGATACGATTCTCGATCAAGTGTTTGCGTATAATGTGGCCGCTAATTTGACCATTGAAGGTGAAGATCTTGAACCTAGATCTCTTCAAAAATGTCAAAGAAGAAATGACTGGCCAAAATGGAGAGAAGCAATACAGGCGGAGTCAAACTCACTCGCTAAACGTGCAGTTTTTAGACCTGTAGTCCAAACGCCTGAAAACACGAAACCTGTAGGCTACAAATGAGTTTTTGTGCTAAAAAGAAATGATCAGAATGAAGTCGTAAGATATAAAGCACGACTTGTAGTTCAAGGCTTCTCACAAAGACCAAGAATTGACTATTGAAGAGACATATTCACCTGTAATGGACGCAATTACGTTCAGATTTTTAATAAGCTTGGTAGTCTCTGAAGGACTCCACATGCATCTTATGGGTGTAGTAACGGCTTATTTATATGGACCACTTGATAGTGATATCTATATGAAAGTCCCTGAAGGGCTACAAATGCCATAAGCATATAGCTCAAAACCTCGAGAGTTGTGTTCAATTAAATTACAGAGATCACTGTATGGATTGAAACAATCCGGGCGAATGTGGTACAATCGCCTAAGTACATACCTTGTGGAAGAAGGATATGTGAACAATCCTGTTAGCCCATGTGTTTTTGTTAAGAAATCGAATTTTGGATTTGCTATAATTGCTATCTATGTTGATGATTTGAACATCATAGAAACGCCTGAAGTGATTAAACATACTGTTGCATATCTAAATAAAGAATTTGAGATGAAAGATCTCAAGACAAGGTACTGTCTTAGCTTGCAAATAGAGCACTTCTGTGAAATTTTAATCTATCAATCTGCTTATACAGAAAAAGTGCTTAAACGTTTTTACATGGATAAGGTACATCCATTGAGCACTCCGATGGTCGTCCGATTACTTGATGTGAATAAGGACTCTTTTCGACCTTGAGGGGATAACAAAGAGATTCTTGGCCCTAAAGTGCCATATCTAAGTGCAATAGGTGCACTGATGTATCTCGCTAACTATACGAGGCCAGATATGGCCTTTTCGGTTAATTTGTTAGCAAGATATAGCTTAACGCCTACCCAGAGACATTGGAACAAAATTAAACATATATTTCGATATCTCCGTGATACATCTAATATGGGATTATTCTATCAGAAACAATCAAATTCGAGGTTGATTGGATATGCAGATGCAGGATATTTGTCAGATCCACATAGAGGTCATTCACAGACAGGATACTTATTCACCTATGGTGACACTGCTCTATCTTGGAGATCTACCACACAAACAACATCAGCAACTTCTTCCAATTATGCTGAAATACTCGCACTTCATGAAACTAATAGGGAGTGCTTATAGTTGAGATCCCTTATTCAATATGTTCAAAAGGAATGCAGTCTTCTGAGGATTAGGGTGAGTCCAACAATACTGTATGAAAATAATGCTGCATGTATTGCTCAGATCAAAGGTGGATACATTAAAGCCGACAGAACTAAACATATCTCACCGAAGTTCTTCTTTACGCACTAGCTTCAGAAGATGGGTGAAATAGATGTTCAACAAGTTCGCTCAAGTGAGAATCTGGCAGATTTGCTCACGAAGGCATTACCAGCATCAACTTTTGAGAAGTTAATTCATATGATTGGTATGCGTCGACTCAAAAACGCCTCTCACTAATATGTTTGCATGAAGGGGAGTTAAATATGAGCTATACTCTTTTTCCCTTCGCTATGGTTTTTTCCCTTTGGGTTTTCCTGGCAAGGTTTTTAATGAGGCATGCGTATTTAACTCGGACACTATACACTTTCAAGAGTGTTATGTCCCGTTATAACGGAAAATATCCAAAGGAGGAGTATTGTAAATATTTGATATTTTTCGGGTACAAATTTTAGAGTCGAGTTTGGATATTATAAAATATTATAGAAAATCAGAAATTATGTAAAATACCTATACATATGTATAAACGGGTATACGAGAAAATTGTGACAAGTGTCACACATGTAGGCCCAAGGGTGTTGACTCATCTTCTCCTTCACTGTGTATATATACAACAAGACACACACAACTTCAACAACCCAGAACAAAAGAAAAGAAAAAAACAAAAAAGGAAGAGGGGGGAAAAAAAAAGAGAAGAGGAAAGAGAAATAGAAACAAAATTATCTTGTTTTGATATAAAATATTTACAATTTTACTTCTAATATATTTGGGTTTATCTTTTTATTTTCTTCATATAGAATATAATATCTTTATAATTTTACAACATTAACATTATTTTAAATATTTACCTTCCTCTCCATTACTTCCAAATTGGGAGTTAACAAAAATAAGGGTAATAAGGTACCCCTCACTACTCCTCATTAACCCCCATTACCCCTTCACCAACTTTGCTAAATAAGAGTAGAAAGTTACCTCTCTTTACCCTTACCCCCCTTTTACCTTTACCTCCATTTACATTCACTAATATGCAAAATTAGTGGCGTCAAATTTTTAAATATCAAAAATTTTTATCTCGTCAGCAGTCATTGATGCACACTTCTAACCACATCGAGCACAAAAATTTATTAAACTGGTCTACTATTTTTGTAAATTGGTCAACCATTATGGACAAGCTCATTTTGGTTATGGACGAGCTCACTAAACACATCCAGCGAGATGTGCCTTGGTGTATACTTTTCGCTGACGATATAGTTCTGATGGGAAAATCTAGGGAGAAGGTGAATGAGAAACTAAAACTTTGGAGGATGGCCTTAGAACCGAAAGGTCTAAGACACAGTAGATTTAAGACTGACTATATGGAAGTCAAGTTCGGCATCTCTACCATGCCTAGCACAAACGTCGTCAAGATTAGATCATAGTGCATACCACAGAAAGCGGGCTTTAAATACTTGGGATCTATGGTACAGCAAGACGGTGAAGTGGACACAGATGTCAACAACAGGATTAAAGTGGGTTGGCATAAATGGAGAATGGCCTCTGCGGTACTATGCGATAAAAAGTTCCCTTTAAAGTTAAAGGGTAAATACTATAAAATGGTAATGAGAGCTGCTATGTCCTACCAGGCAGAGTGCTGGCTAGTTAAGTGTCATCACATGCAAAAGCTAAAGGTGGCGGAGATGACGTTATACGAAGTAAATTAGGAGCCGCCCCGATAGAGGATAAGTTAAGGAAGCAGCATCTGTGATGGTTTGAGCATGTTAGGAGGAGACCCACCTATGCCTCTGTCAGAAGATGCAAACAACTCCATATTATAGATGGGAAAAGAGAGAGAGGACGCCAAAAAAGAGTTGGGCGAAGACGATTCGATAGGACTTCGCCTGTCTCAACTTAAATGAAGAGATGACCCTTGATCGAGCTCAGTGGAGGATTAGTAAGAGCATCGAGCACTATATAGACATAGTTCTGGTGTTTGTTGGTCACTTAGTGCTCTTAGGGTTGGACGGAGACAATTTGACAAACGAGAAAAGAGGAAGAAACCGGCCAAAGAAGAGTGGATGGGGACCCTCCACTACCCTTGTAAGGAGATGCGTGCAATTCCTTATTACAGTCGGGAAGCGAAGAAGAGGCCGGCCAAAGAAGAGTTCGATGTAGACAATTTGATAAGACCTCGCCTACCCTAACCTAAATGAATAGATGGCCCTAGATAGAGCTCAGTGGAAGATTAGTATAAGGGTAATCGATTTTGCGATGTAGGAGCATTGAGCACCCGTAGGCTAGTCCTAGTAACACGAGGCTACATGTATACTTGTTTGTTTATACTCAGTACTAACGTACGTTGGTCGCTTAGTGCTCCTAAGTTTTTGTCACCTGGGGTGTAGTCCTACTCGCCGCTGCTACTCTCTCCCTCCCTCCCCCCCACCCTCTCTCTCCTTCCTCTCTGCTTGTACGCGCTAGACGCTCTACTCTCTCTATATGTTTGCATTGGGTTGTATGTATAATCTTTCACCTACATGCTTATTTGCCTTTACCTTGTGCTCTGGCTACTATGCTCCTACGTGTACTTGCTCACATGATATTTGCTTATCTACTTATACGCTTATATGCTTACATGCATACATGTTTCGTATAATCTCTATGCTTTATATGCTCTGCATGCTCTTCATACAGGTCTTTCATGGATATTTACCATCAGGTGAGGGTTCTCGGAAACAGTCTCTCGTCAGGGTCTCACTCTGATGGGTAAGGCTGCATACATCCTACCCCTCCCAGACCTTGCGCAAGTGGGAGCCATTGAGGCACTGAGATTGTTGTTGTTGTTGTCGGTATGGTCAACTATTATAGTTAGAGGTGGCAAATTCAATCTGACCCGAATAACCGACCTGAAAAATCCATATACCGACCCAACCCGAACCGAAAATATGTCGTAAATAATTGAAACCGAAACTGAAACTGAAATGACCCCATCTGCAATTAACCCGATCCATTCTTTGCCTAACTTGATAATAATCCGATACCAATTTGTCCTGACCTGACCCACCATTGACCTGAACCAACCCGACCTAAATTGTCCTGAACTTGACCTGAAAGTTAAATTTACCCAAGATCCTTAAATTCAATGAGAATTGTTAGTTGTCAGAAGTATAATTGACTTTTATAACATATTATTGAGCACCTATATTGATAATATAATAAATATATTGGTAAACATATAAATTATTTGGTATAATTTAAACTTGTTAACTAGTTTATACTGTCAACGTACTAAATAGTAGGATTATGAAGACCTAGAACCTGTACAACTTGACCCAAGACTGACACAAACCCAAGACCGCTCAAAACTAAAGTGACCCAAACCCAAAATAATTTGACCCAGACCCAATCCGACCCAAGTTCAGGTAAAACCCGAAAGTGACGTAAGCCTGAATGGGTTGACCCAAACCCAACCCAATCCAAGTTTATTATAAACTCAAAATAACCCAAATCCATTGGGTTCATCCAAACCCAATTCAAATAATTCGATTGCCACATCTAATTATAGTTATTGCATCAAATAAACCGCCAAAAAAAAGAGGAAAAGAAAAAAAAACCCTAAGTCCAAAGCGACAGCTACTTAATCTCTCTTATTCTCAACTGTCTAGGGTGTCCCTCTCAGGTTCTCTCTCTGCGGTTTCTCCCTCTCACCGTATCAACGCCGTCCGACCACCGGAGTCTCCTCACCGGTCCTCATCGTAACCGGAAACCACCGCAGAGCCTTCCTCCGGTGTTCGAACTTCAACTCTTCATATCACGTCACCGGATCAACGCCGGCGCTAACTCAACTGCACACCGGCCTACAAACGGACGACCACTACCGACAGAGCTTCGACGACGCCGCCGCCGCCGACGATCTCAACGCCAGTTCGATCTCACACAGAAACCACCGAGACTCGGGACCACCAGCGCTTCGTTTTTTTGTCTAGGCACGCACCTCCGCCGGACTTCCCCACAGGCGCCTCACCAGTCACCGATTCGCTCGGGAACCACAATATCTCTTACCCTGGTAACCCAATCTAGTCTTTTTCACTTCCGTTCATCACCACGCGTTGCCGTGTTCTTCTACACGCGCCTCGCCACTCTCCACCACCACCGCTGCAAGCTTGCACTTCCGACTCCGATTGTTTAAAGCAATGGAGCTGCGCCTCTCTACCACAAGTAAAGATGTAAGCTTTTTCTACCTTGTCCACTTTTCTTTTTTTGTGATTTCGTGTCTTACCTCTTAATTCCTAGGGTAAATTATATATTATTACATTAAGATTTGGTATATTACTGTTTTTAGTTCACAAACATTGTGAACTATTTTTTTAATTTAGAAGTTACATATATTGAATAAAATAATCCAAGTAAAAGGTGTGAAAGTACTTGCTGTTGCTTGTTGCTAACCCACCATGACCTTGCAATTCCTCGCGTCCCGCACTTGTAACTTTATACCATTATATACTGTCTAAAAAGTTATTTTACAAACTTTATGAATTAAAAATATTTAATACACCGAACTTTAAGGTAGTATTGTCTAATTTACCCTAATTTTTATCTTTGTTGGTTGATAATTGTTGAATTGACGATATCGGAGCATTTGGGCAATTGGAGCTGATTTTCTACAATTAGTCATTTTCAGTGTCGGATCTTATGAAAAAGGATCAATTTGGTGTTATATTATGAGAAAGAAGTAAAAAGGACTAATATGAGTTTGCAATTTGTTTGAAAGATTGAGTTTTTACTGGTCTGGAAGGTCATAAGAAATTCTTCCCTTGCAACATGAAATTATTATTATTATTTTTTTGGGTTTAAGGCCGCTCGAGAAAAGGATTTCTGAATCATCTGTGGGAAGAATTTTTGCTATCTTGGTTCTGGAACTTGAGCTTTCTGTAAGGCTTCTCTTGGAATTAAGAAAATTTAGGGGAAAAAGGAAGAAAAATAAGAGGAAAAGAAGTTCAAGGGAAAAATTAGGGAAAATTGATCTGTTTTTCCCTTGTTTTGATGTCAAGAAAAAAACAAGAAAAAAAAAAAAAAATTAAGTTCTCATAAAATTAGGGCTCCAATGGAAAGTGTGGAAAAAAATGGGTTGCATACGAAAGGGCTAGGAGTGCGTTTTAAGAGGAAAATGATTTTCCTGTACATCAAAATTCCAATAATTTCCTTCTTATTTTTCTTTTATCTTGAACATTGAAAGTGCTTTCTTTCATATCTTTTTTCCTTTCACAACATTTTCCAAGTTACAAACGGAGTCCAAACCCCTTTTTTTGACAGGAAGCATTTTCCTTATAGAAAACATTTCTTTGCAGAATGCTTTCAGTTAAAAATAATTCTTCTTAAAAGTTTTTATTTTCAAGCTAAAGAAAATGGTTTCATCTCATAAATTTGCACGTGGTGCATGCTTTATTGAGATGAAATTAAAGTGAAAAAGCATGACGTGAGATTACAATGGAAACCGTTATTCCTTCATAAAGGAAACTATCCTTCCCTTTTGTTCGGGGTAAGTCAATTCTCCCTCAATGTAAGAAAACATTTTCTGATGGTTGTTTCGGTTATGCAAAGAAAAAATAGAATCGAAATGGAAATTTTTTTTCATTAAAACAAACGGACCTAAGTTGACAACATGAATTCCATTCATAATTCAATTGTCCTTTCATGGATTTTAAGTAATTGTTCATGATTTTATAAGTTATGAATTAGAATCCGGAAACAAACACCATTTGCATCATTTGTGCAGGCTCTTGTTGAACTTGTGAAGTTGGTGCAGAAGCAAGGAATGGTAGGTGATAAGGGGGGATGGAAAGATTTTCTTAAAGTTTATGATAGGAAGTTTGGAGCCAGCTTGAGTGATCCATCAAAGCGATCGACCGATGTTTTGCTTGCGTTTTTGCAAACTTTTAAAGAAGAAAGTGACTTGAAGGTAAAATATTTGACATCCTTCTTCCCTTGGCTATAAGAAAAGAGAGCACAGAAATAGAGGACATATGTAAAAGTTAAAAACTCGGGTTTTTTTATTTTTCATTTTTAGAAAATCACCTTTAAAAGTAGTCAGTTTTTACTTATTCATCACAACTTTTCAATTTTTCAAAAAAATGTCTTCAAAAGTTCAAATATTTTCACTCAACCACCTAAATTAGCATCGTTAATATTCCATTTGGGTTGGATGTGTGATTTTGCTTAGGTTGTAGATACTATTAAGGTGGTTTTAGCTTAGTTGATAAAGCATTATATTGCTAAGGTGACTCTTTGCACAAGTTCGGATTTTTGTATACATAAGTTGTAGTGAGATTTAAACTTGCACATAGATATCATTTAAGAGTATATTGCTTTACCAAGTGAGCTCCTGCCAACATGTATGTCTATCTATCCTTATTTTTGTTTGAAAAACTAATAGCGTCCATGTAGGTGGTTGATTGAAAAAAATTAAACTTTTGAAGGTGTTTTCTAAAAATTTGAAAAATTGCGGTTGTTAAATAACAATATTTGAAGGTGGTTTTCCATAAAAGGATCCTAAAAAATTTATCTTTTGATCTTTTTCATGCACCTGCTATGATATGCAATTGAAGGATTCCGATTCTGATTTTGCAGTTCTTTGCAAAGGTTCTTAATTGTCATTCAAATCGAGAGATCGCAAAGCATATATTGAATTCTAAGGATATGGAATCTCCTGTCCGGGTAAATTTTAATGTTCAGTCAGTTGTTACTGGGTTGTGCATGACTTTACATTCCAATGCCTGTAGCCTTGATGGTAAGACCTTGCAACTGTTGACTCGACCCGATAGGTTGACATGAACCTTACCCGAGAAAACTAGGGTTAAGGTCAGGGGTTTGGCAATCTGAACTGAATTACTTGAGCCTGTAATGTCCTAACTTGCCTCCAATCCGACTCGACCAGATTTTTACACGTGTAGAAAATGCTTATTTTTAGATATTTGATTGCTGATCATGTAATAAATCAGATACTTTTTCTCTTATGGTTAATTATGTTTTTAGGAGCATATTGTGTTAGTTGTAAACTAGTAATTTGTGATAAAGTTCAAGCACGTTTACGAATTAGCAAGTTGGCTAATTGTAATGTAATGAGCTATTTGTTTACAGTCGCTTGGATGTTGGATTTGTTTTTCACATTTATTTGACAATTGACCGTCCCAATTTTAGGTTTGCGTAAAGAGGCATACATCATTATGTCTATTATGGGGAGCATGGTTACATCTTGCTGTTGTTCTTTTGACATTAATTGTCCAAGTCCTTTTTGTGGGCAAATGAAGAATAATTCTATTAATGCTCATGCTAGTCTATGACTTGCTCCGAAATCCAAACATAACAGGAGAACTTGCAACAAATCAGAATAAATTGAGGGCCATATTTGTGTCAAAACTATACTTGCGTCCAATATGACCAAGAACGTAGATTGTTTAGGCCTATTGTGCGGGCTACCCAAAGCTTAATTCTATATTGCTCGGTGAATTCGCTGGGGCTAAATTGTCTTACAATTCTAATAGGGTGAGTCCAAAATCGGTTAAAAATATCGTTCTGATCAAGGATGTATGGAATAAGGAGGAAAGACATCTTAAAATTATTTTTTGTTGCCAAGATTGCTATTCTCTTGTGTATTTGGTTAGAATGGAATGCTAGGATCTTTAAAGACCAATACATACACAAGTGAATTGGGAAAAGGTGCATCTTTTTTGGGGCTTTTCGGACAAATAGCTTTGGGGGCTTTGCTAATGTAGCCTGAGCGGATTTGCAAAAGGATTGGAAAGCTGTATAATAGTAGCTTTTGGTTTCCTGATGTTGTATGGTTGTGTATATGAGGACATGATGTCTTGAGGTCTTTTTACATTCTCTTTCATATTAGTATTTCTTTGTGCACTAAGAAAATTACATTACAACAAGCAAACCAACGGCAAATTAAAAGAAATTCGTAAGGTAAAAAGGCGTATGCATAGTTTATGTTATGCCTTTAATTTGTGCTGAGTTGTAATCCTTCTATAATCATTGTTGGGGCAGTGCAGAGGTTGGTTCGCTTGACTGTTGAGCATCCAGTATACCCCATTGAGTATGCATTTCAGTCATACGACGAGGTTGGATTTTGAATTCTTTCATTATATTTCTTTGGGAAATTATCACTTAAGTTTCTTGAAGTTTGAAGATTTATCATTTAGGAACCGTCGCTTTTTAATATACACAATATGGTACCTTGAGGTTTAAACATTTAATCACTTAGGTACCCCAAAGTTTGAAAATTATATCAATTAGGTACCTTTTATGTTGAAAATTCAAGAGGCTTCAATTGGAAAATGCTAAAGTGAAACATTATTCTGATAATATATAAGTATTTTCTACTAGCTTTTGATGATTGTTTTCCAAAAAATGCTGACGTGACACATAATTTTGGCAATATTAGGTGGCTTACATCAAAATTTGGCAAAGTTTTATCATAATTCATGTGACCGTGCTAAAAATATTAATACTAACTTTTATATATTATCGCACTCCTGTATTTCGTCGACATTTTTTGTATAAGAGGAAAGAGAAAAGACGTTTTAATGTCATTCTCCTTTGCCAAAATTGCAATTCTTTGATGTATTTTGCTTCAAAGAAATGCTAGGATTTTTAAAAATTAGCATATGTTAATTTCTTGTGAGAAAAGGTAGTCCTTTTAGGAGCTCTTTAGACAAAGAGCTTTGGGGCTTTGTTGACATAGCCATAGTTGATTTGCAAAGAGATTAGAAGGCTTTATGTTATTAGTTTATGGCTTTTAATCTTGCTTTTTGTAAGTTTAAAGACATATTGTCTTTAACTCTTTGTACATTTTTTCTCTCTTAATATTATTCTTTTTCCCGATCCAAAAAAAGTTCATTGTATTCCAACATAAGGTATCTAGGTAAATATGCAAACCTCAAGGTACCTCATTGTATGTATGGAAATATTAAGGTACCTAGGTGAGAGATGCTCAAACCTCAGGGTACTTAAGTGATAATTTCCCTATTTAGTTTTTAACTATCAATAGATTTCTCATCTTTATGATGATGGATGTCTTCTTAACATAACGATTTGACAGGATTGGACCGTTACAAAGCCAAGCAAGAAGAAGATGAAACTGAAGGCTATGCTTGCCGTTGATTGTGAGATGGTTCTATGTGAGGATGGCACTGAAGCTGTAGTTAAAATATGTGTAGTGGATCATGCTCTACAGGTATAGATGGTGATTGACTTAAATACTTTCATGTGGTTTCACTTTGCTATTTTTTTTAGAATGGTAAGAAGGCTTTGTGCAACCCTCTTCAAGCCCCATAAATCCCTTCCCCTAATGAAGGTAAGATTTGATCTGAGGTTTCGGGTAATACTGCCAAGAGACTTTCCCTGCCGAGTGAGCCGGCACAGTATTAAACTTGGAAATTTTTTTGGGGTGAGCAGGATTGGGAGAGAGGAGATTTGAACCAGTGATGAATCCACACTTGCTGGACCCTGCAGCTTTATCACCCGGCCTTTATAAGTATAGATATGTTGACATAAAAAATATAGATATCCAATATACATAATTCATGAACCCCAATGGAATTGCGTTATTGGCTTGATGGTGAGGACTCTTTAATACTTTCCCATAGGTGACAAGTTCAAGTCTCAATAATAATAAGCTTGCTATCTTTTTTTTATTTCTCAAGTTGGGGGTCCTCGGACATTGCCTCCATTCAGGGTAGTAACCTGAAGGGGTAAGGCTGCGTACATCCCACCCCCCAGACCCTGCATATGCGGGAGCCCTTTGAGGCATTGGGTTGTTGTTCTTCTTCTTGTTGTAATAAAAGCTTTGGTACTTCTAAAATTTTTGGTTCCTAATAGTTCTCTAATACTAATTTTGAGGATGATGTATTTGAGAGGTTCACAAATGATACTCCTAGGCATTGTTTCTAAAGTATGGAGACTCATCGGGGATAGTTGGTTTAGTTAAATTATTTTATTTCTCTCATTGTGTGGATTATGGACTCCAAATCGTCAAATTCCAAGGTTCACCCCTAACTTGAAGCTAGGACTTCTTGTCTTAGAGTCTCAATCTTGACGGCGTTTTAGCGCTGGACCAATTCATTACCTTGAAGTTGATATTTACCTCATGATGTTATTGGGTCTGCAGGTCAAGCTACATGAATTTGTGAATCCGATGAAAGAAGTTGCGGATTATAGAACACATATTACTGGTGTTTCAGAAAAAGATTTAGTCGGGATTACTCGTTCTTTGGTGGATATACAGGTGATACTCTTCCCGAACCTGAATTATTTGCTACGAGTTGATTATGTCGAACACCCTCTATTTAAAGGAGTTTTAACCCAAAAAAATTACTTTCAAAAGTTGTCATTTTTCATATAACCACCATAACTTTTTAATTTTTCAGAAAACCACCTTCAAAAGTTTAAATATTTTTAATCAACTACCGATATTGATACCGTTGGTTTTACGAGGCTAGTATTTTTCATTTTCTTAAACAAAAAGAAGAGATAAACAACATATTATTGTGAGCTTACTTGGTACAACAATATACATACATTTATATTATCTCTATGTGTAGATTCGAATCCCGCTACATGCTTGTGTGTCTGAACCTGCGCATAGAGACAGCTTAGCGGTATTAATGCCTTGCCAATTGAACCAACATGTGTTATGTTCTCCCCAATTTTTTATATAACTAAGCAAAATCATACGTCTCACCCAAATGGAATACTAAAGACATTAATATAGGTAGTTGATTGAAAATTTTTAATTTTTTGGAGGCAATTTTCTAAAAAATTGAAAAGTTGTGGTGGTTAAGTGAAAAATAGCTATTTTTAAAGGTGGCTTCATGTAAAAAAAAATAAAAAAAATAAAAATAAAAATAAAAATAAAACACCACCACCCCTCTATTGAGTGTTTTAATTTCTCTTACTCTCTCTTTTGCCAGAAATCCATGAATAGGCTGTTGTCTCGTGGCGCCATTTTGATTGGCCATAGTCTCAGTAATGATCTCAGAGGTTAGTACAAGATAATCATATGATATATGGCACAGAAGTTGCTTGGTTTACACATAGTTGCAAGTTAGATTTGCATTTGAAATGCTTGTAAGACTCAATTGAAACACGATTTGGACAGTTATTGAATCATTTTGATTAGAAGATATTGATCATATGATTGGTTGGCTTATGATATCACTCGATTTAAGAATGATTGAATCATGTGAATATAGAGTCAATTTTCTTGATCTTATTCATTGGGGTACTTGATTTCTTGGTTATTGCTTAGCATTGACTTTGTTTCAATTTATTATGCTTTAATGGTTCCATTATCAACATTTCTTGTATATCTAATATACAACATTATAAAAGCTCTATCCAAGATTCCAACTTTAGAAACTTTTATGGCTGCCCGCTCTCCTGTTCTTGCTTCTGTTCCCACTCTTGTTCTTGCTTCTACTTTTGTTTCATGCACAACTATGTACACTTTTTTATAGCTTATGGAATTGTCTGAATTTTGTTGTTAGCATTGAAGATAGATCATGCCAGAGTTATCGATACTTCTTTCATTTTCAAATACGACGGTGTGAAAAAAAGGCCTTCTTTGAACAATCTCTGTAAGGCATGTTCGCTTCTCCCTTCTACTTATTTTTGTGTTTAACAATATAAAATCTTTCATGAGCTTCACTTGATAGCTTAAGTTCAAAGTCTCATTAACCCAAAGGGCTCAAATTTGGATCTTAATAGTCACCACTCTTAATAGCACAAGGTATAGGTTGGACTTGGTGACTATCCACACTTTTAAGTTCAATGAGCATTAGTATGAATAGGGATGACAATTGGATCCGAATCCATTGAATATCCATCCAAACCGACCCAATATGGTGGAATTGAATGTTAAAAGTGGGGGGTTTAGATGGATTTAGATTTGGTTGTTGATAAATGTGGTTTTTTTGAACTTCTGATAAATGTTGTTTGGTGCATTATTGTGCATTATTAATAGTGGATTACACAGTTGCAATGTTTATAGTATTTAGATGGGTTATGGATTTTGGTCAAATTAAGATATCCATTCCACCTGGTGGATTTGGATTTGGGTTGAATTTTAAATTTTTATTGAATGAATGGATTTTTTTTCATATTTAGGTTGGGTTGGGTTTTTCCTGAGTTGGATCTGGGATGGAAGAAAACCCAATCCATTGCCATCTCTAAGCATGAGGAGACATGTTAGAGTGTAAAACCATTCCTTAGCTTCACTTGACTATTTATACTTTTAAAATTGTTTGATCCTTGACAATGTGCAAGTGTGCGGACCGACACGAGTGATCATTTGCATTATAAGTTAAACAATATGCATTCTTGTCATCGGTCGTGTTTGAATTTCAAAAGGATGCATTCCCTTAATGTTTTTTTTTTGTTTTTATTTTTTTTTATTTTATGATATTTGGTTGACAACTCTTACTAGTGTCATTTTTGTTACTCAAGTCAATCTAAGTGGTGTAAACAAACCGAAAAATTCAATGAACTACTCTATTCGAAATCAATTATTGGTCGTTTGTGTTCGTCATTGGGTTCGATATTCGAGCGAGCTAAATAAGCTTTTAACAGCCGAGTTCGAATTTGAAGAGGAGGGTGCTCGCTAACATTTGCTAAAAATTTGATCACAGCTTGGTAAAAGCTTGTAAAGACTCGTTAATTGCTCATTAGGGGCTCGTTAACAGTCATTATTTACTCGAAAATAGTTTCATAAAGAGCTTGACTCAATAACAAGCTTGGCTCGGTTATGACCTCAAATTGACTCGATAACGAGCTCTGCTGGACTTCTGATAACGAGCTCGATTAAGCCAACGAGTTGAGTGGAGTATCAAATACACTAAAATGTTATCGAATCGAGCTCGAAGGAAGGTTTGAAAGCTCGATAAGAGTTGGCACAAACTTGGCTTGATATTGCTTATCGAGTTCGAGTTCGAGTTCAAGAAAGGGGGTTCTTGGCTCAGCTCAGCTCATTTGCACCCGTTTTTGACCTGGAGTACTCAAGTTATTATATATGTGTTTGCAGTCTGTCCTCGGGTATGAAGTTCGAAAGAAAGGGGATCCTCATAATTGTCTCGATGACGCTTGTGCTGCTATGAAACTTGTGCTTGCCAAAATCAAGGGAGGATTTGACGATGTCCTAGAACTTCCGCCAGATGATGTAAGCTCATGATTGTTTCTTTCTCGGAACAGAAAACTACCTTTAAAACTTGGTCATTTTTCACTCCACTCACAATTTTTTAATCTTTTAGAAAATCATCTTCAAAAGTTTGAACTTGTTCAATCAACCACCTACTTTACATTGACGCCATTAGTTTTCTGTTGAGGCTACACGACGTAATTTTATCTTGTCTTATGTAAGGAACGAGGAGATAAACACACATTTTGGTGTGAGCTATATTGGTAAAACAATATACTCTTAAATTGTCTATATGTGGAGGTTTAAATGCCACAAGCAGTGTGTACAGAGGTTTGATTCTACGCATAGAGCCACCTTCGAAGTATAGTACTTCACCAACTGAGCTAAAACTAACATGTGTTTTGTTTTTCCTGATTTTATTTATAAACAAAGCAAAATCATACGTGTAACCCAAAGGAATATGAACGACATAATTGTAGGTGGTTGACTGAAAATATTTAAACTTTTCAAGGTGGTTTTTTGGAAAATTGATAATTGTGGTGGTTAAGTGAAAAATGTCTACTTTTGAAGGTGGTTTTCTGTACAAAAATTCTTTATAAATTCCGGATTTAATATGGTCAAACTGATTTTGGATATTAGGTGCCTGAAGATGAACTGGCCAAGTTACTTCTGCACCGGATACCAGTTAATCTGCCAAGTGAAGAATTGCATCAGATAATTTCTGGAGACTTTAAAATTGAAGTGCAGGTTAATTCAGCCCCTTTGCATTTCGGGTTTATTTACTTCTATATTTCGTTGTCTTTGTCATTTTAACGGTAATGAAACGAAACAAAAGAATAACGAAAGATTCAACAAGAAAAGAACACATGGTACAAGATTTACGTACTTCTGCCAATTGAGCTTACATTGATGGATTTGCAAAAATCGTTTGCTATCTTTTGGGAAGAGCATAAGTGATTCATTTTCTTCTCGCATATAACACCTCGCAAACCTAGGCAAGAACATATATAGCCACATAAAACCCTAGTCTACCTAAAAGTACCCTTAGTCGAGCTTGTGCCTGGATTAAGCCTGATTGCAAAAATCGTTCACTATCTTTTGGGAAGAGTATAAGAAAATCATTTTCGACTCGCATATAACACCTCGCAAACCTAGGCAATAACATATATAGCCACATAAAACCCTAGTGTACCTAAAAGCATTCTCAGTCGAGCCTGCGCCCAAATTAAGCCTGATCCTTTGCTTCATGGGTATGGCCTATTACAGAATAAAACCAAGTTCTACACATAAAGTCCAGCAAAATGTTCTGGTTCTTTATTTGGAAACGGTACATTCATTCAGTGTTTGACTATTTGAATTAGGCCCTATTAGGGGTGTAACGTGTGGACTGAAATCTTGGATTCAATGAGGTTATTTGTCTAGGATTGGACCAGATAGACTAATTGCTACTTGGATTATTCCTATCTCCTCTGTTTTATATGTTTAACGGTCATTGCTTCAGTTTGGTCTAGGTTTAGAACTTCGGAGTGATAAACAACTTAGAAGTGTTAGAATAAAGTCTATTACGATAACCGTTGCATAAAAAATTTGAGTTGACTTATGTTGATCGGCCATTACTTCTATGAAAAAGGTAATTTTGCATTGTATAACCAAACACTTCCATGCAAAACATTACATATCTTAAACATACAAATCTTATTGAAGTAAATAAGTTGAAAAAGGATAAGGTGGAAAGACATGAACCAAATGCGACCTTAAAAGCTGCAGTATAGACGAAAGTTTGCTGTTTTCATTCTATATTCATATGTAATTCTGCTTTTTTTATCTCGTACCTTGTGGTTTTTCTGCTCTTTTCTATGTAAACAAATCTGGAGGTTGAAACTCTTGCCGGTTTTATGTTGAGTGCTAGGGTACCTAACATGGTAAAATTTCTTGGCAGCCGAGTAAGAAAGGTAGAGGAGACAGATATTCTGCTCTTGCCATCTTCAGTAGTCCACAAGACGCTTTCCAAGCATTCAAAAACCTGCAAGGTGATGAGGAAAAGGTTTGTGTTTGTTTTCCTTTCTTTATTACTTCATGTTATGGCCTGTTGATGGCGGTTTGCGTTTGTCCAAACTTTCTATGTGGGTCTGAAATCTTGTCAGGCTTGGGCATAGTCCAAGAAGTTGATGTTGGGATTCTTCCGTGGGGCCTCGTGTTTTATATATTGTAATAGGCCATGTCCATAGAGTAGGGGATCGGGCCCATTGTGAAAATCCTGTTTCTGGGGACTTGTTTTGGCCTGGCCCTATTTGAGGGTTTGTCCTAGGATTTCCTTGTGTGGCTATAAAACCCTGCTTAGGCTTGTTGAAAATGGCGATAGCAAAACGAGAACTCCGTACAGCTTTTTAGAAATAGTGAAAACGCCTAAAACTCGGTGGACATAGGTATAATCAATCGAACCACGTAAATCTTGTGTTTTGTTTCATTTTCTCATTGATTTTTTTGTTGTTCTTTTTGGTTCATTTCCATAACAGTTAATGCGTGAGTTCACATCTAAACCTAAGTGAGGTTTTATCGTGTAACCAATTGGAATTAGATGAAGTAGCGCTTACTTTTGTTGTAACTATGATGTGAGACTGTGTTGGATGACTCAATTGTAGTTCCTAGCACTATCCTTTTTCTTGGATTTTGATGGTCATGGAGTGATGACAAACAGTAAGAGCCAAAATCTTTAATTTGCTATGATATCATGTCAAGAACCAACTATCATAAAAGATCGAGCTTCGTGAACGGTTTTAAACTCTTGACACATGTTCACCACGTAGTTCTCTCTGTCTCTTATTTTCACTGCTAACGTAGTTTCATCTGTGTTGTAACATTCTTTTCCATCAGCCGATGACTTCATTGATACCCGTTTTTAATTTATTTTACCCTATGGTCTGACAAACTAAAACTTCAGTTTTAGAAACGATTTTCCTGGTCTTTTGGGCTTCTATTTTCGGAAATGATTATCCTATTTTTTGGTTAACTTCTGTTTTCGTGTTTCTATCTCCTGATTTTCTCGGGTTCTTTTAGGCCTTGTTTGCTCGAGTAGCCTGTTTTGTATCGCGACTGTATCGCTAATTATTTTAAAAAAAAAAAAAAGGAGCTGAAATAAGAAAAAAAGTCTTTCGCAAGACCTGCTTTTAGTTGCTTAAAAATGCAAAACTACAAATGGAAAACGACAGCAAGCAAGCCCTATGATAAGATTGCCATATTATATTTTTGGTATCTGAATGCAATTTTATTTATCATTGTTAGGACTCGTCTGGACGATCACAGAAATCCGTATCTGTCCAGTTAAGCTCAGGCTCCACCGATACAATATACGTGCGTAAAATGGCTCGTGATAATGTCGCTAAACCAGCTGCAACCACAAAGAGATCGCGGGATGAAGTCAATGAAACGCCAATCAAGTCCAAACTATTAAAGACAGATGAGAAAATCGAAGAGTCGGAGAAGAACAAGTGTGTCGATCATGTAGAAGAGATAAAATGGTTGAAGGATCTCCTTAGCAAAAGAGATGAAGAGATTTCTAGCTTGCATAAGATCGTTGCTGCTCTTACAAGAAAACAAGGCTTGTAATTTGTTGGAGTAGTTCTGTGTCCAGAGGTCGAATTCAGTTATTTTCAAAGATTTTCTATATTTTAGTCTCATTTAAAGGGTCTGGGTTTCACATTAAGATCCAAGTACTTTTATCTAAACACAGATACTTTTGGGTACAAGAAACGGATGGGGGTTTGCATCCACATGTCAGATTCGGTTGTTTTCTGAGATTTTTCTATGTTTTTAGTCTAATTTTGAGGCGATTAGGTTTTACACAAATGCAGTGCATCCTTATACGACACAGACACTCTAAGACGGAATGGAGAATCGAAGTGACTGACTTGATGATGGGCCACAGTACGTACTTGAAGAGAGATTTTTCTACGAGCAAATTGTTGAAGAAGTGTGGGAGATATTATTGATGGATAGCTATCAGATGTTTTAATTCCTTGATTGAATCCTGTAGCGGATTCTTGGTTATTTATTTGTGAAACTTGATGTCTCTGGTTCCCATCAAAAAAGGGCCTGTGGCCCAGCACCTGACACGGCCCGTTGGCCATCACTAGTGGTATGTTTAGCAAGATTTTGCCTTTTTATGTTCCAACTTTATGTAGTATAATATATAAAGTAATAAGGTAACAGATTTTAAAAAAGTTTAAGTTTCTCACATTTATAGCGGTGGAAATCTATCATATATTACTGCTAAGTTCTCCCTCTCAAAAAGCCGTCAATTCTAGGGCTACCAATATTTTAATAGAAAAAGAAAAGGAAACAAAAAAATTTAGTACTTATGAAATTTTTTTAGAAGCCGAAATATCTTCTTAATGGGACAACAAATGTATGATCCGATAGCGCATAATTATCACATCAATTGATTAGAATGATCAATGGATTTTACAGGTTAAAAAAAATATAAAATAATGTATAAAATAATAGCAACCCCGGGAAAAACTTTGTAGGGTAGTAGATTGTATAGCAGCGATAAGTCTATTTCGGCAGGCGCAAGGGAGAGGTTTATAATCCGTAATCCAGACATTATGATTCCTTTGTTGATTCACTGCCGAAATTATCTTTAGTTAGTAGGTCAAGTAGAGGTGGCCACCGGGCCGGGCCTCAGGCCCATTTTTGGTGGCCTTGGGGCCCGGCCTGGCCCGAGCCCGGGGTGCCCAACGGCACTCAGAGCCGTTGGGAAAGAGCCGTTGAACAGCTCTTTTAATTAAAAAAAAAATTTATATATATTTTTTTCTATAAATACTTAAACCTCCCTAACATATTTCCTCACCAAATCTTCAATCCTCTCTTCTCTCTCTATACATTCATCATCTCCCATCTTCTCTAACCTTGCTAATTGCAAAATTGTGCTCTAAAGTTTGCAGTTCGTAAATTATTTGGCTGAAGTTCGAATTTCATTGTTCTCTCGTTTCGGTAATTTTAGTACCGCAATTTTATTTGATTCACATTTTTAGTTATTTAATTTGCATTACTACTTGCATTTTATAAATACTAATCACTTATACTAATATGACACACAACTCTTCATCATCCTCTGGAGCTGGTCGTGCTAGTTCTAGCTCTCTCGGCCACCCAGAATCCCTAAAAGGAGTAGAATTGTCTTACTTAATACTGAAAAACGAGCTTTTATACAACCAGACCCATCACTCCCATACACTGATGATAGCATAGATTATGACTTTTCACAACAACAAGATTATCATGAGTCAGGTGGTGGTGGGGTTGGAGACTCACAAACTGATGAGGAACCCACGCCCACCACCGAAGCCCAGCCTGAAACTAGTACCGGTGCTAGTAGGCGTACAACTAGTGGGGTATAGAAGCATTTTACCCTTAATAAGACAACTAATAAAGTAACTTGTAAATTATGTGACCCAGCTAAGGATTTTAGTCATCAACCTGGCAGTGGGACGGGCACATTAAACAGACATATACTTAGGTGCCACCCCGAGCAATACCCAAAAAAGAGCCAACAACGTCTAGTACAGCAAGTGACCGGTGCACTTGCTAATTTTAGGTTCTCTCAAGAGAGCTACTGAAAGGGGCTAGCTAAATATATAATTTTGAGTGAAAGACCTTTTAATACCGGCGAAGACCCAAATTTCATCAACTACTTCCAACGAAATGTGAACCCCGCCATTGTGAGGATTCCTCGCAATACCGTAAAGCGGGACATTTTTACGTTGTACCACGGGATGAAAGCTGGGGTCTTCACACATTTTGCTACGAGCACGAGCATGTTCTCGTTGACGTCGGATGTAGGGACGTCGAAACCTGGCCAAACTTATATGTGCATAACGGCACACTGGACCGATGAATCCTTCATCATCCAAAAGAGGATAATTCATTTTGGACTTTTAGATTGCCCCCACAATGTCGAGGTAATTATGGGTGCGATTATGTCGGCAGTCCGCGACTGGGGCATAGAGCGATGTATCTTCAGTATTACATTCGACAATGCTACTAATAACACTGCAGCCGTTACACATTTAATTAGGGAAATGAGACCCATGTTAGGTGGGAAGTGTTTCCATATTCGTTGCATTTGTCACATTTTGCATTTAATGGTAATGGATGATTTAGATCTTATAAAAGTATCCCTTACCACCTTAAGATCCGTAATAATATCGATTAAATCATCAGGCACTAGAAAAAAAAATTTAGAAATTTATGTAGGTTGCATAACATAGAATATAAACAATTCAAATTAGACTCCCAAACTAGGTGGTCGTTTACGGTAGAAATGTTAGAGCGCATTTTACCATACAAAGACGTTCTGATGGAATTTGCCCAGGAAAATCGTACAGAATGGAGCGATTACAACTTGGCCGGTATAAATTGGGAGACAATAGATCAAATTTGTAACTTTTTTAGCATGTTTAAAGAGTCAACGACATTTTTTTCGGGTTGCTACTCTCCGATCATGCCTCAAGTAATATCAAGATTGCTTGATATTGTCAATTGGATGGTGGGTAATGAATCCAACCCCATTTTGTTCGAATCGATTAAGGCAATGAAATAAAAGTTTGCCAAATATTATTCTGAACTACTTCTTACATCCTGCTTGGCAACTATTTTAGACCCTTGTTGTAAACGCGGGGGTTTTAACTTGTTTTGCCAATAGTTATTCAAATATTTGTATCCTAGTCTTAATATCGACACTTTCATTGCCGATGTCGATAACGACTTGCATCGTTTATTTTCTCAATATTCCCGTCAATTAGCGTCCAATAATCCTAGTACTGCTGCAGTAGGATCTTCCACATCTAGTGGAAGTAGTTCGCACATGTCATATTCGTGGAAGCTGTTGGAGCAATTTACGCCCACATTAGCCCCCACGTCTGTGACGAGCTAGATTATTATTTGCGGACACCGTTGGTCCATATTTTTGGGCCGCCGGCCAACCCGCATTTTGACCTTTTACAATGGTGGAACACAAGCCAAGCCCCGTATCCCGTGCTTTCCACCATGGCACGTGATATACTTAGTTGTCCGTGTCTTCAGTAGCATCGGAGTGTGCTTTCAGTCTTGGTGGCAGGTTGCTTGGAACGAAGAGGGCGAAGCTATCGCCGTCAAGCTTGGGGATGTCCGTGTGCTTGAAGGATTGGCTGCTAGCAGAGGCCAGTGATCAACAGAGAATGAAACTGGATTCATCGAGCGATGAAGAAGACGACCGCACAACTGATACGTCAAATGATGGCGTAGAAACCCCCCTAGGCGACTAATATCAACACTTTTGTATGTCAATTATTTACTTTTAAATATTTATGTCAAAAGACGACCGCACCCCCCATATGTCAAACTTTGTATTTATTGATAAACAAATTTGTACTTTTAAATATTAGGCCCCAACTTCGTTGTATTTGTACTTGTATTTGTTACGTTATTTATTTACCATTATTTTTTTTGATAAGATATTTACCATTACTTATTGTATATTTTATTTTATTACATATATTTAGCATTATTTTTTTTGAACATGTATATTTTGCATTATTAGTGCTTGAAAAAAAATGTATTTGTATTTCATATTATTTATCAATGAATTACAATAATTTTAGTACAAAACGACTTTGTATTATTTTAATTTTTTTTATTTCTGTAAAAAAGCGGGCCCAGGCCGGGCCCGGCTCCCAAACGGGCCCGGCTCGGCTCGGCCCGCTACAGTGGTGGGCCGGCAGGGCCCCGGCCCAGGCCGGGCCCGGCCCGCCCGTTGGCCACCTCTAAGGTCAAGTGTTCTCTCCTTACCTGAAAAAAATATAGAGGTTTTTCTAATCTTAATTTTAGATGTGGTTTTAAAAAATTACTAAATTTTTTAATATTTTAAGAAATAACCTAAATTTTACGAAATTTTTTAATGTCCGATTTTAATGGTAACGCCATTAATATTTATTAGTTTTTGTTGAAGTGACTTTTGAAAAAAAATAATTTTAAATAATAATAATAATAATAATAATAATAATAATAATAATAATAATAATGGTGGTGGTGGTGGTGGTGGAAAGATTTGTTACTGGACTTTTAAAATTACTTGTTACAAGAATTATGACCAAATTATAACAACATAATCAAAAGACAAGGGAAAAAAGAAGATTCAATGCCCTAAGCATTATGCTATGACTCCTTGTTCATCATATCCCTCAATCAAAACGTTATTAGAAAAGAATTTAAGATAAAGAAATAATATTTCAATGATGATTTTGAGTCTGATCAAAACAAGGCCAAACACCAATTGTATTTTTAAACATTCAGTAAAGAGAAAACAATACAAATAAGAGGAATATCTATAAAGAATTAAGTGAAATAAAATGCAACATTCCTTTTTTTACATGGTTTTCAACTTATACATCAAGACATCAAATACCAAATCCTTTTACCCAAAGTTCAATAAATGTTAACACAACTCCAATAACCAAATGGCTTACTACAGATAAACAGGTTATACAATCTATTCATCTTCCACCAAAAAATTTAATCATCACTGTTAAAAATCAAGATCTTGCTGCTATCCTTTCCGCAGCGGTAGAGATGAGAGAGGGTGAATCAACACCTACAATAAAAGCTATAAATAAAATTTATGAGCAAAATAATTTTCAAGTTTTAAATATTAAAACAATTTTGAGTCCCATTGAAATCTCAGTGTAGTCTTGTGTAAGTGTTTTGAGTACGTTCTAGCGTCTTACAAAAATTAGTTTGTGCATTATTTATTTTTCTTGTCCTATGTAAAACTTCAGTGTGTATTTTAGGATACTACTTGGGCTCCCATTTTTCCAAGTGGCATCAGAGCTAGGTGGTCATATTAATGCCTAAGCACTTAAAAGGTGCTATTAGGTAGTTTTGTTAGCCTGTGATTGTGTCATTGTTAATAGCTATTGTGCCGGTGTGTGTGCTGTTTGTTATTAAGAACGAGTTATTATGTTAGCTAATTGGATGTCGCTAACGATTATTATTTGTCAATTGTCCTCTCCAAAAAGGTTATGAGGTTTTCTAGGGTTTTCTCTTAGCGCTTCTAGTGCCGCTTCTTCTCCACACTTCCAGATCCATGGTGGTGCAACCCCTTGAGAGGTAGTCAAGGTCTCCTTGATGGCAACCATGGTGGTTAACTGTTGCTAGAGTCTAGTATAATTTTCTTATCTTTCTTTTAGGTTTCGTTCTTTGAAGCTTTTGTAAAGAAAGAGTATGTATTCGTAGCCTAGGATGTAAAATGGTATGTAATTGTAATTAATTTTTTATCGGTAATAATATAAGTAGGCCTCTCTAATGATGGGAGGGATCGTGGATGTAGGCCATTTTAGGGCTGAACCACATAAATCTCGTGTTTTTGCTTTTGTCGTTGATTTCATCTTCTATGGTCGTTTGTAATATCAAATCAAAGCTTAGGTTAGAGTCACTTTCAAGAATGATTAGCAATGATCTAAAACCCTAACAAGTGGTATTAGAGCTATTGGTTAGGAAACTGTTCTTGAAAATGGCAGCTAAGTTTAATATTGAGAAGTTTGAAGGGACAAATGACTTTGCTCTGTGGAAGATCAAGACCAAGGCACGTCTGATGTCCTAAGGCATGGGAACTGCACTTCTGCCTCCTGACAAGCAACTTTCTCATTTGACTGAGAAGGAAAAGGTAGAAATAGAATATCATGCTTATGATTCTATTGTTTTATATCTTCACAATAATGTGCTTACTCTTGTTATTGGTGAGAATACTGTAGCTAAAATATGGGGAAAAACTAAAGGAAATCTATAAATTTGAATCCCTATCTAATAGGATACTGTTTATGGAAAAATTCTTCACATATAGAATGGAAGAAAACATACCTTTAGAGGACTCTCTAGATGAGTTTAACAAATTCCTTCAAGACTTAAAGAATGTTAATGTAGCCTTAGAAGATGAAGTTTAGGCTGTCATGTTGTTATGCTTTTTACCTAAATACCTTAAGGCATTTAAGGACACACTGAGATATGGTAGGTAGAAGATTACTTTAGCTGAGGTAACTTAGGCCCTTAGAAGCAAGATAGTTGAATTAAAAAGAGAAGCCAAGTACCAGAATAGTAACAGTAATAGTGAAGGCCTTAACGTGAGAGGTAGATCCAGTAATAAAGAGGGAAATGGCAATAGAAAGAAATATAAGGGTAAAAATCGTTCTACATCAAAGGTACGAAGGATATGTCAAAACTAAAGTGCTATGAATGCAATAAGCAAGGTCATATGAAGAGAAACTGTCTTGAAAGAAATATGTCCCAAGGTTCAGCATATAATGTTGTTTCGTTTCATGTTGATCATGCTGAAGTCCTCTTTATGAGGAATTTAAGGGGTTTATCCCCCTCCCCCCTCCCAAAGGCTTTATCATTAAAAAAAAATGCTAGTATGTTACATAGTAGATCTGATGATATTGAACATGAATAGTTGTTAGATTCAGGCTGTAGCTTTCACATAACCTCAAACCAAAACAATTTCATTGACTACAAACCTATAAATGGGGGAGGGTTTGCTAGGTGATAACCATGGCTCTAAAGCTGTTGGAATTGGATTTGTTAAGATTAAATTGTCAAACAGAACTATACATATGCTGGAAAATGTTAGACATGTACCTAAGTTGCATGGAAACCTAATTTCTGTAGGTCAGTCGGACTTTAGAGGAAAGTCTTTTAGGGCTATCGATAGGGAACTTAAGATTATGAAAGGTTCTCTGGTTATCCTAAAAGGGAAAGTTAAAAAAGGGCCATATTTGTTAAAAGGCCAAATTATCTCAGGGGAATCACATGCTACTGTTAGAACAGATCAAACCAATCTCGGGCATAAATGCTTAGGACATATATCTGAATGTGGTCTATGTGAATTGTCTAAGCATGGATTGTTATGTGGTGATGTTGTTTCCAAGTTAGATTTCTGTGAATCATGTATTTTTGGTAAACATCATCGTTTGGCATTTAAAACTGGTAAATACACAACTAATGGTCCATTAGAATATATTCACTCAGATATGTGGGGACCATCTAGGGTCACCACTTTGGGTGGAGCCTTATATTTCATGTCTATTATTGTGATTTTTCACGCAAGGTTTTGGTATTTATAATGAAGAATAAAGATGACTATTATCCTACGTGTATAAGGTGGAAAAACTTAATAGAAAACCAAACAGAAGAAAGATTAAAGTTTTGTGAATTGATAATGGACTAGAATACATAAATTCCAATTTAATGAAATGTGTGCTAAAAACAGTATAAAACGTCATTATACTGTTAAGGAGACTCTATAGCAAAATGGGGTAGCTGAACGAATGAACTGGACCTTACTAGATAGGGTTAGGTGTATGTTGTTTGCCACAGGCTTAGGTAAACATATCTGGGGGGAAGCTGTCAAGACTGCGTGTTATTTAATTAACATAACACCCTCAATTGAAAAAATCCTAGAAGAAGTATGGTTAAGAAAACCTGCTGACTATTACATCCATAAAATTTTTGGCTATGCAGCCTATGCCCATAAGTCTAAGGGCAAGATAGAACCTTGAGCAATCAAAAGAACCCTTCTAGGTTACCTTGATGATGTTAAGGGCTATAAAATAGGTATTAAAGATGGTAATAAAACCAAGATCATAATAAGTAGGGATGTTAGATAACCTAACAATAGAACCCTAATTTTAGAAAGTTTGACATTGAAAGATATGGGTTTGAAGTGGACCCACCAGATCACGTATACCAAAACAGACCATAACTAGAAATGGAAACAGAAGCCCATACTGAAAATAATCTAGACGAACCTGACTCAGAACCCTTTAGTGCTTATAGGAGCACTAATGAGAATGACAATATCATAAAAGAAAATAACTTAGATAACTACTAGTTAGCTAGGGATAGAGTTAGGAGGGATATTAGACCACCTAATAGATTGTGATATGTTGACTGTATTGCATATGCCCTGAATATTGTTTTAGAATATGTTGAATCAGAACCATTAACATTCAAAGAAGCTGTAAATAGCCAACGTTCAACATATTGGCTGAATGCTATGATGGCTTAAATGGAATCACTTATGAAGAATCAAACTTGGACATTAGTACCCAAGCCTTTAGGTAAAAAGCTTGTTGAGTCTAAATCTTTAAGGTAAAAAAGCCCAATACACCATTAAAGAAGCTTAGGTATAGGGCTAGACTTGTTGTGAAAGGTTTTACCTAAAAAAGAAAGCATAGACTATAATGAGATAGTTGTTGGGAATATATTTCAAAACATATTCCCTAGAGCAGGCGCAGTGAAAAAATAATTTAAAATTCTTAAGTTTAAATCTAAAGCTTTGACCTCATTAAATTATCTAATTAGATCTAAATTTTACTCTAATAGGTTCATAATATGACAAACCAAGAACATCGAATAAAACAAGTATAAACATAGTATGTAGAATAAACGAAATAAAGGAAAAATAAATTAAATATCAAATATTTTATTAAATATATTTGATGCATGAATCCCCGATTCCGAGTTGAAGATTTGAGATTGGAAAAAGATTTCTTGACACGTCAAGGTTTTTTTCGCAATGACCTCTTCTAGCGTCGGAAGTGTGGTCTCCCATAATATTAATTTAGGAAAAATTAAGAACAAAATTTTTTCTTTAATCATTTCAAAAAATAATTTTTCAAAAAAGATTATGGTAAACATAAATTTAGAAAACTCCTAAAAATAATTTTTAGGGTTTTCAATGCGAGAGAAAACAAAGTACCAAAACCCATCAATTAAAAAAATCTTACGACAAATATATGTATTTATATACAAAAAATCCTGCGGCCATCCTCACGAGTATAACATGTAATTAAAAAAAAAGGAAAGTAAATGTTGCACACATTTCTTTTGCATTTTCTCTTTTTCTTTTTTTTTTTTTAAAATATAATATTTATCGTATTATATACTCGTCTCCTGAATATTTGTTTAGCATAAAAATGTATACATCTCATAAATAAATTCATATTATGAATTCATTTTTTAGGTATTTTCAAACGATAGTAAAGTTGAGGCTTGCGAAGGAATCTTAGAGACAATCTGACTCTAGTTCCAAATGGGTCAAATTTTATTATCATCTTATGATAACAACTGAATGCCATTTAATAAAACTTAATTCCACTAAATAAGTTTTGCTGTACTTTAGAATTACATGTATTCTTTCAAGAATTTCCCAAATAACTTTTATGACATCAATCAACCCCTCTATTAGATATCTGTGAGCAAAAATAACTTTAACTATTATCGTTATTTTTCTTACATCTTTCCCTATAGTTCCCTACTCACCCTTCTCGAATAATTTAATAATACATAAATAATTTGTGTACTAATTCCAAATGTTATATATATGAAATACTTTGGCCAAAGATTCTAGAATATGTTCCTATGCTTGCGAATCAACTTAGAGGACATCTTTATCTCGTAAGATACTATAGATTCCACGTAAAATACCCGCCACACTTTATGCAGTTATCTAACGCACGTAATATTTAAGTCAAAACGGTGTGATTAATCCTTTTAACACATCAAAGCAACGAACAATGCATACGTAAGCTCAAACTATTTTCTGGATTTAGAGTTATCATCTTATAAAATTAATTATTTTTTATAGCAGTTAGGAAATAAATAATTTGGGTGGTCCTGCTCAGTGTTCTAATCTTATTGACAACACTAACATAATACACTTGGATCATTATGCACATGATTAAGACAAGTCATCAAAAGTATTATACTATTGTTTCATTAGACGAGTTGTCCAAACTTATTACCAACTGCGAATATACTTTGACCAAATTTCTCTAGTTTGATCTAAGTCTACGTGTGGTTCTATCTCATTGACCACTTAAACCAAAACTGACATGTCATCTTGGACAACATCATCTCATGGAATGTTTTAGAAAATAATCGCACGTATATTAGACTCATAAAATATAATCAGATAATAAATAAATAAAATAATTTTATTTATTTAACATTTAAATACAATAATTGATTTTTTTAGGATACCAATTCCTATAATATTTTCACAAGTTGTTAAGCATACAACTATAAGAGTACTAATGTCCTCAACTATGAAATATGAATTGAACCTAGAACAAATAGATATGATCACAACCTTTCTGCATGGGGAATTAGAGGAAGAAATATACATGGCTCAACTTGAGGGTTTTGTAGAACTTGAAAAAGAAAACCAGATATGTAGATTGAGGAAGTCCCTATATGGTTTAAAGTAGTCCCATAGGCAATGCTATCAACATTTTGACCAATTTATAACCAAAAATAGTTTTACCAGATCAATTCATGATTTTTGTTTCTATGTCAAAAATATTACGAAAGATTCCATGATTTATCTTCTCATACATGTGGATAATATACTGTTGGCAAGTAAATGCATGAATAAGATTTTGAAACTGAAAGATTTGCTAAAAACGAATTTTGATATGAAGACTTGGGTCAAGCAAAGAAAATCTTAGGAATGGAGATAAATAGAAATAAAGATTTAAAAACTGTGCACTTATCTCAACAAGATTATTTGGAAAATGTTATCAACACTGTAATACGACTGATTCAAAACCAGTAAAGGTTCCCATAACACCGCATCACAAATTCTCAGCAGATCAAAGTCCCAAAAATGAATAAGAACAAGTCGACATGACTAAAATACCTTACGCTAATGCCATAGGATCTATCATGTATGCCATGACATGTATAAGACCAAACTTGGTTTATCCCATTAGGGTCCTATCTAGCTTCATAGGAAACCCAGGAAAAGAACACTGGAATAGGATAAAGTGGCTTTTAAAGTATATCAAGGGTACTGTCAGCTTATGGCTAACTTTTGGGAAGAAAGAAACAAACCTTAAGTTGTTAGAATACATAGACAGCGATTATGGTGGAGATCTGGATAAGATAAAGTCTACTAGCTCTTATATCTTCACTTTGAATGGTCAAGCTGTTAGCTGAAGGTCTAAGCTTAAGTCCGTGACAGTGCTGTCAATGACTAAAGCTGTGTTCTTAGCACTGATAGATGCCATCAAAGAGGAAATTTGGCTAAGTGGACTATTGACAGAATGTGGATTGGGCCTAGGGGAACTAGTTATATATATTAATAGTCAATCAGCCCTGACAATTAGCAAAAACCCTATGTATCATGACAGAACTGAGCCTCTAGCAGTTAGGAGACACTTTGTTAAAGAACAACTTTAAAACGAGATAATTAATCTGCTAAAAAATTTCAACAGAAGATAATCTTGCGGATATGGGGACTAAGGCTATGCCTCTAATTAAGTTGGTAAAGTGCATTAGCTTGGTTTAGAGCTTTAGGGATCCCAGTGGATATTAGGATCAGGTTCTATTCCCCTTATTACTAGGCCGTGCTCAGTAGTTAGCCTATTTAGCAATCAGGTGAAGAATTATTGATATTTGGTTGCTATATATACCAGCTATGAAATTAATTAATGACCAAATAGGAAACCTAGGTGAATTATGTCCAAAACACTGCGTTTTACCTTCAATTCAAGTTTAAACAATATCGTAATTAATCTGAACTTTAAGGTCAAAAGTTAATCTTAAAAATGGATTTTAAGTCCTTAGGGTCAATTACATTTATACCCCTACTATGTCTACTGTTGACCGAAGCTTCTCAAAGAAGCTTTCTACCCATTTTTGTAATTTTAATGAAGGGAGTAGATCTTGCCATGTGTCATAATCCTAAGTGCCCTTAATTGTGTTTGTTTTGATCTAATCTTAGCCGTTGACTTTCAATTCCTTGAACGGCTTTGATTTCGCCAATAGTGGGTAGCACACGGATTGGTCCCAGTTTATAAAAGGGGAAGTTCATTGTACACTGTAGCCTGTTTTCCATTTTTTTTTCTCTCCAAAAAGCTTATGAGGTTTTCTAGGGTTTTTTCTTTGCGCTCCCAGTGCGCTTTCTCTCCACGCTTCTAGATCCGTGGTGGTGTAACCCCTTTTGGGGTAGTCAAGGCCTCCTTGATGGTAGCCATGGCAGTTAACTTTTGATAGAATCTAGTATAATTTTTTGATCTTTCTTGTAGATTTTGTTCCTAGAAGCTTTTGTAAAGAAAGAGTCTGTATTCATAACCTTGGGTTGTTAAATGGTATGTAATTGTAATTAATCTTTGGTATGTAATAATATAAGTAGGCCTCTTTGGTAATAGGGGAATTGTGGATGTAGGCTATTTACGGTTGAACCATGTAAATCTCGTGTTCTTGCTTTTATTGTTGATTTCATCTTCTATCGTCGTTTGTAATCTCAAATCAAAGTTTAGGTTAGAGTCACTTTCAAGAATAATTTTCAACGATCTAAAACCCTAGCAAAAATACATGATAAGATAATAAAAAGAAAGGATTATTAACACTAAAAGTCCTATACTTTGCCCATTATATTAATTTAGTCTTTTTATAATTGATATTGTGTCATTTGGTCATTAGCATAAATTTATGTTAAGTTATTAAGAAATTCTTAATGGTTTGGTCATAAATTGAGTTAAATTGAGTCAATGGGTAGATTTATAGTGGGTTATTTGTATCTAACGCGATTATGATGTTAAAAATTACACCCAAAACTTAACTTAAATTTGACGAAGGGACTAAATTGGCACAATATATATTATAGAAGGACTATATTGACACAATTAAAGGTACATGGACTAATTTGAAACAATACGAAAAGTATAAGGACTTTTAGTATAAATAACCCTAAAATAAATAAGAAAATATAAGATAATTTTGAGGCTCCTTCTAGAAGCTATAAATAAAAATATTGAAAGGCTTCCTTAAAAGCCATTGGCAAAACATAATAATAATATTAATAAAATAATAATGCCTTTACTGGCACTCAATGTCGGCATGTGTGATTATAAATATAGGGGGTGTTAACTTTAGACGTGTCCGAAAAAGTAAGCGCTAGTGAAGTCTCAGTGTAGTGTTGGTGTAAAATATTTAAGTATGCATGTGTCTAATGTCTTACAAAAATTAGTGTGTTTTATTATGTGTGAAATATTTTTTCTTATCCTATGTGAAATGCTAGTATTTATCTTTAGTATACTGCTTGAGCTTCATTTTTGTCCCTAATTATCGAAAAGAAACTAATATCGAGGGCACATGAGTGCTATCTATGTAATAACATGTATCATATTGGTGAGATAAATGTAACAATGAACCAAAAAATTGCACATGTCTGACCATGGAAGCTAGTGGATGTCATAAAGTTCAGATTTTGACGAGGAAGTGGCATGGTGACTTCATGGTGACTTCATATTGAAAGTGAAATTTCTTAAGCTGTCAGCATTCTGTTTGTAAGAGGATCACAAACTAAGCTAAATACGCATATCATCGTTGTTCTTCCAAGCTCAACCAAACATCATTTAGAATAATGGATTACTAGAAGGTCGGACACAAGTTTCAAAAGAAGGTTTGGATATGCACTTACCATCTCCTTTGTAAATTAATTAATTTCTAGGTTTGAATCTAATGCATATCACCATTTATTGTTAAAGAAAAAAAAAAAATCTGATTATAATATAATATAATATAAACTTTTTTTTTTTTGTTGTGTCATTTAGTATAATGGAGACTCCAAGAAAAACATAAGACTTATCAAAAAAGCAAAAAGTGTGAGATTCACAAACAAATCAATTTCTTAAACCACCTTTCACAAACAAATCAATTTCTTAAACCACCTCTCCCAGCACCTCAAACCAATCTAGCTCCCCTCTCCTCTACCCCCAAACGTCCCCGAATGGGACAGACCAGTCGCTCGTGGATCTGACTCAAGCAGACCTAGTTGCCCTTAGCCCCTCTCTTGACCGGTCGGCCTCCCCCATAGTTACCACACCCGAGGCTCCACCCCAGCCCTCCCCTCCTGTGTCCAACATAGACGTGCCACCAGCCCAAGAACAAATTGTCACTATCACTAACAGTCACCCTATGTAAACTTGATTAAAAGACGTTATTCAAAAAATAAACATTTTCTATATCTTTCTTCCATAACCGTAATACAAGAACTCACATGTTATTCTTAGACAGTTAAAAACCCTAAAACCCTATGTGGCAGGAAGCCATGGCATACGAACTTAATGCTCTAATGTAAAACCACACATGCGATCTCGTTCCCGCCCACCCGACTAAAAATATTGTAGGTAGCACTTGAAAATAGCAAGTATAAGGCATATGGATCAGTTGACCGCTTCAAGGCACACCTTATGTACAATTTTGTTTTTTTTGGTAAGTCAGTGAAATATATAGATGAAAGGAAAAATAGTACAAGCTACAAGGGGCATACCCCAAGGACACGACCGAAGCCTACAAATATGAAACAACGTCAAAAAAAAGTCCGGACAAAGTCCATACAAAAAGCAACCAAAGTACATCTACGGGAACAAAGAAGAAACTAAGTCTCAAAATCCCAGTGCCGAAGCAAGGAGGCGTGACGATGAGCTCCTCTGAACGAAGAAGCAGTAAGTAAGCGGCTCCTGACCAAACCCGCAATCTCCTCTCGTACGGCCGCAACTGATCTAAACTAAGAACGCTGAACCCGAAGTTTGCGCTCGTACCAAACAGTATACACAGTCACAGAGAGACAGAGTCGAGCAATGATACTGCCAATCTCTCGGCCCCTGAGATGCTGAGCAGCCCAAGTGACAAGATCGTCCCAAGGAAGGATAGGCCAAGCGATAGATGTACTCAGAGTGACGAAGCTCCAGACCGAGGCGGAAAAGGAACAGGCGAAGAAAAGGTGCTCATGAGTCTCGTCAGTAGAGCCGCGTAGAACACAAACACTCTGAACCTCTAGAGCTCCGAAACGCCGAAGTCGGTCCCGGGTCCAAAGTCGCTGCCGAGAAGCGAGCCAAAGAATGAAGGAGTGCCTCGGTATATGCATCTGAAACCACAGAAGGTGATGAATGGTATCCTTCTCTCTCCTACTCCGCAAGATCTCCCAAGCAGCTTGGTGGTGAAGTTCCCCGAGGGGTCACCCAACCACCGGATGGAGTTCGCCACACCAGCCGGGGGCTAAAATCAATCGTGTTCCAGACGGGTCAGAGCTCCAAACAACCCTGTGGGAATCTCCACTGACCACCCTCCATAATGGATGAGACCCGAGAATCCCAATGAAGTCTAGAGGAGGTGAGCAGTCGAGCAAGGAAGCGCTTCGAAAGACGACCACATGGCAGCCAGTAATCAGTCCAAAGGGTAGTGTCGAGGCCATCACCTATGACATGATAGATCGCACCAGAGCAGAGGCGGCGGACCGATAGAATATGATGCCAGCACCAAGAAGCAGAACTCGTCGCCCGAATAGTCCATAAGCTCCTCCCTCGAAGCCGGTTCAGATGAACCCAATGCGGCCATAACGAGGAAGGGTCAGAAAGGAGGAACCAGATATGCTTCATAATCGAAGCCTGGTTCCACTCAGCAAGGCGATGGAGCCCAAGACCACCCTCCCACCGAGGATAACACAAATGCCTCCAAGCAACCTTCGCCCCTCCCTGGGCCAACGAAGATCCTCTCCAAAGGAACGCCGCAAGAGTCGACTCGATCTTTCTGATCATTGCCTTAGGGAGCATGAAGATCAATGACCAGTAGACCTGAGTGGCGAAAAGAACAGATCGGATGAGCTGCAGACGACCAGCAAACGATAGAGAACGGGAGGTCCAAACACCTTATGTATATGCAGCAACCTACGGGCTTTATCCAACCTAATTTCCCGAACCATTTGTGGGTTATGAAAAGCTCTCTATGGACTCAAACAAGCTCTTAGAGCCTGATTCCATTTCTTTAGTGCCTTCCTCTACAGTCTCAACTTCACCTATTTTCGAGCTGATCCTTCTCTCTTCCTCTTCCACAAAATTAAACATCATATGCCTCCTCCTCTAGTTGATAAAGTAATTTTAACCAGATCAAATCCAAATTCCCTTGACACCCTCATTCCAATTCTTTCAACCCAGTTTGCCATGAAAGAGCTCAGCCCTCTGCATTACTTCTTAGGCACTGAAAGCAGCTACCCGAACAAAAAATGAGTATTCCTCTCACAACACAAATATACCATCGACCTTCTCACAAACAACAAATGCAAAATGCAAAACCCATTAAAACCTTGCTCCCAGCTTGTACCCACCTACCGTTAAATGATGGCGATTTACCAATGAGTCAACTTAGTGTAGTAGCGTTGTTGGGGCCCTCTAATATCTCATTATGGCACAACCCGATATATGCTATGCAGTCAATCTTATCTCTCAATTTATGCATATGCTTCCAAGACTAGTTATTGGCAAGTTGTGAAACGAATCCTCAAGTATTTCAAAGGCACTTCTTACCATGAGCTCTCCATCCTCTCTAGATCTTGTACCTCCATAGCTGTCCATGCTGATGCAGATTGGGGTAGATGCCCTAAAACTATATGCTTAACCACTAGCTACACTCTCTTACTTGGACCCAACCTTATCTCCTGACGTGCGAAGAAACAAGCCACAATCTTAAATCTTCCACAAAGTCTAAATACCTAGCCGTGGCTCAAGCTACGAATGAAGCTGATTGGATTCGCTACCTCATGTGTGATATTGGCCTTCGCCACTGAGGGCTAGTCATCATATATTGTCACAACGTCTTTGCCTGTTACCTTGCAGCCAACCCAGTTCCCAATGATTGTAGCAAACACATTGACATTGACTTCCACTATGTCTATGAAAAGGTCCTCAAGGGTGATCTTCAAGTTCTGTATCCTCCCACAACCAAACAATTGGCTGACATATTCACTTAAGGACTTGGTAATGATCTCTTCTACTACCACAAAAGCAATCTTCATGTCGTTGCTCCACATTCGGATTGAGGGGGCCTATTGGAGGATATTAGAGGATCCTCCCATTTAGGAAAGCCACCTAGCGTTTCTTGTAATCATCTTCCATACCCCTAGTCCATATGCTACCTAGGAGGACATTTATGTATTTTTCTACTTTCATTAAGCTACATATAAAGAGCATGATTGTACATCCCTATTTGTTCAATCAAAGTTATCAAAGTTATTCTAACCCTTCATAGTTTTATATTCTAAAATTTAATATTAAGGCCTCATGGCTGCAACTCTAAATCTTCTTTTGAAGCGCTAAACCTTAGGCATGTGCCATTTCTAACCACACATTTCAGTTTACCAGGAGAAGGCTGGACACCATGCTTCAATCTATTAGCCAAGTCTCATTTGTTTTTATGCTCAACTATCCCAAAAAATTTAACTTAATAGGTAAAAGTTTATGAATAGTTTTATATTCTAATATTTAATATTGTTGAAGCCTCATAGCTGGTGCACCGGGCCTTCTTACGCATTTGCCATTACTAACCATATTAGTCGACAATTTAATTATGGAGAGAAGAATAGGGGTGAAAAAAATGGGTTCGGACTGGTTTATTGGATCGGACCGGCCATTTCAGTCAACGACCAGACCCGACCAGACCGACCATATATCGGTCTAGTCTTTGGTCCCAATATATGGGCTTAATTGGTCTTTGGTCCGATCCGGTCCAAGACCCAAAAACCTGAAGACCGAACCGAAGACAGATCAACATTAGTTTTGCATTAAAATATTTTGGGTACATAAGTTTAAGGATTATTTACTCTAAAGGTTCCTGTACCTTTTTCATTGTGTCAATTTGGTCCTTGTACTTTTAATTGTGTCAATTTAGCTTCTCTACAATTTATAATGCATCATTTAGTCCTTTGGTCAAATTTAAATTAAGTTATTGACGTAATATTTAACGAAACAATCACGTTAGATGCAATTAACCCGCCACAAATTCATCAGTTTACTCAATTTAACCCAATCCAAGGTTGAACCATTAAAAATTTTATTAACAAATTAACGTAAATTTTACTCTAAGGACTAAATTGACATAATTTCAATTGTAGATGGATTAAATTGATACAATGGGCAAAGATAGGGACCTTTGGCGTTAACAACCATAATTTTAATATATAATGAGTATGTATCATATGTATTAAAAATATTAAATCTTAGAAAATTAAATATTTATTCTTTTACTATTTAATACTTATATAAATATAGTATATAATTATCCTTCAATTACATATATTGTACAAATTATTTCATAATCGTTATTTTTTAATTTTTAACTTTCGTATGGAAATATTTTTCTTCTTATAATTGCATTTGCTAGATAAAAAATCGGTCCAAATCGATCCGATCCAATCCGGACCTGTTTCTAACCAATCCTGGACCAAACTAACTCGGTTTTAATCTATCCAATCCTCGGGTCTCCTGATTTAATGTAGTTCGGTCTTTGATCTAGTCCTGTTCGGTCTGGTCTCGGACCAATGTGCACCCCTAGAGAAGTATGGACACCATGCTTCAATCCAATAGGCTCAAATATGATTGTTATTTTTTCTTGATATTACCAAAATCATCAAAAAGAAAAGACACCATCCTGATGTAGGATGAGTAATTAAAGATGTAATAGAACAATTGTACCTCTAGAAGTCCAAACGGGTGGGTGGGGAACACAAATCTACAATTGTGACTTCAAATGACAGTAACTTTTGATCTGTAAGGAGTAATGGGGCAAATTACATCTCAAAACGAAGCTCTCGGACTGAACTATGCAACCCTAGCACATTCGTCGCTGGACCAACCTATTTTTCCTATATTTTGCCTCTACACGAGCTTTTGGGCCACTAATATTTTGCAGATTGTGTACTGACAATTTAAAAATGTTGCATTTTAGGATTTACTTTAGTTTTCTTTGTAAATAACTCTTATAGTTGGATGATTTTCTCACTCAACAAATTTTGAATACCAAACCCTAGTGTTATCTCTTTTTTCAGTAGAATCCAAGTTGTTTTTTTTCAATCTTAACATGTTCAAATCAATTTCTTTGTTTTCGTTCCATATCACACCATACTTCAATTCTAATGGATCTTTGCATTAGTGTTTTTTTTTTTTTGATAATTAAACTTTTATTTCGACTGTCAGAAGGTATACAAGGTGATGCTCCAAAGAGTCACATAGGATACAAAACTCGGGGAGAAAAAAGAGCATCAAACAAACACGCACAACTTAAGCAAACCACACATTAAGCGGGCTACTTCTAAACGCCCCATTCTTAGCTAATGAGTCAGCATGAGAATTAGCTTCACGAAGCGTGTGAGTGAAAGATATTGATTGGAAGAATTGCTTGTAGAACGTGATCTTGTTTATAAGAAAGTTCAGTTTCCACGGGATTGCTTCCACTCCGTTACACCATCTGATTGCATTTGCTGAATCAGATTTGACCCTGATTTCGATATCCCTCATATTTTCCTTCCTCATTGACATATCAAGTGCATAGCAAATAGCTTCAATTTCTGCTTGGTTGGAGTCCATAACCCCAGCTTGGATTGAAAAAACAGCTACTACTCATTCACAATGGTCTCTAAGGATCCCCCCTATACAGAAGGTCCCGGCTTACCCAACGACGATCCATCGGTGTTCCATTTAAGCACCCCAGCTCTAGGAGGCCTCCATCTAACACTCTGTCTCTGTGGACCAGGCTCCGCCCAAGATTGAATTGAATTGATGTTTTCCACGATGTATTCTAATGGATAAGGTGAGCTACTCACCCATGCAGACATCCAAAATGCAAGTCTAACTTTAACGAGATCAAAAAGCTCTTGAATAGATAAGGTCTTGGCTTTATAAATGACTTCATTCCTATAATTCCATAAGGTCCAAATAACAGCGAAGAAGAGTGTAATCCAAACCTTTCGTTTAAAACTCGGAAGTGGAACATTGAGCCATGACTCAAACCAAGATTTCATATCTGCTATCATTACAAGGGTGATTCTCCACCAACAACATATGAGTTCCCACAACCGCCATGAAACCGAACACCAACCGAACAGATGCTGAACTGTTTCCTCCTCAGAGCCACATAAAGGGCAAGTCGATTGATTCGGATGAAGAATGCCAAGACTTACAAGTTTGTCTCTCGTGTTTATCTTCTTGATTAGGACCATCCATGCGAGAAGTTCAACTCTAGGAGGGACATAGCTTTTCCAAACTCCCTTTACCACATTCGAAGACGATTGAGCTTTTCGGAACATTAGTGCCTCACAAAAGGATTTTGTTGTGTACTGACCTCTAGTTTCGAACCTCCAACAAATCTCATCCGATTTATCGGGACAAATGAAGACCGGGCCCACCACGTCTTCCATGTGTTGTCTCATTTCATTCTCGTAGAGAAATAAGTGTCTTCTCCAAGTGAAGTTCCACTTCCACTCGAACCCATCCCAAATGCCCATTTTTGCGATTTTTGCCTCTTTCTGGTTGGACACCGAAAAAAGCCTTGGAAAGACGGTTCGGAGAGGGACATCATCCACCCATCTATCATTCCAGAAACTTGTGTTAAGGCCATTCCGCATACCCCCATCAATTATGTTTGCTATCTCATTGCTCAGATTCCGAATCCCGCAGATGGTTTCCCGAGGCCAGCCTGGATTGTTTGCTGTAGCCACACCCCCAAGGTTCAAAAACCGTTGTGTCGATGGGATATCATACAAGTTACGTAAGACCTTCTTCCAAAGCGATTGACAATCATCGGAAAATCTCCACCACCATTTAAAGAGGAGGGCCGCATTTTTTTTGAGGATATCACCCACACCCAAACCCCCTAGTATCTTGGGTTTTTGAATAACGTCCCATTTTATATGTGCCATACCCCTACTACCAGGTTTCTTTTCCCAAAAAAATTTTCTCATGATGGAAATGATTTTAGAAGCAACCTTCTTGGGCATCTTGAATAATGTGAGGTAGTACATAAGCAAGTTATTTAAGACTGATTTAATGAGGGTTAATCTTCCTGCTTTTGAGAGCATTTTTACTTTCCACCCTGCTAGTCTGTCCTCCATCTTTTTTATCACTGAATTCCATGTAGACACTCGTTTTGTACTCGCGCCAAGTGGCAATCCCAAGTATCTCAAAGGGAGAGAGCATAAGTCACAGCCAAATTCGGCAACAGCACTCAAAGCCCAATCTTCATCTTTATCAAAAATTGTCATAGAGAATTTGTGAAAATTAATTGACAACCCCGATATCATTTCAATGATCTGCCTCAAGTTCCTCAAGTCATGGCCCTTGGCTCGACAAAAAGGAACAGAAAAGGGGATAGTGGATCTCCTTGTCGGAGGCCCCTTCCTAACGTGAACTATTTTGTAGGAGACCCATTGATGAGTATAGATGCCGATGCCGTTCCTATGCAAGCCCAAATCCATTTTCTCCAAGATTCCCCGAAACCCATCTTCTTTAACACGGTCATTAAGAATTTCATTTTGTAGTGGATATTTGCATTAGTAAAGATGGCATTTCGCTACATATGCAATTTTTTAACATACAGAATTTCGCTACATAATCTCCAATCAATGATAAAAGAAAACAAAACATACAAATCAAATTGTTTGCACAAAATATGTGAATTTTTAGTGTTAGAGACGTGATAGACTGAACATGTGCAGCAAGTGGCCTGGCCAGGTCCAAAAACAAGGTATGTTGATCAGACAATATAAGACATGTGGTGTGAAACAAACACATGCAAGTTCTTCATCCCCACCTTTTTATATGGGTTGATTCAGATTTTATTTATACGAATTGTTTATTTTGTGTTATAATTTTATCACTAATTATAAAAGAAAAAACACATGCGTGTTCTCTGTGTGAGTTACATCGTTTCTTACTGCAATTTAATGACCGAGAGACCTTTTTTTTTTTTTTTATATAATAAGGGAAGAGAACCATTATATAGTCAAAAGCCAAAGCTAGCAAAGGACATACAACAGTAGCAAAAACCCAAAGCTAGTAAAGGAGAATACATCAGCACTAGCACATCAGGTTAATGACCGAGAGACGTACTTTAGTGTTATTCCATATTTCTAGTTTAGATTTAATTAAAACAAAATGAAGACTACAAATAGAGGGGTAGTGAGTCGAGTCGTGTCAAATCTCGTTAGGCTTTTTCTATCACCAATTTATAAGGCACAGCTAAAGAGGTGCAAATGGCATAATAAGAACTAGTGAATGAACTCAATTTGGTAAATTTCACTGGGCCTTTACACCTAACCAACGAAGTTGGCATACATGAAATACACATATGAATCCAAGTAGGATTTTATTCTAAAAGCAATTGGTATTAGGTGGACTTATCCACTAGACTTATATATTAATTTATTCTCTCTCATAGCTTCTATATAGGATTCTAATAAACTCACATATGAAATCCTTAACACAATTTAATGAATTTATTAACTGAAGTACACCAGAATGATTACACATGGAGGAATTTACAAAAGCCAGACCTAATCATGAAGGTAAGACCACATACCTCCCATCGAGCCCAAATGATGTGCTTACGGTTGTCGTCATTTTCCAGAGGTAAAGACCTCGCTGTCATCCTAATTTTATACGTTTTGTTTTAAATACTTAAATATCAAGGAACCAACTTCTTCGAAAGCTTAAGCCAATAGATGAAAGTCAGGATTTGTTTTATTCTCTATCACTTCCTCAAGCAAATATCCATTGGACTTCAAATATGGATACTACACAGGACCAATTTATTGTGCTTGAAATATATTAAAATTTAGAGTGTAGGCTATAGGGATCCAAGCTTGTGACCTCTCAATCAAAAAGGCTCTAAGACTATATCAAAAAATCAACTTCTCCAAAAGTTTAAATTGATAAATAAAGACTTAAGATTGATTTTACTCAAACATTTCAATTTTAGTTACTAGTCTTATTTAATTCTTAACTAGAACTTGCCAATGATTTCTTTTACATAGGGGCCTATAAATAGTTGCAGTATAAGTGTTAATTGTTGTGCCATATAATTTATTATTTATTTAGAATAATATTTATAAAAATTTTTGAATTATTAGTCAAAATTAAAATAATTATCTCTCCTGTAGCTCAAAACTTTGTAGTTTCTACCACGTAACTCTCATTTTTCACATTGATATGTCCAAGTCTTGTACGGCAGTTGCACTATTTGTCTTTATATACAACTTATTCAACCATTCCAGCACTATCATACTAAAGTTTATCCAGAGTGTCCTCCTTTCATTTGCCTCCACCAATCAATCAACCAATGTCTCCATCTCTCACCGCCACAGCCAACCCGAGGCCGCAGACACCACCTTTTCTGCCACTGAGAGAAATTCCGGGTAGCTATGGCCTGCCCTTCAAAGATCGACTTGACTACTTCTACTTCCAAGGCTGTGATGAATTCTTTAAGTCTCGGGTCCAAAAGTACAACTCCACTGTGTTCCGGGTTAACATGCCACCCGGCCCGTTTGGCTCCTCGGATTCACATGTCGTCGTCCTACTGGATGCTAAGTCCTTTCCAATCCTTTTTGGATTAATTTACCAAATTGGCACTATTGGCAAAAAATTTTACCAAAATGGCATACTTGCAAAAATATTTACGAAAATGGCACACTTTACTGTAGCATTATCATCAAACGCCATTGCAAACGGCGTTCGCTGGGTGGGTGACGTTGATCCCTTTCGGACGCCATTTGTAACGGTGTACGGACGCCGTTACAAATGGCGTCCGAAAGCAATGTTAAAAAAAAAAAAAAAAAAAAAAAGATTATGGGTATTCTTGCTTTAGAGTAAAACACATACCCACTCAGTACACTCCTCAATGCAGTTTACTCAGGGAAAGAGAGAGAGAGTGTGGAGAGAGAGAAAGAGATCTATTGAGATGAAAATTTTGATTTTGATTCTTTTTTTAGAGTTTGTGGCTTGAATTGAGCTGCACGATTTCTCTTAATGCATGTCAAATTGGAGAAAGGAAGATAGGGATAGAGAGAGATCTAACAGTAAAGTCATGGCGGGGGACGTTGAGGAGCACACTGCATATCACCGCTGAGCAAACTGCGTTGGGTATTCTTGCGGTTCTCTTTCTCTCTCTCCACACTCTCTCTCTCTCTCTTTCCTTGAGTAAACTGCATTGAGGAGTGCATTGAGCGGGTATGTGTTTTATTCTAGAGCAAGAATATCCATAATCTTTTTTTTTTTTTTTTTAACATTGCTTTCGGACGCCATTTGTAACGGCGTCCGTACGCTGTTACAAATGGCGTCCGAAAGGGATCAACTTCACCCACCCAGCGAACGCCGTTTCCGATGGCGTTTGATGATAATGCTACAGTAAAGTGTGCCATTTTTATAAATATTTTTACAAGTATACCATTTTGGTAAAATTTTTTGTCAATAGTGCCAATTTAGTAAAAAACTCTCCTTTTTGACAACTCCAAGGTTGAGAAATGCAATGTTCTGGACGGGACCTACATGCCTTCCACGTTATTTACTGGGGCCTATCGTATGTGCGCGTTCCTGGACCCTGTAGAGCCTAAGCACAGGGCTCTCAAGGGCCTCTTTATGTCTCGTCTCTCTTCCCACTACCATGACTGCCTCCCTCTCTTCAGATCATGCCTTGCTGGCATGTTCGCCACGTTGGAGGACCAGATTCAGAACCAGCGTAGGGCCCCCCTCAGCCCCCTCATTGATGATGTGTCATTTAAATTCATGTTCCGACTGTTCTGCAATCAGGCCTCGCCTGCCACGTTGGAGTCTAAGGGACCCACTATGATGATAAAATGGTTGTTTTGCCAGCTTGCCCCACTTGCGACCCTAGGGGTGCACAAGTTTCTTATTCCTTTAGAGGATCTACTCATGCATACTATCCCATTACTGTTCTGGTTAGTCAAGTCAGATTATAACAAATTATACGACGCATTTTCCGCCTCTGCGACATCATTTTTGGACGAAGCTGAGAGAGCTGGGGTTGAGAGGGATGAGGCTTGTCACAACTTAGTTTTTCTAGCTGGCTTTAACGCATTCGGAGGGATGAAAGCGTGGTTTCCAACTCTAATCAAGTGGGTCGCGTCTGGTGGAGAGAGCCTACACCATCACCTCGTTGATGAAATCAGAAGCGTTGTCAAAGCCCATGGTGGCATCACTTTGAATTCCCTCAATAAAATGGCACTAGTCAAGTCCGTTATTTATGAGGCTCTTAGAATTAGCCCCCCAGTCCCATTCCAATACGGAAAGGCCAAGGAGGACATCCTAGTCCACAGCCAAAATGCAACGTTTCAGATCAAAAAAGGAGAGATGATCTTTGGATATCAACCATTTGCTACAAAGGATCAGACGGTGTTTATTGACCCAGAGGAGTTTGTGGTACATAGGTTTGTAGGAGAAGGACAGAAGCTGTTGAAGTACGTGTACTAGTCGAATGGAAGGGAGACAGAGGATCCGACAGTGGAGAATAAGCAATGCCAGGCTGAAGATCTAGTGGTGATGATGTCCGGAATATTGCTGGTGGAGCTCTACTTACGATATGACACGTTTAGCGTTGATTTTGGGACATTATTGTTGTCTACCACTGTTACGTTCCGATCATAACAAGAGCCACAAGCACAATAATCCAATGATAATGCAAGGACTGTCCTTTGCTTGCTGGAAAGGGATAGCACAAATGGAAATGAAACATGTAGTAATTAGTTATATGTTAATGTTATGAGGTTTAGTAAAATATTTTTTAAGTACATATTTTTGTGCTTAAATGAAATAATTTTTTGCTCTAACCTCCAATGTTTAATAGTTATGTAAATATATTCAAAATGACTCTTAACTTTTTAATCATAAAACCCCTTAATCTTCCCACCCAGAGACGAATCCAAGAATTTACCATGTAGGGTCCATACTCGAAAATGAATAAATAAAGATTAATATTGCATATATTGAAAATAAATTAAATTATATTAGCATGTGTGCGATGAGATGAAAGTCTCGAATCAATTTTACTTTACAAACTATTGATGAATATATTCTAGTTTGTTGCCTTGCGATATACTAGTGATGCTTATATTTTGAATCAGTTTAAATAATGCATTACTACTGATGAGACTCATATATATTATCATTATTACTCACCCCCTCTCTCCCCTCTCTCTTTCCAACAACTTAGAAACGGTGAAAGAAACGAAAGGAGTGGATGATGCCTCTGCTCTAGGGGTTCTCCAATTGCTTCTAGAGAGGGAGCAGTGATCTGCCATTCTCTAGGGCCCTAGGCCCTATTTATAGATTTTTTTCATCAAGAAGTAGCTAGAAAGCCGCTCTTCAATGGGGGAGGGGGTGTATTTCGCCCCGTATTGGACGGAGGGCGAGATACCCCCGGTCCTCGAACCCACGGCTTTGGGCTGTCGTCTGTTCGAATTAGGGTAGCGGGTAGTTGTTGCTGACCGGTCCTCGGGGGAGTCGGCATCTCGGGGTGTGATGCCTCCCCAGATCCGAGATGCGTGTTGCATTGAGGTGTCAATATGGGACTATCCGTGGTCCGGAATGTATTCTGCTAGCAAGATGCATTCATTTCTTCTCGGTTGATGTTAGAGCTCCGAAGTCGCCCCTAGTAGGTGCATCTCGGTCTGAGATGCATTTCTGTACTGTTTTGTCGATAGTTATCAGTTAGTCCCCAGCCATTTTGCAAATGATTTTCGGTTGTGACTCGGTTTGCGATCGTTTTTTTTTTTAAAGATATGGAAGTATTGGGATCATTTGGTTCCCAAGATTTCCCTCCCTGTTTCAGAATCTCAAACTATCTTGCCCCTTTTTTGCCTTGTCTGTTTGAGCAATGGCTGACTTGGAGGATGTGACTTTCTAGATTTTTACCTATCTCCCAGTGAAGTCTCTTTTACGATTTCGTACCTTGTCTCACTCCCATTCTCGCCTCATAAGTATGCAACACTTTATAAACGTTCAAGTGTCTCATTCCCTGAACCGTTATGTCGATAGTATGCTCGTCTAGTCCCACTGTTACATAAATTCGGACGACATTTTCATTTTTCCTAGAATGCCTGCTATTGGGAGGGTCATCTCCCAATCTTCGATGGAGTTTCTTTTTGTTCATCGAAGGATTCTAGGGTGTTACGGTGGGTTGGATCAGTGTGATGAGTTTAACCCGGTTGGCCCGACTCGCCTTTCGATTTTCAACCCCGTTACTTGTTTTTACCTTCCGTTGGATTCCTTGACCGGGGGGGTCCTGGCTCTGTTCGTTCAATGCCTTATGACGGCCATCCTTGGATGCTGAGGTCCTGCTGAGTCGTTTGGCTTCCTCGTTCATTTGTTGGTCTATGATCACACCTCAGAGCCTGACGGAGGGGAATGGACAAACACTCACAAAGTGTTTGCATGGGAGAAAGAATGGGTTTATAAGGGCGAGCTTTATGCCAAAGGGCAGAATCTGCTGTTCCAGGTTCCCGCCTGTGTTGATAACACGATTTTCCTTATGTCGGACTGGGGTCCTTACATTTCGGACCAATCTCCCTTCTATCGTACTTATGCCGTTCATTGGAACACGGTCTCGAATGCGGCGGAGTTCTTGTTTTTTCCGTCACAGGTCCATCGGGGTATTGCATAGAGTGACGATGGGGGCATATTCCGCTGGGACGGCCCTTTGTCTTTCGGCATCTCGTTGTGCCTAGTCTTGCTTCGTGGCACCCTCTTCGGAGTGTGGTTGAAGCACGATCGTGGCGGCTTCTCCTCCTGGTTCTTTTATAAGAGCCTTGGGTACTAGTTTCCGATTCCTCGGGTATTTGGCGTCTTTAACATTGTCGACTTTTCCATTTCGGGCCAATACCTGATCATGGCTTGTGCGGGAGGAATATACCGATGTCGCTTGGATGGGCCTGAGCATGGGCTCCTAAAGCGTTTGGGACAGTATCCGTAGCGAGGTCTGCGTTCTCTGTTCCCGTACGTGGGGACCCTTTGTCCCGAGTTGCCAGGTCCCGCCTTGCCGTTTTAAGATGTGGTGCCAGTCTTTTGTGTTTTACTTTTTCGTAATTTTCTTTTCCGTACTTTTAGGGTTTGTAATTTGCCATTTTCTATTGTTCCCAATGTGGGGATGTGTAATTGGTGACAATGTTTCCGTTTAATGAACGTGACATCCCTTTTTGTACTTCTATTTTCGTTGTTCTCGATATTTCCGGTTGTCTTAGTTGGTCGTGTTTTTTGCATTTGTCGTGAAGGACTTCGACTGTCTTAGAATTTGTTCGATTTTTTTGGCGTGTATCTCAGTCCGGCATGCTTCAACTTGCATTATTTTACACTGTTTCGCTTATTTGTGCTTTGTTTCTATTGTTGTGATTTTACGTATTTCGGTTTTGTTTATTGTACCTGTGTATGTTGGAGGTTTTTAAAGAAAAAGGTGTTCAATTTACATTCTTCTTTAATATTAAATCCTGTCTCTTTTACTTTTATACTTCACTTTAAGTGTCTCTCTCTCCTTATTCTTCTGCACCGGTCCCTCAACCACCCCCCCCCCCCCTCGGGCCTTGGCCTGCATATCTCGGCCCATTTTGGCCCATTTCGGAGTCTTCAAGCTTAAACTTGGGCATTTAGGTATGTTCTCCTCTATTTTAGAGTTTTTAGGGAAGTGATTGGGGCGGATTTGGGCGAGATTGCTCCTTACCCCGAGTGTTTTATTGGGGAAGAGCTTTTTGGTGTTTTACCCAAATTAGGTCGTTTTTTAGGTGCCTTGGGAGGAGGCCCAGTTCCTTTGTTAGACGGGAGCGTGCATCCCCTCACCCTCCTTCGATTTTACTTCTTTTGCGACGGGGATTGAAGGTGTTTTTGCGGGTTTGTGCTTCTCTTTGTTGTAGGTGTCTAAATTATGTGTACAGTGGGTTTTTGATGTAATTTTAACTAAATATTATTACCCATATATGTTTTTATTTTTTCTCGGCTTCTTGTAGGCAAGCCTTGAGGTCCCCGCTGTTTGTCTTCGTTTGATTTTTGTTTTGTTTTTGTTTATATATATGTATTTCTTTTTGTTTACATGTATATGTATTTTATTATTTGTACACATATACTTAGAATTTTTTGTGTTTTTTTTTTTTTTTTTTTGGCGTGTACTCGCCCCTTCATTGCTTTTATTTTTATTGCGGTTGTTATTTGTTGAGTACTGATGTATGTATGTGTTTTCTGCCAGGTTGCCTCAGCGTGGTTTCTCTTTCTTTGGGTATGCTTCAGGTGAGTTTTTGGTTTCCATTTTTATGCATTCTGCGGAGGTGGGTTTTGCGCGGAGACTGATTTTTCTTATTCTCCTTGAGCACGGGTTGGTTGGATTGTTGTTATTATGCTGCCCAGTTCTCTTCCCTCTTAGATGTTTGAGGTAAGAGGGCTGAACGAGGAGATGCTAGACGGAATCCTCTTCTGGGTCAAGGATATCGCGGTGACCATAGGGGATGAGGGGATTTCTAAAGTTGGGCACTCCTCCTCAGTAGCCGTGTCTATCCTTACTGCTGCCTACAACAACGTTTTGTACGCAAGTAAGTTTTTTAAGTTTATCATACGTATTTTATTTTCGTTTTTCTTTTACAGTTTTCTTCCTTCCTACTCGATGGTACATAAGCGGAGCTTTGTGAAGGCTTCTCTTTATGAGGTTCAGAGTGAGGACAGCTCGTCTCCTGAGGCTAAGGGCATTACTGTGGAACTGTTAAGTCGACGTCCCCCAGATGAGAGCTCTCCCTTGCAATTTATGTTCCCCGAGATTTCCCGGATTCGTCCATTAGGGAGTTTTGTGTTCCGTACCTTCGGCGAGAGTGGTGTTTTTGTGATTTGCTATAAGTATTATTTTCTGGAGGGTTATGAAGTGTGGAAACCTCGGCCGGACGATTGTCCTTTGTTTCCTTCAAAGGAGGGCAGTTTTTGTATTTCTATAGATTCTTTAGAGGCGGGCGTTTGTTTTCCCTCTACCTCCTTTAGTGGAGCAATTGCTTCAACATTGTAACGTGTACCTGGGGCAAGTTACTCCCAACGAGTTTAGAAATGTGTATGGATTTTTTGCTTGCATGTCATGTAAATAGCTTTACCCCTTCCTCAAGGGTTTTTGATAATCTTTTTGAGATTATGTATTTTAAGCACATGGCTGCTTTTGAGAGTCAGGGAGGTTTTGCCTTTGTGAAACACAGCCCTTCTAATATGAAGAATTGGGAGAATAAGTTTGTCTAGATAAAACCTCCTTCTGCCCCGCCATTTTTGATGACGTGGGGTACACTGCAACGTCCACGTCTAGCGAAAAGGAGCCTCCTGACTTCCCAAGAAAAATGGATCATTCGCTATTTTGACAAAAACTCCACGGACAAGAGATTCGTAGTTTCTAAAGACCTACTCGAGCAGGAAATAGTGCTCATTAAGGTCAGGCTTTCACAAAAGCCTTTTTCTAGGTAATTGGTTGCCCATTTTTGAGTCCTCTTTTTTCTTGGTTGTTATACGTGTGCTATGGGTGTTTTGTTTTCTAGTTCATCGTATTATACTGACCTTTTTTTCTTCTCTCTTTTGTACTTTTTTAGCAGACAAGCTGGCAGGCATTGACGTTGCCAATATGTTTCCTCCACCAGAATCTTCCGATGAGCGATGCCCTCATCCGGCACTTATCGTAATTGCCTCTCCAGCTATGGCGCGAAGGAACCTTTCCCCGAGGACTGGGGGTTTCTGTGGTAGTACCTGTCTCGGATCCCTCAGCTGATTCTTCTACAGAGAGGGCCACAAAATGACCATATGTTCGTCAGAGGGAGGCCTTCTTGGACTCGTCCGACGTCCACCCATCTTGCCCGGAGATGTCGGCTCATGGTGAAGTGGTCCCGGAGTTCGCCATCCCGATGGGCATCCCGACCGCCTCGATGGGATTTCCTGACCGAGGAGCAGTAGGGAGGGCTTCTTTCACTCCAGAGGCTATGGGATCTTCTACCTCAAAGGTGATGGAGCTTATCTCCTCTTTTCTCGAAGGTCTTCCTGTGCACTTTCCTGAAGCAAGGTGTCCCGCTTGCAGGCCGACCCTCGAGGGGGGTTTAAATATTTTCTCTGACCTAGGTAAACCGCTATCTCCCACAGCTCAGAAAGGGAACGCGGTGGCTGTCTCAGATCTGCTTTGGGCTGTGGAAAGTTTTGGCCCTTTTTATGTTTCGAATTTTAGGAGAGTTGGCACTTCTACGACCCCCGTGTTGTTTCGCTTTTTCGGATGACATAAAGGCTTGTTGGGGGATGTGTGCACGGCACCTCTTACCCAAGGACATGGCTCATTTCACCGAGATGTCTCCCGAGAATGTGCCTACCTTCCTGTCTTAGGTAGCTTGTCCCATCTTTGATGTTTTCTATGTTGTCTGTGATTGTTTTCATTGTCTTTTCCTAACTCTTAACTTTCTTGTGTTGTTTTTTGTGTTGTTTTATTTTATTTTTTTTTTTTATGTTCTTTGCGTGGTCGGTGTTTTCCATCTCAAGCTGGAGGTAGAGCGCGTAGGAGGTGAGGGAGCTTCGTTCTGCTATCTCGGTGCTGCATAATCGTGTCATGGAGCAAGCTGCTTGGCTTCGGGAGCAAGGGTTTTGTATTTCAGAGCAGGATGCCATCATTTCTAGAGTCCCGAAGCAAGTCGCTCGTGCTGTTGCTGACTATAAGAGGGGCCCTGAGTTTTGGGATTATGGCACTGATAAGTATTGGAAAGGTTTCGACACAAGAGTTAGGCTCGCAATGAAGAAGGCGAAGCTTCTGAAGTCGGGTCTTGAGATCCCCTTTCTCCAAGAGGTCTGTTGCTCCGTTTTTGAGGACATGAAGGGGGGAGGCTCGGCGCGGCCTCTTCATCGGATATTTTGAAGGCCAGTCCCTCTGCCCCCATTTAATGGGGCTCTGTTCTGTGCTTTCGTCCCTCCCTTTTGTCTTGTTGGTGGTGAAGAATAGATTTCCCTAGGTTTTCAGTGGTAGCCTTTTGGTGTTAGTTTTTGGATGTTCCATCCTTGTTTCTAATGTGTCTTATGTATGAAGGGAACTGTTTAAATGGGATGTATTGTGCGAATTTTTTGCTGTAATGCCTATTCGTCTTTTGCCTTTCTTCATTCATTTGCTCTGTTTTGATTAAATATGGGTGTTTTATCCTCAAATGGATTTTCCTTGAAAGATTTCTTTGCGAGTTTCTTATTTCGCAAAAGTTTTTGGTATCCTGCCTGCCTTGAAGAGGCATACGGCATTATGTGTTGGTGTTTCTCCTGCCTCGAAGAGGTTTACTGCTTCACACATTAGTGTTTTGCCTGCCTCGTGCGGGCTCACGGCTCGTGTTGTCTCGCGCGGTCTTACGGCTCGTGTTTCCTCGCACTGGCCAACGGCTTGTGTTGATGTTGCTCTTGTCCCGAAGAGGCGTACGGCTTCATGTGTTGGTTTCATGCCTGTCTTGTGCAGGCTTACGCCTCGTCTTGCCACATGCAGGCCTTTACGGCTTATGCTGATGTTTCCCTTGTCCCAAAGAGGCGTATAGCTTCATGTGTTGGCTTCGTGCTTGCCTTGTGCAGGCTTACGGCTCGTCTTGCCTTGGAAGAACTCACGGCTTAGACATTTCGCCTGCCACAGACAGGCTTACTACTTTGAGTGTTGGCGTGTCACTTACCACAGACGGGCTTACGGCTTATGCATGGCATGTTACCTACCTCAGAAGGACTTATGGCTTACGCATCTCGCCTACCACAGACAAGCTTATGGCTTTGAGTATTGGCATGTCACCTGCCACAGACGGGCTTACGGCTTACGCATGGCATGGTACCTGCCTCAGAAGGACGTATGCCTTATGGGTCTCACCTGTCACAGACGGGCTTATGGCTTTGAGTATTGGCGTGTCACCTACCATAGACGGGCTTACGGCTTACGCATAGCGTTTTACCTACCACGGAAGGACTTATGGCTTAGCCATCTCACCTGCCATAGATAGGCTTACGGCTTTGAGTATTGGTGTGTCACCTGCCATAGACAGGCTTACGGCTTACGCATGGCGTGTCACCTACCTCGGAAGGAATTATGGCTTACACATCTTGCCTGCCACAGAAAAGCTTATGGCTTTGAGTATTGGCGTGTCACCTGCCACAAATGAGCTTATGGTTTATGCACGGTGTGTTACCTGTCTCGGAAGGACTTATGGCTTACGCATCTCGCCTGTCACAGACGGGCTTATGGCATTGAGTACCAGTGTGTCACCTGCCACAGATGGGCTTACGGCTTACGCTTGGTGTGTTTCCTGCCTCAGAAGAACTTATGGCTTACACATCTCGCCTACCACAGACGGGCTTAAGTGTTGGTGTGTCACCTGCCACAAACAGGCTTACGGCTTACGCTTACCTGGCTCGGAAGGACTTATGGCATATGCATTTTAGCTTCCATAAACGGGCTTACGGCTTTGAGTACTGGTGTGTCACCTGCCACAGATGGGCTTACGGCTTACACATGGCATGTTACCAGCATCGGAAGGACTTATGGCATATGCATCTTGCTTGCCACAGATGGGCTTACGACTTTGATTATTGGTGTGTCACTTGTTACAGACGGGCTTACAACTTGCACATGGCGTGTCACCTGCCTCAGAAGGACTTATGGCCTACGACTCTCGCTTGCCATAGACGGGATTATGGTGTTGAGTATTGGCGTATCACCTGCCACAGACGGGCTTACGACTTAAGCATGGCATGTTACCCGCCTCGGAAGGACTTATGGCTTACGCATCTCGCCTGCCATAGACGGGCTTATAGCTTTGAGTATTGGCGTGTCACCTGCCACAGACGGGCTTACGGCTTTGAGTATTGGGGCATCACTTGCCACACAAGAGCTTAGGGCTTATGTATGGCGTGTTACCTGCCTCGGAAGGACTTATGGCTTATGCATCTCGCCTATCGCAGAAGGGCTTACGGCTTTGAGTATTGGCGTGTCACCTGCCATGGACGGGCTTATGGTGTGTTACCTACCTCGGAAAGACTTATGGGTTATGCATCTCGCCTACCCCGGACGGGCTTACGACTTTAAGTATTGGCGTGTCACCTTCCATAGACGGGCTTACGACTTACGCATGGCATGTCACCTGCCTTGAAAGGACTTACGGCTTACTCATCTTGCCTACCACAAACGTGCTTATGGCTTTGAATGTTGGCGTGTCACCTGCCACAGATGGCCTTACAGCTTACGCATGGCGTGTTACCTGCCTTGGAAGGACTTATGGCTTACGCATCTCACCTACCATAGACGGGCTTACGGCTTTGAGTATTGGTGTGTCACCTGCCACAGATGAGCTTATGGCTTATGCATGGCGTGTTACCTATCTCGGAAGGAATTATGGCTTACGCATCTTGCCTGCCATATACGGGCTTACGGCTTTGAGTATTGGCATATAACCTGCCATAGATGGTCTTACGGCTTTGTATATTGGCGTGTCACATGCCACAAACGGGCTTACGGCTTTGAATATTGGTGTGTCACCTGCCACATACGGGCTTACGGCTTACGCATGACGTGTCACCTGCCTCAGAAGGACTTATGGCTTACGCATCTCGATTGCCAAAGACGGGCTTACGGCTTTGCGTATTGGCATGTCACCTGCCACAGACGAGCTTACAGCTTATACATGGCCTATTACCTGCCTTGGAAGGACTTAACGCATCTCGCCTGCCATAGACAGGCTCACGGCTTTGAATATTGGCGTGTCACCTGCTACAGACAGGCTTACGGCTTATGCATGGCGTATCACCTGCCTCGGAAGGACTTATGGCTTACGCATCTCGCCTGCCACAGACGGCTTATTGCTTTGAGTGTTGGCGTGTCACCTGCCATAGATGAGCTTACTGCTTACGCATGGCGTGGTACCTGCCTCGGAAGAACTTATGGCTTACGCATCTCACCTGCCACAGACGGGCTTGCGGCTTTGAGTATTGTCGTGTCACCTGCCATAGACGGGCTTATGGCTTTGAGTATTGGCGTGTCACCTGCCACAGACGGGCTTACGGCTTACGCATGGCGTGTTACCTGCTCGTAAGGACTTTTGGCTTAAGCATCTCGCTTTCCACAGATGGGCTTACGACTTTGAGTGTTAGCGTGCCACCTGCCACAGACAGGCTTATGGCTTATGTATGGCATTTTACCTGCCTCAGAAGGACTTTTGGCTTATGCATCTCGCCTGCCACATACGGGCTTACGGCTTACACATGGTGTGTTACCTACCTCAGAAGAACTTATGGCTTACACCCCTGGCTTGCCACAAACGAGCTTACGGCTTTGAGTATTGGTGTGTCACCAGCCACAGACAGGCTCACAGCTTACGCATGGCGTGTTACCTACCTTGGAAGGACTTTTGGCTTATGCATCTTGCTTGCCGCGGACGGGCTTTTGGCTTTGTTTATTTCACCCGCCTCGGAGGGGCTTATGGTTTAAATACTCATCTCTTCGCTAGCTTCAGAAGGACTGATGGCTTAGTGTATTTCACCCGCCTCGGAGAGGATTATGGTTTAAATACTTACCTCTTCGTCGGCCTCGGAAGGACTTATGCCTTAATGTAGTTCAGTCGCCTCGGAGGGGCTTACGATTTAAATACTTATCTCTTCGCTGGCCTCGGAAGGGCTTATAGCTTAACGTATTTCACCTGCCTCGTAAGGGCTTATGGTTTAAATGCTTATATCTCTTTGTCGGCCTTGGAAGTGCTTAGCTTAACGTATTTCATCCGCTTTGGAAGGGCTTACGGTTTAAATACTTATATCTCTTTGTTTACCATTGTTATTATATACTATTATTTATTATCTATTTTATTTATTTATGCATGCATATACGTTTTTACTTATTTATTGTTTTATTATATGTATATTTTATTTTTATTTTTTATTTTTGTATATTGTTTGTTTATTTTTTTTGTTCTATATTCTTTCATTTTTTTTTATCGCTTCGGAGAGAGCTCTTACAGAAAACGTGATACTTTTCTATTTGTGTCGAGGCCTCATACAACATATTTTCTCAAATTCAGAATGTTCCACGTCTTCGGAGTGGGGTTTCGTCCAGCTATTGCAAATTATATTCCCCTTCTCTGGTTGTCCGAGAGACTCTATAGGGTCCTTCCCAGTTGGCAAACAACTTTCCGTGGTGATGCCTGCAGACTCCGTTCGCCTTAGTACTAACTCTCCTTCTTGAAAGGTTCTTCTTTTAGTTTTGAGCGATCATTCTGATCAACGCGTTTCCTCCACCTTGTTCGATGATTGTCTCAGTGCTTCTTCATTGCCCTCCCGGTTGTAGTCTTGAATTCAGAGACTGGGCTCTCCTATTTCCATCGGCAACACTGCCTCTATGCCGTATACCAAGTTGTACGAGGTCTCTCCTGTTGGGTTCCCCGTCCATGTCCTGTAGACCCATAACAAGCTAGGTAACTACTCTGCTCAGTTTCCTTTTGCCTGATCCAAACGCTGCTTTAGGCCTGACAGTATGTGCTTGTTCATGGATTTTTCCTGACCATTACTTTGGTGGTGTTCCACCAAGGCGTAGTGTATTTTGATCCCCAAGTTTTCACAGTAATCACGGAATCTCTGTAAGCTAAATTGAGTGCCATTGTCCGCGACCAAGACCCACGAGATCCCATACAGAGTGATGATTCCTTTCTAAAGGAAGCGTTGGATGGCGTGGTCCATGATTTGGGCCACGGGATTGGCCTCTATTCATTTGCTCAAATAATATACGGCCACAATGGTGTACATCCTTTGTCCGGTTGCCTGAGGGTACGGTCCCGAGATATCCATCCCCCATTGGGCAAAGGGAATGGGATTGAGTATGTGCTGGAGCAAAGACGCGGGCATGTGGATTATTGGAGAGTGCTTTTGGCATTTCCCGCATTTCTGGACGAGATCTAGCATGTCTTTTTTCAAGGTGGGCCAGAAATAGCCCGGTTGCAGAGCCTGGTTGGTCAAAGCCCGGTGGCCAAGGTGTTCTCCACAAATGCCTTCATGGATTTCCCACAGAACGTACTTCCCCTCTTCTTTTCCCACACACTTCAACAGAGGATGCACGAAGGATTTTTTGAATAAGTCCCTGTCAATCAACACAAACCATGGCGATCATTTTCGGATTTGATTTGCCTCTAGCTAGTCGTCGGGGAGAGTCCCATCCCTTATGATCTCGATGAGGGGGCATCGCTAGCCGTTTATGGACTGAATTTGAACGACTCCCGTGTGCCGTGGCAGACTTCGGCATGACGTTCAAATTTCTTCTATTCGGATGGCGGGGTCTAGACTTTTCTCCTCTATCTCCGAGCTGGCAACACAGCTTAACTCATCTGCTTTGACGTTCTCGATTCGTGGTATGAGGTGCATTTTGAAAAGGGAGAATGTTTTCGCTTCCTCGTTCACCATTTCCATATATTCCTTCATGGTGGCGCTTTGCACTTTATAAATCCCCTGGACCTGTTTGACGACCAACTACAAGTTGCTGAATACCTCCACCTGGCACGCCCCTGCCTTTATGCCATTCTCAATCGGTGGAAAAGTTCTTCGCGCTTGGCTTCATTGTTACTGGTTCAGAAATTGAACCTCAGCACGTAAGGGAAATGTTGCTTTCCGGGCAAGATGAGCAGAATGCCTGCCCCGCTCCCCTGTTATTGGACGATCCATCCACGTATAGTTTCCACGATCCTTTCGGAGTATCCGTCAGTCTGGGGTTAGGTGACGCTTGGTTGGTGAACGAGCACTCTGCTAACAAGTCGGCTAGAGCTTGTTCTTTGATCGTGGTTCGTGATTCAAACAGGATGTCGTATTCGGAGAGTTTGACCACCCAGGATAACATTCTACCTGGGCACTCCAATCATTGGAGTGATTTTTATAAAGGCTGGTCAGTCCGTATCTAGATATGATGTGCTTGAAAGTAATGCCGGAGTTTCCTCACGGCTATGACGATGACATAGGCAAGCTTCTCGATGTGAGGGTATCGTGTCTCTACATCCCTCAATGTTTGACTCACAAAGAAGACCGAATGCTTGTCGTGTCATCCGATGCCGAAACATAGAGGATCAAATCTTCTCTCGAGATGGGTTGTGAAATGACCGGGAGCTTTGCCAAATGCTCCTTGAGTTCTCGGAGGGCTTGTTCACAAGTTTCGTTTCAATTGAAAACCTCTCTTCTCCGCAGTATCCTAAAGACGGGGCGGGATCGATCCGCTAACCGGTTGATGAATCTATTTAGGTTGGCCAGGCAGCCAGTTAGTTTTTTGATATCCCTTGGTGTTTGTAGGGTTTCAATTCTCAGTATGGTGTCTATCTTGGTGGGGTTGGCCTCTATCCCTCTTGTACTTAACGATGAAGCCCAAAAATTTTTCCTTTTGGAACTACGAACGTACATTGGTTCTGGTTTAGAAGCATTCCGTGAGCTTTAAGATTTTTGAAGTTTCCCTCAAGTCGCCCATGTGATCGGAGGCCTCCTTGCTTTTTATGAACATGTCGTCAACGTACACCTCTAAGTTTTTTCCTATCTATTGCCGAAAGACATGGTTCACTAGGCACTGGTATGTTGCTCCAGCGTTTTTCAATCCGAATGGCATGACTTGAAAGCAGTATGTGCTCTCGTGAGTGATAAAAGACGTTTTTTTTCCTCGTCTTCCGAGTCCATCGCGATTTGATGATATCTAGAGAAGGCATCCAAGAAGCTGAACAATGCGTTTCTTGCAATAGAGTCAACCAGTTGGTCTATCTTGGGAAGGGGGAATGAGTCTTTTGGGCAAGCTTTATTCAGGTCGGTAAAATCTACACAGCTGCCAGCTTCCATTCGGCTTCTTCACCAGAACTACATTTGCTAGCCAATCTGGGTATATCACTTCTCATATGAAATTAGCCTTCAAGAGCTTTCACACTTCTTCGCTTATAATTTTATTCCGCTCAGCGCAAAAGTTGCGCTTTTTCTGTTTCACATGTCTTTTCTCGGACGAGACATTCAGGCGATGACTGATGATCTGACTATCTATCCCCAGCATCTCATCCACTGAATACGTGAAAACCTCTTGGTGTTGTCGAAGCACTTGCTGGATCTGGTCTCGTACGTCCGTGCTTAGTTACATCCCAGTTTGAACTGACTTTCCCGGCTTTAGTTCGACTTTGACGGTTTCCTCTAGGTCTCGGCACTCCTTTTCTTCCCTTTCCGTCTCCCCTACTTCGGGCGCATCTTGGGCGTAGCAACACCTGCGAGCTGTTTGCTGACAGCCTCTCACTGTCACGATGCTCCCTTTGTCGGTTTCGAATTTCATGGCGAGGTGGTAAGTTGACACCACAGCGCCTAACAAATTTAGCACCGAGCATCGTAAGATGGCGTTGAACGCTGAGCCAACTGCTATGACATAAAATTCAGCATTAAGTGTATGCCCTTGTTCCCTGTCTCTCAGGAGGATATCAATGTTTATGGTACCTAGTGGATCAACCACTTTGCCGGAGAATCCTGTGAGGGTCCTAGTCATGGGGAGAAACTTTCGAGCAGTACTTCCATTTGTTCGAAGCAATAGAGGAAAAGGATGTTGATCGAACTTCCTTGATCCACCAAAATCCTTCGAATCGAGTAGTTACTGACGTCCATGGTGATGACCATGGGATCTTCGTGGGGGGTTCTAATGTTCTTAAGATCGTCTTGCATAAAGGTCAAGGGCCGACATTTTTTGACCTTGCCTTCACCTCTCCCCGGAGTATCGAAGCTTCCACCATCCCCTTTTTGCTTTATGGTTGCAATTACATGCTTCAGAGCGTTTGTTTCAATGTTTTGTCCTTAATGGGAGGGCTTGAAGGCTCTGGGTTTAATTTTCTTTATATCCACAAATCTTCCGAGATCTCCCTTCTTTTCCAATTCGTCCATCCGGTATTTGAGTGCCCGATAGTCTTTGGTATCATGTCCTGACGCTTCGTGGTATTCGCACCACCTATTCGGGTTAGCCCCAGCCGTGGGGTTTGGGGGAGCCCAGTCCCTTCCCACCTCTGGTTTTTTAACTACCAAGAGTAGCCTTGAGGGTCTCCTAGGGCCAGGATTGTGAACTTTCCTTATGTCCCTTACCGTTCTTTCGGCCTTCGAACTTGGACCAGGGGCATGCGTTCCATACTTCCAGTACTTGTGCCTTGGTTGCTCCGTTTTGGCCATCACGTCCTCAGCGATGATGTATTTGTCGGCTTTTGTCAAGAGTGCATCTACAGTTGTGGGGAGAGCCTTGGCAAGGCCAAATTTGAAGTCGCTATGCTGAAGCCCATTTATCAAGATAGTGATGGCTATCTCATTTGTTAGGTTTGGGATGCTGGTCATTGCTTTGGAGGATCATCAAACAAATGCCCTTAAGGACTCGTCGTCGGTTTGTTTGAGCAGGATCAGTTAGGCAGCGGTCTTCTTCCTTCTTTTGTTGCTAAGGAAGTGGCGGGTAAATTTCTCGAAAAGTTCCTTCAAGCTTCATATGGATCCATTGGGGAGATAGGTGAACCAGGCTTGGGCCATGCCATTGAGGGTGGCTAGGAAACATTTGCACCATATGTCCTCAGATGCAACTTGTATGTACGTTCGCGCCACGAATCCCGAAATGTGGTCGTCTGGGTCTTACGTCCTGTTGATCCAAATTCGGCATTTTTACTTTCCACATGGGGCGATGAGTATTCAAGGTGTGAAAGGCGAGTGGGTGATGAGAATTCTTCCTAAGATCTCGCACGCTGCTCCTTCAGAATCGGTGTCGGTGTCTGCCTCGAGAGGGGAAGGGATCCTTGCTGGCGTGTTTCCTGACTTGTGGGGGTGGCGATGTGTCTTGTTTCCCTCCATCTCTCGCTGGCTTCGCTTGCTCCCATGCTCTGTGGAAGCCAAGGACTCGACGACCACGTCCGGGTTTGGCATCACGGGATGCGGAGGGGTCTTGCTGGAGTGGTTATGATCAACGAGTTGCATTATTAGTGTGCGGAGCTCGTGGAGCTAACTTTGAGTAACATATTGATCTCTTGGCTTCCTCGGGGAGGAGGGAGATTCTATGGATTTGTTATGGGAAAAATTTTCCATTTTCCACAGACGACGCCAACTGTTTTAGTATAGGTTCTTTTAATGGAAGGTCAAATTCAAACCTTAAATTTTATTGACTTGATGAATTTGATTTCAAGAGTGTATGATTGAGTACAAGTATAGTGAAAGAAATGAAAGGAGTGGATGATGCCTCTGCTCTCGGGGTTCTCCAATTGCTTTTGAAGAGGGAGTAGTGATCTGCCTCTCTAGGGCTATGGGCCCTATTTATAGATTTTTTTCATCAAGAAGTAACTGGAAAGCCATAATAGGGGGTGTATTTCGCCCGGTATTGGACGGAGGGCTCGATCTTTGGACCCACGGCTTCGGGCTATCGTCTGTCCAAATCAGGGTAGTGGGTAGTTGTTGTTGACAGGTCTTTGGGGGAGTTGGCATCTCGGGGCGTGATGCCTCCCCGGATCCGAGATTTGTGTTGTGTTGAGGTGTCAATATGAGACTATCCGTGGATTGAAATGTATTCTGCTAGCAAGATGCGTTCATTTCTTCTCGGTCGATGTTAGAGCTCCGAAGTCGCCCCCCGTAGGTGCATCTCGGTCCGAGATGCACTTCGGTCCCAGGGGCCACATGTTCTTTATTTGGGTACTATTTTGCTGATAGTTATCACTCACGCTCTAATTCTCGTTTCAACAATATACTTTTATTATCAAAAGTTCAAAACAACTTGGTTACATAATATAGGTGGTTGGTAAAAAACGTTAATAATAATGATGGGTGCATTTCATAACTCCAATAACAAACATCTAGAGTTTGTCCACAAATTTATCTATGGAATCAATCAACACATCGCCTCCTTAAGCAAGTATGTAGTTAATTACTTGCTATGACATTATAGCTGTCGTTTATTATAATAGCAAAGCAACCATAAATATTTACTCTATTTTTCATGTTAGTGAGACTTTCTTCTTGTTAAAAATATGAACTCGAAAATAAAATAATTCAAGAACAATTTTGAATTAAACAAAGACAAGGAATAATAAAATAGAATGAGACTTAGATCCATGATTTACAATACTTGGATACACATATTGAGACTTAGATAAATATTTCTTTTGATCCAAACACTTGGATAAACAATATAAAAAAAAAAAACATTTAGGCTGTATTTGGAGAATGAAATTGGGGCTCATAATTTCAATTACGTTGTTTCGTTTCCCTACTAAAATTGGAATTACAATTTCACTACCCAATTCCATTGAATTGGATTTTAACTGAAGGTCATATTTTTCAGTGCCTTAAGATGAGGATAAGGAATTGCAATTCTATATTAACTTCATTAACATAAAACTCATAACAACCCTACTTGATTAACCCAAATTCAAGATGACTCAAACTCTAAAGACATGCCTGTTTGGGATTGCTTATTCTAAGGAAATAAGTGTTTTTTTTTTATTTTTAGAAAAACACTTTTTTTTAAATTTGGAGAGTGTCTAACTTTTAATAAAAAGCGCTTTTTATTAAAAGTAGAAGCTATTTTTCTGCTTTTAAGTAGAATTAAAAATTTGGTGCTTCTAATTTTAAGTAGAAGTAGAGTCAAAAACTTTAAATTTTCAGGATAAAAACACCCTTACTCAAATATTAAAATTACATTATATTCATACACAAATATCCTCTTTCAAAACTCTATTATTTATGCTATCTATATACAGGTTTGAAATATACGAGTTCATTATATTACTTGTATTACATTTATTTTCTTTAATAATAATAATAATAATAACAACAACAACAACAACGAAAACAATAATATTAACAATAGTCATTTTAAGTTTTTAAGAAATAATATTGAATACTAACTAAAATAAATCAAACTATTATTTTTTATTTTTAAAAATTTAAAAACCCAAAATGATTAATATATACTAAAAAACTGTTTAAAATTAATTCTACATCTAAACACTATTAACTACAAATGCACTTCTGCCCATGACCCTTTTGGTAATTTGACAGAAAAAAGTACTTTTCTTAAACACCGGCCAAACACTGACAATAATAAAATAAGCAATTTTAACTAGTTAATCTAAACACAAACTGCTTCTTGAAAATAACACTTTTTACAAAAGTGCTTTTATAGAAAGTGTTTTTGAAATAAGTAATTTTTTCACAACAATTCCAAACGGGCCCTTAGGTACAACCTAAAATTTGACCTGAACCTCGAATTCACCCAACTCAAATGACTTGAACTTGAAATGAAATCGCCTTGGCTCAAAGTCTAAAATGACCCAACCCGATTGACTAAAAACTTGAGATGACTCAAATTCAGAAAATAAAACTACTCAACTTAAAAACAATGTAAACAAGTGAGCCGAAATGGAAATGACTCGATCAAATTGACCCAAAACTTAATATAACCCATACCCTAAATGACCCAACCCATCTCAAACTCGACCTAAGATGGCTCGAAATTTGTATGATACAACTCATTGTCCCGAAAATAAGACGACTCTAGCTTGAAATGACCTAAATGAACTCAAACCGATCATAACTAGCCTAAATCCTCAAAAGATCTAACCCAATTAACTGAAATCCAAGATAACTTGAATATCAAATGATCCTCAACCCGATTTGACTCAAAACTCGGATAACTCAAACTCAAAGTAAATCGCTTCGACTACAATAACTTCAAGGCAATGTGAACTGCTTTGACCAAAATGCATTTGTAGGTTAAATAAAACTCAAAATAGTTTAACGTAATTGACTGAAAGCCCTTGATGATTTAAATCATTTTGTAGTTATAATTCCAACCTCCAATTCATTTGATGAGCCAAACAATAGAATTTCAATTCCATCAGAATTCCAATTTTATTAAAATTAGAATTGGAATTACAATACCACAATCCAATATCAATTCTATATGCCAAACAAAGCTTTAGAAAGAATATATGCTTGAAACTTTGGATGATTGAATTGAGAAAATACCTAGACTTATTTTTTTTATATTTTGATCATAAATACCTAGCCTATTTATATTACATAAAGTGCAAATGAAGAGCTTAAATATTATGAATGAAAAGGAATCCTAATTTAATAAGACTAGAAAATCAAAAAAGACACCATTGATGTTGGCCATTATGCTTTGGCTGGTAACAAGTATGAAAGGGGGGAAGGAAATGCAAGACATAATTATTATCTAATTAAGCACATGTTAAAACTAAATAGTAGCTAATAAATACAATAAAATACATTGGAAAAATACAAGAAAATATCTAGTATTCAACATTTGTCATCTACAACAATGACTACTCTATATTCACTAAGGTCTACCTTTTGAATTTTAAAGATGAGGCTAATAAAATGATCTGTAAGTATAACATGGAAATTCAGAACCAACTAGATCAGAATATTAGAGGGAATAGATCGGATAGAGGTGGAAAATATGATATCACCTTTCTTTAAAGGTATTGCAAGGGAAAAGCAATAATTCATGAGTTAACGACACCCTATTCACCCCTACAAAATAGAATAGCAGAAAGGAAAAATAGATGCTTATAGTTCAAGCCTATCTACGACCCTGTGGGGGGAAGTGTCGTTATTGACTTGTCACGTACTTGTCAGGGTCCCTCATAAAGAACTGGACAAAACTCTATTTGGAATACGGAAGAGTTATACTACTAACTTGCATAACTTGAAAGTGTGGGAATATCCAGCTAGAGTAGATCATCTTGACGTTAAAAAGAGTAAAGTAGGTCAAAAAACTGTAGATCTAAAATTTATTGATTATGCCATAAACAATGTTGCATATAAATTCATTTTAAAAACCGACCCATCTCTTCAGCTTGGCAGTATTACAAAATGTACAGATGAACATGTTTTCACTATGAAAACTTATGTGCGCTACATTACCTGTTGTATCTACATTACGACCTATAGTAACAGCTAAACACGATTGATTACACTGCACAAAGCTATGCCCATAAGTAACGAAACAAGGACAAGCAACTTTTCAATCTCCAATTCCGTATTACTGATATGGTCAACGGGAAAAAACGAACCAAACATTCAATAAACTACTCATTTTCGAAATTTCTAAGAATTGTTCGTGTTTCATTTGTGGGATTGATTAATAAACAAGATGAATTAAACATGCTATTTAAACTTAACGAGTCAAATTTAATCAGAGTGGTGCTCTGTTCATTAAAGTTCGCAAACGGATTGTTAAGAGCACGTTGGGAACTTGCTTAGTGCTCAATGTCATGGGTCCATGATAACATGTTAGAAACTCGAATAGCCCGGAAGCATAGCAATCTTAACTCGTCAAGATAACAAGCACAACCCGACTCTATTAGTCTTAGAGATGGGTATCAAGCACACTAGAATTGTCAAATTAAGTATGTACATGGATTCAAAAGTGTAATCAAGGTTCGGCATAAACTCAAGCTAGTTAAGACTCACTGAGCTCATGTTCATACGAAGAGGTACTTGGTACGACTCAGCTCATTTACACCCTTAATACCTAAGACATATGATTACTGATTTATAAAACACTATTAATAGTAGTAGTTACTGAAGTCAAGCAGTTTCCCAGTTTCAAATATCTATGATTTCTTTGTCAACATCTTTTGAGACGTGAACTTTAAACACTGGACGTTTCAGATGAATCAGCTCAAAAACACAGACATCACCTGCCTCCAAATTGCACTCTCGTGCAAACGTCTGCCAGCCTCTGGTTAAGCTCAGAATTCTTCCTTTTCTGCATAGGCATCCAACTTCCCACCGTCTACTATCATCAGATGACTCGAGCTTCACAGACCTAATTGAAGCATTAAGATACTCTTTTGCAAATGCAGTTGGTATGTGCTGCATATGTGAAAAAAATCATAGTTACTATGACTCTCCATTTCAACACAGATAGATGATGACATGACCTTTACAAAATGACAGTGTGACCTCTGGAGTCTGCACGCATACATGTGTCTAAATCTTGAACCCAAGTCTTGGTAACATGGGAAATGACACCTTTTTTGGCACATTGACAACGACGACTAAGCCAAAAAATGTGAGGTCGTATTTATCACATTAATTGAAGATGCAGCACTATAAGATCCTCATTTCGTGCAAGTTTTATAGTAGTTGCAAAAAGCGTTAGAAGGTATAGAAGCAAGAAGAAGCGGGAGCAAGGCAGCAAGCAATCATAAAAGTTTCTATATATATAAATATATATACATTGAATATCATTAAATGAATCATTAACTACAACATTCCAAGCAAAGTTAATAGTAAGTGTTAATAAAGAAAATTTAAGTTTTATGCTTTCCACTCTCTAAAGACTAGTGGATAAGACTCAAATAATAAAGTCCAGCATATGAAAGCAGTCTCTCAAGTGACACAATAGCTAATTAAGTCACTGGATATGGACAAAAGATTAATCTTTTGTATCTAAATGATTAAATCATTGGTTCAACTATGTTTCTCCTAAGTTTGATATGCGTTTCAAGAAATGATTAAATCATTGGTTCAACTTCGTTTCTCCTAAGTTTGATATGCGTTTCAAGAAACGATTAAATCATTGGTTCAATTATGTTTCTCCTGAGTTTAATATGCGTTTGAAACGTGAATCTAACTTTGAAATGCTAAATCAAGCTTCTATGCGTACTATGTTAGCATTTCAAGCCTTTCCTACGAATATGCAGTTTGTACATCAGAATGGACTTACCACACAATTCCCTGCTTCCAAATGATAGGCCTTCAGGAAAGTTACGAAGAAAGGATTTTTCAGCTTGAAGACTCCAGCAATACGCTCAGAGTGTTTCACTCTTTGAACTATTGTTGATTTTGTATAATTCATTTCGGTAGCAAGGGATCCTGTCAGTAATCCATGCTTGTCACAAATAAACAATCAAACATATCATTTAACCGGGATCTGATAAAAAGTAGATGTACCCATTTTGAGTACTTAAGACATATGATGAAACATCACTTGTTAGATCCAACCCATACTTTTTGTTTATCCTAATTTTTTGATAAATCTAAAATAGGAAAAGAAAAAAAAAGTGAACAAAAAATAAAAATACAAAACATTGGAAGTCTACATCCAGAAGTCTCTTGTTTTGTAGGGCATGGGCATGGGTATAGTAAAAAGGAGGTCGAGCATGGTGGAGCATTAGGCATTGTCCTTTGTGTCAGATGTTAGTTTTTGTTATAAATAAGAGGGTTGAGTTGGGTGAAGTGTGAAGAAGAGAAGAAGAAATAAGAAGAGAGAAAGAAAGGAGAGAAGATTGAGGTGTTGTATTTTGGATTTAATTAGAGATTGTAATCCAAAATTTCATTAGTAAAGGTGTGACACTCAATTGGGTCCTGGGTTTTTGCTCTTATTGAGAGAGTGTTCCTGAGTTAACATCGGTGTGATATTTTGTTTGCTTTCCGCTTGTGTTGTGTTTGTGCTGATCTTTCCCAACATTACTTCATCGCAGAAATTACTCCCCCGGTACTCAAATGCGTAATTAAATTGGCTACCTCATGCATAGAAGCAAAAAAAAAATAAAATATCCATGCTTAAAGGCTAATTCATAGAAGCAAAAAAAATATCAAGGCTTACCAGACACATCTCCTTCAACTGCATTGGGCAATGTCCTTCCCATATCACTATTTGATTTTCTACGTTTGCTCCTACGACACTCAAACTCCTTTTCTTCTTTCACCGATCGCGCTACATCTGCATCATTTGGGATATTACAGTCAAGATCTCCATCATCTGCTTCTAACTCACTACCAGCATCCATTGGTTCCTTATCACAAGGTTGAAATTTGTCTTTTCTTTCCTCCTGCACGACCTCCACATCACTCGGATCTGACAATGGCGGTTCCAAGATTTCAATACTAGAATCATCATCATCAGTCGTTGATTCAAGCTTAGGCGCTAAACTTTGCTTCGAATAAGGATAACATATCTCACTGCCACTTGGTTCAAATATACAAACTCTGAAATTCGATTTTCCCTCGTACTTGAATGTCAAGAAGTAAGCACAACCTATGCCATAGCATTCAAGAAATTTCCCCCAACCATTGCAGAACCATAACCCATCTTCGTTCTTTTCTAATCCCACATGCCAATTTTGACCATTAGGAACTTCAAGTGTGATGGGATCAGAAAGTCTGCTTCCAAATCCCCTCACAAATTCTTCCGGAATCCTCTATCAAAAATGTTCAAAGTCCCATTTAGCTCATAAGAGAATTAACCAGGCAGAAAACCACATGATTCTAATTGATAAATAAGCAATTTTTCTCCCTTATTATCGACTGTATCTCAAAGGAACTACATCATGCCTAAACTTAACTACTATGACCCTGTTCAGCGTACGCAGCTCAGGTTCCATGAACAACCCAACGACATCCCATTCCCCCCACCCCAAAAAAAAACCGCCAAAACAAAAGTCATGTTACCTACTAAAAACGGTGTATGAAGTTGGATACATTTACACGATTAGTTTTAGGAACTTTTAAGTTCAATGGTCCATTTCTTAGCAATCATACAAGAACTTAGGCTCCGTTTGTAAAACATGATTCTAAGAAGCGATTTTCTCTTTTTCTTTTGTTTGGCACAAATTAGTGAGTAGAAAATTATTTTTGGAAGAAAATGTAAAATGGAGAAAGTCAAGATTTCATATAACCCGAATTTGGCTCATCACCAATTTTCTCTACAAATTTCCAATGTCTTGGTTCAGCTTTGATGACAATGCTCCAAAGTCGGGGTTTTATCAATTCAAATTCGAACCTGGACAGACAGAAGATCAACAAATGTCCAAAACTGTCGAACCAAAGATTGGACCAAAGGATGCCAATACGAACTGATCAGGTGATAAATTAGTGAATTATGTCCAAATTTCAGTCTAGACGGTATTAATATATTCAAGATTTTCATTACTCTTAACTTAAACGAAGCCAAATAGAATCATACTTTCCTTTAAACCAAACATAGGAAATTGAAAACAAGATTCTACTTGACTTCGGAAAAGTTTTCCAATGGGAAACATTTTGTAAGGGAAGTAGCTTTCCCCTCTGTCAAACGGAGCTTTAGAGAAGACAATGCAAGGGATTTTATAGTTGGTTGCTTCATATGATATTAGAGTCTTGTTGACCTAGAGGTTGCAAGTTCGAATACCAACTGCAATCACTCTTGACAGTTCACATAAAATTCAATTTTCAACACAAATTTTAAGATGGATTTGTGCCCTGTCCATACTCCAAGCCCAACAGTGACTAGCCTTCAATCCACATAGTTAAAGCTTTTGGATGGTTGGTTGCTTGACATGTATCAATGCTTTGTTGGTCGATAAGTCTCAAAATTGAATCCAATAGCCCCTCCTCACTTACGTACATATTAGCACTATGTATGCAATCATCTTGTTTATTATCCCAGCTCCAAGCCCCATACTAATAGGCATTTCCTTCAAGGGACATATTAGAGTACAAAACAATCATTAAGCCATTACTTAATAGCGTAGACTTTTGGGATAATTATTCTTTAACGCTTTTGATTATAAATTGCCTATGTCCGGAACCGAAAAATTCATTTGAGAAAGGAAATCAGTACACATTAGCAGAAACAGGAACTTCACGGCATAGGGTTATTCCATTGACTGATGCCATAAAATTCCAGCGTTTCAACAAGAGTTTGAACGAATCAATTATCGAAAAGCCTAAGTTATAGACGAAAATCCAAAACTAATTTTATACTCTAAGATGGAGTTATTTACATTGTTGGCCCCTGACGTTGTTAAATTTGTTCAAATTAGTCTCTCATTTTTTTCTTTTGTTAAAAAATGGTCCCTAATGTTTGTAACTTTGTTTAAATTAGTCTCTCATCTTTGCTTTTATTCAAGATGGTCCCTAATATTTTATTCTAAGGTTATTTACTCCAAAGGTCCCTATACTTTTCTCATTGTGTCAATTTAGTCCTTGTACTTTTAATTGTGTTAATTTAGTCCCTCTACAATTTATAATGTGTCAATTTAGACCTTTAGTCAAATTTAAGTTAAGTTACTGACTTAATTTCTAATGACACAATCGTATTAGATGCAAATAACCCACTACAATTTATCCATTTACTCAATTTCACCCAATTCCTAGTTGAACAATTAAAATTTTCAAAAAGAAATTAACATAAATTTTACTCTAAGGACCAAATTTACACAATTTCAATTGTAGAGGGACTAAATTGACATAATAAGCAAAGTACAGAGACCTTTGGCACTAATAACCCTTTATTCTAGGGCAAAATCAGTCCCCCGCTTGATAACCAAATTAGGTAAAAATTAAAAAGATGTGGGACTAATTTTATCACAGAATAAAACAATAGTGACCCATTTGAGTAAAAAAAAGATGAAGAACTAATTTTAACAAAGTTACAAACATTTGCGACCATTTCGAATAGAAGAAAAGACGAGGAACCAATTTTAACAAATTTAAAAAATTTGGGGACCAACGGTGTAAATAACTTCTGTAAGATCTCTTCTCACACAAATATACATTCAGCTCACCTCAAAACCTAATGCTCGATGATCTATTGATACTCAAAATTAAAACTTTTTGGTTAAAGAGGCCCTAATGTCATGTTCGAAGACAATCAATTTCAGAAGTTTCAACTATAGTATCAGCTAAATTTCTATCAATGGTTCTTTTTTTTCCGATAATTAGCAACATAGTCACAATACATAACAAGCAACTCGAAACAAAGCTAGGCTTAGGAATGGTTCTATAATCTAAAACATGGATATCAAAGCAAAAGGCACAAAAGAGAGATTAAACATGCAGATCATAGAGAAAGGGAAAGGGCAGTAGAATTAAGGGTTTTTTGGCAGAGGGGAAACCCTTTTCCCCAGAAAACACTTTTCTTTGAAAAAAATAAAAAATAAAACTCGACTTTAGGTATTCTGTTTTTTGTTTAAACCGAAAACTTGTTGCCAAGTTATAATGTTTCTTTATTTATTCTAAAACAAAACAGATACCATCAACACATAAACCTAATCTAATACAAAATCGAACAGAATAGTACCTTGAAGCTTTGGAAAGATAACTTCCCCAAGGAAGTTATTTTCCACTCATCACAGAAATCCTTTTCCCTTGGAAAATTTTTTCCGTAAAAAACATGCCCACCAAACAACCAAAAATAAGAAAATCAATTCCTAAAATCTAATTTTCCCCAAACAAGCGGAGCCTAAAACTTAACATAAAATTGGTTCAACAAAAGGCAGTAATGTACCATAATCTTGTGATGAAGGATGGAAGGAAGCATAATTTTGTAGAAGCTGCATGGCATTCTCTCTCTAGGCCCCCCAATTCCATGGATTTTCTTCCTCTGACTCCGCCTCTCTATCATTCTTGGTTCGTGTTGATGTTTGAGTTTACGGGTTTAGGGCATGAATAACAAGGGATTTTTGGGAGATCACTACTTATATAATCACCCTCCTTTATTGGGGCTTCAAAAGATATTTTTGGTAAAGGGGAATTATCATTTACAATAAGATTTCATCATTTATTATTTAGTTACTCCAACTTTTAAAATATGTCATAGGATATCTTTAAGTTTAAAAATTTTATTACTTAGATTTCTTAAAGTTTTAAAATTTATCCTTCTTTCTAAATTCAATAGATTAATTAAGTAAAAATATAATTTCAATAATATATAGGTATATTAATTAGAATTTGACTTTGAAAAAATATACTTATATGGCACATGATTTAAACAATATATATATATGGTTCACATCCAAATTCAAAGTATTTTTTTTATTGCATTTTGCTAAAAATATTGATATGACTTACATATATATTATAGTAATCATACATTATGTTAGCATCTATTGTATAAAATTAGTTAGGTTCTCACAACAATTCATCGAATTTCGACATATGATATCTAAGTGATAAAAATTTTAAATCACGTCTTCACGCTAAATTCAAGGGAGTTGGAACGATGCAGTTTTGTGCAAAGCGCCATGTGCTTGTCACATGAGGTCCTTCTCAAGGAAAGTCGGGCCTCTAAGTGTTGAGGTGACGGTGTCTCAAGCCAATTGCTTGAGAAGTTTAAAACCCTAATAAGGGTATCAACCACTCGAGGCTCAAGATTTTTGAGGGGTAAAAGGAGCTCGAGTTCAAGGGACTTTATAGAAGGCTGCAAGATAGGTGGTTTCCAAACTCAAGACAATTACTTGGAGCACAATTTTTAGATGCGTGGCATCAAGCTTATCCAACAAAACGTAGGAAATCTAGAAGGGACTCCAGCTGAAAAAGTGGACATGGGCTTCCAAAAAGGCGCTTGAGTACACCAAATCAGGGGCACGTTCATTATTCGTTCACGCACTAAATAAGCTTTGAGACCAACGTGGGAAGAAAATGCCGCGGAAATAGGAGGCAGCCGTTATTTCGTTTCTCTATAAATAAGAGACATTATTGGAGTTTAAAAGTGTCAAACACCAACCATACAAAACTTCTTCAAGTTTTTCTACAGCACGCTTGTGCTTTTTCCCGTAGAAGTAGCGTAACTTAACTTAGCATAGCATAGATCTTGTTGTACTTACATCTTCAATAATGTAGTGTTTCCGGCGTCAGGTATGAACTCTTTGGTTTAATCTGTTCCCAAAATCAACAAGTTAAGCATTATGGCTTTGACGGCCAATGCTCGACCTTGATTGCGTTGGTCTTAACACTACTGTCACTACTTAATAAGTCAGGTGAACTTAGGTTTGAGCCATTGTTTAAGGGCTTTAACAGCCAAGGCTTGATCTTGATTGCGTTGGTCCTCATCTAGAGACACAAATACAGTTTGCTCCACCTAAATCTTGTCAAATTCTAACTCATTCGATTATTATAAGTCAAGGGTGCGATGCCTAAAAATCTAATTGACTCGAGCTTATAAGTGGACTACTTAGCCCTTGGACCTAAAAATCTAATTGACTCGGGCTTATAAGTGAACTACTTAGCTCTTGGGCCTGTCTTGACCTCAGTTCCTAACTTTTAAGTGTACGAAAAAAAGTGTCTGTGGGCCTTAGAGCTCCAGTTCCTAAAGCTCCATGAGGATAGCGATACAAATGTGGCGATCTATAGCCAAACGCTAGTCAGAAAAATACTCTCTGAGAAACAAATGAAACTTGGACCTACAAAAGTCATCCTTGACAAAGCCTGGTGCCTAAAAGGTAAAATGAAAATTTATGAACTATCTCCAAATGTCTTCCTGTTTGTGTTTCAAAACCCTTGTGAGAGAGAGAGAGAGAGAGAGAGTCATTGAAGGAACACCATGGTCCATCAAGGACTCCCATCTCATCATCAAATCTTGGTCTGGTGACACCCCATTTGAAAACATGGACTTCTCGTCCTTCAAGTTCTGGGTCCAAGTTTATTGCGCCGCCCCCCCCCCCCCCCCCCCCCCCCCTCCCAACCCCCCAACCTATTGATTGTCTAAAACATTATAATCATTGGTAACCTTTTCCCGAAAATCTGTAACCTTGATACGGGTGAAAGGGCTTATCTTCTTTGGAGTAAGTTCATACAAATGAAGGTTGCAGTCAACACGGATGAACCCCTCAAAATTGGTTTCTACGTGAAGAGGGCGGTAAACATAATCTATGGATTTAGTTTAAATACGAGAGGCTTGCGAATTATTGCTACATCTATGGGAAGCTTGGGCATGTTAAAAAGTAGCGCTGGGATGAGGAAGCCCCCAGGAAGGAGCCATTCTTCGATAGCTTCCTCAGGGCAAAAGAATATAATGCCCATAAGGTCCATCTTTCGATTCAACAAGAGGAGACCCATTCTAGTCCATCAGATGTGGAGACAAAATCAGCATCAAGAGATCACCCCATAGAAGAAGAAGACGAGAAAATACGAAATGATTGCCTGGGAGATTAGGCCCTTGTTACACTGAACACAATTCAAGAATCCTAAGCTGTGTTGGATCGAAATGCGCCGACTCACCCTATGGGTGAGGTAAGCGTAAGATCGAATATGAAGACTTGCTTATCATCAAGAAGAAGGCCAAAATTGTGCTCAAGGAAATTGTTACAGAGATGGTCCGTAAGGATAAGCTGGGAAACTGGTCCCTCAAGCCTTCAATTCTCAAGGATAGTGCAGGAATTCTGGGCAACATCTTTTTTTTTTTGGGGGGGGGGGGGGGGGGGGGTATATTTTATATTGATACTCCCATCTTTTAACTCTGGTTTAGGTTTACTGGGGGAGAGGGTATTGTACAACCTTCGAAAACTAAAAAAGGTAGTAGAATGAAGATACGATCGGAGAGGAGTAGACTCGTTTATGTCTCCCCCCCCCCCTAAATGCATTTGACTGAGCACTCTAGTTCTCTCTGACCCTGACATGGAAATAGACACAAGTGTTCATCATGATGGGCTTGTGGCAGTCGTCCTGGAACAACTGCCTCAGGCGTCATGAGTATCATATATTGGAACTTTCAAGACCTGAGTCAGGCCCAAACAGTTTAAGCTCTTATGAAGCACATCAATAAATTTAGATCTGAAATCATATTTTTAATGGAAACCAAAAAATCCTCTAATTACCTTCAAAAAAATGTTCGAAAACTTACTTTTGAGTCATGGTACAGGCATGACCCCTCAGGCAGGTTAGGGGCCTTGGCCTTGCTTAGGAAAGATGAAGCTTTTCAAGTCTCAGTCTCCAACTCAGCAGCTTACATTATTCATGCCGATATTGTCGAGGCCTCCTCCGGGAAAAAAGTGGGCACATCTCTTTTTTTACAGTGAACCGCATCTAGCCAAGCGCCGGGGCCTTCTGGAGACAGATGGCTTCTAATTTTTGTAATTCTAATCACCCGCTCATATTCACTGGGGACTTTAACTCTATCACCTCATCGCTCGACGAGCTCCAGGGCTGTGGTACATCGGATTATCAACTCTCTTTGGTTCTTGATTTCATAGATGAGTGCAATCTTAATGAAATCCTAGCCTAAGGATGTAGATACTCATAGTCGAACAAACAGGGTGGGGACAGAAACATCAAGGAACGTATGTATTGATAAAGCAATGGCTAACTATGAGTGGATTGCATCTTTTCGTGATGATGCAGTCACACTTCTCCCTGCAGTCGAGTCCGGTCATTCTCCTATGCTTATTGAGATTGGTGGTTCTCATCCACGGTCCCGTCCTAATTTCAAATTTGAATCTAATTGACTCATTGTAGGTGATTGTCAAGCAACTGTTAAAGATGGGTGGTGCTTCGAGGGGACGGGCTCTAGAATGTCTAAGTTCCAAATCAAGCTCAAGAATTGTAGAAGTGCGCTTAAAAATTGAAGTATTAAGCAAAGAAAAGAAAGGGCAGACTTTGTTAACAAAGCCTTCTGTCGACCCATTGAGCTTCAAAGCAAAACCACCTCCTATTAGGAGAGAATGTACGATGAGCGCAATCAGGGAGACTTGAGGAAGTGGCGGTATGTAGAAGAGAAACTACAAGAAAAAGGATCATTAACAATGGTGATTTTCGTCATTAAAAGGCTAGTTTACCATCGTTATACTATTAACGAAGAGGGAAACTTACCATCCTCTATCGTCGTTATTGCTTTCGAAGTTAATACTATATGGGATCAACGACTATTAAACTGAGCCGTCATTGAAAAGCATCTATAATGGTATGCTATGCCCATCGTTAAAAGTGAAATTAATAATAACGGTGCAAGTTGTCATTAAAAGTAAAATCTTTAACGTCAGGTGGAGCCATCGTTAGAGTTGATAAATAGCGATAGCAATTATCGGCGTTACAGATATTTACCGCCATATAATAAAAAGTTTTAACGACGACTACTATCGTCGTTAAAATTTTTTGTGCTATTAATTGAAAATAGTAACTATAATATAAACTGTCGTTGATAAAAATTACAACAACAATTAACCATCGTTAAAGTATTTTCAACCAATTAATCACAATAAAAAGGCCGTCATTAGAAATGCTTCTTCCCATCAAACAATTAGAACAACAAAATTTATCAACATTAAAGACCCTTTAAATTCAAGTACTCACAAAAGCGAATTTACATCTAAGAGACAGTAAAAGCAAACATCGTAAAATTTGTCACATAACTTAGCAGAAATTACAAATCCAACAAAAGTTGACAAATAAAAGTTCGATCAAAAACAAGAATTTAAAGGGCAGTCTTCCAACACCTGAAAAAATAAACACAATACTCTTATTAGAAAATTCTTGTCATTTGAATATTAATAATTAATAGTATAGACACAACACAGACCAAGTAATTAATAAAATAAAAAATACCACAGAAAAAATTATGTTAGCAATCAACATAAATTTGGCTAAAAAGAAAACAATTCATATAGTTTGCAATACAAAATAATTGCAAACCCAATTTCCACATTATAGAACTCAACGACTCATCAACAATTCCAAATAATTGAAGAGTGTCTTGTTTTATTGATAATACTAGCAATTCAAAAGAAAGCGCAGGGCTTGGGGGAACGTGCAACCAAAACTGAAATAAAACAAAACAAAATATAGCCCATAAACCATGATACATCCAAAGATATAGCAAGATGCAAGCCTAAAACAAAATAAAACTACCACTACCCACATTCAGTTCAAAATGCCAATTCAAAACCTCCTTATTCTATACATGATGGACACCCTATAGAGCCTAGCACACTAGAATTTTGCAACATAGACCTCAGGTCTAGAGCTTGGAATAGTAGAAGCCCATTTGACAATCTCTACTATCATTATTGAGGAATGCCTATTTATCCCAAATTCCTCTAATGCTCAAATCAAGGATTTTGGTTAATCCTCCTATTCAACTTCCACCTCATTTAAAGAACCAAAAATTAAAGCTAAATTAATACCATAGAAACCTTTATCATTCTACCTTTCAAATCTATTAATATAGATGAATCTGACAGGTGAGTCTTATGAAATCCTACATTGGAGTTGTAAGAAAGAAGAAATCATCTTATAAGCCTAATACTCAAATCAAGGATTTTAGTTAATCCTCCTATTCAACTTCCCTATTTAGACTTCCCACCTCATTTAAAGAACCAAAAATTAAAGCTAAATTAATACAATAGAAACCTTTACCATTGTACCTTTCAAATCCATTAATATAGATGAATGCTGAAATTAATTTAAATTTCAAAAGCAAAAGTTACAGAAGAAAATTAGAGAGAGAGAGAGAGAGAGAGAGAGAGAGAGAGAGTAGGGTTACAAGAGAAGTAGAAGAAGAGGAGGCCTAAGACCAAATTTTATGGTAATATTTTTTTTCTTAATTATATTTTTGCTTCATTATGGTTTAATCTTTCAGCTAATAGTAATCAATTTATATTTTATATGATCAAGGTACTCATTAGTTTAACCTTGCTTAACTAGAGTTTATAGTAATTATTAGTTTATATATTCAAGGTACTCATTAGTTTATAGTAATCAGTTATATTTTATATGTTCAAGGTGCTCATTAGTTTATAGCAACCAGTTTATATTTTATATGTTCGTGATACTTATTAGTTGTTTATAAATAGAAAACCAGTTCATAGTCCTAAGAAGGAGAGGTCATACTCTGATAAGAGGTTTGGGGTTCTTTCTTTGTTTTTTTTTTATTTTTTATTTTTTGGGATCAAGAGGTTTGACAATATATTATTTCTTCAATATTTTTAGTAACAAAATAGCGAATAGGATAAAAAAACTAAACTATACAAATTTATAGTTCTACAATTCTTTGTATTTCTTTGATTGATACATAGTTGATCTTTGTTCGGTTAATTTTATTGCGTTATTTTTGCTTGGGTAAGTAAATATTTAGACGTTTGAGAACGGACCAAACAAAAATATCAGTAAGACCAAAAAAGAACCCAACAGAGCTTAAAATGAAGACCCAAAAGACTTTAAATATGTATAAAGGAATGTTAATCAAACAGCCTTCACATTGAAGGGCACCAAAAGTTATGAAAATGGTTGGATGGTATAATTATCCTCACCACTAAGTATACTATCACTATTTAAAAATGAAAGTTACGTAATAGTGATGAATGATATCGTATAGTGTATTGTAAATTTAGAGAATTTTAGCTAGGCTCAGCAGTTTCTTTTATCATTATCAATGCTGCAAATATTACTTATGTTTTTGGTATTGCCATTGTAATGAACATCGAAATAAAAAAACATGAAATAGTGGGAATAAATTTGTATAATATTATTTCAAATTCAATTAATGTTTGTCAAGCTAAATTTGTAAATTCATTATGTACATAAACATCAGAAAGTAATTCTGAATTTAAATAATATAATATTTTAGAAATTTATACCATTATCAACTTATGAAAAATGTAATACATGTGTATATGAATAGTATTAAAAAAATATTATCCATATATAAATGTTAAATAACTACTCTATAAATATAAGATATCACATAATAGATGGATAGATGTCAAAATAATATTAGAATATTCAATTAAGAAATTGAAAAAATATAGTTCACATCCACACCTAAATAATATCTACAACAATAAAAATATACTGTATACATATTAAGGTAGAAAGAGTATAATAATTACTCCTAATAGAGAAAAAAAGGAGGTACTTAGGTCATTCAAAACTGCAAAATTAGTTTAGTTTTATAATATTTAGGATTATTTTAGACTGTCGGATACTGGAGTTACATTCTTGATACTACTAATAAAACACTATTATGAAAATTACTTTAAAACACACTTTACATAATATTAAATAGTGGAAATAACATTAGCTGATTTTTCCCTTTCACTAATACTTTGTGATTCTTGGCCCCAAAGTGCAAATATGACACATGTTTGTTGCAATACGTAGGGAACTCGTACCGACATTTGAAGGCGCTTCCCTCTACAAAGTACGCATACTACAACAAAACTAGAGAACAATGAAACGACAACAAGTAAATGCAATACTCTAAATACTAAATCTATCTGCATCAATTACATTGCAAACAAATTAAACAAAAAACCATTTGATTACATTTTGAATCTACTAAAGTATCAAGCTGTCAAACCATACAATAACAAAACATATTCGAATAGTGCAGGTATGCTGAGAATGAAGAGGCACAAGAAAGAATAAAGTGGTTGCACCAAAAAGATATTACTGTCATCAAAACAGAGTTATACTTGCATGCAACGCCCATAAAAATAGAGCAATACACATGGATGCCATATGTAAGCGCTTTCTTACAACATAACTTCCAAGTTTTAAGATATCTCACACTAACATCTGCATTGCATCTAGATCACACATTTCAAACTGTCGGTCACAATTAAAGGGTTTGACGCCATAGGCGGTTACATATACGCAGCTTCCAAAATCTGTAAGAAAAAAGTGACAGTGTGACAAATGCAAAAAATTTGTGCAAATAGAACAAAGGTAACACAATACAATTGATGAACATGAATAATTAGAAATGATAATGTGCCAATATAGTAGTGTACAAAAACTTTACTTTGCACGTTCATGCTCAAAGTGAAAGTGGAAGATCATCACAAAGGAAAATTGGTTGTTACAGTTTTTGGCAAGTAAGGAGAAAGGTTGACCAAAAGTACAGCTGAATACTTCTCTGAAATCTCATCACAGGTATACTGCTTCTTTAGATCACCAAGTACACAATACTAAGACATACAATTAACATATTCATAAACACTAAGTCCATGGAGATGACTTGATCGCTGTGTACTTGGAAGAATTAATAGAAACAAACTGGATATTTGTCATTGAGAGTCCTCGACCTCCAAACATAAATGGAAACCCAACTGTTATGTTGATAACAAAAGTATGTTGTGAAGAAGAATGTCACTACATAGCCATCCAAAACCAATATGACCAAACATCCATTGAAGACACAACAGCACACAGTTTAATGTAAAGAAATAAAATACAAGGTAATTGCAAGAAAATGCATATCATTTCATAATATTTGCTAGGGATTTTTAATCAAACATTCTTCTCATTGTAGGGATCATTGGCAGTACAATTGCTAGAAGAACGAAGACTCCGACAAAAACACTTTCATTTGCCTTTATTTTTGTTTTTGATTATGTGCAATTTATATACACAAAACAAATTCTGCCATAACAAAACAAAAAAGCAACATGACTTTAACCATTGACATAAAAATACAAGTGCTAAAAAGAGCAACCCGTGCAGCGCATGGGATAAACCTACTGCATTATTAATAAATACAAAAATAATCACAATCTCAAACTCTATAATACAGAACTCAATCAGAGTCAAAAACCCATAACATTCTCAAACTCAATATAGAAATCAATCACAGAGTCCAAATCCACAACAATTTCAAATAATTCAATAATGTACTCTTAATGAATATTTCAGCATTGATAAGCAAAAACTAAGGAGGAGGAGGAGGAGGAGGAGGAGGAGGAGGAAGAAGAAGATTACCACTGATTTAATCGTGCTTAATCAATATAGTCATCATCTCAGTAGATAGGGATGGAGTACTTGACCCGTTGCTACGACCTCCATCCTCAAGTGCTTTGACTTTAGTTGCTAAATTAGCAAAAGCTTATTCTCCTACGAAGTGCTTGTTTTTCCTTTTTAGATTGATGAAATTTTTCAAAAAGCTCAGCCTTGGTAAGAGATGGTCCCCTCACATCACTAGGCTTTACTCCTCCAGTTGCTTCGCAGGTAGGCCCACTTATGTTAGGTCCCCATAACCAAGCATACAACCATAAGTTTGACGTTTGTTTAAGACCTTCTCAGCAACTTCAATGTTCGATAAGATGGGATCCTCTTCAATGGTATCAACAATTTTGTCCTACAAAATATGGTGGACTAAAAAGGAGCAAAGTATATTTGACAAGTAATTAAATAATTAAATTCTACATGCATATAGTTGACTAAGTTCAAATGTCGCCAGCTTATCACCCTTAGAACGTGTAGCCAGAAATATCTCCCTAAGATTAGGACTTTTCCCATTCTGTTAAGTCTTTATAATTAAACAATTGTTAAGTTATTCACTAGAGAAAAAAATGTCAAAAACAAAATATTGAAGTTGTTAATTGCATAATATATCTTTGAAAATCTGACTATTGGCTCTGCTACTAGTATGATGAAGTAGTTCCTTAGGAAGTGTAGCCCTATTTTTGGAGTTTCTAGCACTCCTTACCTATGTTTCAAATATTAAAGAGTTAATATGTCCATGAATAGAAGTACAATATATATATATAAGAAGCGTATTCATACCTGGAACTCTTCATATGCATAACACTTTTTTATAATCCACACCCAATCATCTTTGTCCCACCTTTCTGGAGGCGGATCTGTCAAGGCCTTTTTCAAAGCTTGTTCCACAGTGAAGTTGGGAGACTACGAAGGCTGCTATTTTGTGTTCGGGCTTTTCAAAATCTCAAACCGATACAAGTCCTCTCTTCAATTTTAACTAATGGCTTCCCCAACCAGCCCCCAAGTGAACTATATAGATTGAGCTTGTTAAAAGAAAAACTCAAGTCCATATTTTAAAGTTATGTTGAATATGAAAGTTTTCTCAAATTGAACTACATATCCAGAACATGAGTGTCGCAAAATAGAAACTCTATGTCAAAAACAGTAAGGACAGCAAACAAATCCAAAAGTATTAAGGTAAAAAAGTAGTAAGCATTTTTGTTAAATAAGGAAAGAAAACTAATAAAAAAATTTGAATAGAGTGGGGGCAAAGAAGGTCCAAAAAGATACTCTAATATGAGTACCATATAGTATATTGAGATGTTATAGGCTTATATACCCTAATTGATGTCCCATTCCATCCGACTCACACTATAAGCACCACACTGCCAACCAAAATATAGGACAATCCTTGAACACTAACCATTCTATAGGACAACAAATCCATGGTTTTCGATTCATTTACACTATAATAATATACCTCGGAAAGACAAAATTGTCAACAATAAGGGCAATGTCAAAAATAATCACAAAATTAATATCTCTATAAACTAGTAAACCCTAAAATGTAAGTAATCGTGCACTTGAAAAGCAATGTCAAACATATTAGTGTTGGATTCAATCATTTACCTTGAAAAGCAATTTAAATCAGGTCCGCTAAGTTGGAGTCCTGTGGTTGACTATGGGATTGAGGAGCTTGAGAGCGTCAATGGACCAAGAAGCGATGGATGTACATAGCCTTACCCCCAGGGTATAACCCTGCCGAGAGACTGTTTCTGAGGACCTCCAACCTTATAGGGTTGGCAACACGATGACTCTTTGGGAGGTTACCCATCCTGATACTACTCTTGCCCAAGCACGCTTAACTTCAGAGTTCTAATGGGATCCGATGCCTTAGTGTCTGGTAAATGAACCCTAGTTTACTTATTATCTTTTTTAATAAATTAAAAAAATTATATCAAGTATATCAAATATAGAGTTTAATATTAGTTGGTTTATTATTTAGTACTTGAACTTAAATTACGATATGGTTGAGTAATAGACCAATTATAAAATATGAGAGAGTTAAAAAAAGGGCAATAATAAATTTCAAGATGAGGGCGCCTAATTTTTATCTTTAACGAATTTTAACTTTTTCAACCGAAATTTTATCGCTTACTTGAGCCTATTAACGATGAGTTGTGGGTAGAATTAACGACTTTATTTAGTGTCCGTCATTATAAGCCATCATATACCATCCTTTAATGACAGTGTTCTAATCCTGTCGCAACTAGGCACTACACGCAAACTTTTAACAACCAAAAAAAAAATTTTCCCATCGTTTTTATGGTCGTTAAAAGGCAACTTTCTTGTTGTGAGAGGTTTTGGCACTAAAGATCCCGTGTTAACTGGATCTCTTTTAGCGATCGTAATACAAAGGTTTTTCATGCCACTGCCCTTCAGTGAAATTGTCGTAATACAATCTCAAGACTTAAGACCCGAGTTGATGTTTGAGAGGAAGACCACGGGAATCAATATGCACATCTCTAAGCATTTCAGAACCTTCTTTACTGCTATGGGCACCTCAAACATGGAGGAGCTCATAGGGGTATTGCACCCAGTCATCATAGAGGGCATGAATGCCCTGCTTACAACCCCTGTTTCTCATGAGGAGGTCATGGCTGCAGTGTTCCAACTCGAAGGCTTGGAAGCTCCCGGGCCGGATGGTTTCCTTGGTATCTTTTATACTAGCCATTGGAATATTATTGTTAATGACGTTGTTGAGACTGTAAAAGGTCTTTTTGAAGGAAAAAGAATGCTTAAGGAAATTAATTGCACAAATATTGTACTCATTCCAAAGGTCTCTTGCCCCCGAATATATTCACCAGTTTAAGTCTATTAATCTGTCTAACTTCAATTATAAAATCATTCCAAAAATTCTGACTAATAGACTTAAACCATTCATGGACCAACTTATTTCATTTCATCAATCTGCGATCGTGAAAGGTAGACAAATACATGATAATATTATGTTATGATTCAAGATGAATCTTGGATCATAACCTAGGATAGAAGAGTTTGAGATGAGGAAGAAGAGCAATCAAGATGAGAATTAGAAAGAATTAGAGAGAATTAGAGATAAGAAGTAGAGAGAATTAGAGTTGAGAGAACAATATCAAGATATTTCATTCATCAATAAGTTATTACAATGCAAGACAAGCTACTTATAGCCCTCTTAGTTACAATGAAAATATCTAGCAATACATTTCACCTAGCTACTTCATCAACCGCCGACTAACCTTCCCTTTAATACTTAACCAACATTCCCTCTCTTTCACATATTGACTAACGGCTAATGTAACCAAACAAAGTGCTTATTAAACTATTCTAATGACTTAAACTATTCTATTACAACCTTGATTACAATCTTGACTTACTAGTACTCAATTCCATGTGCCCCATCTTCTAGAATCATGATAATACTCCCCCCTTTAAAGATTCTTGTCCTAAGAATCTTAGTAGAGAAGTTGTAGTTGTTATGATTTTTCCTTTTCGAGTTGTAATCCATGTATTGAGTCTTTGGAGTTTTGTATTGTGTTAGTATTGTCAAGTTCAAATGTTGGTTATGTAGCTTTTGGAGCCAAAGTCAGTTGTAGCTAGTAAATTGCTAGTTTTGGTGGTTTAAGCTTAGATTTAGATATTTTTGAGCCAATGTATCTAGATTCTCCTATAAGAGGATCAATGCTTGTAAGTCTTGATCATTCAATAAGAAATTTACTTCATTCTTGAGATATTTTTCTCTCTCTTCTCATCTCTTCTCTAGTTCTCATCTAACCTCACTTCTCTTCTCACCTAAACTCTCTCTCTTCACAAGTTAACTTCAATCTCACAAATTGAAGCTTAACATTTGGTATCAGAGCCAGGTTCATGCTAACATTTGATTGATTTGAGTTGGCGAAATCTAAAAAGAACAAGACTAACATGTCTGGTGGTGTCACTATCTGATCGGGAGTAAAAGGAGCAGGAGCTGGACAATCCGCTGCTTTTGTTGATCCAAATGTGTCCTATGCTACTGTTGCTAGTGCAAATGCAACAAGGGAAGTTCAATTTGTGACAAATGATCAATTGAAGTCACAATAGCATGATATGTTCAATCGGCTTCAGGTTCTGCAACAGCAAGGAATTGATAGCTTGAAGCAAGATCAAGCTGTGAATATGAAGAAGTACGATGACTTGATTGAGCAGAAACTTCAAGGTTTTGAGAGCAAGCTTTTTGATCTACAAAATCAAGTAAATAATTTGGAGCTCTTCGTCCTGCTAGTCAGTCATCGCCTCCGGTTGAAGTGATGCAATCACAAGTGCCGAACACAAACGCAGCTGTCTTAAACAGACCAAGCGATACTCCTTTGAGGAATCATACGAATGTTAGACCTAATGATCTTCAACAGTCTGACCACAGAGAGTTGAAGCAACTGTCAGATCACAAGATCAGCCTGTTGAACAAGTGCAATCTCGTACATCTGGCATGAATTCCAATAAGAATGTGAGTCACCTAGATTCTGTAGTTCATACCATAATTTCACCCAATAATGTTGTGCATTTGGATAGGCCTCCTAATCACTTTCGGTAGCCTAGATATGGTACTAATGATGCATCTTCTGAGAATAGAAGCAATACATTCAGGCAGCCAAGGGTGCAGATTGATCTCTTTGATGGCAAACAACTCAATCATGGTTGAGGAGGTTTGATAGATACATCCATTTCTACAACATCAAAGAATCTGAAAAGGTGTAGTTAGAAGCAGCATATCTTCATGGCGATCATGAGGTATGGTTTTATAGTTTGTTAAAGAACAATCCATATCTTTCTTGGGCTGAATTTGTGGAGGAGTTGTGTGAAAGATATGGTGATGAGGACACTAGTAATGTAGTGGATAATTTCAACAAAGTTTTTCAAACCACAACCGTGAGAGAATATATGACAAGATTTGAGATTCAAAGAGCTAGTATGATAGTTGCCTATCCCCAAGCTTCTGAGTCTTATAATGTCGCAAGCTTTATTAGTGGATTGAAGCCACAGATTAAGAATATGGTGAAAGCTATTGGTCTTAAGACCTTAACAAAGGCTTATGCCAAATCTAAATTGATTGAGGCCACCGTCATTTCTTCAAGTGACAAAGGCAAGTTTAGGGGAACTGGCTCAAAACCCTATCATAGAGATGTAATTGGGTCTAAGGCTAGTAGATCTATTGAGAAGAGGCCTCAAAGGCTTTATAACAACTGCAATCAGCCTTATCAGCTAGGACATAAGTGCAGCTCTAATTTCTTGATGTCTGCTCATGGAGTTAGTGCTGCATTAAGTTCAGACAGTGATGATAGTGAGCTTGAGGAGTATAATTCTGATCATGACTCCCAGGATGAATTGGCTGAGGATGAGATTGAGATTTCTATGAAGGCACTCACAGGTAATGGAGCCCACAAGACGATATGGATCAAAGGGAAGGCAGGTAAAAGGCTCATCAAAATCTTAATAGATAGTGGGAGTACCCATAGTTTTGTTGATCCCAAGGTTTGGAAGAAGGTTAGGCATGAGGTGATAAAAACCCATTATTTGGCTGTAACCGTAGCAGATGGAAACTCAATCCTCACACAGAACAAATGCCAAGACTTCCAGTGGTCTATGCAAGAGCATCAACTCACTTATGACTTCAGGATCCTTCCCTTGGGAGGATGTGATATGGTGCTGGGTGTGGATTGGATGAGATCATTAAGTCATGTGGTTTTGATTTTGCTACAATAACTGTTTGTTTTGAGATTCAAGGAACAAAGGTTACTTTGCAAGGCATTGAAGATCAAGCTCAACTATAGCCGATTAAAGGCAAGAGCTTACAAGGAGGTTTCAAGAAGAGTGCTTACAAGTGGATTGCTCATCTGTTTGCTATTGCTCCAATTGAATTGTGTTTGGTGTAGTAGCCTGAAGTTCAAGACTTGATAGAAGAATTTGAGGACATTTTTGAGCAGCCTAAGTCTCGTCCTCCTCAGAGGTGTCTTGATCATGCCATCCCTCTGAAATCTGGTACAGCACCATTCAAACTGAGGCCGTATAAGTGTCCACATGCTCAAAAATCAGATATTAAGAGACAAGTAGAGGAATTGCTCAAGACTTGTTTCATCAGACCAAGCCACAGTCTTTTTGCCTCACCAGTCATATTAGTGAAGAAGAAAGATGGATCTGCCAGGATGTGTATCGACTATAGGCAACTCAACTCATTGACAATCAAAGATAGGTTTCCAATTCCTGTTATTGATGATTTACTTGATGAAATGTATGGAGCATGTTTCCTCTCCAAGTTGGATTTGAGCCAAGGTTATCATTAGATTAGAGTGCCTGAGCAGGACATTTACAAGACTACATTTCAGACTCACCATGGCCACTATGAATTTGTGGTTACGCCTTTTGGTTTAACCAATGCACCAGCTACATTTTAAGCAGCAATAAATGACATCTTCAAACTGCTCTTGAGGAGATTTGTGCTGGTCTTTTTCGATGATATACTCATTTATAGTGCCTCTTTTGATGAACACTTACGGCATTTGAGGGAAGTCTTCCTTGTTATGAGAAATCATAAGTTTTTTACCAAGCTATCCAATTGTGCCTTTATGCAGCAGCAGTTGGACTACTTGGGACATGTCATATCCTTTAAAGGAGTCTCCACAGATCCCTCAAAGATACAAGCCATGAAAGATTGGCTAATTCCAGTCACTTTAAAGCAGTTGCATAGTTTCTTAGGTTTAACTGGTTATTACATGAAGTTTATTGCTAATTTTGAATCAATTGCAAGAACCTTGACAGATCTGTTGAAAAAGAATGCTTTTGTTTGGAGCGATAGTGCTCAAACAAACTTTGACGCCTTGAAGGCAGCTATGTGTGAAGCTCCTGTTCTTGCTATGCCAAACTTTGCTGAGGAATTTGTCTTAGAGAGTGATGCCAGTGGAACTGGGATTGGAGCTATGTTGTTACAAAAAGGAAGGCCTATTGCTTATCTGAGTCAATCTCTTAGTCACAAACATCAAGCCATGTCCACATATGAGAAGGAGTACTTGGGAATTTTGTTAGCAGTTGATAAGTGGAGGCATTATCTTGAGGGTCACAGGTTCATAATAAGGACTGATCATCAAAGTTTGAAGCATTTACTGGAGCAAAAGATTGTCGCAAGAATACAAAAGAAGGGGCTAATGAAGATGTTGGGCTTAGACTATGCAATTGAGTATAGAAGAGGCAAAGAAAATCTAGCTGCTGATGCTTTGTCCGGAAGATTAGAAGATGGTGAGTAGGCCTATTGTGGAGCCATATCTATTGTCCTTCCTTCTTGGTTAAAAGAGGTTTACAAGTCCTATGAAGGTGATGCTTTTGCCCAAGAGTGCATTACTATGTTTAGCATCAGCAAAGACAGTAAGAGTAGTTCTGATGCAGATATTCAGTAAGCAAGGGAGTGATTCGATTGAAGGGCAGATTGCACATTGGGTCTTCAACAGAATTGAGAAATCAGATCGTAAGTGCTTCTCATGACACAGCTTGGGGCTGGACATTCAGGTGTAAAAGGCACATATCAAAGAATTAAAGGATACTTCATTTGGCCTAGTTTGAAGAAGGCAGTAATTGAGTTTGTGAGCTCTTGTGATGTGTGTCAGCAAACTAAGTTGGGTGATCACAGGTACCATGAACTTTTGCAGCCTCTCCCTGTTCTAGATGGAGCTTGGGTGAACATAAGCATGGATTTTATTGAAGGTTTGTCTAAGTCTGAAGGCAAGGAAGTGACATGGATTGTTGTTGATCGTTTCACCAAGTTTAGTCACTTCGTTGCTTTGTTCCGGCTAGTCACTGCTGAGAAATTAGCCAGATGCTTCATGAACAACATATGTAAGTTACATGGATTGCCACAATCCATTGTATCTGATCGAGATAGAATCTTCACAAGTCACTTTTGGAGGGAATTATTCAAGCTTATGGGAACTACCTTGGCTCTTAGCTCTTCCTACCATCCACAAACTGATGGACAAATGGAGAGGGTCAATCAATGTAATGAAAAATATCTTAGAAGTATGGTTTTCACTCATCCTAAGGAGTGGAACAAATGGTTATCTGTAGCTGAGTATTGGTACAGTACTCATGCTCATGCTTCTCTTGGAACTACTCCCTTCAAAGCTCTTTATGGATATGATCCTCCTACTCCTTTTTCATTGCAAAACATGACTTCATATGTTCTATAAGTCTCTCACCTGATGCAACAGAGGAAGCAAAGATCTTCTACAGTAAGCATAGGCAAGGATGAAACAAAATGTAGATAAGAAGAGTGTGGACAAGAATTATGAAGTGGGTGACATGGTTTACCTTAAATTACAACCTTATAGACAGTCTACCGTTGCTATCAGGAGCAATGTCAAGCTAAGTGCTCAATTCTTTGGCCCATACCGGATCCTTGAGAAGATTGGCAAAGTTGCTTATAGGCTTGAGCTACTTCCTAATGCATACATTCATCCAGTTTTTCATATGTAAGAGCTTAAAGGCTATCCCATAAGTTGGATCCAATGGTGCTGTAGCCTGCTGCTGTTCATGGTTCCAGGGAGATTCAGGCTGGCAGCAAAAGGATAACAGAAGTTCTAATTCAATGGCAGAATTTGGATCATGATTTTTTTACTTGGCAGAATTTGGAATTTTTGAAGAGTCAATTTTCAAATTTCTCTTCTTGAGGACAATAAGCTTCTTAAGTGGAGGGGATTGTTACGATATTTCCTTTTCGAGTCTTGTAATCCATGTATTGAGTCTTTGGAGTTTTGTATTGCGTTAGTATTGTCAAGTTCAAATGTTGGTTATGTAGCTTTTGGCGCCAAAGTCGGTTGTAGCTGGTAAATTGCTAGTTTTGGTGGTTTAAGCTTAGATTTAGATATTTTTGAGTCAATGTATCTAGATTTTCCTAGAAGAGGATCAATGCTTGTAAGTCTTGATCATTCAATAAGAAATTTACTTCATTCTTGAGATATTTTTCTCTCTCTTCTCCTCTCTTCTCTAGTTCTCATCTAATCTCACTTCTCTTCTCACCTAAACTCTCTCTCTTCACAAGTTAACTTCAATCTCACAAATTGAAGCTTAACAGTAGCTTCACATCAATTGATGCTGAATTTGCAGCTTGAAGTTGTTATTAACTTTGTAGTTACACTGCAACCACTTGGACTTCAAATCCACTCTAATAGCAGCTCAAAGATCCCCTTCCATGCGAGTTCACTAGCTCAAACTTGAGTCTTGCATTGCCCCTGCAGGAACTTCTTCTGCAACAACTGGTGAAAAATCTTGCAAATCTCCTCCCATTTGAGAGGTTTCACTATGAATTTGCAGCTTGAGAAATTTGCAGCAACAAATCTCTTGGAGCCTTGATGATTCCCACAACATTGCATACCATTCTCCAACTTTCTCTTCATGTCTTTTCAATTTACCGGCACAATAACAAAACAATAGATTCCAAAACCAAATAACTTTTCAGCATACAACTGCTCCTCTTCATGTCTTTGCATACCACAACTCTTACTATCAACAAACCACATAACTTCTGATGAAACCAAACCCATAGAATACTTTCTTGTGCACAAACTCAGCATATACTCTTGATTAATTGAACCTTGGGCTCGAAATTTGTGAACTCTATCCATCCAACGAAAATCATCAAATGTAGTAGCTGAACACCATAGTACAACCGTTGCATCATTGTAGGTAAGCATACGCTTGGGTCCATAGTTTAATTGAATCGACCCTTGATGCAACTTGTAAGGCTTAGCATTATCAAACATAACGAGAACAACTGTTGTTCTGCTCATGACTTCCTTACTTCCACAATCATCTCCCAATTTAAGTCGTTTTCCCCTAAGGAAACTTGCTGCTTCCATAAGATCTTCTCCTTGTTGTAGTAGCCTAAGCCATACAGGTTCAGGTGGTCTCACATTTGGGTGTAACTTTGGCGAACGCCCTGTACTTCCAGTTCGACTGATACACACACCCAAGTCTTGTTCTGCTTTCTCTGTTAACTCGGTTTCAGGAACAATCACAATTAGCTTAGATTGCCCCTTGTGTCCAAACATGTACTCTTTGTTGCAATTATATTCCATCCTTTGGGCCTTCTTCTCCTTTCTTCTCACCTTGGAGCTAATTTTGAGCTGAATTCTTCCACTCCTCTTGCTCTAAAAATGAGGCTGTTGTCTAGATGCATCTAATGGCTCCACCTGTTGTCCCACCTTTGGATTCTTGACAGTAAGCCTTCTAATTCTAGGTTCAGGACTCCTTCCTTTATCAATCACAGATGAATTAACCCTAACTGTCCTCCCGTCAGCTTGCAATTTAGTCTGATCTTACAAATTTCCTAGCAGATCTTGAACTTGTACTTGCGCTGGAGAAGTAACATAATGCTTCTTAGCTGAGTTTCCTTGCACTGTAGTAAGAACAAGTTGATTTCTTGCTGATTTGGCATAATTACTGATAGAATACTTTCTTCTTTTTGCCAACTTGATTGTCCTTTTGATCCATGATGCCAAATCAGCAAGAAATCAGCTTGTTCTTGAGCATGTGAAGCTTGTCAAGAACCACTTTATTTGACTTGAGAAGAAGGAAATTTGGAGGCCTTCCCTTGTAGACCAAGATTGGCTTGATCAATGCTCTTAATCTCTTACTTGCAAAACACTTATTGCGATTAAGATCAATTGCTAAGTTAATCTCAATTTTAGGCTGTAATATCAGCTTCAAATGCAACAATCTGAGGCTTAGAACTTCAATGTGTACTTGCAATTCCTTAGCTACGACATTCTATGGGCTCTTCAACTTCCAACGGTACACTTTCGTTCTAAATTGTTGCTGTCATTGCAGAGTTGAGCTTCTGAAATTCAACCAAACCTGGTTTTTTCTGAGTCTTAAAGCCTCGTGTGATGTTAATTTCTTGATTTACACCTGCAGCTCCCCGTTTCCAACTTAATCCAGCACTGTCAGTTGAGTTTTGCTCCCATTCCTGGATCAAATGGTCTCAAATTTGTTTGAGTTGTCACCCTGTTAACCCCTTGAATGTTCTGAACTTGAGCTTCCAATCCAACTACCTGTATTGCAACTTAGGCTGTTGAACAGATATAAACTTCACTACTGGAGTTTTCATTCCCACTCACCAAGGCTATAAAATTGTCACAAAAGCTCGAGGAAATATTTTTTCCTTCACCTTATGACGTTGATCTTGCCTCCTTAAAGGCTCAATCACTTCAACTACTTTAACTTTTGATTCATTAACACTTGCGAATCTTGAAATGTGATTCTCCTTAAGAGAAGGTTGATCTAATGACATAGATCTTGGCTCCTTAGCTGGACAAATAGTAGGTCCTATCACCTCTAGCTCCCCTGCAATATTATTACATAGCTTGAGGTAGTTTATGTCTAAAACACAACATTCATCGTATATGTGTCTCCTGTGTAATGAATTGAAGGCTAAGTTGGCACTCTTTCTCGTATAATAGCCAATATGAGCAGTAACCTCAATAATGGAAGATGAGACCACTTTGATACTTTCAAGAGGACCATAATGCCAAAATAATTGGTGAAGAATATCTTCATTTATAGGGTAAAGAAGCTTCGAGATTTTGATTGAAAGCCTAGCATCATTTTGGAAGGTTTGACTGGAACTGAAGCTGGATTGAACTAATGCGAAATTTGATATTGTGACATTTTGTCAACACCTTCTGTGTACAATACTTGAAGTTCACTTCTTCACTTTAAAATCAGATTGGAACCTTTGAATTCAGACCTAAACACAAAAGCTTCCTCACATTATCCCGAATGTGTATGCAATTGAATAGAATCCAGTGAGATCAAATGCAATTTCAGCTAACTAATCACGATAGCAGCAGTTCAGGCTAAGAACAAGTACTGAGCTCGATTAGTGTAATTTTAGCAACTCGAACTGACTCAGCGGCTTGATCATACGATCAACAAATTCAGCTAACAATATCTCAAGAGTGCAGCTTAATCCGAGATTAATTCAATAGGTTCAATATGTAAGCAGTTGAATTGAGTCCAATTCCAGCTTGATCGATGATTCAAGTTCACAAGATCACAAGAACCAAGTGTGTGAGTGTACTGTAGCTAACTTGAACAGAAATCAACTAGATCAAATCCAGTGCAATGAATAGCCAATTCAATGCTCTAGTAACAAACTTGTTAAGAGCAGCAAATTCAACTTGCAAGATCTCAAGAATGTAGCTCGATCTAAAGATAATTTAGCAAGTTTAATCTGAAATCTTGATCCAACACAATCTGAATAGCAGAACCTAATATCAATGCAGCAAGAACTGAAAGTCAGAACAATTTAATCACAATTTCTTGATCAACACAACCTGATCAAGAACTTGATATCAATTAACTTGATCTAATGCTTTGCAATCAAATTGAACTTAATCAACTCAATCGGAAGCAAATTCACAAGTTCTGATAACAATTGTTATGATTTAAGATGAATCTTGGATCATAACCTATGATAGAAGAGTTTGAGATGAGGAAGAAGAGAAATCGAGATGAGAATTAGAGAGAATTAGAGATAAGAAGTAGAGAGAATTAGAGTTGAGAGAAGAGTATCAATATATTTCATTCATCAATGAGTTATTACAATGCAAGACGAGCTACTTATAGTCCTCTTAGTTACAATGAAAACATCTAGCAATAAATTTCACCTAGCTACTTCATCAACTGCTAACTAACCTTCCCTTGAATTCTTAACCAACATTCCCTCTCTTTCACAGTTTGACTAACGGCTAATGTAACCAAACAAAGGTTAGACTATTCTAATGGCTTAAACTATTCTATTACAACCTTGATTACAATCTTGACTTACTAGTACTCAATTCCATATGCCTCATCTTCTAGAATCATGACATATTCTCATTTCTCATGAAGCATTCCATGCTTTGAAGAACAAGCACAAACGGAAGAATCGTTTTATGGCTCTGAAATTGGATCTTGCTAAGGCCTATGACCAAGTTGAGTGGCCCTTTCTGAAGCTCATCCTAAAAAGATGGGTTTTGCTCAAACGTTTATCGATTGGGTGATGGAATGTGTCTCCTCGGTGCATATCTCACCGGTTATTAATGGGAGATGCCTTGAACACTTCCCCATGCTCCGTTGCCTTAGACAAGGTGATCCTCTTTCTCCTTACCTATTCCCGTTTGTTATCAACTGCCTTTCCAGGCTCATTTTGAAATCTGAAGCTAAAGAAGTTCGGAAAGGCTTCCTCATCAAGTCCTCCTACCTGAGCCTTACCCATCTACTCTTTGCCAATGATTGTGTCATATTCTTTTAGGCATCCCTTCACATGTGTACTAAGGTTAAGTCGATCCTCTGGCGATTGATTTCTAGTAGATCTGGGGCTTGATTGGTAAACCAAAGGTGTAAACTATAATGGTGCCAATTGGAGTGACAGTTGAATGTTACTAGTGGTGATTTGGTCTGGGTGGAGGAGTGAGACTATAGATCGATGTCCCTGAGTGTGATATTTGGTGGAGACAGTGTAAATCAACATTGTTCTGACTGCAATAATGATTCCGGTGAGTTTCGGCTGCCAATGGGGGTTTTGGCGAGGACGGCCATAACAGTAAAGTCTGGTGGTCGCGTGAAACGTGGCTGAAGAGTAAGGTTGCTGAAAGAGTGTCAATGGCCTGAGTGAACGACAAAGCATATGAGGGTTTGTTCCACCGTAGTGGTGGTGCGACGGTGGTTCACTAGTGGTCTTGGATTTGAACGACGTCCTTGGTTTTGCGTTTCGAAGAAGACAACGACCAAGTAGAAAACGACAACCGGAGGTAGTCGACGGCTGGAGTAATCGACGGCTGCGTTGTAGCGGTTGGGTCTGGCTTTTCCTGTGTTATGTAGCGTCAGAGATGAGAGCACGATGTGGCTAGGGTTTCTTGCGAAGAACTTGGTGGCGGCTAATGGGTTATGGTGTAACCCTGCCGAGAGACTGTTTCCGAGGACCCCCTAACCTTATGTGTTGGCAACACGAGGACTTCCAAGGAGGTAACCCATCCTGGTACTACTCTCGCCCAAGCACGCTTAATTTCGGAGTTCTAATTGGATCTGGTGCATTAGTGCCCGGTAAATGAATCCTATTGAGTTGACCGGGTTTGATTAACCTAAATGGGTAGGGTGCTAAAATTTCTGCCAAGTCTGAATTAAAAATTCTTAGGTGATTTAATCTAATAATTGTAAATAATCCAACCAAACTCTTAGTGGAAGAATTGTTAGATTATGTATAGGGCCTTGTTGTGTTGGACCTTATTTATAAGATAGTGGAATGGGTCAATCCAATTTTAGCCCATGAAACACTATGGCTTTTAGTGTGGTGGCCTTATATATGCACATAGATGTGTATTTGCTTTTCTTGCCCTTCTCACTTCTCAGGATACGGGTCCTCGGAAACAACCTCTCATTAGGGTATCCCCCTGATGGGGTAAGGCTGTGTACATCCTACCCCTCCCAGACCTTGCTCACGCAGGAGCTCTTGTGGCACTGGGCCTGCTGTTATTGATGTGTATGTTAATATTATGGTTTGAGGAAAGGCTGAGAGAAGAATTGAGAGTTGAGGTATCACATGTAACCTTTCAAAGATATAGTGAATTATTGTGCTCCCCTCCGTGGATGTAGGCTTCGGCTAAACTATTTAAATTTTGGTGTTTTCTACAATCCCCTTTTGTTTATGATTGTTATTCTGATTTTGAGTTTCGGTATTCTATAAGTTGTCTTAACAAGTGATATCAGGAGCCCAATAGATGTTAGCTCTTGAAAACCGATAAATGACATTTTCTCGCGCATAACTTTATAGCCGTATCAATTTCCATTTTAACTAAAAATATGATGGTCCTACCGCAATTAACTTCACCTAATATTTAGCTTTGATGATCAAGCAAATATTTTTTCTTTTATCCCTTCTCACTAGATCTACTTAGTAAATAGGTTTACCTCTTTGATTACTTTAAGTGACTCATCTAATAGTTTAATTTGTAAAATAATGTATGCTTAAAGAAACTTTAAAAAGACCCAACTAAGCATGAATTTGATAAGAGATTAGAGAGTGAGAGATAAAATTTGAGTTCTTTTAATTTAGAATAGAAAAAATATATTGGGACTTTATAGAAAAATTAGAAAACGATTCTTTTTGTTTGAAATCAGTGCGGTTTCTTTTTAAAATTAAAGTCATATTGTAATTAATTTAACATCAATTGCCAATGGTGGATGATGGTTATATAAAATTTGGCATTGATGACTGGTGTAGTTTTAAAGTATGTTTAAAACTGTGCACTCGCAGGCGCATGAGTTCATCGTAGCTAGTTGGGTGTATGTGTGTCGTATCCACATAGAATCAAAATAAAGTTAGATTCAGTAATTATTGAGTAGTTAAAATTGGTTTTTTGTTTGAAATGTGGGTGGTTAACTAAATTAACGATATTGAAAGCTAAACTACCTGTCAATCAATCAAGGATAGTTTAGAGTATGAATTAGGGTTAGCTTAAATCGAATCTCATCATTATATTTTATCACGACACCAACTTTTAAGGTTTAGGCTATAATCTCTAAACCTAGATTAACATTAAACTAGGGCATAGGGTAATACACTAGTCTAAGGGCATAACCCATCTTATCACTTTAGGTGTAGGATGAATTATTTCAATAGCACTACTAAATTTCGTCATCACACCTAATTTCATATTAAACCTTGATTGATACTTAAATTAGAGCTTAAGGTAATGAACTAGTCCAAGGGCATAATCTGTCTTATCACTTTAGCTGTAGCATGGATTAGCTCAATAGCACTAACAAATTCCTTTGTCACTCCTAATTAAGCGTTAATTTATATAAAAGATTGTGTTAAGGGTTGGGTATAACCTCAACCCTGACCACTCATGAACAACAACAGACCCAGTGCCACAAGAGCTCCCATATAAGTAGGGTCGGGGGGGGGGGGGGGGGGGGGGGGTGGATGTACGTAGCCTTCCCCCTTCCGGGAGCTACCCTGAAGGGAGGCTATTTCTAAGGACCCCCAACTTGATGAGCTAGTCCGCAGCATTGAAGCATGGAAGCCTGACAGTAAAAAAGCAATAAGTAATAAGCATATGAGTCAGGCAAAGCAGGAGACAGGCATTACCATCAAACTAAATGCAAGCAAGGTAGGCAAATAATAGGCAGAGAAATAGCTGCTGTAGATTGCAAAGCCGAAAAGCAGAGTTAATTAGGAGATCAAATATGCCCATACGTGCGTCAAAGAGAAAGTGAGGGGCCTAGAAACACTAGTGATACCTCTAATAGGTTGGACTACCCTACGCTAAGCTGCTGCATCTGCTACACTTATGCCAGCCCTACATTGGTCTCTATCAAAGGCCATCTCCTCCCGAAGGTTTAGGTGGGCGAGATCTTGTTTGATCGTTTCCAGCCATCTCTTCTTTGGCCTGGCCTAGTGTAGTATGGGGCTATTCGCATCTCCTGATTGGTATTGTGCTCTGTCTCCTCCTAACATGTCCAGACCACCTCAAACCTTGCTCTCTCAATTTATCCTCGATAGAGGCCACGCCCAATTCGCCTCTTATGACGTCGTTCTTGATCCTATCCTTCCTAGTGTGTCCGCACATCCACCGCAACATCCTCATCTTCGCCACCTTCATCTTTTGTGTATACTATTGTTTCATCACCCTACATTCTTCCCCATAAGACATGGCCGACCTCATTGCCGTCTTATAGGATCTTCCCTTTAGCTTTAAGGAAAACTTTGTATCGTCAAGTACCATGGAGGCCATCCTCCATTTATGCCACCCTACTTTAATCCGGTTGTTGACATCCTCGTCAACTTTGCCGTTGTGCTGTATTATGAGCCCCAGGTATCTAAAACTTTCCTTTCTCGGTATAGGTTCAGGACCAATCTTGACGTCTTCTTTGCTAGGCATGGTGGAGGGATCGAACTTAAGCTCCATATACTCAGTCTTGGATCTACTAAGTCATATGCTCTTCGATTCCAATACCTTTCTCCACAGTTCCAGCTTCTTATTAACCTCTTCCCGTGATTCCCCCACTAGCACTATGTCATCTGCGAACAGCATACACCAAGGTACTCCTTCTTGAATGTTCCTAGTAAGCTCATATATCACTAGAATGAATAAATAGGGGCTCAAGGAAGATCCTTGGTGTACCCCGACTATTATCTAGAAAGCATCTGTCTCCCCTTCCACTGTGTGTACCCTAGTTTGTGCATCCTCATACATGTCTCTAATGCCCTGAATATATGGCACGGGGATGCCTTTCCTCTCCAAAACCCTCCATTGAACCTCCCTTGGCACACTATCATATGCCTTCTCCAGATCAATAAAAACCATGTGTAGGTCCTTTTGTCTCTCCCTGTAGTGCTCTATCATCCGCCTTAGGATGTGGATGGCTTCTATTGTTGATCTTCCGGGCATAAATCCGAATTGGTTCTTGGACACCTCTATCTGTTGCCGTAACCTCCTCTCTACAACCTGCTCCCACAGCTTCAGAGTGTGGCACATTAGTTTGATACCCCGATAGTTGGTCCAGCTCTGGATTTTGCCTTCATTCTTATAGATCAGGATCAATATGCTCTTCCTCCATTCATCAGGCATCTTCTGTCCCAGGAGGATTTTGTTAAATAATTTAGTCAACCAACTTATGCCCTTCTGTCTAAGGCATTTCCATGCCTCTATGGGTATGTCATTTGGGTCAACTGCTTTACCCCTTGCCATATGATTTAGGGCTTCCCTGACTTCCTCGAGGCTAATTTGCCTGCAATAATAGTGGTTCTGGTGCTCCTCAGATGTTTGAAGATCACCTAAGGATATCTCTGTATCCCCCTGTTCGTTGAACAAATCGTGGAAGTAGGCTCTCCACCTAGCTCTAATTAGTTGCCTATCCATGAGCACCTATCCATCTCCACCTCTTATGCATTGTACTTAGTCCAAGTCTCTTGTCTTCCATTCTCTTGCTTTATCAATTTTATATATATCTCTAGCTCCCTCCTTGGTCTCCAGCCTCTTGTAGAACTCCTCATAAGCTCTTGATTGCGCTTCTCTGACTGCTTTGTTTGATTCTTTCCTGGCTTGCTGATACTGAAGTCATTTGTCCTCCTCTCCACTCCAATCCCACTCTTTGAAATAGTCTCATTTGGATTTAATCTTCTCTTGGACCTCCTCGCACCACCATCAGGACTCTCTGTTGCTTGGTGCCCCTCCCTTTGACACGCCTAGAACTTCCCGTGCCAACCCTGGGCTAGTTGGTTCCACATTTGGTTCGTATATCCCTCATAGTTCCACTCAAGCTCAGCCTCCGCTCTTTCCTTATGCACTTTATACTTCTCCCCCTTCAAAGCCCTCTTGCGAGTATGTGTTTGCGCGGGTTTGCTAGTTCTTTTGGCCCTCTTCTTGGCCTTTATATCTGTCCACAATACCCTAGTTCTTGCGCGGGATAACATTACAATCCCTACAGTCACTTTGTACCCTTTTCGTTAATAATATGTAGTCAATCTGTGTCCTTGTCCCACCATTTTGATACGTGATGATTTGTTCGTCACATTTTCTAAAGAAGGTTTTGGCAACTATGAGGCCATAAGTAACTATAAAATCTAGGAGGGCTTTGCCCTCTGCATTCTTGGTTCCAAAACCAAATCCTCCATGGTATGATGCATAACCATCCTGAGTCGTGCCAACATGCCCACTAAAATCCAATCATCTCTTGTTCGGTTTGGGGTATGCCGTGCATCGTTGTGTCTAAGTCCTCCCAGAATTTGCCTTCTCATGCTCTATTAGTCTACTTTGCAGTGCGTAGGCGCTAATGACGTTCAATACCTCCCCATCTAGTACCATCTTGATGCTTATGATCCTATCGCCAGTCCTAGACACTCCAACTACTTTATCCTTGAGGCTGCTATCCACGATGATGCCAACTCCATTCCTGCCTTTAGCCTTACCTGCATACCACAGCTTGTAACCCAACACATCCCTGGCTTTCATGCGAACTCATTTAGTCTCCTGCAGACAAAGGATGTTGATCTTCCTCTTTATCATCATTTGGGCCACCTCAAAACTCTTCTTTGTTGGTGTCTTGACATTTAGTGTCCCAAGTTGCAAATTTCCCTGCCTCTTTTGCTTCGCCCTTCCCCTCCCGAATCCCTTCGAAGATGGCCTCAATCTCCGAGTTCCATAACTAGTAATGTTCATCAACTAGCTGTGACTTTCCCAGGCAAGTGAGCATATGGACCAAATGCTTACTACTATACATACGCGCATAATTACCACCACAGTCAATCATGATCAGATTAACGCAGTTCAAAGTAATAAAGAGGAGCAAGGGGCAAATCAGATCAAAATAAATTAAAATATACCCAATAGTCGAAAATTAAAGTGCTACCCTACAGTAATAAAGGATAGATCAAACCTGGGCTAGTGCGCAGTTGATAATCTGACCCAGCTAACACTTTCCTGGGCTCGCTCCTAGCAACTGATTATAGGCAGCTGGCAACGGGTGGTGATGGTGGTGGTGGTGGTGGTGGTTTGGGGGGGGGGGGGGGGTGGTTGTGGGTCCGGTTGGCTAGGAAGGGTTAAGGTTAGAGATTTCGGTGGGGTGTGGGCCAGTGTTGGAGGGTGGGAAGGGTGGGGTGTGCGGCTGTAGGTGGTGATGGGTGGGGTTGGGTGTGGGCTGGTGGTGAGTATCAGTGGGGTGTGGGCCAGTGGTGGATGGGTGTGATTATAGTGTAGGGGTTCAGGGGGGGTGGGTGTGTGGGTGGGGTGGATACCAGTGGCGGGTGGTGGTAGTGGTGGTGATGGTGGTGGTGGTGTGGGTGGATACCGGTGGTGGGGTGGGGTAGGGTGTGGGATTGGTGGTGGGTGGTGGGGTGGGGTGGGGTGGGGTGTAGGGCTCATGAATAACATGTTATACTATAGTTTGAGCTACAAGCACAGGACAACACTCGAATAAATTGGTAAATCAAATCATGGCTACAAGCACACAAAAGAATAACCAATCTAAAATATAGAATTTCCCACAGGGGTGCAGAAAATAGTATAATGAAAGTCATTATCATAAATAAAAAATAAATATAGGATTCAGACGGCTACCCCTACTTCACCCTTAAACTACGAGTCTACTCTTCCGTAAGAGCTTTATACATCACAAAATCAACAAAAGTAAATAAAAACTCGTAGATTGAAGATTCCATCGATCGATATTGACGTGACTCTCGCTTTAATTCTCGATATTCCGACCAGTTTTTGGCCTTCAAGAAAGTCTCAATCTCTCTTGGCGGCTCGGGGAAGAAGAAGAGAAAAATAAGCAACAAGTCTCCTAAAATAGGTCACCCTTCCCTTTATATAGAGGCCGCATGCCATATAGGCACACCACATCATTACTGAACGATTGGGTAAGCGGCCGATTGATTGGCGAATTACAGCGACAAATCCGGAAGCTTGTGCAGTTAAACTAAAATGCGCTTAACTTTTGATTTTTAAAGAGTTACAGGTCAAATTGTTTATCAAATCGAAGCTCTCAAATAGATCTACATGATTCCACCACTATCATCAGTGGAATTGGATATTACCGGGTCACGAATGCTCTTCTTTTAACCATTTGCTTGTTTTAAGCTTGACTAATTACCAAAATGCTTGGCTGATTGATCCATGCACCCAAGAGCAGAATTTTTCGACTGAATCTTGACCCGATGCGTACTTCTTTTCCACACACACTCGGGTTTCTCAACATTGTATCCAAGTTTGTCCATTTGAGCCCGTTTCCACCACTTTTCAAGATGTTCTTGCTCCAATGAGTTACAAGCCTAAATACTCACTATGCAATGCCACACATGTAATGGCCTAAAATATCATAGGAATGTATTTTAAAACCTATAAAATACGACGCACATCACATACATAAATCCAAAACTTACTTATCCTCGAGCAAGACTCAATTCAAATTAGTTGAAAGCATGAAAGATTCCATTAGACATATGGTTTCATAAATTATTTGTGAAATTTGAACACATATGAGAGGGAACTCAAGAAAAACCTAGTCCTAATGTAATGATATTATTACACTGATTCTAGCTAGGGTCTTCGCCATTTAAGTCTTCTTACTAGTAAGTAAGTTTAAAACTTTCTTCCCTTATCTTACTCCAAACTGTATATATCTAGTACGATTAATAAAAATAATTAAAGGAATAAGTATCCATAACAAGTTACCCCTAAACATAATTGAAAAACATAATTGAAATCTCAAGTCTTCTCTCTCTCTCTCTCTCTCTCTCTCTCTCTTTTTTCTCTTCCTGTTTTTCCTTTTTCTTTTCTCTTGTTTTTTTTTTCCTTTTTGAAGTTGCTTATGGTTAGATGTGTCTCCTTAAGACCTATTTAATGAGCTTTTGGTTGGTGACTTCCGATCCAGTTGGCTCAAGGCACCAAATGAGGAGCACTCCTCTAACCTAATGGCTTGAGTCAGAGGAATTCACAACCTAAGCTGTTACTAGCATATACCTTAGAAGAATATCTCACTCAAATTAGGCATTGGTGCTTATCAAGGTGACCTACTGAAGTTGACTCTTCTTAAGCTTTCCCTATGGTCCGTGCAGCAAGCATTCAACTGGCAGCTCCCAATCCAATTTACTATAGGTTCCGGGTGTTAAAACACCCCTGCGGATTTACTTGCTCGAGATACAGGGGCTACAAAAACCAACAAGTTACGGCTACTTGTCTGATTACCTCTTTATTTTTTTTTCTTTATTTTCTTTATTTATTTTTTTTGTTTAAAGAATTAGTTCAAGAGAAGAAATAGACTGGCGATTCTCACTTTTAAGAGTAGGGTGGTCAGGTTCTAAACCTAAAATTCTTCCTACTAATACAACTTAATATGTGGGGTTTGCATAAGATAGAGAGCAAATGAGTAAACTCTCAAACAGGTTTTATGACAAAAACAATGATGCAACAATCGATTCTAGGAATAACCACAATGCATACAGTTTAAAATTTCTAGATACTTCTCAAATTTCAACTCAATATAATTCACACCAATTCATAGCTAACCATGTAAAAGTTCAACTAATTTAAATTAAATAATGCTAAAAAGACAAGCAAAAGTTCAAACTACTCATGCCATCCCCAAACCCAAACCTTGTATTGTCTGCAATGCAACAAATATGGAAATAAGTGAAGCCGAGGGAAGGAAAGAGACAACCTCAGTAGTCGAGTACGCTGAACCAATACAGTCGGTTAGGCTTGGTGTGGCAAATGATGTCACAAAATGGCACGCAAAGAGACAGAGCTACACAATAAGACAAATCAAGAAAAACTGACCAAGTAAACTCATTATAAGCGCTAAGAAAAATTCAAAAGCACAAGTACTCAGCTCATTCGAGAAATAAAGTTATCCATGGTGGGGTTAATAAAGAGTCCTGAAAAAGAAAGAGATGTCAATTTGGGGGGGGGGGGGGGGGGGGGGGACCCCAAACTAAACAACAAACCAAAAATAGGTTGGGTTGCCTCTCATGAGCGCTAAGTTTAACGTCTTCTGCCAAATGCAGTGCAGAACTCAGAAACCAAAATCTAAGGCGACATCCTCAAAATGAAACTTGTTGATCTTAGAGGGACGACCCCAAACCAAATAGAGTTTCTAGACCTGTGGCTATCAAAGGGAGGAACATGGCCCACATTTGGGTCTCGAAATTCTATCCTAGCATGCTCAAGTCATGACTTATGAATTCACGCATAGTTATTAGCATAGATAGGGACATTAGCCTAATTGGCATTTTTAATAGAATCGCGTGCACTATCCTAGCATGCCCAAGTCATGACTTATGAATTGATGCATAGTTATCGACATAGACAGGAACATTATTCTAATCAGCATTTTTAATAGAATCGGGTGCACCCAACTCTACGAAAGGGTCAATATCATCAACCTTGTAACACTCTAAATCGTTCTCAGTCTCAGAATGCCGAGCAATATTCGAGACATTCAATTTTCCCTTAAGGTTTCCAAAAGAAACCTCTAACACTCCCGTCCTATAGTGAATCACGGCGTCGGTTGTTGCTAGGAATGTTCAACCTAGAATGATGGGAGTATTGTTCTTTCGCCTTGGGGTGGGGTCCATATCTAAAACAATGAAATCAACTAGGAAGACAAACTTGTCAACTTTAACAACTACATCTTCCAATACTCTGCTAGGTATGCGCTCTGACCTATAAGTCAATTGAAGTGTAACACTTATGGGCTTAAGGTTTCCTATACCTGATTCTTGAAAAACTAAGGGATGGGGTTTACACTCTCCCCTAGATCTAAAAGAGAAAAAATGGTGTTACTCTTTCTGATGACACACGGGACCGTAAAGGCCCCGGGATCTCTAAACTTGGGCGAGGGGCCTGTCACTAGAATACTACACACGTTTTTAGTGAGTCGGACCTTCTTTAGAATGTGCGCCGGTATGTGCTTGTTTCTCACACAGAGGTCCTTGAGGAACTTGGAATACATAGGAATATGTTTAATGGCATCAATCAACGACAAGTTGATTTTCACCTAGTTAAACAAGTCCATGAGCTCAGCCCTCTTTGGATCGTCCTTTTCCTTTGGTCCTAGGAGGGTCCAAGGAAATTGAATGATGGGTTTATGTGGTAAACTTGGTGAAGGTGCTCGTGTTTCCTCTCCATCAATAGTGGGAGGTGGAATCACGCTTTCTTGCTCAACCTCTATCTTAACCTACCTCAAATTTTCCTCACCCGAAACAGACACAACCTTAGCTTGCTCGTTATTGACCTAACTAAGGTTAGAACTGATTTTGATAGAGGGCAGCAATCTCTTCATGCATTGCAGCAACCCAGCGTGGATTCTTTTGAACTGATCGAGATTGAGTGGGTTCCTTCACCTTGGAATCACTATTAGGAAAAATAACTCTGATACCGCTCGCTGGGTTCTCAACTTTTCAATTGCGGTCACAATAAGGGGTACCTATTAGAGCACTAAGAGTAGAAGACTCTTCTCTCTACCTAAGCCCCCGATCGGAGAGTCACGTTTTGTGACACCTCACGTGCAAGAGTTCTCGAGAATAGGGTTATCTCCTTAAATTCCTTTGCTCTAATACCTATTGTTGGGACGAATTTTAAAAATTCTCCCTAATTTTATAAAGTTTACACAGTGGAAGGGTTTAGAATTTATAATTCTAAACCTAAGGTTGATTCAAAATTCTATTTTTAAATTTACAGATTTAAATTCATAATTTAAATCTACATATCTAAATTTTTAATTTAGATCACTTTTACTGTAATACACTCATAACAATACATAAACTTAAACATGCATAATAATGAATACTATAAATAAATAGAAAAGCAAAAAACTAAAAAAAGAAGGAAAGAAAACATACATGGATTTGCTCCAAAATAAAAATACCAGAAACAAACAAAAATCCTCGAAAGCAAAGAAAATCAAGACCCAGTGGCCTTATACACATTGACTTCGATTTGACCAGAGAGTGGGCTCCAAAATATATCGAACTTGGTGAAAGAAAATTTTCAAAAGAAATTTTTCTCCTATTAGGTCTCCGAAAGTTAACACTTTCAGAAATCTTTATTTTTTATTTCTTAGAACTGATGCCAAGCCTTTGGAATAGGTACCTCTATTTATAGAAGTATACCAAAGCAAAAACAAGCTGAAATTTCGATGCGCGATTCGCAGAGTTTAAACTAAAACGCGTCACTTTAATAAAAACAACAATCAAAATGCTATGTTTCATTGCACGGCACTCGCGTGCTCTTGCCCTGTCACCGCGTGCCACGTGGCACGTGGTGATTGGTCCACGCCTTCAAATCCACAGCTGATATCCCTAGAGCGCGACACATGTCGCGAGCAGAGCGACCCCTGTATAGTTCAATTTGGCATTTTTTTTTTGCTTTGTTTCCCATACGTAAAAATTCGTTTTATGAATTTTAATTTTCCAAAATTATTTTATTTTATAATTTTTGAATTTTAATCATCTCATGAATAATATTTGGCAAAATTAATATACCCATCTCATGGATAAATAATTAATCTTATGAATTCTTTAATATTTTTCCGATGGCAATAAGTACAGAGGCTTGCGTGGGGACCTCAGGGACAATTTAAATCTGGTTCCAAATGGATTAAATTAATCATCTCATGAAATAATTTAATTAACATTTAATAAGACTTAATTCTACTAAATAAATCTCACTGCACTCCAGACTTAAACCATTTATTTGATATCTCCCTAATAAATTGTGCTGATGACAACAACCTCTCCATTAGATGTCTATGACGAAAAATAAGTATAAATACTACTATTATCCTTCTCACAGCTTCTCCATTAGTTACCGACTCGCTCTTCACTGAATAATTTATTTATATTTAAACATATTCTTAGTATAAATTCCAAATGTCAAACACTTGAAATACTTTGGCCAAAGTTTTCAAACTATTCAAATACTTGTGAATCAACTATGGGGACATCTGTATCTCATAAGAGACTGTAGATTCCCTATTAAATACCTGATTCTTGTTACATTTTATGCCACTATTCATGTGTTTAGACCTTACTTATAGTACACCAAAGTAACTAACACTCCATGCACAACTCTAGAATACCATCAGGATCTAGAGTCGTCATTCAAACAGTACAACATGAATCATTTATCTTCAATAGTAGTCTAGAAACAAGTATTGCACATGGTCGAACTCAGTGACTCAATCTTATTAAACACACCAACCTAATACTTTTGGATTACCATCCACATGACCAACACAATTCATCTAAAGTTTTAAGTCATGGTCTTAACAGACAATTAGCCCAAGCTCATCATCGACCATGAGTTATTCAAATAATATTCCATACCATTTGTTCCAAGTCTATCTATGGCTTAATCTCATTATCCACTTAGAACAAACATGTAAAATGTAATCTGAGGACTCTATCCATATCATGGACGATAGATAAAAGAAAATCATAGGCAGTATAAATGCTCACTTATACAAATTTAATCTGAAAATGGCTGGAACTTCATGCTATGGCTTTCGAACCTATATGGGAAGCATGTAAAGACTTTTCGGCCAAACTTTTCACTGAAGCAAATCGGTATATCTGATAGTTTTTTTGTATGATACAAAAGTCTACTAGGTCAGTTATTCTATCTGAACCATCATGCCCTCTATGCAGCTTCTAAAGCTACAATGTATTCAGCCTCTATGGTGAAGTCATCAATATAATACTGCTTGACATTCCTCCCACTAATGGCTCCTACTCCAAGGGTAATGATATGCCCAGACGTCGAACGTCAGACATCTCTATCTGAGTGGAACTCTAAATCAATATAGCCAACCAGAACAAGCTCGCAAAATCTTTACTTTTGATGACACCCATACATCATTCCCAATGAGTAGTCTATAATCAACATATAATACCAAGAAAGTCACTACTTTCTCTTGACGTTTGTACACGCTTGGTTTGTCAACCAATTGCTTAAAACCATAAGATTTAATCGCTTCATTGAATTTAATATTCGATGTGCGTGATGTTTGCTTCAATCCATACATGGACTTCTTCAGTTTGCATACCGTATGCTCCTGATTTTTGGCAATGAAACTTTCTGGTTGCATCATATAGATGTCTTCTTCAAGACAACCATTCAAAAGGGCCGTTTTGACTGCCATTTGCCAAATCTCATGATAAGCTACAATGGATAGGAGTATCCTTATAGACTTTAGCATGGCTATTGGTGAGAAGGTCTCATCATAATGAATTCTTTTCTTTTATGTAAAACACTTAGCAATCAGTCTTACCTTGAATGTCTCTACACTCCTCTTTTCCTCTTATAGGCCCATTCACATCCAATGGGCTTAATGCCAGTAGGTGCCTCTACAAGATTCCATACCTGATAAAATACATAGATTCTAACTCAGATTTCATTGCTAAAACCTATTGGTCAACATCCTTATCTTTAACTGCCTCATTGTAGCTGAGAGGATCTGATTCAATGTTACTCTCAACCATTAAGGCTCCCGCCATGAACCTGTTAGGTGCCCTGACAATCCTCCCACTACACCATGTTCTTGTGTACTTAAAACATTCTCAACCTTAATAGTAGGTGCATCTAATGCATCTACTGTATGCCCGGTTATGTCTAGCTGTTTATAATTAGCGTCATTTTCTTTTAACTCCTCTAACACTACTCTGTTTTTTTCTTTTATAGTCTACTACAAAATCTTCTTTTAAAAATTTGGCACTTACATTTACTAAAAACTTTTTGTTCAAAAGAACTGTAGAGGAGACCATCTTTGTTCCTTTGGGATAACCCCAAAAAAGAGATTGGTAAAGTAACATGACACATCATGGACCTTACCTTCTTTAACAATGTCTTATTCCTTCTTTCTGCAACACCATTCTACTACGGTGTACCCAGAGCAAAAAGTTGAGATCTTATCCCATTCGCAATTAAGAAATCTAGAAACTCACCCGAAAGATATTCACCACCTCGATCTGATCGAAGTGGTTTAACTTGCTCACCTAATTGCTTTTCAACTTCAGCTTTGTACTCTTTGAACTTTTCAAAAAAGTCTGACTCATGTCTAATTAGGTAAATATGTCTATACCTTGAGTAATCATCAGTAAATGTGGTGAAGTACTCATATCCACTACTTCCCTGAACAATCATTGGTCCACATACATATGTGTGAACCAGCTCAAGTAAGTCACCATCCTTGTTGCCTTTACTCTTAAAGACAGACTTGGTCACCTTTCATTTTATGCAGAATTCACAAGCTGGTAAGGACCTCAAGTCCAAAGCCTCTATCAATTCATCTTACATCAGTCTTTGGATCCTATTTGAATTAGTGTGACCTAAATGTTGGTGCCATGTGTAGGCAATATCCCTTTCAAGGTGTTTTCTTTTAGGAGATCAAACGAGTGAGCTTGTGTCAGATTTTTTTAAACAAATATGAGAGTTTTGATCAATAAACAACATAAATAAACCATTTATACATGTATATTTGGCAAATTTAATTATTGTATTAAAAGGTTCATAATCAAAATCAACTGAATAACAATTATTCATAAAACGAGATACAAAAATTAAATTCCCGTGCAGAGTATGTGTAAGATGACTACTGTTGTACTATCCCTGACCATCAGGTACATCTACCCATCATGCATCCTTTTGGTTAGCCTGAGCCTCCGAAACATATTACAGACATGGTTAGTTTAACCTGAGTCCGCGCACCAGGAACCTGGTGGACTCTCAACTATGCATGGCTCAATTAAGTGAGATATCGACATATATTCTCCAGATAGCTTAGTAGTCTTTATAAGAAGAGAAGCTAAGTACTTAGTACAGTTTTTTACTTCCAGTGGCTAATTTTTTCCATTAAAGAAACACTTTCCTTTTGCTAACTACTTTATGGACTTCATTGCTACAATAGCAACCTTGCCCTTTCCTTTCTTTCTAGTAGGTCCCTTGTGAGTAATAACTAAGTCTAACTTTTTTTTCCAGGCAAAACAATTTGGTCCAGTGAGTACATTATGTATTTGAAATGAATAAAGTTTACCTGCCGTATCTATTCCAAAAAACACTGTAAATGCAAACATTTGTGTAACTGTCTAACAAGAGTCTTGTATAATGCAGTGATATCTATTCTTTTATTTTAGAATACATAATAAGTCAGATATCCACCAAACTGTATTATCATGCATACAATGATGACCCAAACACACCACTCCTTATTCCCCGGCAAGGGGGTTGCACGAAGTTAGTTCGGGTGAGAACTATTCTCAATTGACATGTTTTCTTGTAACTCTTACTAAACATGATTAACTCACTATTTTACCTTAATCTCTAACATAACATAACATAGCTTCTCGGGGAGGCTAATGCATCACGTTAGTTAAGTGTAAACCATTACCAAAACCTTTATACAAATACACGAAATACTCCACGACAGCGTGACCAAATCGCTTCTTTGCACTTTGGTTTATCTCAATAAAAGTCTAACCCGGTAATCTACGAACTGACATCCTCCACAAGGTCTATCGATTTACTATACTGCTAGACTAGTAATGGAGACCGTGAGGTTACAACAATTGAAACCTCGCTCTTACTACATTTTTATAACTAGTAGTTTTTAATTAACTTGCATTTACAACTTGGATTATCTCATAATCCCTTTTAGAATCTCATTCTAAAATTAACCAAGAATTAATTAATTAATTTATTCAAAACATTATTGTTTTACAACATCGTTTATCTCATAATCTTACTTTAGATTCTCATTCTAAATTTATTCAATAAAATTAATTAATTAATTTTACTTTTAAAAACGGTACCATAGATTATCTCATAACCTATTGTGAATTTGAGGCTAAGGCTCAATTGAATTGATTGAATGAAAAGAGAAAATACATGCTCTATTTATAGAGCTGGTGATGAAAGCATAAAGATAATAGTACCCTTCTAGGTTACATGTGAACTAAGGGCATAACAAGAAACAAGAAAACCTTAGATAATCTATCCTATAATAGATGATCCTATCCTCTAATAGGGCCCCTCAATCTGAAGGAGGAGCAGCGACATGAAGATTATTATTGTAATATTGAAATAGGCTGACCTCGAGGCTTTTGGTGAAGATATCAGCTATTTGTTGAGTAGTAGGAGTGTAGCAAACTTGAAGGTCACCCTTAAGAACTTTTTTCCGAACGTAGTGGAAATCAACATCTACATGCTTGGTGCGGTCGTTGGAGACAGGGTTGGCAGCAATGTAGGAAGCAGAGACATTATCACAGTAGATGATGATAGGTCCAGAATGTTGAAGGCCAATGTCACGCATGAGGTAGCAAATCCAATCCGCTTTTGCAGTAGCTTGAGCAACGGCTCGATATTCAGATTCGGTAGAGGACTTAGAGATAGTGGCTTGTTTCTTGGCTCGCCAAGAGATGAGAGTAGAGCTAAGGACGAGTGCATATCCTATGGTGGAACGGCGGGTATCAGGGCAGCCTCCCCAATCAGCATCAGCATAGACAACAACAGAGGTGCAGGTGCCTAGAAGAATCATAAGACCATGGTCTGGGGTGCCTTTGAGATATCTGAGGATCCGCTTCACAGCCTGCCAATGACTAGTCCTAGGAGCATGCATAAACTAGGAAACAAGGTTAACAGCATAACATATATCGGGACGAGTCATGGTGAGATATTGTAGTGACCTAACCGCATTGCGGTACTCAGTGGGGTCTGGTAATGCGTCACCCTCAGTCAAGGACAGATGGGTGCGAGCTGGGAGAGGAGTTTTGATTGGTTTAGCATCTTAAATGTTCTGTTTGCGAAGAAGGTCAATGGTGTACCGATGTTGGGATAGGAACAGGCCTGATTTGGTATGTTTTGCCTCGATGCCTAAGAAGTAATGTAGAGGACCTAGGCCCTTCATGGAAAATTAGGTGGAGAGGGCATGGATGAGGCTGTTTAAGGAGGAGGGGTTCGATCCAGTGAGGATGATATCATCCACATAAAGTAGAAGGAAAATGAGATCATTGGTTTTTTGAAAGAGAAAAAGGGACGGATCAGCTCGACAACAGGTAAAACCTAGGCTATGGAGAAAAGTGCTAAAGCGATGAAACCAGGCCCGAGGGGCTTGTTTAAGTCCATAGAGTGCCTTTTTGAGGCAACAGACATGATTGGGGAACTGTGGGTGAATGAAAACCTAGTTGCTTCATGTAAACTTCTTCCTTAAGATGGCCATGTAGAAAAGCATTTTTAACATCCAGTTGTTTAATTTGCCACTTATATGTGACAGCGAGAGTGAGAACGAAACAAATGGTGGAAGGTTTGACAACCGGGCTAAAGGTCTCCTTGAAATCAATGCCTTCACGTTGGTGAAAACCTTGAGCTACAAGGCGAGCTTTAAATTGATCAATGGAGCCATCCGCTTTATATTTAACTTGATATTTTCAAGTGCTTCCTACAATGTTGAGTTTTGGATTGGGGGGAACAAGTTCCCAAGTGTTGTTGAGGATTAGTGCATTAAATTCATCTGCCATGGCCTCTTGCCATTTGGGATTTTTGATTGCTTGGGAATAACACGTGGGTTCCTGTATTACTTTTATTAAGGAAAGGGATAGGGGATACTTTGTTTTTCAAATGTCGTCCTTGAGTCGAGTTCGCATAGGGTGAATGTTGTGGGTGTTGTGTGCTTCGGGTAGGTCTGGGTGCGGGTCCGAGGTCTCAGGTGTGGGTTGTGATGTAGCACGATGGGGGACCTCAGTTTGGGCCGGTTCGGGAACAGTAGTGGGGGACTCGGGTTTAGGTACGAGGTTAATATGGACTACCGCGGTACGAGGTTAATATGGACAGGGGTGGGGAAGGTTCGGTAGCCACTGTTCCACAACTAACAAGTTTGGAACGTGGTTGTTGGGGGGTGCAGGTGTGTGGGGAGTCATAGACCTTAGGGGTGTAGGGGGCACAGGTGGTGTGCTTAAGAGCGGGGAACCTGAGCCTGTGGTGACTATGAGGGGAAAGGGGAGATCAACTATACTAGCTGTACTACCTGGGTCTTGGACCCAAGATGGGTCGACCAAGTCAGGGTAAGGAAAGTGGAACTCGTTGAACCTAACATGACGATTTATGTAAATTTTGCTAGTTTGGGGATCAAGATAGCGATAGCCCTTATAGCGTGCAGCATAGCCTAGAAATATGCAAGGTTTGGAACATAGGGCCAATTTATGAGGGGCACGGAGTGTGAGGTTAGGGTAACATGCACACCCAAAAACACAAAAGTTGGAGTAGTCCGGAATTTGGTGAAAAAGTTTTTCAAAAGGGGATGAGTTTTTTAGAACAGGGGTGGGTAGATGGTTTATAATGAAGCACGCAGTACAAGCAGCATCATCCCATAAAGTATAAGGAAGACGAGATTGAATAAGGAGCATTCGTGCCATTTCAATAATATGTTGGTGCTTTCATTCCGCCACCCCATTTTGTTGTGGGGTATCAGGACATGAAAGACGAAAATGGATGCTGTGTTGACGACACAGAGCCTGCATGCGACGATGGTCGAATTCACGACCACCGTCACTTTGGAAAATTTTTATTTTTGTGGAAAATTTGATTTCTACAAAGGTTTTAAAATTTTCAAAAATTTCAAAGACTTCAGATTTTTGTTTCATAGGGTAGAGCCAAGTGAACCGAGTATAGTCATCAATGAAATTAACATAGTATTTATAGCATGAGTTTGATGAGACAGGTGATTGCCATACATCTGAATAAATTAAATGTAAAGGACTAGAAACAAAATGCAAAACACGCTGAAAGGGTAGTCGATGAGACTTACCCAAGCTATAATTCGAACAAAAATCAGTAAACCGTGAACTGGTATAAGCTTGCGAGAATAAAGAATGTCTAACATGGGGCGTCCTAGATGTCCTAAGTGGCGATGCCAAAGGTCTCCTGATAAGGTTTGGGCCATGAGTCCAAGTGAGTGAGGCGAGAAGTTGTAAAGCGGACTGTTACTGCGAACTCGAAGCAGAGGGTTCCCCGTAACCTTGTCCTTAACACGGAAAAATTTATAGTCAAATTCAACAATGCATAAATTATCATGACAAAGTCATTTTATAGATAGGAGGTTATGGGTTAGTTGAGGTACTAGCATTACGTCGTTGAGTTGAAGCTTGCGTTAACATTGTAGAACCCACATGAGTGACAGGGAGTAGAGTCCCGTCACCAACTAAAACTTGTTTTTGGCCATGATAAGGAAGAAGGGAGTGAAGCATACCTGAGTTGGGTGTCATGTGGTTGCTAGCACCGGAGTCGGGGGTACCAACTGTAGTCTTGTGAGTCAGTGATGGACATGGCAGTGAAGGAGGGAGACGGATCAGGGTAGGAGGAGGTGTCGAGCCGGTGTGGACATGAGACGGCATTGTGACCAATTTGATTGCAAATTTGATAGATTTTAGGCCCAGGCCCAAGGATGCTGGTTGGGTTGGGTGGCGCATTACCATACGACCGAGGATGGTACAGTTGAGGCTGCAGAGCATGAGGTCCCGATTGATGTTGGTGTTGTTGCTGTTGTCCCCCGTTATGGCCCCCTCGATTGCCACGGCGACCTGCGTTGTGACCCTTACCTTTCCCACGCCCCCCCACGACCTGAGTTGGAGTTAGATCCTTGAGAACCTACATTTGAGGCAACTAAAGCATGTTGTGGATCGGGGGAAGGACGGCCCTGATAGCGATTTTGGGCGCCTTCCTCATTTAGGAGATCAGTTTTTAGTTTCTCAAAACGAGGTGTTGGTGAGGTATTGCGAGTTAAGGTCACAAATGTAGCGTATTCAATTGGAAGCCCATATAGGGTGTAGTGGACTAGTTCTCGATTGGCTATTGGCAAGTCAATGGCAGCTAAGTCATCGGCAATGGATTTTAACTCAGAGAGGTATTTGTCCATAGCTTTTCCATCCTTTTTAAGGTTGATAAGTTGGGATCTTAAATTAAATTCCTTTGCCAGCGAATGATCTTGAAATCTCTTGACAAGGGCATCCCACATGGCTTTTGCTGTGGGTTGGCGAACAATGTCGTTTAGGAGGGAGCGAGATAAGGTAGCGTAAATGCAAGAATGAAGGCTTTGGTCAGTTCTGACCCAGTTTATATATTCGGGATTAGGGGAGGAGGAACCGTTATAGGTTGTTATATAAGTTGGGGGACATGGAAAAGTACCATCGATGTATCTCATGAGTCGATGGGCGATTAAAAGCATATGAAATTGCTCTTGCTAAGTGGTATAATTAGTAGCGTTTTCCAATTTTATGGTGATTATATTAGAAATATTGGATAGGGGGAGTAATAGGGGAGTTGTAGTTGTGTGATTTAGATTAGGGTTTAAGTTAGGGAGAGGGTATGGAGTGCCACCACCACAGCCATAAGACTAGACGAGGGCACCGCTTGTTGGTTGGTGGCTGTAAGCCACGGCGGGGAGCAGGGAGCCAGGGAGGCCGGGGTGCGCCCAGCTGGTGCTGGGAAAACCAGGGGGGGGGGGGGGACAGTGAAAGAACCACTTATGGGGAGAGGGGGTTGACCGAGAGAGGGCTGGTGACCACCAATGGGCATGGTGGCACCGGCCATCGACAGTGAGGGAAGGAGAGGGGGGGGGGGGGGGATGTCCGAGCCAAAAAAATGAGAAAATTGTGGCCTCGTGGATGCTAACGAAGTACCGGGGATGGCGACTCCAGCATTCGTTAGTCCATTGAGGAATTGACCTGAGGTTATGGAGTAGATATGGGGGAAATCGAACATAGCCACAGACGAAGCTGCGACCCGGTGGTCGACCGAGGAGCCAGCATGAGGGGAGCCGGTCTCGGCCTCCTGAGAGGTGGCAGCAACTTGATGGCGCTGTGGGGGAGTGGGAGGGAGGGGAATTAGGGTTAGCTGCCACAACTATTAATTAAAAAAGAAGAGAAAAATAGGTATCAATTCAAAAATTGAACTTAAACAATAGCCAATCAAGAAACTATGGGAGAAAAAAACAATAGAGAAGAACCTGAATTAAAGAGAGAGAGAAGAGAGAAAAGCCTCCTTTGGAGGCTCTGATACCATGTGAACTTGAGGCTAAGGCTCAATTGAATTGATTAAATGAAAAGAGAAAATACTTGCTCTATTTACAGAGCTGATGATGAAAGCATAAAGACAATAGTACCCTTCTAGGTTACATGTGAACTAAGGGCATAACTGGAAACAAGGAAACCCTAGATAATCTATCCTATAATAGATGATCATATCCTCTAATACCTATTCTTTAAAATCCCATTCTAAAACTGAATAAATTAATATAATTTATTTTTTTTATTTAAAATAATGCCGAAAAATAGATTATCTTATAATCTATTTTTAGAATCTAATTCTAAAATTAAATTAATTAATTAAATTAATTATATTTAAAATCAGTAGTGATTTAGAGCTTAGACTATCTCATAGTCTATTTCAGAATCTTATTCTAAAATTAAATTAATTAGTAAAATTAATTTTTTATGTTTAAAATAATATTAACTTAGACTATCTCATAGCCTATTTTAGAATCATATTCTAAAATAATTTAAAAGAGCTTTTATTTAAAATAACACTGTTTACAACTTAGATTATCTCATAATTTAATTTAGAATCTAATTCTAAAAAGAAATTAATTTAATTATTATGTAAACCAATACTGACGTCTATAGGTCCACAAAATAAATAAATAATTTTTTAATAAAATTTGATGCCGATGTTGGAATTATTTATTTATTTATTTTTAAATTAAAATAATTAGTTTAAAAAAATAATTGAATATAATCTTATTAGATCAATTTTATCCGATTTCGCAAATCTTAATCAAATATGTATAATCTCATTGTGCAAATAACATAATCGCTAGTTTATAAATTGATATACTCGAATTAACGATTAATTCATTAATGATTTAAACGATTTAAACAATTTAAACTTTTACTTTAAACAGCCTAGTTAACCATTAACTCTTTTTATGATTTAAACAATTTAGATCGCTATTTAAGAAAACTTTCCTTCTTAATAAAATCTCTATTTTATTGAATCGCAAATCTATTTATTTCGATCTTATTATACCTATTCATTCATATTATGAATATAATCAAAGGCTGTCATTGATATCAATTGTTGGGAAAAATAACTCTGACACCGATCATTGGGTTCACAACTTTTCAATTCTGGTCAGAACAAGGGGCACTTATTAGAACATTTAGAGTAGGAGACTCTTCTCTTTACCTAAGCCCCTGGTCAGAGAGTCACTCTTCGTGACACCTCGTGTGCAAGAGTTCCCGGGAATAGAGTTATCTCTTTAAATCCTTTTGCTCTAATACCGGTTGTGTTGGTAAACTATAATTGAGCAATTTGCTACTGTAGAGGGGCAAGTAGGTTACACAGACAACTATTTGGATAAAAATTAAAGCAAAATCAATACTATTCGCCCAGTAGAGGCAAAATCAATACTATTCGCCTAGTAGAGGCAAAATCAACACTATTCGCCCAGTAGAGGCAAAATCAATACTATTCACCCAGTAGAGGCAAAATCAATACTATTCACCCAGTGGAGGCAAAATCAACACTATTCCCCCAGTAGAGGCAAAATCAACACTATTCGCTTAATAGAGGCAAAATCAACGCAATTCACCAGTAGAAAAACGTACTTATACACAAGTACAAAAGAAAGAATCAAAGATAAAGTGATAGCTGTCCAAAAAGGGGATACCCATCCAAAGCATTCTTCCCCTATTAAAAGAAGGGTGACACGATTCATTGAAGATCATCCCCTCCTACGATCACCGCTCCGGAGTAATAAACATTCCAACACATTACTCCTCTCAGGCTAAGTATTTTATATCTATTATGTTTGCTTATTTCTTGCCCTTATTTACTATTTCATTATATTGATACTGACTTCAGCGTCCAAGGGGCCCCCCGTGGGTTACTGCATGGGCCCCTCTAACCGTTCATTTGATCTTGCAGGGAATATCAAGTCGGGCGTGCGGCTAGAGCTTGAGTTCAACTCATCCTAACAAACCCCACCTCATAAAGAACTTTAGAATAATGAATAAGCACACTTTCTAAATTCATCACAAACATATTGGCACCATCTGTGGGAAGGATCACAAGCTCACGCCTGGCTTAGTGTTCTTGTGAAATTCAAACATTTTTAACGTCATTCGAGGTAATTTTTAGCATTTTTTTATGTTTAGCGCATTTTTCTAACAGAAACGAGCTTATTCAAGCAAAGGAAGTCAAAAAAGCTCTCTTCTGTTCCTTTGAGCAGTTTTAAGTATATCAATACATGGAAAGACGTATGCTTGAGCAAGTCTTGTAACCTATTTTTTACCTCTTTCTAATAATTTTTTTTTTGAGAAAATTTTTTTAAAAAAATATCACAGCTAAATATAACTCTTCAAGAGCTTCATTTTGATATGTAGCAATTTGTAACTCTTTACGGATTAAAATATACCTTATTTTAAGTTACAAGGTACATTGTACAACAACTGCAACCGGTATTCACCCGGTTTAACATTTTACCTCCTTTTCATATTTTCTTTAATCCAAAGCCTTAAAAGTCATTATAGTTACATAAAAATATTCAAGAGCTTCATTTTGATATGTAATTCAATCCGTTACTCTTCACAGATTAAAAGTTATCCTTGTTTTAAATTACAAGGTACTTATACAACAACTACAACCGGTATTCGCCCAGTTCATCTTTTTACCTCCTTTTCATATTTTCTTTGATACAAAATATTAAATATCATTAGAGTTACATAGAACTCTTCAGGAGCTTCGTTTTGATATGTAACTCTATCCATAACTTTTCACAGAATAAAAGTTATCTTTGTTTTAAGTTACAAGGTACGTTATACAACCACCACAACCGGAATTCGTCCAGTTCATCTTTTCACCTCTTTTTCATATTTTATTTGTTCAATAGATTAAATAATCATCGTAGGTGTCTAGCACTCTTCAATAGCTTCACTTGGATATGTAATGCAACCCGTAAATCTTCACGGATTGAAGGTTATGCTCATTTTAACCCAAAGATTCAAGTTGTATACCCACCGCGTAGGTAAAACGCCCACTTCATCTTTTCACCTCTGTTTTGTGTTCTCTTTGATCAAAAACTCTGAAGATCATAATAGTTATACGGAGCTCTTCAAAAGTTTCATTTTGATATGTGATTTGACTCATAACTCCTTACGAGTGAAAAGTTATGTACATTTAAAATTCCACTACCCAACGAATTCCCTACCCAGCATTTTCCACAACTCGGCGACTTCCACATCCCAGTGTCATCCACAACCATCATCATTCTCTCTAATGACCATCACTTCCGTGATGCTTGAGACTTCAACCATCATCCTCTCCAAAGTTGCCACCACGTGATGCTTTGTTCACCGCATGTGAAGCTTCAACTTCCACCACCACTATTAGTATTTCCAACACATGTTAGCATCGGAACAACACACATATCCACTACTGCCCTTGATTGCACAACAGCTACCACTGGCACACCGGTCGTCACTAGTCATTCGCCACCCACCATGCTTAAACCCTTGCTCTCTCCATCAAACTCGAATTCGGGTCAATTTTTATGACAATCTTAGTTCAATTCAACCTTCATATTAAATCAAATTCTAATTGAACTAATTCTAGTTGCATCATAAGTTCATTTCAATCCCAGTTGAATCACTACTTGCATGAGTTTTAGCCTGCTCAAGTCCTGGTTATGTCAATTTCTGCTCAATCAGGATCTGAGGGAATCAGTTTTCATCGCAACTCCGCTCTAATGGATGTTAAGCTAAGTAAACCTTTGCTAAGATTTCTAGTCTAGACAAACTGTACTTCAACACACTCTTGCTATGGCCTTTGGTTCAACTAAGTTATACTTTGCTAGATCCTTACCCATAAATCGTCAAATTAGCAATTAGACATGATAATTCTAATTAAGGGCATTACAAGAACAGAGTCATCGACCCTACCCTTGTTTAACACTAACACATGAGTCCAAATCAAAGAACATATAAGTACTTAGTTCTAGAATAGTAAAAGTACTTCTAACAAGACAGCCAGGTTTTATGATTCATTCCAAGAACCTTGTTTGGGCACGTAAGAGACCTCATATTCTCTTGGAATTCGCAAGGCATGTCTGTTATTTCTCTCCATCCATGACGAATCTAATTACTTCATGAACTTTGAAGGCATATCCTATAAACCTATGAAGAAAATCCCAAAGCAAACAATTCATCCAAGGGAAATTCAATGTGCTGTTATGGCACAAGCCACTCATCAAGTGTGGCAATTTTTCTCCTACAAAACACTAACAAGGGCTATCTAGTCAAAAAGACAGAATCTCATCATATTTAACTTATTTCATAAGCTGCAAGATATCACTATTTCTCAAAATCGGACATGGCTGTATGTTAAGTACCTTTTGGGAGATACTTTTTAGCCTAGCTAGATCAAGTCAAACCAAAAGTCAAAAATGTATCTGAATTAGAAATTTCTTCACAAGTATTGGGAGCTGGAGGACTTTGCCTTCATTCGTGATTACCTTTCCGTGGGGGTTGTACAAATCCTTTTAGGATTGGGGAACTTTGTCCCTATTCGCAGTCCGAACTTCATTTCAACAGTGGCCCAAATCAATGTAGGAATAGGGGACGTCGTCTCTACTCGCAGTCCGAATTTCATTTCAACGGTGGCGCAAATCAATTTAGGACTAGGGGACTTCGTCCCTATTCGCAATCCGAAATTCATTTCAGCGGTGGTGGAAATCAATTGAGGGCTAGGGGACTTCGTCCATATTCGCATTCTGAACTTCATTTCAATGATGGCACACATCAATTTAGGACTGGGGGACTTTGTCCCTATTTGCAATCCAGACTTCATTTCAATAGTTGTACAAATCATTATAAGACTGGGAGACTTCAGCTCGGTCATTTCCTTATTTTAAGGACAAATCACATTCATAATGAGAGACTTCACTGTTATGTTTCTTACTTGTTTGAATGTAATAAGCTTGTAGCATTTGAATTCAGTTTTTTGGCGCCAAAGTCTGTTTTGGCCATTAGGTGCAGCTAGTCTTGTTTGGCGGTTGTTTGAAGTCGGTTAAGCATTGATTCAATGTATCTAGTTCATATAAGTAGGGTGATCTTGTTTAATTAGAGGGAATTCAAAGAAAATTACTAATCTCTTTGAGATCAACTTATCTTCTCATCTTATTCTCTCTCTATCTTCTCATCTCCTTTCACTTCTTTCTCATCCCATACTCTCTTATCCTTAGCTTACGTTTGAGATTCGATCACAAACGTAACAATTGGTATCAGAGCCTCGCTTGGCTTTCAATTCAAGCGGATTTGATATCAAGTATCCATGGACTTAACCGAGGCGGCATTAAGCAGTGGAGTCACCACCAGATCGGCAGCAGTTAAGGCAGCTGCCAGATCTTCGTATGCTGATGTGGTTGGAGGCAATCATGTTGCAGGTCAGGATGTTGTCACAAATGCACATTTGGACAGTCAATTGAAGGCGATGTGTGCTCATTTGCTTGTTCAAATCAAGGAAGCTAATGCTGATATAAGTCAGCAGATACATCAGTAAGTGGATGTGAAGCTTGATCAACGATCTCAGTAGGTTGAACTTATGGTCTCTGATCAGTTCACACGGTAAGCACAAGAATTGGAGGAAAGGATTACCGTGAGGATTGATCGGGAAATGCAGCAGTTGGAAGCAAAATTAGCTAAAATTCGTGAGCAATTCAGGAGGCCAAATCCTCCTATTGTTCCGGATCCATTGATACCAGCAAGTGTGCTACAAGCTAATCCCTCAATGAGAGCTGAGACATTAAATCGTGAGGTGGAAGCTGGAGCTCTAGTTAGAGCACAAGAAGCTGATATTAATGACAGGCAAGGGCGCAGTGAGCATGTACCATCTAGACCTGCAAACTGGAATTCGGTATCCGGGGACAGAGCTCAGGAAATGGAACATACTTTCAGACCTCGAGAAGTAAATACTGATCAATTGGATCGACCACCTGATTCTTGGCAGTAGCAACGATCAGAAAGTAATGAAGAGTCATCCAATAGCAGAAATAACAGCCATAGACAACCTCGGGTGCAAATCGATGCATTTGAAGGTCAACAACCTCACTCTTGGCTAAGGAGGTGCGAGCGTTAATTCCACTTCTATCACATTGATGAATTGAAGAAGGTACAAATTACGGCTGTGTATTTGCTTGGTGATCATGAGGTGTGGTTCTATAGCTTGATAAGAAGTAAACCTTCCATTTCATGGAATGAGTTTGCTAAGGCTTTGTGTGCTCGGTATAGTGATGAGGATGATAGTGATATTGTGGATAAATTCAATAAAGTGAAGTAAGAGACGAATGTGAAGGAGTACATGACCAGATTTGAGAATCTCCGGGCTAGCATTATGGCTGAAATTGAGGCCTCCGAGTCTTATTATGTATCAGCTTTTATAAGTGGTTTGAAGCCTAAGTTGAAGAACTTGGTTAAAGCCGTTGATCCTACTGATTTGTCTATGGCCTTTGCAAAAGCCAAGCTTTATGAATCTACAGGCCTGCCAGCAAGTGATGCTTCCAGACCTCATGGGAGTAGTTCCAAATTTTAGCAAGGCTCAAGCAAAAATAGAACTAACCGAATTGATGACAGACCGCAGCGTAAATTGTGTTATCGTTTTAATCAGCCTTACTAATTTGGCCACAAGTGTAATCCCAAGTTCCTCATGGCTGTTGAAGGAACTAATGCTAGTGAGCTCTCTGATGATGAAGAAATTGCAGAGGATAATACCGATTCTGATCAGGAAATCGAAGAAGATTTGGATGATGCTGCAGTAGAGATCTCAGTGAAAGCATTGACCGGTAATGAGGCTCATAGCACGATTCGAATCAAAGGGAAGGCTGGAAAAAGGTCTATTATCATTCTCATTGATAATGGGAGTACTCATAGCTTTGTTGATCGCAAAGCAGTCAAGAAGGTGGGTCATGAAGTGATAAAAACTCACCCACTTGCTGTTACCGTGGCTGATGGTAAAACTGTCACGACACAAAACAAGTGCCAAGGGTTTGTGTGGCTGATGCAAGACCGTAAGTTCAACTATGACTTCAGGATCCTTCCCCTAGGAGGTTGTGACATGGTGCTCGGGGTTGATTGGATGAGAACTCATAGCCCTGTGCTGTTTGATTATGCAAATCTCACGGTCTCCTTTGAAGTTCAAGGCTCCAAAGTTACTCTACATGGCATTGCGGAGCAAGCACAACTTCAAGTTATGAAGGGAAGTAATTTGAAGAAGGGCCTTCAGAGCTGTGCATACCAGTGGGTGGGCCAGTTGTTTGCTATTTCCTCTGCTGAAATGGTCGACATTACCGAACCAAAAGTGCAAGCTCTAGTTACAGAGTTTGAAGATGTGTTCGAGGTGCCTAAATCCTTACCTCCCAAGAGTGGTTTGGATCATGTAATTCCACTTAAAGAGGGTGCAGAACCGGTGAAGATAAGGCCTTATAGATACCCTCACGCTCAGAGGACAGAGATTGAGAAGCAAGTGGATGAATTGCTTAAGACTAACTTCATACAAGCAAGCCATAGCCCCTTTGCTTCTCCGGTCATTCTTGTCAAGAAGAAAGATGGTACGGCTCGTATGTGTATTGATTATAAGCAACTCAACTCTATGACTGTGAAGGACAAGTTTCCTATACCAGTTATAGATGATTTGTTGGATGAATTATATGGAGCTCAAGTCTTTTCCAAGCTGGATCTTCGGCAAGGATATCATCAGATTACAGTGGGAGAGCATGATGTGTATAAGACTGCATTCTGGACGCATCATGGACAGTTTGAGTTTGTGGTCATGCCTTTTGGCTTGACCAACGCACCAGCAACTTTCCAGGCTCTTATGAATGATGTCTTCAAACAATTTCTTAGGAAATTTGTGTTGGTTTTCTTTGATGACATCCTCATTTACAGTGCATCGTTTGAGGAGCATTTGAAGCATTTGAGGAAGGTATTTTTGGTCATGCGTGAGCATAAATTGTATGCTAAGTTGGCCAAGTGTTCATTTGCTCAAACACATCTAGAATATCTTGGCCATGTGATCTCTTGTGATGGAGTTGCAACCGATCCTTTAAAAGTCCTAGCCATGAAGGAATGGGCTGTTCCGGTTACTTTGAAACAATTGAGGGGATTTTTGGGGTTAACTGGCTATTATCGTAAGTTTGTAGCTAACTATGGTGCCTTAGCCAAGCCACTGATAGATCTACTTAAGAAGGATTCCTTCAGATGGTTGGATGAAGCTCAAAACGCTTTTGATGCTCTTAAAGCTGGAATGTGCAGAGCACCAGTTTTGGCAATGCCCGATTTCTCTTCAAGCTTCATTTTGGAGACAGATGCAAGTGGAAGTGGAATTGGTGCAGTGTTGTCTCAAGGGGGAAGACCTATAGCATACCTCAGCTAGGCATTCAGTGTAAAGCATCAAGCTCTTCAACGTATGAGAAGGAGTACCTTGCAATCTTGCTTGCGGTTGATAAGTGGCGGCCCTACTTGGATGGGCATCATTTCATCATTAAGATTGATCATCAAAGTCTTAAACACTTGTTAGAGTAGAAGATTGTCACAAGGATACAAAGAAAAGGGCTGATGAAGATGTTGGGGTTGGATTATGACATTGAATACAAGAAAGGGAAGGAGAACTTAGCTGCAAATGCACTGTCACGCAAGTTTGAGGACTATGAGCAGGGTTCCCTTGAGGCTGTTTCCGTGATTTCTCCTGCTTGGATAGAAGAGCTACATCAGTCCTATGAGAATGATTCCTTTGCGCAAGAATGTATAGCTGCTGCTAGTATAGACAAGGCATGTAATCTGGCTTCTGGTGCTGAAATTTCTGTGACCCGGTGTGTTATCAGAATCCGCGGGAAGTTATATGTTGGCAACTCTACTGGTCTTAGACACCAAGTCATCAGTGCTGCTCATGATTCTTCATGGGGACATCACTTAGGCATTGAGGGGACATATTAGAGATTGAGGTTTCATTTTAGCTGGCCCGGGATGAACAAGGAAGTGACTAGCTTTGTGCAAAGTTGTGAGGTTTGTCAACAAACTAAACTTGGTGATCATAGATACCAAGGTCTTCTCCAGCCCTTGCCTATTCCTGATGGTATATGGCAACACATAAGCATGGATTTCATCGAGGGGTTGCCTAAATCAAAGGGGAAAGAGGTAATCTGGGTAGTTGTTGATCGGTTCACCAAATATGGGCACTTCATTGCTTTGGCTCGACTTGTGACTGCAGAAACGTTAGCCCGTGTGTTCTTAGACAACATTTACAAGCTTCATGGACTGCCTCAATCCATAATTTTTGATAGAGGCAAGCTCTTCACAAGTTAGTTTTGGAAAGAGTTGTTTGGACTCTTGGGAACGAATTTGGCCCTTAGTTATTCCTACCACCCTCCAACTGACGGTCAGATAAAGAGGGTCAAAGTCGTTCCCAAGAGTCCAAACAACTCTTTCCAAAACCAACTTGTGAAGAGCTTGTCTCTATCAGAAATTATGGATTGGGGCAATCCATGAAGCTTGTAAATGTTATCTAAGAACACACAGGCTAACTTTTCTGCAGTCACAGGTCAAGCCAAAGCAATGAAGTGCCCAAATTTGGTGAACCGATCAACAACTACCCAGATTTGGCCCTTAGTTCTTCTTACCACCGTCAAACTGGCAGTCAGACAGAGAGGGTCAACCAATGTATTAAGCAATACCTTAGAAGCATGGTGTTTAGTCATCCCAAGGTGTGGGCAAGGTGGCTATCATTAGTGGAGTTTTGGTATAATACTCATTTCCATGCTTCAATTGACACTACACCCTTCAAGGCATTGTATTGGTATGATCCTCCAACTCCTTTGATGTTGCAAGGAGAGGGGGCAAATGTGGCTGAAGTAGGTGAGCTGGTGCACCAGAGGAAACATGTTATGCAGCAGCTGAAGTATAACCTCAGTGAATCCCAAGCCCGAATGAAATGGTATGCTGATAGGAAGAGAGTTGATCGAAATTTTGATGTAGGAGATATGGTATACCTAAAATTGCAGCCATATAGGCAATCAACAGCAGCAGTGAGAAGAAATGTCAAGCTTTGTGCTAGGTTTTGTGGGCCTTACAAGGTGTTAGAGAGAATTGGCAAGGTGGCCTACAAATTAGAGCTTCCACCTGACTCTTACATTCACCCGGTTTTTCATGTGTCACTTCTTAAAAAGCAGGTTCAAGATGGTCACAGACCTTCCTCAGCTCCTCCAGAGGTAGGTTCCAAAGGTTCATTGATGTTATAGCAGGCTGCAGTAATGGAAGTGAAGCAAGCAGCAGCAGCTGATGCCAAAGGCCAGAAATTACGTGTTAACTGGTGCAATTTGGATGAAGCTTTTACCACATGGGAAGACAAGTGTTTTTTGTTGAGTCAATTTCCTTCTTTTCATTCTTGAGGACAATAATGTTTTAAGGGGAGGGGATTGTTATGTTTCTTACTTGTTTGTATGTAATAAGCTTGTAGCATTTGAATTCAGTTTTTTGGCACCAAAGTCTGTTTTGGCCGTTAGGTGCAGCTAGTCTTGTTTGGCTGCTGTTTTAAGTCGGTTAAGCATTGATTCAATATATCTAGTTCATATAAGTAGGGTGATCTTGTGTAATTGGAGGGCATTCAATGAAAATTACTAATCTCTTTGAGATCAACTTCTCTTCTCATCTTATTCTCTCTCTATCTTCTCATCTCCTTTCACTTCTTTCTCATCCCATACTCTCTTATCCTTAGCTTACATTTGAGATTCGATCACAGACGTAACATTCACCTCATCCATTTCCTTATCTTAAGTGATATAAATCATTTTAGGATTAAGGGACTTCGTCTCGATTCACGACTTCGGCTTTTTTATCTTGATGGTGCAAATCATTTTTCATGACTATAGGACTTTACCCCCAAGTCACAAGCTGGATATTACCTCCATCACAATGGATAAACCACTCAAAAATCAAGAGGCCTCATAATTAGCAATGGTTGAAAGTACATTCTTTCGCGCAATATAAAGCAGGTAAAAACTATTATAAGTCAAGAATTGCCCATCCATAAGAGGCAATCCCTTTTAAAGCTAGCAAACTTCATCCTTAATCGTGCTACATTATACAACATTATGGAATATCCAGAAGACTTCGCTACTCGACATAAATTGAATTATAATTGTCAAATTTGGTTTCTTAGTGCAACTTGACAAAATATTTCGAATAAGGGAATCCGAAATGAGCCACGTTTCTTATTATACCTAAACAGCCCACACCACAACTAAATCTCTATTAGCTAGACATTACTACTGGCTAAAAACTTATGAAAATTATACTAGAACACCATGCAACAGGACAACCTCATACAGGTATAACCTGGCAAGTCTGTCCGGGTTGTAAGTGATCCTAATGGGTAAAAAGTGGGCTGATTTAGTTAAACGATCTACAATCACCCAAACTGCATTATGCTCCCTTGTTGTTCTTGGAAGCCCAGTTACAAAATCTATTGTATTTCCCATTTATATTCTAGTATAGGCAATGGTTGAAGCTCACCAATGGGCTTTCAATGTTCCGTTTTGATTTGTTAGGCAACGAGCCACAAATTGAGCAATGTCCCGCTTCATATTATTCCACCAGTATCTTTTATATTTTAGTCTCGCCAGGATGTGTGGAATAACTCGAGCCATGAGCCTCTTTTAGTAGCGCCTTCTTCAACTGAAAATCATTAGCAATACATAGCCTTCGTTCCCCAAATCTCAGGGAACTGTCTGCATAAATCTTGAATTTGATGTCTTGACCACTTTCCACATTATTGCAGATTTTGCATAATTATGCATCAACCTTTTAGGCGTCTTTGATCCGCTCTATTAGGGTTGACCGAAACCTCAGCTAAGCAAGAGAGCTTGAATTGTTAAGATAGGAGCAAAAACTAGGTATTGCTTAAGCTGTAGGAAGCTCCTTTCACACTCTTCATTCCATTCAAATCATGCTGAAATATTGCACTTCGTGAAGCAAGAAGGGAATGTTTATGGTTGAAGTCTCTTATTCAACATGTTCAGAGGAATGTAGTCTTCCAGCAATCAGGGGCAGCCCGATGATACAATATGAAGATAATACTGCATGTATTACTCAAATCAAAGGTGGATACATAAAAGGCGGTAGAACTAAACATATCTCACCAAGGTTCTTCTTTGCACGCGAGCTCCAGAAGATGAGTGAAATAGATGTTCATCAAGTTTGCTCAAATGAGAACCTGGCAAATTCGTTCACAAAAGTATTACCAATAGCAACTTTTGAGAAATTAGTTCTCAAAATTGGTATGCATTGACTCAGGAACCCTCCTTGCTAATATGTTTTCGGATAGACGAATCCCATATTAGATGCACCATGGAGATACCGAGATATATGTTTAATCCCATTCCAATGTCTTCAGTTAGGAGTTGAGCTATATCTTGCTAATAAGTTAACCGAAAAGGCCATATCTGGCCTTGTGTAGTTGGCAAGATATATTAGTGAACCTATTGCACTTAAATATGGCAGCCAAGAATTTCTCCGTTATCCCCTCGAGGTCAAAAAGGGTCCTTATTTACATTATGTGATCAGTCGATCATTGGAGTACTCAACAGGTGTACCTTATCCATGTTAAAACATTTCAACACTTTTTCTGTATAAGTAGATAGATGGACTAAAAGTCTATCAGATAAGTGCTTATTTGCAGGCCAAGAAAATATTTTGTCTTTCCAAGATCTTTTATCTCAAACTCCTTATTTAGATAAGCAACAGCTTGTTTGATCGTTTCAAGAGTTCCTATGATGTTTAAATCATCAACATAAACTGTGATTATAGCAAATCTAAAATTCAATTTCTTAATAAAAACACATGGGCTCACGGGATTATTAGTATGTCCCTCTCCCAGAAGATAGACACTAACACAATTGTACAACATTCACCCTGATTGTTTTAACCCATACAAAGATTTTCGTAATTTGATTGAACACAACTCTCGAGGTTTTAAGTTATCTATATATCAGGCATTTGTAGTTCTTCAGGGACTTTTATATAGACACTATTATCAAGTGATCTATATAGATAAGCCGTCACCACATTTGTAAGACGCATTTGGAGTCTTTTAGAGACTGCCAGACTTGTTAAGAATCTAAATAAAAGTGCGTCCATTACTGGTGAATATGTCTCTTCACAATCATGTCTTGGCCTCTATAAGAAACCTTACGCTACAAGTCGTGTTTTATATATGACCACTTCATTCTTTTCCCTTCTTTCTGCACAAATACCACTTGTAGTGTACAAGTTTTGTATTTCCAAGTGTTTGAACTATCGGTTCAAAAACTGCACGTTCGTAAGTAAATTTAATTCTGCTTGAATTGCTTCTTTCTATTTTGACCAATCTTTTCTTCTCTGGCATTCTTAAATAATTTTAGGTTCAAGACCTTCACCTTCTGTGGTCAAATTAGTAGCCACAGAATATGCAAATGCTTGATCAACAATTGTCTTATTTCGATTCCATCGTAGGACGGTAGTAGCATAGTTTATTGAGATTTCCCCATTCTCTACATTTTCATCATTTTAACAATTTCACGTTTTTCCAACTTTAATTCTTCTCCCCCTAATTCTGGGAACATTGTTTCGTCAAATTTACAATCTACAAGCCGTGCAATAAAAATTATCTCCCATCAATGGTTCAAGATATTTTGTAATTGACGAGGATTCAAACCTAACATAAATTCTCAGTCTCCTTTGTAGTCCCATCTTTGTACGCTAGGGTGAATCAATTGGAACATACACAGCGCAACCAAAAATTCATAGATGGGATATATTTGTTTATTGACCAGAAACAAGTTACAATGGGGAGTATTTATGATAAACAGTTGACTTGGCACGAATCAGTGCTATAGCCTATGATAAAAGAGATTGCTTTTATCTGTCTAACTCTAGGCACGTATTAACCGCTCAATCAAGATGAAGAGTCATAAGCTAGTGACATATGAACATAAATGATAACTCCATAGTAAAAATCCCTTCAGAATCTAGTAGTCTAAACAAAGAGCTAGAAATAAGATAAGCTAGTTCAATACCTGCAATGACCTACTTCAAGATGGTCTTGGACTTTCTTACTGTCCACTTTAAACTCCTGTCGTAGTCTATTCAATTTTGCAATAGGCGTTGCTTAGCAATAAGTGTCATGATAAGAGAATATTGAGGGCTGGTCGTTACTGAGCTGCTTATTAGACATAATTGCTTAAAAAACAAGCAACAGCCTATATGATGAATCAGATCCTTTGGATAATGTTCATGTCCAAAGTTCATTATATGAATACTACTAAATACTATTAGTGCGATTGTTTATTTAGAACCACTAAACAGAACGCATATCAAGCTTGTCAACTCAGAGATGAATGCCAGAGGTAAACGAATGATAAGCAAAGCCAACCTTTGGGAATGATATACCACATGCTTGATTTACTTCTTGCTTGAGATGTAACAACACTTAAGGTGTGTTAATTTTAGTAACCTTTCTTTACTTCGATATTTGTCTTCAACATGCTTATCATTAGATAAGTATACGACCATGCGTGATTTTACTATCTCGATTATGCCGGCTACCTTGGCTTATCCAGGTATTCTGTACGTGACACTCAACATTAATCAAGTGTATATTCAGCACCATAGTCCGCCCTGGTGCAATCACCCGTAACGGGTGCAACATTCATCACCATTGTCCGCCCTGGTGTAATCACCGCAACGGGTGCAACATTCATCGCCATGGTCTGCCCTGGAGAAATCACCTGCAACATGTGCAACATTCATCACCATGGTCTTCCTTGGCGCAATCAGCCGCAATTGAGTGGAATATCCCTCAGGAACAGACTCATCATATTAACTACAATACGATATATTACATATTGTTTACTCGGGCAGTAAATGAATAACGCAATATATTTGACACTTTAACCTCGTTTAAGCACCCTAAACCTGTCACCGACATACCAACCAGGTGTATGAATTCAACCCCCTCTTGCTCTAGCCAGAGGTGTCTTTGTCTATCAAAGTAACATGGGCTGGATACACTGCATTCATCGGCTTGTGGGCATTACTGACCAAATGCAAATATATCTAGTGACTAATCATGATATTGATATCCCTATATGTTTATCATATAGAACTTGAATCCTGGTGAATGCTCAGTAATATAAAGGGGCAAAATGCTTGAGTATTCTAAGTTTCAAAAAGACCTTAAAAGCCTGGGTTCTCCTAAACATTCTTACACAACTAAGAGTTGCAACATAAAACGCTTTACAAATACCCACGATTGCACTAAATGCCCTATTAAAGTTCATGACAGGTCATGCACCCAATTACAATTCATTAATGCTTAAACATCCTATTAAGTGTCAAATACCTCGTTACACTTCTTATTCAGTCAGTACTCTCTATTGATTTCGAGTAAAAACTAAAAAACACATTATGATGTGAAAATTATGAAGGGTCAAAACAAAACACTAAATATCGCCATCACTCAAGAAAACGATGTATAGTAGCAAGCTAAGAACAGGATAGATTTCCGAAGTTGAAATGACCAGGGTTCGCTCACGAAGTAGGGGGACTAATATGTTGGAAAACTATAATTGACCAGCTTGGTACTATAGAGAGGCAAGTAGGTTACATAGAGAACTATTTGGACAAAAATTAAACCAAAATCAACACTATTCACTCAGTAGAAGCAAAATCAACACTATTCACCCAGTAGAGCTAAAATCAACACAATTCGCCCAATAGAGGCAAAATGAACACCATTCGCCCAGTACAGGCAAAATCAACACAATTCGCCCAGTAGAGACAAAATCAACACAATTTGCCTAGTAGAGGCAAAATCAACACTATTCGCCCAATAGATGCAAAATCAACACTATTCACCAGAAGAGGCAAAAACAACACTATTCGCCGAGCAGAGGAAAAATCAACACAATTCGCCCAGTAGAGACAAAATCAACACAATTCATCTAGTAAAAATCAACACTATTCGCCCAATAGATGCAAAATCAACACTATTCGCCCAATAGATACAAAATCAACACTATTCGCCCAGAAGAGGCAAAAACAACACTATTCACCCGGTAGAGGCAAAATCAATACTATTCATCCAGTAGAGGCAAAATCAACATAATTCGCTCAATAGAAGCTAAATCAACAGTATTCGCCCAGTGGAGACAAAATCAACGCAATTTCACAGCAGAAAAACATACTTATACACAATTACAAAAAGATAGAGTCAAAGATGAAGTGACACTTATCCAAAAAGGGGATACCCATGCAAAAACATTCTTCACCTATGAGAGGCAGTGGCCTCCGCGGGGGGTGGGTGTGGTGTTGACACGCCTACTTGAAGATCATCCACTCCTACGATCACCTCTCTGGAGCAGTAATCATTCAAACGCCTTAATCCTCTCAGGCTAAGTATTTTACATCTATTATGGCTGTTTATTTTTTGCCCTCATTTACTATTTTATAATATTGATACTGACTTGAGCGTAGGAGGGGTCCTCCGTGGGTTGTTCCATGGGCCCCTTTAACTGTTCGTTTGATCTTGTAAGGACTATTAATTCGGGCGTATAACTAGAGCTTGACTTCAGCTCATCCTAACAAACCCCACCTCATATAGAACTTCAAAATGATGAATAAGCACACTGACCAAATTCATCACAAATAAGTTGTTGGGACGAATTTCAAAAATTCTCCCAAATTTTATAAAGTTTACGCAGCAGAAGGGGTTTAGAATTCGTAATTCTAAACCTAGGGTTGATTTAAAATTTCTAATTTTAAATCTACAGATTTAAATTCATAATTTAAATCTACAGACCTAAATTCTTGATTTAGATCTCTTTTACTCTAATACATTCATAATAATACATAAACTGAAACAGACATAATAACGAATACTGTAAATAAATAGAAAAGCAAAAAACTAAAAGAAGAAGGAAATAAAACGTACCTGAATTTGCTCCAAAATAAAAATACCAGAAAGAAATAATACTCCTCGAAAGTCAAGAAATCAAGACCCATCGACCTTCTACGCAATGACCTCGAACTGCTCGGAGAGTGGGCTTCGAAAAATTTTAAACTTGAGAAAAGAAAACTTCCAAAAGAAATTTCTTTTTCACACTCGGTCTCTAAAAGTCAATACTTTCAGACATCTTTATTTTTTACTTCTTAAAACTGATGCCAAACCTTTGGAATTGGTACCTCTATTTATAGAAGTATATCAGAGCGAAAACAAGCTGAAATTTCGATGTGGGATTCAAAGAGTTTAAATTAAAACACGTCACTTTAATAAAAACAACAATCGAAACATTGTGTTTCGTTACGCAGTACTCATGTGCTTTTGCCCAATCACCGCGTGCCACGGGGCACGCGGTGATTGGTCCACGCCTAGTATCCCACGTGTCGCGCACGGGTTGGTTGATTCGGGTATACCCGGATCAAACCCGGTGCAGTTCAATTTCGGTTTTTTTTTTTTTTTTTGGCTTTGTTTCCCATATGTAAAAATTCATCTTATGAATTTTAGTTTTCCAAAATTATTTTATTTTATAATTTTTAATTTTTGTTATTTTATTTTATAATTTTTAATTTTTATTCATCTCATTAATATTGTTTGACAAAATTAATTTACCCATCTCATTGCATGAATTCTTTAATAGTTTTCCGATGGCAATAATTACCGAGGCTTGAGTAGGGACCTTAGGGATAATTTAAATGTAGCTCTAAATGGGTTAAATTAATCATCTCATGAAATAATTTAATTACCATTTAATGAGGCTTAATTCCACTAAATAAATCTCACTGCACTCCAGACTTAAACCGTTTATTAGGTATGACCCTAATAGATTATGTTGATGATAACAACCCCTCCACTAGATGTCCATGATGAAGAATAAGTATAACTACTACCATTAGTTACCGACACACCCTTCACTGAATAATTCATTTATACTTGAACATATTCTTAGTATAAATTTCAAATGTCAAACACTTGGAATACTTTGGTCAAAGTTTCCGAACTATTCAAATACTTACAAATCAACTAAGGGGACATCTGTATCGCATAAGAGATTGTAGATTCCTGATTGAATACCTGATCCTTGTCACACTTTACTTCGCTACCTATTATACGTGGGAATTCAGTCGGACGATAAGACCTTACTTATAGTACACCAAAGTAACTAGTGCTCCATGCACAAGTCCGAAATACCCTCAGGACTTAAAGTTGTTGTTCAAACAGTACAACATGAATCACTCATCTTCGATAGTAGTCTAGAAATAAGTAAACCACATGCTCCAACTCATTGTATCAATCTTATTAAACACACCAACCTAACACTTTTGAATCACTATCTACATGATCAAGACAAGTCATCTAAAGTGTTAAGTCATGGTCTTAACTGACAAGTAGCCCAAGCTTATCATCGACCACGCGTTATTCAAATAACATTCCATACCATTTGTTCCAAGTCTTTCTGTGGCTTAATATCATTATCCATTTAGAACAAACATGCAAAATTTAATATGAGGATGTCCATGTCATGGACGATACTTAAAAGAAAATCACATGCAGTATAAATGCTCACTTACACAAATTTAACAAGGAAACGGCGGGAACTTCAATTTTATTATTTAATAAAATAATATTAACAGAATAAATCTAGACTTTAGGGCACTATTCCTAACAAGAACTAGTCGACCCTCTAGGATTTTTAAGAGGTTGGGAGGATAACCTTCCTTCATCTCTCATGTTCAATGCCTGGGCTAACTTTCCTATTTTGTTCTCTAACTTAGATATGGATTGTGAGTGGGACTGAACCAGCTATTGGTTTTCCTCCATAAGGCAGAGCATATGCTGCTCATACTAAAAATTATGTCTTAGAGGTGGGGAAGGGGGGTTAGCATGCATATTAGGGTTGTTAGGTTGAGTGCTATATCTTTGCCCTCTGCGAAAAACGAGAGGGCATGCAATATGGGTTCATTCTAATTTTGGTTTTGTCTCCACGAGAAGTTAGGATGTTATCGCCATCCTGGGTTGTACGTGCTCAAGTATGGGTTATTGTTTTTCAAGTATCGCTACGTCGCATAAACTCGTTCCTGCACAAATTCAAGGTATTGTGAGGGATATGGATATTCTAACATGACATGATTAGTGCGAGAGCAAATACCACAAGGGTTGCCAATCATTCCATGACTTAATGCCATTAACTACATAAACATCGGTAGGATTTGCTTGAAGAGTCAATATTTTGTCAATCTTCCTAGTAAGTGCATCAATGCTAAGTGATTGCATGGTGCCACCTCATAGACACCATGTGTGTTTCCCTTAACTACCCTAGCTGAAGAGGCTTGGTCTAGAGAGTGTTCATTAAGGCACTCAAATAGCATCCATGCCTCATCCTTGTCTTGTTGGTTAAATGGCCCCCCACATGAAGCATTAACTATCTGTTTGTTAGGCGCAACCAGACCATCATAGAAGTTCTAAACTAGAGCCTACTTAGGAGTTCCACGGTGGGAACATCTTCAGAAGAGGTCCTTGAACATGCCCCAACTCTTGTGAAATTGTTCTTGATTTTGTTGTTCAAAACTATTTATGGCTCGCCTAATAGCCACAATTTTGGTCTTAGGGTAAAACTTGATCAAAACTTTTTGTTACATATCTGCCCAATTTGTGACTTCACCCCTAGGCAAGGACCGAAGCTACTGTTGAGGATTGTCTTTTATTGAGAATGGAAAATGACATAGCCGAACTACATCATACGAGACACCTTGATAATTACATGTTTTGCAAACTTTCAGAAAAGCCTCAAGGTGCTCATAAGGGCTCTCATTCAGTTTCCCAAAGAAAGTGGGAAGGATGTTGATGATCTCAAGATTTATCTCGAAGTTTGCATTACTAACGGTTGGTAACACAACTCCAGCTAGCGCAATGGAAGTTTGGGGAACAAAATGATCCCAAATTGTACATGGAGCAGCGTACGTTGGCTATGGAGCCAAGTGGTTGGCCATGGTTGCAGTCGAACAGAAAATTCGATACAACTCGCTAGCCAAACAACAAGGAAAAATAAGAAAGAAAAGGAAAAAGATCAAATTATTTAGGAAATAAATAAATTAAAGCAAAATAAAATAATTTTTAAAAAAATAAACAAAAATAAAAGTTGAATTTTTTTAAAAAAATAAAATAAAAATAAAAAATAAATAGAAAAAAGAAAATTTGAAATTTACTAAATCTGACTTTGACTACTTATTCCCTGGCAACGATGCCAAAAACTTGGTGTAGTTTTAAAGAGTGTTTAAAACCATGTACTTGCAAGCGTACGAGTTTGTCGTAGCTAAGTCAGACATACGGGTTTCATATCCAAGAGAATCAAAATAAAGTTAGATTCAACAATTATCAAGAAGTTAAAATCGGGTTTTTGTTTGAAATGTGGGTGGTTAACTAAATTGACGAGAATGAGAACTAAATTAAAATATCAATCAATCAATGTTAGTTTAGGATAGGGATTAGGGTTAGCTTAAATCGAATCCCATGATTATATTTTATCACGACAATGACTTTTTAAGGTTTAGGCTATGCCTAGATTAACATTTAACTAGGGCTTCCAGTAATGAATTAGTCTAAAGGCATAACCCATCTTATCACTCTAGGTGCAGCTGGGATAATCTCGATAGCACTATTCCTTTGTCATACCTAATTTCATGTTAAACCTGGATTAATACTTAAGTTGGGGCTTAGCATAATGAACTAGTTCAAGGGCATAATCCATCTCATCACTTTAGATGTAACATTGTTTATCTCACTAGCACCAACAAATTCCTTTGTCACTCCTAATTAAGTATTAATTTTACATAAAAGATTGTGTTCAGGGTTAGGTATAACCTTAACCCTGACCACTTATGAATAACATGTTGTACTATAGTCTTGGTTACAAGTACATGATAACACACGAATAAATTGGTAAATCAAATCATGGCTACAAGCACATAAAATAAAACGCAATCTAAAATATAAAATTTCCTACAGGGGTACGGAAAATAGTATAACAAAAGTTATTATCACAATAGGATTCGAAAGGCTACCCGTCCTTCACTCCTAAATTACGAGTCTACTCCTCCATGGGAGTTTTGTATATCACAAAATCAACAAATGAAAGTAAAGACTAACTCATAGACTGAAGACTCCCTCGATCGATATTGATGTGACTGTCGATTTGATCCCATTATTCCAGGCACTTGTGCTTTGGCCTTCAAGAAAATCCCAGTCCCTCTTGGAAGCTTGGGGAAGGAGTAGAAGAGAAAAAAAGGCAAAAAGTACTCCAAAATAGGTCACCCCTCCCCTTATATAGAGAAGGCACGCCGTATCTGCCCGGTTAATCGGCGCCTTACAACGCCAACTCCGGTAACTTGTGCAGTTAATTAAAAACTCGCGTTACTTTTGATCTATAAGGAGTTACGGGTCAAATTTTATATCAAATCAAAGTTCGTGAAGAGACCTATATGATACCATTGGTATCGTCAATGAAACTGGATATTTTTGAGTCATTAATGCTCTTATTTTAACCTTTTTCTCGTTTTAAGCTTGATCAATTACCAAAATGCTTGGCTGGTCGATCCACGCACCCAAGGAAAGACTTTTCTTGGGTTTCTTAACGTAATTTCTAAATTTGTCCAATTGAGCCCGTTTTCCATTGTTTTTCAAGATGACATTGCTCTAACGAGTTCCAAGCCTAAATACACATACTTATGCAATACCACACTTGTAGTAGTCGAAAATATCATTAGAATGTATTATAAAACATGTAAAACACGAGGCACATCAATGATTCATATGTAAAATTCAATAGTAGTTACCAAGATTTATCGAAAAACAGAAGAAGACAACTCGAGCTCAGTCCAAAAATAACATCCTGCTTCGTGTTCGTTTATGACAACTAAAAACACAACGGCTGTGAACATAAAAGTCCGAGTGAAAAAAAGTCCATACTGTGCCGTGACGTACCAGTTGGACCGATTTGGGGGGTGGGGCGCCTGTTGCCCATTATGCCCATCCTTAACCCACAATTACCAAGGACAAGGAAAGGGGTATATGAAATTGCTCTCCCCACTCTATATTTTCTATGGGATACAAATGTTTGAGTACAAGAACAAAATTGAAGCACATTACCCTAAAATTCCAACAATATCTTTTCATGAATCCACCTTCATGGGAGAGCTCTGATAGAGAAAACTAGGGTTTCTATAGGAGGAAAAGTTCAAGAAGAAGAAGAACAAATGAGAGAGGGAAAGGAAAGAGAGAATGAGACGAGAGAGAGAGAATTGAGGGAAAAGCAATTGTATTATCAAAATAGTAACTATCCTAATTATTATAAGTCCCTTTTATATCTTTCTAAGGGTAAACTACACTGACTACCTAATTAATTCTAACTAATCTATACAACAAATCAAGTAATCTTTTCTATCTACAAGTGATTATTACATTTGATTATTGACTATTACATTTAACTATTCAATTGTAAGTACAATTGCATCGATTGGTATAGATCATGACATTATTCCCCTTATGAAATCCTTGTCCTCAAGATTTGGCCACAAAAGCTGGAAATTGAGACTTGAGTGCACTAAGACACTCCCAAGTGGATTCACAATTTCATCCAAATTGCACCACTTGATCAACCATGAAGTAACAACAGGGTTATTTCTTTCTACCATTCTTCTAGCTAGCACTGAGTCTGGTTTAACTTTAAGCTCTCCTTGAACTGTGGTTTGAGGCAAGGAAGGGGTAAGTTGAATGTGAGAGCCAATCTTCATTTTGAGTTGAGAAATGCGGAAATTAAGGTGTATAAGGTTGCCCTCAGGTAGCTGCAACTTGTATGCTACTTGCCCAATCTTTTGTATCGCCAAGAACGGTCCATAGTACTTAGAGGACAGCTTCAAATTTCTTCTTGCAGCCACTGTAGCTTGTCTATAAAGTTGGAGCTTCAAATACACCCAGTCACCAGGTGAATAATCCTCTCTGTTCCGTGTTGATCAGCAAAGTGCTTCATCATGGCTTAAGCATGGAGGAGGTTCTGTTTGAGGTGCTGAAACATGAGTTTCCTTTTATTGAGCTAGCCTTCAACAACTACTACAGAGAAGAGATGCCCAAGAGATGTGCCCATGTGAAGTTGGGATGGAGGATAACCACATAAGGCCTGAATCACTGACCCCGGGTGTGGAGCGAAGGTTGCTTCGAGGCATTTGTGTTACCCTCGGTGGGAGGGGGGTCTAGGACTTTGTCGACTTGCTGAGTGGAACCAGGCTTCAATTATGAAGCACATCTGGTTCCTACTTTCTGACCCTTCCTCGCTCTAGCCACGCTGGGTTCATTTGAACAAGCTTTGAGGGAGGAGCTTCTGGACGATTCAAGCGACGAGTTTGGCTTCATGGTGCTGGTGTCAAATTCTATCGATTCATTACTTCTACTCTGGTGCGATCTATCACGTCATAGGCAATGGCCTTGACATTGCTCTTTGGACCGATTATTGGCTGCCATGTGGTCGTCTCTCGGAGCTCTTCCCTGCTCGACTGCTCACCTCTTCTTGGTTTCATTGGGACTCTCGGGTCTCATTCATTATTGAGGGTGGTTAGTAGAGATTTCCATAGGGTTGTTTGGAGCTCCAACCCATTTGGGACACGATTATTTTAAGCACACGGGCTGGTGAGGCGGATTCCATCCGGTGGTTGGGTGACCCTTCGGTGAAATTCACCACCAAGTCCGCTTGGGAGATGTTGCGGAGCAGGAGAGAGGAGGACACTATCCATCACCTTCTGTGGTTTCAAATGCATATACCAAGGCACTCCTTCATTCTCTGGCTCGCTTCTCCTTCATTCGGAACTGACTTCTGTGCTTCGGAGCACTGGGAGTTCAGAGTGTTTGTGTTCTCCGCGGCTCTACTGATGAGATGCTTGAGCAACTTTTCTTTGCCTGTTCTTTTTCTGCCTCGGTTTGGAGCTCCGTCACTCCTTGTATGTCTATTGCTTGGCCTGCCCTTCCTTGGGATGACCTCATTACTTGGGCTGCTCAGCATCTCAAGGGGACGAGAAATTGGCAGTATCATAGCTCAACTTTGCCTCAGCGACTGTGTATACTCACTGGTATGAGCGCAACCTTCAGGTTCAGCATTCGCAGTCCAGATCAGTTGCGATCGTAAAAGAGGAGATTGCAGGTTTGGTCAGGAGCCACTTACTAGCTGCTCCTTCGTTCAGAGGAGCTCATCACCACGCCTCCTTGCTTCAACAATGGGCTTTTTGAGCTTGAGTTCCCTTCTTTGTTCCTTAGTTGTACTTTGTTTGCTTTATGTGTGGACTTTGTTTGGACTATGTTTTGACGTTGTTTCATCCTTGTAGGCTTCGGCCGTGTCCTGGGTATGCCCCTTGTGGTTGTACTGTTTTATTTCATTTATTTATTTCGCTGACTTACACAAAGAAAATAAATAATTAAGGCTTGAAAGGGATAAGTTTCAAGCTTGTATGGCAGCTTGTATTGTACCATAACTAAGCCAAAGTTAACCACATATTCCATTTCTCAGGACTATCCAAGCACAAACATCTCAGATAAGTCCTAAGGCACTTTTTGTTAGGAATAGTGTCCTGAAATTCAGATTTATTCTATTAATATTTTTTTATCAATGAATAAAATTGAAGTTCTATTCGTTTTCTTGTTAAATTTATGTAAGCGAGCATTTATACTACATGCAATTTTTTTTTTAAGTATCGTCCATGAGATGGACAGAGTTCGTAGATTACATTTTACATGTTTGTTCTTAGTGGATAATGAGATTAAGCCATAGACATCGAACAAATGATATGGAATATTATTTGAATAACTCGTGGTCGATGATGAGCTTGGGCTACTTGTTTGTTAAGACCATGACTCCACACTTTAAATGACTTGTCTTGGTCATGTGGATGGTGATCCAAAAGTGTTAGATTGGTGCGTTTAATAACATTGACACACTGAGTTAGACCATGTGAGTTGCTTGTTTCTATACTGCTATCGGAGATGAGTAATTCATGTTGCACTATTTGAATGATGACTCTAAATTCTGAAAGTATTCTGCACTTGTGCATGGAACGTTAGTTACTTTGGTATACTATAAGTGAGGTCTAGAAAAATGATTGAATTCCAACGTACACTGGGTAGCGGCGTGAAGTGTGACAAGGATCAGGTATTCAATAGTGAATCTACAGTCTCTTATGCGATACAGATATCCCCTTAGTTGATTCGCAAGTGCTTGAATGATTCAAAAACTTTGGCCAAAGTGTTCCATGTGTTTGACATTTCGAATTTATACTATGAATACGTTCAAGTATAAATAAATTATTTAGTAAAGGGTGAGTCGGTGACTAATGGAAAAGCTGTGAAAAGGTTAATGGTAGTAGTTGTACTTATTCTTTTCATGGACATCTAGGTGGATGGGTTGTTGTCATTAATACAGTCAATTTGGGAAGTATCGAATAAATGATTTAAGTCTAGCATATAGTGGAATTAAGTCTCATTAAATAGTAATTAAATTTTATCATGAGATTGTAATTAATTTAACCTATTTGGAGCTAGATTTAAATTGTTCTTGAGGTCCCTACGGAAGCCTCTGTATTTATTACCCTTGAAAAAATATTAAAGAATTTATGAGATGAATTATTTATCTATGAGATGAGTAAATTTAATTTTGCCAAACATTATTCGTTAAAAATTATAAAATAAAATAATTTTTTGAAAATTAAAATTCATAAGATGAATTTTACATATGAAAAACAAAGGAAATAATAACTAAAAAAATAAAAATCGCAAAACACAGCGTTTATCCTTGTATAAGCCCAGCAGCCAAGTCGCGTGCTAGGCTGCCAAGGGAGAGATCTACGTGCCACGGAGCGGACCAATCGCGTACTAGGCTGCCAAGGGAGAGATCTGCGTGCCACAAAGCGGACCAATCGCGTGCCACCACATCGAACATGGTAACAGGATAAAGCACACGGCATTAAAACAACAAATTTTGCTTGTTTTTATTATTAAATAAAGTGTTTTGTTTTGTAACCCGCGAATCCCCATTTGTTTATTTTGCATTGTTTTGCTCCTGCATACTATTATAAATAAAGGTACCTAGTCCAAAGGTTTGGCATCCAATTAGAATTTAAAAAATTAAAGGTTTTTGTAAGTGTTGATTTTTAGAGACCTAGTTGGAGAGAATATTTTATTTTTAAATTTTACTTTCCTCAAAGTTTAATATTTTTCGAAGTCCACTCTCCAGGCTTTTCGACACCATTGTGTAGAAAGCCACTGGGTCTCGGTTTCTCTGGTCTCGGTTTCTCGGCTTTCTAGAGTTATTATCGTCATGATATTATTTTTTTTGGAGCAAATTCAGGTATTCTTCTTTAGTTCTCTTTTTGTTTTCACTATTTATAGTTTTTCTTATTATGCCTGTTGAAGTTCGTGTTATTGTTATGAACGTATTAGAGTATAGGCTTGTAGATTTAAATGTAGATTTAAAATTAAGAATTTTAAATCAACCTTAGATTTAAAATTAAGAATTTAAAACCCTTCTGCTGCATTAATTTAATTAAATTAGGGAAAATTTTTTAAATTAATCCCAATAAATTGGTATCAGAGCAAATGGATCTATAAAGATAACCCTATTCCCAGGAACTCTCGAATATGAGGTGTCATGAAGCGTGACACTTTGCCCAGGGCTTAAGTAGTGAGAAGAGTCTCCTACACTGAGTGCTCTGTTAAGTGCACTTTGTTGTGACCACAGTTGGAGAATTGTGAACCCAACAATTTCCATCAAAGCTAGATTAATTAATAGCTGGGTTAGTTATTCTCAATAAATTGGTATCAGAGCCAGCCTCTGATTACATTCATAATATGCATGAATAGGTCTAATAAAATCGAAATAAATAGACTTATGATTTAATAAAATAAAGATTTTATTAAGATGGAAAGATTGTTTAAAGTAATGATTTAAATTGTTTAAATTGTTTATAAATTAATAGTTAATTAGATAGTTTAAATTAACGATTTAAATTGTTTAAAATTTTAGTAATTAATAGTTAATTAGATTGTTTAAGCTAATGGTTTAAATTGTTTAAATTGTTAATGAATCATTAGTTAATTCAGATTTGTCAATTCACGAAATTACATTCCTATTTTTTGCATGATGAGATAGTGCATATTTAATCATGATTTATGAAATAGGATAAAATTAATCTAATAAGATTAGATTCAATTAATTTTTGGAAACTCGGATAAAGTTGATCTAATAAGACTAGAGTCAGTTATTTTTTATGAAATTAAATAAATTTTATCTTGTGAGATTAGATTCAATTATTTTTTTTACAAAATCGGATAAAATTGATTTAATAAAATTAGATTCAATTATTTTTTTTAAATTAATTATTTTAATTTAAAAAAATTCTTTGACACTGCATCAGATGCTGACATCAACAACTGATGTCATGTTGACGTTGGAATTAATAAAAATTACTAATAAATTTTTTTTGGGGCATGCTGACACCAGTACCTGTGTACATAATAATTAAAATTAATTTTTATTTATTAATTAGTTTTATTTTAGACTAAGATTCTAAAATAGATTATAAGATAATCTAAATTGTAAGACAGCACTATTTTAATTAAAACTAATTTAATTTTAGAAATAGATTCTAAAATAGATTATGAGATAATCTAAATTACGGCATTATTTTGAATAAAAATTAATTTTTATTTATTTATTTAATTTTAGAATCGGATTCCAAAGTAGATTATAATATAATCTAAATTATAGGATGGCATTATTTTAAATAAAAATTAATTAATTAATTTTATTAGTTAATTTTAGAATGAGATTCTAAGGTAGATTATGAAATAATCTATGTTATAATACGGTAGTATTTTAAATAAAAAATTAACTAATTAATTTTGTTAGTTGGTTTTTAGAATGAGATTCTAAAGCGGATTATGAGATAATGCAAATTGTAATTGCAAGTTAATTAAAAAAACCATTAGTTTATAAAAATCAAGTGGGAGCGAGGTTCAATTATTGACGGTCTCCATTGCTGGTCTCACAGTATCGTAGATCGATAGACCTGCCTGTGAAGGATGTCGGTTTGCAGGTTGCAGCATTATACTTCTATTAGGAAAAACCGAAGTTCAAAAAAGCGATGCGACCACACTGCCGTGGAGTATTAAGTGTATTCCTATGAAGGTTTAGGTAATGGTTTACACTTGACTAGCAAGATACATTAGCCTCCCAGAGGAGCTCTGTTGTGTTATGTTAGAGACTAAGGTAAAGTGGTCAATTAATCATGTTTAGTAAGAGTTACAAGAAAACATATTAATTGAGAATAGTTCTCACCCAAACTAGCTTCATGTGACCCCATTGCCGCGGAGTCAGGAGTGGTGTGTTTGGATCATCATTGCATACATGATAGTATAGATTTGTTTATACCTGACTGATTGTGTTTGCTAAAATAAAAGAATAGATATTATTACACTATATATGATTCTTGTAAGACAGTTACACAAATGTTTGCATTTACAATATTTTGAAATGGATAGGGCTGGTGAACTTCACTTGTTTCTAATGCATAATTTACTCATTGGATCAAATTACTTTGCCTAAAAAACTAAGTTGGACTTAGTTATTACAAACAAGGGACCTACTAGAAAGAAAGGAAATGCCAAGGTTGCTAGTGTAGCAACGAAGTCAATAAAGAAGTCAGCAAAAGAAAAGTGTTTCTTTTGCGGGAAGACTGGCCACTGGAAAAAGAATTGCACTAAGTACTTAGCTTCTCTTTCTGTAAAGACTGCTAAGCCATCTAGTAAAAATATGTTGATATCTCACTTAGTTGAGTCATGCACAATTGAGAGTCTCCCAGGTTCCTGGTGTGTGGACTCAGGTTCAACTGACCATGTAGGTAATATGTTACAGGGACTCAGGCTAACCAGGAGGGTACATGATTGCGAGATGTATCTGTCGGTCGCATACGGTGCAAGAGCAATGTTCTTAGGAGTAGGAGATGTTAGCTTAGTATTTAGGGGTAATGTTTTGTTTTAAAGGATTGTTTATTTGTACCTGCGTTGCGCAAGAATTTGGTTTATGTGTTTTGCTTTACGGATAATAGTCATTCAATTATTTTGTTTGTGAACATGTTATTACAAGAATTAAATTGTGTATTATCAAAAGTACATGTGTAAAATGTTTATTCATGTTGTTTCTTGATTAAAACACTGACATTTGCCTAAATGAATCTAACACAAGCTCACTTGTTCATCAATCTCCTAAAAGAAAACATCCTAAAAGGGATAATGCCTACACTTGGCACCAACATTTACGTCACATTAATTCGAACAAGATCCAGAGACTGGTGAAAGATGGACTGATAGAGGCTTTGGACTTGAAATCATTATCAGGCTGTGAATCCTACATAGAACGAATGGTGACCAAGTCTGTCTTCAAGAGTAAAGGCAATAGAGTTGGTGACTTGCTTGAGCTGATTCACACATATGTATGTGGACCAATGACTGTTCAGGCAAGAGGGGGTATGAGTACTTCATCACACTTACTGATGATAACTTAAGCTATAGATATGTTTACCTGATGAGACATTAGTCAGACACTTTTGAAAAGTTCAAAGAGTACAAAGCCGAAGTTGAAAAGTAATTAGGCAAACAAGTTAAGTTACTTCGATTAGATCAAGGTGGTAAATATCTTTTGGGTGAGTTTCTAGATTTCCTAATTGCAAATGGATAAGATCTCAGCTTTCTGCTCCAGGTACACCATAGTAGAATAGTACTGTAGAAAGAAGGAATAGGACATTGTTAGAGATGGTAAGGTCCATGATGAGTCATGCTAATTTACCAATCTCTTTTTGGGGTTATCCCAAGGGAACAAAGGTGGTCTTTTATGCAGTCCTTCTGATCAAAAGTTTTTTGTAAATGTAAATGCAAAATTTTTAAAGGAGGATTTTGAAGTAGACTACAAAATCAAAAACAGAGTAGTGTTAGAGGAGTTAAAAGAAAATGATGCTAATTCTGAACAACTAGATACAACTTGGGATACAGTGGATGCATTAGATGCACCTACTATTAGGGTTGAGAATGTTCTAAGTACACGACAGCCTAGATGTAGTGGAGGATTGTCAGGGCACCAGATAGGTTCATGGCAGGAACCTTAATGGCTAACCGTGACATTGAATCTAATCCTCTCAGCTACAATGAGGCAATTAAAGACAAGGATGCTGACCAATATATCTTAGTAATGAAATTTGAAATAGGATCTATGCATTCTAATTAGGTCTAGGGTCTAGTAGAGACGCCTGTTGGCATTAAGCCCATTGGTTGTGAATGGGTCTACGAGAGGAAAAGAGGAGTGGACGGGAAGGTAGAGACCTTCATGGCAAGACTGGTTGCTAAGATTTTTCACCCAAAAGGAAGGAATTCATTATGATGAGACCTCCTCAGTAGTAGCCATGCTAAAGTCCATAACGATACTCCCATCCATTGCAGCTCATTATGAGATTTGGCAAATGGAATCAGACACAGCCCTTTTTGAGTGGTCGTCTTGAAGAAGACATCTATATGGTGCAACCAGACTCTTTATTGGAAAAAATTAGGAGCATCTGGTATGCAAACTAAAAAAGTCCATATATGAATTGAAGTAAGCATCACGCTCGGGGAATGTGAGATTCAATGAAGCGATTAAATCTTATGTTTTTGAGCAAATGGTTGACAAACCAAGCGTGTACGAACAATGTCAAGAGAAAGTAATGACTTTCTTAGTATTGTATGTCGACGATATACTACTCATTGGGTAGGGTGTTAAAAGCGATAAAGATTTGGTTGTCAGGTCAGTTCGAGTTGGTTCCAGCTGGCTATACTGATTCAGACTTCCAATCAGATAGAGATGGCAGACGTTCAATGTCCAGACATGACTTTACCCTTGGAGTAGGAGCCATTAGTGAGAGGGATGTCAAGTTGTATTGTATTGCTAGCTTCACTATAGAGGCTAAATATTTTGTAGCTTCAGAAGCTGCAAAGAGGGCATGTAGGTTCATATAAAATAGTTGACTTTACTAACACCTTGATTCAGTAGATCTTTGGTTCATACATAGAAGGGATGAGTATAAAGTCTGTAATAAATTGGATTTAGGACAAGTGGGAGATTGTTAGAAATAGTATCCTGAAATCTAGATTTATTATGTTAATATTACTTTATTAATGAATGAAATAGAAGTTCCAGTCGTTTCCTTGTTAAATTTGCATAAGAGAGCATTTATACCGCATGTGATTATCTTTTAAGTATTGTCCATGACATGGACAAAGTCCTAAGATTACATTTACATAGTTGTTCTAAGCGGATAATGAAATTAAGCAACATATAGACTTTGAACAAATGGTATGGAATGTTATTTGAATAACTTGTGGTCAATAATGAGCTTGGGCTGCTTGTCTATTAAGATCATGACTTAACACTTTAGGCGACTTATCTTGGTCATGTGGATGATGATCCAAAAGTCTTAGGTTGGTGTGTTTAAAAAGATTGACACACTAAGTTGGATCATGTGAATTGCTTGTTTCTAGACCACTATAGGAAATAAGTAATTCATGTTGTACTGTTTGAACGACGACTCTAAATCCTGATAGTATTTTGTACTTGTGCATGGAACATTAGTTACTTTAGTGTACTATAAGTAAGGAATAGACAAATGACTGAATTCCATATACTGGGTAGCTGCGTAAAGTGTGACAAGGATCAGGTATTCTATAGGGAATCTATAATCTCTTACGAGATACAGATGTCCACCTTAGTTGATCCGCAATTGTTTGAATGATTCGGAAGCTTTGGCCAAAGTGTTCCGGGTGTTTGAAATTTAGAATTTATACTATGAATATGTTGAAGTATAAATGAATTATTCAGTAAAAAGGCGAATTGGTAACTAATGGAGAAGCTGTGAAAAGGATAATGGTAGTAGTTATACTTATTTTTTGCCATTAACATCTAGGTCGAAGGATTGTTGTCATCAATACAGTAAATTTAGGAAATATCGAATAAATGATTTAAGTTTAACATGCAGTGAGATTTATTTAGTAGAATTAAGCCTCACTAAATGGTAATTAAATTTTAGCATGAGATGGTAATTAATTTAACCCATTTGGAGCTACATTTGAATTATCCATGAGGTCCCTACGCAAGCCTCTGTATTTTATTGCCACCGAAAAAATACTAAAGAATTAATGAGATGAATTATTTATTCATGAGATAAGTAAATTAAATTTTGTCAAACATTATTCATGAGATGAATAACAGTTGAAAATTATAAAATAAATTAATTTTTTTAAAATTAAAATTCATAAGATGAATTTAAAATGTGGAAAACAAAGAAAAAAACAAATATAAATAAATAAATAAAAATCGTAAAACATAGCGTTTATCAGTGTATAAGTGTGGCAGCCAATCAGAGCGTAACACGTGTCGCACACTAGGCTATCAGGGGAGAGATCTGCGTGCCACCGGGTAGACCAGTCGCTTGCCACCACGGGGCACAAAGTAACAGGATAAAGCACGCGGCATGGAAACGACGCGTTTTGTTCATTTTTATTATTAAGTGAAGCGTTTTGTTTTGTGACCTACGAATCCCACATCATTTTTTTGCATTTTTTTACTCCAATATTCTACTATAAATAGACGTACATATTCTAAAGTTAAAGGTTTCTGAAAGTATTGACTTTTGGAGATCTAGTAGGAGAGAAATTTAGTTTAAAATTTTTCTTTCCTTAAAGTTTAATATTTTTCGAAGCCCACACTCCGGGTGTTTTGTGGTCATTGCATTGAAGGCCATTGGGTCTCGGTTTCTCAGTTTTGTGGAGTTATTATCGTCCTCTTTTTTTGGAGCAATTCTAGGTATTCTTCTTATTCTTCTTATTATGCCTGTTTAAGTTCATATTATTGTTATGAATATATTAGAGTAGAAGCCTATAGATTTATATTAAGAATTTAAATCTGTAGATTTAAAATTAAAAATTTTAAATCAACCATAAGTTTAAAATTAAGAATTTTAAACCCTTCTGCTGCGTTAATTTAATAAATTAGGGAAGTTTTTGTGAAATTCATCCCAATAAATTGGTATCAAAGCAAATGGATCTATAGAGATAACTCTATTTCCGGGAACTCTCGCACGTAAGGTGTCACTAAGTGTGACTCTCTGCCAGAGGCTTAGGTAGTGAGAAGAGTCTCCTTTATTGAGTGCTCTAATAGGTGCACTTATTGTTACCACAGTTGGAGAACTATAAACCCAACAATTGGTATCAGAGGTAAGTTAATTAATAGTTGGGTTAGTTAATCCAAATACTTTTCACCCTTTCAAATTGCCCATATGATTGAGGGTGGTAAGATGAGCTCAAATCATGTGAAGCACCCACCAATCTAAAGAGCTCTTGCCAAAATTAGCTAAGAAATATCGTGTCTCTATTGGAGACAATGCTAGTTCATGGAGCATATGTAAATAGTCCATAAAGGGCCTTGCCACATGAGATGCAGCGAGGGGTGGGATAAGGGGACGAAATGAGCATATTTGTGAACATATCTAACAGTACCAAAATGGTATCTTTGCCTTCAAAGAGGAGAAGTCCCTTTATGAAGTCCATTGTTACATGAGTCCAGCATTGATCTGAAATGTCAAGGGGTTGTAAGAGCCCAGGGTATCCCATGTTCTCAGGACAGATATCTCATTCAACGACTATTGTTTGAAATCAAGATTCATCTTAGGCTAAAAAAAAGTTTCTTGACCCTGTGATATGTGGCAGCCACACCAGAGTGCCCCCCAATGGGAGAAGAGTGAATGGAATGGATGAGCTGTGACCTAAGATGGTGGCCGTTTCCAATAACCAGCCTACGATGTCTCATGACTTCATTCTTGATTGCATCCCCTGGCTGACTATCAGGGGCAACAAAGAGCTCATATAATAATTGAGTACAACGCTCATCACCTTCATAGCTCTTGATAACTTCATTTGCCCAAGTGGGTTGAACCACTAAGGTTACTGAGCAGTAACATGACTCCTCATGCCTTTTGGCAACCAAATTTTCCTTATGCTTCTTATATGAAATGGAATAATCTAACCTTAAGAGCTTAGACATACCCTTCTTTTGTATGGAAGTAGTAATTCTCTATTCCAAGAAGTATTTTAAGGCTTGATGGTCCGTTTTGATGATAGAATAGCCAACCTCCAAATAATGCCCCCACTTTGCAATAGGCATAAGAATAGCTAAACACTTCTTTTCATAGGCAGATAGGCCCACACCCTTCGGCTCTAGACCCTTGCTTAGGAATGCAATAGGTCTCCCTTCTTGCATGAAAATAGCCCCATGCCACTATCACCAGCATCAGTTTCTAAAACAAAAGCTTTAGAAAAATCTAGTAGTGCAATTATTGGGGCACCAATCATAACAGTCTTTAATTGCTCAAAAGCTACATCGGATTGGGATGTCCACTAGAATCCTCCTTTCTTCAATTGATCAATAAGAGGTTTGGCAATGGTTCCATAATGGTGCACAAACTTTCTATAATAGCAAGTGAGGGCAAGGAAGGATATCAGTTCTTGACATTGTGTGGCTTGGGCCAAGTAGCCATAGCTTCAATGTTAGCTAGGCCTGTAGCCACCCTTAGAGCTGAGATGATGCATCCAAGATACTCAATTTGGCTTTGGGCAAAACTACATTTAGATCTTTTGGGAAAAAGTTGGTGATATCTGAGTGCTTGGAGAACAATTTGAAGGTGAGATAGTTTTGGGACGGATTTAAAAAATTCTCCCTAATTTAGTTAAGTTAACGCAGTGGAAGGGTTTAAAATTCTTAATTTTAAACCTAGGATTGATTTAAAATTCCTATTTTTAAATCTACAAGTTTAAATTCCTAATTTAAACCTACAGGCCTCTACTCTAATACATTCATGACAATAACATAAACTTATAATAGGCATAATAAGAAAAGTTGTAAATAAATTAAAAAGCAAAAACCTAAAAAGAAGGAAAGAAAGACATACCTAGAATTGCTCCAATATAAAGAATACCAGAAAGATAATAACTCCAAAAAAGACGAGAAACTGAGATCCAGCAGCCTTCTATGCAATAACCTCGAACTGCCCTGAGAGTGGGCTCCAAAAAATATTTAACTTTGAGGAAAGAAATATTTATTTTTCTCTCCCACTACGTCTTCAAAAGTCAACACTTTCAGAAACATTTAATTTTTAATTCTAAATTGAATGCCAAACCTTTGGAATAGGTACCTCTATTTGTAGTAGTGTACCGGAGCAAAAAGGAGCAATTATTTCGATGTGGAATTCGGCAATTTAAATCAAAATGCGACATTTTATATTAAAAGACAGGTTAAACACAGCGTTTCATGCCGTGTCCGTGCCATAAGACGCGAATCCTCCTTTAGGACCACCCAACGCATGACACGGTTGGTCCATCCACGTAGTCATGGATCGCGAGAGTTGTGCAGGTTTTTTTTACATTTGTTTTTGCTTTGCTTTGTTTCCCACATGTAAAAATTCATCTTATGAATTTTAATTTTATAATTTTAAACTTTTATTCATCTCATGAATAATGTTTGGCAAAATTAAATTTACTCATCTCATGAATTCTTTAATATTTTTCCGATGACAATAAATACAGAGGCTTGTGCAAGGACCTCAGGGAAAATTTAAATCTAGCTCCAAATGGTTTAAATTAATTACTGTCTCATGATAAAATTTAATTACCATTTAAAGAGATTTAATTTCACTAAATAAATCTCACTGCACTCTAAACTTAAATCATTTATTCGATAATTCTCAAATAAAATGTGTTGATGACAACAACCCCTCCACCTAGATGTCCATGACGAAGAATAATTACAACGACTACCTTTATCCTTCTCACAGCTTCTCCATTAGTTACCAACTCGCCCTTCACTGAATAATACATTTATACTTGAACATATTCACAGTATAAATTCCAAATGTCAACTTGCCTGTTAAGACCATGACTTAACACTTTAGATGACTTGTCTTGGTCATGTGGATGGTGATTCAAAAGTATTAGGTCGGTGTGTTTAATAAGATTGACACACTGAGTTGGACCATGTGAATTGCTTGTTCCTAGACTACTATCGGAGATGAGCGATTCATGTTGTACTATTTGAACAATGATTCTAAATCCTGAGAGTATTGTGGACTTGTGCATGGAGCTTTAGTTACTTTTGTATACTATAAGTAAGGTTTAAACGTGTGACTGAATTCCCACGTACACTGGGTAACGGCATGAAGTGACAAGGATCAAGTATTCAGTATGGAATCTACAATCTCTTATGATGTACAAATGTCCCCTTAGCTGATTCGTAAGTATTTGAATAGTTCGAAAACTTTAACAAAAGTATTCCAAGTCTTTAATCGGAACTTCGATTTTATTCATTAACAAATAATATTACAAAATAAGTTTGGATTTTAGGACACTATTCCTAATAGATAGATGTAAGTAAAGAGATGAGCTATTTATGAGTATGTCATCAACGAAAACAAGGTCATATTTGCTTAATTATGGGGCAAATGCTTTATTCATTAATTCTTGAAATGTTAGATGGAGCATTTGTAGGGCCAAATGGCATTGGCCTTGAACTCAAAATGTCCATGGTGTGTGCGAAAGGCAATTTTGAGAATGTCAGGGTCATGTACCCTAAGTTAATAATACCCAGATATAATTTAGAAAAGATGGTGGTCCCATGTAGTTCATCTAGCAAGTCATCTATGTGAGGGATGTGAAATCAATTTTTGATATAAAGTTATTAAGTTGCCTATAATCAACACAAAATAGCATTGTCCCATCTTTCATTTTAACTAACAACACAAGGGAGGCAAAAGGGAAGAAATTTGGTTGTATAATGGAGTTTTCAAGCATTTCTTTAACTTATTTTTCAATTTTAGTTTTCAGCAGGTGTGGGTATTAGTAGGGCCTTATATTGACATGTTTGGCATCATTTTTGAGGGATGTGTGATGGGCATGAGATCTAGGTGGGGGTAAGCCTTTGGGTTCTTGAAACACATCATTATACTTAGCTAAAGAGTGTATGAGTACAGAATTTACCTGAACAACCTTTTGTCCTTGCACCAATATAAGAGAACCAACAAAATACTCTTTCTTCTTGTTACAGAGGCCTTGTGGCTTGTTTTCAGTCAAGAGCTTGGGTGAACTGAGCTCTCCTAGGCCGGTTGGCTCCACTGATTTGCCATCCATGACAAAGCCGAGCTTGAGGTTGTTGAAATCAAAGGAAACTGGGCTGTATTGCTTTATCTAGTCAACACCTAGGAGCATGTCACATCAAACAATTTTCATGAGCCTAATATTGTAGGTGCTGGGAAAATTATAATTGAGGCTTAGTTAAACTTTTGCTTTAGTAAGGATTTAGACACATTGAATCAAGCTCTCTTAATTTAGTTACAATGGCATTACAATCAAAGGTAGCTAATGGATTAAGTTGAAGTAAGCATCTGGTGTTTGGACTGCTGGATCATCTTATCCTGAGCATCTGGTGTTTGGACTGCTGGATCATCTTATCCTAATCAAGAAATCTGCAAATTGGCTTGGTAAAGTTGAAGTGACTGAAGCAGATTATCCTTGATCAAAACCAGAAGAATCAGCTTAACAAACTTTACAATTCAGTTAATTGAGGTGAAGGTAACAAATTCTAAACGTCTATGTTACAATTGATCAGAATCCACTTCTGTGCTGCTGAACTTTGGAGAAAATTGTGCTGATAAGCATAGAAGTACGTAGGAACTTAGTTGATTCTATAAGAAATATCTAAAACCAAATAGGTACTTGTTCAAAGGTGGAGTTAACAATGAACTCGGAACAAAATCCCAGAAATCTGACATTGTTCTTGAGGATTGTGGTTAGTAGAGTGTTGAAGTCAGTAATTGTAACTAAGTTCGAGTTAATTCAGATACATAGCCTGAATTATTGAAGTAATCACTGTAGTTAGGGTTTTGGTTCGAGTTTTCTTGGATTCGCGAGTTCGACAGTTATGGTTTGTGCCCTGTTGCAATTATTAAGCAAAAATCAGGCCGTGTTTAGTTCGAATTAAGGAGTAGGTTGCAGTTAAGCAATCAGTTGTTGTGGTGGTTCAAATCAAATCCCATGCTTCTGTGACCTCGAACTAGTAGTTGAGCATTAGCAGTATACAAGCTCAAAATGTATGCTCAATCTTGTCGCCAAGTCTCCAACAAAGATGTTACACTCCTAGTAGAAGTTTTCGATACTCTTCGTCACATCACCGATGATGTCCTTCATCAATTGTTTAGTCCTTATTGTTACCTCGACAGTATTAAAGAGGTTTAAAGATCCTACTTCATGGTGAAGGCAAGGGTGCTATATACATCCCGAAGTTATGCCGAAAGTGCACTTTAACACCTTCAATTTAAACAATCTCAAAGAGGGTACTGCAAAGATTATTTTGGGGTGATAAAAGTCCAATATCTCAATCCTTGTAATGACTTTAGACAAGAAATGAAGATGCTGGCTCTTATTGAAACAATTAAGAGTACGAACGATTCAAATAAATGTGAGAATATGATGCACAGTCGGAACAAGCAAGATCAATTCTCACCTAATGAAGAGGCAACAGTGAAGGTTGAAGAAGTAGCTGCTTATCCTGGAGTTGATGCTATGGAAGGGTTAAAGAAATGTTTTGCTCTCTATAGGAAGAATGGGAACAGAGATCGGATCCATATTTCTAACCAATGCCACTGAAGCTTGATGGCCTACAAGAACAGTGTCATAATCAACTTCCCCAAGGTGAAGCAAATCTTCAAGAGAAAGGGATATGTAGGGACATTGATGCAAGTGTAGTGGAGAAGACAATTGCTCAAATTGGAGTGGCACCTTCACAAAATCAGCAAGTGGAAGGGCAACAAGTGGAATCTGTGGTGTTCTTGCACAGCTTGCTCTAGTGTTGACACAAAATTATGATAGAAACACTCAAGCCAAGTGCACGCATGAAGCTCTTACTGCAGAATTGCTGAGTTCAGTGGGAAAACCACATGTTGCGACTGTAGCATCATCAAATGCAGACCAAAATATGCTATCGAACTCTTCTAGACTTGCAGATATGCCAACTCAAAACCAAAAGAATGTAAGAAGCATTACCTTGGGCACTTTGCAAGGTTTCTTATGTGAGGTGAATGCTTATCCAAGCATAAACCATGGGGAAAGGCCTCCTCTTGAACCGAGAGAAGGAATTTATGGATTCAAACCAGGTAAAGTTCACTATCAGTTGGGTGATTTGCAAGATCGTGTGGAATTGCTTCCTTCTTCAAGTGCAGATCTGACTTATCCAAGTGCAAGCCCTTGTGACAGGCTTCCTTCTGATCCAAGAGAGGGATTACATGGCCCTAAGGAGTGGAAGCATATGGATTCGTTGGAGGAAGACATGGTACATGTGGCTAAAGTGCATTCCAAACTTCAACAGAAGAAGAAACCAGTTTCTGTAGATTCTGAAACTCAGTGGGAACAAAAGCTCAAATGTGAGAATGTAGAGCAAATAACTGGACCATGGGTAGTGTACAAGAGGGTTGGAATGTATATTGATCAATTCGTATTAAAGTACCAAGGGGTCTTTCTTAGAAGGAAAAACATGGTGGTGAAGTTCCTTGTCAATAAAGATGGTGCCTTACTACTGCAACGTCTGTGTGTGGGCTTACCTGCTTGGTTGCAACAGCAAGATGAGCAAGCTGATGGAATCCGAAGACTCATTTACATGAATGCAACTCTGCAGCAAACTACTCATTATCCAGAACAAGTAGAGAAGGTGGAACAAGCTAATGAAATTGAGCCCAGAAATGCAGAAATCAGCAGTGAAGATACAGAATTCTAGAGATCTACTTCACAAATGCAAGAGGATGCTGTTAAGCTTTGTCAATTGAGTATAATCCGAGGTTACATACAAGTTGAGGTAGTAGTTCAGCTTGTCTGTGAAAGATTAAGGTAAGTTCCAGCTGGGGTTAGCATACATAACAGCAGAGAGATCAAGCACAGACCAGCCCTTGCTCATGAGATGTTCGCAGCCGTTCTGGGATTCTGCTGGTTTTATGGAATGGATTATATTGCATCCTCACTTGTGTTCATGGATGAGGGATCATATTTTGTTGGTTCACATCAATTTAACTGCAGCATATCAATTGGATGCAGGGAACTCCAGGAGATTCAAACAAGAGCTGAAGATCTTGTGATTAATCTGAAATGGTGAGCTGCAGACAGTGTTTGGCCAATTGGGTTACTTAGGGATTTCAAGTGATGATATTGTTCCCTTGGAAATCTAATATTACTGTTGAGAACTTAGCCTGGTGTAGCAAAGTTTCAAGCTTGCAAGTCAACATTTCATTTGTCCAAGAAATTGAGCTAATATGTTGCAGTAGAAAGTAAGGTCTCAGATGTTCTTGGAGCACTCTCATTACGCTTTGGCAAGTTAAGGGAGTGCAAGTATATTGCATGGATGGTGCAAGAGCCTTGAAAAAGGAGGCAGAGACTTCCATATCATCCGAGATCAAACTTAACTCGCAACAAGCAAATTTCAAAGAAGATGTTGTTGGTTCTTAGCATAGCTCATGGTTCTCTTTGGTGGCAGCATTTTGGAATTTTGATTGGTCAATGGAATGTGCTAGCTGGACCTTTGGAAGCACTAGAAACTTGGGAACAACTAAAATGTCTCTCTGAATAAGACAAGCGTTTGGTTCTGTTGAAGTAGCACAATTGGAAAATCTGCAGCTAAGTGTTTGAAATTGTGAGACACTAAAGGAAGAGTTGAGTCTGGTATGATTAACTACAAGAGCGAGATCTGGTGAGGTAAAAGGAAGCTCAAGCATTACATAATTTGGATAAGAACTGAGTTTGCTTGGTGGCAGCCGCAGCGCACTCAATCTTTTGCATGTTTCAGCAACAAGCTGGTGTTAATAAGCTATATTAATTGCAACAAGAGGTTCTGTAGGCTGGTTGTTGGTGTTTGGATGGTTTGGTTTGATAGGTGTAGACCACCGGAAGGGTACAATACATCTAAATGCAAACATTATGTCGAAATAGGAATCATACTCGTGTGCTCAGCTACATTTCAGATTTTAGTTGCACCCAAGTTCCCGCAGCTGTGAGTTTCAACAAGGACTTTAGAACATCAGCTTCTTCTAAAGCAACAAGTGTTCTTCAACGTCTCAACTCTCTTTTAAGATTCCTGAGGACAAGAATCTCTTAAGGGGGGAGTATTTTTATGATTCCTAAGATAGAGCATATGAATGGTTGTAATTAGAATAAGTCACGATGTAATAAGTAGCATAAGCTTTTTGATAAGTCATGTAATGAGTGAGGTTGAGTGCGTAGTGCTTAGTAGCTAGAGTCGGTTAAGTCAGTTAAATCTATGGTCCAAGTGCATTGTATCCTTAGATATTTTAGACTTAGCCATCTTAAGTGATTAGTAGTATAAGTATGTAATGTCTCTCTTGAAGAGCTCATAATTTTGATGAATACAAAATATTTTTTGATATTATTATCTCTCTCATCTAACTCTCTCTCTTTTTTTTCATCTCCTTTCACTTCTCTTCATCTAAACTCTCATCTATCCTAGGTTATGATTTGAGATTAGTCTCAATCATGACAAGATACCTTTGTGGCCTAAGCCGATCTCACCAATATCTATCCACTATGATAGTCAGGTTACGCTTTTTAGTGTGTACAGTGAGGAATATAACGGGAAGTCCAGACACATTGGTGTAAGGAAATAGTATAGTGAGAGAACTTATACGAGAAGGTGTCATCACCGTGGACTTCGTGAGAATAAGTCAGAATCTGGCAGATCCGTTTACGAAAGGACTGGCTAGAGACTTGGTTCCGAAAACAAGTGAAGGGATGGGGTTAAAACCTGCCATCATTTGTCACGCATGATAGGCCCTCAACTCGATGCCTAGTAGGACGCTAGGTCTCGAGTTCAATGAGAGAGACTTGTCATCTGCTTGACTGCAAGCACTAAATGAGAATCTTTCCATCCCATGTGAGTAGTGCTTGGAGCCTACGTCAGAGATACTAAGAAGATGAGCTAATGCTCTTAATGGACCTAATTTTAAATTCTTATTGAATGTCGTGTCACAGAGACATGACCAATGAGGTCCACCTTAGTGAGTGTTGAAGTTTGGCCACTTCAAAGTGATGATTTTTGACTAAGGGTTTGGCCCTGCAACACTTACGAAGGGTACAGGATACATGGCCATAAATGAGTCGATCTGGGAGTTGTAGGGTATGTACAAGGAGTACGTTTCGTGCATGATTGGATAGTCGGTTAGTCAAATGGGTTGTATGGTTCAAAGCTTGGTCTATCATTTTCGATCCGATTAATTATATGGTCTCTTCACTAGCCAAGGGTTTAATCGAAAAACACCCTCGTTGATGCATAATAAAGCCTCCCTTAACTGAGATGTTATTATTTATGATTGATTGTATTTTGAAAATGGTGGGGGTATGTTGATGCATTTTCAAAATATGTAATGAATAATGTGTTAAATATTTGTTTAGTATGTGTATGAGATGAGTTTAAGATTGTCCTGATTCATGTTTAAGTGTTTAAGGCATGGTGGGGGTGTGTGTCGACACATAGGGCCAGTGTATCAACACATAATCCTACAGAACGGCAAGAAGGCTGCTGTGTGTCGACACACATGGCCCGTGTGTCAACACAGCCTTTACAGAAGTGCAGTGAATGTAGCTGTGTGTCAACACACAGGCTTACAGTAAGTTGTGTGCTGAAGTGTGTGTCGGCACACACTTCGACACACAGATTTACAGAGAGCTGCATGTTGATCTTTGTGTCAACACACAGCTTCGACACACAAGGTGGTTTTGACAATTATTGTGAGCGGATTTTTTCCCCTTTTTTGGTGGTGCGTTTGGTTGCTTTTGGGATGTCTTTGAGCATTATATACACAGTAATATCCCCTGTTTTCATGGAGACTTTTGCATCAAGAATTTGGGAGAGAAAAGATTGGAAAAGAACTTTGAAGAAAAGATCAGAATGTGAGTGCTTTTGTGTGTGTTTGATCTTTACAAAACATCAATCTCTCTACATCTCACTCAATCTCTCCTCTTACACACTCTCTTTTCATTTTGGTTGTTGTTGTATCTCCGAGGATATTTTGTACTCCGAAATAAGTCTTAAAGAAAGTAATTACACAGCCTCAACACCTGAGATCATTTGGTTACCCGATTGCAAGGATTTTGTAAGTTTTTGAACATTAGCACCAAGAGTACATCACAAAAAAATGGTGTTGTTGAAAGAAAACATCGACATCTTTTAGAGGTGGGTCGAGCTTTACGTTTTCATTCAGGTTTTCCTGTCGTTTTTGGGGAGATTGTGTCTTAACTACGGTACATTTGATTCACACAAGTGGTACATTGGATTTGCAAAATAAAGGCCCATATGAAGTTCTATTCATGAAATTACCTAATCTTCATCATTTATGAGTTTTTGGAAGTTTATGTTATCTTTACAATAAAAATCGGGGTGGAGACAAAATAGATAGTCAAGCACATAAATGTGTGTTTATTTGGTTATCCACATGAGCAAAAGGGATACAAAGTGTATAATCTTTGATGAACAAAGGGTTTTTATTTCTAGAGATATGTTGTATTTTATGAGGATAAATTTCCTTAGCTTGATGATCGTAGTCTTGGAGGTAATGAAGATCAAGCAATAGATGCCTTCACAGAATTACCATGAACAACGTCTGAACCGGTTAATGTGCGACTTCCTGGGCATGTTATTGTGCCAGAGACTAGCAGTTTATAGCTAGAACATCCACCGGATGGTGTCGAGGCTGATTTGCTGATCGAAAGAACAACCAGCAACCCACCGATGGATACCGCTCAATCCAATTCACTAGTGGTTGATGATACAAGTGCTAGAGGCACATAACTTGTAGCAGGAAGGACAGCTCGGGTGCTCTCCATGCCGGCTCGATATAAAGATTATATTTGTGATGTCCCTTCTTCTACAGCTTATACTCATACTACCTCTTCATCAACCAATTCAAATATAGCGTTTCTTTTTATACATAGGCTCAAGACCCAATCGTTTACAATTGACCATTTTGTAATAATAGGCTCAGGATCTAACCTTTACAATAAAATGAAATAAAGCAATGAAATTTTTTACTCTTTCAAGAGTGAATTGAAAATAGATCAAGATTAATCAAAGCTAAGGATATACCAGTTAAGCTCCAACAATCAACAATGAGGAGAACGAGTGATGCTTAAGAAAACTTTAAGAAAAACTCGAAACTAAAATGTTAAAGAACAAGAGAACAAGAGCTTTTAATCAATGAATGCTTAGAGAGAATTGGATGGTTTAAACAAAAGCATTCAAGCCTATTTATAAGCAAATGAGGGGCAAGGGGACGTCTGAAATGTTTGGAACAAGATTAGGAAAGAAATCAAATCAAAAATAACAGTTTGAAGCCTTTTTAAGGCTATGTGTTGACCCACAGCAGCGTCGGATAGCTACTATATGTCTATGTGTCGACACATCCCTCTTGTGTGTTGACACTCAGCATACTTGGGTGGATTTGAACAATTTTAACCATTTTAGCTTAATTGATTGGTTTATCATATTAGCTTAATTTTTGAATAAACTTCCATGTTTTCCTAGTTTATTTGAATGATTGATTGATTTAATCAAGCTAAAATATCACCCAGGTAAAATTTTTGATCTTGTTATTTTTGGGCATGCTTTTCCTAATGTCAATTTAACTACTTCAGGTTGGGGGTCCCCGGAAACAATCTCCTTTCCAGCTGGAAGGGGTAAGGCTGCGTACATCACCCCCCCCCCCCCCAGACCCTGCGTTCAGCGGGAGCCGCAAGGCACTGGGACTGTTGTTGTTGTTGTTGTTGTTTTCCTAATGTTAATTTAAAATATTCTTATTAAAAAACTTGATTAGCTTGAATTTGTCTTGAGTATTTTTTAAATAACATTTGAAAATAAAATTTCATTGTTGAGCATCACATATCAATATTGAGATTTGACTCAATTGATATATCACAATCCTAAGTTCTGAAAAATAAAAATAAATGACTGGAAGCGCCTGGACTTGGATCTGGTTATCTTGATTTAGGATCATCCTTCTTTTCGACTTGGCTTGGTTTCCTCCCGATCCGTCATCTTTGAAAGCTTGATATCAATATGATTAATCTTGATGATAAAAAAAAATGTGATTAATCTTGATTTCTTCTAACTTTTTTTATGAGTCACTTTTCAAATAGGATTAGAACAATTTAAATATAATTACTCGCTAAATGATTGTTATCATCAAAATTTTAATATAAATGGCCTTTAAGGCCAACAGTTTTTATTGTGTACTTTACTAGTATTTGTCTCTTGAATTGCTTTAGGATATATATGTATTGTTTCTAATACGAATATTACCGAGAGTCACACCCGAGTTAGTCTGGAGCATCCGGACTGCCAAGTCAGCACGCCACGTCACTTGCCACCTCAACCCTAACGACACTTCACCTATAAATAGGGGTGGCTAGTTAGGGGTCATTTATGTTAATGAATGATTTGAGACTTGTCTCTACCCTCTCTTCTCCCCAATCTTCTTCTAGTTCTCCTTCTATCTTCTTCTACATCTTCCCCCTTTCTTTTATCAATCCAATACTATAATATACTGTACTCTATAGCATTACCGGGCTGGGTCCAGCCCGTTTGGGAGCCGAGACGGGCCCGCTATAGTGCGGGCCCGGGTTGGCCCGGTTCCGTCAGCTTTAAAAAAAAAATTTTAATAATACAAAGTCATTTTGTACTAAAATTATTATAATTCATTGATAAATAATATGAGATACAAATACATTTTTTTCAAACACTAATAATGCTAAATATACATGTTCAAAAAAAAATAATGCTAAATATATGTAATAAAATAAAATATACAATAAGTAATAGCAAATAATGATAAATATCTTATCAAAAAAATAATGGTAAATAAATAACGTAACAAGTACAAATACAACGCAGTTGGAGCCTAATATTTAAAAGTACAAATTTATTTATCAAAAAATACAAAGTTTGATGTATGCGGGGTGCGGTCGCCTTTTGACGTAAATATATAAAAGTAAATAATTGACATGCAAAAGTGTTGATATCAGTCGCATGGGGGGGTTGCCGTGCCATCGTTTGACGTATCAGTGGTGCGGCCGTCTTCTTTATCACTCGATGAATCCAGCTTCATTCTCTGTTGATCCCTTACCTCAGCCAGCATCCAATCCTTCAAGCACACGGACATCTCCAAGCTTGACGGCGATAGCTTCGCCCTCTTCGTTCCAAGCAACCTGCCACCAAGACTGAAAGCACACTCCGATGCTACTGAAGAGACCGGACAACTTAGTATATCACGTGCCACGGTGGAAAGCACGGGATACTGGGCTTGGGTTGTGTTCCACCATTGTAAAAGGTCAAAATGCGAGTTGACCGGCGGTCCGAAAATATGAACCAACGGTGTCGGCAAATAATAATCTAGCTCGTCACATGACGTGGGGGCTACTGTGGACGTAAATTGCTCCAACAGCTTCCAGGAATATGACGTGTGTGAACTACTTCCACTAGCTGTGGAAGATCCTACTGCATTAGTACTAGGATATGGATTATTGGACGCTAATTTCTGAAAATATTTAGAAAATAAACTATGCAAGTCATTATCGACTTCGACAATGAAAGTGTCGATATTGTGACTAGGATACAAATCTTTGAAAAAATGTCGGCAAAACAAGTTTAAACCCCCGCATTTATAACGAGGATCCCAAGCAGTATGTAAGAGGTAGTTCAGAATAATTTTTAGCAAATTTTTCTTTCATTGCCTTAATCGATTCGTACAAAATGGGATTTGATTCATTACCCACCATCCAATTTACAATATCAAGCAATCTTGATATTGCTTGAGGCATGGTCGAATAGTAGCAACCCGAAAAAAATATCGTAGCCTCTTTAAACATGCAAAAAAATTTACAAATTTCATCTATTGTCTCCCAATGTATCCCGTTTAAGTTGTAATCGCTCCATTATGGGCGATTGTCCTGTGCGAATTCCATCAGAACGTCTTTATATCGTAGAATGCGCTCTAATATTTCTACCGTAGACGACCACCTAGTTTGGAAGTCTAATTTGAATTGTTTATATTCTATGCCATGCAACCTACATAAATTTCTAAATCTTATTTTTCTAGCTCCGGATGATTTAATAGATATTATTACGGCTCTTAAGGTGTTAAGGGATACGTTTACAAGCTCTAAACCATCCATTACCATTAAATGCAAAATGTGACAAATGCAACGAATATGGAAACACTTCCCACCTAACATGGGTCTCATGTGCCTAATTAAATGTGTAACGGATGCAGTGTTGTCGGTAGCATTGTTGAACGTAATACTGAAGATACGTCGCTCTATGCCTCAGTTGCGGACTGCCGACATAATCGCACCCGTAATTATCTCGGCAGTGTGGCGGCAATCTAACGTACCAAAATGAATTATTCTCTTTTGGAAGATGTAGAAGTCATCGATCCAGTATGCCGTTATGCACATATAAGGTTGGCTGGGTTTCGACTTCCATATGTCCGACGTCAACGAGAACATGCTCGTGTTCGTCGCAAAAAGTGTTAAGACCCCAGTTTTTATACTGTGGTACAACGTAAAGGCGTCCCGCTTTACAGTGTTCCGAGGAACACTCACAATGGCGGGGTTCACCTATAGTTGGAGGTAGTCGACGAAATATGGGTTTTCGCCGGCATTGAAAGGCCTTTCACCCAAAATTATATATTTAGTTAGCCCCTTTCGGTTGCTCTCTTGAGAGAACCTTAAATTAGCAAGTGCACCGGTCACTTGCTGTACTAGACGTTGTTGGCTCTTATCTGGGCATTGCTCGGGGTGGCACCTAAGTATATGTCTGCTTAATGTGCCTGTTCCACTGCTAGGTTGATAGCTAAAAGTCCTAGGTGGGTCACATAATTTACAAGTTGCTTTATTAGTTGTCCTATTAAGGTTAAAATGCTTCCATACCCCATTAGTTGTACGCCTACTAGTAGAGGTACTACTTTCAGGCTGGGCTTCGGTGGTGGGCGTGGGTTCCTCATCAGTTTGTGAGTCTCCAACCCCACCACCCGACTCATGATAATCTTGTTGTTGTGAAAAGTCATAATCTATGCTATCATCAGTGTATGGAGGTGATGGGTCTGGTTGTATAAAAGCTCGTTCTTCCGTATTAAGTATGACAATTCTACTCCTTTTAGGAATTCTGGGTGGCCGAGAAGAGCTAGAAGTAGCACGACCGGCTCTAGAGGATGATGAAGAGTTGTGTGCCATATTAGTATAAGTGATTAGTATTTATAAAATGCAAGTAGTAATGCAAATTAAATAACTAAAAATGCGAACCAAATAAAATTGCGATACTAAAATTACCGAAACGAGAGAACAATGAAATTCGAACTTCCGCCAAACACTTTACGAACTTCAAACTTTAAAGCACAATTTTGCAATTAGCAAAGTTGAAGAAGATAGGAGATGATGAATGTATAGAGAGAGAAGAGAGGATTGAAGATTTGATGAGGAAATGGGTTGGGGGGGATTAAGTATTTATAGAAAAAAAATATATAATTTTTTTTTAATAATTAGAGCCGTTGCAAACGGCTCTATCAAAAGAGTCATTGCCCGACCCCAACTTATTTTTGGCCTGTGGCCCGACCCGGGGTATACTGGGCTCGGACCGGGCCCAGCCGGTTTTTGGGCCGACCTGGCCCGTTGGCCACCTCTAAGGATTATACATACTGAAATATACTGTAATTGATCTTGTTGGTGGCTGATTGTGTTAATTGCTGGAGATTGAACTCATGGACTTTAGTGTTTGGGTCGTTATATATTGATTCGTATCTCTTTCATGAATAAAATCATCCAAGTTTCATTCCTTTTTTTATGAGTTCTTCCTTATAGTTGTGATTTATTTTAGTTATTTTATTATAAATTTTTGCAGTTTTTAACTAGTATTTCCAAAGAAGTTCTATTTCCCATCCTGACAACCAAACACTATCCACTGTTTATAATTGAAGCCTACTAGCTTGCTACTGTAGATGAGCGAGTAAGTTATAAATACAATTGAGTAGATAATTACCATATAAAAGGCAAGTATTAATAAATCAGGCTTAAATTAAAACGTCAACAACAACAACAACAAACCCAGTGCCTGCAAGGGCTCCCACAAAAGTAGGGTCTGGGGGGGCAGATGTACGCAATCTTCCCCCTTCAGGGGGCTACCCTGAAGAGAGGTTGTTTCCAAGGACCCCCCAACCTGAGAGGCTGGTCCGCAGCATAGAGCATGTAACCTAGCAACAGGAAAGCAACACGGCATGAGTGAGGCAAAACACACGGCGAGCAAAACCACAAACTCAAAGCAAGCCACATCAAGCCGAAATCAAAGGATAGGTAGGCAAGTAGCAGCTCATGAGAGCAAGTACACGACCTAAGTGTGCCAGGAGGATGTCAAGGTCTAACATTAGTAAGCTAGACTACCCTACTACAACTGGAGCATCTATAACCCCTATACTAGCCCTCCATTGGGCCCTATCTAAGGCCATCTCCTCCCGAAGGTTTAGGTATCGGATCGTCTCCAGCCATCTCTTCTTTGGCCTGCCTCTTTCTCTCGAAACCTAAAATACTAAATAGACTAATTGCCCTAGAATATCCAACTTTTTTTTTCCTCCAAAGGGAAATAGGTAAAAGGAGGGATATATATAAGGGAGGGAGGGAGGGAGGGAGATCACGAGAGGGCATCTTCATCCTCCATCACGCTCTCTCCATCTCAATGATCACTATCCAAGCTCCTTATTTTATGCTTATTTTACTTATTATTAAGGGTCAATCTAGTCTACTCATCTTATTAGCCCACAACTGGTTTAGCTAGCTAAGTCTTCGTATCGCTAGCCTATCAAAGCCTTGAGAGCATTCTATGCCAATATTATACTAGTCCTTTTTATCATATTTCTTTTAGGGGCTTCAATCAAATATTTTAATATATTTATCTAATATTATTAATATGTCAACCTTTCATTGCTATGTTTATTTATCACCTAGCCTATTTATTATTTTATGAAATGGATACTGACTTGAGTGTCGGAGAGGTCCCCGTGGGTTCCCGCACTGACCCTTCTAACCGTTCGTTTGTCTTGCAGGAAATATTAAGTCAAATGTGTAGATAAAGCTTAAATTCAGCTTATCCTAACAAATCTCAAATCAAACATAAATCAAACGTGATGAATAAATATACTGACAAAATTCACCGTAAACACCTACTTCTTGAAAAGTTGAAATATAAATTAAATTTTTGAAAAATATAACTTCCCATAAGAATTTAGTTCACGTAACAATTAAATGAGGCCTAAATTGATAAAATTTAAAAAAAAAAAAAAAAGTCCCCTTTGAATATAAATAACCTGAACTTAAAATTTTAAAAGCATACTAAGGACGGGATGGCAATGGGGCGGGGCGGGGCGGGTACAGGGGGCGCCTCCTCCATACCCGTACCGGCAACACAAATTCTATACCCGTACCCGCCCCATTACCCACTGCGGGTATGAAGTGGGTACCCGTACCCGCCCCGGTGGGTACAAACCCATACCCATTACCCGCGGGTACCCAACGGGTACCCATTACCCACCCCAACCCGCCCCGTACCCGCTCCTCATACCCACCTTACTACCTATCCATTATCCAACTTATTACACATAAAATTCTTTTTTTTTCCTTCAATAATAACTATGACTTCATAATTACAAATTGCCTGATAAATTTATTTTATATAAAATAACACAACGGAGATATGCGGGTACGGGGAAGAGCGGGGCGGATACATGCGGGTACGAGGCGGATCGGGTCGGGTCGGGGTGGGGCAGGGCGAGTACAATCCTATACCCGTACCTGCCCCATACCCGTGACAGGTATTGAAATGTATACCCTACCCGTATCCGTTACCCGCATCATCTATACCCATACCCGCCCCAAACGAGGCGGATACCCACTCCAAACGGGGCGGATACCCACGGGTAACGGGTTACCCGTCCCATTGCCATCCCTAGGGGGTACACACTAGCAATGAAATAAAGAATAGAAGTGGGAAAGAAAGAGAGGATTGGCACTAAATGAGCTTTCCCAATCTTGCAACGTCATCACATTGAGGCCCCCCAAAACCACGTTACTTCAAACAAGCAACCCTATAGCTTATTATTACTACTAACCAAATTCACATAGAAAGCAGTAGATAGATAGAGAGACAGTTACATGCAATCCACTTCCTCCTCAAACTTAAAACACAAAAGAAAAAGCAAAATATTTTACTCTCTCTCTCTCTCTCCATCTGTCTATCACTTCCTATTTGCTTGCACCCTCCATTGCTAACGACTGAGACATTTTTATGACATTCCTTCCACCCATATACCTCGGTAACGCAGCGGCATGACTAAAGTGTTAATGTTAAAATAATTTTGTAAAATTTATAATTATTATTTATTATAAGTCATATTAATACATTAATAATAGCACCCTATAATTAATACTTATTCTTACATTATTAAAATAATATTGTTACTTATAATACATAATAACTATAAAATTTTGACAAATTATCTTTTACATTAAGAATATTATACCGCAAATAACGTTACCCAAAATAACACTCCCTATTTACTTTCTTTCCATTCGCATTAATTACGTCCCCTTCATTAATTGCCGCCTGCCTCATTTACTCTCCCCCATTTACTTCCCCAACGCCCCCAACGCCATCTCCACCGTCCATCCTTCTCCCCCTCCATCAACGTCTCTAATCCCTCCACGTGTCGCTCACGTCCTCCCATACCTCTCCGGCGAAAGCAACGCTTCCGGATCCCCAGACCTCATTCTACTAGATGACACCCCCGCCCTACCCTCCACCGGCGATGCCGCCACCACCGCCTTGCTCGGCCGTGACGACCCTCCTCCTCCGCTGTATCCCAACGGAATAAACCCACCTCTCCGGCGAAAGAACGGCGATTTCACTCCCTTGTAACGGAACGAGAAGACCCTCGATTTCGTCACCGACCCAAAAGGCGACGGGCGTTTGCTACTCCAGAAACCACCTCTTCGGTGACCCCTCCACGGCGATGTTGTGACCGGCTCCGTCACCAACAGTCTCTCCGACGGGAAACTCCGCTCGAACCCAAATGAATACGACCTCTTCAATACAAAATCCCGTCGCACATTTCGATCTTCCGTTTGTATCTGATCGTCAACCGCCGGAGTAATCTCCGGCGATGGACCCTCCGGCAGATATTGAAGTAGAATATTCTCTAGTAGAAGCCCTTCCTCGTCGAGACTCGGTCGAATTCTACCCGCCATGATGGGAGCCAACGGGGACCCAGCCGGAACTACCCCGGCTCGACACAGGGGACAACTGGCATGAGACCGGAGCCACATGTCAATGCAATCAACGTGAAACGAGTGAGAACAAATGGGTAGCGTCCGAATATAGTCCTCCTCTTCAAATTCCAACAAACAAACAGCGCAATCCAGAGATAGTTTTGAATTGTAGATTGTAAGAGGAATCGTTTTGATCACGGATTCATCGAGGCCGTAAGGGGAGTAAACGAAGAACCCATCAGAGGGGTCGTAAGGGGGAGACTCAAAGGTGGAGAAGGAGGGTAAAGAGGGGCGGGGGCGGGGGCGGGGGCGGCGGCGGAGGAGGCGGAGGAAGGGCCGGAAGAGGAGGCGAGAGAGGAGACGAGAGTAGGTGACGAAGAGGAAGGCGGCGGCAGCGATGACGACCATGGCAATCAAGGGAGGGCTGAAGTCGATTGGGAGTTTGGAGGAGGGTGAGGATTGGTGGACGACAAGAGGTTGTATTATGGGGGATGGTGTCGGTGGACGGTGGTGATCCGGTGGCTTTGCAGGGCTGACCATGGCAACTCGCGGTGGCTGAGGAGGTGTTCAAGTGCGAGTTGTGGGGCGGGGGGGGGGGGGGGGGGGGGGGGGGGGGGTTTCGTTTTTTTTGGAGGGGGGAAGGGGATCAATGATATAGTAAATGTGGGACAGTTGGAAAGTTTTAGTGTCTTGTTTAAAAATTATAGTAGTATTTTTGAGTCGGTTTCGAAAATAATATTAAAAAATAAAAAAATCAAAAAAATTAATGTCGAAAAAAAATATTTTCAGATCTACTGTTGAACCGCGTCAACAAGACGAGTTTAAATTTTAAGAAAACCGGCTCAAATAAAAGCGGTTTATTTCAAAATAAACCGCGTCTAATAAAAGCGGTTAACATCTAGGTTAACCGCGTCAAAAAAACGCGGTTTATAGCTGAACCGCGTCAACAAAACGCGGTTTACTGCCAGGAATCCAAAATCACGTTTTTTTCACTTGTACTTAACTTTATGCTGTAATTCTTCACTTTTTTGTTCGCTTATAGTTTTCATTATGTCGTAATTTGTGATGATTATCATATTGATCTCATGTTTTTCTTGATGAAGCTCCAACATCATAAGTGAAGGTCAAATAACTCCAATAATGGTACTTAAAAGATCTCCGGTGTGTAAGCAAAAGAAAGACGGCGGCGGACAACGTGACTGGTGGTGGATTAACGAGAAAGAGGCAGAGAGACGGTGAGAGTAGGGGAGAGATCACGCGTGAATGGATGAGCCGGGTGGATTTTAGATCCCTAGTAAACCGGGTCATTAAGACGCGGTTCTATTGTCTATAAACCGCGTCTTAATGCGGTTATATGCTTAAACCGCGCCATTAAGACGCGGTTCTATCCGGTATAAACCGCATCTTAATGACGCGGTTATGTAGACATAACCGCGTGCTTAAGATGCGGGTTTGTTAACATAACCGCGTGCTTAAGACGCGGGTTATTTGAAGTGGAAACGCGTTTTTTAGACGCGGTTTATTAAAGCCGGGTTTCATAAACATGTTTTAACAGTAGATTTGAAATTTTATTTTTTCAACATTATTTTTTAATTTTTAGCATTATTTTCGGAATCGACTCAGTATTTTTAATATAGTTTTTATGTGGAAATGGGTTTAAAAATTTAAAACTTTTTAAGGCTTGGTTTGCCTATGAAACTGAATTCGATTGTAAAATTGAAATTTCAATGCTTTTTATTAATCAAATTAATCAAATGAAATGAAATAGGAGTTTACAATTTACTAACTAGTGGTCCTCTATTTAGGATTAATTTTTATATCGGGTCAATAAGAGTTGGGTTTTAGTCGGATTAGATTACTTTGGGTTCAAATTGTGGTGAGTTTCGGGGCAACTCCGGTGGGGTTTTTGTTGGTTAGATGTTCAAGTCGTCTTGAATTTTGAGTTGACTAAATTTTGGGATTAGGGTTAACACAAGCTAGATTTGAGCTTGAGGTAGGTTGCATCATTTCCAATTTTAAGTTATTCGGAGTTAGGTCAACTTTAGGAAGAATTAAGTCGTATCATTTTCAGTTTGAGTTATTTTTAGGTATTCTATTTAATTAGGTTAGGTTATCTCATATTTTGGATTAGTTTGGTTGTGTTACATTTAAGTTAGGTCCAAGTTTGGTAGGTCATTTTGAGTTTGAGTCATCTTAAATTTTAGGTTAATTGAGTTGGGTCATTTTTGTCTTTGAGTTAGATTGAGCCAAGTATAGGTTGGATTAGTTCAATTCATGTACAAGTCATTCAACTTTGGACATTTTGAGTTTCCGATGCAGTGCATAAGTGAAAATTTAGGAAAAACTGGAAGGTTCGACGGCATTCTCTTTAATTTTATTAATTGCTAATAAAACAAAATGGGGAAAAAAAATAAACACTCTAATCTCACAACCCGAGAAAGACACTCAAATTGAAGTAAAAATCTGGAAAAATAAGCTACCAAAATCCTAGATTTCTCTATGTATATATAGAGAGGCTAATCCTAATTGAAATTAAATTCTAAAAGATAAATACAAAAGTTAAATCTAAGATTTAAACTAAACTAATCCTTATCTAATTCCGACTCTATCTCCTCCGCACTCCGTCCTCCGCTTCTGCCAAGATCATGGCACCAAGAATGGTGTCGCCAAGTCTCCAAATCATCCCTAATCCATGTATCGAACTTGGTCTGCATCATCCTCCCCGGGTTGGATAGAATTCGCCTGAGGATCAGCGCGATCATTCTCGCCAAAGTAGGGAACAAGGTGCTTGATATTGAAGACATCAGAGGTCCTCATGCGGGGTGGAAGTTGTAGGCGATAGGCGTTGTCGTTGATCTTATCTAGTACCGTCAGTGGTCCTATCTTTCGAGCCGTTAGTTTGTTATACTCCCACGTCGGGAATCGTTCCCTTGTTAGAATTGCCCAAACCTTTTCGCCAACTTGATACTGAACTGCTCGATGCTTCTTGTCACTTGCTATCTTGTACTTGGCGGTGGCCTCTAGTAACCGGGCCTTGGTTTGCTCTTGGATGTCCTTGAGCGAAGAGATTAAGTCTTCCGCCTTCCCATGCAGACGTGTAAAGTCCAGGGCCGGCGTCAAGCCTATCGGAGAACAGGGAACAAAGCCATTAATTATCGTGAATGGCGCGAACCGTGTGCTCCTATTTACGGAGCTGTTATAGGTGAACTCTGCTTGATGCAGCTTCATCTCCCATCCCCTAGCGTTATCGGCAACAGGACACCGGAGAAGGTTGCCCAAAGACCTGTTGGTGACCTCAGTTTGTCCATCTATTTGAGGATGGTGAACTGTGCTAAAGACGAGAGGCGTATTCGCCATCTTCCACAATGTCTGCCAAAAGTGGTTCACGAACCTGACGTCTCGATTAGAAACAATGCTAGACGGAAGTCCATGAAACTTGTATACTTCCCGGAAGTAGAGTCCCGCCACATGTATGGCGTCAGCAGTTCTCTTGCACCCGATGAAGTGTGCCATCTTGGAGAAACGGTCCACAACAACGAAGATGGAGTCAATGCCGCCAGTCGTTCTTGATAAGCCCAAAACAAAATCCATGCTAATGTCTATCCAAGGCTGACTCGGAATTGGTAACGGCATGTACAAACCGGCGTTGGTCATTACTCCCTTCGAAACCTGACAAACAAGGCAATGTTTAACATACCTCTCCACTTCCTTACGTATGGTAGGCCAAAAGTACTTTGTGGTAACAAGCTGCAACGTTTTGTATCTTCCCACATGCCCTGCATTGTGCTTCTCCTCAATGATCTTAAGCCGCCAGCTTGAATTTGGGATGCAAAGCTGGTTTCCCTTGAATAGAAAGTCGTCATGAATAAAGTATCCAGGAACACCCCCTGACTGTGCTTCCCGCCATGTCCCGCCAAACGTGGGGTCATTATGGTATTGACTCACTAACTGTTCAAACCCCGTGACCAACTTGGTCTCCGTCATGATAAGGCTCCGCCTGCTTAATGCATCTGCCACCTTATTCATGGCGCCTGACTTGTGCTTTATCACAAAGTGGAAGAGTTGGATGAACCCTGCCCACTTGACGTGCCGGTCTGAAAGCTTCTCTTGGCTATTGATATATTTTAAGGTGACATTGTCCATGTATAGCATGAACTCTCTATTGGCAAGATAAGACTTCCAATGTCTCAGCACCTGGACCACCGCATAGAACTCAACATCATACGTGGAATAGTTTAGCTTGCTCCCATCAAGCTTCTCACTGAAGTAACCAATAGGTCTCTCTTCTTGGCTAAGTACAGCACCAATCCCCTCCTTGGATGTGTCCGCGCGTAGCTGAAACGTCTTTTAGAAGTCTGGTAAAGCTAGCACTGGTGCCATAGTGAGCTGTCTCTTGATCTATTCAAAGGTGGTAGCAGCCTCTGGCGTCCAAGTGAAGGAATCCTGTTTCATGCAAAATGTTATTAGCCCTATCACCATGCTGAAGTGAGGCATAAACCTCCAATAGAAAGACACCAACCCATGAAAACTCTGAACTTCCCCAATCGTCCTTCGTTGAGGCCAATAGCGAACAGCTGCTATCTTCCCCTCATCAGACGAGATTTTGTCCTTAGACACAACGAAGCCAAGGAACGTCACCTGATCCTTCACAAACTCGCACTTCTTCAAAGCGGCAAATAGATGTTGTTCCCTCAAGGTATTCAACACTTCCTTGAGGTGCTTTATGTGCTCAACTCGATCCTGGCTATAGATTAGAATATCATCAAAGTAGATAACAACAAACCTCCCAATGAACGACCGAAGGACTTGATTCATGAATCTTATGAAAGCACTTGGCACGTTGGACAATCTGAATGGCATGACCAACCACTCGTAAAGCCCTTCTCTTGTCTTGAAGGCAGTCTTCCACTCATCTCTAGGCAAGGTTCGAATCTGATGTTACCCATTCTTAAGATCCAGCTTCATGAATACCAAAGAGTTCTGAAGTTGTTCAAGCAAGTCATCCAACTTCGGTATCGGGAATCGGTACCTTACCGTGATCTTGTTAATTGCTCAGCTGTCAACACACATCCGTCAACTCTATCCTTCTTTGGCGTAAGCAAAGCAGGCACGCACAGGGACTCAGGCTGTCACAGATAAAACCCTTGGCTAGTAGATCCTCTGCCTGGCGTCTCAGCTCTTCATGCTCTGAAGGACTCATTCGATAGTGGGGCCTATTCGGTAATGAGGCACCCGGCATTAGATCAATATGGTGTTAGATATCTCTCAATAGCAGTAATGTTTTTGGTAGCTATTCCGGGAATATGTCAATGTATTCTTTTAGTAAGTCGGCAACTTCACTCCGTACTTCTCCCTAACTAAACTTGCACTCCTTCCCAATCAGCACAAACACGACCTTGGCATCACCAATCTCCTTGGAGAATAAGGCTCGTCCTTGTATGTTCAGATGTTGGACTTCTACAGCCTGTGGCACCTCCTCCTTCTTGGGTAGCAGGACAGTCTTGGTTCCTTCGAAGTTGAAGGTATAAGTATTCTTCCTTCCATCATGAACGACGCTCCTTTAAAACTACCATGGGCGCCCCAATAGCAAATGACAAACGTCCATGGTGACGACGTCACACCACACCCCTTTTTACCTTGCTCCAATTGAAAATTTTACTAAGCAATGTTTGGAAACGGTCACCTGATTTCCCTTTTTGAGCCAAGACAACTTGTAGGGGCTAGGATGAGCTTCCATCTTCAACCCCAGCTTGGCGACAGCTTCTTCAAATATAACATTCTCGTAGCTACCCGAGTCGATGACCATGCGGCATACCCTACTGCCAATGGTACATGTGGTCTGGAAAATGTTGTTCCTCAGCCAACCATCCCCCTGCTCTTCTCTAGGCGCAAAACAAGCTTGCCTAATCACCAACAGATGGCCCTCATCACTTGCTATGGCATCCTCTTCTTATCCCGCCAAGTTTTCTTAGGCTTCATCCTCAACGATCCTGCCATCTCCGTCATGGAGTTCCTCAATGTAAAGGCCCTTGCCAGCCCTTATCACCCTTCCAGCATTCAGCAGCTCGGTGCCCTACTTCTCCACATTTGAAGCAACGAGTCCTCGATGTCCTCATTAAGTCTTGTGCGTTAGGCTTACCAATATTGGCGATTGGAGGCCTACTCTGTATGGTCTGCGTTGGGGGTACACTTGCATTGTCTCTACCGCCAACCTATGTTCCCCAGGTGCTGCCAACTTGGCGACGCCTTTGCTGATGGTCCATGTTCACGGCTCTTTGATTCGCCTCAGAAACGGTGAAGATATCAAACATATTCAACATCTCTTGTATTGACTCCCTCAACCCGCTTATGTATCAATCCGTCAATTGCTCTACGCTCTCCACCAAGTCATTCCCGGCGATTAACGAATAAAAATCTGCCATGTATTCCTTCACAGACTTAGAGCCCTGGCGCAACCCATGTAGGCGTTGGTGCATCGTCCTGGCGTAATTGTGAGGCAAGAAGGTGCATCTCATTTGCTTCTTCATCTTCTCCCGAGACTCTATATTGGCCTTTCCTTGGCGTAGCCGAATCTATTTCAGTTGTGTCCACCAGGCAGCTGCCCTACCCCGTAACCGAGTAGTAATAAGCAATGCCTGCTTCATCTCCGGTACCTCCCTGAGCTCCAAAAATTCCTCGATGACTACAAGCCAATCTAAGAACTCCTTAGGGCGTCCTCCACCAGTAAACTCCAGAATTTCAATCCGGAGGTCGAATTCCCACCTCCGATCTTCGTAGTCGTTGGCCTCTCCAGTAAAAGCCCGAGCTCTCCTCTGCCTTCGGTCTGGTAGCTCAGAATCTGGGAATGAATTCTAAAAGCTCTCATCCGTGTCTTCGTCCGCACCTGGTGTTAATGGGTGCTGGGGCTGGGTTCCCTGTTCAAGATTGGGATTTGCCCCCAGTAGAATCAAGTAATGCTCGATTCATCGGAATTTTTCCTCCAACTCCTCAAACTTCCTCACGGTTTGCCTCTGGAAGTCTCACTCATAAATGTCCTCAAGGGCTGCATTTAGTGGTGGCCAACGGGCCGGGTCGGCCCGGAAACCGGCTCGGCCCGGCCCGTTTTTGGCCCGGCCTAGCCCGCACGGTACTGTAGCGTGCCGGGCCGGGCCTCGGGCCTTTTTTTTTAGGGCTTGGACCCGGCCTGGCCCAAAAGAGCCAACGGCTCTTTTTTTACAAAAAAAAAAAAAAAAAAATTATATATATATTTTTTTTTTCTATAAATACTTAAACCTCCCAAACTCATTTTCTCACAAAATCTTCAATTCTCTCTTCTCTCTCTATACATTCATCATCTCCCATCTTCTCTAATTTGCTAATTGTAAAATTGTACTCTAAAGTTCGAAGTTCGTAAAGTATTTGGCTGAAGTGTGAATTTCATTGTTCTCTCGTTTCGGTAATTTTAGTATCGTAATTTTTTTTGATTCGGAATTTTAGTTATTTAATTTGCATTACTACTTGCATTTTATAAATAATAATCATTTATACTAATATGGCACACAACTCTTCATCATCTGGAGCAAGTCGTGCTAGTTCTAGCTCTTCTCGGCCACCCAGAATCCCAAAAAGGACTAGAATTGTCTTACTTGATACTGAAGAACGAGCTTTTATACAACCAGACCAACACCCCAATACCCTGATGATAGCATAGATTATAACTTTTCACAACCACAAGATTATCATGAGTCAGGTAGTGGTGGGGTTGGAGACTCACAAACTGATGAGGAACCCACCCCCACCACAGATGCCCAGCCTGAAACTAGTACCTTGACTAGTAGGCGTACAACTAGTGGGGTATGGAAGCACTTTACCCTTAATAAGACAACTAATAAAGCAACCTGTAAATTATGTGACCCACCTAAGAATTTTAGCCATCAACCCGGCAGTGGGACGGGCACACTAAATAGACATATACTTAGGTGCCACCTTGAGCAATTCCCGGAAAAGAGCCAACAACGTTTAGTACAGCAAGTGACCGGTGCACTTGCTAATTTTAGGTTCTCTCAGGAGAGCAACCGTAGGGGGCTAGCTAAATATATAATTTTGAGTGAAATGCCTTTTAGTACCGGCGAAAACCCACATTTCATCGACTACCTCCAACGAAATGTGAACCCCGCAATTGTGAGGATTCCTCGGAACACCGTAAAGCGGGACGCTTTTACGTTGTACCACAATCTTAAAATTGGGATACATACACTTTTTGCGACCAACACGAGCATGTTCTCGTTGACGTCGGACATATGGACGTCCAAACCCGGCCAACCTTATATGTGCATAACGGCGCACTGGACCGATGAATCCTTCATCATCCAGAAGAGAATAATTCATTTTGGGCTTTTAGATTGCCCCCATACTGCCGAGGTAATTACGGGTGCGATTATGTCGGCAGTCCGCGATTGGGGCATAGAACAACGTATCTTCAGTATTACGTTTGACAATGCTTCCAATAACACTGCATCCGTAGCACATTTAATTAGGAAAATGAGACCCATGTTAGGTGGGAAGTGTTTTCATATTCGTTGCATCTGTCACATTTTGCATTTAATGGTAATGGATGGTTTAGATCTTATAGATGCATCCCATGCCACCTTAAGATCTGTAATAATATCAATTAAAGCATCCGTCGCCAGGAAAAAAAGATTTAAAAATGTATGTAGGTTGCATAACATAGAATATAAACAATGTAAATTAGACTCCAAGACTAGGTGGTCGTCTACGGTAGTAATGTTAGAGCGCATTCTACCATACAAAGACGCTCTGATGGAATTCGCCCAGGAAAATCGTGTAGAATGGCGCGATTACAACCTGGACGGTATACATTGCAAGACAATAGATGAAATTTGTAAATTTTTTAGCATGTTTAAAGACGCGACAACATTTTTTTCGGGTTGCTACTATCCAACCATGCCTCAAGCAATATCAACATTGCTTGATATTGTAAATTGGATGGTGGGTAATCAATCCAACCCCATTTTGTTCGGATCGATTGCGGCAATGAAAAAAAAGCTTGCCAAATATTTTTCTAAACTACCTCTTACTTACTGCTTTGCAACTATTTTAGACCCTCGTTGTAAATGCTCAGGTTTCAACTTGTTTTGCCAACATTTTTTCACGTATTTGAATCCTTCTCTTAATATCGACACTTTCATTGCCGATGTCGATAACGACTTGCATAGTTTATTTTCTCAATATTCCCGTCAATTAGCGTCCAATAATCCTAGTACTGCTGCAGTAGGATCTTCTACATCTAGTGGAAGTAGTTCACACACGTCATATTCGTGGAAATTGTTAGAGCAATTTACGCCCACAGCAGCCCCTACATCATGTGACGAGTTAGATTATTATTTGCGGACACCGATGGTCCATATTTTCGGGCCGCCGGGCAGCCCGAATTTTGATTTGTTACAATGGTGAAACACAAACCAAACCCAGTATCCCGTGCTTTCCACCATGGCACGTGATATACTAAGTTGTCCGGTGTCTTCAGTAGCATCGGAGTGTGCTTTCAGTCTTGGTGGCAGGTTGCTTGGAATGAAGAGGGCGAGGTTATCGCCGTCGAGCTTGGAGATGTCCGTGTGCTTGAAGGATTGGCTGCTAGCTGAGGCAAGAGATCAACAGAGAATGAAGATGGATTCATCGAGCGATGAAGAAGACGACTGCACAACTGATACGTCAAATGATGGCGTAGAAACCCCCCGATATGACTGATATCAAGATTCAAGACTTTTGTATGTTAATTATTTACTTTCAAATATTTACGTCAAAAGATGACCGCACACTCCATATGTCAAACTTTATATTTTTTGATAAATAAATTTATATTTTTAAATATTAGGCCCCAACTTTGTATTTGTATTTGATATGTTATTTATTTACTGATATTTTTTTGATAATTACTTATTGTATATTGTATTTTATTTATTATATATATTTAGTATTATTTTTTTTGAACATGTATACTTGGAAAGAAATATATTTGTATCTCATATTATTTATCAATGAATTACAATAATTTTAGTACAAAACGACTATTTATTTTTTAATTTTTTTTTTAATTTAGTTAAAAAGGCCGGGCCAGGCCCCGACCCAGACCGGTAGGCCCGCACTGTAGCGGGCCCGGACCTGGTCCTGGGCCGGTCCCGGCCCTGGAAGCCCTCGGGCCCGGCCGTCCCACGGCCACCACTAGCTGCATTCCTTTGTCATCGAGGAGCCATCTCAGAAATCATTCTGAGCTCTGATACCAACTGATACAGCTCATAAGTGGAAATCTAGGGGAAACGAGGAAGGTTCGATGCTCTTTCCTTAATTTTATTAATTGCTAATAAAACAAAAAGGAAAAAATAACACTCTAATCTCACAACCTGAGAAAGAGGCTCAAATTGAAGTAAAAATCTAGAAAAAAAAAAAAAAAGAGCTACCAAAACCCTCGATTTCTTTATGTATATGTAGAGAGGCTAATCCTAATTGGAATCAAATTCTAAAAGATAATACAAAAATTAAATTTGAAATTTAAACTAAACTAATCCTAATCTAATTCAGACTCTATCTCCTCCGCGCTCCGTCCTCCGCTTCCGTCAAGATCATGAAGCCAAGACTGGTGCCGCCAAGTCTCCAAAATCGTCCCCAATCCACGTATCATACCTGGGCTGCATCAGTTTCAAATCAAATTTAGTTCGAGTTGTGTGTTTGGATTTCGAATAATCTTGGCTTTGAGGTCAATTAAATTGGATTATTTTAAGTTTTATTTCAATAGAGTTAAAGTGGAATTATAATTTCTACCCATCATCCCAAAGATTTGGAATGTACAATTTGTAGTTAGAATCTAATTTCATGCAATTGGACACTAGAACTGTAGTTCCAATAAAGACAAGTTAACCAAACAACATATGGGAACTTTGGACCCAAATTCTAATTCAACCCTAATTCCAAGCTTCAATCATATGTAGAAATCGCAATGGAGCGAGTAAAATCCACTACGCACTGTACCTAACCTATTGGGGCGGGCATGGGTATAAGTGAGGCAAATAGCGGGTCTGAATTGGTGTACCTGCCCCGTACCTTCCATGGCTATGGGGCAGATATGGGTATAGTATTGTAACCGTCCCACGCTCCATACCCACCCCGTCCCACCTCATATCCACCACACATGCTCCATTTTATACATTGTTAACTTTCAAAGTAAAAAGTACGTACTTAAATTCGATAACCTAAATTATTTATCAATATTATAAAAAATGGATTCTTAAAAATAATATTTAACTATTTAATATGGACAGGTATAGATAACCCCACCATTGAATGACGTTAAAGGCACCTTCCTTAAATCAAATCACTTTCTTCGGACTGCATTTGAGAATCGTTTTCTACGCATATTAAGGAGGGTATAGGGCGGGTAAAAGATACCCGTTGGATACCTGCGGGTATGGGTATGGGTTTGTACCTGCTAGGGTGGGTACAGGTATGGATTTGGATAGCGGGTACGGGTATCCATTGCCATCCCTATGTGTCAAATATGACTGGGTCATATTTCGCGCATGGAATTGAAGCGTAGAATTGTGGCTGAGATTGGAATTGCCGATCAGAATTCAAATTATGTTGCTGGGTTCACTTGCTAAATTGAAATTACAACTCTACTACCCCAATCACGTGGAATTGGTTTACTGAAAATCATACATTCTAATTCTTAAAACCAATATGCCTTGAAAACTCTCAAACATGAAATCCAGAATGATCTAACTCTACTAACCCTAGATCTTGAAACCGAGACACTTGACCCAACTTAAAATTTGGTACAAAACTCAAAATGACCGTAATTTAATGACTCAAACCAGAATTGATATGACTCAACTGAACTTAACCTAACTTAACTCAAATATAGAAATACCCAAACTAATATACCAAAATTCGAGATAACCGAACTTAAAATGACCCTACCTGATCAGTCCGACTTGAACAAGACCCGACTAAGCCAATCTGAGGCTCGAGATAAACCAACCTAATTGAATCGAAACCTAGCGACAACTAAATCTAAACGTCACGTGACATAACTCAATGTTACTTAAATTTGACCTAGCGTAGGTAATCTAGAACTAGAAATGACGCGATTTGGTTTGCTTTAAAATTAAGGTGCCTTAAGCCCTAAATCATCCTACCAACTCAAATGCGACTTGTGCTATCCTGAATCCTTGAATGACCGACCCAATGTAATTATCCCAATATTTAATACAACTTAAGAATGATATAATTCCTTGCTAAAAAATTTTAACCCGAGATGACCCAAAACTCAAAATAATTCAAATTCGAGAAGACCCAAGCCAACCAATAGCCAGTCCTAATTGATTCAAAATCTGTAATTACTTGACTCAATTGATCGAAACTATTATTTTGAAATCACAATTCTGACTTTTAATTCTTTCATTGGCTAAAACTCAATTTTTAATTTTATCATAATCCTAATTCAATCAGAAGTAAAATTATAATTATAATTTGGCGATCCAAAGTTTATTTTAGGTTTTTTTACATAAAAGTCCTTATACTTTGCCCTTTGTGTTAATTTAATCATTGTACTTTTAATTGTATCAATTTAGTCTATCTACTATTCACACTGTGTCAATTTAGTCCTTATGAACAAATTGAAGTTAAATTAATGATGTAATTTTTAACGACACAATCATGTACGATACAAATAATCCACGATAAATCCACAATTTGACTCAACTTAACCCAACTCGTTGCCGATCCATTAAATATTTCATCAATAGCTTAACATAAATTTACTCTAGGGACCAAATTGAGACAATATAAATATTAGAGGGACTAAATTAGTACAATAAAAATTACAAGTATTAAATTGACACAATGAACAAAATATAGAAATCTTTAACATAAATAACCCTACAACAACAACAACAATAGACCTAGTGCCTCAAGGGCTCTTGCCTAAGCAGGGTCTGCGGAGAGGGGTGGATATACGCAACCTTACCCCTTCAGGGTGTAACCCTGCCGAAATGTTGTTTCCGATGACCCTCAACCTTATAGGGTTGGTAACACGAGGACTTCTCAGGATGTCACCCATTCTGGTACTACTCTCACCCAAGCACGTTTAAATTCAGTATTCTAATGGGATTTGGTGCATTAGGGCTTGATAAATAAACCCTATTTAACATAAAATAACCCTCTATTTTATTTATCAGACGGAGCCTAGGCATCTTGTCTTACATATATTGTTGCAAAGTTCTCACACCCCAAGTCCCTCTATTTACTAATCCAAGCAATCTTATGAGTTTATTATTCAACTTTTATTTAAAACTTAAATTAGTTTCATAAAATTATCATAAGAGCAGACCATTTAAAAAAATATTATCATATTAATAACGAGTTAAAAATAATAATTTAAGTTTAAAATAATAAAAATATTAACAATATAATATAGTAAATTTTTTTTAAGTATAAATATTATTTGTACGTTATACGAGATTATACTAGTTGTTTATTTATCATGCAGGGGTATTGCCCCCAAAAAAAATAAATACAGGGAAGTCAGCAAACTCGGAGCTTCAAAGTCCACGAGCTTCTAACTCCTGTGGACCCTACTATTGTTGTGCCTTGGACACTCCATTGGTTTCCTCGTAGTAAATGCAGACCTTGTTGACTTCTCGACTTGTGTTTTGGGGCGTCGCTACGTGGCAGTTTCTTATTGAAGGATTCTCTTGTGGGTTTTTTAATGGTCCACTCCACATGTTAAATTGCACGAACTTTGTGCATTTTTGAGTCACTTCATTTAGTATTTTTCCATCAAATCATATCAGAAGTCGTGTACTTGTGATTTTTTTCGAGTTTTTTTAGAATAAATTATCAAAGTGGCATATTTTGTAAAAAAAAATTATCAAAATGGTATAGTTAAAAAAATATTTACCAAAATGACATATTTTACTGTAGCATCAATAGGAAACGGCGTTCGTTGATCAGTCGAAGACGGTACATGTCGGACGCCGTCAGAAACGGCGTCCGTTGGACGTTACTTGAGGGACGCCGTTACGCCGTTAGAAACGGCGTCCATCAACCGTCTCTGACTTTTGTCCGTACACGCACAGTAAGCACTCCGTGACCTGCTTTTTTTTCCCTCCATTTTCATCTTCTTCTTCAACCTACTCTTTTTCCTCCATTTTCATCTTCTTCATCCCCTTCATCTTCACTTTTATCTCTATAAATACCACCAATTTCTTCAATATTTTTCACAATATCTTCTTTATCCCCTCATCTTCACTTTTACCTCTATAAATACCACCAATTTCTTCAATATTTTTCACAACACTCAATTACTTAAATATATCTTTCAACTTATTATCCTCTCAAACAAAACTTCCAATCTCCACTTCATTTTCATAGTTATGTAAGTCGTTATTATTGTCATTTTTAAATTTGTTAATACTTTTATATTATAATGTCATATTATTTTGTAGGAATTTGTTATTATAGTAATATTATTAGATTGATTAGTAAAGTTAATATAGTGATTATAATATATATAATAGCAAATTATAAAATTTATACTGAAAAAATTATTAATTGTATATTTTATGTTATATTTCAATATATTCGTAATTTTTTGTAGCTTATATTATTTTTCAGTGTTAAACTTTATTATATGGCAATTTTAACTGTTTGTGATACCTTTATGTATTTAAAATATTCTATAGATTTTTAAATTCTATATTTTGACTATATTTTAACTATATTTTGAGCAATTTAGAGATGTAAATATTATCAGAATTGTCAGAAAAAATATTATCTGACATGATTATAGAATATAAGGTAAATTACAGAAAATTTCATTAACCTTTACTTCAAAAATAGAAAACCCCCCTCTCAAATAACTTTTGAAATTTTTTTCACTTTGCCCCCAAATTATGTTTTTATCTCATAATATTTTTTTCTTCAAATTTAAAAATAATTATATTTTTATTAATATCAAAGATTTTCTTAATTTTTTTTTGCTAAAAATATAAAATATTAAATTTTTGTCTAATAATATAGAATACATTTTATTAGGTTTGTTTAGTAATATTAATGTAATAATTACAATATATATAATGGTATATTATAAAATTTATTTATGAATATAATATTAAATAAGAGGTTGCTAGAATATATTATATATAATAGTATATCATAAAATTTATGTTTTATTTCAATGTAATAGAACACAATTAATACTCACTTATTATTGAGTACATGATTATTAGAATGTTATATATATAACAAATTTTGTAAATGTTTAAATTCTATATTTTGAGCAATTTAGGGATGTAATTTTATTTTTTATATGTAATACGATTATTTTAAAATTATTTAAATTTGTAGACATTAAGAATTTTTAGAAAAACTATTATATTATTCATATAATATAAAATTTTTATACTATAAATACAATTTAGACATGCAATTTAGAATTTTTAATATAAAATTGAATAAGAGGTTGCTGTAATAATTTATTTGTTATTATGAAAAAATGTGTGAGAATAGAATGATTATAAGTAGAATTAAAAATAATTAGAAAACAGTAATTTTGATAGAAAAATAAGGGACATTGTATGTTTTATATTATACGAATAATACAGAGTTAATATATTGCATTTCTTAGTTTGATATAATATTGTTAGATACTTTGTAATGTTATTAATATTACATTGTATGTTTTTAATTGAGACTCAGTCTACAAATTATGGCGTGCAACATAGTCACATTGTTGTGTCATTATGACGGAGATGCGGTGCAAACTGTTGATGGTGTTGATTACATGGGTGGAAGGCAGTTTATACTTAGGGTGCAGTCTGGAATTTCTCTTCCAGATTTGAAGGAAATGATGCATGAATTTACTGGCTGGGATCATAACACAATTGATATTGCGATTACATGGAGAATGTTGTTATCTCATAATCCTATGCGATACACACCTATTGAGATCATTTGTCCAACGGCATTGAGGTCTATGTTCGAAATGGCTTTAGAAAATAGGGCAACATATATAGAATTGTATGTAACTGCTGTGAATGTTGCGGGAAGAGCTCAACATCATGTGTCGCATACTGTAGTTCAGGCATCTAAAGGTCCAATGGTGGGCATTTCACTGGTTGCTGGAATGGTTGCAAACGAAAGCACAACCATGTTTGATAGGGCTTATGCCAACAATGATTCCGAGGTATCCGATGAAGATGCAGATCTGGGGTTGGACGATGACGAGGATGAACTACATGATAATGACGATGGTGCCGGGCCTTCATTTGCCCAAGCTCCCGTTCCTGAATTCGAAGATGTCTCTTGGACAGACCAGGCAGTATGTTCTGACTGGGAGGAAAGTAGAAGAATTCGGTCAACGGGAACTATCTTGGAGGAGGGACAAGTGTTCCAAACGAAGGAAGAATTAGTCAATGCAGTTAAGGAGTGGCACATAAAAAACAAGCTTGAACATATAGTGCACCGGTCGAAGGCTACTTACGTAGCCCTAAGGTGCGTGCAAGCACCACAATGCAACTGGTATCTACGTGGGGCGCTCAAACAAAGACTAGGGGCTTTTGAGATTTCGGTTTTGAGGGGGCCACATACATGTTCTACCACTGTATTGGCAGAAGATCACCGTGCCTTGACATCAAATTTTGTTGCAACTATGGTGTCTCCTATTGTGACTGCTGATCTTAAAATGAATATTGCAGCAATTCGAGCAACAGTACAACAACAACATGAATACAACATTTCGTATCGGAAGGCATGGATAGCAAAACAGGAAGTGATTGAGCGGTTGTTTGGCTCCCATGAGGATGCTTTTTCGATGCTACCTAAGCTACTCACTGCATTGCAACAGTCAAATCCAGGCACTATTGTCGATTGGCAATATATAAGCGTGGTGGGAGATGAGGCAATCTTTCGTGGAGTTTTTTGGGCTTTTGGTGCATCTATTGAGGGATTCAAGAGTTGCCGTCCACTTATTAGTATCGATGGTACCCATTTATATGGGAAATATATGGGGAAGCTGCTGGTAGCTGTCGCATTTGACGCTAACAATGGTATATACCCATTGTGTTTTGCTCTTGTAGACCAAGAGGATGCATGGAGTTGGGGTTGGTTCCTATTTTGTCTGCGTACATATGTGACTGGCGATCACCAGCCGATATGTATTATATCTGATCGACATGCTGGCATCAAGAATGGGATGTCAATCATTTGGCCTGAGCCTGAAGGGCAGCATCGTTACTGCACTCGCCACCTTGTTAGTAACTTCAATCACAGATTTAAAAACGCTACAATGAAGAAGAAGTTGAGTGAGATGGCGAGGGAACCTTCTAGGAGGAAGTTCGATGCTTTGTATTACCATTTTATACACGCCAGTAATGAGATCAGAGAGTGGATTGAACGGGAGCCTAAAGAACGTTGGGCACTTTCGTATGATGGTGGTTATCGCTATGGCAACATGACCACTAATATATCGGAAGTGTTCAATAGCGTTTTGAAAGTGGGTCGAGCCCTCCCAGTAACTGCCCTTGTGGAGATGACATTTTATCGATGCAATAAATATTTTGTCAATCGCAGGGATGTGGCTGGGGCATATTTTTCACAGGGTCTTTTATGGCCGCCGAAAGTCTTCGCTGAAATAGAACTTGCCACCTTGAAATCAAGAAGACATACAGTGACGTTGTTTGATTGAAACACTATGGAGTTCTAGGTAACAACTCCGAGTAGGCAGACTGAATCAGGATACAGAAGGGAGACTCGCCATACTGTAACGCTGAACGAATGGAGTTGCACTTGTGGTACATGGCAACTGTTTCATCGTCCATGCTCACATGTGATGGCATGTTGTACCGCTTCTTGGCTCAAGTTCGGACAATATGTTGATCCATTTTTAAGCCTTGCCATGTATGCAAGTGCGTATGCTCCATTGTTCCACCCCCTTCCCGATCAGTCTCTATGGCCGGAGTACATTGGACCTATAGTGGTTGCAGATCACACAAGGTGGAGGCATGGTAGAGGACGGCCACGCTCAACCCGACTACTTAACGAAATGGATGCAAGGGAGGGCTTGTCCAAAAATAAATGTAGCATATGTAGTGAAAGGGGGCATAATAAAAAAACATGTCCTAATAGACAACAATAATATTGTAGTTAGGTTCATACTTGCATTTGATGTATTATTTACTGTAATTACATAATAATAATAAATATAATTTCTTTCTTGTGTTGTGCTTGATAAGAATGCTGTAATATGTGTAATTTTAGTGTTAGCCCCTTGGTTACTATTTTCAGTTTTTTTAGAGATATGGTAAGAACACTAGGAGGACATGCTTCGACTTCGACCTCGACTGCTCGGTATGGTGAGCAAAATCCAGGTCCAGATGACAGGTCTGTGTTGCGTCTTCAGGATCGTCATCGATCGAAGGATGTTTGGAATGAAAGGGTATGCTGTTAATCGATATTTATCTTATAATTTTGAGTTATAATTATTCAAATAGTTGATTAATATATTTAATGTCTTTGTGTTACAGGGCAATGATGAGATCAGGGTGAGGATTCACCATCCATCAACCCTTCGCCCACAAATACGACCTTATGTCGTACAAGCTGGATTCATTGGAGTGGCCCAAGTAGGTCACATCCAGATTGATAACGCATTGGTTGGGGCTTTATTAGAGAGGTGGAGGCAGGAGACCCATACATTCCACCTACGTGTTGGTGAGATGACACCAACACTGCAGGATGTTGCCGTTTTACTAGGTCTACGTATAGATGGTCGAGCAGTCACCGGTAGCACTACCTACAATTGGCAGGACCTCTGTCATTATTTATTGGGTGCAGCCCCCCCAGAATCAGCATTAAAGGGTAGCCTAGTAAGAAGTACATAGTTGGCGCAACTTTGTGCACAAGCCCCCCCACCTTACGCCGATGAGCAAGTGTTGTTACAACACGCCAGACGCTACATCCTTAATTTGTTCGGCTCCCTGTTGTTCACCAACAGCACTGGTAGTTGGACATCAATGGTCTATCTTCCATTGCTTGAGACGATGGAGGGGTGTGGTGAGTACAGCTGGGGGTCAGCGGTTCTTGCCAATCTATACAGACAAATGTGCCAGTGTTGCATGGCAGGCCGCGCCCAAATCGGCGGGTGTGTTTTATTGCTCCAGGTATGGACGGTCACTTATATTAATGTTTAATTCTTTAATGTATTAAATCCCTAATTCGTATGTGCCATTGCATGTGTAGTTGTGGTCATTGGAACATTTATATATTGGTCGACCGTTTATATCCGCACCCCGTCCACTTCCACCTGCAGTCAATGATCTGTTGCCGCCTTTGGGATCTCAGTAAGGGAAAATATTTTGTACATCTTGATTTAATGAATATGTAATATTATGTATGTATTAAAATAATTTATTTTGTACTTGATCAGCTGGGTTGCGTCCTTGACATTCCGCGAGAATCCAAGGCAATGCCAATCCTTCTATAGGGACCAACTTGATATCCAAGAGCCACATCAGGTATATACATAAAAACAGACACAATTATATATTGTTAATATTTAATGTAATAACTAAGTTATTTTACCTGCACTTAGGTTCAATGGACACCTTACAGGCAATCTCAGTTAAGCACCTTGCCAGCAATTTGTGTCGAGGGTCGTCATATCTGGCGATATCAGGGACCAATGATATGCTTTGGCATTGTAGAGCTGCATTGCCCTGATAGAGTGTTGCGTCAGTTTGGATTAACGCAACATATCCCGGATCACATCGACACTCTTGACTCCTTGCACAATACATCTCGTTTGGGCAGGTGGGACGAGAATTGGGAGGTCTACCATTCGAACTGGATCGAGGTCTGGAACACACGAATGGATTATATCGCCAACGTACGTCACCCTCCTACATCGCCTACAGATTACATGTGTTGGTACAACTCTATCACTAGTCGTTATATAGTACGGCGTGAAGTGCATGTTCAGCGTCCATCCCGGCTTCGTTATGATCCAAGTGGCAACCACATTCAACGTGTGGTAAGCACTTTTACAACATTTGTCTCCTTATTTATTCCACAATATGTTTCGTTAACATTTGAATGTACTATTTTCTAGGTCGATATTCTTAAAAAGCATGCTAAAATGGCAGTTCAAAGGATACGTAATATTGTTGGCCACATTGTAGAGTCTGTCTCTACAGAATGGCTAACTACTTGTAGTACCGCAATAGATGTTGCCGGTGAACGACATCAATTTGAACAGGCTATGCAAGAAGAAGAGTTTGACTACCGTTCATTTGGTGCTCCACCCTCACAGCATCTTGGTGAACCTCCAGAAGGAAGTAGACGTGAACATCCGCGACATAGTTTTCCAGTTCATATGGAAGGTTCACCCTCACAACATCGTGGTGAACCTCCAGAAGGAAGTAGACGTGAATGTCCGCGACATAGTTTTCCAGTTCATATGGAAGGTTCACCCTCACAGCATCGTGGTGAACCTCCAGAAGGAAGTAGACATGAACGTCCTCGACATAGTTTTTCAGTTCATATGGAAGGTTTACCCTCACAGTATCGTGGTGAACATCGTCGTAGATCGACTTCACGTTTTGTACCATAACTTACGTTATTTATTTTTTGTAATCTATTATTACAGTGCATTTTTTCCTTTTTTATTACTTTATACATTAAATAATGTAACTCTACTAAATTTTTTTCTACTTTATTTTATCATTTTATTATTAATTAAGTTAGGAGGATTGTTCGCCGTTTCTACTTTACTTTTATACAAAGGCCTGTCGGATGCCGTCAGAGACGGCTAAGGGACGCCGTCAGAGACGGCTATGGGACGCCGTTAGAAACGGCGTCCCTTAAAAACGTAAATGGGACGCCGTTAGAAACGGCGTCCCTCAAGTAACGTCCGACGGACGCCGTTTCTAACGGCGTCCGACATGTACCGTCTCCGACCGATCAACGAACGCCGTTTGAAACGGCGTTTCCTATTGATGCTACAGTAAAGTGTGCCATTTTGGTAAATATTTTTTCAACTATGCCATTTTGGTAATTTTTTTTTGCAAAGCATGCCACTTTGGTAATTTATTCGTTTTTTTAGCTAATTAACACTTTTTTTAAAAAAAAATTAAAAATTTGGTATAATTTTAAAAATATTTAGTGATTTGACACATTTTACTATAGTAAAATGGGTGCACAACGTACGGAACGTCGTGCAGCTGTGTTGCACGACGTTCTATACGTCGTGCAATAGCGGCGGCCAATAGTGCCCAAATATTTTTTTTTACCTCTTTAAAATATTTAAAAAATTAATAAAATTACTTTTTAATTTAAATTATTTTAATTTTTAATTTTATAATTTGTATAACTAAATACATATAAAATTTAAATTAAAAGGTATATATATATTATTATTTGTACTATTAATAAGGAAGATATAAATAAGGGACATATTTAAATGAGAAAATAGTGATATGTATATTATTATTTAAACTATTTCACACAGGAACTATCGTATTATAATACTATTAATAAGGAGAATATAAATAAATGAGGGACATATTTAAGTTATTTTTAGCTAATTGGCACGTTTTTTAAAAAAATTAGCTATTTGGCACAATTCTAAAAATATTTAGCGATTCGGCTCAATTTACTGTAGCAAAGTGGTTGCACAACGTCCAGTACGGCATGCAACAGCGGCATTGTTGCACGCCGTACGTTTTTTTTTTAGTTTTACCTCTTTAAAATTTAAAAAAAAATTTAAAAAATTTCTTTTTAATTTAAATTATTTTAATTTTTAATTTTATAATTTGAATCACTAAATATATATAAATTTTAAATTAAAAGGTATATGTATTTTATTATTTGAACTATTAATAAGGAAGATATAAATGAGGAACACATTTAAATGAGGAGATGGCGATATGTGTATTATTATTTAAACCATCTCATACAGTAACTATGGTATTATAATACTATTAATAGGAAGGATATAAATGAGGGACACATTTAAATGAAGAGATATTGATGTTTCCAACAAAAAATCACGAGTTTACGCATTTGTATATTATTATTTGAACTATTTTATTAGATACATATAACTCAAAAACTAATGTATATGAATTTTTAAAATATATTTTATAAACTATATGAAATGATTGTTTAGTTTTTGAGTTACATGTATCTAATAAAATAGTTCAAATAATAATGTACAAATGCATAAACTCGTGATTTGTTGTTAGAAACATCAACATCTCTTCATCTAAATGTGTCCCTCATTTATATCCTCCCTATTAATAGTATTATAATACCATAGTTCCTGTATGTGATAGTTTAGACAATAATATATATATCACCATCTCCTCATTTAAATGTGTCCCTCATTTATATCTTCCTTATTAATAATTCAAATAATAATATACATATACCTTTTAATTAAAAATTTATCCGTATTTATTGATTCAAATTATAAAATTAAAAATTAAAATAATTTAAATTAAAAAGAAATTTTATTAATTTTTTAAAAATTTTAAAGATGTAAAACTTAAAAAAAAAAAAAAAAAAAATTTGGGCACGGTTGCACGCGGTAAGGAACGGCATGCAACAGTGCCGCCGCTATTGCATGATGTACGGAACGTCGTGCAACACTGCTGCACGTCGTTCCGTACATCGTGCATCCACTTTGCTACAGTGAAAAATGCCAAATCACGAAATATTTTTAAAATTATGCCAAATTTAAATTTTTTTTAAAAAAGTGCTAATTGGCTAAAAAACTCATTTTTTTTACCAAATTTGCACACTTTTAAATTTTTTTTTATCAAAATAGCATAATTTTAAAAATATTTATCAAATTAACACACTTTACTGTAGCAGCATCAACATACGCCATTTGAAATGGCGTACGTTGATGCAATTCTTCTCTTTTTTTTTAATGGGGGTATGCTCCCAATTTTTTTTTTTTTTAATTATTAATATTTTTTATTTTTTTTAAATGGGTTAAATAGAGGTACCGTTCCTATCAATTTTTTTTAATTTATTAAAATTATTGCATTTAAAAATTATTAAAATTTTAAAGGGTTATTTATGCCAAAGGTCACTGTACGTTCCTAATTGTTTTAATTTTGAATAGTTTAAATATGTCAATTTAGTTCCTTTGATAAAATTAACCAGAACAATTACTTGGAAAAAATAGATGACACATATAATGTTATAATGAAGTTATTGTACCACAAAAATTCGGGTCTTCTTTTTCTTCTCCGATTATTAAAAAAATAAATTTTAAAATGTATTGTTTTTAAAAATTATTAAAATTTGAAAGGGTTATTCACACCAATTGCCTCTATTTTTCAATTGTGTTAATTTTGTTATTGTACTTTTAATTATGTTAATTTAGTCTATCAATAATTTAAACTGTGTCAGTTTATTTCCCAATTGTGTTAATTTCCCAATTGAGTACATAAAATGTGTGTCGACACACACCATAAAGAAAGTAAGAGTACCTAAAATAATTTTGAGTACTTAGGTAATGATTTTAAGTACATTGGTGGTGAATTTGAGTACGTTAAATATGTGTTGACACACATAATTTATGTGTCGACACACACCATAAAGAAGTAAGAGTACCTAAAAGAATTTTGAGTACGCTGGTAGTGATTTTAAGTACATTGGTGATGAATTTTGAGTATATTATGTACTTGAAATCACTATCTAAGTACTCAAAATACTTTTAGGTACTCTTACTTTCTTTATGGTGTGTATTGACACATAAATTATGTGTATCGACATACATTTTAAGTACTTAATTAGGAAATTAACACAATTGGGAAATAAACTGACACATTTTAAATTATTCATGGACTAAATTGACACATAATTTATGTGTGTCGACACACATTTAACATACTCAAATTCACCATCAATGTACTTAAAATCACTATCTAAGTACTCAAAATTCTTTTAGGTACTCTTATTTTCTTTATGGTGTGTGTCGATACATAAATTATGTGTGTCGACACACGTTTTATGTACTCAATTGGGAAATTAACACAATTGGAAAATAAACTGACACGTTTTAAATTATTCTGTTAGGACCCCAAAATATGAACTAGATGAATACATGTTCTAGATTGCAATTTCCTAGGAGTTGTTACTTGTTATAACTAAAGAGAATCTTCTAAGATGGATGGTTAAGAGTTAGTTACAAAGTAAAGTGTGTATATATAAGGTACTTGTATGTTATAATGAGGGGATATGTGAATGACAATAGCAATTTTTCCTCTCTTCTTTCTCGTTCTACTTCTTCTTCTTCTTGTAAAATCTATTTTCTTTCTCAATTCTATCTCAAGCTTCTAATTCCTCTTTTCGATCCTAATATTTGGTATCAGAGCCGGTTCTTTCCCGCGTTTCAAAAGCTGATCATAGTAGTGTGTGAGCAGATCTAAGAAGCAAGCTAACATGGTGGATATGCAGCAGTTGGAAAAGTCTTGGGAGGTTATTATTACAGCATATTTGGACTCAGTTCAGCAATCCATTATGTCATCAATCAAGGAAATAGTTTTAGCATCCATTCAAGGACCACTTAAACCATTATCTGCAAGAAAGACACAACACGATCAGGAATTGGTGCAAATTCATGGAAGCAAGGCTAGTGGATCAAATGCTGCAACAATGGGTACAAAAGCTGATGTTGAAGATCCATTCAAGTATCATCCAGTAGCATTTACAACAATGAATCAAGTTCAATTGTGGCATCCTGAGCCAAGGAAAATGAAATCGATGAATCATAACAAGTGGTGCACTTAGCAGATTCAAGACAGGATTAAACAAGCAAAGTCTGAAGAGCTTCTTGGTACTGCAGTACAACTGAAGGGTCCTATTGAGCTTGCACTTTCCAACAGCCTTAAAAGGTACTACAACTGCAAGTTCCTTGGAGTAAGAGCTACACCAAAAATGCATTACAATGGTAGACCACCCGATTTCCTAATTCCTAAAATAGGGGTAGTAGAAGGAATGTGCATTGTCAAGAGAGTATGATGGAGGCTGCCCAAGTTTAAGAGTAGAGAAGTTGAAAATCAAACATTGATTTTGGGTCATTCCACTAGTTCTTGGCAAGCAATAGTGATGAACTTGTGTAAGGAAGATGGTGATGTGGCTAATCAATGGAATAAGATGGGCCAAAATGCCTCAGCTAGGAAGCCTAAGTTCCGAATTGAGCAATTAAAAGCAAGATCACTTGGAACCAGAACATCCCAAGCTCTTACCGCAACAATCTTGAAAACTAAGGAGTGTGAGTGTGGGTTGGCCAGTGCTAGTTTAACTCAAAAGAGAATCAGAAGTCTAGTTTTGATATTAAGAACGATGGGTTCAAGTGAAGCTTTCATTTGGGAATCAGAAAAGGATCAAGGACAAACAACCGAACACACATTAGATGATTCAGAAGAGGACCAAGGGAAGTTTTCAGGTAAAGAGATGATTATCGTAGTTGTTATAAGCCCAGGACAAGGAAATGTGGGCTGTTGTTAATTCAGCAAGGCATCAGATTAAGGGGGAGGGAATTGTTAGGACCCAAAATATGAACTAGATGAATACATGTTCTAGATTGCAATTTCCTAGGAGTTGTTACTTGTTACAACTAGAGAGAATATTCTAAGATGGATGGTTAAGAGTTAGTTACAAAGTGAAGTGTGTATATAAGATACTTGTATGTTGTAATGAGGGGATATGTGAATGACAATAGTAATTTTTCCTCTCTTCTTTCTCGTTCTACTTCTTCTTCTAAAATCTATCTTATTTCTCAATTCTATCTCAAACTTCTAATTCTTCTTTTCAATCCTAATATATTCATGGACTAAATTGACACAATTAAAAGTACAATAACAAAATTAACACAATTGGGAAAGTATAGAGACATTTGGCGTGAATAACCGTTTCAAATTTTAATAATTTTTAAATACAATAAATTTTAAAATTTATTTTTTTAATAATCAGAGATGAAAAAGAAGACCCGAATTTTTGCGGTACAATAACTTCATTATAACATTGTATGTGTCATCTATTTTTTTCGAGTAATTGTTCAGGTTAATTTTATCAAAGGAACTAAATTGACACATTTTAAATTGTTTAAAATTAACACAATTAGGAATGTACAGGGACCTTTGGCATAAATAATCCTTTAAATTTTTAAATGGAATAATTTTAATAAATTAAAAAAATTTGATAGGAACGGTACCTCCATTTAACTCATTTAAAAAAATATATATAAATAATTAAAAAAAAGAAAAAAAAATTGGGTGGGGGTACTCCGTTTCAAAAAAAAATTTGCATCAATGTACGCCATTTGAAACGGCTTACGTTGATGCTGCTACAGTGAAGTGTGACAGTTTGGTAAATATTTTTGAAACTATGCCATTTTGGTAAAATTTTTTTCAAAAGTGTGCCAGTTTGGTTAAAAAAATATGTAATTGTAGCTTATTACCACTAATTTGGCAATATGATACCATTTAAAATAAAATTAAAAGTTTGATATATTAGCAAAAATTTTAGTGAAATAACACACTTTTTTTTGTCAGGCATGCCATTTGCCATTTGCCATTTGAAAAATTAAATGAGATGCAAGTTATGCACGCCATTTGAAGTGTCGTGCAGTGTATGCACGCTATTTCATAATATATACAGTAAAGTGTATCATTTCGCTAAAATTTTTTTCAACATGCCAAATTCCTAATTTTTTAAAATGGTGCCATATTACTAAATTAGTCGCTTATTACGTGGGATAATCATAAATAGACTAATAGGATATTGTTATAACTAGGGATGGCAATGGGTCAGATTTGGGTCGGGTTTGCCTCCATCCAGATCCAACCCAGAAAAAACCTGATCCAACCCAAATTCGAAAAAAAAACCCATTTATTTTATAAAGGTTCAATCCAAATCCAAATCTATCGGGTGAAACGGATATCCGACCCAAATCCATCACCCATTTAAATATTAGAACAAATTATAATCCAACACAAGTAATAATACAATCAAATATTTGGCCAAATTGTTGTCATTTTTCCTTTTCTATTAATACGCATGACAATGATAACAAAATACTTGGTAATTATTCAAAAAATATAGACCTAATTCTTATATATAAACTTGCTACATCATAGGTTTTTTTTTTTTTTTCCTCACAAAATGAACAATATAGTGTCAAACAAGTTGCATAATACTTGGTACAATCATCAAAAAAATAATGGATTCAGACTGTAGTGCTAAAGAAGCTCCAAAATGCTTGGTACACACAATCACAAAAAAATGATGGATTAGCAGCAAAAATAAGCTCCAGACGTCTCTTCATTCAACAAAAGCTTCAAGCTCCAATGTTAACTATCCTCATCATCCACCTCATCCTAAATTGTTTTTAAATTATTTTTATTGTTTTCATTAGATTTAATAAGTCAAATTATAATATTTAAAATTTATTATAAATCATATTATATTTAAAATATAATTTGTTACTATACTTTAATTTAAATAAAAATACTCAAATATTAAAGACAATTTCTACTAAAATTTCAACTACACTGTTATGAGCTCCAAGGAAAAAAAAAAAAAAAACCTACTCTGTTAGAAGCAAAGCTTTAACGCAAGCAACAAGAGAAAAGGCAAGTACAATTATAGGAGATGAGTCAGAGAAAGACATTTGAAAATTTCCATTGACAGAGAAAAAAGAAAAAGTGAGAGAAAAAAGCAAATTGTAGGCTATATGCAAAAAGGGCTAATATCTCCACCCTATTAACTGACACTAATTCACTCCTAGCGAAAACTACATAAGAGATTAAAAAATAATAATAACAGTTATCTAATATACACTTTAAAAAAATAGTATATACTTAATTTCGGGTCGGATCTTGGTCGGGTTTTGGGTCGGGTTTTACGTCACCCGAATCCGACCCGACCCAAAACCCATTTATCAACATCCAAATCCAAATCCATTTTTTATATCCAAATCCGTCATAAACGGATCGGATTAGACGGATATCCAACGGGTTCGGGTCCAATTGCCATCCCTAGTTATAACCATGTTGGACATAACTCAAAGGCATCGTGCATAAAGTAGAAATTTATGAAAAGTACGGATTTTCTCTTATTTAGTTGGCAGGAAGTAGGAAAAATGTAGGAAGTGGAAATTGATTCTTTCAAAATGTAGAAAGTGGCTTGCCTACCCTCCGGAGGTGAATTCTAATTCTTTTGTTTTTAACTAGCCTCCCGGATGAATTTTTATATCCCATTTTGACAACCAAACATGTTTTACCTACTTATGGAAAGTTAACAAAAAATTGAATTCCCGAAAAATATTACTTCCCTTAGGAATTGAATTCATGTTGCATTTGGCAACCAAATGAGGCCCAAGTAAACTAAGCAACCGCTTGGAGGCCCCGAGTTGAAGGGGTTTACTTGTTTTATTTTTATAGTGAGGCTGACACAATCCCACATAGGTGGGTGGAAAAGAAATATACCATCTTATATACTATAGTAACTACTTCACCTATTGCCAATTAGTTTTGGGATGAAACCTCCTTTGATATGTAACAATGGTATCAGAGCTGTCGATCCTCGGATCGATTCCAAGGAGCTTGGTTTGGTACGGGACGGACCCTGCTCTGGAGTCGTGCTCAGTTTGGTATGGGACGGACTGTGCTCGATGGCCGTACTTGACAAGCCACACGTAACTGGCCCAAGTTTCGGAAAGGACTACGTAGGAAAGGGCTACCTAGAGTAGAGTGGAGCCATCTCTAGGAGAAAATGGCTGCCTACTCAGAGTGAAGCCGTCAAGGACAACGGTTGCGGAGCGTGGTAGTTTGATGCAAGTAAAAATATTGAGCAAAAAAAGAAGTCAATCAAGCTACATGTCACGGGCCCAAGTTTCAAAAAGGCTACTTAGTAGAGGGCTACTTAGAGTAGAGTGTAGTCGTCTACGAGAGAAAAGGGCTACCTACTCAGAATGAAGCTTCCTAGAGTGAAGCCGTTGAGGACGACAGTTGTGAAGCGTGGTGGATTGATGCAATCCCACATAGGTGGGTGGTAAAGAAATATACCATCTTATATACCATAGGAGCTATTGCACCCACTGCCAATTGATTTTGGGATAGAACCTCTTTTTATATGTAATAGATGCACAAATCATTAATTTGCTAATTATATATGACTAAGATTTCTATAATTTGTAGCATTGAACTTATGTTTTAAAAGAATCTTATTATATATGAAGTGCTCAATTTAAAACACTCGTTTTAAGTCCCGAAAATATCAGGATGAGCCCCATGTATAACACAAGTTGACATGAAGGCAGTTTAGGAATTTATCATGCCACATTATTTTGGGCAATATTTTAAGAGTTGTGCTAGTGTGTGGATCATTTTCCCATTATGTAATATTCTTTCTCTTTAAATTAATTGGTTGTTGGGGGAATTTTAATTTCAGAAACTAAAACGTTTTAGAGTGATTGGATCAAACGTGGCGGGATCACAATTTAAAATTATAAATTTTAAACAATAAAAGGTCTCTACTTGAATTATATATGGCAATGCATAGCATGGGTAGACATAATGCTAAAAACAAATTAAATATGAATTAAAAGAATTAATTGAGAATTACGTACCTCAATGTAGACTTCAAGTGTAAAGATGATGCATGAATGATACTGCTGAGATTTTCTCGGCAATTCCCCCTTACACCGGACATGTGGGCGTTATGAAATCATGAACTCTAAAACACCCTTTTTTGAGAGCAAAAAAGGGAAGACACTTTGTTTCGGGTTTTAATTAAGGATGAAAGCTGGAATCAAACAATGTATGATGGAGAAGGCAGTTGCTGCACATTTAACCTACTATTTCCTGCAAGATAACAAGTGGTTAGAGGGGCCTGTGGTTTTGACCACGAGGCACCCCTCCGATGCTTAAGTTTATTATGCAATTAGGATTGTATTAGTATTAGTTAACAAGTCCCTCTCCCCTTATTCTATAAATAGAGGGTGTTATGTGTAATTATTCAAATCTTACACAAAATGACTCAGATAAACTTCTCAAACAAGACACACAAAGATAACACACAGCAATAACTTCAAGATCTCAGATCTTGCCCCACAAGAACCAACTTAAACTAGACCTAGACTAATTACAACACAAATCACTTCATAAACCTCAAATACAACACAAGACTCAAGAGAACAACCGAATCTAGTAGGTTTAGAAGTATACCTCCCCTTGTGAACTAGATTTTACCGAAATTGCAATCAAGTCGCTCACACCACGAATAAGGCTCAAGAACACTCCAAGAACACCACGACCGGACCTCCACCGGAACACGAACAAAGCTTCTGGCCAGCAACGGAGCTCCAATAGCACGAACGGAGCTCAACGAACACGATTACACTTCGATCCGAGGCTCACGAGGTTGGAACCTAAGTGTATTATGGCTCAGAGATTCGTTTTTAGGGTTAGGGTTTCAAGGGAGCCTTCAAGGGTAAAAATCGCCAGAGAGAGAAGGGGAGAGGAGAAGAAAACTGATTTTCGTTACCTCTACGACTCAACCAACTCAGCATTAAATACCCCCAAGCTACGACCTAAGAAAAACCCTAAAGCTCATCACAGCCTTTAACTTACGCAACAATCGGACGGTCGAAACTTACACACGGTTCATATATCGAGGGCCCCGGATCTTGTGACGCGTGTCGAGGCTCGAACGGCCGAGATGAAGCAACAGAACCTTCTGGAAGAGCCTCACAAGAAAACCCTAACGGGTTTCTGGTTAAGGGAGAGAGAGATGAGGATGAAAAAGAAAGCAAGCCAGCTGTACGCCAAAACAAAAGGGATCCGGGCAGGTAGTACTATTCGGGCAGCATGGGCAGCCCAAACCGGGCAGCCAGTACAATTTGGATCAGAGCGGGCAGCACTGTTCGGGCAGAAAATAGTACATCCGGGCAGCTGGGCATCTCATACAAACAAGTAATTAATTTCACAAGTGAGGGGCAATTCAGACATTGCCCCAAAAATAGAATTCAAAGAATTACTTCAAACTAAAATGCTACGTTTTTGTCCTCCCTTATTTTAATTATTTTCTTTTACTCGAACTACGTCATATATTTACCAATAATAACAAACTCCACCTTGGTAAGTATATGACTAACAATTTTACATCCAGTATCACCCTGGGTTCCATTCCATTTGAAGAAGTTCAACAAAACGTGTAAACTTCTCCAACGGAAGACCTTTAGTCCCCATGTCAGCGAGGTTATCCTCGGTACAAATTTTCAGCAGATCAATCTGATTTTCTTCTATGTTATCCATGATAAAATACCGCCTGACTGCTAAGTGTTTCGTTCTATCATGGAAAACTGGGTTCTTACAAAGGGCAATGGCAGATTGACTATCTGAGTAGATTTTGGGTGACCCTAGGTTTAGTTTTAACTCATTTAACAAGCCATTCAGCCATATGGCTTCCTTAACGGCATCCGATATTGCTAGGAGCTCTGACTCGGTAGTAGATAAAGAGGTTAAAGTCTGTAACTTTGACCTCAAACTAATAGCTCCACCCGTTAAAGTGAAAACATAGGCTGACGTAGATCGTCTCCTATCTAGATCACCGGCAAAATCGGAATCTATGAAACCAGTCAATCTTAGTTCATTTTGGTCTCTACCAAATGTTAAACCCAAATCAATTGACCCTTTTACATATCTTAGCAGCCATTTAACACCATCCCAATGTACCTTACCGGGATTTGACATATAGCGTGACAATATACTCATGGGGAACGCTAAGTCCGGTCTAGTACAGGTCATTGCGTACATTAATGATCCTATGGCGTTAGCATACGGTATTGTGCTCATTTTAAACTTTTCTTGCTCAGTATTAGGGGATTGACTTGCTGAAAATTGATACTGCGATGCTAAAGGTTGTTTCACTGGTTTTGACTCGAACATATTAAACCTTTTCAAAACCTTGTTAAGATAATGACTTTGACTTAAATGTACTGTTCCTTTAAACCTGTTCCTGATGATATCAATACCTAATATCCTTTTAGCTTCCCCTAAGTCTTTCATATCAAACGAGCAGTTTAACCGAGATTTCAAGTCAGAAATCTGCTTTAGGGACTTGCTAGCTAATAACATATCATCCACATATATTAGCAGAAAAATAGCATCAGAACAGTCAATGTCTTTATAGTACAAGCATGAGTCATGAACAGTCCTACTAAAACCATTATCTACCATGAATGCATGAAACCTCTTATACCACTATCTGGGTGACTGTTTCAGCCCATACACCGATTTTTTCAGCAAACAAACATGCTCAGACTGCTCGGGTTCAATAAACCCCTCGGGTTGGGAGATGAGGATCTCTTCCTCAAGCTCTCCATGCAAAAATGCAGTAGTAACATCCATCTGATGTAGAGACATGTCATAGAATGCAATCAAGCACATAATAACACGAATAGTGGTATGTTTTACGACAGGACTAAAAATTTCATTATAGTCTACCCCCTCTTTTTGTGAAAAACCTTTGGCAACTAGTCTAGCCTTAAACCGGGGCAAACCTTCAGGAGTATCGGGTTCTTTAACTCTAAAGATCCATTTTGAACCTATGATTTTTCTACCCTTGGGCTTGGGAATCAAGACCCAAGTATTGTTCTTCCTCAAGTTCTCCATTTCAACTGTCATAGCATTCAGCCACTCGGCTGAATGCTTGCTGTTGATTGCTTGAGTGTAGGACAATGGCTCGGTTTCTACGTAATCTAAAGCTGTGTTTAATGCATAAGCTATACACTCAGCATATCCATATTTTTCAGGGGCTCTAGATTCTCTCCTAACTCTATCCCTAGCCAATTGATAGGTTTCCAAGTCCTGAACATCATTTTCAGGTACATTAAGTTCAATTTTAGCTCTATTAGGCACTGTTACAGCAGCATTTCTATCAATATTTTCGAAGTTATCTAGGTCATCTTCAGGTTCTTTTCTCAGGTTTAGAGGACTAGGTGGGTTAACTTCAAATTCGTAGTAGTCTGGGTCGAATTCCCTAACATTTGAACTATTGCTCGATTGTTGTTTAATGTAGGGCGTCTCATCTTCGTTGAAGATGACATCCCTACTGATTATTGTTATAGTTCTGTTTCCCTCTTTCATGCCTAGTCTAAAACCCTTTACGCCTGAAGGATAGCCTAGAAATATGCCTTTTACAGCCCTAGGTTCCAATTTACCCTCTCGTTGGTGTGCAAAAGCTGAGCACCCAAATACTCTTAGGTTATCATAGTTAGCGTTCTTTCCGCTCCAAACATTCTCGGGTGTTTTCATTTTCAAAACAGAGTTGGGTGACCTATTAATTAGGTATGCGGCTGTGTTAACAGCCTCACCCCAAAATTGTTTTGATAACCCGGCTGAAAACAACATACACCTTACTCTATCTAGTAGGGTCCGGTTCATGCGTTCGGCTACACCATTTTGTTGAGGGGTTCCTCTTACAGTTTTATGTCGTTTTATACCATTATCATCACAAAGCTTGTCAAATTCAGAGTTCACAAATTCTAGACCGTTGTCAGTTCTTAATACTTTCAGTTTCTTTCCTGTTTGATTCTCAGTTAACGTTTTCCACTTAACAAAAGTATCATATGCATCGTTTTTATTTTTAAGTAGAAACACCCATACTTTTCTTGAGAAATCATCTACTATGGACAGGAAATAATGGGCTCCACCTATTGTGGGAACCCTTGAGGGTCCCCATAGATCAGTGTGAACGTAATCAACAATGCCATGGGTAGTATGCGAGCCTACACTAAATGCAATCCTATGATGCTTACCATAGATGCAATGATCACAGAAATCAAGTTTTGTCACAGAATCAGCACCAAAACAACCCTGTTTTTGGAGCTCTATTAGTCCTCTCTCGGATATGTGTCCTAACCTCCTATGCCATAGGTTGGTCGTGTCCTTAGGGTCGATCTTGGACATGTTTCCCTCCCCAGAAACTACCTCTCCCTTAAGGAAATATAATCCATTCTTGATCTCTCCCTTGATTACAACAAGGATACCTCGCAGGACTTTCATCTCTCCCCTACAGGCCTTTAGGGTCAGTCCACTAAGATCAAGTTGTCCTAAGGATATCAGGTTTCTTTTGAGTTCTGGTACATGTCTAACTCCCTCTAGGGTAAAGATAGTGCCATCCGACATTCTAACCCTAACTGTTCCGACACCTACCACCTTGCATGCATGGTCATTTCCTAACATGACCTTTCCACTATTTACAGACACATAATCAGTAAAATAGGACTTATCAAACGTCATGTGAAAACTGCATCCAGAATCAAGTACCCACTCATGGTAAGTGAAATCAGTAGATGCAATCAATACTTCTCCACATTCATGATTTTCTACAGTGTAATCAGCCCTAGCTTGGTTCTTGTTTTCAGGACAAATGCTCCTATAGTGGCCAAATTTTCCACATTCATAGCATTTTACATGAGACAGATCTTTTCTACCCCTAGACCTGGATCTTGAGTGGTTCCTACCTCTTCTTTTATAGTTGTCTTTTGTTTTAGTTCTACCTCGTATGTTTAAGCTTTCACCGCGATTGCCACTATTACTAGGATAGTATTTTCCCTCTTTCTTTAGTTCTACTGCTTTAGATCTTAGGGCGTCCTCTACCTCTGTTAGTGATATGGTCTTTCTGCCGTATCTTAGAGTTTCTTTTAGAGAACTTAGTTATTTAGGGAATGATCCTAAAAGTATTATAGCCTGAGTCTCGTCAGTTATTTCTACTTTTAGAGTGTCCAAGTCTGATAATACTCTATAGAATTCATCTAAATTGTCCTCTATGTTTTTGTTCTCGTCCATTCTAAAGCAGTAAAATCTTTCCATGTAATATACTCGATTAGAGAGGGATTTAGAGGCATATAGTTGTTCTAACTTTTTCCAGACATCTAAGGCACTTTTTTCAGATGACACTTTAGTTAGAACTGTGTTGCTTAAACAAAGTAAGATATTTCCGTGAGCTACTTTATCCATATTAGCCTTGTCTGACGGTTTGAGACCTTCTGGAAGATCGTTATCTTCCAGAAGTGCAGAACTAACGCCAAGGGCCATAAGCAATGCTTGTACCTTGACTTTCCATAGCTCAAAATCGTTTCTACCCGTGAATTTCTCGATGTCATGTTTAGCTGAGGCCATTTTTTTTTTTTTTTATTTTAGACCGTGTTCTAACCTAGGCTCTGATACCACTTGTTATGTGTAATTATTCAAAACTTACACAAAATGACTCAGATAAACTTCTCAAACAAGACACACAAAGATAACACACAGCAATAATTTCAAGATCTCAGATCAACTTAAACTAGACCTAGACTAATTACAATACAAATCACTTCATAAACCTCAAATACAACACAAGACTCAAGAGAACAACCGAATCTAGTAGGTTTAGAAGTATACCTCCCCTTGTGAACTAGATTTTACCGAAATTGCAAGCAAGTCGCTCACACCACGAGTAAGGCTCAAGAACACTCCAAGAACACCACGACCGGACCTCCACAGGAACACGAACAGAGCTTCTGGCCAGCAACGGAGCTCCAATAGCACGAACAGAGCTCAACGAACACGATTACACTTCGATCCGAGGCTCACGAGGTTGGAACCTAAGTGTATTATGGCTCAGAGATTCGTTTTTAGGGTTAGGGTTTCAAGGGAGCCTTCAGGGGAAAAAATCGCCAGAGAGAGAAGGGGAGAGGAGAAGAAAACTGATTTTCGTTACCTCTACAACTCAACCAACTCAGCATTAAATACCCCCAAGCTACGACCTAAGAAAAAACCCTAAAGCTCATCACAGCCTTTAACTTACGCAACAATCGGACGGTCGAGAACTTACACACGGTTCATATATCGAGGGCCCCGGATCTTGTGACGCGTGTCGAGGCTCGAACGGCCGAGATGAAGCAACAGAACCTTCTGGAAGAGCCTCACAAGAAAACCCTAACGGGTTTCTGGTTAAGGGAGAGAGAGATGAGGATGAAAAGGAAAGCAAGCCAGCTGTACACCAAAACAAAAGGGATCCGGGCAGGTAGTACTGTTCGGGCAGCATGGGCAGCCCAAACCGGGCAGCCAGTACAATTTGGATCAGAGCGGGCAGCACTGTTCGGGCAGGAAATAGTACATCCGGGCAGCTGGGCATCTCATACAAACAAGTAATTAATTTCACAAGTGAGGGGCAATTCAGACATTGCCCCAAAAATAGAATTCAAAGAATTACTTCAAACTAAAATGCTACGTTTTTGTCCTCCCTTATTTTAATTATTTTCTTTTACTCGAACTACGTCATATATTTACCAACAATAACAGAGGGCAATTAGGTTGTAATAAAGGTCATAATTTTCGAAATATTAACAACTCTCTCTCTCTTTTCCTTACTATTCTCTCTATCTCTCCCTCAATTTCCCTTCTCTTCTCCCTTAAACTTCTAATTTTCATCATTGGATTGAAATTGGTACTATTAGATTGGAATTCCTGTAACAGAGGGAGCAGGAGCTTCTCTTGCTTGTGAGGAATTGTAAGTGCCCTTACATGAGAGGTCTCCTCACCCCTTGTTAATAGAAGAAGGAGTGCTTGAGGGCCAAGCACCTTTGGGCCAAGGTGGCATTATTCCTCTATTTTAATTTAGGTTCATTAATTTAGTATCCAATATTATATAATAACAATTTATTAGTACCCAATTTTATATAATACTAGTCTTATTATATTTTTCTTTTATAGATACTAGCTCGCCTACCACAACTCGGCCATATATATTTCACGACACACTTTTGCCTCTTCAATCTGCTAATTGAAGAAGTAGGTGAAAGAAAAGTATATATCATGCATGAACCCTAAAATCAAATCTTAATATATGCCGCCAAAATATCTGATTTTAATTTTAAAAAATATAATAAAATAAAATTAAGATTTCTAATAAGTCAAAATATCAATAAATCTATCCAAAAACCAAAACAAAAATGCATAAAATGAAATACCTAGCTCCTGGCAGCCTAGACATGTATCAGCAGCATGCTTGCCCGTTGGCCCAAGGGGCGACATGCAGATCGCCCCCTATGTCGCCCGTTGATTGGCCCAGTGTACTTTTTTTTCGCATTTTTCTTTTCTTTTTTTAAAAATTTTTTTAGTGTAAATTCATCTTAAGAGTTTTGGGTTTAGTAAAAAATAAAAATAATTTGTTAATCTCATGAATAAATAATTTATCTCATTAATTCTTTTGATTTCTAAAGATGCATATTATAGAGGTTTGCACGGGAACCTTAGGGACAATTTAGTTATAGCTCCAAATAGGTCAAATCTTATTATCATCCCATGATAACAATTAATTACCATTTAGTAAAACTGAATTCCACTAAATAGGTTTTACTGCACTCTAGAAATAAATAAGTCTACTTGTTAAATTCTCGATGATTATTAAATGTCTATGAGAAAAATAATTTAAACTACTATGTTATTCTTTCTCATATTATATTCTTATTTCTCGACTTACCCTTCTCAATTAATTCACTAATACAGGAAAAAAAAAAAACCACTTCTATACTAATTCCAAATGTCAAGCATGTGGAATGCTCTGGCTAAAGTCTCTAGAATTAATTCAAATGCTTGCGAATCAACTAAGGGGATATCTTATATTGTAGATTCCTAGTAAAATATGCGTTCCCGCTACACTTTATGCAGCTACCCAACGAATATAAATTATCGGTTGCACATTGTAACCTAATCCTTTTAGCACATCAAAGTTACTAATATTTCATGCACGGGTTTAACTATTTCCCAGATTTAGCATAATTATATAAACATGATAAAATGTGTTGCTCACTTTTGATAGTAGTGCAGAGACGATCAAGCCGTGTGGTCTACTTCAGTGTAAAATCTCATTGTAGTACTTCAACATAACATTCTAGATCATTATCCATATAATCAAGACAAGTTTTTCTAAACGCTATATTATAGTCTTAGCAGACAAGTAGTTCAAACTCAGTAGTTCAAACTCATCACTGACTACGAATTAACTATTGAATAATATTTTAATTTGTTATTAGTCTATATGTGCCGTAATCTTATTATCCACTAAAACAACAACAACAACAACAACAACAGTCCCAATGCCTCGCGTCTCCCGCAGGAAGCAGGGTCTGGGGGGGTGATGTACGCAGCCTTACCCCTTTCGGGTGGAAAGGAGACTGTTTTGGGGGACCCCCAACTTATTATCCACTAAAACAGATATTCTAAATTCCATTTAAGAACTATGTCCATCTCATTATACTTTATTTGAAAGAAAATAACATTATACGCATTATAATAAACTTGTAAACATAAAGACAACAATAAATAGTTGTATTTAATAATAAAATTACTCATATAAATTGGGTTTCTCAGGACACTAATTCTAACATTTGTGACTTGATCTATTAGGACTATTCACAAAAATCAAACCTTAACTTGAAATAGCGAACACTAGTAACGGGTTGGGGGAAGAATTAACATCAGAATTTACTTGGTTCAGCTGGAGCTCTCATGAATATTGTAATTGCAATAATTGTTAAAATAAAATTACTTACACAATATTAAAACATAAACAAGGAAGAAGACTTCAAAAGGGAAAATTGGATGAATATTATTTGCTTGGATGATCAAACGAATACAAAGTTTTTACTACTTATACTAACACAAAGCTAGATGAAAAGCCATAACTATTGGCATCCTAAGCAACTAACTAATTAAAGTAATAAAAGACATAAATTGGCCTTGATGGCCGGTTACATGAAGAACCAAGGGAGAGAAATAATTCCTACTAACTATCCTACTTATGTTAGGAATATGCCATATGCTAAGAATATGCTAAAGTAAATACATACAAAAATACATCTACAAAATACAATAATACTAGTATTCAACAATCCCCCTCAAATTGGAGCATGTAGATTTATGATGCCTAACTTGCGAAGAAGAGTTGTAAAGCTAGAACCTCTCAGAGCTTTAGATGAAAACATTGGCAATTTGTCTGGAGGACCGAACAAATGAAGTCACGATTTCTTTAGTCAATAGCTTTTCTCGAACGAAATGGCAATCGATCTCAATATACTTCATCCTCTCATGAAAAAAAGGATTAAAGGCAATATGTAAGACTGCTTGGTTGTCACAAAACAAAATACAAGCATCGTTAATGGGAACAATGAGATAAATTAACAAACATTGCAACCACAAAAGTTCACTTGTTGTAGTTGCCATAGAACGATACTCGGCCTCTACCGAAGAACATGACACAAATGTTTGCTTCTTCGAATGTCATGAAATAGGCCCCTCCTAGGAACACATCATATACCATGGTTGAACGTCCAGTAGTCGAACAACCTACCCAATCGGCATCGCGATACCAACGAAGTCTAATCACTTTTGGATTGAAAGAAAATTCCTTGTCCGAATGTTCCTTAAGATAATGCAATACATGCATAATGGCTTCAAGATGAGGACCAAGTGGATCATGCACAAATTGACTCAAAATACCAACGGCATAACAGATATCTGGTCGGGTACTAGTGAGGTATAAAAGGCAGCTCCCCAACCTGCAGTACCAACCCCCATCCTCCACTTGATCTCCTACCTGGTCTACTAAACCATGATTTTGCACTATAGAAATAGGAGCAGGTTTGGCTCCCAACAAACCACCTTCACATAGAATGTCTAACACATATTTCCATTGACTTAAAACAATTCCTTCAGGAGAATGAGCTATCTCAATCGCTAGGGAATACTTCACGGGTTCCAAATCCTTGATTCCAAAGGACCCATTCAATATGCCTTTAACTTTAGTGATATGATCCATGTTATTTCCAGTGACAATAACATCGTCCACATAGAGTAATATGGTAGTAAAAACATCTCCACGATAAAAATATAAAAAGGGAATAATTTGATTTAGACTGTTGGAAACCAATATTTATCAAGGTTAAAGTAAAATTTTGGTTCCAATTTCAGGAAACTTGTTTAAGCTCATAGTGGGATTTTTGAAAATGACACACTTTTCCCTTGGATAATCCTCATTTAAGCCACCATGAAGAATAGCGTTATTGACGTCTAATTGTCGGATAATCCAACTTTGAGCAACAACAATGGCTAAAGCATAACGAACTGTAACCAACTTCACAACAGGAGCAAAGGTATCATGGTAAATATACCTTCCATTTGGTTAAAACTTTTAGTGACCAACCGGGATTTGTAACGCAAAAATAGACCCGTTTGACTTGTATATCACCTTATAAACCCATTTGGAATGGATAGCTTTCTTTCGAATGGGCAAAGATTTTAACGTCCAACTACGATTTTGCTCTAAGACCTCAATCTCTTTCTCTATTGCATCTCTCCAGTGTTTGAAATGTACGGCTTGTTTAAAAGTTTTGGGCTCATCACTTGAATTGATGGCGTTTGAAATAGTAGAACGAGCATTAGAAAAATGTACGTTAAGCCAAAATTCGAGACAGGATACACAATACAAGAGTTAGTTGAAGGAGAGGCTGCGGAAGAATGGGCTATAGATGATGGCACATCACAAATATAGTTTTTATATTTCACGGACATAGAACACACACGGCTGATTCTACGAACAACCTCCTTCACCCTTGAACCAGGTGCCTCTTCTTATGCCCCATTCGACTGTGGGTCAGCTGAGCCAACTGGTACAGTCGGCCCACTATTGGCCGGACCTTCAATGTTCGGTTTGGCAGGTAGCATGTTGGCAGGACCTGGTGCGGGGGCCGGTTCACCATGAATTGATCCTAGATCATGCAAGCTTGTCGCTTGATCATTCACAACCCGAGTGTGATAAAGTAAATTTACATTTCGAGTTGAAGGAGATAAACCATTTTTAAAGTAAGGCAAAGAATCTTCATAAAACCGCACATCTCTTGACAAAATTATTTTATTTTCATCAAGACTAAAATTTTGTATCCCTTTTGACCATGAGGTTATCTCACAAATATTCCCGGTGAGGCACGCTTCTCTAATTTATCATTAGAGCGATTTCGAACATGAAAATAACATAAGCACTGAAAAATTCTAAAATGATCATATGAAGGAGTCTTCCCCAATAAAACTTCGTAAGGGCTCTTGTTCCTAAGTAAAATAGAAGGTGCCAAATTAATAAGATATGCGGCTGTTAAGACACACTTACCCCAAAAACACTTAGAAAGACCAGCTAAAACGGAGAGCCCGACCAACCTCCAACAAATGCTTGTGCTTACGCTCAACCACCCCATTCTGTTGAGGCATTCCAATTAACGAGTTTTGAAATTGAATTCCATGTGCGGCATAGAAATCCAACAATAGTTCATACTTAAACTCTTGACCGTTGTCACTTCTTACTTGTTTCACTTGCAAACCAAATTGAATGCCAACCATACAACAAAAATCCATGAGAATAAGATAAGCTTGGGACTTTTCCCGCATAAGATAAATCCAAGTACAACAACTGTAATCATCCACAAAGGTTAAAAAATAACGAGCCCCGATCAATGACAAAATTTGATATGGCCCACAAATTATAACAATGTATTAACTCAAGTTAGCTATGAGATCTTGAAACATAAATGGGAAAAGGAAAATGTGCTTGCTTAGCACGGTGACAAGAATCACAAATAATATATGTCTTTCTATTGATATTAAAATGGGAAAAAACTAGAAGCTTCGGGAAAGGAACATGACCCAACCGACAGTGCCACAAAACTACCTCTTTATTGCTTTGAACCGAGAAGACCAAAGGAGCAACTGGCCGCATTTCCAAAAAATATTGCCCATCTCTCTACCTACTCGCTCCAATTAGCCTCCTCGAGCGTAGGTCCTGTATAAAACAAAAATCACAATGAAAAGTCAACGCATGTTTCCTATCACAGGTTAATGTGCTCACTGATTATAAATTACATTTAAAACTAGGCACGTATAGAACATCATTGAGGACAATTTCAACAGATGCACGAACTTTCCCAACATGAGAAACAAGGAAACTCATCCCATTAGGCAACTTAACGGGCCTAATGGTACTATTAATCACAACATCAAATATAAGCGATAATGAAGAGACCATATGATCTGTAGCCCCAGTAACAATCCAACTGTGATAAGATATAACAAACTAACCTATGAGATTTATATTAGATGACCCAACATTGGGCACAAAATTCATCCCTTGGTGAACCAAAGGATGAAGACAAAACGAAGTGTGTTCATCAACCACTTCCCCTATCGTAGGAATTGCTATATAGGCTTTACAAGAAAAAGTGTTGGACATGATTAACACTTATACCAAAGCCAAAAATCACAAATGAAGACTGAGAAAATTAGAACCTCAACTGTAAGGTTCTTGCAGCAAAACACCAACAATGAAACAGACAAAACCTAAAAAAAAAAATACAAAATCTTGATCCCAATCCAAACTCTCCACTATAAACAAAACAAAAATGGACCAAACTCTCGCATGTGATTGATATAACATGTGATTAATATAACATTCTGCCTGAATTGTTAATGCAAAATGCAATTCAAGCATGCCATGCTCCAACACAACCAAAGAAATGAAAAGACTTTAGATCGAACTCTTCTCTGATACCATGTTAAAATAAAATTACTTAAACAAGATTAAAACATAAACAAGGAAGAAGACTTGAGATGGGACAATTGGATGAATATTATGTACTTGGATGATCAAACAAATACAAAGTGTTACTACTTATACTAACACAAAGCTAGATAAAAAGCCATGACTATTGGCATCCTAAGCTAATTGAAGTAATAAAAGGTATAAATTGGCTTTGATGGCCGGTTACAGGAAGAGACAAGACAGAGAATATAATTCCTACCAACTATTCTATTTAATGCTAGGAATTTGCCATATGCTAAGGTAAATACAAACGAAAATACATGTGCAAAATACAATAATACTAGTATTCAACAATAATCATGTGTGGATTGAAAGATTTACTAGATTTGTTGTACGATTTATTTGATGATACAACAACAACAACAACAACAATAACAAGCCCAGTGCCACATTTATTTGATGATACAATTCAAAATATATAGTAATTAAGTGAAGGGTACTTTAGGTATAATGAACAGGCTAAGTCCTATATTCCAACAATACCCATTCCCTAACTTTATGTATAGAGGCTTAGTTAATAAAGAGGAGTATAATGAATAAAAATGAGACGTTACCCCCTCCCCCCCCCCCCCCCCCCCCAAAAAAAAAAAAAAGTTTCTCTCCCCCTTCTATCATTAGTCTATCTCTTCCCTATCTTCTCTTATATTATAGTTTTACTATGAAATCTTCCTATCCTCTATTAATACAAGTTATAGTCTACTATCTTGAGTTGCTTATTGTTTGGATCGATTTTGGATCGCAACATTAGTATTAGAGCAAGTTGTTCCTCGGCATCATCAATGGAGAACAAAATAGAATGGATGATAGCCAAATTTGCTGATATGCAAAAAAAAACTTGAGAAGGTATCTAAAGGTTAGAAAAGGCTCAAGAAGGTTGCATAGGTATCAAAGTCAAGTGACAGAGGATCGTTGCTTTTTCATAAATCAAATGGACAAACATTTTTACAAATACCTAAAAAGTGCTGAAAATTGGTGCAAAAATGAAGTGGCGGTGAACGATCTGTCACAAGAACCACCGTCAACAACCACAATCTACGGCAGCAAATAAAAGGACATGAACGATGAGGAGATGGGCGAGGACGTTGACCATCGGGACTCCAACAATTGTGAAGAGGTTGATGGTGACGTGAAGGACCACGACGCAGAAGTTGACTACAAGATCGAAGATCGAAGTGTGAAGATCGGTGACGCTGAGAAGATCGAGACCAAGTATAATCTCGACCACCGGAACCGGGTGCCGCAAGAGAGCAAGGCTGCGCCACTCTCGTCGTCATCGCAAAGTCCAGATGCAGGTGGGATTCGTGGGAAACATATTCGAATAAGAGAATGGAAAAGACTTGTGGAAACCGATTTCGAATCAATATAAAATGATGCGAAACAAATGCATAAAAATTACAATTAAAGAATTGTACTGATAAATTTGTGGGTACAAATCTCTATAATGTGCTTTACAAAGTAAAACAAACAAAAGTCCTCTGATTCGATTTCCACAACTGTTGAACTTGGTTGATGTTGTTGACAATCAAACTTGAACTCTGGACTGAGGACACGATACTTTATCTCAAATCGAGAGCTGAACCTTTGAAGAAATCGGTATGAATTTTGTATGCTTTGTCCACTTTTCCTAGTTCATTTAGTGTTGATGGAATTTAAGAGAAAATGCAGAGAGAGAGAGAGGGAGAGAGAAAGTTTCCACTTCACCTTTCCTTTTCTTCCTTTCTTTTTTTGTCCTTTTCTTTGATGCAAGGGTCCCCTATTTATAGAGAAAAGGGGACCTTGTTCTGACCACAGGATCTTCTTCGTAAGACCGGGCTCGAGATGTTTTAAAAACCTTTACAAGCCCATTTTTCTTACGCCGCCCTTTGAAAATTTGAAAGTTTGACTTTGACTTGGAAGTCACCATTTTTAGGTTCGACTTGGGTGTCTTTGGATTTAAGAGTTTGACTTTGGATTTGACCTGAGAGTTATTTGCTCCTTTTAGTTTGACTTTAAAACTATTAGGGCTCCGGGTTTGACTTGGAAGTTTTCTGTTTTTTTTTTTTTAATTCGACGTGGAAGTCTTTTGGGCTTAGGTTTGACTTTGAAGTCGTTTAGGAATTTTATTTTGGTTTGACTTAGAAGTCATTTTGGGCTTGAGTTTTTGATTTGGAAGATGTTCGGCTTTGGACTTGATTTGGAAGTCGTTTGGGCTTAGACTTTTCTTCAGCCCAATAAACATGACAAAATTTTAATGCCTACAAATTGCCCCCACTTCAAGTTAGGACTAGTTCAACTTTGTACTTTAATGTCATGAGTTGAAGTAAAAAAAAATTTTTTTTTACCTCAAGCTTACTGCTTCTGAAAAAAAAAAAAATTTGTGTTTTTTTTTTTTAGGTTGCAAAATAAATCAACACAAAATCTTAATTTCTATAAAATCTTTTTATTTTGAAATTTGAATTTCGAATTCAAATCTTTTTAAAAAAAAACAAATCTAGTTAGTTAGCAATTAAATTTTTTTTTAAATAATAAAAAAAAAAAACACTTATAAATAAGAGTCAAAGACTTTATTTAGAGAGTATCAGATACTCCAAAAAGCAACGAAGTGATCAGAAAATTTGAAACTTCATCAGGTAACTTTAGATTTGAACTCGAATTTTTTTTTGTTTTTGCATCAACACTATATGAAAATGAGTAGTTTATAATAGTTTTTATATAGTGTTATGAATGTTCCTTCAATTCAAATATAAGCTATATAAGTGAAAAAAAAGAACCGAATACTTGATTTCTTCAATCGTTTATCATTTCCAAAATCTAAATGAGAGCGTTATCGATGCTTCTTTTTTTATATTGAGTTATTCTGCAGTAGTGATTTGGAGATTAACGAATTTGACTTACAATCGAATCTTAGCGATAGGCTAGCTAATCCTACCTAGTTTATTAGGCTTTTGAATTGTGAAGGAGAGAGAGAAGAGATGAGTGAGATAAAAAATTTAGATCAAAAATTTTTTTTTTTTTTTTGGGCGGAATGAAGGGAAGAGAGAAAAGGTACTGAGGATGCGAAGAAAAAGAAACAATTTTCTATCTTTTTTGGAAAATTTTTTTATTTGAATTTTATTTTTCTTCTTTTTTTGCAAATATCCTTTCTATGGAAAGAAAGAGAAAAAAAAAATTAGAAACATTTTTTTGAATTTTCTTTCTTCTGAAATTTTTTTTTTAAATTCGAATTAACCCCTTTTTTTTGCGAATTTTTTTTGGGAAAATTCTTATTTCCATTCGATTTTTTTTTTGAATTTCCTTTTATTCTAATTTTTTTCGAATTTACTTTTTTTTTTGCGATTTCTGTTTTCTGGGAAAATTTTTATTTGAATTTCCTTTTTCTGAATTTTTTTTGAATTAAATTTTTTTTGAAATTTTTTTGTTCTGGAAAATTTTTTAACTCATCTTTTTTTTATGAATTTGCCTTTTCTGAAACTTTTTTTTAAATTTGGATTCTCTTTTTTCTTTTTTTTTTTTTTTGCAAATTTATTTTTCTTGGAAATTTTTTTTGAATGAACTTTGATGGACTTTAAGGGTTTCTAAAATGCCTTTGTAGAGTAAGACTTAAATTTATTGTATTTGTGAAGAGTGAAAGAGCAGAAAGAAAGTGACTTTTTATCATCTTTTTTTTGTGAATTTCCTCTTTAAAAATTTCAATTTGATTTTTTTTGAAAATATTTTTCAAAGGGATAAAAGTTAAGATATTTGTTTGAAAAAGAGAGAAAAATCTTTATTGTTTTTTTTAAATTAAATTTTTTTTTTTATGTCCCACAATGTAATTTGTTTGAAAACTCCACCGTTTGGAAAGCTACTTATCTTTAGATTATCTTGTGTGCACACGCCCATGTATGGAGTTGGAGCACCCCCGGATAATCACTTTTTTAAATTGAACTTCTAATTTTTTTTTTTTTAACCTCCACTGTTTGGTAAACCATTCATGGTCAGATTCTCTTGCGTGTGCACGCCCGTACATGGAGCTGGACCACCCACGGATAACCTCGTCCTTCTTTTTTTTTTTTTTTTTGAAACCTCCACCGTTTGGAAAAGCATTCGTGGTCGGATTATCTTGCGTGCGTACGCCCACACATGAAGCTGGAGCTTGCACGGATAACTCTGTCCTTGTATTAACTTCCTTTTTTTGAAACCTCCACAGTTAGGTAAAGCATTCATGGTCAGATTATCTTGCATGTACACGTCCGTACATGGAGCTGGAGCGTCCACGGATAATCTCATCTTTCTATTGACTTCAAATTTTTTTTTTGAAACCTTCACTGTTTGCTAAAGCATTCATTCATAGTCGGATTATCTTGCATGTGCACGCCCGTACATGGAGCTGGAGCACCCACGGATAATCTCGTCCTTGTATTGACTTCTTTTTTTTGAAACCTCCACCGTTTGGTAAGGCATTCATGGACGGATTTTCTTGCGTGCGCACGCCCTACATGAAGTTGGAGCACCCACGGATAATCTCGTCCTTGTATTCATTTCTTTTTTTTGAAACCTCCATCGTTTGGTAAGGCATTCATGGTCGGATTATCTTATGTGCGCAAGCCCGTACATGGAGCTGGAGCATCGATGGATAATCTCGTCCTTGTATTGACTTCCTTTTTTTTGAAACCTCCATTGTTTGGTACAGCATTCATGGTTTGATTATCTTGCGTGCGCATGCCCGTACATGGAGCTGGAGCACCCACGGATAATCTCGTCCTTGTATTGACTTTATTTTTTTTGAAACCTCCACCGTTTGGTAAAGCATTCATTCATAGTCAGATTATATTACGTGCGCACGCCAGTGTATGGAGCTGGAGCACCCAGGGATAATCTCGTCCTCGTTTTGACTTCTTTTTTTTGAAACCTCCACCGTTTGGTAAGGCATTCATGGTCGGATTATCTTGCGTGCGCACGCCCATACATGGAGCTGGAGCACTCACGGATAATCTCGTCCTTGTATTGATTTCCTTTTTTTTTTAAACCTCCACCATTTGGTAAAGCATTCATGGTTGGATTATCTTGCGTGTGCGCGCCCGTACATGGAGCTGGAGCACCCACGAATAATCTCGTCCTTGTATTGACTTCTTTTTTTTTTTTGAAACCTCCACCGTTTGGTAAAGCATTCATGGTCGGATTATCTTCCGTGCGCACGCCCGTGCATGGAGCTGGAGCACCCACAGATAGTCCCATCCTTGTATTGACTTCCTTTTTTTTGAAACCTTCATCGTTTGGTAAAGCATTCATGGTCGGATTATCTTGTGTGCGCACGCCTGTACATGGAGCTGGAGCACCCATGGATAATCTCGTCCTTATATTGACTTCTTTTTTTTGTGTTATATACAACCCTTTTTTTTTTTTTTTTTTTTTTTTTTTTGCAGGGCTGCATGATGGTTTATTTCAAGAAATGGATGGACAGGGGGAAAGAATATCTCTCCGTTGTGGAAGGTGAACAAGACGACCCAGCTAGTGGACGGAGGTTTGACGTTTATCAACCACTCGCCGGCTACGGTTCCAAGCAATGGACTTCCTTTGACAAGAGCAAATTGTAGATTGAATGGTCAAAGGAGATTCTGAATGGAAAGGGGGTTGCTGATAGAGTACTTCTGAGTCTTACCCATGATAAAACGAAACCTACTGACAAATTTCCAATGTTAGGTCGATGCATCCCTAATGGAGGAGTAAGATGGGGCAATAACTTGCGGGTCAGAGGAGAATTTGGCCACATTTGAAAATATTAGGAATGGACAGATGTGTCGCTTTCAGAAACTCTTGAACATGGCAGGAATTTTAAACATTGTCATTGCTTCCCTTCACCCATATGATCGAAGTATCAGCATAGTGCACGCCTTTTGTGAGTGTTGGTGCCCTAAAACCAACACACTACATACTCAAGTGGGAGAGATGTCAATCTCGCGATGGGATCTATATCGACTTTGCAGACTCCCTGACTCTGGATGGATATACGACGAGACTATCCTTATTGCGAGTCATTTGACGGGTAAGGACGAAAGGGGTAGGAGGTGTTTTTCATTACCTTGCGTATAAAATATGCCAATAAGAAATTCACGGAGTAATTGGATTAGTCATGGATGGAGAGAGACAAATGACATGCCTTGTGAATTCCAAGGGAGTTATGAGGTCTCTTACATGCCTAGACAAAGTCCTTGGAATGAATCGTGTGACCTGGCCATCTTGTTATAAGTACTTTTAATATTCTAGAACTCAATATTTATATGTGTTCTTTGATTTGCCCTCATGTTTTGGTGTTGGATAATGTGTGTTTTGTATTTCTAAATCATTAAGGATAGGTTTAATGACCTTGTTCCGTTAATACACTTAATTTAGAATTATCGTGTCTAATGGTCAATTTGATGATTTATGGGTAAGGATCTACCAAAATATAACTTAGTTGAAACAGAAGGTCATAGCAAGAGTGTTTTGAAGTACAGTTTGTCTAGACTAGAAATCTTACCAAAGGTTTATTTAGCTTAAAATCCAACAGAGCGGAATTGTGACGAAAGCTGACTCCCTTAGAAGCTGATTGAATAGAGATTGACATAACCAGGACTTGAGTACGCTAAAACTCCCGCAAGTGGTGATTCAATTGGGATTGAAATAAACCTATGATGCAATAAGAATTAGTTCAATCAGAATTTGATTTAATATGAAGATTGAACCAGAATTATAAAAAATTTGCTTAACTAGAGTTGACCTAAAGTAGGATCGCGATGAAAATTGATTCAATTAGGGTTTAATTTGAACGAGAATTGGAACAAATTAAGATTGGATCACACTAGGATTGTGATGACAATTAACGCACTTATGGTTGATTTGAACAAGAATTGTAACAAAAAGTGGCTCATTTAGGGTTGAAGTACACCGAAATGGTAGCAAAAATTGACCCATTTAGGGCTAAATCGAATTAAGACAGTATGGAAAATGAATCCTTTAAAGTCGAATTAGGCTAAGATTTTAATAAGGATTAACCTAAATTCGGGTTTAAAGGAGAGAGCAAGGGGTTGACCATCGTGGGTAGCGAACGACCAGTGACAACCAGCATGCCAGTGACAACTGTTGTGCAATCGTGGGCAGTGGTGGATATGGGTGTTATGCCGTTGCCAACATGTGATGGGGATATTGATAGTGGCGGTGGAAGATGAAGCTTCACACACAGTGAACGAAGCATCACGCGGTGGGGACTTTGGAGAGGGTGGTGGTTGGAGTCCCAAGCATCGCTGAAGTGACGGTCGTTAGTGAGAATGAGGACAGCTGCTTGGGACGGTGATCGTTCTGTGGTAAGCGAAGCATCTGGGATAATGGCAAGTTTTAGGGATGATTCCTGGTTGTGGGTAACGCCAGGTTGTGGAGTTCACCAGGCAGGGAATTCGTCGGAGGGTGGAATTCGCGGGGCTACGTAACTTGACCTTGTGACTTAAGACAGGCATAACTTTTAGTCCGTGAGGAGTTACGGATTGAATTACCTATCAAAGTGAAGCTCTTGAAGCATTTTATGCAACTATGATGATTTATAAAGCTTTTGATCAAAGTAAATATGAAAGAGAGGTGAAAAGATGAACCGGGCGAATTTCATTGATGGTAGTTTTATAACATACCTTGTAAATTAAAACGAACACGACATTCAATCCATGAAGAGTTATGGATCGAATTATGTATCAAAATGAAGCTCTTGAAGATTTAATTTAACTATAATGAGTTTTTGAGGATTTGGATCAAATAAAATATGAAAAGGAGGTAAAAAGATGAACAGGGCAAATTCCGGTTGTGGTTGTTGTATAACGTACCTTGTAAATTAAAACAAGGATAACTTTTAATTCATGACGAGTTATGAATTGAGTTACATAAAAAAAATGAAGTTCTTGAAGAGGTCTATGTAAATATAATAATTTTTAAGGCTTTGGATCAAAGAAAATATGAAAAGGAGGTGAAAAGATGAACTAAGCGAATTCCGGTTGTAGTTGTTGTATAACTTGCCTTGTAAATTAAAACAAGCGTAACTTTCAATCTGTAAAGAGTTATTGATTCAGTTATATATCAAAATGAATTTCTTGAATAGTTCTATAATTATTTTTAAGGCTTTGGATCAAAGACAATATAAAAAGGAGGGGAAAAGATGAACCGGGCGAATTCCGGTTGTAGTGGTTACATAACTTACCTTGTAACTTAAAACAAAGATAACTTTTAATCTGTTCAGAGTTACAGATTGAATTATATATCAAAACGAAGCTTTTGAAATTTCTATGCAAGTATAATTATTTTTTGAGTTTTTTATCAAAGAAAATATGAAAGAGAGGTGAAAAGATGAACTAGTATCACAGGAGAGGCAAATGGATTATGACTTGGTCTTATGAAATTTGTTTTGAGTAATTCATCCACTTGCTTTTCAATTTCTGTTTTCTGAGCAGAGGATATTTATAGGGACACAGGTTAACTGATGAAGAATTAGCTTTTAGTGGAATAGCATGATCAAGCACTTGTTTAGGAGGTCAAGAGGTGGGAGACTCAAAGAGATCCCTAAAGTCATGTAGTAGCTTAAGTAAGATGGGATTAGAAACAACCTACCCAGCTGTAGGTTCAGCATGAATGGAAGATAAGTGGCCAATCCAGTGACAAGCTCCCTCCGGAATCACCTCCTTCAGTTGCTTGCACTGCATAATCTTCAAGGATCCATGCTCACTGACTCCCTGAAGCTTGACAGTGCATCCCATCCTCTCAAAAGACATGGACAAATGAGCAAAATCAAGCACAATGGGACTGATGGTCTTCGTCCAGTCTATCCCCAAAATTATGTCACATCCACCCAACCTCAGCACTTTGAAATCATATACGAATTCATGTCCTTACATCTCCCTACAGAACTGTTTACACTTGGTCTGAGTTAGCATGGTATTTCCATCGGCTACTATCACTGAAAGTGGAAAGGCCTTTACCATTTCATGTCCTACCTTCCTTGCTTCTCGAGGATCCAAGAAGATGTGGGTGCTACCACTGTTAATGAGTATGAGCAAGGGATTTTGTTCGGCTATTCTTTTGATCCTTAGTGTGTTATATGCTCCTCCTCCAGTTAAAGCATGAACTGATATTTCCATAGCATCTTCTTTATCACTTGCTGCTTCTTCAGTTAGAAGTTCCTGATTCTCGATGTCCTTTGCAGCAAGATCTACTTCAGTACCAGTGACTGACATAAAATGCCTAGGATTGCACCAATGTCCCATAAAGTACCTCTAATTGCATATGAAACAGAGGGTATTGGCTCGCTTCTCCACAAGGCTTAATGGCTTCATCACATTACTATTTGTTGAGGATGTTCCTCCTATCCATGATGATCTAGGCTGAGGTTTGCTGTTCACATATTGCTATCCACTCTTCCCTTTGGAGGTTCCATCAGCAAGGCAATCGACTGTGGACTCAAAGAGTTTTGCCTTGGCATAAGCTTTGCTCAAGGTTTTAGGATTCAAGGCCCTAACTAAGTTCTTAATATTCAATTTGAGTCCACTAATAAAGCTAGATACATAATAGCTCTCACTAGAACTAGGATTAACTATCATCATCATCGATTTTAGATGCTCGAATTTGGTCATATATTCCCTCATAGTTCCTGTTTGAGCAAGCTTCTAAAATTGATCAACATTGTCATTCATATCATCTTCTCCAAATTGATCACAACACTCTATCACAAACTCATTCCAAGAAAAAAATGGCTTGCTCTTGATGAGGCTGTTGAACCACACTTCCTGATCATCTAACAGGTATATCGCAACAATTTCCACTTTTTAATCACCTTTAATTCCATAAAACCGAAAGAATCTCTCACATCTTCTAATCCATGATTGTGGATTACATCAATCAAAGTTGTTGTGCTCTATTTTAGGCTGTCTAAAAGAGGAATTCCGTGAAATCTGAACTGAATCCATACATTGCTCATATAATCGAGAGGTATGAAGGAGCGGTTCAAGTGGCTTGACACTCGGATGAACATTAGGAGCAATTCCTGCTACTTATAAACGCGATCCTTGTGAAAGCTTCTCCTGCACCATCAAAAGCTGCTGCTACATTCATTCTTATGTCTTATTCATGTTGCCAATAGCAGAGACTAAGTCGTTAAGCTGCTGCTGGAATTGAGTCCATTGTCCAGATGAACCAGATCTTCCATCAGAGTTTGCGTTAGCCATAGCTGTTTGTTACTTTCCTCTCCCTAGCTTGGAAGCAACAAGAAGGTGCCAAGATTACAGCTTTGATACAAGTTGTTGTGAACACTTGATCACAATCTAGGGTTTGCAGAATAGAATTTGGGATGAGAAAGAATGAGAGAAGAGATGAGAGAAATAAGAATTGTATTAATTGATCATTCCAAGACATACTTCAAACAATGAATAATGACTCAATTTAAAGAGATAACAATTGCTCATCCAAACTAGAACCTAACTAACTTTCCTGCCAAATTATTCAAATCCAAACTAACTTTCCCACCAAATTATTCAAATTCAAACTAATTTCTAAGCCAACTCCTTTTGACGCCAAATATGGATTCTAACCACTTTTCCCGCCTTTTTTTATTTCTAATATTGTGCTTCCTAGATGATCCAAGCATGACAACTCATTAGTGGTTGTTGATTTTTTTGGCCAAAGATGCTAATCGCACCCATAACCTAGGCGATACATAGGTAGTCTACATGCTGAGCCTTTTATCATAATTTTTGCTGAACTTTTGTTGAGAATATTAACGTAATTTATAATTTATGTATTATTATCGTACTCGTGTACTATATCTGCATTTTCTATATAAAAAAGGTAAGATTTGTACGAAATTCATCAAAATTATGATAGTAACTACGTAGTAAAATCTTAAAACCTTCTCATTGTACATATTAAAATGTCAAGGTATCTATATGATAAATAATCCAATCTCAGGATACATAAGTTATAATTTCCAATTGTTTGCATCTATATACGTCTTATAAGAGTCAACACATTCTATTGGATTTTTGACCAAACTTTAGTGTGAAAAGCCGAATAATACACATATGCATTAATCTCCATTTTATTCTTGTAACACATTTAACTAACTACGATAATACTGTACATATTAATTGGCTCAAAAAAAATTAAACCAATTATTTTAACAAATTATGTATATCTAATATACAACTTAAATGCCTAATATTTAAAATAAGAAAATTTTCATAAAACCATCTTGCTTTTACGTGTGATCCCATAAAACTACCTTAATTTTTTTTATTTTGGCAAAAACCACCTTACTTTTGCAAAAAATTTGCAAAGTCAAAGCTTGTGACGGTTCTTTATTTTCATTAGTTTACTGCTGCGTATTGGGCATCTTTTAACCAAAACGAAGTGTTTTGACAATATTAATTTAACAATATTTATCAAACTACTAGTATGCCCTTTAAAATTAAAAATATACAAAAATTCAAGAAATTTTAAAAATTCAGATTTTAAATTGAAAAAGTTAAAAAAATTAAGAAAAATTTGGAAATATTTAGAATAATATAATAATATTTTAACTCCAAAAAAATTAGATTTGTAAATTAAAAATTAAAACATTTATCAAATTAAAAATTAAGAATTTTTTACTTTTATGTAAAAGATATGGATTTTATACTTTCAGATGAAAGGTAAAAGTTTTATGTTTTTAGCAAAATATAAGAAGATTTTCTAATATTTATATAAAATAACTTTTTAATTAATTATAATAATATTATAAATTTAGAAGATAATAAAATCTTTTTTTATAAAAAATATTATAAGATAGAATAAAATAATTTTTTAAAATTATAATTTTAAAATTAAATTAATAAATAAAAAATTAAAAATAGTGCAAACAAATTTGAAAACATTTTATAAAAATAATTTTTAAAAGAGCTGAAAAATTAAAGTTAAAATATATTACTATATTTTTAAAAACTTTCCAAAATTATTTTTTTTCATAATATGTTTCTTTTTTTTAGTTTCGTACATTTTTTATCTCAAATTTATTAATGTCTAAGGAGCATGTTATATTTAATAATTAAATTTGGGGGATGAATTGCATGCAATAAGAAAGCTCATTTGAGAAATGTGGTTGAAATAATAATGCTTAAACACGTCATTTGGTCAAAAGAAGCCCAATATGCAACACTTGAGCTAATGGAGCTAACAGAAACCGTCATAAGGTGTGACGTTAGAAAAATTTTGCAAAACTAAGATGATTTCCCGCCAAAAGAAAAAGATTAAGGTGGTTTTATTGAACCGCACTAAAAAGTAAGGTGGTTTATGAAAATTTTCTTTTAAATTATAAAATTCAAGAATTAAACGAATATAGAATGGAGGGCATTTTTGTCCCAAAAAACTAGGTAATTTCATTGCCCTAGTATCAGTAAATTTTCCTTGAAAGTATCATTTGCTTTTATATTTTGTATTATTGTAATTAGTAGAGGAGTTGATAGAAATATAAGCTAGTGGTTAATTGCATATAACTATGTGCTAGTGGTGGCCAACGGGCCGGGTCGGCACGGAACCCGACCTGTGTGGGCCGGGCCCAGGCCTCCTCAATATGGAGGAGGCCCGGGCCAGTTGGGGGGCTTTTGCCCTCCAACGGCACAATTTAAGCTCGTTTTGTGTGGGGGGGGGGGGGGGGGGGGGGGGGGGGGGGGGGGGGGGGTTCATTTTATTTCCTTATAAATACTAATCTATTTTTCTCATTTCACCACACAAGAATCTCTCCAACTCTCTCTTCTCCACTTACTTACATACAATTATTTGCTCTAAATCTATCAAGTTCGAAGCTTCAACTGTGTTCTGCTAGTAGAAGCTTGTAGAAGTTTAAATTTTAGTTTTTGCTTTGGTAAAATTAGTATCAAAATTTTATTTACTTGTCATTTTTATTTACCTAAATTGCATTCTTACTTACATTTTATAATTATAAATTAACAATATCAAGGCTCATAATTCATTTTCATGTGGAGTTGGTCAATCTAGTTTCTCGATCACCTAATAATTAATCTCAGATACCCTATAGTAGTTCAGCTTAATACCTAGGAACGAGAATTTTTAGAACTCGGTCCGTCACCTCCCTACACAGACATCTTAAGTTGGAAACAAGAGCAGCACTACGAGCAGGATTATTCTGAATTTGGTGGTATGGGATGTTCTCAAAGTGAACCCGCACCCACCACTGATGAAACTGAAACCCACACCACTACTAGATGTAATGCTAGCGATGTATGGAACCACTTCACACTAAATTGTGAACATAATAAAGCATAATGTACATTATATGATCCCCGAAGAGTTTTCACTCATCAACATGGTAGTGGGACTGGCACTCTAAAAAGACATCTACTAAAAAGTCACCTCGAATTAAATGCAGATAAAACCCAACAAACTCTCATACAGCAAGCCACTGGTGCACTTGTTAACTTTAGGTTTATACAAGAAACTAATAGGCGAGAATTAATGAGATGTCATTGGGACTAAGAGGCCATTCACCATTGGAGAAGACCTCAGATTCGTATGGTACTGTCAAAATGCGTTAAACCCCGCCTCTCTAAGGGTTCCTCGGAACACTTTGAAGCAGGACGCATTTAAAGAATTTGTAAATATGACGAATGAGCTTCAAGATAATTTAAAGGCGAACACAAGCATGTTCTCGTTGACATCGGACACAAGGAAGTCAAAAGCCATTGTGCTTTTCTTGTGCATAATGGCACATTTGATTGATTCTTCCTATATTATGTAAAAATTAATAATTCATTTTTGCTTACTTGAATATCCCCACAGTGCTCATGTAATCACTGGTGCCATTATGGAGGCATGCCGTGATTGCAGGATAGACGGCAAAATTTTCAGCATTACTTTTGATAATGCTACGAACAACAAATAATTAGGCATATGAGACCCGAGTTAGATGGGAAATGTTTTCATTTACGTTGCATCTGTCATATACTACATTTAACGATAATGGATAGTTCGCAACTTGTATAGGCTTTTCCTACATCTTTAAGAGAAGTAGCTATTTGAATTACGATTTCACACATGACATTCCTTTAAAAATTTTAAATTAGATATACAAAATAGGTAGTCAGCCACAGTATATATGTTAGAAAGAATAATGTCATTCAAAGAAGTCTTAATTGAATTTCTACAACAATTAATTTTGAATTTATAGATTGGAATGCAATTAATGACGTCTGTAAATTTTTTTTGTTATTTTTAAAGATGCTACGTTTTTTTTTTTTTTTTTTTTTTCTGGATGTGATCATCCAATCATTACATAATCAATATCTAGATTAGTAGATATTGCTACTCGAATGGTAGAGAACTCCAACCCCGTGTTGTAGGCCTCTATTTCCACCATGAGATAAAATTTTTTAAATATCATTTTGAATTACCACTGTTATATTGTATTGCTACCATTTTTTATCCACGTTGTAAACTTGTAGGTTTGCAATTATTTGCACAATATTTTTAAAAAAATTAACTCCAACTTGTGATGTATCTTTTATAGTGGAAGCTGATAAAAATTTACGAATTTTATTTTACGTGTATGCTCGAAGATTATCATCTGATAATCCAAATTCTTCTACATCAACTTTTTCGTCATCTTCTAAAGGAAAATCATTCTCATGATTAAAGTCCAAACAAAGTCCCACGTCATATGATGAGCTAAACTTGTAGGTGCGTTTGCTTATGCTCTACTTAAACCCGATAGAGGCGAACCCAAATTTTTATATTTTGCAATGGTGGTGTTCTAATGAAACCCAATATCCCGTGCTTTTCACCGCGGCACGCAATATACTAATGTGTACAGTGTCTTTAGAAGCATCGGAGTGTGCTTTTAATATAGGTGGTAGATCGCTTGGAACAAAAAGAGCGAAGCTAGCACCGTCCGCCTTAGAAATGTCGGTGTGCTTGAAGGATTGGATGGCTACAGCGGATAGAGACCAAAACCGGCTAAACTTGGGTTCATCAAGCGATGAAGGAGACGACCGTAGCACCCGCACAGCAAGTCCCGCACCAACTGCAGCAAGTTTGGACTAAGTTATTTATATTATTGTAATTCTATTTTTTTATAATATATTTTCTTTTATAAAATAGACGCATAATTTCAAATAGTGGCATCATATTATTATTGTTGTATTTTTTAACAATTTATGATGCATTTTATTTTATTAAATAATCGAACCAAAGATAGAAACTGTAATGTCACATATCCGCTTTATATCGCATATCCGATGTATCTTTCTTTATTCCAATAACTTTGTTGATAGAATATATATATATATACATATATAGCTTGAGCATTCCAATAATGGGGCTTGTGGACAAATTATTTCCATATTTATAGTTATGATTGTGTTGTATTATATTTGTATATTATATTATTAATTAATAAATTATAATTATTTTTTTGTCTAAATGGTTATATATTTATATAATTTTATAAGGCACCAGTATATAATTGTATCGTATGTTATATTATACATATATGATATATATATATATTTATTTAAAAGGGGGGCGAATGCCCAAGCCCGGCCCGGGCCTGGTCAAGAACCAGGCCAAGCTCATCTTGGCCCGGTTCCGGCCTGGGCCCGCCGGCCTAGGCTGGACCCAGCCCAACTCGGCCCGTGGCCACCTCTACTAGGTGCATTTAATTAGGTCTTTTTGGGCTCTTAACCAGCCACCATTTATCACCATTAATGAAAATTTTATTATACTTTTGCTTGGCTTTAGCATCCTATGTTAGATGTTTGAGTTTTAGGGATGTATTATAAATTATATTGATTTGTAGTGATAATGTTTCCAGGTTTTCTGCTTCATAGTATTAGAGCGGGTTCCGATCATCTAAATTTATTTTTTTCTTTAGTAATTTTTTGTTCTCTATAGAGCTCGGACATAATGTCAGATGCCACTTCAGGCTATCTCTTTCTGTCTTCATCTTTTAGATCATCAGGGATGATTTTTTTATTAATATCTTAACAGGATCAAACTAACACCCATGGAAATATTCGGTCCAAAAAGCATTCAAAGTCAACTACAAACTTGGGTTTATTGATGGGTCCTTCTAGAAGTTGGCAACTGACTATGCCAATTATACATCAAAATTAATATTTATATAGACTAATATTGTACAACAACAACAAATCAAGTGCCTTAAGGGCTCCCGCATATGAAAGGTCTGGGAGAGGTGGGATGTATACAGTTTTACTCCTTCAGGGTGCTACTCTGAAGAGAGGCTGTGTCTAAGGACCCTTGACTTGGGAAATATAAAGGCATAAAAGCATAGAGGCGCACAAGCATAAAAGCATCTAAGCGTAAGAGCATAGGACATGACATAAAGCAAGCCAAATAGAGAGCATACATAGTAGTACACAGTAATAGTCAATAAGCAAAAGGCAATAATGCAACAAAGTGACAGAACAAAATGCCCTAACGCACCGTTAAAGTCCCATACAGTCACGCAGGTACACATATGAGCATAGGGGTTGCAAGTACTTGCTTGGATGAGCTCCATTATTCTAACATGTTATATCGGATGCACCTACGCTTGCCCTCCACTGAGCTCTATCCATGGCCAATCCTCATTTAGGCTGAGATGGGTGAGGTCTTGTCATATGGTCTCCATCCAACTCTTCTTTGGCCGGCCTCTCCCTCTCTTTCTGTTTATGATATGGAATTGTTCGCATCTTCTGACTGGGGCAATGGTCAGTCTCCTCTTAACGTACCCAAACCAACACAAACATTGCTCCCTCAGGTTATCATAGATTAGACCCACACCTAATTTACTCCATATGACGTCATTTCTAATCTTATCTTTCCTTTTATGTCACACACTCACTGTAGCATCCTCGTCTCCGCCACCTTCAGCTTATGCATTTGGTGTTGTTTAACTAGCTAGCACTCCGCCCTGTAAGTCATAGTCAGTCTCACTACTATCTTATAGTATTTTTCCTTTAACCTTAAAGGGGTTTTCTATTGCATAATATCACTGAGGCCATCTCCCATTCATGCCAGCCTAATTGAATCCGGTTATTGATATCCACGTCAACTTCACCGTCGTGTTGCACCATGGAGCCCAAGTATTTAAAACCCTCTTTTTTGTGTATGAACTTTGATCTAATTTTAACTTCTTTAATGTTAGGCCTGGTTAAGGTACAGAACTTGAGTTCTATATAATCCTTCTTGGATCTACTGAGTCGTAGGCCTTTTGATTCCAAGGCCCTCTTTCAGAGTTCCAACTTTTCATTCACCTCTTCTCTAGACTCTCCCACCAAAACTATATCATCAGCAAAAAACATGTACCACGGCACGTTCCTTTGGATATGCCTAATGAGCTTATCCATAATTAGGATAAACAAAAAGGGACTCAAGGTTGATCCTTGGTGTACCCCAACTGTAATGGGAAAATCCTCAATCTCTCTTTCTGCTGTATGCACATTGGTTAGTGCGTCATTGTACATGTCTTTGATGGCTCAGAAATAGGCAAGGGAATGCCTTTTCTCTCCAAAACCCTCCAAAAAATTTTCGTTGGCATTCTATCTTATGCCTTCTCTAAATTAATGAAAACCATGTGAAGGTCCTTTTGTCTATCTCTGTACTGCTCTATCGACTGCCTTAAAAGAAGGATTGCTTCTATCGTCGATCTACCAAGCATAAATCCAAAATGGTTTTATGAGAAGCCATGTTTGTTTCCGTAGCTTTATAGTGTGGTTTATTAGTTTAATTCCTCTATAGATGGCACAACTCTGGATGTCGCCCTTGTTCTTATAGATCGGGACTAATGTGCTCTTTCTCCACTCATCAGGTATCCTCTTACCTTGAAGAATTTGGTCAAATAGTTTAGTCAACCATCTGATGCCTTTTTCTCCAGTGCATTTTCATGCCTCAATGGGTATTCCATCTAGGCCGACTGCTTTACCCCTGCCTATCTTTTTCAATGCTTCCCTGACTTCCTCGGGTCTAATTTGCATGTAGTAACAATGGGTCTATTGCTTCTCAAATGCTTGTAGTTCTCCTAGGGATACATCTCTATCCCAATGTTTTTCTTTAAACAAATCGTGGCAGAAAGCTTTCCACTAGCTTTAATTTGTTGCTCATCCACAAGCACCTGTCCATCCTCCCCCCTTTATGCACTTTATTTGATCTAGGTCCCTAGTCCTCCTCTCTCTCGCTTTTGCAATTCTATATAGGTCCCTAGATCTTTCCTTCGTATCCAACCTATTGTATAAATCCTCGGAGGCTATGAATTGTGCTTCTCTGACTGCTATCTTTGCCTCCCTCCTAGCTTATTTATACTTTAGTCTCTTTTCCTAGTCTCCATTTTGATCCCACACCTTGAAACAGTCTCTCTTGGCCTTAATCTTCTCTTGGACCTCCCTGCACCACTACCAGGACTCTTTGTTGTCCGGTGCCCCACCTTTTAACACTCCTAGAATTTAGCATGCCAAAGCTATGATCTTTTAGGCCATTTGATTCCAAATGTGGTTCATATACCCCTTATGAACCCCATCAGAGCTCAGCCTCTAATCTTTCCTTAAAAATTTGAAACTTATCCCCTTTCAGGTCTCCAACGGGTGCATGGTTGCTATGATTTTCTAGTTTTCTTGCCCCTTCTCTTGGCCTTGACATTAGCACACAATGTCCTGTTCTGTGTAGATAGGTCTTCCCGAGAATAACCTTACAATCCCTACAATCTTTAAGCGCCCTCTTCCTCATGAGTATGTAGTCAATCTAAGTCTTTGCCCTACCACTTTAATACATGATGATGTGCTCATCACGTTTTCTAAAAAAGGTGTTCGCGATCATGAAGTCAAAAGTGACTGCAAAGTTCAGGAGGGCGTTACCCTCAACATTCTTGTTTCCAAACCCAAAGCCTCCATGATAGGATGCATAATCATCTCTGGTTGCGCCCACATGCCCATTCACCACTACTTGTTCACACTGTATATAATAAAGGAAAGGAACATACCCAGTGTCTTAAGGGCTCCCGCCTACGCAGGGTCTAGGGGGACAGATGTACGCAGCCTTCTCCTTTCAGGGCGTTAACCTAAAGAGAGGCTGTTTCCTAGTGCCCCTAACTTGAGGGTGAGGACTTCCTAAGAGGTCACCCATCCTGGTACTACTCTCGCCCAAGCACGCTTAACTTCGGAGTTCTAATGGGATCCGGTGACCTCGTGTTGGTGCCCTCTTTGGTTAAGTCTTGAATGGATGAGTCATCAAAATTTAGCTTCATAGAATGACATGTGTTGGGTTGAGGTTGATCATATGTTAAATAATGTGTGTCTTCATAGCTTATGAATTTTGGGTTTCAAGTGTTTGTATGAATAAGGTGTGAAGAAAAGAAATTAAGACAAAAATATTATATGAATTAGGTTATGAGTTCTTGAATAAAATACTTGCTATTTCTCTCTTATTATATTTGAGTTTGTATTTTTATTCTTGTTCTGTTGAGTATATTATCCCCTTAGTTTTATAATACGTTATCGGCATGAGTCTCTCTAGCTAGCTAAGGTTCATCATATACTCGAGGTAAGTTATCATTTCCTAATCTTTGTGATTTATAATGGCTAATCATTCTAAGCTTTAATTTACTACTCTTGATATAACTAATAGAAATTATTTGCTTTTGACCCTTGATATGAGATACACTTTGATGTTATGAATCACGAAGACACAATTAAAAGAAGAAATAGCGCATCCCTGCAGGATCGTGCCAAAATAATGATATTCCTAAGGCGTCATATCCATGAAGGATCGAAAGCCAAGTATCTTACTATAAAGGGTCCGCTTGTCATTTCGCTAAATTAAGGGAGAGGTTTGATCATTAAAAGTTGTAATCCTTCGTAAAGCTCTCTATGAATGGATTCATCTGCATTTACAGGATTTTAAAACTGTCAGTGAGTACTGAGGGTGTTAAAAAAAACCGCAATCGAATCCTGAATTTCCGGTTCGATTAACCAACCCGAAAAAATTAGAGGTATTTCATGTCAGTAACATTTCATGATTTTGTTTATGTCGGTTAACTGAAATACCAAAATACTTATTTATATGTTCTATGTATAAGTGATATAGTAGGATTTTGGAGTTGGTTTAATGGTAGCCTAACTTTTACTTTCTTGGAGGAAAGTCAAGAGGTGCTGGGTCAACTCTCAAGCCCGGCATAATTTTTGTGTATATTTATATTAATCAAATTTTAAGTACGAAGTCAAATATTAAAATCCTAATTTATTCCAAAGCCCTTTTGGTCTTGGCACTTGTGAAAGATCCCTGTTCTTCTATTTTTTTTCAATTTATTTATTTATATTTTGTGTACTTAATACTAAATAGTTAAATATTTTTGCTTTGAACAAAGTTAAGGAAGATACTTTGAGCTCTTTTGATCACCATAGAAATCCAATAACTATGTGTTTATGCCCCATTTTGGAGGTTATGTACAAATTTTCTCTGCATTTTTTTGGCTATCGGTTAATTGACATAATCGAACTGAATTACCAAATTACTGAAACACGGTTAAACATTCATTCAGTGATGGTAGCAGTTCACATTTTTTTGACTATTTCGGTCAATGTTAACCAAACCGAAATACATTTTGGTACAATTAACTGAACCATGAACACCTGTAACACGTACAACTATGTAGTATTTAGCATTACATCCCGACTGAAATCATGTGATGAAAATATTACCGAGGAAGATATGTTAGAGAAAATATTCTTTACTTTTCATTTCTCGAATATAATCCTACAGTAGCAATATCGAGAGTGGGTGTTTTAAAAAATGCTCAGAGTTAATCACATGTCTTCTTGTTATTGAGCAAAATAGTGAACTGTTATTGAACAATCATCAATCACAATCAATTGAGTTAGAGCCATTCCCTAGAATGAATGCTACATCGTACAACAATAATACATATAGCCGTGGCCGTGGCCATGGATGTGGTCACGGACATGGTTGTGGTCGTGGACGAGGTAATAGTCACGGTCATAAAGATCCAATTGTGATATCCGTAGTAGATCAAAGTTTAAGAAGTCTGGCAACAATGAAGATAAATATAAAAAGGAGAAAACTCATCAACAAAATTCATCGAAAGACCTGGAAACAGATTGCCATCGATATGATATGAAAGATTACTGGGCACGTACCTATCGCACAGCCGAACATCTTGTGAACCTTAATCATGCATCGTTGAAGGAGAAAGGAAAACATGCAGAAACAAACTTTGCTGAAGATTATTCTCCACTCTATGTGATGCCTCTTGATGTCTCTAATTTCTTTGAGGATGCCAGTAGGAGAATTGGTCATTTGATAGATGATGGAAATGTTAAACCAAATTGAGGTTTTTATTTTTTTTTTTTAGTTATGTCTTTTGCACTATAGTTAGTTTTACTTTTAATTGAATAATATTGTTTCTTATGTGTAATTTAGTAGAATATCATGTCTCTAGTATTTCATATTAACATATATTTAAATATATTTGTTAATCCAAAAGTATTATTATTATTATTTTTAAAAAGGCTTTGTTTATTATACTTTTGCAATTATAGTAATGCACAACATGATTATAGTTATACTAATACAAATGTATTTTATATTGTAAATTTGATCAATGGTGGTGATTTATGTCTAGTAGACAGTGTAACAATATACACTATTCTCAAAAGCATAATATATTTTTCTCAGCTACGATTAGCTGAAGCGAATGTTAATACAATATCAAGTGTTTCAAATTTAATTAAAAGCTCCGGAAGAGCACATGCTATGTTTCCTGGTGAAACAAAATTAATCATAAGCGAGGCTCTATTTTCTAGTAGATCAAAGAGGAACTTGATCAGTTTTCGTGATATTCATTGCAATGGTTATCATATTAAAATAATAAATGATGGTGATAAAGAATATCTTTAAATTAAATTGCTTACTTCAGGAAGAAAGAACACAATGAAAAAATTGTTAGCACTTTTTTCTGAGCTATATTATACTTATATAAATCCAATTGAATCTAATGTAATGGTTAACCAAAAGTTAACTGAATATAGAACGTTCACCTTATGGCATGACTCTTTGGACCATCTAGGTTTAATGATGATGAGAAAACCAAAAAATTCTTTCACTAGATGAAATTTTATGGGTTGCTTGTGCTTAAGGTAAAATGATTACCAGGTCATCCCCAACTAAAAATGAATCTCCTATATTTTTAGAAAGAATACAAGGAGACATGTGGGCCCACCATTTTTGATATTTATAATGTTAATAGATGCCTCAACACATTAGTCACATGTTTGCCTATTATCTACTCGCAATGTGGCATTTGCGAGACTCCTTGCACAAATAATCTGATTACCAGCTCAATTTTTGGATTATATGATAAAAAAGATCTATCTTGATAAGGCAGGAGAATTTACATCCCAAGCTTTTGATGACTATTGTATATCAATTGGGATTATAGTTGAGCACCTTGTGGCCCAGCAACATATACAAAATTGCCTTGCAGAATCTCTGATCAAACGTCTGCAACTAATTGCAAGTCCATTGCTTACCAAAACAAAGTTGCCTAACTCTGCATGGAGGCACACTATATCACATACTACAGCACTAATTCGTACTAAGTCAATTGTTTACCATAAATACTCCTCACGACAACTTGTTTCTAGTCAAGAACCAAACATATACCATCTACGAATTTTGGCTGCGTTGTGTATGTTCTAATAGCTCCACACGAGCGCACAAAGATGGGTCCACAAAGGAGGCTTTGAATCTCCATCTATTACAAAATATCTTGAACCATTAACATGAGAGATTTTTACAACACAATTTGCATATTGTAAGTTTGACGAAACAATGTTTTTAGAACTACGGGTAGGAAAACTAAAGCTGAAAAAGCGAGAAATTTTGTGGAATGCATCATCAATATTATTTTTTGATTTGCCTATAAATCAATGTGAATTGGAGGTTCAAAAAATTATCCATTTACCAAATATTACAAACCAATTACCAGATGCATGATATAAAGAAAGTGACCAAGTCACACAAATCAACTATGAATGCTTCTGTTCGAATTGATATTCCAAATGAACAGTCTTATATATTGCATGCTGGAAGCATAATAGGCCTAACAACACCGGCAACAACAACAACAACAAAGCCCAATGCCTCAAGGGCTCCCGTGTAACCTGGGTCTAAGAGGGGTAGGATGTACGTAGCCTTACTCCCTTAGGGTGGTACTCTAACAAGAGGCTGTTTCCGATGACCCCCAACCTGATTGGCATGAAAAGCATGGAAAGCATGAAGAGCATGAAGAGCATGAAAAGCGTGGAAGCATGGAAACATAGAAGCAAGAGCAAAAGGCAAAAAGAAAATACAGATCTAGGGGAAATAGCCTACATGCAACACAGTACAAGCACATAGCATATAGAGAATATAGTATGGTAGGACTATGAGTTCTAAAGACAAGAATCTAAGAAAAAAAAAAAGGAGCACAATAAATAAGTTTGCTCTTCTATTAAAACTCATGAAGAGAAACCCTCTAAAGAGGTACAAATGCAAATACACAAAAAAAAAAAAAAAAAAAAAGATACTGAGGACGAAATGGCTCCTTGAGGATATCAAGTACCTGAGAATTGTGAAAATAATAAAAATATCAAGAATGAGGAAATATCAATAAGCTATGCTATTATTGCCATACAATGGAACAGAAATAAGATGATTATTGATCAAGTGTTCGCATATACAATGGCCACTGATTTAACCACAAAAGGTGAAGATCTTGAACTTAAATGCGTTCAAGAATGTTAGAAAAGAAATGATTGGTCGAAATGGAAAGAAGCAATTCATGTAGAATTAGATTTGCTTGCAAAGCGTGCAATTTTTAGACCTATAGTCCATACGCCTAAAAGCACAAAAACCTTAGACTAAAAGTGCGTATTTGTACAGAAAAGAATGAGGTGGTCAAATATAAAGCACGATTTGTAACCCAAGTTTCTCATAAAGACAAAGAATTGATTATGAAGAGACATATTCACCAGTAATGGATGCAATTACATTTAGATTCTTAATAAGCTTGGTGGTCTTTGAAAGACTCCACATGTGTCTCATGGATGTGATAACGGCTTATTTATATGAATCACTTGATAACAATATCCATATGAAACTTCCTAAAGGACTACAAATGCCAGATACATATAGCTTAAAACCTCAGGAGCTAGGTTCAATCAAATTACAAAGATCTTTGTATGGATCAAAACAATCAGGGCGAATGCCATACAATTGTCTTAGTACATACATTCTGAGAGAGGGATATGTTACCAATCCCGTAAGGCCATGTGTTTTTATTAAGAAATTAAATTTCAGATTTGCTATTATTATAGTCTATATTGATGATTTAAACATCATAGAACTCCAGAAGCAATTAAACAAGTTGTCTTGGCCCGAAGATAGAGCACTTATCTGATGGAATTTTGGTCCATCAGTCTGCTTAAACAGAGAAAGTGCTCAAATATTTTAATATGGATAAGGCACATCCATTGATTACCTTAATGGTTGCTTGATATTCCTTGATATAAATAAGGACCCTTTTTGCCCTCGAGAGGATAATAAAGAAATTCTTGGTTGTGAACTGCCATATCTAAGTGCAATAGGTGCACTAATGTATCTAGCTAACTACACAAGACTAGACATATAGCCTTTTCGGTTAACTTATTAGCAAGATAAAGCTCAACTTCTATAGGAAAATATTGGAATGGGATTAAATATATATTTCGATATCTGCATAGTACATCTAGTGTGGGATTGTTCTATTTGAAACAATCAAATCTAAGATTGGTTGGATATGCAAATGCTAGATTTGTTTGATTCACATAAAGTTTGTTCACAAACATGATATTTATTTACCTATGGTAATACTGCTATATCTTCGTGATCTACAAAACAAACAACAAGAGCAACTTCTTCCAATCATGCTGAGATACTTGCACTTCATGCAGCAAGTAGAAAATATTTATGGTTGAGATCTCTTATTCAACATGCTCAAGAGGAATGCAGTCTTCCAACAATTAGGGGGAGTCCGACAATACTGTATGAAGACAATGCTGCATGTATTACTCAAATCAAAAGTCGGTTATATTAAAGGCAACAGAACTAAACATATTTCACTTAAGTTTATTTTTACACGCAAGCACCAAGAAAAGGGTGAAATAAATGTTTATCACGTTTGCTCAAGTAAGAACCTAGCAGATTTATTCACAAAAGCATTACCAACCACAATATTCGAGAAAACTAGTTCACAAGGTTGGCATGCGTCAACTCAGAAATGCCCCTTATTAACAAGTTTACATAAAGGGGAGTTAAATATGTACTATACTTTTTTCCCTTAGCTATGATTTTTTCATGACAAGGTTTTTAACAAGGCAGTTTAAAAAGCGTATATAATTCGGACACTATACTCTTTTAAGAGTGTTCGCGTCCCGCCATGTTTACAAGATGAATATCCAGAGGGGGAGTATTGTATATACATATTGGATATTATATTGGAGAAGTCTTGAATTGATGAATCATCAAAATTTAGCTTCATAGAATGACATGTATTTGCTTGAGGTTGATCATGTGGTGACTAATGTGTCCTCATAGCTTATAAATTTTGGGTTTCAGGTGTTTGTACGAATAAGGTCTAAAGAAAAGAAATTAAGATAAAAATATTATATGAATTAGGTTTATGAGTCTTGGAATAAAATATTTGCTATTTCTCTCTAACTGTATTTGAGCTTGTATTTTTATTCTCGTTCTATTGAGTATATTATCCCCTTAGTTTTATAACAAATAATTTATTATAAGAACATGCCAGTGCAATAACAAAGACCGTTTAGGTCTTATTGTGTTGAAATTACTTGGGTTTTGTAAAAAATGCTCCTACAATGACAATAGTCTTTACATATTTATACTTGCAATGATATAGATTTCGAAACTCATGAACAACACTTCTAGAAATACAAAAGCACATCTAGAGGTGTAAATTAGCCAATCTAGCTTGTCATAAAGCTTGAAAAGCTCAACTCGTTCTGAGCTTGAGCTAAATGAAGCTCGAGCTCGTAGTTCACAAGCCTAAGCAAGTCTATCTTAATATAATTTAATAGATTAAAAATGTCAACCAAGGGCAAGTTTAAGCCCAAATTAGCAGATTCCGAGCCAAAACGAGCCTAGATTGAGCTTAAACAAGCCTAAGATTCACAAGCTTAGTTCAGAGCTCACTAAGTTCAAGGCGAGCCAAACCAAGCCTAAGTTCACAACAAGCTAAGCTCAAGCTTGAAGTTTCTAAGTTTAGTAAAGAAAGGTGAAATGGGAGGAAAACCCTATGATTATTGACATAAACAGGCAAGGTATATAATTCAAGTCAGAAAATCAAAAGTCACTAATGTAGCCTAGGATACTACAATGACAATCAAAGCATGAGTGAAAACAACCATTGATGGCCTGCGGTTAGGGATGAGGAAAGGGGAGGAGTACCTACTACAATATTTGTTACTGGTGTTAATTGCTAGCACTTAAATATTACATAGGTATCCTGAGATGAGAATATTTATTACTTAAATACCCTTATATTTGGATACACACAATAAGATATTATAAGATTCAAAATGTTATCACTTACGCATCCTATGTAGAAACTCAAAATTCGATCAATTTTCACCTTAAAATGTTGATGTAGTACATAATTACAACAATATATAAATGATAAATTAATATTTTCAACGACAATTTAGCGGATTGTGAAAAATTCATTAGATTATGACAGAAGATATCTACGTGTTAAAAAATTATATGTCATGTTAGCATTTTTCAACAAAAGTCTTAACATCAGGATAGAGGACACCTATATCTTGTCGTAATTATGTTTTACGTTAGCAATTTCTAATAAAAATCCACTGAATTTTGGTAGAGGGTAGCTAATTGATAAAATTCTTAAATTTTAGGATACCTAACTGAAAAAATCTTTAAATCTCATTGTATCAAACAAACAACAAGAACAACAACCGACCCAATGCCTTAAGGGCTCCGGCGTATGTAGCGTGGGGGGGATGTACGCAACCTTAAATCTCAAGGTACCCCATTTTATATATTGAAATGTCAAAATAATTAAGTGATAAATGTTCAAACATTAAGATAACTAAATGATAAATTCCCAAATACAAAGCACAATATTTCAACACTCAGCAAGCTTTAAAGTCTTGAGCTGAATGTCAACGAGCCCAACCTTGAGCCTGATGATCTCGGGTTCAGCTCGACTTAAATACACCCTAGCTCTGGCTCAGAAGCACAATTTAATTGTTTCCTTCAGTAGGTGAAATGGGCTTTACAGATAAGAACACAACATTACACTCTTAGGCTCCATTTGTTTCGAGGGAAATAGTTTTCCCCCGAAATATATTTTTCTTAGGAATAAGTTTTTCAAGAAAAATCAAATTCCGATTAACATTTTCTCTTGTTTGTTTCAGCGGAAAACATGCTCTCGCCTTATAGTATTGCTTATTTATTATAAAAAATAATTTTCTATCAATCATACTATACATTGTTATAAGATAATATAAAGTAACAAATAAGTTATATATGCTTCTTTTAATTGTGAAGAAGTTATTTTTAATGGAAAAATACAAAAAAATTTATCACTTCGGGACATAAAATTTAACCATTTATCACTCATACAATAAGGCCCCTTGATGTTTCAAAATTTTATCATCTAAATACCAAGCTTGGTAAATTTTTATCAAAATCTAATTCATTTTTATCATAAAACATTGATGTGGTACATAATTACAATAATATATATAATTGTATTAATGTTTTTAACAAAAATTCAGAGATTACAAAAAAAATTCACTAAATCATGATAGAATATATTTACATATTAGTGAAATAATATGTCATATTACGACTAACATATACCCCAAAACTTTTTAAAACACTTGGAATGTTAACTTCCATTCTTTTACAAAGGAAAACATTTTCCTCCTTTGGGAGGAAAAGCTTTTCCTTAGAAAAACGTTTTCTGTTAAAAACTTGGCGCAAAACAACGGAAAGTAGGAAAACTATTTCCGAGAATCTCTTTTTCCTTCGAAACAAACGGAGCCTTAATCATCAATAAGTTAAGCTCAAATGAATTCAATGTATAACAAAGGTCAACATCATAACAATCACAAGAACACAAAACTAGCCTTCCAAGTCATCAATGTTAGTCCTGAAAATGAAATCTTCACCCTCCAGTTCATCTTGATACAGGTAAATTGATGGCATGGCCGGCGTTAAATTAGCTTGTTTACCATTTGATGACTTCTTTCCCTGTGAAAGCAGAAACAAAGATACAGGCATCAATGTGTCCAATGTCATGTAGATAGATACACTTGCAATTCAATTATTGCATGCATAGACATATGGTTGGAAATGAGCTAAGTTGGCTCGGAACTAAAGCTCGAAAGGATTTTAGCTTGGGCTCAGAGGCTCGCAAGCCCAAACAAGAAGACATGAGCAAACAACAATAAAAAGTATGAGCCTAAATTTGCACAATCAAGTAAAGTTTTGTGCCTAAATGAGCTGAGCTCGAATCTAGTTGAGTGTATATCAAACTTAAATGAGTCTGAACGAGGTAATCCTTATCATAGAGCTCGTCAAGCTGGGTTCGAGCTCAACCAAGTCAAACCGAGCAGGAGTTTGTGACAAGCCTGTCACGAACCTTAGGGTTAGTGACGGTTGATAGAGATTTAGAGTTTTGAGATGGGAAGAGAATTTGAAATAGAGTAAGGGATGACAAAAGAATTTAGGGTTTTAGATGAGGAGAGAACAGAGAGAACGAAAGAGATGAGAAAGTTAAAGATTTCATTGATATTCCTTTGTTGCCATTACATTCCTAGTCATCCTCTATTTATAGAAAAAAGACAAGCAATAAAAGGAAGCATCTAGAATATTCTTGAAAAATAAGAAAAATATTTAAATACAAAAGAAATCAGAAAATAAGGGATAAATCCTAAATAGTACGGTACTATTATACTATTGGTGTGCTGGCAGATCTGGGCTGTCATTGTACTGGTCGGGACAGCTGGCAAGCTGGGCTAGGAGCTGAAGATGGTGACAGGCAGCCTGGGACATGGACTCGCACGGCACTGAGCTGGGACAAGGAAGCACGGACCTTAACAGTGTCATGACACTATCGCAGACCAGACTTGACTCCCTCCAACGTGACAACCCCATGCGCACCGCGACGTGACCAATGCGCTACCGTGCGCACCCAAAGCGCACTCAAGCGCAACCTATGCGCACCCTTGCGCCACCAATGCGCACCCAAGCGCCACCTATGCGCACCCTTGCGCCACCTATGGGCACCCAATGCACACCAAGGCGCAGCCAATGTGCAACACAACCTAAGCAGGTCATGCGTGTTCCATGCACATGACAAAGCCGAGCTCAAAGTCAAAGTTTCTAGGCTTAGCAAATTTCCAACCAACCCCAAGGCAAGCCTTAAGCCTATCTGGCCTCAAGCTCAGCTTGGCTCGGTTAATTTAGACCTCTGCAAAAAAATTTTAACCCCTTGGTTGTGAAACAGATTATTGATTGCAAGTGAGGATATGAAACCGACTATAAACCCTGCTGATATGCATAATAAAGAACCCACGATCAAGCATTTTGTACAAAAAAGCATGTTAAATCTTTGCACGTCAATGGCTTAACTTAGACGGTCACCTCAGTTGCAAACCCTTGAAAGCGAGGAGACACCTATAACAATTTTCTTGTAATTGGTATACAAACTCACGTACATTTGACTCCTCAAACCCCAATTTTAAGAGAGCTCTGACGCACTGAGCTTCCCTTTCGTATATCGGTATAAACTGGTGCGGTTGTTTTCAAAAGCAGCCCTAAGATTGCATATATCTAACTCTTAGAAAGTCTTTTAGTGTGAGCCTCGTGCAATAAATTCTCCTGTCAATATAACAGGCACATAGAAAGCACACAATACAATGGGCTAGGCCATGCAGGAGCTTCATGTCACAACTCCGAAGAACATAAACCTGACTAACCTTCTTTAAGGTATAGAAGAAATAATGGAACCCATCACCAAATGTACTCCATTCCATTGACCACGAAAATTCTGGAGCTTGAAAGAACAGACGCCTGAAGTGTGGCTGCAAAATGCAAAGAGAGGAAAATACTAAATGAATGAACGTTTGATCTTTTTCCATAGGTTATGAAATGCTGACATCTTCCTACATTATTTACACTCAAGTAAAAGTCAGACCCAGGTATATATCGAAGATCAGACTCGTCATTTTCTAAAATTTATTTATTTTGAGTCTATTAATCTAAGCATCATACAAATGTCCACCTGGGTTTATTTAAAAACAAAAAATTTCCAGTTTTCTCAGCACATGTTCCACTGGAAAAGTTATTCAAAAGTCCAATTTTCCAACTGAAAGATTTGAAAAACAAATTTCCAATTTTCCCTACTATTTTGGAAATTTTGAAAAGTAATTTAAAATTATTTTACAGAATTTTTCACCTCTGTGTTTTCCATAGGTTTCTTGCCTTTTTCTTTTTCGGATCGAATAGGTTTTTTGCTATTCTCTTCCATGGAAAAGGAAAACCTGGGATAAAGAAAATAAAAGTAAGGAAAATGAAAACTACTTTCTGTTTCTAAAAATTTATTCTACATGGGTACTTTAGGGCAGACTGAAAAGTTTTGAGTAACATTGACATCTTGAAACACAACTACCTGGCCAAAAGAAATGGATATAAAGACACCATCTGGCTTCAATACTCTGTGGACACCGTGAAGCATTGCCATCACTTTGTTCACTGTTTCAGGCCGTGGATTCCAGGGATCACCACTGTCCACGAACAATACATCCTTCAATCACAAGCATATTAAGACTTAATAGATTAAACCCCGAAACACAAGGACAAACATTTTAGACGTCAGAGGCCATTTATACAGCTCTTACCATCGTTCCTTTCTCAATAACCACATCAAAAGCCTCATCCCCAAATGGCAAGTCTAGCATGTCAGCCACCATTGCTTTGATCCCTGATTACGGAGGAAGCTCCCCCGAAACAATATGTGAAGAGTCATAATATAAAATGAGGCCCAAGCAGACAATTTTCCAACTTGGCGACTTTTGGGCCCAGAAATACTAAACAAATTTTGGCTTTCATGTTTTCTACATTTTGAGCAGAAAGATAACCCTAAGAGGGTACCAACACGCAAACACCGGATCCCATTAGAACTCCGAAGTTAAGCGTGCTTGAGTAAGAGTAGTACCAAGATGGGTGACCTCCTGGGAAGTCCTCGTGTTGCACCCTTTAGATTAGGGGTTCTCGAAAACAGCCTCCCTTAAGGGTAGTACCCTGAAGAGGGAAGGCTACGTACATCCACCCCCCAAATCCTGCTTAGGCGGGAGCTCTTGGGGCACTAGGAATGTTGCTAAGTAGAAAAATAATAATCCACACCTTTCAAGGAGTTCAAAGGGGGCACATAGAAGATATGATCATAAATTATGCGTCATGAATTATAAAGGATAAAATTAGAACCAAATAGAGGGATTAAAACTCCCATATTAAGGCATCTTTTGGCTATCCTTGTTTACGGAGGGTTTGGACTCAGAGAATCCTGAGGCATTCTTTTCGTTAAATTGAGGATTACAGTGACGAATAACACAACATCTTCAAACCACTCAAAACCGAACATTCAAATTAGATAATTGCATTTCCCAATATTAGAGTAACAAATCATCATTGTATATTCACCTAACATTTTAAGTGGTTCCTTCAAACGGTATTAGAGCCCCTTTAACCTGAAAGTCTCATGTTCAAATCCCATCAAATTACAATTCAACTACACATATGAAGTGGATATGTGCATTATCCACGCTTCAAATCCAACAATCGCGTATATAGAGTGCAAAATCATTTATGTAACTTCACCTAAACGACTTTAGATTTTGAGATAGTACAAGATAACCGAATTCACAAATAAAGGAAATAAAATTCAATAACAGTTAAAAAGATTTCAGGGAGGCACCTCTATACCCTTTCGTGGACAACCTTCTCTGCATCCTCTCTATGGCAACAGGAGACAAATCAGTGCAAGTGATGTCAGAAATCCCATCATTGTACATTTCGTCACTCAACTGCGAGTTTCCACAACCCAACTCCAATACCTACAAAAAGTTTCAATTCAATCTCATTACATTACAACAAGCCAATCGTATATATCAAGGAACCAACTATCACAAAAGCTTAAGTTAATGTGTAAAGGCTTAGAAATGGTGCTAAACTCTACCATGCCCCCTCAGGCGAACGTCCACTGGACTTAAAGCTTGGATAATGCACAGGCCTAGCCTTAACTTTTGCTTGAAATAGATTAATATTTAGGTGTAATAGATACAGCAGTGTAGGAGCATCGATCACTTGTAAGCTCGTCCAAATGCCAAAAGGATGCTCATATGCCTGGTTGTGACACAATCCGACAGATGTGAGGAGAGGAAGAGGCCGGCCAAAGAAAAGTTGGATGGAGACCCACAAATGCCCCTGTAAGATGATGCAAATAACTCCATAATACAAACGGGAAGAGAAGATGAAGCTAGCCAAAGAAGAGTCTGAAGAAGACAAATAGACAGGACCCTGCCTACCCCAACCTAAATGAAGAAATGGCCATGCATAAGAGCTTAGTCGAGGATTAGTTTAGGTGTAGTATTGGGATAACCGATGTATCGAGTACCCATAAGTCCTAGTACCACGAGGTTACTTGTATGATCGTTTGTATATATGCAGCACTGGCATACGTTAGTTGCTTAGTGCTTCTAGGATGTATTACCTTGGGAATAGTGATGCTGCTGACACGCCCATACTCTCTCTCTCTCTACACTTCCTCTCTCTCTCTCTCCCTCGTTGCTTATACGCTCCAGGCACTCTACACACTCTCTCTACACTCCCTACTCTTTCTACATGCTTCTTTGCTTTTACCTTTTACCTTTTACATTCTGCTCTGGCTCCTATGTCTCAATGCTTCTATGCTTCTTTGCTCCCATTCTTCCATGCCTCCATGCGTACATGCTTACTTGCTTGTTTATTTGTTTAGTTGCTTATATGCTTCCATGCATACTTGCCTAGCATGATATGTATACTTCACATGCTCTTCATACAGGTGCTTCATATCTATAATAACTATCATAACCATCAAATATCAGGTTGGGGGTCTTCGGAAACAGTCTCTCGTCTGGGTCTCACCCTGATGGGGTAAGGCTCCGTAAATCCTACCCCTCCCAAACCTTGCGCAAGCGGAAACCCTTGAGGCACCGGGTATGTTGATGTTGATGTAGTGAGGACTGTTGGGATTTAAATTCGTCACTCTTTGGCCAATATAGCTCTGATACCATGTCAAGGAACTAATTATCCCAAAAGTTTAAGCTGATAGATGAAGGCCTATAAATAGTGTCATATTCTATGTTAGAGTATAAAACCATTTTTAGGATTCACCCATCTGCTTAAACTTTTTGGATAGTTATTATTTGACATGGTACTAGAGCCTTGTTAACCAAAAGATCACAAGTTTGAATCCCAACAACCACACTTTTAATATTAAAATAATTTTAACATAAGATATGAGATGGTCATATGCAATATCCATGTTTTAAGCACAACGAGCATTCTTGTGAGAGGCATGTTATAAACCATTCTTGATCCTTCACCCATAAACTTAAGCTTTTGACAGATTTTGTTCCTTGACAATATTCCCTAAAAATCAATTGCAAATATTGTTGGTGTACTTTCTAAAATGTTAGGGAATTAGTATTCAAAACCGGATACTTAAAACATCATGAATTGGCTTTAAGGCATGCAGCGAACCACTACCCATAAGACATATTTCATCTCCTCTACGAAAAAGTCTCGAGGATACAATGAAACCTCATAACAAAGTGAACCAAACGTAGAGAGAGGAAGGATTTCTAAGTACTCCAAAACAAGAGTGCTATAATGTTGTTGGATCATTTAATAGTAATTATAATTTTTCAAATGTCTCTTAAAAAAGACACACCCCTTCAGAAAAAGATACAAAAACTAAACTTTATTTTAAAAATATACCAAGAAATATGTGCAAAGAATAATAGAATTTGGAGAGGAAATTCAGGGAGATTACAGAGGAATTGGATTGAATGTGATCGAGAATGAGGTGGCGAAAATGAGAGTAATCCTTGAACCACTCATAGTGATCCTCCTTGGCGAATCTCTCGTCCCTGTAAAGATTAAACCCTAAATTATACAAAATTGTTGTTTGGATCTTCAAAAGTTAAGAGAGAGAGAGAACCAGTAGAGGGGATCGAGGTAGCCTGAAGCGGCGGAGGGAGCGACGGTGGTGGTCGGAGTGAAGCCTGACTCCATTGACGAGTTTGACAAGGTCCTACGCATATACAATAGGGTTTTTCATTCCCCCTAACCCATGGCCAATGGGGTAAATGTTTATTTTATTAATTTTAAAATTGGGAGTGAAGGTGTTAATGTAATTTTTTAAAAACTTTTAAATAATTTTATTTTTATTTTAGCTATAGTTTTTTTTTATTCTTATCCTTTTTATCTAATTGATAAATAAAGATAATTTATTTACCTTTTTTTTATATTTAAAGAAGGATAAAATAGTACTTTATCCTCCCATTCTTTACCCCTCATTATCCTCATTTTCTAGTTGTCAAATAAAGCATAAAACGTTGTTAACCTATGAACATGTTTATCGATCAACTATTAGTTTTCTATTTTCATATTAAGTACACTTTTTCACCATAAATTTGATGAAACAATATTTTGAGCAAATTATAAATTAATACGCTAAGGTTTGATGTAAATAATTTTTTTTTAATTTACAAACTTTATGAAACAATGTTCTAGTCCAAAAGTTACATATATATAATAAAATAAACCAAATAACAAAGGGTAAGGGTATAGGATAGACCTCTCAACTCTTCTTTATTAAAGTAATAGCAAAAGTATGATTGATTTATTAAGAAATAACGACAAGTTTTAGACAATTTTACTTTATTTATTATTATTTTTTTGGACCAATTGCATTTTAATTATTTTATTTTACCTGATAACTCTCAACAAAACAGTGTCCAAATAAGGGACACTAGGCCACCGGGACGTAAGTGCATCTCGGTCGAGATGCACCCTCGGAGGGTGACTTCAGAACTCTGCCTCCGACCAAGAAGAAATGAGCGCATCTCCCTGACATGACACATCCCGGAACCCAACTAGAAGAAGGCCCCTAAGTAAAGGAGACGCGGCCACCGGGACGTAGGTGCATCTCAGACCGAGATGCACCCCAGGAGGGCAACTTTGACACTCTAACTACAACCGAGGAGAGATGGACGCATCAAGCCAACCAGGAACATTCTGGCCCTTGGACCGTCCCACAATAACACCTCAACGAAGCACACACTTCAGCTCCAAAGGGGCATCTCGCATAGAGGGCCGGCCAAGCAATGATAACACATCACCTTAATTCGGACAAACGACAACCCGAAGCAGTGGGTCCGAGAGCAAGGGGTATTTCACCCGCCGTTCGGTACGGTGCGCAATACCCCCCCCCCCCCCCCCCCCCCCCCGATAAAGCATGGCTTTTCAACGAATTCTTAAGGAAAAAAATTCTATAAATAGGGCTTAGGATCCTAGAGAAAGCTAAGTTCACGGCTATCCCTTCACAAATAGCTGAAGGACTCCCAGAGCAGGGACACACCTAGAGGTGGTCGCGGGCCCGGCCAGGTCCAGCCCGTTGGGGAGCCGGGCTGGGCCGGGTTGGCCCGCTTCCGTCAGCTTTTATAAAAAAGCAAAATTTAAATAATACAAAGTCGTTTTGTACTAAAATTATTATAATTTATTGATAAATAATATGAGATACAAATATATATTTTTTTCAAGCACTAATAATGCTAAATATACATGTTCAAAAAATAATAATGCTAAATATATGTAACAAAATAAAATATACAATAAGTAATAGTAAATAATGGTAAATATCTTATCAAAAAAAATAATTGTAAATAAATAACGTGACAAGTACAAATACAACGCAGTTGGAGCCTAATATTTAAAAGTACAAATTTGTTTATCAAAAAATACAAAGTTTGATGTATGGGGGGTGCGGTCGTCTTTTGACGTAAATATTTAAAAGTAAATAATTGACATACAAAAGTGTTGATATCAGTCACATGGGGGGGTTGCCGTGCCACGTTTGACGTAGCAGTGGTGCGGTCTGTTGATCCCTTGCCTCAGCTAGCAGCCAATCCTTCAAGCACATGGACATCTCCAAGCTTGACGGTGATAGCTTCACCCTCTTCGTTCCAAGCAACCTGCCATCATGACTGAAAGCACACTCCGATGCTACTGAAGACACCGGACAACTTAGTATATCACGTGCCATGGTAGAAAGAACGGGATACTGGGCTTGGTTTGTGTTCCACCATTATAAAAGGTCAAAATGCGGGTTGGCCGACTGCCTGAAAATATGGACCAACGGTGTCCGCAAATAATAATCTAGCTTGTCACATGACATGGGGGCTACTGTGGGCGTAAATTGCTCCAACAGCTTCCACGAATATGACGTGTGTGAACTACTTCCACTAGATGTGGAAGATCCTACTGCAGCAGTACTAGGATATGGATTATTGGACGCTAATTTCCAGGAATATTGAGAAAATAAACTATGCAAGTCGTTATCGACTTCGGCAATGAAAGTGTCGATATTGCGACTAGGATACAAATATTGGAAAAAATGTTGGCAAAACAAGTTTAAAGCCCCGCGTCCAGAATAATATTTAGCAAATTTTTCTTTCATTGCCTTAATCGATTCGAACAAAATGGGATTGAATTTATTACCCGCCATCCAATTTACAATATCAAGCAATCTTGATATTGCTTGAGGCGTGGTCGGATAGTAGCAACCCGAAAAAAATGTCATGGCCTCTTTAAACATGCAACAAATTTACAAATTTCATCTATTGTCTCCCAATGTATACCGTTCAGGTTGTAATCGCTCCATTCTGAGCGATTGTCCTATGCGAATTCCATCAAAACGTCTTTATATGGTAGAATGCACTGTAACATTTCTACCGTAGATGACCACCTAGTTTAGGAGTCTAATATGAATTGTTTATATTCTATGCCATGCAACCTACATAAATTTCTAAATCTTATTTTTCTAGTTTCGGATGATTTAATAGATATTATTACTGATCTTAAAGTGTTAAGGGATGCGTTTACAAGCTCTAAATCATCAATTACCATTAAATGCAAAATGTGACAAATGCAACGAATATGGAAACACTTCCCACCTAACATGGGTCTCATGTGCCTAATTAAATGTGTAACGGAAGCCGTGTGTTAAGATTGAGATTGAATCTTGATCTTAACCTAATGAAAAGAGAGTAAGGAATGAGAAAGAAGTGAAAGGGGATGAGAAAATAGAGAGAGAATAAGATGAGAAGAGAAATTTATCTCATAGAGATTGGTAATTTTCATTGAATACCTCAACAATTCACAAGATCAACCAATTTAAAGGGAATTTGATACAAGAATTCAAATTCCTAACACCAAGCTAATTTCCCGCTAGATTAACAACCGGAACCCCCCTCGCCTAACTAATTTTGGCGCCAATATTGCAATTCAAACTAATACAAGTAATTCGCGAATTATTACATCAAAACATTAAAGGAAAACATAACAATCCCCTCCCCTTACAACATTCTTGTCCTCAAGAATGAAAAGAAGGAAATTGACTCAACAAAAAATTCTTTTCTTCCCATGTGGTGAAGGCTTCATCCAAGTTGCTCCAATTAACCTGAAGTTGCTGAACTCTGACATCTACTGCTGTTGCTGGCCCTTCTTCTACTACTGCAGCTGGTTGTAACTTCAAAAGTCCATTGGAGCCCACGTCTGGAAGAGCCAAGGATGGTCGGTGACCCGCTTGAACCTGCTTTTTAAGAAGGGAAACATGAAAAACTGGGTGAATGTAGGAGTCGGGTGGCAGCTCTAATTTATAAACCACCATGCCAATTCTTTCCAACACCTTGTATGGACCAAAAAATCTGGCACATAGCTTGACATTTTTCCTTACTACTGTTGTTGATTGCCTATATGGCTGCAATTTCAGGTATACCATGTCTCCTACATCAAAATTTCGATCAACTCTCTTCTTATCAGCATACCACTTCATCCGGGATTGAGATTCTGTGAGATTGTGCTTCAGCTAGTGCAAAACATGTTTCCTTTGCTGCAACATATCAGCTACTTCACCCAAATTAGTCCCAACTCCTTGCAACCCAAAAGGAGAGGGTGGGTCATAACCAAACAAGGCCTTGAAGGGAGATATGCCCAAGGAAGTGTGAAAATGGGTATTATACCAAAATTCTGCCAAAGAAAGCCACCTTCCCCACACCTTAGGATGATTAAATACCATGCTCCTGAGGTATTGTTCAATGCATTGGTTAACCCTCTCCGTCTGACCATCGGTTTGAGGGTGGTATGAAGAACTCATAGCCAAAGTCGTTCCCAAGAGCCCAAACAACTCCTTCCAAAAATAACTTGTAAAGAGTTTATCCCTATCTGAAACTATGGATTGGGGCAATCCATGAAGCTTGTAGATATTGTCTAAGAACACACGCGCTAACGTTTCTGCAGTAACAGGTTGAGCCAAAGCAATGAAGTGCCCAAATTTTGTGAACCGATCAACAACTACCCAAATCACCTCTTTCCCCTCGGACTTAGGTAATCCTTCGATGAAATCCATGCTTATGTGTTGCCATATGCCCTCAGGAATAGGCATGGGTTGGAGCAGCCCTTGGTATCTATGATCACCAAGTTTGGTTTGTTGGCAAACCCCACAACTTTGCACAAAACTAGTCACTTCCTTCTTCATCCCGGACCAGCTAAAATGAAGCCTCAGTCTCTGATAGGTCCCCTCAATGCCTGAGTGACCTCCCCATGAAGAATCGTGTGCAGCATTGATGATTTGGTGCCTGAGATCAGTAGAGGTACCGACATACAACTTTCCCTAAATTCTGATAATACCTCGGGTAACAGAGATGTCTGTACCAGCAGCCCGATTCCCAGCCTTGCCCATACTAGCAGCCGCTATACATTCTTGTGCAAAATGATCATTCTCATAGGATTGATGTAACTCTTCCATCCAAGCAGGAGAAATCACGGAAATAGCTCCAAGGGAACCCTGCTTATGGCCCTCAAACTTGTGTGACAGTGCATCTGCAGCCCAATTTTCTCTGCCTTTTCTGTACTCAATGTCGTAATTCAACCCCAGCATCTTCAATAGCCCTTTTCATTGTATCCTTGTGACAATCTTCTGCTCTAATAAGTGTTTAAGACTTTGATGATCAGTCTTAATGATGAAATGATGCCCATCCAAGTAGTGCCTCCACTTTTCAACCGCAAGCAAGATGGCAAGGTACTCCTTCTCATATGTGGAAAGAGCTTGATGTTTTGCACTCAAGGCTTGGCTGAGGTATGCTATAGGTCTCCCTTCTTGAGACAATACTGCTCCAATACCACTTCCACTTGCATCTGTCTCCAAAATGAAGCTTGAAGAGAAATCCGGCATAGCCAAAACTAGAGCTCTGCACATTGCAGTTTTGAGAGCATCGAAAGCCTTTTGAGCATCCTCCGACCATTTGAAGGAGTCCTTCTTAAGCAGATCTATTAGGGGCTTGGCTAAGGCTCCATAGTTAGCTACAAACTTGATGTAATAGCCAGTTAACCCCAAAAAACCCCTCAATTGTTTCAAGGTGATCGGAACAGCCCATTCCATCATAGCTTGGACTTTTGAAGGATCGGTTGCAACTCCTTCACAAGAGATCACATGGCCAAGATATTCCAGATGTGTTTGAGCAAATGAACACTTGGCCAACTTAGCAAACAATTTATGCTTACGCATGATCAAAAATACCTCCCTCAGATGCTTCAAATGTTCTTCAAAAGATGCACTGTAAATGAGGATGTCGTCGAAGAAAACCAATACAAATTTTCTAAGAAATTGTTTGAAGACATCATTCATGAGAGCCTGGAATGTTGCTGGTGCGTTGGTCAAGCCAAATGGCATAACCACAAATTCAAAGTGTCCATGGTGCGTCCGGAATGCAGTCTTATAGACATCAGGCTCACTCACTCTGATCTGATGATACCCTTGCCGAAGATCTAGCTTGGAAAAGACTTGAGCCCCATATAATTCATCCAACAAATCATCTATAACTGGTATAGGAAACTTATCCTTCACAGTCATAGAGTTGAGTTGCCTATAGTCAATACACATACGTGCCATGCCATCTTTCCTCTTGACAAGAATGACCGGAGAAGCAAAGGGACTATGGCTAGCTTGTATGAAATTAGTCTTAAGCAATTCATCCACTTGCTTCTCTACCTCGGTCCTGTGAGTATGAGGGTGTCTGTAAGGCGTTATCTTCATCGGCTCTGCACCTTCTTTGAGAGGAATCTCATGATCCAAACTCCTCTTAGGAGGTAATGATTTAGGCACTGCGAACACATCCTCAAACTCAGCAACTAAATTCTGCACCTCTGGTTTGGTTATGTCAACCATTTCAGCAGAAGAAATGGCAAACAATTGGCCCACCCATTGGTATGCACAACCCTGAAGGCCCTTCTTTAGCTTATTGCCCTTAATTATTTGCAAGTGAGCTGGTTCGGCTATCCCCTGCAGAGTGACTTTGGTGCCTTGTACATCAAAAGACATTGAGAGATTTGCATAATCAAACAATACCGGACTATAGGATCTCATCCAATCCACCCCAAGCACCATGTCACACCCTCCCAAAGGAAGGATTCTAAAGTTGTAGCTGAACTTGCGGTCTTGCATTACCCACGAGAAACCTTGGCATTTGTTCTGCGTAGTGACTGTCTTCCCATCAGCCACAGTGACTGCGAAAGGGTGAGTTTTGATCACCTCATGGCCTACTTTCTCGATCACTTTAGGATCTATGAAGCTATGAGTACTCCCACTATCAATGAGAATGATAATGGACCTCTTGCCAGCTGTTCCTTTAATCTGGATTGTGCTATGAGCTCCATTACCGGTAAGAGCCTTTACTGAAATTTCTATCGCAGCATCTTCCAAGCTCAACACACTTTCCTGAACAGACTCAGTGTCCACGTCTGCAATTTCCTCCTCATCAAGGTGTTCAACAGCATTAGTTCCCTCCACAGCCATGAGGAACTTGGGATTGCACTTGTGACCATATTGATAAGGCTGATTACACCTGAAGCACAACTTCTGCTGCGGTCTGTCCTCCATTCTGTTAGGCCTGCTTCTGATCGTGTTTTGCTGAAATCTGGAGGTACTCCCACGAGGTCTGGAGGCATCACCTGCTGCTATGACCGTGGATTCATAAAGCTTGGCTTTGGCAAAGGCTGTGGACAAATCAGTGGGATCAACGGCTTTAGCTAAGTTCTTCAACTTAGGCTTTAAACCCCTTATGAATGCTGACACATAATATGATTCAGACACTTCAATTTCAGTCACAATGCTAGCCCGGAGATTCTCAAACCTGGTCATGTACTCCTTGACAGTTGACTCTTACTTCACTTTATTAAATTTATCCACAATATCACTATCATCCTCATCACTATACTGAGCACATAAAGCCTTGGCAAATTCATACCATGTAATGGAAGGTTTACTTCTCATCAAGCTATAAAACCACACCTCATGATCTCCAAGTAAGTACACAGCCGCAATTTGCACTTTCTCCGATTCATCAATGTGATAAAAATGAAAATAACGCTCACACCTTCTCAGTCATGAATGGGGTTGCTTACCATCAAACGCATCGATCTTCACCTGAGGCTGTCTGTGGTTGCTACTACGGCTATTGGATGAATCCTCATTGCTTCCTGATCGTGGATGCTGCCAAGAATCAGGTGGCCTGTCTAACTGACCCACACTTACTTCTTGAGCTCTGACAGTATGTTCCATTTCTGATGCCCTACCCTCGGTTACCTCAGTCTAGTTTGGAGGTCGAGATTGAACATGCTCATTGCGACCATGTCTTTCAGGATTAGCAGCAACTTGAGTCCTAACTGGAACTCCATCTTCAACCTCACGATTTAATACTTCAGCTCTCAAAGAGGAATTAGCTTGTAGCACACTAGCTGGTATCAAAGGATCCAGAACCGGTGGAGGATTAGGCCTCCTGAACTACTCACGAATTTCAGCTAATTTCACATCTAATTGCTGTAATTCTCGGTCAAACCTCAATGCAATCTTCTCCTCCAGCTCTTGTGCTTGTCGTGTGAGCTGATCAGAGAACTTAAGTTCAACCCGTTGAGATCGTTGTTCCAGCCTCTCCTCCCATTGCTGCTGCAACCTCTGAACTGATTCCACTTGTGACTCCTTGAGTTGAGCAATCATGTACACACCCCAAGCCTTAAACTGATTCTCCAAATCACCATTTGTGACAACATCCTGACCTGCAGGATCATTGACGCCAACTGCTTCAGAATTCGAAGGTCTGGTAGCTGCCCTGGCTGCTGCTGATCTGGTGGTTACACCCCCTGTCAATGCTACCTTGGAGGACATTGCTATTGTATCTGAATTTGGGAAGCCAACCTGGCTCTGATACCAATTGTTAAGATCAAGATTGAATCTTGATCTTAACCTAATGAAAAGAGAGTAAGGAATGAGAAAGAAGTGAAAGGAGATGAGAAAATAGAGAGAGAATAAGATGAGAAGAGAAATTTATCTCATAGAGATTGGTAATTTTCATTGAATACCTCAACAATTCACAAGATCAACCTATTTAAAGGGAATTTGATACAAGAATTCAAATTCCTAACACCAAGCTAATTTCCCGCCAGATTAACAACCGGAACCCCCCTCGCCTAACTAATTTTGGTGCCAATATTGCAATTCAAACTAATACAAGTAATTCGCGAATTACTACATCAAAACATTAAAGGAAAACGTAACACAATGCTGTTAGTAGCATTGTCGAACGTAATACTGAAGATACGTCGCTCTATGCCCCAGTCGCGGACTGTAGACATAATCGCACCCATAATTATCTCGGTAGTGTGGGGGCAATCTAACATACCAAAATGAATTATTCTCTTTTGGAGGATGTAGCAGTCATAGATCCAATGTGCCGTTATGCACATATAAGGTTGGCAGGGTTTCGACTTCCATATGTCCGACGTCAACGAGAACATGCTCGTGTTCGTCGCAAAAAGTGTTAAGACACCAGCTTTTATACTGTGGTACAACGTAAAAGCATCCCGCGTTACGGTGTTCCGAGGAACCCTCACAATGGCGAGGTTCACCCATTGTTGGAGGTAGTCGACGAAATATGGGTTTTCGCCGGCATTGAAAGGCCTTTCACCCAAAATTGTATATTTAGTTAGCCCCTTTCAGTTGTCCTCTTTAGAGAACCTAAAATTAGCAAGTGCACCGGTCACTTGCTGTACTAGACGTTGTTGGCTCTTATCTGGGCATTGCTCGGGGTGGCACCTAAGTATATGTCTGCTTAATGTGCCTGTCCCACTGCCAGGTTGATGGCTAAAAGTCCTAGGTGGGTCACATAATTTACAAGTTGCTTTATTAGTTGTCCTATTAAGGGTAAAGTGATTCCATACCCCACTAGTTGTACGCCTACTAGTAGAAGTACTACTTTCAGGCTGGGCTTCGGTGGTGGGCGTGGGTTCCTCATCAGTTTGTGAGTCACCAACCCCATCACCCGACTCATCATAATCTTGTTGTTGTGAAAAGTCATAATCTATGCTATCATCAGTGTATGGGGGTGATGGGTCTGGCTGTATAAAAGCTCGTTCTTCCGTATTAAGTATGACAATTCTACTCCTTTAGGGATTCTGGGTGGCTGAGAAGAGCTAGAAGTAGCACGACCGGCTCCAGAGGATGATGAAGAGTTATGTGCCATATTAGTATTTATAAAATGCAAGTAGTAATGCAAATTAAATAACTAAAAATGAAAACCAAATAAAATTGTGATACTAAAATTACCGAAACGAGAGAACAATGAAATTCGAACTTTAGCCAAACACTTTACGAATTTCGAACTTTAGGGCACAATTTTGCAATTAGCAAAGTTGAAGAAGATGGGAGATGATGAATGTATAGAGAGAGAAGAGAGGATTGAAGAGTTGGTGAGAAAATGGGTTAGGGAGGATTAAGTATTTATAGAAAATAAATATATAATTTTTTTTTTTTAATTTTGAGAGCCGTTGAGGCTCTTTTGAACGGCTCTCTAGCCTGGCCAGGCCCAACCCCAACTTTTTTTGGGCCCGTGGCCCGACCCGAGGTATACCGAGCTTGGGCCGGGTCAGCCCGGTTTCCGGGCCGACCCGGCCTGTTGGCCACCACTAGACACACCCCCTGCTTTTCTCTCACTTATATCCCACAAAAAGTCCTTATAATCGAATCCATTAATTAATAAAAGTATGAGGTCTGAGTTTGACCTTCCATTAAAACATCATGTGCCGAAGCAGTTGGCACCGTCTGTGGGAAATGGAAAATTTTCTCTAAAATAACTCCGTAGGATCTCCCTCCTCCCCGAGGCGGTCAAGAGATCAATATGTCACTCACAGCCAGCTCCATGAGCTCCGCACACTAATCATGCAACTCACCGATTGTGACCCCTATAGCAAGACTTCTTCGCATCCCGCAAGGCCGGACCCAGACGTTGTCGTCGAATCCCTTGCTTCCACGGAGCACGGAAGCAAGCAAGCAAGCCAGTAAGAGAAGGAGGCAGACAAGACACCTCGCCATCCCCACAAATTAAGGAACATACCAGCAAGAACTCCTCTCTCACTCGAGGCGGACTTCGACACCGACTCGGAGGGGGCGACGCGCGGGCCCATGGGAAGAGTTCCCATCACCCATTCGCCCTTCACTCCTCGGATAATCGCTGCCCCTATGGGGAAAGTGAAAATGCCAAATTTGGGGTTGTTCAATGGGACGCAAGACCCGAACGACCACATCTCGAGATTTGCGGCACGGATGTATGTTCAAGACACATCCGAGGATGTGAGGTGCAAGTGTTTCCCGGCCATCCTCAAAGGCATGGCTCAGGCCTGGTTCACCTCTCTCCCCAACAGTTTCATACGAGACTTTAAAGAGTCCGAGAAATTTACCTGTTACTTCCTTAGCAACAAAAGAAGAAAGAAGACTGCTGCCCAGTTGATTCAGCTCCAACGAGCCGACGGTGAGTCCATGAGGGTGTTTGTGAGATGATTCTCGAAATCAGTGATCAATATCCCGAACCTAGCTGATCAAACAACCATCACCACCTTCATCAACAGACTCCGGAACAACGACTTCAAATTTTCCCTCTCCAAGGCTCTGCCCACGATTGTGGGCACATTATGGACCAGAGCCGATAAATACATCATCGCAAAAAATGTGCTGGACAAAACAGAACCACCTAGGCGCAAGTACTAAAAATGTGAGACGAAGATTGAGAGAACGACGAAGGACGTGAGGAGGGTTCGCATTTCTTGCCCTAGGATACCCCCTAGGCTACTCTTGGAGGTTAAGAAATCGGAAATGGGAAGGGACCAGGCTCCCGTAGTCCCTGCAGCCCGACCTGACCCTAACGCATGGTCTGAGTGCCACGAAGCGTCGGGGCACGACACCAAAGGTCGTCGAGTACTCCAATACCGGGTGGACGAATTGGAGAAAAAAGGCAATCTTAGAAAATTCATGGATGTAAAAAAAACTCAAGCCTTGAACTTTTAGACCCGCTCGTGAGGGACCGGATCACGTGGCTTACGTGCCATGGCATGTGATTGCGGCTATAAAACAAAAGCGGGAGGACACGAGTCTCAGAACTATGGGGAGAGGAGGAGGCAAAGTTAGGAAATGTCGACCCTTAACTTTCACGCAAGATGATCTTGAAAATGTTAAAACCCCACACGAAGATCCCATGGTCATCACCATGGACGTCTGTAACTACTCCCTTCAAAGGATCTTGGCGGATCAATGAAGTTCGGTCAACATCCTTTTCTTTCATTGCTTTAAACAAATGGGAATGCCACTCGAGAATTTGCTCCTCACATTAAGGGATTCTCCGCCAAGGTGGTTGATCCGCTAGGCACCATAAAGCTCGATATCCTCCTGAGAGATGGAGAACAAGGACATACGCTTAATGCTGAATTTTTGGTTATGGCAGCCCGCTTGACTTTCAACACCATCCTAGGACGCCCGGTAGGGATGGCAATGGGGCGGGGCGGGTACGGGGGGTGTCTCCTCCATACCCGTACCCGCCACCCAAATCCTTTACCCGTACCCGCCCCATTACCCGCCACTGGTATGAAGTGGATACCTGTACCCGCCCCGGCGGGTACAAACTCATACCCGTATCCACCCCGTTACCCGCGGGTATCCAACGGGTATGCATTACCCGCCCCGTACCCTCTCTAATGTGCTTAGAAAATGGTTATCTATACTGGATCGTATTAATTATTTAATACTACTTTTAAAAATTAATTATATTTTTTTTATAACGTCAATAAACAATTTGGATTATTGAATTTATACATGTATTTTTTTAATTTGAATGTTAATTATGTACAAAATAAAGCGGGTATGGCGGGTATGAGGTGGAGCGGGGCGGGGCGGGTAAAAAACTATACCAGTACCCGCCCCATACCCGTGACGGGTACGGGGCGGGTACACCGAACCCGTACCCACTACTCGCCCCGTACCCGCCCCAAACGGGGCGGGTACCCCCGGGTAGAGGATTGCCCCCCCCCCCCCCCCCCCCCCCCCCCATTGCCATCCCTAACACCTGGTGCTAAATTCATTAGGCGCCGTGGTGTCAACTTACCATCTGGCCATGAAATTTGAAACTGACAGAGTGGGTGTCATGACCATGAGAGGTTGTTAACAAACAGCTCTCAGATGCTGCTAGTCCAAGGCGTACCCGAAGTAGGGGAGACGGAAAGTGGAGAGAAGATGGGCCGCGGTCCGAAGGAAATCGTCAAAGTCAAAATAAGACCGGGGAAGTCGGTCCAGGTTGGGACACAGCTAGGCGCAACGTAAGAGACCAGATCCAGCAAGTGCTCCTACAATGCCAGGCGATCTTTGCGTATTCTGCGGATGAGATGCCTGGAATAGATAGTCGGATCATCAGCCATCGCCTGAACGTTTCATCCGAGAAGAAACCGATGAAACAAAAAAAGCGCAACTTCTGCGCTGAACGAAATAAGGTTATAAGTGAAGATGTGCAAAAACTTCTAAAGGCCGATTTCATACGAGAAATGTTGTATCCAGATTGGTTAGTGAACATAATACCGGATGAACGGAAGCCGGTGGATGTGTGTAGACTTTACCGACTTGAATAAGGCTTGCCTGAAAGACTCACTCCCCCTCCCCAAGATAGACCAGCTGGTCAACTCTACGACTGGAATCGCACTATTCAGTTTCTTGGATGCCTTTTCCGGATATCATGAAATCACGATGGACCCGAAAGATGAGGAAAAAACGTCTTTCATCACTCAAGAGGGCACATAATGCTTCCAAGCCATGTCGTTTGGATTGAAAAATGCCAGAGCCACATACCAGGGCTTAGTGAACCACGTCTTTCGATAACAGATAGGGAAGAACTTAAAGGTATGCATCAATGATATGATCATAAAAAGCAAGGAGGCCTCCGATCACGTAAGCGATTTGAAAGAAACTTTGGAAACGCTTAAGGCTCACAAAATGCGTCTTAATCCAGACAAGTGCATGTTCGCGGTTCTGGAAGAAAAATTCATGGGCTTCATCATGAGCGCGAGAGGGATAGAGGCCAACCCGGCCAATATAGAGGTAGAATGGAGACCCCAAAAAATCCAAGGGATATTCAAAAGCTGAGTGGCTGTTTGGCCGCTCTCAATAGATTCATCAGCAGGCTAGCGGATCGATCCCTCCCCTTGTTCAAAGTACTGCGGAGAAGAGAGGTCATCAATTGGGACGAAACCTGTGAACAAGCTCTCTGAGAACTCAAGGAACACTTGGCTAAGCTCTCGGTCATGTCAAAACCTATCCCGGGAGAGTATTTAATCCTCTATGTCTCAGCATCGGACACACGGTAAGCGCGGTGTTAATATTCAAAAGAGAAAGCCTTCAGCTGCCGATCTACTTAGTGAATCAAATATTGAGGGACACCGAGACGCAATACCCTCACATCGAGAAACTCGCCTATGCCGTCTTCATAGCAGCACGAAAGCTCCGACCTTACTTTCAGGCGTATCGTATCCGGATATAGACCAACCAACCTTTATAAAAAACACTCCAACGATTGGAGTGCTCAGGAAGAATGCTCTCCTGGGTGGTCGAACTCTCCGAGTATGACATCCTGTTTGAGTCACGGACCGCGATCAAGGCGCAAAATCTAGTGGACTTCTTAGCTGTGCTCATTCACCAACTTAGTGTCACTAAGCCCCGGACCGATGGATACCCATAAAGGATCATGTAAGCTATACGTGGATGGATCTTCCAACAAGCAAGGGAGTGGGGCAGGCATTCTACTCATCACTCCCAAAAAACAACACTTCCCTTACGTGCCGAGGTTTAAGTTCAGGGCCAGTAACAATGATGCCGAATACAAAGCACTCTTCCACAGACTAAGGATGGCCCGAAAAGTAGGGGCACGCCAAGTGGAGGTATTCAGCGACTCTCAGCTGGTCGTCAAATAGGTCCAAGGGATTTACGGAGCAAGAAGCGCCACCATGAAAGAATATTTGGAAATGGTGAACAAGGAAACAAAAACATTCTCTTTCTTCAAATCCACCTCATACCGCGAAACGAGAACATCAAAACATACGAGTTAAGTTGAATCGCTAGCTCAGAGACAGAGGAGGAAGGACTAGAACCCACCATTCAAATAGAAGAGATCCAGACGTCATGCCGAAGTTTACCTTAGCTCGAAAGAGTTGCTCAAATTCAGTCCCTGAACGACTAGCGGCATCCCCCGTCGATTTCATAATAAATGAAACTCTGCCCAACGACCAGCTAGAGGTAGAGCAGATCCGGAAGAGGGCACCATGGCTCGTGTTAGTCGACGAAGACCTTTACAAGAGATCATTCGTGCATTCCCTGTTGAAGTGCATCGGAGAAGAAGAAGGAAAGTACGTCTTACGGGAAATCCCCGAAGGCATTTGTGGACAGCACCATGGCTGCCTAGCTTTGACAAACAAAGCTCTACGATCAGGCCACTATTGGCCCACCATGAAAAAACACTAGCTGGATCTCGTCCAAAAGTGCGAAAAATGCAAGAAACACGCTCTGATAATCCACATACCCGCGTCTTTAATCCAGCCCATACTCAATCCCATTCCTTTCACTCAGTGGGGGATGGATATCTTGGGACTATAACCCAAGGCAACCGGACAAAGAAAATACATTATCGTGGTTGTAGATTATTTCAGCAAATGGATAGAGGCCGAGCCCTTTGCCCAAATCACGGACCAAGCCGTCCAGCGCTTCCTCTTGAAAGGGATCATCACTCGATACGGGATCCCGCGGGTGCTGGTCGCGGACAATGGCACTCAATTCAGCTCACAGAGGTATGGTCTGTAATTTAAAATAATCAATAAAAAAAGATTAATCAAAGAATCGACCAAAAAATAATAAAAAATCAGACAAACAACAAAAAATCAATCATACAAAAAATGATAAATAAATACATCAATCAAAAAAATTGGACAAAAAAATCAAATAAAACATCAATCAATCAAACAAAAAATCAATCAATTAGACAAAAAACAACAATAAAAAAATCAATCCAAAAAATTGGACCCAAAAAAAAGTAACTTAACGTACCCATACCAAAACGACGGTCATAACTAGTGTATACATCAATAACGATAAACAAAAATGTAAACGTTTATGCCATACATCCTTCCAAAACACTTGGCATAAACGTATAAGCCATGAGGGCCGGCTGCAGCGAGCGTGCGATGCTTGTCGGTTTCGTCCACGGCAAACTAAGTCTGTAAGACCTTTCAAGGCAGGAGAAATGTAAGCATTTAAACCTTAAGTCCTTCTAAGCAACGGGGGATATAAATGCTTAAGCCATGAGGGAAGTCTGCAGCGAGCAATCAAAACCTGTTGGTCTCGGCCACAGCCCCTAAAGGCCCGTTAATCTTTCCGGGGCAAACAAGGCCCATAAGTCTGAATGGTACCGCCCGCGGCAAGGTGAAAGCCCGTTGGTCTATCCGCCACAAACCAAGCCAGTAAGCCCGTAAGGTCCGTCCGTAGCAGGCATTAAGCCATGAGGGCTGTACGCAACGAGCGTGCGCACCTCGTCAGACTTGCCCATGACCCCTACAAGCCCATTGGTCTATCTGCAAAAAACAAGGCCCGTAAGTCCTTATGGTACCACCCGCAGCAGGATGAAAAGCCCGTTGGTCTATCCACGGCAGACAAGGCCCGTAAGTCCATATGGTACCATCCGCAACAGGATGAAAAGCCCTTTGGTCTTTCCGCAGAAAACCAAGCCCATAAGCCCGTAAGGTCTATCCGTCGCAGGCATTAAGCCGTGAGGGCCCTCACAACAAGCGTGCGCACCTCGTCGGACTCGCTCACGACCTCTAAAAGCCCGTTGGTCTATCCTTAGCAAACAAGGTCCATAAGTCCGTATGGTACTTCCCGCGGCAGGATGAAAAGCCCGTTGGTCTATCCTTGGCAAACAAGGTCCGTAAGTCCATATGGTACTGCCTATGGTAGGATAAAAAGCCCATTGGTGTATCCACGGCAAACCAAGCCCGTAAGCCCTTAAGGTCCATCCGCGGTTGGCATTAAGCCATGAGGGCCATCCACAACGAGCGTGCGCACTGCGTCGGACTCGCCCTATTGATTGGTCGATCCACGGCAAACAAGGCTCGTAAGTCCGTATGGTACTGCCCGCGGTAGGATGAAAAGCTCGTTGGTCTATCTGCGGCAAATAAGGCCCGTAAGTCAGTATGGTACCAGCCGTGACAGGATGAAAAGCCCGTTGGTGTATCCGAGGCAAACCAAGCCCGTAAGCCCGTAAGGTCGGTCTGCGGCAGGCATTAAGCCGTGAGGGTCGTCCGTAACGAGTGTGTGCACCTCATCGGACTCGCCCACTACCCCTAAAAGCACGTTGGTCTATCCATCGCAAACGTAGACTGTAAGCCCGTAGATTTGTCCACGGCAGGCATAAAGCTCGTTCGTCTATCCATGACAAACATTGATCGTAAGTCCGTAGATCAGTCCGCAGCAGGCATAAAGCCCGTGGGTCTGCCCATGGCAAACTAAGCCCATAGCAAACTAACCCGTTTTCAACAGGTGACGCACCAATACTCAAAGACAGGAGCCCGCTTGAAGTGGAAAAGATATGTAAGCTGTATGCCCACTCGAGGTTGGCAAAAAGTCGACGTGCGAAACCGCATGCCTCAGGACAAGAAAGACACCAACGCAAGTCGAAAGCCTGCAAGGGGGAACGCAAGCTTCAAGCTCACACGGGACTAGACAAAACACCGATCCACGAGACGATAAGCCTCCTCGAGACATGATGAATACCCATACTTAGTCAAAATCAAGCAAAAGAGCGGATAGGCATTATACAACAAGTCACAAAGTACATCCCGGGTCAACCCTTCCTTCCACATGCAAAATAAGGACAGAACCATCAAAAACTAGTACAAAAAAAGACTACCAACGGAAGACTTAGTATGACCTATCATTCACCTCTGATGAAACAAAAGAGAGGAACAAAAGAGAAAGAGCGGAGCAAAGCCATACTAAGGAGGGGCGGGGGGAGTGGCCTTCGAAATATCTGACGAAAAGGCCGCGCCGAGCCTCCCCCCTTTTGCGTCCTCGATAACAGAGCTGCAAACTTCCTGAAGGAAGGGGATCTCAAGACTAGGCTCCAAGAGCTTCGCCTTCCCCACTGCAAGGCTGACTCATGTATCGAAACCCTTCAAGTATTGGTCAACGTTGTGATCTCGAAACTCTGGACCCCTCTTACATTCGGCAATGACGTGATCAACTTGCTCCGGGACTCTAGAAATGATGGCATCTTGCTCTAAAATACAAAACCTTGCTCTCGAAGCCAAACAGCTTGCCTTGCGACACGAGTATGCAGCGCTGAGATGGCATAACGAAGCTCCCTCATCTCTTGGTGGGAACGACAAATGTCAACCGCGCGAAAAAACTCCGACACACACAGGTACAATAAATAAAACCAAAATACATAAAATTACAATAATAGAAATAAGGCAAAAATACACGAAACAATAAAAAATAACACAAATCGAAGCATGCCAGACCGAGATAATGCCAAAAAATCAAGTCAATCAAAATCAATCAAATTAATCAAAATCATAATTGAACAAATTCTAACATAATTGAGCCCCTACATAACAAAGACGAAGCACGCAACTAATTTAAGCAGCTGGGAGTATCACAAAACGACAAAAATAGAAGAATGACAGAGACGTCATATTCATTAAAACAAAAGTTGTGTTGCTAATTATATCAACATGCCTGAACTGGCGTACACCTCCCCACCCCATGAGCAACAAAAATGATAAGTTACAAGGCCTAAAGACACAAAAACAGAAAACTACAAAAAAAAAAGAGAGAGAGAAGAAGCAAAGTACAACAAACTGACACCACATCCTAAAACGGTAAAGCAGGACCCGACAACTCGGGATAGAGGGTCCCCACATACTAAAATAGGGAAAGTGAACCTCGGTACGGATACTGTCCCAAATGCTCCAAAATTCCATGCTCCAGTCCATCCAAGCGACATCAACATAATCCGCCTGCATAGGCCATAATCAGATATTGGCCCGAGAAGGAGAACTCCGAACGCCCTGGGGATTGGAAACCAATACTCGATGCTCCCGTAGGGAAATCAAGAAGCGATCATGTAACGACTAGACTCCAAAAAGGTACCCCAAAGCAAGACAAGACACAGCAAAGTGCCGAAAGTCAAAGGGCCGTCCCAATGGAATATACCTGCGTCATCCCAAGCAATAGGATGATCAAGTCGTCAGGAACCCGCATTCAAGACAGTGTTCCAGTAAACAACATAAGTATGATAAAAGGGAGACCGCTCCTAGATGTAGGAACCCCAGTTTGACATCAGGAAGATCAAGTTGTCAACACAAGCAGGGACCTAAAATAGCAAATTCTGCCCCCGGCATAGAGCTCACCCTTTCACACCCAGTCGTCCTCCCAGGCGAACACTTCGTAAGTCTTCATCCTTTCCCTTTCATCGCACTGCGTGGTGTGATCATCGACCAATAGATGGGCGAGGAATTTGAAGGACTCGGCAGGATCCCCACATCCGAGAATAGCCGTCATGGGACATTGGATGAGCGGAGCTAAGACTCCCTCGATAAGGGAGCCCAGCGGAAGATAAAAGCGAGTAGCAGGGTTAAAGATAGAAAGGCTGGACGAGCCGACTGGGTTGAACTCCCTACACATGACCAACCCACCATGACATCCCAGAATTCTCCGATGTTTGGAGAGAAACTCTACCAAGGATTGAGGAATAACCCTCCCTGTGGTAGGCATATTAGGGAAGACAGAACATCGTCCGGATCTACATAACAACGGGACTGAACCAGCACGCCATCAATATAACGAGTCAAAGAACAAGACGCTTGGGCATTTATGAAGCGTCGCATACCGATGAAGCGAGAATGGGAACGAGACAGGGTTAAAAATCACAAGAGGGACTTTGCTGGAAGATAAGAAAAAATCTCAAAAGCGACATCTTCCGAATCAGCCATCACTCGACCGAGATACAACAAGAAGAAGGTAATATAGTGTGAAATTCCAAGTATGTGGAGAAGAGGGCTTGAGAAGACAAGTGACTCTATAGCCCCCATATTTATAAAGTTAAGCCACCGGAAACTAAGTCGCAAACAAAAATTATTTGCGAAGTGGCGGTGGGCTAACTGATAACCCTCAACAAAACAGCGTCCGAATAAGGGACACGTGGCCACCGCAACGTAAGTGCATCTCGGACCAAGATGCACCCCCGGAAGGCAACTTTGGAACTCTACTTTCGACCAAGAAGAAATGAGTGCATCTCACTGACAGGACACATCCCGGAACCCAACTAGAAGAAGGCCCCCGAGTCAAGGAGACGCGGTCACCGAGACGTAGGAGCATCTCGAACCAAGATGCACCCCCGGAGGGCAACTTCGACACTCTTATTACAACCGAGGAGAGATGGACGCATCAGGCCAACCAGGAACATTCCGGCCCCCAAACCATCCCGCAATAACACCTCAATGAAGCACGCACCTCAGCTCCGAATCCCCCGAGGGTCAGCCAAGCAACGATTACCCGCTGCCTTAATTCGGACAGACGATAGCCTGAAGCAATGGGTCCGAGAACCAAGGGTATCTCGCCCGCTGTTCAGTACCGGGCGAAATACCCCCCGATAAAGTACAGCTTTTCAACGAATTCTTAAGGAGAAAACTCAATAAATATGGCTCAAAACGCTAGAGAAACTTAAGTTTACGGCTCTCCCTCCATAAACAGCTGAAGGACCCCCAGAGGAGGGACACCCCCCGTTTTTCTCTTTCTTTCACTTGTATCATTAATCCTTGTAATCGAATCATTAATTAATACAAATCTAATAGAGGTCTGAGTTCTGAGTTTGACCTTCCATTAAAAGAACATGTACCAAAATATTACCCATTACAAAGATCATGTTTAAACTGAAACTGGCGTACCATATTATATTATGTGTAAAGTAATTTTTTTTAATATAAGGCTTATCATCCATGGAAAGAAAAAAACTACTATCCATGATTGCATGTCCGAGCAAGTGTCATTAGCTATTCTCCTTCATCGTAAATCCAAAACTGGCATATCACATTGTATAGCATGTAAAGTAATATTTTTCATGGTATATATAAAACTGGCTGGCAATTGGCAGGGCTATTGGGCGACCACGAATGGGTGGCAAATGGTGGCGATAGTGAGCAAAAGAAGAGGAAGAAGAAAATTTACAAACAAGAAAGAATACCCATCGAACAAGTACGTTCACTTTAAAAAAAAAACAAAAATGGTGAAAAATATACAAAAAGAAACCCCGTGAAATATCTCTTGATCTCTTAATCAATACTGAAAAAAAAAAAAAAAGTATGTCTCGCTTAATCTTGCCCATCCCGCAACATGACCTCCACACTCCCTGCCAAAACTCAACAGTCCTACTAGCCGACACCACCCACCCACAATTACATTCCCGTCCCATCCCCCACCTCTAACCCCTGGCGCCTCCGGGTGTGTTCGCATTAAGCTCGGCTTGGCCTCAACTCGAAACTTGCTGAGCTCCAAAATTTCAAGCTCGAATTTGGCTCATCGAAAGCTTAGGCTCGACTAGAGATGGCCAACGGGCCGGGCCCAACGGATATAGCCGTTAGGGGGCTTTTGGCCCCCAACCTCTGCTGTCCAACGGCTCAAAGCCGTTGGGCAGCAAATTTAAAAAAAAATCTTTTTTTTTTAATAAATACTAACCAAATTTTTTCATTTCACCACACAACAATCATCAATTCTCTCTTATCAATTTTTTGCTCTCAAGTTCTGAGTTTTGATTGTGTTATACTCGTAGAAGCTTGTAGAAGTTCAAATTTCAGTTTTCGCTTTGGTAAAATTAGTATCAAAATTTTATTTATTTGTCATTTTTATTTACCTTACTTGCATTTTATAATTATAAATTAATATAATGGCACCTAATTCATCTTTATCTGGAGTTGACTGATCTAGTTCTAACTTTTCTTGACAGCCAAAATTTTCTAGAATGGATAGAGGAGTTGAGCTTAATACCTAAGAACGTACTTTTTTAAAACTTGGTTCGTCACCTCCCTACATAGACACTTGTCGTTGGGAATAAGAACACCTTTACGAGCAAGGCTATCCTAAATCGGGTGGTGTGGGATGTTTTGAACCCGAACCCACACCCATCAACGATGAAACTCAAACCCACACCTCTAGATGTAGTACAAGCAATGTATGGAAACATTTTACACTAGATCATGAACATGGTAAAGCATATTGTACTCTATGTGATCCTCTAAAAGTTTTTAGGCATTCACTTAATAGTGGGACTGTCACTTTAAAAAGACACCTACAAAGAAGCCACCCGGAATTAAATGCGAATAGAACCCAACAAACTCTCGTACAGCAAGGGAGTGGTGCGCTTGCAAACTTTAAGTTTTCTCAAGAAACTAACAGACACGAATTAATGAGATAATGTCATTTCCGCTGAAAAGTCATTTACCATCGACGCAGACCCTAGATTAGTCTACTACTATAAAACTGCGTTAAACCCCACCGCTCTAAGGGTTCCTCAGAACACTTTGAAGCGGGACGCATTTAGAGAATTTGTAAATATGCAAAAGGAACTTCAATATATTTTAAAGGCGAACACGAGCAGATTCTCGTTGACGTTTGACACGTGGAAGATGAAATCCAACGTACATTTCATGTGCATAACTGCACATTGGATGGATTCTTCCTACGTTATGCAAAAACAAATAATTCATTTTCGCCTATTTGAATATCCCCATAGTGCTCATGTAATCACGGGTGCCATTATGAACGTATACCGTGAGTGGGGGATAGACCAAAAAATTTTCAGCATTACTTTTAATAATGCTATTAATAACAATGCATCTGTTAAATAATTAATTAGGTACATGATGCCCATGTTAGATGGGAAATGTTTTAATTTACGTTGCATATATCATGTATTACATGTAACAGTAATGGATGGTATGCAACTTATAGATTTTTCTCTTGTGGTTTTAAGATAAGTAATTAAAACAATTAAGACATCCAGAATTAGGCGGCAACAATTTAAAGAACTTTGTGAAACACATGGCATTCCTTTTAAACAATTTAAATTAGATACACGTACTAGGTGGTCATCCACGCTTTTAATGTTAGAAAGATGCATATCATACAAAGATGTCATAATTGAATTTGTACAACAAAATCATGCAGATCTAAGTTTTTTTAATTTAGAAAATAGAGATTGGGATTTATTAATGAAATCTGTAAATTTTTTGTTATTTTTAAAGAGGCTCCCACATTTTTTGGATATTATTACTCAACCATTCCACAAGCAATATCTAGACTGGTAGATATTACTGTTTGGATGATAGATGACCCCTCCAACCCCGTGTTGCAGGGCTCAATTATAGCCATGATAGAAAACTTTTTTAAATATTATCTGAATTATCAATGGCATATTGTATCTCCACCGTTTTTTATCCACATTGTAAACTTACGGGTTTCAATTATTTGCCCAAATATTTTACAAAAAAATGAACCCAACTTTTGATGTAGCATCTGTTGCAAAAGTTAATAAAAATTTACATAATTTCTTTTTCGTGTATTCTTAAAGATTATCATCTGATACAAACATTACTTCTACATCATCTTTTTCGTCCTTTTCTTGATGAAAATCATATGCGTGGAATATATTTAACCAATTAAAACTCAAATAAAGTCCCACGTCATATGATGAGCTAAATTTGTACATGCATTCACCTATTCTCGACTTCTACCCGACAGAGGCTAATCCACATTTTGATATTTTGTAATGGTAGAATTCAAATAAAACCCAATATCCGTGCACGCAATATACTAACATGTCCGGTGTCTATAGTAGCATTGGAGTCTGCCTTTAGTGCAGGTGGTAGATTGCTTGGATCAAAGAGAGCGAAGCTAGCACCGGACACCTTGGAAATGTCGGTGCTCTTGAAGGACTGGATGGCTGCAGTGGATAGAGACCAAGACCGTCTCAAATTGGAATCATCAAGCAAAGAAGAAGACGACACTAGCTTCAGTACAAGTACCGCACCAACTGTAACAAGTTTATTTATTTTTTTTTTTTTGAGGCACTGAGTTTGTTGTTGTTGTTGTATTATAATTCTATTTTTTATAATATATTTTCTTTATGAAATATATTTGTAATTTTATATGGCACTATTATATTATAGGGGTGACCATGGGTCGGGTACCCTATTCGAAATGCATTTCGGTTCAGGTATCTGAAACACTAAAATTACCAAAATCATTACCAAAATATGATTTAAAAATTCAGGTATCCAAATCAATCGGGTACCCTAAAAGATCCGGTCGGATCGCATTGGGTGAGGTACCCTGCCATTTAATTAAAATCCCTTATAATTTAATTTTATAACAGGCATAAACAACTATCTACTAATATATCATTATGTTATTTGCGAGTATACTATAAAAAATTTTTATAACACAATTCTATTTGAGCTTCATAATTTAAAATTAAAAAAAGGTCATCCACATAATTGTCATACTCTTATGGTCACAAAACTGTAAACCATCTTGAAATGAACATGAGATATAAATTAAAGTTTCATAAGTATGTGAAAGCTATTGCATACAAAAAGATAGAGCATAGCAAAAAAGAATCTTTATTCTTTTAATATATTGTTACTAATTCATTCAACAACTAAGAAAAAAGTCTTCTTCTTTTTTTTTTTTTTTTTTTTGCAACAGATAGTTGGAAAATTAAAATTGTTTTACATAAAAGTAGGGTAAGGAAGAAAGGAAAAATACATAATTTGAATAATGTTTGTTGGGATTTAGAATTACACCACAACTTCAATGCTTAATGAAGATAACATAATCAATTGTTATAAATACAATAACAATATTTACTTAAGACAATATATATAATCAATATAGGGTCAGATCGGGTACCCGGAGATTTTCTAAAATGATACCCGTATCTGAACCGGTATCCATGTTTCAGTTGGTCAGGTATACCCTAACAAGTCATTTTCGGGTTGGTTACCCTAATTTTCCGGATCGGGTTCGGTTCGGTTTCTCGGGTATTCGAAGATTCAGGTACTTTTGCTCGGTCCTATTATATTGTTACAGTTGTATTTTTTAACAAGTTATGATACATTTTATTTTATAAAATATATTTGTAATTATGATTGTATTATATTGTATGTCATATTATTTATCAATTATATATATATATATGTGTGTGTGTGTGCGCGCGCGCGCATGCGTGTGTGTGTGTATACATACATGTAATATTTTGAGTGATTCTTTCAACGATATGTATATACATACATATATATATATATATATATATATATATATATATATATGTATGTATGTATGTATGTATGTATAGCAAGCCCGGGCCAGGGCCCATGGCCATCTTGCCGCTCGACTAAGATCAATCTAAACTCAATGAGCTTCAAAATAAGCTTGCAATATTTCAGCTTATTTGAGCTCAATTTAGGCTCGTTTGGACTTTTTTAAGCTCAGGCCCAACTCATGTAGGCTCAAATTTGACTTCATCGGGTATACTTAATCAAATATATTATATTAAAAAAGAGTCGCTTAGGCTTATGAACCTACAAGTTCAAACTTCACTAGGCTCAGGCTCAGGCTCAGGCTCAGGCTCAGGCTCAGGCTCGAGCTCAAAGCGAGTGCAGGTTTTCAAGCTTTATGATTTCACAAACCGGCCTCATTTATACTCCTACTAGCGCCATCAGTAACCTCTGCCAAAGACAACCTCCTCCTCAGCAAGCCTTACCACCACAACAAAACCAGCCCCCGATGACTTCGACTTTGCCGGATCCCACTTCCTCAACTCACCATTTCTTACAAAACCATTTATGGATCTCCTATTTGCATACTTAAATCATCTCAAATGCATTTCTGTTATAATATTTGTCACCTTTATTATTTTATTTAAAATGTACTTAATTTTTTTAGCCAACATATCAGCCTAGCACTAGGACAAACATATATATATAAGGAAAACGTCAGCCGCCTACATACAGTGGCGGATCTAATGTAGTGGCACTGGGGACATGGACCACCAGTGGCCCATGGACTGTATATGCAGTATATAATTTTAAATATTGATATAATAAAAAACAATGGTGCCCCCATTATATCATGCAACTTAGTTCGATGGTTAATGTCTTACTTATAAAGTTCTATGTCAGGGGTTTGAATCCTACTATCTATAACTTCTTGGAACATTAATTTTGGTTATGCTTATTTTAAAGTTGCTCTACATTCTCAAGCATTATTGAACCCTTGATTATATAATATATTATTACTAACAAGCTTTCACTATAATTTTTTTTAGCACTTTTTACTATAAGTTATGATTCTATCACTTATATGTGATTTTTTTTTTTTTTTTTTTGCTGTATTAGTATAAATGGAAAATCATATATATATATATGTGTGTGTGTGTGTGTGTGTGTGTGTGTGTGTGTACATTCTCAATTTCTAATAAATTATTTATATATTTTATTTACTTATTTATTTTTATTTTATTTTTTAATATGGGTTTATAATGTTAAAATTCTAAATTTGATAATGGATTTCAACTTCAATTTCCAATAGACAAATTGTCTTTTTTTTATTTTGTCTATTTTTACTTTCAAATGCTCCCTACCTAAAACTTAACCCAAATTTTATTTCTCAATTCTTCCCTATTTTTCTTCTCTTTGTGTGCATAAATCTATGTATGTATATGTGTGTGTGTGCATATATATAGACACACACACACACACACACATATAATTATTATTATTTATATTTTTATTATAAATATGGCCCGCTTCATTAAATTTTTTTGCCTATCGCCAACTATTAGTAAAGGCACCAAGTGAAGAAAATTTCTCGATCTACTATTGTCTACATGCAGTAAGTACAGCCTAACAATTCAAGAGAGATTAAACTATATAGATACGAGTGTTGATTAACATCAACATTTATTGAAGATAGACCCAAAGCTGCAACCCTAATTCATAAGTCAAAATGTATAAATCCAGCACAAGCTTATATGACCACAAGGAGAAACATATGTACAATGCCAACACAATTAATTCAACGGAGTGCGAAAATAGGGGAAAAAGAAAACAAAAATTAAATTTTACTATTTAGAATATTTATAATCGAGATACTATGACATTTAAATTTACATAATAAGTCAGTAGAGATTTGAAAATTTTAACACTTAAATAAGCTCTACCAAAATCCAAAGAATTTTGTTTAAAGCTCATCCAATCATTACAGAAAAATGATGATGTATCATATAATTTTAATAAATATATGTATCAAATCAATATTTTTAGCAAAAAATTACTAGATTATGACAAAAGTCATACATATAATGTTGTAGTCATGTATCATAATAGTATATATTCCAACAGATAAACATCAAATTCTAGTGGAGGGCATTTATAATTGTTTCCAACATTTTACATTGCCATATTTTTTGCAAAATTCACAAGATTCGGACTAAGATAGCCAAGGAACCTTACTGTATGTATTGTAACATCAAATACATAACTGATACATTATAAAAAAAGGGAAAAAAAAATTAAGTGTTAAGACTAAAATAAAATAAATAAGGAAAAACAGGATAAGCACACAAATTGACACCATATGGATAATACACGAGTACTTAACCGTCAACAACCATTAGGCCTCATGGTACCCTTGCCAAGCAATCAAGCCGCTAAGGAACCCTGCAACCAAACACTACCGTGATGGCATAATTGTAGACCGCTAAGGAACCCTGCGGCCAAACACTACCATGATGACATAACGGTAGACTGCCACTACAAAAAAAGTGACAATTACCAACAACAGGATTGTTGTTGACAATGGCAATTTTTCTGTCGGTAAAGGCTTTACCAACAAAAATCAGTCTGTTGGTAAACTATTGGTATAGCCACTGTTGGTAAAAGTTTTACCAAGAGAAATTTTAAACTGTTGGTAATAGCTTATCATTAGCAACAATTGTTCATTTGTTGGTAAAAGTTGTACCAACAAAGTTTTCTGTTGGTAAAAGTTACTACCAACAACAAATTCTCTATTGGTAAAGAGTATACCAACAATAAATTCTTTATTGATAAAAGTTATACCAATAAAAATTGTCTGTTGGTAAAGGATTGTACCCATACAAATTTTTTGTTGGTAAAAGATTTTTTACCAACAACAAATTTTTTGTTGGTAAAGATTATACCAATAAAAACTATATGTTGGCAAAGGGTATTCCAACCAAAAAAATTTTCAATTGCTAAAGATTATTCCTACAATCAGCATATAATAGTAGAAGATATACCAATAAAGACTTTCTGTATATACCAACAAAAAATTTCCATTGGCAAGGATTTCCCAACAATTTCATACAACTAGTCCCTTCATTAATACATATACATTTACCAACAAACAAATCCCCCACAACATCCAAAATACATTTTTAATATCATGTCTAATTTTGTGCTAAAAAAAATATATCATGTCTAATTTAATCCCCAACAAAAAAAAAAAACAATCCAAAATAAATCCTAAAAGTTTATGTAGCAAAAAAGATAAATTCATGATATATATGCAAAAAAGACATCCTCCTATATGTCATCTTCATCTGTGTAATCCTGGTCTCCATGCTCTTGATTAAGCTCATCATCAACTAACATGCCCTTTTCCTGTGACAACGATTAAGAAAGACGTCAAATGTACCACTTAAACTCGATCCCAATCTTTTAGCACATAAAAACTCGATCCCAATCTTTTAGCACATAAGTTAGTTATTCATAATAGTTAGCAATCAAGTCCTAACATTTGCACTACCATATTTTGGAATATTTATCTTTATAATTCATATTCACGGTTGCAAAGCCAAAATAGATATATTATGTCACAAGTAAATGATCAATAGTCAATTAGGTTCAATAAGAAACAATGCTAATTAACATACTATCGAGAACTATAGTAGCTAACTTCAAACTAATAAAATGTTGCTTTACTACTATATGTTGAACAATTACCTTTCCTATAAATTTCAGAAAAGTGGATTTGAGAAAGTTTATCTTTTCCCATGATTTCTTTAAACTCTCTTCTGAATTAGACCACTTCTCATTCATAATTTTGAGCTCCTCCTCCAACTTTCTGGTCTTAGCCTGTTCCTCAGCTAGAGCGGCACGCTTAGCACTAGAACGAGGAACCTTAACACCTATTCCGTAAGTTTTTGCGTATCCATTATTGTTCTCTCCCACAACTTCAAAAAATATCTTCCTTCGTTCTTCTTTAATGAATGCTTCATCTGCATCACCCGGAAGTTCTGATAGTCTCCTATCAATCTCCATCTGTATAAAGTAATATTTTAATCTATTAAAATGGGCATTGGAATGCATAAACACTAAACAAATTTAGAATGATCTAATGAATATAGCAATTATCAAACCAAGGCAATAGAAGTATCATCATCAAGCGCGGCGTGATGCTTCGGAATATGGGTTTCCTTATAGATATCAATCTCATCGGGTTCTTTACCATCTTGTTTCCTCTTTTCAAACAAGAATGTATATGTTACTTAACATAAAAATTTAGTGTATAAAAAGTATTGAAATATGAAACTAAAAAGAGCTTCAATTACCTTAGCTTTCCGTACTTTGGCAAAACTCTTGCTACCTGCATAGTGTCTCGACTTTGATTCTTTTTTATTGGCTATGGCTCTTTGGCAGCGTTTTTATATCAAAAATTATGACACTATGAGAATAATTAATAAAAAAGCGGGAACTACAACCATTATCAATATAAGAATATTAGATCCACTATTACTATTACAATCACATTGATATACCTGCCCTTTTTCAGAAAAGCAAAATTCTACAAACTTTCTCCACTGTAAATTAGGTACAACGTCAGGTTTATTGCCCAAAGCTCTCTCTTTTGAGAAACCTTCAATAAAGTCGTTTCTCCACTCGCTTTTATTTTCTCTCCAACTAGAATTCATTTTTGATCGGACCCATATGTATGGCTCCCTTCCTTCGGAGAAGTAGTACTCTTCCTGAAATATAAATACAACAATCACTTAGAACTCAAGCAATGTAACTAATAATTTATTTCTGTTTTTTACATAATAAGAAATAAGTTACATTTATGATTTGCCATATGTGGTCAATTCTCCACTCTTGCATTTCTGACCAATGCTCTAGATCAATTGGCAACTTTCGAGGACATGCACATTTTCCCTTTGTTCTCCACCCAGACAAATTACCATAGGCTGGGAAATCATTGATTGTCCATAACAATGCTGCATGGAAAGAAAAGGTCTCACCTACTGAAGCATCGTAAGTGTTCACACCCATCTCCCATAGCTCACTCAACTCCTCAACTAAAGGTAGTAAGTAGACATTGATGTCATTACCAGGTGCTTTCGGACCCGGTATAATCAAGGTTAGCATGAAATAAGATTGCTTCATACACATCCATGGTGGCAAATTATAGTTCATTAATACAACTGGCCAGTACCCATAATTCCAAAAGGGTTAAACCCATCACTAGCAAGGCTAAGCCTAACATTTCGATGATCTAAAGAGAATTCTGGGTATCGCTCATCCAAACTCTTCCATGCTTTGGTGTCTGAGGGATGTCTTAGCTTATCGTCTTTCTTCCGCGCATCTGCATTCCATCTCATATAACTAGCTGTTTTAGTTGACATAAACATCCTCTTAAGTCTAGGTATCAAGGGGAAGTGACGAAGCACCTTATTAGGGACTTTTTTTCCACTGGCTAATGACACTATATTCCCATCGTTTGTGGGCTTCCATCTTGAAGCACCACAAACAGGGCATTCGTCATAGTCCAATAAATCCTTCAAAAACAACACACAATCATTGGGACACGCATCTATTTTATTGTATGTAAGACCCAACTTTCTAATAATGCCTTTTGCTTTGTAATAAGTGTTCGGCAATGTTTTCCCCTTTGGCAAAGCCTTTTTAAACAAAGTCAGAAGTTCAGTAAATCTAGCATCGGTCACCCCATGCTTGCATTTAAGATGATATAGCTAAATAAGAAATGAGAGCTTGCTGAATTCCTCACAATCAGGATATAAGGGTTGCTCTGCACCTTTAAGTAATTCGTAAAAACTTTCAGTTTCTACATTAGGTCCTTCCATTGGTGGTTGTGATGATCCTTCCATATTAATATGATTATGTACGCCATATGCATCTCCGATCATCTCATAAACACCATAATCATCGTCACAAACATTCGTCTCCATCTCGCTACAAGTATCATTGCCCTCATAAACTTCTGATTCCCCATGACCATGCCATATGCTACGAGCATAATTAGAATCCATACGGAGAATACACGAATACTTAACCGTCAACGACCATTAGGCCTCACGGTACCCTTGCCAAGCAATCAAGCCGCTAAGGAACCTTGCGGCCAAACACTACCGTGATGACATAACGGTAGACCGCTAAGGAACCTCGTGGCCAAACTCGACCGCGATGACATAATGGTAGACCGCTAAGGAACCTCGTGGCCAAACACTACCGTGATGCCTTTTACGCCATCCAACCGTAAAGCTAAGCAAAAGGAACGCCAAGTGCATACCCGCCAGGGACATAGCCCAGCCATTTATACCCCTACCCAAAAGAAACCTACCGGGGAGGGGGGTCTTTAAAAGAAAAGAAAAAAACCTTAAACATAAAATCTCTATAAATAAGGATAAAGTCCTTAAGAGAGAGGGGATTCAAATAAATCCAGGAAAGGTCTCTAGGACTTGAGCCCGGTCCTTCCTTCCCGAACCCAAATCAAAAATCTCGGAAACATTAAGATGCCTAAATAATAAACTTCCAATTCTATACACAGCCAACAGCCTCGTATCAAAGAGAGTAAAAGTCGCGTCATTTCGTATTCGACTTTATGATAATTGCTAAATCGGCCAGTAATAGATTAAGCAAAAAACACAAGTAGGAAATTATTAAAACATGAATACAACGAATCTGTAAAGAAAAATAATTAAGATTTTTACTAAAAATCACTTAAATTTTAGAGCTGATTTCAAAAATTGCTTAGATTTTCTATTTTTCAATGTCACGCATAAACTTTTCAAAATTTTTCAATGTCACATCTTAATTTAACACCGATAACATCCGTTAATTTTTACTGACGTCACATCCTAAAAAAAAGAGAGAAAATAATTATAAAAATTTGAAATTTAATTGAAGATGATTTTAAAATATTTTAAATATCTAAACATTTTTTCCATATTTTAAAAATACCTTAAATATTCAGGAAAATAATCTATATATTTAAAAAAATAATTTTTTTTTTAAACGATAAGTCAACAAAAACTAATTGATGATAATAGCGTCACACTAAAGTGTGATATTGAAAAATTTTGTAAAGTTTAGGTGTGACGTTGACAAATTAAAAAAATCTAAGTAGTTTTTTTAAAACTGCAGCTAAATTTTAGGTAATTTTTAGTAAAAAAAACTCAAACAATTAAGTGCAAAATAATGAATACAAAACTATACACACCATATGCCAGAAATTACTATATACACCTACGCATATGCTACAGTGTTTCGCCCAAACAATTTTACTGGAAGGACAAGACAAAAACGCCACTCACCTTATACAAACAACCAAGCACATGGGATTAACTGTCAAAAGTTTAAACTGATAGATGAAGGCCAAATACATGATTTTATACTCTAATAATGTCCCCTTCCGCGAACGCTCTTTAAGGTTGGCGTGAATAGCCCACCTCAATACGGTGTGCTTCTGTTGAGATTGCAACTATCCCGAGAGCTTGAACTGGTGGGTGAAAGTCCATGAATGATTTTATACTATAAAACGTACTTGCACAATCAAAATTTAAGGATGAACCATATTAGCATGGTGGTGAAGAGCACTCAGTAATTTCACAGCATTCATGATGTCAAGAGTTAGGCGCCTGTGCTATGAGATTGCTTTGAACAGGATGTTTCTACGAGCTCCGGAACGCGATCAAGCAATCGGTTTATCTCCTCCGGGAACTCAGCCTTTGCTCGGTTCGTCTTCCCCCCTACCACCACTGATGTTCCATCTTGTAATGCCCAAATCTTCAGGTTGTTTTGCAGACATTAGAAGCAGAAAATTAGGCTCTGTTTGGTTAATGGAAACTTTTATTCATAAATTATCTTTTTTCTTTAGAATTTTTGCCCTTTTAACTAAAAGAGAAGGCTTCTTTCCGTAAATTTGTATGAGGTGGACATGCTTGGCTAAGTTGAGGTTGAAATGAAACATATGACATAAGATTACAATAGAAAACGTTTTCCCCTCCATAAAAAAAATTTGAGGGAAAAGTTAAGTTCCCTTCAATGGAAGAAAACATTTTTTTTTTTTTTTTTAAATTTGCGGTTGTTGCTTTGAGGTTATGTAAAAGATAATAGAATTAATAAAAATGTTTTCCATCAAAACAAAAGGAGCCTTAGTTCTAGACAAACGACAAATATATTCTATACGATGCATTTGGGACTAACTGATATAATGGCAATCTTGACAGTGGTCTCCATACACACACGTTGTATTTTACTTAATTAAAAAAAAAAAAAAAAAATTAAACATGTATTTTACATGTAAAAACTATCAAAGAGTTACCCTAGGATGGATTACACACTCTGAACTTCAAGTTTCATAGATTATTTGTAGAAAAGGCTACATTATTGGATGCAAAGGGAACTAGAAACATTACCTGTGCGTGAGACAAGTAACTGATGCATGTTGTCAGCATCACGAAACCAAATCCAGTATACACAATCGGCACCCCTGGGTCGATCTGCAAAACAATACAGTTTAATTTCGATGAAAATGGCACCATCTTTGCAAAATTATCGATGGAGTTTTATTAGTGGATGTAAATTGTAATCCAAAATAAAGTGTGATTAAATTAGGGATGCGAAAAAATTGAATCAAAGACAAACATCCCAGTTTTTGAACTCGAGGTCCATAAGCTCTTATCAAATTCAAGTTCATGATGAGCTTTTAGAAAGATTTTGAACCTCTACTCAAACTTGTTTCAGTAAGATATTAGTATGCTCGATACTCGATTCATTAGTCTAATTGAGCATAGTCGAATTTTGTATCAGGTTGAATCGAGTTCTTTATCGAACTGAGCTCAATATTGATCCAAGCTACTCAAGCTACTTACAAGCCATTATCATGCATCAAATGATAGTCATTTAAGAAGTTGTTCATTGCTACTAATGAGCCAATTATGACCCATTCTCAAGCCAATATTGAGCAACCAATAAGCTTTTAAAGAGTCTTTAAGCCCTTAGTGAATAGTTCACAAACTTTAACGAGCCAAGCACTTCCTTGTTCGAACTCAGCTCGTTAAGCTTATACAACTTGCTTGAACTCAACTTGATTACTTATTGAGCCTTCATGACAACCACAAATGAGCCTTGATCAATCTCAAAGAATAATAGTTAATCAAACAATTGGTTTGTTTACTCCCTAATAGAGAGAAGTCTAGAGGTCACCTTGAGCTCAAGGCCTGTACTTCCTATTGCATCGATGATGACGATCTTCATCCCATCAATTTCGATTGGAAGCTTAGAATTAGGCCGACGTACACCAGCAAATTTTCCTTCTTGATCATACAACACTATTGATTGTAGATCACGCGCAAGCATTGATCTGAATCACAAAATTGAAAGAGGGAAATAGCAAGAAAATTTATTTATTATAGTAGCAAAACACTAACTTTCATAAAAGAAGATATGTTACACTGCACAGAAACTAGCAAAGTAATAGTGTTCGAAAGGGTAAATGCCTTACAAACCTTCTAAACTATTGCTTGAAATTACAGTGACACGCAACACGGATATTAATTTGTTCTAGACTCCGGCTGCTAAAAGTTCCCTCTGCAGCTTAATAACTAAAGGGTTTGTAAGGTTTTTGCCCTATTCAAAAATATAAACCTAAAGTTTTGCTTTGAAGCAGATGTGATCCACGAATAATTCATGCACGGTTTTATAGAAAAGCATATTGTTCACTGTGAGCACATTGTTTTGAGATTAATTTTGTTCTAATTTGAATGTAGGACGTCTTATTCTGAGACCTCAATTTTAATAGTGTTTTACCACTAAACTAAAGCGTAAACGAGCTTAATCAAGCCGCACACCCCCTTGTTCGAACTCAAGATCGAGCTCAATAAGCCTAGCCAAATCCTTATCGAGATTTCGAGCATTTATTCAAACTCGGTTTGATAAGATTTTGGTGTGTTTAATGCTTGCCAAGGCTCAGCTTGTCAGCCTAGGCTTGTCAGCCTAATCAAGTCAATTCAAGCTCGTTATTGAGCCAAGCCCGGTCAAGCTTATAACCCAGTGGAGCTTGTTATCAAGTTGAACTCGAATAACAAACATAAACAAGTGTAATCGATTTCGAATGTGAGTAGTTCATCGAAATTTCGGTTCATTTGCACTCCTACGTTGAACCAATATTATTGGATTAGTGAAGCTACGTACATTCCCTTGACATTTGAAGAATCGGTACTCCCAACGGGTAAGAAGGTTCCATAAAGCTTTTTGTCACCGTTGAGCTTCAAACGCGCCATAGCCAAATTGAATGGTCCTTCACCATCCTTAATAACTTGTAGGGCTGAAAAACCCCAATCAGTCTGATAGATGGTAATGCCACCATACCTCAGAGGATCATTCACGCTAATCGTTTTCCTTGTGACTTCCTTCCCATTAAGATCAAATAGGGAGAGGTCGGAGTGGAATTGTGAGACCTGCAGAGTCAAAAATGTCAGAAATCAAATGCTCCAATGCTGTCAAGCAACAATGTTGACGAACAAGCACAGGATCAAGTAAAAGTTGTTACGTATCATAACAGATTTTAGGCTAGCTGTTACGTTACGACCAATGTTATGCTCTCAATAAGAGTTTCTTATAGAAAACCACCTTCAAAAGTAACCATTTTACGCTTAACTATTACAACTTTTTAGTTGTCCAGAAAACAACCTTAAAAAGTTTGAAGTTTTTCAATCAACCACCTATATTAATGTCGTCAACATTCCGCTGAGGCTACACGTGTAATTTTACTATTTCTTGTACAAAAAGTAGGGAGACAAATACACATGTTTGGAATCTAAATAAGGTACGACACCTTGGACACTTCAAAATAGACTTTCAACTTACGAAAATCCCTACAGATAGTTGGATCATGATCCTTACATACCTGATCCTACTCCCCTAGTGCAAGCAACATAGGAGACGTAAGGAGTTAAAAAGGGTCTCTTACCCTTGCAGCAATTTTTTTTTTTTTTTTACTGAACAAATTGCAGCAAATATTGAAGCTATTATATATCTATAATTTGAAAAACAAAGCATCCTATTTTTACATTTGATGAAAAATATGGAAAGCTAGTGTCAAAATTTCCTTACCGCTCCACTATCATAGTAGTCCATGTAAAATCTATTGACATGAATCTCAGTGTTGAAAGCCTCCGTAGGATTAGAGAGGAACCCGCTTGGACTGAGAACGTCTCCCACAACAAAATTTAGTCCTTGAGGAACCATCACTGAGCCCCTGAAGCTCCCAGTGGCACTAAAAGTCGCCCCTACCATGATCAACAACATCGCCAAATGCACCCCAATTGGAGCAAACCGACCCGCAAGCCCCTTAAAGGCATACAAAGATGGTCCTTTTAGGAATACCTACAACAAAAACTCCATGAGACTAAGTCATAACTGTTAAGAACTTCACATGTAAGTACGATAAGAATCCCACATTGGATTTGTGAGAAAGAAGAGAGCAATATATAAGTCTAATGGAGGCTACTCCACCTAATTCCCAATTGGGTTTAAAATAGAACCTCACTTGATCTTATGTGTGGACATCGTATATGCCGACTCCATGGGTCGAACCAAATGTCCGGTGAAATTTTAAAACAAGCAAGAGCTCTAGGCTGTACCTCATATCCAGCTCCCATCAAGACAACCCCCAAATCTTGTATAGATGCTCTAGAAAGAGTGTCTGAAAATTCTTGTTTGCGAATCTCCTGGGCCGAATGTACGAAATTCCATCTGCAAATATAATGCTAGACATGTAAACTACGTACATGAGATAACATTTAGGGTCTTTTACAAAAAAAACCACGCTCACAGGTTGTCATTTTTCACTTAAACAGTACAACTTTTTAATTTTTCAAAAAACCACTTCCAAAAGTCTACAAATTTTCAATGTACTACTTAAATCACACAATTAATTGTTCATTACCTACTATTGGCTTTTATGTAGATTTTTGAGAGTTCAATAAGCATGACTTGAGCATCTCAGTGGCGAAAGCATTTTTACCCCCTTCCCCGCCAAGGATCGAATCCCGCCTCTTTCAAACCTCCTCGGGATCATACCTAGGTGGGGGAGAAGGCAAGTGAATGCATTGCCAGTTTGACTATTTTTAACTCATGCTTCATGTGCACAAAAAACATAAAATCTAAGCTAAAATTCACGTGGAAGTCATGTAATATGTAACGATAGTTATTAACATGTTAAGGTGATTGATTGAAAAGTTTTAGACTTTTGGAGGTGATTTTCTAAAAAGTTAAAATTTTATGCTGGTCAAGTGAAAAATAACAAATTTTCAAGGCGGTTTTCTGTTAAAAAAAAACCCTAATATTTATATGGGAAAAGAATGAAGATAAACAAAGATAATTGGACCTTCTAGCGACCTTAACGAGGGGAATCTGAGTTGTATAAGTACAAGCCATCAATGATGCAGCCAAGAGAGCCATTGTCCCAAGGAAAAGTGGAGATGAGAACATGTGGTCAAACCCAAGAGTGAGAATCCAACGCCAAGTGAAGAATCCAAAAACTGGGTTATCTTCAGAGTACTTGTGAAAGTAGAAATCAGGAGATTCACCTTGTTCAATTAGAGTTCCTGCAGAATCATTGCATTCAGAAGAAACCCATTTCAGTTAATTAAATATGAAAGTTAATTAGTCTAAGTTCAGCAACAAATGCAATTTGAGAAGGAAACCATGTATTGAAGTGCTGAGGAATTGCTGCTAGGATGAGCAAAAGATTCAGTCATCTTCAGACCTTTGAAGAACTCAAGTTAACCATTCAATGAAGTTAAGAAGACATCTCTTACAATATGAATTGCTTGGAACACACACAATGCTAATGTGTCAAGCTCAAATACTGGATTTAATGTTTCAACCAAGGGTTGAATCTTTTGGATAAGAAAGATTACATTTTATAAGATGATTTCCTTTCTTTGTCTCATCTAGGGGCATAAACAATCCGAGCCATTTGCGAGCAACTTGTTAGTAGCTCGAATAAAACTCAACTCGAACTTGAATTAACCAAGTTGATACTCGATCAATAGACAAGTACGAGTCAAGTAGTGAACTACTCGGCTCAATACTCGATTAAATACACGACTTGATACTTGAATTAGTACTCGACTCGTATGAAGCAGTTCTTGTGTATTATTTCTTTTGAAATGGATGGCTTGTGACATTAATAGTAGAATGAAAGAAGGAAGCTTGAATTTCTTGTACAAGATATGGCATGTTACATTTGTGGTGGAGTGAAAGAACCTTGCATTTGGTTTGCTAGTATTTTTTGAAATTTAGGTTTTGAAGCATATTTGCTATACATATATCGGTAATTTATGGTTGTTTATATTAAAATATAGTATGAGCAATAACTGAGTATCCAAATTGAATATACCTAATATTCAAGTTATGGAATAATATTATAATGGAGCTAATTTGTTGAACGTTCATATGCACAATAAACGAGTACTCGAATAGAGTCGAGTACTCGAATAGTTAATCGAATTCGAGTTCGAGTACGAGTTCGAGTACCTGAGTATTTAATCGAGTCAAGTACTGAGATACTCGGCTCGACTCAACTCGATTACACCCTAGTCAGCCACCATAGTCTTTTAGAAAGAAGTGTAGAATTCAATTTTACTGGTCAGTGTTTAATATTAACATTGTCTTAAAATGCTATACATCAATGATTCAATTAATTTTTTTTTTTTTTTGGGAGCATAATTCAATTAATAAATTTCAGTAATGTGCTATCTATATCAAATATATTAGGGCTTTTTACACAAAGCTATCCCTAAAATTAACAAGTTTTCACTTGATCACCACAAGTTTACATTTTTTAGAAAATCACCAGTTGTATTCTAAATTTTTCCAACTCAACACCTTTCATCAATGTGGTTAGCATTCCGCTAAAAGTTATGTGCTATACACATGAATTTTGGGAGTGGACAACAATTCCGGTTTCAAATAATGAAAATAAAAGACAAAAGTTGAGCTAGACAGAGAAGTGCACAAAAGTAATTGGTCAAATTGAAATATGCGAATTCAAGCTCGAGCCTTTTAAGATTGGAAATTGATGTTATCTCAAAACTGCTAATTCATGACTAGATTTATTGGTGCTCAATAATGGTGACTCTTGGGCTCCCGAGTGTTATGAATGTAGATGCCTGTAAATAGGGCCTCTTTATAGTTTTGGAAGAGGGAAAAGGAAGGGGTCAAGATGTAGTACAAACAGCGGGAGAGAGAGTGTGAGTGTTAGACTCTGTTGTAATACCTTTGCTCCTACAGTGAAATCATGTTGCTCCCCCTCTATCGATGTAGGCATTGGCTAAACCATGTAAATTCCGGTGCCTAAATTATTCCCCCAACCCCTTTATTATATTTGCTATTTTGATTTAAGGTTCGGTGATTCGTAGGTGGTCCTAACAACGAGTATCCTACAAGGTATTAGTCGTTGTGAAGTTCGTAACTGAGCCATGAAGATAGAAAACATTGGCTTAAACAGCTGTAAAAGCTCAAGCCAGGGGTTCTCATATCACCAATAGATTTCCACAAATGCATTGCTCAAATACTTCTTGCTATTAAGAGGAACTTAGCAATTTATCCAGCATTATCATTCTTTGACCATAAGTTTTTGTTAATAGCCAAGTTCTGCTTCTGCCAAAATTCTAGCAATCTGACGAGTACAAAGCAAAATCCAAGACTGAGTTATCAACCAAAGTTGCAATAAAAACTTATCCAAGCAGCACAAGCTTGAAGCTACAGAGCCAAGAAAATATCCCAGCAACAACTTCTACATTTTCTACAAGCAAACCAGCAGAAATGGTTAATTGTTTATGGAAGCATTTGGCATTCCGTTTGAGTTATTGGGTTTAGTGTAATAGTCAAGTCACCCACCCCAATCATGAGGTCTCGGGTTCGAAATTCCTATCCCTTCTCTCCCTGATGTTGGTGGCCCTTATTAGGGCAATGCTGTCAATTTGGCATTCGGTTTGACCAACTTTTATCAGAAAGCAACCGTGATTGGTGGGGACAGCACTTTTCTAAGACAAGCTTTTCGAGACTGTTGAGGAGGGTAAGCCCGTTTGAAAAGCACTTAAAGCAGAACAAGTTGATCAAAAACAAATTCAATACAATAGAGCCTGCCTTATTTATTTAAATGTTTCCGTTGCTAAAGCTATCAAAATAATTATTATTTAATATTATTAAAACATTTGAATAAGGCTGTGTACATTTCACACTTCCCAGACCCTACCTTGGTGAGAGCCTTTCAGGCACTAGATGGTGGTGGGTGGTGGTTGTTATTAAAATAATTGAATTTATTTCCCAAAGAGGTTTGCTTGTAATCTATTTATATTTAATCAAAAAAAAAAAGAGAATTGTACCATTCACAAACTTCAATAAAAAAACATTATTTCAATAATACAATCTAAACTTATTAAATTAGTTTTAAACTAATAATAGATAATCTTTGTACTATGTAACCTCATTTGTATATAACCTAAAAGTGCATGAATTGAACAATTCATTGACTTAAAAAAAAATTTATTTCAAGATAATATAATACTTATTAAATTAGATTTAAAATTAATAGTAGACAATTATTATACGACTGTAATAGAGTTAGCCATAACTATTGTCATTAAACTACTTCTAAACATCCAAACTACCTATCTTCATTAGCACAGCTACAACTTAAGCTATAAAGCAATATGAAATGGCACGTAGCTCCCAAACCATGCGATTATACTCACACCTTCAACTAGCAACTGGACCTACTTAAATAAGTTTTTACCCTTTTAGCTATATTTGATCTACAATCTCAAATTGATCATACCCATTTCAAATTAATTCCAATAATAACAGGAGCAATGCTATTGGTTTGAGCATTATTGTTAGAACAAGGTACTAGAGGGTATGAATTGGCTTCAAAGCGTGTACCGAACCACTTTCAATAAGACTTATTTCGTCCTTTATGAAATCATCTTGAGGATAAAAAGAAACCTAACAAACAAGCATATGTTGAGAAAAAGGATTTCTGATTAGGAAAACATTCATGGAGACCCCTTGAACTACCGGTTAATATTAAAGTGACTCTCCGAACTTTTAATTTCATCAAGGACATCCCCTTAAACTATTTGTCAAGATCAATGTGACCTTCCTACTTCTAATTTCATCAAATACGCCCCTCTACTTATTGGTTAGAATTAATGTAACCCCGCAACATCTAATTGGTTTTATATCTAACAACCATCTTCCAATGCTCCAATACCTCTTTACACTCAAATAAGCACATAAATCATGCATACGAACATTTTTCTAAGCAAAAACAGATGAAAAAAAGACAAGGATAAAAAGAAACAAAGCATACCCAGAGCCATAAGCGCAGCAATAGTGAACATCTCCCCAATAGCCAACGGCAAATTCGACAAAACGCCCAATACCCTTTTCCCCATTTTCTTCAACAATCCCACCCTCTTCACCGACGGCGGACCCTCTTTCTTACCCTCCTCCTCCTCCTTCAGCTGTGGCGCACCCACAGACTCAGACAACACAATCTTCTTCGAAACGAGCTTGCCCTTATCTTGTTGCGACACTTTGAGCTTACACTTGAAAACGAAGCGTAAATCTCGATCATTTCTGAAGGGTTTTTGAGTTTTGAATTGGTGGAGGAAGGGGATTTTGTGGGGGTGATGAAGGAGGAGGGATTTGGAGAGGATTGAAGTTGAAGGACTCATGTTGTAGTATGATGTTAGTTAGGAGAGGAAACAACGGCTGGCCATTTGTTTATTCCTTTGGATCGCGCTATCTTTTTGTCCTGGTTGCAATGCGAGATATTTCTCAAAAAGATGCTAAAATGATATCAAATACAGAACTGTTATAAAATTATAGATATATTATATTTAAAAGAAAAAAATATAAATATAAATCTAAATATATTTAAAGAAAAATAGTAGGTATTTTATATCAGAACTAATAAAATTAGAAAAGTTTTTCTTCTATTTAGATAATTCTTTCAATATTATATTAATTAAATTTTCTCAAATTTCTCACAATCACTCAATCCTACTCTCTACGTGCACATTTATGCACGAGCATATTTCATGAGTTACCACAGTATTTGACACGCAAGTATATACGTGTTGTGCATATACATATATTATATATATGTGTATGTATATGTATACATATAGGCTTTTTACATAATTTTTAATTTTCTAGAATTTTTTATAATATCTAATATCAACTATAAAAATTATACTCGAAAATATCCAATATTTACAACACTCCCCCTTTGAATATTTTTCTTTAAAATATTGCGAGACATAACACTCTTGAAAGTGTATAGTATCCAAGTTATATACGCTCTCTTAAACTGCATCGTTAAAAACCTTGCCAGAAAAAAAATCCAGTAGAAAAAATCATAGCGAAAGGAAAAAGAGTATAGTGCATATTTAACTTCCCCTTATGGGCGCACATTGACCAGGGATGCCTCGGAGTTGGCGAATGCCAATCTTGTGTTGATTTCTCGAAAGTTTGTTGTAAATGCTTTCCTGAATAACTCTTCCAAGTCATTGAGCGAATTTGTTAGTATTTGCTTCATCCTTCTTCCGAAACTCCAGAGTCGAAAGAACTTTGTTGTGCTTGGTTTTGTCAACTTTCTTTAGCTTGAACAATGTAGGCTTATCTTCATATAGTACTATCGGAAGCCCCTTGATCATTGGAAACTTACAAAATATGTTGAATCAAGGGACTTGACAATGCCCATTCTCTACTTACTCATAAAGCGTAAACGTCTCAGTAGTAGCTGCACTTGTTAGTAGATTGCAAAAATATAGCAATATAGATATATAAAGAAATATCATGTTTTGTCACTCACCTTGTATGGGTCAAATAAATAACCAATATTTACATACAAAATTAGCTATGAGTTTGACATAACATTATAAGTATACTGATTGATCTTTTAGGATAGACATTTAACTGCATTTTTAATTGAAGTTTTCTAAGTTTTGCAAACCTAGGTTAATTCCAGTTTCCAAAAAAATAGACTAAGACAGTTGTTTGAAAACAGGTTTTATTGGATTCTGGGAGACAAAACAAAGGTACTTCGGGGGCTAGCTAATGACAGAGTACCTCTTCGTTAATTGGAAAGCAATTCTGTCCCTAGAAAGGGTTGTTCTCATGGGTGATGATAGTACCTTCGCAGATGTGCCTGCTTTTCACTATAGCTTCCTGATTATTAGCCCAAGATATGCTTATCTGGCAAATAAGGATTTGGAAATATTTCCAAGACAATCCGCATAGGAACTGTCTTAGGAAAGCCAGCCTTATTAAAGGAAGGCAACTTTGTCTTTGATAGTCGACAGCTTGATTTATAGCTAATTCCATAGAATTAGAATTGGGCCGAAGACATCATGAGATCAAGAAGAGCCATCTTGATTCGGACTTGGTATTGTGACATATGTATCAATGCGTCATTTAAACCAAGGTATGGTATTTTAGGGTCAATAATTCATTTGTTACTTCTTTGAGGACTTGGATCAAAAAAGGTCTTTATGTATATCAAAATTGAAGCACTAAACAACATATTAAAATACTTAAGTACCGTATTGGTATAAGTTGACCAATAGAGTAATATTCTATCATATTAGTGCTCGATTTACAAGTTGAGACAAAATCTTTTCTTTTCCGAGATCCTTAATCTCGAACTCTTAGTTTAGGTGCGTAACAGCTTTTTCAAACTCTTTAGGAGTCATGATGATATTAACATATCTCTCTTTTAGTAGATATGTACCGTATTTTGAACCATATGCTTCTGGCATGTTAGGTCCTTCAGGAACTTTCATATAAATATCATCGTAAGTAAGAAATACAAATAAGCCGTTTCTACATATATGATGCATATAGAGACCGCTAGATTAATTGCATCTATTCCTTATGTATATATGTCACATTTATTTCTAGTCTCAATAATAAGCCTTGGGCTAAAAATCCTGTTTTGTATCTAATCACCACATTCTTTTTGCATCAATGTTCACAAGTAGGCTATCGGCATTTGGACTACAGATGTAAATACTATTATTATTAATTCTTCTTGAATGGCGTCTTTTTGTTTAAGCCAATCATTTCTTTGTTGGCATTCTTAAATGAACTCTTGTTCAAGTTTTTCAATTTAATTAATAGGATTAGTAGCTACTGCATATACAAATATTTGATCAATTTTTAATTCTTTTTGGTTCCATCATATCCCATAATTCATAGAGATATCTTTATCATCATTATTTCAATAGTTTAACTATTTTAGTAGCCTCAGGTACCTGATAATCTTGAGGAATTTCATCTATATATTTTCTTTATATTGTTATCTCTACAGAGTTTTTTTCCTCGAGAGTTTCATAATAGAGGGACCAATATTTCCTATTGCTCATTTTTCTTTTTCAAATTCAAATATTTGGAACCGATACATCTACCACGCTTCTAGAGTACAATGGGTGCATTTTTCAGTATATTAGAGTATTGCTCGATTGGGATATTAAGTCGAGCAGGAGCATCTATAGACATATTATTTGGTCACTTTCTTAATGAATATATTTGTGAATTAGCTTGTAATATTTTACAAGTGAACAATTCTTTGAACTCCTGACTTAATGATGCATTTCACATAAATCATATCCCATGTTGGACCCATCTTTCAACATTGAGGTGGAGCAATTGGGATATACGTTGTGTAACTAAATCCATAGATGGGATATATATATATATATATGTATCTGGTTTTTATCAGAGACAAGTTATACTGGGAAAATCCATGATAATTAGTTGGTCTAGTATGAATCAGTGTTGCAACATATCATAACATGTACTCATGTAAAAATGGGTAATAGTAATGGTCTAGCCATTCGCTACAGGCGATTAATCAGAAAATCTACAAGGCCATCTTGTGTTCATATGTGGATTATATGGTATTCAATTGTAATCCTAATTAACATACAATAATCATTAAATTATTGGGATGTAAATTCTCCTGTATTATTATATCAAATAATCCACGACTTGAGCTCATAGTCGGATTATTTATGCAAGGGGTTTCACAAATGCCACATTATAAGTGTATTGTCTATACTTATGGGACCAACGGGTAGAGGTCTCTATTAATATCATAAAATACTAAATTGGTCCACGTGATAAAATAATTTTCCCACACATATATCTCATTTGTAATCCTTCAAATATATGGGACACAAACCCAATTTCAATTAGGTATGATATAGTAAGTACTCTGCATTAAATACAAGCATCACATGATGTTTTGTCCGATATAAGAATCTTCTGGTTCTTTCATGGATGTGAGAATTTCAATGATTCTCTTAATCATTTTTATACCCAAATGACTCAAATAGTCATGTTATAAAATAAAAGCCTTTTGGGTTCGTTAACTTCTGGTTAATCATCTCAAACAGGTATCTCGGAATTAAACAGCTAGTCTTACTTATGAAAAGTGTGTTTCTTCAGGAAACATGATATGCGCTCTTCTAGAGCCTTTAATTAAGTATTAAACACCTATTATTGTTATACTATCTTTGAGACATGAATTTCCACCATTCATATTCAAACATAAAATACACACATAATTATTAACGAAAATATATAATATCATAAAATATTTTAAATAACGATATTATAATAGTGAGTTTTATAGTCTTCACAAATTAAGAAGAGTTAGGTATAATATAGTGTATATTATTGAAATCTATACTTTAGCTAGAACTGAGCATGGAAATTATATAGTGAGTAGGTTTAAAAATCCCTTCTTTAGTTGGCAGTAGATGAAAGAACTGTGCTCTTGTTCCTTTTTGCATTGCAACGATTATCTATTGTGGTAGAATGACTTTCGGGTAATGCGTGGTTGTGATGCACATGAATCTTTACCAGAATTGGTTTTTATCAAAAATTTTCTCTGTCCTTATTACATAAGATCTCATATTAAATTGGTCCGTTGCCATTTTGAAATGTCGAATAAATAAAACAACTATATACTTTGATTATGGTTTAATTTTGTCCATCCTTGGGTAATAATGCATATCAAAAATAATTCACACATATAACTAAACATATGTCATATAAAATATTGGATAGATGATATCACTCTAGTTTGTATATAGTAAGGCGACATTGTCAAATATAGTTCAGTACAAAATATAAGACACAAAAACACACATTAGCCAATTTAATATTTTCATCATTTATTAGTTGATCAATTCTCCCTCTAGGATCTTCGAAGAAATCAAAAACATCTAAATCTGCATCATTAAGTGGAGAATGATCTTCAGCAAGATTGCTTTCTGGGAGTTTTTCTTTCCTTTTTAACGATGTTGGGTAAAGGTCTACCAGGTGTTGGGCTGTATGAGAGGTACGCATCCAATGGCCTTTCATACCGCATTGATAGCAATCTGTTTCTAGATCTTTTGACAAATTTTGTTTAGGGGATTTCTCTTTTCTATTTTTCTCCTCTTTATTGTGGACTTCTTAAATTTTGGTCCATTCTGGATACCATAGTGCTAGTTATTATGACCGCGGCTATAACCTCCTCTATAGCCATGACCACGTCCACATCCACGACCATGTTTACGACCTCGGCCACGTCCCTGATGGTCGTATGTAGAAGCATTCACTTCAGGGAATGGTCCAACCCAATTGGTCGTGACTGATGATTTTTCATCAATAATTCGTTGTTTTGTTCAGTAACAAGGAGACATGATATTAACTCTGAATATTTTTTAAATCTACGTTCTTGACATTGCTGCTGTAGGAGCATATTCGAGACATGGAAAATAAAGAGCGTTTTCTCTACCATATCATCCTCAGTAATATTTTTCCAGCATAATTTCAATTGGGAGGTAATATTAAATACTGCAAAGTTATAACCACTTACAGTTTTAAAATCCTACAATCGCAGGTAAATCCATTCATAGCGAGCTTTAGGGAGAATCATAGACTTTTGATAATCAAACATGTCCTTTATATTCAACCAAAGGACATACGGGTCCTTTATAGTAATATACTCAGCTTTCAATCTTTTAGGGATATGATGCATGAGAAATATCATTGCTTTAGCATGATCCTACAAGGATGCATTATTTTTCCTTTTAATTGGATCTCCAAAATTTATAGCATCAAGGTGAATCTCAACATCAACTGTCCAAGGCAAATAATTTTTGTCAGATATATCAAGAGCAGTAAATTCAAGATCAGTAAGATTAGACATGATTAAAATCTCAAAGATTAGAGAATGAAACTTACCTCGAGTATATAGCAATCCTCAGCTAGTAGAGACTCGTGCGTATAACGTGTTTTAAAACTATAGACATAGTATACTCAAAAAGAAGAGAATAAAAATATAAACCCAAATATATTTAAAGAAAGATAGCAAGTATTTTATATCAGAACTAAAAAACTAGAAAATTTTTTCTTATATTCAAATAATTCTGTCAATATTGTATTAAATTTTCTCTCAAAAATTTCCCACAGTCACTCAATCTTACTCTCTGTGTGCACATTTACGCACGAGCATATTTCATGAGTCACCACGGCATTTGACACACAAGTATATATGTGTTGTGCATGCAAAATATACATATACATATATTATGTATATGTGTATGTATATGTATACATATAGGCTTTTTACATAATTTCTAAGATTTTTGATAATATTCAATATCAACTATAAAAGTTGTACCTTAAAATGTCCAAAATTTACAACAAGGGCAATGTTATTACAATGCAAAATTATTATTATTATAGTAAAATTGTAGATTTTAAGATAATTTTTGTAGTTCTCATTATTGGTAACTCATATTATTACTGTAATAATAATTACCTAAATATAATGTAAAAAAAAATTCACAACATAACGTTCAATGTATATTATTTGGGTAATGTTATTATAAGGGAAACATGTTATTGCTAGAGGAAAATCGATATTTTCAAGGCACTTTTATGATTCTTATTTTTTATAAATTACATTATTAATCTGGTAATAATAATGTCTATTCTAACAATAACTGGCAGTTCATATTCTATTTTTTATATGGTTTTTAACTTATACATTAAAAAATCAAATACCAAATCCATTTTCCCAAAACTCAATAAATATCAGTAGTACATCTACTACTAAATGGATTATAACTTATTCCAGTCTGTTCACCCTCCAACCCAAAACTTAATAGTTAAAATTTGGGATTAGGGGGTTGTTGCCACTCCCTTTCCAAAAGGACGACGAGGAGATGATAGCTCTGCTTCAACTCTACAAGATATAAAAATAATTTATGAGCAAAATAATTATCAAACTTTCAATTTGAAGACAATCTCAAAACAACTTAATAAGAGTCATGATCGCTTGTTGGCAATAAAAGAAAATAGGAAAACAATTCCAAGTTTTCCTTCTTCGGCCAAATAAGAAGAACAACCTCAGTTAAGACCCTTTTTAAAGGGAATCCAAAAACCTCTTTTCCAACCATTTAATCTTTCCTGTACGGATAAAAAATAAATGACAGACACTCAGGCTGATCTATTATCTAATATATCACAAAGATTAAGTGAAATTCCAACAACAACAATAACAAAATATTCAATTAAAGAAAAAGGACCTTTGGCTCATACGATTTCAAAACCCATTAATAATGATTTTGATGTTGATTCATCTTCATCCTCAATAAAATGACCTATAAATTCAAAATATTAAAAATCAATTCAGAGAAGATCAACATTTAGAAATTAACAAAATAAAAGAAAATAATTCAAGAAGATGAAAAACCTTTCCAACTAGAGCATATTACCCAAGGTCTACGCCTCCTGATATTCAATATGAAGAAAGAAATCAATTCCCTACCAACGCTTATAATGGACAAGCCATATATGAGTGGATATAGATGAAAAATCTGAATATGAAATTACGAATACTTCGCATAAAATGGCAATGGCTGCCTCAACATATGAAATCCACAATAATTCAAATAAAAATAGTGCACGATTCATTATTGCAAACTTCACAAGCCAACTCAAATATTGGTGGGAAATACATTAGGTCCCCATGATCGAGTAACTATAATTAATCACACTCATACTGAACAAATAAGAGTTGATCCAGATGGTGTTAATTCACCCACAGAAGAAATTTATGAAGATGCTGTAGAAATGCTTATATGGTCAATTGCACATGACAATTTGGATGAAGAGGTTTACATGAAATATCTCTTGGGTTTGAACAACACCACCAAGGTAGGGTATGTTACCTTCGAAAGTCTCTTTATGGACTTGAATAGACTTCTCGAAATTGGAATTAGAATTTTACTAAAACTTTAATTAAAGCTAGTTGCAAACCAAAATCTAACTATTCATTAAAGCTGGTTTCCAATCAAAATTTAACTATTCACTAAAGTTGGTTTCTAACCAAAATCTGACTATTGAAACCTGACTATTCACTCTTTATCTTATCCTAGTATTCAATTTATTTGGCATCCTAATTTATGTTGATGATATGATAATAACAAGAAATAATTTGGACAGTATAATTAAGATAAAGACAACACTAAATCAGAAATTTGGGATAAAGGACATGGGACTTATATATATTTTCTTGGTATTGAGGTTGCTCGGTCACCCACCGGTATAATCTTAAGTTAACAAAAATATATGTTAGAGATTTTGAGCAAGGCCAGGTTATTAGGAGCGAAGCAGGCTTTAGCTCCGATCATTCAAAATCATCATCTGGCTAATATGGGGGTGAATGTGTTATTGACTTGGGATAGCAACAAAGCAACATACCCGGTGCCCCAGGGGCTCCCGTCTAAGCAGGGTCTGGGGGACGGATGTATGTAGCCTTCTCCCTTCAGGGTATTACCTCTGAAGAGAGGTTGTTTTTGAGTGCCCCCAATTTGAGGGTGAGGACAATACAGGCAAATGGTAGGTTGTTTATTGTTCCTAACCATAACCTGACGTAACATTAGTTATGCAATTTATATTGAGTCATTTTATGCATGATCCTCGAGTGGCTCATCTTAAGGCTGCGATTTGCATGTTGCGGTATTTGAAAAGGTGCTCCATGACAGGGAATTTTCCTTCCTTGAGAGTGTGACTTATCGTTGCGTGCATATTGTGATGCTGATTGAGTCAGTCATCCTATTACCCGTCATTCCACTACAGGTTTTCTTGTGTTTTTGGGTGGTTCTCCTATTTCTTAGCACCCCAAGAAACAATTGGTCATATCACGATCTTTTGCTAAGGTTGAAGCTTGCTATGGCTACTGTTGCTAGTGAGTTGGTTTGGTTGAGATGTATACTTTGTGATCTTGCAATTCCTGTGGATCAACTAGCTTTATTATTTTGTGATAATCAAGCATCTCTTCATATTGCTTCCAACGTGGTGTTTCATGAGCTGATGAAGCATGTCAAATTGATTGTCACTTTGTTCGTGAGCACCTCATGGCAAAGGAAATATCTACATCTTTTATTCGGTCTTCAGGTCAATTAATCTATCTTTTTACAAAAGCTCTTGGCTTTCCATCTTTTTCGCTTCTTCTTGGCAAGTTGGGCATTGTTAATCTAAATGCCCATACTTGATATCTTGTATTTTTCTTCTATTTTACTTTGTATTTATGTATTTTGCACTTAATATTAAGAAAATATCTAATGAATGCCATGTAATTAGGACTAGATTAGTACTCGACACATGCTCCTCTTCCTCTTCTTCAACTGGTCACCTCCTCCATCATGGCCACCAATGGCCTATTTTATTTTGCTTTACTCCACTGCTATAGTCCAAGTAGAATCTTGGCTATAACCTAGGTGAGGCAGAGGTTAGATGAGAAGAGAAGGGAAAGAGATGAGATGAAGTAGAGATGACAAGATATTTTCATTGAATGAATGAATCTTACAAGAATACAACTATCTATACTTTTACAAGATATAAGCTCAATCAATGAATCTAAACATATACTAAACAAGAACTACCGGCTTAACATATACTAAACAAGAACTACCGGCTTAGAAATTGAGCAAGCCACCACATTAGACCAAGAAATAACCGCTAATGACCAAACCCTCAACTAACATTCCCGCCTTTTCTAATTGAATAGCAAAACACCTTCGGGCTATGGCATTACCCTCCCCTTGAGCTCATTCTTGCCTCAAGAATGGAAGGAAGGAAATTGAGACTTTAAGAACCACCAATTTTCCCAAGAAGCATTCTTTTTTCCCAAATTGGCCCACTGAACCAAAACCTGCTCAATGTCTACTCCCTGCTGCTGCACTATCCTCTTACCAAGAACAGCTACTGGTTCCTGCAGTACACTTCCCTGAACTGAAGCTAGTAATGGTTCTGTTGCACAAACTGCCCCCTTTTTCCACATACTTCTTGAGCAAAAAGATGTGGAACACAGGATGGACTAAGCTATCCAGAGGAAGCTCAAGCCTGTAAGCCACCCTACCAATCTTTTCCAAGACCTTGTAAGGTCCAAAGTACCTGGCACACAGCTTGACATTCTTGCTTATTGCAACAGAATTTTGTCTATGGAGCTGCAGCTTAAGATACACCAAATCCCCTACTTCAAAACTTATGTCAACTCTACCCTTATCAGCAAAATACTTCATTCGAGCTTGTGCAATCTGAAGATTATCCTTAAGCTGCGGAACTAGATGTTTCCTTTGATTAAGAAGCTCATTGACAGAATCCACATGAGAAGTCAAGCCTTGGCTCATCAAGGGTGATGGTGGATCATACCTATATAAGGCCTTGAATGGAGAAGTGCCCAAGGAAGCATGTGAATGAGTATTGTACCAATACTCTGCGAGTGATAGCCACCTATTCCAGTTCTTAGGATGTAGAAATGGCATTCCTCGCAAATATTACTCTATGCACTGATTCACCCTTTTAGTATGTCCATCAGACTGAGGGTGATAAGAAGAGCTCAAAGACAAGGTGGTCCCCAACAATAAGAACAACTCACTCCAGAAGTTGCTAGTAAATAACCTGTCTCGATCAGAAACAATTGATTGAGGAAGGCCATGTAACTTGTAAACATGGTCCAGGAAGAGCCTTGCTAACTTCTCAGCTGAAATAGGATGAGAGAGAGCAATGAAATGCCCGAACTTGGTGAATCGATCTACAATCAACCAAATGATCTCTCTACCTGCGGATTTAGGCATTCCTTCAATAAAATCCATGCTAATATGAGTCCAAGCTCCTTCTGGAATCGCTAAAGGTTGTAACAAGCCTTTATAAGGTGTGTGTTCCACCTTAACCTGCTGACAGACTTCACATTGTAGAACATGTTCTTGCACTTCCTTCTTCAATCTAGGCCAATAGAAGTATTGTCTGACCCTTTGGTAAGTAACATCCCTGCTAGAATGTTCCCCCTAAGAAGAATCATGAGAAGCTTCCAAGATCTGCTTCCTGAGTTCAGTGCTATTCCCTTTAACTCGAACAATGCCTTGTTTAATAGTCACCTCAACTTCTTCCATAAACGTCATTCTCGTATGATTTAATTACTCCGTTCATCCGCAGAGGAACCACTTGAGACACTGCAGCACAAGAAGCTTCAATTACATCTTCCTCTTGTCTTCTTGATAGAGCATCTGCCATTGGATTTTCTGCTCCCTTCCTATACTCAATGGTAGAGTCTAAACCGAGCATCTTCATTAAGCCTTTCCTTTGCATTCTAGTAGTAATTCGTTGCTCAATCAAATGCTTGAGAATTTGATGATCAGTCTTAATCACAAAATGATGCCCTTCCAAATAGTGCCTCCATTTTTGCACAGCTAAGAGAATTGCCATGTACTCCTTCTCATAAATTGACAATTTCTGGTTCTTGGGACCTAAAGCTAGACTAAGATAAGCTAATGGCCTCCCATTTTGTGAAAGAACTGCTCCGATTTCACTACTGCTAGCATCAGTTTCTAGCACAAAAGGAAGAACAAAGTTTGGCATCACCAAAACTGGGGCTAAAATCATGGATTTCTTAAGTTGATTGAAGGCTTCCCTGGCTGAATCATTCCAATGAAAAGAATCTTTCTTCAACAATTCTGTCAAGGGTTTAGCTATCAACCCATATCCAGCTATGAACCTTCGATAATAACCAGTTAAGCCCAAAAATCCTCTGAATTGTTTAACTAATTTTGGCTCTGGCCAATCCTCCATGGCCTTGATCTTGTTTGGATCAGTTGCAACTCCATTACCAATGACAATGTGACCCAAATACTCCACTTGAGACTTGGCGAAAGTGCACTTGGAAAGCTTGGCAAACAATTTATGTTGCCTCATGATCTGAAACACCATCTTTAAATGAGTTAAGTGCTCCTGCAGTGTATGGCTGTAAACCAAAATATTATCAAAGAACACAAGCACAAACTTCCTCAAATATAGCTTGAACATTGAGTTCATCAGAACCTGGAATGTAGCAAGAGCATTAGATAGCCCAAAAGGCATCACAATAAACTCATTATAGTCATGGTGAGTTCTAAAAGCTGTCTTTGGAATGTCTTGCTCTTGAACTTGAATCTGGTAGTATCCCTACCTCAGATCTAACTTGGAAAAATACCAAGAACCATGAAGTTCATCCAAAAGATCATTTATGACAGGTATAGGGAACTTATCCTTGACTGTCATAGAATTTAGTTGTTGGTAATCGATGCACATTCTAGAAGATCCATCCTTCTTCTTTACCAAGATTACCGGAGAGGCAAATGGACTATGGCTGTGCTTTATGAACTTTGTTTAAAGCAACTCCTCCACTTGCCTTTCTATCTCCTTCTTTTGAGAATGAGGGTACTTGTATGGCCGCAAGTTCACTAGATTGGATCCTTCTTTCAGAGGAATAGCATAATCAAAACTCCTTTTTGGGGGTAGAACTACAGGTTGCTCAAATATGTCACTATACTTCTGTAGCAGAGAATCCAGGACAACATTGAAATCATCTTAAGGCACTTCAAAAGCAGCTGTGATGGAAGAAGGCTGTCCCACCCATTGATAAGACCCTTCCTTGAGCAACTTTTGTAGGCCTTGACCCTCCATAACTGAAGTTGTCCCTGCTCAACAATGCCCTTCAGTTGAATATGCTCACCATTCCTCTCAAAGGACACAACAAGCTGAGCAAAATCAAAGAGAATGGGGCTGAAAGACCTCATCCAATCAACCCCCAATATCATGTCACATCCTCCCAACCTCAACACTCTGAAATCGTACTCACACTTATGCCCTTGCATCTTCCAACCGAACCCTTTACACTTGGTATGAGTCAAGATGGAGTTGCCATCAGCAACGGTGACAGATAAAGGACCTGTCTTAATCAATTCTTGCCCCACAACTCTAACCACCCAATGATCAACGAAGCTCTGTGTGCTGCCACTATCAATGAGTATTAATAATTCCCTTTGTCCCACTCTTCCTTTGATCTGGATGATGTTGTGGGTTCCACTTCCTGTTAAGGCCTTCATAGAGATTTCAACACCATTCTCCTCCTTAGATTGTCCATCGTGTTTCTCATCAACTTGCAGAGTCTTAATAACATCACTTGCTTCTCCTTCTTCAGCAGCTTCAACCCCCGAAGCTACCATAAGATACTTGGGATCACACTTGTGTCCAAAGAAGTATCACTTGTAGCAAAGCTTTTGAGGCTTCTTCTCCTCATTACTGCCACTTCTGTTGAAGACTTGAAAAGGTCTTGAAGAAGAATTTCCAGCACCAACAGTTTCCCTTTAGAAGAATCAGAAGGAATCATCACAGTATTTTCCACCTTCCTAGCTTTTGAATAAGCTTGAGACAATGTTGTTGGTTCGAAAGCCTTCACCATATGCTTGATCTTAGGATTGAGTCCACTCACAAAACTAGAAACATAATATGATTCTAGAGCCTCTGGATAAACATTAAGCATTCGAGCTCTCAATCCTTCAAAGCGTGTGATGTAATCCTTCACTGAAGAAACCTGGATCACTTTGTTGAAATTATCCACTACCTCACTCACATCTTCATCTCCATATCTATCACAAAGTTCATTAGCAAATTCAGTCAAAGTTATTGCAAGATTGCTTCGCATCAAACTGTAATACCAAACCTCCAATTCACCGCGCAAATATACTGCAGCCAGCTCTACTTTCTCATGCTCCTCAATATTGTAAAAACGAAAGTATCTTTCTCACTTCCTCACCCAAGATTGAAGCAATGTACCATCAAAAGGCTCTAAATCCACTCGAGGTTGTCTAAAGTTGCTGCTCCTAAAGCTAGAAGTATCGTCACTGCTTTCAGCTGGTTTTGGCCTCGGTTCTGGAGGTCTTACTTGCTGGCTAGCAGGCCATAGTATGCCTGCTCTAGGAGGCTGCTGCTGCCTCTCCAAATTCTATTGAAAATTGGACATCTGTTGTGAGATGTGTTGAGATTGTGTCTCAAACATCTGCTCCATATCCTATCGCATAGTGTGCATCATAGTTTGCATCATTGCCATCACTTGATCCAAGCGATCACTCTGATTGACTCCACCATCAGCACCAGTCACTGCTGCAGCATAAGTAGCAAGATTTCCAGCTACATTGTTGGCTATGTTTTGAGCAGCATTGGCACGAGTTGTAGGTCCAGCCATGTGATAAGATCGTTTGTGTCTAGCCAAATTGCAGCACAAGCTCAATTCCAGCACGATCAGGCCTGAAATTCTTGCAACTCAATCGAATTGAGCTTAATTTCAATTGGATCAACGATGAACGCAAGGCTCTGATACCAATTGTTATAGTCCAAGTAGAATCTTGGCTATAACCTAGGTGAGGAAGAGGTTAGATGAGAAGAGAAGGGAAAGAGATGAGGATTAGAGAGAAAATTAAGAGATGAGAAGTAGGGATAACAAGATATTTTCATTGAATGAATGAGCCGTACAAGAATACAACTATTTATTCTCTTGCAAGATATAAGCTCAATCAATGAATCTAGACAAAAACTAAACAAGAACTACTGATTTAGAAATTGAGCTAGCCGCCACATTAGACCAAGAAATAACCGCCAATGACCAAACCCTCAACTAACATTCCCGCCTTTTCTAATTGAACAGCAAAACACCTTTGGGCTATGACATCCACTTTCTAGTGTAATAATATAGTAGGTGTCTTTTGATTTACTTTAATGTAGTATAAGTAGTAGTTTTGTGAATAATATGGAGTACTCCAATTTTCAATCTTTCTAAGAGTTCTTGCTTAATTGTTTATGTCTTATTTTTATATGTCTTATTCAAATTTTAACACCAAACGATTAGAGACTCAAGTTCAAGGCAATTACTAGAGAAGCTTGAAAGTGGCCGAGCCTCCAACTCGAGGCAACTGCATGAGATGCTAAACGAGACGTTGGCCTCAAGGATAGTTACAAATTGATATCCACACCAATCATGATACAAAATGCAGATACAATCAAAGCGGGAAACACCAAAAAAATGCCCTCAGCCCTAAAGCTTTGAAATTTCTTGTAGAGGATGCACATAATATTTCATAAATTCCGTCAAAGGAAGCTAGCTGGTAGCTAACAACAGGCGCCTTGCATTTTGATGCTATACAATTGACCAAGTCATTTCCTACTAGCTTTAATATAATTATGATCAATAATACACTAGAGAGCAATCTTCATATAAAAACACATAATGCTTTTCTCCTTGCCACATTAAGAAAAGAAAGAAAAAAAAGGCGCAAAAAATCTGCTTTTGAAAGGAATAGTCTAATGCGAACCACTTTCAAATGTTTCCGAGAAATATACCTCATCACTTCCTAAAAACCTACCTTCAAAGAGCATTGATGTAAGGTGCCAGTACGAATTATTGCAATCAAGCTCCGATACACACCAATTAATCAAATCTAACACAATCAAATAGTAGAATCAATGAAATTAGGGTACATTCTTGTCGTATAATTCACTATAAAGTATGGCATTTACAAGCATAGAAGTGTAGAACGAGATTTAGGGTAATGAAGAAGAAGAACATAACAAGGGAGAAAGGGGAAGGGATAATCGGTTAAGGGAGAGAGGAGAGAGCTAGAGCAAAATACATCATCACACTCTCTCTCCTAGCCTATGTCCTCTTATTTATATTAAGATATACTAGGGCCTAAATACAATTAGGCCCTACTAAGCCGTACTAATAATCTATTAAGTAGCAAAAGCTAATGTGTCCCAATTCGCTAATGTGGCAGTCGTTGAGGTGCCAGGATCAATACTTATATCTATTTTACCCTCGTGAGTTGACCCTCGTCCCCAAAGGTCAAAATCAGGAAAGTGACCATGGAAATTAGACAATAACTCCCAAGTCGGGGGGGGGGGGGGGGGGGTGTCAAGTCACTGAACCAGGATCTGAGTGGAGGCTACACATCGACGTTTGACAAGATGTTGAGAAAGGATGCAGGCCAATCGGGGAGGAAGCACCACGAGGGACCATACGCCAGGAAGTACCGTGCTATGCACTGGCACCAAAAAACGTTTTAGCAATGATACGTGAACTACATGGTGGATGTGAGCATGAGAAATTCAAGGTTGTAGGCAACGACACCTACTCGATCAAGGACCTTGAAGGGTCTGTAGAATTGTGGTGAAAGCTTGTGAAATGCACAATGCTCTACACTTTGCCAATGGTAAGGCGTAAGCTTCAACCAAATGTAGTCCCCAATCTTGAACTCATGGTCGGAGCAATGGGCATCGGCTTGTTGCTTTATGCGATTGTGGGCATAGTGCAAATGGAAGTGAAGGAAGGCAATGGTATCCTCACAAGCATGGAGGCTACTATCAACAGTCTCGACCTGAGATTCCCAGGGTAAATAGGGAAGATGAATGGGTGGTGGTTGATAAAACCTCATAAGGGGATGCGCTAGCAGTGGTATGTAAAGTGGTATTTTACCACCATTCAACGTTTCTTGTCCCACGAAAACATGGGATGAGAAAAAGAATCCTCTATCTTGTCTTGTATAACTTGCGCCAATTGACCATTGTTGTGCCAAGGCCATTAGAGCCGATCAAAAAAGTCAAAAGAAATGACTGAGATTGCCATACACAAAGCCTCAGTGCTACTGAGGAGAGAGAGAGCATTAGCAGTGCGATTCTCTTTGCCGTGCTTATACAGGATGTTGTAATCAAACCAAATCAAGCGAGAAAGCCAGAAATACTGATAACAAATATTTAGGGCTTTGCTGGTCTGTACGGATAATAAAGTGATGACCGGTTTGTCACTTGTTTGACCATAAAAGCAACAGCTAAAAGCTCATGCTATTGACTAAACTTGGTTCTTTGGGGGGAGACGCGACTGATATATGCAAGAGGGGTGGCCCTCTTGCATCAGAATTGTACCAATCCCAATTCCAGAGGCATTAGTCTTAACAACAAATTCTTTGGAAAATTCGGGCAATGCAAGAACAGGGACCGAAGTTAGTGCATGCTTAAGGACATCGAAGGCGGCTTCGGCCTTGGTGATCTAATCGAACCCCCCCCCCCCCCCCCCCCCCCTCTTTTGAGCAACACTATCAAAGGCTAAGCTATAGTGCCATATTGCTCAATAAAACGCTAATAGTAGCCAGTTAACCCCAAAAAACCACGACGTTGTTTAATGTTCGTAGGGCGCAACCACTTGTGAATAGCACAAAGCTTCTCAGGATTTGCTAAGACGCCTTCACTTGATACAAAATGTCCCGAAAATTCAATTTTGCTAGCTACGAATGAGCAATTGAAACGTTTCACCGAGAATTGATTTTCACATAAGACCTAGAATACTATCCAGAGATCAATCCACGAAGCACTATACACCAAAATGTCAGTGAAAAATACCAACAAAACTTGCATAAATAGGGGCGAAAAATGTCATTCGTAATGCTTTGAAACGTTGATGGTGCGTTTGTTAACCCAAATGGCATAACCGTGAATTCAAAAGTGGCCAGGGTGTGTACAGAAAGTAGTCTTATACAGATCTTAAGGCGACATTCTAAGTTTCCAGTATCCCAGGCATAAATCGAGCTTCGAGAAAAGAGTCGCTCCTTCAAGCTCATCAAATAACTCCTAGATGATCGGAATGGGAAACTTATCCTTAACTATCATTTTTTTGAGTACCCAGTAATCGACACATTAACTCCATGTCCTATTTTTCTTCTTCATAAGAGCAACCGATGAAGCAAAAAGATACGATATTTGGCATTACCCCACTTCAAGCATTTCTTGGGTCAACTTTTCAATCACATCTTTTTGAAAGGTTGGATAGCAGTAAGGAAGATGATTTATTGGGTTACTATCCTCCTTCAATGGAATATGATGATCGTACCACGGGCTATAAGGCGGCAACTGCTCTGCTTCAACGAAAAAGAATCGTATTGCAGAAGCAACGATTCCAGTGCAGGGTGGCTATCGTTTTCTATAGAATCGGACAAATGTAGCGTAAAACAATCACATTGCACAGTACCTGCAAGTTGTAATGCAAATAAAGAGGTTGTCGGACCATGTAATCAGTTCAAAGAAGAACCAGAGATTGTCTTGGGGTGTTCACTAGACGTACCTCACAAGCTAACCGCATGCCCGAGCCAACTAAAATCCATAACAAGCTCTTTGAAATCCCATTGCACTTCCGCTAATGTTTGTAGCCATTGTATCCCATGAACCATGTGACACCTAGACAATGGAATCACAAGAAAGTCGGATACAAATTCAATATCCTTTATACAGCACAACCCAGCACAAATTAGTTGCTTCTCGTCTACAACTGTTATAGAAGGCCGCTTCGACTCATCGACCACAAAATTTAACTGTTGAACCATGGACAAATCAGTGAAATTATGTGTGCTCCCGCTATCAATGAGCATGTTGATGGTATGCTTCTCATAGTGCCAACGAACTCTCATGGTTTGACATTGCACAATGGATCAAAATGTGAGGGTCTAGATACAGGTCAGCTTCGATGACAGCACCCGAAACACTACTTGCAGTACCTTGCTCATCTTCATCAACGTCTATCAAATACAATTAAAATTCCTTCTTCATGGGATAGTTATGGTCTGGAATAAAATGCTCATGACAATAGAAACAAAGATCCCCCCCCCCCCCCCCCCTCTCTCTCTCTCTCTCTCTGATGTTCCTCAACTTCAGCGGGGTTAATGGAATTTGATCCCTATTTGGGTTTTTTATGTGGATTAGGGATGTGTTTGAGCTGTGGGCCCGATAGGTTGTAATGGGGCTAGACAAGATGGGGGGAAATTTATTAGCGGTAACGAGGCTAACACAAGATGAGCTTACAGGCGTAGGGAGGAGGGGAGCCGTTTTGTAAGGAAAACTTAACAAATCTGATATATTCTAATACCAATTTGTGCGGATAAATCTGGAACAAACTGGTATTCTTTGATACCAATTTGTTAGGAAAATCTTGATGTGGAAGCGTAAACCCTAATCACTTGATTCGATTCAAATAATATGACTCACACAAACGAGAAGTAAACAAATATATGGAGAAAGAAAGAACAAACATGAACACACAATATTTACGTGGAAACCCTTCTACAATCGAGAGGGGAGAAAACCACGGGTGGAGATGGAGATTCTTTATTGATACTGAATGGAAGAATTACAACGACACTTCCTCTTGACGAGATCTATGAAAGAATTACAATAACTTTCTCTTAACTCTCATAGCGCTCGAAAACTGAATTGGAGAAATTACAAAATCACCCCTCTCTCTCTCTCTCAATGGCGATGCCTCACTCTTAATTTTGGATCGCAAGTGACGTAAACCCTACATCCCTAATTATAGACCCGTGTCTAGGAGGTCCCGATCGATCGGTGTGCCGATCGATCGGAACCGGGCCTATCAATCGGCCCTCTTACGGCCCAAAAACCCAAAAAATTTACTTATTCCCTCCTGATCGATCGGTGACCCCACGAAAATCCCATAAACTTAAAACAAGTAATTTGAAACATAATCCTAACAAATCTCCACCTCGGCTCAAATTACATACATAAAAGAATTTCCTCCACCTTCTCCACTAAACACTCCACACACGGGGCTTAACTTGACAAAACACGAAACCTAACTGAGTCCGATCGAAGCTTGAACTTTCTGTTAGGTAGTAACTGAGTGAACATATCTTAGAGGTTATCAGCAATGCCAATCTTCTTCTTCTCTGAATTGTCTCTTGACACACTATCTGAAACAGTCACCTGCTGCTGAACTATGTTACTTAACTGAACTCCCTCTGGCTTACTCACCTAACCTGAATCACAAACAACTGATGACATCTTCTATGGAGACAATAACGAAGGCTCATCAAACATGACACACCTACTCGTCAGGAATTGCTTGGAGCGAAAACCATTATGCTTCCCATAAAGCCCTTGTTCATAGACTATCAGTCCTGTAGACTGACCACACAAAGAGCCCCTCACACTGTGCTCAGACAGACCCCTATCACCTGAATGATCCAATCTCAAACGTCCTGAATTTGTGATCTCTAGTTCTGTCAACAACATGGATGATGAAGATGCTGCAACAGATCTAACAACTGTGGAACCGACAAGCTCATACAGAGTACCTTACCTTCTGCCCTTCATAACTGTTAATGCACCCTTAACGACCCCAAACTCCACCTTCAACTGTGTACTTGTACCCTTTAGACTCAAGAGTACCTAAAGATATGATATTCTTCTTCAAATCAGGAACATGGCGAAAATCGCTCAGAACCCTGATAGTGCCATCGAACATCCTAAAATGAATTGTTCCTATTCCCAGAACGTTGCATGGAGTATCATTACCCATCAAAGCAACTCCACCTTGAACGAACTCGTACGTGGAAAACCAATCGCGGTTGGACATACATGATAGGAGCAACCCGAATCCAAAATCCAATTATCTCTCAAATTGGACTGAGGTTCAGACACAAACAGTAGAAGATCTTCATTCTCACCATCCACAACACTAGCTATTATGGATCTCTGGTCAGACCTGTTACTTGCTTTAAGTTTTCTCTTAAGCTTGTAACAGTCTTTCTCATCTAACTCCTCCCATTGTGCTTCTGTCAGATTCTCTAGTTTTTTTCTCTTTCCCATCTAAAGCTTTCTTCAAGCCACTTTGAGTCAAGAGGCCCTTAACGCGAACCTGCCATAAACTGAAGCTCCCTTGACCACCAAACTTCTCAACTTCGGATCTAATTGCAGACGTCTTAGTATCAAATTGAAATAAACAGGCTCTGATATAAATTCCACCCAAGGCTCTGAACCTGGCTCTGTTACCAATTTGTAAGGGAAACTTAACAAATCTGATATGCTCTGATACCAATTTATGCAGATAAATCTGGAACAAACCGATATTCTTGATACCAATTTGTTAGGAAAATCTTGATGCGGAAGCGTAAACCCTAATCACTTGATTCGATTCAAATAATATGACTCACACAAACGAGAAGTAAACAAATATATGGAGAAAGAAGAAACAAACACGAACACACAATATTTATGTGGAAACCCCTCTACAATCGAGAGGGGAGAAAACCACGGGTGGAGATGAAGATTCTTTATTGATACTAAATGGAAGAATTACAACGACACTTTCTCCTGACGAGATCTATGAAAGAATTACAATCACTTTCTCTTAACTCTCGTAGCACTCGAAAACTGAATTGAAGGAATTACAAAATCACCTCTCTCTCTCTCTCTCTCTCAATGGCGGTGCCTCACTCTTAATTTTGGATCGCAAGCGACGTAAGCCCTACGTCCCTATTTATAGACCCGTGTCTGGGAGGTCCCGATCGATTGGAACCGGGCCAATCGATCGGCCCTCTTACAGCCCAAAAACCCAAAAAATTTACTTAAATCACCCGATCAATCGGGCTTCCCTCCTGATTGATCAGTGACCCCACGGCAACCCCATAAACTTAAAACAAGTAATTTGAGATATAATCCTAACACGTTTTATTGGTGCTTTTACCAACTACTCACACCAAATGGATGCAATTTTGCTCCTGTAAGTGCGCCAACACAATGGCATCCTAAAGGGTCGTAGGTTTAAACAACCTATCCCATCCTCCTAGCTTAACCTAGGGGCTGTTTTATTGGTGCTTTTACCTACTACTCACACCAAATGGGTGCAATTTTGCTCCTGTAAGTGCGCCAACACAATGGCATCCTAAAGGGTCGTAGGTTTAAACAACCTATCCCATCCTCCAAGCTCAACCTACAATCTATCCGAGAACATACTAATTTTTTGCTTCTCACTCAACCCACATCGGCTAATCAACAATTGAAAGGTACTCATATATTCATTCAATTCACCTGTATGCTTCAATCGACTGAAATCAGCTAATGGGCCATCACTATTATTCAAGAAATGTGCCCGTATAAGACTCGTATAATTGGACAAAGGGAGTGCTCATTGGCGCAGTGCCAAGACAGGGCGTCACCCTTCAAGGCAACACCCGCGAGCATAACCTTGCCCTCATCAAGTGTTCTATCCAGTACAAAATACCTCTCACATTTATACAACCAACTCCTAACATCAGCACCATCAAATCGATCTTTGTAAAACGAGTAGGGAAGTGATAATTACATTACCTTGCTCATTGATGGCAGGTGCGAGAGGTTCTGTCTAAGGTGGTGATGATCAGTCAGTTTTGGTTGTCGGCGCATGAAATCCACCACTAAAAGATCGAGATGCCAGTGTGCGAATTTGACCCGAAGCTCGCGGTGTTCAATCACTTAGAGCACCATGCAATTCACTGAGAATTCCCATTATTGAACCCATTTGAATCGAAAGTCCTTGAATCAAACGTTGGAAGCCCTCCAAAATCTGACTGTTGTAATTCTAGCATTGAGCTCTTCTTGCTGGGATGTGAACACCATTCTCATCTCTTCCTGCTGTGCAAATAAAGAAGCCCTCAAACCCTCTTCCATTTCTCTGATTGGCGGTTTACGAGCAAGTGTTGTAAGCTATGAAAGCTTAAAATCCGAGGAAAGAGAGCCTCTGATACCAATTGTTGCAATCAAGCTCCAATGCACACTAAAGCAACATTCCCAGTGCCCCAAAGGCTCCCCCTAAGCAGGGTCTGAGGGATGGATGTACACAGCCTTTCCCCTTCAGAGTGCTACCCTGAAGGGAAGCTATTTCCGCGAACCCCCAACCTGAGGGATGCAACACGAGGACTTCCCAGGAGGTTATCCATATTGATACTACTCTTGTCCAAGCATGCTTCAGGGTATAAGCTTATAGTATATTTCATTGTAAAGTATGACATTCACAAGTATAGAAGTATAGTACGAGATTTACAGTAATGGAGAAGAAGAAGATAACAAGGCAGAAAGGGGAAGGGAGAATTAGTTAGGGGAAAGAGAATGATCTAGAGCAAAATCCATCATCACACACTCTCTCCTAGCCGATGGCCTCTTATTTATATTAAGATATAATTGGGCCTAAATGCAATGAAGCCCTACTAAGCCATACTAATGATCTATTAAGTAGCCAATGCTGACGTGTCTCAATTCGCTAACGTGGCACTCATGACGTGGAAGCCCATGAGGTGTCGGGATCCATACTCATGTCGGAAGCGAAACTAAAGCATAGTTTCAACAGTCTTCCTTAATCAAAATTGTTAAAACCAGGACTAAAGCGATATTAGTTAATCCTCTTATCAAAAAAGAAATGAAATAACACAAAGTGAAAAAAATAATTTTCAAATTCAATTCAAAGGGAAAAAATCACTAATGCTTGAGAATTTACAAACTATTTATAAAGTTAAATCCTACCGAAGATATACTCTAATTACATTTTGATTCCTAATGAAACTCAACATAAAACACAAAATTCAAGACTTAAGGTCCATCAGGCAATGCCTTTCTCTACCCAAAAAAAAAAAAAAAAAAAGCTCCCCCCCCCCCCCCCCCCCCCCCCCCCAACCCCAAAAAAAAAAAGCACCTTTTTAGATTTTAAGAGTATTTGGCGTGGGAAGAAAAGTGTTCTAAATCAACAAGTTATTTTCCTGCTTTTGTAAAAGCTTAAAAATAGTAATTCTCCTTTAAAGTAAAAAAACTAACATTCTTTAGACAAAAATACCCCCTATTAATAACCTTTTTTTTACACAAGTGCTTTTGTAAAAAGTACTTCTAAGAAAAGTATTTTTTTCACAGCTTGACCAAAACAAGCCCTTGAACGTGAAAAAAAAAATACAATTTCTGCTAAAACTCTGAATCTTCCTTATAGAAGACAACACGACATGCATCGTTCTCACCCTGTCTATTAGCGAGTAAACGACTTAGCCCAGTCAATCGATGAGTATCCCAAATTAAGGAGCAGACCTATCATGGTTCCTCTAGCACATTTATCTGAGTTTGCATCAAACACCTTTTGCAAGTTAACAGTTTTTCTGAAAACAAGACTAAAATACACATGAATATAAATGAGCAATACTTGGATTTTATTAATAATGTTGAAAATATAAAATACAATAATGCATACATTTAGCATAAAATATACAAGATATTAAAAGAAAACGCAAATTTGTTGAAAAACTTCTTTAATTCATCAACCACCTCGGGGTATTGTTCATTATTTCTAACAGTGAATATTTTTCTTTCACGCTTCCACGAAAGTAAAGCTTCAATTGCAAGTTCCCTAGGAAACTCCTGATTCAGAAGTAAATTTGTTAGAGTCTTTACTTCACTCTTGATCTTTGAAGTTTGAATCATGTTACATGCCAAGGAGGTTCCATCCCAAAACTAATTGGTAATGAGTAAAGTAGCTCTTTTGGTATATATTTTGGTGTTTCTTAATGGTGCCCACCAATGTGGGACTTGCCTTTTTTTTTGCTTTGATCCCAAATTGACTTGTATCAATTCAGGTGTTTCCAAGTGAAGTCATTTGTTAAGCTCTAATTCCGTGGAAGTCTAAAAGCAAAATATTCACCATAATTCTTATAGAGAGTAAGCAATATCCCAAGGTGGCAGACGATTTTAACTGCACCAGTCAACCCAGCACTTCCACTTCCACTTCCTCCACCCTAAAGTGGGACATGGAAACGGGCCTTACCTTGACACACGAGGGGCTCTCTCTGCAAGAAAATGTGATTAGCCACTCCTTTCCCTTCGTGGGGTGTGATAGAAGCATCGTTGTTTTCCTTGAAACACAATTGCTCTTTACTTTTTTTATTTTTTGGTAATAAAGGATTGGATTGCCCCAACTAACCTTGGCGTATGAGAAAGCCCACAATCCTTATGAGCAGGTCAGTTATGAGTACAATTGCTCTTTACTTCATCAGTGTAATTTGTGTTATACGTTAATAGCAACAAATGTCCCAGTTAGATTCAAATAAAATGAATAACGAAAGTCCCTACATTCATTTTGTTCATGTAATATTTTTGATTTTTCCCTTCCCTTGGTGAAAATTTCAATGGAGAGGGCTAGAGACTCGCAAGAGCCCCAGAAACCTTAAAGATACGCCATTGTAATAAAATCAAATGGCATATGTGAAACAGCAGCGATGAAATGAGGAAAGTGAGAATGAGATATCTACTGATACTGTAATACAGGGATAAAATAAAAGAAGTTGGAAAGAATTAGTAAATTTTATTTGAGATGAAATAAGTCAAAAGGAGGTAATTGTAGGAATTCTTCAAAAATCAATCTAAAACAGGTGAAAAAGCGTAATATTGGCTTGTCATGTCATTTCAGCTCCATAGACTACCGCTCTAGAAGATACAGTTCAAACCTGTGTATTTGCTAAATGGGTATGAATATTCACTTCATACTCGTGACAGGTAATGGGCCGGCTGGTGCGTATGAATTCCGATGACGATCGCGGATATGGATGACACGCCCCTATACCTGTCCTACCCCATTGGCATCTCTATTCTAGGTCCTGACACAAAGTTAAAATTCTAGCATGACAGGAATTTGACTTGCTAGACACATGCTACAGGCATGATGCGCGTCAAACCCATAACCGACATATTTCTAACACTCATTACATCACCTTAGCTGTGTTGCGGGTTAGGATGCAAGTCAAGTCAAACCGATCAAAATGTAAATTTTTTGACCTACAATTGGACCCGCTATCATAACAGGTCGACCCACCAGCCTAACATCCCAAATTAGGTCTTTTTACGGGTCGAACCCCTTGGCCAACCCTAGTTATACTGTGTAATTTGTGCAAAATACACATTAGAAGTTATAGGAGGAGACTGGCCACTACCATTGCTAGGAGATGCAAACAACTCCATATTACAAAAGGAAAGAGAGAAAGAGGCCGCTCAAAGAAGAATTGGATGAAAATGATTTGACATCATTACCACCTCAACCTAAATAAGAAAATGACCCTAAATAGAGTTGAATGGAGAATTAGCATAGCTATAACCACAGTTTAGGATAAAAGAGCACATCTAAGTTAGTACTAATACCCCTAGGCTTATATATGCTTGTCTTATTATATGCATTTTTGATATGTGCAAATTGCTTATTATTCTATCCTGTTGCTTTATTGCCTCTTGCTACTTGATGCTTTCTATTTGCCTGCTCCGTACCGTTGTTTTGTACTCTTATACTCTTACGTTTAGATGCTTTTATGCTTCTCAAGTTGGGAGATCTCGGACACAGTTTCCCTTCAGGGTAGCACCCTGAAGAGGTAAGGCTGCGTACATCTCACCTTCCCAGACCCTGCATATGTGTGAATCCTTAAAACACTGGATATGTTGTTGTACACATTAGAAGTTATCAAACTTGTAAAAAAATATTGATGCCAAAATCTCATGGTTATTATTCACCACAAATTACATCGTCCTAACAATAATAATTATTACTCTTAACAGTAATCTAAATTCAATATTACCTTTTACTATTGACTATTCTTTTGCCATATTATTTGGTATACAAATTTAATTATTTGCCAAAAATCATTCTAACGTTTTCAAAAGTACTCAAGCCTCAACCCAAGCTAGTAAAAGAAAGTATAAGCCCTTGGCATAAACGGTGAAAGGCATTCAGGGTCACACATTCTACCAAGATAGCAACCATTTACAATTAAATTACATGCAGCTGATAATAATTCAACAAATTTTCACCAGACAAAATGTTCTCTGAAATACAACAGATGAATCAAATTTGCACTTCCAGCTCGCTCTACTAGGCATACTGTACTTAACTTCTGCCCCCTTCCCCAACCTGTCAAATCTCCATGAAAACGTGGCGTCGAATTATGCGATACATAATGACAGCTTGTCATGTCATGTCTGACCTCACTTAGTTAGCTTCTTGATATCGGCCCCAACTTCTGCAATCTTTGCTTCTTTAGAGGCTTCTGCTACTTTTGCAATGCTCTCGACGTCAAAGTCCAGTGCTACTTTTTTGACAGCGTCATTCAGCATCTGCATCAACAATACGAGCTTTATTAAGCTAGGAATTATGCGAGGGAAAATTAACCAAGGGCGTTGCATTTTATGGAATTTTGAAGGGCAATGTCATAAGGGCATTGATTCTCAAATAGCTGGTCAAAACATGATTATCGTATTAGAGCTCTTTTGTTTTTTTCTCTTGAACGTATTCTCTTTTTCAATGCATGATATCAATGCAATCAAATAAAGGCCGATGAACAACACAACGAATTTTGAGCCAGCAATTATGAAGTCTTAAATGTAAGGTTGCCCATCATTCCCAATTTCTACACCCTTATTCAGACCCAGTTTGGCCTCTTGATCAAAGGCCCTTTGGAGCATTGGACGGGCTCAAGTTTCATCTTACCGACTTCATCTTTCCAAAGAGTCCTATTATGACACTCCACAATAGAACTCTGTGGTTGAGAGGAAACATCAACACCTTTTCAAGTTGCCCAGGCCTTTACATGTCAAGCCAACTTACCACTAACTTTTGGCATGATTGTGTTCTAATTGGTAATTTCTATATACATTATTAACCACTTGCTCCTCCCTGTTTTACGCAAAAAAACCATTTGAGACCTTGTTAGAACAATGATCCCATTACCACGTACATGTCATTGCTTGCCTGTTTTTGCCTCTATGTAATGTGCCCATCGGCACAAATTTTCCCCTCAAGCAGGCCTTTCTATTTTTTTTCTAGGCCACCCCTTTGCCGTGAAAGGGTATCACCTATGACATGGAGGCGAATCCGCATTCATATCCTGTGATGATGTTTTCCATGAGCACATCTTCCATTTTGTCTTTACTCACCTTTCGTAGATCCCTTTGCACACATCACCCTTCCTCTTTCCATTACCCCCTAACAGAGGTCCAGTCTGAAACCCCTATCAATGCTCCTGATCTATTGCCTCTTTCCCCTCTCAATGCAGGATCTTGTTACCCCAGTTGCAGATGATTAATCCGGTGGGCGCGCTGCAGATGGTCCTATATACATGCTCAGTCCAGCCGTTCTTCCCTTCCCACGAAATCATCCACGATTGAGCAATCCAGTCCATTACCTATACGTCAGCCCTTCCCTTCCCCACTTGTCCTTTGCATCACACTAAGTGTTGACAGTTCTTACGTTGCCGCCAAACAAAAAGATGATGGTTTAATTGGGTGTACTGTAAGAAGTTAAAATCCTCGCGGCAAGATTGATTGCCACAATGCCTGCCTTGTGGCTAAGAGATTTACGCAAAAGGAAGGTGTCAATTATAGTGGTACTTCCCCCCCAAGTTGCCGAACTTGCCATGGTCAAGGTTCTGCTGACCTTTGCTTCTATCCATCATTGGCATCTTCTTCAACTTGGCGTAGTCGATGCTTTTGTTCATGGAAATCTGAATGAAGAAGCTAACCTGCATCTTCCCGCTGGTAATCATCTTCCAGAGGAACCTCCTAATTTCGTACGCTGATTGCACAGGAGTTTGTATGGCTTGAAATGAACAACAATCATGGTTCTCCAAATCTTCCCATGCCTTAGTAGCCCTTGGATTCACCCAGTCCAAGTTTGACTACAACCTCTTCTTTGCCGAATGATGAACCTACTTTTATTCCTCTGTTAGTATTATATTGATGAATATAATTGGGCTTGTAATGACTTAAATGTCACTAGCCGTATCAAACCGCTTTCGTATAACCTGTTCCAACTGAAAGTCTGTCAGTATTGCACTGATGATATTATTGCGGCTTGTAATGACTGTGACGATACTCTCGAGCTCCTTAGAGTCTGCTAGTTTGCTTGCTTGTCAGTAATCTTCCACTACCATGGAAGTCAATTCTATGGGGACCCCTCTTGTTGATCTTGGTCCTTATTGTAAGCTCCACGGGAAGTTGCTTTACTTGACTTTCGCCCTTATTTGTCCTTTGACTTAATAAATTGAGGCAACACATAACCACCCCTCCGTATGCTCATATGAAAGCCACACTATCAAGCAAGCTCCTGGTCAAGGAATTCTGTACCCATCTTCCTCTACTTCCCTCAAAGCATTTGCCAATGCTGATTTGAGTAGTTGCTGGGATTCACACTGCTCTACAATGGGTTTCGCTGTTTTTCTCAGTGACTTTCTCGTTTCCAGAAAACCCATGAAGCAACATACTGTTTTCCAATCCTCTGTAAAGGCCAAATACCTTAGTACGGCCTCAACAACCTGTGAGATTACCTAGCTTCTTGGCCTTGTTATAGAATTGCAAGTTCCTCATCCACCATTTACTCTCCTCTTTTGAAATAACAAAAAGCTGCCAGCCATGTTTCCCAAAACCCAATCTTTTAAAAACGCCACCAAACATACTGAGATTGAAGGCCAGTTCGTTCGCAATAAACTATTAAGAAGGTGTGCTCAAGGTTCTTAACATTGGTTTCCAGCATCAGCTGGTCAATCTCCTCACCAAGCATATTTATGGCCTTCAGAAGTTCTGATCCTTCGCAAGTTCGGAGTCCCTAACTTGTCCACTCCTCTTAAGGAGGCATATTGACCTTTATGTACATTTTTTCCGTTTACTTGCTGTATAGTTCAGGGTTTCACTGGATAGTTAAGTTTGTTAGCTTAATTTGTTGTCTTCTAACCAGGCTTCTATATAAATAGGAGTTCAGGTCACTGTTCCTATACATAACTCCAGAATATTCTCAGTAACAAAATCCTCCAACACCCCCCCCCCCCCCCCCCTCTTTTTTTCTCTTTTCCCCTTCTCTCATCTTCTCGATGCTCTCACAAAATCTCATGACAAATCGAGCATCCATGCATTGCCACACTGTAGCTACCAATTTCATTCCATGATGATGTAATCTTCATTTTCAATAAAGGTAATGCTGATCTAAAGGTATTACATCCCAACAAAAACAAGTTAGCACGGACAATTTAAGAATAGTTTTGGTCAAGCACTACTTAACAAGCATCCCTCAACCCATTCCACACCTCAGAACCACACAATAGTCATTAGAATTGGTTAAGTAGGAAGAATGTACCAGAGATCCAATTGCAACCAGCACTCGGAATCTTGAATCTACGTCCAGGTTCTCTGCTTCCGCAATCTATGAAACAATTGACAGTGAGTGTTTTTGAACTGAAATTGACATAAACAAAGAATAGATGTGCATAGAAATACCAACGTGACAGGTTTTGACCCAAAAAGGCTACATTACTCCTGTATGATCACCCTCGAACCAAATCTATATCCAATATGGAATAAGATAAAGGCCATCACGCAACATAAGGATACCTTTGCAATGGCCTCAATAACAAATATATGTATTCATGTTGCAAATTGATAAGCTATAGAAGTAACAACTGTATGCCTCTTTGTTCAAATTCCATAGAAATAATAAGGCTTAAAAGCAAATTATATTCCCCTAAAACTAAACGCAATCATTACAACTTGTTATGTAACGTCTACAGCAACCTACTAGCTCGAGAGAGTGACTACAACAACCACCACCCCAGTAGTGCCTCAAGGGCTCCTACATATGGAGGGTCCATGGTTATCAAAATCGCGATCAGGATCGTACGATCCTATGATCCTACTATGCCCAATCGACCCGGATCGTGTAAAAAATCGTAAAAAAGTAGAATCACAAAAAAATGAAGTAGGATCGGTAGGATCGGTATAGAATCGGTAAGATCGACGATTCTGACCGATCCTACCGAGTTTGATAACATAAAATTACAAAATTAAAAAAAAAAAATAAAATACCCCCAAAACCCCACCAGCCCCCCCGTTTCTCTCTCCTCCCTCCCTCACTCCACCCTCACCCATCCCCTTTCCCTTCCCCTTAACCCTAACCCCAACTTTCACCACAACCAACCACCAATCACCACCACCACCACGCCACGCGACACCGTGCCACCGACCGACTGCCGCCAGCTAAGTTCTAACACGACACCAGCCTAAGGGCCACACACAACCATAGCTTATTTTCTTTTTGGGTAAAAATTCCTAATTTTTATTTAATTTCTTATTCTTCTAGTATATTATTGAGTTACTTGGGTAATTGTTTTGATTTACATTTTGTTTATTTTAAGCTTGGTTTTGTTTTGCTTTGTTTAATTTCTAATTTTTTCAAAAGAAGTTTTGCTTTGTTTATCTAAGTATACCCATTTGAACTTTTGTGTTGAATTGTTGATTACTTGATTGTAGTCAATTTTATTAATTTTATTGTATTTCTTCAACTTTATAATGCAATATATTGTTCCCTAGTTTTAATGTTAACTTGATTGTTGATTTATATTATGTATTGAACTAAAAATTTGTTTAACTTCTAATATCATATTCACTAATTATGAATGCCTCCTCTTTTTAATTTTAGTCTTTAAGTTGTACTTGTGTTATTGAAGCGAGTGGCATTGGCTCGAACAATGTGGAGGATTTGTTTGTAGATGATGCTACCATTGGGGGTGATTCTCTTGGTGATGGTGGTGGTTCTATTGGTGATTATAGTAGAGATACAAATACCAATACTGCAGATGATATTGATGACAACAATTTTGATTTCGAATATTAGTTTGATGGTGTTGCTAGTTTGAATGTATGTTTGCTTGATGTACCTCTACTAATTTCGTACTTATGGATTTTTAATGTGTTATGAAACTAATGTTTTTTGCACTTTTTGATGTTCTTTATTGTATATTTGAGGCTTATAATGCGATTTTTATGGATACAAGCTAGTGTTTTACACAAAAAGTAGAATCTTACGATTCTCGATCCGATTCTACGATCCCGATCCTGAGGACCCCTCACCGATCCTACGTAGAATCCCGATTATGACAACCTAGGTAGGGTCTGCGAGTAGTGGGATGTATGCAGCCTTACTCCTTCAGGGTACTACCCTAAAGAGAGGCTGTGTAGCTCGAGAGAGTGACTGTTAGCCACAAATTGATTCTGCGGTATCCATATGCATAAAAGTGCTAGACAAGATTTCTCCTAATAACTAGCAGTCTGCTTTCACGGATTATCCCACAGAACTGTGAGCTACACATTCACTTTGTATCCGTTTTCCAGGTCACACGGAGTGTTTTCCCTCATCATGGGTACTCCCTCACATATGATAATGTTTGAATCATGCTAACAAGAAGCTGAGTCAGATCAAGAAAGATATACATAGGACCCAATATACAGTGGCAAAGCAAATTGAAAACAGAAGAGAACCTCAAGCGCTGCGGACAGAACTTGCAATTGTCCTTCTTCATCTTTCGTTTCAACCAATAGCACAGAATAACTGCAAAGATGATGAGTGGCAACGACTGGATAAGTACAAATTTCCAATCAGCCAATTTCAAGGTACTTACGCAGTTAGTCTGTCTTCACTTGCACAAGGTGAAGTTAGTTCTGAATGTTTGGAAGTACAAATTCATTATCCAATTAGCAGGTTTTTTGAATACTGTGCACCACCTAGTCGGGTTAATATCTGGTGAATGATTAAGAAAGAATACACCAAACAAGATTACAGAGCAAAGTTGAAGGTTTTGCAGAATGATTGGTCAGCAACAGACATATTTAGTTAATTCTCCATCATGCGTTGAGGTATCCATGTTACCTTGATGTTGATTTAGATGCTTCAAATTAGATCAGAGAAGTCTTAGAAAACCAACGAGTTTGACATTCATCACATACTTACATCCAAAACTCATACCCAAGTGTGGGTAACATAACCATACATGTTAAAATACTTGAAAACCACAATGATGCAAGCACATACTTACTTCAGTATCAATGTAGAATAGGCCAGCTGTACATTCTTATTTGATGACGAATAGCTACCAGAAAATGCATCAAGTATCTGCAATATCAAGAAGACAACACAATTGGCAACACAAGAATTCAAGAAATATGTACAAGAGAAAAAAGAGACCACTCCGATGGCTCCCACAAATCTCAATCACGTATATCTGAGTTGATCAGATGTTAAAAATTGAACTCCGCCCAGCTCCCACAAAAAAGGGAGGGGGTGACAAATGGAAAAAAAAGGGGGAAAAAATTGTATTTCAATCCCGCATTCATTATGGGAAACATGTTGCTTTATTTTGAACAAAGAAGTGCCAGTTCAAAATCTGTTTCTTCTTTTTCTTACAAGAAGCGCAAAATTGGTTATTTGCTCTCAGATCCGAAAAAATGCAAGGTTGAGGGAAGCAGAGAGATTCTATTGTAGTTCACTGGTTCATCAGGACACAAAAGAGCTATAAAGGCTGTTAAGCTTCTCTGGACTGTCTCCAAAATTTTGTAACAGAAACGAGAGACTTACTAAAAAGAGAAATAATGTAAAAGATGAAGAACAAACATCTACCAAAATAGGGCATTAACTGCGAAAAAGAAGAGAAATATAAAATTGGGATGCAGAAAGCTGTCAAATCTCACAACAAATCTGCAACTACAATCCCCTCCAAAACGTTTGCAAGTATGATCTGATTCAATAAATAATACACAGAAACTCAATGCTAGGAGGTTATGCAAAATTAGGTACAACTGAGTCCCTTTGTTATTGAGGATCCATTTCTCCACAATCAATATACCAAAGTGTTGAAAACCTGCATCTTATTGGAGATATTCTGCCTCCTAGCACTACCATAAAGCACTATATCTTTCTTTTTTTTTTTTCCCCTGACAGAAGTAAAAAAGAAAAATATTCAGAGGAACTACAGACCTTTTTAATAACAAATCCCCAAAAGCGGGAGAAACATATTCGGGACATGCGAAAGGGAATACTGTGGGAAAAAAAAGCCATCAGAAAACTAAGGCAACCGTGCAAAGAATCATGCTCAAAATTATTTTCATTCAGAGACCTTTCTGATAAATAGTTACCTCCATAAACATATTCCCAGCATCCAGTGAACCAGAAAAAAAAAAAAAAAAAAAAAAAAAAGGAACAACTAGTATATTGATCCAAAAATTTTGAAGGATTCCTTTAGTTTGAAATATATTATGTGCAAGTGACAAGATTAACATCAATGGCTAAAGAACCCATTGTTTTAAACACAGAGAACCAGCCATCTCGGAATTTGGGTCAAGTATATACAAAAACACAGTCCAGTCAATTAGAGCCTTAAAGGAAGAAAATAGAGACAACACAAAGACCATGGCATGTTTGTGTATGTGTATGAGGGGAAGCATGTTCCATGTGCACAGCAAATGCATTTACGTGTACATCTGAAGCCAACGTCAGCAGTCACCAACAGAGCTTGATGTAACTACACATTATCTTCAGTAATTTCAAGAAACAAATATGAAGTAATGACAGAAAGGCACCAACCTCGCTACGTTGGTTTCTCAGCCATTGGTGAAAGCAAGAATTCTTAAACAAATTGGTCAGCAAGCGAAGACTAGTCAAGATATTTGCTGGAATTGCAGGACTTGAGGTAACTTTCTTGATCATCTCCATCAGAGCATCTGTCAGATAAACATGACCACAGTAAAGGCCACATGCCTCACTTTTTCATTTGTTAATAGCCTTCTTTTCAACAATGCTAGTATGAAAGAGAGGGGAACGGGCTAATGATAATGCAATTCACATGCAGGAAAAGGCTGGCAGCATGTTACGCCGCAAATCCAGGTTCCCAAAAATGTGTAATTAAATTGTGGTCCCCGGTCATGATAGCAGTCTCGAGGAAGTGGGATGTTGCATGCCATGTGATGGAATTGGGGTGTTGCTGATATCATATGCTAGATTGCGCCAATCATGTGAAGCTTTTTAAGTGAACCCAATACTAAGTTGCTTTTAGACCTTATGTTTTTAAACATATTAATGAACAGCAATAGTCACTAACTTTTATACCATCTTTCATATTCTTTAACATGTAAATACATTTCTAAATATCTTATACCATACAAAACACAAGATATACGTATTATAGAGGTCATTATAGAAAAAAATTCATTATGTGACAGAGAATTGCATAACGTGCATAAAGTCCATTAAGTAATGGCAGTTGTGTTACATAATGGCTTTATTTGATTCTACAATAGGCATTTTGTTTAGCATTATATTTAAAAAGGCGACAGAAAGCAGCAACAAACTTCAGTAGCAGATACCATTGCCACCATTCATTTGCTTGGAGAGCTTAGTAGCTCCATCTGGGTGTAAAATGATCATTCTCAAGATGTCAATAACTGCATATCACACAAAATTGATTAGAGGCAACTTTTAGAAAGAAAAGATATGTGGCAAACAATGGAGCAGTACTGATGCAGACATGCAAATAAACAGAATACCTACACGCACAAAATGTGTACAAACCAGAAAACATTTGAAGAAAAAAAGGAAAAAGAAGCCACAACATATCAATAAGCAGCTTATATAAAGATGCAGAAAATAGCTCAGCAATGCTGTACTAACTTGGAAAAATCATAGACAGTGGCCATGAATTAAGCAACTTCAACAGCAAATTAACATCGACATCAGCAAAACTGGTTGAATGATAGTGTGAAGTATCTTTCAAAATCTTCACAACAGCACCCAGCCTGGAAAGCTCATATTCCGTGAGCGACAGCTTCTTTTGATCCTTAAAAAATAAATAGAATACAGAAACGAGTTAGGGAATTCAGGAAGTCAAACAGAAAATATAGATGTACAGTACTTGAAAACGGAAAAAAAAAAAAAAAAAAAACAGTAAGGGGGAAGAAAACAGGGACAACAACAACAAACCCAATGCCTCAAGGGCTCCCGCCAATGCAGGGTAAATAAGATGAACACAATAGCCGATAGGAGGCAAAACAATTAAGTAATTTGCCTTTTTTCCAGTTTTGCAGTCTTCATGGCGGAGAATGAAACGAATTCCCAAAATACACAGGGCATGAGTTATTTATCAGCTTCACGACTTCATCATCATAGACTTTACTTACTGTACAGGACACGCAGACAGAGTTGCCAAAAGGCCGTAATCATCACTAATGCAATCATATGAATCAAAAAGCTAAGGTCCCATTTAAAAATAGAGAATTTTCCCTTGAAAAATTTTCCATGGAAAACTGGAAAATGTTCAAAAAGCTCATCTTCCCAATGGGGAAGTCGGAAAACAGCTTTACAGCATTCCATATTCTATATGAAAAGTTGGAAAGCAGTTTTAAACTATTTCCCAAACTTTCCATCCACGTTTCCAAAAGTAAATCACAGGCACCCCTACTTTTTCCGGATTCTATTTCAACAATGAATCTCTCTTTTTCTTTGTGTTGAATTAAGTATTATAAGCAGACGGTTTATGCTTTAAAATTGTACAGCACATATTTGTTACATTAAGTCAATATATAGTATAATTCGTACATACAAGTACACGGACTCCAATATTCAAGTTTGTCACCCTAAAATAACCCCAAAGTGATAGTTGTAACCTACATCTAAATGTTTACCGATCGGAATGTACTTAATCCGGTCATTTTTTTACCGTTACCTCAATTGTTCAAATTGGAATCAAATCAGATTATCGGGTTTCGGATTTACGGGCATAACTTATGCCTATAACTTCTATTTTAAAAAAAAGAGAAATAAATTATAGAAATATTTTGAAAAAAGATTATCAATTTTTCATTCCTAAACATGTTATCCAAATGGAAAACAGAAATGAAAAACTGGAGATGATAAAGAAAACTTGAAGTGAAAAATGAAAATTTGTTTTCTACTTCTAAATAGGGCCTAACATTTCCTCCATCCTACATCAATTCTTTCGCTTACCACTAAGAGTGTCTAAAAAATGTATTCTACTACTCCATTATAGATTATTTTGCTAGTGATTTTACCAAATCACCCTATATTTTAACTCTTCATTCTCAAAACCACTCAACTCAACGGTTAGTCATGGAAATTCAGCCATTATTCACACATAAGATTATAGGGAAGTCAAGAAGGAGCAAACAATTTCTTAACACACAAGTGCTTAATCGAAAATTCAACCACCATTGATCAGTAAGAAGTTATACAATTCCGACCTGATTAGATAGGAGATTCTCGTTAAAATCCGAAATCTTTTTGAGGATGCCATCAAATTGAGCTGCATCAAAGACAAGCATCCCTTTCTGCAAAGAGAAATGGCAGAAACCTAAACCATGAATACAAATCTGAAAACTTCACATAGGCAAACCAGGAGGGAGAAAGTCTGCAACAGTGAGGGAAGGGGGAGTGTAGGACTTGAAGGAATTCAAGCCGGTAAGACCATTATAGTCCAAGAGAATGAGACAAATTTCAAAAACACTCTGATCTCAAGATTACAAAGAAATAAAAGAAAGTTTGTTAGTAGGTCCCACTAAATACTACAATATCAATAATATATTGGTTCAAAAAGCCACGGGAAATGTGCACATAAGCCAGCCTAACCCAGTAGTCAGCATGCAAGCTGGTGCATATGCCCCAATGCTTTATACGTTACCCATTTTCTCTAGAGTGAGAAAGATCATTATTTGCAACTAAACCAAAGGGGACATCACCCTAGTGTATGTATGGAGTGCCAAAAGGATCACAAGAGATCAATAGGGATCTATGAACTGATCAAAGTTGTATTGTGGATCAGAGCACATTCCCCATCCAGAATGGTGAAAACCAACAAAAACGCTTTACCTCAGGAAAACACTCAGTCCAATTAGTGTTCTTTAATAACTTTAAGCATCTTATTATATCTGGGACCTTGTTCCTCACATGAACTTTGCAGTGTGAAGCACTGCTGCAACTGTCCATTTGTCGCAAGATGATTGAATACAATTTCTAAGTCAATTAATGCAGTTGCTTACATTACATACAAGATAGCAAGGAAGAAAATATGACGGAAACTGAAACAAGCACGAAAGCGTTTACATATTTATTTTTTCCACTTTCTTGGGGAAAATGGAAAAGGGTGGAGATGGGGATGAATCCAATAACAATGTTTCAATTGCATCCCCAGTGTTAGCAAAGGAAGAGAAAAAAAGCAATCATTACCTTTGGAATGTGCATGAAAGTAGGTTTAGATGAGAGACCTGTCAATTGAAAGGTTTACAGGTAGTTAGGTAAAACAGAATCTTAAGGAGAAAAGACTGAAGCTAAAAGGAAATGGCCTTCATATTTATGCCATCTTACAATCACAAGTAACAAACCAGCATAATGGGAGAGTAACTTTTCAGCAAAATTACATACCATGCAAGTTGGATTGTTCCCCAGGTACATAAGCACTAGCTGAAATACCAGACAAGAATGCTTATCACATGACATGAAGCTAACAAGAAGAAACTTACAACCAAGAGCCAATATGGTACCACTTACAGCCAGTAAAGGGATCACGAAATGATGGATCAAACGAAAAGTTCTTTTTCCCGGTGTTCTGCATAATAAAATCTACAATTTGTTGGCGGTAGGAAAGAGGAAGATTCTCCTTGAGAAGCCACTTATCAGCAGTATCATAAGGATTATCTGGAAAAACACATTCAGTCTTACAACTCTTATTATGGCCATTTCTTGTAGGCAGCAAGCCGAATAGTTATTACAGCACATAAGACAACATGTTAGTTCCACATGTTAAGCAACTTTTGAGGTGGCAAGTATTTCCACATGTTATACTCCTTTTGAGATTGACTTAGTGGCACACATCAAAACAAGCACCTTTAAAAGCAGCAAGTGTTTCAAGCATCATATGGTCATTACACATCAGTAATGACAGATGTACTCTGATACATCACGAAGAGCACCTGACATTAGCAATTTCTAAACATATGCACTCTCCCCCACCCTAGCACAAAAAAAATATGCAGACAAAATATCGAAGATGCCAAGAGGAGTAGAGTAGCAGATCCATGTAAAAGCAGATGAAAGACTTTAAATAGTAGAAGATTACCAACAGAAGTGGCATGAGATAGGAAAAACAACTTGATATCAATGATAGGCTTTCTACATACAAAAAATGGCTTTATTTGGCCATGCTATGAAGTATTGTAGCTTTAACTTAAGCTATGTTGTAGTTGTGGTATGAAAGTGTTGTGATAGAGGGGGAACTAGTTGAGGTGTTTGGTAACTTTTTCCAGAACTGATACTGAAAGCATTGTGAGATGAAAAGTGACCACTTTAGACATTAATTAATGATATTAATTATAGTACTTCATTTTACGGCACGGATTGCTGGCCAAGCACCATACACAGAAATTGAAGGCAGCGGAGATGAGTATATTGCGCTGAATGTGTGGACACACAAGAAAGGACATGATCAGAAATAACGTGGCATGGTCCCAATCGAAGATAAGCTGAGGAGCAACGTTTGCGGTAGTTTGGGCACGTTAGGAGGAGACCTACCACTGCCCCTGTTAGGAGATGCGAACAGCTCCATATTACAAACGGGAGGAGAGGGAGAGGCCGGCCAAAGAAGAGTTGGATAGAGACGATTCGACATAACCCTCACCCACCTCAACCTAAATGAGGAGATGACCCTAGATAGAGCTGAGTGGAGGGTTAGTATAGATGTAGCCGATATAGCAGATTAAGATTGAGGAGCACATCTAAGCTAGTGCTAGTTCCCCTAAGCTTATAGGCATGCTTGCTTGATTTAGGACTTTTGCTGTGATTGGTTGCTTTTTGTTCTGTCGCTCTGTCGCTTTATTGCCTATCGCCCATTACCTATTGCCTATTGCCTATTGCCTATTGCACATTTCCTAGTGCCTATTTTATACTTTCTATAGGTTTGCTCTGTGCCGTTGTTCTTATGCTCTTGCGGTACGCTTTGATGCTTCTATGCTTTTATGCTTTTTAGGTTGGGGAGCTGTTTTATTGCTTATTGCTTATAGTCTATTGCTGCTACTTGCTTCTTACTTAAGCTTGTTTTGGGCTAGGGTAGCACCTTGAAGAGGTAAGGCTGCTTACATCCCCCGGCCCCCCGCCCCCCCCCCCCCCCCCACCCCCCAACCCAAAAAAAAGACCCTGCATACGTGGGAGCCCTTGAGGCACTGGGTTTGTTGTTATTGTTGTTGTTGTAATTATACTTCATTTTAGTGGATATGTGAGTTACAATATGCATAATTTATTATAATTACCTATAATAATTTATTATTAATTAAACATTAATTTAATAAGATTTTATATTCTTTTTGAAAAAAAATATTTAAATTAGTATATGACCCAATTTTATAACTTTAAAAGATAAATAAGATAAAATTTATAAAGAAAGTTTTTATAAAATACAACAACAACAACAAAAAAACCCAGTGCCTCCAAGGGCTCTCGCATAAGCAGGGTCCCGGGGGGGGGGGGGGGGGGGGGGGGGGGGTGTACATGTACGCAGCCTTCCGCCTCTAGGGGGCTACCCTGAAGGGAGACTGTTTCCGAGGACCCCAGCCTGAAAAGCTGGTCCGCAGCCATGAGCCAAAGACCTGGCAAACAGAAGAAGCATCAAATTCATGAGTATAGCAAACTCACGGCAGGCACACTGCAAGCAAAGCAACAGGCTCAAAGCATGCCACATCAAGCACAGATCAACATATAAGATGAAGATAAATATATGATAGGGATAGAGATAGAGATAGAGATAGAAGGGACAGAGAAAAGGAAGGAGATAGGGATAGGGGTAGGGATAGATAAAGAGGTAGAGATAAAGATAAGTAGCAGCGTCCATCCTCATGAGAGCCAGAAATAGTCTACGTGCGCCAAGAGGACCTAGCACTAGTAAGCTATACTACCCTACTCCAACCGGAACATCTAATACCCCTATGCTGGCCCACCATTGGGCCCTATCTAAGGCCATCTCCTCCCGAAGGTTTAGGTGGGTGAGGTCTTGTCGGATCGTCTCAAGCCATCTCTTCTTTGGCCTGCCTCTGCCTCTTCTGCCTAGTGTAGTAAGTAGTTGTTCACATCTCCTGACTGGGGCGTTGTCCGGTCTCCTTCTGACATGTCCAAACCACCTCAGACATTGCTCCCTCAATTTATCTTCAATGGAGGATACGCCCAATTTGCCTCTTACGATGTCATTTCTGATCCTATCCTTCCTTGTGTGTCCGCACATCCACCTCAGCATTCGCATCTCCACCACCTTCATCTTCTGTGCGTGTTGTTGTTTCATTGCCCTGCAATCCGCCCCATACGTCATGGCTGGCCTCACAACCGTCTTATAGTATCTTCCCTTTAACTTCAAGGGGAACTTTCTATCACAAAATACCGCAGAGGCCATCCTCCACTTATGCCATCCCGCTTTAATCCGGTTGCTGACATCGTCGTCCACCTTTCCGTTATGTTGTATCATGGACCCCAAGTACCTGAATCTCTTCTTCTTCGATATGGCCTCATGTCCAATCTTGACTTCTTCCCGGCTAGGCGTGGTAGAGGGATCGAACTTGAGTTCCATGTGCTCGGTCTTGGTTCTGCTTAGTCGTAACCCCTTTGACTCTAGAACCCCTCTCCATAGTTCCAGCTTTTCATTTATCTCTTCCCGCGACACCCCCACCAGCACTATGTCGTCTGCAAAAAGCATGCACCAAGGTAAACATCCCTGGATGTGCCTAGTGAGCTCGTCCATAACCAGAATGAACAGATAGGGGCTCAAAGCAGACCCTTGGTGTACCCCTACTGTTATCGGGAAAGCGTCTGTCTCCCCGTCCACTGTACGCACCATAGTCTGTGCCTCCTCATACATGTCTCTAATGGCTCGAATGTATGGTACGGGGATGCCTTTCTTGTCCAGAACTCTCCAAAGGACCTCCCTTGGCACTCTATTATATGCCTTCTCTAAATCAATGAAGACCATATGAAGGTCCTTTTGTCTCTCCCTATATTTGCTCTATCGTCCGCCTTAGGATGTGGATGGCTTCCATTGTTGATCTCCCGGGCATAAATCCGAACTGGTTCTCGTACACCTCTGTCTATTGCCTTAACCTCCTCTCTATGACCCGTTCCCACAACTTCAGAGTGCGGTTCAATAGTTTGATACCCCGATAGTTGAAAGTTTTTATAAAATGTTAACGAAATTATTTTACTAATATTAAAAAGCATAATTATGACTGAATTTTTAGAGCCGGTTCCCAAAATAATGCTCAAAAATAAAAAAATAATGCTGGAAAAAAAATAATTCCAAATCTACTGTTGAACCGCGTTTACAAAACGCGGCTACACTGAACCGCTTCAAGTTAATGCGTTTCAAATGCACAAAAACCGCGTCTTCAAAACGCGTTTTATATGTAAATAAAACGCATTAACTTAACGCGGTTCATTGTGGGATTAACCGCTTTATAAGAAGGCGGTTTAACGGTAAACCGTGTTCACTGAACGCGGTTTATCAATAAAAGGAGAGCTCGATAGCTTAACGAGCCAAGTTCAAAGAGGGGGCGCTCGGCTCGCTATCGAACAGTTCGATAAGGGCTCGATAAGAGCTCGTTAAGGGGCTCGATACGAGCTTGTTAAGGGCTCGGCTTAAACCGCGTTCATATGACGCGGTTTTTATTAAGGTGAACCGCTTTATCGAAACCGGGTTATTATTAATGTAAACCGCATTACAAAGACGCGGTTATTATTAATATGAACCGCATTATAAAGACGCGGTTTTAATTGATTTGAACCGCATTATCAAGACGCGGTTATTGTTTTCGTAAACCGAAACGCGTTTTTTATTCATATGAAACGCGTTTTTTTAACGCGGTTTAGTATAACCGCATTTTGTAAACGCGGTTCAACAGTAGATTTGAAATTATTTTTTTTTAGCATTATTTTTTGTATTTTTTTATTTTTTAGCATTATTTTGGAAACCGACTCGAATTTTTATTTATAATATTAAATAATAATTAAACTATTTAATTAACACATAATTAATTTAATCCAATGAATTATTCAATCGATAGAGTACAATGAGGATAAGCGACAGCGGTATCTTCAAGCCAAGAGAGAGGCGAAGCGAGCAGTCAGAGAAGCACAGTCAAGAGCCTATGAAGATTTCTACAAAAGGATGGAGACCAAGGGGATGCGAGGGACTTATATAGAATCGTCAAAGCTAGAGAAAGGAAGACCAGGGACTTCGATAGAGTACAATGCATAAGAGGGGAAGATGGACAGGTACTCGTGGACAGGCATCTAATTAAGGCTAGGTGAAAAACGTATTTCCACGAGTTGTTCAACGAACAAGGAGGGATAGGGATATCCTTAGGTGATCTTCGAACATCTGAAGAGCATCAAAACCACTATGACTGTAGGCAAATTAGCCCCGAGAAAGTCAAGGAAGCCCTGAGATCCATGGGAAGGGGTAAAGCAGCTGGCCCAAATGGCATACCCATAGAAGCCTGGAAATGCCTTGGACAGAAGGGCGTCAGTTGGCTGACTAAACTATTTAACCAAATCCTGATGGGGGACAAGATGCCTAAGGAATGGAGGAAGAGCACATTGATTCCGATATATAAGAACAAATGTGACATTCAGAGTTGCGCCAACTATCGGGGTATCAAACTAATGTGCCACACACTGAAGCTGTGGGAACGGGTCATAGAGAGGAGGTTAAGGCAACAAACAAAGGTGTCTGAGAACAAGTTCGGATTTATGCCCGGGAGATCAACAATAGAAGCCATCCACATCCTAAGGCAGACGATAGAGCTATACAGGTAGAGACAAAAGGATCTGCATATGGTTTTCATTGATTTAGAGAAGGCATATGATAGGGTGCCAAGGGAGGTCCTTTGGAGAGTTTTGGATAGGAAAGGGATTCCCGTACCATACATCCGAGCCATTAGAGACATGTATGACGACGCACAGACTATGGTGCGTACAGTGGATGGGGAAACAGACGCTTTCTCGATAACAGTAGGGGTACACCAAGGGTCTGCTTTGAGCCCCTGTCTGTTCATTCTGGTTATGGACGAGCTCACTAGGCACATCCAGGGATGTGTACCTTGGTGCATGCTTTTTGCAGATGGCATAGTACTGGTGGGGGAGTCGCGAGAAGAGATAAATGAGAAGCTGGAACTGTGGAGAGGGGTTCTAGAGTCGAAGGGTTTACGACTAAGTAGAGCCAAGACCGAGCACATGGAACTCAAGATCGATCCCTCTACCGCGCAAAGCCGGGAAGAAGTCAAGATTGGATCTGAGGCCATATCGAAGAAGGAGAGATTCAGGTACTTGGGGTCCATGATACAACACAACGGCGAAGTGGACGAGGATGTCAGCAACCGGATTAAAGCGGGATAGCATAAGTGGAGGATGGCCTCTGTGGTACTCTGTGACAGAAAGTTCCCCTTGAAGCTAAAGGGAAGATACTATAAGACGGTTGTGAGGCCAGCCATGACATATGGGGCGGAGTGCAGGGCGATGAAACAACAGCACACACAGAAGATGAAGGTAGCAGAGATGCGAATGCTGAGGTGAATGTGCGGACACACAAGGAAGGACAGAATCAGAAACGACATCATTAGAGGCAAATTGGGCGTAGCCTCCATTGAAGATAAATTGAGGGAGCAACGTCTGAGGTGGTTTGGTCATGTTAGAAGGACACCGAACAACGCTCCAGTAAGGAGATGCGAACAGCCCCTTAATACACTAGGCAGAAAAGGCAAAGGCAGGCCAAAGAAGAAATGGCTTGAGAAGATCCGAAAAGACCTCATCCACCTAAACCTTCGGGAGGAGATGGCCCTAGATAGGGCCCAATGGAGGGCTTGCATAGGGGTTTTAGATGCTCCGGTTGGAGTAGGGTAGTCCGGCTTCTAGTGCTAGGTCCTCTTGGCGCACGTAGGCCGTGCTCTGACTCCCATGAGCTGATACTTGCTACTTGACTACTTATCTTTATATCTGTTTCTATCTCTATCTCTATCCCTATCTCTATTCTTGATCTCTATCTCTATCCTCTACCTCTATCCTTATCTGTATCTTATCCGTTGATTCTGTTGATTGTGCTTGATGTGGCTTGCTTTGAGTCTGTGTTTTTGCTCGCCGTGTGTTTTTTTCCCACTCATGCTTTGTTGCTTCCTGCAGCCAGGTCTTTTGCTCTTTGCTGCAAACCTGTTTTCTCAGGTTGGGAGTCCTTGAAAACAGCCTCTCTTCAGGGTAGCCCCCTGAAGGGGGAAGGCTGCGTACATCTACCCTCCCCAGACCCTGCTTTTGCGGGAGCCCTTGGAGGCACTGGGTTTGTTGTTGTTGAATTATTCAATCGATAACATAATTAAAATTATATAATTGAAATATAATTGAATTATTTAAGGCGTCACTACACTAATATAAAGCATAATTGAATTACGTAACCAAAAAAGGTTACGAATGTTAATTTGTAATTTTTACTTCTAGTAAGGGTAAGTTTGGCTCCATATCCATTTGGCATTGTGGTCAAATGCTATAGTTGTAACTGTGACTTTGATGTAGAAGTGTAGTGGTATGGAGAAAAAACAAAAGACAAAACAAGAGAAAAGATCTTTTTCGAAACGTAAATTTTCATTTCTCAAAAACCAAAAATGCAATTAGAAAATAATACCAACAAGCCCTAGTGTAGAACAAAAATCCTAGACATTGGAAACTGGGTTACCTGACCGATTATAAGGCAATTTACGAATGGGCTCGCCATCTCCAATATCAACATCAAACACTGATCAACCATAGCATTCACAAGGTAAGACATCAGTATTACAGAGGATATAACATAAGTTGAGATACACAACTCATATTACAAATACATTTAGGAGACTAGAAAAGAAAATGACACATAAGTAAAACTGGCTGAAGATTTAAACAACAGCGATAAAAATTTACAAACCATAATCATACTGAATTCCATCGAGTATAGGACGATTCAGATTATCATCAGGTCCATCAACAACTTCACCAATCTGCGTAGGAAAAGGTCACCAAGTTATCAAAAATGAACAACATGAACAGACCAGAATACCAAACACAGCAACAACAACAATCATCCAGTGCCTCAAACAGGCTCCCGCTAAGGAAGGGTCTGGGGAGGGTAAAATGCATGCAAAACCTTAAATGCTGCTCCTGTAATTAATAGTTGCAAAATAATGCAAAAGCGGAAATGGAAAACAACTATACAAATGGCAAAGCAGCTGACTGCATAGGTTTGGATCACAGACATGGCAAGGTGTATATATATATATATGCTTCTAGCCAAATAGAATCAACAACAGCATTGTCAAAGACTACAATGCAGAAAATTTTGAAAATCAGACATAATGATCTAAGACACTAAAGGAGGAGCCCAAGGGGAGTGTCTCCAAGCATCTAGGTTCTAAATTCACACTTCAAGGAAATTCAGAAAGGTGCACGCTTCAGCATTACAGGATTAAAAGTTGCAAACAGCCTCCACATGCGGCTACAGGAAGGAACTTATATCGTACAAGGATCAGACAAGTATGCCATAGAAGGGTAAACGAAATAGTACTTTATCCCATTTAGACTCTCTTGCATTCCACGAATAAGCAACACCATTGTCCCCTTCTCTGACAACTTTTGTTTGCCCATCACTTGTTCCTAACCAACAAATAAATAGAATATGTTAAATAAAAAAAATACTCAAGCAGATAATTGTGTCGCTAAACAGCATTCCAATAATGAAAAATGAATTAGAAACACCTAAAAAGAAAATAAAAGAATAATAGAAAGAAGCAAGAATTGTAAACCTTTAGCTTGGGTCTAGAGATACAACAACAACAACAGTCCCAGTGCCACGAAGGCTCCCGCAAAAACAGCGCCCCCGGGGGGGGAGGGGGGGGGGGGGGGGGGGGGGGGTGGGGTGTGGTCTCTTCACTTACACACATTGAGAAATTCCAATAATGTTGTTAAAACTTAAACCTGGTACTTTCAAGGCCTCCAGTCCAGGCAGCTCTTCCAGCTTCAACCCACTAACTCTCTTCCTGACAACAACAAAAGTTAAATCACTCATGTGACCCAGGAAGAAAATTATTTGCTGACCATATGGTCAAATTAATTTCCATAAGGATGGGCACTTTGGATGGAGACAATTTGACATGACCTCGCCCACCTCAACCTAAATGAGGAGATGGCCCTAAATAGAGTGTAGTGGAGGGCTAGCATAGGTGTAGCCGATATAGCAGTCTAGGAGAGAGGAGCGCAACTAAGATAGTACTAGCGCACATCGGCTTATATGTATGCCTATTTGATTATATTTGTTGTTGTTTGTTGGTTGCTTATTGTTCTATCGCTATATTGCTTTATTACTATCGCTGCTTCATGCTTTATGCTTTCTATGTGCTGTTGTTTTTATACTTCCCAGGTTAGGGGCCCTCAAACACAGCCCTCAAACACAGCCTTCTTTTAGGGTAGCACCCTAAAGGAGTAAGGGTATGTACATCCCAAAACCCCCTCCCCCGAAAAAAAAAAAAAAAAAAAAAAAAAAGACCCTACATATGCAGGAGCCCTTAAGGCACTGGGTTTGTTGTTGTATGTGCACTCAATAGATTCATATGAAGTCACATTATCATAACTCATGGAGATTCCCAAGCAAGTCGGAGCAGTTTTAATCTTATATCAAAAGGGTTATAAACTAAAACCTTTCAACTAATACACAAAATATCAATTATCAATTTCTATTAGGTGCACGTCACTCTCAATATGAGCTCATTGTAAACGAGATTGGTTTATGTCGCGGCTAAAGCTTTCCACTCCAACCATGAAGTCTTGGGTTCAAGCTCACCTTCCCCCTTCATCTCCATGCATTTGAAAGTATTTTTTCCACGACCATGGGACTAGAATTACTATGTCCACAATTCTTTATCCACTGTTGCATTTTCTCCAAACAAATTTCAAAAGATAAATATTTTCATCAGTTCGTTTGTGATACTTATGAAAACCCACCTAGTAAATACATTTTCTAATTCAAACAGAATAAAGAACATGATGATATGGGAGTGGTTATAAACGAAGGCTGCTGGTGCACCAAAGTGCATTAACGACTACTTGGCCTAAAACCTCGCTTGGATGAAGAAAGAAGCTTTCTTTATCCATGTTATAAGGCATAGGGGACATGCTAATGTAACATTGGTTTCAACAGATGGTTCTATGATAATACCTGCTGATCTTGTAGCTACAAAGTTGGGAGGAATATGAGTCTAGTTCAACTGCATCTGCAACTCTATCTGGACAGGTGGTCCAGATCCGCACTACTCCATCTGAACATGCAGTCACGATATCCCCATTGTCCAAGAATTTAGCATCCCAAACACAACCAGGATGCTCCAGACTCTGAACACAGACGCCATCTACAACATAAATGGCTTAAGTATCATGCTAAACATCACTGCAAGAAAGAAGTTCCATAACAGCAGAAGGCCAAATCCTTAAGCTAGGAGGAAGAAGTAATGTAACGAACGCAAATTTCATCAGCACTTAGGAAGTACAAGTCTACAACCATACATCTATAGAGGAACCCTCAATTTCAAATTGCAACTCTACAAACTAAAACCAACAATAGCTCTATCATGATGATCATACTTTACAAGATTGATCATAATCCTGCAAAAGTGTAGCAATATCTGATATAAAAAAAGTAAGTGAAACGAGCAAAGCAACGGAATGGAACAATGCAAGAACACAAAAGGGATAAAAAATTTCACCAAAACAAACGCCCAATCCAGTAATACAACACCAAGCCTATGTCTAAAAGGTATAATCTAACCTAATTTCTCTAGAGAGGTTTTCTTTAGCATATAACCGGATCTTTATTCAGAATATGTCATTAAATTCCATAATTTAACAATTTTTCAAAACATCAATTTGAGACTTTCTATTGAACATAGCAAAATCAAGTACAACCATAAAGTTTTGAAAAAAATCAGGAAAATGACCGAGTAGGATGTCACTTGAAGGACACATGAACAGGAATAACTGAACATTCCCGAGATACGGCAGATGGAAGAGGTAAAGGCACCGATTGCTAGAAATAACAAATCTAACGTGGCCAAATGCTGCGGAAAAAAGTGGTGGTTACATGCAAAAAGAAGACTGGAAAAAGACAACTACAAAAGTGACTTCAAGCATTACAAACTTAGCCCTTTTGATGCAGTTAATGAGATCCCCAAAGGATTTGTATCCAAGGATCAACTAGAATAAATCAGTGAACACAACCAGGCACACAACTGCTATCTGAACAGCATAACACAAGATATGTGACGGAAGTACAACATAAATTATAATACCAACCTTTCCATATCTTTGCTGAGCAATCGTCACTACCACTGACAACAAGACCCGACATGTGTGAATCAACAGAATAGACAATGGATGTATGTCCAACCATCTCCATCAGAACTTGATCAGTTAGAGCCCAAAGCCTCACAGAACTTGAAAATATAATTCACAGTGTCAGCAATGAACCAATAATCTTAATTAACATGCATAATTCTCAGTGCAACAGAAAATTAGGAGTAAGTGGAAACAAAATATCCAAGATAAATAAATAATCAAATAGAGAACAGTTCAGTGAAACGTTAAAATCATGTTGTAACCAATTTATTCATGCAAATTTATCTTAGTAATGTAACAAACGAAAAAAGGAACTGGAAGAAGGCAAAAGAGGTAATAAAATAGAAAGAGAGGCAGATAGCGAAGGACTGAGAGAAAGTTGCTAACCCGTCATGTGATGCAGAGAGAATACCCAAATCAGACATCATAGCCAAGCCTCGAACAGTATCTAGAAAAATCATAAGCACGTGAGTATGAGAAAGAAAATTAGCACCACCAAAAGAAGTTTAGTATTAACAAAAGACAAATGCAATGACCAAATCTTAAGTTGAGATCCCAATAACAAGCATAATGAAGCAAAGAAAAGAAAACAAAAACAAAATGCAGACCTGTATGACCCACGAAAGTATGTACACAAGTCTTCCCCTTCCAAAGTTTCAAGGTAGTATCACTCGAACCTGAGATAGCATATACATTAAAATGGAATCAAAGTAGCATATTTATTTTGCAGTCTAACAGCAGGAAGATGACTAGAATTTTAAACATTTCTAACAAGTGACACAGGAGGTAACAAAATCAGTTTGACCGGACAGGGGGTAACAATATCTTGACAGAAATGATTTTTATTTCCCCTTAAGAAAAAAAAATACCACTAGAAAATCAGGATAGACTCAAGGGTAGCAAGCTGGTGAAGGCTAACCGAGAATTAGAAGCCAACTCTTGGGCACTTGTACGTCCACTTTTTGGCTTAGTTCCTATTTATTTACAGAGCAAACTTCTAGAAGCAAAAAGAGACTTACTAAGAAAAGAAAAAAAATATGCAAGAGCAGAAACAAGTAATCCTCGAGATGACTTAAATAAATCAAGCTTGATCATACCTGTAACAAGCTCGCCGGATGGCAGCTTTATCACAGCTTGTATCGCAGCACTATGAGCTTCCCATGACTCTATGGACTTGCCATTTCTCCATCTTTTTACAGTGCTATGAGGTAAATGCAAAAAGAAGCACGGTGTCACATAAGTAAATTTCCAGTAGAAACAACAAATTTGTTGGGAAGAATAGAGCTAGATGGCGAGATAAACACATAATTTGAAATTGGAATTAGAGAAAACTTGACATCGATATATGAGAAAAGGAAACAATCACCACAGGTATAATTTCAAGTTGTAAGAAGCTAAGACGCGCTCCCTCACTTCTTCAACGAACACAAGCAATGCACGATAGAGGAAACTTTTGAAAGCTCTGGGAGAGATGTATTACAATAATCAACTGCATTCGAGAATCCAAGCATATATAGGATCACTCTTCCCAGCTCCATTCTTGACAACATTACATTTTCCTCATACTTTACATGCAACTCAGAAGACTACTATTGATCTCATCATTTTTTTTTAACATATAATTAAGTTAATAGCCCAAAAAGTATTATATGTGCAGGGTAAGGCTTTGCAGCCTATATCACACAAAATTAAAAAATAGGTACCAAAAGAAAAGGGGGGACGAACAGGGAACTAGTTTCTAGCAAGCCGGCAAGTAGAGCACACCAAGAAGCACGATCTTGCAATTGGACTGAAGGCAACATGTAACACAACTCTGACATAGAAATTGATGCAAACACCAAACAGAACACCCACAAACACACAAAGAAGCACCCAGAACACCCACAAACACACAAAGAAGCACCCAGAACACACAGCCAACATCACCTTGTCAAACCATGAACATCCGAACATGTTGATGCAAATCAATATCTCAGTATTCATCCTCAGACAACCACGCCACAAACAAACTTCCGTCGTCCTCAATAGCCATGTCTCCCTCCATCACCACAATCCAAAACTATGTACAAATTTGGACAATCACCTTAATTATGTCCACCACCACAGTCATGGATGCTACACCTATGGTGGCTTGCTCTGGACTTGCCATTACAATCACTAATTAAAACAGCCATGGGCCACAACCGCCATCCACACCAGCACTGCAGAAAGCAAGATTTTTCAGCCACTGCATCCATATCAGCGCTAACACGGAGACTACGGACCACACCTACCAAGCTTCAGGCAAACAAGCACGGCATCCACTATCACCACTGAACTCAGACCACAATCTCCACCATTGAACTAAGCATGCATAAAGCAATGACAACGATAATAGAAAGAAATGATCTTTCATGGTTCTGCAAATCCTGTAAAATCAATGACATTGCAAAAACTAGAAGAGCAATGATAAGTGTGTGTGTCTGTACACACACAGACAAGCACAATTTGGTTCCCTCTTCTAATCAAAACTATTGGAATTGACAAATTCCCCACATTCAACTACTTTGACTGTGCTTGTCAAACCACAACCCAACTCCTGCAATAGCTACATCTGAGAGCCTAAATGAATCTTACACCATATAGACTGAACCTGAGGCCTATCCAGTGAGTCTAGCTCAGAATGCTCATTGCATTGCTTCTCCCGTTTCATTTGCAAGCACAAACAAGAAATCCAAGCAGTTGCATCTTGACTACAAAAGGTTAAGGGCTCACGAAAAAAAAAAAAAATTTTCAGCTCTTGCCAACAAAACCCCTATTTTATCTTTAATGAAGAATAAAGAGAAACAACTAAATGTGAAGATTTGAGGTCAAAGTGTTGAAACGCAAATTATCTAGGCAGGGCTACAGGTCCTCCTAGTAGTTTGAGCCACTAATACAGACATAAGGACATTTATGATTACCACACTTTAATTTATAGCTCTTCACAAGACTTTCCCAAGTATCCTGGCATTAAGCATCTCTACGCCAATATAAAAAGTGTGGTAACTCTTGTTTTTCTTGCGGTTTCCACTGTTCTTCTTGAAGGAAAAAAAAAAAAAAAAAAAAAAAAACCAGATTTAGAATCAAACTACCCCCTTCACGACCTCTTTTTATCTTACTCTAGAAGCACACTTACTGCCCTTCATAGTATGAAGAGCCATCCATACCCAGTATTGCATTTTGTCAATTTCAAGTTTAAACTTAGCCCTTCTTATATTTAATATTGGAGTAGTAATTTTCAGTACTTCGCTTTTCTCTCTAATCTTACAGAAACACATAATTCGAAAAACCAATCACTAGCAGATACAGCTCATGAATAACAAACTTCTAATAGGGGAAGAGTTAGCCGCATTGCATCCAAATCAATCACGAGCACGAAGCATAGACATCCACCATTTTCAGAACCTTTCCCTCACTTGGATATTTCAGTTGTTCTTCCATTCGTGGTGAACAGCTAACCCACAGACAAATATCAACTTATTTATATGTTCAAGCATAATTATCAATGGTCTAAACACTAAAAGCATATATATCTTTTTTAGCATTCGGGGTGTCAAAGCCAACTTACACCTCTGCTGATCCCCAGGTCCCTACTTCCCCGATGGATGGAACGAAAGAATTATTTGCACCCAAGCGAGATTAAAACCATAGTTGTAGGAAGTGGCCAAAACACTAGCGTATCACACCTAGAAACGCGATTTGGCGTTTCTAAGTTAGAAAGGTGTCTGAAACACATATCAAACTCAGAAGAAACACGATTTAACCTAAGATTGAAACGTTTTGACCAAAAAAAAAAATAATAATAATAATTTTTTGTAGAATTCAAACTGATATAAGTAAAACTTTAGATATATGACAAGCGTTACCTCATTTTTTGTCTTCATAAATATCTCTATCTTCATAATCTTTAAATATTGATAACAAATTGCACTATTTCCTTCTTTAAAAAGAAAAGGATCTTGAGAGAAGTACATAGTAGGGGGTGTGTGAGTAGGAATAATTTCTTCATCAAAGAAAATAAGGCTTGAGAGATATTAGTAAAGGATGGACAAATTTGTGAGAGAAGAAATGCTACATAAAAATATTCAATAGCAGACCTGAGAAAGAAGAGCAATGGAGTGGGAAAGCTGGAGGGCCAGAGAGGGAGGAAAAAGAAGTTTAAATGAATGCATGTCAGGGGAATGGTTTTATAGAAAAAAGAAACACGATTTTGAATGAATGTTGAAAATGAAGTTTCCTTGGGCATCTAAATTATCATTCATTAGGCTAAGCAGGGCCAAGGTTCAAGGATTGGTAAGAAAGGCAAACGTTACTACACCATTAGGCTATGCATGCCAGAGGTCAATTATAAATGCAGTATATCAAATTTACATTGGGAATCTTGAGCCAACACAATCACTCTGCATGTTATTCTTAGACACCTAAACTATATTAAATTTTACGCCTTTTGCATTTATTGCCCATAAAGCCTAGAAGCTCGGCTTCAAAACTAAAAAAAGTAATGAACTTATTTATCAATTATACTAATTCTTATTTTAAAAATTAAGCATTAAGTTTACTTGTTTTAAAATGTTATGATTTAACAATTTATATTGAATATGTTTAATATTACTTCAACCCAAAACGCTCCTAACTTAGGAAACTTTTTATGATTGCCCGCTCCTACTTCTAGCCCCACTCCCGCTTCATGCAACTATGATTCAAACCCAAGACCTATGTTAGTAAAATTCGCATATAATACACATTTTGGACACATACATCTACTTTCCCATTTAAAAAGAGAGATGCTAATAATACAATAAAACATGTGTTTTCCTAATATCATCCATATAATACATGTATTATAACATGTCCTTATTTTCCCATTAAAAAAATAAATGATACTTAAAAATAATCAACATCTACAACAAAATTAAGTATCCATATTTACTTTGCTAAATTTGTCACTTTTGACTCTCAAATTATTGATTGTGCCTTATCATTTGTGTTATGTTTCTAATACCACTATTGTGACTAACACTATCCTTGACTTTCATAAGTCAATGAACTTTTGACCAAAGTTTTCGTGTATCTAGCCTAATAATGCACATATGTATTAGATCTTGTTTACTTTTTATACTGTATTTTGATAATAGAGCCCCAGACATCACACTTGATAAGACACAGGGTTAAAGTCACAACTTAACCCTACACCTCGGGGTTTGAAACCATATGCTTACTTACCAATCAACCGATGACGTTACAATATCATCCCCATCCAAAGCAATTCCAGTCACTTGCATTTGATGCCCTCTCAAAGTCTGAACCTTCTCTCCACTCTTCAAGTCCCACACCAATGCCATCATGTCCATCCCACCCGACACGATCCCTCCCTCCGGCAGCCCCTCCATTGGGGCAATCCAAGCCAGCGGGCCTACAAAGCTGGTGTGCCCTAGCATAATCTTACTTGAACCCTCTTTATAACTATTTGCCGGATCAATTGACCAGAACCTCACCGTTTTGTCCCTAGACGACGTCGCTATGCCTGTATTGCCGCAGACACATATCCTTCGGACCTAGGAGATTGTCAATTTTAGCAAATCAGTTCAAATTCTGTGAAGGAACCAACTTTTTTCGCAAAATGTTAAGCTGATAAATGAAGGTCCAAAATAGTTTACTCCAATACATCCCCTCAGGCGAATGCTCAATGAGCTTTAAGCATGGATATTGCACAACCCATCTCATACCATGCGCTTAAATTATGTTAATATCGAAAGTGAGAGTTGTTGGGATTCAAGCCCGTGACCTCTTGGTTAACAAGGTCTTATGCCAAGTAATCAACTATCCCAAAAACATAACGTGCTGGATGAAGGCCCATAATTGGTTTTATACTCCAATATGTCTTCTCATGCGAATGTCCATAGCGGTGTAAGCGTGGATAGTGTACATGTCCTCCTCATACTTTGCGCTAAAATTTTATCATATTGAAAGTGGGGGTAATAAGTGAAGGCTAAGGAATAGTTTTATACTATAATATGTTCTCTCACATCAATGCCCATTGGGCTTTAAGCATGGACATTACAAAGACCCTCCGCATACCTCGTGCTTAAATTATGTTAATATTAAAAGTGGTGGATGTTGGGATTCAACTCGTAATCTCTTGGTCAACAAGATTTCGATGCCATACCAAAAAAACAATTGTCCCAATACCTTAAACTGATAGGTGAAAGGTCAGGACTGATTTATACTCTACCAAATTCTAGGGTTTCACTAAATCTGAATTAGGTGAGAGAGAGAGAGAGAGAAAAACTTACGTCGTCTTCGTGTCCACGAAGTTCATGGCTAAGCTTGTACTCCTGGAAGTCGATCTCCATCTCCACGATTTAAGCTCCAGATGAGAGAGAATTTCAGATTTTTAGAGTTCAATCGAAGAAGTGAAGTATGGAGCTCTTTGAGTTTTAGGAGAGAGGAAGCCCTGTTGCCCGCTGGAGAAGTAAAGGAATGATAGAAACTGAATTTGACGCTTTGATCTTGGGCCGAAGACTGCAACCAGGGTGGCATGGGTTGGGTTTAAGTGGGTTGGATCTGGATCCATTTTGATTTATGTAATATTTGGTCCAAAGTTAATTCAAACTTATAAAATGTTTGGGTTAGGTCAGGTAAGATAGGGCAAATGTGTAAATAAATATTCATCCAAACTTCAATTTTCACCAATTTTAATTCGAATTTAATATAATTAAACTGGTTACAAAGTCAAAAAAAGGGATTTAATGATTTTCTAGGTACTATGACACTTTTTTAACACAAAGAAGCCCGAGAGCAGAGACTATATTACTGAACGATCATTGTTTATAAGAAAAACAGGCAATGGAGAGCAACATCCCACCAAACATGAGAACAAGAACCACTTAAATGACTAGAAGTAACAAAATGAGCAACCCTATTACATGATCGTAGTGCCTAATGAAAACAAACAAACATCAAAAGAACTAGACAAGGATAGAATAGTGATATCCTCAACGATTGCTCTACAATCCCACAAAGGGGACGCGACTCGAGCAATGGAGTTGATGATCTCCTTGCAGTCTGATTCAACAATCACTCTCCTCCAACCTCGAGACTCGGCCAGACAGCAAGGGGCGCAACTAGCCAAAGCCTTTGCAATCCGCAGAGAAGGAGCAGTGGTGGCCCTGCACCATCCCCCCATGATGAAACTGGTACTCAAACGCGCGAAAGTCGCGAGGGCAAAAGAAGAGGAATGAAGAAAGAAAGCGGCTTCAATATTAATCTTGATCCAACCAAGAGGCAGCGACAATGAACTTGAGGGAGTATAGGCTGCCAAATTCAATGGCAGTGACTAAAGCACGTGAGGCAATGTGAATTGGATGATGACTGATATTCTTGAAAATAAGATCACGTCTACCCTTCCATATCTCCCAATAAAAAAAAATGCGATCATGTTCAGGTTATCATGAGAAACAGTAGGGTTAGAACTCTTGGGTATTTCCCCTAATTCTATGAAAGAGAAAATTAAGAACATTTTAGAACGCCCTCGTAGAATTTGAGTCCCCAAGTAGTTTTCCTTCTCCCTCAATTGGCCCACTTTCAAAATTTCAAGACATTCTTCCCTAACCCATAGGGGGGGGTGCTGGAAGAGAAGAAAGCATGAGACTTGTGGAGGTTGAACTCTTGACCCGATGCCGTACAATAAGAGTGGATTTCACATGAAGACACCCTAGGAAAAGCTTGAAAAAGAAAATACAATCATCGAAAAAGAAAAGGTGAGATAAAGAAGGACATGATGACTTGATTTTGAAATTGTTCCACTCCCCCATCCACTCGACTTCATTGATAAGAACCAAAAGAGACTCCATAACAAAAAGGAAGAGGAATGGGGAGAGAGGATCCCCTTGCTTAAGACCTCTAGATATAGCGAGATTATCAATTCTCATACCATTAACGATGGGGCTTACTTTGACCGTTGTAACACGTTTCATAACCCAACCAACAAAAGTCTCATAAAAATTGAATTTTCTTAACACATTTTCCAAAAAATCCCATTCTACTTGCTCATAAGCTTTCGTGAGATCAAGCTTGAGGGCCACAAAACGTCTCCCCCCCCCCCAAAAAAAACCAATTTTAAGCTAATGGAAAGCTTCATGAGCTAGAAAAATATTATCTTAAATTTGTCTCCCTTTATAGATTAGAAGGGAGAGATAATATGGTCCATAAATGGTTAAGGTGGTCTGAAATGATTTTTGTAATGATTTTATAGCAAAAATTGCAAAGGCCAATAGGGTGAAAGTGGTTGAGAGATTTGGATTTTTGACCTTTCTGAATTAAAACAATGTTGGTGTTATTAAGTTTTTTTAACTTTTTTCCACTTCCGAGAAACCTTTTGCCATTGCTTCGCACACGTCGTTTGAAATGATGTCCAAAAATTAGTGAAGAAAATACCTGGAAACCCATCGGGGCCCAGCGCCTTGAAGCCTTCCAGATGGTTAGCGGCATCCCAAATTTCATCATGGTGATTGCTCTTGTGAGGTCCTAATTCATCATATGGCTAATTTTTCTTTGGACTAAATCAAACACTTCATTCATTTTCCTAGTGCCTCTTGACACGTACAACCATTTGAAGTGAAAGGATATAAGTCTCTTGATTAAAAATAACTCGCCATTAGTGCCTCCAAGCCTCTTTCTCATTTGCTTTGTTCCTGCAGATGGTAGAAGCATGGAAGAATCGAGATTTTCTATAACCAAAAGAGAGCTAACTAATGCGAAAGCGTTGGTGCCAGAACCTTTCTTCCGCCTCCCACCAAACTTTAAGCTCTTTACTCATATCATTTTCCTCCTTCCTTTCCCATTGAGAAATCTCTCTACTTTGAAGCTCGATGAGATGGTTGAAAATGAAATCAAAAAGAGGTTTCTATTCCCTTTTTCTTATAATACTCCACTCCTTAAGACTTTTCTAGCATCTTTGAATTTTCTTGGCCAACTAGAACATTCTAGATCATCTTCCATTGAAGGTCCACCCATTTCGTATTGTATCACGACAGTCATTTTCCAAGAGCCATTTAGATTCGAATTAAAATCATGATGATGCTTGGTACTGTCCCTTCAAGGTGTAATACGAGAGGGGGTGGTCAGATCCAAGGTCGGGAACAGGGTAACCATTGTCTTTCGGAGCATAGCTTGCCACACATAATTCGCCACTACCTTGTCCATACATTCTTTTATACTCCTATCATCATCCTACTTGTTAGAACATGACAAATCTACACCTTTTCAAATGAAGTTCCAGCAATCTGCAATCATAAAAAAAACCCAAGACCCAAGCCAATTGATTATCGGTGACCAAGTTGCCATAAAGCTTGTCGAGGGGATATGAAATGAAGTGAAGTCCCCCGAGAAGATGATGGCATAATTGCTCTTTGCAAACTCGGCTACCATATATATCCAGAATCCATGTCTCCTACTCCTATCAGGCTCCCCGTGAATGAAGACTTGAGTACACGCTTTGCCCGAGCTTTATTCCACGACCTTTGCTTCAATATACCTGTTTGTAACTCTGTCTATCTCCACCACCAACTTGTGACTCCAGAAAAGTTGCACCCATCGTCTCTCTCGGATCAACGATAAAGGAAGCTGAAAAGTTTAGCCTCCTACCAACATGAGTGACATAATTTTTTTGATTTTTGGTTTCCATGAGGAATGAGATGTCGGGCCCATATTTATTATTTAGCTCATTAAGAGCCTGAGCCGTCAAGAATCGGCCCAATCCTTGATAGTTTCAACAGATGATACTCATGGTGCATGAAGTGGTTGTTTAGGGACAACCATGCAAACCCCTAAAATGATGAAGCCTCCGCGTCAGGTCTGATCAAATCCAAACCAAGGGAGGGAGGCCTAATTTGCTTTGCGATAGGAAGCTGATACCTTTTCTTCGATTTCTCAATTTTGGCCTTAAGCGTTGCTGCCTCTTAATGTTTCTGATTTTACCAGCACACTTCTTCCATAGGATCCCATCCTTGGTCAAAGAGTTTGAAGTGCCAAGGAAAGTAATCTAACCTTCCTCCTCATAAATGTTGTTAAGGATACAGGCATTGTCTAGGAAAATATATGGGTTAAGAAACCAATTTCCAAATTTATCCATCCTTACCATGTTGGAAACCAACTCCTTGAATGCGGCCCTAGCATTTTTCCTAACTGTGAAGCCCTCGTCTCACCTATCTCGTTTCTTCCCCTTAGAGGGTAAGGGATTCAAAATATTCATTGCAGCGTCTCAATGAAAAGTCATCTTTAAGGTCTGCAGCATGAGTGGACCAATCAGGGGCCTCACAGTTAGTATCGGACCGATCTGCCCTCCCTTCTTCCAAGCTTGCTTATTTAATCTCCGTTAGTTCCGGGTTGAACTCATCTCCATGCTCCGAAATGGCTATTCTTACTTTCTTAGATGAACATTCTTTGGCCTTTAATGAGCCATTAAAGAAAGGCTTTCCTGGGCTTCCTCATCTAGGCAAAACTTTTTGATATGGCCTAATTTGCCACAAATGTAACAAAAGCCTCCAAGTCTTTCATATTTAAATCGGACCCACAAATTGTGTTTCTCCTTCCTCTTGAGGTAGAAGCCACACATCAGGGGATCTACAACATTAACTTCCACTACCATAGCATATCATATTGCTCCTCCATATCTATTCTGATGGCTCTCAAGAATAGATTCCCAATTTTGATTGCATTGTGCAAAGACATCATACTCAGGGGTAGATCATGAACTTGAACCTAGAACTCCGTGATGGTAAAATCAATCTCTTCAAATAGGGTATCTTCCTCCCATTCTTTGACCACAATGTGGGCATCGATGATGGACCATAGGTGCCCTCTATAACCCTGATTCTATCCTTCTGGTATTGTAAAACAACTAGGAATATGTTGTGGGCCAGATCATGGAATTTGAGTTTTCCTTTCAGCCTCCAAGCCTTGTCTAACACAGCTTTGATGGGTCCGGTTCTTACGGGCTTCCCGTGAGTACTTTACCCATCAAGGTTTGGTTTTTTAAGGCCTTTCACAGGCCTCCATCTTCAAATAATTCTTGGTCTTTGAGTTATTGCTTAGCATTTTCAAGATGTTTTTAGCTTGGGGAAGTTTGCCATTAAGAATTGAATGGAGCGAACGCATGGGGGGGGGGGGGGGGGGGGGATTTAATTTATTGAGTCACAAGGATAAATAAGGGGATTTGGTTATGGTGATTTTGGTGGGTGAGTGATGGTTCAATTTATAGCGGTGCGGTTAGTGGTGTAAGGTATGCCAGGCATTAAATCGATGGTAAGAGCACGAGGTTCATTTAAAACGAGCAAGAGAGTGTTAGGTTGGTGGAAAAATTGAATAAGTAAGTAGGAGAATGGGAATATTAAGCGGTGATAGATGGGGAAGATATACCATAGGAGAATTGTAAGCACGAAGAGGGAAGAATTAAGGCAACCCTTCATCAAAGAAACGAATGAGCCATACCTATAGATGGGAGAAACCAAGAAACACTGAGAAAAACCTTACTTTATAACGTGGGGGAGGTTAGTAACCATAGATGATTATGAACAAGGGAGGGGAAGAGCTTATGAGAGGACAACAATGGAGGATTTGAGATTAGGGTTTCAAGAGGCATGCGCAGCCCAAAAAAGCTCCACAGGCTAGTGAAGCACCGGAAGAATCCCATGACATTTCGATATATACAATAACGTATATTAAAGTTTGAATATTTTATCATCTAAATATCTCATGTCGAAATTTGAGGGAAATTTTAAAAATCTAACTAATTTGATACTGAAATGCTGATGCAATAAATTATAATATAACAACAGATCCAGTGCCTCAAAGGCTCCCGCATAAGCGGGGTCTGGAGAGGTGGATATACGCAATCTTACCCCTTTAGGGTATACCCCTGCCGAGAGGCTGTTTCCGATGACCCCCAGCCTTATAGGGTTTGCAACACAAGGACTTCCCCGGAGGTCACCTATCCTAGTACTACTCTCGCTCAAGCACGCTTAACTTCGGAGTTCTAATGGGATCCGGTGCCTTAGTGCCTGGTAAATGAACCCTAATGCAATAAATTACAATAATACATATATACACCGTGTATATGATTTCAGCCAAAATTCAACAAATTATAATGAAAAATTCATCGGTTTTGATGTAAAATACTTACATATTGTCGAAATCATGTGTTGCATAAACCTTTTTTGACAAAAAAATTATCAAATTGTAATTAAGATACTTATATATAATTGGAATCATGTTTCATTTTAATATTTTCCAACTAAAATCTAATGAATTTTGGCAAAAGAGTAACTGATTGATAAAGTCTTAAAACATCAAGGTACTTAAGTGATAAAATTTTAAGCCTCAAGGCACCTTATGTGTAAATAGTCAAATATTAACACACTTAAGTGATAATTGCAAAGCAATAGAATCCATTAAACCTAATATAGAAAATTTGTCCATCCTAACGTAACTCAATTAATATTTGCTTAGGGGTCTTGGGTATTACCCAACCATGCGCACCCCCTATTTTCAACAAAAATTGGGCTTGTGGCCCATCGAAACAACTCTAGAGGTAAACATATGTATAATTTTTTTTTAATCAGAACAATGCCCGAAGGCAAACTACATCAGATTAAAGTCAGACAGTACAATTGAGTTCAAATCACTAGGTGGACAACGTCACCAATTGTGGAAACAACAAAATGACTCGTGCATTTTAGCCACAAAATGGGCAATACCATTATAACAGCTAGGCACCCAAACAAAAGACACAAACACAAAAGATAAGCTAAGAGACTGAATATCTCTAATGATAGCGGAAACTTCAATCATGGGCTCCGATTACTCCTTGATAGCACATATAAGTTCCTTGTAATCAGATTTTAAAAATATCTACCTCCAACCACTCAGTACAGCAAGAGAGCAAGCTACTTGAATAGCCAAAGACTCGGCCACAAGAGGGGAGGAGGCTAATAAAGAACAGCACCAATCACCCACCATGGAACCCATGCAATCCCGAGCCACTGCAGCAGTAGCAACCTACAAGTCCTTGCGTCTCAATGAGGCATCATAGTTAATCTTGATAAGATAAGGAGGTGGGGCAGACAAGCGAAGGCGGGGGTGGGTCTGACCAGGACCAGAAGGGGCCGATTGAGGGGGAAGAACTCAACGGAATTGCATAGCAAGTGAGGCTGCCGACATTGCCACTTCCAAGGGATCCCGGCTTTTGTTCTCGACAATGAAAAAATTATGGGATTTCTAGAGCTCCTGATAAAGAAAGGCCAACCTACTTAAATCATTATTAGGAAAATCCATATCAATAGAAACATATTCCCACCACCACATAAAGCCTAGGAAACCCATAATCGGCAGACGAAACCCAAACTCGAAGGCAAGCCTAGATTCTCGGGATGGAGGGTAGAAGAAAATAATATGATCGATAGACTCCACCGAATCCCCACATCACGGGCAACAAGCATCCATGATGATGCGATTAGACCTAGGATTCTCTTTCGTGGCAAGAGCATTCATATAAGCTCTCCAAAATAAAGTGCTTCACTCGAAGGGAAGCCTCAAGATTCCATATTGAACCGAAAGCCCTACTTTAAGGAAAAAAGAAGAGGAGGTATCATGGGGTATGGATAAAGAGGAGGAACGAGATTTGATAGTGTAGAAACATGAGCGAGAGAAGTGCCAAATAAAGGCGTCATCGTCCTTCGGGTTATCAACGGGATAGCGCGGATCCTCTTGGCCATTTCCTGACCAAAAAGAGAAGTGATGGAATTTTCATTCCATTGGAGAGCTCCTAAGACAATAAGTTCAGCAACCGTGCGAGTGGGATCAAGGGAGGGACAGGACGGTCGATGAGAGAGGGGGGGGGGGGGGGGGGGGGGGGGGGGGGGGGGGGGGGGTAGAAGAAATCCAGATGTTGGTCCATATGTTAATATTTTTCTCACTATGCACATTCTATTACATACCCTGTTTTAGATAATCCCTACCCTCAAGCGAGTTACGCCACTCCCAAGAGGGGGAGCTCCCCAAGCGAGCTTCAAGGATGGCCTCATTTTTTAAGTAGATACCTTTAAGGATTCTTACCTAAAAGGCATATGGGTTGGAAATACTCTCCAAGCCTGCTTAGCAAAGAAAAGCAAGGTTAGAACCCTCCATATCATGAAAGCCGAGCCCCCAACCTCTCTTAGTGCGAGATAAATAAGACCATTTGACCCAATGCAAACCATTGTCCTCACAAGATCCACCTTGCCCCCAAAAATGAGCGATAAGACCATTAATATGATGGGCAAAGGAAATCGGGATCTTAAAGCATCGTATAACATAAGAAGGAATCGCATTCAACAAAAATTTGATGAGGGTTTCCCTCCTCGCATGAGAGAGAAGTTTCGCCTTCTAACCCTGGGTTTCGGATGGGATCCTTTCAAAGAAGAAGTTGAGAGCTTTCCTTTTTGATTTGCCCCACAAGAGTTTGAGACCAAGGTACTTCTTATTGGATCCTACAAGGGAAACATTAAGGATATCTAAACATAAACCCCTTGTACTAGGAGGGGTGATGACAGAGAAGAATGCTTGGGACTTTTTGTAATTCACACTTTGGCCTGAGGCAGTACAAAAGGAGTCAATGACTTTTTTTTGCAATCAAACGACCCTTTTCAAAAGTTTTGAAGAAAAGGAACCAATCATCAGCAAAAAGTAAGTGGGAAAACATTGGACATGGTTGCATATTTCTAAAACCACACCGATTCCCTTAAGCCACTTCTTTCTCAATAAGTTGCATAAGGCATTCCATAACAAACAAAAAGAGGTTAGGTAAAAGAGGGTCACCTTGGCGAAGGGAACTCGATAATGGGGCCAACTTTTATTGACGACACGCATTCCATAATACGATTGACAAAACAAGCTGAGATATCAACCTAAGTGAGAAGCTTTTCCAAGAAAGTCCAGTTAACTTGATCATAAGTCTTATATAAATCAAGCTTAAGGGTAAGAAAACATTTACCTCCTTTTCTTTTGTTTTTGGGAGCATGAACAGCCTCATGGGCCATCATAAGGTTGTCCTGGATTTGGCTATGCAATGAAAACTGATTGGTTGGGGAAGATGATATCCCCCAGTCGTGGCTTAAGCCTGTGAGTAAGAATTTTTTCTATATTCTTATAGCTAAAATTATATAAGCTAATAGGCCTAAACTGATTGACTCTTTCAGGACGGGAAACTTTGGGGATTAGATCAATATTAGTATGGTTGAGGCGCCAAAGAATATAACCACATTCAAAAAAACATTTAGTAGCATTACAAATGCTATTGCCTACAATATCCCAAAAGGAGGAATGGAAGATATCTGGGAAGCCATTCGGGCTTCATTTGTGCTAGCAGTGACCCTCGGTTGGCAACAATGGAGGACCTCCTTTAACTGGGATATGGGCTTAGCACTATACATGTCTTTGAAGTATGATAATAATGCATGCTCAATGGCTAAAAGTTCGTCAACCTATGAGCCGTTATAGTCCCTAATCCTTTTGATCATGTTGGCCTGATTTTGTTGGATAGTGTAGGAATGAAAAAATCTGGTATTTTTATCCCCACATGAGAGCAAAGTAACTTTAAGCCCAATATCTCTCTTCTGCATCCCACCATTTACAGATATCCTCGTGAATACTCAGTTCTTCCATAGCTTCATTAGCCAAGGAAGACCTAATATGAAGTTCAGTAAGCCGGGATAAAGCCTTATCCACAAATGTCTTTCTCACCTCAGAGTTGGCAACGCTTCAATTCTTCAACACCTTCCTATGCTCTTGAGACTTCTGATCCAGAGTAAACATCCTAGACCCTTGGTGTGAAAAGTGCTAACCCCTCTCAATCATTAATTTTAGATCATCTTCAAGCAGCTATTTACTCTTAAATTTGAAGTCCCTAGGACCCCCTTGGTGTCCCCCATTAAGAATAATATCCATAAGGGAATGATCAAATTCCATGACGAGAAGGAGAGTAAAGGAAGAGCTGCGTAAGAAATACTACCACTCAATATTGGATGCAACTTTATCAATAAATTCCTAAACATTTCTCATACCAGGTTGTTTGTTAGTCCAAGAGTATTTACAGTGGTTAGACGGGAGCTCCATAAGGCCACAAGCATCATAGAAATTGAGAACCCATCAAAGTTGATAATTGCGAGCCTGCAATCCATTTATTTTGTCAAAAATAGATGTGATAGCATTAAAATCACCCGCAATAGATGCCGGACCAAAAAAATCCACAAAACATCATATAGATCTCCAAAAGGAAGCACGAAGGTTCAGGTTAGGCTCACTGTAAACAAAATTTGGGGTCCATCTTTTATCATTTAAACACATGATAACATCAACAATAATAAAGGAGAGGAAGACACGCAAACAGAGATGGAAACATCAACAGAACACAAAAGGGCTAAACGGCCAGATAACCCAATCGGATCCATAGTACAATAGAGGGAATAACCCAAATTACATGCTACTCTAGCTACTATATTCAAGTTTTGCTTAGTTTCCATAAGAAAAAAAACATGCAAGGTCGATACTTTCTAGAGCGCTCCTTAAGAGCCTGAACCGTTGGGACACGACCAAGGCCCCGACAATTCCAACAAATAAAACTTATGACGCTCGAGGCGATTGATGAGGGACAACCGCCGCAAACCCATCCGGAATTGAAGATGATGCTTCATTGGATTCAATTTCACATAAAGTAATGGTTGGATAATGGAATCGATCATCAACTGAATTCTTATTAGCCTCTCTAGATCTCTCCCTCTCGACTTTTTGTCTTGCCAATTGTTTAAAGTTTTTGAATCTGCCATGAGTTTTAACCCCCCAATAAACCTTTTTCAATTCCTTTTCAAGAATATACAAGGGACGAAGCAAGTACCTGTTTCTTCAAAAATCCCACTCAGAATATTATCATCTTTGCTGCAAATGTCGAGGTTAAGTTGCCAATTACTCCACTCATCCCTCACTACCATTTGTAAAACCAAGTCTTGAAGCATAGCATTAGCCCTATTGTTAGAAAATGTGAGCACCTCTTCTTTGTCTCTTCTCTTCCCATTTAGGCCTGGGGCCAAGGATCTTCTAGCATTCTTGTCATGGGATTTGGACAGGGATTTTAGAGTGCTAGTAAGCCATCCCTTGTGTTCGACATCATGGGAGACCCGATAGCTGTCAATATCAGAAGCAAGCTATGAGGGCTGAGAATGCTGCTGAATGGAAAGATAAATTTTATGTGAAGTATACTTGCTAGCTCTGAGGGTGCCATCAAACTTAGGCTCATCAATAGAGGCATCCTCATCATGACATTTATTCATTGTGTGGCTAGTCATGGCACAAGCATAGCAAAAGTCAGCAAATCTTTCATATTTAAGGTGAACCTAGAAATATTCTTTCCCCAGGTGATTAAGACCTTCATACAAATGAAGTTTCTCCATAAGGAGTGCTTTTCCATATCCACATCCAGTTTAATAATTTTAGGTAAAAAAATTTCCCATCTTATGGGCATTTTCCATGGTCATCATATTCAGGGGGAGACCACGTACTTGTAACCAAAACTCAGACAAGGAGAAATTGAGATCTTCGAAGGACAAGTCCTCTAGCCATTCTTTAATGACTATATGCTGGTCATTGAGGTTCCATGGCATGCCCTCCAAATCTCTAGATTTATCCTTACATTTTTCAAACACAAAGAGGAACAAATTACAAGATATCTCATGAATTTCTAAGTTACCTCTCAGCTGCCAAACTTTACCCAAAATGGCACTTATTAGTGCCACTTTGAAACTTTTTTCAGATGTTATCTTGCCAACAAGGGTTTGTTCTATGAGGGCTCCTTTTAAATTAGCATTTTCAAAGTGGTACAAGTAGTCAATACCACTTTTAAGAAATTCATCCACTGAATGGTTCATTGTGTAAGAGATTTTTTTGGAGGATAGTTGATAGGGCGAATGAGCAGGGGAATATTAAGGAGGAGAAGACAAATGTTATGCATGGAGAAATGCAGAAAGTGCATCAATTTATAGAGTCAGGGAATAATACAGAAGGGATCAACATTGATAGTAATTAGTTGGGGAAGCGTAAATGAGCAAGCTAAACATTGGCAGTGGCTAGAAGAGGCAAATGGAAGTAAATGAGGAGAGATAGAAGAGTAAATGTAGAGGAATAAATGGGACTAGGAAGGTGGGGGAGATTTGGAACCACAAGCCTGGGAGAAAGGGGGACCCAACAGCTTGAGACGGAGCCGAAGAGATGGTAGAGAACAAAAGCACGGTGGCTCTAGGGTTTCGCCACAAATTTGGAGGATTTTAAGACATATGTATAATAGGAATATTGGATAACTATGCACATATTTTTTTGTTTAAGAAGGATATTTAAGTATGATTTTCAATTTACTGTAAAATATGGGTTTTTTTTTTATGATATCTATATAATACACAACATATTATGGGTTATTTATATTTTAGTACCTTAATATTTTTTAGAAATAATAAAAAGGACCTAAGCTTTATGAATTAATGAAAAGGCCTCTAAGTTTTTGTCGTATTAACAAAAAGACCCCTATTTTTTCGTATTAACAAAAAGTTTACTCTCTGGCATGATAACGCTATTTTTTGTTAACAGAGCTGAAATAACAACTGTTTTTTTTTTATTAATAGTACAATAAAATAATAAAAATATCCTTCAATAATCACACTTTTAAACAAATTAGAGAAAATAGATAGTTTTTACATAATATAACATATCAAATTTTATGCTTATAAAGTAAGAATAAAAGTATTGAAAGGTATTTTTTTCATTTTACTATTTCTATTAATTCAAAAAATAGTTGCCACGTCTAGAAAATGATGTCATCACGCTGGAGAGTGACATTTTTATTAATACAAAAACTTAGAGACCTTTTTAATAATTCAAAGAGATCGGAGTGCTTTTTATTATTTCCAAAAATATTGGGGTGCTAAAATATGAATAACCCACATATTGTAGTACGCATCATTTAAAAAATAAATGATAAATGAAAATAATCAATATATGTGTCGGAATTAAGTGTACATAATCCATATTTGGCTAGGTGTTTTCCATTTTAACTCTTGAATTATTGTTTATACTATATCATTTACTATGTTTAATGATACAAATGCACCCGTTGCTACCACCTCATCCATTCGTGGCGACCATGCTACGTCACCATTGCAGGCCACGTCATCAACTTAGGTCGTACTTGCTTTACTATAAATAAGGATTGGAGGTATTGTTTAGGGTATATTGAAAGTCAATTGAGCTTTTCTTTCTTCCTTAACAATCTTCTTCTAGCTTCTCCCCTCATCTTCCAATACTATCCCTTATATACTTGTATAACGTATAGATACCAATACTATACAAAATAATAATAAAGATTGATCTACATTTGGTTGATTAAATTGTGTTTCTCTTATTGTTTGACTGCGGATTGTCGATTGATTTTTCGATTGAGTGTGAAACAGTATCATGTTATGCTTCTACTACCGTTATTGCGGCTATTAATATCCTATTTTTGATTGAAATTTGATGCAGCTTGCATCTTGGCAAGATGGGGAGGCAACTCGTATCTTGGCGAGATGGAGTGAGTAGGGACGTGCTTGGGCAAGGAGTTTACCTTTGAGAAGAAGAGCTTGATGTAAAAGAGAAGATATGAATATGTTTAGATGAAGCTGTGTTCTATTAATTCATTTTTTATTTATCCGTTTTATTTTAGTCTTTAAGTATAATTAGGAAAGCTCCTTTATATAAAGAGGATGGCTAATTAGGATTTATTTATTCAATTTTTCTAGATTTCAATTATAGTTTCTTATTCGTTCTTGTTCTTGGATTGTGAGAATCAAGATTAAAAAATTTCTCTTTGTTCCTTATTATCTTTTGTAATAAAAATTATATGAAGCTGCTCAATCCTTCTATTCTTAAACCTATTATCTCTTAGCATTGCATCAGCTGGTATGAAAGCTCATAATGCTTAAGGTATGCCACTGTCGGAAATGTGTATGAGGGATACCATCAACGTTAGATGGATAGGCAATTCGAGGAGATAGAGGAGAGATTTCGGCATATGGAACTGAATTTGGAGCAATTTGGTACGATGCCTAACCAAACAGCTCAGCCTCAACAACCACCGAACGTGGGAGGTGAGGATGATTCCGAAGGAAGCTTGAACAACTTGTTTGTGAGGGTTGGCAACCAAGGACAGAATATTAGGAGGGAGAGGCCGAATTTCGGTGTTTCCATTTTACTTGGAAGATCAGTGGTGGGAAGCTGGGTTTCGAATTGGATTCTGGATTTTGTCGGTGGTAGATAATCTGAGGAGTTCTTGGATTGGTTGACTTTGGTAGAAAAGGTGCTTGAATTCAAGGAAGTTTTAGAGCATAAACGCGCGCCAATGGTAGCTATCTGGTTGAGAGGTAGAGTCGCCACCTCGTGGCAGCAATTGAAGCACACCCAGCTTAGGCAGGGAAAGGCAAAGATTGAGACTTGAGAGAAGATGAAGAAATACATGCATAGCACTTTCCTCCTCCATAATCACTCTAGGATTATGTAGCAACGCCTCCAGAATTTATGTCTGGGTTCTCGGTCTATGGAATACTACATGGAGAGTTCTATGCCTTAGTCGGTAGGAATGACTTGATGGAATAAGAGGAGCAGTTGGCGGATAGGTATGTTGGTAGATTGTGGGAATCAATCTATGAAGTACTAAACATGTTTGATTTCTTTTTTGTCTCAAAGGAAAGTCAGAGGGCTTTGCACATTGAGAAATGACGGAAACGATGTTTGACTGGCGATACTTGGAATGCTCAGAATAGTGAGCGCGATCAGGTACGACCTCCAACCAACTTGAGTATATAGGGACAAGTAGGGAGGCCTCTTGTCACCAATCGCAGTAGATCAAATAACTAGGATCAGACGGGTAGCTCAAAGACCCATTGCTTCAAGTGTGGCGAGATTGGTCACCGTGTCACCGAGTGTTGGAAGGGCGACAAACCGGGTAAGGGGTATCGAGGGTCTTAACACTGAGAAGGGCGAGTTAGTTAAGGAAGGGGCTTAAGGTGAGTTGCGGCCAAGTGGCGAAGAAGAGGTTGCCGGTGACGAAGGCGACCTACTAGTGGTCAAGCGAGTTTGCTTGACTCCTAAATAAGGAGAAGGGGATGGCTGGCTCAAAATTAGTATCTTCCAGATGACTTGCACCATTGGCGGGAAGGTATGCTTCCTAGTAATTGATTCTAGGAGCTGTGAGAATGTTTTTTTTTTTTAGGGCAGTCTGGAAGTTGGGGTTGAAACGAAAGATCATCCAAATCCAAACAAGTTTTCTCAGCTTAAGAAAAGAAACCAAGTATTCGTGTCTAAATATTTTCTGGCTAACTTTTCAATTGGGGAGAAATACCGGGATGGGGTATGGTGTGATGTTGTTATTATGGATGCATCTTTGGTCCGAGTATATGGGCTTAATTGGTCTTCGGTCCGGTTCGGTCCAAGACCAAAAAATCCGAAGACCGATTAATGTAATTTTGCATTAAATATTTTTTGTACATAATTCTAATATATAATAAATATTTACTATATGTATATAAAACTATTAAATCTTATAAAATAACTGTTTATTTTTTTTATTATTTTATAATTACATACATATCTTGTATAATTTCTCTTAAATTATATATTATACCATTATCACTATTTTAAGTTGACTTTTATATGGAAACATTTTTCTTCTAATAATTACACTTCCTAAATGAAAAATTGATCCAAATTGGTCCAGTCCTAGTCTTGGGATGAACCGATCCGTTTTTAATTGGTTCGGTCCTTGGTCCCATGATTTGATATAGTTTTGTCTTCGGTTCGGTCTTGGACCGATGTTCATAGGTACAAAGATAGTCTTGTTGCACAAGAAAGGCGAAGCACCATGTCTAGTGTCAGCTGAAAACCCAAATCTCCAAACTAGAGCCATGTTCGCAAAGGAAGTTGGCGAGAATAAGGTTGTGTTTGTCTTGATTGGCAAGGATTGCCAAGCGGAATAGGGAAAGGTATTGAAAAGAAGGTGAAGACCTGTTGAAGGAATTTGCTTATGTTTTCCTAGAAGAGTTGCCGAATACTTTGTCGCCATTAAGGGATATTTGGCTCCGGATAGACCTGGTGTTGGGAGTTGCCTTACCGGATATATTCAGGAGAGTTTAAGTCCTTATGTGGTTCTAGCTCTATTGACGCTAAAGAAGGATGGTGCTTGGCGAATGTGCATTGATAGTAGAGCCATCAACATGATCATAGTACGCTATAAAATTCATATTCTGAGATTGGATGATTTACATGATTGGTTACAAAACTCAAAGGTGTTTAGCAAGTTGGACTTGAAGAGCGGATACCACTAGACTCCTATCTCGCCTGGTAAAACTCGAGATGGGTTGTACAAGTAGTTAGTGATGCCGTTTGGGATTTCTAACGTGTAGTATGTTTATGAGATTCATGAACTAGGTGCTACGACCCTTTATTGGAAAGTTTGTAATAGTTTACTTCGATGATATCCTAATCTACAGTCCAAATCAGGAGGAGCACTTGGACCACCTTAGGGAGGTTTTGACAATCCTTAGAGAGCGACACTTGTTTACTGCTTTGAAGAAGTGTGACTTCATGAAGGACAAAATGATGTTCCTTTTTTTTTTTTTTTTATAGTATCCAAGGATGGGATTGCAGTAGGTAAAGGCAATATAGAAGAAATTCAAAATTGGTCCCAATTGAAGTCAGTAACCGAGGTATGTAGCTTCCATGGTCTGGCATCTTTTTACCGAAGGTTGGTACCGACCTTTAGCTCCATTATGGCACCGATTATGAACTGCATGTAGAGTAGTAGTTTCAGTTGGTTTTTAGAGGCATCTGATGCCTTTAAAGAGGTTAAGCCAAGATTAATCACAACTTCGATATTAGCCTTATCAAATTTCCAGAAGACGTTCCAGCTATACACTGATGCCTCAAAGGTTTGCATCGGTGTCGTGCTAAGCCAAGAAGGGCGTCCAATTGCATACTTCCATGAGAAGCTTGAAGAAAGTAAGTTGAATTATTGAACTTATGACACCGTGTTCTACACAGTAGTGAGAGTTTTGAGGCATTGGAAATCGTACCTCACCAATAAAGAATTTGTCTTATACTCGGATAATATTGCGTGAAGTACATCAATAGCCAAGATAAACTTTTTGACTGACATGTGAAGTGGGCGAGTTACATTAAACTCTTTTAACTTTGTGATTAGGCATAAGTCTGGAGGATTGAATAGGGTTGCCAATGCCTTGAGTAGGCGTACATGGATCTTGACTAACAACCAAGCTTCGGTACTCGGTTTCCATAAGTTTGGGGAACAATACCAGGATGACCTCACCTTTGGGGACCTCTAGTGAGGAGCAAAGTCAGGGACAGTCTCGAGATACTCCATTCATGAGGAACTTGTCTTCAAAGGAAATCAGTTGTGCATCCCAACTTCTAGCTTGCGGCTTAAGTCATCTAGAAGAAGCACAACTAGGGGCATATGGGGCGAGACAAGGCACTCAAGCCGGTGAGCGGTACATATTATTGGCCAACGATGAGAAGAGAGATTAAATGGCTTGTCGAAAGGTACCAAATTTTCCATATTTATGAGGGGAATGACTACTGCCTGTTTGTATCTATCGCTATGGATTCCTAGTCAACCGTGGGCAGACATTAGTATGGAATTTGTGTTAGGATTGCCGAAGACATATAAGGGAGTTGATTCGGTCTTTGTTGTGCATCGATTCTCTAGGATGGTGCATTTCCAGGGGCTCAAGATGGCCACCGATGCAGCCTATGTGGCGCAGTTGTATTTCTCGGAGGTTTATAGGTTGCATGTGTTACCCCTAGCATTTTGCTGGACAGGGACGTACGCTTTGTGAATCACTTCTGGAAGACTTATGGAAGATAGCAAATACCACTCTCGCCTTCAGCACTATTCATGACCTGCAAACGGATGATTAGGTGGAAGTAACAAATAGGTCTTTGGGTAATCTATTCCGTTGTCTTATTGCCCACAATATGAAGGGGTGGGATCAGAAGCTTTATCGAGCTGAGTTCTCCTATAATAGCTCAAAAAATCGAAGCACAGGGTTTCCACCATTTCAAAGGCTTCGTTCCACATTCACTAATAAACCTTGTGCCGGTTCCATACAAGAGAGCGATTTTCGGCATGGGAGTACAAAAATTTAACAACACGTAAGATTGAGTCATTGTGTGTCATTGAGAAAGTCAATGATAATACATATCACCTGCAACTACCAAGTAGAATGAGAACTTCTGACACTTTAAACATTAAACACCTCGTTCCCTACTTTGGCGAGAATGATTTAAGCATACAATAGATGAATTAGAGGGCGAATTCCCTCCATATCGGGAGGATAATGCAGCCCACATCTTGGTGGGACGGGGAGGCGACCCGTATCTTGGCTAGATGGAGAGCTGGGGAGAAGGGGTGTATTGTTAACTACCAAACCTAGATTGATAGCTAACCTTGTGAAAGAGATTGGTAAGGTGAGAAGAGAATTGAAAGGGATGAGAAATTATAGAAATAGATGAGAAGTAGAGAGAGATTATCCAAAAGGAAATCAGAATTTTTATTGATTGAATTATCAATTTACATGACGTGAGCTTATTTATACCAAGACACCAAGCTATAACCGAACATAACAACTTCTGGCGACAAAACACCTGGCCGCCAGATTTGACTCAAAGGACCCTAACTGACTTGGCTCCCAAACATGGCCTGCCAACTAACTTTCAAATACAGCACCAAAGCAATCTAAAACATTACAAGAAATTCAAGACCAATTGCAACCAAAAGACTAAAGGATTTATAACATTCCCTCCCCCTTGAGAAGCTCCTTGTCCTCAAGGAGAAAAAATGTGGAAATTGACTCTTCAAAAATGTAGGATTCTCCCATGTGACCACACTCTTATCCAAGTTCAGCCACCGCACCATGATCTGCTGGAAAGCTCCAGTAGCTCCTGTAATCATCTTCTGCCTCTTGTCAGCTACAGGCCCAAGCAGCAACTCACCATTTGCTCCCACTTCTAGCGGAGATCGTGATCTTCTAACTCCTTTTTTCACCTGCTTTTTAAGTAATGATACATGGAACACCGGGTGAATGTATGAATGAGGAGGTAAATCAAGTTTGTAAGCAACTTTGCCGATCTTCTCCAAAATTTTGTATGGGCCAAAGAAACGAGCACTTAGCTTGACATTCTTCCTGACAGCCAAAGAAGACAGTCTATAAGATTGTAATTTGAGGTAGACCATGTCTCCAACTTCGTAAGTTTTGTCTACCCTCTTTTTATCTGCATAAAATTTCATTTGTGCACGAGCTTGATGAAGATTATCCTTAAGAACCTGCAACATCTGCTTCCTTTGCTGAATTAAGTCCCCTACTGCTAAATCTGAAGTCCCAAGTTGCTGCAACATCATTGGAGAAGGAGGAGCATACCCATATAAGGCTTGGAAAGGAGAAGTGCCAATTGATGTGTGAACATGAGTGTTAAAACAATATTCAGCTAAGGAGAGCCATTGATTCCACTCTTTAGGCTGTGAGAAGACCATACTTTGAAGGTGCTGCTTAATACATTGGTTGACACGCTCGGTTTGTCCATCCGTTTGGGGATGGTAAGATGAACTAAGTGCCAACATAGTACCCAACAATTTGAACAACTCTCTCCAAAAATTGCTTGTGAAGATCTTGTCCCAATCAGAAACAATGGATTGTGGCAACCCATGTAGCTTATATATGTTGTCTAAGAAGCTCTTAGCCAATCTCTCAGCTGTAACAGGCCGGATAAGGGATATAAAATGACTATATTTGGTGAAGCGATCCACCACTACCCAAATTACCTCCCTACCATCAGACAGGGGAAGACCTTCTATAAAATCCATGCTTATGTTGATCCAAGCATCCTCCAGAATGGGAAGTGGCTGCAAGAGTCCTTGGTATCTATGATCTCCCAATTTGGTTTGTTGACAAACCTCACAAGACTTAACAAAATCTGAAACTGCCTTCTTCATACCATTCCAACTAAAGTATGCCTTAACTCTCTGATAAGTACCTTCAATCCCGGAATGTCCACCCCAAGCTAAATCATGTGAATCCTTCACAATCTAATCCCTCAAATCAGTCGAGGAGCCAATGTACAGCTTGTTCTGCACCCAGATGATTCCCTTCTGCACAGATACTTCAGCCTTACTATCAACGACATCTACATTTTTCACCCAAGCTGCAGCCATACATTCTTGAGCAAAGGGGTCCCCTTCACAAGCTTTGTAGACTTCATCCATCCAAGATGACAAAACAACGGACTATGCACTGCATGAACCTTGCTCGTGGTCCTCAAACCTCCTTGACAAAGCATCCGCAGCCAGATTTTCCTTCCCTATTTTATACTCGATTGCATAATCAAGGCCTAGCAACTTCATTAACCCCTTCTTTTGAATTCTTGTCACTATCTTTTGCTCCAAGAGGTGCTTAAGACTTTGATGATCTGTTCGAATGATGAACCTATGACCATCCAAGTAATGCCTCCATTTCTCAATTGCTATGCCAAGTACTCTTTTTCATAAGTGGACATGGCTTCATGTTTTGGACTAAGTGCTTGACTCAAATAAGCAATAGGTCTTCCATGCTAAGAAAGAACAGCCCCACAACCAGTCCCACTTGCGTCTGTCTCCAAGATGAAGTCCTCAGCAAAGTTTGGCATGGCTAATACTGGAGCCACACACATAGCAGACTTAAGAGCATCAAAAGCTGTTTGTGCCTTTTCGGTCCACTTGAATGCATCCTTCTTTAGAAGCTCAGTTAAGGGCTTTGCAATGGACCCATAACCTTTAATGAACTTCCAATAATAACTGGTCAATCCCAAGAAACCTCTCAATTGCTTCAAGGTCATAGGAATAGGCCACTCTTGCATTGCTTGCACCTTGGAAAGATCGGTAGAGACTCCTTCATGAGAGATGACATGGCCCAAATACTCAAGTTTGGACTGAGCAAAAGAACACTTTGTCAGCTTAGCAAAAAATCTGTGCTGCCGCATCACTACAAATACTTCTCTAAGGTGAATGAGGTGATCCTCATAGGAAGAACTATATATCAATATATCATTGAAGAAAACCAACACTGATCTCCTCAAGTAAGGCTTGAAAATGTCGCTCATAGCAGCTTGGAATGTGGCCGGGGCATTTGTTAAACCAAAAGGCATAACAACGAACTCAAAATGCCCATGGTGTGTCTAAAAAGCAATCTTGTATATATCCGGCTCAAGAACTCTGATTTGATGATATACTTGCCTCCAATCAAGCTTAGAGAAGAAATGTGCTCCATATAACTCATCAAGCAAATCGTCAATAACAGGAATAGAAAACTTATCTTTCACTGTCAAAGAGTTCAATTGGCGATAATCGATGCACATTCTAGCCGTGCCATCCTTCTTCTTCACAAGAATCACCGGTGAGGCAAAAGGACTATGGCTTGGTCTAATGAAGCTCATTTGAAGCAACTCATTAACTTGCTTCTCAATCTCAAATTTTTGAGCATGAGCATAACGGTAGGGCCTGATCTTCACTGGATCAGAGTTGGCTCGAAGTGGTATAGCATGATCAACACTTCTTTGTGGAGGAAGGCTCTTTGGCTGCGCGAAAATGTCCTCAAACTCTTCAATCAAAGCATGAACTTCAGGTTGAATGTCAGGCTGCAGTTCAGCAGGAGAAATGAAAAACAATTGCCCAAGCCATTGAATTGCATTCTTCTTGAATCCTCCATGTAAGCGCTTGCCATTGATCAACCGCAACTGCGCTTGATCTAAAATCCCTTGTAATGTGACCTTAATGCCATGAACTTTGAAAGATACAGTCATTTTATCAAAATCAAATAGCATCGGATTAAAAGACCTCATCCAATCTACCCCAAGCACCATATCACATCCTCCCAAAGGAAGAACTCTAAAATCAAAGGAGAATTGATGATCTTGCATAGACCAATGGAATGCTTGGCACTTGTTTTGAGTAGTAATTGAGTTGCCGTCCGCTACCATCACAGCTAAAGTGTGAGTTTTGATGACTTCATGCTTCACCTTCTTCACCAATTTGGGATCAACAAAGCTGTGTGTGCTTCCACTATCCACAAGAATGGTAATGGATGTTTTACTTGCCTTTCCACCAATGCGCATGGTGTTGTGAGCTCCATTACCGGTCAATGCTTTCATGGAAATATCAACCTCATCTTCAAACAGCTCATCGTGTGAACCATGCTCAGAACTGTCCTCTGCAGAACCTGAACTATCAGCCTCAGATTCAGCTTTAACACGAGATCCTCTTGCAGACATCAAAAAATTTAGATTGAACCTATGTCCGGGCTGATACGGCTGATTACATTTATAACATAACCTTGCAGACCTCTTGTCCACTGTACGGCCAGCCTTGGTGCTTGATGAGTCTCTTTGATGAGTTTTGTAATTGCTGCTCTTGAATTTGATTTTGTCACTTGAAGATACAAGTGTAGCCTCAATCAATTTAGCCTTATTATTGGCTTTGGAGAGTGTCTTTGGCCCAATGGCCTTAACCAAGTTCTTAATTCTTGGCTTTAATCCACTAATAAAGCTTGAGACATAATATGCCTCCGTAGAATGTGGATTAATAGCTATCATGTTAGCACGCAAATTCTCGAATCTGATTATATATTCCTTCACAGAAGAGGTTTGATAAACTTTATTAAAGCTATCAACAACATCACTTGTGTCCTCTTCACCATATCTCTCACACAACTCTTCCACGAATTGACCCCAAGAAAGACAAGGATTGCTCTTCAATACACTATAAAACCATACCTCATGGTCTCCATGAAGATGTATTGCTGCTAGCTCTACTTTTTCAGCTTCATTGATGTTATAGAAATAAAAATACCGTTCACACCTCCTCAACCAAGACTCAGGCTGTTTTCCATCAAACGGCTCAATTTGCACCCTTGGCTATCTATGTGCGTAGCTTCTACCACCAGATGTAGCATCAATACTCAATGATCTCTGCTGTTGATGCAAATCAGGAGGCCTATTCTGTTGTTCTAAGTCATCAGATGAGCTCCTGTGGTGTGCAACTGAATCAGGAGGTCTGGATTGCAGCCCTGAACACTGGCCAAACAATTTGGAATGGCCTGGTTCTGTATTTCGATTATGAGCTCCTGTAGCAGCCTCAACTACTGGAGGTCGATCATCAACTGATCTGATATGAACTGAAGGTCTAGCTTCTACTTGTAGCATTAGAGATTTACCACGATTTCTATCCAAGCTCTCATTCCTGTCTTGATGAACTTGCAGTTGGACCACAGCAGCTGGAGGAATGAGCTGAGTTGTAGGTTTAAGAATCGCATTAACTGATGATTCTCCCTGCTTCTTAATCTGATCTTGCAATTTCTCCAGCCTATCCTCCAATTTCGACAATCGATCATCATTTCTTTGCTGATTTTCCAATTGCATTTGCTGTAATCTTGAGAACATGCGTTCTTCTGATTGTAATTGTGAATTAGTAATGTGATCACACCATTCCTTCATCTGATCTGTCATAACATACTCCTTTGGAGTGTTCGAACCAGCAACAGCAGCATAGGACACATCTGGTTGAACAGCTGAAGCTACATTACCACCTCCAGCTCCTGATCGTGTCCTAACTCCATCAGCCATGCTTTGATTGTGTTTCTTTGATTTTGCCAGCTCAATTCAAGCAATAGACAACTTGAACCAGCTCTGATACCAATTGTTAACTACCAAACCTAGATTGATAGCTAACCTTGTGAAAGAGATTGATAAGGTGAGAAGAGAATTGAAAGGGATGAGAAATTAGAGAAATAGATGAGAAGTAGAGAGAGATTATCCAAAAGAAAATCAGAATTTTTATTGATTGAATTATCAATTTACATGACGTGAGCTTATTTATACCAAGACACCAAGCTATAACCAAACATAACAACTTCTAGCGCCAAAACACCTAGCCGCCAGATTTGACTCAAAGAACCCTAACCGACTTGGAGCCCAAACATGGCCTGCCAACTAACTTTCAAATACAACACCAAAGCAATCTAAAACATTACAAGCACTTCAAGACCAATTACAACCAAAAGACTAAAGGATTTATAACAAGGATGTACCCAGGCAAGGAGTTTACCTTTGAGAAGGAGAGCGCGATGTAGATTAAAAGATATGATTATGTTTAGATGAAGTTGTGTTTTATTTATTTATTTATTTATTTATTCATTTTATTTTAGTCTTTAAGTATAGTTAGCAATGGTCCTCTATATAAAAAGAATGGCTTATTAGGGTTAATTCATTCAATTTTTCTAGATTTCAGTTATAGTTTATTATTCTTTCTTATTCTCACGTTGTGAGAATCAATATTAAGAAATTTTCCTTTGTTTCTTATTAGCTTTTGTAATTAAAATTAAATGAAGACTGTTGAATCATTCTATTTTCAAATCTATTATCTATTGGTGCTGTATCAAAATTGTTATGTGTAAACCCGAATAATATACATATTGTGTCAGATAGCATTTAATTCTCGTACCATGTTTTACTAACAGCACTTGTCACTAGACACTGCAATTCTTTTAGGGTTATAGATGCACTTTAGGGCAATATATGAATCTTTTAACAGCGTAATCTTTTATGGTGTAACTTTTTATAGGTTGCATTCATTTTATTTTAACTAAGGAGCTTTTTTGGAGGACTTGCGCCTGAGTCACGAGTAGGCGAGGAACCCTTCATCAAAGCATGCATCTCTTTTGGCTGTTGGCATTCCAAAATGAATCCCTCTCCTGCCCTTAGCCATTTCTAATGATAAAAGAAGACCCTTTCATGGGGTACCATTTTACTCTTTTTTGATAAGTTAGCTTTAAAAGAGTTGATGATTTAAGGCTTTTTTCTAACCATGTCAAGTTCATAGTACAAAAGCATTGAATACGATTAGATTATAGGAAATGGTTTCTCAACTTCGCTCAACTCGTTAAGTCGTTTCAATGATGGATTTGGTCAATTCATGTGCTTGGTAAGACTCAGATTACTTGGATTCAAGTCAAACCTTTCTCTCAACTCATACCACTAATTTTTATACTAAATATTTGTAAGTTTTGTAGATATTTACTAGACAAAAGTAAAAAGACTACAAAATTAGAGTACGAGTAAGAATGCGTAAATTTAAATGAGAATGAATCATGTCGATTACATGGGTTATACTCGTCTTTTGTTGACTATGAGTCAAGTGGCAAGTCATGTTCAGTCAAAGCCAAACAAAAAATATCCCCAAGTTCAAGTATATTTCAAGTTTATTTAACTCAACAGAACAAGTCAAGTTTGTTCGTAATTAATGGGCAGGTTTGTTACAGAGTCAACGTGAGCCTAGGTAATCACAAGTCAATTTAGCTCATTAGTTAGTAATATTAAGTAAAAACATTTTGCTTATATGGGGGTTAAAAGTCTTGAAACTTGGTTTACATAATAAGGGTTAAAAGTGTTGCAGTACTCCCCCCAATGTGGCATCTTTAACCCCATATGAGGTGAAATTTTTTAAAAGTTAAGATTTAACCCTCTTCAGTTGCACACCAAACAAGGAGAAGGGGGAACTATTTTTGAGGAAGTGATCATTAACTATCTTTTTTCTCAAACCGAACATTGCTTTAAATGTGATCAATCGAATTTGTTGAATTCTAATAATTCTTTATAGTGTAAAATAGACAAGGAAAAACATAATAAATATAAAGAATTGCGATCAAAAGCATTTGAAACTGTTCAAAAAAAAAAGAAAAAAAGAAACGTGCAAAATACAACTGATATGTTGGAAAAATTTACACAATCAAGTACAACAAAAGCGAAAAACATCAAAACATTATTGAAACAACATGATATTTACATTGAAATTCTCTCACAACTAGAGAAAAAACGCACAGGACACAAATGAGTGTATCATCCATGATGAAATTTAGGAACTACAATCTCTAATGGAAACCTCTAAACCCCATATTACAATCACCATCAATATTAATCATTAATCATTAATGTGATTATTGTACGGTAATTCACGAACTTTCTCTAAGTGTAATTGCTACACGATGAGCCACCAACCCTCCTTAATGTAGCTTTGGAAAGAGGAAGCTACAAAAGCTCTCTCATAAAAACAACATCAATCAAATACCTCTGAAAACTTCTCTCCTCCTTGACCCGAGTGACCCCATGGGCACCCCTTTGCAAATCTCTTCAAACCCCTTACATTTTTCTCAATTTTCTCTCCAGTACCTCTCAACCTTCAACTTCAACCTCTTATTTATAAGGAGTTGCCTAAATTTAATCTGATTCAAAATATCAAATTAAATCAAATCTAACTTATTTAGGTAACTCAATATGATCAAATCGTATCACATCCAAATCTCAATAAAGTCAAATCCTAATCGAATCTAAATCATAACAAATTAATATTAATTTTGAGATAAATAATATCCTAACACGATACTTAATAATGGTAGTTGTTAATTTCTTTTTTTTTTTTTTTTTTTGATGATTAGCGACAATGTGGTAGTACAACGTAGGCTATTCATACGAATGAGGTCTTAAATAAACCATATAAAAGCAGGAGTAAGAAACAAACATAAACATATAGCTAATAAAATAGGATTACATGGCAAAAATAAAACAAACAGGCAAAAAGAATCAAAGGGCCACTGTATGGCTGAATCACCACTACATAAGACCTGTTGTAGGGGAAGTCATCAAACCGTGTCGAAGCTTTGAAGAGATTGATAGAGTTGAGGTCCAACTACAACCTTTGTCCATCTTTGCAAAAAGCTCAACCTTATCGGAATTATCACCATCATATGTCAACCTAAGTTTTTTTCCTAAACTCCCACTCACATTTCGCATCAAGGAGGTTATCGACATCTTTAACATCGTTGCCCTTACTTATGAAGTTCCAATTTTTCTGTTTCCCAGAAGATTTGACCAGTTTCTTCCCACTACTCTCGGGTGTTATTTTCTAAAAGTTCCAAACACAAATCGCCATCCCTGGTTTGCTGCAGCGGCCCTCTCATGGATCCCACGTGCTGCAGTCAAAACCGGTGTCCATGCATGAAGGAAGAGGCGGTGATTTGTTGATATTGTATAGGTATGGTTTGTTACAATTTTAGACTTAATTGATTGGGTTAGCTAAAAAGATAATGACGAAAGCTTGGTCCATTACAATAATGGTTATCAAAATCTCGATTTGAATCTTATAATCTTACGACTCTACGATTCCAAAATTGTCGATTGATTTGAATCATCAGTGGAATATTACGATTCATTGATATTACATGAAATTAATAGATAGAATTATAATGCGATTATTACTATTTTACCGATCCGTCATTGATTCTACCAATGCATACAAATAAAAAGTTAAAAAAATAAGCATATATTATAAACGAACTTACTTTATAAGTTTGAAGTAAAAGAAAGTTCAATAAACGTTTATATAATTTCAAGATAACTAAATTAGGTTTTGTTTTATGTTTTAAACTATATAAAGTTTGATTAGCAGCATATATAGTAAAAACTCTCATGATTATTGTAGCATAAAATGATACATATATATTTCATGATAATATTTTTATCATTTTTGATTTATAGCTTATATATATATATATATATATATATATGTTTGTGATTAATTTGGTCAGTAGGAAGCTTGAATGATTATTGCTCCAACGAGGTGATTATAGAGATGGCCCCAAAAGAAGGAGGCGTGTCCCCCTTTTTATAAAGGAAGGGAGTTTGTTGATGAGTATGACTTTTTGGATAAGTATGTCCAATTCTATCTTTTAGTTACTTTGTATGGTAAATTAGATAAACTGGGTGAATTTTGTTATTGGGCAACGTGGGCGAATTGCACTTTTAGCAAAGTGGGCGAATTGTGTTAATACACACCTAGTGGGCGAATTGAACAAAGTGGTGGAATTATGTTGTTTTACACCTAGCGGGTAAATTGGGCTTAGTGGGCAAATTATGTTGTTTGACTCCTAGTGGCCGAATTATGTTGTTTCACACCTAGTGGACGAATTGGGCTTAGTGGGCAAATTACGTCGTTTCACACCTAGTGGACGAATTGGGCTTAATGGGCTAATTACGTTGTTTCACACCTAGTGGGCTAATGGGGCTTAGTGGGCGAATTACGTTGTTTCACACCTAGTGGGCGATTTGGGCTCAGTGGGCGAATTGTATTGTTTGTACAAAGTGAGCGAATTACATTATTAGTAGGCGAATTGCGGGGATAATGGGTCAATTGCATGGATAGTGGGCAAATTGCATTTTATGCATTTTGGAGATATAATTGCAAACAAATTTTTTTCCGAATAATTGGCCGAATAACCTATTTGCCCATCTACAGTAGCAAGCTGCTCAATTATAAGTTACCAATGTATTAGTCCCTCTACTTCGTGAGCGAACTTCAGTCAACCCAAGTTCGGTCATGAAGTAACAAGCCTATTTTACTCTCAGCTTGATACTGTACAATGTTTTGTTGAGCGATGGAGGTATTCAGTGTTTTGTTTTGTTCCTTTAATTTAGTAAGTGTTCATGGCGATTCAAGCTACATGTGATAAACATGTAAGGATATCACTATCATGATTAGTCCCTAGGTATATTGCATTTGGTTAGTAACATTCATAGAGTGATGAGTGTGATGCATTTAGCTTATGTTACTTTGTTAGGCAAAGACACTTACCGTTAGAGCTAGTGGTGGTTGAATTCAAATACCTGGTTAGTATATTTGTGATAGGTGTAACATGCTTGGACAAGATTAAATTGCCCAATATGTTACATTATTTATTTACTGCCTAAGTAAACAGTATGTAATATACTGTAATGTAGTTAATATGATGAGTATGTCCTGATATTCTAAAATTAAGGATGATGAATATGTCATATTGGTCCGATTTTGACCATGTCAATGATGTAATTGTCTTGTAAGTAGGCCATATGTCATGGGGATTGGCACATTTTTAAATCTGCATATCCTATGTAATAAACTATAAGTCATACGCTCTAAATGGAGAATAGATAATGGAGCTTATTGTAACATCTTTAGGTAATTGTCGGGTGGATCCCGATGAGTATCACATCCACTGCGGGTGATTGCGCTGGGCCAGATCATGGTGAGGAATGTTGCACCTGTTGTGGGTGATTGTACCAGGGCGGACCATGGTGAGGAGTGTTACACCCGTTATGGGTGATTGCACCGGGGCGGACCATGGTGAGGAGTGTTGCACTCGTTGCGGGTGATTGCACCAGCGCGGACCATGGTGAGGAGTGTTGCACCCGTTGCGGGTGATTGCACGAGGGCGAACCATGGTGAGGAGTGTTGCACCAAGTTGCGGGTAATTGTACCAGGGCGGACCATGGTGAGTAGTGTTGCACCCGTTGCGGGTGATTGCACCAGGGCAGACCATGGTGAGGGAGCACTTGGTAAATGTCAAGTGTCATGTATAGAATACCTGGATAAAGTCAAGGTAACAAGCATAATTGAGATAGTAAAACCACACAGTGTAGTATTCTTATTTGATAATGAGCATATCGAGGACATTTATCAAAGTAAAGATGGGTTGCTAGAATTAACACACCTTGAGGGCTGTTACATGCCAAGTAAGAAGTAAATCAAGCATATGGTATATCATTTTCAAAGGATGTCTTTAACTAGCATTGGTTTACTTATGGCATTCATCTATGAACTGATGAACTAGGTATGCCTCTTGTTTAGTGGTTGCGAATGAACAATGGCACGAGTATTAATTAGTAATATTCATACAATGCACTTTGCACAATGATGTATTTTTCTACGTCTATCAAAATTTAATATAAAACTCTATCTATTAAACACACCTAAATTGAAGTGTAGGGCGAGAGGGTGTCGAACCACAGGGACTAAAAGTAATTTAATCTATGACCCAAATTGATTTAAGGAAAAGTGATATCTTTGTGTTAATTAATCTAGAAAACGACAATTAAACTGAAGTAATCTACTACTAATCGGGAACGTGTATTAAATTGGAGCCTAGTGTTTCGAATCCATCATTAGCCAATTATTTTTGCATTAACCCTTAAATTGGGATTATTGATTATCACACCGGTAGTGGTTTAGGCTACAAGTTTAACCTACTAAGATAATGTTGTTAGTACTGCGTATTGACCCTATCTAACTAAAGCATAAGGAAAATAGGCTCTACCTAACATATTGTTAATTATTGTGTATTGACCCTATCTAACTAAAGCATAGGGAAGATAGGCTTTAATTAACAATTCGGTTAATATTATTGCTTGATTAATCAATCCTAAGGCCACAAGCACAAAGAATTAATTTATAAATATCAATATCAACAATTAAAGGCTACAAACTCAATAATCATATCAATTAAATAAATAATAAAAATATAATACTTCATAGTATTTATCTCAATCAAGTAATTCATGTAAACAATTAAATTAACCCGAATTAAAAGTAAACAAAAGTAAAGGCTAAGATTTTATCTAACTCTAGAGAGCAAGTTAGCTCGCCATCAAGGATGATCCAGTGAAGGAGGAGATGAACGAACTCATGTCGGTCTTCACGCTAATTTCGCTCTTGTTCCAATTTAATGGAAAAAAAAAAAAATAAAGCAAGAAGAGAGAGAGAATTGGAGAGAGAGACGGGAGAAAGAGAGACAGAAAATAGGGGCTGCCGGTGCAGAACTCCCCAAAAAATGCCCAGACCCCCTACACCCCAAAATTGAACGCCTTATGTCCTCACAAAAACCGACCTTGTGTCTTCTCTGTGCCCTACCGGATCTGGGCCGTGGTCTGGACGTTGGGCCACGGTTGGCGTTGGTGGTGGGCTGGAGGTCTGGGACGATGAACAGGGGCTGTTGGGCTGGGGTTGATGATGGCGTTGCTGGTGGTCAAATCGGGCCGGTGAAGATGGGCTGCGTTTGGGTCGAGGTTGATGATGCCCTGAATCTAGATTGACTTGATTTAATTGTTTATACATCGAATTTACCTTATTTGCACCAAAATTTGACAATTTTTGGAACTTTAATTTTAAACCTGTTAGACATAAAAATTGCCAAAATGAGTGTAGAACTATAATTAAATAGGTGCAAAATAATTGAAATAACAATTAAAAGACGCGTAAATACGAGACGCATCACACACGAATATTACCTGAAGAATGTAATTCATCATATAGACTATTGCTAATTTTTGAAGTATGTGTGTTTAATATGCGGCTTAGTGATGACCAGCCTTCAATATTTTCCTATCATGACAATTATTGCTAAACAGCACCTATTGCTAAATTGAATAGGCTATGATAGGAGTTTAAAATAGACTGTAAGACAGTCCAAGACCATCTCGAAGTAGGTCATTGCAGATATTGAACTAGTTCATCTTATTCCTAGCTATTTGCTCAGATTGTCTCACTTTGAAGGGCTTATTAATATTGAGTTATTTTTTATGCTCATACGTCACTAGCTAGTAACTCTTCATCTTGAGTAGGTGGTTAATAAGTGCCTAGAGGTAGGTAGATAAAAGCGAGCTCTTATATTCTTAAGTTATTGACCAATAGCAGTGCCCAACTAATAGAGAGTTAGTAAAGGTGTGGGTTGCTCAGGCATGCTAACAGGTGTGGTCTATGTTGGACCTTCCTAGAAGAAGTAATTTATCAAGCTACGTACGAGCCTTTGAGTTTTGTAATCGTAGTTCTATTTCTTATGGGGAATGAAGTTTTACAAATTTCTCATTATTTTGTATAACGCGGTTTTATAATATGGCATGATTGAAGGCGGAGTCCTCTAGTCTTAAAATAAGTTATACCACCATAATAAATAAATGACTTAGGCGAAGTCCTTTTGCCCAAAAGTGATTTGTGCTGCTAGGATGAGAAACCTAAGTTATTAATTGGGGTGTAGTTCCCCAGTCCTAAGATTATTGATGCCAACATTAAGGAAATGACTGAGGCGAAGTCCCCTAATCCTAAAATGATTTACGCCACCGTTAATGAAATGACATAGGCGAAGTCCCCCAGTCCTAAAATTATTCATGCCAACGTTAAGGAAATGACTGAGGTGAAGTCTCCCAGTCTTAAAATGATTTATGCCACCATTGAAATGAAGTTCGGGCTGTGAATAGGGATGAAGTTCTTTAGCCCTAAAATGATTTCTACATCACCATGGATAAGGAATCGCAAATGAAGGCAAAATCTTCTAGCTCCCAATACTTATGAAACGATTTCTGACTCGGATACATTTTTGACTTTTAATTTTACTTGATTTAACTAGGCTGAACAATATCTCCCAAAAGATATTTAGCTTACGGCCGCGTTTGATTTTAAGAGATGGTGATATTGCGCAGCTTATGAAGTAAGTCAAATTTGGTGGCATTCTGTATTTTTGACTAAATTTCCCTTGCTAGTGCTTTGTAGGTGAATTATTGCCACGTTGGCATTTGACGAGTAGCTTGTGTAATAACAGCACATTGAGTTCCCATGGGATGAATTGTTACTCCTAGATTTTCTTGTAGGTTTATAGAGTATGCCAATGAGGAATTCATGGAATAATTGGATTAGTCATGGATGGAAAGAGAAAATAGACATACCTTGCGAGTTCCGAGCGAAGTGGTTATTTAACCTACCTTGTACATTAAAATGGACATAACTTTCCATCCGTAAAGAGTTACAGATTGAGAATGAAGATCTTGAAGAGTTTTATGTATGATGATTTTTAAGGGTTTAGATCAAAGAGAAATTGAAAAAGAGGTGAAAATATGAACTGGGCGAATTCCGATTGTGGTTCTTATGTAACGTACCTTGTAAATTAAACCAAGTATAACTTTCAATCCATGAAGAACTATGGATTGAGTTGCATATCAAAACGACGCTCTTGAAGAGTTCTATGTAACTATAATGACTTTTAAAGGTTTTCATGAAAGATAATATGGAAAGGAGGTGAAAAAATGAACCGGGCAAATTTTGAGTGTAGCAGTTACATAACTTACCTTGTAACTTGTAACAGGGATAACTTTTAATCCGTGAAAAGTTACAGATTTAGTTATATATCAAAATGAAGCTCTCGGAGAGTTCTATGTAACTATGATGATTTTTCAATTTTTGATCAAAGAAAATTTGAAATATAGGTGAAAATTTAAAGTGGCGAATTCCATGTGTGGTAGTTGTATCTTGTAACTTAAAACAAGTATAACTTTAATCCGTGAAGAGTTATGGATTTATTTATATATTGAAATGAAGCTATCAAAGAGTTCTATTTAGCTATGATCCTTTCTCGAATTTTTGATCAAAGAAAAGATAAGAAAGAGGTAAAAAGTATATCACACTACTTGACTTACTCAAACATACTTCTTTGCATGTATGAATGTGCTTTAAAGTGCTCAAAGGAGGTAGAGCATTTGGCTTAGTCAAGCAAATTTCATTACATGTTTAGGAATAGTAGGGAGCTTTTTTAACTTACTTTGCTTGAATAGGATCGTTTTTATCATAAATATGCGATAAATAACCAAAAATGCTGAAAATTACCTTGAATGACATTAAAAATGTTTGAATCTTACAAGAAACACCAAGCCTCGCGTGAGCTTATGATCATTCCCGCAGATGGCGCTAAAATTTTTGCAATGAATTTGGTCGGTGTTTTTTTTTTTTTTTTTTTATCATTTTGGAGTTCTGTATGAGGTTGGGTTCGTTAGGATGAGGTGAACTCAAGCTCTAGCTACACGCCCGACTAGATATTTCCTAAGAGGTGTAGGAAGCTTGAACGATTATTGCTCCAGAGAGGTGATCATAGAGGTGGCCCCAGAAGAAGGAGGCGCGTCCCCCCTTTTTATAGAGGAAGGATGTTTGTGGATGAGTATGACTTTTTGGATAAGTATGTCCAATTTTATCCTTTAGTTACTTTTTATGATAAATTAGATAAAGTGGGAGGATTGTGTTGTTGGGCAAAGTGAGCGAATTGCACTGTTAGCAAAGTGGGCGAATTGTGTTAATATAAACCTAGTGGGTGAATTGGGCTTAGTGGGCGAATTACGTTGTTTCACACCTAGTGGGCGAATGGGGCTGAATGGGCAAATTACGTTGTTTCACACCTAGTGGGAGAATTCGGCTTAGTGGGCGAATTATGCTGTTTTACACCTAGTGGCGAATTACGCTGTTTCACACCTAGTGGGTGAATTTGGCTTAGTGGGCGAATTACGTTGTTTCACACCTAGTGGGTGAATTGGGTCTAGTGGGCAAATTATGCTGTTTCACACCAAGTGGGCGAATTGGGCTTAGTGGGCGAATTACATTGTTTCATACCTTATGGGCGAATTGGGCTTAATGGGCGAATTACGTTGTTTCGCACCTGGTGGACGAATTGGGCTTAGTGGGCGAATTGTGTTGTTTGTACAAAGTGGGCGAATTATATTTTTAGTAGGCGAATTGCATGGATAGTGGGTGAATTGCATTTTATGCATTTTGGAGATATAGTTGCAAACAATTTTTTGTCCGAATAATTGCCTATATTGCCCATCTACAGTAGCAAGCTGCTCAATTACAAGTTACCAACAATATTCACGTAAGTTGAGGTCTCATTAATAATGTTTTGACCTATATAACTGATATTAACACTAAAAATAATTATATTATATAATATCATTAAAAAAAATTATACTATAAATTTAGTCGAATCTTATGATTCTTGATTCAATTCCACGATTTCGAGTTTAAAAGTGTCATGATCACGGCTGTGGAAGTGTCTATGATTGCTTTGTATTTGTCCTTTTGAGATTGGAAGGTTTTTTTTCCTTAGAATAAGGGCTATGTCTAATAAATGGAATTAGGTCTTGGTGGGAAAGGCGGTTTTAGTGGTTAAGAGTTGTTTAGTCCATTTTGACGGCATAGCTATAAGTCGGTTGATTTAGTTGTCCCTGTTCTTTGTTCACCTTTTCTTAGCTAAATCTCTATAAATTGTTAGATATTTCTTGTAAGAAGATTTATTGAATGAAATTGAAATTGATTCTCCCTCTCAACCCTAATTTTCTCTATTTCTCATCACTTTTCTTCTACTTCTCATCTCAATTCTTTCTCTATCCTAGGTTATGATTCAAGATTGATCTTGAATCATAACAATTGGTATTAGAGCTTGTATAATAGCTGCGATTGAGCGGAATTACATTTGATTTGATTGTTTAGCATTCCGATCAAGCTTCATTAGTTACAAGAGCATCTGATCAGGATGTGTTGATCAGATTCTGGTGGTTAGAGTGTGCAAAATTTGGCCAGACGCAAGAAGTTGATTGCAATGGCAAGTGGAGCTACGACTAGAGCTAATGCTGGAGCAGCAGCTGTGGATTCAAATCAAGTGGACAGGATTGCTCAGCTGCAGAAACAGATGCATGATTTGATGTTAACAGTTGGTTCAGTGACTCAAAAGGTTGGAGACATATCTCAATCAAGAACAAATCACGCTTCAAGCTATGCTTCCTGGAGCGGGAATATTGTCATCTGGAAGTCAACACACTAGATCTCCCGATCCTTTGTATCCTCGAGTGTCAGAAGAGAGCTATAAAGGTGTGGCTATGGTGAGAAGTAATGGAATTTTACCGCCTAAGGTTGAAAGTGACACTTTTGATGGAATACAACCTCAATCGTGGATTAGAAGACGTGAAAGATAATTCCGTTTCTATCACATTGTTAGGGCAGAGAAGGTGGAGTTAGCTGATGTTTATCTTCAAGGTGATTAAGAGCTTAATTCACAGCAGACATGCACTCACTTGGCCAGAGTTTGTGGAGGAATTGTATGAGCGTTATGGTGATGAAGATCCCAGAGTTGTGGTGGATCACTTCAACAAGGCGGCTCAGACGACATCTGTGAAAGAATACATGACTCGTTTTGAGAACCTAAGAGCTGAAATGATAATTATGAACCATGGTGCAAATGAGGCTTATTATATCTCGAGTTTTATCAGTGGTCTTAAGCCAAAGATTAAGAATTTGGTCAAGGCATTGAATCCTACGACTTTGACATAAGCTTTCTCTAAAGCAAAGCTATTTGAAGCCACTATCTTGGCAAATTCTGATGGTTTGAGGAACAAAAACAGTTAAGTGGCACCTTTCCAACCATCTGTTGCTGTTGTAGCTCCCAAGTCCTTGAGTTTGGAGGAAAAGAAGGCTCGACGGTTGTGCTTTAAGTATAATCAAAGGTATTTCTTTGGCCACAAATACAATCCAAAGTTCTTGATGACAGCCGATGGAGTTGAGGCTGAAGGTGATCAAGAAGTCCAAGAAATGGAGACGCATGTTAGTGATCAGGTTGAGGATGTGCAAGGGGGATTTGATGATGATGAGATGGAGATTTTACTTAAAGCTTTGACAGGGATTGGCTCACACAACACGATAAGATTCAAAGGAGAGGCCAGCTCTAAACCTTTACGGATTCTAATCGATAGTGGTAGCACGCATAATTTTGTGGATCCGAAGGTTGTAAGAGCTGTGGGACATGAAATGACCAAGACAAGCCCTTTAGCAGTGAAGTTGCTGATGGAAACTCGATAATAACACATACTAAATGTGGGTAGTTCTGCTGGCAGATGCAAGGTCACAATTTCATGTATGATTTCAGAGTCTTGAGATTGGGAGGCTGTGACATAGTTTTAGGAGTTGATTGGATGAAAACTATCAGCCCCTTAGTGTTTGAGTTTGCTCAATTATCAGTTTCCTTTGAGAGAAATGGCCAAAATGTGAAGTTGCAGGGAATTATGGAGCAAGGACAACTGCAATTGATGAAGGGAAAAAGGTTACAAGGAGTGATTAAGAAAGGATCCTACCAGTGGATAGGACAATTGTTCTATATTGATGCTGCTCTAATAGGTGCTCAGATGAATTCTAATCCTGCAATTGAAAAGCTCTTACAGGACTATAATGATTTATTTGAGCAGCCAACCTCCCTTCCTCCTAAGAGGACATTAGATCATGCTATTCCTTTGAAAGCAAGTTCAAATCCAGTGAACCTTAGGCCTTACAAGTATCCTCACTCTCAAAAAACTAAAATTGAGAGGCAAGTAGATGAGCTATTGAGGACAAAATTCATTGGACGCATTCACAGCTCATTTGCTTCTTTGGTGATATTGGTTAGAAAGAAGGACAGGACTTTCCGAATGTGTATTGATTACAGGCAACTTAACTCCCTTACATTTAAAGACAAATTTCCAATTGCTATCATTGACGATCTCTTATATGAGTTGTATGGGGCATTGTATTTCTCCAAGTTGGATTGGAGGCAAGGCTAGTATTAGATTAGGGTGTTGGATCAAGACATTCACAAGACTGCTTTTAGAACACAGCATGGACATTATGTGTTTATGGTAATGCCATTTAGATTATCAAATGCTCCGACCATATTTCAAGCTCCAATGAATTCAGTGTTCAAGTCCTTCTTGAGGAAGTTTGTTCTTGTGTTTTTTGAAGATATTTTGGTAAATAGCCCATCTTTGGAGGCTCATATAGCACACCTGGATCAAGTGTTTAGTACCATGAGACAACACAAGTTGCTTACAAAGCTCTCCAAAAGTTCTTTGGCTAGAACTCAAGTAGAGTATTTGGGCCATGTGATATCTGGTAAGGGAGTAGCTACAGACCCTTCAAAGGTTTAAGCAATGAAAGATTGACCTACACCAGTGACCCTCAAACAATTAAGGGGATTTCTAGGATTGACTGGTTATTATCGAAAATTTATAGCTGGGCATGGCATGATTGCCAAGCCTTTGACAGATCTCCTCAAGAAAGATGCTTTCCTCTGGACAGAATCAGCTCAAACAACATTAGAACAGTTGAAGATTGTTGTGAGCTCAGCACTAGTTCTTGCAATGTCGGATTTCAATGTGCCGTTCGTCCTTGAAACTGATGCTTGTAGCAGAGGAGTGGGAGCAGTTCTATCTCAAAATGGAAGACCTCTGGCTTACCTTAGTCAAGCTTTAAGCCCAAGGCATTTGGGTATATCCATATATGAGAAGGAATATCTAGCAATATTGATGGCAGTGCAGAAGTGGAGATACCATCTCAAAGGTCATCAGTTTATCATTAGAACTACTCATTAAAGCCTCAAGTACTTGCTTGAGAAGAAGATCACCACAAGAGTTCAAAGCAAGGGCCTCATGAAGATGTTGGGGTTGGACCACTCAATTGAGTACAGGAGTGGAAAGGAAAACCTTGCAGCTACTCTATCAAGGCGGCAAGATGTAGAACCTGCTGCTTGTGCTGCAATTTCACTTGCTCTGCCTTCTTGGATGGAAGAGGTACTGAAATCTTATGAAGGGGATGGTTTTTCTCTTGATTGTATTATAGCTTTCAGTGTTAAAGACCCTCAGGATGGTGAATTTGATCTTTCTGTCAGTAAAGGCCTTATTAGGTTCAAGGGGAGAGTGTATATTGGTACATCGACAGATTTGAGGAGACAAGTGGTCTTGGCCTTGGCCATTACGGTATTGAGGGTACATATCAGAGGTCGAGGTAGTATTTCAATTGGCCTGGAATGAAGAAGGATGTGATTTGGTGTGAGACTTGTTAATGCACGAAGAGTGAACATGTGCATTACCAAAGGTTACTTCAACTCTTACCAATTTCTAAAAGAGCTTGGCAACATATCAGTATGAATTTTATTGAAGGATTGCCGAAATCCGAGGGAAAGGAAATTAGTTGGGTGGTTGTGGATCATTTTACCAAGTTTGGGCATTTTATTGCTCTCCATCATCCCATTACAACAAAGAGGCTTGCAAAACTATTCTTGGATCACATCTACAAGCTTCATGCATTACCTCAATCTATCATCTCAAATCATGACAGGTTGTTTACTAGCAACTTCTGGCTTGAATTGTTCTTATTGCTGGGATCGACACTTGCTCCGAGTTCGTCATACCATCCTCAAACGGATGGTCAGATAGAGATAGTAAACCAATGTGTAGAGCAATATTTGAGGGGTATGACATTCAATCATCCCAAGAATTGGCACATTGGTTATCTTTGGTTGAGTTTTGGTACAACATACACACTCATTCAACTCTAGGTACAACTCCATTGAGGGCATTGTATGGGTATGATCCACTCTCTCCCTTTATTTTGTAAGGAGCAGCCTCTAAGGTGGTTGAAGTTAATGATCTTTTAACTCAAAGGCAGCAATTAGGGCAACAACTCGGGGACACCTTCAAGTAGCCTAGTCTAGGATGAAATTTTTTGCGGATAAAAAATTAACTAACAAAACTTTTGAGATTGGTGATTTCGTTTTCTTAAAGTTACAACCTTATAGGCAGGCATCAATGACAGTGCGCAGGAATGTCGAGCTATGTGCTCGTTAATTTGGACCTTACAAGATCTTGGAGAAGTTAGGAAGTGTTGCTTACAGGTTAAATTTACCTCTTGATTCATATGTGCATCCCATATTTCATGTGTCTCTATTGGAGAAGTATGTTGCAGAGGGCTCTTCCAGTTCTGCAGCACCTCCAACAGCTTCTATCTATTGATGCATTGTGCAGGAACCTGTTGCTATATTGGACTCTCGTGTTGTGCAACAACAGGGTAAAGGCTCCAAGGAAGTGCTCATACAGTGGGTAAACCTGGGATTGGAGAATGCTACATGGGAGAACTTGAATTTCTTCAAGACCCAATTTCCCTCTTTTCATTCTTGAGGCAAGAATGTTCTTGAGGAGGAGGTATTTTCATGATCACGGCTATGGAAATGTCTGTAATTGCTTTGTATTTGTCCTTTTGAGATAGAAAGGTTGTATTTCATTAGAATAGTGGCTAATTCTAGTAAATGGTTTGAATTAGGTCTTGGCGAGAAAGGTGGTTTTAGTGGTTAAGTGTTGTTTAGTCCATTTTGGCGGCTGAGCTGTAAATCAGTTGATTTAGTTGTCCTGGTGCTTTGTTCTCTTTTCTTAGCTAAATCTCCATATATAGTTAGATATTTCTTGTAAGAAGATACATTGAATGAAATTGAAATTGATTCTCCCTCTCAATCCTAATTTTCTCTATTTTTCATCACTTGTCTTTTGTTTCTCATCTCAATTCTTTCTCTATCATAGGTTATGATTCAAGATTGATCTTGAATCATAACAAAAATCTCCTATCAATTCTAAGTACAATCCTGATTTTAATAACCTTGTTTAAGATAAACAAGGCCTAAATCTAATTGTGTATTTTGTTTGACCCATTATGACATATGGGCTTGGGGTGGACTATTAAACCTCGATTGGAATATATGGGCCCGCGATAGGTAGGCACAAATGTTTGTCTATATAAGGGACTATCCCCTCCCCACATGATATCATTATTGATTTCATTTCTCCTATCATAAACCAAGGGTTATGAATAGAGAGTTCCCATCACTTCTCTTCTCCATGTTGGTGGATGTCATTGGGTGAGAGGAAGTGCATCCCAACCTTAACCGCCAATAATACTTAATAGATAAACAATCCTGGATGTGAATGGTATATTTTAGTTACTTATATTTGGTACAATTTGGTATTATAATCTCTATCATGTTGAAAGTATTAATCTTACATGGTTATTAAACTCCAGATTCGAATAATGTTACGATTTTACGATCCTCCATTTGTTCATTAGATTTGATTTGAGGTGGAATCTTAAGTATGTAGAATGTTACGTCCCATTGAGTTTAAAAGAAGGGTTCTTTCACACCACCCCCCCCCCCCCCCCCCCCCCCCCCCCCCCCCCCCCCCCAAAAAAAAAAAATCACTTTGAAAAGTCTAAAAAATGTTTCGATCAATAAACCTTGAATCAAGTTGTTAACTAATTATCAAATATTACGTAATTCAAACATGGATTTTAGCTCACCAAAAATGGAATTTAAACTTTAGTACAAGGACCAAATTGATACAATATTATACAGGGATTAAACTGACATAATTAGAGTAAAATGGCTAAATTAGCATGATGCAAAATGTTGGAAAAATTCACACAACATATCATAATGGAAGTGAAAAAATCAACAAAAATACCAAAAAAGTCAACACCAATATTTACGTGGAAATCCTCTCCCAACTAGAGGGAAAAACTATGGGATCTAAATGAGTGCCTCATCCACTGAGAAATTTGGAATTACAATCTCTATTTGAAACCCCAAACCACATATATAGTCTCATCACTAATCCTCAACATCAATGTAACTCCTGCATGGTGAGTCACCAATCCTCTCACAATATATGGCGAGGCACCAGTCCTCTCACAATGCAACTATTGCACGGCAAGTCCTCAACTCTCTCAAACTGTAGTTGTTGCATGGTGAGCCACTAACCCCCCTCAACTTAGTTTTGGAAAGAGGAAGGTACAAAGACTCTTTCATCTCATAATCAAACATCCCTCCCCCTATTGGGGCGGCTCCCAGGCATCTCTTATTCTCTACATTTCGCTCTCTTTCTTTTCTTCATAACCATCAAACCTTAAGCCCTTTATATAGTAGTGTTACCTCAATCTAATCCAATTCACAATATCAATTCAAATCATACAACATAAGTAACCCAATATTATTAAGATACAACCACATCTTGCCTAAATCAAATCTAAATCATATCAAATTAATATCTAATTTTGAGATAACTAATATCCTTACAATAAAGTACACGGACCTTTAATGTAAATAATCTTACATTATAATATACGATGTATGTCATGATTGGTACTAGTTGATATAATTGAAACTGCTGCAATTGTACTCTTGAATAGTCAAATTGTTAGTTAGAAGAGGTTACTTAAATTGCCAGAAGTAGTTAATCAATTAAGGGTTGTTAGAGGTTGTTAATTCTAGCCAATATGTAGCACTTGAAGGCATAATGATGAATGCTTTTTACCTAACCTCCTTCTTCTCTCTGTCTCTTCACGAAACCCTCAATTTCCTTTAAGAAGATTGCTGCATGTTAGCAGATCTATGACAATATTATACGAATATTATCAAGGGTCACGCCCGAATTAGTCAATACCATCTTTACATTTTTATGCTCGGATACCCGGATCTGATTATGTATCGTAACAATTGCTATCAGAGCTATCAATCCTCGGCACCATTAATGGAGCTTCCCAGGAGGTCATCAATGAAGGTTCCTAGAAAATCATCAACAGAGTCTACACTAGATCAATTGATAGCATAGTTATTAAAATCCTGATTCAAATCTTAGAATCTTACGATTCTATGATTCCATAATTGCCGACCGATCTGCATCTTAAGTAGAATCTTAATTTTATGCATTCTTACGATTCATTGATATAATATGAAATTAACAGATAGAATCATAATACGATTTTACGATTCTACCGATTTGACCTCGATTCTACTAGTATATACAAATAAAAAGTTCAAATGTAAGAATACAAAGCATAAATTAGAAATGAATTTATTTTATTAGTTTGAAGTAAAAGAAAGTTAATTATAAATTATATACTTTCAAAAAACTTAAATTAAGTCTAGTTTCATAGTTTAACCTTAATATAAAGTTCAATTAGCAGCATCTATATTAAAAGCTCTCATCATAATTATTGTTGCATAAAATGACATATCTATGCTGCATAATAATATTTTTATTGTATTTGATTCTATTTCTTATATATACCCATGTAAGTAAAGGTCTTATTAATAAGTTTTTGAACTATATAAACTGAGGTTGAAAAACAATTATAATATATATTTAGTAGAAATCTTACGATTCTCGATTTGATTCTATGATTCCGATTCTAAAAGTCCATAGCGATTCTAAGTAGAATCCTAATTTTAACAACCTTGATTGATTGTGGCTGGATTGGTGGATATGCAAAAGAGATATGAGAAAATATCAATGCTAGACAAATTTCGTACCGATTTGAGAGGGGAATTTCAAGAATGGAGATCTGAGTTGAGAGACCTCAGGTCTGCCGCCATAGCTACTAACCTTACAGCGACCATTAGTAACACAACCATTGAGGTATCGAAACCTTTGATGCTGCTTATGGAGAACGGCAGCAAAGAAGGCCTCCAATACTAGGCAGAGAAGGAGAATGGACCAGAGGCAGATTCGTCGTCACTAGTAGCCTTGCCGCCAGCAACACCAGAGATGGACGATGATCGGACCACCATGACGAAGCCAGAACTACCGCACCAAATCGAGAACCATAATGTTAACACAAATATCGAGGTCTTTGAGACGATCGAGACTTGGCATCATCTTCACCAGCACCATGTTTCGTCGGAGCCCCTGCACCATCATTGCCGGAGTGTGATGCGTCTCATATTTATGCATCTTTTAATTGTTATTTTAATTATTTTGCATCTGTTTAATTATATTTTTATACTCATTTGGCAATTTTTATATTTAACAGATTTGAAATTAAAGTTTTAAAAATTGTCAAATTTTGATGCGAATGAGATAAAATTCTATGCGTAAGCAATTAAATCAAGACAATTAGAGATTAGGACAAGATTGTACGAGCTAGCCCCAGCCCACAACCACCGCCTCACCTTCAGCCCAGCTCATCAGCCCAGCCAAATTCGTACCAACACACAGCCCACCACTGCAAGCCCAGCATAGCTTCGCACCGTACAGTGCCACCAGTAGCACCTCAGGCCCAACGTCACCATCATCCCCGGCCCAAACCTGCGTTAGCTCATGCACAAGCATAGCGGCCCATCTCTAGACCCTCGTCAACACCAGATCTTAGCCCAGCTTCACCGCGCGTAAGGCCCACGACCAGCCCAGCTCCGATTTAGGGTTTTGCGAAGTTACGGTATCGATTTAAAAAGGGGTTCTTTGTGCTCTGCTTTGGGGGATGTCGGTAGAACACGTCTTCTCTCTCTCAGCATTTTCTCTCTCCTTTTTTGTTCTCTTTTTTCTTTTTTTTGTAAAATTAGAACAAGAGCGAAATTAGCATGAAGATCGACATGAGTTCGTTCATCTCCTTCTTCACCAGTTCATTCGTGATGGAGAGCTAACTTGCTCTTTGGGGTTAGATGAAGTCTTAACCTTTTTATTTTTGTATTACTTTTAATTTCAGTAAATTTTATTTGTTACATGAATTACTTGATTATGAGAAATACTATGAAGTATTGTGCTTTAATTATTTATTCAATTAATATGATTATTGAGTTTGTAACCTTTAATTGTTGAGATTGATACTTATAAATTAATTCTTTATGCTTGTAGCCTTAGGATTAATTAATTAAGCAATAGTATTAACCGAATTGTTAATTAAAGCCTATCTTTCTTATGCTTTAGTTAGATAGGATCAATACGTAATAATTAACAATATGTTAGGTTGAACCTATTTTCCTTCTGCTTTAGTTAGATACGGTCAATACGCGATACTAACAACATCACCTTAGTAGGTTGAAGTTTGTAGCCTAAACCACTTCCCGTGTGACAATTAATAGTCACAAGTTAAAGAGTTATCGCAAAAATAATTAGCTAATGATGGATTTGAAACCCTAGGTTCCAGTTTAATACACTTTTTCGATTAGAAGTAGATTATTTTAGTTTAATTGTCGTCTCCTAGATTAATTATCACAAAAGCCTCTCAATTTTATTTAAATCAATTTGGGTCATAGAATAATTTCACGTACTCTTAGTCCCTGTGGTTCGACACCCTCTCGCCCTGCACTTCAGTTTAGATGTGTTTAGTGATTAGGGTTAAATATTAAATTTTAATAGACGTAGAAAAACGCATCAAGATTTTGGGACAATAACACAAGTCAAATAATGCTAAGAAAAAGAAAATATATATTTTTTTTATTGAAAAGGGACAATAACTATTAAAAAGAATTAAAAATCCTAAATTAAGACTCAAATTAAATATTAAAATCCTAGGTTAAAAATAAAAATAATTTTAATTTAAAATTAAAGAAAAATTAACAAGTTAAACATCAAAGAAAATCGTAAACTAAAATCACGAACGTTACCTAGTCCCCGGTGTTTTGGTACAGTAATTCGGAGTTCTTTTATGGAGGGCGAATAATCAGGCCCCTTTATCTTTATTAAGTTTTTTATTGATTAATGGCTTTATTACAGGAATTTTATGAGATTAAAAGAGAAAAGGAAAGAAAAGACGAGGGGCACAGCTGCTCTGAGGGTCCTTCAGATGAGAGTGTAGGGAGAGCAATGAGCTTCCCCTTTTTTTAGGGCTCTGAGCCCTATTTATAGAGATTTTTTCCTGAAAAATAGAGCCTCGTATGAAGAGGTGTATCTCGCCTACTCCGGAACCGAGGTGAGATACCCTTGGCCGTTGGGCTTGTGACTTTGGGTCGTCATCTATCCAACTCATGGAGCCAAGGATGGTTACTAGTGGACCTCCGAGGAAACGGGCATCTCAAGGCAACATGCCCTACGGGAGTTGAAATTAGCGTTGTGTTGGGGTGCCCTCTTGAGGCCCTTCGGGTACCGTGCTTCGGGCTGTCGTCGGTCCGAGTCAAGGTGCCTGGTCATGGTTGTTGTTTGGCTGACTCTCGGGGGAGAAGGCATCTCGGATCGAGATGCCCCCTTCGGGTCCGGGGTGCGTACTTCGTTGGGTCACGGGTGCGGGATTGTTCGAGGGTCGAAATGCTCCTCGTCAACTTGATGGGTCCATATCTTTATGGGTGTTGCTTGAGTCTCAAAGGCGAGCTCCAAGGGTGCATCTCAGACCGAGATGCACCTGTGTCCGGGCGGGTATGCCTCTTTCTTCTCCTGCTCGGATTCCAGGATATATTTCGTCAGTGAGGTGCACTTTGTTCTCTTAAGTCAAAAGTGGAATTCCGGAGGTAGCTTTTGGAGGTGCATGGCGTGATCTTTCCTTCTTCTACTCGGATCCTAGGATGTGTCCCATCGGCGAGATGCGCTCCTTCCTTTTAGATGGAAGGCGAAGTTCTGAACCTGGGCCTCCGGGGGTGGATCTCGGCCCAAGTTTGGGCCTCATCACAGGCGGCCACGTGTCACTTGTTTGGATGACATTTTTGATGTTATCAGTTAGTCCCCTTGCTAGTTCGCATATGATTCTCATTTGCGACTTGGTTTTTGGAAGCTTAACTTTATAAATATGGGGTTGAAAGTCTTCACTTTTCACTAACTCATCCTTCTCCTCTAAAATTAACATTGCACTTCTCTTCTTACCCTCGTCATTTGGTCAATCGATGGCTGACTCAAAAGATGTTGCTTTCGAGATCTTTTCTCACCTCCTGGAAAAGTCTCTTTTGCGGCTGCAAACATTGTCTCACTTTCATTCTCGCCTCATTAGGACTCGTCACTTTATCAATGCTCAGGCATCTCTTTCTTTGTTTCAATATGTTGATGGCGTGCTGATCCATTCTTAGTGTTATGTGGACCTGCATGATATCTCCATCTTCTAGGGTACGCCTAGTATGGGAAGGGTCATCCTTGAGTCTTTGGTTGAATTTTTATCTGGCTATCGGAGGATCCTGGGATGTCTTGGTGGGCTGGTCCTATGTCAGGAGTTTGACTCGGCGGGTTCCTAGTGGCTCTCTATCTTTAGTCTTGCTACTCGCTTCTATCTTCCGCTAGGTTCCTCGACGGAAGGGGTTATGGCCTTGCTGATTCTATGCCCTATGACGGCCATCCTCCGATGTCGGGGTTCGATTGAATCATTCAATTTCTTGGTTCATCTGCTAATTTATGATTCCGCCTTGGAGTCCGACAGAGGGGAGAGATCGAACTCTCACAAGGTGTTTGCCTCGAAGGGCGACTAGGTCTATAAGGGTGAGTTGTACGCCGGAGTGCGGAACTTGTTGTTTCATGTTCTGGCCTTTGTTGAGGGGATGATCTTCTTGATATCGGACTGAGGCACTTATCTTTCGGTCCGTTCTCTCTTCTACCGCACTTACGTGGTTCGTTGGGACACCATCACAAGTACGGCGGAGTTTTTATTTTTTCCGTCACGAGTTCATTAGAGCATTTCTGGATGCGACAATGCTGGCTTGTTTTGCTAGACCGGCCCTTCGACCTTTGGTTCTTCGCTTTGTCTCATCTTGCTCAGCTACTCCCTTTTTAGAGTATGGTTGCTTCGTGATCGTAATGACTTCTTTTCTTGGTTCCCCTATCGTAGTATTGAGTACTGGTTCCTGATCCCGAGCGCTTTTGGCGGTTTTCATATTGCTGGGTTTTGTGTCTCGGGCCGATACTTGATCAAGGCATATGGAGGTGGATTGTATCATTATTGCATGGATGGGCCGGAGAATGAAATGCTGGAGCGCAAGGGGCAGTTTTCATACCGGGGCTTGCTTTTTCTATTTCTGTACATGGGGACTCTCTTCCCTGAGTTGCCAGGTCCTGCCTTACCATTTTAGGAAGTAGTGCTTCGTTGTTGTCCTCTTCTCTTTTCGTTGTAGTTGCCTTCGGGCCTTTGTTGCTCGTTGTTTTTCCTTGTTTTTCTTGGCAGGTAGGTGTATGTTGGCCGTTGTAAGGGATGGCATTATTGTTAATGAATTTTATGTTTTTGGGGCGTTTCTTATTAAATATTTATTTCATTATATTTTTTATTATTATTTATTAATTTTATTTTATTTATTTATTTTATTATATTTTTTTTGTGCTGTTCGAGATAATTCTCGAAACGATTTGCTCGATTTGTATATTTTATTTTTGTTTCACTTTTCTTTGCTATACTTAGTTTTAGTTTACTATGTTCATGTGTGTCGGTTTTTGAGAAAAAAAACGTTCAGATCCTGTTTCATTTTGTTGTAATATTTATTCTTTTACTTTTTTAAAGAATAAAATTAATGGGTCAATTTTACCCCAATCTCTTCTTCCCTCTCTCTCCTTGCCGCCCCCCTCCCCTTCTTCTTCTCCTTTTTTGACATTTTTGTCCCATTTTAGCTCGTTTTGGCTACTTTAAAGTAAGGGTCTTGGCCAATAAGGTACATTCTTTAATGTTTGAAGCTTTTTGGGGACGAGATGGGCCCGGTCTTTGGGAAAAATTGCTTTTTGCCCTGGGGTCTCTTTTTGAAAGTGTGTTCATGGATGTTTGACTCAAATAGGGTCGTTTCCCGGGGTTTTACGAAGTGGAGACTTGGTTTCGGGGACATGCATGGGGTTCTTGTGCTGGTTTTTGACCTCTTTTGGGGGGAGGGGGGCGAGTTAGAGAAAGAGATAGAGATCGTTTTTGACCTTTATTTGATTTTTGTCTTTTATGAGCTTTAAGTCTTTGGGGTATATCAAAAAAAAAAAAAAATTTAAGTATTTTTTGGAACCAAGGGCAAGATGAGCCTCTCCCCGGCGCTCGTCCGGTTTTTGTTTTTGTTTTTGTTTTTAACTTAAGTCTTCAATTGTTCTAAGTAGTTAAAGATTGTTCTTGAAAAAATTTATATTTTATTATTATATATATAAATTTTTTTTGCAGCCGTGGGCGAGTTAGGTCTTGTCTCAGGCTTTGTTCGATTTTTGTTTTTGGTTGTTTTAGGTACTTAGAGTTATTATGTATTTATGCATGTATATATATGTTTTATATATATATATATATTTGTTCGATTTTCGTTTTTAGTTTTAACTTAAGTTTTTATTCTTCTAATGTTTTCAGTTTAAAGGTATAAAATTTATTGTTATTACTTGTATTATGTTATTATTATTATTATTATTTTTTGTTTGGGTAACCGCGGTGAGATAGGCCTTGTCCTAGGTTTTGTTCGATTCCCGTTTTTATTCTTAACTTACGTTTTTTTTAGGTTGCGCCTTTGGTGAATGTGTGTCTTTTTTCTGTGTTAGGTATCTTTTGGTGCGGCTTTTTTCTCCTTTGAGCACGTTTCAGGCGAGTTCTTTAGGTTCCTTTTTTTGTATTTCACAGGAGTATGCTCGGTGGTCAAGTTTGTTTAGTCTTGTTCGTATGGAACCTGGGTTGTTTAGGGCCGAGTTGGGCAAGCCACCCCGTTCTCTTTTCTCTTGACCATTCACGGGGGACAAAAAGAGGTCAAAAGAAGAGATGTCAGACAGGGTCCTATTTTGGATTGAGGGCACCGTGGTAACCGAGGGCATTGAGGAGTCCTTGGAGGGTGGGTACTCCTCAGCGGTGGCCATGTCTACCCTTACTGCCGCCTACCCGGGTCTTCCATTTTCGAGTAAGTCTTCTAATATTATTTTTGTTTGTCTTGTTATAGTTTTCTCCTCTCTTGATCGAACACAAACGGAGTAGGCTTCTCCTTCGGAGGTTCGGAGTGAGGGCAGCTCGTCTCCTGAGATTGCGGTTATAGCCGCGGAGCCATTAAATCGACGTTTCCCGGACGAAGGCTCAAACCTTGCAGTTTAGGTTTCCCGAGATTTCTATGATTCGTCGGTTAGGGGCATTTATGTCGAGTACTTTAGGCGAGAGCAATATCTCTATGATTCGCTCCAAGTATTATTTGCCGGAGGACTACAAGGTGTGGGGCCCTCAGCCGGACGATTGTCTGTTGTTACCTCCGGTAGAGGGTAGTTTTTGCATTCCCATAGATTCTTTGGAGGTAGGCGTTCATTTTCCCCTGCCTCATGTAGTGGAGGAATTGCTCCTTCGTTGTAACGTGTGCCCGAGGCAAGTTACCCCTAACGGGTTTAGGAATGTTTATGGTTTTTTTACTCCCACGCTATGTAAACGGTTTCACCCCCTCCTCACGGGTTTTTGATATTCTTTTTAAGATTAGGTATTTTAGGCATATGGCTGCCTTTGAGAGTTAGGAAGGATTTGCCTTTGTGACGTATAACCCTACCAATGTGAAGAATTGGGAGAATTAGTTTGTTTGGGTCAAACCTCCCTCCGCCCCGTCGTTTTTGATGACGTGGGGTTCACTGCAACGCCCGCGTCCAGCGAAAGGGAAAGTCCTGACTACCGATGAAAAGCGGATTGTTCATTATTTTAACAAGAACTCCACGGGCAAGAGATTTGTAGCTTGTAAGGAGCTACATGAGCCGAAAATCATGCTTGTTAAGGTCGGGCTTTCCCAAAAGCCTTTTTCAGGTAATTGGTTGCCCGTTCTCACGCCTCGTCCCTCTTTTTGGTTCACTTGTTTGCTTTTCATTATTGTTATTATTTGGTAGCTCCGTTTTGTGTTTGTTATTGTTGTTGCTGTTGTTGTTGTTATTATTATTATTATTATTATTATTATTAGTACTACTACTACTACTGTTACTATTTTCATTATTGTTATTATTATTATTGTTATTTTATTTTAGTTGTGCGCATGTTGTATGCGCTTTGTCTTTTTGGTTTGTTGTATCGTACTAATCTTTCCTCCTCTTTTTCTTGCGTTTCTTTCAGTGGATGAGCTAGCAAGTGTTGATATCAGCGGCATGCTTCCTATCTCAGATCCCTCTATAGAGCGGGGTCTTACTTTGGTGCCACTCATGATTGCTTCGCCGGTTGTTGGGCGAAAGGTCCTTCTCAAGAGCTTGGGTTGTCGATGGCTATTCCTGCCCCGAGTCCTCCCGTTGATTCTTCTTCTTTGCGGGCCGCCGAACATCCACGAAAGGAGCAAGGGGAAGCGGCGTCGGAGTTGGTCGTCCCGATGGGGATACCGGCGGTTGTGGCGGAATTTTCGGCTCCGGGTGCGGTAGAGGGGATCCCGGCTACCCCTGCGGTCAGGGGCTCATTGGGTTCGAATACGATGGATCTCATGCCTTCTTATCTCGGGGGCTTTGGCGTTTATTTTCCCTAGGTCAGGTGCCCCACTTTTAGGCCAGATATTGAAGGGATTCTTGGCGCCTTGCCATCATCTCCTTGTGCTTCAAGGGGAAAAGCGACGGCATTTCTGGGCCCGTCTGGTAATGGGGGCTTTGTAGGAATTGCTCTTTCTACAGCTTCAGGTGGCTTCACGTTTTCGAGCGACGCGGAGGCTTGTTGGGAATGTGTGCATAGTTCCTTCTGCCTGTGGATATGGCACGCTTATTCGAGATGTCTCCCGAGAATGCACCCATCTTCTTTTCTCAGGTATTTTATCATACGTCCGTCGCCTTTCATATCATCTTTGTTTATTTCCTTGTCTTTTCCTAACTTGTGCCCTCGGTTTGTTTGCCAATTCTTTGCGCGGTTAGTGTTTGCGCTTTCAAGTTGGAGGTGAAGAGAATAGGAAGTTAGGGAGCTCTATTCAGCTAACTCGACGATACAGGTGCACATCGCTAGACAGGATGCTCGTTTTCGGGAGTTAAAGCTTCGTATGTCTGAACAAGACTCCCTCCTTTCCCGAGTTCTGGAGCAGGTTGCTCAAGTTGTCGTCGAGTTCAAGATGAGTCCCGAGTTCTTGGATTATGGCGCTACCCAATACTGGAAGGGCTTCAACACAGGAGATAGCCACACGGCAAGGAAGGTGAAATCCTTGGAGTCGAATCTGGGGCTCCCCTTCCTTGGGCAGGTTTGCTGCTCTGTGGTCGAGGATGAGAAAGGAGGGAGGCTCGGCCCAACCTTGTCGTCGGACACCTCGAAGGCCACTCCCTCTGCTCCTCCTCAGTAGGACTAGTTTCTGTTTTGTCTTTTTGGTCCCTTCTTTTTGTTTTGTCGGAGGTAAAGGATAGGCTAGTTTTTAAGGCTTCTGGTGATAGTCTTTTTTAGTATTTTGTTTTTTTTATAGTCCCGTCCTTGTTTCTGAATGTATTTTGTTTGTGGAAGGAGCGGTTCATACCGGGATGTAATTTGTTGTATATCAATGCAATGCCTATTCGTTTGTTTTGTTTCTCCTTGGTGTTGTACATATTTTTTGACTAAGTAGGGGAACTTGCCAAAGTTTTGAGAAAGCTTGTGGATCAGCATCTTGCCTTGTCTCTCATGTGCTTACGGTTTGTACTGCCTCTTGCGGGCTGCGAGCTTGCGTTGTTATGCGAAGTCCTCGGGTCGCATTGTGGCGCACGGACTTTCGGGGCGTGTCGCTGCGTGTGGCCCTTCGTCTTGCATTGCGGCATGCGGGTCTTTGGCTTGGGTTGCGGTGCGTGAACCTTCGGGTTGTGTCGCGGCATGCGGTCCTTCGCCATGTGTTGATATACGTTTCTCGCCCAAGGGGATGTGTAACTTCATGCATCGACTTCTTGCCTGCCTTGGGTGGACTTATGGCTTACATGTCTTTTCTGTTTCGAGTGGGCCTCCGTTTGTGTGTACGGGCATGATACCTGTCAACATTGAGTTAGCTTGCCATGGGCAGACCCGCGAGCTTATATCCCGCCGCGGATGATGCCACGGGCTTAGGGTTTTCGGTTACTGTGGACAGGTCCACGGGTTTGTATCTTGCGGCGGATTATACCATGGGCTTACGATTTTTGTTCGCCGTGGATGGATCCACGGGTTTTCATCTTGCCGCGGATGATGACACAAGCATATGGTTTTCGTTCACGGCATACAGATCCACGGGTTTGTATCCTGCCGCGGATGATGCGACAAGCTTACGGTTTTCGCTCACCGCGGACGGATCCCTGGGCCTATATCCTGCCACAGATGATGCCACGGGATTACGATTTTCGCTCATTGCGGACGAATCCATGGGTTTGTATCCTACCGCGAATGATACCATGGGCTTACGGTTTGTTTGCCACGGGCGGACCCGTGGGCTTTCTTCCTACCGTGGTTCAGAATCCTTTCGGACTTACGGGTTGTTTGCCGGTGTATAGAGCCAACTAGACTTTAGCCTGCCATAGAAGGACTTACCGTGTTTTTGCCACGGGAAGACCTATGGGCTTTCTTCCTGCCAGTTTTCGGAATCCTTTCGGACTTATGGGTTGTTTGCCAATGTACAGAGCCAATCGGACTTTAGCCTCCCACAAACGGATCTACAATCTGTTTGCCATGGGCCAAATCATGGGCTTTCTTCCTATCGGGGTTTGGAATCTTTTTGAACTTATGGGTCGTTTGCTTGTGTACAAAGCCAACCGGACTTTAGCCTATCACAGACGGACTTACAGTCTGTTTGCCACGGGCGAACCCATGGGCTTTCTTTCTGCCGTGGTTCGAAATCCTTTCGAGCTTACAGGTTGTTTGCTGGTGTATAGAGCCAACCGAACTTTAGCCTACCACAGACGGACTTACAGTCTATTTGCCACGGGCGAACCCATGGGCTTTCTTCCTACCGGGGTTCGGAATCCTTTCGGACTTACAGGTTGTTTGCCGGTTTATAGAGTCAACTGGATTTTAGCCTGCCACAGACGGACTTACGGTCTATTTGCCAAGGACTGGTCCTCGGGCTTTAAGGGGCCATGGGTAAGACCAGTGAGATGCGTCCGCCCGAAGCAGACTGCCCTCATGGCTTAATGTGCCGCGGATGGATCCATGGGCTTTGAGTATAGTTTGACTCGCTTCGGAAGGGTGTGTAGAGTAACTGAGCTATTTCTATCCGAGCTAGTTCAGGTATACCTGCTTTCGGAAGAGCATATATGTTTCCACGGACGGACCAATGGGCTTTCTTCCTGCCGGGACTTGGAATCCTTTAGGACTTATGGGTTGTTTGTCGGTGTATAGAACCAACAGACTTTAGCGTGCCACAAACGGACTTACGGTATGCTGCCGTGGATAGATCCACGGGCTTTAGGAACCGTGGGCAAGAGTGGTGGGTTTGATTGCCCTATGCGGACTGCCCTCAAGGCTTAAGCACAAAACCCCCTTTTTAAAGGACTTACGGTTTGAACGCCTACAGTTTTAGTGGGCCGTGGGTGAGACTGACGAGTTGAGCTCGCGGTGGCCTGCCCTCACGGCTTAAGTGTTCATGCCGAGGGTTTTGGAAGGTCCTACGGCATAAATGTTTACGTTTTTTTTGCTTTTGATGTATCCGCCGACATGGCCGTTGATTTGATCTTTTTTGTATATATACTTTGTACTTATGTTTTGTTACTGTCTTGTCTGACTTTCTAGGGTTTCGATTTTTTGGTCGTCTCCTTTTTTTTAATCCGAACTTTTTTTATTTTTTTTTCTGATTTTGATTTGATTTTTTTTATTATTATGGACAGTACCTTTGGGAGCCGAATTGGATGCCACTGTCAGTAGCTAGGATCCGCGGGGTCCTGTATCGAGCGATGACTCATTTGAGAAGGAAGTGCTGGACGGCTCGGTCTGTGATTTGGGCGGCGGGCTCAGCTTCTATTCATTTACTGAAGTAATCAATGGCCACGATGATGTACTTTCGTTGTCCTGTTGCTTGGGGGTATGGTCCCGAGATGTCCATCCCCCATTGAGTGAAAGGAATTGGGCTAAACATGGGTTTCAACAAAGATGAAGGTACGTGGATTATCGAGGTGTGCTTCTGACATTTCTTGTACTTCTGCACGAGATCCTGGGCGTACTTCTTCATGGTGGGCCAATAGTAACCTGATCGTAGAGCTTTGTTGGTCAAAGCTCGGTGGCCGAGATGCTGTCTGCAAATGCCTTCGTGGATTTCTGTAAGATGTACTTCCTTTCTTCTTCTCCAACGCACTTCAATAGGGGATGCACGAACGATCTCTTGTAGAGGTCTTCATCTACTATCACGAACCGTGGTGCATGTCTTCTTGTGCTTTAATGATTTATGTTGTCACATTGAGGATAATGTATGATTTGCATGTTGGTATTTTTGGTCAAATTTTTAAAATTTTGAATATCTTCTATGCATTTTGAGTGTGCATTATAACCATTTTGCCAAGTTTTCCTTGATCGACGCATATGTTAGGATGATAGTAGGATTAACTGTTTATTTCGTTCTCTTAATTCCATGAAATTAAATGATTTTGCTCCATACTTGTTACTGAATATTGTCGATCAGTGTTCATATTGACGGGAAAGGAAAAATTGATGTACATTTATGATAAAGATGTTCTTTTTTTGTGCTACATCAAGGTCAAATTGTTGTAAAGTGGTCACTCATATGCCACTTAAAATTCTCTATGTAAGGGCATGTGTTTAGGTGATTTAATGGTACGAATGTACAAAACCTTGGTATATTTGATTGGATGTGAGAATTTGACGAGATTCTATGACATGGGATCCTATTCACATTCACTTGTGCGCTTAAATTGCATTAGTAGTTTCTATTAATTGATACATGGTTAATGAAATTCTATGATGTGTTTTGAAGTTTAACCATTTAAATTCATGAAATTGGAGAATGCTCTAAATGACTGAATCTTGTCCTAAATTGTAATGTATGTGTTAATTTCGGAAAACCTGGTGAAGGTTGGGGGAGTTGATTGCTTGAGTATTTGAATTTATCCTATGCTTTGCTCGAGGACTAGCAAAGGTTAGGTGTGGGGGTGTTAATGCATCTCATATTTACATATCATTTAATTGTTATTTTAATTATTTTGCACCTGTTTAATTATAGTTTTATACTCACTTCGACAATTTTTATATTTATCATATTTGAAATTAAAGTTCCAAAAAATGTCAAATTTTGGTGCAAATAAGACAAAATTCGATGCGTAAGCAATTAAATCAAGACAATTTGAGATTGGGACGAGACTGTACGATCCAACCCCAGCCCACGACCACCGCCTCACCTTGAGCCCAGCCCAAATCGCACCGACACACAGCCTACCGCCGCAAGCCCAGCACAGCTACCTCAGGCCCAACGTCACCATCATCCCCGGCCCAGACATGCGTTAGCTCACGCACAAGCACAACGGCTCATCTCAAGACCTCCGTCAACACTAGATCTCGGCCTAGCTTCACCGCGCGTAAGGCCCAAGACTAGCCCAGCACCGATTTAGGGCTTGGTGAAGCAACAATATCGATTTAAAAAGGGATTCTTCGTGCTCTATTTGGGGGGAGGTCAGCATAACTCCTCCTCTCTCTTTCTTTGTTCTCTTTTTTTCGTACAATTGGAATAAGAGTGAAATTAGCGTGAAGATCGACAAGAGTTCGCTCACCTCTTTCTTCACCGGTTCATCCTTGATGGAGAGCTAACTTGCTCTCTAGGGTCAGATGAAGTCTTAGCCTTTTTATTTTTGTATTACTTTTAATTTCGGAATAATTTATTTGTTACATGAATTGCTTAATTGTGAGAAATACTATAAAATATTGTGCTTTAATTATTTATTCAATTAATATGATTATCGAGTTTGTAACCTTTAATTGTTGAGATTGATATTTATAAATTAATTCTTTGTGGTTTTAGCCTTAGGATTAATTATTGTTAATTAAAGCCTATCTTCCCTATACTTTAGTTAGATAGGGTCAATACCTAATAATTAACAATACGTTACGTTGAGCCTATTTTCCTTATGCTTTAGTTAGATAGGGTCAATACGCGATACTAACAACATCACCTTAGTAGGTTAAAACTTGTAGCCTAAACCACTTCCCGTGTGGCAATTAATAATCCCAAGTTAAGAGTTAACGCAAAAATAATTAGCTAATGATGGATTTGAAACCCTAGGTTCCAATTTAATACAATTTTCCGATTAGAAGTAGATTATTTTAGTTTAATTGTCGTTTTCAAGATTAATTAATACAAAAACATCTCAATTTTATTCAAATCAATTTAGGTCATAGAATAATTTCACGTACTCTTAGTCCCAGTGATTCGACACCCTCTCGCCCTGTACTTCAATTTAGATGTGTTTAGTGATTAGGGTTAAATATTAAATATTAAATATCAGAATGAAGCCTTAGTTGCCGCGCCGCCTAATACGATACGAGTGCCGCCAAGCCGCCGAGACATCTCTTCCAGTTATCGCCACCATCTCTACCACCATTCTCTCCTTCCCAGCTTGCCGCCGATATTCATTTTAGCGCCTGATCGCCTACTGCAGCTTCTACCACATTCTAGAAGCTTCTACACTTGCCACCTTACCCCAAGATATTTTGTAGATATTTTAGACGGCTTCTTCTATAAATAGGGAGCCAGGGGTTAGGGTTAGAGATATGTTGAAATGATATGTGTGTATCTCTCTCTCCCCCCCTATTTCTTTCAAAGTCTTCTTCTCTTTCTTATATGTAAAATCCACCATTATTGGAAGTAATCTATCAAAATATATATTTCTAGTTGCGATTCCAGTTGATTTACATTTTGTATTGTATCACCACTCGCCGTCGTTCAACAACACCGGCCATTGCTGGGCCGCTATGCATAGGGGAGGGGAATTCGCAGGTCATTGAAATTCGGGTTGGGGATTACTTTTGGGTTTAATTACAATTTTGCCCCTATCTTTTACTTAAATACTTTAGAGAAATTAAATTTTGTAATTTTTTTTTAATTTTAGAAAATTTAAGAGGGTAAAATTTGTAATTTTAGTGCTTGGCCCCAGTGGGTTTATCAATTTGTATACCAATGCCTTGACCCTTGAGGACAAACGTCATTTCATGGCGGGGGTATTAATACGAATATTACCGGGGCTACGCCTAAATTAGTCTCGAGCTTTCCCAACTGCCACGTTATTGACCTCTATCCTAGTGCCACATCATCACATATCGCCAAATCATCAATCGAATGCTATGTCATCAACTAAAGACTAATTAGTTAATATAAATAAAGGATCATTAGTATTAGGATGTTCATGTTGAGATTTCTGATGTTTAGCCCCCCCCCCCCCCCCCCCCCCTAAAAAAAAAAAAGCCTCTTCAATGTAATCCTCCCATTTTTTCTATCAATATAGTACTATCTTTAAGTTCTTATACTCGTATACCCTGATCAGATTATGTATCATCACACAATATAAAATAAAAATTGGGAAATTATTCTTAGATATTAAGAGGTTTTAGCATTTATTACTTAAGTACCCTGATATTTCAGTATATACAATGAGTTACCCCGAGTTTTAAACAATTTATCACTTATGTACCTTAAAGTTTTAATATTTTATCAATCAGGTACCGTTTTATCAAAAATTTAAGATTTTCGTTAGAAAATGCTAAAACTGAACATGATTTCCATAGTATATAGGTAATTCATTAGAATTTGGTGATTTTTGCCAAAAAATGTGAAAATGACACATAATTATGGTAACTTTTTGGTGGTTGATATCAATATTCGATAAATATACTTTCACAATTTGTTGAATTTTTGATGAAAATATTGGTAGTAGTTTATGTATATTATCATATCCGTGTATTATATCCACATTCCTTGCATAAATTTAAATAGATTCTTACAAAAATTTATCAAATTCCGTCATAGAGTGCCTAAGTGATAAAATATTCAAATATTAGGGTACCCCATTGTATATATTGAAATGTCAGTATACCTAAGTGATAAATGCTTAAACCTTAGGGTACCTAAGTCATAATTTCCCATAAAAATTTAAAGTGGTACTTCCTCTTCTAACCCACCACTGTGGGATTGCATTTTTCTACTATTCTTTTTAGCTTGTATCAAGCCATCACACTCCACAACCGTCGTCCTCGATAGCTTCACTCTATATAGCTTCACTCTCAGTATGTAGTCTTTCTTTCTCGTGGACGGCTTCACTCTACTCTAGATAGCCCTCTCCTAGGTAGCCCTTTTCTCTCGTGGACGACTTAATTCTAGGTAGTTTCACTTTGAGTAGGTAGCCCTTTTCTCTTGTGGATGGCTCAACTCAACTCTAGGTAGCCCTCTCCTAGGTAACCCTTTTCGAAACTTGGTCCTGTTACGTGTGGCTTATCAAGCACGGTTCATCCTATAGAAAACCGAGCACGACTCCAGAGCGCGGTCCATCCTATACCAAATCCAGCTCCTTTAAATCGATATGAGGATCGACAGCTCCGATACCAATGTTACATACCAAAGGAGGTTCCATCCCAAAACCAATTCGCAATGGTGGAGTAGTTCTTTAGGTATATAAAGTTGTGTTTCCTTTTTTAATCCACTAATGTGGGGTTCCATTTTTCTACTATTCTTTTGGCTTGCATCAGGTTCATGAAAGATGAAGCATAAACTTATTTTTTACCTAAGTTAAAATTTTTTTTATTTTCTTCACTTTTCTCATTTAATCTCAATTTTGGCATTTGTAGTTTAGGTTGTAACATAAATATTGAAATAAATACTTAAATAATATAGAAAAAAATTTGTTCATATACCCTAAAGTTGGTAATATATTTTTTAAATATCTTAAGATTTTACAATAATTTTAAGACATCTTAAATCCTAGTAACTTTTTTTTTTCAAGTACCGTGTTCATAACTTCATTAGGACTTCTAGTGTATAGTAGCATAACACTAGTATCGGAAAAAATGCTAACATAGTACTAAAAAGAAAGGAGAAAAGAGACCTAAAAAGTAATTTAATAAAGAATTAAAAAGGTTATTTATATTTTTAAATAATCCTAAAAATTAAAAAATATATTAAATATTTAAAACATATTTATATTAATTCTAAAAATTAGTAAAATCACAAAATTTGCTTCACCACTACACGATCCCCCCCCCAACACCACCATCGCTATCGCAGTCCTTCCCCACTGTCACTATTGCGGTCACAGGTGTTTCGGTAACAGTAATAGGGGTTTTTTTATGAAGGGCGATAATACAGGCTCTTTATCTTTATTTAAATTTTTATTGATTATGAATGTTTTTATTACAAGAATTTTTGATTAGATAGAAGAAAATAAAAGAAAAAACGAGGGGGGTCCCACTACTCTGGGGACCCTTCGGTCGAGTCTTGGGGAGGGGCCAAGAGGACATCTAAGAGTGGAGAGGGTAGGAAGATAGGTGAGTGAAAGTGTGAATGCGTGTTCAAGTATGGATGGATGTGTTGAAGTATGAGAGGCCAAGACCCTATTTATAGGTGGCTAGGCTTTGGAAAGCGGGTCTCGGAGATGTGTCCGATGGGTCTTTGGGGGTGCATCTGACGGAATCCGCGTTCGCGGCTTTGGAAGGGGTGGTGGACAAGCCGTGTTCAGGGCCTCGGGAGGCATGTTTGTGCGTTTGATGAAAGCCGCGTCCAGGGCTTAGGAAGGCGTGGCTGACAAGCCGTGTCCGGGTCCTCGGAAGGTGTGTCAGATGAGGGCTGCATCCTTCAGAAAAGGTGTTCGGCAAGAGCTGTGTCCAGGACCTTCGGAAAAGGTGCTCGGCAAGAGCTGTGTCCGGGACCTTCGAAAAAGGTGCTCCTCGGCAAGAGCTGCGTCTGAAACCTGCGAAAAATGTGCTCCTTGGCAAGAGCTGTGTCCGGAACATTTGAAAAAGGTGCTACTTGGCAAGAGCTATGTCCAGAACCTTTGTAAAAGGTGCTCCTCGGCAAGAGCTGAGTCCGCGAAGAGCTCTTTGGACATTGAGCGTCGAATCATCATCTACACGAGTCGTGATGTCGTGCCACTATTATTGCTTGGCCGGCTTCCAGAGGAGGGTCTCTCGGGGTGAGATGCTTGCGGTGTCCTAGGACCACGCGTCGATTTGTCATCACGGTGCCCGGAGGCCACGTGTCATCCCCTCATTCCGGTTTATGGGGCCACGTGTTGGATTTTTTCAGATATGATTTTTTGGTTCTAATAGTTTGTCCCCCGCCTATACGCAAATGATTCTTGTTTGCGATTCGGTTTGCGGAGCTATTCTCCCTTTTAAGTATGAGGGCCAAGTCTTACTTTTCCTCTCCAAACATTCTTCTCTTGTCTTCTAATTTTCATATCACATTTCCTTCATTGCTTCTATCCTTCGATAGCACAATGGTTGATTCAGAAGATGTCATTCATGGCATTTTTTCACGTCCTCTAGCCAAATCCCTTCTACGGTTTTGAACCTTGTCTCGGTTTCATGCCGAACTCATTAGCTGTCGTTGCTTTATCGAGGCCTAGGCATGCCACTTGTTGCCTCGGTATATCAACGGCGTGTTGGTTCAGCCTCGGTGTTATGTGGACCCGGATGACATCTCCGTTTTTTTGGGTACACCGGGGATGAGGCAGGTGATCCCTCATTTTTCGGTGGAGTTCCTCTGTGGTTAGCCACGGATACTTGGATGCAACGGGGGATTAGTCCTGTGCCAGGTGTTTGACCCAGGTAGTCTCTCACATTTCTCTATTTTAAACCCGGCTTCCCCTTTTTGGCTTCCGTTGGGTCCTTTGACTAAGGGAGTTCTAGCTCCGTTGCCCAATGTCCTATGACGGCCATCATTGGATGTCAGGGCTTAGGTGAGTCGTTCAGCTTTCGGGTGCACTTGCTGGTCTATGACTTGGCCTTAGAGACCAACTGGGGAAGGTGGTCGAATTCCCTTAAGGTTTTTGCATGGTAAGACGACTGAGTCAGTAAAGGTAGGCTTGACGCTGGGGGTCCGAACCTGTTGTACCACATTCCTGCCTGTATCGACGACTTGATCTTCCTAAGTCTTTCAGCTTCCGGGTGCACTTGCTGGTCTACGACTTTGCCTTAGAGACCAACCGAGGGAGGTGGTCGAATTCCCTTAAGGTTTTTTCATGGGAAGACGACTGAGTCTGTGAATGTGGGCTTGACGCTGGGGGTCGGAACCTGTTGTTCCACATTCCTGCCTGTATCGACCACTTGATCTTCCTGATGTCGGACTGGGGTTCTTATCTCTCGGTTCGTTCCCCTCTCTATTATTCATACGTAGTCCGCTGGATTACGACTACGAGCACGATGGTGTTCCTTTTCTTTCCGCCGCAAGTTCACCGGAGCATCACAGAGTGTAAGGATGCGTGCCTGTTTCGTCGGGATGGCCTTTTGACTATAGGGACGTCGTTATGTCTGGTCTTAGTCGGCGGTTCTTCTTTTAAGATATGACTGCTACGTGATCGGAGTGACTTCTCCTCGTAGTTTCTGTACCGGAATATTAAGTATTGGTTTTCGGGGTCCGGCGAGCTCGGCGGTTTTCGAGTGGCCGGGTTCTGTGTCTCGGGCCTGTATTTGATCATGGCCTGTGGTGGCGGACTTTACCGTTGTCGCATGGATGGACCGGATCATGGGATGTTGGAGCTTCTGGGTGCCTACCCTTATCTTGGTTTGCTTTCCTTGTTCCCATATGTGGGAACCCTTTTTCCTGAGCCGTTGAGAGTGGCTTAGTGGTAATGTTGTTTTGCTGTTTTAGTGGGTTTTTTTTTTTTTTTACCATTTCTGTTGTGGTTGTTGTTTTTGTATGTTATGACGAGACCTTTAATGAACTTATGGTTTACAAGTTCTTTTGCTTTTCTAGCATTTATTTTTCGTTGTTTGTTATTGTTTTGTAGTTAATTTTTATTATGTGGGTATATATTTTTTTTCGGACCTGAGAGGGTTCTCGGTTAGAGTTAGTCGATTTTATTTTATTTTATTGTGGGTCATTTTTCTTTGTCATGCCTATGTTTGATTTTTACGTTTTATAAGTGCCGGTTGTCCGAAGAACGTTTGGACATGGCTTGATTCGTAAACCTCTTTTTATGTTTGATGGGACTAGATGTTTCCCATCAAAGGTCATGGGTCTAATTCATCCTCTCTCCCTAACTCAACCATTTTTTTTCTCTCTATCCACCGTCCCTCTTTCTCTCTTCTGGGCTCAGTTTTTAGGTTGTTTTGTGACGGTTTCCGCTCGGGTTTTGGGTGAGCTTGGGTCTAAGGTACGTTCCCCCTTTCTTTGTCTTTTTAGAGGTGAAACGAACTCGTTCCTTGGGGAAAGAGGGTGTATTGGCTCAAGCACATGCCCTGAGGAAGTGTGTATCGAGTTCTTAGTCCTATAATGGGCAGTTTTTTGAGGGAGACTCGGCTCCCGAGTGCATGCATGACATTTTGCATGTAAAGCGTATATATATATATATATATATATATTTGGGCCATGCTGCACAGGGGAGAGAGAGAAAGTGAGAGAGGGAGGCCCGTTTTGAGCTTTTGCTCGTTTTTGTATTGCCCTAGGTTTTTTTAACGGTTTCTTAGATTTTGTATTGCGGACTGCCCTCATGGCTTAATGCCTGTTGCGTACGGACCTTATGGGCTTATGGGCTTTGTTTGCCGCTGATAGACCAACAAATGTTATGCCTGCCAAAGACTGATCTACAAACTTACTGTCCATGTTTGCCACGGATGGACCAACGAGCTTTACGCCTGCCGTAGACGGATCTATGGACTTATGGTCTATGTTTGCTATGGATGGACCAACGGCCTTTTCATCCTGCTGTGTACAGAGCCATTCGGACTTATGGGCCTTGTTTAATGCAAATCGACCAACGGGCTTTTAGGGGCCATGGGAGAGACCGATGAGCGCGCACGCTCAGTGCGGACTACCCTCACGGCTTAATGCCTGCCACGGACGGACCTTACGGGCTTACGGGCTTGGTTTGTTGCGGATTAGACTAGCGGGCTTTTCATCATGTTGTGGTCAGTGCCGTACGGACTTACGTGCCTTGTCTGCCACGGACGGACCAACGGGTTTTTCACCCTGCCGTGATTAGTGCCATATGGACTTACGGCCCCTGTTTGTCGCGGATGAACCAACAAGCTTTTAGGGGCCGTGGGCGAGACCGACGAGGTGCTCGCGCTCATTGTGGACCGCCCTCACGACTTAATGCCTGTCGTGGACAAACCTTACGAGCTTACGGGCTTTGTTTGCCGTAGGTAGACCAATGGGCTTTTCATCCTACCGTTGTCAATGCCATATGGACCTACAGGCCTTGTTTGCTGCGGACGGATCAACGGGCTTTTCGTCCTGCCGCGGTCAATGCTACACGGACTTACGGGCTTTGTTTGCCGTGGACGGACCAACGGGCTTTATGGGTCGTGGGCGTGACCGTCAAACTTCTCACGCTCATTGCGGACAGCCCCCATGGCTCAAATAGGACTTACAGTTCCAAACGTTTACGTTTCTCCTGCCTCGGAAGGACATATGGACTTAGCTTGCCGTAAGCAAGATCGGCGAGCTTCGCACATCTGCTGCGGCCAGCCCTCACGGCTTTAAACGTTTATATCCTCCCTTCCTCAAAAGGATTTACGGTTTAAACATTTACGTTTTTTTTTATTTTTGATTTTTGATTTTTTTAATGTTCGATTTTTTATTGATTTTTTGATTTTTTTTATGTTCGATTTTTGTAATTATGTTCGAAATTTATTATTATTATTATTATTATTATTATTATTATTATTATTATTATTATTATTATTATTATAGACCGTACCTCTGTGAGCTGAATTGAGTGCCACTATCGGCGACCAGGACTCGCAAGATCCCATACCGAGCGATGATTCCTTTCCAGAGGAAGGGTTAGACAACGTGGTTAGTGATTTGGGCAATGGGCTTGGTCCCTATCCAATTGCTGAAATAATCTATGGCCACAATGATGTGCTTCTTTTGTCCGGGAACCTTGGCGTACGGTCCCTAGATATCCATCCCCCATTGAGCAAAAGGATTAGGGTTGAGTATGGGCTGGAGCAAAGATGCAGGCACGTGGATTATCATAGTGTGCTTCTGACATTTTTCACACTTTTGGACGAGATCCAGCACGTCTTTTTTCATGGTGGGGTAGTAGTAGCCTGATAGTATAGTTTTGTTAGTCAAAGCTCAATGGCCAAGGTGCTGTCCACAAATGCTTTCGTGGACTTCCCGCAAGTCGTACTCCCTTCTTTGTCGAAGACGCATTTCAATAGGGGATGCATGAATGATCTCTTATAAAGGTCCTTGTCGACTAACACGAACCATGGTGCCCACTTCCAGATCTGCTTTGCCTCTGGCTAGTCGTTAGGCAGAGTTCCGTTTTTTATGAATTCGATGAGGGGATGCCGCCAGTCATTCAGAGATTGAATTTGAGCGACTCTTTCGAGTTGAGGTAAACTTCGGCACGTTGTCCGGATCTCTTTTATCCCAATGACGGGTTCTAGTCCTTGCTTCTCTATCTCCTAGCTAGCGATTCGGCTTAACTCGTCTGCTTTGATGTTCTCAATTCGCGGTATGAGGTGGATTTTAAAGCAAGAGAATGTTTCTGCTTCATTGTTCAATGTTTCCAAATATTCTTTCATGGCAATGCTTCTCACTCCGTAAATCCCTTGGACTTGCTTGACGACTCACTGAGAGTCATTGAATACCTCCACCTAGCGTGCCCCTACATTTTGGGCCATTCTTTAGTCCTTGGAAGTGAGCTTCGTACTCGACTTCATTGTTACTGGTTTTGAATTTGAACCTTAGGGCGCAATGGAAATATTGCCTTTGGGGCGAGATGAGTAGAATGCCTGCTCCGCTCTCCTGGTTGTTGGTACATCTATCTACGTACAGCTTCCATGATCCTTCCGGGATACCCCGCGGTCTAAGGCTTGGAGATGCCAGGTTGGTGAATGAGCATTCTGTTAAGAAGTCGGTCAAAGCCTGCGCCTCGATCGCAGTCCATGACTCGAACAGGATGTCATACTCGGAGAGTTCGACCACCTAGGATTGCAATCTCCCTAAGCATTCTAGTCGTTGTAGTGATTTTCGCAAGGGTTGGTTGGTCCGTATCTGTATCCGATGCGCCTGAAGGTAAAGCTTGAGCTTCCGAGCGGCTATGATGACAGCATAGGTGAGTTTCTCGATGTGGGGGTACCATTTCTTGGCATCCCTCAGTATCTAACTTACGACGTAGATGGGCAGCTGGAGGCCTTCCCTTTCGGATATTAACACCGCACTTACCATGTCGGTCGGTTGTGAGACATAGAGGATTAAATCCTCTCTCGGGATAGGTTTTGACATGATCGTGAGATTAGCCAAATATTCCTTGAGTTCTCAGAGGGCTCGCTCACATGTTTCGTCCCAATTGAAGGCTTCTCTTCTCCGCAACACTTTAAAGCATGGGAGGGATCGATCCGCTAGCCGGCTGATGAATCTATTGAGAGCGGCCAGATAGCCAGTCAGGTTCTAAATGTCCCTTGGTGTTTTCGAGGTCTCCATTCTGAGTACAGCTTCTATCTTGGCGGGGTTGGCCTCTATCCCTCTCGTGCTCATGATGAAGCCCAAGAATTTTCTTTCCGGAACTGCTAACGTGCATTTGTCTGGATTGAGGCGCATTCCGTGAGTGTTAAGCATTTCCAGAGTCTCTTTTAAATCGCCCACGAGATAGAAGGCCTTCTTGCATTTTATGATCATATCGTCGACATACACCTCCAAGTTCTTTTCTATCTGCTGCCGAAAGACATGGTTCACCAAGTGTTGGTTCGTGGCTCCGGCATTTTTCAGTCCGAATGGCATGACTCGGAAGCAGTACGTGCCCTCATGGGTGATGAAAGACATTTTCTCCTCGTCTTTTGGGTCCATTGCGATTTGATGATATCCGAAGAAAGCATCCAGGAAATTGAACAATGTGTTTCCTGCCGTAGATTCGACTAACTAGTCTATCTTTGGAAGGGGGAATGAGTCCTTGGGGCAAGCTTTATTCAGGTCGGTGAAGTCTACACACATATGCCAGCTTTCGTTCGGCTTCTACACTAGGACCACATTCGCTAACTAATCTGGATACAACACCTTTTGTATGAAGACGGCCTTTAGAAGTTTCTGTATTTCTTCACTTATAACCTTGGTCCGTTCAGCACAGAAGTTGTGCTTCATTTATTTTACCAGCTTCTTCTCGAGCGAAACGTTCTGGCGGTGGTTGATGATCCGACTATCTATTCCTGGCATCTCATCTGCGGAATACACATAGACCTCCTAGTACTGTTGGAGCACTTGCTGGATCTGGTCTTTTATGTCCCTGCCTAATTGCGTCCCAACTCGGGCTGATGTCCTTGGTCCTATTTCGATTTTGACGATTTCCTCCGGTCCTCGGCCCATCTTTTCTCCGCTTTTCGTCTCCCTTGCTTCGGGTATGTCTCAAGCGTGGCAGCATCTGCGTGCCATTTGCTGGCAACCTCTTATGGTCATGACGCCCCCTCTGTCAGTTTCAAATTTCATGGTGAGGTGGTAAGTTGATACTATGGCGCCTAATGAATTTAGCACCGGGTGTCCTATGATGGTGTTGAATGTCGAGCTAGCCAACACAACATAAAATTCAGCACTAAGGGCATTGCCTTTGTTCTCCTTCTCTTAGGAGGACATCGAGCTTTATGGTACCTAGCCGATCAACCACCTCTCCGGAGAATCCCGCGAGGGTCTCTGTCGTGGGGAGCAACTTTTCGAGCGGTATTCCCATTTCTTCAAAGCAATGGACGAAAAATATGTTGACCGAACTTCCTTGATCTACTAAGACCCTTTGAAGAGAGTAGTTACAGACGTCCATGGTGATGACCATAGGATCTTTGTTCGGGGTTTTGATGTTCTCAGTATCATCTTGCATGAAAGTCAAGGATTGGCATTTCATGACTTTTCCTCTTCCTCTCTTCGTAGGACCAAGAATCATATCCTCCCATTTTATTTTTATGGCCGCAATCACATGCCTTGGAGCGTGAATCGCGTTGTGCGGTCCCTCACGGGTGGGTCCAAAAGTTCTGGGCTTGAGTTTCTTCACATCCACAAATTTTCTAAGATCACCTTTTTTCTCTAATTCATCTATTCGGTATCATAGTACTCGAAAGTCTTTAGTATCATGCCCGGAAGTTTTGTGGTACTCGCACCACGTGTTTGGGCCACGTCGGGCTACTAAACCTGCAGGAGCCTGGTCCCTTCCCATTTCCGGTTTCTTAACCTCCAAGAGCAGCCCGGGGGGTCTCTTAGGGCTTGCATTGCGGACCCCTCTTACATTCTTCGAGTCAAAGCTCGGGGCATGCGTCTCAATTTTTCGGCACTCTCGCCTAGGAGGCTTCATTTTGTCCATCACATCTTCGACGATGATGTATTTGTTGGTTTTGGTCCAGAGCGCATCCACAATCGTGGGGAGAGCCTTGGCAAGAGAGAACTTGAAGTCGCTGTTCCAAAGTCTGTTAATGAACGTGGTAATGGCAGTTTGCTCAGCTAAATTTGGGATGCTGATCACTGCTTTCAAAAAACCGCAACACAATTGCCCTTAAGAGCTCACCCTCGGCTTGTTTTAGCTGGATCAACTGGGCAACAGTCTTCCTTCTCCTTTTGTTGCTAAGAAAGTAGCTGGTGAATTTCTCGGACAGCTCCTTGAAGATTCGTATGAACCCGTTAGGGAGAGAGGAAAACTAGCCTGAGCCATGCCTTTGAGGGTGACCGGAAAACACTTGCACCACACGTCCTCAGAGACGTCTTGTGTGTAGATCTGTGCCGCAAATCCCAAGATGTGGTCGTCCGGGTCTTGTGTCCCGTCGAAATACTCTAAATTTGGCATCTGCACTTTCCCCATGGGGGCGGTGAGTATTTGAGGGGTGAAGGGCGAATGGGTGATGGGAATTCTCCCCATAAGCCCACGCGCCGCTCCCCCCGAGTCGGAGTCCTTGCCAGTATGTTTCTTGCTTTGTGGGGGCGGCGAAGCGGTTTGTCTCCCTCCTTATCTTGCTAGCTTCGCTTGCTTCCGTGCTCCGTGGAGGCAAGGGATTTGACCACCACGTCTGGATCTGGCCTAACAGGGTGCGGAGAGGTTTTGCTGGAGTGGTCACGATCGGCGAGTTGCATGATTAATGTGCGGAGCTCATGGAGCTGGCTGTGAGTGACGTACTGATCTCCTAATTGCTTCGGGGAGGGGGGGAGATCCTGCAGAGTTATCTTGGGAAAAAATTTCCATTTCTCACAGATGGCGCCAATTGGTGCATGTTCTTTTAATGGAAGGCCAAACTTAGACCTTTTATCTTTTATTAAATTTTTATTAGTTAACGGTTTGATTACAAGCATTTTTGATGGGGTACAAGTGAAAGAAAGGAAAAACGGGGGGTCCCTGCTCGGGGGGTCCTTTAGATGACTATGAAGGGAAAGCAATGAACTCTCTTTTTTCTTTAGGGTTCTGAGCCCTATTTATAGAGTTTTTTTTCCTTGAAGAGCTGTGCTTCGTAGAGTGGGTGCATGTGCTTCGTAGAGGGGGTGTATCTCACCTGGTGCTGAACTAGGGGCGAAATACCCCTGGCCGTTGGACCTGCAAATCCGGGTTGTTGCCTATCTGACTCATGGTATCAAGAAGTTGTCTTAGTCGAGCCCTCGAGGGGAGCGGGCGTCTCGAGCCGAGATGCCTCCTTGGAGCCGAGGCACGTGCGTCATTGAGAAGTTTTCGTGAGACTGTCTAAGGGCCGGAATGCTCCTTGTTGGCTTGATGCGTTGATCTATTCTCGGCTGCAGTTAGAGTTCCGAAATCATTCTCCAGGGGTGCATATTGACCCTAGAAGCCCGCTCCCCCGAGGGCCCGATTAAGACAACTTCCCAAAACCATGAGTCAGATAGGCACCGGAGTCGCGGGTCAAACGGCCAGGGGTATCTCGCCCCCGATTTAGCACCAGGAGAGACACACCCCCTCTACAAAGCACAGCTCTTAAGGGAAAAAACTGTTTAAAAAAGGCTCAGAACCCTAAAGAAAAAAGAGAGTTCACTGCTCTCCCTTCATATTCATCTAAAGGACCTCCAGAGCAGGGACACCCCCGGTTTTTCCTTTCTTTCACTTGTACCCCATCAAAAATCCTTGTAATCAAACCATTAATTAATAAAAATTTAATAAAAGATAAAAGATCTGAGTTTTGCCTTCCATTAAAAAAACCTGTACCAAAACAGAATGAAAAGCAGAGTAGAAGGGACGCTGTGGTGCACGAGAATCAATGCCCCAACGGTGACCAAAAAATGAGGATAGTCCGCTGTGGTGATTCATAGATGACGATGGTGAGGTTGTTGGCTGTGGAAAAACTAAGCATTCATGGTGCCCTTGTCCAGTGGTGATGGTGCCGGCGTGCGAAGTGAAGCCAAAGATATGAACGGAGGTTGTGGCCGCGAAGACAATGGTTTCCGGCAAAGGCATGTGTGGTGGCCAGGGTTTTGATATTTAGGTTGAAGACGAAGATGGTCATGCGGCATTTAATTTGAAATTGAAAAAAAAGGGAAAAGAAATTATGTGATGATAAAATATTTTTTGAGATAAGGGGAGATTTGTTGGATATTATTTATCTCAAAATTAATATTAATCTGATATGATTTAGATAAGATTTGGAAAATATTTAATATGATTTAGTTACCTAATTTAATTGAGATTTGATTGCTAGCATGATTAGGTAACTAAATTATAAATAGAGGTTGAGGGTTATGTTTGAGATGTGGTGGAAAAAGTGAGAAAAGATGTGAGGCTTTAGGATTTTGTAAAGGGGTGCCCTGGGGCGCACTCGGGCAGGGGGAGAGATTGAGAGGTATGTTGATTGAGAAGCATTGATGAGAGTTTGTAGCTTCCTCTTTTCAAAGCTACTTGTTGGAGGGTTGGTGGCTCGCCATGAAGAAGTTACACATTGAAGAGGGTTGGTGACTCGCCGTGCAGTAGTTACATTGAGGAGGGTTGGTAACTTGCCGTGCAGTAGTTACACTGGGAGAGTGTTGGTGGCTCGCCGTGCCGAAGCTACATTGAGAAGGGTTGGTGACTCGCCATGCAGCAATTATGCTTGGAGAGGATTGGTGACTTACCATGCAATAGTCACATTGATGATGAATGATTGTTGATGATTGATGATGATGATTGTATATGGGATTGGGGGTTATAATTAGATATTGTAATCCTTAGTTTCATAGTGGATTGAGGCACCCATAGGGTCCCGTGGTTTTTTTCCATCTAATTGAGAGGGGGTTTCCACGTTAAATATTGGTGTGTTGATTTCGTTATTATTTTGTTGTTTTTCGCTTTCGTTGTACTTGGATTGTGTGATTTTCCCAACAAAAATTTTGCTTGAGGTCTCAGGAATATCGAGACCTATGGTGATGGCGTGGGATAGAGGCGGGTGGGGGAAGATTTTAATATTTTTTTATTTTTAAAACATTTTTTAGTTTCAGAACTATTTAAAATTTATGTGACATTTTTATCTTTATTAAATTTTTTTTGATATTTTCTCTTTTTAGTGTCATGTCAATATAAATTAACAAAATTTTATTAGAATTACAAACAGCATAAAAAAAAGGGATAAAAACTCAGAATTTTAAAAATTATTTTTAAATCTCATAGTACTTAAAAAAAATATTACCAATTGATTTAAAGTTTTTCAAATAATACCATTTAAACTAAATAATTTTGATGGGAGAAAAAGAAAGACCTATGGGCCACCCTCGAGCCCAATGCCACATAATAATAGGTATATATGACACTAAATAATAAAATATCTTTAACAAAAAACTCACATAATAATAGGTCATAAATTAAAAATTTTTTCTTTAACTGAAAAATATTAGGATCTTTTTCATTATTTTAAAAAATGTTAGGTACTAAAAAGTAAATAACCTTTATTATTTGTTCACACGATATTAATACAAATATGTATCCAATTATAAAAAAAAAAGATATTAATATTATAAGAATAAAAATTATTATTCTCAGGACAATAATTTATGGTGAATTATAGACACAAAATTTGTTGAACTAATATTAACATTTTTTTAAGAACCCGGGGTCCTTTGTCCTTTGTCCTTTGTCCTTGTCCTCCAACTTCGTCCTCCGTCTCCATCCTCCACCGCCTTTGTCCTCCATCCCTGTCCTCCACCGCCTTCGTCCTCTAGTTCCGGGAGGCTCTTCGTCTACCCCTGCCACCACTGCCTCCGCCTCCGTCCTGTCTCCACCTCGCCGCTCCGGTTCTCCCACTCACCCCCTCCACCGCCGTCTCTCCGCCCCGCTGGTCTCCTCTCCCCTCCCCCCAGTTATGTTCCAGTCTTTTTTCCCTTTCTTTTATCTTTTTTTTTTTTTTTTTTTTTGCATCAATGGGTTCCCCACAATGAACCCATTTGTCCCAGACTAGACAAACCCTTCTGAGATAGCACCTCTACTGTGCCAGTGCCCGCTCTCCCCGCAGATCTGGTCTAGTTGGGTTCGGATTTTGTTTCGTTGATGTGAACCACCTGACCCATCAACAGTTAACGCCCCCAGACGATGTTTTTCCTCCAGAGGCCTCCAGGCGACCCATCGTCTCTCACCAGCATTTCTGGATTCTCTTTCCCCTTTTCTGTGTTGTGGGCTTGGTACCCCTCATGTCTGCTCTTGCCTAGTACTTTGCTCGCACCGCAAGAAGGGGAGAGATTTTCCCTTCCTATCCTCCACCCTCTGCGATGTCGTCGTTTTGTCTCCTGTGTGGTGTTTCTAGGTGTGTATGTGCCTCGACTCCATCCGTTACCTCGCTTGTATTGGTCTATTCCTGTGTTTGTGTTGTTTTCCTGGTGGTGGTGTTGGTTTTTGGTGCCTATTGTTTTTCCAGTTTGTTCTGATCTTTTTTTGTACCCACTACCATTTACGGGGTGGCTAAGGGCTCGCCTTGTCGAGTTTCCCTGTATGTACTACGGCTATGCCGATAATTATCAAAAAATACTTTTTTAATAATAACATCACCCAAAAGAATACTAATCTAGTATTAGTCTTGAAAATCAAACACCGGAAATATAAAAGGTAGAATGACCAAAAAAATATTATTGCCAAATGATTTGTGTGAATACACTAATTTACAGCTTTTGTAGTATTATTTTCTACATATTTTAATATTTGTTTACATCCCAAACTCGAAGGAGTTGGAATGACGCCGTTTTGAGATAAAATGACACTTTTGAAACATGTGGAGCCAGGCTCAAGGCATAAAAGGCTTAAAAAATGGAAATGATGGCATCTCGAGTCCAATTTCTTCATCAACTAAATCCTTAGTATAAAAGCTACTCGAGATGGCATATTGGGGAAGCACAAGCTTGAGGTCGATGGAATTACCAAGAGTGCTGCGGGAAAGGTAATTGAAGCTTGAGATAGTTATTTAAAACACACATCAGAGACATAGGCCTCAAAGAGTAGATGATTATGGAAAGACCAAGGAGACCTTGAGCAAATGTGTCAAAATACGTTCAAACACTAAATCAACATTATGGGAGCATGGAGGCCAAACATGAGGCAAATATACCATAATTCCAGTATGTAGTAGTTAGAACTTTAAGTTATAAATAAAGGACTTTAATTATATTATAAAGGGTCCCAACACCAGCACATAAAACATTTTCAGTTATAGCACATTTGTGCTTTATTTCTTTTTCCTTTCTTTAGGAGTAGTTTGCTTTCTCAAGCAATACATTCAGGTTTTTAGTAATGGAGGTATGACTTTCCTTCCATAGTTTATGTTCCCAAATTTGACGAGTTAAGCTTAGTGTCATTGGTTTAAGGTTTTGACGGCCAAGCTCTAGAGCTTGATTGTGGCGGTCTTAAATTGGGGTGACAAATTAATAAGTCAAGTGAATTTAGCTTGAGAAACAATTTTAGGGCTTTAATGACCAAGACTTTAACCTTGATTTTGTTGATTTTAATCCAATAACCCAAATACAATTCGCTCCATTTTAATCTTGTCATGTTCTAACTCATTAGAATTATCAAGCGTTAAGGATGACAGGCCTAAAAATCTATAGACTTGAGCTTACGAGTAGATTGTTGAGCTCTTGAACTTGTTTCTATCTCAATTCCTAGCTCTTAAGTGTATGAGGTAAGGTGATTGTGGGCTTTTTTCCATCAACCTAAATGCCACTTTGGGCAGGTCCATTTCTCTTGTATTTTCTGCATAGAACCACTTATTATAAAAAAACTCAAAAATATAACTAAATTTTCCTTAATTGCAGCGTGAGCATAATCCACAAATTAACTGCAAGTCGAAGTCCGGTTCACCAAAAACATTAACCTACTTTCGCAGGTGATTTATTGAGGTCAGACACATGAATTTCGAAATTTAGGCACGCTCCCAAGTCGAGCTGAATCCCTTGACGTGTCTTATTTTTATATATTTTATACCTCGTTTCTATGATATAGTTTGCTATTACATGTGTATTTTATTACACTCTAGATACATATAAGCTTGGAGTGCATCAAAGCAAACAAGGATTTAAAAGTGGCCTAATTTAGGCATATTTGAAGGCTATGCTGAAAAACCAGACCACGTGTGTAAAAGAAAGACCAATTGGATTGTAATTCGACAAACCAAATAGATCTCATAAGGTTTTGGGAATTAACCAACCTATTGGCATGAAGAGCCCATTGATCAACAGGCAACAATAGCTCACTGTTGGCTACCGATCGATCAGCCAATAGTGCTGATTGATTGGCAAGGCACCTGCAGCGTATCCTAGGTCATGCTGCGGGTATAAATAGAGGGGAGAGAGTATTTTTCATCATCCTTGCCTCTTCTCATATCCTTCTCTCTATCTCAAAGCCCGCCACAAGATATTAGCCTTTTTAAACTCCAAAGAACAGGTGGTTGGAGTACTGGGGGATTAAAGCACGGATCAATGTCGATAAAAAATGAGGGAGTATATTCACTTCTAAGTTTGTTCATTGTTTGTCTTATTAGACTTTTTGATGTTTAAAACTCCCATGGAGGAATAGGCTTTTAGTTTAGAGATGAAGTATGATAGCCATCTGTATCAAAAATTTACATTGTGCTTTTGACGATGATTGATTATATTATTTTTGTACCCCCGTGGGAAATTTGTTATGTTAATTAGTTTTCTCTCGATGTGCTTGTAGCCATATTTAGATTTTTGATTAATTTGCGTTTTGTCTACGAGCTCGTAGTCTAGACCATAACATGTTTTTATGCGTAGTCAGAGTTGAGGTTGTACCCAACCCTAAGCACAGTCTTTTATACAAGTTAATATTGAATTAGGAGTCAAAACGAATTAAATAGTGCTAATAAGATAGCCTATGCTATACTTAAGATGATAAAAAAAGGTTAAGCCTTTAGACTAGTTCATTATACTAAGCCCTCATTTAAATATTTACTCAGGCTTAGTGCTTATTGCTTAAGCCTCCTAAATCATTTTCATAATAAAATACAATGATGAGATTCAAGTAAAGCTACCCTGAATTCATTCCTTGAACTACTCTCAATTGAATTGATAACTTTAGCATCGAATTTACTACTTTCTTCAGTAATTGTTCAACCAACCAATAAAAACACAAAACCGGATCTCTCTTTAATAACTGAATCAAATTTATATCGATTTCCTGAAGATACTACACCCCTATACCTGATTAAACTACGACGATCTTGTACGTTTGCTAGTACGTGGTTTTAAAACATCTTTAAAACTCAATTATTCCCTCCTTTGCATGTTTGTTTAATTTTGTATTTATAATGACCACGCATTTAAACGAGAGAAGGAGCAAACAATAATCGAAAAACTAAAATCACATTCTAAAAATGACAGCTTTTTGCTTCTGACTTTTGTTAAGTATCAATTATTAAAAAAAACTGCAGAAAAAGTCAAAAGTTTCTTTAAATGTATATTTTAAATTTTCAAAAATTAAAAACAATATATATGAAAATAATATCACTTAGGTACCCTATGTTAGAATTTTATGAATTTTGTGAGAAACAGACCAATTTTATGCAAAAGATACTAATGTAATGCATGATTACAATAATATGTATGTATATATACATAAATCATGTCAATAAAAATTCATCAAATTACAGATAAAAAGCTCACTGAATTTGGACATAAATTACTTATATATTTAATACCAACATTTTTTTGGTAAAAAATTATAAAATTACAATGAATATACTTATTTACCTTTAGAATCATATATCACTTAAGCATTTCTTAATGAAAATCTATCAACTTTTGGAAGAGAGGTAATAAAATTTTCAAGCTTCAGGGCACCTTAGTAATAAAATTTTTAAATTTCAAAATACCTTGTTGCATATTTTAAAATGTCAAAGATACCTAGTACTGTGGATAATATTCATAGAGACCCCGAACTATTGGTCAAAATTAAAGCGACCCTCCGAACTTTCAATTTCATCAAAGACACCCTCCGAATTATTGGACAAAATCAATGTAACCCCCGAATTTTTAATTTTACCAAAGGCGCTCCCAAACTATGGTCAAAATCAATATGACCCTTCCTCCCAAACTTTTAATTTAATCAAAGACACCCTCGAACTTTTAACTAGAATCAATTTAATCCCCCAACTTTAAAACTCGTATCAAAGATATCCGAAATAATTTTAAAAATTCAAATAAAATTTGGTTTAGGTAACCTAAGAATTAATTATATAATTTTAAGCTGTCTTGAGGTCTCAAAATATTTTCACAATAACTTGAACTTTGGTAACTTTTTTTTATATATACAATCCCCATAACTCCTTTAGGATTCCGCTTGTAGGAACCCAAATAATTGAAATTTAACTAAGAAGCAAATTAAAAAAAAAAGGGCTAACTAAAGCTGATAAGATTGTTTCAATTGATTGATTTACAGAATTCTTCGTACAATATATATAGCTGAATAGCATACCTTAAATAAGCTAACTAAATAAAGTAAATGATTCATATTCGCTAAATAAATAAACATGTCTAATAATAGCAAACCAATTAAAGTAAACCTAAATATATGCTTACTATTTAACAGCTCCCTTAAGCCTATTTGGTCAAACTTCGTCATGCCTAATATCCGCTTCATCTTAAGGAAGGACTCCACCTTGAGTGGCTTGGTAAAGATATTGGCTACTTGGGCTTCAGATTTGCAATAGTGAATCTCAATCTCCTTTTCTATTACTCACTCACGAATGTAATGAACCTTGACATGAATGTGCTTGGTTCTGACATGGAAGACTGGATTCTTTGATAATGCTAATGCCGATTCATTTTCACAAAAACATTTTGTAAGAAATTTTTGTCCATGTTGCAAAATACCAAGCATACGTGGTAACCATACTGGTTGACCAGCACAACTCGTGACTGCATTATATTTTGCTTCCGCTGTAGATAGAGCAGCAACTTGTTGCTTCTTTGACAACCAAGAGAATATTCCTAAGCCAATATGAAATACATAACCTGAAGTACTCTTAGCGGTTTTCACATCACCACCCTAATCACTATCTATGTACCCAATCAACTTTGTAATACCAACAGAAGAATAAAAAATACTGTCATCTTGGGTACCTCTGACATACCTCAAAATCCGTTTTGCAGCTTGTAAGTGGGTTTGATGTGGAGCTTCCATAAATCTACTAATAATGCCAACTGCAGACGTGATATATGGCCTTGTAGCAGTTAAGTAACACAGACTACCAACAAGTTGTTTATATTCTATGGGATTCACCAGATCACTGTTGTTAACTTTAAACAACTTCAATCTCTCTTCTACTCTAGTCAAAAGTGGTTTACATGAATCCATCTGAAATCTTCACAAAATATCCTTTGCTTATTTTGTTTGACTGATAAAAATTTCACTACCAGTTTGAGTCACCTCAATGCCAAGAAAATATGACATAAGAGCCAAATTTGTCATCTCAAATTGAGATATCATAGCCTCCCTGAATTCCGAAATTAGTTTTGGACTATTACTTGTAAAAATCAAGTCATCCACATACAAACACACAATAACCATATCATCCTGAGAATTGGTTTTGGTATATAAGGTGTGTTCATACAAACATTTCTTAAATCCATGTTGCATAAAATATGAATCAATTCAAGTGTACCATGCTCTTGGAGCCTGCTTAAGCCCCATACAAAGCCCTCTTCAATTTGTACACCTTATTTTCCTCTCCTTCATTAACATAATCAGCAGGTTGTCCAACATAAACTTCTTCTTCAAGAACACCGTTCAAAAATGCAGACTTCACATCCACTTGATAAATTTCCAAGAGTTGTTTGCTGCAAGGGAAATAACTAGGTGCAAAGTATCAAGCCTAGCACCTGGAGCAAAAACCTCCAGATAATCGATACCTGGCTTCTGCTTATAGCCTTTAGCTACCAATCTCGCTTTAAAGCAGTCCACATCTCCATTCCGCTTGTATTTTGTTTTGTATACCCATTTAGCCCCAATGGGCTTCTTACCATTATTTTTCTCTATTGCACTAATTTCCTCATCCATTGCTTCAACCCATTGTTGATTTTGTTGGGCATCATCAAAAGTCACCGGATCACAGTCCGCATATAGTGCAAAATTCACTATGTCCTCCTCAGTAGTAGCATCATTATCACCGAGCACATAGTCCACTAAACGGGCTGACAAATGACTTTCTCGATGTGAACGTCTAAGACCCTATGTGCCTACAGGATTATCTATAGGTTGTGAATTTTGCTCATCTGTGTGATCTCTATTTACGAAACAGCCTCTCTTCAGGTTAACACCCTGAAGGGGGAAGGCTACGTACATCTACCCCCCAGATCCTGCGTAGGCGGGAGCCCTTGAGGCACTGGTTATGCTCCTTTTTTTCCTTTTTTGTGTGATCTCTATTTATGATTGGTAAAAATTCTAATGGACTGCTATCTAATTCAGATCAATTCCAAACTCCTTGTTCATCAAAAGTAACATCCCGACTAACAACAACCTTGTTGGTCTTTGGATTAAACAATTTGTACCCTTTTGTCGTACTAGGGTAACCAATGAAGATATTCTCAGCTTTGTCATCCAACTTTTTTCTAAGTGGATCAGGAACATGTGCATATGTAATACAACCAAATACTTTGAAATGATGACCACACCAAGCTTCATTTAGTGTCTTCTCATTGATGCTCTTCGTAGGACAACTATTAAAGACATGCACAGCACAAAGCAACAACCTCTACCCAAATGTATTTTGGCAAATCTTTAAATTTTAACATGCATCTCACCACATCCATAATGGTTCAATTCTTCCTCTTAGCAACTCCATTCTACTGAGGAGTATATCTAGTTGTTAATTGATGTTGAATTCCGTGCTGCTTGAGAAAATCATCACACACGGTGTACTCTATACCTCGGTCAGTTCTCAGGATTTTGATTTTATGTCCACTCTAATTCTCAATATAAGCCTTAAAAGACTTAAATGTGTCACCTGCATTTGATTTATTTTTCAAAAAAATAAACCCAGGCTTTCTTGCTATAGTCATCAATGAAAGTAATGAAGTAGTGACTCCCTCCATGGGACACAACTTCCACCCTACATAAATCAGAGTGAACTAATTCCAGCGACCTTTTAGCTCCCTAGTCCTTTCCTTCTAGAAAAGAATCCCTATGTTTCATTCCCAGTACATTAGTTTCACAAACTTTATTAGGGACAATTATATGAGGTAAACCAGAAACCAAATTCTTTCGTGAAAGAACATTCAAACTATTGAAGTTGAGATGTGCAAATCTCATATGCCAGAGCCAATTATCGCCATTTATTTTCGAACTAAAGCAAGTTAAGCTATTGTGATTAATTTCCAGTGGAAACAAGCGATTTGAAGACATATTTACCTTCGCTATTAGTCCTTTCTAGATATCACTGATAACGCAAATTCCTTTAAAAATCTGCATGTCATATTCTTTCTCTGATAGCTGTCCCATGCTGAATAAATTGTGACTGAGCCTTGGTACATAAAAGACATTTGAAATGCTATTAGTAGGACCATCATGTAATCTGATGGAAATTCTACCTTTGCCTTTGACCGGCATTTTTATTGCATTTCCAAATGTAATTTCGAATTGAACAGTTTCATCTAAATCAGCAAAAAAGCTCCTTATTGCCACATGTATGATTACCGCAAACAGTGTCTAAGTACCACTTGAAATTCTGACTATCATCAATGGCATTACAAGAAAACAGTAGAGTCTCCGAGTTACCTTGATCATTCTCAACAAATTTAGTATGGTGTCCTTTGTTATTTGACTGCTTCGATCTATAGTCTCGAGCAATATGTCCATATCTGCTACAATTATAGCATTGGATACTAGACCTTCCATACTAATGATTTAAGTTGTTATTTCCACCTCGTCCATGGCCGAATTTATTTTGTCTCCTTCCTCTATTTCCAGAGGGTTGGCTTCTCTGACTAGACTCGCCATCATTGCGGTTTTTCTCTTTCCAAATTTTCATATTTGCTTGTGTATGCAATGCTTCGTCTGTAATACTTTCCGATGTCTCATTCAATCTCTGTTCATGAGACTCCAAGGAACATAACAAAACATTCACTGTCATTTTCTCAAGATCCTTTAGTTCTTTAATAAGTGGAACAACATGGTTGAAACGAGATGACAAGGTATGCATAATCTTTTCCATAACTTGTAGATCAGATATGTTCTCCACATTGGCCTTCATCAGATTAACAATAGCCAACGCCCTAGTAAAATAGTTGGAGATAGTTTCTGATTTTTCCATATACAGGAGCTCAAATTGCCTGTGTAAGTGTAAACGCACCTTCTTGACTCCCTAATTTCCTTGGAAACTACTAATCAACATGTCCCATGCCTCCTTTGATGTCTTGGCATGCATTACCTTCTCATAAATCGAGGGAACCACTTTTATAGTGATCCACATCTTTGCCATTTCATCTTTCCCGCGTTTGCGATTTAATTCATCCTTTTGGGCCTCTATAAGATTTGCTTGATCAACAGGGCATTGAACCCTTTCAAAACTATATCTCTAACTCTAATGACATTGAAGAAAATTTCCATATTGCTTTCCAGTGTTCAAAACTGGATTTCCCGTCATAGATATCAACTTGACATGCCATCAGTTCTACCTTTTGGGCCATAATTAAACTAGCTCTGATACTTGATGTAGGAACCCAAATAATTGAAATATAACTAAAAAGCAAATTCTTACAATATAAGGCCACAAAGTTCTAAAGTTGAGAAGATTGTTTCAATTGATTGATATACAAAATTCTTCATACAATATATATAGCCGAATCGCATACCCTAAATAAGCTAACTAAACAAAGTAAATGATTCATATTCTCTAAATAAATAAACATTTTTTTTTGGTAAATTAAATAAATAAACATGTCTAATAATAGAAAACCAATTAAAGTAAACCTAAAACTAGGCTTACTATTTAACACCGTTGAATTAAATTAGCTTGGCACTTGAAAAATAATATAATTAAAGGTTAAAGTTTCATTTATATCTGAAATAATCTTATATATAAAAAATATTTAAATTAATTTAAAAAATAAGAATATTATTTTTTTATTTCCAAAAATATTTGTTGGTAGCTTCCGGCAGTTTTAGTTTACTTAATTTTTTAAGTAATTAAAATTATTTTAAGTATAAAAGATTGTTAAATTATGTTTGATGTTTTTTTTTTGTTTTTTTTATTTGCCATATTAACATAATTTAGCAAAACCTTAAAGGAGTTATAGGAAAAATACTTTAAAAAAGTTATAAAAGTTTAGGCTAATTCAAAAATATTTTAAAATATTAAAGCACATACAAAATATATGTAGAAACGTAAGTGTGAGAAATAATTGGTACTCCTAGAATAGGAGCTCTCTTGTATATTTATAATGTTTACAGAGAATATTAATTACAGATATGGAAAGCCCATTAGGCTTGATTCATATACAAATATAACCCACTATACAAATATACTCTAACATCTCCCCTCTACCGAAGCATGAGATAAATGAATGCAGAGGTTGTGTTTGAATAAAAGAAAGAGTTGCCGCGGGAGATTTGTTGCAACAAAGGAATATGAAGAACCCGAACAAGACCCATGTGGACGCGTTCTCTAAAAAAATGAATATCAATCTCAATATGCTTGGTGCGAGCATGCTGCACAAGATTTGTGGACAAGTACATAGCCGAGACATTGTCATAATAGAGTAAAGTAGCCGGGGAAAGAAGAAGACCAAGCTCACCAAGAAGAGAGCGAAGCCAGCAACATCAGAGACGGCATTGGCTACCGCCCTATACTCGGCCTCGGCGTTGGAGCGGGAGACTGTAAGCTGGCGTTTAGAGAACCAAGAAATAATGTTAACTCCCAGGAAAACACAAAACCCAGATGTAGAACGGCCAGTATCAGGACAGCCAGCCCAATCTGCATCAGAGTATGCCATGAGTTGGTCCACACGAGAAGGGGTCACGGTTAACCCATAATCAAGGGTGCCCTGGATGTACGAAGAATCCGTTTTACTGCCATCCAATGAGGTAAACGCGGAGCATGCATAAACAAACACACTTGTTGCACATCATAAGAGATATCGGGACGAGTGAAAGTGAGATATTGAAGAGCACCAACCGTAGATCTATAGAAGGTAGGGTCAGACATGAGGTCACCATCATCTATTGAAAGTTTGGACTTGGAATCTGGAGGTGTAGCCACAGGCTTACAGGAAAGCATGTTGGTCTTATCAAGTAAATCGTGAGCATACTTGGACTGAGATAAGAAAAGACCATCTGAAGAGTGAGTAATCGAGATCCCAAGAAAATAATTAAGGCGACCCAAATCTGTCATGTCGAATTCAGAACGTAGAGAATGAAGTATAGCTTGAAGAAGCGTAGGAGAGGATGCAGTAAGAACTATATCATCCACATAAACTAACAGTATGGCCATATCACTTCCACGACGTAAGACAAAAAGAGATGAATCAGACTTACAGCCGGTGAAGCCAAGGGTGTGTAGAAAGGTAGCAAAGCAAGTATACCATGCCTGGGGTGCCTGCTTCAGACCATAAAGAGATTTGTTTAACTTGCAAACATGATCAGGGAACTGTGAATTGATGAAACCAGGAGGTTGCTTCATATAAACTTCTTCATTAAGATATCCATTTAGAAAGGCATTCTTAACATCAAGCTGATGAATGGGCCACCGGTGAGAGGTGGCTAGAGCGAGAACTGTGCGAACTGTAGCCGGCTTAACAACAGGACTAAAAGTTTCACCATAGTCAATACCGTACCTCTGTGTGAAACCTTGTGCAACCAAGCGAGCCTTATATCGTTCCACCTCACCTGTAGAAGTTTGCTTAATACGATAAACCTATTTAGAACCAACAATGTTACCATAAGCAGGGGGAGGAGCAAGATCCCATGTGTGATTACGAATAAGAGAATTATATTCATCAAGCACTGCGTCGTTCCCATTTGGATCTGTAAGTGCCTGCTTATAGGAGAAGGGAACCTCGGGCAACATAGAATGAGCAATCATAGAAGGTTTAAGAAGAGGTTTCACAATACCAGCTCTAGAATGGGTGACCCTAGGATGAAGGGATCGGGAATCACCGCGGGGCGGGAACGGTATAGTGGGGACGGCGGGCACCGGTGGTGAACCAAGCAGCTGGTCACGGTCTAGTGAAGCCGTCGGGTTCGTTGCTGCAGAAATGCCGGAAGCTGGTGCGGAAGCAAGCGAAGCCGAGGGTCGGGCGGAACTGAAGCTGTACTGGCGAAAGGGCAAGAAGCAAGAGGTGATGAGAACACCTGATGAAGACGAGTCATCGTTTTCTGAGAAAAATTACCCAACCGAGCAAACGGCAAATTTGTTTCATCAAACACAAGGTGTCTCGAAATAATGACTTTGTTAGTGGAAAGATCTAAGCATTTGTACCCCTTGTGATTCGGCGGATACCCCAGAAAAATACATAAAGTAGACCGAGGTGCAAGTTTATGTGGAACAGTAGCAGTCAAATTAGGATAGCAGGCACATCCGAAGATACGAAGGTGATGATAATGAACCTTTTGTTTATGTAAACGTTGATATGAGATCTTTTTCTTAATAGCAGTGGAGGGTAATAAATTGATAATATGAGTAGCAGCCAAAATAGCCTCAACCCAATACTCTAGAGGCATACAAGCTTGAAATAGGGGAGAGCGCATCATATTTCTAATAGTTCGGTGCATACATTCAGCTTTCCCATTTTGTTGGGACGTGTGAGGACATGAGACCCGACTAAGAATTCCTCATTGTACAAAAACTGCATTAAAATCATGGTTAATATATTCAGTTCCATTATCGCACTGAAATTGTTTGACTTCCACACCAAATTGGTTTAATATAAGCGCCCGAAATTGGAGAAATAAATCAAACACATCGAATTTTGAGCGCATCGGGTAAATCCACACAAAATGAGAATAATCATCCAAAAATAACAAATAATATTTATAACCATTGAAACTAAGGACAGGCAATGTCCATACATCAGAATGAATAATGTCAAAGGGACGCGTAGTACTAGAAACAGACTTCTGAAAAGGTAAATGACTATGCTTGCCCAATTGACAAGCATGACACAAACTGGACTCTATAGGACTGGAACAGAAAATAAATTTTTGCTTAGCTAATGATGTCAAAACTGGCTCTCCTGGATGGCCTAAGCGATGGTGCCAAAGAGAAGAGGAGACTCGGGAAGCGACGAACGATGTAGTGAGGGGTGGTGATCCTGGTACTGTAAATAGAGGTCCCTGACTGACACAGTGGATGATGGTTGACTTCAGTTTAGGATCCTTGACAGAAAAACCAAAATAGTCAAATTCGAGAAGACAATTGTTATCCGAACAAAATTGACGAACGGAAAGTAAATTTTTGGAGAGACCAGGAACAAAAAGAACGTTATTTAGAACAAATCGACCAGCAGGAGTAGATATGAAACAAGACCCAGTACCAGCAATAGGAAGGCAAGCACCATTACCAACTAAAATTTTATCAGACCCAGTATATGGAGACAAAGACGTTAGGATACCTGGATTGTTAGTCATGTGGGAGGAGGCCCCACTATCCATGACCCAAGAAGGGTCAAGGGTAGGGGTGGAATAAGGTTGTGGAGAGTACTGACTCGCATCAAAACCTGGATAGAAGCCATAGCCAGTGGTATAAACATTATTTGCAGGATGAAATTGTGTGCTAGAGACATTACCACCCAAGGGACCAGAACCAAAGGAGGGAGGTCGATATGGCATGTTGAACTGCGGGATAAAAGGCATGTACGACATTCCCCTAAAATTCGGAGCCCACATATTCGGCATCCACGGATTTGCATAACCACGATTGCTTTTACCCCGACCACGACCATTGCTGCGACCTCCACGACCACGGCCATTACGGCGACCATTACCATACGGGTTCCCATAACCAGGTTGCTGTTGGTGAGCATGAAGAGCTGCTCCTTGTTTGGCTGGAGCCTGCTGCGGCATTGCCGGCACGGCTTGCACAGCCGGGACAGCCGGAGAAGGCGACTGTGGAACCGGTGGTGTACCTGTTGCTAGGAGAACGGATTGATTATCTGTATTGGTATTCTTAATCCGAGATTCTTCGTTCATCAACATGGACCGAGCCTCAATAAATGATGGAAAGGGAGTATGAGATGTAATAGATGTACACACAGCACTGAAATCTTTTTCCTCAGAAAGATCGTACACAGTGGCTAAAACCATATCAACATCAGTGATGGAGGCATTAACAGATTTTAGGTTATCAGTCAGGGATTTAATTTTGATGAGATAGGCTAACATGGAGAGATTGCCTTTCTTTATATTAGTTAATTCACGTTTAAATTGCAGTTGATGGGATTGTGCAAAATCAGTAAAAAGCCGGGTGATAGAGCCGCAAAGGGTCACAGCCGTGACGTCATCGTCAGTGCCACACACAGCATTAGCGAGATTGGGAGAGATAGTACCTAGTATCCAGGAATTCAAAAGGTCATCAACCTGTCTCCAATAGCGATAATGACGATCTGATGCAGGTGGTAGAGAGGAGGTGTCATCTAGGTGATCAGCCACAGCATAACCACGACAGGCAGAAAGAAAGGACCGACGCCAAACGAGATATGTAGACGGATCATTGAGATCTAACGTTGAAGAAATATGTTGTCGAATGTTGGAGATACTGAACTTAGTGGGGAGATTTGGGGAATTTGGGCCGCCAGAGGAGGAATGCGGCACGGTGTCATGAGAGGCAGTAGTGGAAGAGTTTGCTTTGGCCATTGGACGGAGGAAGGAGGAGACGACAAGAGAGGGGTGGCGACTGTAGGTAAGAGACTAGGGTTTAGGAAAAACGGCTAGGGTTTGCCTTATTTTTACTAGAGAGCTAGGTCAGCTTTGATACCATGTAGAAACGTAAGTGTGGAAAATAATTGGTACTCCTAGAATAGGAGCCTTCTCGTATATTTATAATATTTACAGAGAATATTAATTACAGATATGAAAAGCCTATTAGGCTTGATTCATATACAAATATAACCCACTATACAAATATACTCTAACAATATATTATCAAACATTGGGACACATGAACCAAGTTTTTTCTAATTTTTATAGTATTTGATGTTCTTTTTGATAAAATTTGAAGTTAGAGAGTGAAGTTAATATTTTTAATAGTTCGAGGATATTCTTAATATAATTTAAAAGTTGAGGGGGTTATATTAATTTTAACCCACAGTTCGGAATGTATTTGATAAAATTTGAAACTTGAGGGTGTCCTTAATGTAATTTAAAAGTTGAGGGGGTTACATTAGTTTTAACCAATAATTCGTATTTGATAAAATTAGAAACTTGAGGGTATTCTTAATGTAATTTAAAAGTGGTGAGGGCTAAATTGATTTTAATCAATAGTTTGGAATGTATTTGATAAAGTTAGAAACTTGAGGGTATCCTTAATATAATTTAAAAGTTCAGGAGGTTACATTAATTTTAACTAATAGTTCAAGGCGTATTTAACAAAATTAGAAACTTGAATGTCACATTAATTTTAATCAATAATTCAAATGTATTTTTAATAAAATTTAAAAATTATTTTAATTTTGAGCAATAATTTGAAGTGTGTCAATAATTGTTATCTAAATCGAAAATTTTCCGTTCAAAAAAAAAAAAAAAAAAAGAAAAAATCTAAGTCGAAAATTTGCTAACAAGTGCATCCTCCCAGAGGTCATGTAAGTCAGTGCCGCTGAGGGGGGAGCACATATATCAATGGCATCCCCCGTAATTCGCAACACACACTCTGCCCCATTTCGCCCTTTTCCTATACACTTTTCCCCTTTTTTACTTCTCATTTTACACTTTCACTCTCCTTCCACATTCAACTTGCAAATCATGAGCTTTTGTTTGTTGCATTGAAGCTCTAGTTGAGGAATTCCATGCCATTTTGCTTTTTATGTTGAGATCCGGTACTTCTGCTCTTCATTTTTGTTACTGTGTTTTTATTGCTGTTTGTCTCCTTTTGTTTTACTGTTTGTTAAGGTTTTAAATCATTCACGGGTCATCCTTTGTTAGCTCGCGCTTTTGGAACAGTTGGTTTTTTGATACGGTATCCAAGCGATGAGGAGGTAAGAGGTTTGAATCTCAGCAATGCCTGTTCTAAAGATTAATTTATTTCAAGCACAAAATATGCGTGGACTTATGCATTATCCAATTGACATTTGTGTTAGGAAGCATGCCAGAGTGTAAAACCGTTCTTGTACCTATATCCATTCGTTTAAGATTTTGGGACAGTTAGTTTTTGACACTGTTTAAAGTGTTAACTAATGCTTATTGTGAGCTTAGTGAATATACGATGTCAATAAAGATTATTGTTGTGCTTGTAGAAAATTCAGGAGCGTTCTTTGATGTGAAATATGTTAGGTTATAAAATCAATATCGGACTTTCACCTGTCAATTTAAGCTTTTAGCAAAGATGGTTCTTGATATGGTATTAGAGCCTTATTGACCAAGGGATCATGAGTTTTGATCCCAATAGCCCCCTTTCAATATTGATACATTGACATAATTTAAACACAAGGTATGTGTTATGAACTTAGTTCATAACCTAGGGATAGAATGAATTAGAGTGAGATGAGAAGAGAATTCAAGTATAGAAGTAGATGAGAAGAAGATTGTTCAATCGACAATTGAGTTATGTTTTCTTTGGATGCCTTTCTTCTATACATACAAAGCCTTATATACAATGTTTTCAATTAGTTCCATTTCCCGGCATTTGACTAGCAACCTCTAACCGACCTTCCTGCCAAACAAAACCAACTAACATACCTCCAACTACTAATTGTACTACCATTTCCTAACAATACCCTCCCCAACGAGGGGGGGCAAAAAAATTATTGACTCAAGAATCAAAATATGGAAATTGACTCTTAAGGAAGTGATAATCCTCCCATGTAGCTTCATCAACACTCAAATTGTACCAATTTACTAAAACTTAAGTTAAGGCTTTATTGTTCCTCGGAACAATTCTTCTAGCTAAGATAGCTATCGGTTCAGCTCACACTTGACCGTGTTTGGAAGTATGAGGGGGCTACAACTGAGGAACAATTGTCCTTCCCAATCTTCTTTTTTAATGAGGAAACATGAAACACCGGATGAATACTGCTGTCTGGTGGCATTGCTAAGCGATAAGCAATGGATCCCACTTTCTCAATTACTTAATAAGGCCCATAGTATCTAGCTGACATCTTGACATTAGACCTGACTGCCATTGAAGATTGTCTATAAGGCTGGAGCTTAAGATAGACCATATCCCCTACCTGCAATTCCCTCTCAGTTCTATATCTATATGCATATAATTTCATTCGAGCCTGGGCTTGGATGAGTTGGTCTTTCAACTACCTGTTAACACTGCTTCTGGTGTCCATGATATCCTGAATGTTAGCCACTGGAGAGCAAATATCCCTCTGAAGATTGGATTTGGAGGATGATAGCCATACAGGGCAAAGAAGGGCGTTGTATTCAGAGCAATGTGATGGTTGGTGTTGTACCAAAACTCAGCCAAAGACAAGTGTTTTTGCCACTAATTAGTTGCTGAAAAGTCATACACTGCAAATACTGCTCTAGGCATTGGTTTAAACGTTCGGTTTGTTCATCTGATTATGGATGGTATGTTGAATTGAATTTGAGGGAAGTCCCAAGAAGTCTGAACAGTTCTTGCCGAAAAGACACTATTGAACAAATTGTCTCTATCTGAAAAGATGGATTGAGGCAATCTATGAAGTTGGTAAACTGAATCAAGGAATTGTTTTGCTAATTGTAAGGCAGTGATGTGATGTGTTAAGGCAAAGAAACGGCCATATTTCGTGAATCTATCAATTACGACCCAAATTATGTCCTTGCCTTTAGATCTCGGAAGACCCTAATGAATTCCATACTAATATGGCTCCAAGCCTGATCATGAATGGGAAGAGGGTTCAATAACCCTGGATATGAGCAATGCTCACTCTTGGTTCTTTGACAAACATCACAACTCTGCACCCACTCCGTTAAGTTTTGTTTCATTTGGATCCAATAGAACCCATGCTTCATCCTCTTACGCGTTCGCCCCCCCACCCCAGTGCAGAAGAAGGGAAGGCTATAAAGAGTTGGTGTTTGAGATCAGTAGTACTACTAATGTAAATCTTTCCTTTAACCCGCAATATCTTGCTATTAAGAGTCACATCAGCCAGAGATGAAGGATTTATGGACAAGGCTTGTATCTGTCCTTGAGCTTTTGAATCGTTGACATAGGAATCATGCATGTCTTTAATCCAAGAATGCTGAACAACCGAAATGGCATTAGGCCTCTGTCATCTCTTCTTTTTGTCTTGACAATGCATCAGCAACAATGTTCTCTCTCCCTTTCCTATACTGAATGGAATAATCTAAACCAGTCATCTTCATTAACCCCTTCTTTTGCACTCTAGTTGTGACCCCTTGCTCCAAGTGATACTTTAGACTCTTATGATAAGTTCTTATGATGAAATGATGCCCTTCTAAGTAGTGCCTCCACTTCTGAATAGCAATGAGAATGGCCAAGTACTCTATAAATGATAAACCTTGGTGTCGGGGACTGAGTGCCTTACTGCAACAGGTCTGTCGGACTGCATCAACACAGCTCCAATGCCCTTGTGACAAGCATCAGTATCTAGCACAAATGCCTCAACATTGGAACTGCAAGAACTAGTGCTGCACTCAATGCTAACTTCAGTTTGTCAAATAACTCCCAAGCATTTTCAAACCAGTGGAAAGAATCCCTTTTAACATATCAGTAAGGGGTTTGGCAATGATCCCATAGCCACAAATAAATTTCTTGTAATAACTAGTTAACCCAAGAAATCCACGCAAAGCCTTAAGTGTTTTCAGAGTTGGCCGTTCCATCATAGCTTGCACCTTGGAGGAGTTAGTAGCTACCCCATCCTTAGACACAATATGACCCAAGTATTCTATTTGAGTTTGGGACCACTTAGACATATTGGCAACAATTGGTGAGTTCGCATTGTCTCAAAGATGGTTTGGATGTGGGTTATATGCTGAGACATAGGTGAGCTATAAACTAAGATGTCATCAAAGAAAATAAGGACAAATTTTCTTAGATAAGGCTTAAAAATTGAGTTCACGAGGGCTTGGACGGTTACAGAGGCATTAGTTAACCCGAAAGGCATACTACAAATTCAAAGTGTACATGGCGAGTTCGGAAAGCAGTTTTTGGGATGTCCCTTTCTTTTACTCGTATTTGATGGTAACCTTGTACAACAACAACAATCCCAGTGTCTCAAGGGCTCCCGCAAAAGCGGGGTCGGGGGGGGGGGGGGGAGATAGATGTACGCAGCCTTCCCCCTTCAGGGTGTCAACCTTAAGAGAGGCTGTTTCCGAGGACCCCTAACCTGAGAGCTATGTCTTCATCGCATCATGGTGACCATATGTTAATTCTATAGGGTCACTTGGGTATGCCGTGACCTATACAAGGCTTGATTTGGCCTTCCCTATGAGCGTTTTGTCACGATATATGTCAAATCCGTAGTTATTCTCTCCCATGAGGTCATCGAGTTCAATTGTGCCATCTAAGATGGTAACCTTGTCTCAAGTCAAATTTTGAGTATATTTTGGATCCAAATAGCTCGTCTAAGAGGTCATCGGTAATGGGAATTGGAAACTTATCTTTGATTATTAGAGAGTTCAACTGTCCATAATTAGTGCACATTCTTGACGTGCCATCTTTCTTTTTAACAAGTATAACAGGAGAAGCATACGGACTATGACTAGGCCTTATGAACTTGGGGTTAAGCAGGTCATCAATTTGCTTCTCTAATTCGTTCTTTTGCGCGTGAGGGTATTTATAAGGCCTTATGTTGATGGGAGATGTATTAGGTTTCAAAGGAATGATGTGAGCTAAGATTCTTTTAGGGGGTAAACAAGAAGGCAACTCAAATATATCCATGTAGTCATGAAGTAATTTAAGTAAAACAGGGTTAGAGACTACGGAAGCTTCTTAGGTTTAGCTGTGACTAAATGAAGATGACCAATCCACTGAATATTTCCCTTCCTCAATGCTCCAGCCAATGCTCTACAGCTTATGAACCTTAGAGCCTTGGCTCCACCACTCCTTGCAGTGTCATGGTGCTTCCCAACCTCTCAAATGACATGGATAGATTGGTGAAATTGAATGCAATTGGGCTGATTGTCTTCATCCAATCTACCCCAAGAACCATATCACACCCTCCAAGTCTTAAGATTCTAAAATCATAGGTAAAATGATGTCCTCGCATCTCCTAACTGATTGGCTGCATTTAGTTTGTGTCAACATGGTATTCCTGTTAACTACTGTCATAGTCAAGGGTACTACTTGCACCAAGTCATGTCCCACCCTCTTGACCACCTTAGGATCTAAGAAACTGTGGGTACTCCCATTATCGATCAAGATCAGAAGAGGAGTCCGTTTAGTCATGCCCTTGATGCGTATTGTGTTATGAGAGCCTCCACCAGTGAGGGCATGAACGGAGATATCTACCTCATCCTCAGTTGCTTCAGCTAATGCATCATTTAAGGATTCCACTGCTAAGCTGTCATCAATAACATCCTCTTGTTCTATGCCAGTAATAGATATAAGATGTTTAGGATTGCATTTATGCTCAAAATGCTATTTCTGATTGCATTTGAAGCATAGATTCTGTGCCTTCTTTGCTTCAATACTCAAAGGCTTGCTGCTGCTAGCCTTATTCTCAGACGTAATACTAGAAGAATGACTCCAAGTACTAATAGAACCTGACACTGCTTAGCCTTTGCTCTGCCCATCACCCAAAACTTCAACCGTGGATTCAAAGAGCTTAGCCTTTGAGTAAGCTTTTGACAAGGACTGAGGATTTAATATTTTGACAAGATTCTTGATCTTAGGCTTGAGACCACCGATAAAACTAGACACATAATAAGCCTCTCTTGCCCCTGGGTAGCCACCATCATCAATGATTTAAGGTGCTCAAATTTGGTCATGTATTCCTTGACTGAGCCAGTCGGAGTCAACTTATTGAATTGATTAACTACATCTCCTTGCTCCTCATCCTCATATCTGTCACATAACTCTTCCGCAAATTCTTTCCAACCTAGATCCGGTTTGCTTGGTAAGTAAGCTGTGAAACAAACTCTTATGATCTCGTTGGAGACACATGGCTACCCACTCGACCTTCTCATGCTCCGGAAAACTTAAAGAACCGGTTACATCTTTGAGCCTAGGATATGAGAAGAGAATTCAAGTGTAGAAGTAGATGAGAAGTTGTTCAATCAACAATTGAGTTATGTTTTCTTTGGTTGCCTTTCTTCTACACATACAAAGCCTTATTTAATATACAATGTTTTCAATTAGCTCCATTTCCCGCCATTTGACTAACGACCTCTAACCAACCTTCCCGCCAAACAAAACCAACTAACATACCTCCCAACTACTAATTTTGCTACCATTTCCTAATAGTATGAGGTAGGCTTGTGCAATATCCACGCTTTAAACTCAATGGATATTTGCGTGATGAAGCATGTTAGAGTATAAAACAAATCCAGGGTCTTCACGCATCAGCTTAAGCTTTTGGAAAAGTTGGTACATTGACAAATTATAGGATGTTGCTGCATTGCCATTTGTATTCTCTCTTATAGTGTTTCCCATCTTTTTACTTCAGTTTGGTAGCCTTTTCCATGATTACCTACAGGGATCTCTCTCTCGAACTGTGAAGTGTGACATCTATAGTGATGACCAACGATCTGGAAAAGGAAAACTAAGGGTTTTGTTTATACCTAGTTTAATGTGATTGTTGGAACCACTTTTAGGTAAGCTTAATGTCTTAATTCCATGTGCATAAGGAAGTAGAATATGGAAAAAAAATTGCTCAAATAAGAGGTTGTCATAGAGAAAAGAGGAAGTTACAGAGGAGAATAATATTGGTAATTCCATTGACAGGGACAGGGAGGCATTTTGGTGGTGAAAGCTAGTGTAGAATTAAATAACAATACTGATTAAAGATACTCTATTTGCAGAGAAAACCCTCGAATGTAAGCGGGAATTTTTTGTTGAAGGATTCAGTTTTGAACTGTATTGGTAGGATTCAGCAGATTCGTTATTTATCTCTTGGTTTTCATGCTCCCAAGCATAGTCGTCTCTAAGTATGTGCAGTGACAAATCTTGAAATTTCTTTTTCTAAGGGCTTTTGGTTAAGGTGATCAGCAGCGTGTTGACAAGTGATAACAACTATGGGTACAGAACCAATATAACTGGAAAGGAGTGGAGGGACACCCAATGCCTAGAGGCTAACTGATTTAACCATGTAACACATCATCATGTTTGGCGCCCATTCAAAGTCTGGCCTTGTGAAATAGTTACTTGTCATCCTTGTGAATTAAATCAATAGGTTTTACCAATTTTAGGAATTTTATCTTCTTGATCAATATCAAATTATCTATGGCTATGAATTTAAGTATTAATAGTGGAAAAGGTAGAGAATTTGATTGTTGCATTGGAGCAATGTAGAGTTCATTTCTTCATTCATCATCTTGTTTTTTTGATATGACGTCATGGTTGCTGGAAAATGGTTACTGATTGAAGATGAACAAGCAATTTAACTTAGTAACTATGCCAATTCTTCGCAACTGCTAGAGGGGTCTGTAGTGTTTCTTTTCTTCTTCAGCGATATTATTCAAGGCGATAAAGATTGTGATGCTTTATTAACTTTCTAAAATTGGGTCTTGTCCCTGTTCAAAAAAAAAAAAAAAAAATTGGGTCTTGTAACAGTGTGGATGTTGAATTAGTTCATATATTATCTGATCACCAAAGCTTGTATGGAGTTAGAGACTAAGGCCTCGTTTGGTATGCAGGAAGGAAATGCAAGAAGTAGAAATTCATGGAGAATATGAATTTAAGGTTTTGTTTGATTTGCTGGAAGTAGGCAGAATATAAGAAGTAACTTACCTAGCCTCCCCCAGATAAGTTTAAATTCCTTTGTTTGTTAACTAGCCTCCCTGAAGGAAGTTCTATTTCCCATTTTGGCAACCAAACACATTTTATTTACTTCTTGGGAAGTTGACACATGAATTAAATTCCCGGGTAATACAATTTCCTATAGGAATTGAATTTTCGGGAAATACAACTTCCACTATTAATACAACTTTATATAGGAATTAAATGGTACTAAAAGCTTTTTTTTATTTAAAAAAATTGTATTAAGAGAGAAAGAATGAGCAATATATTAAGGAAGAATATTGAAAGTTTCACTTGTGCATATCATTTTGAAAAAGCCACGTTGCCTGGTTATTGCCATCAGATTCACATGCTGATATTTTATTATCAAGCTAACGAAGAGAGACGACCATGGTACTCTTCTATCGACTTTTCTGATCTTCTGGGCCCTGATACTGATAGCTCATTTACATTCTAATACCTAGAAATTGTGCTTCTATTATGCTTAAGCATTTTCCATGATTTTGTCTCTTTACAATCAGAAGCTAAGTTAAAAGATTTGAGTCATTAAATATCCTTATTACCAGCAGTGATAAAAAACTCCAATTGCATTATTAAAGTGCGTAAAAATTAATGATTATATGCTATTCATTCAAATTCTGCAAACGAAAGGCTTAAAAGCAAACTATGTTCCTTTAAAAAGCCAACACGTCACTGTAACCTGCTACATCACATTCACGACACCCCACTTCAGTGACATGACAACTGCATTTGTCACCCTTATGCAAATTGTGATTTACTTCCATGTTCTTTCTTGTGACTGAAACCACCCGTTCATCCAATTGACATTGTAGGTCTGATGCATAGGCAGTCTACTGGTTGTTCTGTTATCATATTCAGCATTTGCGGGTGATATCTCCTTTCCAAAGACATCTCTGGGCACACAAACTGCTATTCATTTCTCAGGAGGAGGCCATAGTGATCCCCAAATTCAAAAACTGCAGGAAATTTATCTCGTCGAATTCTTCAGACTTTCAACTATAGCTAATTCTACTTAAAAGATTCCGCTGGACATCTTGCCTCTCCTTCCAAGGGAGGAACTGGTCTGTTGGCTTAATGTCTAGCTGAGTAACGCTGCAACTCTCCATGGAATGCCCAAGACACTGGAAAGCAGAGGAAACTTGCACTCCTGTGACTCCAACTAATGGAACATGGCGTCACGCGTTAACTCCATTAAGAGTGTTAAGGGGCATGATATGTTTACTGGTGCTAGTTTCAACGGCATTCATGATGCTTGTGTACTTTGGCTTCATGACTGCAGTAGTCTTACGATTTATCAGCATACACTACAGCAGGAAGATGACTTCTATAGTTTTTGGTGCATGGATTGCTCTTTGGCCATTCTTGTTTGAAAAGATAAACAAGACTAAAGTCATATTTTCTGGAGAGACAGTTCCTGACAGAGAGCGCATTTTACTTATAGCCAATCACAGGACTGAGGTTGATTGGATGTATCTGTGGAACCTGGCATTGAGAAAAAGAAGCCAGGGGTACATCAAGTATGTCCTTAAGAATAGCTTGATGAAATTGCCTATATTTGGATGGGCATTTCACATAGTGGAATTCATTCCTGTACGAAGAAAGTGGGAGCTTGATGAGTCAAACATGCACCAGATGCTTTCAACTCTTACGGACCCTCAGGATTCGCTCTGGCTAGCTGTTTTCCCAGAAGGCACCGATTTCACGTAACTTATTCTTGTTCTTGTTGAATAAATATTTTCACAAAGCACAGTGTGGGGGGTATAATTTCTATATCTCTGTGTTTCGCTTTGTTTTCATAGAGAAGATGAGTCACATTTCTTTGGCACAATTTCAGGTTCTCTTGTGCAGTAATTTGCTTATGGTTTGGTTGAGATATTTTTTTGAACTGGAAGGATGCTACTTTATCAGCCTTTCTTCATTGCCACTTAGGCCTATGAACATGCTCCTTTGCCATAGGGATGTGGTGAACCAAAGTGTTTCTTCTGTTAATTGTTTCTTGTTCCCTTTTTCTTGATCGAATTTCTTGCTCTTGTTAGAACCCAAAAAGAGGCATCATATATGTCTCTGTTGATGGGTGTGCTATACTTGGGGAAGAGTTGGCTGATTATAAAAGATGATGCTGCATTTTTCTTCTCCAATATTTGTTCATTTGATTCTGGTTAAATTACAACACATGATCGAAACTTGTTTTTATGGCTTAAGCTGGATACAGCCCTATCTGTTTTTTTTTTGCCCTTCTTTTTCTACTTAGGCTGGCCTGCTACAGATGGGGGGAAGGGTGATGGATTATTGATGGCCTATTTTACTTGAGAAAAGGCAGAAGATGCCTTCTGGAATAGTATTTGTTTCTGGTTTGTTGTTAGGTTTTTTAAAAAGATTGTAGCGAACTTGTGAGCCTTGTTTTTATAGGCAATGGCCTTAGGGATAATACTGAGAGAATTTGCGCACCATTTTTGCTTTTAAGGTTCAGTGTTGGCCTTAAAATTGCTTAACTGAAATATTTGAGGAACACATGGTTCTGCAACCAAAAAACACAGAACTAGACATATCTGCATCTGTATATCTGCAAATTATGTCCTTTCACCATTGCTTTTTCTTCTTAGTGTTGCACAATTGCCTTTTCTTCTTATGGTTACTACAATGAATAAATTAAAGGCCAATATTGTATATTATAACTTCCTAATTCATATATATTGTATTACATATCATGGAATTAATCGCTTAGGTACTCTTAGGTTGTAGCATTTATTACCTATGGCGACATTCAGAGTTGTGTCAACTACAGAGGAACCAAACTAATGAGCCATACTCTGAAGCTTTGGGAGTGGGTCATAGAAAGAAGGCTCCGACAAGCAGGAGTGTCAGAGAACCAATTTGGATTTATGCCAGGCAGATCAACAATAGAAGCCATCCATCTCCTGAGAAGGACCATAGAGTACTACAGAGATAGAGAAAAGGACCTTCAAATGGTCGTCATTGATCTTGAGAAGGCGTATGATACGGTACCGAGAGAGGTCCAATGGAGGGTCCTGAAGGAGAAGGGCATCCACAAGCTTTATATGCGGGCTATCAAGGACATGTACGAAGACACCCAAACCAATGTGCACACAACAGAAAAGGAGACAGACACTTTTTCCATTACAGTGGGAGTACACCAAGGCTCTGCCTTGAGTCCCTTTCTGTTCATTCTGGTTATGGATGCGCTCACTAGGCACATCCAAGAAGACGTGCCTTGGTGCATGCTTTTTGCAGATGATATAGTTTTGGTGGGAGAATCTAGGGAAGAGGTGAACCAAAACCTAGACATCTGGAGGAGGGCCTTAGAATCAGAAGGTCTAAGACTCAGTGGATCTAAGACAAAGTATATGGAACTTAAGTTCAGCACCTCTACCATGCCAAGCACAGAAATTGTCAAGACTGGATTGGAGCAAATACCATAGAAAGCATGCTTTAAATACTTGGGTTCCATGGTGCATCAAGATGGCGAAGTGGATGGAGATGTCAATAATAGGATTAAAGTGGGTTGGCATAAATGGAGAATGGCCTCTGCGGTCCCGTGCGATAGGAAGTTTCCGTTAAAGTTAAAGGGTAAATATAATAAGACGGTAGTGAAGCCTGCTATGTCATACGGGGCAGAGTGCTGGCCAGTTAAGTGCCATCACACGCAAAAGCTGAAAGTGGCGGAAATGAGGATGTTGAGGTGGATGTGTGGCCGCACAAGAAAAGATAGGATCAGAAATGACATTATAAGAAGTCAATTAGGCGTTGCTTCAATAGAGGATAAGTTGAGGGAGCAATGCTTGCGGTGGTTTGGGCATGCTAGGAGGAGACCCACCACTGCCCCTGTCAAGAGATGTGAACAACTCTAGATAACAAATGGGAAGAGAGGGAGAGGTCGGCCGAAGAAGAGTTGGATGGAGACTATTTGTCAAGACCTCACATATCTCAACCTAAGTGAAGAGAAGGCCTTAGATAAAGCTCAGTGGAGGATTAGTATAGGTGTGCCCGACATAAGGGGGGCAGGAGCATTGACCCCATAGAAACAACGAGCACTAGTACGATACCACGAGGATGCTTGTATGCCCGGCTATCAGTGCAGGCATTGTTGGGTGATTAGTGCTCATTGGGTTGGATGGAGACAATTCCACAGATGAGAAGAGAGGAAGAGGCCGACCAAATTAGAGTTGGGTGGAGCCCCACCCCTCCATATTACAGTCGGGAAGAGAGGAACAGGCCAGCCAAAGAAGGGTTGGATGAGGACAATCCATTAGGAACTCGCCTCCATTGACCTATTTGAAGAGATGACCCTGGTTAGAGCTTAAGGGAGAGTAGTTTTAGGGATAATCGATGGAGTGGAGCAGGAGCTTCGAGCTACCGCAAGCTAGTTCTAGTACCACGGCGCTGGTTGTATGCTCATTTGTAAATCCACAGTACTGATGTATGTTGTCCGCTTAGTACTTTGTATACTCTCTCCCTCTCTCTCTCTCCCCTTCTCGCTCCATCCCTTTACTGTCTCTCTCTCCCTCTCCCCTCTCTCCCTATACTCTATGGACGCTTCATGTGTTTGCTTTTGTATTGTGCTTTTGCCCTATGCTCCTGCTGCTATGCCTGTGTGTACATGCTATATACTAACATGTTTGCATGAGTATTTGCTTGTATGCTTATATGACTAATTGTCTATAACTACACATGCCACGTATGACATCTAGGCCCTATATGCTTCTTTGCTTGCTTCCTCATGCTTCATACTCCCCCATTTTCATGCTCTTTACACAAGTCCTGTACAACCTCTTATCTATCAGGCTGGGGCTCCTTGGAAACAGTCTCTCATCAGAGTCTCACTCTGATGGGGTAAGGCTGCGTACATCCTATCCCCCAGACCCGTGCAAGTGGGAGCCCTTAGGGCACTGGGTATGTTGTCGTTGTTGTTGTTGTACGTATGTTCCATGTCATTTCAATATGGATATAATATGGATATAGTAAGGTATATTAAGATACAAAAATTTTATAATCTAGGTACCTTACAATGAAATTAGAAGATTTATTGTTAGAATTTGACAAATTTGCACTAGAAAATATGATGTGATACATGATTATGATAATCTGTATGAGCTATAATAGTGTTATTATAGAAAATTTAGAGGATTTTGATAAAATTAATTGGATTCCGTCGGAAGATGCCTATGTATTAACATAATTCTAAGTCTTTTTGCATTTTCTTGGAAAAAGAAAAGAAATCTAATTTTGATAGAGGCAAAGTTGTTCGAATCATGTTGTAGGTTAGCATTTTCAAATGAAAGTTTACTGAATTTTGGCAAAGAGTATCTGATTGATAAAATTTTTATGCTTTAGGATGCTTGAATGATAAAAATTTTAGGCCTCAAGGTATCTCATTGTATCTATTAAAACGTCAAGATATTTAGGTGATAAGTGCTTAAATCTCAGGATGTCTAATTGATAAATTTCCTGTATAAAAATGCTAATAAATATCGTAGATGTATTTACAAGTTAAAAGCTACTAATAGCGTATGAGAATTAATGATGGTATGCTATTCATTCAACTTTTATCAAACACAAGGCCTAAAATCAACTTTTCTTCCTGACAGCCCGAGGACAGCAAGACCATCACTGCAAGCTGTTATGTAACGTCTGTAATACCCCATTTTAACCACAATGTGCTTGTGAATGTGCATCTCGATTTGGTCTTGTGGTTACTACCACCATGTTTCTGTTCTATTCAATTTATTGATCCAGTTTTTTTCCACTTTTTGTTTGCTAGTGAGCAGAAATGCATTCAAAGTCAAAAGTATGCGGCCGAACATGGCTTACCTGTCCTGAAATATGTGCTGCTTCCGAAAACAAAGGGTTTCTTTGCCTGTGTGGAAGATTTAAGGAGCTCTCTCGACGCAGGTACTTATTCTTCTGCCATACATTTCGCCCAGGCATTTGATTGACTCAATGCATATTGCTTCCCCCATTTGTCATGAGTAGGATTGTTCCACTTCAGAAGCAATCCTTGTTCTTTGATTCAGATGTTTGTAAGGTCTCTCTGATCATTAGGATCATTGACGAAATTGATTCTTGTGTCCATTTTAGTGTCTGCAGGGAAGTTCGCTTTCAGTTTTACTATTTAGAATAACTAAAGATCCAATTGTTAAATTACTTTGACAGTTTAGAAACCATTTGTACCCCTAGTCCACAGTAGACCGGGGATCTGAAGTTCAATATCCATGTAAATAATAAATAAACAGATAAAATAGTTAATAATTGAACAATTTAAAAATTTTGTATAGGAAAACGATGTGTTCGTAAAGGAAAATGCATATCTGATAAGATTTTAACCCTGCAAGGTGAAGCATATTTTTGAAGACTTTTATCCATCAAGCCACGGGTTTAGTAATGTAGTCATATCAACCAATATATTTGTTAGGTTATGTCTCAAATTACTTGTTTTATTTTTATGGGACTGCCGTGTGGTCACCGATCGATCGGGAGAGAATCCGACCGATCGGGTGATTTAAGAAAAGATTCGGAATTTTGGCCGTGTAGGGTCGATCGATCGGCAGTGGCTGATCGGTCGGGACCCCGATCGATCGGGAGTCGTTTCCGCAGGCCCTAATTATTTTCTATAAATAAGGGCTTAGGGTTTCGGTTTTTGGGGAGAGTGAGTTTTACTCCAATTCAGATCCAATCAAAGGTTGTGAGCCGCCATTGAGAGAAAAGAGGTGATTTTGTAATTCCTCCAAGATATTCGAGTGCTACGAGAGTTCAGAGGGAGTGATTGTAACTCTTCCATATATCTCGTTTGGGAAGTGTTGTTGTAATTCTTCCTTTCAGTTAATAAAGAATCTTCATCTCCGCCCGTGGCTTTCTCCCCTCTCGTTTGTAGAGGAGTTTCCACGTAAATATTGTGTGTTCTTGTTTTGTTCTTTCTTTCTCCATATTTGTTTACTTCTCGTTTTGCGTGAGTCATATTATTTGAATCGAATCAAGTTATCAAGGTTCCACGCTTCCGCATTAAGATTTATTCTTAACAAATTGGTATCAGAGCCCTGTTTATTTCGATTTGATAATATGACGTCCGCAATTAGATCCGAAATTGAGAAGTTTGGTGGTCAAGGGAGCTTCAGTTTATGGCAGGTTCGCGTTAAGGGCCCCTTGACTCAGAATGGCTTGAAGAAAGCTTTAGATGGGAAAGAGAAGAAATTAGAGAATCTTACAGAAGCACAATGGGAGGAGTTGGATGAGAAGGCGCTCATAGCAATTCAGATGTGTCTTACCGATGACGTTTTGACAGAAGTTCTGGAAGTGAAGACCGCTAAGGAGTTGTGGGAGAAATTGCAGGATATGTTCTGTTTCAAGTCTGTCTCCAACAAACTCGCAGTTAGGCGCTAGTTATTCACGTTTCGTATGTCAGAAGGCACGTCACTTAAGAACCACGTCAATGAATTTAATTCAATTATTCAAGATTTGAAAGAATTGGATGATGTTCCTAAGGATGAAGATCAGGCAATGTTGTTGTTATGTTCTCTCTCTGCTTCATATAAGGGTTTTGTCGAAAGCATGATTTATGGTGGTAGACAAACTATATTTGTTGATGAAGTTAAGAGAAACCTACTGAGTAAAGAACGAGTAGATAAAGAATTATCTGATTCTGTGTATAACTCAGGTAGTGGTTTATTTGTGAGGGGGAGAACTGAGTATGATCATAGTGGAAACAAGTCTAAGTCTATGTATCAAGACCTAACCTGTAACTACTGTCATAAGAAAGGGCACATTAAGAAGACTGTTATAAGCTTAAGAGAAAATTAGAAGCAGATAACAGGTTTGACCAGAGATCCATAGCAGCTAGCGTTGTGAATGGTGAGAATGAAGATTTTCTATTGTCTGTGTCTGAACCTCAGTTCAACTTGAAAGATAGTTGGATTTTGGATTCGGGTTGCTCCTATCATGTCTGTCCCAACCGGGATTGGTTTTCCACGTACGAGTCTGTTCAAGGTGGAGTTGCTTTGATGGGTAATGATAATCCATGCAAAGTTTTGGGTTTAGGAACAATTCGTTTTAGGATGTTCGATGGCACTATCACGGTTTTGGGCGATGTTCGTCATGTTCCTGATTTAAAGAAGAATCTCATCTCTTTAGGTACTCTTGAGTCTAAAGGGTACAGGTACACAGCTGAAGGTGGAGTTTTGAGGGTCGTTAAGGGTGCTTTGACAGTTATGAAGGGCAGAAGGTTAGGTACGTTGTATGAACTTGTCGGTTCCACAGTTGTTAGATCTGTTGCAGCATCTTCATTATCCTTGTTGTTGACAGAACCAGAGATCACAAATTTAGGACGTTTGAGATTGGATCATTCAGGTGATAGGGGTCTGTCTGAGCACAGTGTGAGGGGCTCTTTGTCTGGTCAGTCCAGAGGACTGTTGGTATGTGAACAAGGGCTTTATGGGAAGCAGAAAGGTTTTTGCTTCAAGCAATTCCTGACGAGTAGACGTGTCACGTTTGGTGAGTCTTCATTATTATCTCCACAGAAGATGTCATCAGTTGGTTGTGATTCAGGTCAGGTGAGTAAGCCAGAGGGAGTTCAGTTCAGTAACACAGTTCAGCAGCAGGTGGCTGTTTCAGATGATGTGTCAAGAGCCAATTCAGAGAAGAAGATTGGCATTTGCTGATAACCTCTCAGATATGTTCACTCAGTTTCTACCTAACAGGAAGTTCAAGCTTCGCACGGTTAGATTTCGTACTTCGTTGTGTTAACCCCGTGTGTGGGGGGTTTTGTGAAGAAGGTGGAGGAAATTCTTTTATGTATGTAATTTGAGCCAAGGTGGATATTTGTTAGGTTATGTCTCAAATTACTTGTTTTATTTTTATGGGGCTGCCGTGTGGTCACCGATCGATCGGGAGAGAATCCGATCGATCGGGTGATTTAAGGAAAGATTCGGAATTTTGGCCGTGTAGGGGTCGATCGATCGGCAGTGGCCGATCGGGAGTCGTTTCCGCAGGCCCTAATTATTTTCTATAAATAAGGGCTTAGGTTTCGGTTTTTGGGGAGAGTGAGTTTTACTCCAATTCAGATCCAATCAAAGGTTGTGAGCCGCCATTGAGAGAAAAGAGGTGATTTCGTAATTCCTCCAAGATATTCGAGTGCTACGAGAGTTCAGAGGGAGTGATTGTAATTCTTCCATATATCTCGTTTGGGAAGTGTCGTTGTAATTCTTCCTTTCAGTTAATAAAGAATCTCCATCTCCGCTCGTGGCTTTCTCCCCTCTCGTTTGTAGAGGGGTTTCCACATAAATATTGTGTGTTCTTGTTTTGTTCTTTCTTTCTCCATATTTGTTTACTTCTTGTTTTGCGTGAGTCATATTATTTGAATCAAATCAAGTTATCAGGGTTCCACGCTTCCACATTAAGATTTATTCTTAACAATATTATATAAGGGTTGACATTTTTCAAAATAATTTATGCATGTCCCTGAAATTATTTATGACAACGTTAAGAGGGTGCAGACTCCCCTTCTTTATATACTACATTTCTCAGTACCGGTCTTTCATGGCTTGCAGATATTTGATAGTGCTTATGAAATGTTCAAGGGATTTACTTTTGGCCCTTGTCCTTTTGTTGAAGATACCAGTTACATTAGTTTCTCTTGCAAAACATGCGGCTTGAAGTTGATGAATATTACCTCTCATTTACATTTTTTTTTTCCCAAAACTTAGCCAATTACAATCATGAGAACCAGTGCAGCGGCTGCATTGTGATCGCGGTACTGATACCGTGGAGACGAGTGGTCACAGACGTCATGATATAAGTTCGTACATCTCGTTGGGTCTTTTTTTAGGCAACATAAGTTGTCCTTAGGCCTTATATTTACTGATGATTTGTATGAAAAACCTTAAAATCATTCATCTTCAATCCCTCTCTTATAGTTTCCAACGTGTAAACACGTTCAAAAGTATGTTTTAGTAATGAAAATACAATACAAGCGCACTTTATTGTGCAATAGTCAATCTGTCAATCATATGATGGATTGCTCGTTGGTGGTTTTTGGTTCCACCATTTCCTTCCAAATGTTTGCTTCAGCCATAATCATATCATCACTCTCCAGCATCATGATGTCACTTTCTTCATTAAGTCGCAAGCGCATAAAAATAAAAAAAGGGATGATATTATTCCTCCTTATTTTTCTTCCTTTCCTCACTTCAAATAATGCATTTTTACTGCAGTTTATGACGTCACAATTGGCTACAAGCCGTGCTGTCCTTTCTTCTTAGACAACGTGTTCGGTGTAAACCCTTCTGAGGTTCACGTTCACATACGGCGTATCTCCATCAGCGACATCCCGATGTCTGAGCACGATGTTGGTGCTTGGTTGATGAACACATTTAGTTTCAAGGACAAGCTTTTATCAGAATTTTACGCCGCTGGCCATTTCCCTGGGGAAGGAACAGAGAAAGATCTCAGCACAGCTAAGTGCCTGGCTAACTGTATTATTGTGGTGACCCTGACAACCATTTGTGCATATTTTACAATCTTCTCTTCCAGCTGGTTCAAAATGTACGTAATTTTTGCCTCCATTTATCTTCAATTTGCTACAAACTATAGTATTCGTCCGTCACCAATATTTTGCGTTGTGAAGAAATGTTTTACGTGTTTTAAGTTTAAGCAGGGACAAGATTAACTTATTTTTTTGATATTTGTAGCCTTATTCATATTCATCCCATGTAGTGGGAAAATGATTATATTATTTTTGTTGTTGTATTATCCATATTCATCGTATAGATATTTGATTTATGAAAATTTTTGAAGTGGGATCATTGCATTGGAAGTGTTTTCTTTTGGCTGCAATGATGTGATCTCTCTTGAATTCATATCCTATTAACAGATTGGTGTGTTCAGTTCGTGAAAATTTTCCTTATATTTTGTGTCAATTTTTTTTGGTATATAGTTTGAAAATGTAAAATCTAGAACACTATTATTGAGCAAATTCGAACAATCCCTTCATTATAAAGGAAACTTGGAATACAAGAGAATGGTGTTCCCCATTTTGAGTATAAAGGAGGGAAAATAAAAGGTCAAATTTTTCTAGAAAACATTGTGATAGATCCATTTGAACGCATTTTCCACAATAGTGTGCTTTTCTGGAGAATTTTTTGAAAACTTGAAAACTCTTTATGAGCTGGTGATGTTCATAGGCTTACAATTTATAATGGTATTGCCTGTGGATGGACCTAGCTCTATTAGTAAGGACTCTTTATCGTGACCTGGAGGTTACGAGTTTACGTATCAGAAACAACTTGTCCAAAAGATGAGGTAAAATCCAACTCTTTTAAACCTCAATTTGGTGGCAATTTTTATGCACCGAGCTGTCCTTTTCAGCCTTAGTAACTTGTTTGTTACTCAGAAATTTATGGGAAACTCCTCTTGACCCTTTATTTCTTTATAAATGATTCTTTCTTCACTTTTTGGCTAGTTCCCATCTCAGGTGGTCACCATAAAAAGACTCCTTTTGCTTTCTTCTTCTTTATGGACCACTTTGAAATTGCTTTGGTCTATGGATCTCTCTCTCCTGTTTTGAAAATTTCACCGCCCAACTACTAAGGCTACGCTTGGAATGTAAAAAATGTTGCACAAGAGGAAAAAAATAAAAATAAAAATGAAGGAAATCGCTTTTCCTGCGTTTTGGGGTGCAGCAAAAATATGAAGGAAAAAAAATATTGAAGGGAAAATTTAGAATATATACAATAAGTTTTGAGGAAAATCATTTTTCTTTTGAGATTAGAATGAAAATTGAAAAAATGTATTAATTTCAACCCAAACGATTCCAACCTGATATGTATTAAACTTGATCTCAACTTCATGTTTTATCAACGTGGTGCACTTTGTTTTTCATAAGTTCATTGGACATATTTAAATATGTTTGATAATATATAAAAAACATAAACTGAGTATAGTATTTATCATTTACAGATACATGATCAATATAATATAAGTTTAATGGTACCCAGAGTTAAAAAGTTCTTGAGAAAATTTGGTTCAAGTGCACTGAAGGTGGGTAATATATTTTTTAGATACCACTAGAGTCAAAATATTTTTGAGGTATCCTGGACTAAGTAATTTTTTTTTTTTTTAGTTTGTATAACTCCATTAGGGTCCCTTAATTTATGTTGATATACACTTATAAAAAACCTAAAAAAATTGGTACTTATATTTAGAATAATTTTAAAATCTTTAAAATATTTGAAAATTCTAAAAACATTTAAATCTATAAAAACATTTTAAATATTTAATAAAGTATTTAAATACTAAAAAAGTTTGTAAATATTTAAAAAATATATTAAACATTTAAAAATTATTTTTGCTTTTTGATTTTTCAAATTGGAAGCTCTTGGAAACACCCTGCCTTTAAGGTAGCACCTATATAGGTAAGAATGTGTACATTTCACCCTCAGACCCCGCCTTGGTGAGAGCCTTTTTGGCATTGGATTTGTTATTGTTGTCGTTGTCGTTGTATTAAATATTTAGAAAGTAGTTAATGTATTTATAGAATGTTTATACATTTAAAAGATATTTTATACGGTAGAAAAAACATTTTTGTGTTTGAAAAAGTTTTTGAAAGTTTAAGATACTCCAAAAATATTTCAAAACCTTAAGATATCTTAAAAATATATTACCAAGCCTCATGATACTTGAACTATACTTTAAAACTCTAAGGTCTCTCATTGTATATATTAAAATATTAGGTACCTAAACGATAAATGATTAAACTTAGAGTACCCAAATGATAAATTTTTAATACAATATTACCAAGATAGCCAATCAGGAAACTTCTCATGTCCCAGATGATACAAGGAAAATATAACTTATTAGGTTATGCAATAGTTATTTTTTTTCATTTCATTTTCTCTGAACCCAACTAAGAGGAAAAAAAAAAAAAAAATTGATTTGGAAACTAATTTTTTTCCTTGTTTTTCTTTATCTTTCAAATAAGGGGGAAAAAGTCTTTTTTCCCTATTTTCTTTCCGTTTAAACTTTTTTCCCTCATATTTTTCTTTCCTTCAATTTTTTTTATAATTCAAACGAAGCCTAAAAACGTTATCAGTCTTCTAGTACCTTTGTCCCTCAATCGGAAAATTGGATTGATATATTAATTATTATCAAGGTTTTAGAAATCTACAACATAGTTAATGCATAATGGAAATGCAAAATTTGATGCTAAACATGTTGAAATCGAAAGAGCTAGGAATCCACAGAAATTTGCGAGGAAATGTAAAATTTGATGCTAAACACGTTGAAATCGAAAGAGCTAGGAATCCACAGAAATTTGCGAGGAAATGTAAAATTTGATGCTAAACATGTTGAAATCGAAAGAGCTAGGAATCCACAGAAATTTGCGAGAGAAAGCACAAGGGTTTGTATTTGAGAAATGCTGAGATAGGTGCGCAATTAGCCACGAATGGGTATTCGTAGGGAAAACAAATAACACAAAAAAAAAAAAAAAAAAAAACCTTGCCACTACATGAGTTGCATAAAACAAAAGTAGCCTGAAAATACGTCTAGAGGCCGAATTTGTGCAAAATAGGTGGGGCTAGCAGCAAAGCGGCTAAAGTTTGCATAGTTCAATTCAAGAGCTTCGTTTTGCTATGTAATGGGCTCGTAACTCTTCATTGATCAAAAGTTATGGCCCCTTTTTAGTCGCAAATACGGATCAATGTTTTCAATCCATCCGCTTAAATTTTTCAATGGTCCAATTATTCCATAAATTCTTTGACTACTTATCCTACAATCAATAGTCTAAGAGCAACTCCAAGGACGTGGTCGAATTTGTCCATATTACAAGGAAAATTTCTTCTCAGCCTTCAGAGATATGAAGACCTATATGGATTTGGTGTCATCTGCATGCCAAATTTGGCAACAACTCAAATTGCTAATTTGCTCGATGGGATAAATATTGTGACACTATCCAAAATGTTAAGAGTATGAAACTATTTTTGGGTCTTCACCCATCAGCTTAAACTTTTAGGACATATGGTTCCTTTACATAATATCAGAGCTTTGTTGGCCTAAAGATCACGAGTTCGAATTTCAATAGCCTTACCTTTGAATATTAAAATAATTTAAGCGTAATATCCACGCTTCAAGCCCAATTGGCATTTGCGTAAGCGGGCATGTTAGAGTATAAAACTATTCCTAAGCCTTCACCCATTAGCTTAAGCTTTTAGGATAGATGATTCCTTTACATGGTATCAGCTAGAGGTCATGAGTTCGAATTTCAATAGCCCCCACTTTTAATATTAAAACAATTTAAGCATAATAAATGAGGTAAGCCTGTGCAATATCCACGCTTTAAGCCCAATTGTCATTTGCGTGAGGGGGCATGTTAGAGTATAAAACTATTCCCGGTTCTAGCTTAAGCTGTTTGGGACAGATGGTTCCTTTACACAAAATATAATGGTTAATTGAGCGATAATTTAGATATTAATAAATATGCTAAGTCCTTTAATACCAGTTATATCTCTAACCTAATTCTATAAATAGAGGTTTCATTGTAGAGGAAGCGTATGGAAAAACTGTTGAGTCGCTTCCTCTTCCTCTCTCTGTGTGTCTCTCCCTCCCATGTCTCTTTCTCCATCTTTTGGTTCTCTCTCTCTCTCTTTCCCTTCTTTCTCTTATACTATGTCCTATACTTGTAAACCTTTATCTACTACATACCAAGTATATGCTATATAAATTGCAGATTTGGTTAATTGTGAGTGTTTGATTGATATATTGCTTCATTATGAGGTTGGATTGGTTTGGTTTGTATCATATCCACTTGCGCTAATCAACCAAGCTAAATTTAGTTCACATAACAAAATCAAATTCAATAGAATTTATAACTCGATTCATGAAGATAAAAATTATTAACGTCGATCTTGGTATATTGTACTTCTATTTGCCTTCTGTTTGGCATATCACAAAACCCAAGAACAACTACAACTAAAGGTTCCGGAAACTAAGGGATGCCAATTTTTCTTTTAGAAAGGTAAGAAGAATGCTATAATGTGGTTTTAAAATGGGTTAAAAGTCGTGCACTTGCAAGCATATGGGTGAGTTGTAGCTGTGGCGGGCATATGAGTGTCGTATCCATACGGAAATGGTGTAAAGTTTTATTCAGTAAATAATAAGCAATTTCAATCCAGGCCCGGTTGGGTGAATCGAATACTTAACTGAAAGAACGGAAATTAAATAACAATTAAGATTGCCAAATCGATGATAATTTAGGGTATGAATTTAGGTTAGCCTAAATCGGATCCCATCATTATATTGTACCACGACAATGACTTTAGTGGTTTAGGCTACAAGCTGTAAACCTAGGATAACACTTAATTAGGGTTTAGGATAATAAAGTAGTCTAAGTGCATATCTCATCTAATCGCTCTAGGTGTAGCATTATAAAATTTCTTTATCACCCACCTTATTTAATGTCAATTTATATAAAAGATTGTTTTTAAGGTTGGTACATCCTCAATTCTGACTATTTGTGAAGAACATATTATACTATAGTCAAGGCTATAAGCACAAGACAACACGGGAATAAAATTGGAAATCAATTCATGGCTACATGCACAGAACAAGGAGCCTAATCTCAAACATAAAATTCCCCATTAGGATGCGGAAAATAATATAGCATAAGTCATTATCGTAAATAAAAACATAAATCCTGAATTCGAATGGTTACCCCGTCTTTCACCCCTAAACTAATGGTCTTCTCCTCCATAAGAGTTCTACAAATTAAAAATTCGAAAGGGAAAAGGAAAAGAAAAGTCATGGATTGATGACTCCCTTAATTGATGTTGACTTGATTGTTGCTTTAATTCCCTAATACTTTGACCACTTGTGCTTTTAACTTCATGAGAATTGGATTTCTCTTGGCAGTTTGGGGAGGGAGGAGATGTGAAAGAAGAGCCCCTTCCCCCTTTCCCCTCTATTTATATGTGCGGTGTGCCCTAGGGCACTCTGTGTTGCAAGGCTGATTGATCGGAATTTTTTTTTTCTCTCAATAAGGAGTTATGAGGCAAATCACATACCAAAATGAACTCTCGTGAAGATCTACGTGATCCTAGTGGTATCGTTAGTGGGATTCGATGCTACTAGGCCATAGATACTCTTGTTTTAACCTTTTACTCATTTTAATCTTGATCATTGCCAAAATGCTTGGTCAATCAATCCGCACAATGCAGGGGAGACTTTTCTTGGCCATAATTTTGACCAGGTTGGTCTTTTCTCACACATGGTTGAGTTTTTCGACATAATCTTCGAATTTGTACATATTTGTCCGTTCTTCACTGCTTTCCAGGCTGTCCTTGCTCCAATACATTCCAAGCCAAATACATGTAAATCATGCCACACACATGTAGTAGTCAAAAATACCATAGAAATGGGGTATGAAACATAAAAATTATGATAACAGTTTACAGACATAGGATTTCTGTGCTGCCTTAGAAAAATGCCTAAAAAGGGTTAGAGATACCCAGTTGCTGATAATGGTTGCATTGATGCAACTTGAAGATGAAGATAGTGCAGGGGAAACAACCTATTTGAAGGCATTGCAAGGATTGAAGAACTTTAAAGAAGTAAAAGACCCTTTCACTGATGAGTTCTTCCAGATCTTTCAATCAGTTCACATGCAGCAAATCTCAATGCTTGAGAAGCTTCAGCTAAGGAAAAACAAGCTTGACAAGCAGCTCAAGTATATCCATGCATGGCGAAAAGTGTCCAGCATCATATTTGTAGCCACATTTGCTGCAGTACTTATCTGCTCCACAGTGGTGGCCGCCATGGCTGCACCACCAATCCCAGCGGCCTTAGCAGCAGCAACCTCGATCCCAGTTGGGTCCATGGGGAGGTGCGCGAGGATGTCAAAATTAAAATGTAACTTTATATCTAAAACTAACTAATTATGACCTCCTTAAAGCAGGTATAAATGCTTATTTGCAATGCTAGAAATCTTGTAACTATAATTATAGTTGTGTATTAGAAATGCTGTGATGAAGAAAAATCGATCCAAAATTGTTTATAAATCATTGTCAAGATTCTTAATTGGGATTTTTTTTTCTTTTTTTGACCCAAAGCAATGTGGAACGTAGATCACTAGACAATGACATAATGAATTTCCAATGCTAAAATTATGTACGTGTGGATAAGGGATAAGAAGCTTGTATTTGTAGATAAGGTGCTACATATACGTATAATTTGGTAAGTTTTTGAACTCAATAGCAATAATTTAAGCTCTATTCAATTTAACATTTTGGATAAGGTATCAACTATGTAGATTCATGGGGTAAGTAAGCCAAGCAATCATGTACCCGTTAGGCTAGACGCTCGACTCCCTGAACATTTTGCAGTGCTTGAAGCTGGTTGAGCCTAGAGAAATAGTTTTTGAGGTTGGCTTGACTCAACTGAAATCGAACCTAGCCTGGCTTAGCTTGGTGAGCTATGTAGTTTGGGCTCGAATAGGATCAAGCTTGGTTTATTTGTGCTTGAATTTGGCTCCATTTCTCATATTTAGGCTCACAATTTAGCTTGTGATAGGCTTACTTGTACTTGAAAGTTGTGGAGCTCGAACTTCATGTCTCATACTTTACTCATTTAGCTGAACGAGTAGACGCAACTTATATATAGCTCGCAAGTTGGCTCATTTACACCCCATAAGTTTTGTTATATAATCTATGATAAGATCATGGGACAAAATTTGAGTATCAATAGTTGAGAGATCTAGGCATTAGGAAGCGCCATATCAAAACAAGTAGCCAAATAATAACATTTTAGCTATAATTCTCTTTACTTTTTATTAAATTTCAAACAAGGATACCCTTTTTTATCCTAACTCCTTTTATCAAACGATACCCAAATAAGGGTAGGATAATCTCTTATTCTCCCCTCTTTGCCCTCTATCCAATTGCCAAACAAAGGTCAAGAGGATGCCAAAAAAAGGAACATGAAACCAGTGCCTAAAACAGCAACCTATGCAGAAGCAAATGCATTAGGCATTACTAACCTTAGTAACCAAATCTTTATTGCCTGTACATTCAATATCAAATCAAACCCAACATGAAAATGGTTAAGTGTAGAAGTTCATTATTTCAACACAGTATCATAATGTAAATCATAAAATCAAATTTAACAAAGTATGAAATTCGATCAAATTAATCTTCAGTTATTGGGATGCTTGATGATCCTCTGTAGAACTACAGTTCTAGCTCTTCTGATATCCCTGCTGCACATATCAGCTTGCACTCCCAAATCTTCAACATTCTTCATAAACACATCCATTTTCTTCTTTATCTCCTGTATCCCTAATCTCACAGCCTTTTCATTTATTGCAAATTCAGCATTTTGCATTAGAGCTTCAATTTCTACCTCCAATCTATCAATCAAAACCCTAATATTATCCAAATCTTTGATGGCTACATAGGTGCCCACCTGCATTGTGTTGATCACCTCTTTTTGCCCTTTGAGTGCAGTTTCATAGTTCTTCCATAGTGAATCAATCCACCTTCCCATGGACCCAACTGGGATCGCGGTTGCTGCAGCTAAGGCCGCTGCGACTGGTGGTGCCGCCATGGCTGCCGCCGCCACGGAACAGATAAGCACGGCAGCAAATGTGGCTACAAATATGATGCTGGACACTTTCCTCCATGCATGGATATACTTGAGCTTCTTGTCAAGCTTGGTTTTCCTTAGCTGAAGTTTCTCAAGCATTGAGATTTGCTGCTTGTAAACAGATTGAAAGATTTGGAAGAACTCATCAGTAAAAGGGTCTTTTGCTTCCTTGAAGTTCTTCAATTCTTGTAATGTCTTCACATACTTAGTTTCTCCTGCACTATCTTCATCTTCAAATTGCTGTAATGCAACCATTATCAACAACTGGGCATCTCTGACCCTTTTTAGGCATTTTTCTAAGGCCGCACAGAAATCTAATGTTTGTAAACTGTTCTCAAAGTACTCTTCAACAAGCTCAAACAATTCATTACTTTTCCAAATGTCTTTCTTGCACTCTAAGATAACTTTGACAACCTCCTGGTTCATCTCCAGCAAGCATTCCGTGACTTCTTTAAGGGAATCAAATGAGAGGGCTCGAACCTCGACACCGACTGCTAGCGCATTTATGACATGGTTAGTCCTAGCATGAAGTGTGGAGTCAATTCTCTGCAAATCTGCATCCATTTTGCAAGCTGCTTCATAGGAGATCAGCTCGGTTGTGTACTGCAAGTTGTTGATCTCATTTGATGTTTCTGCTGTTTTCTTGCTCATATGCCCTCCCATAACTACAGATTTAGATTTAAAAACAACAAGAACAACAACACAAATCAAACAAATTTTAACCCAAATAGAGATTCTAACAAAAGCAACCAATAAACAATTAACTTCACTTGAATCCTACCTATCGGAAAACCATGAAAGATGAAAAATACGCAGACCCGGACCCAAACCCAGACCCAGTTTAGATTTTAAACAGATTAAACTTTTCAGAGCAGACCCATAAAAAAACCTTCAATGAGTTGCAGAAAACGTAGTGAAATTGCACCTTTTAAACAATACCGAACTTAAAAAAGCCGAAATCTTATGCACCACACAAAACTAACAGAAGGATAAAGATCAAATCTTGCAGCGTTATTGGATAAACCCAAAGAGATATCCAGTTAGAGAGGAGAAGGGGATGGAGATTAGGTGTAAACAGTAAGCAAAGCAAGCAATAAATGTAGAGAGAGAGAGAAAGAGAGAGAAGCGTTAAGGGCCAAGAAAAGAGAGAGAAAGAGAATGGCTTGCACGCATGAGGAAGTAGAAGAGATGCAAATGAAAGGGAAACGCGGGAAGCAATGTTTTCTGCTGCTTCTCTCTTTTTTTTTTTTTTTCTCTTTTTGTCTTCATGTTTGCTTTCTCTCTGTTCTAGCATTTTTATCACGCGCATATTTGAGTCGGTTTTGTTCTTTTGTTTTACCCAAAGTCAAGCTTCCCTCCGAAGATTTTTTAGGGTGTTTCTTTGGGCTAATAACCCTACATTTTTATCATATTAAATTTATTAAAAGTTAGTTGTTAGCTATTTGTTATTAATGAGTTATTTAAACCATTGGTCCTTTATGTTTTTAATTTTGTCAAATTAATTTTTTATTTTTATTTTCTTTTTAACTTTTATCTAATTTGGCCACAATATAGAAGACTAATTATGTCCAAAATAAAATGCGAGAGACCATTTTAAACAAAAGAAAAAAATAAAGAATTAATTTAAACAAATTAATAAAGTTGAGGGATGAATTTGAACAACGTTATAAAAATAAGAGACTAATTTAAAAAAAAAGACAAATAACTAATTTGAATAAATTTAAAAAAATAAGGGACTAATGGTGTGCGCTATTAACCGATAGTTATTGGCCATTAAAAGTGAGATCTTTTCACCTTTTCGTCGGATCAATTGACCAAAACCTCACTGTTTTGTCTCTAGACGATGTTGCTATGCCCGCATTGTTGCGCACACATATCCTTTAGACCTAAGGTTCCGTTTGGAACGCATAAAAAATTGCGAAAGGGAAAAAAATTGAAGAAATGTGGTTTTCTCATGTTTGGAATACAAGGAAACTATGAATGAAAAAACATTGAATGGAAAATTTCAAAACTTTACAATTGAGTTTCATATTTCATAAATACAACTCGCTTCGCTTGCCATAGAAGTTCATTGAATATATTAAGTATGCTTGATATATTAAACATAAATCAGATTATATATTTTTTATTTAAATACATAATTGGTAGAATATTAAAACTTATGTAGGGGAGAAGACATAGAAAGATATAAGGGAAGAGAGACTTGAGTAATACTCACAATACATCAATGGCATGCCTAAACCTATGGGGGTAGCCCCTTATTTATACTATTAGGATTAGGTAGTACTAGGGTTGAGGTGGTGGGAATCAGGTATGGTGAGTATGGATCTTGGGCTTGGACCCGGGTTGACGGGTAGGACTGAAGTTGGCGGTAGTGAAGATGCTAGGTTCGTATCAATACTGCCTCCTTGAAAAGATCCTTATCCTCGAGGATCAGCAATAAGGAAGTCACCTGGGCGGTGGGGGACTAAGTGGGATGGCGTCCTTCTGTGCGCCAAATCTCACTTTGGCCTATATCATTTCATTTCCCTCCAGAGACCCTTGCTCCCACAGGTCTCAGACAACAATCCAGCTCTGGAAGGTAGATGATCCTCCCGGATCAAATACCAATCCAGTAGGACATAGGCGGTGAACCATTCTTCCGGGAATGGAGAAGGACGATCTTTGAATGGCATTTGGAGATTGTAAGCATGGCGAGATGGTGGAGGCCTGGCAGTAACAACCCAAAGCGGCTGAAGCTCTAGATGATCTGACCTTGTTGGCGATTTTGTACTGGCTGTGAGCAGGATAGGTGGAACCGAGACTAGGGCAGAGATGCCGAGAAGTGGAGCCAGGGTGGGCATAATCTGTATCCCATTTGCAACTGCTGTTGGAGGACAGTTGGCGGCATCCTCGGAGACTGCAAGAAGTGGAGCAATGGCAGTATCCAGGACGAGGTCTGAGTCCAGATCCAAGGCCGGTTGTGAGGGTGTAGCATCATCTTCATTAAGTGTGGCACGCGTCACACTCAGGTGGCTAATAGATGTGTTGGATGTTGGCAGAAAATGCTGGGGAAGAGGGTTGGTGGGAGGGGCTCTTACAAGACATGGCGTGAGCATGATTAGCGTTGTACTCAGAGACCCCTTGGCAGCTAACTTCTCAAGGTACGTGAGAAGGCGTTCTGGCTACTTGGCCAGCAGTTTGGCTTCACAAACTGTTCGTGGCAGGAATAAGCTGACATCTTCAGCTATCTCTTCCCGCAAGCCGCCTATAAAGACCTCCATCTGTTGACTGTCCGTCAACCCACAATTGTCCACTAGGGACTCAAATCGACTCAGGTACTCGTCAACACTCCCCTTTTGGTGGAGCTTCACGAGCTTCGTGAGGAAGTTATTCAGGGTACCCAAATACCTTTCACTACTATGTAACCATTCCTCCACTCTTCCACTACTGAATCTAGGAAATTTCGTCCGAATAAATTGGGTCGGAGTTTGGTAATTACCTCAAGTGATTTGTTATGGCATTTTGTCAAACACCTTGTGTGCAGGTCTAGAAAATCAGATGGTGAGTTCTGTTCTCTGCACTTATTGTGACTCAGCGATGATCTCTTTGCCGGTGGTGATGACGGTTGACAATTGGTGGTGTTGGGAGAAAATCGATAACAGTGCTATTGTTGGTGACGCTGTTGGTGACGGTTGCAGGAGATTAGGGGTTGATGGTGGTGATGATGATAATGATGATCTATTTTGTGTTTGGGTGATGAATGGTTTGGTAGATGGGTTTCTGGTGAGCTGATTAGCTGTGGTTGATGAGTGATTTGATGATGTCGATGATGATGAACAGGTTTAAAGATGATGAATATGACTATCGGTGGGGGGCTGGGCATTGATGATGATGAGCGATGAAGATTGGTGATTCCAGCGGCGGTGAGGGTTGAAGATCGGTGATGATGATGACGATCGAGGACGGGGAAAGACTGCTCTGATGCCAATTGATACAATACGAACTGTAAATCAACTGAAATCATAACTAATAGTATATATTTTGATAGATTACCTCCAATAATGGAGGATCTTACATATAAGAAAGGGGAGAAGACATAGAAAGAAATAGGGGAAGAGAGAGACTTGAGTATAATACTCACAATACATCAATGGCATGCCTAAACCTATGGGGTTAACTCCTTATTTATACTACTAGGATGAGATAGTATTCGGGCTGAGGTGGCGGGTATGGATCTCATGCCTGGACTCGGGTTGGCGAGTAGGACTAGAGTTGGTGGTAGAGAAGACCCCAAGTTTTTATCAATACCGCCCCCTCGAAAAGATACTTGTCCTTAAGGATCGGCAATAAGGAAGTCACCTGGATGGTGCGGGGACTAAGTGGGAAGGCATCCTTCTGTGCACCAAATCCCACTTTGGCTTGTATCATTTCATTTCCCTCCAAAGACCCTTGCTCCCACAGGTCTCATACAATGAGCCTGCTGTAGAAGGTAGATGATCCTCCTAGGTTAAATACCGACTTTTGGAACTCCAGTAGGCCATGGGCCATGAACCATTCTTCCGGGAATGGAAAAGGACGTTCTTTCAATAACACTTGGAGATTGACGGCACGGCGAGACTGTGGTGGCTTGGCAGTAACAACCCATAGCGGCTGAAGCTCTAGATGATTTGACCCTGTTGGCAGTTCTGTACTGGCCGCGAGTAGGATAGGTAGAGCCGAGACTGGTGCAGAGATGCCAAGAAGTGGAGCTGGGGTGGGCATAATCTGTCTCCCATTTGCGACTGTTGCTGGAGGACAGTTGGCGGCATCCTCGGAGACACCAAGAAGTGGAGCGATGGCGGTATCTAGGACAGGGGTCTGAGTCCAGATCCAAAGCCGGTTGTGAGGGTGTAGCATCATATTCATTAATTGTGGCAGGCGTGGCACTCAACTGTCTAGTAGGTATGTCGCATGTTGGCGGAAGAACCTGGGTAGAGGGTTGGTGGGAGGGGCTCTCATAGGACTTGGCGTGAGCATGATTGGCGTTGTACTTAGAGACCCCTTGGCAGCTAACTTCTCAAGGTAGGCAAGACGGCATTCCCGCTGCTTGGCGAGCAGTTTGAAGTCACGAATTGTTCATGGCAAGAACAAGCTGATGCCTTCAGCTATCTCTTCCCGTAAGCCTCCTATAAAGACCTCCATATGTTGATTGTCCGTTAACGCACACTTGTCCACTAGGGACTCGAATCGGCTCAGGTACTCACCAACACTCCCCGTTTGGCGACGCTTCGTGAGCTCCATGAGGGAGTTGTTCAGGGTACCCAAATTCCTCTCACTACGATGTAACCACTCCTCCATGTTATGGATCAAGATGAATCTTGATCATAACCAAGGTGAGAGAAGAGGTAAGATGAGAAAGTAGAGAAATATTTGGAGATGAGAAGAGAAAAGTATCAAGATATTTTCATTCATTAACTGTTTCTTGCATGAGAACCCTTTGCTTATACCAATACAAGAATAAGAACACAAAACAATGAATCTAGATACTACTTAACTATCAACCGACTTACAAGCTAAAATACCTGCAAAAAATGACTTAAACCAAGACAAGCAACTGCCAAAGACCCCAAACAGCTTCCCCGCCACAACTTTGAATGAAGCTGCTAAAGATAGCCTCTGATTGATCTCCGATCATGACAATACCCTCCCCTCAAGCACATTCTTTCCTCAAGGATGTAGGGAAGGAAATTGAGATTTCAGGAAGAACTAATTCTTCCAAGAAGCATGCTCTTGGCCCAAGTTTGCCCATTGAACCAGCACTTACTTAACCTTTACTCCCTACTGCTGCATCTCACGGTTCGCTAAGATTGCCTTAGGTTCGTGCACCAGAATACCCTGCAATATAGCTTGAAGTGGAGCTGCTGCACAAGTGGCTCCCTCTGAAATGCGCTTCTTGGGCAACGAAACGTGAAAATCTGGATGTACCAAGCTGTCTGGTGGGAGTTGCAGCTTGTAAGCTACTCTGCCAATCTTTTTCAAGACCTTGTAAGGACCAAAATACCGAGCACACAACTTGATATTCTTGCGAATGCCCACTGAGCTCTATCTATAAGGATGCAATTTGAGATAAAAAAAGGGTCTCCTACTTCAAAACTTCTGTTAGATCTCTTCTTGTCTGCAAAGTACTTCATCCTAGCTTAAGCAAGCTGAAGATTATCTTTGAGTTGTCGAACTAGCTGTGTCCTCTGATTGAGAAGCTTGTTAACACCTTCCACATGTGAAACCATGCCTTAACTGATTAAAGGAAAGGGAGGTTCATACCCCTATAAAGCTTTGAATGGAGTTGTGCCCAAGGAAGAATGTGAATGAGTATTGTACTAATACTTAGCAAGGGACAACCACCTGTGCTAGTTTTTGGGATGTGAGAATGTCATCCCCCTCAAATACTACTCCATACACTGATTCACCCTCTCTATATGGCCATCAGACTATGGGTGATAAGAGGAGCTTAGAGCTAAAGTGGTACCAACAGTAGGAACAACTCACACCAGAAATTGCTAGCAAACAATCTGTCCCTATATGATACAATTGATCATGGAAGTCCATGAAGGTTGTTGACATGCTCTAAGAAGAGCCTTGCTAACTTTTCTATTGAGATTGGATGAGAGAGGTCAATGAAGTGACCAAACTTGGTAAAACGATCTAATACCACCCAAATAACTTCTCTGCCTTTGGATTTAGGCAAGCCTTCAACAAAATCCATACTAATGTGTGTCCAAGACCCATCTGGAATTGGTAATGGTTGTAGCAAGCCTTTATATGGACTATGCTCAACCTTGATTTGCTAACAAACCTCACATTGCTGCACAAATTCCTGTACTTCTTTATTCAACCCATACCACTGAAAGTACTACTTGATCCTTTGATAAGTACCTTCAACTCCAGAATTCTCTCCACAAGAAGAGTCATGGGAAGCCTCAATGACTTGCTTCCTTAACCCAGTTCCTTCACCAATGTAGATCTTTCCTTTGATTCGAATAATTCCCTTGCTGGCTGTAACATCTGAATCAGAATCAATAAGTGTTGCTTGTATGCAGCTGGGAATGATATAAGTCTGAGCATATGTATCCTGATCATAAGATATGATCACTTCAGTCATTCATAGTGGTATAACTTGAGAAATTGCAGCACAAGAAGCTTCTATTTCACCTTCCTCTTATCTTCTTGAAAGAGCATCTGCAGCAAGATTATCACCTCCCTTCCTATACTCAATCTTGTACTCCAACCCCCACATCTTCATCAATCCCTTCCTTTAAACCCTGTTAGAAATTCTTTGCTCAAGCAGGTACTTGAGACTTTGGTGGTCTATTTTGATTACGAATTGATGACCTTCCAGATAATGTTTCCATTTCTAAATAGCCAAAAGAATTGCCATGTATTCCTTCTTATAAATGGACAAATTTTGATTCTTAGGACCTAATGCGTGGCTGAGACAGGCCAATGGTTTTCCTTTTTGAGAAAGAACTGCCCCAATTCCACTGCTGCAAGCATCAGTATCCAACGTAAAGGGTAAGCTGAAGTCTGGCGTTACTAATATTGGAGCCATAGTCATGGCCTGCTTTAGTTGCTCAAAAGCTTCTTTAGCCAAATCACTCCAAAGGAAGGCCCCCTTCTTAACCAGATCTGTTAGTGGCTTTGTAATAATTCCATATCCAGCTATCAATTTGCGATAGTAGCCTATTAAACCCAAGAAACCTCTTAGCTACTTGAGGGATCTTGGCTCAGGCCAATCCTTCATAGCTTGGATCTTTCTTGGGTCTGTAGCTACCCCATCACCCAAGATAACATGGCCAAGGTACTCTAAATGCGTCTCGGCAAATGTACATTTAGAGAGCATAGCGACTAGCTTGTGCTACCTCATGGTCTGAAACACCAATTCCAGATGAGTAACATGCTCCTATAGAGTTGAGTTGTAGACCAAAATGTCATCAAAGAACACAAGTACGAACTTCCTTAAGTAAGGTTTAAACACAAGATTCATCAAAGCCTGGAATGTCGCAGGGGCATTGGATAGTCTAAAAGGCATCACCACAAATTCATAATGCCCTTGATGTGTTCTAAAAGCTATTTTATGAACATCTTGGTCTTGCACTCTAATTTACGAATAGCCTTGCCTCAAATCCAATTTGGTGTAATACCAAGAACCATGAAGTTCATCCAATAGATCGTCTATGATTGGAATTGGTAATTTATACTTGACTGTAAGAGAGTTCAAGCGGCGATAATCAATGCACATTTGTGAAGATCCATCCTTCTTTTTAACCAAGATTAGCGGAGAAGCAAAAGGGCTATGACTGTGCCTTATGAATCTCATCTTCAACAGCTTCTCAACCTGCCTTTCAATCTCATTCTTTTGAGAATGAGGTACTTATAAGAATGAAGGTTCGCTGGATTAGAACCCTCCTTCAAGGGAATTGCATGGTCAAGCTCTCTTATTGGGGGTAGAGTCTCTGGCTGCTCAAATAAATCACCATACAGCTAAAGCAAAGAATCCAAAGTAGTGCTAGAATCTACTTGATTAAGTTTTGAAATAGAAGTGAATGAGTAGAGTTGTCCTAGCCATTGATAAATTCCTTTCTTGAGAACCTTTTATAGACTCTTGCCTCTCATCAATTGGGGCTGGCCTTGCTCTGCAATGCCTTGTAGCTTGATCTTTTGCCCTTCTCTTTCAAAGGACATAATGAGCTGAGAAAAATCAAAGAGTATGGGGCTAAAGGATTTCATCCAATCAACTCCCAGCACCATATCACAACTTCCTAACTGCAAAACACTGAAGTCGTACTCAAAATTTTGACCTTGCATCTTCCAATTGAACTTTTTACACTTTGTGTGTGTCAAGATTGAATTTCCATCAGCCACCGTAACAGCCAAGGGGCTGGTCTTGATCAAGTCTTGTCCCACAGCTCTTACAACTTTGGGATTTACAAAGTTATGTGTACTCCCACTATCAATGAATATCAGTAGGTCTCGTTGTCCAATTACTCCTTTAATTCGATTGGTATTATGAGAAACACTCCATGTTAGGGCCTTAACAGAGATTTCGACCTCATCTTCTTCATCAGAATCATCATTCTTCTCTTCCTCTTTTTCCCTGAAATCAGTCACCTCATCCTCTTCCACTTCAGTAGCTTCCACTCTAGTGGCTACCATAAGATACTTAGGATCACACTTATGACCAAAGAAGTACTTCTGATTACATTTAAAGCAAAGCTTCTAAGGCCTTTTATCGTTAGTACTTCTACTTTTACTATTGGACTATGTAAATCTTGATGAAGATGATCCATTGGAAGTACTTCTTATTTTTTGGGAATCAGGAACTGTCAATACCGAGCTCTCAACCTTTCTCACCTTTGAATAAGCTTGAGAAAGAGTGGAAGGATGAAGTGCCTTAACCATGTTCTTGATTTTAGGCTTAAGTCTACTACAAAACTTGAAACATAATAGGATTCGGGTGCCTCAGGATACACAGTAAGCATCCTAGCTCGTAATCCTTCAAAACTTGTCATATACTCCTTCACGGATGAGACTTGAGTTACTTTGGTGAAGTTGTCCACCTTTTCACTCACATCTTCATCCCCATGCCTATCACAAAGCTCATTTGCAAACTCAATCTAGGTGATTGCAGGCCTATTGCGCATCAAAATGTAATACCAAACCTCCAATTCTCCTCGCAATTACACAGCAGCTAACTTAACCTTCTCACATTCTTCAATGTCGTAGAAATGAAAGTACCTCTCATATTTCGTTATCTAAGATTGAGGCATTGTACCATCCAAAGGCTCTAGATCCACACGAGGCTGTCTAAAACCATTTCTCCTTGCACTTGATGCACTGTCATTGCTGTCAACCGGTGGAGGCTTTGGATCAGGAGCTCTATTCTGCTGGCTTGCAGCCAAAAGTATGCTACCTCCAACCAGCTGTGGCTGCCTCTCCATTCTTTGCTGCAATCCATTAATTTGCTGTGAAATCTCTTTAGATTGTGATTCAAACCTCTGATTCATATCCTGCCGGAAGGATTACATCATAAGTCGTACTTGATCCATTTGATTTCCTTGATTAGCTCCACTATCAATACCAGCAACCGCAGCCGCATAAGTAGCAGCATTATTAGTTGCATTGTTAGCTGCATTTTTAGCTATAGTGGCATGAGTAATTACTCCCCCAGCCATGGTAGCAGATCGTCTCTTTCTAGCCAAAATGCAACCTGATTCAATCAATTTAGCACCGAACAAGCCTAAACTTCAACAATTTAATCGAATTGAAGATCAATCAATCCGATCGTATGCAAGCTCAAGGCTCTGATACCAATTGTTATGGATCAAGATGAATCTTGATCATAACCTAGGTGAGATAAGAGGTAAGATGGGAAAAGAAGTGAAGTAGATGAGAAAGTAGAGATAGATTTAGAGATGAGAAGAGAAAAGTACCAAGATATTTTCATTCATTAATTGTTTCTTACATGAGAATCCTCTACTTATACCAATACAAGAATGAGAACACAAAACAATGAATCTAGTCACTACATAACTACCAACTGACTTACAAGGTAAAACAGCTGCCAAAAATGACTTAAACCAAGACAAGTAACCGCCAAAGAGCCCAAACAGCTTTTCCCGCCACAACTTTGAATGAAGCTGCTAAAGATAGCCTCTAATTGATCTCCAATCCTGACACTCCACCCTTCCACTATTGAATATAGGAAATTCCATCTGAATAAATCGAGTCGGAGTTTGGTAATTACCTTAAGTGATTTGTTAAGGCATTTCGTTGAACATCTTGTGTGCAGGTCTGGAAAATTAGATGGCGAGCTCTGGTCTCTACATTGATGGTGACCTGGTGACGGTCTCTTTGCTGATGATGATGATCTGTGATGATGCTAGTGATGAAGGTTGATGATCGGTGGTGTTAAGAGAAAATCGATGATGGTGCTACTGTTGGTGACGGTTTTGCTGAGGGTTGCTAGAGATTAGGGGTTGACGGTGGTGGTGATGACGACGACGACAGTGGCGATGATGATGATAATGATGATAGGTTTTGGGTTTGGGTGATGGGTTTCTGGTGAGCTAATCAGTGGTGGATGATGAGTGATTTGATGTTGTTGATGATGACGAACAGGTTTGAAGATGATGAATATGATGAACGGTGGGGGGCTAGGCATTGATGATGACGAGTGATGAAGATGGTGATTCCGGCTGCGGCGAGGGTTGAAGATCGATGATGATGACGATCGAGGCCAAGGAAAGACTGTTCTGATACCAATTGATACAATACAAACTGTAAATCAACTGGAGTCACAATTAATAGTATATATTTTGATAGATTACCTCCAATAATGGAGGATCTTACATTTAAGAAAGGGGAGAAGACATAGAAAGCAATAGAGGAATAGAGAGACTTGAGTATAATACTCACAATACATCAATGGCATGCCTCCACATATAGAGGTAACCCCTTATTTATACTATTAGGATGAAGTAGTATTAGGGTTGAGGTGGCGGAAATCAGGTGTGGCGAGTATGGATCTTAGGCCTGAACCCGGGTTGGCAGGTAGGACTAGAGTTGGCAGTAGCAAAGATGCTAGGTTCGTATCACCATCCTAAGATATTGAAATTTTTTTTTTGATATAACTTGAAAATTGGTATTTTTTTTTTTTTCAATTACACTTGGTATGACTATTAGGATTTCGTTAGTTTATGCCGATGTGTAATTAAGATAAAAGGAAAATATGTAAAAATTTTGAATTTTTACAGTTTGAATAATTTAAAAATTTTAAGAATACTTATGTTTTTAAAAATATTTTAACAATTTAATGAAATATTTTAAATATCTAAATTTTTCTTTTAAATGTTTAAAAACTATCTTAAATATTTCAAAAAATATTTAATATATTTAAAAAATATTATACATTTATATTTTTTGTTAGTAATATTTTTTAAATATTTACAAATTTTTAGATATTTTTAATTTTTAAATAATTTCAAAATTAAGAATTACTTTTAGTTTTAGTCAGGTTTTTTTTCTTTGTTTTTTTTTTTTTTTTGGTTTCTTTATATATAATATTAATATAGTTTAACGGAACCCTAATCGAGTTGTTGGAATGGTATCTGAAAAGAGATTACAAAAATTCAAAGTGTCTAAAATACATTTAAAATCTCAAGGTATTTAAAAAATATATTACAAAACCTTAGAGTACATGAACAAAATTTTATATAAAATTTTAGGCCTTAAGGTACGTGATTGTATATATGGCTATTTAGATGATAAAAGATTAAACTCAGGATAACGAAATAATAAATCTAAAATATAACATCATCAAGATAGTTATCAAAAAAGCTGACATAATCCAAACTATACGAGGAAAATATAAATTAGATAATATTTATTTTTTAATTTATTTTCTTCCAATCAAATAAAAGAAAATTTTAATCTCGAAAACTTACCTTTTTTTCCTTATTTTTCCCCAACTTCCAAACAGGGGCAAAAAACCATTTTCCTTTAATTTTTTTTCCTTTCAACTTTTGTTTCCTCACATTTTTTTCCTTGAATTTTTTAAATTTCAAACGAAGCCTATAAGATTGTCAATTTTTGCAAGTCAGTTCGAGGGTTTTCGTGATTTCATGAAATCCGAGTTAGATAACAGATAAAGAGAGATGAATTTACGTCATCATTGGTCTCCAATCCACGATTTGAATTTTAGATGAGAGGGAATTTGAGCCCTTTAGGGTTCAATCAAAGAAGTGGAGTATCATGATATAATATATTTGTGTGATAGTATTCCTTATTCATCTGTACTTATAAATCTTATCTTTGTGTACCCTTCCTTTTTTATAAATATAAGCTTGGGCTATCATGTTAGATATGCCATTCAAGTATAGGATTTCACATGGTATCAGAGCAACTCTAAAACCCTAAACCCCAAATTAAATAACTTCCTCCCTAAACCTAAAACCCTTGGCGGTTCTTCCCCTCCACAGCCGCCACCACATCTCCCTGGGGAGCACCACCTCTTGCTGGCCGTCCTCTCTCTCTATCCTCTTCAAAGCTCTCTTAATTGGTTAGGTGTTTAATGGAATCAAGGGAATCTCTCTCCCAAACCCACTAATCTCCAGTCAACCCCTCCCGGTTGTTTCCCTCGCCGGCGGCAACCCCTATGGGTGCAGTTGCTACTGTTCCTATTCTCGGTCGATCACTAGTTCCCCTCCCTTTGTAGCAGTGTGCTCGAGTCCTTCCTGGCACCTGTGACAATGCTGGCATCTATACGAGCCCCGGGTTTTGGTGACTGGGTACCACAATTTACCATCCTTGGATCTATTCCTCAACCTTCGCTGTCTATACCTATTGCTGACCTCATACCAATAGTCTCCCCTACACCCACATATCTCCCTACTCATACTTCCTTTTCTATGCCCACGGTTACCAATCTTGTGACCATCAAAATAGAACAACATACTAATTACTCTGCCTGGCGGGAAATATCAATGATTTTTCGGGCACACCGACTTATGGAATTCGTTAATAGAACTCTTCCTTGCCCATCCCCTTATCTTCTCCATAATTTTTATCTAGATAATTTTCTGTATAACCTGCTTGCCCATCTATAGTAGAAAGCTGCTCAATTATAGATTACCAACAAAAGCCCAAATGATGCATAGTGAAGAAGTTCCCTATTAGAGATAGGGGAGTTAATGGCAGCAAGATCACGGGTAATTGATTTAAGCTCAGAGAGATAGACCTCCGCGGATTTGTTGTCTTTGCGAAAATAAGCTAAATGGTTTCGAAGATCAAATTATTTGGCAAACGAGTGATCACAAAAGCTTTTATTGAGTGCATCCCACATATCTTTGGAGGTCTGTTGATGAATGATGTTGTTGAGGACTGATCAAGCAAGAGTAGCTATGCTATAAGAATGGAGATTTTGATCCATACACATCCATGATATGCAATAAGGATTAGAGTGAAAGGAGCAAAATGCTTAAATACTCTAAATTTCAAAAGGCTTTAGAGGTCCGGATTCCTTTAAACATTATTACACAAATAAAAACTGCTCCATTCAAACGAACAAAAAGATAAAATGCTCTATCAAGATCCACGATTGCGCTAAATGCCCTATTAAAGTTCATAATGGGTCATGTGCCCAATTACGAGTCGTAATGGCTTAAACATCCTACTAAGTGTCAAATACCTCGTTACACGTCTTATTCAGATCATACACTCTATTAATTTTGAGTAAAAGCAAAATACACATGAACAACAACTATGAAGGGCCAAAACAGAATACTAAATACCTCCATCACTCAAGAAAACAATAGACAGTAGCAAGTTGAGAGCAAAACAAGTGTATGACTTCATGATCGAACTTGGAATGACCGAAGTTTGTCATGAAGTAGCTCACCTATCTAAGTGCCGCCAACTCCAATCTTTCCGACACAGCCAAGCTGTCTTCTCACTGCCACATCATCGCTAGATATTTCTCTAGATATTTAGTGTCTTTATCTATAAATAGGATAAGTTAGTTATCTTAGGGTTCATGCTATGTTGATGTAAACCCTTCTTCTTCTCCCTCAAAACACTCTCTATGTCTTATCTCCTTTCTCTTATGTAATTCCTTTATTTTTGAGCTTATACTCATACTTATATACAAATTGTATAACGAGGCATCAATTTTACTGCCCGTACGCGCAATTGATCATTAATTGAGTGTTTGATAGAGTGTTGGTTCCATTGATTGAGTTTGGGTAGATCTAAGTTCGTATCAATTGGTATCAGAGCTACCCATCCTCAGCGTGTTACTGTTCACCTATATCGGTGATCAATAATGACGGACGGGACCCGATCCCAAATTTTATTGAGGGAACTTGAAGAATCCAACAATCATTGGTTTACGACATTGGAGGAATCCCATGACTAGCGTTTTACTATCTGAAAGCAATTGATGGATGAGTTTAGACAGGCTGTCAATGGCCTCTCAGTTAAGATAGGAGGACTGCCGCAGCTAGTTCATGATTGTCCAGCGCCGCCAACAACGCTTGGATCTCCACGGGGCAGGGAACATGGCATTGAGGCTCCATTTGCTCCACGAGGTAAATATCAAGTCCCCACTCAATTGACTAAGATTGTCTTTCTGAAATTCAGTGGGAAGGGTGTTGATGGATGGATTCATCGGTGTGAGAGATACTTCTCCATTGATCGAGCCCCGGATGATTTGAAGGTGATGCTTGCTAGTGTAGCTATAGAGGGAGACGCCCAATAATGGCATGATTCATTTGAGGAATCATGGCCTAGGGAGGTTGGCATTCTGTGGGAGGTGTATGCCCCACAAATTCAAGCTTGATTTGCAGAACCATCCGACAAACCCTTAACTGAATTGATGAAACTACAACAAATGGGTAGTGTGGATGAATTTTTAAGTAGATTTGAGCTGTTGATAAACTATTGTGGATTGAATGAAGATAAAAAGATTGGCATGCTTATGGGTGGGTTACGTGATAATATATCCAGTTGGATTCGAATGTTTAGACCCAACTTCGTACTCGATGCTGTTGTTCTAGCTGAACAATAGGAGCGAAACTATAAATTCGTTAAAGGGGTCACTAGAAAGAACCTCCAAAGAATGGCTCCAGTTTTACCATTACCGGGTCCCCTACCCACAGCCACTGGGTCTCGATTTTTACCGGCCCACACACCTTCTCTACCGCCGCCTCATATATTACCCGCACCTGGGGAACCTCCATGACCTGCCTCACGGGGTCAATTGAGTCTAACTCTGGCCGAGTCAGATGATTTACGAGCTCGGAACATCTGTTTTTACTGCCAGGAACTTTTGACTCCGGGTCATCAATGCGCCATGCGCAATCGCTCCTGGATGTTTTGGCTTGTGGCGGATGATGATGATGATGCCGGCAACATCGTGCCGCTAGATCCTGACTGGTATCTGGTAAAAGACCGCCACATTTATATACATGTTCTTGAAGGTATCACGCATTGTCAGATGATGCGGGTTCAGGGCCACCATCAGTGCAGTTCATTGAGCATTCTCATCGATAGTGATAGTACTCCCAATTCCCTAGATGTCGATCTCGCCAGACTCATTGGCTGCTCCATTGATACCGCCAATTGACCTTACATTACTGTAGCTGACGGGAAACTAATCATTTGTGCTGGTATCTACCATGGATTCTATTGGAGATTACAGGATGCCGCCTTCCGTTCCGACATGTACTTATTACATTTTGGGAATTCAGTGGCTCCGTATTCTTGGGGATATCCTTTGGAATTTTTCTGAGCTTCGTATGGCTTTCAGTCTTTAAGGTTGTTGCTATACTCTGTAGGGGATCCGCCCGCCACATTTAAATCCCATTACCGAGAATACACTTTCTTTGCTTCTGTTGACTTCCGCTTCATTCTTTGCTCTCTCTGTTACATTGGCCTCCAGTTCACCACTTTTACTCCCAGTCACCACGGTCCCCCCAACAGAGGTTGATCCGCCTGAGCTGCAGTCATTGCTTAACAAATATGCTGACGTCTTTGTTGTCTCTCTTGGGCTACCTCCTTTCTGCCAATTCTTCCATCATAGAATTACACTTAAGGAGGAAAGCAACCCAATCAACATCAGCCCTTATTGTACACCCTTTTCCAAAAAGATATAATAGATTATTTGATAAAGGAAATGTTACTTGCAGGGGTAATCCAGAATAGCAATTAGCCCTTCGCCTCGCCAGTGGTTCTAGTCAAGAAAAAGGATGGTTCTTGGTGCCTCTGTGTGGATTACTGGGCCTTCAACAAGATGACCATCAAGGATAAGTTCCTTAACCTCATCATTGAGGAGCTCCTTGATGAGCTGGGTGGAGCCGCATTTTTTTTTCAAGATAGATCTTAAATCCAGTTATTGGCAAATATGAATTTCTGGTAATGACATCCCAAAGACAGCCTTCCACACCCATTCCAAACATTATGATTTTACCATGATGCCATTTAGGTTGTCGAATGCTCTGTCTACTTTTTAAAGCTTAATGAATGATGCATTTTGGCCTTTCCTGGGGCGATTCGTCCTCTTCTTCTTTGAAGACATTATTATATACAGTGCTACCTGGCCAACTCGTTTGACCTGTCTACGTATTGTCTTGGGCGTACTGCGCACCAATCATCTTACCCCCCATCGCGCCGAGTGCACATTTGGCGCCCCCTGTATTGAGTACTTGGGACACTTCGAATCTAGAGACGGAGTTGCCGTTGATCCCAAAAAAATTGAAGCTGTTGCCAATTGGCCTCACCCTTAGTCCTTGAAACAGGTTTGTGGCTTCCTGGGGTTATTGGGATACTATCGCCACTTTATTTCCCATTACAATATCATTGCTCAGCCGTTGATGGTCCTTTTCAAGAAGGATAATTTCTTTTGGAATCTTGACGTTGAACTCGCCTCTGATCGCTTGAAACACGCCTTAACATCTGCCCCCGTGCTGGCTCTATCTGATTTCACACACACTTTTATCATTGAGACTAATGCTTCCGGCACTAGGATTGGAACCTTCTCATGCAAGGCGGTTGGCCCATAGCTTATGTCAGTCATACTCTTGCACCCTGCCATTAGGGTCTGTCGGTTTATGAGAGGGAATTGCTCGCCGTTGCTTTCGCTGTGGAGAAATGGGAGGAATACATCACATGTCACCATTTCATCATACGAACTGATCAACAAAGCCTCAAAATTCTTCTCGAACAACGGTTGTCCATTTCACTTCAACATTTGTGGCTTCCCTGCCTGATATTGCGAATACAATACTGTGTATAAGAAAGGATTTAAAAACTAGGCGGCTAATTACCTCTCTCTTCTTTTGGGAACATAAGTCCTGTGCATGGCATTATCGTCCATCTCCTCTAACTTTCTCGATCGACTAAAGGCTCCTTGGTCTAATGACCCTACTTTGTCTTGAATTATAATCGATAAATTGGTAGAGCCCCTTTCCCACCCTCGCTACACTTGGCATCGAGCACATTTTGGTTACAACTGCTGTCTCGTTGTAGGCGATGAAGCCAACTTACGGCACGCCATCTTGTTATGGCTTCATGATTCCCCCATGGAGGTCATTCCGGAATAGACGCCACCTATCATCGCATACATCCATTGTTCTATGGGAAGGGCCTTCATTGTGATATCTAAGATTATATCTGCCAATGTTCTGTTCGTCAGCACAACAAGTATGAGACTTTGACACCTGCTAGTCTTCTCCAACCACTTCCAATTCCCTTTTCACTATGGAACAACATCTCTCTTGACTTCATTAAGGGTTTGCTGCCATCAGAGGGACACTCGGTTATTCTTATGGTGGTGGATCATCTGACTAAGTATGCCCATTTTTTTATCTCTCACCCATCCGTATACCGCAGTCGTAGTCTCCAACCTCTTCCTGGATCAGATCTACCATCTTCATGATCCACCCAAGACTATCATCAATGATCGAGATTCAATATTCACAAGCATTTTTTAGAGCAAGCTTTTTTCTCTACTGGGCACTCACCTCAATCTCTCGTCATCCTATCATCCGCAATCTGACGGACAAATGGAAGCTCTAAACTGCTGTTTGGTGACATACTTGGGTTGCATGGTTAGTGAGTAACATCACCTATGGACTTGATGGCTTCCATTGGCAAAAGGATGGTACAATACCACCTTCCAATCCTCCGTGCAGGCCATGCTTTTTGAGCTACTCTATGGCTAGCCGCCACCTATCCACCTTCCCTACTTGCTAGGTGAGTCCTCTGTCAACGCCGTTGATTGGAGTCTTAGTGCTCGGGAAGAAACTATCAGTTGCCTATGCCATCGCTTATTTTGCGCCCAGAATTGCATGAAACAACACGCTGATCGCCATCACATTGAGCGCGAATTCCAAGTTGGCGACTATGTGTGGCTCAAACTTCAATCTTACAAGCAGCATGCCTGTCGATTCCACAAGCTTGCACCTGGTCTTATGGGCCTTTTTGGATTCTTGATCGTGTTGGGGCCATTGACTACCATCTTGAATTGCCTGCACGTGCTGCCATCCATCACAGAATGCATGTTTCCCTTTTGAAGCGTTATTTCTCTATACCCACCAGCAACACTCCCTTGCTCGATATTTGGCCTCCGGCAGCAGCACCTCCCTAGCCATTCGCTATCTTGTATTGCAAGCTTGTCAAGCGTCGCTGCATTACTCCCACCTAGGTCCTAGTTCAATGGGTTGGCCAACATGCCGATGACGCTACTTGGGAGTTCCTTCATGACTTTTAGATTCGTTTTCTCAACTTTAATCCTCGAGGATGAGGATCTTCGCAGAGCAGCGGTGTTTATACAGACTCGGCTTCCTAGGATCCACCAAGCCCCTAGATCGTTTAGCACCAAGGCTCCAGCTCGCCTATCCAGGTGCCGCCAACTCTAGTCTCTCCGACGCAGCCAAGTTGTCTTCTCACTACCACGTCATCTCTAGATATTTTACTAGATATTTAGTCTCTTCATTGGTAAATAGGAGAAGTTCGTTATATCAGGGTTCGTGCTATGTTGATGTAGACCCATCTTCTTCTCCCTAAAAACTCTCTCTAAGTCTTCTCTCTTTTCTCTTATGTAATTCCTCTATTTTTAGATCTTATACTCATACTTATATACAAATTATACAATAGGGTAGTCATTTTACTGCCACGTAGGCCCAATTGATCGTTAATTGAGTATTTGATTGACTGTTGATTCCATTGATTGAGCTTGGGTAGATCTAAGCTTGTATCAGCAGTACCGAAGTTCAGGATACCTCCAAAACATTTCAAAACCTCAAGGTACTTGAAAAATATATTATTAAACCTCAGGTTAAATTCTCTAAAATTAACCTCTTTAAGTAGCAAAGCACTTTTAATTAAAAATATTTAGTTTCTTATTCCCATTTGTATTGTACAACTTCGAAGCAATAACTATTATTATGTCTCACTTGGTGTATGTATTTGAAGCTTGTAATTGAGGTTGAAATTATAATTAAAGTTTATAATTCCAATTTTGTTTGGTTCACTTACTAAAATTGCAATTGAAATTTTAATAATATTTATAGAGATCTCCCGAACTTTTAGTCAAAATCAAAGTGACTCCTCAAATTTTTAATTTCATTAAAGATATCCCTTAACTAAGGATCAAAATCTGCGTATCTCCCGACTTCTAATTTGATCAAGGACATCTTTGAATTATTAACAAAAATCAATTTGATTCCCAACATCAAAAATTTTATTAAAGACATCATAAACTATTGCAAGAAACTTTGGTTCAAGTATTTTGAGATTTAATAATAGAGATTTCAGGTGCCCTGATATTTTTAAGTATTTTTGTAATATCTTAGACTTTGAAAACTTTTCTTTCCAAGTATCTTTTCCATAAATTTGTTAGAATTTCATTAAAATTAGGCTAACATAACAATAAAAAAAATTAACTAAGGAAAGAATATTACTTATAATTAAAATAATTAAAAATATTTAGATTTTTTTTACTGAAGATCTCCTACGTTTTAGGTGAGGCATTAGAAAACCACCTAACTTTTTTTATTTTTCAAAGTCACAGTTAAACTTTTTAAAAAATTTTTAATGTCACACATAATGCCGGCGCCATTTACTTTCATTTAAAACAAATACGAAATTACCAAACTACCATCAATAAAACTGGTTTTTTATCAATAAACTATAAACAAATTTACAAATAAAAAAATTCTAAATTTGTTCAGTGGCAAAAGCCTATAGCACCACATTGAACCCTTAACAATTTTAAGGTGAAGGGTAATTTTGTCATTTGTAAAATACATTACTTAATACAATTTAATTAAATTAAGTTAAACTTGGTGTTTTGTTGCATTTATATCCCCCAACGCGGCGTTTCGTTTGACAGATAGTTAATGGTGTCAGCATTACATGCGACAACGAAATTTTTTTGAAAAGTTTATATGTAACTTTGAAAAATTAGAGAAGTTAGATGATTTTTAAACACCTCACCTAAAATATAGGTGGTTTTCAGGTTAAAAAAAAAAAAATCCTAACTATTTAAAACATTTAAAAAAAAAAAAAAATTACAGGTACCCTCAGGTGGTTTTTAAAAAGTTTAGGTATAACTTTGAAAAATTAGAAAAGTTAAGTGGTTTTCAAAAGCCTCACCTAAAATGTTGGTGACTTTCAGTTAAAAACCCTAAATATTTAAAACAATTTTTTAGAAAAAATTATAGGTACCCTCAGGTTCGGTAATATATTTTTTAGGCACCCTAAGATTTTGAAATATTTTTAAGGTACCCTGAACTTTAATAACTTTTTTCAGGTACCCTTTGGTAACGAAAACCTAACAAAGTCAAGCAGAGGATGCCTAAAAACAGTTACAAAAGTTTAAGATATCGCAAAAATATTATAAAATTCGAGGGTACCTGAAAAATATATTTTCAAACTTCATGGTACATGAACCGAATTTTCTCTATATTTTAAGGATTATTTAGGTGCCATGTCACAAAATTTTTTTTTTATTATAAATGAATGAGATGAAACCATATATAAAATAATAATATATACAAGTCTAATAGGGGCATATCCTAACATAGTCGACGCCTAGACAATCAAAAAGAAAGCTAAAACAAGATGCAAAAGTAATATAACAAGGTCAAAATGCTAAACAATAGGAAATAAAGGGAAAGAAAATCCAAGTAATTGATCCCACATCCCTGAAGTAGCTTAACATTGCGATGAGGATGCTTGTAATCTCCTCAATCACAACAATAGCTAATCAGACTGTTGTATCTAGATCCTCAGGTTCTGTTTGTATCTTAAGAAATACACTGTTGCTGACAAACAAAGGCGGGCGATACAAGATTCTTAGTGTATACATTGTCAATTCTTGAGCCACTTAAAATTATCAATTTTTAGTTTCTTCATATATGTCTATAACTATTATGTATACCAATTAGATATATTGATGTAATTTTCTTAAATGTTTAAACTTTTTTTTGGGTCATGAAACCCTGAAGACAACTACTCATTCCAGCAAAGCCATAAACAAACAAATAGAGGGAGGGGACAACAACCAATCATGTGCACAGACACCTAAATAATGAAGCTTAGCAACTTCATGGGCAACCATATTAACTGGCCTACTTGACTAGGAAAACAAAAGATAAACAAAATAACTTAATAAAAGTTTACCATCAGAAATAACAGTAGCAATTTCCCATGAGGGACCACCTTCACCCAAGTTAACATGAATCGTCTCCTTGCAATTAAATTAAAAATAACTTACTTGTACTCTTTTCGAATGGCGAAGTAACAAGCAGTAGAAATGGTACGGCTTTCAGTTGGGAGAACTAATCCTGTAAAATCAGACCCACACCAACCATCAACCAAAATACCATCCTCATTCTTGACCACCATCGCAAAGCTAGCATGGAATTAGACGTCCAACCAAATCACATTACAATTGACTTTAATGAGTCCCGGTAGTGGTGCTCGCCATCTAGTCGCATCTTCTGACCAAACATGGGGGTGGATGGTGTTGGGGGAGCCCGTGAAAATTAGTCGCATCATGATAAGCTTTTTGAGCCACCCACTTGGGATCATCTTTTATTCCTCGAAAAACAAACTTGCCACGAGATTTCTATAACCACCAACAAATAAAACTAGTCTTAGCCAAAACTAATGTACCATTTGGGAAAGTGGAGGAGATACACTCCCACCACCAAGGGAGCTCAGGAAAACCAAAACTCATAGGTTTAAATCCAACATTGGATACAAACCAATCACCTTGCAAATGGGCACAAAATCATAACACATTATAGGTTGCCTCATTAGAACCACATCTACCACAACTAGAATAACTTGACACCTTTTTTTGACTGAGTTTGTATTTGAAAGAAACGCATCAATCAAGCTTGATAGAGAAAGAAACAAACACAAGGTGGGACAGGAGATTGCTATAGTCGACACAAATTGCTTTCCTCCAGAGAAAGGAAAAAGACCAAGCCTAGATACTCCAATTAGGATGAGACTAAGTCTGACACCACAATGTGTATCCCTGCTTGACCGTATAAGCTCTCTTACATTCCCATTTCCAAATCAACTTATCCCGAGGACTAGGATTAGAGACCGGAATCCCACGAATGATGTGGACCATATCCCTAGAGAATCATCTCTCTATGACCTCGTGTATAGATTAATAAGTTGACACACCCGGACCGGGGCCAACAAATGTTTATATAGCCAAATAGGTCTACAAACCCCAAGATTCCAATAATCTTCCTATACCCTAATCAAGTGACCATTATTGACATTGCATTGCAAACTTTTTAAAGGGAATCATGACCCACGAGGATACTTCTCCATTACCAAGAAGAGTAAGAGCCAAATTGGCACCCACAAAATCACCATTTGGGAAATAAATGTCCTTCACTACCCAAGTCCAAAAAATATTTAAAATATCTAATAGACTCGAGGCTTGGTTAGCTAACTATATTCATTCCCTCCATAAAATCACATGTATCTTGTTATGAACCGAGAATCCAAAGCATGGGCTATTGTTGTCCTAGTTATTGTCTTGCTGCTGCTGGGTTGATGTGCTGCTGTATGTTGATGTGTTGAAGACCGTTATGTGCTGAATAAGTTCTGTTGCTGCTGCATTGTGGTTGTTACGTTGCTGTGCTGCTGTTCTATGGGGCTGCGGTTATGTTTAGGGTATTGGTTGGTTGATATTGTAATTAGTAGCTTAAGCTTTGGTTGAGTCTTGTAATAAGTAAAGTCTAGAGTTGTTAGGTGATGGTGGTCAAGGCCATTAGTTAGTTGAGTCAAATGTGGCGGCTCACTTAAGAGGCGGTTAGTCCTTGTGTGGCTAGATTCAATGTATTAGCTCATATCTTGTAAGTAGTATAAGTAGTGGGCAGTGGGCATTAGTCTGTAATCGATAACAATTTTGATGAATGAATTGATATCTTTTGATATCTCTCTCTACTTTCTCATCTCCTTTCCCTTCTTTCACATCTAAATTCTATATTCTCTTTTCATCTCATACTCTCACTATCCCGACTAAGGTTGAGGCTCAAGAGAAATCTTTGAAACCTTAACATATCTATTCGAATCTTCTTGTATAATGGAGAAGCATCCACCATCACCAAAATTAAGCAACTTCCAAACACTAAATTCTAATGGCTGTACATCAAATTCCCCCAATACAATCACCAAAACTTTGAGTATTAAATGTGAACATCATCAAAACCTACAGTGAAATTCAGAAAAGAATTTCAAATAGCAAAGTATAACTCAAAAGTCACAGGCATTTACTAAAAACATTACAGATACAGGCACACCACTTTCATTGCTATTGTAACTACAACCAATATTAATTAACGTTTAACATAAATCTAGACATGAAAGCTCAACGATGTGTATATAAAATATTCAATGGAAAATATCGACCAAACCCCCAATCTAACAATCCAACACCAAAAATAAAGATTCATTTATTGACACAAAGCTGTTGCACCCTTCAACCACCACCAAGTCCATTGTCGGCATCATTGCCCCCTACAACCCTACAACAACAACAGACCCAGTGTCTCAAAGGATCCCGCCTAAGCAGGTAAGCGGGGCCCCGGGGGGGGGGGAGGGTGGATGTACGTAGCCTTACCCCTTTAGGGTGTAACCCTGCCGAGAGGCTATTTCCAAGGACCCTCAACCTTATAGGGTTGGCAACACGAGGATGTCTGAGGAGGTCATCCATCATGGTAGTACTCTCGCCCAAGCATGCTTAACTTTAGAGTTCTAATAAGATCCGGAGCATGCATTCACTTTCAAAGTGTTAAACTTCAAGAAGATCTTGAGCTCAACCAAGTGATAGGATAGAATTACGATGAGAAAGAAGGGAATGAGAATGAGAATTAGAGAAGAGTTAAGATGAGAGAGAAAATATCTCAATGAGATATGTGTGTTTGTATTTCTTTTTTGAATGCCGGCCACCACTTACAATTCTTGCTTTAATAGTGTTACTAAGTATGAAAGTAAAACTAGAACATAACTAACTCACTTTGGGCCTAAGCCCAACAGCAAAACTTACAACCTTTAACTCTTATTTAGAAGCAAAGATACCAAAACTAATACAAAATATCTCGGTTTATAACATTCCCTCCCCCTTAAGAACTTTCTTAACTCAAGAAAGTAAAGGTAGGGAATTGACTCCTAACAAATTGTTCTTCCCAAGTAGCTTTCTCTTGCTTCAAGTTGGTCCATTGAATCAGAATCTCCTTGCGGCTCTTGCGTGAGAACTGCAGCAGTCTAGTTCCAAGGATGGCAGCTGGCCCAAGCTTAATAGTCTCATTAGAACCTACTTCCGGAGGTTGCTGTGTACTCTTCATGCCTTTTCTTGATCTCCTTCTTTAGAAGGGATACATGAAAAACTGGATGTATATATGAATCAAGAGGTAGCTCAAGCGGGTATGTAACCTGTCCAACCCTTTCAGCAACTCTGTAGGGCCCAAAGTACCTAGTATTGAGCTTCACATTCTTCCTCGCTACCATGGTTGCCTGTCTATATGGTTGGAGCTTCAGGTAGACCATATCTTCCACTTCAAAGGTCTTATCTACACCCTTCTTGTTGGCACAGTGGTTCATTCTTGCCTAAGCTAGGTGAAGGTTGTCCTTGAGGAGCTGCATCAATTGTCTTCTTTGTTGCAGTAAGTCTCCTACTTCAGGTGTTGTAGACACAAATTTTTGCAGCATCAAAGGAGAGGGTGGTGCATAACCATAGAAAGCCTGAAAAGGGGTGGTGCCAATAGAAGTGTGGAAGTGAGTATTGTACAAATGCTCAACTAATGACAACCATTTACCCCAAATACTGCTCCAAACACTGATTGACTCTCTCAGTTTGTCCATCGGTTTGAGGATGGTATGATAAACTCAGAGCCAAGGTAGTGCCCAAGAGGTTGAACAACTCTCTCCAAAAGTGGCTAGTGAACAACTTGTCACGATCAGAGACTATGGTTTGTGGCAACCCATGAAGCTTGTATATGTTGTCAAGGAAAAGTCTAGCTAGCTTCTCTGCTGTAATTGGTCTAGCTAGTGCAAGGAAGTGATTGAATTTAGTAAATCTGTCCATAACTACCCAAATTACCTCTTTTCCTTCAGACTTTGGCAGACCTTCTATGAAATCCATGCTGATATGTTGCCAAGATCCTTTAGGAATGGGTAGGGGTTGTAGGAGGCCTTGATATCTATGATGCCCCAGCTTGGTTTGCTGACAAACGTCACAGCTTTGCACAAACTTATTAACCTCCTTCTTCAATCCATTCTAGCCAAAGTATGCTTTTAGTCTTTGGTAGGTGCCTTCAACCCCTGAATGACCTCCTCATGCAGAATCATGGCTTGCAGCTATGATCTGTTGTCTCAGTTCAGTCGAGGTTCCAATATAGAGCTTTCCATGCAGCCGGATGATGCCTTGAACAACTAAAACATCTGAACCGATAGCTTCATTGCCCTGTCCCTTAATGGAGAATGCAGTGATACATTCTTGTGCAAATTTGTCATCTTCATAGGACTTATGTACTTCTTCCATCCAGGCTAGTAAAATGATGGACACAGCCCCACAAAAACCTTGTTCAGCTTCCTCCAATCTTCTAAATAGAGCATCTGCTACCTGATTCTCCTTTCCTTTCTTGTATTGTATAACATAAGTCAATCCGAGCATCCTCATCAACCCTTTCTTCTATATCCTGGTGATGATCTTTTGCTCCAGCAGGTATTTCAAACTCTGGTGTTCTGTCCTTATGATGAATCGATGGCCCTCCAAGTAATGCCTCCACTTGTCCACAGCTAGCAAAATTGCTAGATATTCCTTCTCATATGTTGATAACTCCTGATGCTTTGCACTAAGAGACTGACTGAGAATTGCAATTGGCCTTCCTCCTTGTGACAGAACAACTCCAATGCCACTCCCGCTCGCATCAGTTTCCAAGATGAACTCCTCATCAAAGTTAGGCATGGCCAATACAGGGGCAAAACACATGGCTGCCTTCAAGGCTTCAAAGGCACTCTGAGCCTTAGCAGACCATAGGAAGGCATCCTTTTTTAAGAGGTCTATCAGTGGCTTGGCAATGGATCCATAACCAGCTATAAATTTCCTGTAGTAACCTGTTAAACCCAAGAATCCCCTTAATTGCTTCAAGGTGGCCATTCCCTCATAGCTTGTACTTTGGAAGTGTTAGTAACAACCCCATTTTGGGAGATGACATGTCCTAGATACTCAATTTGAGGCTAAGCAAATGAACACTTGGATAACTTGGCATACAGCTTATGGCTTCTCATTAGCAAGAACACTTCCCTCAAATGACTTACATGGTCTTCCAGTGAAGAGCTGTAGATGAGTATGTCATCAAAAAGTACCAGAACATATTTCCTCAACAATGGTTTGAAAACTTCATTCGTGACTGCTTAGAAGGTGACTAGAGCATTTGTCAAACCAAAGGGCATGACCGTGAACTCATAATGTCCATGATGAGTCCTAAAAGCTATCTTATGGATGTCCTGGTCCAAAACTCTGATCTGATGGTATCCGTGCCTCAAATCCAACTTGGAAAAGAAACATGGTCCCCTCAGCTCACCAAGAAGGTCATCAATAACGGGAATTGAAAATTTGTATTTAATGGTTATGGAATTCAGCTGTCTGTAGTCAATACACATCCTAGCTGACCCATCCTTCTTTTTTACTAAGATGACAGGAGATGCAAAAGGACTGTGACTGGAATGGATGAAACATGACTTGAGTAGCTCTTCCACTTGTTATTTTTATCTCAGTTCTCTGTGAATGAGGACACCTATAAGGCTGGAGTTTCACAGGTTCTGAATTCATCTTCAAGGGAATTGCGTGGTCTAAGTTCCTCTTAGGAGGTAAAGCTATTGGAACTTCAAACAAGTCCTTGATTTCTTCAATGAGATCGTGCACATCTGGGTGAATCTAGCCCTGCACTTCAGAAGAAGAAATAGCAAATAATTGCCCAACCCACTTAACCCCTTGCCACTCAACTGATGAATCAGGCCCTGATCTACCATGCCTTGTAGCTTGACTGTAGAGCCTTGCATATCAAAGGAAACTACCAATTGAGCAAAGTCAAAGACCATGGACTGAAATTCCTCATCCAATCCACCCCAAGGATCATATCACACCCTCCTAAGGGGAGGATTCTGAAATCATATGTGAACTTATGGTTCTGCATAGTCCAATTGAAGTTCTGGCACTTAGTTTGAGTGAGGATGGAGTTTCCATCAGCTACGATTACAGCTAGTGGATGAGTTCTAATGATTTCATGTCCAACCTTTCTTACTACCTTAGGATCAATGAAACTGTGAGTGCTACCACTGTCAATCAGAATCACAATAGATTTCTTGCCAGCTTGCCCCTTGATCCTTATGGTATTGTGAGCTCCACTACCTGTTAATGCTTTCATTGAAATCTCTACTTCATCTTCTAAGTTTTCCTCTACACTGTCCACTTCAGTACTAGCCTCATCACTGTCGGATTCCTCCTTAGCTACAGCTCCTCTTGCAGACATAAGGTACTTAGCATTACACTTATGTCCAAAGAAGTAAGGTTGGTCGCATTTAAAGCACAACCCCTTGTCCTTCTTGTCATCAAAATGACGATGGTTTCATCTTCCCACTATTTTTCAATTGTGAAGAAACTCCACTGGACTTGTTCCTCGATCCTTCACTTATAGCTAAAACTATAGCCTCAAACAACTTAGCTTTGGCATAAGCATTAGACAAGGTTCTAGGATCAGCAGCCTTCACCAAGTTCTTAATCTTTGGCTTTAAGCCACTGATGAAGCTGGACACATAATAAGCCTTAGTTGCTTGTGGGTAGGCAACTATCATGCTTGCTCTAAGGTTCTCAAATCTTTATTAAAATTATCAACTATATCACTAGAATGCTCATCTCCATATCTCTAGCACAATTCCATCACAAATTCATCCCAAGACAATGAAGGGTTGCTTTTCAAGAGACTATAAAGTCACACCTCGTGGTCACATGGAGGTACACAGAAGCCAGCTCTACTCTCTGATCATCAGCAATGTGGTAGAAATGGAAGTAGCGTTCACATCTCCTCAGCCAGGAGTGTGGTTGCTTCCCTTCAAATGGCTGTAACTGGATCCGTGGTTGTCTGAAACCACTGGACTTACTGCCGGATGAATTATCATTGTTCACAAAATTATGAGGTTGTGGCTGATTTGTTGGTTGATCCTATCCCACTGATATGCTAGCACCAGGAACACGGCCTTACTCTGGAGGTCGATCCAGTGGCCCAACCACTACACTGGGAATGAGGGGTGGTTCCCCTCTTAGAGGTTGGCCCAACTGACTAGCGGGCAATAGAGTTCTAGCACTAGATGATGCCTCTTGTCTGGTAATCTGAGCCTGAAGTCCAGCAATCTAATCATCAAACCTCTTGCTCTATTGCCGCATTTGATCAGACAGCTTCAGATCATGCTCCGATTGCATCACCTCCACTTGAGCAAACATCTGCTCCATTTGTGTTTTAAGCATTTCCTTCATTTCCTCTGTGAATTGAGAGATAATGAGATACTCCGGGTTTGGAGTAGCAGCTCCCTTCACAACTGCTGCATAAGACACATTTGTATCCACATTAGCAGCAGCCGCAGCAGCAACTGCTGCATTTGCTGCTCCAGCACTTGTGGTTACACGACTGGCCATTGATATCGAATTCAACCCAATGATAACAACCAGCTCTGATACCAAATGTTAAACTTTAAGAAAATCTCAAAGTTAACCAAGTGATAGAATAGAATTAAGATGAGAAAGAAGGGAATGGGGATGAGAATTAGAGAAGAGTTAAGATGAGAGAGAAAATATCTCAATAAGATATGTGTATTTGTATTTCTTTTTTGAATGCCGGCCACCACTTAAAATTCTTGGTTTAATAGTGTTACTAAGTATGAAAGTAAAACAAGAACATAACTAACTCACTTTGGGCCTAAGCCTAAAAACAAAACTTAAAACCTTTAACTCTTATTTAGAAGCAAAGATACCAAAACTAAGACAAAATATCTCGGTTTATAACAAAAAGCATGCATTCAATCTCCTCAATCGTCAAAGAAAGTTTCTCAAAGGGGCAAGCTGGAAAGCCAAAGCATCTACCACCTCCTTCACATAAACCCCAACATCATCACTATTGTTGTTTCCTAAATAACACGGAGCATCCAAATGCTCCCCGTGGCGACTAAAATATTTTTTCGAAATATTTCAAAAGTTCATAATGCGAACTAGACACCACAACATACCTTTTTCCGATAGTTAGGGATAAAACTCTCAATACAAACTAGCATATCCACGAAAGCGGAATCTAAGGAAACCGCAGGAGCCAAAAAAAAGCAAAATAAACAATAGATCCCAAAACCCTAGAAACACATCGGTGGCATGATAAGAAAACTAGTGGCGTGGAAGATGATGTTGATGGGGGCATGACGTTTGGTGGCAATGTGTTTGAGGTGGGTGGTGTTCTAGAAGTTGGTGGTGGTGTAGCTAAAGTGGTAGGTATTCAAATGTCCGCAGTGGCTCGAGCCCTAGTGGTGGGTTGGATGAAGTCGGTGGTGTCTCATTGGGTTATGTCTTGGAATCAAGTGACATTTAGACCGGTAAAGCAATTGGTCATAAGAAACAAGATGGCTTTATCAAGAAGGTGGGTAAAAAGATGAGAAGAAATGGTAGGAGAAGAGGTTGAGGGGTGTTAAGGGCTTCTGGAAAATGAATAAGTTTACAAAGCTAGCAAGTAGGAAATGTAAGAAAGTGGCTAGGTGTAGTGATTATAGGGACATTGTGGTGCTAACGAAACCAGATAATTTACTGATGGCGATCTCTCCTTTAATAGCTGGTGGTTATGAAATTTTTGATGAAGACGGTGTTATAGGTTGTGCACCCTTCGATTGGATGGCTTGCCGGCATCTAAAAATAAGAATGGTGCTTCAATTGGAGATGGTGCTTAGGCAGATGTTATGAAAAGTGTTGGAGGATGATGAGTTGGGTGATGATCGCCTTGCCCATACTGACTAGAAGCACATTGAGTACGTTGTTGATCTATCCCCTTTTAAAATTGGTCCTGCTGATCGTCATGCTAAGCTGAGCCTTCCACCGCCCTCTGTAGGGTCCATCAAGCTTGGGATCATGGCAAGAAGTGGGCTTAAGTTATGATGGCTTTGGTTGTGACATGCATCATCTCTTTTGCTCTCTTAAGTTGATGTTTCGATCAGAGTTTCTTGTATGAAGAAGCATCACAAGAAGAAGACAGCCAGGTCTCTGACCCTGGTATGATCCTAATTGGAACTATAACTATGAGCGTGGAATCTCGGTTTGATGAGGGCTGTGTCTCGTCTAGAGTGTGGTCGTTCACATTCCATTCATGTGGAATTGTGGCTTCCATCCTATATGAGAACATAATGCTTGAGATTAATAGCGCCTACTTTGTGGTGTCCTAAGTAAGATGAATGACCTTCTTCATCAACATCTGTCCTTTTCATGTTTAGGGGTTTTTGCTAAGATTGGCAAGATCCGTTTAGCCTTTTATTTTATTTCGGGAGCTGGTATTGTTATGTTTCTAAGCGTCAAGGGGTTTTGGGGTCTATAGTTTTGTTTTGCTTTTTTTTTTCCCCAGCTCCTATGGGCTTTCTTGGGCTCCTCTTTGCTGGATACGATGGCTTGTACTGAGATTTTTCTCTTTAATTATCATAAAAAAAAGGATGTTGTTATGTCTAGTTCACATTACAACCTTTTGAAAAATTTTGAAAAAAATATTTCAGTCACCCTTGTTGGAAATGTAACAAAAATTAGCCAAATTGAATATTGAAGTCCTAAGCTAAAACCCCATCCCTCATGGATAATTGAGTGAAGGAAGGGGTATTTTATATTTGACATTGTAACAAGGAATACTTGAACTAAGTAATGGGTGAGAGAATGGTTGGAACCACACAGGCGCTGTCCGCCTGCCCGTTGCGCCATGCCATGCTTAGGTATTTTATTACCGGTATTCTTATTTTATCCGAAATAATTCTCCACCGGGTATTAATGCGCCTCGTAGAGACGCACTTGCCTTCACTATGCAGCTTCCAGAAGCAACACCCCCATTACTGCCTCACTATCTCCCATGGGACACACCCCTTCAAAGGTAACCATTGGAAGGTCTTAGCTACTCCTAATAGGCACCACTACACCTATAAATACTGTCATTTTGACAGCCTTAAAAATCATCCAAAATTGCTTTCCTCTCTTCTCTTCTACTTCTACTGTCCTCTTCTCAAATAAACTAAACCTGGGAAAATATCTCTTGGCATCCCACCTAGCTTCTAACAAGTGCACGTTAAAGGGTGGATCGTGTTAATCCTAGAAGATGGCCGCCGGTTGATCTTTGTGCACCCTAGCAGTGGCGAAATTGCCTTTTAGGACAATGGCTTTTACGACGGTGCGGTTACTTGTTCTCTAAGATCTTTCCTCACTTAATTGATTTCGTTGTTGTGTTTGACTCACTGCTGTAATTGCTTACTATTTTTACAACAATCTAAAAGACGATTTATTTCAATCACAGACACAAAACTCCCTCTTCCCGATATGTCTAAATTTGAACTGCTAAATGGGAAGAATTACAAATGCTGGTCTCTTAAGTTGTTGTTCTACCAAGAACAACTTAACAACGATTATTTCATCTATGAAAAGAACACTCTCGATGAAGAAACTGCTAAACTAGCATATGAGGAAAAATTTAATACATATAATAAAACTTGTAGGGGAACACTGCTAAATGACATGAGTGATAATCTATTCGACATATATGTTAAAATGGACAGTGCTAAGGAAATATGGGATACACTTCTTAAGAAATATGGAAGCGACGATGCGGGTACTAGAAAATACGCTGTTAGCAAATGGTTGGACTTTAAAGTAGTCGATGACAAACCAATCATTGACCAAATACACGAGTATGAAATATTGTAACCACTCTACAGTCCGAAGGTCCGAAAATATGTGAAATCACTCAAGCCTACATCCTTATCGAAAAGCTTTAGCCCTCGTGGAAGGACTATAGAAACCTACTCATGCATAAAAACAAAGATCTATCTTTAGAAGAACTTCAAGGTCATCTGAAAATTAAAGAGGAAAACAGGCTAAAGGATAAGGCAAACGCGCACTCTGACTATTTAAAAACTAATATTGTCAAAACAAAAGTTGCTCCGTCTAACAAGTTTAAAGGAAAAGACAGAAGGTATCACCCAATCTTAAGCCCGAGAGAAAAATTCACAAGACGAAGGCCAAATTCGAAGGAGAATGTTATTTCTGTGGAAAACATGGACACAATGCATAAGACTACAGAAACAAAAAGAAACAACCCAAAGACAACAAGAACAAGGCTAATCTTGTAGAAACAGACAACATCTTAGCTATGGTCTCGGAAGTAAACCTGGTGAGCAACAGGACAGAATGGATAGTCGATAAGAACCAGACAATGAATGACAGTGACGTGGTCATGCCAATCCTCGGAAAAAGGAAGGTTTCTTTAAAACTCACGTATGGTAAAATGCTTACTTAACTAATGTGCTGCATGTGGCTAATACGCGTAAGAACTTGATCTCTGGTAGTCTTCTTATTAAAGCTAGTTTAAAATTAGCATTTGACTCTAATAGACTAGTGCTCACTACGAACAGTGAATTTGTGGGGAAGAGTTACTGTAACGGGGGTGTAATTATTCTTGATGCTAACTGTATAATGAAATGAATGCTAGTACTTCTTCCGCTTATATTGCTGAATCCCTTGATCTATGGCATGCTCGTTTAGGACATGTGAATGTTAACTCTATTAAATGTTTAAAGAAAATCAACTTAATCCCTGATTTTAACAATACGGATTTTTCTAAATGTGAAGTGTGCGTTGAAGCTAAATATGCTAAAAAATCATTTAAATCTGTACAAAGACAAACCGAGCTATTGGATTTGATCCATAGTGACTTAGGGGATTTTAAAAGAATAATGAGTAGGGGGGGTAAAAGATATTATATAACCTTCATAGATGACCACTCTAGATATACCATATTATACCTTTCAAGGAGTAAAGATGAAGTTGAACAAATGTTTTTAAAATATAAAGCTGAGCTTGAAAACCAACTAGGAAGAAAAATAAAAACACTTAGGTCCGATACAGGAGGTGAACATAACCCTACTTCCCTCAAGAAACATTGCAAAGAAACAGGAATAATACATGATAGAACACCCCCTTACTGTCCAGAGTCAAATGGCAATGCAGAAAAAAAAAAAATTAGAACTTTGAAAAGCATGATGAACGTTATGCTAATAAGTGTTGGACTTCTTGATAATACATGGGGGGGAAGCAATTTTATCAGCATGCCATATACTAAATTGCGTACGTCATAAAAAGCTTGATAAAACATCTTACGAATTAAGGAAAGGCTACGCCCCTAATTTAAAATACCTTAAAGTGTGGGGGTGTCTAACAAAAGTTGGACTACCTGATTTCAAAAGGAGCAAAATTGGACCTAAAACCATTGATTCCACCTTTATTGGTTATGCATACCATAGTGCGGCATATAGGTTTTTAATTAAAGGCGAAAACAACTCCTTTGCATGTGGCAGTATAATAGAAGATAGAGATGCTGAGTTCTTTGAACACATATTTCCCATGAAATCTAATGTTCAGTCTATAACTCCTAACCCTATGCCCTCTAGTGTTGAGAATACCAATGAAATTGACACACCAAAATCAGGAGTAAAAGAGCTAGAAAAGAAAATAGCTTTGGACCAGACTTTATCACTACCTTCCTAACTGAACATAATGAGATAAATGAGGAAATAGTGTGTGCATATATGCTAGAGGAAGACCCAAAAACTTATAAAGAAGCCATAAAATCTGTTGACTCCACATTTTGGAAAGAGGCCACTAATATTGAAGTAGAGTCAATTTTGAACAACCATACGTGGGAACTAGTAGACATCCCAAGACGATGCAAACCGATGGTTGTAAGTGGGTATTTAAAAAGAAACTAAAGGCTGAAGGATCAATAGAAAAATTTAAAGCGAGACTAGTGGCTAAGGGATTTACTCGAAGAAAAGGAGTACATTACTTTGATACATACTCGCCTGTTATTAAAATAGCTACTATCAGGGCCTTGATTACTATTACTTCTATTCATAATTAATTTGTCCATCAAATGGATGTTAAAATTGCTTTTCTGAATGGTGACTTGGATGAAGAAATTTATATGGAACAACCAGAGGGATTTGTAGTTCCAGGCTAAGAATAGAAAGTGTGTAAATTAATCAAGTCTCTATATGGCCTAAAACAAGCACCAAAGTAGTGGCATGAAAATTTTAATAGCACTTTGATTGCTAACAACTTTCTTATAAATGATGGAGACTCTTATGTATATTCTAAATCTGATCGTAATGGATGTGTTATCATTTGTCTATACATTGATAATATGTTGATTTTTGGCACAACTTTGAACATTGTTACCGAGAATAAAAACTTTCTAAGTTCGAAATTCGATATGAAAGACCTAGGTGAGGTAGATGTGATATTAGGAGTTAAAAATTTAAGGACTCCTAAAGGCATCGGCCTTAATCTGGCTCACTATGTCAAAAAAATTCTTAGAAGGTTTGACATGTTTGATGTCGATTCTATAAGAACACCATATGACCCTAGCATACACTTGACGAAACATAAAGGTGTTGCAATGTGTCAATCTGAATATAGTAAGATAATTGGAAAGTGTTATGTTCTTAATGAACTATACCAGGCCTGACATTGCATAAGCAGTAAGTAGACTTAGTAGATATACTCATAATCCAAGTGAAGGACATTGGAATGCTTTAAAAAGATTGCTTAAATATCTAAAAGCAATTAGGTCTGGGGACTTCACTTTACAAAATTTCCTGTTATATTAGAAGGATATAGCGATGCTAACTGGGTATCTGATAATGATGAAATTAATTCCACTAGTGGTTATGTTTTTACACTAGGTGGAGGTGCTATATCCTGGAAGTCATCTAAGCAACCTTGTCCTACCAAGTCTACCATGGAATAGAATTCATTGCTCTTAATTTGGCAGGACATGAAGCTAAATGGCTGAGAAGCTTACTTGCAGATATGCCATTGTGGGGGCATCCAGCTCCATCAGTCGCATTGCACTATGACAATCAGGCAGCCATAACTGTAGCAAAGAACAAAGTGTATAATGGCAAGAGGAGACATATTCGTCTCAAACATAAAATTGTAAAAGAACTTTTAGAAAGCGGGATGATATCACTAGACTATGTGAGGTCAGAAAAAAAAAAAAAAAAAAAAAAAAACCTCGCTGATTCGTTAAAGAAAGGCCTTTGCTAAAAAATTTTATTAGAAACATTGAGGGGGATGGGATTAAAGTCTTTAAAGTGAATTGACTATGATGTATCTCAACCTGGTTTATATAGGTTCAATGCGTAAGTTATAGTTTAGTTCGATTGTGCACTGTAATAAATAATTGTCCCTCCCTATGATGTAAATAGTGTTGGGCAATCCATAGCCATAGTTTTGGGGGTGTGAGCTAAGTCACACTTGATGGAGCCCAGAAATTGTTACTAGGGTGATGAGGATGAGCATTAGCTCTTAATGGACCCATAACCATTATTTAGTGGTACAAAGTACCATGCACTTGATGGAATCCACCTATATAGGTGTGAGGTTTGGCCGCCTCGTATGAAGGTCGGAGACTTGCCTTCTAGAGCACCTATGAGAATCCAGGACCGACGTATGGCCAATAAAAGCGTCAAGTTGCGGGATTTACTGAGATACTTTGAGCTTGGTATGTTCTCAGGTGAAAGACTATGCAACCTCTTCTCAAGTTCAAGATGAAAGTTACCTGACATGCTGTTGGTCTTAAACTTGTAATGTACCAGGTGTCGATTCAAGTTGTAAGATATCGACTTTGAAAAACTAAGCTCGCCCCTTTGCCCAGACTAATATATTTCCTTTTTTTTTTTGTCACATTTGTGGGGGACTGTTGGAAATGTAAAAAAGATTAGCCAAATTGAATATTAAAGTCCTAAGCTAAAACCCACATCCAACATGGATAATTTAGTGATGGAAGGGGTAATTTATATATGACATTGTAACAAGGAATACTTAAACTAAGTATGGGTGAGAGAATGCCGTCTGCCCGCCGAGCCTTGCCGTGCTCGGGTGTGGGTGTCCTCTTTTACTACTGGTATTTTTATTTTATCGAAAATAATTCTCCACCGAGCATTAATGCTCCTCGTAGAGACGCGCTTGCCTTAACTACGCAGCTTCCCCGAGTAACATCCCCATTACTGCCTCACTCTCTCCCATGGGACACACCCCTTCAAAGATAACCATTGGAAGGTCTTAGCTACTCCTAATAGGCACCACTATACCTATAAATACTGTCATTCGATAGCCTTTAAAATCATCCAAAAATTGCTTTTCTCTCTTCTCTTCTACTTCTACTATCCTCTTCCCAAAACTAAGTCTGGGCAAATATCTCTTGGCATCCCACCCGAATTCTAACGAGTACACGTTAAAGGTCGGATCGCGTTAATCTTGGAGGACGGCTGCTGGTTGATCTGTGTGCACTCTAGCAGCGGCGAAATCATCTTTTAGAACAGTGGCTTTTATCACAGCGCGGTTACTTGTTCTGTAAGTTCTTTCCTCACTTAATTGATTTCGTTGCAGTGTTTGAATTACTACTGTAATTGCTTACTGTTTTTACAACAACCCTCGGGGAGTAGTTGGATGCCGGCGTGGACAATGGTGATGATCTTGGGATTGATGCGAAAGAGGTGGTAGAGGTTTTGGCTTTCCGGCTTGTCCCTGTGAGGAACTTTCTTATATGACTGAGGCGGTTAGACGCATGTTTTGACAGTGAAGCAAGGGATACATGGCAGTAGGGTTATAGGGGGCAGTGATGTTGCTGATGGACTTGGTGGTGGTTGGAGGGCGCAACAACTTTGTGTCTATAAATTAGTCTTTGTTTTTTGTGTTGGATTATTAGATGGGGAATTTTGGTTCGCATTTTCTATGTGAATGATTTAATGCCCATGTTGTTGAGGTTTTATGTCTAGATTTAAATGTTAATTAATATTGGCTTCAGTTACAATTAGTGGCGGTTTCACGTTGATCCCGCTCTGAATTTTGCAAAAATTTATATGAGTACGTAGCATATAATCTTGGCACCGTGGCTTGGTGGTAACAAGCCTTGCATGGGTATGTGGGGACGCGGGCTCGATTCCCACTTGAGGAAGTTTCATTATGGGAGATATTTTTTCGTATACAATTAATTTAGACTCCTTACTATTTCTGAAGTTTTTTTAGTATATAATATTAAATATTGTATATTTTAGGAAAAATATAAAAGTAAATAATATTGATATATGTCAATTGCCTCACTAGTTTTTCTTTAGGTATACACATAATTTACTCACATGCACTCTCAAAAGTTTTTGATTTGTTTGTAAATTACTTCAAATTATTTTCTAAAATTTTCAACTCTATGATTATGATTTAGATTATACAAGTTCTATTTTTATATTTTTATATTTATGCATCGATTTTTATTTAAGTTTATTTGTAATAATTTATTTTTAGAAAAAATGTGTAATATCTTATATAATGGGTGAAAAGTAAATATAAAAGTTAACAAATAATTCTAAAATTATTTATTGAACTCTCTTGAGTCACAAATTTGGATTCATAATTTAAAATTATATTTCTTTAATACGTGTATCAACAAAAGTATGTTATCCAACGCAAATTTTTATAAAAAAATATTTTAAATAACGATAAGACCCCCCCCCCCCCCCCCCATATTTTATATGGTTGAGCACCTTAAATAAAATTGGCTTAAAAATTTTCTTATGTTTAGTAGTGATTAAAAGTTAAATTTTGACTCCAAATAAAAATGTAAAACAAATATACAACTAATAACTTGAATAAAGTAGAAAGTAAAAGTAATTTGTAATTCAAGCTCATCCTAAATCAAAATTCTGGATTTGCCACAGGTTACAATAGGAAAGAAAGTGTTGTATCTGCATTTGCAGTGCTCTTGGTAAATGCCTGCGACTTTCGGGTTATACTTTGCTATTTGAAATTCTTTTTTGAATTTCTTTGTAGGTTTTTGGTGAAACTCAGTAACCGCCTGTGAATTTCGAGTTATACACAAAAAGCCTTTTGGTAGCATGTTCAACATATATTGAAAAATTCGGAATTCACTTCTCTCTTACTTTTTTTCCCTGGAGTACACTATTAAAGTGGACGTTAAGTTAACCCTGGGGATTATAGTGCCATTGGTCCAATTGTACCTGTGTGGGGCATAAACAACTTAGGGCAGTGGAGTTTTCCAAGGCACGACAACTCTTCGCTCTATGCTTTCATTTGTGTCTTATTCCCTTCGTCATTTCTATTATTTGTTTTACAACACTCGAAATTGATTTATTGATCTCGTGATCACTTTTACTGTATTAAGAGTTATTTTTTGATTACTCATAACCCAATTTCACCAACATATATCAGAAGAAAATTTTTTCAATAATATATAAATAGTTTTTTAGCAGTATAATATGCAAATAGTTTACTTGTACTTGTTTGATGTAACCATTATTTTCTAATTATAGTATTCATCATAATATAAAGTAATAAAAATTCTTAAAACATATAATATTAGTCAAGATTGTAAATCAAATTGAACTACATAATTCAATCCAAGATCAAACTTGATTGGTTATTCTTCATCCAATTCTTGTCTCATGTTATTACGTCTAGTGGTATATAATATTCATATCCAATTTATTCCGACCTAATTCATATTTGAATTGATGTATACCACGATGGCTCTTAGGCCTATTAGAATGATGACCACCCCCTCTAATACATCATTTTCCTCCCATTGGACAGAATAACTTTTTCTTGAGAAAGTACACATCAAACAACAGAAAACAAGAAAACTAATTCGGAGAATCTATTTTCTAATCCGTATTCCGTACTTCAATTTTGAGAAGAACTAGATTCCACAACACTGTTTTAGCGTCATTGCAAAAAAATTGTGTACACAAGTTATATAGCATATTATAGATAAACAAACAAGTATGCGTGTATGTTTGTACCATATGTATGGTCATGACATAAGAAAAACAGCCGATGATTGCCTTCTATGATTTTTTTTATTATTGAGTAAAGCTCAAAGATAGGTGCCAAGCACAAGGGCTAAAAAAACCAAAACAAGATACAAAATAAGAAGATAACCTCACAATCACCACCATCACAACAATCTAAAACAATAGAAGAAAATAAATTATTTTGACCACCTAAGGATAGATTCAATGTTCCTAACCATTTCATCTGGTTTATAAGGAAGGTCGTGACACCAAGCCGGGGTCCATGATACAGCACAACGACAAAGTTGACGAGAATGTCAACAACTGGATTAATGTAGGGTGGTATAAATGGAGGATGGCCTCCGTGGTACTTTGCGATACAAATTTTCCCTTAAAGATAAAGAGAAGATACTATAAGAAGGTAGTGAGACCAGCCATGTCTTATGGGGCAGAGTGTAGGGTGGTGAATCAACAGCATATACAAAAGATGAAGGTGGGAGAGATGAGGATGCTACGGTGAATGTGCGGACACACTAGGAAGGATAGGATCAGGAACGATGTCATAAGAAGCGAATTGGGTGTGGCCTCCATCGAGAATAAATTGAGGGAGCAACGCTTGAAGTAGTTTGGAGATGTTAGGAGAAGACCGAGCACAACACCAGTCAGGAGATGCGAACAACCAGAGAGGGAGAGGCAGGCCAAAGAAGAGATGGCTGGAGATGATCAGACAAGACCTCACCCACCTAAACCTTCGGGAGGAGATGGCCTTAGATAGAGCCCAATGGAGGGCTAGCATAGGGGCAGCATATGTAGCGGCTTAAAGTAGGGTAGTCCAGTCTATTAGGGGTATCACTAGTGTTTCTAGGCCCCTCACTTTCTCTGTGGCGCACATATGTGCATATTTAATTTCCTAATTGTAATCTACAATTGCTATTTCTTTACCTATTATTTGCCTAGCTTGCTTGCATTGAGTTTGATGGTAACGCCTATCTTTTGCTTTGCCCGACTCATATGCTTATTGCTTATTGCTCCCTTGCTGTTAGACTTCCATGCTTCAATGCTGCGGACTAGCTCATCAGGTTGGGGGTCCTCGGGAACAACCTCCCTTCATGGTAGCTCTCAGAAGGGGGAAGGATGTGTACATCTACCCCCCAGACCTTGCTTATGCGGGAGCCCTTGTGGCACTGGGCCTATTGTTGTTGTTGTTGTTGCTGTCGTGACACCAAGCTAATGTAGTACAAATTGTCAAATCTTGCAAAATACTTGCAAACGGGTAACAACAAGATCTTAGGTGTTGATGCCGTGTAATCACTTTTCCTAAGGTTTATTTTGGTACACGAAATTTTCTCGGGGATATAACAACAATCAAATATGAAGTGAGGATGTTAAAGGGAGAGATAGATAGAGATGCAGAGAGATTAAAGTTTTGTTGAACTTTTCTTGAACACAACAACCCAAGAACACAAGTACATACAATGTTCTTTTGCAATCTCTTTGTTTTTCTTTCTTTCTTTTTATTCAAGTGTTCAAAAGCCTTCTAAATCTAAGGGGATATGCTTGTATATAAATGGCCTTAGATGTCCCAAAACAAACAAGGAAGAGCCGCCAAAAATTGAGAAAAGCCATGAAGAAAAACTGCCAAAAAACCAAACCTATGTGTCAACACACAACTCGACACACAGGGTTACTGTAAGATTGTGTGTCAACACACATTCCCTATGTGTCAATACACACTGTTTTTGTCCGTGCTCTTCTGCAAAGGGCTATGCGTCTACACACGGGCCATGTGCGTTGACACACAGCCGCTCCCCTGCGATATTGTTGAATTGTGTGTCAACACACATGGCCAATGTGTCGACACACACCCCTAACATGCTTTAAATAATTAAACATATATCGGAACAATCCCAAACACATCTTGTACACATATTACACAACATTTAACATATTATACTTTACATATTTTAAAAATACATCAACATTCCCCCACCATTTTCAAAATACAATCAATCTCAAAATTAACGTCTCGGTTAAAGGAGGCCTTATTGTGCATCAATGAGGGTGTCTCACGATTGAACCCCCGCTAGTGAAAAGATCATATGGGTAATCGGATCGAAAATGATAGACCAAGCTTTGAACCATACAACCCATTTCACTAACCGACTATCTAATCACGCACACAAAGCGTACTCCCCATACATATCCTAATACATTTGTGGCCTTGTGTCATGTACCCTTCGTGAGCGTTTCAGGGCCAAACTCTAAGCCAAAAAACACCCCTTTGAAGTGGCCAAACTTCAACACACACTAAGGTGGACCTTATTGATCACGTAGTGCAACATTTAGTAAGTTCTAAATTCATGTCCATTAAGAGCATTGGCTCATCCTCTTAGAATCTCTGACGCATGTATCAAGCACTTCACACTCGAGATGGAAAATTCTCATTAGTGTTGTAGTCACACAGATGACAAGTCTCTCATTGAACCCTAGACCTAGCGTCATACTAGGCATCGAGTTAAGGGCCTATCGTGGGTGACTAATAATGACAGGTTTCAACCCCATCCCTTCACTTGTTTTCAGAACCAAGTCTCTAGCAAGGCCTTTTGTAAACATATCCGCTAGATTCTGACTGGTTCTCACAAAGTCCACATTGATAACACCTTTTCGAATAAGGTGTGTCATTATATTATGCCTTACACCAATGTAGATGGACTTCCCATTATATACATCACCGTACGCTCTAGAAAGCGTAGCTTGACTATCACAATGGATAGATATCGGTGAGTTCGGCTTAGGCCACAAAGGTATCTCATACAAGAGATCCTTTAACCACTCGACCTCTTTAGCTTCAGATGCGAGAGCTATAAACTCCACCGTCATTGTAGAATATGATATCCAAGTTTGTTTCTTGGAACCCCAAGAAACCACACCTCCACCAATCAGGAATACCTATCTACTCGTGGCTGCATGATCCTCCATATCGGAGATCCAACTTGCATTAAAGTACCCCTCCAAAATAGGAGGATACCCTACATAAGAAAGACCATAGTTCATAATCTTCTTAAGGTACTTCAGTACCTGATGCACTGTCCCAGTGCATCTTACTCGGATTGCTAGTATATCTACTCAGCTTTCCAATAGCAAAGACGATGTCAGGCCTTGTGCTCATCATGGGGTACATGAGACGACCAATGGCTCGTGAATACTCCAGTTGTGACATTGGAGCTCCATTATTCGGTACTAATTTTTCACTAGGATCCATTGGGATGGATATCAGTGCACAATCAAAGAAATGGAACTTTTCAACATAGTAAGACTGCATCAAGGAAATGGTATCACCATTCCTTACAATCCTTATACTGATGATTACCTCCGCCTCACTCATGTCTTTCATAGCAAAGTTTTCTGAGAGAAATTGTTTAGTTCTCTCTACTTGTTCCGCATGAGTATCGAATATCAACATGTCATTGACATACAAACATATAATGACCCCTTTGTCATTATCAAACTTGCTATAGACACATTTATCTAATTCGTTTATAACGAATCCGTTGTTAAGAACAACTTGATCAAATTTCTGGTGCCATTGCTTTGGGGGTTGCTTTAGCCCATACAGAGAGCGTATGAGTTTACATACTTTCCTGTCTTGGCCAGGAACAACAAAACCTTTTGGTTGTTCCTTGTATACTTCCTCTTCTAGCTTACCATTCAGGAATGCCGTTTTGACATCCATTTGGTATATCACTAGTTTATAAATTGAGGCAAGGGCTATCAAAACCCTTATCATCCATATTCTTGCCACGACATACGTGTCAAAGTAGTCCAACCCATGTTTTTGGGTGAACCCTTTATGGCCACCGATTGGCCCTTGAACTTATCTATCGCTACATTGACTTTCATCTTCTTTTAGAAGATCAATTTTCACCCGATAGGCTTACTGCCTCGTGGAAGATCCACCACTTTTAAAGTATTATTACCAATGATGGAATCTATCTCATCATTTACCGCCTCTCACCAAAAGGAGGCATCATGAGACTTCATCGCCTCATTAAATGTCATGGGATCAGTTTCCACGACACAGCAATATGGAACCACTTGTTCCACATCGTTCCTCGCACCTTCTACCAAAAATGTCTAGAAGTCCAAATCGAAAGATTTCTCTTTCTTTGCTTTCTTACTCCTTCGGAGTTTTAGACCATTTTCAAGGACATTTTCCTTCTCACGATGAACATCATCATACGACACTTGAGTGTCATTCTCAATCGGCACATAATCCCTTAGTCTAGGCATAGAAGTGAACCTATACTCATCAAAGATGGCATCCCTCAATTCTATTATTGTATTTATATTGATATTATCATTAGACTCAATTACATAGAACCGATATGCCTTACTATGAGGAGCGTATCCAACAATGATGCAATCAATGCCTCTTTCATCTAACTTCTTACGTTTAGGTTCAGGGACTTTAACGACTGCCCTGCACCCCCACACTTTTAGATAGTTCAAATTATGGGCTCGTTTGTTCATACGGGGTTATCTTATTTCTCTTATTTTGAACTCTATTCAATATATGACAGGCCGTTAACATTGCCTCACCCCAAAATCCAACGCTAAGACCATAATAGGATAACATTGAGTTAACCATTACAGTTAGAGTCCGATTTTTCCTCTCAACCACGCCATTCTGTTGTGACGTATATGGAGCAGTTATCTCATGTATAATTCCAGTGATCTTGAAATACGTGAGATCATAGTATTCCTCACCACAGTCTGGCCTAAGGCGCTTGAGGAAAGTCTCATAGTGTAATTTGATTTCTGCTTTATGTGCTTTAAATCTATCTAGCGAGTTATCTTTGTGATTTATTAGATATACATAATAAAATCTCGAACAATCATCTATAAATGTTATAAGATATCACTTTCCACCGAGACTCGATATGTTCTTGAAATCACATAAATCGCTATGTACAAGATCAAGTAAATTAGTCTCTCTTTGCACCAATGGAAATGGCAATCTCGTTATGTTTGTTAACATGCATGTTTTGCATTTATTATCAATCTTGTCTATGTGAGGTATCAACGAAGAATTAACCATTTCATGCAATCTATGAAAATCTACATGACCTAATCTTTGATGCCACAAAAACGACGAGTCAAGCATACAAACAAAATTATCAATTTTATTATCAACGTTCATTTTGAACATGCTATTACACAAGTACCCTTGACCAACAAAGACCCCTCCTTTTGACACTACAAACTTGTCGACCTTGAGGACCAGCTTGAACCCAAATTGATTTAATAAGCCACCAGACACAAGATTCGTCTTCACATCCAGAGCATAACATACATCGATTAAAGTAAGGATTTTTCCCAAGGTAAAAAGCAAATCAACTTTTCCCTACCGTTTAACCAGTATAGTCACCCCATTGCCCATGAACAACACAGTTCCGTTGTCCATGGATTCAAAAGTCGTGAAGAACCCCTTGTCCTTCACATATGTCTTGTGGCCCTGAGTCAATCCACCAGGAGCTATCACTCTTGATTAGGTTGACTTTTGATATCATCGCCACGAACCTATCATTCAAATTTTTGGTGCGATGATCAAGCCCCTTTCCTTTCTTATTTTTAACGCAGTAACAGTCCCTTCATAAGTGACTGGGCTTTTGACATTCCCGACAGACCATTTTTGGCCTCTTGTTAGTTTTCTTCTTTTGGAAGTGTCCGGTTCTCTTAGTTCATTTACTCGACTGGTCTTCTTCTGTTATGCTGATTTTCCCAACATCACTGGAGGGGTCCTTGTTGTCATCATGTACCATGTAGCCTTCATCAATGCGCAAATGGTTAGCCAATTCTTCCATTGACATATCTTCCTTCTTATGTTTGAGACTTTTCTTAACGTCTTGCCATGAAGGTGGAAGTTTGTCAATAAAGGATGAAACAACTATAGTATCATCCATATTCATACAATGTTGTTTGAAATTATTCAAAATTTGTTCGATTTCATGGAATTGCTACATGACAGGACAATCATTTAAAATTTTATAATTATTAAACTGATTAACCAGAATTTTTTTGCTTGTTGCATCCTCAGCCATATAGCGTGCCTCAAGTGCATCCCATAGTTCCTTAGCGGTCGGCACGTTCGAGTAGATGTCAAAGAGGGCATCAATCATGCCATTCAAGATGTGCCCTCTAGATGTAGTCATCATTTTCCCAGTTGAATATGGCCCTTTGCTCGTCCAAAGTCTCTTCCTCCTCAGAAGCAGGGGACATGAATGCTGTAATCAACACATACACCATGTTCAATGTTGCTATGAGGAAGTGCATCTTCATTTGCCATCGGGGGAAATTACCGACATCAAATTGGTCCAACTTAACAAAATTGGTTGTCATTGCTCTAAGTGATGAAGCCATATCCCAAATCCAAAAATAAACCTTAAGATTGTTAGTAGAAATCGTCAAATCTTGCAAAATACTTGCAAATGGGTAACAAGAAGATCTCGGGTGTTGAGGCCATTTAATCACTTTCCTTGAGGTTTATTTCAATATACAAAATATCATCGGAGATACAATAACAACCAAATATAAAGTATAAAGGGAGAGATTGATAGAGATGCAGATAGATTGAAGTTTTGTTAAACTTTTCTTGAACACAACAACCCAAGAACACAAGTACTTACAATGTTCTTCTGCAATCTCTTTGTTTTTCTTTCTTTCTTTCAATTCAAGTGTTCAAAAGCCTTCTAAATCTGAGGGGATATACTTGTATATAAATAGCATTAGACGTCCCAAAATAAACAAGGAAGAACCGCCAAAACCCGGGAAAAGCCGCAAAGAAAAACTGTCATAAAACCAGACCTGTGTCGACACATAGGGTTACTGTAAGATTGTGTGTCGACACACATTCCCTATTTGTCGACACACATTGTCTTCCTCCATGTGCTTCTGTAAAGGGCTGTGTGTCGACACATGGGCCATGTGTGTCGACACACAGCTGTTTCCCTGTGGTTCTATTGAATTGTGTGTCGACGCACACCCCTAACATGCTTTAAATACCTAAACAAATATCGAGACAATCTCAAACATATCTTATACACATATTAAACAACATTTAACATATTATACTTTACATATTTTGAAAGTACACTAACAGCTGAAGCCAAATATCCAACTCGCATTGAAATACTCCAAAGCAATTCCTCCTCATCGCTCTTGTCATTAGCGGAGATTATCTTATTTCTTTTGTTCCACAAAAAGTGAAATCCACATCTTCTTTTGAAATTTACTACATAACTTCATGGAAGTCCATTGATAATTCCCACATTATTGTCATTATTGAAGATTAGCTTATTTCTTTTGTTCCACAACACCCACATTGTTGCATGAACTATTTAGCAAAGGTACTTTATTGATAATCCCGTTATTGGAATTTGTTGAAATGAATAAATTGATATTTATTTTTCTTGATCACGGGGATCTACTCTCCAATTTAGTGCAATGCACAAATGTTTAAGGAACCATGTTCCGTATGTGATTTTTCACCCATTCATCCTTTATGCGTTTTGTATAAGAACTTGATGTTTTAAGTAATTTGGTATTTGTTTAGAGTAACAGTAACAGGGATTCTTTAATGGAGGGCGATAATACAGGCTCTTTTATCTTTATTTAATTATTATTAATTATTATAGAGATTTTTGATTGAATACAAGAAAATAAAAGAAAGAGGAAAGGGGGGTCCCGCTACTCTCGGGGTGCCTCGACCTAGTCCCGGGGGAAAGGGTCGAGAGAGCACTCGAGGGTAAGGGAGCAAGTATTGGTATATGAGTGAAAGGAGGTGTAGTTTTGGCTTGGATGATGGATCAAATGAGAGGGGTTAGGCCCTTATTTATAGAAAAACTGGGCTCTAGAGAACGGGCGTCTAGAGAGGTGTCCGGTGTGTCCTTAGAGGTCCGGTGGATAGAAAAATGTGTCCGGGGCCCTAGAAGGCGCGTTCGAACGGGCGTTCGGAGGAAATTGTGTCTAGCGATGTGTCCAAGGGTTGCATCTGGAGCCTTTGGCGTCATGTCCGTTGGGGTGTCCGGAGGAAGCCATGTCCGAAGATGTGTCCGGAGCTTGGGCGGCATGTTCGAAGAGATTTCCGGAGGAAACTACGTTCGAAGATGTGTCCGGGGCCTCTTCCGGAGCCTCTAGGCGTATTCGTTGAGGTGTCTAGAGGAAGCCAAGTCCGAAAATGTGTCTGGGGCTGCATCTAGAACCTTTGCAGTCATGTCCGTCGAGGTGTTCGGTGGAAACTGTGTCCGAGGCTGTGTCCAGAGTTTTTGGCGTCATGTCCGTTGGGGTGTTCGAAGGAAACCGTATCCATTGATGTGTGTGAAGCAATATCCGGAGCCTTTAGGCAGGTCTGGTGAGGTGTTCGGAGGAAACCGTGATCGTTGATGTGTCCGGAGCCGTATCCGGAGCCCTTGGGCTTGCCTGGTAAGGTGTCCGGAAGAAACTGTGTCTAATAATGTGTCCGGAGCCGTATCCGGAGCCTTGAGGCATGTCCTGTGAGGTGTCGAAGGAAACCGTGTCCGATGATGTGTTCGGAGCCGTATTCAGAGCCTTTAGGCTTGTCTGGTGAGGTGTCCAGATGAAACCGGGTCCGATGATGCATCTGGGGCTGCATCCGGAGCCTTTGCCGTCATGTTCGTTAAGGTGCCCGAAGGAAACTGTGTCCGAAAATGTGTGGGACTGTGTCCGGAGCCTTTGGCGTCATGTCTGTTGGGGTTTTCGGAGGAAACCATGCCCGTTGATGTGTCCAGAGCCGTATCCGAAGCCTTGAGGGCACTCCTCGGCAAGAGCTATGTCTGAAGTCGTCGAAAAGGGCATTCCTTGGAAAGAGCTATGTCCGGAGCCTTCGGAAAGGGCACTGCTCGGCAAGAGCTATGTCCGGAGCCTTCGGAAAGGGCACTCCTCGGCAAGAGCTATATCCAGAACCTTCGGAAAGGGCACTGTTCGGCATGGGACATGTCTGAAACCCTCGGAAAAGGCACTGTTCGGCATGGGATATCTCCGGAACCCTCGGAAAAGGCGCTGTTCGGCATGGGACATGCCTGGAACCCTAGGAAAAGGCACAGTTCGGCATGGGACATGTTCGGAACCCTCGGAAAAGGAACCATTCGGCATGGGACATGTCCGGAACCCTCGGAAAAGACACTGTTTGGCATGGGACATGCCCGGAACCCTCGGAAAAGACACTGTTTGGCATGGGTCATGTCCGGAACCCTCGGAAAAGGCATTGTTCAGCAGGGACATGTCCGGAATCCTTGGAAAGGCACTGTTCGGAATGGGTCATATCCAGAACCCTTGGAAAAGGCATTGTTCGGCATGGGTCCTTAGGGTTATGAGCGTCGAGTTGTCGTCCACCCGTGTTGTGATGCAGTGTGGTCGTTTATTGCTCGGCCAGCTTCTGGGGGGGGGTTTATAAGGGCGAGATGAGTGCGGTGCCAGCCACGCATCACTCTATCATTGTGTTGCCTAAAAGCCACATGTTGTCCCTTCGTTGCAGTTTTCGAGTCCACGTGTCAAATTTTTCCGGGTACAATTTTTGGTCTCAACAGTATTGAATCTTATACTAACTAGTATAGAAATACTAGTAAGACCAAATAGCTTTTGAGATGTGTCCAATTCTGTTATGTAACCCTATTTCTGTATTTGCTTCTTGTCCTAGGTTGTGAATTTTTGTTCTAATTCTACATAAGGATATTAGGTGCTGAATGCAAGACGTTTGTGCCATGTATATGGCAATTATTATCAATTTGTATGTGTAGACTATTGTAATGTTGATCATCTTGATAAAATGTGACTATACTTAAAAAGTTATATCGTTTTCAGCTGCTTTTTTTCCTGCTAGTTGCTTGTATGGTATGTTCGACACTTTTCGTTTCCTTGCTTGATCTGGTTTATGCATGATTGCTCATGAGGGCTTTTCAATAGTGGTGCTCTGTTTTGCAATGGAATCCTAATCTGGCAACTGAGCTTGTAGTTGTATCAGATAATAAATCACCTTCTTTTAAGGTAATATGTTGCGTATATAAGTAACTGGTAAAAGTGGGTTATTCGAAGTGTATTTTAGGTGCCTGGATATCTCAATTACCAATAATGGATCTACTAATTAAACTTTTCTCAACCCTTAAAATCTCATAATTAACCCAAGTGATTAGGTGCTTAAGATGGGAAATAATATCATAGGTGTTTGGGCCAGCAAAGTTGATACGAAGGCCAAAGTCAGGAGGCTGCAACTACTTAAGACCCATTTAATACTTGGGCTAGTCTAGGTTTGAAACGTATTTGAGTGAAGCTTGAGTAACGAGTGAAGTTACAAAGTGAAAGTGAACTTTTTGTTAACAAAGGATCCCTTTAATGGTGGATAAGCCATTATATTTTTTGAGTTGACACGAGTTATAGGTAGCTTATATGTTTGTTTTCGTTTCAATTCAACTTATTATCAATCTCAAGAGTTAACTAATTTATATTTGGTTTGAGTTAATTAATTCCTCCTTAAAATTTCTTTTTGTACTCTTTCATTTCTTATTATGTGTTGCTTTTTTGACTTTCAACTGTATACTTAGTAAATCTTTGGTGGTCTATGCTGTAGTGGGAGTGTGGATTAAATGGTATTGAGCCCCGAATAATAGCAAACTTTTCAATGGCAAGAAAGGGTGACAAATATAAGAGATGGGAAGTGTATTTCAAGCAATTGTTTGAACTTCTTATAGTTTTTTGAAGTTGTTGGATTCGTTAATTCTTATATACGATAAGTGTGTTTGTTGCTGCTTTCCAATGACAGCTTGTGGAATTTCATTGTCGACTTACATTGTATACTCGGATTCTTGCTAAAGATTCTTGTAGTAGAATTTTGTATAAATGATATATTTAAAAAAAAAAAAATTATAGTGTGTTCATTTATTTGCAAAGAGACTAGCGAAAATAAAAGGCATTTATAAAATTACTATGTATTTTAGGATGCTAAAGGGGTTCTACTATAGCCATTGTACCTAGTGACACTAATATGTGTAGATGTCTTGTCTACAATAACAACAACAACAAACCCAGTGCCTCCAAGGGCTTCCGCATAAGCAAGGTCGCGCGGCGGGGGGGGGGGGGGGGTGGGTGGGTGTAGATGTACGTAGCCTTCCCCTTCAGGGGGCTACCCTGAAGAGAGGCTATTTCCAAGGACCCCCAACTTGATAAGCTGGTCCGCAGCATAGAGCATGTGACCTGGCAATAGGAGAGCATCAAAGCATGAGTAGGACAAAACACACGGCGAGCAAAACAACAAGCTCAAAGCAAGCCACATTAAGCAGAAATCAAAAGATAAGTAGGCAAGTAGCAGCTCATGAAAGCAAGTACACAACCTAAGTGTGCCAAGAGGATGTCAAGGCCTAGCACTAGTAAGCTAGACTACCCTACTCCAACTGAAGCATCTATTACCCCTATGCTAGCCCTCCATTGGGCCCTATCTAAGGCCATCTCCTCCCGAAGGTTTAGGTGGGTGAGGTCTTGTCGAATCCTCTTCAGCCATCTCTTCTTTGGCCTGCCTCTTCCTCTCCTACCCAGAGTAGTAAGAGGCTGTTCGCATCTCCTTACTGGAGCGTTGTCTGGTCTCCTTCTAATATGTCTGAACCACCTCAAACGTTGCTCCCTCAATTTATCTTCAATGAAGGCTATGCCCAATTTGCCTCTTATGACGTTGTTTCTGATCCTATCCTTCCTTGTGTGTCCGCACATTCACCTCAGCATTCGCATCTTCGCCACCTTCATATTCTATGTGTGCTGTTGTTTCATCGCCCTGCACTCCGCCCCATATGTCATGGCTGGCCTCACAACCGTCTTATAGTATCTTCCCTTCTGCTTCAAGGGGAACTTTCCATCACAAAGTACCGCGGAGGCCATCCTCCACTTGTGCCATCTCGCTTTAATCCGGTTGTTAACATCCTCATCAACTTCGCCGTTGTGCTGTATAATGACTCCAAGTACCTGAAGCTCTCCTTCTTCGATATGGCCTCAGATCCAATCTTGACATCTTCCCGACTAGGCAAGGTGGAGGGATCGAACTTGAGTTCCATGTGCTCCGTCTTGGCTCTGCTTAGTCGTATACCCTTCGACTCTAGTGCCCCTCTCCACTGTTCCAACTTTTCATTTACCTCTTCCCGCGACTCCCCCAACAATATTATGTCATCTGCAATGTAGAAGTCTTGTCTAGAATCACTAAAAAGTATATTAGCATAGGCATTGCAGTCTATTGACATTTTTTTCCCTTCCTGTACCAGCATTTCTAAATAGTGTATCTATAGCCTTTGTCACACAGCTAGCTGCAACACTAATGAAAATGTGGCTAGGATGGCAAGGGATGCTTCTAAGCGTAATAAGAGTTAACTTTTAGTGTTGCAATAAACTTTTTTTCTTGTACTGTGTTAAAAAGTAAGGTTATTTATCTTTTAGTACTTTGACATTTTGTTCTTATTTTAGCATCTACAGATGAGTTATGACTATATTTTTAGCACAAATTCAACAGATTACAGAATAATTCTCCATATTATGTACAAGATACTCCCACCTCGTGATACTAATGTTACCAAGGGTGATAAACTTGCTCGTGCCACATCATTGCCGCCACGTCATCAGCCCTAGGGGACACCTCATCCCTATACTCTAATATAAATAAGTGGGTAGTTAGAGATATTATTTGCATGTATGTATGATGTGTGTTGATCTCTATCTCTCCCCTTAAATTCTTCCTAATTCTCCCCCCTTCTTCTATGTCTTCCTTCCCGTTTCTTACTATCAATATAATATAAACTTTATATTTCGATACTTGATTTGTGTTTAATTTAATCGATTTCGAATCGTATCAATTGATATCAGAGAACTCGTTCCTCGACTTGCTAATTATTGATTGGCTCAATCCATACATAGGAGGCTAATACAATAGAAGAAAAGGAAATTAAGGTGCAATTCAAGTTTTGCACATAAGGTGCTCGATGAAATGCCTTAAATGATTTTTGAGAGCAGCGCTCCTTGCCCGGTTGCAATAAGCTCCAATCGCTGTCAATGGCGGACGGCATTAAGCATCTGGTGTCGACGAGGGATTTGGAGGAAAAACTTGATCAGCGATGGAATAATTTGGAGGGTTCCATGGAGGAAATGAGACTGATGATGAATGGCCTCTCTTTACAGTTGAGGACAGTCGCTGGGGTTGTGAGTGAACGCCAACCACAACCATTAATTCGTCCTCCGCGCAGCACAGATCGCCAATCTAGATCATCAGGCCTAAAGGCGTCCAGCATTAAGGTAATCATCAATTTCTGACCAGACTCAATAAGACCGAGTTTCCTAGGTTTAGTGGGCATGATGTGGTGAACTAGTTGTATGAATGTGATAAATATTTTGTGCTTCATCAAACCTCTAAGGATTCAAAAGTAATACTAGCTAGCGTTGCCCTTGAGGGTGACGTCCGGGAATAGCATAACGCCTACTTGAAATCATGGCTTCATGGAGTTGCCATCCCTTGGGATATATACTCGGTTGAAATTAAGAGTCGGTTCTCTAACAGCGCATGAAACTCCCTTACGGAGTTAACTAAGTTGAAACAAACAAGGAGGGTGGATGCATTCCTGAGTGTTTTTAAGTCTTTGATGTGCCGTCTTGGGCTGAATGAGAAACATAAATCAGGTATATTTATGGCCGGATTGTGTGATGAATCGACAGAATGGCACAAATTGTTTAAGCCTTACCCACTACAGCAGACCATTATTCTAGCTAAGATACATGAAAAGAACTGTGCTTACACCGAGCAAGTCGCCAAAAATAATTGAAATCGTGTGCTTACATCGAGCTAAGATACATGAAATCCTGCCAAAAATATGCCTGTTCTCCCGCTATAGAGTAGTGCTCCAAAATTCCAGCCATGCTGCCAAACAGATTAATGCCACTGCCGCTTGCTCTGCCCTTGTCTTCTCGGCTTCCTCCCACTTAGAAGTGTATCCATGATTTGTCTTCCACGGATCTTGATGATTTACCAGAGGCTATTACTTTGGCTAAGTTACAAGAGAAGAAATATGAGTATATTGAGCGGATGACGGGCAAGAATTCCCCCAAGTTAGCTCGTATTCTTCTCATGCCGAGTAACTCAACAAAGTTAACTCCAAATCTGCCAAATAGACCCCCACCTACTCGAAACTTGGCATTACTGACCCCACCAACTCGACTCCCACCAACTGCTCGCCTTACGCAGGGATTATCTTCCGTTGAGATCAGTGTGCAAGAAATCTTGGTTACTACTTCCATGACCCATTCACGCCAAGTCATGCTTGCCCAATGCATCGTCGAGTGCAAATGTTTTGGATTGAGGCTTCTGATGATGAATTAGGGAATGAACGAGTGGAAACCGAGCCAGATCCACCCCCCTGATCCTTACATTCCTATTCATGCTCTCCCGGAATTGGTCCAGTATCCAACCATATGGGTTCAGGGTCAGTTTAAGAAACATTCCTTGTGCATCTTTATCAGCCATGGCAGCATCCACAACTTCCTCGATGTGCGTTTAGCTCGACATTAGGGGTGTTTGGTTGAAGCTCGTCGTCAACCCTCAGTCACAGTTGTCGATGGCAAACAAGTATCTGGAGATGATCCATGCCATAGTTTTAGTTGGACACATCAGAATGCCTTGTATTTTTCCAAGCTTGATCTTAAGTCAGGCTATTGGCATATTTGAATGGCATCAAAAGACATTCGCGAGATAGCTGTCCACACTCACTCAGGTCATTATAAGTCTATTGTCAAGCTCTTGGGTATCTCTAATGCATCTTCTATGTTCCAGAGCCTAATGAATGATATAGTTCTACCATTATTACATCGCTTCGTTTTGGTCTTCCTCGATGGCAAACTTGTTTATAGCGCCAAGTGGATGCTATACTCAGCGCATCTATGCCCCATACTTGGCATTCTCTCCCCAACAACAACTCACAGCATATAAGATGAAAAGTGCCTTTAGATTCCACTGGGCTGAGGATCTCAGTCACTTTGTGTTTGGTGGATGGGTAGCCGCCAACCACAATAATTTGAAAGTTTTTCCCGCTTGGCCTCATCCCACCTCAGTAAGGAAGCTTCAGGTGTTACTTGGACTTTTAGCACTATAGGCGCCTTATCTTCTATTATAGAACTTTTGCCCAACCTTTGACTGAGTTGCCGAGGAAGGATCGCTTCAAGTGGAATGAAGATGTCGAACTCGCCTTTGAACAACTCAAACGCGCCTTAACTTCTACGTCAGTTCTGTCTAGATGGATTTTTCAATGCCATTTGTTATAGAATGCATTAGGTGTGGGCATTGGCATGGTTCTTATGCAGAAATGATGTTTGAGTCAAATCTTGGCCCTATGTATGATGCTCTCCACCACTTCCTTTTATTTTTATAGCACTGTATAGCTCTTTTGGTGCCAAGATCAACTCCACCGTCATGGGCTTCTTGCAATTGCCTTAGACCCCACCTTATGCATGTCTAGCCTGCTTTGGTTATGCTATTCACCACAAGGAGGTCACTCTATTAGCCAACCTTTGATTCTTGTGGACAAGGGTCAAGTATGGCAGGGGGTATTGATATGAATATTGCCGAGGGTGATACACATGCTCGTACCACGTCATCACTGCCAAATCATCAGCTCTAGGGCACACCTCACCCTTAGCCTCTAGTATAAATAAGTGGATGGTTAGGATATTTTAGTTATACCCCTCCCGTCCTCCCCCCCGCCCCAATTTTATTCTGCATAAATTTAACTAAAAAGGTCTAAAGTAAAATAAATGTATAATATAATAAAAATATAATGTTAGACACATGAGTCTATTATACTTACTTTCTTCTAGTTACATTCCGTAAACACTTGAGTCTATGCAGAAAGCAGATGAATGAAGTAGAAATTTATAAAAAGATATAGATTTTAACTCTTGTTTGGTTGGCAAGAAGTAGCCAGAATATGGGAAGTGAAAATTGTTGAGCAATTTTCAATTTCTTCACTACGCAGGAAGTAACTCATGTAGCCTCCTCAAGTAAGTTCTAATTCATTTATTTTTAACTGGCCTCTAAAAAGAAAGTTTTATTTTATATCTCGACAACCAAACATGTTTTACATATTTTTTAAGAAGTTGATATAGAAATTGAATTCTTAAAAAATATATCTCCTCACGGGAATTTAAATTATATAGGAACCAAAAAAGCCTCGATAAATTAAAAAGAAATGGATGTGATGGGATGTTGTCATCAGTACGTGGGCAAGTGCACAAGGAGACTCAATCATTGGGAGAGATTAGAAAATTGATTATACGCTACGCTACGTCATCAACTCCACATACTAATATCGCACGTGTTGTATTACATTTGGAGGATGCTTGGGAAGGCTTGGGGTTTGTTAGTGTTTTTGCGTTTTAGGCTCCATTTATTCAGGTAAAAAACTACATTCCCAAAATTGATATATATTTTCTTTTGCTGTTTGGCATGCATGTTTTGATGGAAAAAACTTTTTAAAGGAAAAAATATTTCCTCAAATGGAAAAAAATAACTTCCCTTTTAAAAGGGGAAGTCATTATTCCAAGGACCCAAAAAATTTCGAAGGTATACATCAGTCGATTATGGATCATACCAGAATAGACCTAGTGAGATCTTAGACCGTTAGAGATGATAATATGGGACAAGAACTAGACGAAGAATGATCATCAGCTTCATATCCCGGAGTGAATTATGTGGTTCCATTTGATTTTCGTTCCTAAATGAAATTTTATATTTGAAACATCGAGACTAATTCACACTATAGTAAATATTGTGATTAAGAAACAATGTTTACATCAAATTAAGCACCAAAAAATTATTTATAAACTATATTCTTTTTAGAAAGTAGTTTCTTTTAATATATGTTTTTTAAGAAAATTATCACTTAAGTACCCTGACGTTTGGCCATTTATCACCTAGGTACCTAACATTTCAATGCATACAATGGGGTACCTTGAGATTTAAACATTTTATCACTTGCTTACTTTGAAGTTTTAAATTTTTATCAATCAAGTATCTTTTATTAAAATTCGGTAGGTTTTCACTATAAAATGATAAAATAGAACATAATTTCTATAATATATCAGTATTCTCATTAGATTTGATGATTTTTCCTAAAAAGTGCTAACATGATATATGATTTTGGCCATTTTTAGATAATCAACATACGATGAACTTTTAAATGTAATTTTTAGAAACCATTAACATGTCTTGTAAATATTATCCTAATTTTATATTATATTAGCATTTTTATATAAAATTGGTCAGATTCTTAAGAAGTTTATCAAATTTTGATATAGGATATTTAAGTAATAAAACATTCAACTTCAAGGTACCTCATTGTATATATCAAAATGTCAGGATAGGTGATAAATGTTGAAACCTCGGGGTACATTAGTAATAATTTCACAACAAGACGAAGTCTAGATATTTCATATATATTGTATTGCTGTCTATATTGTCCTATGACAAGGCATAATAGAAGATGATTCCTTTAAAATAAAAAAGGAATATCGCAAAGTGAGAATATGTTTTCCGTTGAAACAAACAACGGAAAACTTAAGGGGAATTGCATTTTCCATGAAAAAGCTTTTCCAAAGGAAAATATTTTCTGGGTGAAGAGTACTTCCATTGAAATAAACGAAGCCTTAGTTTTTTGGTTCTTTTAGTTTTTATTTTCTTTGTCCTTTTACAATCCTTTGTTGCTTGTATTTCTAGCCTCTTGTTTTTGTTGTCTAGGGTGGCTGTATTCAGGTGTGTAAATGAGCCAAGCCTAATCGAGACGAGCCAAGCACCCCCTTGTTCGAACTCGTGTTCAATAAGGCTTATCGAGCTCGAGTTTGAGCCGAGCTCTTATCGAGCTTTTCTAACCCTTGTTCGAACTCGATTCGATAAAAAAATAGTGTGTTCAATGCTCGGCTCGGCTAGCCTCATTAAGCTTATTGATCCGAGTTGAGCTCGTTATTAAGTCGAGTTGAGCTTGTTATCGAGTCGAGTTGAGCTCATCATTGAGCCCAATCGAGTTTGAAACCGAGCCAAGCTTGCAACCGAGTCGAGCTCATTAATGAGTCGAGCTTTTTAAGTTATTATTGAACCATTTTTTTTACTAGTACCAACTATTATCGAGCTGATAACAAGCCCTTAGTGAGATTATATCGAGCTCTTTAACGAGCTCTTATCAAACTGTTCTTAAACATTAGTGAGCCGAGCACCCCTTGTTTGAACTCGGCTCATTAAGCTTATCGAGCCTCCTCGATAAGCTGTCGAGCCCTTCTAATGAATGCGAATGAGCCCCAGTCGATTTTGAACATGATTAGTTCATCAAGCGCTCTGTTCGTATACACCCCAATATATTGTGCCTCCATTTTGCCTTGTTAGTAACATCGTTTGTATTGGACTGTTTATGTTCACTCAATTATTGAAAAAAAATTACATTTGTACGACTATATCTTCGTTTTGGGGCATATTTTCTTTTTTGTTTTTATTTTCTTCCCTGGTAAGGAGAGATTTTAGGTCCCGTTTTCAAGCATAGTTAGTAAAATATTGATGTGGTTTTAAGTGTGTTTTAAAACTGTGAACTCACAAGCATACAAGATTGTTGTAGCTTTGTCGGGAATATGGGTACCGTATCCACAAGGAATCGATGTTAAGTCAGACTTAGTGATTAACAAGCGGTTGGAATTCGATTTTAAATGGTTGAGTCAACTGACTAACTAAGCTAAAGCAATTAAAATAGTAAAAAGGGTATTAATTTGATTGAGGTTGGTTTAGGGAATGAATTTAGAATATCTTAACTTATATCCTGTTATTATATTTTACTTAGGACAATGATTCAAAGGGCTTAGGCTACAAGCTCTAAGCCTAGGTTAATATTTGAATTAGGATTTAGAGTAATAAACTAGTCTAAAAACATAACCTATCTTATCACTCTAAGTGTGGCATAGGCTATCTTATTAGCACTACTTTATTCTTTTCTAGCTCCTACTTCAATATTAACTTATATAAAGGCTGTGTTCAAGGCTGGGTACATCCTCAACCCTAATCATTTGTGAAAACATGCTATCTTATGGTCTAGGCTACACTCATAGACAATTGTTAAAAAGCTGGAGATCTAACCATGGCTACAAACACGTACAAAAAAACACCTAGCAATCGTGAATAATTCCCCATAGGGGTGCGAAAATAACATAACTAAATCAACGTCTAAGTAAAATACAAATTTGAGATACGGACGGCTACCTGTCTTTCTTTCGTAAACGAAAAGAGTCTATTCCTCCATGGGAGTTTTACCCTCATTCAAATCAATAAAGAAAGAAACAATATAAAACTAGGAAAATGAAGACTCCATCAATTTGCGTTGACATTGATCCGAGCTTTGATCCTACCAGCACTTCGACTACCTGCGCTTCGACCATTAAGAATTCCTTGGATCTCATATCGGCTTCGAGAAGAAAAGGAGGAGAGGCGGCAAGGCCAAAATATCCAAAAGTATGGTCTCTCCCTCTTTTTTTATGCCTGCAGTGTGACTTAGTAGTTGCGTTGCAGGTACAATACCGATTGATCGGCGATGTTGGCCGGTCGATCTATTGGCCCACTGTAGGATCCATCCTATTGTGGGCTGCTAATCAATCAGTTTTTCATGTCAATTGGTCGATTAAAAACTAAAACACTACAAGATGTATTTGGTTGCTAAATTATACCCGATGAGTCCTCCTTTCGTACACGTGGTCGGGTTTACCTTATCTGTACTCAAGCAATATTAAATTCAAACTAGCTAAGGATGAAAATTTTTAATTGGGCATGCAGTGGCAAGAATAACTTGTGGAAAATATTTCCGAACGTATATGAAGGTTGACCTAAGAGTAGATAATCTTTGTGTAATGTTATTATTATTCTAGTTCCAACTCAAGTTCTAGTGATTCAAGTCCTTTTACTAGTGAGTTGGCTTAGAACTTCTCACCCCCTTTTTTCTTATTTCAAACCTTCCAAATTTAAGACGAATAGAGAAAATAATAAAAAGAATCAGTTATCCTAACAATTCACCTCTAATCAATAATGAAATCAAAAGGCTTCTCTTTTCTCTCTTATTTTCTTCTCCTTTTTTTTTGGTTCTTCTTTTTTTTTTTTTTTTTGTTTTGTTTTGAAGTAACTTATGGCCAAGCATGTCTCCCTAGGACCCGTGTAGTGATTTTTTGGTCGGTGACACTCGATCCAGTTGGCTTGAGGCACCGAGTGAAGAGCACTTCTAGGACCTAATAGCTCAAGCCAAAGGAATTCACAACCTAAGCCGATATTAACACATACCTTAAATATATTTCATTGAAATTAGGCATTGATGCTTATTAAAGTAACTTAAAGAAGTTGATTCTTCTTAAGCTTTCTTTGTAGCCCGTGTAGCAAGCTTTTCGACCGGCGGCTTCTGACCTAGTTGGCTCAAGGTACCAAGTGTTAAGACACCCCTACGGGCTTACTTCCTTGGGACACAAGGGCTACAAGAATCAATAAGTCACGGGTACTTACTTAATTGAACAGGCATTTGTACCTTGTTTTGCTTGATAGAATCACTCAAGATAAATAGACCAAAAAAAAAAAAAAAATTTAATTTTAACATTGTTAGGAGTAAAATTGTGGATTCAAATTCTTAAAATTATTTCCACTATTACAACTTAAGAACGAGGATGTGTCACAAGATTAAGGGTGAAAAGTAACAATCTCTCTAACTAGTTAAAAGAGAAAAATACATATTCAAAAGTTAGATTTAGGAATAATCTCATTGCATAAATATTCTAATCATTATAGTACATATCAAATTTTAACATTAATAGAAGTCACAAAAACCTCTATGCTCAATCATTCCCCCAAAAAAAAAAAAAACAAAAAAAAAAAAAACAAAAACAAAAACCAAAAAAAAAAAAAAATACTTAGCTAGTTTAAGCAAAATTAAGATAAAAGAACAAACAAAAGTTCAAACCATACATGTCATTCTCAAACTCAAACCTTGCATCATCCTCAATGCAAATGAACAAAAGTAATTACAAGCAAGGAAATGAAGGAGACGACCTGAGGTATGACATATTTAGCTATGCATGTTGAGCAAATACAAAAAGGAAAGGCAAAAATAGCAGGCTATGAAAGAAGATATAAAAGACAGCATACTAAACAAACTTGTCAATAATAAACATTTGTTTACTATAACAGAAATAAAAGAAATCAGGGAGGGGGGAAGTGTGGTGGAGAGTCCCCGGTTTGCTGTCTCCAAAGTTCATCCATCTTAAACTCTATATAATAGAGACGGTCCATAATGGTCGTCACATATGGTGGTATGGCTTCAGGATCGGTAGGGGCTAATGGGGGTACAGTCCTCTCCTTGGGACCCTCCTCCTGAGCGGGATCGCTCGCTTATTCGGGATCCTCCTCTTGTCCGTCACTCACCCTTCGAGCCTAGGGTGGAGTGAGGGATATGTAGGCTTTCTTGGGATGGGAGGGTTGGTAGGTAAGAAATGGGGCACAACTCATGTTGATTAAAGTTGGAATATGAACCCAAGCCTACTATATAAGTCTTGTAATGAGACACGGAAAGAACAAAGCGCCATTCCCAACAATGAAGCGAGCAAGTCAAAGGTGAATGGCAGCAAAGCTCTCCAGGAAAACTGCCCTAATATCGACCCAAGTATCCCAATAGAACTCCAAAGAAATTCGAGAATAGGTCCCCTACGCTCCTGCGCATGGCCCACAGGCCTCAAGCTGGATTTAATAACGGAGTCTAGGAACCATATATGGGATGGAAGGGCAGACTAGACAGTGATGGTGACTATATTTGGTGCAAAACGGCCACCACAAATCTGAGTTATGATGGTTATGGCCTTTGGTGGGTTTTAGGGGGGAGCCCAAATGGTGTCACTGGAAACAAGCAGGGCACCAATAGCCCCGGCCGCGTCATGACAATTAAAAATGACATGTTTGCCATAGATGGTGACCTCGCACAAGGGGTGGCTATCTTCATGGTTAAGATTCCTGCACTAATGCGGGAGAAACAGGGTCACCCTCTAACTTCCTACCAAGGAGGTAAGTGAAACCCATGATAATACAAAACATAAGTGCCCAAGCACCATCTGGTTCCCACCACAACTCATCATTAAACATTGTTTCCCCTACCATTGCCATCACTCGGATGCTGGAGGCAAGGTCCGTCGTGTAAGAGCAGCTACTCTTCTCTTCATGGCAACTTTTCTTAGTACGAGGCATGACCTAAAAAAGCAAAATCAAATCAACTTAAAAGAAAATGAAAACATTCCGGGAAAAAAATGAAATAGAAACAATAAAATAAAAGTAAGTAAAACTTGCCTTGAAAATTAAATTAAAGACATGGAAGTGACAAAAACAAATATAAAAAGCAAATTTGAGAAATTAAATTTTGAATCTACCCCTAAAAGTTAAGCAAAATGAAAATTGTAATAAAATATAAACTAATAATAAGCCGTAAAATAAATTATAAACCAAAGTTAAAAGAAATTAGTTTAAAAAAAAAAAAGAAGCCTGTTAACCCTAAAGCTTGAACAACTCAAGTGAACATGGAAGAAAAAAATAAAGATGAGCAAATGACACCAAATTCCTAAATCATTCACACAACCACTCCAAATAATCAATAATCCAACAAATAAAGACACGAAAGCTCCAGATCTGGTCACTTTAGCCCCTACGTGAACATGGTTTATAAACAAAGACATAGAAAAATTATATATTCAAATAAAACCTAACTTTATTCCTAAACAGGACTTAAATCATCAATATTCTAATACATGTAGTCTAGAACTCATGAAAAACCCTAAAAATATCCCTCTCTAAGGATAAACAAGGTAAAAAGTTTAAATAAAGGTTGAAACACACACCTTGAAGAGAGTTGGAGTAAGAGGAGAGAGGGTAGTGGTGGTGGTGCAGTGGGCTAGCTATGGTGGGGCACAGCTGACGTGGATTGTGTGAAGGTGAGTTGAGCATGCTAGGGTTAGGTTTTGGGAGAGAACAGGAAGATAATGGGGGTGAGGAGAGAGAATCAAGGAGCGTGTTATAAAAGGGAGAGGGGGCTGAAATAAGATGCCTGATCGATTGGGTAAAATGCAGACGATCGGTGTTGGAGCATGCAAAGCGCTCCAACAGTGACTCCCCCGATCAATCGAGCAAAATGCCGATCGATCCCAAGTGGTTTTGTAAGTGTCCCCATGAACAAAAAAACAAAGAACTAAGTTTTTAAAAAATAATTTTAAGAAAACGTCTCCCATTTTTTTGTTTTTTGTTTTTTTTTAAGAAAGAAGGGGAAAAAAACAAGAATTACAAAATAAAAGGAAAAAATGGGTTGCCTCCCAAAAGTGCTAAGTTTAATGTCTTCATTCGGACGCGGTGCAAACTACCAAATACGTTAATCCCGAGGGTGAGTCTTCAAGGTAAATTTCCTCAAACTTGTGACGACAATTCCCTAACCCAACTGCATGTTTTAAACGATGACCGCTAACAGTGAGAAGGTGGCTAGAGGTGGCCAACGGGCCAAGGCGGCCCGGAACCCGACCCGCCGCAGGCCCACACGAGCCTGGGCCTGAGCCCGTTTAGGTTGGGGGTGGTTGGGGGTCTTCTGCCCCCCAACCTCACACACACACACACACACACACACACACACACACACACACACACATAGCCCCAACGGCACCGTTGGGGCTTAATTAAAAAAAAATATTTTTTTTCTACGAATACTAACCTAATTTTCTCATTTCACTACACAACAATCTCTCCAATTCTCTCTTTTTACTTACTCACATACAATTATTTTTTCTAAATCTCTCAAGTTCGAAGTTTCAACTATGTTCTGCTCTTAGAAGCTTGTAGAAGTTGAAATTTCAGTTTTTGCTTCGGTAAAATTAATATCAAAATTTTATTTATTTGTCATTTTTATTTCCCTAATTTGCATTCTTGCACTTATTACAATTTAACGATATCATGGCACATAATTTATCTTCATCTAGAGCTGGTCGATCTAGTTCTAGCTTTTCTCGACCGCCTAAAGTCCCTAGAATGGGTAGAATAGTTGAGTTTAATACTCAGGAACGGATTTTTTTTGGAACCCGGTCCGTTACCTCCTTGCATAGACACCTTAAATTGGAGCAAGAACAGCACCATGAGCAGGATTATTCTGAATTGGGTGGTAAGGGATGTCCTCAAACCGAACCCACAGCCACCATTGATGAAACTGAAACCACACCAGTAGGACACGTAATACTAGCGCTGTATGCAAACACTTTACATTACGGCTCCGTTTGTTTCAACGGAAATACTTTTCCCACGGAAAACGTTTTCCTTTAGAAAAGATTTTTCATGGAAAATAATATTCCCGTTGAGGTTTTGCGTTTTTTGTTTCAACGGAAAATATGTTTTCTCATTTCGATTTTCCTTGCCTATTTTAAAGGAATCATCTTTTACCAATCATCTTATACCTAGTTATAGGACAATATAAATAGTAATACAATATATTTGAAATTATTTAGACTCTGTGTAGTTGTAAAATTATTGCTAAGATACGCTGAGATTTGAGCATTTATTATATATCTTGACATTTGAATGTATATAATGACGTACTCTGAAGTTGAATATTTTATCACTCAGGTACCATACATCAAAATTTGATGAATTTTTGTAAGAATCTGACCAAATATAAAAATGCTAATATAATACATAATTACGATAATATTTACAAGTCATGTCAATATTTTTAGCACATTACAATAAAAATATCATTGCATATTGATGTAAACTACCTAAAACTAACTAAAATCATATGCCGTGTTAGCATTTTTTAGGAAAAATCTATTGAAAATATTTATTTATTGTCGGAATCATGTTTCTAGATCACTTGGAGTGATGACTTCCCGTTTTTTTAAAAAGAAGTCATTTTCCCTCATTTGAAGGAAAAGGTTTTTCTTTGGAAAAACCTTTTCCATCATCAATCTTGCGCCAAACAACGGAAAAGGGGAAAACCACTTCCTAGAATGTGGATTTTCCCCTAAACAAACAGAGCCTAGATCGTGAACATAGTAAATCATATTGTACACTATGTGATCCCCCAATAGTTTTCAATCATCCACCTGGTAGTAGGACTGGCACTTTAAAAAGACACCTACTAAAAAGCCACCCCGAATTAAATACAGATAAAACCCAACAAACTCTCATACAACAAGCAACTGGTGTGCTTGCTAACTTTAAGTTTACCCAAGAAATGAATAGACAGAAATTAATGAGATATGTCATTGGGGCTGAAAGGCCATTTATCACCGGCTAAAACCCTAGATTCGTTCGGTACTGTCAAACCGCGTTAAACCTTACCGCTGTAAGGGTTCCTTGGAACACTTTGAAGCGGGATGCATTTAAGGAATTTATAAATATGAAAAATGAGCTTCAAGATATTTTAAAGGCGAACACGAGCATGTTCGCATTAACATCGGACATGTGGAAGTCAAAATCCGATGTACCTTTCATGTGCATAACGACACATTGGATTGATTCTTCCTATGTTATGCAAAAAGAAATAATTCATTTTTCCCTACTTGAATATCCCCAAAGTGCTTATGTAATCACGGATGCCATTATGGAGGCATGCCGTGAGTGAGGGATCGAACACAAAATTTTCAGCATTACTTTTGATAATACTAATAACAACAATATATCTGCTCAACAATTAATTAGGTATATGAGGGCCATATTAAATGGAAAATGTTTTTATTTACGTTGTATCTGTCATGTACTGCATTTAATAGTAATGGATAGTCTTGCAACTTGTACATGTTTCTGTTACGTCTTTAAGAGAAGTAGGTAAAGCAATTAAGACATCTGGAACTAGGCCAAAATAAAAAATAAAAATTTAAAGTTCTTTGTGCCATATATGGTATTCCTTATAAAAAAAAATTTAAATTATATACACAAAATAGGTGGTCACCCACGGTTGACATGTTAGAAAGAATAATGCCATACAAAGATGTCTTAATTAAATTTGTACAATAAAATCCTTTAGAACAAAGATCTTTAATTTTGAATTTATAGATAGGAATGTAATTAAGGAAGTCTGTAAGTTTTTTGTTATTTTTAAAGATGCTACAACATTTTTTTTGGATATTATTATCCAACCATTACACAAACAATATCTAGGCTAGTAGATATTGCTGCATGGATGGTAGAGAACTCCTCCATTTACTCCAGCCCTGATGCAAAATTTGTAATATTATTTTGAATTATCACTGACATATTGTATTGCCACTATTTTTTATCTCTGTTATAAACTCACGGGTTTGTAATTATTTGCACAATATTTTTACAAAAAAATAAATCCAACTTACAATGTAGCATCTTTTATTGCAAAAATTGATGAAAATTTATATAATTTATTTTTTTTGTATACTCGAAGATTATCATTTGATAATCCAAATTCTTCCACATCATCTTTTTCGTCCTCTTCTCAAAGAAAATCACATGCGTGAGATATGTTGTACTAATTAAAGCCCAAATAAAATCCCACATCATATGATGAGCTAAATTTTTACATGCGTTTGCCTATGCTTGACTTCAACCCAATAGAGGCGAATCAATATTTTTGATATATTGCAATGATGGTATTCTAATAGAACCCAATATCTCGTGTTTTCCACTATGGCATGTGATATACTAACGTGTCTGGTGTCTTCAGTAGCAACGAAGTGTGCTTTTAGTATAGGTAGTAGATTGCTTGGATCAAAAAGAGCGAAGCTAGCACCGTCCACCTTAGAAATATCGGTGTGCTTGAAGTACTAGATGGCTGCAGCGGATAGAGACCAAGACCGACTGAACTTGGGTTCATCAAGCGATGACAAAGACGACCGTAGGACCAGTGCAGCAAGTCCCGCACCAACCACAGAAAGTTTATGCTAAGTTATGTATATTGTTATAATCCTTTTTTTTATGATATATTTTTTTTATAAAATATATTTGTAACTTTTAATAGTAATATCATATTGTTATAGTTGTATTTTTTCACAATTTATGATGCATTTTATTTTGTTAAATATATTTATAATTATGATTGTGTTGGATTCTATTTGTATATTATATTATTCATCAATAAATTATAATTATTTTCTGGTCAAAATGATTATATATTTTTATAATTTTATAAGGTACTATTATAATTGTATTATATATTATATTATACATATATACATATTATATATATTTATTAAAAGGGGGCCCTGGGCCTAGGCCCAGGCCAGGCCCAGCCCGACCAAGCTAGGGCTTGCTAGCCCAAGGCGAGGCCTAGGCTTGGCCTGGGACCAGTTTGGAACCGGGCCCAACCCGGCCAATGGCCACCACTAAAGGCGGCCATCGTTGAGGTCTCGAATCTCGATTGCGCCAAATGTGTATGCTTGGACGTCTTCATAAGGCCCATCCCATCCAAAGCGTAGTTTTCTAGGAAAGAACCAAAGTTTCGAATTGTAAAGCCATACTTTTTGTCCAACTTCAAAAGTTTTTCGAGAAATTCGTTTGTCATGAAAAGCCTTGGTTCTTTCATGTGCCTCATACTGCATCTTTTCCGACTCACCAAGATGAAGTTGTCGATGCAACCCGATGTTGTGCATGCCCTGATTGAACTATTTTATGGCCCAATATGTACGTTGCTCAAACTCTAGAGGCAATTGGCATGCCTTCTCAAAGACTAAGCGATAAGGAGACATGTCGATTGGAGTCTTAAAAGCTATACGATAAGCCCAAAGAGCATCATTCAGCCTCAAAGACTAATCCTTATTGTTCGATCTAATAGTCTTTCCCAGAATAGATTTTATTTCATGGTTTGAAACCTTAACTTGACCGCTAGTTCAAGAGTGATATGGAGCTGCCAATTTATGTGTGATTGAATACTTCTAAAGAAATGCCTCAACCGAATGATGAGTAAAGTGCGTCCCCTCATCACTAATTATCATTCTAGGAACACCAAAACGTGAGAAAATATTATCTTTAAGAAACTGTATAACCATCTTGTGGTCGTTCGTCCTAGTCACGACACCCTCAACCCACTTTGATATGTAATCAACAACCACTAAAGTAAAGACAAACCCATGTGAGTTAGGAAATGGACCCATGAAGTCGATGCCCCAAATGTCAAAAATTTCACAAACCAAGATTGGGTGTCGAGGCAGAGCGTCCCAGAAAATAGTTGGCCAAAAAAACCCACTTTGTAGGACTTTCGTAGTAGTGCGTCGCTGAAAGTCCCCTCCACAAGCTAGACTATGACAAAACCTCAACATACTCTCTTGCTCAATTTCCAGGACGCAGCAACGTATTGCCTAATCAAAACATATCTTAAACAAATCTGGATCATCCCAAAAGAAATGCTTCACATGCAAGAAGAAATGATCACATGCCTGTTTCAGCCAATGGGTAGGAAGGTTCTCTGTTGCCAAGTAGTTGATGATGTGCGCATACCACCTGGATCTACTTTCTGCGATAGCAAGTAACTGTTCATCAGGAAAACAATCATCAATAGGGCCAATAGTGGAATCAGATGGAAACACAATCCTCAAAAGGTGATTAGTCACATTATCTGAGCATTTCCTATCCCTAATCTCTATTTTAAATTCTTGGAGTAATCAAACCCAAAAAATTAACCTAGGCTTTGTTTCCTTCTTGATAAGAATGAATCGAATGTTAGCATGGTTAGAAAAGACTATGACCCGAGAGCCTAAAACATAAGTCCTACAAGAAAAAGGGCCATTAACGACAGTAATTATCGTCATTAAAAGTCTAGTTTACCGTCGTCGTTTGTGGTAGTTATTGCTTCCGACGTTAATACTATGTGGGATCAACGACCACTAAAATGAGCCGTCGTTAAAAAGTATCTACGACGGTATATTATGTCCGTCGTTAAAAGTGAAATCAATAATGACGGCACATGTTGTCGTTAAAAGGAAAGTCTTTAATGTAAGGTGGCACCATTGTTAAAGAGTTGATTAATTATGACAATAATTGTTGTTGTTACAAATATTGACCGTCATATAGGAAAAAGTTTTAACGACGACAAAAACCGTCGTTAAAATTTTTCGCGCCACTAATTGGAAATAGTAACGACAATATAAACCATTGCTAAAAAATAATAACACTAATAAATCGTCGTTAAAACGTCTTTCATCTATTAAAGACATCAAAATCCGTCATTAAAAGTGCTTCCCCCATCAAAGAGAATTCTAACAGAAAAATTTATCGACATTAAAAATCCTGTACATTCATATAGTGCAATATATACATTCATAAATACCTATACATTTATGTAATATAAAAATAATTTTCTGATTGTTTACAACACCTGTAAATCCAAATAAGGACAATTATCAAGTTGTTCATAGCACCTGCACATAAATGTAGTATAGCGATATTTAATTTTAGTATAACACCTGATGCGATATTTTACTAGCAAGTGCACTAGTCGCTTTAAGTAATATAAAGTGAGTAGAGTATCGTTCCCACGAAGATTGTTGAGTGAGTACTGAAATTAGTAGCTCTAATTCTATTTGAAAAATCGAAAAATTAGGGATTTTGATATGAAATAAAGTAAAATAAAATAAAATAAAAATAAAAGTTAAAACTAGACTAGAATAAGCCGATTTAAGTTATTATTTTTTATTTATTTTTTAGTTAATAAAGTGTAAGGCATCCGATTTTACCTTAGTTGCATTAATACACATTTTTTATTCTCGATATTCAAGTTGTTATTGTGTGTTGATGGTTGAAAATCCTAATTTACTAAACATTCTCTCTCAAGCAACATTTAGCGTACTCTTTAACATATTAACCCATCACTTTCGTGCATGAATTTAAATAAGAAAACAGTTATAAAAGCACTATGATTTTCTTTTAAAAACCACATAAATTGCGTTAATCTCTTTCGAGCATTCGCTCAATTTGTGGTGCTTATCACCTCAGCACTCATCATAAATCTCCTCTTGATCTCATTATGAATCATTATAGGCCTTAACTGGTGATCAAGCATTTAAAACTCATGAAGAACAATGATAAACACTTCAATAGCGCAATAACAAGAACATTGAATATCTTGAATTAGAAATAAGCGTATTTTACAACTTAGGTTACATCGTAGCCTTAGATTAACAAAATTAGTTCATGTTAAACTTAATATTAAACATTACAAACATCAAAATATATGAACTAATGAACAAAAATGATAAAACTAACAAAAATAACCAAAAAAAAAAAAACCAAAGAACAGGTCAGGGTCTACTGCACAGACCCGACCTATGCCCCACCCTTTTTCACTCGATTTTTTTGTGTTTTTTGATCTAAAAACTTCATGATTCAACTCCTTGCAACCTCCCATATTTATAAAAGTAGGATTGGGATAAAAAAATTTGGAAAAAATCTCAAAAATCAGCTCCCATTTGTTGCATCCTGAGGCAGATTCTGCAGATCTGATTTTTTATTGTTTTTCTTGATTTTTTCTACACTCCACAGCCCAAATTCTGCACCAAAACATCATATTGATGTTATGTGATGTTTTTACAATGAATTTGGTTAAAAAAATTCGAGTTTTAATTGCCAAAATGCAAGTTGTTCTTGAAAAGCTGTAATCTGCCGCCCAGTTTCTGCATTTGGATTTCGAGCTTGATTTTCTTCATTTTTTCGTGAAATACTCCACCCAAATGCTGAAATAACATGTTAAAAAGATGTTAAATAAATTATTTAAGCTTTGGTTCAGTGAATTTAGTTGAAGAAAATCAAAAAAATCGAGCAGCAAAATGACATGCTGCAGCAAGCTGCAAGTTGTAATTTTTTTAATATTTTTTCGATTTTTTTCTTTTTTTTGTACGTAAAAGAATGCTTAAAATAGCTTTAAGTAATGTTTAATTGTATTATACAATGCATAAAAGATGAATAATGAGGATAAAAGCTTGAATTTTGGCTTAAAATTGATGCAAAACTTGTGAAATAGGGGGTAAATTATGTGTTCTTGGTAATTTTGTACAATTTTTGTTATTATTTTGCAATTTTTTTATTTTATCTTGTTTTTACTTATTGATATTACTGAAAACTAGCAAGATTTAATACAAAAATGGTGTTTTTGCAAGAAAATGGGTGAAATAGTCAAAACCGAGCAAAAACAAGCAAAAGTAATAAAAATTAGACGTAAAATGGTCAAAAATGTATTAACATGATATAGATAAATATATACTAATTTAAGGTTATCAAAATACCCCCAAACTTAAATCTTACTCATCCCTGAGCAAGACTGAATATTTCAGCACCATATCTCATGTTTTTCAAGAATTTTTCTACTGTTTAAAGCAAGCACCCTCTAATTCAGAAATGAATAGCAGAAAATCAATGCTTAAGGCTCTAAAGCCAAAATCATCTTTTCTAAGGAAAAACCTGTCAATCACCTAGGTAGTTAAGATTTAGAAGTTAGGATAGCAAATTAAGTTTATCCGTTCTTCAAATCTCAAGACATTCAAACACAATAGAGGAAAAAATTCATGCCATTCATAACAAATCTTATCGAGTATGCCCTAGACTAAAACATTTTTTTTTCTTTTTTATTTTTATTTTTTTAGAGGAACTTATATGCTCTAGTCACTTTCGGCTCATGCGTTTATCATCAGCAAGAATCAAGCTCCGACTCCTGGGCAATGACCCATAAGTAAGAGAAGCCACCACCGAGATGTCCCTAATATTACCGAGTGAGTATATCTTCAGCGAGAATCAAGCTCCGACACCTGGGCGATGACCCATAAATAAGAGAAGCCACCACTGAGATTCCTTCTCTATGACTCCCCTGAGTTTATCTACAGTAAAATCACGCTCCGGCTCCTGGGCGATGACCCATAAGTAAGAGAAGCTACCACTGAGACGCCCTCAATATTGGGTAGCACAGATCTTTATTTATACAAGATAGTGGTGCTAGAGATACAATTTTATCTACTCCTTTTTGTTATATATATATTTCATATTTTACTTTTAGATTCAGGCATAACTCTTCAAAGCTCATTCTAAGATGAAAATCCTTAATGCAATCTGTTAAGAAAACTTCAACAAATCTAATATACTGTGATACCAATTTGTTAGGGAAAACTTAATGCGGAAGCGTAAACCCTGATAGCTTGATTCGATTCAAATAATATAACTTACGCAAAACGAGAAGTAAACAAATATGGAGAAAGAAAGAACAAAACAAGAATACACAATATTTACGTGGAAACCCCTCTACAATTGAGAGGGGAGAAAACCACGGGCGGAGATGGAGATTCTTTATTAACTGAACGAAAGAATTACAACGTCACTTCCCAAACGAGATATATGGAAGAATTATAATCACTCCCTCTGAACTCTCGTAGCACTCGAATATCTTGGAGGAATTACGAAATCACCTCTTTTTCTTAATGGCGGCTCACCTCACTTTGATTGGATACGTATGGGAGAAACCTCTCACCAAATACTGAAAACCCTAAGTCCTTATTTATAGAAAACAATTAGGGCCGGCGGAAAACGACGATCGATCGGCCCCTTCACGGCCAAAAATTCGAATCATTTCCTTAAATCACCCGATCGATCGGCTTTCCCTTCCGATCGATCGGTGACCCCACGGCAACCCCATATAAAAATAAAACAAGTAATTTGAGACATAACCTAACAAATCTCCACCTTGGCTCAAATTACATACATAAAAGAATTACCTCCACCTTCTCCACAAAACCCCCACAAACAGGGTTAACACAACGAAGTACGAAACCTAACCGTGCGAAGCTTGAACTTCCTGTTAGGTAGAAACTGAGTGAACATATCTGAGAGGTTATCAGCAATGCCAATCTTCTTCTCTGAATTGGCTCTTGACACATCATCTGAAACAGCCACCCGCTGCTGAACTGTGTTACTGAACTGAACTCTCTCTGGCTTACTCACCTGACCTGAATCACAAACAACTAATGATATCTTCTGTGGAGATAACAATAATGAAGACTCACCAAACGTGACACGTCTCGACAAGAATTGTTTGAAGAGAAAACCTTTCTGCTTCACATAAAGCCCTTGTTCACATACCAGCAGTCCTCTGGACTGACCACACAAAGAGCCCCTTATACTATGCTCAGATAGACACCTATCACCTGAACGATCCAATCTCAAACGTCCTAAATTTGTGATCTCTGGTTCTGTCAACAACAAGGATGATGAAGATACTGCAACAGATCTAACAAATGTGGAACCGACAAGTTCATACAACGTACCTGACCTTCTGCCCTTCATAACTGTCAATGCACCCTTAACGACCTCCAAAACTCTACCTTCAGCTGTGTACCTGTACCTTTTAGATTCAAGAGTACCCAAAGAGATGAGATTTTTCTTCAAATCAGGAACATGACGAACATCGCCCAAAACCCTGATAGTGCCATCGAACATCCTAAAACGAATTGTTCCTATACCTAGAACTTTGCATGGATTATCATTACCCATCAAAGCAACTCCACCTTGAACAGACTCATACATGGAAAACCAATCCCGGTTGGGATAGACATGATAGGAGCAACCCGAATCCAAAATCCAACTATCTTTCAAATTAGACTGAGGTTCAGACACGGACAAAAGAAGATCTTCATTCTCACCACCAACAACACTAGCTGCTATGGATCTCTGGTCAGACCTGTTATTTGCTTCTAATTTTCTCTTAAGCTTATAACAGTCTTTCTTAATGTGTCCTTTCTTACGACAGTAGTTACAGGTTAGGTTTTGATACCTAGACTTAGACTTGTTTCCACTATGATCATACTCAGTTCTCCCCCTCACAAATAAACCACTACCTGAGTTATACACAGAGTCAGATAATTCCCTATTTACTTGTTCTTTACTCTGTAGGTTTCTCTTAACTTCATCAACAGATATGGTTTGTCTACCCCCATAAATCATGCTTTCGCCAAAACCCTTATATGAAGTAGAGAGAGAACATAACAACAACATTGCCTGATCTTCATCCTTAGGAACATCATTCCATTCTTTCAAATCTTGAATAATTGAATTAAATTCACTGACGCGGTTCTTAAGTGACGTACCTTCTGACATACGAAATGTAAATAATTGGCGCTTAACTGCGAGTTTGTTGGAGACAGACTTGAAATAGAACATATCCTGCAATTTCTCCCACAACTCCTTAGCGGTCTTTACTTCCAGAACTTCTGTCAAAACATCATCGGTAAGACACATCTGAATTGCTGTGAGCGCCTTCTCATCCAACTCCTCCCATTGTGCTTCTGTAAGATTCTCTGATTTCTTCTCTTTCCTATCTAAAGCTTTCTTCAAGCCATTCTGAGTCAAGAGGCCCTTAACGCGAACCTGCCATAAACTGAAGCTCCCTTGACCACCAAACTTCTCAATTTCGGATCTAATTGCGGACGTCATATTATCAAATCGAAATAAACAGGGCTCTGATACCAATTTGTTAAGAAAACTTAAACAAATCTAATATACTGTGATACCAATTTGTTAGGGAAAACTTAATGCGGAAGCGTAAACCCTGATAGCTTGATTCGATTCAAATAATATAACTCACGCAAAATGAGAAGTAAACAAATATGGAGAAAGAAAGAACAAAACAAGAGCACATAATATTTATGTAGAAACCCCTCTACAATCGAGCGGGGAGAAAACTACGGGCGGAGATGGAGATTCTTTACTAACTGAACGGAAGAATTACAACGTCACTTCCCAAACGAGATATATGGAAGAATTACAATCACTCCCTCTGAACTCTCGTAGTACTCGAATATCTTGGAGGAATTACGAAATTACCTCTTTTTCTTAATGGCGGCTCACTTCACTTTGATTGGATACGTATGGGAGAAACCTCTCACCAAATACTGAAAACCCTAAGTCCTTATTTATAGAAAATAATTAGGGCCGGCGGAAAACGACTCCCGATCGATCGGCCCCTTCACGGCCAAAAATCCGAATCCTTTCCTTAAATCACTCGATCGATCGGCTTTCCCTTCCGATTGATCGGTGACCCCACGGCAGCCCCATATAAAAATAAAACAAGTAATTTGAGACATAACCTAATACAATCCATTCAAATTTGAATATCTTTTAATAAGAAAGAAAGGTAAAACAGTTATGCTAACTAGTGAACTCAAATACCATGGTTTTATCAAGATAATGCCTTAGATTTTTGTTTCACTATTAAAGCACAAAAACAATCGATTCTTATGTTATTCCAATTAAATTACATTAAATGAGCTAAGAAAGAGTCGAAAAATAGCCTAAAAAGCATGACGATAAGTTTTCAAAATATAAGGGGATTTTTTTTTTTAAATATATTGTTGTTATTGTATTATTATTATTCAAATGTAGTAAAACTTAAAGCATAGAAAATCTTTTTGTTGGCCGACCCTATTTACATCCCCATACAAAGGCTCCGAACTCTGGGAGGCACTTAAGCTGACTCTAAAACAGACAGTAATAGAAAACTTCGTCAAAATTTAAAAAAAAAATTCATTAAAATTTTAAAACTTGACTCTCCCACCCCCAAACTTAAAAATTAACATTATTTTTAATGTTAAAAGGAATATAAAGAACAAGTGGGAGAGAGGTACTTCCCCAGTTTGAGGATTGCTCTTTGATGGTGCATGTGGGTATCGTGCCACCCCCAAACTTATTGTGAAATATCTGTTTAAACAAAAATAAATATGGGACAAAATAATGAAAGGAAAATAAAATTAGATAAGTAAAAATAAAAACACTTGGGTTGCCTCCCAAGAAGTGCTTAGTTTATAATCATTAGCACGACTTTCTGGGTGGATCTAATTTATCTAGATGGATTAAAAAGTTAAGAAAAAGTTAAAATTAATCAGAAAACTTAAAAAAAAATAAAAATCTAAAATAAAATAAAATAAAATAAGATAAATAAATGAATGAAGATTAATTTTTCAAATTTTCAACAAAATTTACAATCTATTAACAATTTCAAATTATAAAAATAAACAAAATAGTAGTTTTTTTATATACGAATATTTTATTTAATAATTTTTTTTTCTTTAAGAATTATCTTTACAAATAAAATGAATGAATGAAAAGAAATTTATATTTTAAATTTAACAAAATTTACAAATTATTAACAATTTCAAATTAGTATCGAAATCATGTGGTATCAATATCACTCAATTATAGACAATCCCTGGCAACGGTGCCAAAAATTTGATGCAATATTTTACTTGCAAGTGCACTAGTTCCTTCAAGTAATATAGAGTGAGTAAAGTATCCTTCCCACGAGGATTGCTGAGTGAGTACTGAAATTAATAGCTTTAATACTATTTAAAAAATTGAAAAATTAGGAGTTTTGATATGAAATAAAGTAAAATAAAATAAAATAAAATTAAAAGTTACAACTAGACTAGAATAAGCCGATTTAAGTTATTTTTTTTTTTAGTTAATAAAGTCTAAGGCATCCGATTTCACCTTAGTTGCATCAATACTCCTTTTCTATTCTCGATATTCAAGTTGTTACTGTGTGTTGATGGTTGAAAATCCTAATTAACTAAACATTCTCTCTCAAGCAACATTTAGCGTACTCTTTAACATATTAACCCATTACTTTCGTGCATGAATTTAAATAAGAAAAGAGTTATAAAAGCTCTATGATTTTCTTTTAAAAACCACACAAATCGCGTTAATCTCTTTCGAGCATTCGCTTAATTTGTGGTGCTTATCACCTCAACACTCACCATAAATCTCCTCTCGGTCTCATTATGAATTATTATAGGCCTTAAATGGTGATCAAGCATTTAAAACTCATGAAGAACAATGATAAACACTTCAACAGTGCAATAACAAAAATGAACTAATGAACAAAAATGATAAAACTAACAAAAATAACAAAAAAAAATACCAAAGAACAGGTCAGGTCTGCTGCACAGACCCGACCTATTCTCCACCCTTTTTCACTCAATTTTTTTGTGTTTTTTGATCTAAAAACTTCATGATTCAACTCCTTGAAGCCTCCCCTATTTATACAAGTAGGATTGGGTTAAAATAATTTGGAAAAAATCTCAAAAATCAGCTCCCATTTGTTGCATCCTGAGGCAAATTCTGCAGATCCGATTTTTTATTGTTTTTCTTGATTTTTTTCTTCACTCCACCGCCCAAAATCTACTCCAAAACATCATATTTATGTTATGTGATGTTTTTACAATGAATTTGGTTTAAAAAAATCGAGTTTTAATTGCCAAAATGCAAGTTGTTCTTGAAAAGCTGTAATCTGCCGCCCAGTTTCTACATCTGGATTTCGAGCTTGATTTTCTTCATTTTTTCATTAAATCCTCCACCCAAATGCTGCAATAACATGTTAAAAAGATATTAAATAACTTATTTAAGCTTTGGTTCAGTGAATTTAGTTGAAGAAAATCAAAAAAATCGAGCTGCAAAATGACATGCTGCAGCAGGCTGCAAATTGTAATTTTTTTATATTTTTTCAATTTTTTTCTTTTTTTTTATGTAAAAGAATGCTTAAAATAGCTTTAAGTAATGTTTAATTGTATTATAAAATGCATAAAAGATGAATAATGAGGATAAAACCTTGAATTTTGGCTAAAAATTGATGCAAAACTTGTTAAATGGGGTGTAATTAGTTGTTCTTGGTAATTTTGTACAATTTTTGTTATTATTTTGCAATTTTGTTGTTTTATCTTGCTTTTACTTAGTGATATTACTGATAAAACTAGCAAGATTTAGTACAAAAATGGTGCTTTTGAAAGAAAATGTGTGAAATAGTCCAAACCGAGCAAAAACGAGCAAAGTGAGAAAAATTAGAAGTAAAATAGTTAAAAATGTATTAAAATAATATAGACAAATATATACTAATTTAAGGTTATCAACACCTATAAAATAGTATAGTATAATCATACAGAAATAACTCTTACATATCATTTAATGTAACAACGAATTCTAATAAAAAGTAAAGATATCATTGAAACTTAAATATTCAAATACTTGTAAAAGCCAATTTACATACAAAAAATACTAAAAGCGTATATTGTTAAATTTTTCACTTAACAAATTAGCAATAACTATAAATCTGACAAAAGTTCGCAAATAAAACTTCCAACCAAAACAATAATTTCCAGTGCAATCTTCCAACACCTAAAAAAAATAAATACAACACTCATGTTAAAAAATTCTTGTCATATGAGCAATAGTACAGACACATAACAGACCAAGCAATATGAAAAATAAAACAAATAAAAATTATATTAAAGTAATCAGCATAAAATTGACCAAAAAGGAAATTCGTATGCTTTTACAATATAATCGCAAACCCAATCTCCACATTGTAGAACTCAATCATAGTGTCACAAATTCAAAACATTCTTAAACTTACGCTATGATTCAATCACATAGTCCAAACTCATCAACAATTCCAAATAATTCATGGTAATCAAGTCTATCACAACATCAACATGAAATCCAAGCTAAATATGAAATTCACCCAGAATTCAAATTAGCTAAATCAATTCATACATTGCATCACAAAACTCCATCATGAGCAACATCCAAAACAACCCAATATGAGCATACAATATAATGAACCAAACCTATGGTCAATCAAGGTTCACACAAGACCTATGCCTTGCCCTTTTCCCAAAACTAGAAAAAAAAAAAAAAAAGACATGAAACAATGATCCTAAGAGCATATAAGTCTCCCTAGACAACACAAGTCCACATATGACTCAAATATATCATGTTTTCCCAACTCATAGCTAAAATTCAACAAAACATAATAAAATGACAACAGAATTGCCCAAAATTTAGCAGCATACAGTCCCAACTACAGTAAAATCAGTATGAGCAACAAAATACAGCTCAAAACCAACATAAAGCAACAAATTCAACTTGAAACAGTCCATAAACAACATGTTTATCATCACTTCAAGCAACAAGTACCAATATATGTTCAACTTGCATCCAACATAGCCTTAGGAAATACATGAGACACTAACATGGAGACTAAGAAACTAAATCACACAGATTTTCAACAAGAACTCACAAGTTCTCTAAGCCCCCTTTACAATAATCACCTATTTCACTTAGGTCACTTAAACTTATGCAAGAAACACCAATTCTCACAAACAACATCCAACCCATGGTTAAACTCAAAACATACAATGCTCTGTCCACACACCAGGTCCAAGATTGTGCAATTAGACATGCCTAACCTAAAAGTTGCCAATTCTAGGTTCAAAGCTCCATTCCAACAAGTTCACAATCACACTCAAGCATTAAACACATGTTAACCACAACAATCACATAGAAAATTGGAAAGGCACATAACCCAATTTCTGAATAGCATAATCAGCCACACAATAGCAACAATGGCACCATGTGAAACTACTACCCACACTTACTTCAAAATGCCAAATCAAAAACTCGTTGTATACATCACGGACGGCCCATAAAGCCTAACACACTAGAGTTTAGCAGCATAAAAACACCCATCACAGGAACTTTAAGCCTAGAGCTTGGAATAGTAGAAACCCACTGAACTGTGTATTATAATGAATACAAAAATATTCTCATATCTCAAACTCCATAGTACACAATCTGACGCATACACAATCTGACGCTTAAATCAACAACATTCTCAAAATCCGCATAGAACTCAATCACAAAGCCCAAATCCAGAACAATTCAAAATAACTTAATAATGTATTCTTATGAATATATCAACATACATAAGAAAAAACTAAGGGCAAAATAAGAGAGAGAAGAAAAAGAAGAAGATTACCACATACCTATTAATACTTAATCAATGTAGTCGTCCATCTCAGTAGATCGGGAGGGAGTATTGGACCCGTTGTTATGACCTCCATTCTCTAGTGCTTTTACTCTAGCTACCAAACCAGCAAATTCCTTATTCTCTTTAAGAAGTGCTCGCCTTTCCTTCTCAGGTTGGCGAAGTTTTTCAAGAAGCTCGGCCTTGGTAGAAGATGGTCCTCTCAATTCACTAGGCCTTACTCCTCCCCCATAACCAAACACATGACCATGAGCTTGACGTTTGTTGAAGACCTTCTCAGCAACTTCAATGTTAGATAAGGTGGGATTCTCTTCAATGACATCAACAATTTTTTCTTACAAAATATGGTGAACTAAGAATGGAGTAAAGTATACACGACAACAAGTAATTAATTCTTTAAATTCTACATACATATTGTTGACAAAGCTCATGTGTCGCCAGCTTATCACCCTTTGAATGTGTAGCTAGAAACATCTCCCCAAGATTAGGACATTTCCCATTCTGTTGAGTCTTTACAATCAAACAATAGTTAGATTCTGTACTAGAGGGAAAAAAAAAATTTAAAAAACAAAATATTGAAATTTTCAATTGCATACCATATCTTTAAAAATCTGCCTATGAGCTCTGCTACCAGTGCGCTGAAGTAGTTCTTTCGAAAGCCCAGCCCTATTTTTGGAGTTTCTAGCACTCCTTGCCTATGTTTCAAATATTAAAAACTTTATATGTCCATGACTAGAAGTACAAATAATAAAATGAAAAAAAGGAGGGAGAATTTATACCTGAAACTCCTTAGATGCATAATAATTTTTTACAATCCATACCCAATCCTCCTTATCCCACCCTTCTGGAGACGGATCTATTAAGGCTTTTTTCAAAGCTTGTTCCACAGTAAAGTTGGGAGGCGGCGAAGGCTGATTTTTTTATTTTCGGCCTTTTCAAAATCTCAAACCTATACAAGTCCCCTCTCCAATTTTTCCACAAGTACCGCATATGATCTAAGATTTTTTTGCGATACTCCTTCAAGTCAACATTCTCGTCATGAAATTTGTCCTAATTCAAATAAGTAAACTCAATTTCTTGTCATGCTAATCAAATTGTGTCATCGTAAATTAAACATCTAACAATCATTGCATAATTATTTACAAATGAAAATATAAACTACATTATACAGTTAAGTTACCCGGATTACAGCAAACATGTGTTCATTCTCTCTCACATCAATTTCATCCCATGAGTGCTTCCTTCTTGGAACAACATTTCTATCACGTACGATTTTGCCCAATGTCGAGAAAATTCATTTGCATTTTGTCCAACACCGCGATTTTGGAAAATTTCAATAGGCAACGTATTTCCAGGTTTTAGAGTTGCCACCTTTTTGCATTTGCTCTTTCCACGTCTTGTTCTCTTCTTTCCATCAATATTTTCAGTAGAATCTACCAATAACAAAAAAGTGATTACATGCTAACAAGAAATCAAAGCCTTACTATTTTAAAAAAAGAGTAAGAAAAACAATTACCTTGTTTATCAACATCAATTTCATTTTCAATTTCATGATTCTCCAACTCCATTTCAATTTGGAAAGAATTTGTGGAGTTCATATGGTAAGATGTTAGATCAGGAGCTTCAAATGAAGATTCACGTGATCTAATTGGTGAAGACATCATATTAGCTTCTCTAACCTGTGTATCATGGTTGTTAATTGTAGAAGGGGAAGGCATATGAATAGCTCCAGCTGGATTGAGTGTAATAGGCCTATTTCTCGTGTTAATATAAGCCTTTAACCCCTAACTACCTCTGGATAGCACTCCTGGTCGTAGGAATTGTTTATTAGCTTTTGAAGAAGAAGGCTTATTAATAACTTTACTTTGAAACATCGTCCTGCCACATAAAAAGACAAGTTAGTACAACAACAACAATAACAACAACCCTGCAATTTGGTATACGTTTGATTTCATCACCTTTTATTTTACACTATTATCAAACCGCTTCACTAGTAGAAAAAATTCAAGACGACAAGTCAGCCGATGTGATAGAAACTCAAGACAATAATAACAAAATTGGGAAAATAAGAAAATAAGGTCATGTTCTTTTCTTTTTCTTCCTCTTTCTAGTCTCACTGGTCTCAGGCAGATCAACAGCCATTGGCTCTATATCCATCCTCATCCAGTTGACTGTATCATCCAAAGTTGAAGCAGTGGATGAGATCAAATTGGGCTTGAAGTGTCCCCCGTGTTGATATGCTTCACAAGGATCTACATTATTGGAATCATCATTTTGTTCGACCTCATATAAGCCACGCGGCTAAGCCTCAACAACAACATACCATCCTTTCCTCTCGTTGTCTGTGACGTAAAATACTTGTCTTGCCTGATTAGCCAAAGCAAATTGCTCGTCTATTTTCAGCTTATGCTTAGGATCAATGCTAACAACCCCATATTCATCCTTAACCATTCCCTTTCCATACACATCCCACCATTTACAATGAAATAATACTACTCTATTTCCACCAAGATATTGTAACTGGAGTACCCCTATCAATACCCCATAATATTCCACATTTCACTTCTATTATCAGTATTACCAACAACAAGCACACCACTATTTTGAGTCTTCAAGCGTTTCTCACAATCTTCTTTATGGAACTGATGTCCATTAACTATATATCCTTGATAGCTTGTAATGTTTTGAGTAGGGCCACGAGACAACGCCAACAAGTCTTCCATCTTTTTACTTTTATCATGCTTAGAAAGACGTGCCACCTACAAAATTTAACTTGAATTAGTTGTTTTCATTTATATAAGTGACTTAATAAGAAGCCAAACTGTGCGAGAATTTGAAATCCAAAATAGTGTATTTACCTCATATTTAAACCAATGCATAAATTTTGCATCATATTCCTTTCCACGTAAATCAACACCACTGAAAGCAACAGCTTCAGCAAACTGGCTATAAAATCATAAAAAAGTGATTAATTTGGCAACTATGAACAAGAAAAATCTGACATATTTGTCATAAGGTTATGGTGTCTTACACGAGATAGGGTTCAACTTCAACGCAATTCCTCAATATGTACGTATGAGCTTTATCCAACTCATCATTGTCAATATTAGGAAATGAGGTGGCTCCTAATGCTCGTCCAAAATGACAAAACATAGATAAGCCTCCCTCATAGTTATATTCCTCTTCATTTCTCCTAGGGCAACTAAACTTTGTCTTCATGTCTTCCAAATACCTAGAGCAAAATGACATACACTCATCTGCTATGTAGCCCTCGGCAATTGAGCCCTCTGGAAGAGCTCTGTTCCGAATATGAGACTTTAGATGATATAATTCTTGCTCTATAGGAAATATCCATCTAAATTGAATTGAGCCCCCATACTTAGCCTCATAAGTTAAATGAATAGGCAAATGCACCATAACATCCAAAAACGACAAGGGAAAGATCCTCTCTAACTTGCAAAGCGTAAATGGAATTTGAACCTCAATTTAATCCAACTCATCCAAATTTATTGCTTTAGCACACAAGATCTTAAAAAACATTGATAACTCAATTAGTGCCTCGTGCTCCACTTTGGTAAGAAGACCGCGTATTGTTAGAGGAAGTAGATGTTCGAGAATAATATGGCAGTCATGATTCTTCAATCCCGTTATCTTATTCTCTTTCATATTCACACATTGAGAAATATTAGACAAAAATCCATCTGGAACCTTTAAATCTTTTAAGAGATGGCAAAATTTACGCTTCTCAACAGCTGAAAACGTATATGAACCAGCATTTATTTTGGTCTTATTACCCTCCTGATAAGGATGTAAATTCGGCCTTAAGTGCATTGCTTGCAAGTCCAAACAACCTTTAACATGGTCCTTTGTTTTCCTTTTGATGTTCAGAAGAGTGCCTAAAATATTGTCACATACATTCTTCTCAATATGCATCATATCCAAATTATGCCGCAATAGAAGTGTCCTCCAACAAGGAAGCTTGAAAAAAATACTCTTCTTTGTCCAATTATCTCCCCTAGTATCATATGTCAGCTTGACCTTCTTGTGTGGAGCTTGACTTAATGTAACGTCCTCGAGATCCTCCACCTGACGAGGGATATCATCACCAGATAATGGCTTTGGTGGAAATCTCTTCTCAATTGTCCCATCAAAAGAGTCTTTATCTGTTTGCCACTTATGATTACGAGGTAACCAACATCGGTGCCCTGTGTAACACTATTTGGCACTATTCTGCAGCCTGATAGAGTAAGTATTTGTATTACAAATAGGGCATGCTAACTTACTCTTGGTGCTCCATCCCAATAAGTTTCCATAAGCAGGAAAATCATTAATTGTCCATAACAAAGCAGCCCGTAATATAAAATTTTGTTTTCTCAAAGCATCAAATGTTTCAACACCCGATTCCCATAGCTCATTCAACTCCTTAATCAAAGGTTGTAGATATAGGTCAATTGCATTACCTGGAGCCTCGGGACCAGGTATAAGCAATGATAAAATCATATTAGACTGCTTCATACACATTTCAGGAGGCAAGTTATAAGAACCAATATGACTGGCCAAATGTTAAATGGCGTCTTTGAATTTGCAAAGGGTTGAAAACCATCACTAGCAAGACCAAGTCTAACATTACGGGGTTCTAGGGAAAATTCATTATGTGACTCATCAAATGATTTCCATGCAAGCGAATCAGTAGGGTGCCTCGTTACATCATCTTTGTTTCTTTTATCGTGATGCCATCTCATCAAAGAAGCTGTCTTTGTTGACATATATAATTGTTGCAACCTCGGCTTTAGTGGGAAGTAACGTAGTGTCTTACATGGTATTTTTCTGCCATTTGCTTTACATTTTTTTCTCTCCATTGTGCTTATCATCCTTTTATCTTGAAGCACTGCATATCTTATAGTCATACAGCTCTACATCCTCCTTCCAAAATAGCATGCAATCATTTACACATGCATCAATTTTAGTGTAAGAAAGGCCAAGGTCCCGGAATAATCTTTTTTTCCTCGTAATATGAATCTAGCAAAGTAGAACTCTCAGGTAACAGTGCTTCCTTTAAGAATTGCAACAACATAGTAAATGATGCATTGCTCCAACGGCCTGGGGTCTTTATATGAAGCAATTTCACCAACGCAGACAACTGAGAGATCTTCGACCCCTCATGTAGTGGTTGTTCAGAGCTCTCTAACAACCTATAGAATTTCTTAGCTTTCTCATTTGGCTCCTCTTCATGCACAACGTGACTTGAGGAATCAATGTCACCAAAGTAAGGAAATTTATCCCTTAAAATATCATTCACAGCACCATCGGCATCAAGTTCAATATCATCTTCATCTTCAAGATCATCATCACTTTCTCCTTCAGAATCGGATTCGGTTTCAACTTGACCCTGACCATGGTCATACCAAAAAGTATAACTTGGCACTATCCCATATCTAAGTAAATCACCTCTTACCCATTCGCGATCTTCAGAGTCACGTCGGTTGCATTTAGTACAGGGACAAGCAAAAGTTCTTCCTTTTCTTTAAACTTTGAACTCCATTTTGATATGTTAAACTCACCCGATCATGAACAAAATGCATCCATTGTTTATTAGACACCATATTCTTATACGTTATGCCAAGAATATACCTAAAAAGCATAGTTCAATTAGTGTAAGATGTTTCAACACAATTTTCAAGTTGAATGTCAACAACAAGGGCAATGTCAAAAACAATCTCAAAATTAATATCTCTATAAATTATACAACAACAAACCCAGTGCTTCAAGGGTTTCGACATAAGCGGGGTCTGGAAGGGGTGGATGTACGCAGCCTTATCCCTTCAAGGTGTAACCCTGCAAAGAGGCTATTCTCGAGGACCCCCAAGGAGTTACGGCAACATGGAACAATCAGAAAACAACACAAAAAAAAAAAAAAAAACAGTTTTGAAGATACCTGGATGCCATCATGGTGGATTTGTACTCTACAAACTAATAGTGGAGGCAATAGGGAATATCTAAATTAAAACCAAAATAAATAACAATAACAATAATAATAATGATGATGATAATTGGTTTATCGAAGGCAATTAGGTGTAACTGCCTTCTTGATGTCTGTTGCAATGGTTGTTCAAAACCCAAGGGATTGTGGTGGAAAACAAGGCCAAGAAGCAGATTGATGATGGTCATATACAAGGCTATTGTGGTTGGCTTATATGCTTATCATACGAACTACGATAGAGTGCAGTGATGTACTCTGATTCATGTAACCGACTTCACTTAGTGGGATAAAAGACTTATTATTGTTACTGTATGTGATCTAGAAATTAATGATAGTGATATCATATAGATTCTGGAGTAATGATGATTTTAGCATCAAAGCTTTGAAAAAGTTTCTTTTGATTTCTTAGAGGTAAATAGAACATGTACCTATAAGGTGTTTTAGTTGAGTATAAGTTCATGCATCTTCAAGCAAGCAAAACATCTCTTGATTTACACTATTTGTATCAAATCTGTGGTATAGATTATGCAACCATTGACGAAAAATCATTGAAAACAGCTAGATCAAAACTAGCGATGACATTCAAACTCATTAATTGGAAAGGAGAGACAATCAAACAACAAACTTTGGTAGGCTTGGGATTATTATCAAATCTCAATTCAATAAAAAAAAAATCAACAAATTGATACACAAGGGGGGTGATTTTATGATTGTAATGAGAAGTGCTGGTAGTATGTCTTGAATAAGGTCATGTATTAGTTAGTAGTTGGGGTTTAGCTTGTTAGCTCATGTATTTGCTGGTATATCGGCAGTAGTAGAGTGAAGTCAAGCGGTTAGTTGATGTTAGTCAAGATTGGCGGCAGCTTAGGATGTGAGTACGGTTAAGTCGGTTACAAGGAGTGTCTAGGTGCAATGCATCTTAATTTAGTATAAGCAGTAGTTCATCTCTTGTAATGTTGATAAGTTTGATGATAATTAATTAATTCTTTCTTCCTCTTTGAGCTCAATGCTCTCTATCTCTATCTAGATATTTTCTCTAGTATCTCAATCTTGATTTCTCTTCTCAATCTTTACTTCACTTCTTGATAATCTTTAATTGATCTTATCCTATCTTTCTTATCTCATCTTTAATCTCAATTCTTCAATTGAATTCTATTCATACAATTCTTGATCTCATTTCTTTATGTAAATTGCTATCAAAACCTCAGGTTTAGCTTATGATTCATCCTAGAATCATAACAGGTGATAAAGTTGAAAGTTTATCTACCATTAATCAAAACAAAATCATCCTGGTATAGAGAAAAAGATGGTTATGTCTTCTAATTGGAGGTTCCTTGGATCCGGAGCAAAGGTGAGACTTTTGGCGAGCGTTTTCACAGCCTGCTATAATAAAAACTAGTATACTGAACTAATATATAAAATTGAATTATAACTTTTAGTTCAAGCCCCACTTGTACTAAAATCCTAAATCGGCCACTAAATCTAATTTAAATAATCTTTATAGTGTACACTAATCCAATCCCATCCCATAAGTTCAATATACTTTTTATCATCTAATTCTTGTCATCTAAACCTATCCTCTTCTCATCAAATTCTATTGATTTCTCTTCTATCTCTCTTCTAGTTCTCTTCTATTTTCATCTGAACCTATTTTCTTCTCATCAAATTCTTGTCAATTCTTATCCAATTCACTTCTTATCACAATTTAAAGCCTTAAAACCCTAGGTTATGATTCAAGTTTAGCTTGAATCATAACAGTGGTCCAAAACATTTTCTTTGATTTTGAACTTAGTTGTAAGGATTGTATCAAAAATCAAACCAAATTCACACTAAAATATGAAAGTTGTAAACAAAACTAATGACTAAAAACCTGAAATATGCACGAAAAATATATTAAAATCAAAAAAATATGATATACCACCGCAATCCAAACTCAAGAGTTGATAGAACCTCCTCAATATCCAAACCTAACAACCTCCCACCACAAATCTACTCAACAACTAGCACGACCAAGATAAATTTCAGCAAATTCATGTCTCATATAATATATTCACATGTTTTAAACAAAATAAAATGTAAAATGTACATAAAACATTCATGTTTAATACTAGAAATTTAGGTCGTAGAGCCTGGGATGAGAATGGAAGAACGGACGGCAGAGCAGCGGTGGCCGGCATGGTGGCTATCGAGTCAAAGGGTGAGAATAGACGATCGGACGGCAGAGCAGCGGGGGTGGGCTTGGTGGTTTTCGAGTCGGAGGGTGAGGTGTTGGAGAGACAAGGGTAAGCAAGCTGCGCAAGTTTTTGTTTTTTTTTTATGTTAGGGTTTATTTAGTATTAAATTATAAGTATGGGGGGAAAAATTTTAGGTTAGAATTGTAAGTATTGGGGGAAAATTTTGAGAGGAAAAATAAAATTTTGAGAAGAAAGAGGAAAAATTAAAGGGGGAAAATATAAATTAAGGGGGCAAATGAAAATTGAGTAAAAAAAAATTAAATACTATTAATTTTTTTTAATTTAAAACTGATAACTTTGTTTGTTGATAATGATTCTTTAATGTTGTAAAATTAATATTAGCAATAAATTTATTTGTTGGTAAATGCCTCTATTAGTATTGGTTCAATATATATTAACGACAGTTTGTGAGCAGAATTAACGACCTTATTTAGTGCTCATCGTTATAAGCCCAACATGTACCACCTTCTAACGACAGTGCTTTAATCCCGTCGCAACTAGGCACTACACACACACTTTTAACGACAAAAAAAATTTTCAGTCGTTAAATTTGGTTGTTAAAAGCCAGCTTTCTTGTAGTGAAGGTTGAACCTTGTCAAGTGCTAAAACTATAGCTAGCAACTCCTTTTTCGTGGTGGTGTAGTTCTTTTAAGCTTCATCCAAGGATCTGCTAACATAGTAAACTACGACAGGTTTTCAATCCTTTCGTTGACCGAGCACAGTTCCTACAGCACAATTTGAAGCGCTGCACATAATCTCAAATGGCAAAAAGTAGTCGAATGGTTGGATTATTGGAGTTGTAGATAACAAGGTTTTTAACTCAATAAAAGCAGCTAATCACTCATCATCAAAAACAAAAAGCACATCATTAGCAAGAAAATTCAATACAGGTTTAGCAATTTTATTAAGTTGGTAATAAAAAGCCTATAAAAACCAATGTGGCCAAGAAAAGAGCAAATTTCCTTCACCGAGGTTGGCATAGGAAGGTTAGCAATTAAATCCACCTTGGCCTTGTCTACTGTAATACCCGCTTTGGATACCACATGTCCTAGCACTATTCCATGCTGAGCCATGAAATGGCTCTTCTCCCAACTAAGCACTAGATTATACTCCTTGTAACGCTGTAAAACAAAATCCAAGTGAGCAAGACATTCATCAAAAGACAACCCAAACATTGAAAAGTCATCCACAAACACTTCTAGATAATTATCCAACATGTCAGAAAAGATGGACATCATACATTGCTTGGAAGTAGCAAGTGCATTGCACAAACTATCCAATTCTAAACTTTCATGGTATCAAAGCTATCAAAAACTTAAAACGCTCTTTCCCTGTAAGGAAAACCCTAACCGACCTCAAACCCCCTAGTCGTGCCTCAACATTGCCACACTTCGCCCCTCTCGCCAACCATGCCCTAGCCACACGCCACCCACCTCTCTCCTGTCTTCTCCACTTTTGTGTCTCTCCTCTCGCACCGCAATACAAAAATTTTCATGGCTGATTCATCCTCCACCACCCCTCCACAAGGTGTTAGTACCCTGCAACCCTCTCCTATGTCGATCAACTCAGGCGGCATTCCTTTGACATTGCCTACTCTATTCAGTGTCTCTAACATAAAGAAAGCAACATGCCCAGTGCTCCAATAGCTCCCGTCTAAGCAGGGTTTGGGGGGTGGATGTACGCAGCCTTCCCCCTTCAAGGAAGAAGGGAAGCTGTTTCCGAGAAACCCCAACCTAAGGGGTGCAACACGAGGACTTGCCAAGAAGTCACCCATCTTGGTAATACTCTCACCCAAGCATGCTTAACTTCAGAGTTCTAATAGGATCCAATGCTTACGTGTTGGTACCCTCATAGGTTCAGTGTCTCTAACATACAAAGTCAAATCTTGGCGACACTAAATCTGCGCGACCCATGCTCCTATATGATATGGTGCCGCTCTTTCCTCTCCGCTTGTCGTGGATATGGTGTTGATGGACATCTTGATAGGACCTTCGCTCCGCCAGCTACCACAGGCCCACTACAATGCTACTAGCAACAACTTGATAATCTCTTAATCTCTTAGATACTTGCGACTATCTATTCTGATATTGCTAGTGTTGTTTGTAGTCATGATGATAACTTAACTACCATGTCTCTTTGGGGCACAATTTCTCATTTATTTATCGATTTTGTACAATCCCGACAGTTACAGCTTAAACGATAATTAGCTAATATTAAGAAAGGGAATCTCACCATGCTTGCTTATCTAACTAAAATTAAGTCATTGGCTGATACTTTTTGTTCTATTAATGCCACTGTTTCTGACGCTGATATGCTCTTTGTTGCGATTGATGGTCTCTCTGATGATAAAGACTATAATGCCATATGCACTTCCATTACTACTTGTGTGCCCTTCCCAACCTTTCTTGAGGCGCGATCACTTCTCATGAGAGAAGAATCCCATCTCATAAATGATACTCCACCTGCATCTGTTGTATTGGTTGCTACAGGTACTTCTACAGACAATCGTGGTATTGTTCAAGATCCGGCCACATCTATTGGGTCCAACAACTAGCCGGCCCTCACGGCTGGTACCGAGCAGCCGGCTGCTTCATTGCCGGCTCAACAACAATTGGATTTCGAAAATTTTCATGGTAATGGTCGTGATAACGGTCGCGGTCATGATGGCCCTTACCACGGTAGTGGACAAGGTCAAAACAATCGCAACAATGGTAACTGGTGGAATTAGAATATGTGGGGACCGCACTTCCGTGGGGGGCCATGGTTTATGCCTCCTTTTCAACAGCCATATTGTACACCTTGGTTTAGCATGCATCAAGGTGGTAATGTTCCCTCACTTCCACAACTTCATCCTGCGAATAATTCTTTTTTCACTGGTTATGGCTATTATCCAGGTTTTGATGCCTCCTACTATCCTCCACAAACATTCTCCACTCCTACACTTAACTCTTCTTGGGTCATGGATATTGGTGACAAACAACCCAGGTATTCTAACCTCTCTTTCTCCTTATCATTGTACCGATAAAATTCTAGTTGGAAATGGTGCATCGCTTTCCATTGCCAGGGTTGGGTTATGTTTTCTCTATACACCTATAGGTCGTTTTGCTTTACATAACGTCTTACTCATTCCTGGTCTTGCCAAAAAATTTACTCTCTGTTCGTCAATTTTGTTTAGATAATAACTGTCATCTTGAATTTGACTCCTTTAGTTTTTCTGTCAAGGAACCTAAATCCAAGTCCACCATCATCAGATGTGCCAGCCCAAGATGACTCTTCACGGTACCGTGCACCTCTGTCTCGCTCGTTGCGTGTGCCTTCCTTGCTATGGCATCGGCATCTAGGTCATCCAAGAGCACTAGTTTTGTCATCCTTAGTAAAAAAAAAATGTATTTCTTGCAATTCTTTTGAGTCTAGTTTATGTCATACTTGCCAATTAGGTGAGTTTACCGTTTCAGCAGTCTGTCTCTTTTACATCACATCCTTTTTATATTATTCATTCTGATGTATGGATATCACCTATTATTAGCTTCAGTGGTTATAAGTATTGTTTGTTATTTTTGAATGATTACTCTCATTTTTTTGGGGATTTATCACATGCGTACTAAATCTGAGGTGTTTGATTTATTTATTCAATTTCGCAATCTTGTGCTTAACCAATTTGGCATGGAGGTCAAATAATTTCAGTGTGACAATGGCACCGAATATATTAACTGAGACTTCAATAAGTTGTTTGCCGAATGAGGTATTCTTAGTCGAATTTCTTGCTCACATACGTCCCAACAAAATGGGAAAGCCAAACAAATGCATAAAACCTTTGGAAATATGATGCATGCTCTATTATTTCAAGCTTGTATGCTTTTAAAATATTGGGTAGAGGTCGTTCTTGTTGCCACACGTGGAATAAATCTTTTTCCCTACACCTCTATAAAGAAAAAAAAAAATACCCTTTCAGCATTTGTATAAGAAGAAGGCTTCATACAATCATCTCCTGGTTTTGGGATGTGCATGTTACCCCAATTTCGGTGCCACTGATTAGCACCTCGTTCCTCTTTATGTGTTTTCTTGGGCTACCCTCCCAATCATAAGGGCTACAAGTGATTGAATCTGTCCACTAAAAAGATTGTTATGTTGAGATATGTTGTTTTTAATGAAACAGACTTTCCTCTTGCTTGATTGGGCGCCACCTCACAGCATACTATGCATCATCTTTAGCAGGTTTTTAAGCCACCTCTTGATTCCTCTCCGTTCTCCGGTATCTCGCCCACCTCGGTACCCCCCCCCCCCAAAAAAAAAAAATCATGTTGACTACTCCTCTCCTTCATTGGCCTCCTCGGGCAGTACCTCACCAAGCTCATCATCCCCACCGTAGTTACCAATGCCGTTGCCGCCACCGCCCCTGCCTCCTTCTTCCTCTCAACCAGTTCATCCCACGATTACTCTGTCTAAGGCTAGAATTGTTAATCTCTTCTCAAGTCCTCTATGGTTGCTCTTTCTGCTCTTCCTGTTGCTCCTTACTCTTACAAGCCAGCACTTAACGATAATAATTGGAAAAATGCCATGCTCGATGAATATGATACACTTCAACGTGATCACACTTAAACTCTTGTTCCAAAACCGAGTACTGCTAATGTTGTTGGCTCCAAATGGGTCTATCATGTCAAACAAAACCTCCATAGTCAAATTGAGCGCTATAAGGCACACCTTGTAACTCAGGGCTATACTCAATGGTATGGTATTGATTATGATAAGACTTTTAGCCCCGTTGTTAAACCTGCTACTGTTCACACTGTCCTGACCATCACCACATCACAAAACTGGCCCATCCATCAACTTGACATTAAAAATGCTTTTCTAAATGGTACTTTAAAAGAAAAGGTTTATATGAAGTAACCATTGGGTTTTGTGGATTTCGAATCCTTATATGGGCTAAAGCAGGCACCTCGTGCATGGTATAATCGGTTTGCTTCTTTCCTTCATCGCCTCGGTTTTCAGAGTACCAAATCTGATTCTTCCCTTTTTTCTTTTCCCCTTTTTTTTTTTTTGCGCCCTGGGACTAATATGGCTATTTTGCTGCTCTATGTGGATGATATTTTTCTTACTGCTTCCTCTACTGCCTTTCTTCAAACTTTACTACACTCTCTTCAGTATGAATTTGATACGACAGATTTGGGGCATCTCAACTACTTTCTCGGGATTTCTGTTTTGCATCTTCCTAACGGTTTATTCTTTTCTGAGTCTAAATATGTTCATGAAATGCTTAGATTGCAAGCCCATTGCTACTTCTATAGATTCCAAATTCAAGCTATCTGCATTCGATGGGGAGCCTATGACTAATGTCACCTTGTATTGGTCGGTTGTTAGTGCATTGCAGTATCTAACCTTTGCTTGTCCAGATATTTCTTATACAGTGCAGTGGTGTGTTTATTCATGCATGCTCCTCTCTTTCTTCATTGGGTTGCCGTATTATTCGCTATGTGAAAGGTACTATGGATCATGGCATTGTTATCTTTCCTGGGTCTCTTGATCAGCTTGTGGCTTATTCTGTTGCTGACTAGGCTAGTTGTCCTGATACTCGATGCTCCACTTCAGGCTTCTGTGTTTTTTTTTTTTTTTTTTTTTTTGGTAACACTGTTTCCTGGTCCTCCAAACGGCATTCCACCATCTCTCTCTCAAGTGCTAAGCTGAATATAGTGTTGTTGCCAATGCTATTTCGGAATGTTGTTGGCTGCGATCTCTTCTTGGTGAGCTTGGCATTGTTATCCCTAAAGCCACCCTAGTTTACTATGACAATGTTTCGGCAACCTATCTCTCCACCAATTCTATCCAGCATGTTCGCACCAAACACATCGAGATTGATATTCACTTTGTGTGTGAACGAGTTCCTATGGGTCTTGTTTGTGTCCTTTATGTGCCCTCTTAACAACAGCTTGCTGATATTTTTACCATGAGTCTTCCTCAACATTTATTCTTATTTTTGAAACACGATCTTTGCATTCAGCTACCTCCTGCGTCGATTAAGGGGGGATGTTAGAATATATTATATACGATATAGGATTAATAAAGTTAGAATAAATTGTATAAAATTAATATGTATATTTGGGTATATTGTAATCTTATGTATTCATTATAAATACAAGAGGGGCCACCTCATTTGTTGTGTCCAATTCTAAACTTTCACAAACCAAATGGCATCCTTCGATATGTGAACCTACCAAAGGGATAAGTAAACATTGTTTTCTCTTGGTCCTCGAGGTGAACCGGGTCTTGGTTATGCCCTGAGTAACCATCTAGAAAACAATAGTAGGTTTGTCTTGCTACTCTATCTAAGATTTGGTCCAAAAAGGGTAAGGGAAAATGGTCCTTATGCATTACAGAGTTTAACTTACAATAGTTAATGCATACTCTCCACCCTGTAGTGGTACGCATAGGAACAAGTTCTCCTTATGCATTCATAACAACTGTGATTCCTGACTTATTAGGAACCACTTGGACTAGACTAACCCAAGGACTATCAAAAATCGGGTGTCACGACCCTAGTCGTGACAAGGTCCTACGCAGCAACCAAGAGCACCAAGGACAGAGGTTCGGGTGTCAGGGTCGGATGTCAAAGGCTCACAGCCGGGTTCAAGTCCAGTTCGCCGCCAAGACAATGTCATGACACAGCCGAGCAGCGCCTGGGCCGCAACCTGCAGCATCCATTGCCAGGATAGGATGCACCCGATATTGTCAAGGGCATACCTTTCAGCCCTAACCGCCGCAGCCGGTCATCCAGTTAGCACCATGAGGCGTGCCTTATCCTAGAATGATCTAGAAGCATCTAGATTATCATGGGGGACGCTCCTCCAACCATATTTCCCTCCAATATTTGAATAATTCCCTTTTCCCGCCAATACTTGAATAGGTAGTTATTTCCCGCACTTATTTGAATTCAAATAGCTTTCCTGCCTTTATGTTTTCCCTCCATTTAGATGTAATTCAGTTATTGGAAGAGTTCTAGGAAGTTCTAGGTCTTTTTTAGCTTTTCCTACAAATAGAAAAGCTTGTAATTGTAATCCAATGAAATTAAGAGTTCAACTCTTAACTCTCTCATCTAATACTTTCTTTATTTCTTTCTCTCACCTAAACTCTAATTCTTTTCTCATCTAAAATCTATCTCAACTTCTATCTCTCTAAATTCTATCCTTCTCAACACAATTCATCAATTCACGTTCCAAGTCCTATCCGAAATGTCGTCACAAATTCAAGGAACGTGACAAGTGGTATCAGAGCCATCTTCGATTGGAGGCTAGTTATAAAAAATTAAAAAAAAAATTCCGTTGCACTCATTTTCCGTTCATCCTGAGATCAAGGATCTCATCACCAAAAAAAAAAAAAAAAAAAAAAAAAAGATATTCGCTGCAAATTCAAGTTGTCAAGCGCAACCGTGGTGATTGCAAACAGGTACTGCGCAGACAAGCTCCAGCGTTTTGGCAGTACGAATTCAGCAGTTCTAGCCAGCATTAGTTCAAATAATTGATCCATGATACAGTGCAAAAATTCAGATCTGATTGAGTGCTGCGTTAGAAATTGCTGAGAAAATAATGATCAAGAATTTTGTGCAACAAGTTTGATCAGAGGTAAGGATAAGAACCAGCGAGGCTGGTGGCTAGACGAAGTGCAGCGCAGACCACAGCAACAACTTAGCCGATTGAGATAGAGCAAGGTCCGAACCCAACTCTGCTTGGAAGTTACTGGTCCGGTCAGGTATTGATTGGTGTTTAGGTGATCTTGTGTCATTGATCTCTAATCGGTGTGATCCAGAGGTTAATTGAGACGAACGAGGATCTGAATTAATTGTGTTAGTTCCTGATTGATCCGATTAAGAGAATTACCGAGTTCTATGGTAGTTGTGGGAGTTGATCATTGCTCGGTGTGACCTAAGGCTCGATTGATCAAATAGTTGCTGAGTGAACCAATACTCAATTGAGATACATTAGATCGGGAGTGGATTTTTGAGATTAAACCGCGTGTGGAGAGGATCCTGATTTCGCAATCCTCATCCGTTTCTATATGGAGCTCGAAGGAGAGCAACGATCAAGAGAGCAACGATGGTGTTAGCTGCTACTTGTATCAATCTAGAAATTATGTGGTACTGCTATACAAAATAGAACAGATCTTATTCAGTTGTTACAGGATTGCGATTAGCTTGTTAGAATTCAGATCTGGAGCTAACTTCTGCGATCTGAAGCTGTGGTGTACTGCAGAACAAATCAAGATCTAATCTCATTGCTGAAAGATCATACACAACCTATTCAAATTGAGGCCAGCAGAATGCAACTCAGATCTGGAGCTGAAATTCTGTGATCTGAAAGTATTGGTACTACAGAACAGAACAAGTCTGATCTGGTTCTGTTCGGGTTCCAGAAACGATTAGCCGAGGAGGACATTAGTTCGGGCTCGGGTGAGCACCTGCGCTGGGAACCAGAAGCTGTCAAGCAGCGAGCTGCCATGAGCCCGGTGCCTGCATTGGGAGCCAGTAGCTGTCACGCAGCAGCGTAAATTCGGATCTGTTGAAATCTATCCGATATTATTATTAAATAAAAAAAAACTTTGTGTGAGCAACAATCCTTGTGAGTACTTCATTGTCAAACGCTTCACATTTTGATCAGCTGGAATTTACCAATTAATTAAGGATCAAAAGTACTCAAGAAGTAGAGTTGAAGTTGAAAAAAAAGATTAGTAGTAGAAGCGCATCAAGGCTGTGAGCTTAACCGTGTGACGTAGGGAGCTGTTCGTCACTAAACTTGACCGATTTTGTGTGTCAAGGCCTAGCCGCATGTGATCCACACAGCGCAGTCGAGTGTGGAGGACAGCGCAGCAGTGGGTGAAGTGTCTAGCAGCAGATTCACTTCGCAAATCAACTCAATGATTGCTATAAGGCAATCTGAGGCTGAATTTAAGTGACTTTGTGTTGGCTCTCTCATTCCAAGTCTTCCTCAATCCAAACCGTGTGTTTGGAACTCAAGACAAAGAATTCCGGTTGGCAAAATGGCAGCGAGAGTTGTTCAGGGAACTACACTCCTTGTCAAGATATGGGACCTCCTCTATCCTATCACCGAAGATGTACTCCACCAAGTTTTCTCTCCTTACGGTTGCATCGAAGAAATCCGCATCCACTCAACGACTTCTTTAGAGGTTGAAGCTTAAGTGACCTTCACTTCAAGGAGGGACGCTGAAAATGTACGGAAAAGGTTACACAGAAGAAACATCGACAACAATTGTTGTGTGATGAACATCCAAGTCTCACCCGGAGACCACCGTGGCCTCAAAACAAATGAAGATAGGGAAGGACTTGAGAAATGGTTGGAGGAGACCTCCGGTTCTCAAGTTCAACAGAGATTCGACTTAGTGGAGAAATGATTGGAGAGATTGGAAATGATCTCAGAGAATCAGATTAAGATCAATGATAATCTAGAGAATCAGATTAAGATCAATGATAATCTGAAGTCTTCGATGGATTTCCAGGCTCGGATCAACGAGGGTCTAAGATCCACGTTGGAATCGCTGAATGAAACGATAAGGAGATTCGCAATCAACCAGGGAGAGTTGCAAGCTATAATGCCCGTGATGACAAGGTAACTTGAATTCACTCAAAAAGTGGCAACCGGAGGGAATCAAAACAACACTCTTGATGATGAGGCTAAGACAATGAGTTCAAAATTAGAGGAAGAGGTTGACAATTCAAATTGTGATGTTGCTGAGGAAAAACTCAAAGAGGACCTTGATATTGACATAATAACTATTGAAGACTTAGTGCCAGAAAATGCCGAGCATGAAGATGACCTTGATGGGGACATGAATGTTGACATCAAGGTAGTGGCTGTGGGCAAGATAGTGGCCGCACCACAAGTAAGTGACGGTCCTCAACAGGGCCTTAGCACCGCCGTGACTAGAACCAAGCCAACAACACAGCAACAGCGTAGTAGTGCCCAATGCAACCATGCTTATGTTCAGCGAAAGCAACCAGTGCAGCGGCTGAGGCAGTCGGGTAGCACTACCAAGACATCAACCCCGCAAAAGCGTCAAGGTCCGCAACAAACGGAAGTAAGACCATGTCGAGACCACCGAAGAGGCTTCAAGAAAGCAGTGCAAGCATGGGTGCACTTCCCTCGTACAGGGATTGGCACATTCAAGAAGAAGACACTCTCAAGGGTACACTTCGCTTGGACCGGGTTTGGCACAAGAAGTGCCACTCGCATCAACCTACCTAGTTTCCACTTAATTGTAAGGGAAGGGATTGGGTAAGAAACGAATTGTATAGAAAGTACTTAGTAGTAGTAGAAATGATGTAATAGAACTAAGTTCTTAGCATATGATACTAGTAGTACATGTATTAGGAAAAATATATTGTAATAGCTAGAAAGATAATAACGTCCTTGAGGACAAGGACAAATTGAAGGGGTAGGGATTATCACGATCCCAGCTGTAACAAGGTCCTACGCAGCAACCAAGAGCACCAAGGACAGAGGTTTGGGTGTCAAGGTCGGATGTCAAAGGCTCACAGCCGGGTTCAAGTCCAGTTCGTAGCCAGGACAATGTCATGACATAGCCAAGCAGCGCCTGGGCAGCAACCTGCAGCGTCCATTGCCAGGATAGGATGCACCAAATATTGTCAAGGGCATACCTTTCAGCCCTAACCGCCGCAGCCGGTCATCCAGTCAGCACCTTGAGGCATGCCTTATCCTAGAATGATCTAGAAGCATCTAGATTATTATGGGGGACGCTCCTCCAACCATATTTCCCTCTAATTTTTGAATAATTCCCTTTTTCGGCCAATATTTGAATAGGTAGTTATTTCCCGCTCTTATTTGAATTCAAATAACTTTCCCACCTTTATGTTTCCTGCCATTTTGATGTAATTCGGTTATTGGAAGAGTTCTAGGAAGTTCTAGATCTTTCTTAGCTTTTCCTATAAATAGAAAAGCTTATACTTGTAATTGTAATCCAATGAAATATGAATGAAATTAAGAGTTCAACTCTTGACTCTCTCATTTAATACTTTCTTTATTTCTTTCTCTCACCTAAACTCTAATTCTTTTCTCATCTAAAATCTATCTCAACTTCTATCTCTCTAAATTCTATCCTTCTTAACTCAATTCATCAATTCACATTCCAAGTCCTATCCGAAATGTTGTCACGAATTCAAGGAACGTGACATCAGGTGCATAATACCCACATCTAACAGCTTTATGAGCTCTTTCTTAACCACCTCTCTCATGTTCGGGTTAAGCCTTCTTTGTATCTGCCTAAAAGGCTTAACATTGTCCTCTAAATGTATCCTATGCATGCATACAAAGGGCTTAATTCCTCCCAAGTTAGCAACCAACCGACCACCCTATGGCTCGTTTACGGTTCTGAAGGATAACTAGCAACCTAGATTCTTGTGTCTCAATCAGGTCAGATGAAATAATCATAGGAAGGGTGTCATTGGGTCATAGAAATACATATTTTAAGGTGGTTGGGAGAGTTTTAAGTTCCAACACCGGTGGACGCTCAATCGATGGTTTAGCAGGCTCGCTACGGATGCCAGTTAAAGGCTCGAAAATTGGACCCCTAACCTCAATTCTCAAAACATCCTGCACATCAGATAAATCATCAGTATTAGCATCAAAATCCGTTAGAGTAAGTGAATCAGGCAAGTCATCCCCTCTGATAAAGTCAGATTAATCTGACCCGACCAAGGGTTAATCGCGTCGACCATAAAGCAATCAAAGTCATGCTCATCCTCAGGGAACTTAACAGTTTTTAATACATTCAATTTGACCTTAAGGTTTCCAAACGAAACCTCCAACACCCCAGTCCTGTAATGAATGAGTCCTATAATGAATGACAATATCAGTTGTTGCTAAGAATAATGGTCTTAAAATGATGGAGGTTTCAATCCTCTAATAAGGTGTACAGTCCATGTCTAGCACAATAACGTTGACGGGGAAGACAAACTTGTCAACCTTGACAAGTACATCTTCTAGCATCCCTCTAGATAAACACTCTCATCTATCAACCAACTGGAGTGTAACACTAGTTGGTTTAAGATCTCCAATACCCAATTCTTGAAAAAATGAGAATGGGATGGGGTTAACACTCACCCTTAAATCCAAAAGAGCTCAACTAGTGTATCTCTTTCCTATGACACATGGGACTGTAAAAGCCCCTAAATCTCTACATTTAGGTGGTATGCCTGAAACTAAGCTCACTTCCTCTATGAGCCAAACCTTCCTAGGGACATGAGCTTACACTCTATTCTTCCTAATGCATAGGTCCTTGAGGAACTTCGCATAAATTAGAACATGTTTAATGGCATCAATCAACAGCAAGTTGATTTTGACATCTTTAAACAAGTCTAATAGCTTAGCCCTCTTTGGGTCGTACTTATCCTTCGGTCCTAGAAGGGCCGAGGGAAAAGGAACGATGGGCTCAGGTGGTTAACCTAATGAAGGTGTTGGAACTCTATTCCTATCAGTAGTGGAGGGTGGAGTCACACCTTCCTGCTCAATTTCTACCTCTACCTATCTCAAATTATCCTCATCAGAAACTGACACAACCTTAGCCTGCTCATGAGTGACCTGGCTAAGGTTAGAACTACTTGCTCCCCTAGGATTAACAAGAGGTTGGGAGGGTAATCTCCCTTCCTCTCTCCTGTTTAAAGCTTGAGCTAAATGTCCTAGCAGGTTCTCTAACTTAGAAATCAACCGTGAATTTGGACTGAACCAACTGTTAGTTTTCCTCCATAAAGTAGAGCATACGCTCATAAAACTTAGAGACATATCTCGGAGGCCAGGGTGGAGGGTTAGCATTAGTAGCTAGAGGGTTAGAAGAAGAACCATATCTTTGCCCTCCCTGAAAATGAGGAGGGTGTGCATTACCTATGAATCCTGGCGATGGTTGCCTTGTGGCTTGATTCTAATTGGCATCTTGCTTGCACAAGAAGTTCAGATTATCAAGCCACTCGAGATTGTAGGTGTTGGAGAATGGGTTGTTTTTCCGTGAATACCCCTGTGCTACATAAACCTGGTCTTGCACGTACTCGAAAAATTATAACACATACAAATAGTCAAACGCAGAGTGATCCTCACCTGAACAGATGCCACATGAAGTAGTACCAGCTGATGATGATTCAGCTGCATTAACTAGGTGATTGTTGGTAGGGCTTGCGTGTAAATTCATAATTGGTCCATCTTTCTACTAAGGGCTTCCAGTCCAAGGTTAACATAGGTGCTACTTCGTAGACACCACGTGTGCTCCCTCTGACCAGCCTCGCAGAAGAAGCTTGGTCGAGGGAGTGTTCGATGAGGCGCTCAAATAGCGTTCGAGCCTCATTCTAATCTTGCTTGTTAAATGCTCCCCTCACATAAAGCATTAACCATCTGCTTGCTAAAAGCTGTTAGATCATCATACAAAATTTGAACAAGAGCCCATTTGGGTGACCTGTGGCGGGGACAGCTTCTAAAAAGTTTCTTAAATCTGTCCCAACTTTTGTGAAATTTCTTCTGGCCCTTTTGTTCAAAACTATTTATTGCGCGCCTGATAGCCATCGTTTGGCTTTAGGAAAAAATTTGACTCGGAAGCGTTGTTGGAGGTCATTCCAAGGGATGATTTCACCCTTGGGTAAGGATTGAAACCACCTCTTAGCTACGTCTTTTAACGAAAACAGAAAAAGACGTAATCTAATAGCATCAGTCGAGACACCTTGAAAGTGGCTAGTTTCACAAATTTCAAGGAACGCATCAAGGTGCTCGCATGGGCTCTCAATCGGCTTCCCATAGAAAGTGAAAAGCCTATTGATGATCCTAGGTTGAAGTTCGTTTCGAGGAAGTGACCTACGTTTTGGGGATAAAATGGTCCTCAATCATGTGCGACGCATTATTGGCCATGGTTTCCGGTGTATTCGCACATGCTTCATATCGCCTCAAGATAGTTAGTGCCAACTCAATTTCCAGAACGTAAGGAAACAATTTTGGGTTGAGTGAACGACTACCGTGCATATAATATGAGAAACGAGTTGAATTCACTTTGACCACAACCCAAGAGTCAAGCAAAAGAAATTAAAAAAGAAGAAAAAAAAAAAACTCATTAATACCTAAATCTACTCAACCTACCTATCCCCTGGCAACGGCGCCAAAAACTTGATGTAGTTTTAAGTGTGTTCCAAAAACGTGTACTAGCAAGCTTACAAGATTTTCGTAGCTTTGTCGAATATACGGATGTCATATCCACAAGCAATCGATGTTAAGTCGGACTTAGTAATTAACAAGCGGCTGGAATTCGGTTTTAAATGGTTGAGTCAAGTGATTAACTAAGTTAAAGCAATTAAAATAGTAAAAATGGTGTCAATTCGAATGAGGTTAGTTTAGCGAATAAATTTAGACTAGCTTAGCATGTATCCCTCCATTATATTTTACTTAGGACATTGATTTAAAGAGCTTAGGTTACAAGCTCTAAGTCTGGGTTAATATTTAAACTAGGGTTTAGAGTAATGAACTAGTCCAAAAGCATTACCTATCTTATCACCCTAAGTGTAACATAGGTTATTTCATTTAGCACTACTTAATTCCTTTCTTGCTCTTAATTTAGTATTAACTTATATAAAGATTGTGTTGAAGGTTGACTTTAGCCCCGGGGCTAGCGTAGCGGACTCCATCCGGTGGTTAGGGGACCCCTCGGGGAACTTTACCACCAAGTCCGCTTGGGAGATGCTGCGGAGTAGGACAACGGAGGACACTGTGCATCACCTTCTGTGGCTTCAGATGCATGTACCGCGACACTCCTTCATTCTCTGGCTCGCTTCTCGGCAGCGACTTTGGACCCGAGACAGACTTCGGCATTTCGGAGCACGAGAGGTTCAGAGTGCTTGTGTTCTCTGTGGTTCTGCTGATGAGACTCATGAGCACCTCTTCTTCGCCTGTTCCTTTTTTGCCTCGGTCTGGAACTCTGTCACTACGAGTACATCTATCGCTTGGCCTACCCCTTCCTTGGGATGCTCTTGTCCCTTGGGCTGCTCAGTATCTCAGGGGGCGGGAGATTGGCAGTATCATAGCTCGACTCTGCCTCTCTGCGACTGTGTATACTATCTGGTATGAGCGCATCCTTCGGTTTCAGCGTTCTCAGTCCAGATCGGCTGCGGCCGTTCGAGAGGAGATTACGAGTTTGGCCAGGAGCCGCTTACTTGCTACTTCTTCGTTTAGAGGAGCTCACCGTCAAGCCTCGTTGCTCTGGCACTGGGGTTTTGAGACTTAGTTTCTTTTTGTTCCCTTAGTTTGTCTTTTGGTTGTATGTTGTATGGACTCTATCTGTTTTTTTGACGTTACCTCATACTTGTAGCCTTCGGCTGTGTCCTGGGGTATGCCCCTTGTAGATTGTTTTCTTTTCTTTCATCTATATATTTCGCCGACTTACCAAAAAAAAAAAAAAAAAAAGAAAACATGTTATGCTATGGTCTAGGCTACAAGCTCGTAAACAATCGCTAAAAAGCTGAAAATCTAAACATGGCTACAAGCACACACAAAGAAACACCAAGCAATCATGAGTAATTTTCCACAAGGGTGCGAAATTAACATAACTAAATCATTGTCAAAGTAAAATACAAATCTGGAATACGGACAACTACCCGTCTTTCATCCCTAAACTGAAAGAGTCTTCTCCTTCATGGTAGTTTTACACATTATTCAAATCAATAAAGAAAACAATGCAATAAAACTAGGAAAATGGAGACTCCCTCAATTTGTGTTGACTTTGATCCGAGCTTTGATCCTCACAGCACTCCAACCACCTACATTTCGGCTTTTGAGAATTCCTTGGATCTCGTAGCGGTTTCGGGAAGAAGAGGAGACAAGGCCAAAAGATCCAAAATTAAGGTCTACCCCTCTTTATTTATACCTGTGGTGTGACCTAGTAGTCGCGCTGCAAGTACAGTGCCGATCGATCGACTGGCCCATTGTAGGATTTGTCCTACTGTAGGTTGCTGATCGATCGGTTTTTCATGCCGATTGGTCAATTGAAAACTGAAACGCTCCAAGATGTATTTGGGTTACCGAATTATGCCTGATGGGTCCTACTTTTGTACACGTGGTCGGGTTTATCAAAATAAAATTCAAATATGCCTAAATTATGCCTGATTTTGCCACTTTTCAATCTTTATTTGCTCCGATATATTTCAAGCGTAAATGTTCCTAGATTACAAAAAAAAAAAAAAAAAAAAAAACGTACATGTAAAAGCCGAATATGTCGCTAAAATGAGAAATAGAATATGTAAAAATGTGGCATATCAAATATGTTACAAGAATTACACGAAATTTAATATATTTATATATCATTAGGCTCTATACAAAAAAAATTTAGTGAAAAGTTCGTTGGCTTATAAAAAATTTGTATACAATTTACATTCATGTATGTAACTATTATGTCATTTTGGACTTCTATTTGAGGGTATTATAAGAAGCATGATACAATTTGGAAAGTAAAATGTAATGTAATAGTTTGGGAATTGAAGTGGTAGATTTGCTAAATATAAAATGTGGATGCCTAATTTAAGTATAAGTATGACTATTCTCAGCTTGTGCATCTTGAAAAAAATATAGATACATGTTATAAAGCATGTATTATACTGCTAATATTAAAAAAACATGTATTTTTACCATATTATTGGCAATCATACATAAACGCCCTTTTCTAAATAGGAAAATACAACTCCATATTTAATATATCAATTATACGTGTATTTTGCTAACTATGTTTTGAAGAGAAGGTTTTCCTAGGGACCATAGAGCACCAACTCCTGAAGTAGCTAGGGCTGCTGCTCCCTAAGACCCTAGTCAGCCCCGCGCCCGCTATGCCCCCAAGGCCCAACAATAGCCCAGAGTCCCCCGCCCGCGACACGCGACCCAGTGCCCACGACCCGCAGTCCCGGCAGCCAAGCGACCCTCGTCCCTCTAAAAAATACCGCGCGACGCACATACGTGCCCCGCACCCGCTCACCCGGGCACTTGGGCACGAGGCACGGCGCGCACGTGGGGCGGATGCGTGGCACCCGAACGACCCCGTCCCTTGTGTTCCGGTGCTTGTCGTGTACCTTCATGCATAGTCGGTCGGCGAGCTGCTGCGTTGTCATGTGCCTCTGCCCGCAATCCCGTGCCCATGAACTAAACTTATCAAAAAAAAAAAAAAAAAGCTAATAAGTAGGCTCTTCTTGCGGCCGTTCCTGGCCTGAAGCGAAATTCTCAAAACGGTCCCTTCATATACAACAAATTATAATAATTTTGATCATAAAATTACTAATATCAATAATTTATATTTTAGAAACCACAGCCCTAAAAATTCCGGGTCCTTAAAATTTGGGGGCTCCAAACAGTTGCTTGGGTTTAATGCCCAGCAATGGCTCTTCCCAAATAAAGACGTATTGTAGTGCCCTCATTAATAGCCAACTCACAAGCATATTCGCTTCTCTAAACACATGTCTGAAATGATAGACCTAAAGGTCTCTGATCAAAACCCTAATATCCTTGATAAATAGGTAAACATATAAAAGTACATATAAAAATTACCGACTATAGATATAGAGCGGGTACACATTTAATGTTATACCATCTTACTCCACCCCATACCTATCATTCCGGTCCATATCTACGTTGTGTCACCTACTGCAAATTGTATTTGTAAAGTAGAATGTTGTGTACAAAAATATGTCTTATTGACCAAGTTTCCTACCAAGGTGCCTAAACATGACATAATGTAATTTTTGGAGTACTATTATCAGATAATTTTTTGTTCATAACTCGGAAAAACTTTGCTATTGTCCTGTCAACGACCAAAAAATAACATGACAATAATACTAGTCATTTTTTCAAACTCGACCAATTTTCTTTGTGTAAGTGAACAAATACGCAGTTTGGTGGGAGACCTATGCTAAATAATTTAAGTTGTTTCTTTCTAAATATTCATGCAGCTTAATGTTATACAACAATACATCTTTTAATAACATCAAGTTTGCAATGTAAAAGAATACCGTTTCTTACGGGTGTCCTAGGCCTCGATTTGATCGAGTGGCCTATATTGTATCGGGATCTTGTCGTTTATTATCAGGGGGAAAAAAAAGGACTGATAGTGATAAACCACCACCAACTTAATCAGAAAATAACCTATCACCTCAATTTTGGCTCAAATTGGCCCAACCTATTAATGCATTATTATTATCGGGACAAAATTATTCTTACCTAAATATATATATGACTTTATGGTAAATAATAACCAAAAATTTTCACAAAATTGCACTGACAACAACATTTTTCCTTGCCCTATTAGTAACATCACGCTCAAGTTATTAACGTGCTTTGTTAGGAATGTATTGAATTATAAAACAATTTCTTAATTTTCACATAACTTGAAACATTCTAAATATTCCAAAACATAACGTTAACGTTATCAAGACATCTAAAGTTCAAAATTCAAATCACCCCATTCTTAAATTTTACATAATTATAACAGAAAATGAGATAAATCTGTACAATATCATGCTTAAAAGTTAAAACTGATAAGCATTTATGTACGGGGAAATGTTAATGCAGTAATCATTCTGGGAGCAAAATGGCTTGGCACAGTAGCAAAGCCATTCCACCCTAACGGTGACCCAAGTTTGAAACTCAATTGCTCAATCTCCTAAGGTTAGAAAGTCATTTACATAGTAGGTCCTTATATCTGTCAATTGCATCAATTTAATCCTCCTACTTTTTATCGTATTAAGTTAATCCTTGTACAATTTAAAGTTAGGGTTGATCCATGACCCAAACCGACCAGCAAAATAAACCAACCAACCCGACACGTCATGGCTACGGGTTAACCTGTGTAAACCCATCCACTATATCTGTCAATTGCATCAATTTAATCCTCCTACTTTTTATCGTATTAAGTTAATCCTTGTACAATTTAAAGTTAGGGTTGATCCATGACCCAACCCGACCAACACAATAAACCAACCAACCCGACACGTCATGGCTACGGGTCGCCCTATGTAAACCCATCCACTATCGCAAGCCGGATCACAAATCACTTTTTCCTTGCCAAACTCGAATCCGGCCCAGCTCATACAGGTGACATGGGTCCATTTTAACTCATGCCTAACACGGTCGTTACCATGTCCACATGAGTCAAACTCGTGTCATGACACAGGTTAACCTTAATGTGATTGGAGGTGTGTAATGATGCAAGTCACCATTTCACATGTTTAATCAAATTAAAAAAAAATTTCAAATTATTTAATAATAATATTTATAATTTATTTTTATATTATAAATTATGTATTACATATAGTTGTTATGTTTAACATTTTATAAATTATAAGCATTATTTAATTGTATTTATATTTATTTTATTGTGATTTATAAATTAGAAAAGGGGCGTTGGCAAAAAGGCGGTCCAACCTGGATCTAACCCGGTTTAGACCCGCATCCAATTTGATCCGTGTCTGACCCAGTTGTGACCCAGCTTTGACCTGTGATGGGCCTGACCCGTGTTAGAAAAATTACTTGCATTTCGCAAGAAAAATTATGTCATTAACTTGAACTTTTAAATACTGAATTAACACAATTACAAGTATAAAAACTAAATAGATGGAATAGAGAAAATTCAAAGTCTAGTAACATAAATAACCCTATAAAAAAAGATTATTTCATGGTCTTTATCTAACAGTAAAAGCATTTGGTCCCTTCAATAGCATATAAAAATGAAGCACCCCCTTCCAACAATTACTTTTTAATGGGCAACCAGAGACAACTAAGAGCGCAATGTAATACCTACCCCTCAATAACTGATAAACATAGATTATCTCTTTTCCGATCCCGCTTAAGCAGTTTCTTTTTTTTTCTTTTTTTTTTTTTTAACAAAAAGAAGCAAAACTCAAGCATTAAGATCAATCCTTCTGCAGAATGGATAAAAACTGCAGCTACTTGTTGTAGAGATGCACCAGGGTGAAAACGAAGAATCCAGCCACCTGCGTCCCACATCAACCAAAAAGAAAGGTACATAATCATGAATCTGTCCAATGGAAAATCTCAAGAAAGGCTAAACAACAAATCGAAGTGATAGACAAGGCACATATGAACCATTCACCTAGCTCTTGGTTTGGCGTAGTGGTAATTATCAACCTGATAGCGGTAATTATCCATTCATTTTTCACTCATTTGTGATAAAATCTAGAAAACACTTTTATTTTGTTTTCAAGTTTTCTTCTGTAATGAAGGCGTTTTTCCGTGTTCCCTAAATTTTCCAAATGGTTTTAAATTTTTCATTTTCCATGTAACACAATTGGAAAAACTGCAATAGAAAACTAAGGACCTGTTCGGTACAATAAAAACCATATTTTGGAAATTTTGTTTCTTATTTTTGGTTTTTTATTATCATTTTCTTTAAAGTTCGAGCGATAGCAGAAAACAGAAAATGAAGAACCAAAAATAAGAAAGAAATCATTTTCAAAACCTAATCTAAATACAACAAATAGAAAACCGTATTGAAATAAGCACCATCTTTGAAACCATGTATAAGGTAAGAAATTATTCGTTCATATTTTGTAGTAATAAGTACCAACATTCTTTATAGTTATCTGCCCTTACGGATACGAAAAGATTGAGTTAAAATAGAGAAATATTAAAAGAACTCTCCGTAAATGATCTGAACCATTTTCATAGTTTTGTGTTCAACATTTTTAACATGAAATAGAACCAAATGTGCAAACTGGGTTTTACATTTACAAAAGAGTAAAGTGAATTCAATCAAAAGACAAAGTCAACTTTGATTTTGGCACGGCCTAAAAGGAGGAGAACGACATTTATTTTGAAATGGAATACAAATTAGCCTGCCCTGTCTATGTAGAAGGACGGTCATATCAAGCAAACAAACAAGGCGGAGCCGGCTGGAAGAGTAAAAATGTAAAACAAATTGCCTCAAGTATGACAGGCTGACAGCCACGCTAACAATATTCAGAAGCAAGAATATTAAGTACACTCATCAAATTGCCTCAAACATATTTGTGTTGTATTTATTAAAAAATTTGAAGTTATATGTAAAAACAAGCAAAGGATATTAAAATTAATAATTGTATGTCTAGCTGTTCAAACTTCCAAAAGAATAAGCTTAAAAGCAATTTATGTTCCTTGAAGAACTCAATGAAGATTGCCACAACCTGTTACATAATGTCTAAAACTGATTTGATTTTGCTATATTATTTAGTCTCAATGGGGCTGAGCATCATTAAATGGACGATTTTCACGTGTAAATTGAAGCAGTCCCCAAAAACACACATCCATATATGTCAAACACATCCAAGCTCGAGAAGCACGCATGCAATGAAACAGGTAAAAGACACTAAAACAAGTCAAAAAGAGATTTTAGTACCATTGAAAAGCATGCTCCATAATACGGATATGCTGCTGTTATAAATCTTTCAAATTCATTGTGTCTGAAGGGCCGGACTGGGATCTGCAATATATAGAGAAAATGAGTATACAACAACAACAATCCAGTTCCTCAAAGGGCTCTCGCTAAAGCAGGGTCTGGAGAGGGTGAGATATACGCACCCTTCAGGTTGTTACTCTAAAGGGAGACTGTTTCCGAAGGGCCCCCAACCCTTGGAAAATGAGTATATGCTGACAGTAATCAACAGCATTGAAGACTTGTAAGACAAAATATACACTGGGCAATGAATGTCATGTTTCTTTCAAAGTCCTAGTACTTAATTTTAAAACAGTGAAAAGAGTATAAAGACTAGAAAAGCCTACTTTTAATCCATTCTCAAAATCAAGGTGGTGTCTAAAATGTGGTAGGCAATATCAGCAAACTTTGCAATGTCCTCACTGAAACTAAATACTACTGTCTTCTTTTTATAACGGCAAGAAAGCCAAATGGGCTACACAAGGGGCAGCCCTCCCAAAATCCCCATATATCCCGCTCCCAAACGATGAAAGAGGGATTCGATCCCAAGTCTCAGGCACCACCTCCCAGAGACTTTACTAGTTAAGTTAGTTGGCACCTTCATATTACTGTCTTCTTTGATAAGTTATCAGTTCTAATAGTATTTTACCGCTACATTGCTTTTCTTGCAATAACCTTCCTCTCACTCGTATGTATCAAAATACAAGATAGTACACAGATGACTTGCTAAGATGGTACAGTAAGAATTCAACATCAATAGAAAAGTAAACAAAAAAGCAGCGTATTTTTCCTCCATGCTTAGCACAAGGTTGATTCATTGAGAAGTAAAATAGACTCTTCATAGCTGTAGAATCAAATAAAGGACAGGACATGATGTAATAACTATCACATCAGGGAATTTCAGCTAGCCATTACGTCACACTGGCATTAAGACTGCAAATTCTAGAGGGATAATTGTCCTGAAAAGACACTTCGCTAGCAGAGGACGTAGTGGAGGTGAAAGAAAATATCACATTCTTGCTCTCCCTCAAAGATCCACTTAAAGATCACATCACATCACATCTTAATCCCCTTTCTATGTGAACCTGACTTAGTATTCCGTCACAACAGACGGATTTTGGCCCCAGGGGGCAAAAGCCGAAATTGAACGATAACAAAAGATTTTATGATGAAAAGAGATCCATAGATGTTCATCTAATTCCAACCAGAACAAGGACAACAATGAACTTAGGGTTCTTTTTGGTAGGTAAGTAGGAGATCAGGATTGTCCTTGGGCCTCAATCTTGCTTGATTAACAACTAGAGCAAGGCTTAGCATGAACTCAGGTCAGTGTCAACAAGGGCTCTATAAATTCATGGACAACAGCAACAATAAAATTCACATCATGATTTTAGATACCTGTTTTGATAGAGACAAGCTCGTGTATCCAAGCCTCTGGTACTCAACCTTGAACTGGAAAACACCATAGACATCTGGCACCTTGAATGAAGTGTGATATCGACCCTGCACAAAGTGGCAGTTACGTAGTAAGTTCTCTCTAGAAACAGATGAAATTGCAAATTCACGCGAGACAGTTACTCAAGTACCTTCAGATCAGTTGATAGTGTTTTTAAGACATAAGGGCTCATCATGTAGAACTGCACTTGGACATCGTTGGAAACATATGGTTCCCAGCTCTTCCCAGACCATTCATATATCTCAAGAGAATATTCCTTGAAGCAGATTAAAAAAGTAAGCAACCTAGCTCGAGTTCTTCTACAGTAACTTCCCTACTGAAATTAACATCAAACAAGGGAAGAAAACATGAAACAATGGGTGATTACCAGGTCATCGGTGATCCTATACATTGAAGGTTCATTCGCTTCTCCAACCTTGTTGTGTCTTACATTTACAGCCTGAACATCAAGCATATCGTATCATGGCACACGAATTTAAAATTGATTTTGAATTAGGAAGAACAAAAACTATTCTGCACATGAATGAAAACATAGATAAAAATGACATGGAACGAGTGCATCCAAACAGCTAGAGAAAGTGGCCGACCTTGAGATGACCTCTTTCATGAAAGATCCACTTGCTAATTTCAGTCACAAATTGCTCATTGCCAGATTTCTCAAATCTATAATTATAAGACAAGAAAAAGTTTCCATGAAAAAAGCAGAATTAAGTAATGAAGCATGACTTTTAAGTTCTATCGTATGGAGAGGGGGCACCCTGAAAGTTATAGACTATTTATCGACAAAAGAAAAGTATAACAACAACGCCTGATTTAAGTGGGTAACATGTCACAAGGCTTAAGCATGTGACCTCACGGTGTCGACAAAGCAAAATAGCTAAAAATAGAAGATAAACATGTGCATTAAGACCCAATTACAGTATAAGGAATTAAGGATACACACGATTGCCCATATCCACTGTCCTCAGTACAGAATGAAACGTGCAGAGAAGGCTTGTCCCTGAATTTGGAATATGGTAGGATTGGGATGTAAATGCAGGATAATCATGTGCACAGTGAATTTAGGAAACATAAACAGTTCCAAATATGCTATGCCGAATATTTTGAGGTAATTTATCATGTTGACTCTGGTGAAAAACCATCTGGCAAGCTGAATAGTCTGTTGAAAATGCAGCAATCAGTCAAGATTTATGAATTAAATTATCTAAAATTAATGAGAAAAATCTCTCAACTAAAGCAGACAAACCCAACCAAAGAAAAAGATGGGTATTATATAAGATTCTGATGAAGCGTGTAATGAATATACCACTTATAAGCAACCTTAAAATTGAAAGAAATGACCCAAGATCCCCTATATTTACATAATGCACTATACATGTTATGCCGCACATCATACTATAATTATTCTCATGACCTTTTATCTTAATAAAACCTAGACATTCCATCCAAGAAGGTATTTTTGCAGGTAGGATAAAGCAGTTCCTGTATGCAATGATGGATGTTGGTAACAAGCTAATTGAATAAAAGTTCACAAGGCAAAGACGACAATCCAGTTTCAACCAGCTTCGTCTGACAGACATATACAAAACAAGATAAAGCCACTCACCTGGTGGGGCTGCCAGCTTTATGCACTCCTGATCTGAAAAATCTGAAAAAGAACAAATTCAACCATGAGAACACAGTGACAATAATGTAGATCTAAAGCAGCTAACAAGCTTACTTGCCTATCACTGAACATTTTTAAGGACCCCGAGATCAAAATGCGAGCATTATTTCTTGCCTACAGCCAAAACCAGGAGAAAATCAATTAGAAAAGTGAACAATGACTTCACTAAATGCAGAGAAAAACTCAAGCGTCAAAAAGTCCTATTGATATCAGAGATTTTCCTAGAACCAAAAAGAGGTCAAAATGTGTTGTACCTGTACAAGTGATACTAACGAAATAGATGATCCAGTAAGCAATGGGGCATTAGACAGTTTTGACTTCGGATTAGCAGAATAGGCAGAAGGGGAGGCTGAAAGAGCTTTCATAACCTAGAGCAACAATAAACACGAGTTTAAAGAAACCACGTTAGAGAAAGGTTAACGTTAACAGAATAACATCGCACACTCAGAGTACCAAATCAATTTGTCTTCCTCAATAAAGAAACAACTTACAAGGTTATTAGCAGGATTTAGTGAATGAGCAATCCCTTGAAAAAGTACGGGAGCCTGCAGTATATTTATTACATAGAAATAACAAAGATAAGGATTTCAAGTAGGACAGTTACAAGTAATTAGCAGGTATCATACCAAGAAAGCCCATCATATACAAGATAATTCATTCATGAAAGTGACCGGAGCAAAATGTTTTAGTCCACATATACGTGCTAAGATAGCAGAGTAGCACATAACAAAAGCATGCTATCTGGAAAATTAGTATAATATAGCTGCTCTTTGAGTAGGTAACGTCATCAAGGAGAAAGAAGCCACATTTCTTGAAAATCGGCCCAAAGTTCCACCAGCTATACTATGTAATTGGTTTCTAATGCTTCATAATGGTAAGCATCCATAATGAATTTCCAATAGAAGAGCCAGGGATGAGATAATCATTAAAGAACAAGCTGATCAACAGAGTAAAAAATTAGAATGCAACTCCGCCGTACCTCAATTTTCTTGCTCCCCAAAATAACATCAGACTGAAGAAAATCATCAGCCGCAATCAAGGTATGATCACCTTCAGTGTTTGAAACAGCATAGCTGGTATGGTCTACAACCACAGCCGAAGGATCCTGTGCTCATAAACAATCAAAAGATAGTAAGACATCTCACTCAAGCACACTCATTCATTCAAATCTATCAAAATTTATCTTTAGAACCTTAACAGTTCAATCAAGGGTAAACAGCAAGGTTCAAGAATTCCACTAACAAATGAAGAAGCAACAAAATAGGGGTATGTCAACTTGCACCCACCGTTGTATGCCTTTCTCTACTTACATTTGAAAATTAAGGTCATTACCCAAATACCTAAAGCTTTTATTTCTTTCCATCGAAAAGTGGGGTGATGGGATTATAAATACGACCTCTTATCCTTGGTCTAGACCTTTTTTGTGTCATGAAATTTCACAAGACCTTAGGCCCAACCTCCGAAGTTACTATATATGAGGTCCACATACAAGTACAAATGATGTTATATCCTAACAAATTGGCATTAGGTAGAGTAGCATACTAAGTTTATGTATTGGTAGCTTCTTTCTCTCAACTCTAATGTGAGATTCAGGACTTTACATGTGGTATTCTTAACAAGTATTTTTAACACTAGACCAGACTCATTAGCCTGAATAACTACATCATTCTGTCCATAATACTAATGCACAACAAAAATCTAGTACTGCATACCCTACATTATATTCTCTGAAAGTGGAACAAACAGGTGAATGAACGAAAATAATAGAAGACAAATAACACTCACATCATCAAATTCAACACCACATTCCGTGGCAATCTCCCGAATGAGATCAGAAGAGTTCACATCAACAGCCAGGATCAAATCGCGGCCCGAATCAACAAACTCCAGCACCGCAGCCTGATTAATCGGCCCACCAAACCCTACCGCAAATAACCCACAAAAATGTTAAAGAGTATAAAACGAATCATAAGTCTTCAGCCATCCGCTTAAACTTTTGGGAAAGTCGGTTCTTTAACATGATATCAGAGCTTTGTTGATTAAGAGGACACAAGTTCGAACCCCAACAACCCCCTCTCTACATATTAATCCATTTCAAACACAATGTATGGGTGACCCGTGCATTATCAAGGCTTCAAACCCTATAGCCATTCGCATGAAGGGCCTTCACTCATCAGCTTAAACTTTTGGAATAATTAATTCCTTGACAAAAACCAAATAAAATCAAAACCCCAGATCGGAATAATGTTACATCCACCGGACCCTAATGCCGACCCACAGAGTTGGTATAAAACAGATCCACATTAAAGCCCTAGTTTAACCAATCGGCCTTGGGTATTCATCTGACTTATACATTGATCTCTTCTCTCCCACAATTCTAATGCGAAACTCTTACTAGAATCAAAAATTAACACAAAACAAAAACCTAAAATGCAATAGATCAAAATGGACAACTCACGATCAATAGTGGGGGCGAATATGATGAGTCCATCATACAAGTACTGCCCGTAACGCTGCAAGAAGATCTTGGGGTCTTCGGCGAGCTTGAAATCGAGATCGTAGCCTCGTAATTGGAGGGATTTGAAGAAGACAGAGTGAGAGGAAACGATGGCAAAGTCATCGAGAAGAACGAGGATCTTACGGTCAGTGGGTCGATCGAGGGAGAAACAGAGAGAGTGGGGGGTCAAGAGAAAGAGGAGAGCTAGGGCTGTGAGGATGTTCTTCGCCATTGTTGAGGGTTTTAGGAGCTTCACTACGGCGTTGGGTTTGGCTATTTATGCATACTCCATTTGACTTCAGCGGCGTTTGGTTCACAAAAAATAAACACGATAAATAGAATTTATAGAAAATAGATATTTAAACTCTTATTTGATTGGGAAAAAGTTGACAGAGTATAGGAAGTAAAATTCGTTTAGTAATTTTTAATCTTTTTAAAACATAACAAGTAACTTATCTAGTTTCTTTAAGTAAGTTTTAATTTATTTATTTTTAACTAATCTTTCTAAGGAAGTTATATTTCTCATTTGGGTAACAAAACACTTGTACCTACTTCTTGAAAAATTAACACAAGAATCAAATTCCTGAAAGATACAATTTTCTATAAAAATTCAATTCATGTGGCAACCAAACGAGGCTTTAATGTTTCTTCTCTAAGGCCAATCATGCAACACTTATTCAGTCCACATTAGAATCAATGCCTAGTCACATCATGCAGTGCTTTCGGTTACCGAAGAAGGTGTGCCATAAGTGGGATAGCTTAAGTAGGCTTCTTCCGCAAGAATATAGCTGGTATGGGAATGAAGTAGGTGGCTTGGAATAAGGTATGCAGACCAAAGGGCGCAGGGACCTTGGCCTCCGCAAAATAGAAGCAATTAATTTGGCTTTTCTTTGCAAGCTAGGGTGGAAGGTTATCAACGATGAGGATAATATCTAGGTTTGGGTGGAGAAGAGCAAGTAACTTAAAAATGAAAGCTTTATAAGCTATCGAGGCAAGAAATCGGACTCTCCTATCTGAAAAGGGATCTTTGCAGCTACGAATCTACTTAAGAAAGGTCTTTGGTGAAAAATTGGAAATGGGAGCCAAAAATTGCCTTCTGGTATGACAAATGGGCGGTTAACAAGCCGTTGGCATATTTAGCTGGTGGGATCATCAGTCATTGTGACCTGAATCTTAAGGTCTCGCAATTTATTATAGAAGGGGAATGGGATGTGGAGAGAATTCAAAGGACTATTCCTGTTCAACTCCACAAGAATGTGCTTGGGGATCTAATCCCAAAATTCGCAGTAAAGGATAGGAGATGTTGGATAGGTCAGGTCAGTTTAGTGTCAAGTGACCACTTTGTTGGCTCAAAATCAGGAATGGTCTAAGAGGAACTCATTGGAATTCCTTTGGATTTGGAACCTCGACGTTCACCAGAAAATAATGTCTTTACTTAGCAAGCGCTTACTGGTAGCCTTGCTACCAATAGAAGGGGCATAGGTGGTCAAAATTTGTGTCCTATGTGTAGTTGTCGCCTTGAAAATCTTGATCATGTTTTTTCTTAATTGTCCTCATTTAAGAACAATTTGGTCAATTTCCCGTGATATCAATTGGTTGAAGGAGTTGCCTGACCAAACTCAATTTGTTTACAAACTCCACAAACGTAAAGGGTTAAGAAGTTGCAAGGGCCAAAATGATCTTGTACATTTTATTTTGCTTTGTTGGCAAATTTGGAATGATATAAATAATTTGGTGTTTCGGGGTGACCTTTCTAATCCCCTAAAATTGGTCATTCTCGCCAAGCAAATGCATCTAGAATGGTCCCTTCAAAATTTTCCTTAATCCAACCCACCGAGGGAAAATTTTGACTGTTCAAAGCGCTGGGATTTAACTGCTATTGGTTTCATTCTTCGTGATCATAAAGGGAATATGCTCTTAGCTGGATCCAGAGAGTTAGGCAATGCTTTTATCATTTTGGCTGAGGTGATTGCGGACAAATATGCCATGTTCTATGCTAAGCATTTGGGTGCTCAATGAATTAAATTGGAGGGAGACCACGTGGTGGTTATCAGAGCAATCACACACTCCCATTCAATTCCTATGAACATCATCACTATTATTGAAGATATTCGTCTATTGAGCCAACATTGTGGCCAAGTTTCTTTTAATCGTTGTTATAGGGAAGCCAATAAACCAACAAATTGGCTGGCGAATCTAGGTCATAAGGTTTTTGGTATTTCTGTATGGGATTGCACCCACACAGAGCCTTCCTCTCCCTTATCCAGGCTGATGCCTTAGGTTTCCTTCTCAAACGAGGGCAATCTTGAGGAGCCTTATCTTTACCGTTATTCAAAATATATGTAATTTGATTTTTTTAAAATAAGGTTCCTTTTATTTTTTTTAAATTTAATTAATTTAGTCCCTCATTTAGTAACCATTTTTTTAGGAATGCAAGGATAACGCTATGCTAGTTATTAATAGATAGCACGTTCAAAGTAAATGATCATTTATAGTCCGTCAACGTTACGTCACGCTTCGCGCTCTACATGTCCTTTGGCCCTGCCAAAAATAACCTATATTTGTCACCAGATATGTAGCCTAATTACCTTTCTAAAAATATGAGAAATTCAAACTTAGCAAGTATCCCTTAGATTCCATCAATAATTGTCCTACTATGTTATGGGCATTTAAACTCCATCTGGATCACCTTAATAATGACCAGATTATCTTCTCGATATGAACTTGACGAAAGTTCATATTGACACACTTCTAAATATCATCCTTGGGCATGCAAATATGCAGGCATCATGTGTTGGCCTAGAATAATGAAAGTGCGCGCTGCCTTGCCTTGCCTCCTAGACCCATCAAAATTGAGTTTTACCCAACCAATATATGGCGATGCCCATTGTTATAGCCATGTTGTTTACCTAATTTTCAGGTTCTCTTAGGACAACCATAGTCCTAATCCACCTAATTCTACAACTAACACTGCATGTCTTTCATTTGCGCTTTTGGCAAGACTTTGAATGGGTTAGTCATTAACTCACGAAAGACCATCTCAATACGAATCTTCCATAAATCCCATAAGAGGGTGACAACTCAACATAATTGATCTTTCGCACCATGATTCCTATCATTACGAACCTCTTGCAACCACATGTAGTGAAAACACTAACATGGCACCAGCTTAATTCACTCTCTGAAGCACACCTACGACCAACATTTCTGGACGAAGGAACACTAAATAAACAGATGATCAATATTTTCCTTGTGCTTTGAGCAAAAGGGGCAACATGTTAGTAACTACATACCACAATGGGATAAGATGCTTCTAGTAGGTAAAGCATTACATAATAGTTTCCATGTTAAAACTTTTATCTTAGGACAAGTTCTATGTTCCATAGCTATTTAAATGGCTAGCTATTCCCATCCTTTCATTGAATATCTTGAGCTACCAAAGTTGCCAATTTCACCAAGGGGTTCGCATCCGCCGTGAAACCCTAGCAAAATTGATCTTGTCTAAGGTGAAAGGGGATTGAAATTGTTTACTTTACTTGTCTGTTAAGTGTGTGAACGTGGTCACCTTTTTTTTTTGGCCAAAATCAGCGAAATATATAGATGAAAAGAAAAAAAAAATATAGCTATAAGGGGGCATACCCTAGGATATGGCTATAACCTACAATGAAGAGACAATCCAACAAAGTTCAAACAAAAACAACCAAAGCAATAGCTAAAGGAAATAAAGAGAAGAACTAAATCTCAAGGCCCCATTGCCTAAGAAAGGAGGCATGACAATGAGCTCCTCTGAATGAAGAAGCAGTGAGCAAGCGACTCCTGACCAAACCCATAATCTCCTCTCTCATGGCCTCAATTGGGTTGGACTGAGAATGCTGAACCCGAAGGTTGCGCTCATACCAGAGAACATAGATGTAGAGGTGGCCAGTGGGGAGACAGGGCCTCCCAGCTCATTTAGCCTGGGCCCGGTTCAATGGGCCTGGGCTCCTCACAGCACCATTGGGGGCTTTTCCCCCCAAATTTTATGGATCATTTGGGCGTTTTAACTTATTTTATGGTTGTATTTTGTATTTATATTATTATAATTATATTTTTTTTATAAATTATAATACATTTAATTCTATAAAATATATTTGTAATTTTATAACGTACTATTATATTATTATTGTTGTATTTTTTAACAAGTTATAATAAAAAAAAAGAGAACATACCCAGTGCCTCAAGGGCTCCCGCCTATGTAGGGTCGGGGGGGGGGGGGGGGGGGGGCGGATGTACGCAGCCTTCCCCCTTCAGGGTGTTAACCTAAAGAGAGACTGTTTCCCAGTGCCCCCAACCTGAGGGTGAGGAAACTTGAATAAGCGTGCTGTAAAGAAACTTGAATAAGTTTATATGAGTGGCGTTGGGCACTTTATAACTACAATAGTGTCTCTTATTTATAGAAAAAGGAAATAATTGCTGCTCCCTAATTCCAAGGCATTTTCTTCCCACATTGCCTCAAAGCTCCTTTGGCACGGGAATGGGCAGTGAACGTGCCATGAATCGATGTGCTCGAGCATCTTTCTGGAAGACCATGTCCACTTTTTTAGCCAGGGTCCCTTCTAGATGCCCCACGTTCTTTTGGATAGGATTGAGGCTTACACATCTGAAATGGCACTCCAAGTAACTGCCTCGAGCTTGAAAACCACCTGTCTTGCAGCCTTCTAGGAAGTTCCTTGAGCTCAAGCCCTTTTATCTCCTCAACCATGTCAAGCCTCAAGTGGCAGACTCTCTTGTCAGGTTTTTAAATTCCTTAAGTAGTTGGGTTCGAGACGTTGTTACCTTAGCACCTAAAGGCATTACCTCCCTCGAGGAGAGCCTCACGTGACAAGCGAGTGGTGCTTGAGTCAAAACGGCGTTGTCCTAACTCATTCGAGTTTGGGGTTTAAACAAATGCCACCCCTTTTAGCTATTGGTAATTCAAATTTCCAACGGATAAAAAATTTGCTTGATTTAACCTCCAACAGCTATGTGGAGCTCGAGAGAACATTGTTTGATGTTTTACCTTCCTTTTTTCCTATGTGTCTAAGAATATGACAGTTAGGGCTTTGAAACTTTGCTTTTGCTCCGTGCCTTCATTGTGATTAAGAGCTCCCAAATCCTCGCTTTATATTTTTGAATTCTTTAACCTTCGTTGCTCCTTTGTTCTTTGCATCTTGAGATTCTTCACAACCACTAAGAAATGGCTCAAATCTCTTAAGATGTTTCCCCCCATCCCTCAAGCTGATAGCCCTATTGAGCAGTTGGCATGTTTGATTCAATCGGATGTTTCAGTGGTCTCAAACAAATTCCACACCACAATCGACCTCAAAACCCTTAAGGACAAATCTCCTTGGATGTCTAAGACTAGCAAACCATGTACCCTTAGGTTAGCCTTTCGCTCCACTGTGAAAAATCCTCCTGACAGGTTTTGGCTTCCACTGTGTGTGTTTGCAGGTTTCTTTGGAAAACGACATTCCAACGAAGACCTTCATGTTATAGGCTTTGGCCACCCTCTTCTTTTGCTTTTCTAGTTTATGAAGGGCGTTAAGCCTAACTTGGTCCAAGTTAGTTAATTCGTCCATTATAGCCTACTAATATTCAAGCTCAGTAAACTTCTCTTGATGAGCCAACTTAATAGACTGAATCGTGACTTCCATTGGAAATACAACATAATGACCATACGTCAAATGGAAGGGGGTTGTTCCATTTACATCATGTTTGGACGTTTTATAGGCTCAAAGGGCATCATATACCAACTCATGCTACTTTCTTGATTATCCTCAATCATTTTCTTAATATTAGCCTTTAGAATCTTATTACTAGACTCTGCCTGGCCATTTTCTTGAGTATAATAAGGGGTTTATTCTAAGATTTTAACGTAGAAACTCCTGGTAAACTCCTTAACCTCAGCTTCATTGAACACTTTAGCTTGGTCCATAGTTATAGTTTCTGGGATTCCTTGATAAAATCAATCACATCTTGCTAATTGATGCTTCTATATGGCTTAGCCTCCACTCATTTTGTAAAATAGTCGGTGGCCACAAGAATATAAGAATGTTATTTGCTAGAAGTAGAGTTAATCTCTCCTATGATATCCATTGCCCATCCTCAAGATGGGACCCACAGATGCCCTCATGGGCTCCAACCATAACTAACATTGCTTCATCTAAGTCAGGGCACTTAAGAAGTACTCCACTAACATCCCTTTTGTACGATTCTCTAGATTCATCATCAAGAAGGAATCTATGAGCTCTCATTTTTATCTTTCTATCTTTGACATAATCACGAGGGTTTTTGAAGTAATCCATCAAGGGCTTCATCCAATCCTAACTTTGACTTGTGATAGACTGATGCGCCTCGAAACAATCCAAATGATCACTTGCAATTACTTGGCTCTTAGAACTGAAGGACTCAATGAATCAAGGTCATGGTCTAAAACATTAGTCTTAATAACCATGGTTTCGTCACACCATGTCCTGGGTAACTTATACTCTGAGGCTAATTCAACCAAGTCATTGGCTGCCTTATTCTGTTCTCGAGGTATGTGCTCAAATTGGACATTGTCAAACTTGCTCAACAGTTCATGCACTATTGAGATGTATGTATTTGAGGTTTCACTTAAACATTGAAATTCCCCCTTTACTTGGCAAATAACCAACTGTGAATCCCCTTTTATGATCACATTAGGGACTTGCATTTCAAGGAGAGTCTGTACGCCTATAATTAATGCCTCATACTTTGCCATGTTGTTAGGATTCATTTACCAGATACTAATGCAACCAGATCCCATTAAAACTCTGAAGTTAAGCGTGCTAGGGCGAGAGTAGTACCTGTAATACCCGGTCTAATTAAATTAAATTCGGTATTACAATATGTGAAACTAAGGATATTTAAATTGAATTAGACTCGGTAGAATAATATGTGAAATTTAGGGTATTTAAATTAGGTTAAAACTTAATATTATTTCGATTAGGGTTCAAAATTAAAATAAATAAACAAATAGCTATATATAAAGTAACAGGGAAAAGAAAGAGAAAAAGAAAGAAAAATGGATAAAAGGAAAAAAGGAAAAAAGAAAAGAAATGGAAAAAGGGGAAAAAGGAAAAAAAAAAAGGGGGTACAGCCCCTACCCTCTCTCTCACCTTACCGTCCTCCTCTCTCAACCCCCCCCCCCCCACCGTCTCTTTTCTCTCTCTCCCCTGCCGTCCTTCCTGCCTCTACTGTCGTCACCTGTGCCGCCTGGCCCACGTGGCACGACCACCACGGTACCTCGGTACCGCCCCACCGGCAAAGTGCCGTCCCCCTCTCCACTACCGCCTATCGAACCGCGCGGTAAGACCTTGACCCACGCGGTACTATCTGACCCACCACGGTACCGCCACCCCCACCTCGGTACCGCCTGACCCACCCGGTACCGCCTGACCCACCACGATACCGCCACCCCCCACCTCGGTACCCCGCCTGACCTCCCCTAGGTCTATAAATACCCCACACCTCCACCCCTCAAACTTCACACCTCAACCCACAACACTCTCTCTTTCCTCTTGGTTCTCTCTCCACCACCCATGATTCTCTGTCCTCGCCTCACCAGTGCCGCCACCTCGCCGACACAACTCCGACCGACCCGCCGGTCCCACCACCTAGCCGGAACAGTATCGGCCACCCTGTCGGTAACGCTATCTCGTCAATTTCAAAGCTAATCAACTATAGGAACTGGGTTTTTGGATTAAAAGCTAGTAAAGGTAAGTATATTACTTTCCCGGCTTGTTTGTTAACTGCAAAGAATTGCTTTAAATGACTTGATTTGTCATACTTATATTTTGAATGATTTATGGTTTTGATAAAATAGAATTGGGCATATGTGTTTATGTGATTTTGTGATTTAGACCGTTATGGGTTAAATTATTGGTTTATACGTTGATTTAACATGTGAAATTTCGAAAGAATTTGTATGAATATGTGAATTTCGAAGGAATTTATACGAATATGTGAATTTCGAAGAAGTTTTTACGAATATGTGAATTTCAAATGAAATTATTGTGAACATGTGATTTGAGTTTGAAAAGGGTTTTATAGAGCTTATAGATAACTACGTTGGCCTTCCGAGGTCTATCAACTATGGAATACGAAATACGAAATACGAAATTCGATTACGACCCTATCGCGGAAATAATACCGGCACGTAGTTTCCGATGTTTGTTAGTTCTTATGAACTAATAGATACTACGTTTTGATCCTAGCGGATCTGTCGACTTGAACCGGTACGAATAAACCGGTTCGCATACAAAATACGAACGTCGATTACGACCCTGTCGCGGGAATAATACCGGCCGTAGATGCGTCTGTAAGCTTCCCAAAAAGCTTTTATGAAAGGAAATGAGTTATGAAACAAAATGATTTTCAAAGATTATGGATTTTACTGGTTTTAATTGAAATGTTATCCGTTTTTAAGAATATGCCTGATCCGGGTAAGGAATGTGCTATACTTACTAAGCGCGTTGTTTGCTCATCCAATTCGTTTATTTCTCTTTTTCCCAGATTAGTAGCTCATGGAAAAATTAGAAGTTCGTAATAGAATATGATGGACTATTTGAGGTATTGAAATTTGGAGCTTCCGCACTATTAGAATTAAGTCATTGGTATGATGTATTTGGATTTGATGTTATGAATTTCGGAAAAATTTATGGAATTTGAGGAAATCGTGATGGAATGATTTGGGCTTCCTACTATGATGGGGGATTTCATTGTAGTACGGCCATGTAGCGCCCGTTTAACTTAAGCCTATTCGGTATTTAAGTTGGGGGCATTACAGTACCAGGATGAGTGATCTCCTGGGAAGTCCTCGTGTTGCCAACCCTATAAGGTCGGGGGTCCTCGGAAATAGCCTCTTGGCAGGGTTATACCCTGAAGGGGTAAGGCTGCATGCATCTAGCCCTCCCAGACCGCGCTTATGTGGGAGCCCTTGAGGCACTAGGTTTGTTATTGTTGTTGTTGTTGTTGTTGTACTCTGCCATGTTGTTGAAGTACTTGCCAACCAAGGTGACAACCAACTTAGTAACGATCCCAGTAGGGAACTAAATCACAATCCCCAACTATGGCACCTGAATTGGTCCTGGATCCATCAAAACATGGCTTCCAAGGGACCATCTCTATTACCAAGAGCTGATCTGGCTCCTAATTTATGCCAGTTTGAATGTTTGGATGGTTAATTAAAAAGTTTGCTAAGGCTTGGCCTTTGACTGACTTTTGTGACATATATTAATTCAAACTGAAGCAGAGCACTACTACACTCATTTAATCTTCCTCTCATTAGAGATTTATCCTGCATGTATTTAAGGACATCTATCTGAGCAACCACATGCTAAAAATTAAAGTCTCAACTTTATGGATGCATAGAACACAGATAGACACAATTTTTCAATGGAGGAGTATCTTATTTCACATTCGTTTAAACAACGGCTTAGGTAGAACACAGCCTACTTAAACCACTACTCATTGTCTTGTACAAGCAAACAACCAATTGATTCATCAGAAACAGAGACATAAATCTTCAGTGGTTTGCCCTGCTTAAGTGTAATCAACACTGGTGGCTTGATCAAGTATTCCTTGATGGCCTCGGAGGCTGCTTGGTGTGGCTTTTCCCATTTGAAGTCTTTCTCAAACTTGAGTCTCAAAAGTGGAGAGAATACTTTGGTTTTCCCTACAATATTTGAAATGAAACGTCTTAGGAAGTTAACCTGCCCTAAGAAGCATTGAAGCTCCTTTTTGCTTGAAGGTGGTTTAGCCTCTTGAATGGTTTTAGTTTTGTTTATATCAACCTCAATCCCCCTCTGGTGTACGAAAAAATTGAGAAATTTCCTAGAGTGTATGCCCAAGGCACATTTTAGTAGGTTTATCTTGAGGTCGTGGCTTCTCATTCGAAGGAATGCTCCTCTTAAGTCCACCAAGTGCTCAGCTTGGACTTTAACTTGATCACAATGTCATCTACGTAGACTTCCACGATCTTGAAAATGAGATCAAGAAAAATCATATTCATGGTTCTTTGATAGGTGGCACTGGCATTTTTTTAAAACCAAATGGCATAGACACCCACTCAAAAGTCCCAATTAACCTAGGACACCAAAATGTTGTCTTATGGATATCCTTCAAAGCAATCATGACTTGGTAGTACCCACAGTAACCACCCATAAAAGATAAGACCTCATGCCTCAAGGCTGAATCTGTGAGGACGTCAACTATTGCCATAGGGTATTCATCCTTTGAGGTGGCTGCACTTAGATCTTTGAAATCAATATAGACCCTAATTCTGCTATTCTTTTTTATAACAGGAACAATATTTTCCAACCACTGAATGTACTTGGCAGTCCTGATGAATTTGGCCTTCAAGAGTCTCTTAATCTCCTCTTTGACTAGATCTATCACCCCTTGGGACATCCTTCTCTAGGCCTGGATTATGGGCCTCGAGCCCTGATGGGAAGCCTATGCTTAACCACTTTTCTATTTAGGCCAGGCATCTCATGATGATGCCAAGCAAAGTAGTCCATAAACTCAAGAAGTAAGCTGAAATTCTGCTTCCTCTGCTCTTCAAAAGGCAAAGCGCTTAGATACATGGGACTTGGGTTTTTTGTAGATCTCAAGTTAACCTCGAGGAAAGGGTCTTAGGCTTCAGCTCTTAAATCTTCCATCTTAGCTGGTGCTGCTCTTAATTCAGATAGCTTAATCTCTTTTCCTGTATCACCTAGACTTCGAGGCCATTTCTAGAAATAAATGGCTACTTAGCCCATAATTGATCCTCTGCATGCCAAGCGACTAGCTTTGAAATGGCTAAGGAGATGGCCCGTTGGGCCTTCAATGGGAGGTCTTGGTTCCCCTACATAAGGCTTCTGGTGTATCCTAAAGGTCCCCTTCATCTAGAAGGGCTCTCATGCATCCCTAGAAGTCAGAGCCCTCTGACTCTACATCAACTTAATCAACCTTAGCTTCAGTGAGCAAGTTGTCAAGGATGGCCATCAGTTCCTGATGTTGGGCGGTTTGAGGAGTGGTCCTCTTCATATCTAGTGGTCCCACTCTGTCTTCATAGAATTTTGCCTCGACATAGGTGGAGCAAGTCATGAATGGCCTGTTATCTACCATAATAACCTCATACTTGTCATGGTTTCAGAAGATATATCAATTGATGAAGTGAAGAAGGGATACAATAATTTGCATGTAGCCAATCTCTCCCAAGAAAAACATTAGAGCTTGAGGTAGTATCCATTACAAAGATAGTTGTTAGCTTGCTCAAATTGCCATTAACTCAATTGGTTTAGACTTAGTGGTGGCTCCTTTAAAAGCCACAGATTTACACATTTGAAGTTATCAAGTCATCTTGAGATTTACCAGTGACCCTGAACATACATGAAGATAGGACATTGATGGCTGTGCCGTTGTCTACCAAAACTCTATTCACCAAGATGCCATCAAATTTGGCTTTGATGTATAAAGGATTTACGTGTTTATTGGCAATATTAGGCCCATCAAACATCATCTTCATTATGTAAGGAGTGTCATCAGTTGAATTGGATATTGGGGTTTTAACTTTAAAAGATAAAGGATCAGGATTACCTTCAATAGCTACCACTTCAGCTACAAGTTCTACTTAGGGATCTTTGTTTTGCTACAATTACATCCCCTTCGAGGGCCTCCTGTGTCAGTTTCCATGAACTCCAAGGGTAGGATCAAAGCAGTTCTAACATCAACTTGCTCAAGGAGTGACCTAAACTGTATTTGGACCCCTTAATCTGTCTTTTCTTGAGGACTATCATCAATTAGCATGTCCTAAGATTGAGGTTGATCCTTTAGTTCAACCTCTGGGGTCAGAGACTCCTCCATTGGTTATGGGAAGGCTTCTTCATGGAAGTCGTTTTCTATGTCAGAACATGTTGGCTTAACACGGTCCAGTGGTTCCACTAACTTGACATTGAAGGGACTGTAGTCCTCCTCATCATCAGACATTCTTCAATCCAATGAATTCTTGGCAAGTTGATCCCACCAAGATTCTTTATCGTTAAAAGATGAGAGATGGTTAAAGGCCTTGATTCTCATTTCCGGATCCTCGATATCCGTAGATTCAGTACACCGATACTTGCAGACTCTGTTTTCTTCCTCAGAGAGCCTAGTCAAGCAAGTGTCACGTAGAGCTCTTTGTTGCGCCATTTTCGGACCAACATCTTCCTGCTCAAGGTGGTTTCTTCTCCAAACATTACCAAATTTGACCCTTGAAGGTTGTTGCCCTAACTGCCATTGTCCTTGATAGGTGTCCAAATTGACCAGGTGATATTTTGGATTCCTCTTTGGGTGCCCAGTCCTTATGATGATCTGAGCCTTCGAAGGGGAATCTTCGGTTAGCTCATACACACGGGACTTCTCGAATGACATCTTCAATTCCAAGAGAAGGTCAGTAAGGGAAATATACTGAGGAAGTAGCTTAAGTTTCCTCACTACTCGTATTTTTCTGCAACAATGGCGGCATGGCTCGAAGGATACTTTATTTTAGAAGGGCCTCGTACCTAGCAGCACATTCTACCAGCTGTAGGAGAGTTATGAAGTTTGAACCTTTAAATTTCTTCCTAATTTCAATATCCAAGCCATTTAATGCTAGCTTGGCATATTCATCTTCAGGAAGAGCTACAGTGCATTTCAACCTGGCTCTCTTGAACCAGTTAATTTAATCCTCCACGGATTCACCTGGCTTTTGTCTCATTCGAGCCAAGTCAAACATAGAAGTTCCTTATTCCATCCTTAGAAATTGGGCCTTGAATTGTCTGGCTATATCATCCCAACAATAGATGGAATTAGGTGGCAAGCTGATGTACCACAAAAAGGCAGTCTTTGTTAGAGAACTAAGTAACAACCCAAGTTTCAGATATGATTTATAAGCCGCTTCCCTACATTGGTAGTTAAACCTTGCAAAATGCTCAAGGGTAGACACGCTTCCTTCTTTGGAGAAAAGGGTAAACTCGGGGATTTTGTATCCTCGAGGGAAAGGGTAATCTCCGTCAACATAGTTAAGGTATGGTTTACTATACAAGCGTCTGTTGACCCTCCTAGATCCTGACCCATACATCTGCTCAATCATGGTGGCTAGTTGGTCTTGGAGGGGTAGGTGTGGCACATGGTTATGTGCCTACCATTGCCCCCTAAGTAATTGAAGATCTCGAGGCAGATCATCAAGATACCCCTGAGCTCCCATTACAATTGGATGTGGGAACAATTGTTTCCCCACATACGCAGGGCAGTAGCCTCTTTGACCATTCTGGCCATTCATTTGATTGGACACAAAGCATGTTCCAATAGATCCTTGGTTGTGTGGCATGGCTGGGGGCATACCTACATTAAAAGGTTGCTGGGGCATCCTTGCTTGATCCATCCCCAAGTTTTGATCTTGAGGATGCGGGTAGTTAACGTGCCCCCTAGTCTTATAGGTGGGAAGAGGTTTAGGAGAAAGGACCTAGTCCCCAGGATTGGATACCTGTCCCTACGCACCTATTCTAAGGCCTTGGGTAGGTTTTGAGGCAACCTCTCTACATGAGAAGAGTATAAGCGACTATGCCCCCTATCTCAAGGACAGACGCTATTTGTATGTTGGTATTAAGATCCCTCAAAGCCAGAGAAAATCCCTGGTTTGAAGGTCCTCTGACCCCAAGGGACGCGGTTTCAACTCTATGGTCAATCTCCAAGTGAGCAACACTTGGGTTGGCCACTGTTGGGTTTCTCGCTCTCTCAGGGACTGTGTTTTCTATTTAAGTAACTAGAATTTTTGAGCTCAAGGGAACATCACAGGGGTAGCCAACTGGAACTGAAGGAGGAGGAACATGTTTGAGTTGCCTAATATCCTCTCTAACGGCTTGGACTAAGCCATTATGAGTCTTTGCTTGCCTAACTCAGATGGGCTAGACTTCAACTACCGCCTGTCTTGCCACATCCTTAGCTGTAAGGGTAGCAGTAGAAGACAAAGTTAAGTTCATCTCAACTAAGACTTTGTCAGTTTCTCTCTGAAACCTTTCATTCATTGTGGTCTAAACGTCATTGATTATAGCTCTCATTGCAACAAAGTTTTCACGCTAGGCCGCTAGAGTGTGTTCTGTTCTTAGCACGTTGTTTTTCATAGACATCTTTCATGGCTTGTTCAATCCTCTGATCAATGAGTTCCATAAAACACTTGAGCATGGCCATAATACTCTTACGAGAATAACAATCAAGCTCAATATGCTCGTCTTTTGCGATGTCTTCATCACCTTCGCTCTCATTATCGCAGTTTTGATTGGTCTCATTCCCTCATGGATACAAGACTTTGTTCTAGAGGGTGCTTAAGTGGGGACCCTATTAAGGCTAGGCCTTCAGGTTCATCAAGTTCAAGAGCACTAGATTTCCTTGTTTTAACCATTGGTGAATGGTCTAAGATTATGTTTTGATAATCCACGATAAGGCTAAAGACAATAAGTCTTATGTTAAGCCTCCCACTGTGGTCGCCAAAAGGCGTGTTTGCTTTATTTGTCTGTTAAGTGTGTGAATGTGGCTGCCATAGATACAAATTCAAACAAACATGCAAAAGGAACTCGCCGCAACTAGGGAGTGAGTCTAAATTTCGGACCGCGCATCTTTCACCTCAGCTATTCACATTTTCAGAGAAAAAGAGTGATGCTTTTGGTGTATCCAACTTCGTTTGATAAACACGTGGATTCTGTGTATGCTCCCATGAAGACTTTTATATTTTTTTTTGTAGACTTTTCAATATATGAGTTGACAAAAAATAAAAGGGATATGGGCCTAACTTAAGTGGCAGTTACAGTGACGGAGCAGGGCTCACATACACCTTTCCTTGTACATTTAAAAGTCAAGAACTAGGGTGGAGACAAACTCAAGAGCTCAGCAGCCAACTTATAAGCCCGAGTCAATCAGAATTTTAATCTGACACTCTTGACTCATACTAACTTGAATGAGTTAAAGTCTAAGGTGGAGCAAACTGTATTTGGGTCACTAGATGAGGACCAATACAATCATGGTCAAGTCTTGGCTATCAAAGCCCTTAAACAATGGTGCAAACCTAAGTTTACCTGAATTATTAAGCAGTGACAGTAGTACTAAGACCAACGCAATCAAAATTAACACAGTGGAAAGGTTTGAAATTCTCAATTTTAAATTCACATGTCTTTACCCTAATACATTCATAATAATAATGTAGAAGAATTGGTATAAAGATGAATAAATAGAGGAACAAATTTAAAAGAAAAAGAAATAGAATATTACCTGAACATTAATCGCTATTTAGCACCAAAAATAAATTAATGAGACCACGAGATTTTCTTCACAACATCCTCATTAACACCCTGAGTGTGGGCTTCGAAAATATTTGTACTCAAAAATTTTTTGATGATAAAACTGAAACTTCAACTTGCTATTTATGGGAAATTTGGGGGGGAGGGGGATTGTTGAATTTTGGGTAGGCTAGCTGCCAAGTATCATGTGCTGATTGGCCTGCCCATTTTCCTTCCTTTTTTAAATTCTGCCCAGGCCAACATTTGGGGGGGGGGGGGGGGGGGGGTGGCGAGGGCGCTGGCCTTGTCGCGCCATGATTAGGCCAGCGCGTCTCTCAACCCTTCTTTTTTGTTAAATCTCCACACGTATAATTCATTTTATGAATTTTGTTAGTCCAAAAAAAATTATTTATCTTATGAATAAATAATTTATCTCATGAATCTATAAATATTTTCAAACGGTATAATTCTAGAGGCTTGCGAAGGGACCTTAGAACAATTTAATTCTAGTTCCCAATGGGTCAAATATAATTTTTATCTCGTGAAAATATTTGACCCATTTCACTACATTCTATAAATAAATATATTTGTTCATTAATTCCCAAATAATATTTACTAATAATTAAATCCTCTATTGGATGTCCATGAGAAAAATAACTCTAACTACTACTATTATTTTTTTCGCAACTTTTTTTTTCCTTAGTTCCCGACTTACTCTTCTCGAATAATTCATTAATATAGAAAACAATCTCTGTATAATTCCAAATGTCAAACATCTGGAACACTTTGACCAATGTTTTTTTTGGAACCTATTCGAATACTTGCAAATCAACTAAGAGGACATCTTTGTCTCATAAGAGATTATAGATTCCATGTCAAATCTCTTTTCCCGCTATACTTTATGCCGTTATCTAATGTACGTATGACTTCAGTCACTTTTGGTGGCCTAATCTTTTTGGCACATCAAGACAACTAACACTTAATGCACAGATTCAGACTATTTTCAAGATTCAGAGTTATTGTGTAAACAATATGGAATTGAATTACTCATTTTTGATAGTTTGGGAGGCACTGGGAAACAACCACTCTTCAGGTTAACACCCTGAAGGGGGAAGGCTGCGTACATCAGCCCCTCCAGACCCTGCGTAGGCGGGAGCCCTTGAGGCACTGAGTATTGTAATTTCTGATAGTAGTCTAGATACAAGTAGTTCATGTGGTCGTATTCAGTGTGTCTATCTTATTGTAAAACACTAACATAACACTTTTGGACCATTATTTACATGACCAAGACAATCCAACTAAAATGTTATGTTATAGGCTTAGCAGACAAATAGTACAAGTTCGCTACTAACTACGAATGAACAAATAACATATATCATTACATTTGCTCTAAGTCTATTTGTGGCATAATCTCATTATCCATTTAAAACAAATATTGAAACATTATTTGAGGTCTACGTTAATCTCATGGTACTTTTCTGAAAAGAAAACTCACATGCAAATTGGACTCATAAAACAAATAATCAAGCAATTGAAAAAAAATAGCTTATTCAAAATAAAATTATTTACATAATTGGGTTTGTCAGGACACTATTTCAAACATGAATGTGCCCTAAATTGGAATGGTCGAGCGTCTTTCTGGAAGCTCACGTCCGCTTTTTTAGCTAAAGTCCCTTCTAAATGCCCCCACGTTCTGTTGGATAGGCTTGAGGCTCACGCATCTAAAATTCCACTCCAAGTAACTGCCTCAAGCTTGAAAACCATATGTCTTGCAGCCTTCTAGGAAGCCCCTTGAGCTCAAGCCACTTTATCCCCTCAACCATCTCGAGCCTCAAATGGATGACTCCCCTGTTAGAGTTTTAAATTCCTCAGCAGCTAGGCTTGAGACACTGTTACCTTAGCACCTAAAGGCCTCACCTCCCCCGAGGAGAACCTCACGTGACAAACGCGTGGCGCTTTGCTCAAAATAGCGTTGTCCCAACTCTTTTAAGTTTGGGGTTTAAACAAAAATGCTCAAAACTGGGGATGAAAGATGCCTAAGAAGAAATTTAGATAGCACCTCCATGTCCCATTTTATATGTTGAATAAAACTAACCACTTTCAAATTTGGGTCTTTATAGCAGTGTGAATATTCTACTAGTTGGGTAAGAGGAGTAGGAAAGCACCAGATATAAAAGCAAACTGAAATGTGCATTATGGCCTCCCACTAGCCAACAGATGTCTCTTCTGATAAGATCCCTACAACTCAAGATATGCTTACGAGATCACGAATCATGAGATTTTGAAGTATAGCTTAAAAAGTCTTGTTGTTGCATATATTTCCCTTTTAATATTCACACTCATAAATCATCTGGATTGATTAACACTTTCCGACTAAGCTTGCATAAAAAAGCTTTATTAACGATCCTCCATACGTCATAATCCTAGACCACCTACCCCCTTAGGTTTGCAAATTATATCTTACACTCGACCATTGAGACACTCTCGACTAGTCACCCTGCTTCTAGGATGGGGAAAAAAAAAAAAAACTATCTTTCAACCCTATTGATGTCCCGACTTATGATTCATAGAATTTGAAAGTATTGCATAGTATAAGCAAGAATAGATTTTAAATTAGTCTAAATTAAAACTAGAATGCTTGCCTTATAGACCACATTGTCTTTCTGCGGGGCTAGTTCATGGTAGATACTATTTCCACATGGTTAAGAAGCAAATTCTGATATCATTGAGGGGAAAAAGCAACCCCTCCATAGATGTAAGAACAAGGGAGGGTCAAATAATAGGAGCATAGCCCATAGAAGAAATATGAAATAAATTTCATGGAAGGAAAGGGAAAGTGGCAGCTTTTGGATTTATCGTAAGAGATGACGATGTACGAATATGGGGAACGCTTCAATCCTAGTCGTAGAAGCAATGACAATAAGAGATGGAATCTTGAAAGCGATCCAGATAGGAATGAAAAACATCATTTTGGAAGGCAACAACTAAATTGTCATCAGTACTAGCTGCTTTGCTTTGCTTTGTTGTGAATAGTATGATAATTATTAATATCTTGTCAATCTTTGAAGGAGTAATACTACAAGTGCTTACCCAAAATATATGGTAAAACGTAATTAGTACTAGGGAATCCCCATACGATGTACCGTTTGTTAGATTTTTTGAGTTATTGTATGCTCTAAACATGTATATATAGATTAGCTGCTTTTCATACGATACATAAAAGATGCGTGTATTTTAAAAAAACTCTAAGCCTTAGTTTCTTATTTGGAACCAAATTTCTAATGATGAGATTTTTTTTGTATATAGTACATGTCTATTGTAATGTACTTATAGTATGGTATAAATATAGAGTACAATTGGTTTGAGTCCTTATTTTGTTACTTATTTAGCAAGTAATTATTAAATTATGAAAAACTCGCTAAAATTTTCCTATCATATACTTTCTTTGGAAGGAACATTAGTTCTTTTTTGGAAAAAAAATTTAGTAGAATATTTGTTTGAATTTTTTTAGTTTTTGTTTTTCTCTAATTTCTTGAGTTTGTTTAAAATTTTATTTTCACTAAAAACTATCTTTGTTCATGGTCATGATTTTTCCCTTATTTTCCATATGAATGGTTTCCGTTTAATATTTTTTATTTTGTGAATTTTCTTTTAATATATTATTTTAACTCGAATATAGATACAACATATATAGTTTTTAGAGAAACTTAATTTATTTTAATTGGTATTTTATTTATTTTACTATGAAATTAGAAGTAAAAGGCCCTATTTAGATTAACAAAATTATTTTTTAGTATGTTAAAAGTTCAATAATAATCTTGTGAATTATGTATTTTCTCTATAAATTTTAGACTTAAAAGAGTGGAAATGCATTTATCAATAATATTTTTTTAAATATCAGTTCTTTTGGAAAATGTTATTTAACCGAATATTTTTCTGAATCTTCCTTTTTTTTTTTAATTTATGTTCTTTTGAAATTCTTGATTTTTATCAAAATTAATTTTTTAAATTTTTTATCTTTATCCATTTTCTTAATTTTGTTTACTTTTTCTTAATTTTTTTTTTTAAAGATTTCATTTATTAGTCTTTTGAGTTTTCTTTTCATACTTTATTTTATCCCGAATATAGATATAAGTATAGTGTTTCAAGGAACAAAATTGAGGGAGCACCGCCTAAGATAGTTTGGACATGTTAGCAGAAGACCGACTACAGCCCCAATCAGGAGGTGTGAACAGCTTCACATGGCGATAAGCAGAAGAGGGAGGGGCAGACCAAAGAAGAGTTGGCTGGAAACGATTCTTCAAGACCTAACCCACCTAAACCTAAGAGAGGAGATGACCTTAGATAGGGCACGTTGGAGAGCTAGCATAAGGGTAGAGGTGGCAGAGTAGGGTAGTGCGGGGAGTGGCTGGTAGTTTAAGATCCTTAGGCAAGCATAACCTCAAGGGTAGCACTAATAGACTAGCTTAGTCTCTGACCATATTTCTTATTCTTATCCTTCTTCTTCTTCTTCTTCTTCTCCTTCTTCCTTTCTTCTCCTTCTTCCTTTCTTCTCCTTTTTCCTCAAAATGCTTTGGTAATTGATTGGTGGTTTATCTGTAGGCACCAAACTACTTCAGGTTGGGGGTCCTCGGAAACAGTCTCTTTTCCAGCCGGAAGGGGTAAGGCTGCGTACATCACCCCCCCCAGACCCTGCTTCTTGCGGGAGCCGCGAGGCACTGGGACTGTTGTTGCTGTTGTTGTTTCAAGGAACAAAATTTATTTTTATTGCTATTTTTTTACTTTTTTACTATGAAATTAGAAATAAAGGTCTTACTTTTTTATTCCAAAATAAACTATCTTTTAGCAAAAATAACTATTTTATTCGAAATAAAATGTCTTCGGGAAATGTTTTCCAAGGAAATACGAATTCCGAGTGGGCTTTTCCGTTGTTTGTTTCAAAGGAAAACTGTCTTCGTGTATGTTTTAAAAAATATTTTTCACCAATCATTTTATAGGACAATATAAGTAATAATACAACATATATGGAGTAACAAAATAAAAAGTTAACTATCAAAACTATATAAATTAGGAAAATTATTTCTTAGGTGTTCTAAAATTTGACCATTTATCATGTAAATACTTTTTTATTTTATTATATACAATGAGGTGTCATGAGATAAGACATTTTATCACTTATGTATATACTGTGTTAAAATTTAGTGAATTTTCATTAAAATTCGGCTAATTTTTGCTAAAAACTAATGTGGTATAAATATCATTTTATCAAAAGGTTGTCCATATTCTAAAAAAAGTACTTATATATTATCAAAAAATGTGTCATGTTAGCATTTTCGGACAAAAGAATTATTGCATTATGATATAGGATACATATAGATTGATATTTTCATTTAAAATATACTAAATTTTAGCAAAAGATAACTGATTTATGAGAAAATTTTTAAACTTCAGGATACATCATTGTATATAACTGAAATATCATAGTACTTATGCAATAAATGCTAAAATATTACCTAAATAATTTTTTTTTATAATATTATGTAACAATTCAACTTAATTAAAGTTGTTCTGTTGAAACAATAGCAAAGTAATATCGAAGCTGCTTTTAATTATTCAGTCTAATTCTTGTTCGATGTTGACATTAAATATTTACAGTGCAGTCTAGTTTATTTTGATTCGATCTCGATTTGCATGTTGATAACCGTGAAGGTTTTTGAGCCACTTAGAATCACGCGATCCCCCATTTTAAAAGGGAAGTCATTTTCCCTCATTTGAGGGAAAAGGTTTTCTGTCGAAAAACCTTTTCCGTGAGCTAATAACGTGCCAAACAAAGGAAAAAGGGAAAACCACTTCCTAGAATGTGATTTACTCCCGAAACAAACGGAGCCTAAAGGTAAAATGATTTATTAGTCTAAGATTTGTGTTACCTCTCCCCCCACCTATTTCCTTTGCCTAACATTAAACCCTACATGCAACATGTTTATGATTGTACTGGATTTAAATTTAGTAATTATTGTTAAATTAAGTGGTTATTTCTAAAAAAAAATTTGGGTAAATCGATTTTAATTAGGACTTTTCGGTTATTTATTTCTTTTTTCATATTCTGTGATATGAATGCTTTGACGATAGCGGGAGCATTTTCATTTTCTTGAAACTATGGTGTTATCCTTATTCTGAAAATATATTTTTTTTAAAAGGTTGGCTTCATATATTGGGTAAGAGGTGCGGCAAAGTTATAAAATGACGTTTTTATAATTTTAAATATTTAAATGAGTGATGAGAAAAATATCTCCTTTTTGTAATGGGTTCTTTTGTGAAATTAAATATTTTAATGTGATATTGGGGTAATTTTACTCTAGTACTTTGAGATTACTTGGATTGAGAAATTAAGAGATATAGGAGAAGTTACTTCTACTTATTCTACTTAATATATACATCTATATAAGACTAGTCACTCCTCGTGCGATGCACAGTCGAACGTTACTATTTGTCTAATATACTTACTCATTATTTTGAATCAATTTGTTTTCTACAAAACCCTAAGGCTGTGTTTGGAGCCTGGAATTGAAATTGGGGTTCAGAATTTCAATTTTGTTGTTTGGTTCATCTGCTAGAATTGGGATTACAATTCCACTGTCCAATTCTATAGAATTGGATTTTAACTGAAAATCATACTTTTCAATTCCTTGGGTCGAGCTTAAGGAATTACAATTGTATATTAATTCCATTGACCTAAAATCAAAAACGACCCCACTTGATTAACATAAGTCAAAGATGACTAAAATCTAAAGACTTAGATACAACTTAAAGTTTGACCCGAACCTCAAAATCACTCAACTTGTATGACTTGAACTTGAAATGATCGAAATCACTTTAGCTCAAAGTCCTAAGTGACCCAACCCGGATGAGCTGAAACTCGAGATGACTCAAATCTAAAAAATGAAACTACTTGACTTGAATGTGACGTAAAAAAGCTGAGCCAAAGTGGAAATAACCCGACCAAATTGACCCAAAACTTAATACAACTCATACCCAAAATGACCCGACCCTTCTCAAACTCAGTTTAAGATGACTCGAAATTTGTAATTATGCAACTCCTTTATCCCAAAACTAAGATGACCCAAGCTTGAAATGACCTAAATGAACTCAAACCCGATCATAACTACCCTGAATCAAGAAAAAAACAAACCCGATTAAAAGATAACCAAAGATAACTTGAACACCACATAATCCGACGCGGTACTCAACCTGATTTGACTCGAAAATCGAATAACTCGAACTCAAAATAAATCACTCTGACCACAATAACTTGAACGCAATCGAACTACTCCGACCAAAATCAACCGTAGTTAATTTAAAACTCTAAATACTCTAACTCAATTAACCGAAAACCCTTGATGAATTGAATTATTATGTAATTGTGATTCTAACCTCCATTCCTTTGATGAATCAAACATTGGAATTTCAATTCCCTCATAATTCGAATTCCACCAGAATTAGAATTTGAAATTGCAATTCCATAGTCCTATTCTAATTCCATGTTCGAAACAGAGCCTAACATATGGTATAATGCAATAGTTCCTCATAACTACTAGGATTTATTTCAGCAATGGAAAATAATATAAAAAGCAACAAAAGCAGCATTTTTAGTGCCCTAAGGGCTCCCGCCCAAGCAAAGTCTTTTTTTAGAAGAGGGGGGGGGGGGGGGGGGGGGGGGGGGGGGGGGGGGGGGTTATGGTACTCTGAAAGGAGGTTATTTTTGAGAACCTTCAACCTGAGGGGTGCAACACGAGAACTTCCCAGGGGGTCACCCATCTTGGTACTACTCTCGCCCAAGTATGCTTAATTTCAGAGTTATAATAAAATCCGGTACTTGTGTGTTGGTATCCTCTTAGGTAAGGGAAAATAATATAAATGAATGAGAAAAAATATATGTTGGGGGAAGAGGTCAATTGAATATTTATTTTTGAAAAACTATTCAAGAAAAATTATAAAAAAATAAATAGGATAGTGTTATATATTGCATACCTGGCGACCTTGTCGCCCTACTGGTGTTATTATTTTGTGATAACTAGGCTATGTGCACTTAGCAACCTTGTCGTGCCTGAAATAAATAAGGTAATTTTATAGTCAAAGTAAAATTTTATTATCATGATAATTATGTGTCTCTGATACAGATATTTCCTCATCATGCCATGTCATCGCGCTACATCACTGCTGAGGTGGCATACCTAGTCATCCTAGTTAGATATTTACCTTATATATAAATAACAATTAGGATTAAGATGAGATCATGTGTGAATGATGTTAACTTCCCCCCCCTTAAATTCTCTCTCTATGTTCTTCCTCCCCTTTCTTTATATTCAATACTTGAAAGGAATATATATATATATATATATGTATGTATGTATTATACAACGGGGCAGCTGTTTACTGCCCCGTATGCCCAATTATTCGTTGCATGTGGATTGATTTCGGTGATTGTGTCAATTTGTGATTTGATCCTTATCAATTGGTATCAGAGCCTTGCGCGCCTTGGACGGGTTGTCTTCATTGTTGATCGTCCATGGACGACGCTGCATGGTCGCAAGCTTCGCTGTGAGAAATGGATGAATCGAATGAACACAATTTCAGTTCACTTGAACAATTAATCACTGAGCTCTGGGAGGTCGTTAATGGCATATCTGTGCAATTGGGAAGTCTCGCGCACTTGGTACACGATCGGACACGGCCGACAGCACCCATTCGCATTCCTCTGACAGTGCCAATGAACAGGGGCCGCGCTACCCGCTTTTGCACGAGGTAATTACCAAGTCCCCAATAGATTTACTAAGATTGATTTCCCGAAATTTAGTGATAAGGGCGTGGGTGGTTGGCTTCATCATTGTGAGAGGTACTTTAACCTTGATAGGATCCCGGATGAGTTGAAAGTTATAGTGTCCCTTTAGAGGGTGATACCAAAGATTGGTATGATTCCTTCGAGGAATCTTGGCCACGTGATGTTAATATTCCATGGGAGGTTTATGTGCCACAAATCCGAGTGAGATTTGCGGAATCCGCGTAAAGTACATCCCCGAGCTTATAAAATTGAGACAATTGAGCAGGGTGGATGAGTATTTGAGTTGATTTGAATAGTTGGTGAATCGTTATGGCTTAAGCGAAGATCAAAAGATTTGTGTTCTCTTGGGGGGTCTTCGTGAGGAGATTCCGGGTCAAGTTCACATGTTTCAACCCACCTCGTTGCATGATGTGGTGGTTTTAGCAAAGCAACAAGAACGTAATTGTGCATTTATAAAACGGGTGACAAGTAAAAGTCACTTAAAGCACCAATTCTACCTTCATCGAGCCCTTTAAAATCTCTTCCTACCCCACCTCCCCCTCGATCGCCGCCCCAATTGATGCCGCCACCTAGGGCACTTCGTGCCCGTAATCTGTGTTTCTATTGCAGTGAGCGTTTCACTCCTAAACACCAAAGCCCAATGCACCCTTGAGCTCGGTTTTGTTGGGTCGAGGTCATGGAGGATGACACCACTAATTTCCCCCCTCCTCTTGACCCCGATCCTGATTAGGATCCCCACATTTCGATTCACGCCCTTGAAGGTATCACGCAGTGTCAGACTATGCGCGTCATCGGGTATTATGGCCACCGCACTTTGAGCATTTTTATTGATAGGTGTGGTACCCACAATTTTTTGGATGTTACTCTTGCACCGCTGTTGGGGTGCATGGTCGATACTACGAGTAACCCTACTGTTACTGTGGCTAATGGGAAGCAGGTCCTTTATGCCAATGTTTGCCGTGGTTTTGGTTCAACTCTTCAACAAGCCTCTTTTCCAGTCCGATGTGCTTCTTATTTCTTTGTCGGGCTGTGATATGGTTCTCGGCATCTATTGGCTTTGCACGTTGGGCAAGCTGTTATGGGATTTCAATGAGTTGCTTATAGAATTCACACTTCAGGGCTGCCTCTATGTCTTGTGTGGTCTTCATCCCCCTTCGTTGAAGACCATCTCAGAGCATACTCTATCTTCATTACTTACTTCAATGGCTTCTTTTTCGTTATTTCGGTAGCGAAAACCCGCCGCGTAACCTACTGTATTTTCGGTCACTACTGACTGAATAGCAGCACCTAGCTCGCCTGATTTGCACATTTTACTTGCTAATTTCCTAATATATTTGCTGCCCAGGATGGAATTCCACCCTCTAGTCCTGATTTTGATCACCGTATACCATTGAAGGAGGTTTCAAAAGGACATTATTGATAAGTTGATCACAGAAATGTTGAATGCCGGCGTCATTCACAATAGCACATCTCCTTTTGCATGGTCAAGAAGAAAGATGGCTCGTGGCGCCTTTGTGTTGATTACCGTGCCCTTAACAAGATGATGTTAAAGGATAAATTTCCTATACCTATCGTGGAAGAGTTACTTGATGAGTTAGGGGGTGCTTCTTTTTTCCCAAAGTTGGACTTAAAATCTGGGTACTGGCAAATACCAATGGTGACTGAGGACATCCATAAGACGGCGTTTCGAACCCACTTCTGCCATTACGAGTTCACCGTGATGCTCTTTGGGTTGTCTACTGCTCTGTCCACTTTTCAGAGCCTGATGAATGATCTCTTCCGGCCTTTCTTACGAAGATTTGTGTTGGTCCTTTTTGATGATATCCTCATTTATAGTACTTTATGGTCCACTCATTTGGACCACCTCCGTTGTGTACTTGAGGTTCTTTGAGCAAGTCACCTCACAGCCAACAATGAGAAGTGCACATTTGGGGCCCGCCGCATTGACTACTTGGGGCACTTTGTCTCAGGTGCCAGGGTTGAAGCCGACCTGTGCAAGATAGCTGCGATCGCTACGTGGGCAAGGCTGGCATCCTTAAAGCAGCTCTGGGGATTTCTTAGTCTCTCGGGTAATTATCGACGATTTATTGCTCATTATAATCTAATAGCTCGTCCTTGAACCCATCTTCTCAAAAAAGATAATTTTCTCTGGACTAGGGCCACTGAAGATGCTTTTGAGTGCCTTAAAGCGCTCTCACTTTCGCACCTGTTTTTGCTCTTCTGAATTTTTCGAAGACATTTATTATGGAGACCGACACTTCAGGCATGGGTTATTGGAGTTGTCCTTGCTGCATAAAAACATGAGTTTTTGGTTGAAAAATAAATTCTGATACCGATTATTGGGTTCACGGTTCTCAACTATGATTACAACAATAGGCACCTATTAGAGCACTTGGAGTAGGAGACTCTTCTCTCTACTTAAGCCTCCGTTCGGAGAGTCACGCTTCATGACACCTCACGTGCAAGAGTTCTCGGGAATAGGTTTATCTCTATAAACCCTTTGCCCGAATACCGGTTGTTGGGATAAATTTCAAAAATTCTCCCCACTTTCATAAAGTTTACGCAGTGAAAGGGGGTTTAGAATTCATAATTCTAAACTTGGGTTTGATTTAAAATTCCTAATTTTAAATCTACATATTTAAATTCATAATTTAAATTTATAGATCTAAATTCTTAATTTAGATATACAGGCCTTTTATTCTAATACATTCATAATGATACTTAAACTCAAACAGATATAATAACAGATACTGTAAATAACTAGAAAATCGAAAACTAAAAAAAGGGAAATAAGAACATACCTGGAATTGCTCCAATTATAAAGAATTTCAAGAAAATTGAGACCCCGCGATCTTCTACGCAATGACTTCAAACTGCCCGGAGGGTGGGCTCCGAAAAATATTAAACTGAGGAAAGAAAAATTTCAACGAAATTTTTTTTCTCCAATTAGGTCTCCGAAACTATTTTCAGAAACCCTAAAACTTGTTTTAAAACTAAATACCAAACCTTGGAATAAGCACCTCTATTTATATGAGTATACAAGAGCGAAAAAAATCTCAATTTTTCGATGTGGGAACCGCCTAGTTAAAAAACCAAATGTGTCATTTCATAGCCAAAAAGAGGTAAAACGCATTGTTTCAAACCCGGCTCAAATCACAAGTTTATTTAATTCAAAACGCGTGCCACGTGTCGGCATGCTATTGGTCCGTGCCCGAAGGAGCAGATCACCCCCTTAGGCAGCCTCAGGGCGCGACATGTGTTACGAGCTGATTGGCTGCAAGTGAAATACCCGGATCGCCACTATTTTAAACGCGATTTTGATTGTTTATTTTATTTTATTTTTATTTTGCTTTGTTTCCCACATGTAAAAATTTATCTTATGAATTTTAATTTTAAAAATTATTTTATTTTATAATTTTTAATTTTATTCATCTCAAGAATAATGTTTGGCAAAATTAATTTACTCATCTCATGGATAAATGATTCATCTTATGAATTCTTTAATATTTTTTCGATGGCAATAAATACAGAGGCTTGCGTAGGGACCTTAGGGACAATTTAAATCTAGCTCCAAATGGGTTAAATTAATCATCTCATAAAGTAATTTAATTACCATTTAATGAGACTTAATTCCACTAAATAAATTTCACTGCACTTTAGACTTAAATTATTTATTCGATACCTCTCTAATAACTGTATTGATGACAATAACCCCCCTAGATGTCCATGACAAAGGATAAATATAGCCACTACCATTATCCTTCTCATAGCTTCTCCATTAGTTACTGACTCGCCCTTCACTGAATAATTTATTTATACTTGAACATATTCACAGTATAAATTTCAAATGTCAAACACTTGAGTACTTTGGCCAAAGATTCAGAACTATTCAAATATTTGCGAATCAACTAAGGGGACATCTGTATCTTATAAGAGACTGTAGATTCTCAATTGAATACCTGATCCTTGTCACACTTCACGCCGCTACCCAGTGTACGTAGGATTTCAGTCATTCATTTAGACCTTACTTATAGTATACCAAAGTAACTAATGCTCCATGCACAAGTCCAGAATACCCTCAGGATTTAGAGTCATCATTCAAATAGTACAATATGAATCACTCATCTCTGATAGTAGTCTAGAAATAAGTAATCCACATGGTCCAACTCAGTGTGTCAATCTTATTAAACACACTAACCTAACACTTTTGTATCTCCATCCATATGACCAAAACAAGTCATCTAAAGTGTCACAATATAGTCTTAACATACAAGTGGTCTAAACTTGTCTTCGACTACGAGTCTTTCAAACAACAATCCATACCATTTGCTCCAAGTCTATCTGTGGCTTAGTCTCATAAACCATTTAGATCAAACATGTAAATTGTAGTATGAGGACTACACCCGTCTTAATATTTGTCCATTATTTATTAATTAATATTGTTGCACTTCTGTTTTACCAGGCATAATTCCGGACTTTTTTTTTTTTTCATCTTCCCGTGGTTATTGGCACTTTTGTTTTACCGAGCATAATTCCAGACTTTTTTTTTTTTTTCATCTTCCTGTGGTTATTGTCCCCCTCCCTCTTAATAACATGATACAAATTCATTCAATTAAATTTTATGTATCATTTGATCAAACTTCATAATTCACAACCACCATTCATTCAAAGAAACATGATCATATATCCATGATCCAAACAATTAATGTGCATTTAATATTAGTTTTGTTATTACATGTATACTTACCATGAATCAACATTCATGTATGATTGAAAAATACTTAATCAAACTTCATGATACATAACACATCTTAACAATGCCCAAATTGAGAATCATGGGTTCTTAAACTTAGGGATTACAACCCCACAAGTGAGATTACTTTTATGCATAAAACAATGCATTAAACTCCACTTCTTAGGTATTTTACTATTGTCTTTATACAATGCCCTTAATCTTGACATGAAAGCAGTTGATCAAAATTCTTGCTTTTGTTATGAAACTATATGCAAATTAATCATGTGCACAGGTAACCAAAGATCTCAGGTGTCGAGGCCATTTCAGCATACGAAATAATCTCGGGGATACAGCAACAACCAAATAAAATGAAGTGAGAGTGTGTAAGAGGAGGGACAAAAGAGATATCAATGAGAATGAAATTTTCAGGTACTTTTTACAACACTCTCTTATGAATACACACAGGAGTTTCTTGCAATATTTTCCATAAATTCATCATTTAAACATAAGAGTGAAGGGGTTATTTATAGTTTTCAAGTGTCTCTTTATGAAGGGACACGTTCCTTCACGAAGTGACACTACCCCGTTTAATATTTCACAATACTTTGCAAGCAAAGATATTTCATGTATATTCTTCAAAGAACAAGGGGAAAATATATAAGGAAATAAAGTTTAGACGACGTCCCAAACTTATCAAAACCCAACTACCAAATACTGGAAAAAACCACGTTAATGCAATTTTGTAAGATCTGTGTGTCAACAGACGGGCCCTGTGTGTCGACACACAGACACTTCAAGTTAGTTCTGTTGGGCTGTGTGTCGACAGCCTGTACCTGTGTGTCGACACACCTTATACAAGCCAATACACTTCAAAATCAAGTATGGGACAAACTTCTAACACTTTATTTAAATACTCTATTTTGAAAATACACTTAACATTTTCAAAGGATTTGAGAGAAGTGAGGACTTCTCCTTAATATATTAGATAGACTAGATTTTTCTGGGGTGATGCACGGGTTATTTTTATTACCTATGTTATGTTTTTTTGTTTTCGTAATTTTTCTTAATAAATCGAATTCATTTTATGTTGTTGATAATCACGATGTTATGTTTATAATCACATCCTACAATTTAGTTCATTTAATATAGGCTTATTACCTTAAGAAAATGAGGTGCTGATGTTTAAGAATTGCCTAGTTGTGATGTCGGTTTTTTTTTTTTTTTTCCACGGTTTTTGGGTGGGTGAAAATTGTAGATATGACTTCTTTTGATGTGATTGTATTTTAGCACAAATTTTAGGTTTATCTGCTCGAAATTTGATGTTTCGTAGTTTTTTCCACATTGTCATTGCAATAATTTCATTCAATTTTCGGTATAAATCTTCATTGTTGTTTAATGCATTTTTATTACATTAATAATGATTTTATGGCTCTAATTACATTCCACAATTTTTGTTTATTTTATATCATCTTGGTCCTTAGTTTTCCTAAGGATTTTAATATTTATACTTAAAATTATTTGATAAAAATCAGTTCTTTGGTTTACTGGAGATCTAATATCTGTAATTTTTGAAAATTAAATGATGGTTTTAATTTTTTAGTTTTACAAAAATAATTAGAATTTTGGGGTTGTAAATGTTGCCCATTGCATTAAGGTTTAGCTTTTGCAATTTTTTAAAGAAAATCAGGAGTTCTATTTTCTTTTTTTGTTAATTGTGGTCGGTCAACACGGAGGGAATACCTCTTAAAATTTTCATAAAGGAGAGCCACAAGTACTATATTAGAGATTCGAACACACATGGCATGAAAGGCCGTTAGTATTCTCTGCCACTGAGTTATGTCTCTAGGGGACAAAAATCAGGAGTTCCTTAATTAATATGTAGTATTATTCGACTAAGTTGTGAAATCTATGTTATATATTATTGCAAAGTCCCTATATCTCTCAAAGACCCCCAAACCCCAATTCTATTCATTTGAGGCCATGACTTCTCTAACAATAAATTCACCATTGCATTTAAGCACGAGGTTAATTACACATATTGTGTTTTCAATTTTCAAATGAAAAAAAAAAGAAACAAAAACAATATTCATATCATTTTTTATTTAGTATATAAAATGACACAATATAAAAATATGAAATTTATCACTTAGTTACTCTAATGTGCATAGTTAGCATGTAACAAGGTAATTATACACTACAATCTATTATAGAGAAGTCCTCACTTCATTCAAAACCATTCTAAGTCTAATGCAGATAATTTGAGAGAGGGTCCTTTCAACTTATATATGATTTAATGGACAATATGCTCTTCCAAACAAGAATTACAATTTGAAAAGTAGCGAATACACTCAATACAACAATTAAAGCTCAATATTTACCCAATTGCAAGACATGAAGCAGTTATGGAACCGATGAAACTCAATCTTGGGAAATTATCACTTAGGTACCTGAGATTTGACCATTCATTACCTGAGTATCTTGAGGTTTCAATATATACAATAAGGTACCCCGGGGTTTAAAAATTTTATCACTTAGGGACCCTGAAATTTTATAGTTTTATTAATTAAGTACCATTCTTTTGAGACTTGATCAATTTTCGTTGAAAAATGCTAAAATAAAGCATGATTATGACAATCTATAAGTATTCTTATTAGAATTTTGATGATTTTTTTGCCAGAAATGCTAAAACTACATGTGAATTTGACAATATAAGATAATTTACATCGAAATTCGGTGATAGATACAAGTACAAGTCGATTACCAAAATCAACATCATTATCTAACTCATTGAAAACTATCAAATACATCAAAATAACTCAATGTAGGGTAAAAAAATAACTCAATAAAACTAAAATAAATCTGACATCAAAATAACTCAAGTCTAAAAATATAAGAGATTAAATTTTATCCCAATAAAAAGGAAATAAATACAAGTACAAGTCTATTACCAAAATCAACATCATTATCTAACTCATTAAAAACTATTAAATACATCAAAATAACTCAATGTAGGGGGGAAAAAATAACTCAATAAAATTAAAATAAATCTAACATCAAAATAACTCAAGTCTAAAAATATTAGAGATTAAATTTTATCCTAACAAAAAGGTGATAGATAAAAGTACAACTCTGTTACCAAAATCAACATCATTATCTAACTCATATTGAAAACTATCAAATACATCAAAATAACTCAATGTAGGGAACAAAAAAAAATAGCCATGTAAATCTAAAATAAATCTTTGATCTCATATAAGATACACTTTACAACAAAAATGAAATAATATATTCATTCTTTAATCTAAAAGGAATAACATTCTTCTCTTCTCTCTGACACTTCTCTCTGATACTCTTTCTCTCTCCTCTCAACGGCTATCTCTCGTTGGCCAGCTCGCCAAAAACCACCGACACCCAAAGCCAGCGACACCTACTTGACAGCGACAACCCACCGCTGGTCAGGGTAGCCTCCCCCTCATTTCTCCTCCTCCATCTGCCCTCCTCCCTCCACCCACCACCCAGCACAACTAGGCACCACTGCCACCGACCACCACCGCTACCCACCCCACCCTCACACCCCCCTACGAGCCCAACCAGCCCCACACCCCACCCCACCCCACCACTGGTACCCACCCACACCACTACCGCCACCACCCACCACCGGTACCCACCTTACCTCCACACCCCCCCCCCCCCCCACGAACCCCCCCCCCCCCCCCCCCCCCACCCCACCTCGAACCACACCCACTCGCACCCCCCATTGGTACCCACCACCAACCCACACCACAGCCCACCCACCACCACCTACAGACCCACACCTCACCCCACCAACACCAGTCCCCACCCTCCACCGAAATCCCTAACCTAACCCTACCCAACCAACCGCACCACACCTCGCACCACCACCACCACCATGACGAAGCCGCAGCCAGTAGCCCGCAATCAGTAGCCAAGAGCAGGCCCATGTAAGTATTAGCCGGGTAAAATTATCAACTACGCACCAACCACAGGTTTGATCTATCCTTTATTGCTGCAGGGTGGTATTTTTAATTTTTCGGCTGTTGGGTTTATTTTGATTTCACTTGACCTGATTTGCCCCTTGCTCCTCTTTATTACTTTGGACAGTGTTGATCTGATTGTGATTGACTGTGGTGGTAATTACGCACGTATGTGTGGTAGTAAGCTTTGCTTTGTATGCTCATTTACCTGAGATAGGCATAGTTAGTAATTATTAGTTAGAAACATTTATTGCAGAAGAACTTTGGTAAAAAAAAAGTTTTCAATTGGGGTTTTTTGTTCGAAAAATTTACTTTTGTAAAGTACATTTAATAGGGGTTGTCCAAAATATTTTAGTTTTTGCTCCTACTTTTGTTTTAAAATAGAAGTACTATTTTTTTTTTGTTTGCTTAAAATAAAAAAAGCTTAAGTTTCTGTTTAAAATTACCATTATTTTAAGGTAAAACACCCTCGAATGGTAAGAAAAAGCCTTTTTTCTAGAAAAAATATTTTTTTCAAAAAAATAAGTTTGGCCAAAGATGCTCAAAAGGTGAATAATGGCCTTCTAAAATTACTTGATTTAAGTATTGGAAGCCTTTGGAGTGGGGGAGACTTAGCAATAATAATATAGATTTAAAAAATAATTAGCTTAATATTATATTTTATAACCTATAAATTTAGTACTTAGGCTTCATTTGCTTAGGGAAAAACCACATTCTAGAAAGTGGTTTTCCCTAGAGGTGGCCACGGGCCGGGTGGGCTTGGGTTGGCCCATTTTTCGTCAGCTTTAAAAAAATACAAAATTTAAAAAATACAAAGTTGTTTTGTACTAAAATTATTATAATTCATTGATAAATAATATAAGATACAAATACATTTTATCTCAAGCACTAATAATGCTAAATATATGTAATAAAATAAAATATATAATAATTTATAGTAAATAATGGTAAATAAATAACGTAACAAGTACAAATACAACGCAATTGAAGCCTAATATTTAAAAGTACAAATTTGTTTATCAAAAAATGGAGGAACATACCCAATGCCTCAAGGACTCCCGCCTACACAGGGTCCCGGGGGGGGGGGGGGGGGGGGGGGGGGGGGAGGATGTACGAAGCCTTCCCCCTTCAGGGTGTTAACCTGAAGAGAGGTTGTTTCCCAGTGCCCCCAACCTGAGGGTGAGGACTTCCCAGGAGGTCACCCATCCTAGTAGTACTCTCGCCCAAGCACGCTTAACTTCGGATTTCTAATGGGATCCGGTGACGGCGTGTTGGTGCCCTCGTTGGTTTTGTTTATCAAAAAAGTACAAAATAAATAATTGACATACAAAAGTGTTGATATCAGTCGCATAGGGGATTGATGTGCCATCGTTTGACGTATCAGTGGTGCGGTCGTCTTCTTCATCGATCGAGGAATCCAGCCTCATTTTCTATTACACCCTTGCCTCAACTAGCAGCCAATCCTTCAAGCACACGGATATCTCTAAGCTTGACGGTGATAGCTTCGCCCTCTTCGTTCCAAGCAACCTGCCACTAAGACTGAAAGCACACTCCGATGCTACTGAAGACATTGGACAACTTAGTATATCACGTGCCATGGTGGAAAGCACGGGATATTGGGCTTGGTTTGTGTGCCACCATTGTAAAAGGTCAAAATGCGAGTTGACCGGTGTCGCGAAAATATGGCGCAAATAATAATTCAACTCGTCACATGACGTGGGGGCTACTGTGGGCGTAAATTGCTCCAACAGCTTCATCGAATATGACGTGTGTGAACTACTTCCACTAGATGTGGAAGATCCTACTGCAGTAGTACTAGGCTATGCATTATTGTACGCTAATTTCCTGGAATAGTGGAAAAATAAACTGTGCAAGTCGTTATCGACTTCGGCAATGAAAGTGTCGATATTGAGACTAGGATACAAATATTTGAAAAAATATTGGCAAAATAAGTTTAAACCCCCGCATTTACAACGAGGATCTAAAATAGTTGCTAAGAAGTATGTAAGGGGTAGTTCAGAATAATATTTAGCAAACTTTTCTTTCATTGCCTTAATCGATTCGAACAAAATGGGGTTCGATTCATTACCCGCCATCTAATTTACAATATCAAGCAATCTTGTTATTGCTTAAGGTATGGTCGGATAGTAGCAACCCTAAAAAAATGTCGTGGCCTCTTTAAACATGCAAAAAAATTTACAAATTTCATCGATTATCTCCCATTGTATATTGTTCAGGTTGTAATTGCTCCATTCTGAATGATTTTCCTATGCAAATTCCATCAGAACGTCTTGATATGGTAGAATGGGCTCTAACATTTCTACCGTAGACGACCACCTAGTTTGGGAGTCTAGTTTGAATTGTTTATATTCTATGCCATGCAACCTACATAAATTTCTAAATCTTCTTTTTCTAGTGCCGGATGATTTAATAGATATTATTACGGATCTTAAGGTGTTAGGGGATGCGTTTACTAGCTCTAAACCATCCATTACCATTAAATGCAAAATGTGACAAATGCAACGAAGATGGAAACACTTCCCACCTAACATGGATCTCATGTGCGTAATTAAATGTGTAACGGATGCAGTGTTACTGGTAGCATTGTCGAACGTAATACTGAAGATACGACGCTCTATGCCCCAGTCGCAGACTGCCAACATAATCGCACCCGTAATTATCTTGGCAGTGTGGGGGTAATCTAAATAACCAAAATGAATTATTCTCTTTTGAAGGGTGTAGGAGTCATCGATCCAGTGTGCCGTTATGCACATATAAGGCACACCGGGTTTCGACTTCCATGTGTCCGACGTCAACAAGAACATGCTTGTGTTCATCGCAAAATGTGTTAAGACCTCAACTTTCATCCTGTGGTACTCCGTAAAAGCGTCCCGCTTTACGGTGTTCCGAGGAACCCTTACAATGGAAGGGTTCACCCATTTTTGGAGGTAGTCAATGAAATATTGGTCTTCGCCGGCATTGAAAGGCCTTTCACCCAAAATTATAAATCTAGCTAGCCCCTTTCGGTTGCCCTCTTGAGAGAACCTAAAATTAGCAATTGCACCGGTCACTTGCTGTACTAGACGTTGTTAGCTCTTATCAGGGCATTGCTCGGGGTGGCACTTAAGTATATGTCTGCTTAATGTGCCTGTCCCACTGCCGTATTGATGGCTAAAGGACCTAGGTGGGTCACATAATTTACAAGTTGCTTTATTAGTTGTCCTATTAAGGGTAAAGTGACTCCATACCCTACTAGTTGTACGCCTACTAGTACCAGTACTACTTTCAGGCTGGGCTTCGGTGGTGGGCATGTGGGTTCCTCATCAGTTTGTGAGCCTCCACCCCCACCACTCGACTCATGATAATCTTGTTGTTATTCAAAGTCCCATTCTATGCTATCATCAAAGTATGGGGTTGATGAGCCTGGTTGTATAAAAGCTTGTTCTTCCGTATTAAATTCGACAATTCTACTCCTTTTAGGGATTCTGGGTGGCCGAGAAGAGCTAGAGCTAGCACGACCGGCTCCAGAGGATGATGAAGAGTTGTGTGCCATATTAGCATAAGTGATTAGTATTTATAAAATGCAAGTAGTAATGCAAATTAAATAGCTAAAAATGCGGACCAAATAAAATTGCGATACTAAAATTACCGAAACGAGAGAACAATGAAATTCGAACTTCAGGCAAACACTTTATGAACTTCGAACTTTAGAGCACAATGTTGCAATTAACAAAGTTGAAGAAGATGAAGATGATGAATGTATAGAGAGAGAAGAGAGGATTGAAAATTTGGTGAGAAAATGGGTCGGAAAGGATTAGGTACTTATAGAAAAAAAATATAAATTTTTTTTTAATTAGGAGGAGGGGGAGCAACGGCTCTCCCCCTCTAATAGAGTCGTTGCTCGGGCCCCAGATGGGTCGGGTTGGGCCGGTTTCCGAGCCGACCCGGCCCATTGGCCACCTCTAGTTTTCCCCTTTTCTGTTATTTGGCACAAGTTTTGTGACAAAAGCAACAATTTTTTCCTCAAATGGGGGAAAATGACTTCCTTTTAAAAGAGGAGAAATCATAATTCCTAGTGATCAAAAACATGGTTCTTATAATTAGAATTTTTGCTAAAAAACGCCAACACGGCATACGATTTCGATCATATTTAGGTAGTTTACATCAATATACGATCGTAATTTGCTAAAAATATTGACATGACTTGTAAATATTATTATAACTATATATTATATTAGCATTTTTATATTTGGTTAGATTCTTACAAAAATTCATCAATTTTTGATATCTGGTACCTGAGTGATAAAATATTCAACTTCAGGTTACGTTATTATATATATTCAAATATCATGATAGGTAATAAATGCTCAAACCTTAGGGTATCTTAGCAATAATTCCACAACCACACAAAGTCTAAATAATTTCGAATATATTGTATTGCTACTTATATTGTCCTATAATTGGGTATAACCTGATAATTTCTTTAAAACGAACAAGGAATATAAAAATTTGAAAACATGTTTTTCCACTGAAGCGAACAACGGAAAACCACAATGGGAGTAGCATTTCCAATGGAAAATATTTTTTCAAATGAAAACGTTTTTCGGGGAGGAGTACTTCCCTTGAAACAAACGGAGCCTTAATGTTATACTATAACCTATTATACCCCTTATTATTCTCCTCCTGTTTCTTCTTTAAGACTTTACATATATACAACGGAAGTTGAGCACAAAATTTAAAATTAAGCTATTTTTACATTTATTTTGACTAAAAAATATTTCTTTGTATAATTTTATATCAATGAATTAAATAACAATTAGGGCTTTAAATAGATGCAAATTACATTAAAATACCTAAGTAACGCCCTCGTATAAGTTGATCGATAGACCAATATTTTGTCATATTTGTGCTCGATTTATAGGCCAAGATGAAACTTTATTTTTTCCTAGATCCTTTATCTCGAGTTCTTAATTTAGGTGTGTAATAGCTTCTTCAATCTCTTCAGGAGTCTTTCAGTAGATATGTACCGCGGTTTTGAACTATATGATTCTGGCATATTTGGTCCTTCGAGGACTTTCTTATAAATATTCTCACAAGTAATACGTACAAATAAGCAGTTACCATATTCATAAGACGCATACAGAGACCGTCATACCAATTGCATCCAGTTGTTATATGTATGTCCCATCAATTTTTGGTCTCTATAATGAAACTTGGGCAATAAATCGTGCTTGGTATCTAACTATGTCATTCTTTTTGCACCAATATTTACAAGTAGCCTACATGTTTGCACTTTAGGCATTTGGACTAGAGGCGGCAATTGGGTCATTTGGATCGGGTACGGGTGAACGGTTTGTGTCATTTCGGGTTTATAATAAAATCGGGTCGGGTCGGGCTCTAGTCAACCCATTCAAGCTTGGTCCACTTTTAGGTTTTACCTGTACTCGGGTTGGAATGGGTCTGGATCAAGTTATTTCGGGTTCGAGTCACTTTAACTTTTAGTGGTCTTGGGTTCGAGTCAATATTGGGTCAGGTTGTACATGTTTCAAGTCTTTATAACCCTCTATTTAGTGCCTTGGTGGTATGAACTAGTTACAAAAGTTTAAATTATACTAAATAATTTATATTTTTACTAATATATTTATTATATTACTATCAATATAGGTGCTCAATACCAAAGAGGGCACCAACACGTCGTCACCGGATCCCATTAGAACTCCGAAGTTAAGCGTGCTTGGGCGAGAGTAGTACCAGGATGGATGACCTCCTGGGAAGTCCTCACCCTCAGGTTGAGGGCACTGGGAAACGGCCTCTCTTCAGGTTAACACCCTGAAGGGGGAAGGCTGCGTACATCCGCCCCCCTCAGACCCTGCATAGGCGGGAGCCCTTGAGGCACTGGGTATGCTTCTTTATAGGTGCTTAATAATGTGTTATAAAGTTCAATTGTACTTCTGACAACTAATAATTCTCATTGAATTTAAAGACCTTGGGTAAATTTAGCTTTCAAATCGCTTTAGGTTCAGGTTCAAGTCAGCTTGGGTCAGGTTTCAGGTCATTATTGGGTCGGGTCAGGTCAAATTGGCACTCGGTTATTTTCATCAGGCAAAGAACGGATCGGGTTAGTTGTGGGTTGGGTCATTTCAGTTTCAGGTTCAATTATTTACGACATATTTTCGATTTGTGTCAATCCGGTTTACGGGTTTTTCAGGTCAATTTTTCCGGTCGGGTTGAATTTGCTACCATTAATTTGGATTACAGGTCCAAATACTATATATTACTAATTTAGCCCGAATTGCATCTTTCTACTTCACCCAATCATTTCTTTGTTGGCATTCTTGAATAAACTCCTGTTCAAGGTTTTCTTTCTTTGATCAGATCAGTGGGTACTCTTTCGGTTCTATCATATCCCATAATTAATAGAGATCTCTTTATCGTATAAATTTTAATAGTTTCAGGTACCTGATAATCTTGAGGAATTTTATTTACACATCATTCTAATATTATTATCTATACATAGTTTTTCTTCTAACAAATTTCATAATAAAGGGACCAATCTTTTCTATTGCTCATTTTTTCTTTCTTAGGTTATATCTTTGGAATCGATATGCTACCACGATTCTAGAGCGCAATGGATGCATTTGTCAATATCGCTTAGTTGGGATATTAATTCAAACAGGAGCATCTATAGGAGGGATATATTATTTGGTCACCTTCTTTCAATTAGTGAATACATCTGAGAATTGGCTTGTAATATTTTACAAGTGAACAATTTTTTGAACTTTTGGTTAGATGACACATTTCACATAAATTCTCATTTTCCAACTTTTACTTTTCGCCCCCTTGTTTTGAAACCTAATTTCATCAAATTTACAATCAGCAAACTATGATTTAAAATGTTTCTAGTTAATATCTTCAGATATTTTATCATTAACATAAATTTCAGGTCCCCCTATTTAGACACATCTATCTGCGTTGAGGTGGAATAATTGGAACATACAGTATATAACTAATATTTATAGATGGGATACATATTTTGTTCTTGTCAGAGACAAACTATACTGGGGAGGTCCATGATAATCATTTGGTGTAATATGAATAAGTACTGCAGCATATATCATAACATGTACCCATATAAAAGTAGGAAATAATAATAGTCTAGCCATTCGTTGCAGGCATTTAATCAAAAATTCTGTAGGACCATTTTGTGCCTGTACGCGAGCTATATGACAGTTCATCCCATACAATAATCATTAAAATTGTGGGATATAAATTATACTACATTATCATATCATATAATCTACGACTTGAGCTCATAGTCAGATTATTTATGCAAGAAGTCTCACAAATACCATATCACAATAACTTTCCGATTCTTCAATGGGTGTGAGAATTTTTTTGGTTCGATTAATCGTTGTTATACCGAATGGCCCAAATAGTCATGCTATATAATAAAAGCCTATGGGTTTCATTAACTTCTGGTTAACCATCCCAACAGGTATCTTGAAACTAAGTAGATAGCTTTACTTATAAAAAAGTTGTTTCTTCAGAAAACATGATATGTGTTCTTCTGGAGCCTTTAATTAAGTTTAAAACACCCATTGTTGTTACACTGTTTGCTGGACATGAATTTCCACCATTCATATTTTTCAAACATAACATACATATAAGTACAAATGAATTTATAAGTGTGATATCACAAAATATTTTAAATAATCATAATATAATAGCATGGTTTAAATTATAGCTGAGCATGTCCAATCTTTGGTAATGGTACATGTCAAAAATAATGACACATAAAACAAAATACATGTCATATGAAATATTCGATGGATGATACCACTCTAGTTTATACATAGTAAGGGAACAATATTTTATTAAAGTCAATCATAGTTTTGTATAAAAGATAGATTTAAACACATAAACTTTAGTGAATTTGAACATTTTCAACACCTATAAGATGATCAATTCTCCCCCTAGTATCTTAAAAAAATAAAAAACATCTAAATGTGTATTATTAAGTGAAGAATGCTCTTCTGCAAAATTGGTCTCTGGGAGCTTTTTTTTCCCTTTCAACGATGCTCGGTAAAGGTGCACCAGATGTTGGGTTGTACGATAGGTATGCGCCCAATGATCTTTCATATCACATCGGTAGCAATCTGTTTCCAGATCTTTTGACGAATTTCATTCTGGAGAGTTCCCCTTTCTATATTTCTCCTCGTCGTTTGTAGACTTCTTAAACTTTGGTCCATTTTGATTACTATAGTGCCAATTATTGTGACCACGACTATAACCTCGTCCACGCCACGGCCACGTCCACGACCATGACCACGTTTACCACCTCAACCATGTCCCTGACTGGTCATATGTCGTGCATGCACTTTAGGGAAGGCTTCTGACTCAGTTAGTCGTGACTTATGATTCATCAACAATTTATTATTTTGTTCAGTAACGAGGAGACATGATATTAACTGTGAGTATTTTTTGAATCGTCATTCTCGATAGTGCTACTGCAAGAGCATATTTGAGACATAAAAGGTAGAGAATGTTCTCTCTAACATATCCTCCTCAATAGTATTTTCCTTGCATAATTTTAGCAGAGAGGTAATACTAAATATTACACTAGCTTACAGTTTTAAAATCCTACGATTGCAGATAAATCCATTTATAGCGAGCTTTAGGGAGGATCATAGACTTTTGAAGATCAAACCTCTCCTTTAAATTCAGCCAAAGGACATATGGGCCCTAACTGTAAGATACTGGACTTTCAATCCTTCATGGATATGATGCCTGAGAAATATCATTGCTTTAGCATGATCCTGCAAGGATTCTCTATTTTCCCTTTTAATTGTGCCTTCGAGATTCATAGTATCATGGTGGATTGTAGCATCAAGGGTCCATGGCAAATAATTTTTGCCAGGTATATTAAGAGCAGTAAATTCAAGTTTAATAAGATTAAACATTTTAAATTACAAAGATTAGGGAATGATAACTTACCTCAAGTATATAATGATCCTCAGCTAGTTAGAAACTCGTGCTGATAATGTGTTATAAAACTAGGGACATAATATACTCTAAAGAATGAGAATAAAAATACAAACTCAAATATAATTAGAGAAAAATCGCAAGTATTTTATTCTAAAACTCAGGAACCTAAATCATCCAATATTTACTTTCAATTTTCTTCTCTCACTTTTCTTCACAATTCATTCATCACATATCATGTACACATAGTAGGCTCACATTTATATGCATGAAATGGTGCTGAATAGTGGCACATGAAATAATGGGATAGCGCCACCTCAAACAACACATGTAGGCCATGCATATATGTATATGGATACGTAATATAAATATATTTTATATAAATTCTAATTTTCTAGAATATTTGATAATATTCAATATTAACCGCAAAAATTGTACCTAGAGAATATCCAATATTTACAACAAAAAATAGAGTTTTAGGCTCTTATTTGGTTGGCAAGAAGCTGACAAAATGCATCAATTATAAATTTTTTAGTAATTTCTAATTTTTTCAAATGTAGGAAGTAACTTATCTAGCTCCTTTAATTGAGTTTTAATTCATTTGTTTTTAATTGGCCTCACCAAGGAAGTTCCATTTCCCAATTCGTTAACCAAACACTATGTACCTACTTCTCGGAAAATTGACACAGGAATCGAACTCATAAAAAATACAATTTCCTATAAGAATTCAATTCATACGGCAACCAAATGGGGCCTTAATGTTTCTTCTCTTTTCTCTCAAGGACGGTCAGGCAACGGTTATTCAATCCGCATTAGAATCAACGCCTAGTCACATTATGCAGTGCTTTAGGTGGCCTCGATATTTACCAGAAAATAAAAGTCTTTACTTGGCGAGCGCTTGACAATAGCCTACCTACCAGTGAAGTGTTGTATATAAGGGGCATAGGTGGTCAAAACCTGTGCCCTAGGTGTAGTTTTCGCCTTAAAGATCTTGATCATGTTTTTCTTAATTGTCCTCATTCAAAAATAATCTGGTCAATTGCCCGTGATAATAGTTGGTTGAAGGAGTTGCCTAACCAAACTCAATTTGTTTACAAGCTCCATAAAATAAAAAGGTTAAGAAGTTGCAAGGCCTAAGATGATCTTGTGCGTTTTATTTTTGCTTTGTTGGCAAATTTAAAAAGATAGAAACAATTTGGTGTTTGAAGGTGACCAGTTGAATCCCCGAAAACTAGTCATTCTTGCTAAGCAAATGCATCTAGAATAGTCCCTTCCCAACATGGTGGACGAAGAAGTGGGTCCTAAAGTGGAGAAGATTGATATGCAGGTCTAGAAGAAATAATTGGATATCTTGGAATCCTCATTCGGTGGGTTGGATTAAGGCAAGTTTTGATGGTTCAAAGCACGAGGATTCTGTTGTTGCTGGTTTCATTCTCCATGATCATAATGGGAATATGCTCTTAGCTGGATCTAGAGAGTTAGGTAGTACTTCTATCATTTTGGCTGAGGCGGTTGCGGCCAAATATGCCATGTTCTATGCTAAATTTTGGGTGCTCAACGAATTAAGTTGGAGGTAGACCACGAGGTGGTTATCAGAGGAATCACACCCTCCCATTCGATTCCTGCGGTCATCATCACTAGATTTGAAAATATTCATTTATTGAGCCAGTATTGTGGCCAAGTTTCTTTTAGTCATTGTTACAAGGAAGCCAATACGACTGGCAGATTGGCTGGCAAATCTAGGTCACGACGTTTTGGGTATTTCTGTATGGGATTGCGCCCACACAGAGTCTTTCCCTTATCCAGGCTGATGCATTAGGTTTCCCTCTCAAACAAGGGCAATCTTGAGGAGCCTTATCTTTATTGTTATAAAAAAAAAAAAATGTAAAGTTTGCCTTTAAAAAAAATATATATGATTCCTTTTATTTTTTAATTTAATTAATTTAGTCCCTCATTTAATAACCATTTTTTTGAGGAATGCAAAATAACCCTATGCTAGCTATCAATACAAAGCACATGTTCAAGTAAATCATTATTTATAATCCTTTCGAGGTTATGTCACGATTCCCCCTCTACATATCCTTGGCCATGCGTAACCTATATTTGTCATCACCAGATATGCAGCCTGATTGTGTTTTTAAAAATATAAGAAACTCAAACAATGTCAAACTTAGTAAGTATCTCTCAAACTCTGTCATGGACATTTAAACTCCTTCTAATCACCTTAATAATGACCCATTATCTTCTCGATGTGAACTTGACGAAAACTCAGATTGACACACTTCTTAATATCGTCCGTGTCGTGCAAATATGCAGACATCACATGCTGGGCTAGGATAATGAAGCGCACGCCGCCTTGTCTTGCCTCCTAGACCCGTCAAAATTCAGTTTCACCCAACCAATATCTAGAGATGTCCATTGTTATAGCCATGTTGTTTACCTAATTTTCACGTTCTATTAGGACAACCATAGTCCTAATCCACCTAATTTTGCAACGTACACTGCAAGTCTTTAATTTGTGCTTCTAGCAAGACTTTGAACAGGTTAGGCGTTAACTCACCAAAGACCATCTCAATACGACTCTTCCATAATTCCCATAAAAGGGTAAGAACTCAACATAATTGATCTTTTGCACCGCGATTCTTATCATTACAAACCTCTTGCAACCACATGTAAAGAAAACACTAACTTGCCATCAAGTTAATCCATTATTTGGAGTGTGCTCGTGACCAGCATTTTTGGACGAAGGAACACTAAACAAATAGATGATAATATTTTTCTCGAGCTTTGAGCAAAAAGGGAGCAACATGTTATTAACTAGATACCAAAATGGTCTAAGATGCTTCTAGTAGGTAAAGCATTACGTAATAGTTTCCATGTTAAAACTCTTATGTTAGGAACAAGGTCTATGTTCTATAGCCATTTAAATAGCTATTCCCGTCCTTCTATTGAATATTGAGCTAGCCATGTTGCCAATTTTACCAAAGAGTTTGCATCCGCCATGAAACCCTAGGAAAAATTGATCTTGTCTAAGGCGAAAGGAAATTGAAATGTCCAAAAATGGGGATGAAAGATGTCTAGGAAGAAACTTAGATGCTCCTCCATGTCCCATTTTCTATGTGGAATAAAGTTAACTACTTTCCAATTTGGGTCTTTAAAGTGGTGTGAATATTCTACTAGTTCGGCAAGAGGAGCATGAGAGCACCAGATATAAAAGCAAACTAAAATATGCACTACCACCTCCCACTAACCAACGGATGTCACTTTTGATAAGATCCCTACAACTCAAGATATGCTTCCGAGCCCACGAATCACGAGATTTTGAAGTATAGCTTAAAAAGTCTTATTGTTGCAGACATTTCTCCTTTAATATTTGCACTCATAAATTTTCTAGATTATTCAACATTTTTCAACTAAGCTTGCATAAAAAAGCTTTACTAATGATCCTTCAAACATTGTAATCCTTGACCACCTGCCCCCTTAGGTTTGCAAATTGTATCCTACACTCGACCATGGAGACACCTTCTGACTAGTCACCCTGCATCCAGAAAAAAAAAAAAAAAATCTTTCAGCCCTGTTGATGTCCTGACTTATGATTCCTAGAATTTTAAAGTATTGCATAGTATGAATGCGAATAGATTTTAAATTAGTCTGAATTAAAATTATAATGCTCGCCTTATAGACCATATTGTCTTTTTGTGAGGCTAGTTCATGGTAGATCCTATTTCGACATGGATAAGAAGCAAATTCTATTATCATGATTGGAAAAAGCGATCCCTCTATAGATGTAAGAACAAGAGTGGGTCAGATAATAGGAGGGTAACCCATAGAAGAAATAATAAGTAAGGAAAGGGAAGTGGCAGCTTCTGAATTTATCATAAGAGATGCAAATGATGCGCGAGTATGGGGAACGCTTCAATCCTAGCTGTAGAAGCAACGACAACAAGAGATGGAATTTTGAAAGCGATCCATGTCGGAATTAAAAACATCATTTTGGAGGCGACAACTAAATGGTCATCAGTACTAGCTGCTTTGCTTTGTCGTGAATAGTATGATAATTATTAATATCTTGTCAATCTTTGAAGGAGTAATGCCGCAAATACTTACCCAAAATGTATGGTAAAAAGTAATTAGTATTTAAAAAAATAATTAACTTAACATTTTATTTTATAGCCTATTAATTTAGTTCTTAATGTTATATTATAACCTATTATGCCCCCTATTATTCTCCTCCCTTTTCGTCTTTAGGACTTTACATATATACTATGGAAGTTAGAGTACATAAATTAAAAAGTAAGGTACTTTTATATTTATTTTGACTGAAAAACATTTCTTCATATAATTTTATAATAACAAATAAAAACATGAAAAATATTTTTTACATCAAGGAATATTGACACCCATTTAATGAAATGAGGAAACAATTTCTTTTTTATAGGGAAAAATATTGTGTGTCTTACTTTTATAACATATATCTCATTTTTAACCCAACTTACTCAAGTGTAAAACTCATACAAAATTGTAGAATAATATCATTTTTAGTTTGCAAGATAATAATTTGTTTAAAAATATAAATTTCTATCAAAAAATATTTAAATTAAGTATATTATGTCTAAAAGAATTTACAACAAAGAAATGATATTATTAGAGTATTATTATCATGCAATATTGTTAACGAAAGAGCAATGTTGTGAAATTTTATGACTATTATTCATAATAAATCACATCATTGATTTCGCAATTAACAATTTTGCATTGACAATAAAAATTGCGACAAAAGTACATTCAATAGTTGCCGCCTCTTCCCACAAAGGCATTCTTGCCGCGACATGACTTTCGAGAAAGCCAAAGCTGAAGTGATTCAACTCCAGCATGAATGACTACATCCTCTACCACTGGTATCGAGCATGAACTTCCAAATGCTATCCAGAAGGAAATCCGCCTTGAGCTCTTCCTTCCTTTGAAGCCCAGTTGAAGGCACTATTTTGACTTAATGAAACGGAACCCCGAGAATATCTTAATATTATTATCAAATAAAATTTGTTAATGACAAAGCAGCTATGTTGTAAATATGTTTATTTTAATCAAACGCAGCCTATTATTTATGTTATGCGAATGGTAGTGTGAAAATTCACGCCACCTCTGAGCCTCTCCCTTCTTCCCCACTGATTCCTCTCTCTCTCTCTCTCTCTCTCTCTCTCTCTCGCTTGAGCAGGTGAGCAAAGCCTCTATCTCTCATAACACAAGGGTTCAGATTGTATTTTCATCGATTTCATCTCTGATTAAACAGTCAAATTTGAATTATTTGTGGTGGCTAATTTGTTTTTTGTCTCAATTTTCAGTATATGTATTTTGTTACTTGATTGATTTTTTTGACACTTCGCATCTAATCATAACTGAGATTTAGCAAGTTTCTTTTGGCTAATTTATGGCCTTGTTCGGTTGACAATGAAACTGAATTTCTATAGCAAGTTGTATTTTTCAGGAATTTAATTTTTGTATCAATTTTTCAGTAAATGCCTACAAGGAATTAGAACTTACCTAGGGAATTTGTAAGAATAATGGAATTAGAACTTACCTTAGGGAGTTAGGTAACTTACTTTAAGACTTGTGCGAATTTTGCTTTTACTTACCGGTGACCAAACAAGGCCTATGTCTTTGTTCTTTGAATCCTGCGAATTTAAGACTTGTGCGAATTTTGAATTATTCTGCCCTAGTGTATGAATTAGGTTGTTCTTATGCGCCTTTCTTGTTAAATTTTAAGACCCATAAAGTTGACATATACGAGGTCTACATATAGGGTTAAGTGGGATTGTATTCTAAAACCAATTGCCATTAAGTGAAGTAATCTAATAGACTTATATATTGATCTTTTTTCTCCCATTACTTTGATGTGGGATTCTACTGGACTCATATATGGAATCCTTCAGATTTCTTGTTGGTACTAGTTCAGTGAAAGGATTTTTTTTTTTTTTAATCAACAAAAACCGCCCATGGCCCAGTGAAAGGATGTTAGTGGGTTCTTTTGCTGTGAGGTTGTTATGGTGATGTGCTGAGCCATCAGTGGCTGTATAGTTTAGGGTTAATTTTGAAAACAATGTAAGTATCTGCAATTTTCTTGGAGAGTTATTGTCTCAGTTAGCTATGGTTGGATTCTTTCTAGAAATATTTGTCAAAAATTTCCCATATTTTCATTTTATCCAAGTTGGTACTGGAATGCCACTGATTTGGATGTGTTTCATGCCACAGAAACCTAAGTTCACCAGAGCTACGGTTCTAATTGATACATGCCCGAATAAGTATATGGGCCGAAAGTAATAGGGCATCTCAAAAAGAACAGGAACGAGCTTGGCTTAGGAGGGGGAGACACGCTATGGATAGGCTTGAGCTTGTATTAGAATGAATGGATGAAATTAATGTCATCTTCATCTCTTTACTTTTTAGTCAATTTAGTGCTTTTAATTTTAGTTTTTAGTCTATTTTGATTTCAGTTCCTAACTGATGATGGATTAATCGCAAATGTTTGATTTGTAAAAAACACAGCTGTATTTTCTTATGGTTGGGTCAAGGCCTCGCATGTCGATAGCAGGATCTAGGGTGCCAATATTTGAGTCAGATTACTCGTAAGCAAATGCACGTTTAACAACTAGCAATTTGTAGGATGGGTTTTCAGGTCACCTGTTGAACGATTGTTGGTTTGAATGTTTTACTGTTTCAATGATTGTTGGTTGGGCAAGCCTTTGCATTTCCTTACAACTGTTACGGTCAGCATTCTTAGAATCCAACAACTAAGTCATTTGAGCTCATGGAAAACAGTTATTTACTTCTCGATGTGCAAAAGGATGTTTGCTTTACAATCCTTTCTCCATCCACATTCATTTTGATCTAAATCTTTTGTTTGAGACTAATTTATGTTACGTGCGAATTAACTTATAGTTTGTGCTCTCGAGTCTGGGATCTTTATGTCTTTGGGTCATTGCTGTTACAATGCAAGGCATGCCTTCGCCTGCTGTTCACTATTTGCCTGAGCATTTGATAGTTACAGGTCAATTTTGTTGCCCTTTGAGTGCTTTGATGTTTTTTTGAACATGTCATAACTCAAATTTTACTTTTTCCTATTGATCTTTTTGTTTCCTTCTATTAATTTATCATGTGGATGTGCTGGTGTTGTATTCTCTTTGATAGTGATTATTTTGTGCTGGAATCGTCCTTTTTTTGCACATTTTTTTCCCCCTCTGATTTTAGCTGTTTAGGTTTTTTGGCTTGTGAGCTTCTAGGGAAAATGATAAATTTGTCCAAGTTAAAAGCTAAACAGAGGGAGACCGCGGAAAGTGTCAATGGGAGAACACCCATTAAGAAGCAGAGTGCTGGGGAGCTACGCCTCCATAAAGGTATTGTAGCTTTCTTTATTAATGCTTCCATTGATTTTCATAACTCTATGTTGAAGATTTTTGTTAAATATCATCAAGCCTTTAGGCCTGACCCACGGAGTTGGCACACATGAGATTCACATATAGGTTCCAAGTGGGTTTCCAACCTAAAACCAATTGGGAGTAAGTGGAGTAACCATCTAGGCTTATATGTTGGTTTTTTTTTTCTCCTAGAACTCCTATGAGAGATTCACATTTGACTCTTATGTGGAGTTCTTAGCACTCTCCCTCATATGTGAGTCCTCAAAAATCATACCCCTCGCCTTCTCTGATCCCAACTGGATTTAACATATTGGAGAGGCCCTCGGAGCACTAAACACAAATGCACCCCTTTTTATAAGGAGACAATGCGTCAAACAAAAACATGGGATCATTCAACCATTCTAATACCATGTTAAATTTCATCAGGCCTTTTAGGCTCCACCCACAGAGTTGAAACAAACAAGGTCCATTTATAATCTCTAGTAGAGTTACATCCTAAAACTAATTGGCATTAAGTGGAATAACCAACTAGGCTTATATGTTGGTCTTTTCTTTTCTACAACTCTTATGTGAGATTCATGTGAGACTTGCATTTGACTCTCATGTGGAGTTTTTAACAACATTAACTTTATCATTTATTAATCCTACACTTTCCTCTATTTGCAGATATCAGCGAATTGAACCTCCCAAAATCTTGCCACATGTCCTTTCCTAACGGCAAGGATAATCTCATGAATTTCGAAGTCACCATCCGCCCTGATGAAGGATATTATCTGTAAGTATTTTTGGGAAACTCAAATCTTTTATTTGATAGTCATCTTGCCTCTCTTCAGTATACAAGTGGACTCAAAGATCTTTTGCTGCAGTGGTGGCACGTTCACGTTCTCGTTTCAGGTTCCCTCTGTTTATCCTTATGAACCACCGAAGGTCAAGTGTAAGACCAAGGTTAGTAGTGTGGGGTGGCAAATGTATTGTGTTGTGTTGGTCTGTGTTGATGTGATGTGGGGGATTTTGGTGAGGAGTGAACAGTTTAGGAACCATCAATTCTAATATTATCCAATTACTGTACAGGTAACTCATGGGGCACTTGTTTAATAATATTGTGTCACGTTGAGTTTATTGCCAACCTTCTGTCATATAAACAATACGCTCTTACATGTTATAATGTATATATACATAATTCAAACTATCTTACCAATATAGACCATAGGAACAACCTCTACATAGTTGTAGAGGACATGTAACTTGATATAACCGGCATAACCATCCTTATACTAAAATGGGTAAACAAGTTTTGACTTAACACAAATATGAATGGTCCAAAATTTTATCCTCCACATGTTGGGAAACAGTCGAACATCCCAAACTGCAAATTCAACTCAATTATTTAAACATCCCAGAATCGTCAATCCAAATTTATCCAACCAAAACTCTCTATCTTTGTATTATATTAAATTTTGTCAGCTCTAGACTTACAAAGTTTTGATGCTTCTGGTTTGCACGTAAAGTATATTGAAGTATAGATGTATTCATACAATCTCCCTTTTTTCCCCTTTCTCCCAGGTGTACCATCCTAACATTGATATGGAAGGCAATGTATGCCTTAACATTCTAAGAGAAGACTGGAAACCCGTGCTCAATATAAACACCGTCATCTATGGACTGTTTCATCTTTTCACGGTACTATTGACTTTCTCCTTTGGCTAATATCTTCAATTAATATTCCATATTATTTATAAGTTGTCGGTGTTTGATTGTAGCAACCGAACTACGAGGACCCGTTGAACCATGATGCAGCTGCTGTGTTGAGGGATAATCCAAAGCTTTTTGCATCCAATGTGAGAAGAGCTATGGCTGGTGGGTATGTTGGCCAAATGTACTTCCCGAGGTGCGTTTCTTAAAAGTGCTATCCATGGCGGTTCAAGGGTCAAATCTATGTATGCATCTTAAGGGCGAAATGGAGATTCGAAGTAATTATGATATTGACCGAGTGTTCTTGAATTTTATATTTTCCTTCAAAATATTTGGACATCTATTGGAGTGGAAGTTGAATGCTTTCTTGTCTTCTGTTGTAAGCATAAATGCGCAAATTATGCCTCTAAAGGCCTGTTTTGGCTAAGTTGTGAAAAAAATTGTTTTAAATTTTTTTTTTTTTTTGAAGAAACATTTCTTGTAGATGTACTTTTATAAAAAGTGCTATTAATAGTGTTTTTTCCTTTTTTTTTTTTTTGAAAAGGTTCCAGTTATGCTCTACTTCTAGATCTAAGGAGAAGCTTTATTTCCTTATTTCTACTTAGAAGTAGAAAAATATCTTCTACTGCTATTTAAAAATATTTTTGTTTCCTTGCTAAATGCCCTTAAAAATAAAAATAGCTCGGTAAAGAAGGCTAAATCTTCCATCTTGCATTTCTCCTGGTTTGTAATATGTTTCAATTTTTTTTATTTTAAGATCTTTTGATTTGAGTCTTGGAGTCATCTCTCAAGCTTCATACTCCATCCGCCTCATATATTATTTATTTAGGTTGTCTTCTTCTTTTTCATTTGTGCCACATAATCTTCCCACCAATCACTCTTTAAAATTCTAAATGATAATTTGTTCAGAAAATTTTATATCCATTTTTCATAATTACAAGTGTATTTTTGAACATAAAGAATGTGAAATTAAATGAGGAGCCTCTCTTTTCGACATTCATGCCTTGCCATGAATAAGTAAGCCAAGTTGTGTCTAAGCTCTACTACCTTGTCAGAACCGAGGCTTAGCCTAGGCTCTGCCCAAAGCTTGCTGACCATAGAAACTTTGAGCTAGAGCTTCTGTCAGCTTAGCTTGGTTGAGCCAAAGCTTGCTAAGCCTGCATTTTCTAAGCTCTTGAAAATATGGACTTATTGAGGCTCAATTGGCCAATATTTAGTTTCATAGTTTATATTTGGGTCGGCTCCTTTAAGCCTGTTTGTGCCAACGAGTTATTCCACCTAAAGTTCAAAAGGCTAGAGCTTGAAACACTCAATTTAAAGATTTAAGTCCAAATCTAGTGAAACTTGAGCTTGTAGACTAATAAGTCAATCCCAACAATTTAGTAATCTAAGTATACCCAAACGAGCCTAGTTTGAGACTAAAAGCCAAGCCCAAGGCTGTACGAGCCTTAATTGAACTTAAATAACCTGAATAAGATGAGAGCAACTCAAAGCTCCCTAAGGCTAGATTGCAGCTCAGACGAGTTGTGTCTATGGCAAGCCAAACTAAAGCTACATATTTTCAAGCTTGGTAAGCATCCAAGCTAAGCTAATTGACGACCCAATCCTCGAGACTAGCTCAGCCTTGGCTTGACTTCACTCATGTAAGCCCCAAGTCTCGTTATTTAAAATAGTTGGTTGACATCCAACTATCACAAATAGTTAAGGGCAAATCCTCTAATTCGAGTCAAATTCAGATCGTGGTAGTCGTGTTATGGTTTTTTTTTCAGTAATATACCAGTCATGATAACATGTTGAGTGCTCGAGGCTTTCCTAGCCATAGTGAAAAGTGCACTTTCTCAATGACAATCAGTACTTTTACATCCCAAGGCATACTTTCATGAGAAGTTTTGAATAAGCTTCCGAAACAAACCAACAAAATAAATAAATAAATAAAAATTGAACAGAAAATTGGTCGGACACTAAACTCTAGCGCGTTATTAAGCATTAGGTTCGGGATCTGAATTCTGCCACGAGTTGTGAACAATTCTTTAGCTCCACCCACTAGAGTTACTAGCCTCAACTTACCCAATTTCACGCAGGAAAACTTTTAAGCAAGCAAAGCGAGGAGGATAATCAAAGTGCAGATAAGCTGGCCTGTATACCTTGATTAATCAAAAAAGAAAAAAAGAAAAAAGGAAACAAACCTTCAAAAAGCTTAACTCAGTCATCAGGTCGCAAAAACTGTACACCAAAATGACTATTCTATCATAAACTATGCCACAGCAATAGGACTCTCCCAATTAGCAATATATATATCACATAGTACAGGGTCAAAAGTGTCATTCATCATTCTCCGAGTTCGAATCAGGGGCTGCTTGTCCTGTTGGAGCTTCAATGGCATGATCATGTGTGGGCAAAGGAATGCTCTTCATTGTTTGACTCACTGTTTTTTCCAAGAAAAATATGAATTAAAGGCTTCATTTGGTTCAATAGACAGAGACATTTTTTTATTAAATATTTTGAAATAATAGTAGTTTTTCTCAAAATTGACTTTCTAGCTAAAGAAATAATTTCATTCTATATATTTATATGAAGTTAGGCTTTAGCTAAGTTGAGGTTAAATTAAAGCATATCACGTGAAATTGCGAAAGAAATATTTTCTGCTTCGTGATGGAAAATATTTTCCCCTTTCACTGAGGGAACTTCCTCGTAACGGAGAAATCAATTTCTATTTTTGTGTTTGTTGCTATGTAGTTATGCAAAAAAAAAAAGTAAAGTTAAGACTCAAAAATGTTTTCAGACAAAACAAACATAGCCTAAAAGACATTGTTGATATGAAGTTAGGACGATGCATATGGAAAGAAAGTGAAAAGATGATAATTTGAGAATCAAATAAAGGCCCTAAATGCTTTCACTAGCTTCGGTTTTGAGAGTCCTTACATGATTATACTTCAGTAATGCATATGTATTACATTTTATTTATTAAAGTATACATATGTTTACATGTTTAAAGCTATCAAAAAGGTATTAAAAATAAATAAATAAATAAAGCAGATGTTAAGGCCTATGAGTACACTCACCTCATTTCCAAATTGAGTACAAAATAGATGTGGCAAGAGATACATGAATTATATGAAGATAAGTATCTAATATCGTCTTCTTATAGTGCGTTAGGTACTCAAAATGGCAATGCAAAATGAATTGAGCATTTTCCTTAAATTTAATGATAACTTTCCTTTTCTTTCAACTCCTCTTTTTTATTTGCAAACATAAATTCAAAGGTAATTCATGTTTCCTCATAAAATCCAACACAATTGCTATGACCCTATATGTTTGCAACACTTTGCTTCCGTTGACTTTACAACGGAGACTACAAATTGTGATTTGAATCCACAGTGACAACAGCAGCAGCAACAATATCCCATTGCCTCAAAGAAGCTCCCGCCAAGGCAGGGTCGGGGTGGGGGAAGATGTACATAACCTTACTTCAACAGGGTATTACCGTGTAGGAAGGCTATTTCCAAAGAGCCTCCGACCCTAGAAAGATTACAACACTCGACGAAAAATGTGATTTTAGAATTTTCAATGTAGAGGCTTGAAAGATTACAAAAACATGGAAACTCGAGAGCCAGTGTTCAAAAGCACAAAGACCGACAAGCCACAGAATGGAGAACATACCTGCTGATACAATTCTAAGGAGGAGCTTCTTCAGAAATTGAAATTCGGCTTGATGCGTGCTGACAAACTTAGTCTGCAAAAACCACGAAATCCAACATAAGTTAACCTTCCCGATGAAATGGTAAAAGAAAATTGGAGATGCTGAATGAAGGACAAGAACTCTTAATTTAATTTGAACTCCACACATCAAAACGAACAACTCCTCATAGTGTGACAACTTTCCAGGTATAAAAATACAGAAGGAGATCCTACTATCATATTATGATTGTAGTCTGATAATTAGATTTATTTAACAAATCAGATATGGATTATATTACTCTGATATGTTAAGGATCCAATCTGAATATGTACAAAGTATGCGTCACATTACTGATTTTTTTTGACTCATGAATAATATGTAAATAAAATGAAATGATTATGTGGAATGTCAAATCACTATCTAATCCCCTTCTGATATGTGTGAACTTTTTCATGATTCAGAACGGATTCTGATCCCATCTATATTCAACCTGTGGCACAAACTGCCTAGAAAACTGTTGCAGCCGCCAAATAAGTCTTGGCAAATCAAGCTGAGGAAGCCGGTAGGGTCCAAAAATAACAAGAACCGGGCGCCAAGAACGGATAGAAAGAGACGATCCCGGATCTGTGATTGGCGGATAGCTTGGCAGTGGGGATTAACAACGGCAAGGAAAGTGATAGAAGCTCAAGCTTGGCGTCACCCGATCTTGGCGCCACCAATGAAGTCACACGGAAGAGGGCCGTGAACTGTTAGTGTGATATAGATAGTTTTATTTAGGTTAAGATTTGTTTTAATATTTCAGATTTAAAGTCTTTATTTAATTTTATTTGTTTATTTTAAAAGTGAGCACACGGATTGCGATCTCAGCCGTCGGATTTATCACGCGGATTACGATCTCAACTGTTAGTTCAAATTAGAGTTTAAATTAAAATTAGAGTCAAATTAGGAAAGTCCCTCTATTTAAACAAGAGGAGACCTAGGGTTTCATTAGCCAATTTCTTAGATTTATTTCATTATGTTGATTCTTCTATTCTCTAGAGAGAGAATTAGTATAAATTTTATCTTTCCCCTTATAATTTTCATTAGAGTTTAATAAGATTAAAGGAAAGGCCGTCGTTACCTTCCCGTCCCCCTAATCTTCGCTTTCGTGCTGCATCAAAAACAGTGTTGATTGCCAATAGATATTCCAATCTGTAACCAGACAGGCATTCTTTTCTTTTCTTCCCTTTTTATCTTTTTATAGACAAGCATTCATCAGCTTTGAAATCAATATACAGGGAAAAACAGCTGAATAACATAGATCTTGCTAGCAGTAGGCAACGCGCTAATACATATTCTTTTCCTTGCAACCGTGGAATCAAATAAAGCTTGTTACATAATGGATTTTCACCAAGTCTTTGCATCAGCAGCCGTTGCACCATAGTACTTTTCTAACTACTAGAAGAGCTATAAAAATTAATGGTTGTTTGATTGTCGATCCAAATTTTTGCAGATGTTAGGGTTAAAAGCAACTTCTTATGTTTCCTTAACATCCAATGAAATTGCAGCAACTCATTGCATAACATATGTGACAACTAAGTGAAAGCAAACCCTGATTTGAGTCCATGGCAGGAAAACGAGATAATACACGTGTTTCTTGGAACTCTAGCAATACGGGCTTTTTTTTTTTTTTTGATCATCAGCAATACAGTTGTTTCTTTTCCATAGAAAGTCAAAGGTGTTTACCATTTCTCCATAAAAGAGTTCCACAATTTGATCGAGTTTCTCTTGATGCCTCAAAAGGAATGGACGGAGGTAATTCATGTAGAGCTGCTTTGCCCCCTGTTTAAACACAAAGCTGTCAGTCCAAAGTTCTGCATGCTAGGAACACTGCAATCCTTCCTACCACCAAAACACGAACTATGCAAAAATAAATGCCATAACTTATTAGCTCCATGATTGTGATAAGCAACATATATTGTATCATAGAACCAAATACAAGCTATTATATAACGTAATGACCACAATGAAATGGATTTTGAGCTAACCATATATGTGATTGGTCATTAAATAATGGTACTTTTGTAAAGGTGATGTAGCACAACTCACTATTCAAAAACTCAACTCAATTTTATTTTATCTAAAATTGGGAACTAATGAATTACAAAACTCTATTTATAGAAAATGCTACTACCTATTGGATAACTAAAGAAATGAATATGAAGTTAACTAAGAAACTACCTCTCTAGAACCAAAAAAAAAAAAAAAAAACTTATTCCATTAATCAAAATAAAGATTCTACTCTAATCCTATCAAATAGCCTAACAAAATCTAATAAAATACTCCATCTTTTACAACAATTAAAATTCTCAGTTAATTTTCATATTTATCTCTTTAGTTACCCAATAGGGTTTAGAATTTAATATAAATAGAGCTTTGTAATTCATCTTTAATTTTAGATGAAATAAAATTGAGTTGAGTTTTTGGATAGCAAGTTATGTTGCATCAAAAAGCCTCCATCATGAATATATGTTATAATTCATTTGCCAAATATATTTATCATGAATATATGTTATAATTCATTTGCCAAATATATTTATAATGTATCTTTGAACACTATGAAAAGGGTATAAAATTAAGGACAGTGTGGCTGCTCCTGGGCATGTTTAGTTGAGGGTAAAAGAGGCTGGGGATTACCTCATTAACCATTAACCCTATCTTGTTTGGTTATGTGGGTAAAATGGTTGCACTAAGTAACGTCTAAAAGGTTTTTACCTCACAACTGTACGGGTTCAAACTTTTCTTTTGGTTTCTTCTTTTATGTACAGATCAGCAAACTGTACCACTGCCCCTAGAACTACAGGTTGAACTTTTCTTCTCTTTTTCTTTTTTGTTAAGATCTGCAAACTGTACCGCTGTCCCCTCATCACAGCCCAACCATCGCACTCACCCTCGCCCATTACTTCGGCTTTCATCAGCATTGCTATGACAATAACATCTGCCATTCACCACCTATAATTGCTCGCCACAACCACATCTGAGCTTGCTACTAGCAATTGTACAATCTCTAAAATGTGGGATAAATGGCAATATAGCACTCACAACGAACAATGGAAAAAATTCGTGGGATAATGGTCACCTTGCTAAAAGTGCTAACACCAAAGTGAAAAGAGAACTTTTCATGGTATAATAGTCAACCCATGAAAAATTGCATCAGAAATGGTTTAACTCCTTAAATTTAACCTTGTACCAAAAATGACCTAAAAGTAACTTCTGTTCCTTGGAAACCCCCAGCTTGTTACACAATGTCTGAGGTATCCTGCTTCCGCAACACCATGACGGCAATCGCGGACCCACCTGTCACGTTCAGTTCCATGCTCGACACATAAAAAGAATGAGAATGAAACTTACATTATTTGATGGAAGCTGAAGCCAGACAAGAAAGGCAAACTTCATGTGGTAGTAAAGGGGAAACCTGATGAACCAGAAGGGCAGACCTTTTCAGCTTGCAAATATTTCATAAGAAAAGGCATTGCAGCCATAATCACAAATTAAGAACAAAAAGCAATTCACACAAGATAAGACATAAATGAGCTTTTTTCACATAATACTCTTCACTTTTCCAGTTTGGTTGGTCCCATGGGATCATACCGAATTTCCCACACTATTCAGAAACTTCAACCTCAGGACAACTCCACCCAGCTACACCACCCATACGTTGGTCCAATTTTAAGTGTCTTAAGTATTACACCAATGTACACAGGTATTTCAGGGAGGAATAAAGAACTGAACTATGCCGCCCAACGTGAATAACATCGCTCAAAATAAAGGGCGCTTATGTAAATATATGCTCTTTTCATTTATTTCTCAGAACAAAATTTATTTGAGTTTCGTTAAACCATTTTCTTAGACATGAATTCATTTAGAAGTGACGATTCATTTATGGAGTACCAGATCTTATAAAACCACTACATTCAAACTCAGCTGTATTCCATTAATGAATGCATATGGATGCAGAAAAAAACACTAGGCTCATACATCAGTCCAAGATTTACAATCAACCAAGGTAAATGATGCGTAAAGATGCAAAAGCTCTGCACGGTGACCATTTGTTGCTCTTATTTCGGTCTTATATCTATCTAGTAATTTTATTCCAGTGGAAAGCTATGATATCAGGATTCTGCTATGAGAGAAAAAGGTCATACTCGGCAATTTTCTAAAATTTATCTATGTTTCCAGTATAATTGAAGTGCATAAACATCATACTGACGTCTAAGAATACTTATTTGACATGAGTACTTTAAAGCAAAATGGAGAGTTAAAATAAATATATGTTGGAGAAGCTTGCATGAAACGCATCTGCTCCATATCAAAATTTTAAAATGGAATGCAAACAAACCATGAAAGGGTGAAGTAGTGTACAAGCTCGGTTTTTTCATCTCCACCAGGCACACCAAATCAGATGAAATACACAAGCAGCTCGTGATAGCTTCGCCTAATAAGTAATAAAAAATACCAACTCAAAGCATACCAGTGGACGAGCTTGTCTGTGATCATCTCAGCAAGACTAAAAGACCCATAAGCTGCATGTATGAAGAAATGTCATTCAAACAATGAATGAAACTTGATCAAAACATTCGAGGAACCATACTAAAGAAACTTCCAAGCCGCAAAAAAATTGCCTTACATATATGTAAAGAGACAGACACAACAAATGACAGTCCAGATGCAAATTATTGAAACTTGTCGAGATTACTCTAAAATTTATCAGGTACGGCACCCTAAATGTCTTACCTTTAACTGCAAACTTATCTCTCTATTCAGCTCACCATCTTTCACGATAGAATTTATCACAGTGGTGACATCTAGGTCCCTTATTATGAAAACCGAAAGACAGGAAAATCATGTCTAGCTTATGATTACCACATGTTAAATATATTTCTCGCTCATCTCTGATTCATATCACTTCTTCACCTTCCATAGACGCTTAATCCGCTTGCACCTAGAGGAGGCATGGATTATGCCAATATTCCCCTTGCTACAAACATTGGCAGATGTAAATTTAACAAGCTATAACTGAACAGGAATATGACATTATAGAAATCACTCATAGGCAACCAATATTGTGGAACAACTTCTAGTTAGCATGCATTCTAATCGAAACTATCAGCAAGGAAAAATAAGTTATACAGAGAAATCACCAATTTGAGCTGTCACAGACTCGTGAAGTGAGAATGGAAATGATTGCATAGTGGAGCCAGTCTACAAAAAATTCATAATATGGCGGAATTGAAGGTGAGAAGAAGCCAGCGGAGCTTGACTTGAACCCTCGTGTCTCAAGGCTCAGTTTGAAATCATGTTGCTTGGCCTGAGCCCTGCTTGAAGCTCATCAAGTCTAGAAAGTAAGGGCTTGAGTTCAGCTTGTGATTGCTTAAGGCTTGTCCAGCTTAAGCTCACCCACCTTGGCTCATTTTAGTTCAACTAGCTCAATTTTGCCCAAATTTTAATTCAAAACCTCAAACTTCTACAACAAATAAAATAAATGCAAATTATATCCAACTCTACACAAAATGTTTCAGCAAAGATTGAACTTTGAAATGTGAAATAATGGGGGGCGGCCATGTGTGGGTTGTGGAGGGTGAATGGACAAGTAGATGACAATTGAGAAGCCAAAGAGGCGACAGTGGCTATGCGAAGGCAAATGCAGTTTTAATTATGATTTGAAAAATTGGAATCCAGAAACTGGAAAGCAGAGCATGCCTAGAGGCTATATCAATGCATATGCTGCATTTAGAATCTAGAAGAGGTTAAATGAATCTGAACAGAGTTCTAGCTTTTGGATTGGGCTTTCAGTATATATCAAATTCTATTATTTTTCAAATAAAGTAGGCTTCCAAGCTCACAAGCTAAACTTTATTAGGATTAGGCTCGACTCATTCAGCTAGGCCCGAGCTTGTGGACGGGCCAAGCTACAGTAGCAATCAGAGAAGTCCTCCCGATCCGACTTGGATCATTTACTCCCATAGGCTGAGTATTGTAATAAAAACCATAAAACTAGCGGTATTGTCATGAATAAGCTGGAACCTGATTTCCAAATTCGGAGGTAAAAAGAGAGAGAGACATAAAAGTGGACAGAACATTTAAGAAATTTGCAGCACATAGATCAAAGCCAATATTACTTGTTCGATTAAAATAAAAAAAGCTAATATTACTTGCAAGCAGAGGTGGTAGTGAATGGATGCAACCATTCTCCCCAAAGCAGAAAAAAAATCACCCATTAAGAAATATCAACATCATCTTCCCGACAAAAAGCATAGAAAACTCAGAAGTTCAGGATCTTCCCGTGTTATTCAAATGATCTCAAAAAGGAAAAGACCAAAACGGGAACATTTAGGAAGAAGAAACATGCAAAGATACTGAAGAAACGAAGAAATTGACCTGCCCAGTACACAAGACACCTTTGCTGTTCATCTGGATCTTTCCTTTCAATAGCTTTGAAGGTCGAATAAATGGGAAAAGCAATGCCTATAGAGCAGCTGCACAGACAATGTATCAACACAACATATAGAAATATAAGCACTCAGTCAACAACATTTTGCCGTATCCCAAAAGACAAATAAACTACAAATTCCTTCAATATGAATAAACAGACAAAATGACTCGTGAAGTGCAGTGCCCCCAGCTAACAATGAGATGGGTTTTAGGGACTTCCAAGAGACAATAATCAATAAAGGACAGTAATTACCCAAAATCAGAAAAGTAAGGTTTCCTATAAATGTCTTGACACAAGACTTCTAGATGCAAGACAAACGGGTTTTGAAGGAATGGTAAAAAGATTGAGAAACAACTGTACGGAAGCGGAACTTGCAATAAAGCCGCAAGGTTCTCTTGGGTTACAAAGCCTATAATTATAGATGACCTTAATTATAAGCAAGATTGAGAAACTATATTCTTCCAAGCAATAGAAAGTGTAATCCCTTCTAGCCAATGTTCTGGTAAGTTGTCATGAAGAGATGGGGAAAAGTGGGAGGTTCATGGAGTTAGGTTACCTGCAATTCTTCCGTCCCTTTGGTGGGTAGAGGGGAGGATCCTGGGGGGATAGTGTCGCATGAGTGGTAAGAGGAACATCAAACTAAAGCTTACCATGCTGTTCGAAGTACAATATTTGAACCAAGAGGGCATAGGAGCAATTTTAATCCAACCTGCATTCACATTTTATCTTAGAGAACTATGTCTGGTTTCTTCCACAGAACAAATCTCAAATGAAAGATACAAGACAACAAATTCAGTGGGATTAAAACCAACAAATAACTTGTCAATATTGACATCAAAAAAGTTCGTCTAATTTATTTTATAGGGGAAAAGAAGGGATGACTATTTGGTTTGAAGACAGAGATCTTCCCTCAATTTCTTTTGGTAAATATGCGAGTTGGAGGTGACCGGATTTGAACTTAAGACATCTTGTCCTAGTGTCTCAACTTTGGAAGTATTTTAACAACTAGACCAAGGCCTCATTTCAGTTCCTAGTTATGAAGCTATTTCATATTCCAGCAAATCCAATCAAGTAGCTCACAGTAGATTTTCTACCACTTTTCCTTAGAACATTTCACCCTCTATAGAGAACAATGGTGAGATCTCTAAAAAGCAAAATCTACACCTACACTGGTAGTATATGGATCAGTCTTCACAGTAGGTGCATATATGAGGCCCTTCTATTCAAATTAGGCCAACTGACATCCTTCTCAGTCACTCCCCAGCAAGTCGAAAGCTGCTTTTTTGTGTAAAAGCATGGTTTTGGACACAAATAATGAGGAAAACCTTTTGGGCGGGACAGAACATCTTTCTCTAGGAGATGAAATTATTGAATCACAAAAGGGAAACCCATCTTGATGCATACAAACATCAACAATAGAAAACTATGAATTAATAACATAAAACCCTCCAATCCCTCTCCAAATCAACTAACGCTATGTTAGCAAAGCCTTCAAAGCTCTTCCAAAGAGCTTCTAAAAAGACCAGCTTTAGTGCTTTCATTAGCCCCTATTACACGAGGATACACTTCACCATTATTTGCTACAAAATAATGCCAAATTATTTTTCCTATTAGACAATTAGACCTCACAAAATGCTCCTCCAAAAGTTTGAGTCTTTCCATTGCAATGATTCAAATTTCAACAACCTTGTTTTGATACCAATTCTCGTTGTGCACATCCGGGAGTTCTTCATCATTATTGGTCAGCCCCACCATATCTATGAAATGAAACGGGTAGCTTTTCTTTTGCTTGAGTAGCAAAGCACCAAAACATGAAAAACTAGCACAATTAATATAAAGATGTCAAGGTAAAAAGCTGCATTCAAGAGCTGCTTCTTATCGAATTCCCTCTGAAAATAAAACAAAAAGTTGGCCTTTAAACTATAGCTTGCTAAAGGTGATATTAGAAAGAGAAGTAATAGAAAAAGAAAGAGAAGCGACCCTGTGAAGTAAGTTTGTGTAACAGTGAGCTGAGGTGCATTATCAACTATAAGAATGAGTAGGGTTTGGCATGCGGGGTTTTGGATTGCAAGTTAAAATATATTTTAGGGTCTTTTACTGAAAACCACCTACATTTAGGTGCAATTTCAGAAAACCATTCTAACTTTTAAAATTTTTCAAAGTCACACCTAAACTTTTTAAAAAAATTTCAATGTCACACCTAATGCTGACACTGTTAACTTTCCGTTAAAATAAATACGAAATTACCAAACAACCCCCAATAAAACTAGTTTTTTTAATTACGAATTATAAACAATTTTACAAATAGAAATACTTCCTTTTTTTTGTGGTGGGTGGAAAAAGGGCCAAACCCTTAACAATTTTATAAATTTAGAGGTGAAGTATAATTTTGTCATTTGCAAAATATATTACTTAACATAATTTAATTAAATTAAGTTAAACTTGGTGTTTTGAGGCATTTATACCCCAAAACGCGGCGTTTCATTTGATGAAAAGTTAACAGTGTTAACATTAGGTGTTACATTGAAAATTTTTGAAAAGTTTAGGTGCGACTGAAAAGCTAGAAAAGTTAGGTGGTTTTCTGGAGCCGCACCTAGAATGTAGGTGGTTTTAAGTAAAAAATCCTGTATTTTATAATAAATTGCAACTGAAAAGCATGAAAGTAGAAGAATGATACTTGTTTGCCTACCTAGTTTTATCCTTCATGTTTAAAAATTTCCACATAAATTTGGCGTGCCCATTACTTTGTTTTGTTGTCTGGGTGATATTCTAAAAAATGGTATCAGAGCCTTATTACATTGCTAAGATCCTAAAAGCAAGGTCCGGAGTAAAGAGATGCACTTAAATTGAATGTGTCAAAGGTGTTTCCAATAATAGTGGATCCAAATGGATGGTCATATGCCCAGCTGGATAAGAGTAGGATAGAGATGTGCTTAGAACTTGAAAGACTTACGTGAATGGTAAAGTGCAGAATCCAACATGTGTACAGCAATGAAGTCCCACATTAAAGTTGTGAAAAAGAAAAATCAACAAATAAGTTCAGTAAGTTTCTCCACCTAATACCAATTAGTTATAGGATAGAACCTCACTTGGCTTGTATCTGGCTCCTTGTTTTAGGCCTAGGGCAACACCTACCGTATTATAGATTTGGCATTGCGAAAATTTGAGAAAATTTATTCACAATCCACATGAAGAAATATTCCAAATCCAGTAAAAATGCCAAAACTCCAATTCAAATCCATGATTGCACACCGAGACTCACAGCTTTTTTTAGTTTCATTCTTCCCTAGATTTGTTGAACTTCATCAAATAATCAAATAATATCTTCAGAGGAGAAACATTGAAAGCGAACACAAAGTTAATCGTATTCAAATCATGCCAAATTCAGAAGAAAAGAAAGAGAATCAGAACGACAATTTCAAATACTCCATTTTACATATAATTCCTTTTTTTTATCGGAAAAGTAAATATATCCTCAAAATTACAAAAATCAAGAATAAAAACCATAAACTAATAACATAAACCCATGTCAGCAAAGCCCTTAAAAGCTCCTCTTTCAAAAATTCCTAAAAAGAACACCTTTTTTTTCATAAGAAATTAACCGACACATACTGATCAAAATAGAATTACTCATTCTTTTGCACTTCTTCAGCAAGCAGAGTTCCATTAACACATTGAATCAGAAAATTCTTCAATAACGAAGGTATAAGCACCAATACATAGCAAAAGAGAAGGAAGATGACCTCGCCGGAGATATTAGATCCCAGAAACGCCATAGATGTTCACGAACGACCCAAAAAGAAGACTGCTGCAGTAGTGACAAACAATCAATCAAAACCTTATAAATTCAAATTTAAAAACTAATTTCGTTCCAGTCACCGAAAATTCGAATAATTAATTGAAAAGGAAGAAGAAAAGAGATACCTAATATCTCGAAATGTACGTAAGAAACTCCAATTTCGACGCCGTTAGGATGTGTACGGAATCGATCGCGGGTGGCGAGAGGCAACACCGCGACGCGACGGTTACAGCTATGCTGGGGGTTCCGAGAATAAGAGAGAAACGAGTGAGTCAGAAGAACGAGAAGGAAAAGGGAGGAGTGCGGTAGGGGGCAGAATCCGGATCCCCGGATCCGGGCCTGATTGTTCGGGTTATTTCGGATTAAGTTATTGAGTTTTCAAATTTGCAAATATTACTGCTTGCTTGCAACTTTTATTTTTCACAGCATCAATTTGGTATAATGAGATTTAACAATCTATCATTTACGGACTATGACGGTTTAAAATATATAATAGGATACCTTTAAGTTTAAATATTTTATCTTGTAAGTATCTTTTAGTTTTAAATTTTTATCAATTAAGTACCTTTTTTTCAAAATTTAGTAAATTTTTGTTCAAAAATTCTAAAGTAAACATGATTCCAACAATATATAGATATATTTATTGGAACTTGATTATTTCTAGCAAAAAATGATGAAACAATACATGAGTTTTGCAATATATATATAGTTTACATCTAAATTCAGTGAATTTTTTTGTTATAATTCGTTGAATTTTCGTTAAAGACGGTGACATAGCTTATTTATAATTTGTTGAATTTTCGTTAAAGACAGCAACATAGCTCATATATATCATCGCAATCATGCTCTATATTAGCATCTTTTGCATAAAATTGGTCTGATTCTATTACAAACTAAAATCAAAAAGGACTAAAATTAACTAAGAAAGCAGTATGATAGGAGCCAAGTAATTTCATGGCTAAATTGGAAAGAAAATAACAAAATTAAGGAAAACAAGCATTCATTCTTGTCAATTATTCTCCATACAACTGATATATATATATATATATATATATATATATATATATATATATATGAAAGCAAGGTAAAATTGAAAACGGATAGAGGGGATTTTGGGGAGAAGATGATGATCTGGCAGACTCCAGTAACAAACTGTGAGATTCCCCTCAAAAATATCTTCCAGCTCTAAACCTCAGCATCTGGCGCGTGCATCGACGTGCCATCCCTCTCAAACCCATCGAGTGGGTCCAAGCGTGACCCACACGCACGCCGCACTGCCTCTGGTGGGCTGTTTTGGCAACCTGGGCCCAACGATCCCTCCTCCTCCACTCGGTCCTGTGCAAAAATGGAAGCCCAGCCCATTGTTGGTGAGGGTTGCTAAAGGAGTTGGGCCCTCCTCATCTCTTTGTATCAGGACCTGGGCTGAATGGCCCAACTTTGCCTTATCTTGATTTTGGGCCTCATCTAGGTTCATATTTACTATATTTGCTGCAGCTATCAAAGTTTGATCCATATTTTCAGCTTGGATCATATCAATACTCCCGGTTGCGGAAGACCCTCATCCACAAGGGTCGAATGTCGGGCACCGGGCTAAAAAATCCGTCCAAAATTCCTAGGTTGCCTCCTCGATGGTTTTACCTTGTCATTTAACCAAGACCTTAGTCACGGCTTGATTTCGAACTTTAGCTAAGCAACGTTCTAGAATGGCCTCGGGTATAAGCCGTGGACGGGTCCAAGTCCAGTCATCCGGAATGGTAATATCAGGCGGAATGGGTCCATGGAACTTCTTGAGAAGTGAAACATGGAAGATGAGGTGAATGCTTGATTCCTCAGGGAGAGCAAGATAATGGGCAATTGTACCAATTTTCTCGAGTACTTGGAATGGACCATAGTACTTAGGGGCCAATTTGTGGACCGTACAACGTTCTACCGAGTGTTGACTATAGGGACGTAGTTTTAAGTATATGCAGTCATCTCGATCGAAACTGCGATCACTTCATTCTTTGTCGACTAGCTACTTCATCCGATTTTGAGATCGGTGAAGGTAATGCTTTAAGATACAAATTGCGTTTTCTCTAGCATCTAAGCTACGATTGACCTGTTCCACAAAACCAGCATTAGTCAAAAAAGGAATGTGGGTGGGGGGCGGTTGCCCCTAAAAGACCTCATCTCCGATGGTGTGTATGGCTAAGTGATAGGTAGTGTTAGACCACCACTCAGCTAGCGGTAACCATTCAAACCATTGTTTTGGAAACTCAAAACACATGCACCGAAGATAGCCCTCTAAATAGCGGTTTCAAACTTCGGTTTGACCGTCTGTTTGAGGGTGGCAAGAAGTGGAATGGTGCAGGTCCACTCCTTGTATTCGAAAAAGTTCCTCCCAAAAACGACTTGTGAAAGCAGGAACACGGTCAGAGATGATTTCCTATGGTAATCTATGTAACATGTAAAATTCTCGCATGAAAATGTTAGCAACGGAAGTAGCAAAATAAGCATGCGTTAATGTAATAAAGTGATCATATTTACTCAAGCGACCAACAATGACCAATATGACATTTTTACCATGAGATTTGGGAGGGCCCTCGATGAAATCCATAGAAATGCTGGACCATATCGTGTCAAGAATGGCAAGGGTTGTAATAACCCGGGGTAGGCGACCATCTCGGTCTTGCAACGTTGACAGGGAACACAATTGTTAATAAAATTGGTAATGTCCCGTTTGCGACCCTTCTAATGAAGAAGTGAAGCCACGCGTTTGTACATGACTGTAATACCAAAATGCCCCTCGATAGGGGAGGAGTGCATCCAACGTAAAATATCTTCCAGAGTAGATCCATGTGAGCTAACAACAATTTTTCCATCCTTATATAATATCCGATCCAGCCATGTAAATTGAGAGTGGGATTGAGGGTTCCTTTCTAAATCCTGAATGATTGTGTGGGTGTTGGGGTCATGACTCCAGCCTTCACATACACGATCTAAAAGGTTCGAGGAGATAGTGGTCAAGGCTAGGTTTAGGAGCTCGCCACTAGAGGTTCGAGAGAGTGCATCAGCGACAACGTTATCCCTACCCTTTTTGTAGGTAATTTTGTAACTAAGGCCCATGAGCTTCGATAACCACTTATGTTGAAAGGGAGTAGAGGCAGGTTGCTCAAGCAAGTACTTGAGACTCTGTTGATCCGTTTTAATTGCAAAGTTTCGTCCAGTAAGGCATTGGTGCCATTATCGTACTGCATGGACTATCGCTAATAGTTCTCGCTCATACATGGATTTAATTTGATTCTTATGGGATAGATCCTTGCTCAAATATGCAATCAGATGCCCTTCTTGTAATAAAACAGCACGATCCCATATCCTGACGCATCGGTCTCAATGATGAAGCTTTTCTCAAAATCAGGCGACGGTAGCACTGGTGCGGAAATGAGGGCTTGTTTGAGCTGGTGGTAGGCATCCTCAGCTGCACAGTTCCATTTGAAAGAAACTTTTCTCAATATTGCTATGAGGGGCTTTGCGATTTTCCCATAATTATGAACAAATCGATTGTTATACCCGGTAAGCCCTAGAAATCCATGTAACTGCTTAAGTGTCTTAGGTATAGGCCAATCCTGGATAGCTCGGATTTTACCTAGGTCAGTGGCGACCTCCCCTTCACGAATTATATGCCCTAAGTATTCAATTTCACGTAGCGCAAAGGAAAATTTACTGTGTTTTGCAAAAAAGGTGAGCAAGAGGAAAACTAATTGTAGGTGTTCGAGATGGGAACCCAAAGAAGGACTATAGAACAAAATATCGTCAAAGAACACAAGAACAAATTTCCACAGATAACTGCAAAAATTGTTGTTCGTTAGCGCCTGAAATGTTGACGGAGCATTGGTTAAGTCAAAAGGCATAACCATGTACTCATAGTGACCAGAATGTGTTCGAAAAGCTGTCTTGTGAATGTCACTGGGATCCATTCGAATTTGATGTTATCCTGAACGTAAATCAATTTTGGAAAATACTCGTGCGCCCTAGCTCATCAAAGAGCTCTTCAATGAGTGGTATGAGGTATTTGTCTTTGACTGTGGTGTTGTTCAGTGCGTAATAATCTATGCACATGCGCTATGTGTTGTCCTTCTTCCTGACTAGAACAATAAGAGATGCGTATGGACTTGTACTTTCACAAATAAACTGTTTAGCTAACAATTCTTCAATCAATTGTTCAATGACATCTTTTTGTGGGCTAGGGTAACGATAGGGTCGTTGGTAAACTGGCCCGACTCCCTCCTTCAGTGGGATGCGATGGTCGTATCGCTTACGGTGAGGCGGTAGGGATGAAAGTTCCTCAAAAACCTTAGCAAATTCCTGAAGTAGTGTACTGAGGCCCAATGGGGGTTGAGAGTCGGTGCGTAGCGCCTGTATACTGAAAAATTGAGCCTACCCATGGCACTCATGTAGGGCGCATAGGGGTCGGTCAGTATGTGTGAGGCCCCCTTTATGTTGTCCTTTTACTGTGTATTGACAACCACCATATGTGAAGGTGGCACAGAGATTCTTCATATCTAAACTAACGGGCCTTACTGATGAGAAGCACGGACATCCTAAGACAACGTCATATCCTCCTAATGGGATAACAATCATGCCAAAACTATAGGTTTCTCCCTCAAGTTGCCATGAGGAATCCTTATAGCTAGTGTAACTGGTCATGGTGCCCCCATTACCCACCGTGATGGTAAAGGATGTTGTGGGGGAGAGAAGACACCCCAGTTGTTGGGAAATTTCACTATCCAAAAAATTGCGCGCAGCTCTGCAGTCAATCAGAATGATTAACGGAGTGTCGTGGTGGTAACATATTACATGTAGTGTTTGATAAGTAGGTTCTCCCATGATGGTGTGAAATGAGATGGTTGGTGAAGGTTCATCAATAAGTTCTAGGGAGGCTATGTCCAGTTTGTCCTCGTGTACCTCAATGAGATAATATTGACTCCTAGTCTTTTGGTTGGAACATTTGTGGGTGGCCGAGAAGGGCTCATCACAAAAGAAACATAAACCTTTTGCACAACGGTCCTCAATTTTAGTGTGAGTCATGGGTCGACGGGAGCTTCCCCCAATCGAGGGGCCGGGGTTTTTGGGTTATTCCTAGGGACGGAAGCGTGTGGGGCCCCACTTGGCTCGCTAATGGTTGGGGGTAGTGATCGGGGTCTTTGGGCTTCAATATTGCTTCTTGAAGCTTTGCCTTACACATGGCCTCGTGTAATATACGAGGTTAAAATAAACGTACTGCAGTATCAATGTCACTACGAAGCCCGCTTATGTAGCAACTACTGGCTAGGTCTTCCCTAAGATGTAAACGGCAATATAGTCCATCAAACGCATCTTGATACTCTTGAACGGACTTGGTTTGTTTTAGGGAAACCAAATCCGCCATGGGGTCTTCATAGGCCTTACTGAAATGTTCTAATACCACGGTCCTGTATTGCTTCCAAGGAACTAATAGGCCATGGTCCCGCACATAGTGTTGGTGCCATGCCTGAGCCTTACCCTCCATATTCAAAGAAGCTAATTCCACTTTCATCGTGTCAGGGACTCGATCTAGGTGAAAAAATTGCTCGCACTTATAGACCCAACCACAAACATCGATGCCCGAAAATCATGGAAATTCAACCATACTCATCCGTAGGTGTAGTTGGCATGAGTTAGAATTAGTAGTTGGGCTTCCTTCGTGTGTGGGGCGGGGGTAGTTTTCAGGTCCATAGGAACCGAAAGTAGGGGCCCTATCGTAAGGTCCAAAGTTGGTCATAGTGGGTCGCTCCTGCCGGGGAAAGTAAGGGGTAATTGTGTGGGTCCTAGAGAATATTGGGCCGGGGGCTGAGATAAGCTCAATGGTAGTCCTAAGCTAGTAGGACCGCTCACGAACGGCGGAGGCACAGTGCCATGTGACGTTTGCGGCCCAAGTGAAGGCGGGATGGAATGAGGTGGGAGACCTCCCAGTTCGGCCGACACGGCGGCAGTGGGGGGTCGATTGAGAGGCACTGCAGGCCTCTTCTATACCGAGGACATCAACGCCGTTAAATATGGGACCGCATGCGACGGCGCCGTCGTCGGAGCCCCTATCGATTGCCCCAACTGTAACAATGGCGAAACAGAAGATGAAGAGGATTGGGGTTGAGACGTTTTCACCTGATTAGTAAACCCCATTGCCATCTCGCATAGTTCATTAATCGCTTGTTGCTGGCGCTGCTCATTCTTCTCTAAAGCCTTTTGAATCTCCTCAGAGATGCGCTCCTCCTGTGCGGTTTGCTTCTCACAAAGTTGTCCGATGAATTTTCGCATTCCCTCCAGATCGGGTGGTACTTGCTCGTGGCTCCTCCGGGTGGGTGCAATTACCACAAGTCAGAGGCTCGGTGCTTTGATACGGATCCAAGTAATTTAATGGCTAAATTGGGGGAGCAAAAAAAACAAAATTAAGGAAAACAAGCATTTATTCTTGTCAATTATTCCCCATACAACTAATATATATATTAATTGAAATTTAATTGCTTACATTTTTACATACTTGTTCTTACCACTATGTGAAAAATTTTGTAACCAAAAAGAGAGGAGAATTTTTCAATTTCACTTTTTTTTCATATATTTAATACTTTTATATTTTGTATTTTATTTTATAATATAAATAATTTTTTTAATTAAAATGCATTTTTTAGTAAAATTAAGAAATAAGCATGATGAACTATTAAAGGAAATAACACAAAATTTAGAAAAATTAAAATTATCCAATATTTTAAAGCCCGAAATAAATATGATCGATGGAAATATAAGAGAAGAACCTATGATAAAAAAAAAAAAAAGGTTAATAATATTATTAAGGCATTTTATGCTAATGTCAGAATAATCCCCAACTATAATATTTTGATAATAAAATATTATATTTGAAAATTTTCATATATATAAATTTTATAACAAATAATTTTAATATTTTTAAACAAGTTCCCATAATTATGTTTAGCAAAAAAAATATATTATAAACATTAAAAATATTAAAATGAATTTATCAATTAAAGTTTGCATGAAGACCTGAAGTACACAAATAACAAAGATATCATCTTCTTTTATTTTTCAATTATTCTTAACTAACATGTTCTAGTTGTGAACTAATTGACTATTAGATGTTTTCCAATCACTTGTCTATGCCAGGTAGGTGATTGATCCAAATAAAATTGGAGATATCAATCTAAATAAAAATTATTGGAATGAGAATGATGAAGTTAATGTTGAGGAAGTACAACAAATTCGTAAGAATAGTCAGGCTAATGCTAGCGAGCAAGGTGAAGATATACGATCGCATAATGGCATGGAATTCAATTCATCTAATGAAGCATATACATACTATAAAACGTGTGCTAAGATTGTAGGCTTTGGAGTGGCAACAAAATCCTCTTGTCGTTCAAAAGTGTCGAAACAATTTATTGATATTAAGTATGCTTGCACAAGGCGGGGAGTGAAACGAGATTCAAATGTGACTAATCTTCACCCGTGCTTAAAAATAAATTGTAAGGCAATGTTGCAAATAAAAAGGAAACAAGAAGGAAGTGGGTTGTTCATGATTTTGTTAAAGATCACAACCATGAACTAAGTCCCACCTACGCACATTATTTTCCTTGCCATAGAGAAATCACATCATCTCAAAAGGATGACATCACGACTTTACATGTTGTTGGGGTGAGGGTTAGCAAAATTTATGCAGTAACGGCAAAGAAAAATGGCAGATATAGAAATATTGGTTGTTTAGAGAAGGACATTAAAAATTTCATTGATAAGGAACGGCGTTTAGAAATTGAATCAGTGCAATGATTAGTTTTCTTACACGCATGCAAGAAGAAGATCCCAATTGCTTTTTCACGATAGATCTTGATGAATGTCAACGTCTTAGAAATGTCTTCTGGGTTCATGGAAAAGGAAGGAGAAATTTCAAAATTTATGGAGATGTGGTGTCTTTTGACACAACATATATCGCAAACAAGTTTGCTTTTTTCATTGGAGTAAATAATCATTTTCAATCAACTTTATTAGGATATACCTTACTTGTAGATGAGTCTACATATAGTTTTGATTGGTTAATGAAAACATGGTTAAGAACTATGCGTGGAAGAGCCCCGGAAGCTATTTTAACTGATCAAGATAAGGCAATGAAAGTCACTATTGCAATGGTTTTTCCAAATGTGAAGTATCAGTATTGCTTATGACATATAATGAGAAAGCTCCCCGAAAAGCTTTCACATGTGATTAACAAGTATGAGGATTTTATGAAAATATTCAAAAGATGCATTTATAAGTCTTGGACAAGCAATCAATTTGAAGATATGTGGCTAGCCATGGTTGAAAAATTTAAGCTAGTTGAGAATCCATGGATGCAATCATTATTTGAAAACCGTAAGCATTGGGTGCCTACTTACATGAAAGATACCTTCTTTGCAGGTAAGTTAAGTGATTAGAAATAAGAAATTATTACTGTTTCTTTTCATAATATATAAGGCTAAAATTTGTGCTTACATACATAAGAGATAATTTTTTTTTTCATGTATGTCAGCTACTCAAAGATCAGAAAGTATCAATGCATTTTTTGACAAATATGTGAACAAGAAAACAACATTGAAGGAGTATGTTGAAAAGTATAATATAGCCTTGGAAGATGGAATGGAATCTAAGAGACATGCGAGGTTTAAAACTTGGCATCAAGAACAGATTTTGAAATCGCAATCTCCATTTGAAAAGCAAACGTCAAAGATTTACATGCATAAAATTTTTCAAAAGTTTCAAGTGGAGGTTTTGGGTATATTTGGAAGTTATGCCACAAAAGAGAAAGATGAAGTAACCACAATCTATAAGTTGACGATTTTGAGAAAATGAAGATTACTTTATTAATTGGGATGTCAGAAAGAATGAAATCTCTTGTTTATGTCGCTCATTTGAGTACAATGGGCTCCTTTGTTGGCACTTTTTATACGTTCTACATTTGGTTGGTGTGTTCAATGTGCCACCTCATTACATATTGAAGCGACGGAGAAGAGATGTAACAAAGGAGTGTGAAATAATACAACAACAAAAGTTTCGAGTCCAAGCAGAAGCTCCACGACAATTTATCTCAACAAGCTAATTTGTTAAGGAAGGAGGGTTCGATTTGTATATAAAGTTATAAGATTGCATCTTGTGCTATGGAGAATGTTTTGGAGCAATGTAGGAGTATCATTGCCTCCTTAGAGAATCATGAGAAATTTGGACTGAATGTTGATATAGAGGACCTTTATTGTAACGACACTTTGATTTTTGATCCTGAAGTAGAAAAAAACTAAAGGAGCCAAGAGAATCAAGTCTGGAATTGACAACAAACAACGGAGAAAAATGAGCACTACACATCAAAAGAAGGTTTTGCAGTATGTTATATGCTACTTTCATAAAGTCTTGTCATAAAATTAGTATTAACTTAATAAATTTCTATAGGTACAATCAAGGATTGGAGCCTTTAAAAGTGTAAAGCAAAGGGGCCAATACGAGATCCAGTAATAATAATTGAGTATACAATAAATTTTATTATATTTTTCACTGCTATAGTATTATTTTGTTTTACATACATGGTCTTTAGGATCACAATAGTGAAAATTTATGGCCTCTTATCGAGCCTACAACAAAAGCATATATTTTGGAAATGGTATGTCTTACAAGAACAGAGCATACTTCTACATTCTCTTTTTTTTCCTCAACAGAGTACAATTCCAATTCTATAAAAAAAAAAGGTAATTTATACTAATTATTTTTGTAGAATCAAAGTTGTTAAATATTAAGTATTAATTTGTGTATTTTATATGAATATAATTATTAGTATTTTCACTTAGGTATCTTATGTATTTGTACATAGAATATTCCCAGTATTTTATTTTTGTGGTAGGTAGACTTTAGTAGTGTGGTAGGTGAATTGATTCTTCTCCCCTTTCCTCTCGGTAATCGGCCATAATTGTCATGAAGAAGTCATTGATGGCTTGGTCTTACAATTATTCTTTTATAATGTAGGTTATGGCTTTAGGTATTCTTAGGATTATTATTTAAAGTGTTGTCTTCTTCCATGGTTAATCATCCATTGAAATAAAAGTTTGATTATTCTAATTGATGTGTTCTTGTTTTGCCTAATCTTAATTGTCTACATGGTATCAAAGCGGGCTTGATCCGACAATCTCAATCATTCATCTGCTTTTCCGATCATCTCCTTATTGCAGCTGAGATTTTCGGTTCCTTTGTGAGCTTTTCCTTACATATTTACTTGTTCTTAAATTGTGTTATTTTTTGGTTGTTTGCTTTCATAATATTGGGAGAAAACTCTAATCAAATTGAGGCACCGGTTACCAATTCAGGAGGAGTTCTAGACCCTATTTCTCCTTACTAATTGCACCCCTCGAACCATTAGGGGGCTTATGTTTATCAAAGATGTTTTAACCGGGCCTAATTTTCTGGCATGGAGACGTGCAACTATAGAGTCTTCAAACATAAAATTGGATTTTTGGATGGAGATATTGTTAAATGAGATGAAGATTATCCGGATTTTGAAAATTGGAGTGCCTATGGTTCAATGGTCTCCTCTTGGCTTGCAAATTCAGTTTCAAAGGAAATCAACTCCAGTATTGTGTACTTTGAAACCTCCCACAATGTTTGGTTGGATCTGAATGAACGCTTTTCACAAGGCAATGTTCCCCCATTTATGAAATTAAGTTCAAGATTTCACAAATAAAAAAAGCCAATATGTGAATTTTCGATTATTTTACCAAGCTAAGATTTTTGTGGGATGAACTTTATACTTTAGTTGCTATTCCACCTTGTGGGTTAGGCCAAGCTTTTGCGGCGATTCATGATATGGAGTGCCTGGTTGATTATCTTATGGGCTTGGATGTGTCATTTTCTACTGTCAGGTCCCAATTGATAAATACTAAGCCTTTTACTTCATTTGGGAAAACATATTCTGTTTTATGTTAGGAGGAGAAACAACAACCGGTAGCAGCCGGGATCAATGTGGCTTCGGAGGCTACGGCTCTAGCAGCCAAATTACCAACCGCGGTGGCAGTTGGTAATGTAACGCCCATGTCGGGCAATCCTCCTCATCGCACTAATTGTTTTACATGTACACATTGTACAAAATAGGGGCATACCAAATAACATTGTTTTTAGTTGATAGGTTATCCTTCCAGTTGGAGAGTCAAGAATTTGAACGGAGGCGGACAAGGGGTGGCTGTGACCGACTGAAGGGGGAGCCTCCGACAGCCCAATAGTGGGCCTCACCGCATGTTAGTATCAGCAACTCATTGCATTACTTGGTCCCGATACAAGTTCACATAGTATAAATCTCATAAATGAGATTAAATATTCATCATCTGATTGGATTATTAACATGGTGCAACCGATCATATGATTTCTTCGTTGAGTGTTTTGCATGATGTTTTTTTGAACAACTCAATTGGACCTGTAAAGTTGCCTAACGGGCCAAAGTTGTCTGTCACTCATGCGGGAAAAGTACGAGTCTCTAAGGACCTCGTCCTAAATAATGTTCTATACGTTCCTGGTTTTCAATATAATCTAATGTTCGTGAGTAAACTAACCAAAAATAGGAATTGTGCATTAACCTTTTATCCTGATTTTTGTTATGTCTAGGACCTACGCTCGAGGAAGCTGATTTGAGCGGGTAGGCAAAGGGATGGGCTATACCTTTTAAGGATGCAATCAGAGCCTTCCGCCGCTTTCTCAAGTCAGAGTAAAAGGAAGATGTTTTGTGGCATTATTGCTTAGGCCACGTTCCATTTTCTAGGTTACTAATTTTTCCACATTTGGATGTTGAGAAAACAATTTTTTTTTTTTTTTTTTTTTTGTGATGCTTGTCATTGTGCCAAGCAGGCATGTTTACCATTTCTTTTATCAATTACAAGAACTCATGTTTGTTTTGAGATTATATGCTGCAATATTTAGGGACCTTATGGTATTGAATTGTTGACCGGTGCTCGTTATTTCCTTACGATAGTTGATGATTTTAGTCATTGTACGTGGGTATTTTTGTTGGGGGAGAAATATCAAACTCACAAAATTCTTATTGATTTTTGTTGCATGGTTAGTACTCAGTTTGGTTTTTAGGTGAAACAAGCCATGAGTAATAACGGGTTCATCAAGTATGGACCATTGTTGGAGTTTTATGCTCAACATGGGATTCAGACGCAAACATCTTTAACCAGAACACCACAACAAAACGGATTAGTTGAACGCAAACACAAGCATTTGCTCGAGGTAGCACAAGTTGGGGAAAGTCATAAATTTTATTGGAAAAATAAACTATGATGCTGACTATTGAGTCCACAGTTCTCAACTATGGCCACAACAATAGGCACCTATTAGAGCACTTAGAGTAGGAGACTCTTTTCTCTACCTAAGCCCCTGGTAGGAGAGTCACGCTTCATGACACCTCATGTGCGAGAGTTCTAGGGAATAGGTTTATCTCTATAAACCCTTTGCCCTAATACCTGTTGTTGGGACGAATTTCAAAAATTCTCCCTAGTTTTATAAAGTTAACGTAGCAAAACAGGTTTGGAATTCATAACTTTAAACCTAGGGTCGATTTAAAATTCCTAATTTTAAATCTATTGACTTAAATTCATAATTTAAATTAACAGATTTGAATTCTTAATTTAGATCTATATGCCTTTTACTCTAATATATTCATAACAATATATAAACTTAAACAGGCATAATAACCAAAACTGTAAATAAATAGAAAAGCGAAACTAAAAGGAGGAAAGAAGAATATACCTAGAATTGCTTCAATAATGAAGAATACCAAGAAAATCGAGACCCTGCGATCTTCTACGCAATGACCTCGAACTGCTCGGAGGGTGGGCTCCGAAAAATATTAAACCGAGGAAAGAAAATTTTCAACGGAAAATTTTCTCTCCAATTAGGTCTCCGAAACAATTTTCAGAAATCCAAAATAATTTATTTTGATTGAATGCAAAACCTCTATAATAGGTACCTCTGTTTATAGTAGGCTACCGGAGCGAAAAATAGCAAATTTATTGATGTGAGATTCGCCAGTTAACTGTTGGGAAAAGATATGAGAATTTTGTTTGAAAAATAAACTCTGATGCCGACTATTGGGTTCACAGTTCTCAACTATGGTCACAACAATAGGCACCTACTAGAGCACTTAAAGTAAGAGACTCTTCTCTCTACCGAAGCCCCCGGTCGGAGAGTCACGCTTCATGACATCTCATGGGCGAAAGTTCCCGAGAATATGTTTATCTCTATAAACCCTTTGCCCTAACACTGGTAGTCAGGACGAATTTAAAAAATTCTCCCTGAAGTTTACACAGCGAAACAAGTTTAGAATTCATAATTCTAAACCTAGGGTCGATTTAAAATTCCTAATTTTAAATCTACTGACTTAAATTCATAATTTAAATCAACAGATCTAAATTCTTAATTTAGATCTACAGGCTTTTTACTCTAATACATTCATAATAATATATAAACTTAAACAAGCATAATAACGAATACTGTAAAAAAATAGAAAACCAAAACTAAAAGAAGGAAGGAAGAACATACATGGAATTGCTCCAATTATAATGAATACCAAGAAAAACGAGACCCCATGATCTTCTACACAATGACCTTGAATTGCCTGGAGGGTGGGCTCCAAAAAATAATAAACTGAGGAAAGAAAAATTTCAAAGGAAATTTTTCCCTCCAATTCGGTCTCCGAAACTATTTCTAGAAACCCTAAGACTTGTTTCAAAATTGAATGCCAAACCTCGGAACAAGCACTTCTATTTATAGAAGTATACCAGAGCGAAGAATCTAATTTTATTCGATGTGGGATTGCCTGTTTTAAAATAAAACACATAACTTTGTTTAAAAGGCAGCTCCAAACGCTGCATTTCGAAACAGTACAAACCGCCTTTTTTTAAATAACTCATGACACGTGTCACATTTGGATTGGTCTGCACCTAAGGTACGGATCAATCCTCCCTTATTTACCAGAGCGTGCCATATGGCATGCTCTGGTTGGTCCGTGCCCGCAGGCATGGATCGATCCAGGGACGCGCTGGTTCGTCCAATTCAGTGCACACAGATCACACTGTATAAGCGATTTTTCCTTTTTTTTTATTTTGCTTTATTTTTCATATGTAAAAATTTATCCTATGAATTTTAATTTCCTAAAATTATTTTATTTTATAATTTTTAATTTTATTCATCTCATGAATAATGTTTGGCAAAATTAACTTTACCCATCTTATGGATAAATAATTCATCTCATGAATTCTTTAATATTTTTTCAATAGCAGTAAATACAGAGGCTTGCACAGGGACCTCAGGGACAATTTAAATCTAGCTCCAAATGGATTAAATTAGTCATCTCATGAAATAATTTAATTACCATTTAACGAGACTTAATTTTACTAAATAAATCTCACTGCACTCCATACTGAAATTATTTATTCGATATCTTCCTAATAGACTGTATTGGTGATAATAACCCCTCCACTAGATATCCATGACAAAAGATAAATATAACCACTACCATTATCCTTCTCACAACTTCTCCATTAATTACCGACTCGCCCTTCACTGAATAATTCATTTATACTTGAACATATTTACAGTATAAATTCCAAATGTCAAACACTTAGAATACTTTGGCCAAAGTTTGCGAACTATGCAAATATTTGCGAATCAACTAAGGGGACATCTGTATCTCATAAGAGACTGTAGATTCCCTATTGAATACCTGATCCTTGTCATACTTTACGCCGCTACCCGGTGTACGTGGGATTTCAGTCATTTGTTTAGACCTTACTTACATTACACCAAAGTAACTAAAGCTCCATGCATAAGTCCAGAATACCCTCAGGATTTAGAGTCGTCGTTCAAACAGTACAACGCAAATCGCTCATATCTGATAGTAGTCTGGAAATAAGTAACCCATATGGTTTAACTCAGTGTGTTAATCTTATTAAACACACTAACCTAACACTTTTGGATCTCCATCTACATGACCAAGACAAGTCATCTAAAGCATCACGTTATAGTCCTAACATATAAGTGGTCCAAACTTGTCTTCGACTACGAGTCTTTCAAACAACAATCCATACCATTTATTCCAAATCTATATGTGGCTTAGTCTCATAAACCACTTAGAACAAACATGTAAATTGTAGTCTGAGGACTACACCAACCTCATGGATGTCTCCCGAAAGAAAATCACATGCAGTATAAATGCTCACATACACAAATTTAACTAGAAAACGACTGCAACTTCAATTTTATTTATTAATTAAAATAATATATCCAGAATAAATTTAGATTTATGGACACTGTTCCTAACATTAACATCAAAACGCGTCGTTTCGTTTAAGAGAGAGCTCAAAACGCTGCATTTTGAAATACTGCAAACCGCGTGTGAGGGCCAAGCACCGCGTGCCACGTGTCACTGCCTGATTGGCCGACGCCCGCGCATGCAGATCAGCCCCTGGGCCTCCAGCGCCCGACACGGATCGCAACCTGTTTTATACGCGATTTTGTATTTTTTTTTTGCTTTATTTTCCACATATAAAAATTCATCTTATAAATTTTAATTTTCAAAATAATTTTATTTTATAATTTTTAATTTTATTGGTCTCATGAATAATGTTTGAAAAAATTAATTTACCCATCTTATGGATAAATAATTCATTTTATGAACTTTTTAATATTTTTTCAATGGCAATAAAATACAGAGGCTTGGGCAGGGACCTTAGGGACAATTTAAATCTAGCTCCAAATGGGTTAAATTAATCATCTCATGAAATAATTTAATTACCATTTAATGAGACTTAATTCTACAAAATAAATCTCAGTACACTTCAGACTTAAATTATTTATTCGATATCTCCTTAATAGACTGTGTTGATGACAACAACCCCTCTACTAGATGTCCATGATAAAGGATAAATATAACAACTACCATTATCCTTCTCACAGCTTCTCCATTAGTTACCGACTCACCCTTCACACTTGAACATATTCACAGTATAAATTCTAAATGTCAAACACTTGGAATACTTTAGCCAAAATTTTTAAACTATTCAAATATTTGCGAATTAACTAAGGGGACATCTGTATCTCATAAGACACTGTAGATTCCCTATTGAATACCTAATCCTTGTCACACTTCACGCTGCTACCCAATGTACGTGGGATTTCAGGCATTCGTTTAGACCTTACTTATAGTACACCAAAGCAACTAACGCTCCATGCACAAGTCCATAATACTCTCAGGATTTAGAGTCGTCGTTCAAACAATACAACGTGAATCACTCATCTCCGATAGTAGTCTAGAAATACGTAATCCACATAGTCCAACTCAATGTGTCAATCTTATTAAACACACTAACCTAACACTTTTGGATCCCCATCCACATGACCAAGACCAGTCATCTAGAGTGTTACATTATAATCTTAATATACAAGTGGTTCAAACTTGTCTTCGACTACGAGTCTTTCAAACAACAATCATACTATTTGTTCCAAGTCTATCTATGGCTTAGTCTCATAAACCACTTAGAACAAACATGTAAATTGTAGCCTGAGGACTACATCCATCTCATGGATGTCTCTCAAAAGAAAATCACATGCACTATAAATGCTCACATACACTAATTTAACTAGGAAACGACTGAAACTTCAATTTTATTTATTAATTAAATAATATATCTAGAATAAGTCTGGATTTCAGGACACTGTTCCTAACAGCACATGCTCTTCGTGTTCAAGCCAGCCTACCTAAGAAATTTTGGGGTGAATGTATCTTAACGGAAGCTTATCTAACCAACATTACTCCCTCTATTTTGTTAAAAAATAAGAGTCCGTATGAAATTTTGATGCGGAAAACGCCTCTATATGAACACTTGTGGGTTTTTGGTTGTCAACGTTATTATTATACCAAAACTAGTGATAAATTTGGAAGTCAGCCTTTTCCAGGAATATTTGTTGGGTATCCCCATGGATAAAAGGGATATAAGATTTATAGTCTTGAAGATAACAAAATTGTTGTGTCTAGAGATGTGCGGCTTCACGAGGAAGTTTTTCCCTTTTTAGCAATAAGTAAAAATCAAGTGGATCACTTCGATGAATCAAATAAAGAGATACCAACCGATTTTGTACATGATGAAGAATTGGTTTTTGCAGAACCGATTCTCCCTACAGTAGCTGAACCAATCGGTTCTCTATAGGCTGAATCGGCCGGTCCAGTAGAATTGACTAGCAGTGAGCTAGTTGGTATAAATCCAGAAAATTCGGGTCTGAATGACTTAAGGGAATCTAGTCCCGAGCTAGGTTCCTAAATTGTGACAAGAAGAAGTGATCATATACGTTCAATATCGGTCAGATATCAAGACTATATTTGTGATCTTCCGTCATCTATAGCCTATCCCCTTACCTCTGATCCCGCGGCTAATTCGGGTATTCTCTTTCCCGTTTCAAATTTTGCTTCTAACGCACAATTTTCTGATGCTTAAATGACTGTTTTAAATGCCATCACTTCTTGTAATGAGCCAAAAAATTTTTAACAGGCCGTACAATATAAACATTGGGGGGGGGGGGGGGGGGGTGCTATAGAGAAAGAGATTCAAGCTTTAGAGTAAAACAATATGCGGACATTGGAGAATTACCGGATGGGAAGAAAGCCATTGATTCCAAATGGGTGTACAAGGTGAAGTACAAGTCAGATGGAACGATAGAATGCTATAAGGCCCGATTGGTAGCTAAGGGATATGCACAAGTGGAAGGTATAGACTATCATGATACTTTTGCTTCCATTGCTAAGTTAGTTACCGTTCTTTATGTCCTAGCTTTTGCCGTGGCTAGAAATTGAATTATTCACCAATTAGATGTTAATAATGCATTTTTACAAGGAGATCTAGATGAGGAAGTTTATATGAAACTTCCTTTAGGCTTGAACTGAAAAATGAGGGCAAAGTATGTCATCTTTGTCAATCACTCTATGGTTTAAAACAAGCATCTCGTAATTGAAATTAGAAATTCACCTCTATATTAATCAACATTGGTTTTTATCAATCAAAATCAGATTACTCACTTCTTACCTATTTTTGCGGTGAAATTTTTATAGCAATTCTAATATATGTGAATGATGTTATTATTACCGGTAATAACAAGGAACATATTTCCAAAGTGAAAGATATTTTGAATACTTCATTTGGAACTAAAGATTTAGGGGTCGTAAAATAGTTTTTGGGGATAGAAGTGGCTCGATTATTGAAAGGGGTCATGGTAGGTCAATGGAAGTACGTTTTTGACATTCTTAATGAAGTAGGAATATTAGGAGCTAAACCAATTTCCACCCCTATTGTTCAAAATCATGGATTGGCTAATGGAATAGGTTAAATTTTTGCAGACCCAAGTCGGTGTAGGCGTTTGGTAGGTAGATTGTTGTACCTCACCATTACTTGACCGGATATTTGTTACGCCATTCATGTTTTAAGTCAGTTCATACATGATCCTTGTCAACCTCATTTTGAGGCAGTTACAAGGGTTCTTCAGTATTTAAAAGGGACTCCAGGTCAAGGAGTATTTTTTGCCTTCTGATAGTGATTTGAAGCGTCGTGGTTTTTGTGATGCTGATTGGGCCACGTGTCCTACCACTAGGCGATCAACTACAGGTTATGTTGCATTTTTAGGAGGCATCGATTTCATGGTGATCTAAGAAGCAGGCTGTTGTTTCCCGCTCTTCAGTTGAAGCAGAATATCATTCTATGGGGCGGTAGTGAGGCTGACCATGTCTTATGGGGCGGAGTGTAGGGCGATGAAACAACATCATACACAGAAGATGAAGGGGGTGGAGATGAGGATGCTGCGGTAGATGTGCGGACACACAAGGAAGGATAGGATCAGGAACAACGTCATTAGAGGTGAATTGGGCATGGCCTCCATTGAGGATAAATTAAGGGAGCAACGTCTGAGGTGGTTTGGACATGTTAGGAGGAGACCGAGCACCGCTCTGGTCAGGAGATGCGAGTAGCCCTATACTACACTAGGTAGGAGAGGGAGAGGTAGGCCAAAGAAAAGATGGCTAGAGACAATCAGACAAGACCTCACCCACCTAGACTTTCGGGAAGAGGTGGCCTTAGATAGAGTCCAATGGAGGGCTAGCATGGAAGTAGCAGATGTAGCGGCTTAGAGTAGGGTTGTCCAGCTTTTTGTGCTACCTTTAGTGTTTCTAGGCCTTAGGGTAGTCCAGATTCGGCGCACTTATGTGCGATCTGATCTTCTGATTAACTATCTGTTTATTGGCTTATTTGTAATCTCCTATTTCTCTGCCTTTATTTTCCTAGCTTTGCGCTGCTTATATGCTTATTTGCTCTCTAGCTGCCAGGCCGCAGGCTTCATTGCTGCTAATAAGCTTATCAGGTTGGGGGTCCTTGGAAACAACCTCCCTTCTGGGCAGCCCCCATAAGGGGGAAGGCTGCGTATATCTACCCCCACAAACCCTGCTTATGCGGGAACCCTTTGAGGCACTAGGTGGTTGTTGTTGTTGGCTACCATCACTAGTGAGATTGTTTAGTTGAGACGATTGTTATCAGATTTATTAGTTGCCACTAACGATCCCACTATGTTATTTTGTGATAATCAAGCAGCTCTTCATATAGCAACTAATCCAGTTTTTCATAAAAGACCGAAGTGTATCGAGATCGACTGTCGAGCAAGGCTGCTTGAGAAGGAGATTGCTACTTCTTTTGTTCGGTCGCCGACGTTTTCACAAAAGCTTTGGCAAGCCGTACCTACTTAGCTCTACTTCGCAAATTGGGCATGATAAATCTTCATGCTCCAACTTGAGGGAAAGTGTTAAATATTAAGTATTAATTTTTGTATTTTACATGTACACAATTATTTATGTTTGTACTTAGGTAGCTTATGTATTTGAACGTAGAATATTCCTAACATTTTATTTTTGTGGTGGGTAGACTTTAGTAGTGTGATGGGTGAATTGATTCTTCTCCCCCCCTTCCAATTGGTAATCGGTCATAATTGTCATGAAGAAGCCATTGATAGTTTGGTCTTACAATAATTCTTTTATAGTGTAGGTTATGGCTTTAGGTATTCTTAGGATTATTATTTAAAGTGTTGTCTTCTTCCTTGGTTAATCATCCAATTAAAATAAAAGTCTGATTATTCCAATTGATGTGTTCTTGTTTTGCCTAATCTTAATTTTCTCCAAAAGTGATGTTAATCTCATATCTCGAAGAGACCAAATAATTGCGCTACAAGCACAAGAGACTGTATGTATTTTATTTATTATTATTGTTGTTATTATTAGACATGTTTATGGTTCATGACTGAACAAATTTTTTTCGCTTTTTTGAATATGTAGGATATGTTTGATTTGTCATCATAAATTATGCATGACTTTTTTCCAACTCAACCAAAATATTATGGTAAATTTGTAATTGATATAATAGTTTTATATTATTTATTTATTTAAAATATATTAAAATAGATATTGATTTTCTTTTTACAGATTCAAGTAAAAGCCGCATCAAGTTCTGTACCAGCTTGTGCTAGCACTTCTTGGATTTAAGTTTGAACTCTTACATATTTAACAATTTCTATTAGGAATATCATTGAAATTTATATAGTTTGGTTCATATATAAAACATATTAGTTGTAACATTTTATTGTTAAAATATTTTAATTGGGGGCCGAATATACATAATATTTAATTTCTTAATTGGGGACCTGATCATAGTTATTAAATAAGGTAGGGATATTCACTATATTTAATTTCAAAATATTAAATAAAATAACAAAACTTACCCATTTAGAAGTGTAAGCGAGTGCGGAAGGGCAGTCGCCTGCGGCGATTGTCCATGGCAAAGCTCATGTATCTATCTATATTATTATTGTAAAGTTTTTTCCCACGTCAAAAGCCTCCAATATTTAAACCAAGGATTTTCAAGAGTGTGCTATTTAACTTCGCTTGGAGTTCTTTTTTGAGAGAAATGTTTTTTTTCTGAAAAAATGCTTTTAGATTTTGATGGTATTTGACCTAAAAAAAAAAGAGATTGAAACAGAAACATAAGTTATTTTTCTTCTTTAAGCACACTAAAAAAATATTACTTCTCCTTTAAAGCAAACATAAAAGCAAAAACTAAAAGTAACAAACAAAAATATTGAAAGCATTTGAAATGAAGGTACTTCAGCCATAAGTGTTTCTAAACAAATTTTATTTTAACAGCTTGCTAGAACAATACTATTTATTACACGGAGAAATTCCTCATTTTCTATATTTTTTTTGTCCAAAACCCTCCTGTTTAAAATTTAAGGATGTTTGATCTAAAACAGAAAGCGATTTGAAATAGAAATATAGGTTTTTTTTTTTTTTTTTTTTTTTTTAAGTAGATGAAAAAATTAGTACTTCTTCTTAAAAACAAAATTAGAAGCAAGAACTAAAAATTTCAAACAAAATTACCCTTATTGAAAGCAATTAAAACAAAGGTACTTCTGTAATAAGTGTTTCTAAAAAATAATATTTTAACAGCTTGGCTGAATAATATTATTGAAACTCCTCAGTTATTGATTATTTTTGAATAAAAGATATATATATATTTTTTTTTGAGGACTTGAGGCTGTTTGACATTAAAAAAAGTGATTTTGAAAGGGAAACACAAGTTATTTTTCTTTTTTAAGTAGATGACAAAAATAATACTTCTCCTTTAAAATAAAAGTAGAAGCAAGAATAAAAATTTCAGACAGAACTACCTCTATTAAAAACATTTAAAACCAAGGTACTTCTACAATAAGTATTTCTGCAAAATAGTATTTTAACAGCTTTGCAGAACAATACTACTTATTGCATGGAGAAACTCTTCATTTTCTTATAATAATTGCATAAGTTAAACCTTAATAAAATAGACAACAATTACAACCCTAAAATTATAATTATTCTGATTAAATAAACATTGAACTCATTAATCAATTTTAAAAAGTTACAGATATTAAATCTCTAATAAATAAACCAAGGAACTAATTTTGTCAAATAATTTCCAATAGAAATGCTTAAATCCTCTAGAAAACTTAGCACCAAGACAATTTAAAATGAACTAAATTTGTGGGATGTAATTACACCGTAAAACAATGAAGGAAGCAAATTTACGGCAAATTAGAAGAGAGAGAACAATCGAAAGGGAGAAGGATAATTGTTATTCAGTTTTTCACCTTCACACTGAACAAAGATAACACTATTCTTGAAATAAGACCTTTGGATATTCTTATGCATCTTGGTAATTGATGTAGTTTTCAAGAGTGTTTTAAATCTGTGTGCTTGCAAGCATTTGAGATCGTCATACCTAAATTGGGTATACGGGTCATATCCATAGGGAATCAGAGTTGAGTCGGATTTCGTTATTAACAAGTGATTGGATTTTTTGGTTTTTGTTGATTGTTTGGATAATTAACTAAAGAAAGCAATGAAATCTATAGTAAATGTATCAATTCAATTAAGTTTAATTCAAGAAATGAATTAAGGGTAGTTTTACTTGTATTCCGTCATTATATTATACTATGACAATAATTTAGGAGGCTTAGCCTGGGTTAATATGCAAGCTAGGACTTAGGGTCATGAACTAATCTAAACGCATTACCTATTATGTCACCTTATGTGTAGCACAGGTTATCTCATTAGCACTACTTAATTCCTTTCTTACTCCTAATTCAATATTAAACTTAAATTAATACTTAAGTTAAGCGTAGATTAATGAAATAGACTAAGGGTATAACCCATTTTATCACCCTAGGTGTAGCATGTATTATCTTAATAGCACTAACAAATTTCTTTGTCAGGACAAATTAAGTATTAATTTATATAAAAGATTGTGTTCAGGGTTAGGAACAACCTCAACCCCGACCAAGTGTGAAACCAGTTATGTTATAATCTAGGTTATAAGCTCGTAGACAAACGCTAGTAATTTGAAGATCTTAGCATGGATACAAGGACACATAAAAAAAACCAAAGAACAATCATAAATTCCCCACAAAGGTGCATAAATAACATAACAAAACTATTATCAAAAGCATAATATAAATCTAGGATACTGATGGCTACATGTCCTTCATTCCTAAACTAAAAGAGTCTACTCTTCCATGAGAGTTTTACACATCATTAAAATTAAGAAAGCAATAAACAATGGAGAAACTAGGAAACTGAGACTCTCTTAATTTACGTTGACGTTGATCAGAGCTTTGATCCTACCAGCACTATGACCACCTTCGCTTTGGCGTTTGAGAACCTCTTGGATCTCGTAGCACTTTGGGAAGGAGATGAGGAGAGGAGACATGGCCAAAGATATGAAAAATAAATCTCCCCCTTTTTATTTATAGGGCATGCCGTCCCTACTAGCCCAGTATATATAGGATTATTTACATTTTAGTACCCCAACATTTTAGAAATAATAAAAAGGACCCTGACCTTTTTAAATTATTAAAAAGGCCCTTAAGTTTTTGTCGCATTAATAAAAAGGCTTCTGTCTAATGTAATGATGTCATTTTTACTCGATACAGCTAATGTGATAGCTATGTTTTTATCAATGCTATAGTACAATAACAAAAATAGTGCCGATAACCATATTTTGAAATAAATTAAGCGAAAATAGATGGCTTCTACATAACATGACATCTCGATTTTTGTACTTATAAAGTGATAATAAGGGTGTTGAAGCATACTATTGGTCATTTTATTATAACATTAATAAAAAACAATTGTCACGTTAGCTCTCTTGATGGAAAATGACGTTATCACGCTTGAGAGGGGCTTTTTTATTGATACGACAAAAACTTAGGGCTTTTTTAATAATTCAAAAAGGTCAGGGTCCTTTTTATTATTTCTAAAAACGTCATGGTACTAAAATGTAAATAATCCATATATATATTTAAATTGTAAGCCTGAATTTAACCCAATATGTTCTTTCTTTTCACACATGGTCGTGTTTCTCATTGTAGTCTTCAATGTGCCTAAATTTTGTATGATTTTTCCACTTATGAACCTTTATTTGCTCCGATACATTCCAAGCTTAAATGTTCCTAAATTGCATTACAACATATATGTAAAAGCCTAATATATTGAAGGAATAAGGTATAAATTATATAAAAATGAGGCACAACAACATCCCCAAACCCAAACTTTGCTTGTCCTCAAGCAAGATTTAGCTCAAACTGGATAAAGATGGAAAATTTTGATCAAGCATGTAATGATAAGAATTACTTGTGAAAAATATTTCCGAGCATATTTGAAGGAGTACTTGAAAGTGAAAAATCTATATGTATTATTATTACAATGGTTCCGACTCGATTTCTCATGATTTATGTTTATTTACTAGTGAGTGAGCTCAGAACTTGTCTTCCCTTTTTCTTATTCCAAATCATCATAATTTACGATGAATAAATAAAATAATTAAAGGAATTTATTATCCTAACAAATCACCCCTAATCAATAAAGAAATCTCAAGGCCTCTATTTCTCTCTTGTTTTCTTCTTCTTGTTTTTTTAAGTAACACATGGTCAGACGTGTCTCCCTAGGACTCATGTAGTAAGTTTTTGGCTAGTGATTCCAAATCCAATTGGCTCAAGGCACCAAGTGAAGAGCATTTCTTAGATCTAATGGCTCGAGTCAAAGGAATTCACAACCTAAGCCGTTACTAGCACAAACCTAAAAATATTTCATTTATATTAGGCATTGGTGCTTATTAAGTGACTTAATGAAGTTGATTCTTCTTAAGCTTTCTCTATAGCCTATGTAGCGAGTTTTTGACGGGTAGCACTTGACCCGATTGGCTCAATGTACCAAGTGTTAAGAGACCCCTACAGGCTTACATGCTTCAGACATAGGGGCATCAATAGCCAACAAGTCACGGATACTTATATAATTGGCCAGGCATTGGTTCCTCTTTGGTTTTTTTTGGTTTTTTTTAAAAAAAAAAAAAAAAAAAAGCACTAAAGATAAAGTGATAAACTATTGATTTGAAACTTGTTAGGGGAGCTAAATTCAAATTCCTAAAATCTTTTTTGCTATCACAACTTAAAACAAAGAATTTGTCGCAAGATTAACGGTGAAAAATAATAATTTCTCCCACTAGTTAAAGGACAAAAATACAAATTCAACAGTCAAATCCATAAATAATCTCATTACATAAATACTCTAACCATCATAGCACATCTCAATATTTGAATGTCAATATATGTCATCCAAAATTTTATGCTAATCCATGCAAAAACTCAACTAATTTAAGCAAAAATATACTACAAGGACAATCAAAAGTTTGGCATTGTCCTCCATGCAAATAAACAAAAATAAATACAAGCAAGAAAAGAAAAGAGATGACTTGAGGTATGACATATTCAACTATGCATGGTGAGTAAATCAAAAATGGGAAGACAGAAATAGTAAGCTGTAAAAGAAGACATAGAAGATAGAATACTAAGCAAACTTGTTACAAGCGTTTGAAATATAGACGGTGCAAGCATATATAATAAAAAATATACAAAATAAACGAAAAAGAAAAATAAACTACAGTAAGATAAAATAAATTTTTTTGAAAAAGAAACAAAAACTCATTAATTTCTATAACTTAGCCTATTTTCCAGGCAGTGGCGCCCAAAACTTGATGTAGTTTTAAAAAATGTTTTAAAATTGTGCACTCGCAAACTTATAAGATCGTCGTAGTTAAATTGGGTATACAGATTGTATCCACAGGGAATTAGAATATGTTGGATTTTGTTATTAACGAGTGATTGAATTTTTTTGTTTTTTTTTTTTTATTTTGATTGTTTGGATAATTAACTAAAGAAAGCAATGAAATTTATACTAAACATATCAATACAATTGAGGTTAATTTAGGAAATGAATTTAGGTTAGTTTTACTCGTATCCCGTCATTATGTTATAATACGACAACAATTTAGCAGGTCTAAGCTACAAGCACTAAGTCCGGATTAATATTTAAACTAGGACTTAGATAATGAATTAGTTTAAAGGTTATGCATTAGGTTATCTCATTAGCACTACTTAATTCCTTTCTTACTCCTAATTTAATATTAAACTTGAATTAATACTTAAGTTAGGGCTTAAAGTAATGAATTAGTTTAAGGGTATAACCCATCTTTTCACCCTAGGTGTAGCATGGATTATCTCAATAGCACTAACAAATTTCTTAGTTATTCCTAATTAAGTATTAATTTATGTAAAAGATTGTGTTCGTGGTTGGGAACAACCTTGACCTTGACCAACTATGAAAACTAGTTATATTATGGTATGTGTTACAAGCCCGTAAACAAACTCTAATAATTTGGAGATCCTAACATGGCTACAAGGACACACAAATAAAACCAAACAATAATCATAAATTCCCCTATGACATAACAAAACTATTGTCAAAAATTATGATATAGATTTGGGGTACTGACGGCTACTTGTCCATCCCTAAACTAAAAGAATCTACTCCTCCATTAGAGTTTTACGCATCATTAAATCAATAAAGAAATAAGCAATGGAAAAACTAGGAAGCTGAGAGTCAATTTGCATTGATGTTGATCCGAGCTTTGATTCTCCTAGCACTCCGAACACTTTGCTTTGGCGTTTGAGAACCCCTTGGATCTCGTAGCGGCTTCGGAAAGGAGATGAGGAGAGGAGACATGGCCAAAGATACGAAAAATAAGTCTCCCCGTCTCCATTTATAGGGCACACCATCCCTATTAGATGTTAAATTTTCAGGGCTAAGAGGCCCAGCAAAGATATATATATACTTACGCGAATAATTATTTGTTTTAAATTGTAAGACTAAATTTAATCCAATAGGTTCTTTCTTTTCATACATGGTCCAATATCTCATTATAGTCTTCAAATATGCCTAAATTCTGCTTGATTTATCCACTTTTTAACCTTTATTTGCTCCAATGCATTCCAAGCTTAAATGTGCATAGATTGCAATAAAACAAACATGAAAAAGTCGAATATGTTGCACGAAAAAGGTATAAAATTTATAAAAACAAAGCCCATCAGTAACATTTTCTCCCTTTTTTCTTTTAATTATGATTAACAAATTGAAGTTGCTAGTGCAAGTTTGAAAATTGTCCATGAAAAAGGTGATGCTATTTGATTTATTTTGATGCTTTGTTTGTGAAAAAGATTAATCTTATCTCCCATGTGAAAATTAAATTGTTATAAAAGATATGTTATTTTGATTTAATTTGGATATCTCTCAATCAGACAAATTTTTAAAATTTGAAGTAAAGATATTATATTGGCTCAACACATGTCTTATGTTGTAATCATGCTGTCACAAGTTGCAAAAAGTAAAAGAGTCGAATATAGATAAGAGATCTCAAAACTAAGGCAACAAAACAAAGAGCACCAGGACTTTTACGAGGTTCAGATCCAAAAAAGATTGTCCTAGTCCTCAGTTCCATACTTTTAGAGAGATCTACACTAAATCATTAATTATTACAACTTTATAGACCAAATACACCGCAAGAACTCAAGTATAGACTCAATACACGGCTTCTAAGATAGGAACCTGACAATCTAACACTAAATCTGCAATGTTTTCTCACCTATAGCTTGAAACAGAACCAAGCTGCTAAAATCATTTCCCGAGTCCAACTTAGGCCAAAACTGATCTCTAGAAGAATTCTTAAGATGTTGGAAGTTCACAAATTGGGTTATGATCTGAAAATGCGGTTTGTTTAGCCAAGATCCATCAGCATTGAAGGTATTTGGGTTATTTTTGATAGTGGTTCTGATATGACAGTGCTGGACAGTCATGTGGCAAGTATATTGAGCTCCAAATTCAGATGGTGCATTAATCGAGCTATGAGCATAGAGCAAGCTCCATTAGTGTAAAATGTGAGCCCTCTTGAGGTTATGGGGCTTGGTGGTTGGTTGGATTTTGGAATACAAGAGCTTGTGGTTGGAAATTCAGAAGTATGGCAGAATTGGATCACAATACAGAAGGAAGGCTCGTTGGTGATCTGTTGTGGGTTTTTTGAGTGGAAAAATCATTTGCACAAGCTTTAATATCTTCTTAATGTTTGGATGGAAAAGATCAATGCAAGATTGAGGGAAACTCCAGCTAAAATCAGAATAAATATCAGCAAAGAAGTTTGGAACAAATCAACTCTGATTTTGAAGAAGTTTAAAGCTGTTCAAGAATTCTGTTGGTATCTTCACTTGCTACTCATGCTTGAGATGGTTGACAAGGGAGTAAAGCTTGATCATTTGAGGTATATTTGGTGGTTGGATGAGCTTTGGATCCAGGAAAGACTTGAGAACAGGCTGGAAGGTGTGAGCTGCGGCCTTGACAGTATCGATTGGAATGTTTTGGATGTTCAAGTTGTGACATTGTGCATTTGGCATTCAGTAATGGTTTGTGAACTCTTAGTTTGTGTGGTCTATGCAAGAGTTGGGGAAGAAAGGGCTGGTACTTTCAGATCTTGCAAGATCACAATCAAGATTCAAGCAATAGAAGCAGAGGCTGCTAAAAATCTGTGGGAAATTACAATTTTTTCACTGACAGCAGTAAAAGAGCTGTTCCGATTGAGCTTGGTTGGTGCTATTATGGCTTTTGGAAGGTGTAATAATTTGTTCACATCAATGAGCCTCCATTTGAACAAGAATCGAGCTGGAATTGGTCATAATTGCAGCTATGGGTTGTTTGGTTAATACACTGCTGAATATTTGGGTCCTGCAGCACAACTTGTGGAATTGGAAAGCAATCAAGAATTTGTTGAACATGGTATGGGTTGGTTTAGTATGTGGTTGTGTGAGCAATGCGAATTTTAGATAAGACCCAAGATGAAAGAATGGCAGCTGCATTCTTATTGGATTCCAATGTGTTGGGTTGCTATGATCAAGAAATGGGGCTGTTTGAGCTGCGTTTGGGAATGCCTACAACTAGAAATTGATGTTTGTTTCTCTTGGTTTGAGTTTGGAAGGCCTCCCGAGATGCTTAAGGACTTCATATGCAGTCTTATGGGTTTAATGACATTAACATTCTGTTATGCAGTTTACTACAAGCAAAAATTCAGAAGCATTGATGTGTTTAATGGGTCTCTGCATCAAGATAGAAAATTGAGCTATATTAACTGCATCAAGTTGTGCCATGGGCTGATGGTTGAGGTTTGGTTGGTCTGGTTGATTAGTCTAGCTCACCAGAAAGGGTACAACCATCCACACGAAGACCTTGTGCAGAACAAGCATTGTGTTAATATGTTCTGCTGCATTCATATGGAGTTGTATCAGATGTCCTTACAGCTGCAGACTTCAGCAAGAGTTCATTACTTCAGCTATCTTTTCGTATGCAATAAGTGTTCTTCATTGTTGCAACTCTCTTCCATCTTGAGGACAATAATGTTTTCAAGGGGGAGGGAATGTTATGAACCGAGAATCCAAGCCGGTCTGTTGGAGGTCCTGGCTGCTGCCCTACTGCTGTGGTGCTGCTGTTGGTCTGCTACGGTGGATGGTTGCAGCTGTGTGATGTTAGTTTGGTGTGGGAAGGATGTATTAGTTGTTGAGATTATATCTAGAATAAGCTTTGTTGTAATTAGTGGCTTAAGCTTTGGTTGAGTCATGTAATAATTGAAGTCTAGAGTTGTTAGGTGGTGATGGTCATTGCCGTTAGTTAGTTGAGTCAAAGGTGGCGGTTGACTTAGAGTCGGTTAGTCCTTGTGGGCTAGATTCAATGTATTAGCTCATATCTTGTAAGTAGTATAAGTAGTGGGCTTTAGATTGTAATCAACAACTTTGATGAATGAATTCGATATCTTTTGATATCTCTCTCTACTTCTCATCTCTTTTCCCTTCATATCCCATCTAAACTCTATATTCTCTTCTTATCTCATACTCTCATTATCCCAACCAAGGTTAAGGCTTAAGAGCAATCTTTGAAATCTTAACACTTTCCAAATACATCTTTCCTTAAGGCAAATTTGGGCAAAGCAAATCCTGGTGGTGGCAGAGTGTATTAAAGGGATGAACCTCCTATCCAACGATTTGTTTGGTTAATCGGGAATGGTGCTAATGTCAAAATTTGGGAGGATGCTTGGATCCCAGGATTTAGCCACCCCCCACCCCGTATGCACAAGGCCTGAATAGGGCTCTGATTTGATAAATATTAGTGCTAGAAGATGGGAAATGCACAAGATAATATCTTTATTCCCTAAGGTTATGGCAGACCAAATAGAAAAAATTCCTATAGGTGGGCCTGAGGTAAAGGATATATAAGTATTAAAAGGAGCAAAAGATGGTACATATGCTGTTAAATGTGGGTACGGGAAGTGGATAAGTGACAAGGCGAAGGGGTGTGTGGAGGCTGAGCCTTCTAGCTCACACCAACAAAAGGAGGTCTTCTCTCTTATTTAGAAGGTCCCCTGCGAACTTAAAATTTAGTTTTTTCATACGGTGTTCATGTCAAAATGCTCTCGTGATGCGGAAAAATCTTTTTATGAGAACGCTTTCATTAACTCCCGAATACCCTCTCTGCCATATAAATACTGAAACCAATATCGTACTTTTTTTTCGTTTGCTCGTGCTGCTTAGGCCGCATCAGCTGTGGGATTCAAGACAGAAATCAAAGCATTTTCGGGTTTTAAGAAATGATGGGAGATGTTATGTCATGAGTTCAAAACTGATAATATGATTATTGCTAACAGTGCTTATCTATGTTGGTGCATTTGAAAAAATCGATGCAGCTTTGTTTTTAGGAAAAACACCTCACACCCACCCTATTATGCAATCAAGCTAAAGTATCAAGCCAAAGAGTTCCTGGAGGTGCTTCAGATCCTAGCTATGTAGCATCGCAGGGTTGGTTCGAGAAGATGAATCCCTCCTTTGTAGTCATTTATTAAGCTCAAATCAAATGCTGTGTGGTGTGTCAATCGTGATTCAAGTGGTGTCGTTGTTGCTCGTAATCATAACCAGCCAATTAAAGGAGGGCGGAGCTGTTCCTTTAAAGCCCATGATCCTTTGTTAGTTGAAATCCAAGCGATTCGAGGTGCTTGCTTTCTAGCCATAGCGTCAGGATGGAGAAAAGTGATAATTGAGTCAGACTGCATGGACGCAATAAATGTTTTGAATCCAAAATCTAACCCCCATGTATGAGTCTCCCAATATTCCATTTTGATCATGTTTGTAATCATGATTGGTGGGGTAATCCTCCCCCTAAACGAGTTGATATATTATCTCGTGATGTAATATAAGCTTTCTCCGGCCTGTTAACTAGTTTGTTGCTTAAAAAAAAAAAAACAATAATTTTATTATAATATACATTAAATTGAAACATACCTCTTTAAATTTTCTAGTGATGGCACATAGAAAGAGAGAGACAGAGTTAAGAGAGTTAGACTCAGAGATAGGTGATAAAAAGCAAGAGAGACTCAAAGTGAGAACGAGAGAGAGAGAGAGAGAGAGAGAGAGAATAAAGGCTAAGACGGACCTCGAATGTAAGTAAGCGATGTGGGTTTGGTAAATTTATTTTTATTTTTTTTAACTATTGGGTAGTGTTTTACTCAGGTTCTTTGTATGGAAGACTAATCATGAGCCTTTTATTTTATTTATTGTCTTTGTCTTTTCCGGTGTTTATAGATTTGGAGTAGGAAGGTGCTGGGTTAATTGCTAGAATTACGTTCATCTCGCCGAATGAAATCAGAGAGCCTGACTGTTCTTAGAGACGAGCTGTTTTGGCATCTTTGCTCTAGTTGTTCCTACTTGGGCTTTATATTTCTCCTGTCATCTTGCCGGGCAAGATCAAGGAGCTTGGCTGTTCTTGAAGCGGGCTGTTTCGGCATCCTCGCTTTGGTTGTTCTCTCTTGGGTTTTGTAATTTGCCTGGCGAGTTGGGCTTAGTAGGCAACGGGTTGGGAATGTCGAGTGTCCTTAATTCTGAGTCCTTGGTGGGTTCCATCGGTGATTCTGGAGGAAGAGCTTTTTAGGTCGGTTTGCTTATGTCATTCATGCACTGATGCGTTTCTTTATCAGGTAGGATATTAGCTTGAGGCACACACGTCGTAAAGACAAGAAGCATGCGCCTTCTTGCACTTAAAGAAAACGAGTAACTTATGGTTTACTAAGGTGCTGCTGATGGCACCTATCATGCCTTGCGCCTCAGGCACATATGAAGTGCACTTTTAATATCTATGCTCCTAGGTGGCTAATTCATCTCATATTGGGCCCACAGCCATGGGAACCCCCTTTCATAGTTCGGTGGATACTTGTGTCACCGTCTTTAGTACGCCACCACCAATTGCGAGGACAACAACGACATCTGCTCTTGTCTGGGGCATCCCCTTCCCTCTTCCTTCCCATCCCTTCCCTTCACCTCTCGACCCGCCATGACCTCTTGCTTGCCGCTGACGCTTAGGTCCTTTGCATCATTGTTGGCCACGACATCCATGGCGCCACTAATAGTGTGTCAGCCACCGTAGGCTTTGCTTTGCTGCCTCTACCCTCTCTCACCTCCACAAATCTCAATTTTCCTTCAGTGTCCCAATTTAATACAATAAATCATTGTCCCCCTCCCTTTCTTCTACCTCTCTCTAGTATAGCTACTATTGTTACAATTAAATTGGAAAATACGACTAATTACTCAACCTGGTGAGAACAATTCTACATGATTCTCATGGCTCGTCAATTAATGATACATTGAAAATACCTACCCTTGTGCTCCTGCCCGCATAATGCAACCAAATGGACCGACCCTTCCTAACTTTGAAATCATAGTATTGGTATGCACAGACCAAATCCTAAAGTCCTGTATTGCTGCTATCCTTTCACGTTTCCTATCATTCGCTACCCTACCACAAAAGAAATGTGAGATGCCCTAGCTCGGTGTTTTAGGGATCACTCACTGGCCAAAGACTTCAAATTTAGGATTCAATTAACCACTTACCGCAAAGATGACAAAGTAATGGACGTTTATTTATCGGAAGTAAAATCAATTACCGATAACCTCGTTGCCTTTAACTCCCCCATTTCTAGATAAGAACTTATTTGTTTTGCTTTATATGGTCTTACCCTCAAATATGCTGCTTTCGTTGCATTCACTCGCATATATGCTAAACTTTACACTTTTGATGAATTTAAAATTGCTTGACTAAATGAGGAAGCTACCTTGAATCTCTATTCTAGGCGCCCCAATGTTGATCAAAACCATGCCATGGTTGCAACTGGCCAAGGCAATCCAACATCCCATTAAGGCCGTGGTGGCTGTGAAAGAGGGGGTCGAGTTTGTCACCATCCCCAAGGCAGACATAGTGGTGGCCGAAATAGGTCACCCGGTCAACCGCCTCAGCATCAATCTAGTGGTTCGGGTCCTTGTCATAATGGAAGTGCGCCTCCCCACTTCACAAATGCAGCTCAACTTTTTGGCAGTCCACTCCGCAACTCCAATGCCAGTGTCTTCGATCCACATCCTCTCTTCTGCCAGATATGCTCTCAATTTAGTCATGTCGTTGTCTCCTACCCCCATTGCTTCCACACAACTCCTTTTTAGATCCATCTCAACGTCTCGCCGCCATGACTATTGGAGAATCACGACTACAACTAGTATCCAGACTTGGGTGATTCAAACCATATGACTCCTAATCTAGGTGTTCTTCGCAATCCTCTTTCATACAATTGTCATAAAAAGTTACTTGCCGACGATGGCGCCTTACTGCCTGTTACGCACATAGGTTCCTTTGAAATTCCAACAACCTTATTCCCTTTAACCCTAAACAAAGTTATGTTAGTTCCTAATCTCACACACAGTCTACTATCTATTGAACAACTTGTCAGGGCAATAACTGTACCATGGAGTTTGACTCTAACCTTTTTTTGTGTAAAGGATAAGGCTACAGGGACTACTCTTCTACGAGTGCCCAGTAACGGACCTTTCTATAGCTTCTCACCACATGAACGTGGTCTCGTTGCTCGAGTTAGATCCAGAGAACTACGGCATCAACGCCTTGGACATCTGGGTAGCAATGTTTTAGGTGTCTTTTGGAAATGCAATTTAATTTCTCCTATTACTTTTTCGGACATTTGTCAATCGCATCAATTAGCTTTTGAATGTGTTTTGCATTGCTCAATTGCTCCTCTACAACTCATACATCCGGATATTTGGCAATCACCAATTTTTTCTACTTCTTCATATAAATACTTTGTGCCCTTTTTCAATGACTTTTTACAATTTACATGGTTATATCCATTGCGATACAAATATGATATTTTTGACATCTTCACTGTTTTCAAAAACCTATTTGAAAACCAATTTAACATGAAAATTAAAATTTTTCAAAGTGATGAAGGAAGTGTTTGACTATCAGCAGATGAACGCTTTACGCCAAAGCCGGGGTATTCCACCTATCATGTCCTGATACTCTACAACAAAATTGGGTGGCAAAACAAAAGCATAGAAATCTCTCTTAAATGGCACGAAGACTACTAATCCAATAAAAACTGCTTTACGAACTTTGATGATGCTTTTTCACTGCATGTTTCATCATAAATTGACTTCCAACACCTGTTTTATCCAATGTTTCAGCATTTCAAAAACTATTTGATAAAACACCGGACTATTAGCACTTTTGCTTCTTTGGGTGTGCATGCTATTCTAACCTCACACCCCTTGCTTCTCATAAATTAGCCCCACGCTCTACCACATGCATTTTCATAGGTTATGATGCACTCTACAAAGGGTAATGATGCTTAGATCCCATCAGAGGATGCATTTACACTAGTTGACATGTCATTCTTAATGAGTCATGTTTCCCCTATCTCGAGCTCACACCTACGCCCAGGCTAGCTGTTACCAGCCATGCCGTCTCACTGGTGCTCACCCACCTCTTACTACCACCGATTACACCCACCCTGTCATTGCACCGAACCTCAGTATACACACTGCCACTAGTGAGCCCAATTAGCCCAACACCAACCTCCCTCCCATTGCCAAACCAAACCTAGTCGACGTTGGACCATTGACACCCCTCGCCTCTCCCCCTAGTGAAACCATTGGGTCCACCGACAACCTCATCCATGCATCACCTCCTCCTTCATCATCCCCATTACCACTGAACCTATGGTGCTAGCTTCTCGTTACATGAACATCAACTAGAATTGGCTGACGCAATGAACCCTGAATTGGACAAAAATACAAACGCTAGTCATCACATGGTCCCTGTTGACGACTAAGGGGCTATACCAGGACCACACAACATTTCCATCCAATGCACACTTGTCTTAAGGATGGAATTCGCAAACCCAAATATCCCCTCTCCCTATCATTTGCCATTGCCATGCAGGAACCTGCATGTTATTCATGGGAAGCTAAGAACCCTCAATGGTAAGAAGCTGTCATGATTTGATCTTAGGAGAATTGTAGTAGTGGCAAACTTGTAATATTTGAATAATGTGCTTTGGTGGGAGAGGCTTAGAAGGGCTTGTTCTTGGCTTTTGGTGGTTAAGTCGGTTAGTGTTAGATATTTTTCTAGGCCACCGACTTAATTAGATGAAGAGTATGAATGACTGTAATGTCCTTGCTTATAGATTCATTGAATGAAAATATATTAATTCTTCCTTCTCAATCTCAATTTCTCTCTACTTCTTCTATTAATTTCTCTACTTCTCAACTCAATTCCTATTTTATCCTAGGTTATGATTCAAGTTGATCTTGAATCATAACAATTGGTATCAGAGCTTGCTGAATTTTGCTTCAATATTGCTAATTTTTGATCTAATTAGCTTAATTGCACATCATACTCGCGTGATTGTCAATTGTGTGATCAATCGACCTTGCTAGATGCAAGAAAGCTTTAGCAATGGCTGCAGGAGTTATAACTACATCTCAAGCTGCGTCTTATGCTAGAATTACTGTGGGAGCTACTTCTGGAGCGGCTGCCAATGTTGGAACTGGTACTAGTGCTGCTGCAACTTCGAATTCAAGATCAAACGATCGCATGGCTCAGTTACAATAGTAGATTCAGGATTTGATGCTATCTATGGGAGATATGACTCGAGGTATGAATCATTCACCGTAGCAAGTGCAATAACAATTGAATGGATTGCAAGAGCAAGTAGATCGTCAAGCGATGCCTTATGGAGCTAGAATCTTGTCACCTGCAAGCCATCACAGCAGGCCTTCTGATCTTTTGTATCAAAGAGCTACCGAAGAGCAATATGAAGGTGCAATTGTGGTCAGGAACACTATTACAGGTAGCCTAAGGTGGAAATTGATACGTTTGATAGATCACATCCACAATCTTAGATTAGAAGGTATGAGAGGTACTTTCGTTTTTATCATGTGTTGGAGACAAAGAAGGTTGAGCTAGCTGTGGTACATTTACATGGAGAGCGTGAGGTATGGTTCCACTGCTTACTCATTCGCAATCCTGATATTACTTGACTTGAATTTGTGGATGAATTTTCTGAGAGGTGCAATCTTGATATTACTTGACTTGAATTTGTGGATGAATTTTCTAAGAGGTTTGGCAATGAGGACCCTAGGAATGTGGTGGATTGCTTCAATAAAGTGACTCAAACAACCCCTGTAAGAGAATATATGACTCGATTTGAGAATTTAAGAGCAAGAATGATGTCTGTGAACCCTGGAGCTAGTGAGGCATATTATGTTTCAAGCTTCATTAGTCGGCCCAAGCCTAAACTTAAAAACTTAGTCAAAGCAATTAGTCCTTTGACCTTGTCTCGAGCTTATTCCAAGGCTAAGCTATATGAGGCTACTGTCTTTGCAAGTTTTGATGTTCAGAAAAAGCAAGAGTAGCCAAGTTAGTCCAGTAGTGCAACCTAGCAGTAAGAGTACACCAAAGCCTCTAAGTTTGGAGGAGAAAAAGGCTCAAAGATTGTGCTTCGAGTGCACTCAACATTACTTCTTTGGGCATAAATGCAATCCTAAGCTCTTCATGCCAGTTTCTAGAGTTGAGACAGATGAGGGTTCAGATGGACAAGAGGAAGAGAAGGAGTACACTGATCAATTGGAAGAGGAATAGGAAGTAGAAGCTGAGGATAATGAGATGGAAATTTCTATTAAAGCTTTAACTAGTAATGGCTCGCACAATACTATAAGAATCAAGGATGAAGCTAGTCACAAATCTCTCTTGATCTTAATTGACAGTGGCGGTGCTCATAGTTTTGTTGATCCAAAAATTGTCAAGGTAATAGGCCATGAAATGACCAAAACTGGTCCCTTAGTTGTGACTGTAGCTGATGAAAACTTAATGCTTACGCAAATGAAGTGCAATCAGTTAGTTGGCAGATGCAAGGCCACTCATTTGTGTATGATTTCAGAGTCTTGAAGCTAGGAGGCTGTGACATGGTTCTTGGGGTGGACTGGAATAAGACAATCAATCCCTTGGTGTTTAACTTTGCTTAGCTTTCAATATCCTTTGAAATGAATGGTAGAATAATTAAGTTGCAAGGAATTATGAAATAAGGCCAAAAGCAGTTGATCTCTGGCAGGGAATTGGACGGAGTCATTAAGAAGTAAGATTATCAATGGATAGGACATTTGTTTTCTATCACAGCTGAGACAGAAGGGGTAGAAATGAATTCAAATCCTACTATAAGCAAGATGTTACAAGAATTCAGTGATCTATTTGATCAACCTACTTACCTTCCTCCTAGAAGAGCTTTTGATCATGCCATCCCATTGAAATCCAATTCCGATCCTGTCAATTTGAGGCCTTACAAGTATCTTATTCACAGAAGAGCAAGATTGAAAGACAGGTAGATGAGATGCTGAAAACTGAATTCATTAAAGAAAGCAATAGTCCATTTGCTTCTCTTGTCATCCTAGTCAAAAGGAAGGATAGTTCATCAAGGATGTGTATAGATTACAAGTAATTGAATGCTCTCACGGTTAAGGATAAGTTTCCAATTCCAATTATTAATGACCTTTTGGATGAATTGCATGGATCACATTGCTACTCCAAGCTGGATATGAGGTAGGGGTATTATCAGATTCGAGTGAAGAAGCAAGGCATTCATAAGACCGCCTTCAGAACCCATGAGGCGCATTACGAATTTGTGGTGATGCCTTTTGGATTGACCAATGCTCCAGCCACGTTCCAGGCCTTGATGAACTCAGTCTTTAAGCCATTTCTGGGAAAGTTTGTCCTGGTTTTCTTTGATGACATCTTGGTATATAGTCCTTCACTGGACTCACATTTAGATCATCTGAAGCAAGTGTTTAAGCTCATGCGACAGCACAAGTTATATGCTACGCTTTCTAAGTGCATCTTTGCTCAACGTCAAGTGGAGTATTTAGGTCACATCATCTCATCTCCTGGTGTGGCCATTGATCCGGCCAAGATTGCAGCCATGAAGCACTGGCTAACTCCTATTTCTCTCAAGCAATTGAGAGGATTCTTAGGCTTAATTGATTACTACCACAAATTTGTAGTAGGTTATGGTATGATTGCTAGGCCATTGACTGATCTCCTTAAGAAAGATGCTTTTCATTGGTCTGAAGCAGCCCAAGAGGCATTTGAAAGGTTGAAGATTGCTATGTGTTCAGCTCCGGTGCTTGTCATGCTTGACTTCAGTATTCCCTTCACATTAGAGACTGATGTGAGTGGATTTGGAGTGGGAGCAGTGTTGTCACAAAGAGGGAGACCTGTGGCTTATTTGAGTCATGGACTTAGCCCAAAACACATTAGCTTATCCATCTATGATAAAGAGTATCTAGCAATAGAAGTCAAGAAGTGGAGACATTATTTGGAGGGACACCACTTCATTATCAGAATAGATCATCAAAGACTTAATTGCTTATTGGAGCAGAAGATCACTACAAGGGTGTAGCATAAAGGGCTTATAAAGATGTTGGAGTTGGGCTACTCAATTGAGTATTTTAGGGGCAGAGAGAATCTACTCCTTGTAATGCAGGCAGGAAGGACAAGATTCAGCCTCTTGCTTTGCCTTCTTAGATGGTGCATAAGCCCTATTATGGTGACAATTTTGCTCAAGAGTGTGTCACAACATTTAGCATCAAGAACAACTTCTCTGAGGCAAATTTTGAGGTGTCTATTATGAATGGAATTGTTAGATTGAAGGGTAAATTGTACATTAGTTCAGTGACTGATTTGAGGAAGCAAATCGTTATGGCCTCTCATGATTCTGCTTAGAGAGGACAATCTGGTATAGAAGGGACATATCAAAGGATGAGACAGTACTTCCATTGACCTGGTTTGAGGAAGGATGTAGTGGAATTTGTTCAAGTCTGTGATATGTGCCAGCGTACTAAAGCCAGTCATACTCCTTTTTAGGCTTGCTGCAACCCTTGCCAATTCCAAATAGTGCTTGGCAGCACATAAGCAGGGACTTTATTGAGGGATTGCCTAAGTCTGAAGGAAAAGAGGTAATTTGGGTTGTTGTAGATTGATTCACTAAGTTTGGGCATTTTATTGCACTGAATCATCCCATTTTAGCTGAGAAACTTGCCAAAATTTTCTTGGATAACATCGACAAGCTCCATGGGTTTCCTCAATCCATTATTTCTGATTGAGATAGATTGTTTACAAGTCATTTTTGGCATGAGTTGTTCCTGTTGTTGGGTTCTTCGTTGGCTCTTACCTCATCCTATCATCCACAAACAGATGGGAAAAGAGAGAGATAATTAGTGTTTGGACCAATACTTGAAAAGCATGACTTTTAGCTATCCAAAGTAGTGGCACATATGGTTGTCCTTGGCAGAGTTTTGCTACAATTCTCATGCTCATTCTGCTTTGGGGACAACTCCTTTCAAGGCCCTTTATGGGCATGATCCTCCATCTTCAATGACGCTGTAAGGAGCAACCTCTACATTTAGTGAAGTTAATGAACTAATACTTCTGACGGAACAATTGGTGTAGCAACTGAGGGATAATTTGCAAGTGGCACAGGCTAGAATGAAGTTTTATGCTGACGGAAAGCGTGAGAATAAGTCTTTCAGGTGGGAGATGTGGTATACCTGAACTACCGCCTTACGAACAGTCCAGTGTAGCTGTATGCAAGAGTGTGAAGTTGAGTGCACGCTATTGTTACGCTCGGGCTTGAACCTCGAACATAAACTAATATAATTTTGATAGGGTTGAGAGTTTGGGATGAGAAAGAATTGAATTTGAGATGAGAAAGTAGAATTTAGAGTTTAGATGAGAGAAAGAAGGGAAAAGGAGATGAGAGAGTAGAGTTTGATTTCAAATGAGATTAATATTCAGATTTCATTGATTGATTGAATTGATCATTACATTCATCTCCTATTTCTAGCAATCTACTACAAGCCAATGCAATGGATCTAGACTTATTCCACTAACCAACCTAGGAGTATCTAGAATTTTCTAGAAAATGAACTAACTAATATTCAAAACATTATTATTGGCGCCAACACAAAATAACAGTAGCAAGTAGTAACTAACAGCAGCAGCACGCATCAAATGTGTAGATCAGCAAGCAGCACAACACCAGCAGCAACAGAGCACAACTCAGCACAGCAGCAGCATCAGCAGTACACAAGTAGGATTACAACTTTCACTCTTAAACTTATACTAACAATGCACCACACTTAACTAATCAAACTAATCAATAACAACAGTAGCCAAGTAACGCAGCAGCAAATCGGTACCAGTAGCAGCAGCTAACAGATAGCAGCAGTAGTAGGTCAATATACCAGCAGCACAGATCAGAAGAATAGCTCAATAGATTTAACAGAATTTTAACACCAATCCCCATTCCCGCCAATTCAACAATTAAATCCAAGTCTCGGATTTGTGGTTTGTAACATTCCCTTCCCCTTGAAAATATTCTTGTCCTCAAGAATGAAAGAGAGTTGGACTTAACATCACTTATTAAGGCTGAAAGATTACTGAAATTGCAGCTTGAGTAGGTGATGAATTCTGAATCTTGGATCATTAAGTTGCGGTTGTAAGAACTTTGAAATGCAATTGATGAGAATTTGTTACGACAGTACAGCTTGATGAACAACTCACAAATGTCCTCCCAATAGCATAGCTTCATGATAGGGTTCATATTGATCAAATCTCTTTTCCAGAAAAGAAATAAACCATGCCGAACTTGCCAATCGGCATGCCGACAATGCATTTCAGCTTCTGAAACTTGATTTCTTGCTGAGTTAACGTGCTTTGCAACAATGACTTCCCACTCATTTAGCTTAATATCCTTAGAGGAGACAAATTTGTGAACTTGAGCATTCAAATCAACTCTATGAGTTTGCAAAACAACAGCTTCCAACTGTAAGCACCATTCAGCACAATAATTTTTAGATTTCTCAGATTTTTGCTCCACTTCTGGAATTCAATCTTGAGGCCACCACCCTGCATCCATTTGTTGAAAAATCTTACTACAAAGCAAAGCGTTATTGCCCTAATCTGTAGAAACGAGTGCAGCAACATCCAACTCTACATCTGTAACTTGCTGATCTGTATGTTCATGAGATTTGACAACTAATTCCACCTCTGACATTTGATTTTGATGCCTATCCTCATTTGATGGAAGATGAACATGAGGACTAACATTTACCCTAGCAATTTGAGATCCTTCTTCGCGCTTCAACTTTGGCTTTGTCGACTTCTTTTTTGTAATCGTCTTTGCTTTCCAATAATCGTTTAATGTGTTGTTGAGGTGGTTCTTCTTCATTTTGCTTTTTACATTCTTCAACATTTTCATGATATGAAAATCATCTCCCCATTCCGGATACATGTCATATTGTGCCTCAACGTCATCAAGATACTCTGACTCTAGCAAAGGGTCTTCATAAGGATCGTCTTGCTCAAACTCAGGTTCTTCAAGCTTGTTTTCATCAATTTCGGCATTATCGTGGTCGAATTCATCCTCAACAGCAATCGTTTCTATTACGGCTTACTCTTTGTGCTCAACCTTGAGCTCTTGCGGTAGAACTACTTCCGTTGATGGAACAATCTGGCTAGAAGGCTCAATTTGTTGCACCCGATCTTCTTTGTTCACATCCTCACCCAACCGCTTCTTCAACATTTGTTGAATACTGTCAAGCTGGTGATTATGCTTAATTTTCTGCTCCTTAAGCTTAGCAGTCCTATGCTCAACTTTGACACAAAACTCCCGGAGCTGATCGTTAAGGGAACACTGAGGTTTGATTGTAACATTTGCGCCAACTTCCGATTGTGTCATAGATTCATCAGCCATATTTGCAATAAATAACAACTTTGATCTGAATCGGAGCAGTTCGCAGAATACAATTCGAAATTCCCAGAAATGTAAACTCGTTTTACAACCCTTCAACAATCGATTGTCTAATAAAATTCTACTCCTTAGTTCGCCCGTACACGCACTGGTTATCAGTTTGATGCTCGTCAATGATTATTAACCCTAACTGATCAACTTCGAACAAACAGCGAACAAACCCTAACCTCGACGATTTCTGACAGAGATGCGGATAATTACGACTAAGGATCTGAAATTGGTTCGATTATTGTATGTAATGATGATTGTAACACACGATTCACAACAATCTTCAAGAACAATAGCGGATTTCCACACTTTCGGTACCTGTCAGATTTTCGCCTCCTTGTCAGACTTTCGCCTTTGCTGACAATTTCGCCTCTACCACAATTTTGAATTTTTAGCATCTGAATCACCTCAATGCCACTGGATTCTGATCTTTTGATGATGATCAGGTGTAATGTGGATCTTATAGCTCAATTTAAACTTCTTTCTCAACTGATCAAATGGATGATTGATCAAGAACAATTAAGCTCAACTCAACTAATGCTTTGCTCATAACTTCACTGCAATTTTTTTCTTCTGAATTTTCAAGATCAATTTTGAAAATCACAAATCTAAATTTTATTTTATTATTATTATTATTACTATTATTTTTTTTTTAAAATTTTTGATTGCGCACTCAATCGGATCGGGGCTCTGATACCAAATGTTACACTCGGGCTTGAACCTCGAACGTAAACTAATATAATTTTGATAGAGTTGAGAGTTTGTGATGAGAAAGAATTGAATTTGAGATGAGAAAGTAGAATTTAGAGTTTAGATGAGAGAAAGAAGGGAAAAGGAGATGAGAGAGTAGAGTTTGATCTCAAATGAGATTAATATTCAGATTTCATTGATTGATTGAATTGATCATTACATTCATCTCCTATTTATAGCAATCTAATACAAGCCAATGCAATGGATCTAAACTTATTCCACTAACCAACCTAGGAGTATCTAGAATTATCTAGAAAATGAACTAACTAATATTCAAAACATTATTATTGGCGCCAACACAAAATAACAGCAGCAAGTAGTAACTAACAGCAGCAGCACGCATCAGGTGTGTAGATCAGCAAGCAGCACAACACCAGCAGCAACAGAGCACAACTCAGCACAGCAGCAACATCAGCAGTACACAAGTAGGATTACAACTTTCACTCTTAAACTTATACTAACAATGTACCACACTTAACTAATCAAACTAATCAATAACAGCAACAGCTAAGTAACGCAGCAGTAGATTGGTACCAGCAGCAGCAGCTAACAGATAGTAGTAGTAGCAGGTCAATATACCAGCAGCACAGATCAGAAGAACAGCTCAACAGATTTGACAGAATTTTGACACCAATCCCCATTCCCGCCAATTCAACAATTAAATCCAAGTCTCGAATTTTCGGTTTGTAACAGCTATTTTGGGCCTTACAATGTTTTAGAGAAGATTGTTAGAGTTGCTTATCGATTGAAACTTCCTCCATATTCTTTTGTCCATCCAGAGTTCCGTATTTCTCTTTTGAAGAAGCATGTGGCTGAGGGTAAGGTTAGCTCAATCTCTCCTCCTGAAGCAATTGCCAGTGGTGATATTGTGCAGCAACCAACCGCAATCTTGGACTCAAGGATGATGCAACAACAAGGCAATCAGATGCAAGAGGTACTGGTGCAGTGGACTAACTTTGATCGTGAAGATGCCACTTGGTAGAGTTTGAGTTTCATTAAGAGTCAATTCCCATCCTTTCATTCTTGAGACAAGAATGCTCTTAAGGAGGGGGTATTGTCATGATTTGATCTTAGGAGAATTGTAGTAGTGGCAAACTTTTAGTATTTGAATAATATGTTTTGGCGGGAAGGGCTTAGAAGGGTTTGTTCTTGGCTTTTGGTGGTTAAGTAAGTTAGTGTTAGATATTTTTCTAAGCCACCGACTTAATTAGATGAAGAGTATAAATGATTGTAATGTCCTTGCTTATAGATTCATTGAATGAAAACATATTGATTCTTCTGTCTCAATCCCAATTTCTCTCTACTTCTTCTATCAATTTTTCTACTTCTCAACTCAATCCTATTCTATCCTAGGATATGATTCAAGTTGATCTTGAATCATAGTAGAAGCCATGGCTGATGACTTTAACGCACTCATCTAAAGCCATACATGGGACCTGGCTCCATATGACCCTCTAATAAAAACATTGTAGGAAGCATTTGGAAATATCAAGTAAAGCACAAAGCAGATGGCTTTGTTAAAAGAATTAAAGCATGGTTGGTTGCTTAGAGCTTCCATCGGAGTGAGGGGATTGACTACAAAGAAACATTCAGCCTAGTAGTGAACCCCTCGCCATCACAAACAATTGGACAATACGTCAACTTGATGTTAAAAATGGCTTCCTATATGGTCACTGACAGGAAGAGGTTTACAGGAAATAAACTCAAGGATTTACCACCCTAAATTTTGCAAACCACGTGTGCCAATTAAGAAAATCTTTGTATGGTTTAAACAATCACCCTGAGGGTGGTTTCATCAGTTTAGTTCATTTCTTCTTGGTCTAGGTTTCATATGTTGCAGTGCCAATCCATCCCTCTTTATTCACAAAACAAAAATTGACTTGACATGCCTTCTACTGTATGTTGATTATATTGTCCTCCCCAACGTGCAAACAACCAATATAACTCATCAAAACCCTTTCAACGCAGTTCGCAATAAAAGACCTTGGCCCACTCCACTAATTCCTTGGCGTTGAAGCCAAGTGCAACCCCACCGGCTTATTCCTTTCCCAACACAAATGCACAATAGACCTTCACAACATAATCTCCATGATGCCAAACCTGTCAAAACACCCCTTCTTGCTCAAGCCCAATTGTTCTTGGATGACGGAGAATTGCTAAAAGATCCCATTGAATATCAAAGCGCTGCTGGTGCACTCCAATACCTAACAATGACTTGACCTAATATTTGCTATTCGGTTAACCTTGTCTTCTGAATCATGCATGTACCTAGGTATAACCATTGGTTGGTTCTGAAGCGGATCCTCAGGTATCTTAAAGGCACGCCCAACCAAGGTCTCTCCATTTATCCTAGTTCTCTTACCGCTGTCACAATCTCTGCCAATGCTGATTGAGGAGGGTGAAATGACACTCGAAGGTCCACCACAAGCTAAGTGACAAGGTTCAATACCTCATGAGGGATCTTCGCCTCTGCCATCCAGGCCCAATCATAGTGTACTATGATAATATCTCGGCCTTCTACTTTGCTGCAAATCTAGTCTCAAATGATTGAAGCAAATTTTGACGTGGATTTTCGTATGTTCGTGAGAAACTTCCAAAAGGAGACCCCAAGTTTGCTACACCCCAACTATGACATAGGTTGCTGATATTTTCACCAAAATACTTTCTGCCGATTGCTTCCTTCTTCACAATTCCAATCTTCACGTGACTCCACCCTATTCAGCTTGAGGGGCCCTAATAGTTGATCTCCTTGATCTCTTTCCTTATACTTGATGATCTATCTAGATTTTCATTGTATAATTACTCTTTAGCCCTAGAGTCAACATTATTGTAAGGGCAACCTTGGTAATTAGGATAGTCTGGTATATTTATATAAACCCTTCATTTTATCTGTTCATTGGGACTAATACATTTACCTCGTCTCACATTAACTACTATGTTCAAGAGAACTTCGTTGGAAGTTTGGACCATTACATGGTGCCTTTCGCAAGGAAAGCAGGGTTAGAGCTCACAAGTACAGAATATTATATCATTTGTTAGCATATCTGAAAAGGTAGAAATCATACCAATTTACGTCGATTAATGTGAATTTTGTGAATATGTTGTGGCAGTTAGCTCCATTTTTCTTGAATGGAAAGTTGGGAATCGATTAATGATTGAAGCCAAGTTGCTCACTAGATATTGCAGCAATGCAAAGAAGAATGGTCATCAGCACTTCAGATGGAACTCTCCCTCTATGAACTATGTTGAAATTAACTTTGATAGATCTAGAATTGGATGTAGGATGATCAATGGGTTCATTATTAGTAATCATGCGAGCAAGTGTGTTGTAGCTGGATTGAGGAGTATGAGAGTGTCTCGGTTATTGCTCGCAAAGGCAATGTCGACTAGAGAAGTTATCAGAAAAGCTATTTCTTTGTAATATTTGAATATCTATGTTGAGGGGATAGTATTATTAATAAAGAAAATATTATTAAGGCAAAACAAGATAAACACCAATGGAATGAATCAAACACTTTTATTTGAATGATTATCCAAGAGAAAGAATAACACTTAAATAGAAAACCTAAAGTAAATTAAAAGACATAACCTACATCTAAAAAAGTAAAAGCTAGACAAAGCACATCAATGGGGCCATGAAGGCCTTGAAGGCCAGTTACAAGAGGGGAAGAGGGAGAAGAGATCCCTCATCTATGGCTACCTACCATACTTAGTAAATTCTATTGATGTCTACCTACTATACTAGTAAATTTCTAAGGAATATTCTATGTACTAATACAAGATGCCTAAGCACAAAAAATAATAAATATAAAATACAAAAGAAAATACTAATATTTAATAGCCCCCCTCAAGTTGGAGCATGAAGGTTTATCATGTCCAACTTGCGAAGGATAGCTAAATATCTAGAGCTTGCTAAGGCCTTCATGAAGATGTCGGCGATTTGGTTCATGAACCGAACACATGGAGTAGCAATCTCTTTGGTGAGCATCTTTTCTCGAACAAAATGGCAATCGATCTCGATGTGCTTTGTCCTCTCATGAAAAACGGGATTAGATGCCATATGAAGAGCTGCTTGATGTCACAAAATACCATAGTAGGATTGCTAGTAGAAACTAAAAGATTGATAATAAACGTCTCAACCAAATAATTTGACACGTGATGGTGGCCATAAAGCAGTATTTGGCTTTAGCTGAAGAACGGGAAATGACAGTTTGTTTCCTCGATCATCATAAAATTCGTGCCTCACCTAAAAATACAACATAGCTAGTAGTGAAACGTCTAGTGGTAGGATACCCAGCCCAATCAAAATCACAAAAACCATGAAGCTTCAAGTCACTATCTGAAGGTAGGAACACCACTTGATTTGGAGTGCCCTTTAACTAACAAAGAGCTCTCATGACAGCCTCAAAATGAGGCCGACAAGGATTGTGCATGAACTAACTCAAAATGCAAACAACATAACATATATCCGGTCGAGTGGTGGTGAGATACAATAATCTACAAACCAAATGCCTATATCGACCCAGATCCACAAAAACATCAACTACTCCATCCGCCAACCCATGATTTTGAACAATAGGGGTGGAAACTGGTTTAGCTCCTAACATTCCTACTTTATTAAGAGTGTCTAAAACATATTTTCGTTGATTTAACATAACTCCTTTCGACGAACGAGCTACTTCTATCCCCAAAAAATATTTTACGAGCCCTAAGTCCTTGATGCCAAATGAATTGTTCAAAATCCCCTTCACTTTAGAAATGTGTTTCATGTTATTGCCGGTAATGACGACGTCATGCACATATAAGAACTGCCGTAAACACCTCACCGTGAAAATAAGTGAAAAGGGATTAATCTGATTTTGATTGACAAAAACCAATGTTGATCAATGCAGAGGTGAATTTCTAAATTCCATTACGAGATGCTTGTTTTAAACCATAAAGTCACTTACGAAGACGACATACTTTCCCCTCATTTTTCCATTCAAAACCTAAAGGAAGCTTCATATAAACTTCCGTATTTAGGTCTCCATGTAGAAACGCGTTAATAACGTCAAATTGGTGAATAATCCAGTTTCTAGCCGCGGCAACGGCTAGGACACAACGAACGGTGGCTAATTTAGCAACAAGCGTTTAAGTATCTTGATAGTCTATACCTTCCACTTGTGTAAATCCCTATTCTACTAATCGGGCCTTGTAACGTTCTATCGACCCGTCAGATTTGTATTTCACGTTTGTATACCCATTGGGAATCAATGGCCTTTTTTTGATAGGGCAACCTCTCCAATGTCCATGTATTGTTATGTTCTAAAGCTTGAATTTCCTTCTCCATAGCATCCCTCCAATGTTTGTACTCTATGGCCTGTTGAAAGGTTTTCGGCTCATCATGAGAAGTGGTGGCATTTAAAACAGCCACATGAGAGTTAGAGAATTGTGCTTTAGAAAACAAAATTTGAAGGATAGAGTGTATCTGAGTTAGCTAATAGATTAGTGGCAAGGGGATGGGCTATAGAGGAAGGCAGATCACACACATAATCTTGATACCTAATGCCTACCGAATGAATATAACTGCTTCTTCTTTTCAGAATCTCGGAACCAGTCTCTGGACTCGACTCCCCCATTTGAACTTATCGGTGGTCCGTCGGACCATCACCATCTGACCTGGCCGAATGACTGTCGGCCGGTTCAGTAGAAGCTGGCCGAATTAGCTACAACAGCAGAATCGGTCCCTCCTTACACGCTATATCTGTCGGAATTTCTTCACGTAATTCATCAACATGATTCAATGGATTTTCACTTGTTTTTAAATAGGGAAACACGTCCTTGTAAAATCAAACATCTCTAGAAACGACAATCTTATTATCCTTAATACTATAAACTTTGTATCTGTTTTGCCTATGGGATAACTAACAAATATACCCCGTGAAGCCCGACTCTCGAATTTATCACTGCTCTTGGTATAATAGTAACATTGACATCCAAAAACCCGCAAATGTTCATATATAGGACCTTTATGCATCAAAATTTCATATGGACTCTTATTTTTGAGCAAAATGGAAGGAGATAAATTGATAATGTAGGCTGCCGTCAAGATACACTCACCCTAAAATTTCTTAGGTAAGCCAGCTGGAAGACGAAGCGCATGTCCAACCTCAAGTAAGTGCTTATGTTTTGCGTTCAACGACTCCATTTTATTGTGGTGTCCCGGTTAAAGAATTCTATGACAGAATCCGCATGTTGAGCATAAAAAACCAACAAATGGCCCATACTTGAATTCCTGCCCGTTATTGCTCCTGACATAGTTCACCTAAAATCAAAATTGAGTTCTAACCATGCGACAAATATTCATAAGAATTTTGTGAGTTTGGGATTTCTCCCTCATCAAAAAAACCACGTACAAAGATTAAAATCATCAACTATTATGAGAAAATAACGAGCTCCAGTCAATGACTCAATTCGGTAAGGTCCCCAAATATCGCAGTGTATAATCTCAAAACAAACACGAGTTCTTGTAACTGTAACTGACAAAGGAAATGGCAAACGTGCCTGCTTGGCACGATGACAAGTATCACAAATAAAATCTATTTTCTTAATATCCAAATGCAGAAAAACTAATAATCTAGATGGGAACGTGGCCCAAACGGTGATGCCACAAAATAGTATTCCTTTTATTCTGAACTGAGAAAGCTGTGGAAGGCATTGATTATGTTGTCAAAAGGTATAACCCATCTCTTTGCCTAGCCGCTTCAATCAGCTTCCTTGAGCGTAGGTTTTGTATGTAGTAAAAATTAGGATAAAATGTTAATGCACAATTCCAATTTTAGGTTAATTTACGCATAGACATTAGATTAGAATGAAAACTAGGCACATATAAAACATTACTTAAGACTAGATCCTTTGAGATTCAGATCTTTCCCACATGTGTAACAGATAATTTTGGCCCATTAGGCAATCTTACGGGCCTAACCGACTTATTAAGAGAAACATCAAACATGACACATGATGAAGAAACCATGTGATTTTAGGCACCCGTGTCGATAATTCAATTGAAAGATGAATGCTTAACCTCACCTGTGAGATTTATACTAGGAGATCCTGTACCGGGGCCAAGTAATGCATTAAGTTGCTAATACTGATACTAGGTGAGACCGGCTATGGGGCTATCGGCAACGAGAGGCGCGGCCGGTAGGGTGGGTACAGCCTCGTCCTCCTCCACCTGAATTCTTGATTCTCTAATCGGGAGGTTGACCTATTAACTCGAAACAACGCTCTTTGGTATGCCCCTGCTTCTTACAATGTGAGCAGGTGAAACAATTAGTATGACAAGAGGAATTGCCCAAAATGGGCAACGCATCACCAAACGCAGCTAAGGTTGATGTCTTTGCAGCCAAACTGCAGCTTCCAGGACCACGTTGGTCCCAGCCGTGACAAGCTGTTGTTTTTCCTCACGACACAAAATATAATACGCATTCTCACAATGTGAGCAGGTGAAACGTTCGTACGACAAGAGGAATTGCCAGAAATGGGCAACGCATCACCAACCGCAGCTACGGTTGATGTCTTTGCAGCCAAAACTGCAGCTTCCAAGACCACGTTGGTCCCGGCAGCGACAAGCTATTGTTTTTCCTCATGACACAAAACATAATATGCATTCTCAACTGAAGTCAAAGGCTTAGTGTTCATCAATTGGGACCTAACAATGAAAATGAAACATCCAGACCCATAAGCAAATCATGTAGATGCTACATATCACGTATGGCCGAAAAAGGTTGGCTTGACCCACAAGTACAAGGTGGAATTGCAACTAAAGTACAAAGTTCATCCCACAGAGATCTTAGCTTGGTAAAATAATAAAAAATCAGCATATTTGCTTGTTTTAACTGTGAAATCTCGCTTTTAATTTCACAAACACGGGAAACATCCCCTTGTGAAAAGCATTCATTCAAATCCAACTAAATATTCCAGGAGGTTTAAAGTACGCAATACTATAGTTAATTTGCTTTGAAACCAAATTTGTAATCCAAGAGGAGACCATTGAGTCGAAGGCACTCCAGTATTCAAAATTCGGAGAATTGTCATTCGGTTTAACAACAGCTCCATCTGATGTTTTGCCTTAAACACTGTATAAATTTCTTGTCTCCATGCTAGAAAATTTGGCCCGGTTAAAACATCTTTAACAAACATAAGCCTCGGATGATCCTAGGGGTGCAAAGAGTAGGGAGAACTAGGATCTAGGACTCCCCCTAAAATAGCAACCGGTGCCTCAATTTGATTAGGATTTTCTCCTGACATTATGAAAGGAAATCAACAAAATGACACAAATTAACAAGTAATACGCAAAGAAAAATTCTTACAGTGGCCATGTGGTACGAAAGCAGCAAGGAAAAGGATCGGGATTGTATGATCAAGTCCGCTCTGATATCATGAAGAAAATATATTAAGGTAAAACAAGATAAACACTGATGAAATGAATCAAACACTTTTATTTGATTGATTATCCAAAAGAAAGAATAACACTTAAATAGAAACCTAAAGTAAACTAAAAGACATAACCTACACTAGAAAAGTAAAAGCTTGACAAAGCTCATCAATGGGGCAATGAAGGCCTTGATGGCCGCTTATAAAAGGGGAAGAGGGAGAGGAGATCCCTTATCAATGGATACCTACCACACTTAGCAAATTCCATCAAAGTCTACCGACCACACTAGTAAATTCCTAAGGAATATTCTATATACAAACACATGATGTCTAAGTAGAAATAACAATATATATGTACATGTAAAATACAAAAAAAAAAACCTAAAATTTAGCAATTAATGTGGTTAGGGGATGTTTTAAAATTTTCCTAGAAAATTCGCAACGCGGTGAAGGACATTCAAGGACTTATGTAGGATTGTGCAGTTGTCCAAGTTAGTCACAACTTTAGAGAGTTAGATAGAGTAGCGCTTTGTATCACAAAATTCTTGGTACTCACTATCTTCCTTTTTGTGACCAAGTGTCTATTATCAATGACAATATCGTAGGTAAATCCTTTCCTAGGAAAGGAGCCTAAAGTTTTTTCTTACCTTTATAAAAAATATCAGGTTATTTATACCACAAATACATGTGCATTGTTCTCTGTATTAATCTAGTCATTTTAGTTTCAATGGTGTTAATTTAGGTCCTGTACAATTTGCATTTGCCAATTTAGTCCCCAAGTATGATTGGAATTAAGTTAACGATAAAATTTTAATGGACAAGCCACAGGATAAATATGTGGATTTGCATTGGATCACTTGCATTTGACATAGTCAAGTAGTTAAAATTATGTCCTGAAAATATGAGCTTGTCTAAGTCCTGAAAAATTAGCAAAATCTGTTTGTATATGGTTGATTCGAGAAAACATATGAACTTATGAGTGCTATAGATGGCAATTAAACCTGAATCCGTTGGATATTCATCTAAGACCCACTTATGAAGGACTGGATGTCAAAATGGAGCTATAAATAGATTTGGATTTAGATGTTGATAACTGAGTTTGGTTTGTGTTGGATTTAGATGACAATAAACCCAGCCTAAACTTGACTTATATTTGACTCGAGATTATATTTAGGGTAGGATGATAATTTAAAATTACTAAGTTTTGAGATTTTAATATGCCAGAGATTCCAAAATTTTCTTATTAGGCCAACAGAGCGTCTCGCTTGGTGACTGGGTAAGGTTAATGTGTGACAAGAACGATTAGGTGATTAAGGTAACAGATAAGTCAGAGGCCACATCAAAATTCAACCAAAATTCCACTTGACCTATCCAAATTTGCACGTCTTCTTTTAGATAATTAGTGTCCAAGGAGGACTCAGTTTTATCCAAATTTTTTATTTTTTGAGTAAAATTAGATTAATTAGTTTTGCATTTGTACTTTTGGAAGGATAGATGGCTATAAATACCTTTTGACTTTGTAGAACAACTCAAAATTTCCCCTTGATATTGAAATAAGTATTTTTCTCTCGAGTTCTTTGGTCCTTTACAAAGAAGATGACTACTCGAGTTTTCTCCTTATTTCATTTCTGCCTTTGCAATTCAATTAAAGAAAGGTACATTGAAATTTGGGAGTAGTGTGTTTTAATTTTGCTCTTCTTTTGAAAAAACTCAATCCCACATAGAAAAAAATAGAGGTAAGAAGTCTAGTTTAAATGCCTCTTTGTCATTGCACTTGGTAAAGTTTTGTGGGCTTAGAGTGGGCAAGGTTAGCCAAACAAGTTCGCGCATGCCCTGCCAGCAAGTGTGTCAAGTCGTGTCGTGCTGTGGATTTTCTCTAACTCAAACATTTATTTTTATGACCATTGTTTTTGTTTAAGTTGTTGTAAATGAACTCGAGGCGAGCTCTTGTCTTTGAGTAGTGCTCGAGGCCTTTGGCTCAGACTTGAGGTATCTCTTAGTTGAGCTCGAGGGTGCGAACTCGAGGGACTATCTCTAATCCGGATCTCGAGGCCATAAGCTCAAGCTCGGGTATGCGTTTTGACTACATCAATTCCCACTCTTTCCATAAATCGTTTTATTCATAACTGGAGCCATTTTTAGGCTCTGCAGTATCCTCTACTTTTGTTGTTTAAGCCAGATGCTTAGAGCATGATCTTTTGCTTAATGTGAAAGTATTTCTTCTATAAATACCTTTCCTTGGTAGGTCATTCAAGATAAGAAAATTACAGAAACTCTTCTTCTCCTTCATGGCTTTCCTTCTCTCTCACAAAATAATTCTCTCCTCCATTATTGAGCAAGTTGGGCCATACTCTAGCCAATCTTCTTAGAGTACACCGCTGAGCTGGGTGAGTTAATTTTTGGACCATTTATCCCATTGTACCTTTGTGGGGGCATAAACGACTTAGAGTAGTGAATTTTTCACGGCGCGGCAATTTGTTCAGTTCATTCTTTCCCTTCCTTCATTTATTGTTGAGTCGTTTCTGTCATTAGTTTTGTAACCCTTGAGATCACTTTTATTGTAATAAGAGTTATATTTTGTTCACTCATTTACCCTATTTCACCAACAATCTAAGTTGTTTATATAAGAAGTAAGCACAATATGACTCATGGGGCCTTTATTATTCCTGATGTGTCTAAATCTGAGCCATCGGATGGGAAAACTACGAGATGTCGGTCGATAAGATGGAGTTATTCCAAGGTCAGATAGAGGTTCATTGTACTCAGTTTAATGGTGAAGCCTAATCGAGGTCCAATAAAGACTTCAAAAAGCATAACATTACTCGTGGGGGAATGCTTCTTTATTACATGACAGCGTACCTTTACCAAATTTATAGTAATATGAAAACCGCTAAGAAAACATGGGAAGCATTATTCAACAAGTATGGGTCAGACGATAGCGCTTCTAAGAAATACATTTGTAGCAGGCGGTTAGCTTTCACCATGATTAAAGAAAAACCTATTCTAGACTATATCCATGAATACAAACCTTTGTGGACTAATATACTGAACGAAGGCATGAAGTTTTGTGAAACGTTTTAAGCTAATCGTCTAATTGAGAAAGCGCCTTCCTCTTGGGAAAATTAAAAGGCGTATCTCAAGCATAAGAAAAACGATAGGAGCTGATCACCCATATTAATTTAGAAGATTAAAATTGTAAACAAACTAGGAGGAAGTCCTCTTAGCACTTGTCCTTGGCAGCTAACCTTGTAGAATCGAGAAATGTAGGAAAGAAAGGCAAATTCAAAAAACCTTGGACTTGTGGCAAGAGTGGCCACACCTCAAGGAACTACAGGAAGGCATTTGGATGTTGAAAGTACATGGACACAGGCCCCAAGCTAATCTCACCGAGGAAGGAGACTTGTTTGTTGCCATGATCTCTAAGTTAAACATGGTTGAGAGGTCTTTAAATTGACCAGACCTTTCCCTTCAAATCCTTTCTTTATAGATAGAGAGAGAAGTTAGAGAGAGAGAAAGAAAAGAAAACCCCAAATTTGCTGATTGCGAATTCCGATTCTTGGAATGCTAGGTTTAAGGGGGTTTCACGCCTCCCATGTTCGCAGTTGAGTCTTCCTCTCTATTGGGGTTTTTATTCGTCTTATTAATGGGTTCTAGGCCAAATTTGATCTTTTTCTTTGCTTTGCGCTTCATCTACCCAAAGCCTTTCCTTGTCCATTTTTTCTCTCCTCAAAGATGAGCTAGGAGCGAAAGTCGAACACGAGAGTGGTTGATAAAGACTTCCAGTGGTTAGAGGACTATGTGTTAGCCATGGAGGCTGATGAAACTCTGGGGCCTGGATTCTCTTCTCTCGCAGCTAGGGCGTCGTTTGTCACCGTTGTGGGTAGCGAGTTTACTAATATAAGGAAGTTCTTAGCTTTACCATTTTTCTCTATCTTCTTCTTTATTTTTGGTACAGTTTTCTTCTTCTCTCTCGATGGTACGTAAGAGAAGTCATGTTGAGGCGTCTCCAACAGAGACCTAAAGTAAGGACTAGAGGAGGGCATTGTGGTAAAGCCTTTAAACCATTATGCGCCAAAAAGGTTGCGTGCATCGTACCCCTCGCAGACCTCGCTCACGCGGGAGCCCTTGTGGCACTGGACCTGTTGTTATTGCGCCAGAAAGGGGGCCGGGGGGGTTGTCCTTAGCTGATAGGTTCCCAGAAATTGCCATAATTTGACCTTGAGGAATTTCTTTTTCTAGTGCTCGTGGCGAAAATGTTACCTCCATGGTTCACTCTAAATACTTCTTTCCTAGTTATTATGAGATATGGGAATCCCTGTTAGATGATTGCCCTTTATTCCCTCCCAAGGAGGGATGTTTTTCAATCTCTATAGATTTTTTAGATGTCAGTGTGCGGTTTCTCTTACCCACATTTGTAGATCCGCTTCTTTAGCATTTTGGAGTATGTCCTATTCAAGTGTCTCCTAACGGATTTAGGAATGCATATGGTTTCCTACTTACCTATTTTATTAATAACTTTAATCCTTCATTCTAGATTTTCGATATTCTTTTTAAGATTAAATATCATAAACACGTCGTAGCTTTTGAAGGTAGGGGAGGTTCTATCATTATAAAACATAATTCTTCAAATGTGAAAAATTGGCAAAGTAAGTTTATTTGGATAAAACCCCCCCTTATGCCCTCATTTCTCACCTCATGGAGAGTGTTGCAATGTCAATATCCAATGGATGAGGCTGAGTTAGCTCCCCAAGAGAGGCAGGTAATCGGTTATTTTGATAAAAATTCAGTGGGTGAGAGATTCCTGGCATCTAAGGAGTTACTTGAGTAAGAATAGTGCTTGTTAAGGCTGGGCTTTCTAAGAAGCCTGTTTCTGGTGAGTTTTACTTTACAAGGCTTCTCCTCATCCCTTTTTATCTTTTGAGATTTCTTGTTGGATTTATGGTTCTTTTAACTATAGAAGATGCGTTGGTGGGTGTAGACATTCTAACACGTCTTATTCCCTGAATTCTTCTAAGGGGTAGGCTTCGAAGCGTACTTCGATTGTTGTTGCCTCAGCGGCAAAGGTAAAAAAGGATGTGTTAAATACTTATGTGTGTCTGTGGTGATCCCAGGACCTCAATCATCCAATCCCACCCCTTTCGAGAGGGTGAGTAAATGACTCCGGATTCTTCTTCGAGGGATGTCTCCCAAAGCTATCAAGCCTTCAATTGTCTAAGGTCCCTTTCCGGAGGGTAGTGGGGTATCGATTCCTTCTGGACTTTCTCTTCTAGACGGTGTTCCTTCTACTATGTCTGTACCTACTATGAGTTAAATGGACCAGGATCTTGGGGGAGGAATGACAGGATGTCCCGGGGCCCCTTGTTCCTCGAGCTTCAACCTAGTCAATATTTCTCCAAACATTTTGGGTCGCTTGCCCATGTATCCTCCTAAGGATGAACGTTCTTAGTTCCATGCCAGTTCTTGGAGGAGCGTTTGACGTTTTTCTTGAACAAGACATATCATAACCTACCGTTTCTTAGGAGGCTTTGGATTCTACAATGAGGGTTCCTTTATCTACCCCTGAGGGTTTTGGCTCATTTGTTTTAGGACCTGAGAAGATTAGTTCTTCTGCTCTTCCTTTTAGTTCAGAATTTTTGGGTAGTACCGAATACTGTTGGGATATATGCAAGTGTTTGCTCTTTCCAGAGGATTATGCTCAGCAGAGCGACATGACCCCTGAAAATGCTTCTATCTATATGTCGTAGGTTAGTGTATAATTTTTCTAATCTTAACTTCTTTATCCAAGTATTAACCTCTTACCCTTGTTTGCTCCAGGATGGCCTATGTCCTTTCTTCTTGGAGGCGTAATGCTTTTGAACTGAGGGAGCTTTGTAAGCATAATGAGGAACTTGAGTCCAAACTCTCAACGGCTGAATCCTGCCTCGCTGCAGCTAAATCCCCAAATTCTTCCCAAGATTCCATGATCTTGGAGTTGAATGCTTGCATCGCTGAATTTCTTTACCAGATTCCCTGCACTCTTTCTCAGTTCAAGGCTAGTCTTGAGTATAGAGGCTTTGGTGTTGCTGAGTATTGGAAAGGTTTTGACACAGGTGGTAGCTCGGCGGTTAAAAAGGCCATGTACATAGATCCAAACTTGGGGTTGTCCCTTCTTCAAGAAATTTGTCATTCAATCTTCTAGGTGGTGAAGGCGAGTAGGGCGAGCGGTTCTAGATCTACTAATACTTCGAAGCCTACATCTTCATAGTTCGTTTTTTTAACTCTAGGGGAATGTCTTAGGTATGGACCGAGTACTCTAATTATGCATGTTTGTTTTACCTAGCTTGTGAAATGCATAATCTAATGATCATATGGGAACAAAAAAAATTTCTCATAATTACTCGTATTCGGGTAGTAGAGTTATGAGTGTAAAAATGAAAGTTTTTGAATGTTTCACTTTCCAGGAAGGGTTTAACTAAGATGTCTGACTGAGAAAGGCTTACAACTTATATAAATACGCTTGCCTGAGAAAGGATTATAGCTTAAATGAATACGCCTTCCTAAGAAGCGCTTATAGTTTAAGTGGATCTGCCTTCCTGAGGAGGCCTTACAGCTTAAATGAATGCACCTGCCTAAGAAGGGCTTATAGCTTAAATGAATATGACTACTTGGGAAGGGCTTATATCTTAAATGAGTACGCCTGCCGAAGCAAAGCTTAAAGCTTAAATGAGTATGCTTGCCTGAGAAGGGCTAATAGCTTAAATGAATGTGCTTGCCTGAGAAGGGCTTATAGCTTAAATGAATACACTTGCCTTAGGAACTAATAAAAGAATGAAGTCTTTGAAAGATAAAGACATGTGTTTTTATTAATAATATTCATACACAATATTTCCTGAGATTAAGGATATTTCCATAAATGGTGTCAAATATTTTGCTCAGGTTCTTTGTATGGAAGATTGATCTTAAGCCTTTTATTTCATTAATTGTCTCTGTCTTTTACAAGAGTGAAGGAAAAAGAGAAAAGTGAAGAAACCAAGAGAAAGCCAAAAAGAAAAAAAAAAGCCCCCTTTTTAAGCTGGGGGTCTGGTTGTATTTATAGATTTGGAGTGGGAAGGTGCTTGATTAATTGTTGGAATCGCGTTCATCTTGCTGTGCGAAATCAAAGGGCTTGATTATTCTTGTAGACGGGCTATTTTGGCACCATTTCTCTAGTTGTCCCTACTTGGGCTATGTATGTCTCCTATTGTCACACCAAGTGAGATCGAGGAGCTTAGTTGTTTTGGGGCGGCCTATTCAAGCATCCTTATTTGGGCCGTTCTTGCTTGGGTTTGGTAATTCGCTTGGCGAGTTGGACTTAGCAGGCAACATGATGGGAATGTTGACTTTCTCTGATTATGAGTCCTTGCTGGGTTCCTCCGCTGATTTCGACGGGAAGAGCTTTTCGTGTTGGTTTGCTTATTTCGTCCATGCATTAATGCGTTCACTTATCAGTTGTAAACACGGTTGAGTGGGTGTAGATGCTGGTTCCACGATGCATATTTGCACCAATAAGGACCAGTTCCATCAACATGAGAAAGCCACTGATGGGGAGAAGGTGTACATGGGCAATTCCAGTTCAGTCCTTATCCGTGACATGGGAAAGGTGCTTCTAAAACTGAACACTGGAAAATCTCTATGTTTGCAAAATGTGTTGCATATTCCTAATATGCATAGGAATCTAGTCTCTGGCCCCTTGCTGAATAAAGCTGGTTTCAAATTAATTTGTGAGTCTAACAAATTGATCCTAACCAAGAAAATGGTGGTTTTTTTGTCCTTAATGTTTTGAATGATATGAGTAAAGCTGGCTCAAGTTCTGCTGACATTGTTGAATCCTTAGATTTGTCGCATGCTAGGGTTGGACACTTATTATAATTTGGTTAAAAAATTTAAACAAATGAGTTTAATTCCTGACTATGATCTAACCAAACCTGGCAAATGCAAAATATGTGCTGAGGCCAAACATTCTAAAAAGGCATTTAACAAATCATTAGAAAGAACCTCATCCTTGCTCGAGCTAGTACATACTGATTTAGGTGACTTTAAGAGCACCGCGAGTAGAGGTGGAAAAAGATATTACATCACTTTTCATAGATGTCCACTCGAGATTCCCTAAGGTTTATCTCTTAAGTACAAAAGATTAGGCTGAGGAAATATTTCTTAAATGTAAAGCTGAAGTTGAAACAAATTAGACCCTAGGATTAAGAGGATTAGGTTTATAGAGGAGGTGAGTATGATACTACCTTCCTTAAGAAACATTGGGAAGAACTTGGTATAATTCATGAACTCTTAGCCCCTTAGTCCCCAGCAGAATGGGATATCTGGAAGGAAAAATAAGACCCTTAAAGACATGATGAACACTATGTTGATTAGCGGCCTACCTTTGAGCTTGTGGGGGGATGCTTTATTATTTGCATGTCACATGCTTAACAGGATTCCACATAAAAAGTTAGATAAGACCCCTTGTGAATCATGGAAAAGCTATGCACCTAATCTTAAATGCCTCAAAGTGTGGGGTGTCTAGCTAAAGTAGGAATTGCCGAGTTCAAAGAAGTAAAATAGGTCCCAAAACTATTGATGCTATCTTTATTGGTTATCATATGAACATTGTTGCATATAGGTTCATGCTTTTAAATTACTCAAGCCTTGGGCTTGGTAAAATAATAGAATATCTAGATGCTGAATTCTTCGAGCAAGCTCCCCATAAAAGAGTCTGTATGCCTCATTACCTAATTTTATTCCTACTGCATTTGCATCATCATCGAGTCACATGCCCTCTGAACGCGAGGTTTAAGAACTCAGAAGAAGTAAGAAGGCTTGAACTGAGACTAGTTTTAGACAAGACTTCATAACTGCTTTCTTTTCTGAACATCATGATTTTGATAAGCATGTTACGAGTTCATTCATATTAGAGGAAGATCCCAAAACGTATGATGAGGCCATGAGAACCATCGATGCTTCTTTTTGGAAATAGGCCATTAATAATAAACTACTCTCGATAACAAACAACACTTGGGTGTTAGTGGATTTTCCTAGAGGATGTAAATCAATAGGGTGTAAATGGTGTTTATAAAGAAACTGAGGACCGATGGGTCCATAAAGAAATTTAAGGTCAGGCTGGTGGCTAAAGGATACACCCAGAAATAAGAAATAGATCTCTTTGAAACTTATTCACTCGTAATTAGGATTCCCACTGTAAGAGCCCTAATAGCTCTAGCGTCCATACATAATCTTGTAATACACCAAACGGACGTAAAAACCGCCTTCTTGAATGGTGACCTTGAGGAAGAAATGTATATGGAATAACCCGAGGGGTTTGGGGTTCCTGGCATGGAATATAAAGTATGTAAACTTAGAAAATTGTTGCATGGACTTAAACAAGCTCCTAAATGGCATCAAAAATTTGATAGTACCTTGGTCGTGCATGGTTTTGTTGTAAACAATGGTGATACGTGTGTTTATTCTAAGCATGTTGATAATGATTGTGTGATTATTTGTTTGTATGTTGATGACATGCTTATCTTTGCCACGAGTATAAATGTTGTAAATAATATTAAGTCTTTTCTAAGCGCATGTTTTGATAAGAAAGATCTAGGTGAGGCTAATGTGATACTTGCGATTAAAATAAGTAGAACACCTAAGAGTTTGACTCTAAGTCAATCCTACTACATGGAGAAAATATTGAGAAACTTTGGTCATTATGATGACATTCCTACTAAAACTCCATATGATCCTAGTGTTCATTTGAAAAGAAACACAGGGAATAGTGTATCACATGATGAGTGCACTAAGATAATTGGAAGCTTAATGTCGTTAATGAACTACACTCACCTTGACATTGCTGATGCTGTTAGTTGGACTTAGCCATTTCACCCATAATCTTAGTGATGACCACTTGAGTCCATTGACAAGGCTATTACGGTATCTTAAAGGTATCATAAATTGGGGTTTACACTATAAAAAAATTCCTTGTTGTATTAGAGGAATATTGTGATACTAATTATGTGTCTATTTTTTATGAAATTCATTCTACTAGTAGCTACATGTTTGTGCTTGCTAACTGCTATTTCATGGAAATTGTCTAAACAAACTTGCATTGCTAAATCCACTATGGAATACAAATTTATTTCACTTCAGATGGTAGGTATGGAAGCTGAATGGCTGAGTATCCTGGGAGACATTCCATTGTATTCAGTGTTGCTACACTATGATTCACAAGCTGCCATCGGAGTTGCTCAAATTTAGGTATATAATGGCAAGCAGAGGCATATTCGCCTCAAACATGGTGTTGTAAAAAATTTGATCATGAATAATGTTATCTCACTTGAGTATATATGGAGTGAGAAGAATTTGGCAGATCCTCTAATGAAAGGCCTTACAATGAAATTGATAAAATGAAACAGCGAAAGGAATGGGGCTAAAGCCCATCTTTGTGTCCTAAGTCTGATGGATACATGTCTCGAGAGTTACTCTTTAGTTCAATGAGTCAAAAGAAGATCGCGACTCGGAAATTTGTGATAGCCACTCGAACCCATTATGAGATGTGCTGTATTAGTGGCTTTAGGATATGTCAATACTGCCGTGACATAAGATTGAGCTTAAGGATTTTAATGTTGTTCATAGCCCATTGCGGTAGCGTGGGGTAGCACACCTGATGGACATACCATACTGCCATGATGTGAGGATGACCCTAAGGCACTCAGTGATCTCCATGGCCTTTTATAATGGAGTGGAGCAGTGTATCTGATGGACTCACCTATGGGATTATGGGAGTTAGAAAGTCCCTCTATTGAGAGTAAGTGCTGACTTTCTAGAGCTTTCCTGAGAATACTAGGTTTCGGATTTTGTTTAAAAGGACCTCATACCTCTTGATCACGGAGTACATTTCAACCTCAAGAACCATATGAAGAGGTTAGGTATGATTTTCACAATGACTGCTCATGGTTCAAAACTATGTTCACCTTAGGAGGTTGTGTGACATGCTTAGTCACTAGGTGTTGATTCAATTTCAAAAGATATTAGCATCGTCTAGTGTGGGTCTCGCTGCTTTGTAATACTCTTCCTTTCTATCCTTTTCTCAAAATTGAATCGTGTAGAGGATGTTGGAATTCGGGGCTAGTGTGTTTCAATTTTGCTCTTGTTGTGAAAAACCTCATTCCCACATAGGAAAAATAGTGGGGGGGAGTCTAGTTTAAATACCCCCTTGTCATTGCTCTTGGTAAAATCTTGTGGGCCTAGAGTGAGCATGATGGGCCACATGCACACGCATGTACCCCACCTTGCCTCGTCGCTCCGAGCCTGCCGGCGCTTCGCCATGTGTGGATTTTTCTAATCTGGACCTTAATTTTTACGACCATCATTTTTGTTTAAGTTGTTGTAAACGAACTCAAGGCGAGTTCTTGTCTTTGAGTAGTGCTCGAGGCCTTTGGCTCGAGCTTGAGGTGTCTCCTAGTTGATATTGAAGGGCTATCTCTACTCAGGGTCTCAAGGTTTGAGGCTACAAGTTCGAACTTGGGAACACATTTTGATTACTTCAATTCCATTTCTTTCCCTTAAATTATTTATTCATAACTAAAGCCGGGTTTTTAGGCTTTCCAATATCCACTAACTTTCTAAATTTCAACCGAATTCTTAGGCAGCTGTCTTTTACTTAACGTGCAAGTATTTGTTTGATAAATACCTTGCATTGGTGGGGCTTTCAAGATATAAAAATTAAAGAAACTCTTTTTGTCCTTCACAGCTTTCCTTCTTTCTCTCCAAATAATTCTCTCCTCCATTACTGAGCAAGTTTGGCCATACTCTAACCCATCTCCCTAGAGTACACTGCCGAGGTGGGTGCCGTGTTAACCCTGGAGGTCGGGGTGCCATTCATCCCATTGTACCTCGGTGAGGGCATAAAAAACTTAGGGCAGTGGATTTTCCATGATACGACAATTTCTACCGTTCTTTCTTTCCCTTCTGTTGTTTATTGTTGAGTCGTTTCTGTCACTTGTATTGCGATCCTCGAGATCACTTTTATTATAATAAGAGTTATATTTTAATCACTTATTTACCCTATTTTACCAACAAGGTGGTTGTAATAGTCATTCTTTAACTCTGTCATTAATGCTCTGCAGCACTATCTATCTACTTTTATGATGGATGGAAAGAAAGAGAGATAGCATTAGCATTTGAAGAGAAAAAAATAGCGAGGTTGGATGATTGGGAGTATGTTTGATGCCGCGTATATGGGAAGGCCGAAAAAGAGTGAGTGATGGATATGTAATAACGTATAAGGAACATTAACCCTTTTTTTACAAGGATAAAGTAGTCAAAATATATTATTGGTTATTTATGCCGATTTTTGTCTCGATGATTGGGGTGGCAGTTGGCCAACCCTGATAAGCGCGTTCGATTTTGGAATTCTCCCTCCCCCTTGACATTACTAATATAAAAAAAAATAAAAATGTTATTGGATTATTTATACCAAAGTTCCCTTTACTTTTCCAGTTGTTTCAATTTAGTCCTTGCACTTCTAATTGTATCAATTTAGTCCCTCTATAATTTATATTGTGTTCATTTAGTCCTTTGGTCAACTTCACGTTAAGTTATTGGCGTAATTTTAATAATACAATCACGTTGGATACACGTAGCGCACTACAAATCTACACGTTGACTTAATTTAATCAAACTTGCAGCCAAACCATAAAAAATTTATTAATAACTTTATATAAATTTTAGTCTAAGGACCAAATCAATGAAATATAAATTACAGATGGACTAAATTGACACAATTAAAATTACAATGACTGAATTGGCACAATGGACAAAGTACATGAATCTTTGGTATAAATATCCCTAATTATTTCTAGTGTACTATCAAATATATCAGTGCAGGCGCTTATCGACACTGCTAAAATACTAGATCCACCAATTGCCGGATTGATGAATCCCTCCCTCCTTATTCTCTCTCAGCAGTGTGTTATATAATTGGTTCCTATATATGCTGGACTATGCCTTAATAATAATTCAGGGCTAAAATGAGCTAAGAGATAACGTTAGGATTTATTAGGTTAATTAAATGCATAACTTAATTAAAGGGAGTAATCAAAACATTGCGTTCCATAAACCTATGCAAGCGGTGGCAATTATGTAAAGAAAGAGCAAAACTAGGGTTAATTTCGTTTCAATTTTCAAGTTTTGGGCTTAACAGACAATGTCCATTTTGCCCCTGCTCAAGTGCACTATTTGCTGCCCAAGCCATTGTTCGTTTGCTCGCACCTTTGCTTTATCCTGCCTTTTGCATACCACACATCTCCCATCCAGCAGCTACTTAAGGACACATTTTTTCTTCTTGTGCACCCGATCTTTATTTCTTTTATTCAATCTGGGTCTTCTGTTCCCATGTTAATTAATGACTAAGATACGGTTACGGGTTTGAGTCATGGATAGTTGGGCAGGGGTATTTAAGGGGAAGAGAGAGAATATCAAGAACGACAGAATTCACTTTTACCATTTTCTTTCTCTCTTCGTTTTCTTCCCCCCTTCCTACTCTCCAGGACAAAACACTGACCCTAGTTTCTTCTCTTGCTCATCCATAGCAATTCAAAGGTTTTTGGTGAGAAGATTTGCTAGATTAGGGCTTTAGATTCGAGGTTTCTATCTTAGAAGCGTAGGGTTTTGTATGTAATTTGTATATGCATTGTAAATTTGGCTTGTAGTTTGTAATAATCTCTAGTACAGTGTATAGACTTCTCTAAAAATAGGGAACCATGGATGAGGACCATATTTTTCGGTTTTTGAACCACGTAAAAATCTAGTGTTCTTGTTGTTTAGCCTTTTTTTTCATTTGTTCTAGTGTTGTATCATTTGATCCATGGGGCTCTTGAGTTGTAAATTAGTCTTAGCAAAAGTCATTTCTAAAGATAAGACCAACAAGTGGTATCACAGCCATTTGATAATTAACGTGAAGATCCAAGAAATGGCTTCTGCTAAGCATGATATAGGCTCTTTTGATGTCAATCAGGGCCAGTTCCGCGCTTCTTGCGAAGAAGGATAAGCTAGAAGGTCTAACAAGCAAGGAGAAGATACTTATTAAGCAGTTGGCGCATGGTAACCTCTTACTTTGTCTTGATAATTCGGTTTTGGCTAAAGTTAGTTTTGAAAGACTTGGGCAGCTATTTAGGAAAAAACTAGAAGAACTTTATGCCACTAAGTCCTTAGTTTACCGGGTGATGTATGTGGAAAGGTTCTACACCTTTAAGATGGGGTAGAATAGAGCTTTAGAGGACAACTTAAATGACATTTATAGGGTATTTAAAGATCTAACCAATGTTAAGGTTACAATTCCTGATGAGGTTTAGGCTATGATTCCTTAAGGTTCTTTACCTAAATATTTGAAGACCTCTAAGGATAACCTTAGGTATGGTCATTTTTCTTGATGAAATAAAAGATTCCCTAACGTCTAAAATAGTAGATCTAAAACGAGATGGTAAATACCCTAGTAGTAGTAGCAATAATAGAGAAAGACTTTCTTTTAGAGGTAGATCCAAGACAAAATATAATAATAGTAACAAGAAAAGAGGTAAAAGCAAGAGCATATCACAATCTAGGGGTAAAAGAGACACTCCTGATGTTAAATGCTATGATTGTGGTAAGATGGGTCATATGAAATGCAACTGTCCTGAAAGGAACAACAAGAACCAACCAGCTGTTGATAACATTATGTCATATGATAATTATGAGCCCGGTGAAGTGTTAATTGCTTCCTCTGAACTTAAAACCCATGAATGGATGATGAACTCCGGATGTAGTTTTCATATCTCATCCGAACGTTCAGATTTTACTTATTACAAAACTGTGAATGATTGAAAGGTATTGTTGGGTAGTAACCATGGCTGTAGGGTTATGGGTGGAGGGTTAGTGAGGATCAGGGTTTCAGGAGGGTCTGACCTTGTTTTAGACGGTGAGAAGAAACCTTATACCACTAGAACAACAAGACTTGAGTGGTTTAACCTTGAGAGCGGGACAGGGTGAGATAAAAATCCTTAAGGAAGCCCTAGTAGTTCTTAAAGGAGTAGTCAAGAATGCTTTTTATATCCTTAAGGATGAGGTGGATTCTAGGGAATCTTGCTTAGTCAAGAAAGATAGACCTAACACTACAAACCTATGGCATAAAAGGTTAGGCTATATTTCAGAGAGAGGCTTAGTTGAACTGAGTAAGCAAGGGTTGTTAGGTCCTGCTAGTGTGTCAAAGCTGGATTTTTGTGATCATTGCATCATTCAAAAGTATCGTAGACTTGCATTTTCTACAAGTTTACATATTTTTGGTCCTGTTGATTATGTGCACTCTGACCTGTGGGGTCCCTCGAGGGTGCCTACAATGGGTGGAGCTCATTACTTTTTGTCTTTTGTGGATGACTAATCTTGGAAAGTTTGGTGTTTTCGTTTATAATCAAGAATGACTATTTTAAAACCTTTGTTAAATGGAAGAACATGGTAGAAAACTAAACTAGTACAAAAATAAAAGGTTCCCCTAACAATTTTAGAAGCCATTTTCCCCTTCCCAATGTATTTTCTTAGGATTCCCCAGGAAACTAGAAAGAGCACTCATAGGATAAGCCAAATCAGGTCTAGTGTAGGTCATGGCATATATGAGTGTTCCTATGATGTTACCGTATGGTATGTAGCCATCTTCTATTTTTCTAAGTTAGTTTCAGGACTTTGACTTACAAAAAATTTATACTGAGTTGCCTTGTGTCACTTAATAGTTTTACATCGAACATATCAAACCATTTCAAGACTTTAATAAGTATCTTTCATGAGATAAGTGCACCTTTTTTAACTCTCTATATCTAATTATCTCCATGCCTAAAATTCTTTTAGCCTCACCTAAATATTTCACGTCAAATGAATCATTCAGTTTCTATTTTAGGTGATTAACCTCATATTTAGATTTATCGACTAAAAGCATAACATCAACATATATCAGCAAGTATATGGCATGTTCATCATCAACATTCTTAAACTAGAAATAGGTGTCATACACTGATGTACTAAAGCCATTATCCATCATAAAACTGTCAAAATGCATGTACCGTTATCTAGGTGATTGCTTAAGTCCATGCGGGGCATTTTTTAGCTAACAAACATGCTCGTCAAAGTTAGGATCAACAAACCCTTCTGGTTGAGCAATATTGATTCACTTCTTAAGCTGTCCATGTAAATATACAGCAGTAATGTCCATTTGTTCCAAAAACATATCAAATTTTGCAAGAAAACAACATTAAGATCATTATAGTTGTGTGTTTTACAACTGGTGAGGAAATTTTAGTATAATCAACCCATTCCTATTGTGAGAAGCCTTTGGCCACAAGTTTGGCCTTAAACCAAAGAAACACATATGGTGTTTTAGGTCCCTTAACTTTAAACATACTCACTTAGAACCCATTAATTTCCTACCCCTGGGCCCGGGGTATCAGGGTTCAAGTCTGATTTTTTTCTTAGACTGTCTATTTCTATAGCCATAGCATTCAGCAACTCTGCTGAGTGTTTGTTGCTCATAGCCTCTCTATAAGACAAATTTTCAAACACCACAACTCTAGGGATTAAGGTGGCCCAAATGATGATGAGGACAAAGATCAACATCACATGCCTGCAATAGACTAGGTGGATCGGCATAAAAGCAAGGGATGTAGTAGGATACAAATTATGGTATTTGGCCCATGTAAGGGGGAGGAATGGGGTGGGTATTATTGTGGATAGATCCCTTAGGAATGAAGTAGGAGGGGCCACTAGGACTAGCGATAGGATCATTAGCATCAAGAATGTTCTAGATGGGGAGATATTGAACGTCATAAGTGCATACGCTCCACAGATTGGGTAGACAGCGAGGCTCGATTCTGGGAGAACTCAGACTCAACATGCAAGGCATACCCTATAGCGAACAAGTGGTGATTGGGGGTGACTTCAACGGGCACGTGGGAGGCAACACAGAAGGGTGTGCACCCCACCATGAAGGCTTTGGTTTTAGAACGAGAAATGATGAGGGAAAGGCCTTGTTCGAATTTGTTGTCACCTATGAGTTAGCAGTGGCCAACACTTTCTTCAGAAAGTGTGAGAACCACGTCATCATGTATCGGAGCGGCAGAGCAAAGGCTCAGATCGACTACATACTACTAAGGAAGCGGACTCAAAAAGATTGTAAGGATTACAAATTTATATCTTGGGAGGACCTCTCAACACAACACAGGTTAGTGTGTGCTAGGGTCAAGGTCAAGAGAAGGGGCAAGAAATCCATCAAACCATCACAGCCAAACATGCGATGGACGGATCTGAAGGGAAAATGGCCTAAGTCTTTATGGAGAGAGTCTAGGATGAGCTTGGAGGGGAGTGTGAGGGAGATTTAAACCAAGTGTTGAACCAAGTAGCCCAAAAGATAAGAGATGTGGCGCGTGAAGTCCTAGGCATACCAATGCAGGGAGCACCAAACAACAGAGAGACCTAGTGGTGGTGCAGGGAGGTCCAAGAAAAGATTAAGGCAAAACGACACTGCTTTAAGGAGTGGGACTGGAGTGGTGATGAAGACAAGAGACAACAGTATAAATAGGCTAAGAAGGAAACAAGGATAGCAATAAGAGACGCACTATCTAAAACCTTTGTGGAGTTCTATAAAAGGCTGGATACAACTGAGGGGGCTAGAGACCTCTATAGAATTGCAAAGGCAATAGAAAGGAGGACTAGAGACCTAGACCAAATAAGGTGCATCTAGGGGGCTGATGGACAAGTGTTCAAGGATGAGCAACAAATTAGAACTAGGTGAAAATCCTACTACCACGATCTGGTTAATGAAAGGGGAGATACGGTTGCACCTCCAGGAGAACTACAAGCACGGGGGAGCATGAGAACAACTGCTACTGCACCAAAATTAGACCCGAGGAAGTCAGGAAAGCATTGAAGAAGATGGGCAAGGGTAAAGCAGTCGGCCCGGACGGAATACCCATTGAGGCATCGAAATGTACTAGAGAGGTGGGGGTTATATGGCTGACCGAATTATTCAACCAAATCCTTAATGGAAAAAAGATGCCTAACGAATGGCGGAAGAGTACGAGCTATTACCCAAAATAGCACAAAAATAAAAAATATTTCTTAAACTAGCTTTTTTAAAAAAATATTTCCCCAAATGGCATCCATGTCATCATTTGACTTTTTTATTTTTTAGTTTTACTTTTTTTTTACTTTCTTATTTTATTTTTAATATATATATATATAATTTTTCTAAATTTATAATACTTTCTTAATCTCAACAAATAAATTAAATTAAATTAAATTATTTATTAAATATTTAGATTAAATTTGTGTATAAATAATTTTATTTAAAATTTAATAAATAATTAAGTTTAATTTATTTATTATAATACATAAAATATTATAAAATTAAAAAATATAAATGTAGTTAAAAATAAAAAAAATAAAAAATGATGACATAGATGCCATTTGGGGAAATATTTTTAAAAAAAAGCTAGTTCAGAAAATATTTTTTGTTTTTGTGCTATTTTGATAATGGCTCGAAGTGTACACTAGTTCCCGTCTATAAGAACAAAGGTGGCATTTAGAGTTGTACCAACTACAGAGGAATCAAACAAATGAGCGATACTTCGAAGCTTTGGGAGCGGGTCATAGAAAGAAGGCTCTGATAACAAGCAGGGGTGTCAGAGAGCCAATTTGGATTTATGCCAAGCAGATCAACAATAGAAGCCATCCATATCCTGAGAAGGACCATAGAGTACTACAAAGATAGACAAAAGGACCTTCAAATGGTCTTCATTGATTTGGAGAAGGCGTATGATATAGTACCGAGAGAGGTCCTATGGAGGGCCCTGGATTAGAGAGGCATCCACGAGCCCTATATATGGGCCATCAAGGACATATACAAAGACATCCAAACACTTTTTGCATTACAGTGGGAGTACATCAAGGCTCTGGCTTGAGTCCCTTTCTATTCATTCTAGTTATGGATGCGCTTAATAGGCACATCCAAGTAGACATGCCTTGGTGTATGCTTTTTGCAGCTGATATAGATCCGGTGGGAGAATCTAGGGAAGAGGTGAACCAGAAACTAGACCTCTGGAGGATGGCCTTAGAATCGAAAGGTCTAACACTCAGTAGATCTAAGACAGAGTATATGGAACTCAAGTTCAGCACCTCTACCACGCCAAGCATAGAATTTTTCAAGATTGGATTAGAGCAAATACCACAGAAAGTATGCTTTAAATACTTGGGTTCCATAGTGCATCAAGATGGAAAAGTGGACGCAGATGTCAACAACAGAATTAAAGTGGGCTGGCATAAATGGAGAATTGCCTCTGCAGTCCTGTGCGATAGGAAGTTCCCCTTAAAGTTAAATGGTAAATATTATAAGACGGTAGTGAGGCCTGCTATGTCATACGGGGCAGAGTGCTGGCTAGTTAAGTGCCATCACATGCAAAAGCTGAAAGTGGCAGAGATGAGGATGTTGAGGTGGATGTGTGGCCACACAGGGAAAGATAAGATTACAAATAACATTATAAGAAGTTAATTAGGCGTTGCTCCAATAAAGGATAAGTTAAGGGAGCAATGCTTGGGTGGTTTGGGCATGTTAGGAGGAGACCCACCATTGCCCCTGTCATGAGATGTGAACAACACCAGATAATAGACGTGAAGAGAGGCAGAGGTCGGCCGAAGAAGAGTTGGATGGAGACTATTTATCAGGACCTCACATATCTCAACCTAAGTGAAGAGATGGCCCTCGATAGAGCTCAGTTGAGGAATAGTATAGATGTGCCTGACATTTGGGGGGGGGGGGGGGGGGGGGGGGGGGCGGCGCAGGAGCATTAACCCTACAGAAGCAATGAACACTAGTAGGATACCACGAGGTTTCCTGTGTGCCTGGCTATTAATGCGGGCATTGCTGGGCAATTAGTGCTCCTAGGGCTGGATGGAGACAATTCCACAGATGGGAAGAGAGGAAGAGGCCGACCAAAGTAGAGTTGGGTGGAGTCCCACCCCTCCATATTACAGTCGGGAAGAGAGAAAGAGGTCGGCCAAAGAAGAGTTGGACGAGGACAATCAATCAGGAACTCGCCCACATCGACCTAATTGAAGAGATGGCCCTAGTTAGAGCTTAGGGGAGAGTAGTTTTAGGGATAACCGATTGAGCGAAGCAGGAGCTTCCAACTCTCGCAAGCGAGTTCTAATACCATGGCGCTGCTTGTACGCTCATTTATACATCCGCAATACTGATGTATGTTGTCCGCTTAGTACTTTGTATACTCTCCCTCCCTCCCTCTCTCTCTTCTTCTCCCTCTATCCCTCTACTGTCTCTCTCTCCCTTTCCCCTCTCTTCCTATACTCTATGGACGCTTCATATTGTTTGCTTTTGTTTTGCGCTTTTGCCTTTTGCTCCTGCTGCTATGCTCGTGTGTACATGCCGTATACTAACATGCTTGCTTGATTATTTGCTTATATGCTCATATGACTAATTGTCTGTGACCATACATGCCACGCATGACATCTAGGCCCTACATGCTTCGTTGCTTCTTTGCTTGCTCTCATGCTCCATACTCCCCTCTTTTCATGCTCTTTATATAGGTCTCGTACAACCTCTCATCTATTAGGCTGGGGGTCCTTGGAAATAGTCTCTCGTCAGGGTCTCACCCTGATGGTGTAAGGCTGCGTACATCCTACCCCCCAGACCCCACCCAAGCGGGAGCCCTTGTGGCACTGGACATGTTGTTGTTGTTGTTGTTGTTGTTTGCTATATAATCAGCAAGCCCATATCTCTCAGGTGCCCTTATTTCCCTCCTGATCTTGTCTCTAGCTAGTCGGTAGTTGTCAAGGTTCTGTCCTACCTCGGCTTGAGTATCTAAACCTCTATCATTTTTTTCCCTGGTCCATTGCAGTCTCATTTTCATTTTTGGTTTCTGGGTAAATTGGGCTAGGTAGGTTAACTTCAAATTCATAGATTTCAGGGTCAAACTTCCTAGCAGCCTTTGTTATTTTAGAACCAGCTTTAAATCTTGTTCTAAATTGGGCATTTCATTCTCATTCAAAGTTACATCCCTACAAACTATAGGTATGGTCCTATTTCCATTCTTAACTCCTAACTTACAACCTTTAACACCAGTTAGGTAGCCTAGGAAGACCCCCTTGGCAACCTAGGTTCCAATTTACCTTTATTTTAGTAAGCAAATGCAGAACAGTCATACACACGCAGACTATCATAAACAAATATGCAACGATATTAACAACCTCACCCCAGAATTACTTATTCAAACCAAATGAAAACAACATGTATCTAACCCTATCTAGCAGTGTTCTATTCATTCTTTAAACTACACCATTTTGTTGGGTTCTTTTCCTAATAGTGTGATGTCTTTTTATTCCATATTTGTTACATAAACCATCAAATTCATTGTTTACAAACTCTAGTCTAGTGTGTTAAAAAAAAAAAAAAAACAAACAAACAAACAAACTCTAGTCTAGTATATGTTCTTAGATTTTTAGGAGAGACCAAAAGAACCTAAAACTAATTGGGTATACTGATTTAGACTTTGGTGGGGACTTAGATATGAAGAGATAGAATCTATATTTTCACCTTAACAGGTGTAGCAATAGGTTGGAAATCTAGACTTCAGTCCATGATAGCTTTGTCAACAGTTGAACCTGAATTTCTAGACTTAACATATACAATTAAGGAGGGGATTTGATTGAGGGGGTTCTTACCAGAAATAAGTTTAAAGCCAGGACCACCAATCATATATTCAAATAGTCAATCCGCTTTGGCTCTATATCAAAACCCAGTATACCATGAACGAACTAAACATCTAGTTGTTAAGAGGAACTTTACTACGGACCAGTTGGATGTAAATCAGGTGATGCTGCAGAAAATTGGTACTGAAGATAATCTTACAAATATTTTTTTTATTTTTTTTACAATGGTAAAGCCAGGGGAGGGGGAGAAGGGAGGGGGAGAAGGGAGGGGATATACCCCTCAAGTCCTCAAAGAGGACTACCACATTTGCCCACGGTAGGATTCGATCCCAGGATGCCTAGTTTGGCAACCGACGATCCAACCAACAAATATGGGCACAAAGAATGTCCCTTGGGAAAAGTATAGTTCAAACAGATTAGAATCCGGGTTGAATCTTGGATTATGATATTGCTCCTTATTAATAAAGCCATTCTAGTGGTTAGTATATATAGTAACCAAGGTGGAGATTATTGTATAATTGGTTCCTATATATGCTAGACCATGCCTTAATAATATTTTAGAGCTAAAATGAGCTTGGAAATAATGTTAGAATTTATCAGGTTAATTAAAATGAATGACTTATTTAAAAGAAGTAATCAAAATGTTGCGTTCCTTAAACCTGTGTAAGTGGTGGCAATTATGTGAATAAGAGCGGAACCAGGGGTAATTGCATTTTGCTTTTCAGTTTTTGGGCTTAATAGACTGTTTGTTTTGCCCCTGTCTAAGTGTACTATTTGCTTGTTTGTTTGCCTGCACCATTGCTTTATCCCACCTTTAGCATGCCATGTGTCCCCCATCCATGGTTGCTTGAGGATGCATTTCGTCTTCCTGTGCACCCAATCTATGTTTCTTTTATTCAATCTATGCTGTTTGATCCTATGTTAATCCATGGTTGAGATGCACTTATGGCATTGAGCTTTTTTTTGTTTTTTGGGGGGAGGGCGGGGGGGAGGGGGGGCGCAATGATATTTAAGGGGAAGTGGGAGAATGTTGAGAATGACATAATTCATTTTTACCTTTTTTTCTTGCCCTCTTCGTTTTCTTCCCCCTTTTCTTCTCTAAAAGGCAAAACCCTAACCCTAATTTCTTCTCTTGCTCATCCTGGCAATTCAGAGGTTCTGCTGAGAAGATATGCCATATTAGGTTTTAGATTTGAGGTTTTTGTCTTAGAAGCTTAGGGTTTTGTGTGTAGTTGGTATATGCACTGTAAATTTGACTTGTAATTTGTAATTATCTCAAATATAGTGGATAGACTTCTATGATAATAGGGAATTGTGGACTACAATTATCTTTTTGGTTCTGAACCACATAAAAATTTGGTTTTTTTGCATAGCATTTTTCATTTTTTCTTGCGTTGTATTGCTTGATCTATGGGGGCTTTCAAGTTGTAAATTAGTCTTAACAAAAATCATATCTAAAGATAACACCAACATGATGACATATTTTTCTTTCTAAGAAGGCATCCTCCCATAAGTTAATGTGTATAAGATAATCTAACTTGCAAACTATAGGTACAATAAACTAAGCATCAATTATGTTTATGTATGCAGTTTTATAATGTGATACTGATATCCACATGACATCAACAATGTTCATGGAAGGCCACCTTTTGGTATTGTATAGACTTTTTGAAATCATCCCGATAAATTAATCTAAACGTATTTGGTACTATTTTTATCTTTTTCTTCGTTTTAAAAAATTTAAAATAACTTTTTTTTCCCTATTTTTGTTTTTTATTTCTTGTTTTACTCATAATTGGAAAATTCATACACTAAAAATAAAAACTAAAGTTATTTGCACCATTGGTCCTCATATTTTACTCATGGTATCAATTTAATACTTATATTTTTAAGTGTATTAATTTAGTCTTCTACTAATATTTATATTACATCAATTTAGTCTTATTTTCAAATTAAAATTAAGTTAATGATAAAAAAAATTAAAGTTAAGTTAACTTAACTTTTAATGATACAATTATATTACATGCAAATAATCAACTAGAGATCTAGAAATTGACTCAATTTAAACCAACTCATTGCCGAACCTTTAAAAATTTAATGAACAACTTAATGGTGACATCGTTTTTTTATGACGAAAGCGGAGGATCAACAAAAGGTTGCTTTTTGGCTCCATCCGTTTTGACGACAGGGTATCGACCACTAAGGCGATTGAGGGGCTAAATGGTGTTACAGTTCAGGGAGGTAGCTTGATTGTTTCATTTGCAAAATATGAACGTTTGCTTAGGAATGATGGGTAAGAATGGGGAACTTCCTCCAGACATGGTAATCCACTGACAAACCAAGCGAGATCAGACCACTTATAAGACCATCAAAATCAGATGGCACGTAATAGACCACTCATAAAAGCTGTTGAGAACTCCACATTTGAGTTTTATGTAGTAGAATCCCGTATTAGAGTTGAAAGAGTGAAGAGATCAATTTAAAAATGTAGTGGGTTACTCCACCTATTGCTTAGGAGGAACCCCACGTGACTTTCTATGTAGATCTCGTGTGTTCTAATTCTGTGGTTGGGCCCAAAGGCCCGGTGAAATTTTACATAGTATGGAAGGAGGTCTAATACGAAGCTTCGTTTGTCTCTCCTGTTGATTGGGAACCACGGTTGTAAGACCTTATTCCCCTCTATTCATTTCTTGTTCTAATTGAGTAATTTCACATTCATTTGCTTTTACAATGTCGGGAGAAAATGTTGAAAATTCTAATCAAAACATTATCTCAATTGTTGTTTCTAGAGGAGTTCCCAACATCAATTCTCCCTATTATCTTCATCTCTCGGATCATCCAGGACTAGTTTTTGTCTAAGATATTTTGACCAGACCGAATTCTCCAATGTGGAGGCATTCCTTTTTTTTTGTGTTTAAAGCGAAACCAAAAACTGGTTTTCTTGATGGGTCAATTGAAAAACCGAACGAGGACTCGCTGGATATTGAGAATTGGAGTGCATGCGATAATATGGTCTCTTCTTGTCTTTCTAACTCTATTTCTAAAGAGATTAAAGCTAGTATTGCTTATTTCAAGACCTCACGTGACACATGGTCAGATTTAAATGAACGTTTTTTACAAGGGAACGTCCCTCGTGTTTACTAAATCAAACGCGAAATTACTCATTTGAAGCAAGAAATATGCCCATATTTGATTATTTTACTAAGCTAAGGTCGTTATGGGTGGAGCTTTATACTCTAGTTGCCATTCCCCTTGTACTTGTGGGTCTGCACAAGCATTTGCGGCCATCTGTCACATGGAAAAGCTACTAAATTTCTTGATGGGTTTTCACCCGTCTTTCTCTACAGTTTGATCACAATTAATGAACTCGAAACCTCTGCCTTCCGTTGCTACTGCCTCTTCCACATTATGTCAAGAGGAAAAGCAACAAATTGTTGCTTCCGGTAATGTTGTCAACCCTGAAGCGGCGATGCTTGCCGTTAAAGGGAATAATATAGTAGTATGAGGAAACTCATTAGGGCAACCTCCTAGATGCAAGAATCGCTTGTCAGGTTGTTACTGTAAAAGACAAGGTCATACAAGGGAACGCTGCTATGAACTCATTGGGACCCCACTGGATGGAAACAATGAGCTCCAAATCGTGGACAACGGGCAGCTACTGCAACGTGTGCAGCAGTATGCACAGCCCCTGCTCTGCACCCGACACTCCAGTTGGGGCAAGGTCGAGTATGGGCTAGGTAGACAGCCCAATTACAGGGCTCACGGGATCCCAGTATCAACAGTTGTGTGCTCTCCTCAATCCTAAGAGTAATCCTGCTTGTGTTAATCTGACAGGTCAGGCATTTTTTAAGAATATTTTTTGGATTATTGACACTGGCGCTTCTGATCATATAGTTCCTTCATATTATATTTTGAATGATGCTTGTGTTAACAAAGTGACTAAACCAGTCAGACTTCCAAATGGGTGTATTTTACAGGTATCGCACATGGGTCGTGCTACCTTATCAAAAGACATTGTGCCTGAGAATGTTTTACGGATTCCTGGTTTCCATTACAACTTATTTTCCATAAACAAGTTGAGTAGAGATAAAAATTACATGTCAACTCTTTTTTCAAAATTTTATATTATCCAGGACTTACCATCGAAGAAGCTGATTGGAGTCAATAGAGAGCGGGATGGGCTATAATATTTGGAGTCTCCTTCGCATCCAAAGGTCGCACATGCTCGTGAATCTATGGAAGAAACTATTTTGTGGCACCGTAGGTTGGGCCACATTCTGTTTACACAGTTGTCAAATTTTCCGCAATTGAAATTTTGATTTGAAGTTGTGGTAGTTTGTGACTCATGTTACCAAGCCAAACAAACCCATTTACTGTTTCCTTTGTCTGTTAATTGGACTACTGGTTGTTTTGGTTTGATACACTTTGATATTTGGGGACCATATCGAACATTGTCTATTACAGGAGCACTTTTGTTTCTTGCCATTGTTGATGATTTTAGTAGATGTACATGGGTATATTTGATGTGCAACAATCTCAATCTCATAGGATTCTTATGGATTTTTTCCAGCTTGTACAAACTCAATACAGCATGCAAGTTAAACAAGTAAAAAGTGATAAAGATAGCGAGTTTCTTTTTGTGCCTTTACTAGAATTCTGTGCAGGAAAAGGAATCCAGATTCAGAACTTGCGTAGAGGGACTCCACAATAAAATAGTTTAGTAGTAAGAAAACATCGTCATTTGATAGTAGTAGCTCGAGCTCTAGGTTTTCAGCCGAGTCTATCAAAGCAGTTTTGGGGAGAATGTGTCCTTAGAGTCGCTTACTTGATCAATATCATGCCCACATCCTGGTTGTAAAATCATTGTCCACATGAGGTACTTTTGGGAAAAATTCCTTCTTATAGTCATTTACACGTTTTGGGCATTAATGCTACGTTCGTGTTCAAGATCAGTTGAAGCATAAGTTTGGGGATCGTGCTAACCGTTGCACGTTTATAGGATACCCTCATGGAAAGAAGGATTACAAAGTTTATGATTTAGATAATAAGAAGATTGTGATATCTCGTGATGTTGTTTTCCACGAAGACAAGTTCCCGTTTCTTGAAAAACAAGGGCTAAGTGATTTACAGAATAACCCGCTTAATAAAACTGTTCGATTTGATGATGTTGATTTTACGGCAACCTTGGTACGTAACCGGGAGATGGTGCTGGTGGCGGTCAAGAAAATCGACACCAGCCCACTAGTGTCGATGCTGAAAACCGACACCAGGAAGCTGGTGTCCATCCTAAGGAGGAAATTTTAATTGAGGGGTAGTTGTTTGATGAGGTTGAGAGTTGACCGACCCGAGCTCGTTCAATGCCATCCAAGTACCGAGACTATGTCTGTGATGTTCTTCCTTCTATAGTCCATCCAACTCATACCGATCCAATGGCTGACTCAAGTATAAATTATCCTTTATCAAACTTTGTTTCAAATTCACGATTTTCTAAGTCTCATTCAACTTTTCTTGGGGCCATCGCTTGTAATGATGAGCCAAAGTACTTTGCATAGGTAGTTCAGTCTCCTCTATGGAGGGAGGCTATGGAGAAAGAAATTTTGGCACTAGAGCAAAACAAAACTTAGACTTTGGAGGAGCTATTGCCTGGGAAACAGGGTATTGATTCAAAGTGGGTGTAGAAAATAAAGTACAAGTTAGATGGCTCCCTTGAGCGTTACAAGACACAACTTGTTGCCAAGGGATATATACAAGTAGAAGGTATTGATTATCACAACACCTTTGCTCCCATTGCCAATCTTGTTACAGTTAGATGTGTTCTTATAGTTGCCGCAACAAAGAATTGGATAATACATCAATTAGATGTGAATAACGCATTTCTTCATGGTGACCTCGATGAGGAGGTCTACATGAAGCTGCGACAAGGTTTTGAAAGGCAGCATTCTAAAAACGTTTTTCGTTTACGAAAGTCGCTTTATGGTTTAAAACAAGCCTCTCGTAATTGGAATAAGTAATTTATATCATTTCTGATAAGTGTTGGTTTTAAACAATCCAAGTCAGATTACCCGCTATTTGTTTTCGCACATGGTACGGTCGATATGGCCGTTTTGGTATATGTTAATGATGTTATTATTACAGGGAATAATTTGGAATAAACAAAAAATGTTAAGTCATTGGTCAATAAACAATTCGAAATTAAAAACTTAGGACTTGTTAAATACTTTCTTGGAATCGAAGTAGCTCGTTCGCCAAAGGGGTTAGTTTTAAGTCAACGCAAATATGCCTTTAATATTTTGAATGAAACTGGATTATTGGGAGGGAAACATGTGTCTACATCTATAGTTCAGAATCATCATGTGATAGATAAAGAAGGTGAGCCTGTTAAAGACCCTAGTCAATATCGTTAGGGAGGTTATTGTATCTCAAAATTACTCATCCGGACATTTGTTATGTTGTTCGTGTTCTAAGTTAATTCATGCTATCCATGAGTTCCTCATTTAGAAGCAGCATTTGGGGTTCTAGGTAACATAAAAGGGACTCCCGGTCAAGAATATTTCTTCCTCATAATTGTGATAATCTCTGTGCATATTATGGTGCTGACTGGGTAGGATGTCTAGATACTAGGCATTCCACTATAGGATTTGTTGTGTTTCTTAGAGACACACCAGTTGCTTGGCATTCCAAGAAACAATCAGATGTTTCTCAGTCTTCCTTGAAGCCAAGTATCATCCTATGGCTACTGTGACAAGTGAATTAGTGTGGTTGAAACGGCTACTATGTGATTTGTCAGTTTTTGTTACTAAACTAGTTATTTTATTTTGTGACAATCAAGTAGCTCTCCGTATAGCTTCTAATCCAATGTTTCATGAGAGGACTAAACACATAGAGATCGATTGTCATTTTGTTCGTGAGAAATTGATGGATGAGGAGGCTGTTACCTCATTTGTTCATTCATCAGGTCAAGTTGTTGATATTTCACTAAGGCTCTCAATTGTCCGTCCTTTTCTTCTCTTCTTCCCAAGTTGGCCAATGTGAATTTACATGCTCCAACTTGAAGGGGAGTGTTGAAAAAGGGTTATACAATTTTCTTGTATTTAGCTTATATATATTTTTTATATTTTTTTAATGTATTTTTGTATTTAGCCTTTGATTCTTGTAACTTCTTTGTATTTATTCCCCTCCATAACCAGCCATATTGATAAAGAAGGCTATGAGTTTTGTTTTGCTTTTATTTCTTGTAATTAATCTAGTTTTCTAGGATTCTCTTTTGAGTTATGTCTTTTGGTTTATCCTTGTAAGTATTTAAATAGGTTGATTCATGTGAATAAGATCAGCTCAAAATTCTCCAAGTCTTCTAGTATTTCAATCTTGTTATTAGTTTGGTGTTTTAATTTCTTACATGGTATTAGAGCAGGTGAATGATCCCGGACTCTTATTTATCGACACCTTGTCCTCGGAAAGAGGGATAAATTTGTACATGGTGCTCCGAGGGCTTCTCTAGTGTGTTGGATCCAGTTGGATCGGAGAAGGCGAGGGATGCGTTTTAAATAGACTCACGTGTAGGGGAAGTATTGAGAACTCCACACCTGAGTCTATGTAGTAGAATCCCATATTAGAATTATAAGAGTGAAGAGAACAATTTATAAGTGTAGTAGGTTATTCCACCTATTGCCAATTTGTTTTAGGATGGAACCCCACTTGACCTTATATGTGAATCTCACGTGTTCCAATTTCATGGGTCGGGGCCAAAGGCCCAGTTTCATCAAGTCTTTAGGCCTGATCCATGGAGTTGGAAATACGAAATCCACATATAAGCCCAAGTGGGATTCTATGCTAAAACCAATTGGCGATAGGAGGAGTAACCTACTGAGCTTGTAAATAGATCTCTTCACTCTCACAACTCCAATATGAGATTTTACTTACTAGGCTCACATGTGGAGTCTCAACACTCCCATTGAGCAAAACCTTAATCAAGGATCTCCTTGAGGCAAAGGTCAGAAGTAACATCAAGGTGAAGGATATGGGTAGATACAAATTCATATTAACCTTCAAAAATGCCGCAAAAAGAGAGAGATGTATGGAAGAATGAGAGGAATGGTTCTATTCCTAGCGTGACTATGTGAAGAATTGGTCCAAGCTTGAATGCTACAAAGCTAGAAGAGCCTGGATCTCAATTTATGGCATCCCAGCTCAAGGCTGGAGCAATGAGAATATAGCTAGTCATAATTGGAGAAAGCTGGGGCAAAGTAATATGTATTGACAAAGAAAAAAAGGGGGACGTTCCTTCGAGTTGGCGAACGTTATGATTGATACATCGCAAATGAATACCATTGAAGAGGAAGTCTATTTTCAGATTGGCGAATATGGTTTTATCATATAGATATTTAAAGGTTGAAAAGCTTATGCTAGGGAGGAGGACGAATACGTTGCCAGTGAGGTTACGGACTTGGACTTTGATAGCTCGAAAGTAGATGCGGTGTGTGGAAATAATCGTGAAGTTGCTTAAAACAATGCCTATGGCGATGTGACTCTTCTTGGTAACAGAGGAATCTCCCGTGTAGAGGAACAAAACAAATTGGATGGCGTAAATACAACAATGCAAGGAGAGAATTGTGATGTCTAAAATTAAGAGCACGAATCTATGGAGATCCAGGCCATTATGCTATAAAATTTGGCTAATAAGTATAATTGAGAAACTATGTTGTCTCCCTAGGTTGATAGGTTAGACAAAATGATTGTTCCGACAACCCCTGAATCGCCCGTTGGACAATCACAGCCTCCTACTATTAATGAACTGATGGAACCCAACGATGAAAAAGGACGAGAGGAATCAGAAGCCTTTAGTTTTTGAATATCCATTGGTAATGAAGAGAATGGTAATGACGGTCTTCTTATTCTTGTGAACAATGAGAATGTCCATTGTTTTGTGGAACGGAACGATAAAAATACCCTGAATTCCAGCAAAAATGACTCTCGGAACTTGATGGATGAAATCCCTTGTGACATGGGTGGTGGGGTTATGGCTGCTGCCTCGTCCCAAATTCCAATTAGTGGTTCTCACCCTCCTGCACTGATGTTGATTGCACCACTGTCGGTAGTTGACCCACTTTTGTTTTCGTCTTGTCTCATCATGGCTTCCCCATGTGAAGGCAAACAGCCGCCACGCGCTGCACTCCCAAGGCTGACAGAAGGTGAAGAGTTGCCATGCAGTGGAAACATTAATTTAGGTGGCACTTTTGAGCACTCTTATGGCAACAAGACTCACCTTGAGGTTATTGTGGAAACTGATTACGCAGAGATTGGGGTGGATGATACAGGGAAGAGTTCAATCCCTGCTACTCGTTGCCCCCCACATCAATCTATCAGTAAAGTTCAAAGGGCTAAACATACCTAGGAGATAGGGACGAGTATTGGCTTATCGTTTAATAGTCCTAAGCAAGATATCATCCAAACTTTCTACACTATTAATGGCGGGACCATAGATGCACGAGCAAGGAAAAGGAAAAAGGCTGCTACAATTAGAACAAAAACAGGTCTCAGATGGAAAAAGAATTGGTAGTTGACGGTGGAATCGTTCTTGAAGATGAATAAATTTTTGGCACTTGTAGAAAAGGGGAAGAAGAGTGGTATAGAGGGTTTTTAAACGGATTATAGGTGCATGAACAAGGGAAAGGAAAAAGGCCACTATAATTGGAACAAAACCAGGTATTGTCTTTGATTAGCGAGGCAGATCAGGCATGGTGTAGGGAGCTCCTACACTTAATGGAGGATATTGCTAGATCAAGTGAGTGTGTAAAGAAATGAACGAGCTTTAAGACCTATCTTCTGTGGTGAAGTTATGCTCTGCCTCCCCCTCGACTATTTGGATTTTTGAGCGGGTTGCTTGTGACTCTCTGTTACTTTGCCTCTTTTGCTAGTTTTGTGTATATATGTTTGGTTTTGTCCTTAGGTAGTGTTTCTACTTAACCTATGTTCAATGTTGTTGGATGTATAGGTGAGGTGGTTTATAGGATGTTTGGTGTCAGTTACTATGAATTCTGACTCTGGGTGTACACAGTTGGTATATCTACGAATTGTTCAAGTGTTTCTTGTTCTTTTTCCTTTCCCCACACTCTGTGCGTCTATATTTTGGGTCTCTCTGTGAGATATTAGTTTTTATATCGCGAGTTTCCCTCGATACATATCGGAAAAAATCAACAACTTAATATAAGTTTAACTCTTAGGACCAAAGTGACACAATATAAACAGTAAAAGAACTAAGTTGACACCATATAATTAGTAGAGGGACTAAATTGATAGAATGAATAAAGTATATGGACGTTTGGTATGAATAACTCTAAAATTTATATGTATAAATGTTAAATCTAAAATCTATTATTTTTCTTAAAAACCAAATGCAAAGAGCAAGTGATAGGAACGAGGACCTTATTATTATAATTACTTGAGCATCCTTACGTCTATAACTTGTTTAGTTAATTGTTGCATGTTCCACACGTACGTTCAAGGTATGCATGACATGGTCGTTAATACCTTTTTTGGGATAATTAATCCATTTTCATTCCATCACATCAACAATACTTTATAATACATAGACGGGCAGACCGAAAAAGCAAAACGCATAGATGCTGCATACACGAACTCCCTGATCTCAAGTCTAGAGTGGTACTATTCATAACCTATGATTATAGGAATGAGCTAAAGTTATTGTACAATGGTTTGTCTCCCAAACCATCCAAGTAAGAGACCTTGAGTTTAAATCATCACCACTCTCAAGTTTCGGTTCCCTTGTTTAAAAAAGTTGGCTCCTAACCAATGTAAAAGATAAATTATGGGACTGATCTATGGATACATATACCATTCTTGACTAGAGTGTTTGCTTGTAAATTTGCAACAACAACAACAACAACAACAGGCCCAGTGCCTACAAGGGCTCCCGCCAAGGAGCCTCTTACCTTGCACTACACCAAGTGATCGTATTCAGTGAAACAAATTTAATTTTAGGTAATTGGATAATACATCAATTGTAGGTTTGATCCACTAGCACTTATGTAATACAAACATTCCTAGTAGCATACGAGACAGTGTCTTTTAGCCTTACGCCCTATTTGGCAACAGGGTACACAAAGGTCAAGGAAGGTAAGGGTAACAGGGGTGTAAATTTTTAACTTTGTTTGACAAATTCTTTTTAAAAGTAATGGGGGGATAAAAACTTACCCCTCATTACCCCCCTTTATCCTATTTTCTTCAAGCTCTAATTTGGAGGATAAAGGGGGTGGGGTAATATTTTATAAGATTTTGGACAATTTACCCTTATTTTAACTATAACTATATTTATCCTTATCCATTTATGTAATTATCAAATAAGGGTAACTCGTTTACTCCTTTTTATTCTTACCCCTCTTAATTTGATATATGCAAATAAGAGTAGGATGTTACTTTACCTTCTCTCTCATTACTCCTGTTTACCCTTCCCCTCTTTACCTTTCTTTACTCTTTTGGCAAACAAGGCATTAATTATTTGACACGTGGATGAGCACAAGGTACATGGCGAATTATCCTTGACCATATAGGGCTGAATTCGACGCAGGTCCCGTGCAAACTTCCCTGAGATATGGCAAATTCAGACCTTAGGAGTTCTAGTATAGTTAAAAGACCCATGTTGGTAAAATATAGTATGGTAATCAAATTAGATCCAATATGAATGTGTATTATTTGACTTTATATATGAAAAATTCTGTTAAAAAGTCATTGACTTATAAAAATACAAAATAACATCAGTCACAATAGTGACAATACAAACATATATAGCAACAACAACAACAACAATTGCAGTGCCTCAAGGGCTCCCACAAAAGCGAGGTCTGGGAAGGGTAGATGTACGCAGCCTTCTCCCTTCAGGGTATGGGAAACATATATAGCACATAATAAATAATACCATATAATCAATTATTTAAGAGTTAAAGTAACAAATTGAGCAAAATATATATTATAGATATTTAATTTAGCTGTAGTTGTTAATTACTTTTTAGTATTATTTATTTTTCAATAAGAATAATACGTATGTGTATTACAATATATATATTATACTGATAATATTAAAAAATCGAGCACATAATCACCTTTTTGAACAAAAAATTACAAAAGCATGATCGAAATGTGTATCTTACCCGCATTTTCAAGCTGCAGCGATATAGACAAGCAAGAATTTAAGACATTACATTAAAAATTTTGCTTTGAATTCAGTATTTGAATAATCAAACGCCAATAATTGAGGAGGAAATGGGGAAAAAAAGTGAATTATTGCCATGAAACGTAAGAAAAGCCAAAACGGTGCACAAAAGAATGCGACTTTGACGAGTTACTACGTGACGCCCACCCAACGGTCAACCTTCACGGATTGTTACGCCACTCTTCTAGTCATACATGTTGAATTCTCCCACTCCAATGGGGTCTATTCATTATTAATTAATACACAATGCCATCTTTTAAGGAACAAATAAATTTGCATTTAGTTTTTAAGATTATTTATATTTTAGTATTTGATATTTTTAAAAATAATAAGTAGGATCATGACTTTTCTAAATTAATGTAGAGATCTCCAAGTTTTATTATATTAATAAAAACATCATCAAGTTTTTTGTCATATTAATAAAAAGTTCACTTTCCGGCATGAGAACGTCATTTTCTGTCAACAGAGCTGAAGTGACAACTATTTTTCCATTAGTGCTACATTAAAATGAAAAAAAATACCCTTTAGTAACAATCTTGTTAAACAAATTAAGCGAAAATAGATAATTTGTACATATTATAACATATCGAATTTTATGCAAATAACGAGAGAATAAGAGCATTGAAGGGTATTTTTGTCATTTTACTGTAGCATAAATAAAAAGCAATTGCCACGTCTGCTCCCTCGATAGAAAACAACATCATCACGCTGAAGAGGAGCTTTTTTTATCAATACGACAAAAACTTAGGAGTTTTTGTATTAATTTTAAAAATGCCATAGTCCTTTTTATTTTTTCCAAAATATCGGAGTACTAAAATGTAAATAACCTTAATTATAAGGCTCCATCGATGAGTCTTGTAAAAATTTCATATAAGATTTTTAAGAGAAAAAAAATTAATATATAAGTTAATGTCAATCAGTTTTATAATGAAACCTCGCTTAGAATTATTTGTGAACCTCATCAAATACTTGGGACCTTTTTGACATACTTATTTATTTTTTTAGGTAAGTCAGTGAGATACACCATATGTAGATTATAACTGAATAAGTTACCTACCATATTGTTGTGTGTGTAGACCCCTGAATATATGTTGAACTTCTTTCAAAGACATGTTTAAGTATATTTGCTAGGATGTAGTTTGGCATGTTATACCCGACTCATGTTCAATAGTTTTTTTTATTCACATAGGTATGTTGACCTAAGTATGAGGATCATAATCTTCGAGGACATAGTAAGCTGTTAGTATTTAAGTAATCTAATAGATTGCCAGCTACCGACCCATTGATAACCAACTGGTGAATAAGTTGATGCTATACAGGAGGCTGATGTTTAAATAGCAACCTATGTACAATGTGACAAACATGTAGTAATAGGTCGTTATCACTTAGGAGAGTGATCAGTTAATAATAATTGTAGGTATTTGAGTTGTAATGGTATTGCTATCGTGATCAATCGATAAGCATGTGCATACTTATTAGGCAATATGCACCAAAGGTGATGAGTTCGACACACATGATTAGAGTTAGACTAGTAAATGTGATACACTAGTCAAAAGCTAGAGGTGGTCAGTGTAATGTATTTGGCTAACATACTAAGTGGAACGCATTAGTTGTCCGCTCTTTGGTTGGGCAGTAAGAGTCGGAGAAGGGCAATCACTCATTCTTAAAATAGTTGGTAATCTTTCTTACATTCCCCTGCCTGGAGTCCAAGTATCATACATACCATGCCTATGAGTCACCGGCTCATTCTTCAATAGCCACGCGGTCAAAGTCCTGGTATGTCCTTACCTCTGTCTCTCTCTTCCCAACCATCACAATGGACTTTATCATCCACCTTATCACCCACTTACATGTCATCTACCCTTCATGTGTCTTACCCATCCCAGTCCAGTGTCGGACATACCTATGGTGCATCGGTCATACCAACTGCCTCCTTGGATATGCTCTTCTCTCGCCTTCAATTGTCACTAGTCTGGTTACAATTAAACTTGAGTCTGCAACTGACTACCATGCATTGCGTTAACATATCTCAATGATCCTTGGTTATCACCATGTCATGAGATTCGTTGGTGGCTTAGTCCCCTGTCCCCACCCAACACCTTCAAAAACCTAATGACACCTTTATTCCTAACCCTGATCACATCAACTGGTCCTATACTAATCAAAGTATCCAGTCTTGTCTGCCTATCTCTCTTACTCGCTTAATTTTAAATGATTTCATTCGCTACCCTAGCTCTAAAGACCTGTGGGAGGCTCTTACCAAACGATTTAGGGATCATTCCCTAGCAATAAAGTTTGACCTTCGCTCTCAGCTCATCACTCTTCATATAAATAATAAGACCATGGATGCCTATTTCACCAAGCTCAATCATAGATTCTCCAGTCTCTAGTAAGGAGTTGATTCACTATGCACTTTTTGGATTACCGACTAAGTATGGTGCGTTTAACACCTTCATGCTTCGCTTCTCTCTGAACCTTACCTTCGATCAACTCAAGACCCCTTTACTGGGCGAAGAAGCCGCACTTGCTCGACCTCAAGGATATTTGAACCTTGATCATGGTCATGCCTTGGCTCAGTGGTCAGTCTTAGGACTCCAATGGCGGTGGGCGTGGCTATGGTGGATGTGGCATGGGGCCCGAGTTCACAACTCCAAAGGACAAGGAGGACATGGTGGCCACAATGTTGGCTGTTGTTATCTGGCACAACAACAATAACCGTATAGTGCTCCGCCACTACAACTCAAGTAAGGCTCGGGTTTGGGTGTTTCTGGTGGTCTACCTCCACACTCTCAGCCTTTGGCACAATTCTCAGCTACATCTTTTCATTAGTCTAACTGTTCTATTCTTTGATTTAGGCCTTTTATTTGTCAGATTTACTATAAGGCAGGCCATGCTACATCGCATTTGTGTACACCGCTATGTTTAGACTGATCTATCCCACTCTCTGTCGGCCATGTCTATCTCAAACCCTAATGACTACACGTGTTACCCAAACTCTGGTGCGTTGAACCATATGACTTCAAACACAGTCCCGACTCCTGTCAGTATTAAATGTTCCTTTTGTCCCTCGTCTTACTTATAACGTTTTATCTATTAAACAATTGTGCCTTGTTAATAACTGGATTGTTGAGTTTGACATTTCTTCTTTTTGTGTCAAGGATAGAGCACCACACTAACGGACCACTCTATGGGATTTCCTCTCACCTCTCATGTGGCATAGGAAGTCAGTGTTGAACCCTATCACAAGCATTTAGGGCATTTAGGAAATTTAATTTTAGATATTTTAAATCATCGTTGTTTACTTTCTGCAATTCTTGTCTGATGAAAGGTTGCAATGCGTATTGTTTAGGCAAGTAGTGTCGACTTCCCTTTTCTCTTGTTATGCATAAAACAACAGCTAAACCTTTATAGTTAGCACATTTTGATGTTTGGAAAGCTCTCATTCCATCTAATTCTGAATTTAGGCATTATGTTATTGTTACTGAGAATTTTTCTCGATTTTCATGGCTTTATTAGATGCAGCAAATAGAAGAAGTTTCTCTCTCTCTCTCTCTCTTTTTTTTTTTTTCCTAATTTTAAAAGTTTTGTTGAAAACCAAATTGATTCTACCATCAAGTGTTTCAAAGTGATGGGGGTCGCGAGTTTGACAATTGCACTATGTCTGCACTCTGTTAAACCTATGGCATTGAATTTCGCCTTTCATATCTAACTACTCCACGACATAATGGAGTCGTAGAACAGAAGCATCAACATATAACTAAAATGGTACGGATACTGCTTTTTTAATCTCTTCTATCCTCTTTCTTTTAGGCTAATGATGCTTGCACTACTTGTTTTATTATCATTATTTACCGGTGCCAAATTTACAAAACCTTTCTTCTTTTGATAAAAAATTTACCAATAGGCACCTAATTATAGTTGGATGTGCATGTTATTCTAACATCACTCCCCTTGCTGCTTATAAATTAGCGCCTTATTTCCAACCCTGAGTATTCCTTGTATATGCTTTATACTATAAAGGCTATCGTTGCCTTAACCAGGTCACAATTCGTGTTCATAATAGTCGCCATGCCCATTTTGTTGAAAATGTTTTTCTTAACCTAACTTAACGCTTGGTTCAGTGATGTCCTTTCATGCAAACCTGGTTCAGGTTCCCCTTCTCATCACACCTGTGTCTTCGCCATCATCATGTGGCTAACAAGTTGTCCCCTTCCTCCCCTCCGTTGCCTTCTATTCCACCATCCCCAATCCCGTAGCCAGTTCCCTCCAGCTAAGAGCTAGTGGATACTCACACTGCTTGCTCCTACCGTCACTGACAAGCTGTCCAGCTCTGTTGTATCACCTCTTGCATCGATCATAGGGGGTGCACCATACCACAATTTGGGTGTTTTCCTGAACTCATCGACCGATGCTGACTTAGCTTCGCGTGTTGCTAATGATTCCTCATTGGTTGCACCCTTTAATTCTATTGTGTTTTGAAATGTTCATCCCATTCGCATTATGCTTAAAGATGGAATATGCAAATTGAAACACATCCTATCCCTCTCCTCTATTACTGTCACATAGGAATCCACATATTTCTCATAAGCTATTTAAAACCCTGGATGGCAGGAGGCTATGGATGAGGATTTTAATGCCCTAATACAACCACACATGGGATATTATCACATCCTCTCCTTCTCAAAATATGGTTGGTTGCACATGGAAGTACAAGATCAAATATACCCTTGATGGTTCTGTTGATTGTTTCAAAGCTGGACTTGTTGCCCAAGATTTTCACCAAAGAGAGGGCCTTTACTATTTGAAACCCTTAGTTTGGTCATTAAGCTCAAAACCATTAGATTTATTCTAGTCTTTGCTGCCACAAATTCATTGTCTATTCACCAACTTGATGTTAAAAATGGGTTTTTACATGTTTTTTTTTACTAAAGAAGTTTATGTGGAACAACCGCAGGGTTTTATACATCCAAAGTTTCCTAATCATGTTTGTTGTCTGCATAAAGCTCTCTATGGGCTCGAATAGGCATCCCAAGCTAGGTTTCATAAGTTTAGTATGTCCCTCTGTAGTCTTGGGTTCCACTTCAGTAAAGTAGACCCCTTTTTTTTATACATCGATCTTTTGATGGGATTATGTGTCCCCTTCTTTATATTGATGACATCATTCTCTCAGGCTCCAATTCTTTATATTATTTTTTAGTAAGTCAACGAAATATATAGATGAAAGAAATATAGTACAGCTACAAGGAGCATACCCTAGGACACGTCCAAATCCTACAATGATAGAACAATGTCAAAACACAGTGTGGACAAAGTTCACACAAAAAACAACCAAAGCAAAAGCTAACAGAAACAAAGAGGAACTAAGACTCAAGTCCCAATTGCCTAGGCAAAGAAGCGTGACGGTGAGCTCCTCTGAAAGAAGAAGCAGCAAGCAAGTGGATCCTGACCAAACCCGTAATCTTCTCTCCCCCGGCCGTAACTAATTTGGACTGAGAACAGTGAACCCGAAGTTTGCGCTCGTACCAGAGAATATACACGGTGGCCGAGAGGTAGAGTCGAGCTATCATACTATCGATCTCTCAACCCCTGAGGTGCTGAGCAGCCCAAGTAACAGGATCATCCCAAGGAAGGGCATGCTAAGTAATAGATGTACTCAGAGTGATGGAGCTCCAGACTAAGGCAGAAAAGTCACAAGCGAAGAAAAGATGCTCACGAGTCTTGTCCGCAAGGCTATAATGAACACAAACACTCTGAGCCCCCTGTGCTCTGAATCGCAGAAGCTTGTCTCGAGTTCATAGCCGCTTTCGAGAAGCGAGCCATGGAAGAAAGGAATGCCTCAAAATATGAAGCTGAAACCATAGAAGGTGATGAATAGAGTCCTCCTCTTTCTTGCTCTGTAACATCTCCCAAGTGGATTTGGGGTGAATTTCCCCAAAGGGTCACCGAACCACCTAGTAGAATCCACCACACTAGTCCCAGGACTAAAGCCAATCGTATCCTAGATTGGTTGGAGCTCCAAACAACCATGTTCAAATCTCCACCGATCACCCTCAATAATGGCTAAGACCCAAGAATCTCACAGAAGCCTAGAAGAGGTGAGAAGTTGATCAGGGAAGAGCTCTAAAAGACAACCACATGGCAGCTAGTAATCAGCCTACAGGGCGGTATCAAGTCCATTACCTATCACATGATAGATCGCACCGGAACAGAGGTGACGGACAGATAGAATCTAGCGCCAGCGCCACGAAGACGAACTCGTCGCTCGAATCGTCCAAAAGCTCCTCCCTTGAAGCTGGTTCAGATGAACCCAGCGCCGCCAAAGTGATGAAGGATTAGACAGAAGAAACCAGATGTGCTTCATAATCCAAGCCTGGTTCCATTTAGCGAGATGACGAAGTCCTAGACCGCCCTTCCGTCTAGGATAGCACAGATGCCTCCAAGGTATCTTCGCTCCCCCTAGGGTCAGCAAGGAGCCACGCCAAAGGAAAGTCACTAAGGTCGATTCGGTCTTCCCGATCATCGTCTTGGATAGCATGAAGACTGATAACCAATAGACTTGAATTATGAAAAGGACTGACCGGATGAGCTACAGGCGGCCAACGTACAACAAAGAACAAGAGGTCCATAACAGAATATGAAAAAAGATGTGATCCAGAAGCGACTTGTAGTCTACATACCACAGCCAAGAACTAATGAGTGGCACCCCCAAATACCTAACTGGGCACTGCCTAAGACTAAATCCCAGAACGCCAAGAATATCACTTCATATCGCAGAATCAACTCCAACCAGAAAAACAGGACTCTTCTCTGCATTCAAGAAAGCCCCGAAAGAAAAACAAAGTGATCCAGAGCCTCACAAACAAATATAGCACTCCCTAAATCACCCTGACAAAAGATCACCAAGTCTTTAGCAAAGCATAAGTGCGTCAACCAAGTGTAACAGCAGCCTGGATGATAATGAAACCCCAGGTCATCAATAGCCTGGCGAAGTAAACCTCGGAGACCCTCCATAGCGATAGCAAACAGATAAGGAGAGTGGGTCACCCTGACAAACACCTCGACTGGAGTGGAAGAAATCCTCAAGCTTGTCATTAATGCCGGTGGAAAATTAGGATGTACAAAGGCACTCTCGGACCCAACCAACCATGACCTCGGGAATCTCCATACTTCTCATACCGGCCAGAATGATATCCCACAGACAATGTCAAAAGCTTTGCAGATATCAACCTTCAGCGCACAACAAGGCGAGACCTAAAGGTGATAAGCACACATAAGCTCTTGAGTCAATAGGATGCTGTCTGAAATTCGATGACCGGGGACAAAAGCAATATGAGCATTGTCAATCAGCCCAAGAAGTGCACCCTTTAGCCTATTTGCAAGGATCTTGGTGATACACTTATAGACCACATTGCAACAAAAGATAGGACGTCACTAAAAGTGGAGGGGTCTCCACTTTAGGCACTAGACAGATCCTAGTGGTATTCAGAGCGCTCAACAAGTGCCCTAAAGTAAAAAACGACTGCACATCCCTTATAATTGCTCCACCCACCATCTCTCAAGCCCTCTTGAAAAAGAGGGAAGTGTAACCATCGAGCCCTGCGACCCTATCATCACCGATAGAAAAGAGAGCATCACGAACCACAACATTAGAGATTAGGGAAATCAAAGGGTGAGCTTGCTCCTCAGAAATGTAAGTCTCAAAGAGGTCTGAAACTTCCTTAGTTAGCGGACTGGTAGGCTCAGTCAACAGCTCTTGGGGGGGAAAAACCAATATGAAATATCAACTGTCATAGGTCCTAACTCCATCTGGACCAACAATTGACGAAATATGGTTCCTGACCTACCGATGAAGAACAAATCGATGAAAGAACCAAGTGCTCTGATCTCCAAGCAAAAGCCACTAAATACGTGACTTTTGATGATGAAATTCCTCCTCATCTCGACGTAAGTGAGAGTACTCCCGGAGTTGGCAGCACTACTCTAGTTTGAGGGCAGGACACTCCTAGTCCTCATCCAAGGCTCTCTGACCCATGGCCCTGGCATCTCAAGCCACCTCAACTCTAGCTGAAATATGGCTAAAGTGACGGGTATTAAGGACCTTTAACTCACTCTTCAGCAACTTTAGCTGCTGAGTGAGCTAATACATCTAAGTGCCATCAATACAGGACTCCCAAACTCGTTGAGCAATGAGAAGGAAGTAGTCATGATCAACCCTTCCCCAAGCCCTCTCCCAACAATAGCACTATGATCTGAAATAATATAACGAGCAAGGATCTCAGTAGAGGCAACAAGGAAGTCACGAAACAAAACTGACAAGGCACTAATCAAGCTGCTTGAGAATCAATCTCAGCATCGTTAGACTATGTAAAATGAAGTCCAGAAGAGGACATAGTCGTAAGTTTGGCCTCAGTAAAACACTCATGAAAGTCGTCCATATGACCAGGCCAATCCTCCTGGCCGCCGCATCTAACTGAAGGACTAAGGATGGCATTGAAATCCCTGAGAAAAATCCAAAGCTCACCCAAAAGACTAGTGCCTAACATCTTGAAGATAGTCCCACAAAAACCGACAAGGCCCAAGCTCGTTAAAGCCATAAATAAATGTTGCTAGAAAGCCTATAGCTCCAAATGGATCAAAAGCATGGCAAGTAAAGAACGGATCACCTCCCTGAACCAGGACAACACTATAGATGCCCGAGTCCCAAGCAATGATAATGCGACATTGAGATGGACAGACCCCACCGTAGAAAAACTTCCACCCTTCGGCACAATGAGCAATTGTAGCCTCTACATTAGATGGTTTGGTTTTGGTCTTGACCAAACCAATGACTAATAGTCGATTAAAAGATATCCAATTGTGAACAGCAAGAGCAGAATTGGAGTTATGCAGACACCTAATGTTCCAATAGCTGACCACCATGATAAACCATCTAGGAGGCAAGTTGATCCCCATATCAACAAGCTGCATGAGTAACACGCGGGGCAACCACGGTAGCCTCAACACATCAGGGAGGGCAGGCATTTGACAAACTCTTGAACCAGTTCGATATGTCAAGGCTTGGATCACTGGCCAACCGGTTCAAAGCACTAAAAATGGGGCTATTAACCTTGAGAATGGCATCCTGAGCCTCCTCCAACTCAAGAGGAACACCAGTAGGATCTGGATCACGAGAGCCACACAAAGGAGACAAATTGGGTACAAAGTCAGCAAGAGTCCTCAGGGAAAAGAAACAGAGCCAGAAGCAGAAAGGTTAGTATAAGTGTCAGGAGAAATAACACCCTCCTCCCTACCATGCGGACAAATGACATCCTCCTCCTCACCATGCGTGGGTCTCGGCGGGTACTCATCTACCTCATGCGCATGACATGACCAAGCAGGCCCACCCCAATTTCCTTCCTCCCTTTGCCTCTCATACACCCTCAAGGATCCAAAAACAACTCTACCCCCATTTGCCATGCATGGCCCAACTCTCCTAAAGGAAAGCCCCTCCAAATTGGGGCAATTTCTTCTAAGGGTAGTGACAGATAATGCACTAGAGGAAAGTTCCTCCAAAACGAGCTCACTCCCCCTGGTGCTAGGAGTAGGTGGCTCACTAGAGGGAAGCACCTCCAAAACAGGCCCATTCCCTTTAGAAGTAGTAACAGATGGATTACTAGAGGAAAGCCCCTCCAATACAGGTCCATTCCCCTTGTGGTAGTAATAGGTGATTCACTAGAGGAAAGCCCCTCCAAAACGGGTCCATTTCCCCTAGTACGAGTAATATGTAGCACACAAGAGGAAAGGCCCTCCAAAACAGTCCTATTTTCCCTAGAAAGAAGAAATCCAGCAGGACAAGAAGTGCCCAAAACCCCCATCCCAAAGGATAAAATGAGTGGCCTAAGATTAATTCGTTACATTTACTACAGCTCATTACCTTCTCGTCTACTCAGTTTGTTATAAAAAAACTTTGGTCCTCTTCACTATTTCCTTGGTGTTAAAGCCAAATACTCTCGACATGGCCTTTTTCTCACTCAGCATAAATACACTATTCACCTCCTAAACAAGCATGACATGCTTGATGCAAAACTTATGCAAATGCCTCTTCTTACATGGGTTCAACCTTCTTTGACTGAAATGATCTACTTGACGGTCATACTGAGTGTTGGAGTGTGGTAGCTTCCTTCCAGCACCTTACAATGACTCGTCCTTACATTTGTTAGGATGTTACCCATGTGTCCCAGTTTATGCATGCTCCAGGTCCTCTCATTCACAAATGGTGAAGTTTATGCTTTGGTACCTCATCATATTCCTAATCATGGTCTCACCATTTCTCTAGGTTCCTACACAACCATTACTACTTATGCTGATATTGATAGGGCCCGGTGTCCTGACACTCATATTTCCACCACTAGTTTCGCTCTACTTCTTGGAACTAGTCTTATCTCCTGGCATACAGCTTCAAAATCTACCACAAAGTCTGAGTATCGAGTTGTGGCACTGGTGATTACTGAGTGTGATTGGTTACGATAACTTACGTGTGACAGCAGTCTTCATCATTATGGTCTTATTCAGATTTTTTTTGTGACAGTGTCTCAATTACATATCTTATAGCCAATCCTGTTTCTAATAATTGTAGTAAGCATAGTTGATGTTAAATTTCACTATGTTTGGGAGAAGTTAATTAAGGGTGACATCTAGGTTTAATATACCTCTACTACTGGGCAGGCTGCTGATACCCCCAAGGGCTTATCTATCAATCGTTTATGTGTTCATTGGTTCTATCTGAATGTTGGTCCACCCCGTTTAGAGTGAGGGCGTGTATTAGTATAATATTCTGGTATGATATAAGTTGGATATTATATAGGGACTTTATTATAATTTTCTCTTTGTACAGTTTCCTCTAGACATATGAACCTCGGCAATCCTATTGGGTATGCTCTCTCTAAAATATTTTCTCACTATGTCAAATTCAAAAATGATATATGCCATTGCTGAATAGAGAGGGTTTAGTGTTGTCATTTAGTCTTCTTAGTTGAGATGGTTTTCTTACTGTTGCTGGACCATCTCTACTTGAAACAACTTCATGACTATTGGAAGGCCATATCGAATTTGAGATGGTTTATTCCATAGTTGACCCGTCTCACATTGAGATAATTTAGCAATGGAGCAACTTTAGTATGAGTTCGAATTTTCTTTCACTAAGCTGTGGAGATTGAAACAATTTTTCCTTATTCGGCTCCATTTCTATTTCAAAATCCTTCTGAAACATGTTCTCATAAATAAATTTCAAACAAAATTATAAATTTTAGCAATCAACAATTTAGAATGGTTTGTGATAGAATTGTCTCTTCTCTAATCTGTGTCACCAACTTACTTTTATGATAGATTAGAGACTACATTTTGCCCCTTTAAATACTGGTTTTGTAATTTTCACATGCAGAAATTCTTAGCCTTATCTTGGTGATTATTTATGTTAAAACTAATTATTGTGGATTAAAAAGATTCATTAAATTGTTAGAAATCTATTAAGAATAAGGATAATTAAGTTCGTAATAAAAATTGGATAATAAAATAGTATACTTAATTTAGATCAAAAATTATTAATTAAACACAAAATGACAAATCCACCCCTCTCCTCTCAATACACTCGCTCTTCTTAACATTTTCTCTCTCCTCTCTCTTCCATCTCTCTCTTTTCCCAAAGCTACTTCTTTTTCTCTCTCCTCTCCCTTCCTAATACTCTTTCTTTCTCTCTCCTTTTTCCCTCTCTTATTGTTAACCACATGTTGGGTCTAATTTGTGGGGTCCTTGACCCCCACGTTTTTCTAGTCTTATAAGAGAGAGGGGGTTACGATTAATTCGGTAGAGGAAGAGAAAGAGAGAGAGAGAAAAATTGAGAGGTAAAATTTGTGAGGTTTGATGTATTGAATTTTAGTTACAATTAGATATTGTACTTTTAAAATTTATAATGAAAGTTTGATACCCAATTGAGTTGTGGTTCTTTCCTCTAGTTGAGAGCAGGTTTTTCATGTTAAAATATCATGTATTGTTTCATTTATTTTGTTCAATTTTTCACTTCTGCTTGTGTTTGATTTGTGGATTTTTCCAATAAGTGGTATCATAGCATGTTCGATCTTAAGGCCTAGAGCTTGTGAAGAAGTGAAAAAGTAGTAATTTGCTTGGAGGTACAAAGTTCGAGATCGAATTATTCGATGGCAAGAGCAGTTTTGCATTGTAAACATGGTGAAAGACCTTCTTGTTCCACAAGGATTGCACAAGTTACTACTTGATAAGAGGCTTAAGAAGATAAGCGATGATGATTGGGCAAATTTGCAAATGAAAATGGTAAGTGCTATTTGTCTCGATCTTGCCCCGGATGTTAAATACACTATGCTAGATGAAAATTTGCCTAAATCTTTGCAGGGAAAATTGAAAAAAATTTATATATTGAAATCCCTCAAAAAGAAGTTGTATTTGAAGAGAGATTTTTTTCGATTGAGGATGGAAGGGGGTACCAATTTGAGAGATCATCTAAACACGTTTAATATATTGATCTCTCAATTGGCTACTTTGGATGAAAAATTTAAGGGGGAAAGAGCTATTTTTGTTGCCTTCTCTCTCTAAATCCTATGAGATGGTCATGACCACATTGTTAGTAGGAAAGAGGACTTTGAAATTCGATGAGATCATTACAGTTTTATTAGAAAATGAAAAGCTAGTGAAAGGAGATATGTGTAGAAATGATGAAGGAGCCGAATTTGTGGCAAGTTCGAATGGGGGGAGATCGTGGATATGGCGGTAAAGATAACATTAGGGCATCGTCGAGACCTAGAAGAGATTGCACTGACAAAGAGTGTTATTATTGTCACGAGATGGGGCATATTCAATTCTTTTGTAAGAAAATGAAAGCCGATTTAGAAGAGTTGAAGAGAACTCGTGACACAGGGGCGTCGAGCAAGGGGGAGAGACGAGTAAGGAGGAGAAGGGTAAGGCATCCACTAATATAACCTTTGATGATGGAGGCAATCTTTTCTTAGTGCAAGATAGAAAAACAAGTGAAGACTCATGGATCCTTAATTCAGCATGTTCTCATCACGTCTGTACTAAAATGAAGATATTTATCTCTTATGAAGAATGTGATAGGACAATTATGTTGGCCAATGATGTAGAGGTCAAGATTGAAGGTGTCAGGAACGTTCAGATTAAGACACATGATGGCAAGTTGAGGATGTTGTCTAGAGTTAGATATGTTCCACGACCCCGAAAAAATTTGATCTCATTAAGAAGGCTTGATGAGTTGGGTTATAGCTACTCTGCTCGAGATATGTGCCACGAAGGAGCCATTAGTTGTGATGAAAGCAAACAAAAGATCGAAGAACTTGTACGTGCTTGAAGAAAATGGTCTAGCGAAAGAGAAGAGTCAAAGCTCAGGTTCCAAGAGGATTCAATTTGCCGACATAGGAGAAGCTTCGAGTCGGCATTAGTGTATCAAGGTTTATCATATTGGGTAGAGGGGGAGAATTGCTAGGCCCAACCCATATTTTTGTTTAGTTTTGTTTTATTTTGTTAAGTCAAATAGAAGAAAAAAAAAAGAAAAGAAAAATGGAAAAGGAAAGGAAAAATGAAGATTTTATATGGGGCCTTTGACCCCCATGTTTTCCTAGTTTTAGAACCGAGAGTAGATTAGGGTTAATTTAGTAGAGGAAGAGAAAAAAAGAGAGAAAAATTGAGAGGTAAAATTTGCAAGGTTTGATGTATTGAATTTTAGTTACAATTAGGGATTGTAATTCTAAATTCATAGTGACAGTTTGATACCTGACTGCGTTGTGGTTTTTCCTTCTAGTTTAGAAATGATTTTCCACGTTAAAATCTCGTATGTCATTTCGTTGATTTTGTTCAATTTTTTATTCTGCTTGTGTTTGATTTGTGGATTTTCCCAAAACCACATTCCCCTCCCTCGTCCTAATACTCTCTCTCACCTTCTTCTCTCTCTCTCACCAACTCTCTTTCCTCAACCCAGCCCCCCAAGCCATTCCTTTCTCTCCTTCTATCTGATCAACAAGGTCAACGCCTATCAATGCAGGTCAAACACAATCAATGTTGATCAACGCAGTCAACTCAATTGCCGAGTCACCCTCTTGCCTTGTTGGTCATCCTCTTGCCTTATTGAGTTGCTCTCTTTCTTTATTGGGTCGCTCTATTGCCTAGCGAGTCACCCACATTTCTATCGGGTAGCTTATGATTTAGCCAAGTAGCCTTGCCCAAATTGAACTACCATATAAAATGACCCACTCTCAACCCTCCATCTTCTTTCCCTCTTTCCTCCAACTCTCTCTTCTTTCTCTCCACCTCTTCTCTCTCTTGCGCACTCCAAACCCTTCTAAATGACATGCATGTAAGCCCACTCCCCATGTCTTACTCATTAAGGCAATGTCTTAGTCATTAAACACCGAGTGACCTGCCAATACACGTGTCAGCTAGAGGGCAAATCCATACACTACCCTTGCCTCCTCTTCTCCTACAAATAGCAACCCCCATTCCTCCATTTAACACAAGCTCCCTCTCACCCACTCCCTCTGTGCATACCTTACACTCTATTTATCTTTTTCTCTCTAGACAAGTCATGTCTCAAGGTTTGACCTTATCCCAGACACCTTACTCTACCTGGGTACTTACTTGACCCGAATACTCTATTCTCCTCAAGTACTTACTCCACCCCTGCTCTCTTTGTCTACGATAAGTACCCTACTCTACCAAAATACCCAACTCTCCCAATATGTTCTACTGTCCCCCACATCCAACTTTCGTCAAGTACTGAACTCTTCGAACATCTTACTCTCTCCAAGTACCCAACTCTCCCCAGTATCTTACTCTTCCCAAGTACCCAACTTTCCCCAACATTCTTACTCTCCCCAAGTATCCAGCTCTCCCCAACATCCTACTCTCCCCAAGTATCCAACTCTCCCCCACATCCTAATCTCCCTAAGTATTCAATTCTTCGCAACACCCTACTCTCTTGAAGTATCGTATTCTCCCAAATACCCTGCTCTCCCCAAGTATCCAACTCTCCCCTGCCTCCTACTCTCCCCGATACCTTACTCTTCTGAAAGTATCCTATTCTCCCCAGCATCCTGCTTTTTCCAAGCATCCTACTCTCCCTAAGTACCACACTCTCCCACTTATAGCCAACTCTCCCAATAATAGCCTACTCTCCCAATATTAACCTATTCTCCCTCTCCTATTAGCTAACTCTCCCACTAATAGTTGACTCTCATCAACTCTCTAAGAGCTATTGTTTGCTTTATTTGTTTGTTAGTAGTGTGATGTGGTTACCGTAAATACAACTATAAACTATTGAAAAAAAATGCAAAAATATTAACTCGATGGCATGGAAATGAAGAATACCGATGAAGTAGAGCCAAGCGAGGTATGAATCACGCTTTCTTTAAGACGGTATCCGCGCTCCCACAGATAAACTCGATGCAGTAGGTATAATAGCGCACCATTCTAGGATACAAAACACTATGCCTCTTAGACCCTACACTAATCTAAGAGGCCAAAACTACACTACTCGAACACCCTTAACCCAAATTTATCAAAAGGGGAATAGAATTGTAAGATGAAAACTAAGATTAAAAGACTCCGTTTTTGTATATCTAAAGTACAACACATCAACCCTCTATTTATAGGGTCGAATCAAGAGTACCAAAACAAAATAAAAAAACAATTAAAGATATTATATCATCAAATTAATCTAGAGTCCGATGAGCCAACGTTAAAAATCTTCGATGCAAAGAGACGTTGGCCAAGCATATTGATATGGGCATTTACACAATTAGGTACTGTAAGTGCATCAATTTTGTTTTCATTTTTGTTAGTATTTTTATTTTTTAAATATATTTATTATTTTAATGAAATAAATAGATTTTTATTAAAAAAAAAAAGAAAAAAAAACCAACTATTCCTTACCTTTTTAATAAAAGTTTGGATTAAGTAGAACTTTCATATGTCCTAAGGATGGCCTTGCCTTGAAACCCTTACTAGTGTTTCAACAATTCTCGTACTAGATTTAGAGTGGACTTGGCCTTGAAATTTTAACTTCTTGAGGGCACGTAGAACACATCACACATACGAAAGTTCAAACTGTATATCAGTTTTGGAAGCTCGCACATTATGGCTTTGTACATTACCTAGATTTCATGAGTGCTCTAGATAACTTGCCCGACTCATGAGAAGTGGCCTTTACTTCTACACACGTATCGATGGGTTCGTCAAGGATGTGCTCGGACCACAGATCCCCCCCGTACAAGCTACAGACCGCATTAAGAGCTATGTTAGCTCGACCTCAATTATGGTCACAAGTGAGCATGCTTGACACCATAGGGATGAGCTATCAACTAATTTCAAATACAAAGCATGCTATCTGAGTTACTCCATGATTTATTTGTCCCTTTTAAGGGTATCTTTATGAGCAACTTATTCCTCTTTGGGCCTCAGCCCCATCCCCCTCAATGTCATCTAGATCTTATCTCAAGCTGGATCTTTTATTAATGGGTCAGCAATGTTATCATGTGACCTCACATGAACAATATTTATAGTGCCATTAGTAAGATGTTCTCTTAGTATACTATGTTTTCTCCTCACAAACCTGGATTATGCATTATAATAGTTATTATGCACCCGTCCAATCGCTGCAGTGCTGTCACAATGCAGCAACATTGATGGCACTGGTTTCTCCCACATAGGGATATCATACAACCGGTTTCTCAACCAGTTTGCCTCATCACATGCTATAGATAAGGCAGTAAGCTCTACCTCCATTGTGGACTTTGCTATAATAGTTTGCTTCTTTGATTTCCAACTTATTGCACCACCACCTAAGGTGAACACGTAACCACTAGTAGACACAGTATCTCCAGTGTGAAAGTTCTAATCTGCATCACAAAAGCCTTCAACTACAGCCGGAAATCTGTTATAACATAAAGCATAATTCATAGTCCTTTTTAGATATCTCATTAAATGATTAATAGCATTCCAGTGATGGAAGGATAGTTTATGTGTGAACCTACTTAGAACACCAACTGCATAAACTATATCAGGACATGATGTGTCAGTAGCATATCTGAGGCTAACAATAATTTTAGCATATTCACTTTGATTAACGATGTCCTCATTTTTTTCACTGGAAACTAGGTTAATAGTCGGATCTAATGGTATGCAAGCAAGCATACAATCAAAGTATTAGAATTTTTTCAAAATCTTCTCCACATAATGAGATTGATCAAGTAAAATAACATTATTAAATCTATTTAATTTCACACCAAGGATAACATTAGCCACACCCATACCTTTCATGTCAAATTTTTTTTTTCATCATAGTGTTAGTAGAATTTATAACATCTACATTAGTGCTAAAGATAAGTAAGTCATCCACATACAAACCGATCATCACATGAGAAATGCCAATGGACTTATAGTATATACACTTGTCACTCTCATTTATTTATTATCTACTAGACAAGCATCGAATTTTTCATGCCCTTGTTTACGGGCTTGTTTAAGCCCATATAGAGATTTTTGTTAATTTACACACTTTGTATTCATTACCCAGTTCTACAAATCTTTCAGGTTGGTCCATGTAAATTTTCTTAACTAGGTCTCCGTTAAAAAAGGTTGTTTTTATATCCATTTGATGCACTTTTAAATTAAGCACAGCAGCTATCGCGACTAGGACCCGAATAGAAGAGACTTTTTCTACAAGTGAATATGTATCAATGAAGTCAGCATCTTCCTTTTGTGTAAAGCCTTTTGCTACCAACCTAGCTTTAGACTTATCTATAGAGCCATCAGGTTTGCTTTTTCTTCTAAGTACCCACTTACAGTCTATAGTTTTACAGACTTTGGGTAGATCTACCAACTTCCATGTTTATTTAGCATGTAATGAGTCTAGTTTGTCATTAATTGCTTCTCTCCAAAATTAAGAGTCAAGTGAGGTGAAAGCTTCCTATATAGACCTAGGTTCATCCTCAACTAAACATATGACATCTTCAATGATAAGAGGATGTTCTTGTATATTATAAAGTAAATAGTTGGGGTCAAAATCCTTTTGAATCCTAGGTCTTTTACTTCTTGTAAGTTCTAAGGATAAAGAATTAACTGGAAATGAACCACCAAGTTCAATCTCCGAGGAATTTTCTCTATTAATTTCAGTCTTAAAAGGAAACCAGTCTTCATGAAATATAGCATCCATTGTCTCTATAATGATATTATTCTTTAAGTTCAAAAACCTATAAAGGCATATCCCATAAAGACACACCTAATAGCTCTTTTCTCCTAATTTGGGAATTTTGGGGTCTGTTTTCCAAGCGAAGGCTAAACAACCCCAAACCTTTAGGTAATTCAAGTTAGGTTGTCTCCCTCTCCATAATTCATAAGACGTTTGCAGTATCTTTTTTTCAAGGCACTCTATTAAAAACATAATTAGTAGTGAGTATAGCCTCCCCCATAAATTCCTAGGTGCACTGGCACTAACTATCATAGCATTAGTGTAGCCGGTGTCCTATTCTTATGTTTAGCCACACCATTTGAGAGTGGAGAGTAAGAAGGAGTGACTTCATGCACTATCACTTCCGAACGAATAAAATATATTAGCCTTAAGGTTTCATACTCCCTACCTCTATCAGTGCTAAATCTTTTAATCTTTTAATTAAAAAGATTTTCTACTTCTTTCACCAAAGTTTTCAATTTTTCAAATGCCTTACTTTTATTTTTAATTAAGTAGACATAGGTGTATCTAGAGAAATTATCAATAAATGTTATAAAGTATCTTTACCACCACAGGTTAAAATTCCTTCAAATTTGCATATGTCAGAATGAATAAGTTCTAGTAATTTGGTACTCCTATGAACCGACTTGTGAGGGCTTTTACTAATCTTGGTCAAGCTACAATTCTCACATTTTTCAAAATTATTTCTAAGTTTAGGAATTAAACCAAGAAGGCACATAGAGTTCATATACTTACTATTAACATGACAAAGACGAGCATGACAAATATTCGCACAAGAAATAATATAAGCAGAAACTAAGTTATCTTTATTCATTTCAACATTTAACTTAAACATACTATCACATGCATACCCCTTTCCAACAAAGACATTATTTTTGGTGATCACATATTGGTCAGATTCAATAGTTTGTTTAAAACCTACTTTATTTAGCAAATATCCAGAGACTAAATTTTTACGGATTTCGGGGGTATGCAACACGTCGTTAAGGGTCAAAACATGGTCAGAAGTAAATTTAATTTCAATTTCACCATTGCCTAAAACTTTAGTTGTGTGAGAGTCACCAAGTAGAACCTTTTGCTCAACCTCCACAAGGGAATAGGTCTTAAACAACTTTCGGTCATGACATACATATCTAGAGGAACCCGTATCAGCACACCATCCATCATAATTTTCTAACGGATTAATTTCTGTTAACATAGCCACAAGTGGCTCTTCAGTCACTTTAGTTTGAGGTGTGGGTCCATTTTTTCTAAATCGACAATCTCGAGCAAAATGACCCATTTTTCCACAATTGAAACCAGAGACATTGATACGTTCATGTTGCCCTTGACCATTAGGTGGGTTGCCTTTTTTTTTTTTGTGGCTTTTGATGGAATTTAAAACCATTTTATGACCATTTTTACGAGGTCCATTATATTTCATTCCATTCCCCTTAGGCTTAATTGGATTTGTTATTTTGACCCTTAGGAGTGTTTTCATTAGTAGAAATAAAATTTATCTTACTACGATCTCCATTATTTACCCTATTATTGTCTTGTTTTCTCACTTCTTCTTCACATTGTAGTCATACCATGAGGCTCTTGGTTGTTAGCCCCTTTTGTTTGTGATGAAGCCTTTTCTGGAATTCCTTCAAAGACTCTGGGAATTTGTGTATTATCGCAACTACTTGCATTTGCTCATCTATTTTGACACCTTCAGTTTCGATGTCATTAACAAGATTGAGGAGTTCTCGTGTTTGTGTTTGGACAAATTTATCCTCCACCATTTAGAAGCAAAAAAATTTGCTACAAGTATACTTTTTCGCTTCAACTTGTTTAGTATCATACTTTTCCTATAGCGCCATCCAAATTTCTTTTGCACTTTCATAGTTGATAGAATAATAATCATAAAGATCATCAGAAAGGCAATTGAGAATATAATTTTTATAATCTTCTTCATCATTTGCCCATTTTTCTACCAATGTAACATGTTCCTTTTTTCCTCATCATTCATGTTATTGACATATTTTTCATTAGGGTCGTCATTATTGAGAATCCATACTACTTTTTTTTTTTTTTTATAAGTCAGTGTATATATATCAAAAAATCGCACCGATGTACGTCCATACATGAGTACGAGGGGCATACCCCAAGCTGGCCGAAGCCTACAAAAGCAATCAAAAAGAAAGCAAACACGCCAAAAGCAAATGAAGAGGAAATACAAAGGAAAATCAAAGAACCTCCTAAGTACAAACCTCTAAAAGTGAAAACAAAGGGAAAACAATGAGTACACCAATACATCAATGTAAATCCAAAGCGAGGGAGTTGAAAAAGGAAATCAGGATTTCTTCTTGCCCTTAGATTTCTTGTTGCTAACTTGAGGTTGCTTCTTCGAAGCTGCTCGAGTTGTCCAACATTCAATCTGAGGCTGATCCGCTGAATTCTCTTCAGGCCCATACTACCTTCATGAGTTTTAAATAAAATATGACCTTTTTTTACCCATCATTTGAAATGCTCACTAGCAAACCGAAGAGGCTTGTTAAGATCACTGGAGATAGGTATGGTAGAGGTAGTATTGGCAATAGTCATATCCATGGAATAGAGCTAAGCGAGGCATGGATCATGCTTTCTTTAAGACTGTTTCCACACTCCTATGGATAAACCCGATGCAGTAGGTATAATAGCATGCCGTCCCTAAGATACAACGCTCAGCAAACACTATCGCCCTTAGACCCTGCACTGATCTAAGAGGCCAAAACTATACTACTTGAACACCCTTAACCCAAATTTATCAAAAGGGAAATAGAATTGTAAGAAGAAAACTAGGAGTAGAAGACTCTTTTTTTTTTTTTTGTATATCTAAAGTACAACACATCAACCCTCTATTTATAGGGCAGAATCAGGAGTACCAAAATAAAATGGAAAATCGTACGGTTTGGACCCCCTAGCCCCCCCTTAATCTTTTTTAGACCCCATTAACCCAAAATAGACCCTTTTGGACAAAAATGCCCCTCCCACTTCACACCCCCCCCCCCCCCCCCCCCCCCCCCCCCCCCCCGCGTCCACTCTCTCTCTCCCATTTTCACTCCTCATTTAATGCAACAGTAATAAATCATTTACTTTACCCTCTCCCCCTCCATGTTCTCTCTCCTCATTTAATGCAAAAGGACATATTTTTACATTATGTCATATAATATGCTTCTCATTCTCTCCCTCCCTTCTCACTTCCTGCCCGTTTTACTCAGCTTACCTCTCATTCTCCCTTCTTTGTTATTTTTCTCTTATTTTGAATTCCCTAAGCTCCATTGTTTTCATCCTCCGTGTGTCGGTCTGCTACTTTGGGCCTAAGGAAGAAGAAGAAGAAGAAGAAGGTCGGGTAAGATCGTGTTTGAAGCATTGTGGCTTTGCTGTAGGTTCAAGGTTGAGTCGCTATACATATTTTACCATTTTCAGATCAGACATTGAAGGTAAAATGATCATTTGTTGACATTGTCATTAATGAATCCTTGTCATATTAGGTTGGTGTATTACAAGTCATTTATGGTGTATCATTGGTGTAAATGGTGTATTATAATTTTCTTTTGGTGTGTTTGAACTCATTAATCGTGTATGATTAAACACACACCGTGTGTGATTGGTTCAAATGGTGTATTATCATGTTGAGTTGGTGTTTTTCAAGTCGTTAATGGTGTATGATCAATCATACACCGCGTATGATAGGATTTAATGGTGTGAAATCAACTTGTGTTGGTGTGTTTCAAGTAATTAATGGTGTATGATTAATCATACACCGTGTATGATAAAGTTTAATGGTGTGAAATTAACTTATTTATGTGTGTTTCAAGTAATTAGTGGTGTGTGATCAATCATACACCATGTATGATTGCTTTTAATGGTGTGAATCCAACTTGTTTAGGTGTGTTCCAAGTAATTAGTGGTGTTTGATTAATCATACACCATGTATGATTGGTTTTAATGCTGTAAAATCAACTTGTGTTAGTGTGTTTCAAGTAATTAGTGGCGTATGATCAATTATACATCGCGTATGATAGGTTTTAATGGTGTGAAATCAACTTGTTTAGGTGTATTTCAAGTAATTAGTGGTGCATGATCAATCATACAGCGTGTATGATTGCGTTTAATGGTGTGAAATCAACTTGTTTAGGTGTGTTTCAAGCAATTAATGGTGTATGATTGATCATATACCGCGTATGATTACTTTCAAGGGTGTGAAATCAACATGTGTTAGTGTGTTTCGAGTAATTAGGGGCGTATGATCAATCATACACAGTGTATGATAGGTTTTAATGGTGTGGAATCAACTTGTTTAGGTGTGTTTCAAGTAATTAGTGGTGTATGATCAATCATACACCGTGTATGATTGCTTTTAATGGTGTGAAATCAACTTGTTTAGGTGTGTTTCAAGTTATTAATATTGTATGATTAATCATACCCGTGTATGATTGGTTTTAATGATGTGAAATCAACTTGTGTTAGTGTGTTTCAAGTAATTAGTTGCGTATGATCAATCATATACCGTGTATGATAGGTTTGAATGGTGTGAAATCAAATTATTTAGGTGTGTTTCAAGTAATTAGTGGTGTATGATCAATCATTTGCCGTGTATGATCAATCATATGCCGTGTATGATTGCTTTTAATTGTGTGAAATCAACTTGTTTAGGTGTGTTTCAAGTAATTAATGGTACATGACTAATCATACACCGTGTGTGATTACATTTAATAGTGTGAAATCAGCTTGTGTTAGTGTGTTTCAAGTAATTAGGGGCGCATGATCAATCATACACCATGTACGATAAGCTTTAATGGTGTAAATCAACTTGTTTAGGTGTGTTTCAAGTAATTAGTGGTGTATGATCAATCATAAACTGTGTATGATTATTTTTAATGGTGTGAAATCAACTTGTTTAGGTGTGTTTAAAGTAATTAGGGATGTATGATTAATCATACACCGTGTATGATTACTTTTAATGGTGTGAAATCAACTTGTTTAGGAATGTTTTAAGTAATTAGGGGTGTATGATCAATCATACACCGTGTATGATTGGTTTTAATGGTGTGAAATCAACTTGTTTAGGTGTGTTTCAAGTAATTAGTGGTGTATGATTAATCATACACGGTGTATGACAGGTTGTAATTGTTTAAAATCAACTTGTATAGGTTTTAATTATGTAAAATCAACTTGTATATGTGTGTTTCAATTATTTATTGGTGTATGATCAATCATACACAGTGTATAATAGGTTTTAATAGTGCAAATCAACTTATACAGGTATGTTTCAAGTCATTAGTGGTGTATGATAAATCATACATGGTGTATGATAGGTTATAATGGTGTAAAATCAACTTATATAGATATGTTTCAAGTAATTAATGGTGTATAATCAATCATACACAGTGTATAATTAGTTTTAATGGTGTAAAATCAATTTTTGTTGGTTTTTTCAAGTAATTACTGGTATAATTGTATAAAATCAACTTGTATACGTATGTTTCAAGGTAATAGTGGTGTATGATGATTCATACACCATGTATGATTGCTTTTAATGATGTCAAATCAACTTGTTTATGTGTGTTTCAAGCAATTAGTGGTGTATGACTTATCATACACAGTGTATGAGAGGTTAATGGTATAACATCAACTTTTGCATGGTTTTTTTGAAGTTTTGCTAGTATAATGGTGTAAAATCAACTTTTATAAGAGTGTTTCAGGTAATTATTGGTGTATGATTAATCATACACGGTAAATGATGGGATATAATGGTGTAAAATGAACAAATATAGGTATGTTTCAAGGAAATAGTGGTGTATGATCAATCATACACGATGTATGATAGGTTTTAATGGTATAACATCAACTTTTGCAGGTTTTTTCAAGTAATTTTTGGTATAATGGTGTAAAATCAACTTGTATAAGTATGTTTCAAGTAATTAGTGGTGTATGACGAATCATACACAATGCATGATGGATTATAATAGTGTAAAATCAACTTATATAGGTATGTTTCCAGCAAATAGTGGTGTATGATCAATTATACACGGTGTATGATAGATTTTAATGGTATAACATCAACTTTTGCAGGTTTTTTCAATAATTAGTGGTCTAATGGTGTAAAATCAACCTGTATAGGTATGTTTTGAGTAATTAGTGGTGTATGATGAATCATACACGGTGTATAATGGATTATAATAGTGTAAAATCAACTTATGTTGGAATTTTTCAAGTAATTAGTGATGTATGACTTATCATACACAGTGTATCAGAGGTTTTAATGGTATAACATTAACTTTTGCATTTTTTTTAAAGTTTTGCTAGTACAATGGTGTAAAATCAACTTTTATAAGTGTGCTTCATGTAATTATTAGTGTGTGATGAATCATACACGGTATATAATGGGATATAATGATGTAAAATAAACTTATATAGGTATGTTTCAAGTAAATAGAGGTGTATGATCAATCATTCGCGGTGTATTATAGGTTTTAATGATATAACAACAACTTTTACAATTTTTTTCCAGTAATTAGTGGAATAATGGTGTAAAATCAACTTGTATAGATATTTTTCAAGTAATTAGTGGTGTATGATCGATCGTACATGATATATGATGGATCATACATGGTATATGATGGATTATAATAGTATAAAATCAACTTGTATAGGTATGTTTCAAGTAAATAGTGGTCTATGATCAATCATACACGGTGTATGACAGGTTTTAATGGTATAACATTAACTTTTGTAGGTTTTTTCAAGTAATTAGTGGTATAATGGTGTAAAATCAACTTGTATAGGTATGTTTCAAGTAACTAGTGATGTATGATGAATCATACACCGTGTATGATAGATTATAATAGTGTAAAATCAACTTATATATGTATGTTTCAAGTAATTAGTGGTGTATGGCTTATCATACACGGTGTATGAGAGGTTTTAATGGTGTAATATCATTTTTTGTTGGTTGTTTCAAATCATTAATGGCGTATGATCAATCATATACAATTATGATTGGCTTAAATGGTGTAATATCAAGTTGCGTTGGTGTGTTTTAAGTCATTAGTGGTGTATGATTTATCATACACTGTTAATGATGGGTTATATTGGTGTGCAACAACTTGTTTTAGTGTCTTTCAAGTCAATAGTGGTGTAAAATCAATCATATACTGTCTATGATTGGTCTAAATGGCGTGAAAACAGCTAGTTTTTGTGTGTTTTAAGCAATAAGTGGTGTATGATCAATCATACACTGTGTATGATAGGTTTTAAGGGTGTGAAATCAACTTGTTTTAGTGTGTGTTAAGTAAACAGTGATGTATGATTAATCGTACACCATGTGATTGGTTTTAACAGTGTGAAATCAACTTTTTTAGTGTGTTTTAAGAAAATAGTGGCATATGATCAATCATACACCATGTATGATAGGTTTAAATGGTGTAAATCAACTTGTTTCAATGTCTTTCAAGTCATTAGTGGGGTATGATTAATCATACACCGTGTATTAATGCTTTAAATGCTGTTAGTTCATTTTATCTTGGTGTGTCGCATGTAATTAGTGGTGTAATATCATGTTACTTTGGTGTTTACAGTAATGGAAGATGTTGCTATTGTTCGGTATGGTGGAAACTTTGACGGGAGGGCAGAGTATGTTGGTGGAAAGTTGGATTTTGTTTTTTTGGATGATAAGACTGACTTTGCTGCCTTGCAAAGGACTTTGGTGGGGTTTTTGGGTGTTCAGGGGGATGCAGGTTTGAAGATGCAATTGCAAGTTCGTACCGGCGATCGGGACATCCCATTGTATGATGTCAATAATGATAGATCAGTAATGATTTGGAAGGCACTGGCCAAAAAAGATATGGCGAAGCATAACTTGTTCGTTACTGTTGGGTCCACGGTTGATAGGACTTCTTACTTTGGAGATCAACGGAGTCTTAATCAAACACTACCAGATGGTGACGAGAACAATGGTGGTTTGGATCCTGTGGTGCCTGATAGTTTTGGTGGACATATTAATGTGGGGATGAAAGAAGTAGCCTGTGGAGATGCATCTGAACTGGAGTTTGACATATCTACGGCGACGGCGACGGCGACAGCGACAGCAACAGCGACCGGTGAAAATTGAGAAAATTCCATTCAAAGTCTGTGCGATCATTTGGATAATATAAATTTATCCCATGTGCAACCGATGCATCACCTCCACATGGGCACATTTCTGACCATCAGAATATTTGCCCTGAAGTGGGTACATCACCTCCTACTGTCGAACCTGCAGTGGAACCGAATGTCCAACCCAATGTCCAAGCTACTGTTGATCGTCACTATGATGATGATGTTGGTTCCGATGATGAGAGTAGCTGGATTGACGGGGTATATGGGCAGGGTAAGATGGTTGATGTAATCGAGGTGCATCAAGTATTTAAATCGAAGAAGGATTTGTTGACTAAACTGGCAGTAATTGCGATGAGGGAAAATTTTGAATTCAAGAGCTTCAAGTCTAACAAATCCTTAACGGTTTTTTGTTGTGTGAAAGAGGGTTGCACATGGAGGCTTCGGGCTGTCTGTCTAGCAAATGGTGGGTATTGGATGGTTACAAAAGTTGAAAATAATCATACCCACCCTACAGATCTCACCCCTGTTAACCAGTTGGCTCGTCGGGGAATGCGTCCGCAAGGAACTTGTCAAACCCAGAAGAGTGTTCAAGCCACCAGATGTCATAGATGGCATCCGCAGTTGCTACAGTGTCGATATCAGCTGCAGTGTTGCATGGAGAGCGAGAGAGTTTGCATACGACAATGTTAGATTGGGTACTGCCGAAGAGTCATATGCATTCTTTCCTGCTTATCTACATGTCCTCCAATAGACTAACCCCGGTGCCACATTTTATTTACAGACAGATGAAGAAAGCAAGTTTCAGTACCTCTTCATTGCGTTTGATGCTTCACTGAAAGGGTACCAGTTTTCCTAGCTTATTGTGAGCATTCACGCAACACATCTGAAGGGAAAATACCGGGGTGTTCTGTTCATGGCCGTTTGCCACGATGCCAACCAGTAAATTTTCTCGATTGCTGTCAGTATCGGTGATTCAAAGAATGATGCATTGTGGCATTTGTTCCTGAGCAGGTTGAAGGAAGTCATTGGGGAGCCTATTGGCCATGTCATTGTATCTGATACACACCGAAGCATCCAACGCACGGTGGAAGAAGTTTTCCGCAGCACATTTCACGGGCTGTGCATGTACCACTTGCTGAATAACTTGAAGGTAAAATTCAAAAGAAAAACGAAGCAGTTGGATCAGTACTACTACAAAACAGCTAAAGCATGCAACATTCAAGAGTTCTATAGTTCGTTTTTCAGTTTATGCTGTGCGGTACCCGGGGCTAAAGATTACTTGGAAGCTGTGGGACTGGAAAAGTGGACTCGTCGGTACAACATAATATTTCGGAATCCATGAATGCTATTTTGGTCAAGGTGCGTGACTATCCAATTACTGCCCTCGTTGATGAGTTTAGGCTACTGTTGCAGAAGTGATTTCACGAAAGAAGAGCCAAGGCTGAAGCTTGCACCGGTCCAATGTCCCCCGACGTCGAAAAAAAATTACAAGACAGATTTGAATTATTAAGAACGATGACAGTAAGCTCCGCACATATTGTCATGTTTAATCCTTACTACAAAGCATGTTTATAGAGTGTCTTAAGTACTTAGGGGTGTAAGGCAGGTTTTAATGGTATGCAATGTACGATTGCTTAACATGGTGTGAAATCTACCTATGTTGGTATGTTACAAGTTTGAAACGGTGTGAAATCAGCTAATTTTGGTGCGCTGCAAGTGTTTCATGGCGTATGTTTAACCATACCGCATGTATGATACGTTTTAGGGGTGTAAAATCAGCTCGTTGCTGTGCGAATCAAATAATCCTTGGACGTTTATTGGTGATACTTGCATGTTTTGTTGGTTTTATGTTTAATTTGATTTTTATTTTTTTAATTTTTTTTGAGCCATGGTTGTTTGATGCGTTTGTCTATCCTTTTGGCAATGCAGATTTTGCGAGCTGATGATCATACTTTCGACGTCATCGATGGGGAGAAGAATTTTTGCGTAGATATGTCGCACTGGACATGTACCTGCCGCAGGTTTCAGCTTGAGCAGCTTCCTTGTGAGCATGCGTTAGCCGTCGTATGGCACAGTCCTTATAGTCTGTACGACTTATGCTTGCCGTACTACAGTAAAAAAAAATTTGGTACGAGTCGTACTGAGGTGACGTCTACCAATGCCGCACAAAAGTGACTAGCGTATCCCTCGTGATGTCGCTGACATGAATCTTCTTCCACCCGACGTGCGAACCTCTTCTGGGAGGAGGCGGAAGAGGAGGATTCCGTCTGTCGGTGAGGAGCGTGTTCATCAAAGGTGCAATCGGTGCAAAGAACACGGGCATAATCGATCCACGTGCAAGAATCTAATTGCTCTGCGTCCTAAAGGCGAAGGCCCCTCATCCAACTCCGGCAGTCCTTCTTCTCAAGTCCCTCCTCTGAATTAAGTTATATTCTTCAAATGTATAAATTTTATTTGCTACTATCGGTGACGATATTGTACATTTATTCACTCACGTATATTATTCATTACAGTTGTATATTGTCCTTCATTCGCGCATGAACCAACCTTCCAGACCCTTGTCCATCGGCGGTCCTTTATTTATTTTATTTTTTACAATGTAATTGCTATTAATATCAATGAAATTCTGTACTATTAATATACGTGCATTATTAATTACAATTTTGTATTATCCATACCACATTAACTGGTGTGAAGTGTTGATGTATTTTCAAATTATGTAATAAAATTTGCGAATAAAGCGTTTTGAAGGTCGTCCCAAATATGTGTTCCAAGTGTTTTGATGTGTTTTGATATGTCTTGAAGTGTATTGGGATGAGTGTCGACACACAAGGCTGTGTGTCGACACACATTCTTACAGAAACAGGAATGCAAAGGTGTGTGTCGACACACAGGGCCCGTGTGTCGATACACAGATCAATAGAACCGAGCCTGTAGAGCTGTGTGTCGACACACAGTGTCGTTTTTTCAATGAAATCGTTTTAAATGACTTAAACCCATTAGTAAGCCAGATGTCGTTGAAATACCCTAACACAAGTTGTTTTTAGACAAGTAAAACCTATCATACACCACTTGGGACTTAAAACAGAATAACACAAGTTGATTTTATACCATTTAAACCCATCAGTAAGCCATATGTCATTGTTTTCCAACTGATACCAAAATTGACCCGTCGTGGCAGTCAAAGTAGTGAAATCCAATCGGTGATCCTCATGTAACAGAAGGGAAGTCTTCACATTCCTATAATATACAATAAGAAGCATGATATATAGGCATCCCATATGAAAATTGCAATATGATATACTGACTATCAAAAAGCATAGTTACATCTTGACCTGTCTGTAGAAGCTATTGTAAAAATCATGATCAACCACTTATGATCAATGTCAAGAATGTGATGTTTTACTGCTGAGTGGAGACACACTAATTACCTGTGCTCAGCTTCACCGACTGATCTTGATTCATAAAGGGGTGTGCTTGATCACATACTTCCTTTAAAACCCGATTAAGCAAAACCCTTGATGAATCATCATCAGTCGGTGAAGCTGAGCATAGGTAATTAGCAAGTCTCCACTCAGCATTAAAATGGATAAGGAACCGATTATATTCAGTAGTAAAACATCACATCCTTGACATTCTCCTTGACGTGTGGAAGTGCCCACACCTCTCGCTGCCTCTCAGCTATCGGCCCACCACCGCCACTGCTAGAACCACTTATATTAGCAACCTCTTCAACGGCTGAGATGTAGCACGAAATTGAGGCATTGTGGATGCTTGGCTTCCTGGCCAACTCTTCCATTTATAGGCAAAAGCATACAAGGTAGAAATACGCCGTGAGAACCATGGAAGAGGAGTTGGATAAAGTAGGTGGTAGTTGAGGTTATTAAATGTCTTACTTGGGTGTTAATTATGACCCCTGAACATTCAGTGTTCAACCCCCAACTACCCCAACAGGTCATTATCCTCCATTTAAAACAACAATGGCATTTATAATACACAACCTCACACCAGTCAATATGTTACGGATAGTACAAAACTATCATTAATAATCGACCTATATTAATAGTACATAATTTAATTGATATTAATAGCAATTACATTGTAATAAAAAAAATTAGTAGTGTACGATCAATCATACACGGTGTATGATAAGTTTTAATGGTGTGAAATCAACTTATATAATTATGTTTTAAGTAAGTAGGGGTGTATGACTTATCGTACACGGTATATGATAAGTTTTAAATGTGTAAAATCAACTTGTATAAGTGTGTTTCAAGTAATTAGTGGTGTATGACTTATTATACATGGTGTATGATAAGTTTTAATTGTGTAAAATCTACTTATATAGTTATGTTTCAAGTATTTAGCGGTGTTTGACTTATCATACACGGTGTAGGATAAGTTTTAAAAGTGTAAAATCAACTCATATAGATTTATTTCAAGTATTTAGTGGTGTTTGACTTATCATACACGGTATATGATAAGTTTTAAATGTGTAAATTCAGCTTACATAGTAATATTTCAAGTATTTAGTGGTGTTTGACTTATCATACACGGTGTATGATAAGTTTTAAATGTGTAAAATCAACTTATATAGTTATGTTTCAAGTAATTAGTGGTGTATGCCTTATCATATACGGTGTATGATGAGTTTGAATCGTGTAAAATCAACTTGTATAAGTGTGTTTCAAGTAATTAGGGGTGTATGACTTATCATACACTGTGTATGATAAGTTTTAATTATGTTAAACCCACTTGTATAAGTGTTTTTCAAGTAAATAATGTTATATGATCAATCATACACGATGTATGACGGGTTATAGTGGTGTAAAATCAACTTTTGCATGTTTATTTCAAGTTTTGCGGGTATGCTGGTGTAAAATCAACCTTTATAAGTGTTTTTCAAGTAATTATTGGTGTATGATAGGTCATATTGGTGTAAGATGAACTTATATAGGTGTGGTTGAAGTAAATAGTGGAGTATGATCAATCATACACGGTGTATGGTGGGTTATATTGGTATAGAATCAACTTTTAGAGGTTTTTTTTCAAGATTTGTGGGTATAATGGTGTAAACTTAACCTTCATAAGTGTGTTTGAAGTAATTATTGGTGTATGCTGAATCATACACGGTGTGTGATGGGTTATATTGGTGTAAGATGAACTCGTATAAGCGTGGTTGAAGTAAATAGTAGTGTATGACCAATCATACACGGTGTATGATGGGTTATATTGGTGTAAAATTAACTTTTGCACTTTTTTTCAAGTTTTGCCGGTATACTGGTGTAAAATCAACCTTTATAAGTGTTTTTCAAGTAATTATTGGTGTATGATGGGTTATATTGGTGTAAGATGAACTTATATAGGTGTGGTTGAAGTAAATAGTGGAGTATGATCAATCATACACGGTGTATGGTGGGTTATATTGGTATAAAATCAACTTTTACAGGTTTTTTTTTCAAGATTTGTGGGTATAATGGTGTAAACTTAACCTTCATAAGTGTGTTTGAAGTAATTATTGGTGTATGCTGAATCATACACGGTGTGTGATGGGTTATATTGGTGTAAGATGAACTCGTATAAGCGTGGTTGAAGTAAATAGTAGTGTATGACCAATCATACACGATGTATGATGGGTTATATTGGTGTAAAATCAACTTTTGCACTTTTTTTCAAGTTTTGCCAGTATACTGGTGTAAAATCAACCTTTATAAGTGTTTTTCAAGTAATTATTGGTGTATGATGGGTTATATTGGTGTAAGATGAACTTATATAGGTGTGGTTGAAGTAAATAGTGGAGTATGATCAATCATACTCGGTGTATGATGGGTTATATTGGTGTAAATCAACTTTTGTATGTTTTTTCAAAATTTTCTGGTATAATGGTGTAAACTTAACCTTTATAAGCTTGTTTCAAGTAATTATTAGTATATGATGAATCATACATGGTGTATGATGGGTTATATTAGTGTAAGATGAACTTATATAGGTGTGGTTGAAGTAAATAGTGGTCTATGATCAATCATGCACGGTGTATGATGGGTTATATTGGTGTAAAATCATCTTTTGCATGTTTTTTTCAAGATTTGCGGGAATAATGGGGTAAACTCAACCTTTATAAGTGTGTTTCAAGTAATTATTGGTGTATGATGAGTCATACATGGTGTATGATGGGTTATATTAGTGTAAGATGAACTTATATAGGTGTGGTTGAAGTAAATAGTGGTGTATGACCAATCATAAACAGTGTATAGTGGGTTATATTGGTGTAAAATCAATTTTTGCATTTTTTTCAAGTTTTGCTAGTGTACTGGTATAAAATCAACCTTTATAAGTGTTTTTCAAGTGACTAATGGTGTATGATGGGTTATATTGGTGCAAGATGAACTTACATAGGTGTGGTTGAAGTAAATAGTGGTGTATGATCAATCATACACAATCAACTTTTGCATGTTTTTTTTCAAGTTTTGCTGATATACTGGTGTAAAATCAACCTTTATAAGTGTTTTTAAAGTAATTAATTGTGTATGAGGGGTTATATTGGTGCAAGATGAATTTATATAGGTGTGGTTGAAGTAAATAGGGTTTATGATCAATCATACACGGTGTGTGATGGGTTATATTGGTGTAAAATCAACTTTTGCATGTTTTGTTTCAAGTTTTGCTGATATACTGTTGTAAAATCAACCTTTATATGTGTTTTTCAAGTAATTATTGGTGTATGATGGGTTATATTAGTGTAAGATCAACTTACATATGTGTGGTTGAAGTAAATAGCGTATGTTCAATCATACACGGCGTATGTTATGAATTCGATAGTTTTTGTTTCTAATTGGTCTTGTATTGTTTGTGGTGTTGTTGCATTTTGTTTGGGGTTGTAATGGGACGTTAATTGGTAGGTTGTTTTGGCACTTGAGTCCGTTTTAGGAGTCTAGCAAGTCAAATCTGGCGGCTATCAGGTTTTTGCGCCGGTTTCAGTTAAGTGGCAGTTAAAGCAAGGTGTCTTGATGCAATGTACTAGATCAAGTATAAATAGGCTCAAATCATGTAAATTCATCATTCAATCAATAAGAATCAGATTTTCCTTTGGAAATTCTCTCTTTCTCTCTCTATTTCTCATCTCTTTCTCTATTTCTCATCCCCTTCACTTCTCTTCTCATCTCAACTCTATTTTCTACAAGGTTAACTTTCGATCTTTGAATTGGAAGCTAACAATTGGTATCAGAGCCGGTTCAAGCAATCAATTGATTGATTGAAGCTGGAAAAACAAAAGAAAAACATGACGAATGGTGAGAGAACTCGATTGGGAGCTAATGGAGCAAATGTACCCGGTCCGGATGTGTCCTATGCAGCTGCAGTTGTTGGTGCTGATGCACCTCGTGCGATTGCTAGTGCAGATGCAACGATCGATCCTCTGTACATTACTACTGATCATCTTCAGGACCTACAGAGCAAGTTCGATCAAAAGCTTGATAGCAATGTAGCAAAGCTCGATCAAAAGATTGATCAAGTGTTAGATCAAATGTTAAAAATGCAGCAGTTATTTCTGGACAGAGATGTGAACAAAGAAGATCGTTTGCAGCAAATTGAGGCAAAGCTTGTGCAATTGCAGGATCAGGTTAATAAGCAAGGAGAATCTTCAGTTAACGCGATCCTTAAGCCAGCTAGTCAGATTTTCCCACCTGTTCAAGTGGTTCAACAGCAAGCTAACATTAGTAGAACTGAAGACTTAACAAGGAGTCGCGATAAATCTCCAATGGTTAAGCCTGAGGCAGGACCTTCAATTTAGATCAGATCAGCTGAGAATCGACCTCCACAGGCTGAAATTGCTGCAGAAAGTCAGGATCGTGCCACAGAACAAGCTCATTCCAGATTGAATGGCTTGAATTCAGATGAGACTTCAAGGCTGTCTAATTCTGTTTTGCATCACAGGATTGCAGATGATGATTTCAAACATCAAGATAGACCTCCTGATCAGTAATTTCAGCGAAGATCAGTGGGCAATGACATGTCTTCTGGAGGCAGAAGTAGTGCTCACAGGCAGCCAAGAGTGGAAATTGAACCCTTTGATGGTAAACAACCGGAGTCTTGGTTGAGAAGGTGTGATCGATATTTTCAATATTATAACATAAATGAAGCTGAAAAGGTCGAGCTAGTTGTAGTACATTTACATGGCGATCATGAGGTATGGTATTATAGTTTGTTGAATAGCAAACCTAATCTTTCTTGGGGCCAATTCGTAGAAGAAATGTGTGAATGATATGGAGAGGATGAGATAACTGATGTCGTGGATAGCTTTAATAAGGTGTGCCAAACCTCTACCGTGAGGTGAGGGAGTATATGATTAGAATTGAGAATCTACGAGCTAACTTGTTGTCAATAATATCCACTTCTCCAGAGGATTCAGAGGCGTATTATGTCTCTTGTTTCGTTAGTGGATTGAAGCCTAGGATCAAGAATATGGTAAAAGCCATAGGTCCTAAGTCATTGTCTAATGCTTACAACAAGGCTAAGTTGATTGAAGCTACTTTAGCCAATTCAAGTGACAAGAATAAGTTCAAAAGCAGTAATTACAGACCGCAGCAAAAGGAGGTTTCTAGTTCCAGATTTAAGCGTGATGTTGATAAGAGCTCTGTGAGGCTATGTTTTCGTTGTAATCAGCCTTATCAGCCTGGTCATAGGTGCAAATCTCAGGCCTTAATGTCTGTAAGAGGGTCCCGTGCTGGTGTTGTTTCTGACAGTGAAGATTCAAACGCTGAGGATGACAGTTATGATCCTTCTTCACCAGATGAATTGTTAAAGGATGAAGTTGGGATTTCCATGAAGGCCTTGACCGGGAGTGGAGCTCATAATATTATTCGTATCAAAGGCAAGGCTGGTAAAGCCCCTATCATTATTCTTATTGATAGTGGGAGCACGCATAGTTTTGTTGATCCCGAATTGATTAAGAAAGTGAGGCATGAAGTGACAAAAACTCATCCATTGGCGGTTATGGTGGCTGATGGCAACTCCATAACTACTCAAAATAAGTGCCTAGCATTTCCATGGTCTATGCAAGACCATCATTTCACCTTTGACTTTAGAGTCCTTCCGTTGGGAGGTCGTGATATGGTACTAGGTGTAGATTGGATGAGAACTTTCAATCCGGTGGTGTTTGATTTTGATAAAATGACGGTAGAATTTGAGGTCCATGGCACCAAAGTCTCATTGCAAGGCATTTCTAAGGAAGCACAGCTTCGGTTGATTGATGGCAAACGATTACAAGGAAGAATCAAGAAGAAAGCAATTCAATGGCTCGGGCACTTGTTTGTTATTTCTTCTGTTGAGCTGCAGCGGGATATTAAGCCGGAGGTTCATGCCTTGGTTGAAGAGTTTGACGAAGTCTTTGAGCAACCAAAGAGCCTTCCTCCTCAAAGGAGTGTGGACCATGCCATTTCACTTCGAACAAATGCTGATCCAGTTAAGATAAGGTCATACTGATATGCTCATGCCCAAAAATCAGAAATTGAGAGATAAGTTGAAGAGGTGCTTCACATGAGCTTTATTAGACCAAGCCATAGTCCTTTTGATACACCTATGATCCTTGTGAAGAAGAAGGATGGATTGGCTAGAATGTGCATCGATTATCGACAATTGAATTTCTTGACAGTGAAAGATAAGTTTCCCATTCCTGTTATAGATGATTTGCTTGATGAGTTATGTAGAGCATGTTTCTTCTCTAAGCTTGATTTGAAACAGGGGTATCATCAAATCAGAGTTCTTGAGCCGGATATATACAAGACTGCTTTTCGAACTCATCATGGGCATTTCGAGTTTGTTGTTATGCCGTTTGGCCTAACAAATGCTCCGGCCACTTTTCAAGCGACAATGAATGATGTTTTCAAGCCTTTCTTGAGGAGATCAGTGCTAGTTTCTTCGATGACATATTGATTTATAGCTCCTCTTATGAAGATCAACTCATCCACCTTAAACAGGCCTTTGTGGTGATGCGGCAGCACAAGTTCTTTGCTAAGCTGTCCAAATGCTCGTTTGCTCAAACAAAGCTTGAGTATTTGGGCCATATCATCTCTTAAGTAGGAGTTTCCGCTGATCCGACTAAGGTCCAAGCAATGCAAGATTGGCCAAATCCAATAACCTTGAAGCAATTGAGAATGTTTTTTGGGTTTGACCGGATATTATAGGAAGTTCATTAAAGGATATGGATCTATTGCAAAACCTTTAACTGAACTCCTAAAGAAAGATGCGTTATTGTGGTCAGAGAAGGCTCAGGCTGCTTTTGAGGCCCTCAAGTCAGCTATGTGTGGAGCACCGGTGAAAATTTTGTGCTGGAGACAGATGCAAGTGGTTCAGGTATAGGGGCTATTCTTTCCCAACAAGGAAGGCCTATTGCTTATTTGAGTCAAGCTCTTAGTCTCAAGCATCAAGCTATGTCGACATATGAGAAGGAATATTTAGCAATTCTTCTAGCCGTTGAGAAATGGAGTCATTACTTGGATGGTCACAGATTCATTATTCGAACGGATCACCAAAGCCTCAAGCACCTTCTTGAGCAAAAGATTATGACGAGGATTCAAAAGAAGGGCCTAATGAAGATGCTTGACCTTGATTATGTCATTGAGTACAGAAAAGGCAAGGAAAATGCTGCTGCAGAAGCATTATCCAGAAAATTTGAGGATGCTGAACAAGGATTCTGCAGTGTAACAACCATGGTGATTCCTTCATGGATGGAAGAAGTTTATAAGTCATATGAAGGTGATTCTTTTGCCCAAGAGTGTGTGGCTGCTAACCTTGTGAAAGAGGCAAGGAAGGTCAACAATGAAGCGGGTATATCTGTGCAGAAGGGTCTGATCAGAATTCATAACAGTTTGTATATAGGTCCTGCAACAGAATTGAGAAATCAGATTATTCAAGCCTCTCATGATGTAGCTTGGGGAGGTCATGCTGGTGTAGAAGGTACTTATCAAAGGGTTAAAGCTTACTTTAGTTGGCCAAGCTTGAAGAAGGAAGTGAGTGATTATGTTAAGGCTTGTGAGGTATGTCAACAAACCAAGCTGGGAGGTCATCGTTACAAGGGACTTTTCAGCCCCTTCCCATTCCGAATGGAGCATGGATCAACATTGGCATGGATTTCATTAAGGGATTGCCAAGGTCTGAAGGCAAAGAAGTCATATGGGTGGTAGTGGATCGTTTCACCAAATATAGCCACTTCATTGCTCTTAGCCGACCTATTATAGCTGAAAGATTAGCAAGGATCTTCCTTGACAACATATACAAGTTACATGGGTTGCCTCAATCCATTGTTTCTGATCGGGACCAAATCTTTACAAGCAATTTTTGGAGGGAGTTGTTTAAGTTATTGGGCACTACATTGGCACTTAGCTCATCTTATCATCCACAAACAGATGGACAAACCGAACGTGTTAACCAATGTATTGAGCAATATCTTCGAAGTATGGTTTTCACTCAGCCTAAAGAATGGAATCGTTGGCTCTCTCTAGCTGAATTTTTGTTCAACACACATGTACATGCATTTATTGGCATCACTCCTTTCCAAGCATTGTATGGTTATGGCCCTCCTACTCCATTTATGTTGCAACAACCCATGCCAACAACATCTGCAGCAACTGATTATATGCAGCAAAGGAAGCAAATGTTGCAATTTCTCAAGGATAATCTATTACAAGCTCAACCAAGGATGAAGTTTTATCCCGATAAAAAGAGGGTAGACAAAAATTATGAATTTGGTGATATGGTATACCTCAAATTACAACCTTATAGACAGTCTTCTTTGGCTGTCAGGAAGAATGTAAAGCTAAGTGCTCGCTTCTTTTATCCATACAAGATTTTGGAGAAAATTGGCAAAGTGGCATACAAACTTGACTTACCCCCTCAATCATACATTCACCCGGTTTTCCATGTCTCTTTACTTAAAAAGCAGGTGAAGAAGGGAGCTAGGAGCTCACGGGAGCCACCTGAAACAGGAGCTAATGGGACCCTGCTGCTACAACCTGATGCTGTCAAAGCTCAGAGAGCATTGCAGATGGAACAAGGTGCTTTGCAAGAAGTTTTGGTGCAATGGCATAATTTGGACAAAAGCTTTGTGACTTGGAGAACCTCCCATTCTTGAAGAGCCAATTTCCTAATTTTTCTCCTTGAGGACAAGGAATTTCTTAAGGAGGAGGGAAAGTTATGAATTCTCTAGTTTTTGTTTCTAATTGGTCTTGTATTGTTTGTAGTGTTATTGCATTGTGTTTAGGGTAGTAATGGGTCGTTAATTGGTAGGTTGTTTTGGCACATGAGTCGGTTTTAGGAGTCTAGCAAGTCAAATCTAGCGGCTATCAGGTTTTGGCGCCAGTTTCGGTTAAGTGACAGTTAGAGCAAGGTGTCTTGATACAATGTATTAGATCAAGTATAAATAGGCTCAAATCATGTAAATTCATCATTCAATCAATAACAATCAGATTTTCCTTTGGAAATTCTCTCCCTATTTTTCATCTCTTTCTCTATTTCTCATCCCCTTCACTTCTCTTCTCATCTCAACTCTTTCTTTTACAAGGTAAACTTTCAATATTTGAATTGGAAGCTAACAGTGTATGATGGGTTGTATTGGTGTAAAATCAACTTTTGCTTGTTTTTTTCAAGTTTTGCTAGTATACTGGTGTAAAATCAACCTTTATAAGTGTTTTTCAAGTAATTATTGGTGTATGATTGGTTATATTGGTATAAGATGAACTTATATAGGTGTGGTTGAAGTAAATAGTTGTGTATGATCAATCGTATATGGTGTATGATGGGTTATATTGGTGTAAAATCAACTTTTGCATTTTTTTCCAAGATTTGCTGGTATAATGGTGTAAACTCAACCTTTAAGTCATTATTAGTATATGATGAATCATAGACGGTGCATAATGGGTTATATTGGTGTAAGTTGAACTTATATAGGTGTGGTTGAAGTAAATAGTGGTGTATGATCAATCATACACAGTGTACGACGGGTTATATTGGTGTAAAATCAACTTTTGCATGTTTTTTTCAAGATTTGCTGGTGTAATGGTGTAAAATCAACCTTTATAAGTGTTTTTCAAATAATTATTAGTGTATAATGGGTTATATTGGAGTAAGATGAACATATATAGGTGTGGTTGAAGTAAATAGTGGTGTATGATCAATCATACACGGTGTATGATGGGTTATATTGGTGTAAAATCAACTTTTGCATGTTTTTTCAAGATTTGCTGGTATAATGGTGTAAACTCAACCTTTAAGTAATTATTAGTGTATGTTGAGTTATATTGGTGTAAGATGAACTTATATAGGTGTGGTTCAAGTAAATAATAGTGTATGATCAATCATACACGGTGTTCGATGGGTTATATTGGTATAAAATCAACTTTTGCATATTTTTTTCAAGATTTGCTGGTGTAATGGTGTTAAATCAACCTTTATAAGTGTTTTTAAAGTAATTATTGGTGTATGATGGGTTATATTGGTGTAAGATGAACTTATATAGGTGTGGTTGAAGTAAATAGTGGTGTATGATCAATCATACACGGTGTATGATACGTTATATTGTTGTAAAATTAACTTTTACATTTTTTTTCAAGATTTCCTGGTATAATGGAGTAAACTCAACCTTTAGAAGTGTGTTTCAAGTAATCATTAGAGTATGATAAAACATACGCAGTATATGATGGGTTATATTGGTGTAAGATGAACTTACATAGGTGTGGTTGGAGTAAATAGTGGTGTATGATCAATCGTACACGGTGTATGATAGGTTATATTGGTATAAAATCATCTTTTGAGTTTTTTTCGAGATTTGCTGGTATACTGGTGTTAAATCAACCATTACAAGTGTTTTTCATGTAATTATTGGTGTATGATGGGTTATATTGGTATAAAATGAACTTATATAGGTGTGGTTGAAGTAAATAGGGGTGTATGATCAATCATACACGGTGTATGATGGGTTATATTAGTGTAAAATCAACTTTTGCATGTTTTTTTTCAAGATTTCTTGGTATAATGGTGTAAACTCAACCTTTATAAGTGTGTTTCAAGTAATTGTTGGTGTATGATGAATCATACATGGTGTATAATGGGTTATATTGGTGTAAGATGAACTTATATAGGTGTGGTTGAAGTAAATAGTGGTGTATGATCAATCATACACGATGTATAATGGGTTATATTGGCGCAAAATCAACTTTGCATTTTTTTTTCAAGTTTTGTGGTATAATGGTGTAAAATCAACCTTTATACGTGTGTGTCGACACACACCTCTGCATCTATGTTCTGTAAGAATGTGTGTCGTCGGCACACACCTCTGCATCCCTATTCTGTAAGAATGTGTGTGGAGACACGGTCCCTATGTGTCGACACACACCTCTGCATCCCTGTTCTATGAGAATGTGTGTCGACACACCATCCCTGTGTGTCGACACACATCATAACAAACTTGAAAACACATCAAAGACTTAGAACCCACAATTGGGACCAACGTCAAAACACTTCATTCACAATTTTCATTACACAATTTGAAAATACATCAACAGGAATATACAACAATATGAAAATATACAATATTACTTACACATCACAACCTTTCTACAATTTTCAGTACAATGATTACAATGTAAATCCTATGGTAATATACAATAACATATACACATCCCATAATTTTATTCACTTGTATATATTTTCATCTGTTTCTTTCTTCCATGACTGTACAAGTGTACACAGGTATTCATCCGCAACTTCCCCATCTGCCCTTGCATGCATTGGGAGATGCCGAGTCCATTAGAAAGCAAAAATTCAATAAACTTTACGACAAATATGCCACAATCTAACCTGCAGTTCATAATAATACAGATGACACAATAAGAAAATAGGCATCATTGTAAGTAATGACTATCTTCATCCACTTAATAACCGAAAAAAATAACCAACATAGTAAAACAGCAATGGAAGTAGATGTCATACCCCATCTTTTGTGGACATGAATCCCGGTCGTATGTGATCCCGAAAGGTTTGCCTCTAAAATGTATGAGGACCTTTCCAACGTCCCAAAAATTAACCATATCTAGAGCATATGGAAGCAGTTTTGCAATTGGCTCCACATGTTCTAATCTTGATTCCTTAGCTGCGGCGGAGTACAAGGAATCAATTACCTCTATCCGCCAATCTGTAAAATTGATGGCAGCAAGGAACTGATGTTGATTAGGTTGATTGATGGGCATGTATATCCGATCCACGTCGTGGCAGCGGACTCCATATTTGACATCCCATGCAAGAAACTTGATGATCAACGAATCAAAATCGTCAAAAGTTGATTCGATTGGGATTTTTCTGTTTTGAGTGCGTTTGAATAGGGGTCCAAATAGAGTAGCAACCGCTGTAGATACACATGTTGCACTCTGGTCGAAATATTTTGGCCACTTATGTATCTTCTGCACAATGTAGTGCAGAACGACATCCATTTCCTGCAATATAAGACAAATTACTTCAAACACAACACACACCACTAATCACTTGGAACATACCAACACAATATGATTTAAGACATTTAAAACCTATCATGCACTGTGTATGATTGATCAGGATGACATGATTTTGCACGTTTAAAACCTATCATACACGGTGTATGGTTAAACATACACCACTAATTAGTTGAAATACCCTAACACAAGTTGTTCTTAGACAAGTAAAACCTATCATACATGGTGTATGGTTAACCATACACCACTAATCACTGAAAACACACATAAACTAGTTGATTTTACACAATTACATGGTGTATGACTAATCATACACCACTCTTTACTTAAAACACACTAACACAAGATGATTTTACACCATTAAAACCAATCATACACGGCGTATGACTAATAATACACCACTTGTTTACTTAACACACAATAACATAAGTCGATTTACACCATTAAAACATATCATACACGGTGTATGATTGATCATACACCACTTATTACTTGAAACACAGCTATACAAGTTGATTTCATACCCTTAAAACCTATCATATACGACTTATTATTCATCATATACTGCTAATTAGTTGACACACCAACAAAAAATAATGGGATCCACTTACAGTAATCACACGCCAAATGGTTCATGATGGGAAACATACCTCATCCGTAAGCCAGGCGTCGTTGTTTTTCAACCGATACCAAAACAGACCCGTACTGGCAGTCAAAACAAAGAAATCCATTCGTTGATCCTCAAATAACTCGAAGGGAGTCGTCAAATTTCTGTAATATACAATAAGAAGCATGATATATATGCATTCCATAAGAACATTGCAATCTGGAAACATTTCCATACTGATTATCAAAAAGCATAGTGTAAAATCACACTCACTTCTTAACCTTTGCGTGGAAACTTTGGTAAAAATCTTCAAATTCTTTTCTTTTTTCCTTGGAGGGAGGTTGGAATGGATCGAATTGCAAAACCGGTTCCAGTCCAGAATGGGTCGTTCTTGCCCGTTTGCTCTTACCGTCCGCAGTCCATTCTTCACCTTTGTACTTGGGATTTGGATTGGGGTCCCTCCTCTCTTGCCTCAATCTCAAAACTGTCTCGGACAATGTCATCAAGTTTTCAACACCGTCCACATGCGTTGACGATGGTTCGTTGTAGACATTTTCCTCGTCCCTGGTTGGCAGAGCATATACTAAAGTCAATAAACCTCAACATGCATGAAAACATACCAGATTGGGACAATAACAAGGATCCGTAGTGTCTTACCCAGCACATGGAGGAGAAATAATAATTGCTTAATGTGATGTCTCATTTGGGGATGGATGAGCGGAAGTCAATGGATGGTTATGTGGGGTTGTGGCATGCGGCTGACGGTCTGAGAGCTCCTTAATCATTGCATCCTGAGCCTCAAACCTTTGTTCGTACATTCGGAACGGAAGCTGCCGCGCTTCAAGTCTGCTTTCAAAATGCATCCTCATGGTTTGCATATCTTTCTCCATCGCTTCGAGTCTCTCCATAACCTACAGTATGTCCTTCAAATTGCCGTAAACATGAATTTGAATAATATAGTACTTACAAGGATAAACATGCAATTAAATAAACACAAAACGAAATGTCAATATCGATTGATACGCCAAATTTGTTGACGTAGTAGATGGTTCATCATGGGATGTCGGCAAGGGGTGTTGAGTTGCCAACGGTTCTGGATCAAAGTTTGGATCTGTTGGCATTGCCTCATCAGGAGTTTGAACCCCCTCCTCACCATCCTCAGCAAAGGGAATGCCTTGTAGATTAGGCTGACTGGCTTCCGCACTCGTCAGTCTAATCGGTTTGGCATTCAATTGCTGATCAAAGGAAGATACATCATATGAACGTTAGTAAAATTACAAATCATAATTCTAATGCAAATGATATGAAACAACTAATAGTAAAATAGTAACAAAATAATGTATTATTACCTGATCAAATACTGTTGAGATTAGAGCGGTGTATGAACCCTTACTGCCTATCTTCCAGTTAAGAATTCGCCCAAGAGACTGATTGCCAATCCTCACCACCCCAACTTTGGCCAGTTCTAGAATGATTTCCATGGCAAATACGGAAACCACATCATAGAACCCGTGGACGGAGTAGGTCTTTTCCAAACCCTGTTGCATTTTTTCTACGAAATCCATGAGCTTCCGTACCAAGAATTTTCAGCTCAAGGATCCCCAAGCAACACTGTTGAAAGAGTCCACATCGTCCACGAGGGCCAGGATGTTCGGGTCAATGGCTGTTCTCTTATGTTTGGTGAACAGTAAACCCTTAACCAAGTAGGCAACAACAAGCTTAACCTGGCCCTCCATAATAGAGCAGGTTTTGCATGCTTCAAGCAGCTGCTGCCTACTCATCCTCCCCCTCATGCCGTACTTGGCAATCAGCCTGTTGGAACCACCGCGTACATCTTCCACACCGGCATATCTCAAGCCGGTTAGAATACAAAATTCCCTCCTCCTTAGGTGCACTAACTTCCCACCAAATAAAAATGATAACTCCTGGAGATTTGGGTTGGCTACCTGGTGGAGAAGGACAGCTTGAATCAGACTATGCCAAAAGGTGACATTAGTCTCACGCAGCTCAAGCAAATGCCCGACATTGTATTGTGAAACAAGGGCAAGCTGTAATGCAAAACACTTTTAGTTAATAAGGGATCATTTCGACCTTGGATTTGTGATCCTTCAAGATTTCCCTAATCTCCATCACAGCTTTGGATGATATTCCCATCTGGTTAACCAACAGGAATTTCCAGCAACTTCTAGGGAAAATGTAATCAACCTCCACTTCTGATCGGCTCCTCTTGCGTGTGTAAAATGCCATCTAAAATAAAAGAAAAACATCACAAACCCTAAGATTAAACCCAAGATACACCATCAAAACAAACCATGCAAGGTGTATGATTAAGCATACACCACTTATGACTTGAAACACACCTAGACAAGTTGATTTCACACAATTAAAACCAACTATACACGGTGTATGATTGATCATACACCATTAATTACAGTAAATAGTTGATTTTACACAGTTAAAACCTATCATACACGGTGAATGGTTAAACATACACCACTAATCGGTAGAAACACACATAAACTAGTTGGTTTTACACCACTAAAAGCAATCATATAAGGTGTATGATTAATCATACACCACTGTTTACTTAACACACACTAATATAAAATGATTGTACACCATTAAAAGCAATCATACACAGCGTATGATTAATCGTACACCACTGTTTACTTAACACACACTAACATACAATGATTTTACACCATTAAAACCAATCATACACGATGTATGATTAATCACACACCACTGTTTACTTAACACACACTAACACAAGTCGATTTTACACCGTTAAAACCTATCATACACTATGTATGGTTAAACATACACCAGTAATTGGTATAAACACCCATAAACTAGTTGGTTTGACACCATTAAAACCAATCATACACGGTGTATGATTAATCATACACCACTGTTTACTTAACACACACCAACATAAGTTGATTTTACACAGAAACCTATCATACACAGTGTATGGTTAAACATACACAACGAATCACTAGAAACACACATAAACAAGTTGATTTTATACCATTAAAACCTATCATACACAGTGTATGATTGATCATACACCACTAATTACTTAACACACACAAACACAAGTTGATTTTATACCATTAAAACCTATCATATACAGTGTACGGCTAAACATACACAATGAATCACTAGATACACACATAAACAAGTTGATTTTATACCATTAAAACCGATCATACATAGTGTATGATTGATCATACACCACTAATTACTTAACACAGACAAACACAAGTTGGTTTAACACCATTAAAACCAATCATACACCACTAATTACTTAACACAGACAAACACAAGTTGGTTTTACACCATTAAAACCAATCATACACAGTGTATGATTGATCATACACTACTAATTACTTAAAAAATATCTACACAAGTTGGTTTTACACTATTAAAACCAATCATACACCATGTATGATTGATGATTGATCATACACTACTAATTAGTACAAAACCATCTACACAAGTTGATTTTACAGCATTAAATCCAATCATACACCATGTATGATAGATCATACACCACTAATTACTTAAAAAACGTCTACCTAAGTTGGTTTTACACAATTAAAACCATTCATACACGGTGTATGATTGATCATACACCACTGATTACTTAAAAAACATCTGTGCAAATTGATTTTACACCATTAAATCCAATCACACATCGTGTATGATTGATCATGCAACACTAATTACTTTAAAAACATCTACACAAATTAATTTTACACCATTAAGTCCAATCATACACCGTGTATGATTGATCATACGCCACTAATTGCTTAAAAAATACCTACACAAGTTGGTTTTACAATATTAAAACCAATCATACACAGTGTATGATTGATCATACACCATTAATTACTTAACACACACAAACAAAAGTTGCTTTTACACCATTAAAACCAATCATATACCGTGTATGATTGAAAATACCCCACTAATTACTTAACACACACAAACACAAGTTAGTTTTATACCATTAAAACCAATCATACACCGTGTATGATTGATCATACACCGTGTATGATTTATCATACACCACTAATTACTTAACACACACAAACACAAGTTGTCTTTACACCATTAAAACCAATCATACACCGTGTATGATTGAAAATACACCACTAATAACTTAACACCCACAAACACAAGTTGGTTTTACACCATTAAAACCAATCATACATCGTGTATGATTGATCATACACCACTAATTACTTAACCCACACAAACACAAGTTGGTTTTACACCATTAAAACCAATCAGACACGGTGTATGATTGATCATACACCACTAATTACTTAAAAAAGCATCTACACAAGTTGGTTTTACACCATTAAAACCAATCATACACCGTGTATGATTGATCATACACCACTAATTACTTAAAAAACATCTACACAAGTTGATTTCACAGCATTAAATCCAATCATAATCCGTGTGTGATTGATCATACACCACTAATTACTTAAAAAATGCCTACCCAAGACCACTAAAACCAATTATACACAGTGTATGATTGATCATATACCACTAATTACTTAACACACACAAACACAAGTTGCTTTTACACCATTAAAACCAATCATACACCGTGTACGATTGATAGTACACCACTAATTACTTAAAAAACATCTGCACAAGTTGATTTCATAGCATTAAATCTAATCATAATCCGTGTATGATTGATCATACACCACTAATTTCTTAAAAAATGTCTACCCAAGTTGGTTTACACCATTAAAACCAATCATACACCGTGTATGACTAAAAATACACCACTAATTACCTAACACACACAAACACAAGTTGGTTTTATACCATTAAAACCAATCATACACCGTGTATGGTTGATCATACACTACTAATTACTTAACACACACAAACACAAATTGGTTTTACACCATTAAAACCAATCATACATGGTGTATGATTGATCATACACCACTAATTACTTAAAAAATATCTACACAAGTTGGTTTTACACCATTAAAACCAATCACACATTGTGTATGATTAATCATACGTCACTAATTACTTAAAAAATATCTACACAAGTTGATTTCATAACATTAAATCCAACCATACACCGTGTGTGATTATCATACACCACTAATTACTTAAAAAACGTCTACTCAAGTTGGTTTTACGCCATTAAAAGCAATCATACACCAGTAATTACTTAACACACACAAACACAAGTTGCTTTTACACCATTAAAACCAATCATACACCGTGTATGATTGAAAATGCACCACTAATTACTCAAACGACATCTACACACGTTCGTTTTACACTATTAAAACCAATCATACACCGTTTATGATTGATCATACACCACTAATTACTAAAAAAAATGTCTAACCAAGTTCGTTTTACACCATTAAAACCAATCATACACGGTGTATGATTGATCATACACCGCTAATTACTTGAAACACACCTAAACAAGTTGATTTCACACTATTAAAACATATCATACATGGTGTATGATTGATCATACCACTAATTACTTGAAACAAACCTAAACAAGTTGATTTCATACCATTAAAACCTATCTTACACGATGTATGATTGATCATACTCCACTATTTACTTGAAGCACATCTAAACAAGTTGATTTCACACTATTAAAACCTATCATACATGGTATATGATTGATTCTACACCACTAATTACTTGAAACACACCTGAACAAGTTGATTTCACACCATTAAAACCAATCATACATGGTGCATGATTGATCATATACCACTGTTTACTTAACACACACCTATACAAGTTGATTTTACACCATCAAATCCTATCATAAACAGTATATGACTAATTATACACCACTGTTTTCTTCAAACACACCTAGAAAACTTGGTTTTATACCATCAAAAGCAATCATACACAGTGTATGGTTGATCATACACCACTAATGACTTAAAACACAAGCCGTGTATCATCAATCATCCACCATTTATACTTCACCGTCACTATCTGCTTTCCACCCCCCAAAATCCACATAACTTATAGAGAACTATCAATAAAAACCGATTCAACCACCACACACATAAAGTACAAAAAAGCAAGTAAAAACACACTAACCCTTACTCACAAAGCCACTAACAGCAAAACCCTAAACCCTAAATAAAACCCTAACCAATACTATGCCCATGCAACATACGAAACAAACGCATAATATACATTTTTCTATAAAATAACTTCGAAAATCGGTGCTTACCATCGGAAATGGTGATTAAACCCTAGATCTATTAAGAGAGCAAGGAAAAAGTGAGCAAACAGACGATATCGCCGGACGAACACGTCTTGTAGCAGATAGAGCAGCTAGAGGGTCACAACGGATGGGAACGAATCTCGCAGATGAAGTTAGAGGAGCAAGAGGATGAACGGCTGAGAGAAAGAAAAGAGAGAGAGAATGAACGGGTGAGAGAAAGAGGAGAGAGGGAATGAACGGGTGAGAGTAAGAGGAGAGAGAGAGTGGCTTGTGGCTTGAAAAACACGTATTGGAAGGGAGAGAAAACGGAAGGGAAGTGGGAGGGGGTAATTAAAATTTACAACTGTAGAAAATTAAATGAGGAGAGAGAAACGGGGGTAAAGTAACGGGAGGGCTGCAATAACATTAAATGTGGAGAGAGAATGGGAGAGAGAAAGAGTGGACAGGTGGGGGGGGGAGCGAAGTGGGAGGGGCATTTTTGTCCAAATGGGTCTATTTTGGGTTAATGGGGTCTAAAAAAAATTAAGGGAGGGCTGGGGGGTCTAATCTATGCGATTTTCCAAATAAAATAAAAAAATAATCAAAGATATTATATTATCAAATTAATCCAGAGTCCGTTGAGCCAACGTTAAAAATCTTCAATGCAAAGAGACGTTGGCCAAGCATATGATATGGGCATTTACACAATTTGGTGCTCTAAGTGCATCAATTTTGTTTTTCTTTTTGTTATTATTTTTTTTCTTTTTTAAATATATTTATTATTTTAATAAAACAAATATATTTTTATTAAAAAAACCAACATAGACAAACGTGAAAAAGGTACTCACTGCAACTAGGCAGTGAGCCTAAATTCAGATTGCACATTTTTGACCTCAACCACTAACCTTCTTGGAGAAAAGGAGGTGATATTTTGGTGCCTCCAACTTCATTTGTAACTTATGGATTCTGCTTATGCTCTAATTAAGGAGAATTTTATATTTTTTGCGATTTTTTCATATATATAAAGTTAAATGGATATGGACCTAACTCAAGTGACAGTTACAGTGTTAAAGCAATGCTCGCAAACACCTTTCCTTATACACTTAAAAGATAGAAACTGGGGTACAGACAAATCCAAGAGCTCAAAAATCACTTATAAGCCCGAGTCAATAAGAATTTGAGGCCTAGCACCTGTTGATGTATTTTCAGAATGAGAATTGTTAACGAAGTATTTGAGATTTTTTCCGATGTTATTTAAAGTGATTTTTACATGTATAGGATATGTGTTGACACACAGGGCTCATGTGTCGACACACAATCTTATAGAATTATAATGCCCAGTTGTGTGTCGACACACAAAGCCCATGTGTCGACACACAATCTTACAGAAACACACGGAACAGAGCTGTGTGTGGACACATAGGGCCAATTTTTGGCAGTTTCGGTTCACGACTTTTCCCAGTTTTTGGCGCCCCTTTTTGGGGTGTTTCTTGGGACATATCTCTTCATTCTTTTCAAATATACTCTCCCCTTGATCAATTTTATGATGATGGAAAAAGAATTGAAAAAAGAGAGATTATATTGTAAAAACTTGTGATATATTTTGTTGAAAGTTCTTGGGCAAATCACCATTCTCGTTCATCTCTTTTGTCTCTCCCTTTACACATTTTTACTTCATCGTTTTGGTTTTCGTTGTATCCCCGAGACTGTTTCCTACTCCGAAATAAATCTTAAGGAAAGTGACTACATGGCCTCGACACTTGAGATCTGGAAGATACCCGTACTTGCGAATTTTGCAAGAGATTGCACCCACAATCTTAAGACTTATTTTCTTGTTTTGTGAACTTGGTTTGATATTGCTTCCTCGCTGAGGGAGATGACAATGAATTTTGTGAAGTTGGACCGTTTTGATGGCGAAAATTTCCGTCGTTGGCAGAGGAAGATGCACTTCTTGATCACTACCCTAAATATGGTGTATGTCCTGAATACACCATCCCCTGCCCCCGCTACTAAGGAGGAGGAGGGAACGCTAGCCCAGCAACGAGCACGGTTGAAATGGGAGAATGATGATTATATCTGTAGAGGGCACATACTCAACGGGGTGACAGATGCCCTCTTCGACATCTACTTCAATGTGCCTACTACAAAGGAGTTGTGGGACGCCCTTGAGGCACGTTACATGGTGGAGGATGCCACAAGTAAGAAATTTTTAGTTAGTCAATTTAGTAATTATAAGATGGTTGATGATCGTCTTGTCATGGAGCAATTCCATGAAATTGAAAGAATTTTGAACAAATTTAAACAACATAAGATGAATATGGACGACATCATCGTTATATCTTCTTTGATTGACAAACTTCCCCCTTCGTGGAGAGATATTAAGAAATCTCTCAAACACAAGAAGGAAGACATGTCAATCGAAGAATTGGCTAACCATTTACAAATTGAGAAATTTTACAGGTTACAGGATGACAACAAGGACCGCCTCAGTGACATTGGGAAGATCAATGTCATAGAAGAAGACCAATCAAGTAAAGGAACCAAAGGAACCAGACGCTTCCATAAGAAATGAAATGACAAGAAGGCCAAACTGGAAATGAAATGACAAGAAGGCCAAACTGGCCTGTTGGGAGTGTTAGAAGCCCATTCACCTAAGGACGGATTGTTTTCACCCAAAGAATAAGAAAGACGAGGGGCTAGATTATAGCAACAAAAATTCGAACGATAAGTTCGTGGCGATGATATCAGAGATCTACCTAATCGAGAGTGATAACTCTTGGTGGGTTGACTCGGGGGCCACAAAGCATGTTTGTAAAGATGAGGGGCTCTTCAAAGACTTAGAACCCATAAACAATGGAACTGTGTTGTTTATGGGCAATGGAGCGAGTGTATCGGTTAAAGGCAAGGGAAAAGTTGACTTACTTTTCACTTTTGGGAAACCCCTTACCCTAACCGATGTATGCTACACCCCGGATGTCAAGAAGAACCTCGTGTCTGGTGGCCTTCTAAATAGGTTCGGGTTCAAGTTGGTCTTTGAGGTCGACAAGGTTTTTGTGTCAAAGGGGGGTGTCTTTTTTGGTAAGGGATACCTGTGTAATGGGATGTTTAAGTTGAATGTTGATAATAAATTTATAGTTCGGTTTATATGCTTGACTCTCCGTATTTATGGCATCAAATATTAAGACATGTGAATTTCCATAGGATGCATGAAATGGTTAATTCGTCGTTGATTCCACATATTGATAAAGTAGATGATAAATGCAAAACATGAATGTTAACGAAAATAGCAAAATTACCATTTTCATCAGTTAAAAGAGAAACGAATTTGCTTGATTTAGTACATAGCGATCTGTGTGACTTTAAAAGCACTCCGACCATAGGAGGAAAAAGATATTTTATAACATTCATTGATGACTCCCCGAGATTTTGGTATGTGTATTTAATCAATCATAAAGATGAGTCACTAGAGAAGTTTAAGGCATATAAAGCGGAAAATGAACTACACTGTGAGACCTTCCTCAAATGACTTAGATCGGGCTGTAGTGGAGAATTCTATTATCCCAAGTATTTTGAGACCACTGGCATCGTGCATGAATCATGGCACCCTATACGCCACAACAAAATGGCATGGCTGAAAGGAAAAACCAGACTCTACCTGAAATGGTCAATTCAATGTTGTCCTGCTCCGGTCTTAGCGATGGGTTTTGGGGTGAGGCTATGTTAACGGCCTGTAATATCTTGAATCAAGTTCCAAACAAGAAAAGTAAAACAACCCCGTATGAACATTGGAACGGTCGACCCCCGAAGTTGAGTTATTTTAAAGTGTGGGGGTGTAGGGCAGTCGTTAAAGTCCCTGAACCTAAATGTAAGAACATAGGTGAGAGAGGCATCGACACTATATTTGTTGGATATGCGCCACATAGTAAGGCGTATCGATTCTAGGTAATTGAGTCAAACGATTATGCCAACGTTAATACCATAATAGAATCGAGAGATGACATTTTTTACTAGAATTGGTTTACCTCTATCCCTATACCAAGGGATTATGTGCTAGTTGAGAATGCACTACAGTGTCGCATGGTGATGATGACCATCATGAGAGGGAACAAGTCCTTGAGAATGTTCTAGAACTCCAAAGGAGTAAGAGGGCAAGGAAAGAGAAGTCTTTCAGATCAGATTTCTACATGTTTTTGGTAGTAGGTTCAAATAATGATATGGTGCCTGTGACTCCATATTGTTGTGTCGGGGAGGCTGACCCATGACATGTGATGAGGCCATGAGGTCTCATGACGCCTCCTTTTGGAGAAAGGCGGTTAATGATGAGATGGATTCTATCATGGGCAGCAATACCTGGGTATTGGTGGATCTTCCATGAGGTAGCAAGCCCATTGGGTGTAAATGGATCTTGAAAAAGAAGATAAAAGTCGATGGAACTATAGATAAGTTCAAAGCCCGATTGGTAGGTAAAGGGTTTACCCAAAAAAAGGGTTAGACTATTTTGATACATATGGCCCGATGGCGAGAATATCGACGATAAGAGTTTTGATCATTCTTGCCTCCATTTATAAACTAGTGATTCACCAAATGGATGTCAAAATGGCATTTCTAAATGGTGAACTAGAAGAGTAGGTGTATATGACACAATCGGAAGGTTTTGTTATTCCGGGTCAAGAGAGAAAGATATGTAAACACATACGCTCCCTATATGGGCTAAAACAAGCCCCGAAGCAATGGCACCATAAATTTGATCAATTTGTTCTAAACAACGGATTCATTATAAATGAATCAAACAAGTGTGTTTATTGCAAGTTCGAGAATGGAAAAGGTGTAATAATCTGTTTGTATGTCAATGACATGCCGATATTTAGTACTGATTTGGAACAACTAGAGAAAACTAAACAATTTCTCTTGATAAACTTTGCTATGAAAGACATGGGTGAGGCTGAGGTAATCCTCGGTATACGGATAGTATGAATAAAGATAATATTTCCTTGACACAGTCTCACTACATTGAAAGTGTGTTGAATAGATTCAACTATGGTGCTTATGCATAGGTGTCCGCACCAATGGACCCTAGTGTAAAACTAGTACCGAATGTGGGCACTCCTATATCTCAGTTGGAGTATGCCCGAGTCATTGGATGTCTTATGTATGGCATGACTAGCACTAGTCCTGATATAGCCTATGCTGTGGGAAAACTAAGTAGATATACTAGCAGTCCGAGTAAACTGCATTGGCATGCGGTGTATAGAGTACTAACGTACCTTAAGAGTACCATGAATTATGGTATCTTTTATGGAGGGTATCCACCCATTTTGGAAGGATACTTTGATGCTAGTTGGATCTCCGATGTGGAAGATCATGCATCCACAAGCAGATCGGTATTCCTACTTGGTGAGGATGCGGTTTCTTGGGGTTCCAAGAAACAGACTTGTATATCTGATTCTACAATGGCGGCAGAGTTCATAGCTCTTACTTCTGCAGCTAAAGAAGCCGAGTGGTTAAAGGATCTCTTGTATGAGATTCCTTTTGTAGCCAAAGCCGATCTCACCGATAACTATCCATTGTGATGTACGCTATCGAAAGCGTACAGTGAGGTGTACAATAGAAAGTCCAGACACATAGGTGTAAGACACAGTATAGTGAGACAACTTATTCGAGAAGGTGTCATCACTGTGGACTTCGTGAGAACTAGTCAGAATCTAGCGGATCCATTTATGAAAGGCCTAACTAGAGACTTGATTCTGAAAACAAGTGAAGGGATGGGATTGAAACCTGTCATTGTTAGTCGCCCATGATAGGCCTCATCTCGAAGCCTAGTATGACGTCGGGTCTCGGGTTCAATGAGTGAGACTTATCGTCCGTGTGATTGCAAGCACTAAAAGAAGAGTTTTCCATCCTATGTGAAAAATGCTTGGTTACATGCGTCAGAGAACCTAAGAGGATGATCGTATGCTCTTAATGGACTGGTTTTATTTTATTACTGAATGTCGAGTCACAGGGACATGATCAGTGGAGTCCACCTTAGTGAGTGTGAAGTTTGGCCACTTCAAGGGGTGGTTTTTGACAAAGGGTTTGGCCTTGAAACACTCGCGAAGTGTACAGGACACAAGGCTTCATATGTGTTGATCTGGGAGTTGTAGGGTGTGTCTGGGGAGTATGTCTTGTGCGTGATTAGATAGTCAGTTAGTCAAATGGGTTGTATGGTTCAAACCTTGGCCTACCATTTTCGATCCAATTAACTGTAACAGTCTTTTCACTAGCCGGGGGTTCAATCGAGAGACACCCTCCTTGATGCACAACAAGACCTCCTTTAATTTAGAGATGTTGATTGTGAGAATGGTTTTATTTTGAAAATGGTGGGGGATTATTGATGTACTTTCAAAATGAGAATTGTTAATGAAGTGTTTGAGATTTGTCCGGATGTTATTTAAAGTGATTTTTACATGTGTAGGATGTTGTTAACACACAATTTTATAGAAGGAATGCCAAGTTGTGTGTCGACACACAGAGCTCGTGTGTCGACACACAATCTTACAGAAACACAAGGAGCAGAGTTGTGTGTCGACACACAGGGCCGGTTTTTGGCAGTTTCAATTCGTGGCTTTTCTCGATTTTTGGCGCCCCTTTTGGGTGTTTCTTAGGACATATCTCTTTATTATTTTCATATATACTCTCCCCTTGATCAGGTTTATGATGATGGAAAAAAAATTGCAAAAAGAGAGGTTATATTGTAAGAACTTTTGATATATTTTGTTAAAAGTTCTTAGGCAAATCACCATTGTCGTTCATCTCTTTTGTCTTTCCCTTTACACACTTTCACTTCATCGTTTTGGTTGTCATTGTATCCCGAGACTATTTTCTGCGCCAAAATAAGTCTTAAGGAATGTGACTACACGGCCTCGACACCTGAGATCTATAGGATACTCGTACTTGCGAATTTTGCAAAAAGTTAGAAACAGAGGTACAGACAAATCCAAGAGCTCAACAATTCACTTATAAGCCCGATTCAATCAGATTTTGAGGCCTAGCATCTTTGACTTATAATAACTCGAATGAGTTAGAGTATGACAAGATTTAGGTGGAGCAAACGGTATTTGGGTCATTGGATAAGGACCAACGCAATCAAGCTTAAGGCTTGGCCATCAAAGCCCTTAAAAAATAGCGAGATCACCTGACTTATTAAGTAGTGATAGTAGTGTTAAGACCAACGCAATCAAGATCAAGCCTTAGCCATCAAAGTCTCATTTCTTAACTTGTGGATTTTGAGAATAGATTAAAATGAAGAGCTCATACTTGAAGCCCAAAGCACTGTATTACTGAAAAAAGCAAGTACTACAAGATCTATATTATGCTAAGCTAAGTTAAATTACAATGCTCGTAGTTAAAAAGCACAAGTGTATTATAAAGAAAATTTGAAGAAGTTTTGTATGAGTGGTGTTGGATCCTTTACAACTGTCACAGTATCTCTTATTTATAGAAAAATGAAATAACGACTACCCCTATTTCCGTCGCATTTTCTTCCCACGAAGGCAAAAAACTTCTTTGGCACATGAATGAGTAGTGAATGTGCCATAGATTTGGTGTGCCCAAGCGTCCTTCTAGAAGCCTGCATCCGCTTTTTCAACTTGAGTCCCTAGTAGATGCCCCACATTACATTGGATAAGCTTGATGCCTACACATTCTGAAATTGTGCTCCAAGTAATTGTCTCAAGCGTGGAAACTACCTGTCTTGCAGCGTTCAAGGAAGGCCCTTGAGCTCAAGCTTCTTTTACCCCTCAACCATCTCCACCCTCAAGTGGCTGGTACTATCGTTAGGGTTCTAAAATTCTGAAGTAGTTGGGCTCGAGAGGTTGTTACCTCAACACCTAGAAGCCAGATTTCCCTCCGAGAAGGGCCTCACATGACAAGCACATGACTCTTTGCTCAAAATGGCATCGTCTCAACTCTATTGAATTTAGGGTGTAAACAGCCACTAGCCAACTATAGAAGATCTCCAATTCATCCGAAGCTAAGTCTTCCACCTAAACTAAGTATTTTGTTACTCTTATTACTTAACCAAGACTCTTACTGACTTAAGCATCGGAAGGGTCTCCCGCGGACCAACCTGCGGGACCCTTTGACTTTGCCCTTTTTTTAGGAAACACCAGATCAAACATGCAGTCACTAATTTTCCAACAAAAATTTGAGTCCAGCTCTCATCGTAAAGAACCTCTCTCGATGTTTTTCTCAAAACAAACTCGAATTTAAAATTTTATTTCATTGAAGTTCAGTCACTCGCAAGAAGTCATATAAGGTTGTGCTTTGGGTACAGGGACTGCTGCTAAGCTTACAGCTTGCAAGTAGAAGTACTGTGTGTAGTTATTATGTTAAGGGAAAAGCATAATTGGTATATTTAGATAAATTTATTTTCGGTAATTTGAATACAAGTATAAAAAAGCAAAAAATTACGGCACGGAGCTCAAAAGTAAACAATAAAAAAAACCCAAAACACTCAAGGTGGTAGGTTAATTACCCATTACCTGGACTGCAAAACAAAAAACACCTAATAAAGACAAAGACATTTAGAAAAACCTTTAGGCACTATATTAAGTAATATGTATTTTGTTCAAAATGAAGTTGAGATCCCATGGTTCTCCGCTCGACTCATTACACCATGTAATTGCATTAGTTGAATTTGATTCAATCACAATATCACTGTTGCTTATATCTCCCTTAAACAAGAAATAAGTTAACATGTTTCAGATTTTTAATTCAATGACTATAAAGGTAATGACTATAAAATAAGAAGTCTAGACAACATTACACAGTTATACGCCTGCCAGCCCGAGCTGACAAGGCTTTACTAAGGGAAGGAAGAAGGATATTTAAGGTGATTTTTCCTTCCTCTCACTCTTTATAGAGGATAAGAAGACTTGAACAAAAATGAAATATACCCCCCAATTTTCAACAATTTTTTTTTTTTTTTTTTTTTTTTGTTTTTTGTATAAAAATAACTTGCTGTACTTTAAATTGACAGGGAATAAAAATATTCTAATTTGGGCTACTTCTAAATTAGGACAGGGGGCATTATCTCGTATAATATATCTCTTTGTATTAATTTTAACTTAGCCTCGCATATTCAAGTATGCGACACCCGGTCCGAGTGGGCCCACCCCATGTATCCGGGTTGAGAAGTCAAGCACATGTTTGTTGACTTATGTACTCCCAAGATGACATTAATATAAAAGGGACCGACAGAAAAAGAAACAAAAAAAATAAGAAAAAAGAAATCAGTATTTGTATGTAGGTAGGGATGGTAATGGAGTGGGAAAAACCTTTTATCTGTGGATACCTGTCTCGTTTTTAGCAAGTATTGATATAAGTAAGGCGAGTAGCGGGTATGGATTCGTTGTACCTGCTCCGTACACACCATGGGTATGGAGTAGGTACGGGTATAGTGTTATACCCGTCCCGCCCCACTCTATACCCACCCTGTCCCGCTTTATACTCATCATACTCGCTCCATTTCATTTTAATTAGCTTTCAAATTAAAAAAAATACGTACTTATATTTAATTGCCTAAATTGTTCATCAATATTATAACAAAATATATTTGAATTCTTTAAAAATAGTATTAAATAATTAATAGAGGGTATGCATAATAGTTTAATATATTAGGGTGGGTATGAGGTGGATAATAGGACGGGTATGTGTATAAATTTGTACTTGCTGAAACGGGCGTAGATATCGACTTTATATTTATAACGGATAATAGGACAGATATATGTATAACTTTGGATAGCAGATACAGATATAAAGGAGGCACCATCCGACCCTCTCCTACCCTGTTGCCATCCCTATACGTGGGTGGATAGGATAATGGACAAAACATGCCTTACCATATCCAATGCCGTTGCACTTCGTTCATTGACTACCCCCTCTTTTATTTTCTTAGGGTATCAATCACATTGGGAAGGGGCAATAAATGTTAAGAGTGTTGTAGTAATGCATCATTATTTAACAAGATAACGCCTGAAGGTAGAAACTACAAAAGGACCTCGATATTTTGGGCTAGACAAGTGCTATTATCGACTATAGGTTTAGACCTCCAGAGCAATTGAGTCGATTAGTTGAAGCCAGACTATTAGTAACATTGCATGATGTTTTGTGTTGTTCTTTCCACGCTTATACTCATGCCGTAATACTTGTCACAACTCATCAATGTATCTGCATCTACAATGAATACTAGTACTTCCATTATTGTCAGCTAGTTTAAAATAAGTCTTGATTGAAGACAAGCAAGGTTGTGGTTTGGGAGTGTAGATATGTCTCCTTTTTTTTAGTCTCTTACCCTAATTCACAACGTCATTTTGGGAAATTACAAGCACATCATAATTTGAATTTTGTGTTGATAAGCTTGGAATGTGTTGGGATAAAATGAAATTAAAACTTGAGGGAAAACTCACAAAAAGGAGCAATATTAGAGATAACGCATAGAAACCCAACCAAGTACGGATAAGGTATCCATTGAGTCAAGATTCGGATGTGCGTGTTACTCATCATTGGTCATCTATTTGATTTGTAGCACTCACCAATCAATCGCCTACCAATTAGGTCCGCTCCACTATCTCTGGAGGCTCTGACTAATCGATCAACCAAAGCACTCAATTGATTAGGTATCCTTCAGTACCTATGGAGGCTCTAGCCTATCGACTAGCTAGAGGACTTCATCAATTAGGTTTGCTCCATTACCTTTAAAGGCTCTGGTCAATTGATTAGTTAGAGGGCCTATCGATCGAGTACGCCATATCTTTATTCAGTCGCACCTCTCTGTAAAAGCCCAACTTGCGTAAGGTTTGGGGGTCTTTTATGCCTTTTCGAAATTCCCTGCACTCCCGAGCTAGAATAAGAGACTGAGCATCTCAAAAAGACCGAAGTACATCTGATGGGAAAAACGAGGATTGGGGAAGAGATTGTGGCCACAACAATTAAGGGAATCAACATGTGAGACTACAATAGAAGAGTAGGCTCATGATTTAATGGTGATGGACCGTTAGATTGTTGGAAAACACGTTAAATAAAAAATCATGTCTGTAAACATAAAAGTCCACACCACACCGCGACCCGCTGGCTAGTCGGGGGTGGCGGGGCGCTCACACATGTGGTCCATTAAGCCCACTTGAGGCCCATAAGACTTTACCAAGGACAAGGAGAAGGAGGTATACAAACTAGACCTCCATTCACTATTCTTCCTATGCAGAATTGATGCTTCTTAAGCCTTACTTGTTCTAGTCGCCCGTCATGTATTACGACTTTGTAGCTAATTATCGAAAAAAATTTGTGGAATTGAGGCTTTTCACAAGAGAAACAAAATCGAAGCACACTACCCCAAAAATCCAACAATACCTAATTGGTATTGAACCAAGAAATAAGATGTACATTAATAATTTTGGTGAGGTATTTTATCTACTATCTGATGCAGCCCCGCCTTCTGGATTGGCAGGTTGCTTGGCAGGATGGAGTAGAGCTTGGCGGGTACCATGATTAACGAGTAGAAGACGCAGCTAGCAGGGAGAGTTTACTTCTAGTAGGACTTTAGTTAATAGATTAGCAGATAATTTAGAGTTATTTTTGTATTTATCTCTTTATTATTTTAGTTTTTATTTAGGAGCACACGGATTGCGATCTCAACCATTGATATTAAATTATGAGCTTGATTCTTGTTAGGAAAGCTCCTCTATTTAAAAAAGGGCTGGCTAGGGCTTTATTTTTAGAATTTTCTCTCTATTTTAGTGTTTTCTCTTGTTCTCCAGTTGTGAGAGTTAAGATTAAACTTTTTTCCCCTTGCTCTTTATAATTTTCGTAATAAGAAATTAAGGGATGGTCGTTGAGCCTTCCCATCCCCAAATCTTTCACTTACATGCTACATCATTATCGGTGTATATTTTTAGGCAAAAATCTTATTTAAGCTTATATATGGTCTCACATAACAATACTTAGTTGAGGCTTAAACAAGCAAGGACGGGAAAGAAGGGGTGGAATGATAGCTGGGAGACCGGTCTCTAACATTTCTACTAAAAAGGGATAGAGAACAGTGAAGCGTTGAAAGAAAAAGTAGTCCAAAAGAGAGCTTCATTAATTTTTGAAGAATTTCACAAATAGAAGTAACAAGGAGAGGATGTTCAGCCTAAATGTAAGTGCAAAAATAGACGGCTCACAATAGGGTAAGGCTGAATCGTAATGGTGTCGAAGGCATTGAGAAAATCTAGTCTGCAGAATGAGCGTCGGCATTAAGTAAGAAGCTTGGGCTACATTGCCAGGCCAATGACTTGGCCATGGTCAAGCTATTTGCAAAGTTAGAAAAAGGTATAAGTCGAATATTAGGTTATTCGCATAGATTAGCAAAAAAGGTTAATAGGGAATCTCATTGGCGAGTTTCTTTTTCCTATCTCAGTGTTGCAGTGGGGGTCCATGGTTCAATTCTTCAGTTTGCTTCTCGTACTTCATTTTGTCCCAGTATAGGAACCTTGGGTTTTTCCTTCTGTTTTGCATCTTATTCAGCATTGGTAAGGTCTTCTAATAGCTTTTGATTTTCACCTTTGTTTTTGGTGGCTTTTATGATCATTTCTATTGGACTTTTCTCTTGCAAGCTTTTCTATGTGTATGCTCAGGCCTCACTCTTACAAGTTTGCTTGCTTTGTATCATAATTTTTGTCACTTAATTATCAAAAAAATGTAAATCAAACAAGTTCACTACTTTCTTGCATGTAGGACAAAAGGAAACAAGTATCAACTTTGTGTTACAAAAAATCAATTGGCACCCCCAAGCCCACAAATAATTATATAAAACGTCATGGTGTTGAAATTAGAAAACTTACAATGTTAAAAATCATTAAAATTGCAAAATGATTGGCGTGAGATTCGGTTCCGGTGCATCAACTCTTACCTAATCTTTGTTTAAGTCCGACACAACAATGGGTGGGAAAATGATTTTTTTTTTTTTTTTTTGTTTTTTTAAACACTAAATGCTTTTTAATTCGATAAGCAAAAATTGATACACAACATAACTAAAAGAATGAGTTTCATGTTGGATAAAGTCTGTGAAAGCAACATAAAAATACAGTATGGGTTAAGGAATGGTTAAGCAGCTTTATAAAAGCTAAACACTCAATCGACAAAGTACAATCTCCAAATGCATTGTTTGGTTTGATCAGCGGCTGCACTATTTACTAACCTCCTATAGTGTTTACATTCTGTTGTAACCAAATACGGCTAAGAATGTTGTCAACAAAAGTCTCTTTTGGTCATCAAAGTTATAAAAAAAATGGATCTTTTAGTCACTCAAGTTAAATTTTGGAAGATTTAGTCGCCTAGCTCCGAATAAAAGTCCCTTTTAGTCATTCAAGTGGTTTAACATAGGCGAATTAGTCACTTAATTCAAATTTTGGAAGACTTAATCATCCAACTAATAATAAAAAGTAGTTAAAAATGGACTAGTTGGTCACCAAAGTAATAATTTAGAAAATTTGTCACTCAACCTTAAATAACAACTCATTTTCGTCGTTGACGTAACTTAAAAATGATACAAAATTACTATTCAAAAAAATTAATAATTTAATTATATTTTTAATTTATTTATTTTATTAGTCCTTATTTTTTTTTCAAAGTCTGTTTTATTTGTAACAAATTGGTGCATATTTGATTATTGACATTAGCTAAAAATTAAGAGATTATAACCAATTTTGACATTATATAAAATTTGATAAAAATTTTTATAAAATAAGAATTCAAAGAATATTTAGCAAAAAAAAAAAAAAAAACAAGAATCATTAAATGCAAGCATTAAAAATGATGAAGATCAATTTGGTTATATAATAAAATAATTTTGGTTTTCATTTTTCAAAAATATTTTCTAATGTTGAAAGCACTTGGTATTTGTTGATTCTCATTTCTATAATATTTTATCATGCCTTATTTAGGAAAATTATTAGTTAGCTAGGTTTGACAACTTATTGTCTGGGTATTCTAATATTTTAGTATATCCAATGAGTACCTTGATGTTTAAACATTTTATCACTAGGTCCTAAAATTTTATCAATCAAGCTCTTTCTTATCGAAATGCGATAGATTTCTGTCTAAAAATGGTAACATTACACCTTATTTCGGTAATTGTTTTCCAAAATGACCTTCATCCTTTTTAAAACATTTGGGATTTATTGATTCTTATTTTTTCTTAATATTTCTTAAATTCTCATTTTTTTTAGAATATTTTATCAAGTTTTATTTAATGTCAAATTGGTTTATAATCATTTAATTTTTACCTAATGTCAATAACTAGATATGCATCAATTTGTTATAAATAAAACATAGACTCTGAAAAAAATAATAAAATAAATAAGTCAAAAATATAATTAACTAAATAAGAAATTATCACTTAGGTACCCCAAGGTTTAAGAATTAGCTTTTCAAAGTTAACATTACACCGATAAAATAAATAAGTCAAAAATACTAGCATTACACCTTATACAAAAACTATCAATTGGGTACCTTTTAGTGAAAATTCAATAGATTTTTGTTTGAAAATGCTAAAATTGAATATGATTTCAACAATACAAAAGTACATTCATTAGAAATTGATGATTTTTTGTTTAAAAATGTGAAAATGATACGTAATTATGGTAATTTTTAGGTGGTCAACATTAACATTCGGTGAATATTTTATCACAATTCACTGAATTTTTGATGAAAATATTAGTATTAGCTTATGTATATTATCATATTCATGTTTTATATCAATATTTTTTTATAAAATTGATTAAATTCTTTCAAAAAATTTTCAAATTCCATCATAAGGTACCTAAGTGATAAAATATTCAAACCTCAATGTACCATATTATATATATTGAAATGCTAGCGTACCCAAGTGATAAATGTCCAAACGTCACTGTACCTAAGTGATAATTTTTCAAATAAAATTAGTGATTTTATTTGGATTATAATTTTTTTATCATTTTTAAATCACTTTAATGATGAAAATGAGTTGCTATATTAAGTTGAGAGATAAAATTTTTCAAATTATTATTTGAGTAACTAACTTGTCCATTTTAAGCCATTTGAGTGACTAAATGAGACTTTTATTACAAGTTAGGTGATTAAGTCTCAAAAATTTGACTTGAGTGACCAATTTGTCCATTTAAATTACTTGAGTGACCAAAATAAACTTTTAATAGGAATTTGATGACTAAATCTTTCAAAATTTGAGTTAGGTGACTCAAAGATTCATTTTTGGCAACTTTGATGACTAAAAAAGGACTTAAGTCATGAAAAACTACTTGCATACACCTTAAGAAGTGTTGAACAATGAAAGGTCAACAAAGCTCCGATAACAAAATGCTAATTACTTCAATATGATGATTTCTTGCCCCACTAACCAAAATGATATGTTTGTGACTACTAGAATATTAGGATATTGTCATCTTAAAATCATATTGATTTGATTTAGGTGAGATTTGAACAAATTAATTTAGTTAGTTAATCAGACTGAGATCTAGATTAATTAACTTGATTATAAATAAGTTTATAATGGGTAAATAGAAGAGAGAGGAAAGATGTGACACTGCTACAAGTAATCTTAGATTATTGTTTTTGTTTTGTTTTCTTTGGTGTAAGTACTCTTACTATACGTGGACCAAGTGGTCCAAGCTGACGCTGATGCAAGCACTTGAGTTGTGTATAAAAGCAGTCTATTACTCCAGCCCCATAACCTCGCTCTGAGCCACATCAAACTTCAAAAAAAAAAAGAAAAAAAATAATAAAAAACAAAAGCAATCTCTCTCTCTCTCTCTCTCTAGCTTTCTCTCTCTAAATCATAAACTCATCAATAAAAGTAGAGATGGGAGCAGAGAAAATAGGAGAGGAGAGCAAAGGGAGAACCATGGCTGATTTTGAACCACCTCAACTCCCCAAGAGGAACAAGTTTGCCTTTGCTTGTGCTACCTTGGCCTCCATGACCTCCATCTTGTTGGGCTATGGTATTCATCTCCTTCTCTCTCTAACTTCGGATATATATATATATATCAGTCTAGTAATAAAGCCTTGTATCAAAAAACTGTTATAAATAAGATATCAACTTGTAAGTTTGACGAACAGGTGTTGGGGTAGTGGCTTGCTTCCAATCCTCTCAAACTAGAAGTACTGGGTTTAAAACTCATTGCTTTCCTCCCCCAAGTGTCAAGGGTTTGGTTTATCTCTTTGGGGTGCATTATCTTCTTTACTAATGTAAAAAACAAGTCGACTTATAAATCTAGTAAATTACTTTATTTACTGTTCATTTAGTGGCATGTCCATCTTTTCAATAATAAGTGTACAAGATATAATACAAAAGTAGACACATCCGGCAAAAGTGAGGCCCAAGAAAAACAAAAATGAGCAGAAGGAAATATGAAACAAGACAATTAGATCCAACCCTTAGCAAAACCACTGATACGAAGAAGCGACTGACCATACTCCAAGAACCCTGTGTAAGCTGACAAAAGTCGAACTGAAGCTCTTGTTAAATAGACTTGTGTACATGGATACCTTAATCTTTCTATAAAGTCTTTAAAAAGCGTATAGATTTTACAGTCTTATCAGAAAGCTGTTAAAATTAAAATAAAAGTCAGATGTACAACAAAAATGGGCCCATATTACTTAAAGAGTTAACTTTATCATTTCAAGATTAATTAATTATATAAATTTCAAGATTAATTAATTATATAACATATGCATTTACACTTCTTTTTAATTTATTTTTATTTTTATTTTTATTATGATTATGTATGCGTTGGATAGAATATCAGGATTCATATATATTGACTAATTTTCAAACCTCACGTATATTTATATCAACTAACTTTAGTATACGGCGGACAAATTGGGATTATATATATATATATATATATATAGCATATTTTAAAAGAAACAAAGATCACTCTATTTTTCTCATTCCGTCGATTTAGTCTCTATACTTTTAGTTGTGTTAATTTGGTGCCTTGAATAAGGTTTGTGCTAAGTTTTTAATAAAATATTTAATAGTTTTACCACGGATTGGGTTAAATTCACTAAATTGGTAGATTTGTAGTAAATTATTTGCATCTAATATGATGGTCTCGTTAAAAATTATATCAATAATTTAACTTAAAATTTGACCAAAGGACTAAATTGACACAATATAAATTATAGAATGACTAAATTAATATAATTAAAAATATAGGGACTAACTTGACACAATGAGAAAAAATAAGAACATTTGGTGTAAACAACCCTTTTTGTTATTATATATTATTTATATTAAATAAAATTTTAAAATTTTTTATGTTAATATTAGTATTTGTCCAAAATATATATATATTAATATTAGTATTATATGCTACTATTATGGGAAGGATGATGTAATCCTTTGCACACAATTACGCGCGCCCAGCTTGCAGTTTTGTATTTTTCAAAAACATACAAAATTTAAAAAGAAATTGTAAATTATATACGATTTTTGTGCACGTCAGTATCCTTCGTGTACGGTAAAATGATCAAATATTTGGTTTATATTATTTTTTGTCGAAAATTATGAATATAAGTCTAATTTAATGTCTACTATTCAATACATATTACTAAAAATTACGAAAACATTGTAATAGTATCTAATCATATTTTATAAACTAAAACATGGTAATAGTATATATTCATATTTTATAAATTTAAGGTTTCACTTTATATATTTTAATACTAAAAATTTGTGCCTTAGAATATTTATCATCAAGAACTTCGACATTTCAATACAAATGCAACGAAATACAAGAGGTTTAAAAATCTTATCACTTGCATGTTTTTAATAAAATATAGGTATCATCCATTAAAATCTGATTGAATTTTGAGTATAAAATGTTGATATGATTTCTTTAGTATATTAGTACATTCAATCAGAATCCAATCAATTTTAACAGTGACCAAGTAAATTTCACAGGGAATATTATTGTGACACATATATCGTCGGACTCAATATACTAAATCAACATTTTTTATTAACAATTCATTAGATATGGTAATATTTTCCAAATTCTAATGTAGTGGTAAACAATCATACATTGAAGTATGCCTACGTGGTATATTATTATATCCATCTAAATTCTAAAATAAGTATTATGAATATAATTTTGATATATATATATATATATATATATATATATATATATATATGTATGGTAAATATCAAATGAGAACATTGACTATGGTGAGATATGGGAGTTTAAATCTCAGCCATTAAATTTAAAATGAAGGGCTGAGATTGCACATATAAAAATGCCTTAAAAACTTTATCTCTCTCTCTCATCCTCTTTATATGTGCAATCTCAGCCCTTCATTTTGAATTTAATGGCTAAGATTTAAGCTCTCATATCACACTATAGTCAAATGCTCTCATTTGATCTATGTGTGTACGTGCGCGCCCGCACGGTGTGTGTGGATGTGTGCGCGCGCGCATGTGTGCGTGCGCGTGCGCGTGCGCGTGCGTGTGCGTGTGTATGCACGCGCGCACACTCACGTGCATGTGAAAGAGAGGAGTGAATCATGGCTCTCTATTATAATGGACGGCCAAGATTTGTTGAACATTAAAAAAAATAAAATTTACGGCCTATACCCCTTCATGGGGTAGAAAGAAATAAGGGTATGGGAGGAAAATTGTGTTTTTTTTTTTCAATACTCAATATATCTTGACCGTAAATTTTTTTTTGTAAATATCCAACAAATCTTGGCCGTTCATTTCAATGGAGGGTCAGGATTCACCCTTCTGAAGCTCTCACCCTCATATAAGAATGCCATATATATATATATATATATATCGAGTAATGAATATAATTAATTAAGTATATATTTGTGATGTTTTTGGTATGTATAAATTATACATATACTTGGTTACAAATAGCAAATTTTACATTAGTTTTATAAACTTCATACATGATATATTTAAAAATAAAAAGTATTAAATTTTTATATATTATGATATTTACTTTTTAATAACCGGACTTTGTGAAAATAACTAAAAGGCTCATGACCCTTTCAATTTATTCTATCAATAGCTTAGGTTTTTTCTTTCCAATGAGATGATGGTATTTTCCGAGAGAGAGTTGAAGTGAAAAGTGACTTTAACAATCAATAAAGTGTGTTGTCAAAAATACCCTTAGGAAACATTTGTAGCATTTAAAATGAATCACAAAATATTATCGTTTTAGTGCATATTGCGTCCAAATAATGCGTTTCATTGTTTTCTGGAACAAAAGAATAAACATAACACCAAAGGCGTTAAAACAACATCATTTCAGTAAGGGTAATTTTGTCTTTCTATGTTACGAATACTGGGTTTCGCAGGAAAGTGTCTACTATTACGAACAAGACTTAAATACTAAAAAATAAATTAAAAAGGTCCAGTTTTTTAATTTTTTCTACAAATGTCGGACTCTAAAAAAATATCTATATATTATATAAAAAAGTAAGGTTGCGCACATCTTAACTTTCTCATACTCTACTTTAGTGGGAATCTCTTTGAGGCACCGTGTTATTATTGTTATTGTTTACTATTTATAACATTATTTAAATTCAAAAGATTTACAATAAGATAGCATTCACCGATGGTAACATGTAACATAAGCACACTCCAAAAAGGCGTAAAGTGCCCCCAAACTTTGTGGAATCACTTGACCTCACCAAAATCATTCCATTTTGATTCAATTGCACTTTTGGAACCCCAATTTAATTAGCCTTATTTACATGGTAGGTCTTTGTACTATATCCCTTACATTAATCTAATTCTTATATTTTTAATTATATCAATTTAATCTTTATATAATTTAATTTACATCAATTTAGTCTTGTATAATTTAATTTATGTCAATTTAGTCCTACAATTAGTTTAAAAGTTAAGTTATTGACATAATTTTTGAACAATCGGATCATAAGTGGGATTAAGTTGAGTCTGGTTCAGCAAGTGAATTCATATATGATTACTTGTATCTCTTATGACTCGTATGGTTGAAAAAATATGTTATTAACTTAGCTTGAATATAATTTTGACCTCACAACTAAACGAAAACCATGTAAATTGTACATGGAATAATCTAAACAATATATAAAATACAAGGACTATTAATATAAATTATTTATTTATTTATTTAGAAAATCCTATTAATTCAACTCTTCATTAATTCTCTTTTAGTAAATTCGTGCATGATATAATTTTAGATATGTACGGTACTTTATCGTTTAAAAAGACGTCTACATATATGGTGTTATCCATAAAATATACATATTATAATACATATCTGTATTTTTTATTTTATGCTCAAATTATTGAATAAATCCTTTTTTTACTAATGTTAGTGTGAATAATATTGTTCTTTATTTTTATAAATCAACAAACATTTGACCAATATTTTAGCGTATATAACCGAATAATACACATACATATGCTCCGTTTGTTTTGACGGAAAAGTATAATCTAGAAATTAATTTTTCTTCGGAAAATTTTTTTGAAGGAAATATAAATTTCGAGGGGGGTTTTGCGTTGTTTGTTTCAAAGGAAAACTTAATTCCCCATTGTGATATCTTCTTGTATGTTTTAAAAAATATATGTTTCCCCAATCATTTTATATCTTGTAACATGACAACATAAGTAACAATATAATATATACAAAGTAACAAAAAAAAAGAGTTAACTATCAAAGTTGTATAAATTAGAAAAAAAAATTTCTTATGTATTTTAAAATTTGAGGATTGATCATCTAAATATCATGTCATTTTAATAGAAACAATAAGGTGCACTGAGATAAGAAATTTTATCACTTATCTCTATACCATGTTCAAATATGGTGATTTTTCATTAAAATCCACCTAATTTCTGCCCAAAAACTGGTGTGATATAAACTATGATCATATTATCAAAAGGTTGTCCATATTCTAACAAAAATTACTTATATATTATCAAAAAATGTGTCATGTTAGCATTTTCAGGCAAAAGAAATTATCTCATTATGATAGAGGATACATATAGATTGTTGGTTTCATCTACAATTACTAAATTTTAGCAAAAAATACATGATTCATAAGACAATTTTTAAACTTTAAGTTACATCATTGTATATCACTGAAATATTATAGTACCTATATAATAAATGCTAAAATATTAGGTCACCTAGATAATTTTCTTTTATAATATTATATAACAATTCAACTTGATTAATATTATTCTGTTGCAACGATAATAAAGTTAACATCCAAGCTGCTTTTAATTATTCGATCTAAATCTTGTCTGATGTTGTGACGTTAAATGTCTACAGTCTAGTCTGGTTTATTTCAATTCGATCTAGATTTGTATGATGATTAACATGATTGTTGTTGGGCCACTTAGAATTCTGACTTCCCCCGTTTTAAAAGGGAAGTCATTTTTCCTCATTTGAAGGAAAATATTTCCGTCGGAAAACCTTTTTCTTAAACAAAAGATACGCCAAATAATAGAAAAAGAGAAAACCACACCCTAGAATATAATATTCTTTCTAATCAAACGAAGCCTAAATTGCGTTGAATTTTCGATAGGTATTTTGCTAACAGAGCATTGAGTAACATGTGGGTCCACTTTGAATGTTCAGATATAGGTGTGATGAGCGGTGCAGCTTTGTACATAAAGAAGGACTGGAAAATCTCCGACGTGCAAATCGAAGTCCTCATTGGCATCCTCAACGTATACTGCCTCTTCGGCTCGGCTGCAGCCGGGCGCACGTCCGACTGGATCGGACGGCGTTTCACCATCATCCTTGCGGGCCTTATCTTCTTCCTAGGCGCCCTCCTTATGGGCTTTGCCACCAACTACTTGTTTCTCATGATGGGCCGCTTTGTCGCGGGCATTGGCGTTGGCTATGCCCTCATGATCGCCCCCGTCTACACTGCCGAGGTCTCCCCTGCCTCGTCTCGCGGGTTCCTCACCTCCTTTCCTGAGGTCTTCATTAACGGCGGTATCCTCCTCGGGTATTGTTGCGATATTGTTATGATATTGTCGACATTTGAGTTATATTGATTAAGATTTGACTTGGATAAGATTTTAATGAGATAATCTAGCTACATTTATGAGGGTTAGTGACTCCTTACAATGTAATTGTCACAACAATGGGGCTGAGTGGTGCAAGATGGGGTGTGGGTTCCAATTAGAGATTACGATTCCAAATTCATTGTGAAAATTTGATACCTGATCGGCGTGGTTTTCCTTTATAGTTGAGAGAGAATTTTCATGTAAATTTCAGTATGTTGCTTAAAGCATTTCGCTTTCGTTGTGATCAATTGTTTGATTTTTCCCAACAGGTACGTCTCCAATGTCGCCTTCTCGAAGCTCCCACTCCACCTCGGCTGGCGATTCATGCTGGGTGTCGGGGCTGTTCCCAGTATTTTCCTTGCAGTGGGTGTACTCGCCATGCCGGAGTCTCCCCGGTGGCTTGTCATGCAAGGACGCCTCGCCGACGCCCGACGTGTTCTGCATAAAACCTCTGACTCCCCAGAAGAAGCCGCAGCTCGACTTGCCGACATTAAGGACGCGGCTGGCATTCCACAGGACTGCAACGACGACATTGTTTCAGTCCCCAAGGATCGGAAAAACAAAGGCCAAGGAGTCTGGAAGGAGCTCCTCCTCAAACCCACCCCATCCGTGCGCCGAGTATTAATCGCCGGGATCGGAATCCACTTTTTCCAGCAAGCCTCCGGCATAGACGCCGTGGTTTTGTACAGTCCAAGAATATTCGAGAAGGCTGGCATTCAAAGCGACAGAAAAAAGCTCCTTGCAACCGTAGCCGTTGGATTTGTTAAAACAATGTTCATCTTAGTCGCCACCTTTCAGCTTGACAAGTACGGACGCAGACCATTACTACTCACAAGCGTAGGGGGAATGATCATCTCCCTTGCAATGTTAGCTACTTCCCTTTCCATCATAGACCACTCGCACCATAAACTCATGTGGGCCATAGCACTTTGCATCATCATGGTACTTGCTTACGTCGCATCTTTTTCAATAGGGCTTGGCCCCATCACTTGGGTCTACAGTTCAGAGATTTTCCCATTAAGGTTACGTGCACAGGGGACAAGCATGGGGGTGGCTGTGAATAGAGTGGTAAGTGGGGTGATTTCCATGACTTTTCTGTCCCTTTCTAACGCTATCACTACTGGCGGTGCTTTCTTTATCTTCGCTGGGATCGCCGTCGTGGCGTGGCTATTCTTCTACACATTCTTGCCGGAGACGCAGGGGAGGACCCTCGAGGGGATGAATGAGTTGTTTGATGATTTTAGCTGGAGAGATTCGCTGCATAAGAGGAAGAGTGACGGTTGTGAAGAAGAACTCGAAAGGAGTGGTAAGGCTAACGCTAATGGCCAAGTACAGCTTGGTGCCACTGCTACAATTGCTACTGATGCTTAATCTTAGGACTTTAAGAATAGAAAAATGATAATTTAAGAAAGTTTTTGCATGTTCCCTCGCTTATGTGGTACTAAATTTAGCTTTTAGAATATTGTCAACCTTTTTTTTCTAATTGATTAGTGTTACGTAAAGTATATTTGTAATAAGAATTTTTTCAGTATAACTATTATCGCTCTCCGAAAATGTTATGTAGAATAATGGTTCATTTTTAGTGAACGTTAAGTTGTTGAGGGATATGAAAGGAGTATTCATTTATTTAAATTCAAAACACATTATACTAATTGGATAGTACTAAAAATTAATAAAAAAAATTAAATCTTAGACAACGATTTATTTGGTTTCGATGCATCAACTTTACCTATTCATAACTTAACCAAACATATAGTGTGGGAAAAGGCTTTTTATTTTTAATGCTAAATGCCTTTTTTTTTTTTTTTTTCTAATTCAGGTAAGTAAAAATTGATGCTCTACATCATTATAAGAACGATTTCACATTGAATAAAGTCTACCAAATCCGTATAGAATACAATATGGACTAAGGAATGGTTAAGCAGTTTTATAGAGGCTAGACACTAAAGTGAACAAGGAACAATCTTGAAACGTATTATTTGGCCTAATCAACAGCTACACTAATTTGCTAACCTCTTATGGTCGTATATTCTCTCCTAACCAAATACGCCTAAGGATAGTGCCTTGGACAAAAATTAAAAAAGAACATCAAGAAAAACTACATGCATACAACTTGAGAAGTGTTGAACAATAAAAAGTCAATAAGCTCTTAAAACAAAATGCTAATTGCCTCAATATGATGATTTCTCGCCCCATTGACCAAAACAAGATATCTGTGATTGCCTCCTCACCGCCCTTCATCAACATAAAGACAAATGCACCACCAGCATCACCACCATCCTCCTTGTTGACCTAAACCTCCATTGTTACTACCCATCCATCGCGCCATCTCACCTCCTCAAGGCTACAAAAATCTCTGACCGCCATCTCACGTCCTTAGGCTAGTGGTGGCCAACGGGCCGGGTCGGCCCGGAAACCGGCTCGGCCCGGCCCGTTTATGGCCCGGCCCGGCCCGCACGGCACTGTAGCGGGCCGGGCCGGGCCTCGGGCCTATTTTTTTCAGGGCCTGGGCCCAGCCCGGCCCAAAAGAGCCAACGGCTCTTTTAGATGAAAAGAGCCGTTGGCTCTGTTGTTGTACAGTGCCAACGGCTCTTATTTTACACAAAAAAAAAAAAAAAAATTATAGATTTTTTTTCTATAAATACTTAAACCTCCCCAACTCATTTTCTCACAAAATCTTCAATTTTCTCTTCTCTCTCTATACATTCATCATCTCCCATCTTCTCTAATTTGCTAATTGCAAAATTGTGCTCTAAAGTTCGAAGTTCGTAAAGTATTTGACTGAAGTGTGAATTTCATTGTTCTCTCATTTCGGTAATTTTAGTATCGTAATTTTTTTGATTCGCATTTTTAATTATTTAATTTGCATTACTACTTGCATTTTATAAATAATAATCATTTATACTAATATGGCACACAACTCTTCATCATCTGGAGCCGGTCGTGCTAGTTCTAGCTCTTCTCGGCCACCCAGAATCCCAAAAAGGACTAGAATTGTCTTACTTGATACTGAAGAACGAGCTTTTATATAACCAGACCCAACACCCCAATACACTGATGATAGCATAGATTATAACTTTTCACAACCACAAGATTATCATGAGTCAGGTAGTGGTGGGGTTAGAGACTCACAAACTGATGAGGAACCCACCCCCACCACCGATGCCCAGCCTGAAACTAGTACCTTGACTAGTAGGCGTACAACTAGTGGGGTATGGAAGCACTTTACCCTTAATAAGACAACTGATAAAGCAACCTATAAATTATGTGACCCACCTAAGAATTTTAGCCATCAACCCGGCAGTGGGACGGGCACACTAAATAGACATATACTTAGGTGCCACCCCGAGCAATTCCCGGAAAAGAGCCAACAACGTTTAGTACAGCAAGTGACCGGTGCACTTGCTAATTTTAGGTTCTCTCAGGAGAGCAACTGTAGGGGGCTAGCTAAATATGTAATTTTGAGTGAAAGGCCTTTTAGTACCGGCGAAAGCCCACATTTCGTCGACTACCTCCAACGAAATGTGAACCCCGCAATTGTGAGGATTCCTCGGAACATTGTAAAGCGGGACGCTTTTACGTTGTACCACAATCTTAAAATTGGGATACATGCACCTTTTGCGACGAACACGAGCATGTTCTCGTTGACGTCGGACGTATGGACGTCCAAACCCGGCCAACCTTATATGTGCATAACGGCACACTGGACCGATGAATCCTTCATCATCCAGAAGAGAATAATTCATTTTGGGCTTTTAGATTGCCCCCATACTGCCGAGGTAATTACGGGTGCGATTATGTCCGCAGTCCGCGATTGGGGCATAGAACAACGTATCTTGAGTATTACGTTTGACAATGCTTCCAATAACACTGCATCCGTAGCACATTTAATTAGGAAAATGAGACCCATGTTAGGTGGGAAGTGTTTTCATATTCGTTGCATCTGTCACATTTTGCATTTAATGGTAATGGATGGTTTAGATCTTATAGACGCATCCCTTGCCACCTTAAGATCTGTAATAATATCAATTAAAGCATCCGTCGCTAGGAAAAAAAAGATTTAAAAATGTATGTAGGTTGCATAACATAGAATATAAACAATTTAAATTAGACTCCAAAACTAGGTGGTCGTCTACGGTAGTAATGTTAGAGCGCATTCTACTATACAAAGACGCTCTGATGGAATTTACCCAGGAAAATCGTGTAGAATGGTTCGATTACAACCTGGACGGTATACATTGGGAGACAATAGATGAAATTTGTAAATTTTTTAGCATATTTAAAGACGCGACAACATTTTTTTCGGGTTGCTACTATCCGACCATGCCTCAAGCAATATCAACATTGCTTGATATTATAAATTGGATGGTGGGTAATCAATCCAACCCCATTTTGTTCGGATCGATTACGGCAATGAAAGAAAAGCTTGCCAAATATTTTTTTGAACTACCTCTTACTTACTGCTTTGCAACTATTTTGGACCCTCGTTGTAAACGCTCAGGTTTCAACTTGTTTTGCCAACATTTTTTCATGTATTTAAATCCTTCTCTTAATATCGACACTTTCATTGCCGATGTCGATAACGACTTGCATAGTTTATTTTCTCAATATTCCCGTCAATTAGCGTCCAATAATCCTAGTACTGCTGCAGTAGGATCTTTCACATCTAGTGGAAGTAGTTCACACACGTCATATTCGTGGAAATTGTTGGAGCAATTTACGCCCACAGCAGCCCCCACATCATGTGACGAGTTAGATTAGTATTTGCGGACACCGATGGTCTATATTTTCGGGCCGCCGGCCAACCCGAATTCTGATCTGTTACAATGGTGGAACACAAACCAAACCCAGTATCCCGTGCTTTCCACCATGGCACGTGATATACTAAGTTGTCCGGTGTCTTCAGTAGCATCGGAGTGTGCTTTCAGTCTTGGTGGCAGGTTGCTTGGAACGAAGAGGGTGAAGCTATCGCCGTCGAGCTTGGAGATGTCCGTGTGCTTGAAGGATTGGCTGCTAGCTGAGGCAAGAGATCAACAGAGAATGAAGATGGATTCATCGAGCGATGAAGAAGACGACCGCACAACTGATACCCGATATGACTGATATCAAGATTCAAGACTTTTGTATGTTAATTATTTACTTTCAAATATTTACGTCAAAAGATGACCGCACACTCCATATGTCAAACTTTATATTTTTTGATAAATAAATTTGTATTTTTAAATATTAGGCCCCAACTTTGTATTTGTATTTGATACGTTATTTATTTACTGATATTTTTTTGATAATTACTTGTTGTATATTGTATTTTATTTATTATATATATTTAGTATTATTTTTTTTGAACATGTATACTTGAAAAGAAATATATTTGTATCTCATATTATTTATCAATGAATAACAATAATTTTAGTACAAAATGACTATGTATTTTTTAATATTTTTTTTAATTTAGTTAAAAAGGCCGGGCCAGCCCGGCCCGCCTGCACTGTAGCAGGCCCGGGCCTGGTCCCGGCTCGGCCTGATTCTTTAGCGGGCCAGGCCCGGCCCAACCCGGCCCATGGCCACCACTACCTTAGGCTATAGCCAACAGCCCTAAAAAAGTGTCGCAAACTAGAAACGTCTAGCTCAACATTCCAAACCCCATCAAATCTCAAATCAATCAACTGAACTTTTTAGTTTCATCACGGGCTCAACATCATAAATTAACATACCTCTCCACCACCGAGACCCAACAATGCCCACCTCACATTTTTAATACCCACTATACTTGCGATCTCATCTAGGTGTCACTACTACACCTAACACCTCCACATCCCCCATCCCCTCAAAAACTAATAATGCCCATGTTATCAGTTTAACGCCCACCTGGACCTCAAAATGTTGACCTCAACTCTCTAACTTCTCAATGCTTATGCAAGCTAAAATCTCCCAAGAACCAGCATAGCTTAACTTACTACATTGCAACTCCATACAAAAAATGGCGAACTCCTATAATTAATTGGCGAGACACAACCACCCCAACACACAAACTAGAAAGAGAGAGGCAATAGCAAAAGGCTAGTGTGATGCTAGAGCCACGCGTTGTCCAAGGTACTACCTCGCCCATTCATATGTGGTTCTTGTTTTGTTAATGGCTCATATGTTAGAAAATAAACAAAAGTGTTACAAAAACTCACAAGTTATTCAAAGGAACAGTAAAAAATCAAAATAAAAAAGACAATAATTTACGTGAAAAACCTCTGTGAACTACAAGGACAAACTAAAGGATCTAATCAGGTGCCTTATGACCCACTTTGAAAACTTGAATTACTATATCGAGTCGATTACGGAAATAATGTCAAAAAATAAAAGAAATAATGCCCGAAAAAATAATTACTTTGGTAGGATCCACGTGTGCATGGCGGCGACGTGGCTAGGGAACATTAAAGCACATTTGCAAAATGCGGTTATACTTAAACTGAACCACGTTCCAAAAACGTAGTTAAAATGAAATAAACCCGTGTTCTCGGGACACGGTTTAAGCAGAAAATTGCGTCCTCAAGGCGCGGTTATAATGAAGTTCTACGTTCAATATAAAACACCCCCTCCCTCCGCTCATCAGTCCACAACGCCCTCTCACAAAACCCTCCTCGTCGCAGCCTTTTCACCCGCCGCCGCCATTTGGCCTCTTCAGACGCCGGTGGTCCAGTCAGGTCACCATTACCGGAGTTATTCAACCACTGTTACATTTCTCACCAGAGTTCATAACTATGGTTATTTTAAGTTTTTTTTTCAAAATATTGTTTTCTCTAGTGCATTTCTTCACTGAAGATCATAACTACGGTAATTTTAGAATTTTTTTTTTTTTGAAATATTGTTTTCTCTAGTTCTAAAAATACTTATTGTTATATTATAGTTGTATTCATTTAGTTCTCTAGGTTTATTTTACTTTTTTAGTTAGCGTTTGTGTTGATTATATTTTACTTAGTTGAATATTGTTTAAATGTTATTTATTGCACTTATATTAAACTTTGTGTAATTGCTATTTTTGTCAGAATATGGCTTCTCTGCATCCTATAGTATGTCATTAGGGTGAAAACATTGAAAAAATGGAAAGAATATCAATTATATTGAGATTATAGCAGTATGATGTTTGTTAGAAAAAAATGTCAATGTTAGTGGATTGATCAATTTGTTGCATGAGCATTGTAATATTGACCGAAATACTGTGAATTTGAAATTGAAATGGGGTATACGTTCTATACACGTGCATCAAATGATTGATCTTCTCAATGACAATTCGTTGGAAGTTATGTGGTCATACATAGAGCTACAAAAGCAGTCTACAATGAATTTTTATATAGAAATAGAGCCAGAAAATCTGAATGTTTATGCGGGAAATCACCTATCCAGATATCACTCAACTTATATGTATCCAACACCTTATTCAAATCTGCTATCGTCTATTGAATCCCAATCTTACTAGCAGAATATGATACATTATCCTATGTCTTACCATAGATATGGGGTTGGTCCAAGTATCCGCCAACATTATGTGACTAATACTAGTCTTCGGAAAAGGAGGACACAAACAGATCATTAACCTCGAAGACAAAACTTGCTCCCGTCAAAAACTTCAGTTGTATGGTATTCCGTATTTCCTTGTTCTTGCCGTATGCCACAGTAGAAATTATGACCCTTTATCATTCATAAACCTATATTATTCCCTTCCTATGTATCACGATTCATACCAACCAAAGTTCAATCCAATTCCAAAAAAGGGATATTTGGAGCCATATGATGGACCTAAAATATCCTAGAATGAAGTGAAGCCAAGGCCGCCCACCCTCAAACGAATTCAAAATGAGATCGATGAGAATAATGATACACGAAGGGTCACATGTGGGTTTTGTAAGGCAAAAGATCATAATGTAGTATCATGCAAGAAGAAAAAGGAGCATGAGGCTCAGTTAACAACTAATAATGATGAAATATAGGACAGTAATAATTATTTATATTTTACTTATAATTATTTTTTGTCCATCATTTTGTTATTTATATATATATCAATTAATTTTGTTATGATGTGGTAGTACAGATGGAGCCGGGCCCAGTTGACCCCAGCCTCCTACCCCTACGGCCTCAACACAGGAGTGCTGCCATATGGGATGGAGAGGTGAATTTGATATTCTATTGGTTACATTTTTGAGCTTATTCTTATTTATAAATAAACTGATTTTTCTTTGTTTGTTGTTACAGGATGTGGGCATTCTTACTTGTCGTCACCATGTCACCTGATTATTGGATCAATGGAGGGTAGATGATAGGATTCCCTATGTTAGGCGTGTTGGACATTTCGGAATCTATTGACTAATTAGCGTGTCTCTAGATCACCCCCTTATCACTGGAGACCCACACCTTTCACTTGACAGTTGGGGAGGCAACAATCACCCTACCAGATGTTTCTATCTTGATGGGGTTGAGGGTAGACGGGGATCCATCACTGGTTCTAGTCACGTAGATTGGATCGCGTTCGCGTAGGAGCTACTTGGGGTATGGCTTACCCCTAATGCGTTGCGTGGCTTCTCTATCAGGTTCACTTGGCTACATCAACACTTCTACCACTTGCCTGCTCATGCCACAGTTCAGATTGAATATGCTGCCAGGCCATATATTTTTACATTAATTGGTGGCATGTTGTTTGGGGACAAGAGCGGCAATGAGATATGACTCATATATCTGCAATTGCTCCGTAATTGGGATACAGCGGCAAAATATAGTTGAGAAAGAGTGACTTTAGCTTTCATGAACCGATAACTATGTCTGGCATCACGGCAAGGTGTACAAGAGCTTGTTGGCCCTCTTATTCTTGTACAGATTTGTTATATATTCTTCTGTAAAGTTCTATTCTTTATATGATCATGTTTGTGATTTGTGTTATTTTCTCATATAAATATAGTTATGGGCATGGAAGCGGATTCTTATAGGTCGTCCAGACCGGGTTCCCCATTTCTGTAGAGATAATGATGATCCACTTTGATGTAGGTATTTTTATATTTTAATAAATTTGAGTAATAATGTTTAAATTTATGTATTTATCAAATTAAATTTTTGTTTGTTAGGTGGATACACGATGTTTCTCGTATAGATGCACCAAAAAATCTTGCATACTATAAGAGTGTCCTTGATTTACAAGTAAAAATGTATTTATTTTTATGTTTGTGTTTGTATTTTTATTTATTATTTATGACAAGTCTTTCATGTTTTATTTTAGATGGTATGGACTCCGTATATACATGAGATAATTGAATCGCTTCCAGCTATATGGCGCCATGGTCACCATATTGGGCACAGTATAGTGACACTTATATGTTTTGACATAATTAAGTGGCATTTTCACGACCGTGTTATGCGTTAGTTTAGAATGTAACAACGTATCCCGATGAAATCTAGCCCCTTTGTTGATTTACATGCTATTGATCGACGCGGTAAACATGGGGTCAATTAGGCAGGACATCATGACGTGTATGTGTTAATGTGGGGTAGCCAGCCGGAGTGTGTAGTATATTGTCGTCCTATCACAACTCTTCTCCCCGACGACGAGCCATACATGTCATGGTACCGGCACATCAAACGGTTGAAGATCATCCCTCCTATTGAACATCCACAAGACGGCTATCATCCAATTCAGTCAAATGAAGAGTATCTTGTAAGTATTTTTACTTCATTCTTGTAAATTTAAAAATTAATATTGAAAACATATTCTAATTTTTGTTTCTTATATTGACAAGCTAACACTATAGCCTGGATAATCGATGTAAGTAGGGGGATTTCTGAAGGTTAGGAAATTAGTGAAATGGAAGCTCAAATGAACATACTCATTGTACAAGAGTTGAGGACAAGTAAACTTCAGTGCCTAGAGAGTTTTGGACAAACTGATCTACTCCAGGTGCCTGCTTCTGGTAACTTCTCCTCGTATCCTACCACTTTTACTTATGAAGCTGGAGCATCGTCAAAGGGATTTGGGATCAACACGACAAGGGTCATTAACAATTTCAAGATATGCCTTCTGAAAATATTGTTGAAAATCTTATTAATCAAGAAAATGTTATCCCTCAAGAAGATCTTATTTCCCGAGAAGATCCTACCCATGAAGATAGAGATAAAGGTAGGGGCAGAGGGAGAGATAGAGGTCTAGGGGAAAACGAAGACGTCCATTTTTGCCTTAGATTTGATATGTCTATAATTTTAGTTTAAATGTTGTATCTATATATTGTTCACATCTTTTATTTCGAAAAAAAAATTGTTCTTTTACCTATGATTCGAATGTGCGATATTTTCTTTTCATAAACTACTATCTTGATATTGTGTAACAGCTTCTGTCAATCTTCATTGTTGATATACCATAATTTGGGTAAAGGATCAACAAAACCATTGTCTTATATAAAGAAGTTCAGAATCATATGAATTGGGTGAAAAAAGGATGCTTCAAATAGTAAAGATTTTGATCCTTTTCGTGTACTGGTGTTAAACGGAGTTCCCAGCTCTCGGTTTAACAATATGATGCAGCGCGTGATGGGATAAAAGGGCCTACAGGAAGGTTCAACAGCCTTCCCTTTGTATTTTATTTAGAACTGAAATAAAATAAACAAAGAGGGGTAGAATTAGCTCTCTCACGTCTTGAGGAGTCTAAATCTCCATAAAAGAAAATATCATAATTTATCAAAATCAAAGTCTTAATCCTACTAAACCTAAGCCTAGCCTATCCTTTATATAGAGGAGGGATAACAATTCAAATTCAAAATTCAAAATTCAAATCAAAACTAAAATGGAAAATTAATCTTGATTGGTCAAAACTTCCCAAATGCTGTGATGATTGAAAACGAAAAGAAACCGTCCTTGAATTAAGCCCGGAAATCCAGCAAACCTTCAACTACTTCTGGCCTGGGGTGGCGCCTAGAATTGGTCATGCCAAGAATGGTGGAGCCAAGTGCCTCCTTGGTTTATTCCTAGCTGGCTTGTTCCATACAGACTCCTTGCCTTAAGCCAAGTGCCTTCGGTTCGCAACTTTCCTTCTCCTTCCGGTCCCGCCAAGGCCAAGCCATGGGATGCTCGTTGCATCATCCTCTCCGACTTGGAGATAATTCGTCCCTGAATTCCGAGCGGAGTCTTCTTGATCAGCCTAGTTACGTGGAGCTTTCCCGTCAGCCTTGTTGAGCCCTTTGTCGCCAACTTCTGATTTTGTAGCCAAGCAATGCACCATTCGCGGACACACGGTAGCTTCGTCTTGCCTAGCCAAATCTTGTCTAGCCAACTCTTGGTGGAGCCCATAAGCAGGCCTTCAGTTGTGCATGACTAAGGGTGAAGCCAAGTTCTGTCAAGCTTGTTATTGGTGGAGCCAATAACAGGTAGAGCCAAGATGATGTTTTCTTCTATTGGCTTAACATTTCCTTTCCTCCAATGGTGAAGCCAAGCATAAGGTAGAATCTTTGGCTTAAGCTTATGCCAACATGACTCCCACCTTGGCTTAAGCCTATTCCAACATGGCTCCCATCTCCTCTTAAACTTGCCCCGTTTGGACCCCGACCATGGAGATGTTGACCCGATATTGTTGAACCGCCATTGTTTGATTACTCTCCGCATCATTCTCTCCGGCGTGGAGAGAATTTGTCCTTGAATTATGTGCGTTGTTTTGTTGGTGGGCCTTGTAACTTGGAGCTTCTGTATCCTCCACTTCGTTCCCTTATCCGCTAAGCTTCTTATCGTTTCCGTTTCGCTCCACCAAGTCCCATCGCTTGTGGGCGTCAATGCGGCTGTCGCACCTTTCAGTGTTACCCGGATGTAAACTCTAGCGAGCAGCTTCATCGATTGGCGCCAGATGTCGTCATGAACAGCAAGGCCAATTCAGTTGTGCTTTTCCTCACTCGGTAAGGTAATGTCGTCAACCTCAACTTCCTGTTGTGGTGCCTTCATTGTTGGCTTGAACATGGCTGACACCCCTAACTTTGGCTTGTCCCTTGTTGCGTCTTAAGTTGCCATCGGTAAGTCTCGACTCATCTTCAGATCCTCTTCTGCTTTGGATTCATCCTTGGTGACGCCAAACAGTGGTGACGCCAAGTATGATTCACATTCTGTGCCCGCGGTTGCCAACTTCTGCCTCAGCGGTGGAGCCAACTTTTGTCTCTATGGTGGAGCCAACTTTGCTTAAGGCTTGCTCTTTTGGCATCGGATCTGCAGCTTTTGTCTCATGTGGTGCCTCAATCTTCTTTGGAAGCAGGATGATCTTTACTCCCTCGAACATGACAGCAAACGTGTTCTTTTCTTCATCGTGGAAGGCGCCTCTGTGGTCCATCCATGGCTTCCCCAACAACACGTGGTAAGCATCCATGGCCACCACATCACACCAAACCGACTCCCGATACTTCTTCCCAATTGAAAAATTGATCAAACAACTTTTTCGTGGAAGTACCTGTTCACCTCTTCCTGCCATAGTGGAAGGGCTTGGATAATCCACCCTTTTTAACCCTAACTTATGGATGGCTTCTATAGATATGGCGCTGCTACGCCTTCCGGGATCGATGGCTAGGAGTGCAATTCTCTCACCCCTGGTGCACGTCGTCTGGAAGGTAGGTTGCTCTTACCTTTCTTCCATATTTTGTTGGATAGCGCCCGATTTTAAGGGGCTTTGGGGTAGGGATCCTGGCGCGCAAATAGGATGTGCCCTGGTTTGAATCAAGACATGCTTGATTCACTGGAATTGCTCTTCCTTCGCCTTTAACTTCCTCTTAACATGCTGAAGTCAGTTACGGTAAGCGTCTTCTTCAACGGCAGTGGTCTCTCGATGTCTCAGTGCCATCTTAGATACATTCTGAGCTCTGATACCAGGCGATGCAGCGCGTGATGGGATAAAAGGGCCTACGAGAAGGTTCAACAGCGTTCCGTTTGTATTGTATTTAGAACTGAAATAAATAGACAAAGAGGGGTAGAATTAGTTCTCTCACGCCTTGAGGAGTCTAAATCTCCATAAAAGAAAATATCATAATTCATCAAAATTAAAGTCTTAGTCCTACTAAACCTAAGCCTAGCCTCTCTTTTATATAGAGGAGGGATAACAATTCAAATTCAAAATTCAAAAATCAAATCAAAACTAAAATGGAAATCAAATCAAATCAAATCCCCTAATTAATCTTGATTGTTCAAAGCTTCCCAAATGCTGTGCTGATTAAAAACGGAAAGAAACCGTCCTTGAATTAAGCCCAAAAATCCCGCAAACCTTCAACCGCATCTGACCAAGGGTGGCGCCTAGAATTGGTCACGCCAAGAATGGTGGCGCCAAGTGCCTCCTTGGCTTATTCCTAACTGGCTTGTTCCATACAGACTCCTTGGCTTAAGCCAAGTGGCTTCGGTTCGCAACTTTCCTTCTCCTTCCGATCCTGCCAAGGCCAAGCCATGGGATGCCCACTGCATCATCTTTTAATAAAATGAACAAAGGGAAGGCCGTTAAACCTTCCCGTGCCCCTTATTTTCCCATCACGCGCTGCATCACAATATTACAAACGCATTACCGGGACGCGATTTAGTACCAGCTAATACATCTTTATAGCTGACCATTGATGCTAAACCATGCTCTTAGAACGCGATTTAGTGCCAGAAATAGTGCTCCACTAAATCGCGTTGTATAAACGCGGTTTATTTTTAAGTAAATTGCTTTCCCAGAACGCTGTTCATATATAAAATAACTGCGTTCTCGAAAAGCGGTTTACTCTTTGGATAACCGTGTTTCGGGAACGCGTTTTAATGTTTCCTATCCACGCCACCCGCCATGCACACATGGACTCTATCAAAGTAATTATTTTTTTATTTTTTGATATTATTTCTAGAATCGATTCTATTGAATCATAACCCAAAACACATTTACTCACATGCTGAACTAAAGTTTAACTTTTGTTCTAATAAAGTGAGCAACTCTCCTCCAATGTAATTTTTCCGTAGAAAAAGTAACAAACCCTCCCACATGCAACTTTTTCTTAACTAAATTGTAAACTCTCAATTAAAGTAGCTGAGAGTGACTCAATTCATATTCGAGTGAATCGCACTCAATCTGATAAGCCTACTCACAAAAATGAAATATTCACCATGTTTCTTGTGCTCAATCCCTACTCGAGGTACCTCCGAGATCACGTTTACAATTTCACACATATCTTATAATATTCCTCTTCTCTCTTGCATATCTTCTTCTTAACATCCCACTCTCTTCATTTCCCACAATGGGAATTTATTTCTTATTTTCTATTTGTTTTTCGATTTTTCCTTTTATTTTCTTTCATATACTAACTTGGAAGAGTAATACTGTTGCATTATGGTCCCATGAAATTAGCAGATTTACTATATGATGTAACAGCTTTGTTTTGATAATTTATTCGAAAAAATAGACTTGGAGCTACATATTTGAAATTAGGCCTAATTGTAAAAGAATTTCTATTCGAGTAAATTAGAATAATATTTATTGGCTTAACTGCCTGGGCAATTGTATTCTAGTTTAGAATATAAGTTATAACCAATTTAACAGTCAGCCTAAATTGAAAATTTCCCAAATATGGTATAAAAATATTTAGGTAACTTTAGTTTTGGTAATTGAATTAACTTGGTTTAACATTTTCCCGCTAAAAAATTATTTCTTGCCCAATTATGAATCTCGTCGCCAGATTTCTTGCTTTGGATGCACCAGTTGTTTTGTATTAGACCCTTTCAAGGGTTAGGGTTTCTGGAATAGAGCAACATAGCCCATAAAGTTAGAGAAAAGAAAATCTTGAAATAGAGAATTACGATGGGAGAGAGAATACGAAGAAGCAGCAACGGAGAGAGAAAACCAGTGAGATCCTCGGTTGTTTTGAGTTCTAGTTTGGGGTTTTCTTGTCCTGCCTGTGGTTCACCTTTATCTTCTTGGTTTGTTTAAGGTTTCTTGTTCCTTCTCTAGTTCTCACATGAAATCTCTCTAAAGGCTTGAGTTTTGGTCTTGTTGCTCGTCTATAATTGTAAAACCTAAACCAATGATAGTGAAGAGACTCCTCTGAAAAGCAAGGCTCATGGAGTATGTTCATTTAGAAACCGAACCATATCTATCTCGTTTTGTTCTTCTATTTCATTTCTCGATAAGCTTTCAATTACTTCCAGTATTTTCTTTTTTTGCCACTATTGGTTTGTTTCCGTTATTGCCAAATCTGATTTTATAAGTGATTCGGGTTGGATCTTTGTACCCAAAGCTTAAAAATGGCATCAAAGCTTGAAGATCCAGAGATGGCGAGAATCATGGGTTTTGACATTGAAATGCTCAACGACCAAAATGATTTCAATCTTTGAAGATCAAGATGAAGGCCATTTTGACCCAACAAGGCGTGGAGAATGCGCTTCCATAATCGAAATAGCTAAAAACAAGTCAAAAAGTAACAAATAGTGAATGATATGACCTGTAGCTCGATCATTCATTCCCTTAAAAATCTTGTATTATTAACTGTCTCTAAGTGTTCAACTATTTCTAAGTTGTGACAAAATTTGAAAGATATAAATGGGGCTCCCTATAAAATCGTATTTTTACATGGAAAATTTTTTTGCTTTTAAAATGGAAGAAGATAAATCAATTGAGGATTGTCTTGATAAATTTAATAGGCTATCACTTGAAGTGAATATTTTCAAGACTAAGGTCGAGGATGGAATTAAAGAGATTGTCTTATTAAAATCGTTGTCAAGATCTTTTCTAACTTTAACAGCATCTTGAGATATGGGAGAGATTTGATTTCAATACAAGATGTTCAAAAGGCATTACGTTCAAAATCAGTTGAAATGAGAATGAGTAGGTAGTCGTCGAATGTTGCAGAAGGTCTAATTGTCCTTGTGTCTAAAGGCGTAGAAAGTTCAAAACCGAAAACGAAAAGGAACACTTTAAGGCGAAGTGTTATAATTGTCAAATAGAAGGGTATGTTAAACGAAATTCCTCAGAAGGAAAAACAAGGATAGTGGAGTCTTGTTTTTAGATTATGTAGTCTCTTTTGAGGGGAGCTGTAAATCCATAAAAGTGCTGTAATTTGTTTTGCAATTGGGTCCGGAGGAAATTGGGGCATTAGGGGGCTAATTTCTTAATTGATTTATGGGCAGAGACACAATTTGTCAGCCTTAGTTGAAACAACAGGTTACGTTGGTTTTAACTTTGGGTTTTTAGCGTCTAAGGCCTTCTTGTCTACATTGTAGGTGTAAATGAGTTGAAGTTTCTAGTTTTGGTCACTTTGATAGATAACCTTGGTAGATTAGGTGTCTCACTATTTTATCATTTTTGTGTTTTTTTGTTATGAAATAAAAATATTTATTATTAAGGCTAATAGTTCGTCTTGGAGTGAAAAAGTTGTAGTACATCTTTTGGTGGAGCGGTTTGGTCAAATTGCTTGAGTCAGACCTCCCTAAAAGGTCAGGTCCTAAGTCGCTTGTTGTAAAATTGGTCCCTATATGACTTAACTATGTCAAGAAAATTTAAGTCAAGAAATGTTCAAATATTATAGATTAAAGGGTGTAAATGTCAAGTGGCATAAGTTGTAAATTTTTGGTAAATATATTTTTGGGTACCCAGCTATTACTGTACATTTAAATAATTCAAGAGGTAAAATACCATTGCTGCCCCTGACCGTGTGCGTTATTTACTTGCCCGTGCCACTACCCGCTGCCCGAAGCTTCTCCAGGAAGCTTCCTGTTTTCAGTTTAAATTGATGACACGCGTCAGCCATCCGGGTAAACTGTTTGTGTTTCTTGTGGGCTGTTATGGACCGTTGATCTGGTTCGTACGAACGGCCGAGATTGAACCTTGGAGCTTTGCCACGGATCGGAGTTCGGTTGCCTATATATACTGACCCTTTTAGGGTCTGCCGTACGCTTTTCATTCGCTCTCCGTTTTTCTCTTCAGCCACCGCCTCTCTTTGGTTTGCTCTGGCGATCTTGAGGCGATCGAAGGCGATTGAGTATATTCGTGGGTGTTAAGGCTTGATCGTTCAAATCTTGGTAGTTTGGAGCTTGTATGAAGCCTTGTAGGCTTCGGTTGTAAGCTTTCTTTTCCCTTACTCTTTATTTTCGTTCTTCTTTAGGCTTCTGACTTAGAAGCCTTAAGGATCGGTTTTGTATAAAGGTGTATATCGTTGAAGTCTGGTCTGTAATATTTGAACTCGACTTATAGTGGATAGACTTCCCTAGAAATAGGGAGCCGTGGAGTAGGTCCTTCTTTAAAGGCTGAACCACGTAAATCTCGTTGTTATCGCTGTGTTCTTTGTGCATGTGTTCGGTGTTGGATGAATCTTGCTTAACTACAGTTACAGGTTTCTTGAACTAAATCTGAAGTAGTGAATCTTTGTTGTTATTGTCATTTTATCAAGAACTAAAGTTGATAAGATTAAACCCTAGGAATACGACCTGAAACTCAACAAGTGGTATCAGAGCATCAGGTTCTTTACCTTAAAGAAACAGTATGGCGTCTGCTAGGGTTGATATTGAAAGGTTTGACGGTAGGAATGATTTCAACCTATGGAAACTAAAAATGAAAGCTATCCTTATGGCACAAGGTGCTGGAACTGCACTTTTGCCCGAAAAGGATCAACCAACTTATCTAACTGAAAAGGAGAAAGTAGAAGTCGAACATAAAGCTTATGCTTCTTTATTACTTAGTCTTGATAACTCGGTACTTAATCAGATTCGCTCTGAAAAGACCGTAGCAGATATATGGGCTAAGTTAGAAGAAATCTACAAGTCTGAGTCATTGTCCAATAGGATATTGTGCATGGAATCCCTTTTCACCTTTAAGGTGAGTGAGACTAAACCCCTAGAGGACTCTATAGATGAGTTCCATAAAATCTGTCAAGATCTAGAAAATGTTAAAGTTACTGTTGCTGATGAATTGTTGGCTGTATTGTTACTATGTGCCTTACCTAAATATCTTAGGTCCTTTAAAGACACACTAAGATATGGACGTGACACTGTAGCATTGAAAGACGTAACAAAGGCCCTAAGATCCAAGATCCTAGAACTTAGGAAGGAAGGGAAGTATCCACCAACCAGTAACAGTGGGGAAGGGCTGTCAGTCAGGGGTAGGACAAAGACTCGAGACAACCATAACAACCATAACAACCATAACAATCATAACAACCATAACAACTACAACAATAAGGAAAGGAGAAGAAGTAAGAGTCGAAACAGATCTAGTTCAAGACCTAGAAGAGATTGTAGTAAAGTAAAGTGTTATGAGTGTGGTAAACTAGGCCACATTAAAAGATACTGTCCAGATTACCAAAGAAAATTTAACGGCACAACGGACAACACTGAATTTAATGACGGATATGACTCCGCTGAAGTATTAGTAGTATCCACAGACCAAACTACACATGAGTGGGTTCTAGACTCAGGGTGTAGCTTCCATATGACTTCAGATAGATCCTTCTTTACTGAATACCGGACTGTAGCAGGGGGAAAGGTGCTGTTGGGAAATAACCACGGATGCCAAGTAGTTGGGATAGGGTCAGTTAGGGTTAAGGGGTCAAACGGGATTGACTTTACCCTAAAGGGAGTTAGGCATGTGCCTGAACTTAGAAGGAACTTAATTTCTCTAGGACAATTAGACCAGGCTGGTATGACCTTAAAGGCACAACGGGGGGTAATGAAGGTCCTTAAGGGTTCCCTTGTAATGCTAAGAGGAGAGGTCAAGAACGGTCTATATGTGCTTAGAGGTGACGTAGTTCCTACTGGCTGCTCTAATGTAGAGAAAACTGACCTAACCAACCTTTGGCACAAAAGATTAGGACATGTATCAGAGAGGGGCCTGAATGAGCTGAACAAGAGAGGGCTGTTAGGGGGTGGTTATGTGTCTAAACCTGATTTCTGTGAGTCATGCATATTTGGAAAACATCATAAACTATCTTTTAAATCTGGAATCCATATAACTAAGTCACCGTTAGACTATATCCACTCTGACCTGTGGGGACCAGCAAGGGTACCCACTTTAGGTGGAGCATACTACTTCCTATCTATGGTAGATGATTTCTCTAGGAAGGTTTGGGTTTACCTACTTAAAACAAAGGATGAATGTTTCAGTGCCTTTGTTAGGTGGAAGAACCTTATAGAAAATCAAACAGGTAGGAAGATTAAGGTACTTAGAACTGATAATGGACTTGAATATATAAACGCTGAATTTGATAGTTTATGTGCTCAAAATGGTATTAAAAGACACAACACTGTTAGGAAAACTCCTCAACAAAACGGACTAGTTGAAAGAATGAACCGTACGCTCCTAGACAGGGTAAGATGCATGTTATTTGCATCAGGACTTGGTAAAAACTTTTGGGGGGAGGCTGTAGCTACTGCATGTTATATAATTAATCGTACTCCCTCCTCTGCAATTGATTTTAAAACTCCTGAGGAAAAATGGACTGGAAAAACAAGCGACTATTCTATTTTAAAGGTTTTTGGATGTGCTGCGTATGCACATCAATCTGAAGGAAAACTTGAACCCAGGGCTATAAAAGGTGTTTTTCTAGGCTATCCGGATGGTGTAAAGGGGTATAGGGTGGGTGTTAGGGATGGAAACAGAACCAAAATAATAATTAGTAGGGATGTAACCTTTAATGAAGAGGAATTCCCTTACTTGGAGAAAATAATGGCTGCCGATACAGCAGCCACTTCCTCCAACCCTAGGAAGTATGATCCTGAACTCTATGAGTTCGAGATCAGCCCACCAGAGCCTGTATACCAGGAAAACCAGACCTTAAATCCTGAGGAAGAGGTGACTGACAGTGCTGAAGGGAGCACTGAACCTCAAGAAACAATTGAACAAACAGACCTATCAAACTACCAACTAGCTAGAGATAGGGAGAGGAGAGAAATTAGGGCACCAGTTAGGTTTGGCAGTGCGGATTGTATTGCATTTGCCCTAAATACTGCCCTAGAGTATGTAGAATCAGAACCTCTCACTTATACTCAGGCTATTAGTGGGGCTGCCTCTGAACAGTGGCTTAAAGCCATGACAGAGGAAATGGAGAGCCTCAAAAGGAACAAAACTTGGGTTTTGGTTCCTAAACCAATGGATAGGAAATTGGTAGGTTCTAAGTGGATTTATAAGGTAAAAGAACCCGATACATCATCTGGACAGCCAAGGTTCAAGGCTCGACTAGTTGCAAAAGGTTTTTCACAAAAGGAAGGGGTAGACTATAATGAGATCTTTTCTCCCGTTGTAAAGCACACAACCATAAGAATACTTATGGCACTAACTGCTAAGTTTAGCCTATTTCTGGAACAAATGGATGTTACAACAGCTTTCCTTCATGGTGAGCTGGATGAGGAAATCTTTATGGCCCAACCTGAGGGCTTTATTGAACCAAGCCATGAAAACCATGTTTGTCTACTTAAGAGGTCTCTATATGGCCTAAAACAATCCCCTAGACAATGGTACAAACGCTTTGACCAATTTATAAGAAGCAGGGGCTTTAGTAGATCAATACATGATACTTGTTTTTATTTTAAACATGCTGATACTGTTGATGCACTGTATTTGCTGATTTATGTGGATGATATGCTGCTGGCCAGTAAATCCATGAATCATATTAATGATTTGAAACTAACGCTTTGTGCTGAGTTCGATATGAAAGATCTAGGAAAGGCCAAGAAGATACTTGGTATGGAAATTACCAGGGATCCAACAGCTGAAACAGTGCACTTATCTCAACAAAGGTATTTGGAAAAGGTATTGGTTAGATTCAACATGTCTGAATGTAAACCTGTAAAATTGCCCTTAGCAAGTCAGTATAAGTATACAGTTCAACAGTGTCCCACGAATGAGATAGAAAAGAAACAAATGGAAAGAGTCCCATATGCGAATGTTATAGGTTCCTTAATGTATGCTATGACTTGTACACGTCCAGACTTAGCTTTTCCTTTAAGTGTTTTGTCTAGGTTTATGAGTAACCCCGGAAAGGAACATTGGGATGGAGTTAAGTGGTTGTTAAGGTACATTAAACAAACCTATAAACTGGGACTTACTTTTGGTCGGACAAAAACCTACCTTAGATTGATAGGTTACACCGATTCTGACTTTGGGGGGGACGTAGATAAAAGGAGATCCACTAGTGCTTACATTTACACTTTAAATGGTGGAGCCATTTGTTGGAAGTCTAAGTTGCAGCCTGTGACTGCGCTGTCAACCACTGAGGCTGAATTTGAGGCCCTCACAGAAGCCATAAAAGAGGCTACCTGGCTGAGAGGCTTACTGTCAGAAATAAACCTCGATAACGGGCCTCCCGTACTGTTTTCGGACAGTCAATCAGCCCTTGCATTGTGTAAAAACCCCGTGTTTCATGATAGGACTAAGCACTTAGCTATCAAGAGGAATTTTGTAAATGACATGCTTGAAAGGAACACTGTTGAACTGCGAAAAATCTGTACTGCTGAAAATCCAGTGGATATGGGCACAAAAAATTTGACTTTGGACAAGTTACTTAAGTGTATTAACTTGGTTCAAAGTAATTGGGACCATGGATGACGAACCCAATGTTTTTTTTTTTTGCTCCTATTACTAGGGAATGTCCAGTAGTTAACCCATATAGGTACCAAGGTGGAGAATTGTTGTAAAATTGGTCCCTATATGACTTAACTATGTCAAGAAAATTTAAGTCAAGAAATGTTCAAATATTATAGATTAAAGGGTGTAAATGTCAAGTGGCATAAGTTGTAAATTTTTGGTAAATATATTTTTGGGTACCCAGCTATTACTGTACATTTAAATAATTCAAGAGGTAAAATACCATTGCTTCCCCTGACCGTGTGCGTTATTTACTTGCCCGTGCCACTACCCGCTGCCCGAAGCTTCTCCAGGAAGCTTCCTGTTTTCAGTTTAAATTGATGACACGCGTCAGCCATCCGGGTAAACTGTTTGTGTTTCTTGTGGGCTGTTATGGACCGTTGATCTGGTTCGTACGAACGGCCGAGATTGAACCTTGGAGCTTTGCCACGGATCGGAGTTCGGTTGCCTATATATACTGACCCTTTTAGGGTCTGCCGTACGCTTTTCATTCGCTCTCCGTTTTTCTCTTCAGCCACCGCCTCTCTTTGGTTTGCTCTGGCGATCTTGAGGCGATCGAAGGCGATTGAGTATATTCGTGGGTGTTAAGGCTTGATCGTTCAAATCTTGGTAGTTTGGAGCTTGTATGAAGCCTTGTAGGCTTCGGTTGTAAGCTTTCTTTTCCCTTACTCTTTATTTTCGTTCTTCTTTAGGCTTCTGACTTAGAAGCCTTAAGGATCGGTTTTGTATAAAGGTGTATATCGTTGAAGTCTGGTCTGTAATATTTGAACTCGACTTATAGTGGATAGACTTCCCTAGAAATAGGGAGCCGTGGAGTAGGTCCTTCTTTAAAGGCTGAACCACGTAAATCTCGTTGTTATCGCTGTGTTCTTTGTGCATGTGTTCGGTGTTGGATGAATCTTGCTTAACTACAGTTACAGGTTTCTTGAACTAGATCTGAAGTAGTGAATCTTTGTTGTTATTGTCATTTTATCAAGAACTAAAGTTGATAAGATTAAACCCTAGGAATACGACCTGAAACTCAACATCGCTATTTCGGATTCTAGATTTCAGTGTTGTTTGGTACACTGGAGAATGATCGCATGATGTTCATTAGTGCCTAATTGTGTTGAGTGGAAATTTGATTGTGTTTTTTTTTTTTTTTCAATTTTCCATCGTGAATATTAATGGGTACTTTGCTTGATGCTGGATGTTGATTGTCAGCTAGTTAAAATAGTGCCCTAAACCTTGATTTAGCCAACTTTTAGGTTAAGGCTTGTTTAATGCACAATCTTGTACCCATGTGTGTGGATGGTAGCATAAATTGAATCAAGAAATGATTTTGTTTAGGTCTCGTAGGTTGAGGTTTTTTTCATGTTTCCTCCCGGCCATGTTGCATACTCAAATATGCTGAGTACTTGAATGTTCCTTACATGCTAATTTTATGCTTTTTTTTTTTTCCTATTGCTAGTGCTGAAATTTGCGTCCTTGGTCCTTTTTTGCTAATTTTGGTATGAAATTGCAGTTTAGAAGTTGTTTTTTTCCTATTTGCATCTGGTTTGGACCTTTTTCAGCTAATTTATTTATTCTTTATACTAAATTTAAACCTTAATTTGGGGAAAATTGATATAGTTGATTGATATGAAGGCATGATATTGCCTTGGAAAACTAATTAGCACTGTCGATCCCTTTTTTTTTTCCGCCTTGTTTTTTAGGTTAGTTGTCAAAACCTTATCTAGTTGATGTTTAGGTACCCGAGTTTTGGTTATAGTCACTAAGGTTATATGTTCTTGTTGGGTGGTTGATAATTCTATTTATGCAGAAATTATGATGCAATAGAGGCAATTATGTGGTTAAATTGGTTGCCTGACATGATTTAGTCTTTCAATTAGCCAGTCTTTCTAGTTGTATTGTGATAATCAGGGTGTCATGTTTTTTGCTTCAACTTTGTTGCCCATTTGAATTTGAGCATGTCGCTTAGTTTTTATTGTGATTTTTTTATGAAGTGTATTGCCTTAATCAAAACTTTCGTGCTATATTTCAATCAAAGTAACCGGAACTAGTTGTAGTTGTCTTGTAGAGGCCTCGATTTCCAAATGAGTCTGATGTAAGCAAATTTATGAGACCATGGTGGAGAATTGTTATATTATGGTCCCATGAAATTAGTGGATTGCTATACAATGTAATAACTTTGTTTTCATAAGGCAGTCGGAAAAATAGACTTGGAGCGACGTGACTTAAATTAGGATAAATTATCGAAGAATTTCTGTTGGAGTAAATTAGAACAATATTTGCTGGTTAAGCCGCTCGCTTGGTTGTAACAGTAAGCCTTAGGCAATTGTATTCTACTTTAGATTAGAAATTATAGACAAATTAATTGTAATCGCTCTAAATCGAAAATTTTAGGAAATTTAAATTTTGGTAATTGAATTAACTTGATTTATTTTTTTCCCACTGAAAGTTATTTCTTGCCGATTATGGATCTCGTTCCTGGATGCACCGGTTGTTTTGTATTTAAACCCTTTTTAAGTGTTAGGATTTCTAGAATAGAGCAAAAGGGTTAAGATTTTTTATAGCAGAGCAGCAGAAAGCTACAAAGTTAAATAAAAGAAAAGCTTGAGAGAGAGAGTTGTAGTGGGAGAGCGAACACGAAGAAGCAGTCATGGAGAGAGAAAGCCAGTGAGAAACTCGGTTGAAGAACGGTGAGAGCTCGGTTGTTTTGAATTCTAACTTAGGGATTTCTTGTTTTGCCTTTGGTTCAACTTCATCTGCTTGGTTTCGTTAGGGCTTCTTATTCCTTCTTTGGTTCTCTCATGAAATCTCTGTAAGGCCTTCAATTTTAGTCTTGTTACTTGTTTATGATTGTAAAACCTAAACTGCTGACAGTGAATAGACTCCTTTGAAAACTAAGGCTCACGGAGTTGGTTCATATAGGAGTCGAACTGTGTATATCCCATTTTATTCTTCTATTTCATTGTATTGTTAAGTTTTCAATTATTTTCATTGTTTCATCGATGTCGGTTTGTTTCTGTAGTTTAAAAATCCGATGCTTCAAGGGATTCAAGTTGGATTTTTTTTGATAATTAGTGATAGAGTCACTATATATAATAGGAAACTCGAACAAACAAGCCCTGAATCAACCCATACAAGGACGGGGATTAAAACTACAAAAAACAAAACAACCGGGATTACAAGCAAAAACAGGCAAACACTAAGAACCTCAAACACCACCAAGGAGGATAGGACAAAATAAAATACAGGAATATCGGACAGTCAAACCCCTAATCCATCGAAGCAAAGCACTCAGCATAAGTGGATAATAACCATCAAAACTAGCCCTAGTCTTTTCCCCATCTCCAACATGCGTTATGCATCAAGGATCTTGTCTACATCTTTAACATTATCTCCGCTTTCATCAGATTCCTCTTTTTTGTTTGCCAAAGGCTTTTGCTGATCTCTTTGTGCTATTCCCCAGTGACATGTCCTTAAGGAAATCTTGTAGCTCCCGCTTAGCTTGCTCTTTCATCTTCCACTTCAAAGCTCTCCTACCCCTTTTTGTCACACCCGATTTAGGGATCTGATGTCCCGCCAACACTTTATTATTTTTCTACCCTACTGTGCTGGACTCCTCTATAAACAGCAACAACACCTGGAAACTCTGGGGCAAACTTTCCTCTATGCGTTGGGGTCTTGACAAGGCAAGGGGCTCAAAACCCGACGGAAACTCAGGCCCAGAGGACCCTTAGTTATTATCTCTAACGACATCCCATGCTTCACTCTCAAGAGAGGATGTTTGATCATAGTTATATCTTTCTCAACCCACGGTAGAGAGAGACAGAGAGAGAGCAAAATGTTGGTTTACTCGACCTTCCTAGATTGGTAGTTGAGCAACAGGCAGGGGGAAGGGAGAAAGAAGAGATGTGCGTGGGCAATGGCAATCTCATGGCCATCTCCTAATACGCGACCACCAACATGAATAGCAATTTGGCCTAAGGCTTGCCCGATAAATCTCACCCCATCATTCATAAACCTCGAACAAGGACTAACAGACTATTCACAATCACCATGACAGCTGTCGTCTGCTCAGGAAGAGGATAAACTTGTGAGGTATGCCGTACCAAAGTAGTGCAAACTCTGTCTCATTGTGTATGCGAACAAAATGAGGCATGTTCCCTTGACTACCTGTTCGAGACCGCGAGAGCAACGATTCTAGGTGAGTAGTCTGGGACACCTCTAAATAACTCTCTTTGACAAGTACCATGCGAGATCCCCTATTAAATTGAACTTGGAGCAATTGTTAAGTAAGTGATGGGGAGAAAGTGTCGATAAGAACCCTGACTACATCAACACATCTCATAGCTCAAATATTGGAATCCACTTTGATGAAATTCCCCCAGATCTTAGCAAGATCATTAAAGCATTCCTTAGACCAGCAGTAGACAAGCAATCCATGGATCTCAACCCATACTCTTCTATTAAGAGAGCAAAAGTTCTCGTTAGAGTACTTATACACTTTTTTGAATCTTCGAAGTAGAATCCCTTTGCGCGGACCGAGATAGGATTCCAAGGAGACAGCAGAATCACAAACCAGGATAAAGGTGGTAGGGCTTAACCCTCTAGGTGCTAAACCATGAAGATTCTTCTCTACGATAAATGTGAGGACATTATCCAGAGTATCATAGTCGAACGAGTAAGCAATTATTAACTTATTCAGGCAGTCCTCAACATACTTGATGGCATTTGTCACCACAATCCTTGGGCAGTTTTGAGTCTCAGCAACCCTTGCCCAAGGCCTAGGGGTTGCATTGACCCAATCATGATCGGCCCCTAAAACACTAGGTCTTTGGTGAACCCTCGAGTGAGTCTGGTCCCGATTAGCTGGAAAACTAGAGCTTCTATGTAGACTAGCCCATTCAATTCTGAGTTTGGCACCAGCCACCCATCTTCCATTCAAGGTTTCGATTGCCCTTGCAGCTTCACTCCTAGCACGAAACCTGACAAAGCCATAGGGCCAATTTGATCTCACCCATCTCTTCTTTAGAGCAAAAGTGTTTTAGATTGATTCAAAGTCCCCAAAAACGACTTTGAGCCATGAATTTTTCGTTCTTTCTGGAAGGTCATTAACAAATATAGACACTAGCTCACTAGATGTTGACATTTGAAATTGAGTCGACCAGATGCAGTGGCAAGGGAAAAGCAGTGGATTTTAGTACCGAAAGCTTAATAAATACATTATAAATCTTCCCCTTATATCTAAATTATTTTTTGCCTGCTCTTTTTTTTTTTTTTTTTCTTTTTCCCCCTCTTCATGTCTCTTTCTTAATACAGTTGTTGTCTAATAAAATAAAATAAAAAAAACCCTAGAAAATTGATTCATAGAAACTCGAGTCTCTAATTGATGGTAAACTAGAAAATTCACTCAAAATTCTTCCCAAAATGCCACAATCCAAGTCATGCAAATTTAAGTTTTCACTATTGCATTTTCTCCATTGACTTTAATTATCTTATTGGTTAATAAATTTGAATAAATGTAATGGTTTAAGTGACTATACTAACAATTTGAAATATTCATCCATATTGGTTCTCCACGGTCCTATCTTACGTTTAACCAACCTAAATCAGAATGGTCTAATTTGAACCGGTCCAGTCTTTGGTCATACTTTGAAGTGCTATTCAATCATGGGTCTGGGCAGATCCAATTAGGGGTACAATCGAGTTGAGTTGAGTTAAGTAACTCAGTACTGGACTCGAACCCGATTAATTGTATTCATACTCGAACTCGTACTTGAACTCGAGTCGAGTAGTTAATTTTGCATGGATTTGTACTCGATTAACTATTCCATACTCGACTTGACTCGAATACTCATTTATTATGCATATTAAGGTTCAAAATATTTGTTCCATTTTAATATTATTCCCTATACACATCCATTAGTTATACTCAATGCGGTTACTCGACTATTGCTTACGCTATATTTTAACAAAAACAGCCATAAATCCCCCATATATTAATGCCTGACGTGCTTCGAAAATTAATTGCAAAAGTACAAGAATTTATAGGAATCTTAAGGTTCCTTGCTTCCACCACGAGTAATTATTGAGTGCAATTTGAGTATATACCAAACAAAGCCAAATATCAAGTCGAGTACCAATTAATGTATTGAGTCAACTAAATAATCCAGTACCGAGTCCAGTATTGAGCTGCTTGACTTGTATTCATTTATTAATCGGGTTTGGGTTTGATTTTGGGCATTAATATAATGGAGATTTAAACAAGTAGTTAATTCGAGAACTCAAACTTCACTAATTTGAGTTCGAGTCGAGTTTTATCTGAACTACTCGCAGGTTACTCACAAGCGGCTCGGGTCATTTTCACACATAAATCTAATTTGCTCTGTTCAGTCTTGGACCGATGTGCACACCTAACGTATGGTCCTGTGCTAAGCCACTAGTCTTCCTAAATGCTATGACGCACCATTGTGGTCAGATACTAACAAGCTCTGCGATGTCTCCATCTACACATGAGCCACATTGGCCTATATCCTAGTCCCGTCTCCTCGGACATGGTAACCCTAGATCCATCCTTGGACCCGATGGGTAAATTGCACTAAGTCTCTGGCCTTTAGCCTTTTTTTGCCCACGGATCCCTTGATTCATGCTAGCCCTCTCAACGACATTAGGCATCTTCAACTTGTGCCTGCACAATCCTTCTTCAGCATCTCCTATGACAGGATCTTGTGTTGTCGGCTCGTGCTACTCTTTATGCATGTGGCAATAACTAGCCATATGTTGATATGCTCCCACTTTCGTAGATCTGCGTTAGGACTAAGGGGATTTACTTCTGCTTTGCACCGCAACCTCAACCATGTGTGCCCATCACGAGTTAAGTTCCTATCTTACACATTTATGTCTACCCTAAAACCCTATCACCAACCATTTGAGAATTTCCCTTCCTACAGGAAGTGGAATAGACCTTGTCCCTATGTGCATTGGGTAGTGCTCGTGCGCATTACGTCACGATAAATCTGCACTAACCATGATATGCCGCCTAATGCTCTATCTTAGCATGTCTAAGCCTGTAGCCTAAGTTTGGATGGCATTAGCAGTTCACGTGCTCATTCAGTTCATGCATGATCATGGCAACCTTATCTTGATGTTATCATATGTTTTATTCAATATCTTAAGTCCTCTCTTGGTTAAGGAATTTTTCTTTTGGTCTTGTGAGATTCACATATGGGCATATTATAATGCCAACAGGTCTAGACGTCTTACCACTTTTTGTTCCATGATAGGATACATTGTGTTTTTAATCCTATAACCTGTTTCATTAAATTCGAAGAAAAAATTGATCGTTTCCCATTCATCGATTTCTCTTTTCTTTTTGACAACCAAGGGACCTTACACATTATCGCCAACCCAATCCTAAGCAGATCAAGATCAATAGTCATTTTGTTTGTGAATGCACACAATCCAAGAACATTCACACTTCCTTTGTACAGTCTATCGAGTAACTAGCTGATGTTTTCAGAAGGCGCTCGAGGTTCCTTTGTTTTTTTTTACTTCTCTCCAAGTTGGGTGTTGCAATCCCCGGACTCCACATTAAGAGTAGTATTAAGACTCATTACATTATTATATTCGTTAGCTTTTAAGATCACGAAAAGCCATTTTGAAATATATTTCTATGGCTTAAATCTAAGATCGAGCCATAAGCAATGATAGAAGAACAAAATCAGAATGAAAAACGCAGAAACAACACAGGTTTTGCTTATTTTATCCTTAAATGGCCTACATCCATGATCCTCCCTATCACTCGAGAGGCCCACTATTATTATTATGGAGCAAATCGAATTACAAATTACAAGTCATTTCTCACCCTAAGTGATTAATTACGTACCTTTTTCCTTTTACGGCTTTTAAGATCGATACCTCAAGCTAAATGAAAGAGGAAAAACTTTTTTTTGGTAAATCAGTAATAAATACCATATATGATCAAAAAAATATGTACAAGTCTATGAGGGGCATACCCCAAGCTAAGGCTAAAAGGCGCACATCAAAGAATCAATCAAAGAAAGAAACAAAGTAAGAAGTATCAACGGTCAACATGACCAAACAAAGAGTACAAGCAAATGAAAGCAATCAAAGCTAATGCTCAATTCCCCACTCCTGTAGAAGCTGCGAGTGGCGATGAGTACCGCAAAGCTTAGGAGCAGCAATAAGGCGACTGCGGACCAATCCTGTGATCTCCTCAGCGATGACTGCAGAAGGCCTAGACTGGGAGCGATGAATCCTCAGGTTACGCTCATACCAGAGGATGTAAACTGTAGTGGAGAAACAAAGGCGGGCAAGGATCCGATCCACCCCGCGGTAACGGAGCCTGGTAGCAGCCCACTGAACCAGCTCGCGCCACGGAAGCGTGGGCCAGGCAAAAGAGGTGCGAGAGGACACCCTGGACCAAACAGTAGTAGAGTAGCTGCAGGTGAAGAAGAGATGGTCATGCGACTAAGCATCTGACCCACACAACATGCAAGTAGCTCGTACACCCTGCACTCGATGTCTCAGTAGTCTGTCAAATGTCCATAGTCGCTCACAGGAGGCAAGCCACAAAATGAAGGAGTGCCTCAGGATGTGAAGCTAAAACCAAAGGAGATGATGGATGGAGTCCTCCTCCCTCCGACTGCCAATCGTCTCCCATGCCAATCTAGTGGTGAAAGCCCCAAATGGGTACCTCATCAATCGTACACTGTTAGCTACCCCCGGTCGGGCCTGAACTCAACAGAATCCCAGATAGGAAGCAGCTCATCAATATCTCGTGGGAAACGACATCGATCACCCTCAATAATATCTGAAACTCGAGAGCCCAAATGATGACCAGTGGAATGGAGGAGGCGAAAAGTGAACCGCCCCTCCAGACGTCCACACGGCAGCCAGTAATAGGACCACAAAGTAGTGTCCCGGCCATCACCAATGATATGCCGAAAAGCCCCAGCACAAAGCGATCGAACACCAAGAATGCTCCTCTAAGACCATGAAATCGAACCTCTTGGCTGAATATCCCAGAAGGACTTCTCCTGGAGTCGGTTGGGATGAATCCATTGAGGCCAGAGAGAGTCACGATCGGTGAGTAGAACCCAAATATGCTTCATGAGAGAAGCCTGGTTCTACTCATGCAAACGCCGAACCCCGAGACTGCCCTCCCTGCGAGGGTAACAAAGATGCTCCCAGGAGACCTTAGCCCCACCCGGCCCAGAGAAGCGCACTTCCAGAGAAAGGCTGCAAGAGTCGACTCAATCTTCTTAATCATCAGCTTCGGGAGAATGAAGACAGATGACCAGAAGACTTGAATAGAGAATAGGACCAATCTGATAAGCTGCAAGCGCCCGTCATAAGATAAAGCACGAGATGTCCAAAGCTGGATGCGAGAAAGGATACGGTCTAAAAGAGGATTACAGTCGACGACCATAGCCTCGTCGTGATGAGCGGCACCCCCAAATATCTGACTGGGCACTGACCCAACCGGAACCCCAAAATATCAAGGAAAGTCTGCTGAAGCTCAGAGTCAACCCCAATAATGAAGACGGTGCTCTTTGCTGCATTCGAGGACAACCCCAACAGTGCAACAAAATGATCTAAAGTCTCATGAATAACTGACAAACTGCCCTCATCAGCCTCACTAAAAATCATAAGGTCATCAGCAAAGCACAAGTGAGTAAGGCTGGTACTCTGGCAACGAGGATGAAAGCGAAACCTCGGATCAGAAGATGCATGGCGAAGAAAACCCCGTAAGCCCTCCATGGCAATAACAAAGAGGTAGGGCGAGAGAGGATCCCCCTGCCTGATGCCCTCGCTCGTGCCGAAAAAACCATGAAGCTCGCCGTTAATGGCGACTGAAAATCTGGCTGTGGAAAGACACTCCCGCACCCATCGAATCATGACCTCAGGTATACCCATACAGCGCATAGCAGTAAGAATGAACTCCCTGTGCACCGTGTCAAAAGCCCTGCCAAGATCAACCTTCAGAGCGCATCGAGGCGAAAGCGTCCGAAAATGATTGTCGCGCAGAAGCTCCTGAGCCAACATAATATAATCAGATATCCTACGCCCAGGAACAAAAGCAGACTGTGAGTCATCAATGAGGTAAGGAAGAACCCCCTTCAGCCTGTTTGCAATGATCTTAGTGATGCACTTATAGATCACATTGAAACAAGAGATCGGGCGAAAGTCAGCGAAAGTGGAGGGATTCTCCACCTTCGGGATCAAGCTGATACGAGTGGAGTTCAGAGTGCCAAGCATGTGCCCTGACTGAAAGATCGGATAGCCCGAACAACATCACGCCCCACCATGTCCTAAGCCCTCTTAAAAAAAGAGGAAGGTATAGCCATCAGGGCCAGGCGCCCTATCATCACCAGTGGAGAATAGTGCATCTCTCACCTCAACATCAGTAACCGGAACAGATAGCGGATGAGCCTAATCCTCATAAAGACGGGTCTGAAAGAGCTCTAAAATATCCTCACGAAGCGGCCCACTCAGCTCTGTCAATAAGTCTAGAAAGTAGGAGACTCCTGCCTCAGAAACCTCACTATCATCGTACATCTTCCTGCCATTGGCAGGAATGATAAAAGAGATCCGGCTCCTAGCCTTCCAATGCGTGATAGACTTATGGAAAAACCGGGTGCCCTAATCTCCCAAAGAGAGCCACTGGATGCCAGACTTCTAACTATAGAAAGCCTCCTCATCCCTACACAACCGCGAGTACTCCCAAGACAAATGATGCTCCTCCTCACGAAGTAACATACTCTCGGGCCCATCATCAAGAGCCCGTTGAGCCTCCATCCAGGCATCCCTCGCCGCCACAACCCAAGCCGATATGTGGCTATAATGTCTACCATTGAGGGCCTTCAGCTCACTCTTCATCCCCTTTAGCTTCTGAGTGAGCTAAAACATAGGCGTGCCCTCAATACTAGTCTGCCAAACCCGTCTCCCAGTTGGTAGAAACTCCTCATGGTCAGCCCAAAAGTTAAAGAACTTGAAAGGGAGCCTCAATGTGCTGCGCTCTCCAAGGCCTTTAACTATAAAGGGACAATGGTCTGAACATAACTCTCGTGGAAGGTACTCAGCAGATGAGGAAGAATAAGTGTGAAGCCAGCCCTCACTCACCATGCACCAGTCGAGACGCTTCAAAATGAGAGCGTCCCCATCTAACCCATTGGACCATGCATAACGTAGCCCAGAGAACGACAAAACTGTGAGCTCAGAATCATGAACACAGTCCCTCAAATCATCCATGTGGCCAGGCCAAGAGTCCTGACCACCTCTCTTGTCACATGGACTGAGGATAGCGTTAAAGTACCCAAAAAGCATCCAAGGCTCCCCCTGAAGACCCACGCTGGCTCCTCGAATATACCTCCATAGCTCCCGACATTGTCACGTCTCGTTAAAGCCATAAACAAATGTAGCAGTGAAGTCCACATCACCATGGGTATCAGAACAGGTGAGATACTGATCTCCACCCTGTACTCTCACTACATGGTAGAAAGTCGGATCCCATAAAATAATGATGTGACACCCACGGAGTTGCACCCCACTAATCAGAAACTGCCACCCCTCAACACAGCGGGTAACAGCGGTCTTAACAAAAACAGGGTTGGTCTTAGTCTCAACCAAGCCAACTAGACTCAAACTACTGGAAGAGATCCAGCGATGCACAGCACGGATAGTATTGGGGTTATTAAACCCCCTCACATTCCAGCATCCTGTCATTGGAAACTGAAGAACTATCGCGGACCCCCATGGCCTTTACGGCCACCACGAGCACCCTGAGCATCCTGAGCGTCCCGAGTAGCCTGAATACCCTGAGTAACAAGAGCAGCAGCAGAGCGCATAAAACGAACATCTGTAGCAGGGTTGGGAGAAGCATTCGACGTGGACGCCTCCCCAGACCGCCTCTCAGCCAGAAGAGCGAACCAGTTCGGAGACTCGATACTAGGAGCTGTCTCCACGGGCCGGCTCTCAAAACAAGCAAGAGGCTCATAAATCCCCAAAAGAGCATCCTGAGCCTCCTCAACCTCCATAGGAAAAAGCGCCCGCCTCAGATCCTCCATCGAGCTAGTTTCCTCACCATCAGCGAACGAATCAGCAGCAAAATGAGAGGTGTGGGCCGGTGCAAGGCCCAGCACGGGCCTGATAGTCGCAGGCTATTCAGGACCGCCACCAACAGGCGGCCCACTCTCTCTATCCCCACCAACAACTCTCAACTTCTCCACCGGTCTAGCGGCAATAGCCACGCCACCAGCCCCGCCCCCATCAACAGCCGTGACACCCACCGGCACCTGCGCCGGCACAGTGAGGCCGCCCGAAGTCTCAGCACCATTTTTATTTTTAGATTTTTTTCTTCTTTCTACGCCCTAGCACTGGGGTGATGTTACTAGGAGCCTCCCAAGCAGCAGGAGGTGAACAATCATGCCCAAACACCATACAAGTCAAACAACGCTTCGGCATTCCTTCACACGTGGCATTCCGAACACCACACACCTCAATGAGGGTCTCCCGCGGCGCAGGAGCCGTGGCCCTCACCTCAACACATACCCAAATGTATCCCAAATGAGTACCCTCAACCATGACTTTGTCCATGAACAAAGGCCTACCAACGGTACTACTAGCATAGCTAATCCCCGCGGGCTTCCAAAGAGAAAAAGGAAGACCCGATATCCGGACCCAAACAGGAGCAGTTTGGCTATCCCTACTCACTGTCAGTCCCTCCTTCCAAAGCTAGAGGGACATGCAAATACCCTTGAAGAACCAAGGACCACCTAACAACACGTTCTCGGCCTGTGCCCTAGTGCGAAACCGAAAGTAATAAACTTCTCTATCTGATAGGACACATTCAAGGCCCTTATTCCCCCAGAGAAAACTAGCAACCTCCTAAGCACGAGAATAGGCCAATCCCGTGTCAATGAGCCTACCCACCAAGCAATGGTCCCATAGATAGTTGGCGGAATCTAGGACCTCATCAAGAACAACCCCTAGAGGCTTGCCGTCAACAAGAACAGGTTCAAAATATTGCAAGGTGTTCAATTCAGTGGTTCGGACCCGATCAGCCCTAGTGGCGGTACCCGCACCACCACCCGCCGGTCCCGAACTCTCAGCCACAGCATCACGCACCCCAGGCATGGTGCATGAGACAAAACAGTAAAGAAAGCACCCAAAATCCTTGAAAATTGGGTTCTAAGCCACCCAAAATCATTGTGGGCCACCGACCACCTCACCGGCCAAAACCGGTAGGGATACGGCCACCGACACCCAGCAGCAACAATCAAGCGAGAGCCGAAGAGGACTTACGAGAAATTGCTCCGAAAATCGAGAAAGAGAAGAGAGAGAAGTCGCGTGGGTCGCGACTTTGCAAATCGCCCGGCCTTGTTTGGCCGGATTTCGGTCATCGTACCAACCGCCAAGGGGTGGCGAAGACAAGGAGGAGTCGTCGAGGTTATTTGTCGGTAGAAGGAGCCGCCACCGCAGCCCACACGTCCCACGCCTCAACACCCACGCACAAAGACCCTAACTCCCTCACTCCCTCTTTTCCACCCACCTTCGGCCACCTATGGCAGCCCCCGCTGCCACCAACAGGAGGGGTGGCGTCCGAGAATCAAGAGCCGCCCAGCCGGGTCTCAGCTGCCGGCCATTGTGCGAGAAAGGCAATGCCCTAGCCGCTGCCGCTAGTCACCCCTGATGGATCACACCCATGGCTGCCGCTAGGCATTATAATTGCCATGGCTGGCATCAAGAAGCTCTTGATCACCACCCATGGATCACACCGCACTCAAAACTGGAGGCTTACCATAAGAGAAAGCTTAAAGAAAACCCTAAGGGACTCTCTAGAGAAAAACGGAAGAGAAAGAGGGGAACATGACTTAGATACTCAAATAGTAGCGCAAATGACCCCTTATAGACCCAAAAGGCAAAATCCGTGTGCTTCTCATCTCAGCCATCCAAAGCACCCCAAATCAACGGCTCATAAGCCACAAAAGAAACACAAAGTCAGGCACCTGGTTCATGACGCATGGCCCAATCCAAGCCATTTGATTTACTAGTTCAACGGCCCAATATGTCTTCAAACAAACACAATTCATGCCCTCCAGTTGTGGACGCGGGGCATCAACCCCATCATCCATTCAAAATATTTTAAACAGGCTGAAGGAAGCTTCATTAAAGGTGGGTTACAGTTGGCGCTAGAGAAGGGACACGGGTAGCGAAAAATGAAAAGTGGGCAACAAGATAAGGAAGCAGGGCAAGGGCATGTTGGACATTCTAGGTTAACACTAGTAAAACCCATTTTTACATAAAAAATTAACCCTAGAATTCAATTTAATTACAAAATTGCCACTCTAATATCCTGACACCAATAAGCTGCATTTTACTTGATTAATAGCCTAGGTAGACACTTAGCTTATAATTTGAGCATCGTTAATATATATGGGAACCATATGTCAATAATTCTCCACCTGGTTAGTACATAGGCTAAATAATGTGCTTACTATAGTAACAAGGGGGATATCCTATGATCCTAGTATCCACTAAGATTTCCAAAGCTATGAATTAAATTGATGTACTTCACCAACTTAATTAGAGGCATAGCCTTGGTTCCCATATTAGCTGGGTTGTCTTCTGCTGAAATTTTCAATAGATCAATTGTTTCAAACTCAAGCCGTTCTTTCACAAAATGTCTCCTAATAGCAAGTGGTTTCGTTTGGTCATGATATACGGAGTTTTTGCTGAGGGTTAGGGCAGATTGACTATCTGTATATATATTTGGTACACCTAGGCCTAATCAAGCTAGGTCAATAGTCCAGTTAACCAAATACCCTCTTTGAGGGCATCTTCAGCGCTAAGAGCTCAACCTCAGTCATTGACAGCGTTGTCACTGACTGAAGCTTAGATCTCCAGCTGACAGCCCCACGATTCAAAGTGTAGATATATGAGTTGGTAGACTTACATTTATCTAAGTCTCCACCGAAGTCGCTATCAGTATAAACTAGATGTTTTAGGTTTGTCTCCTTTCTTCCAAATATACGTCCTAGGTAGATAGTTCCCTTAATATATCTAAGCAACCATTTAATCCCATTCTAATGTTCCTTCCTCAGGTTCCCCATGAGCCTAGATAAAACACTAATGGGATTACACGATCGATTTTATAGCATTCATATGAGGTATATTAGTCATATCAGCTTGTTCATGCTCATTTTAGGACTTTGATCTGCTAAGAATTTATGATGGGGTGCTATAGGAACCTTGACTAGTTTTGAATCAGCCATGTTAAAACATTTAACTTTTTCCAAATAGTTTTCCTGAGACAAGTGAACTGTTTGCAGATCATTATTTCTACTTATCTCCATTCCCAAAATTTTCCTAGGTTGACCTAAGTCTTTCATGTCAAAATTATGTTTTAGCAACCCTTTCAATTTTAAGATTTCATTCATGCATCGATTAGCAATCAACGTATCATCTACGTAAATCAACAGATATATCACAGAATCTTTTTTAATGTTTTTCACATAAAAGTACACATCATGTACTGATCTGGTAAACACATTTTTGGTCATGAACTGGGCAAAACGTCTGTACCACTGCTTGGGGTTTGTTTTAGACCATATAGGGATTTCCTCAACCTACACACTTGGCCTTCTTTTCCTGGTTCACTAAAACCCTCTAGTTGGGCAATATCAATATCTTCTTCTAATTCCCCAAGTAAGAAGGCTGTGGTCATATCCATTTGCTCTAGGTTCAGTTCATACTTAGCTGTCAAAGCCATGAGGACTCTAATAGTTGCGTGCTTTACTACTGGTAAAAATTTCTTGTTATAATATATGCCTTCCCTTTGAGTAAAGCTCTTGACTATCAATCTCGCCTTAAACCTAGGCTTCTCTGATGGCGTGTTAGGCTCCTTGACCTTAAAAACCTATTTAGACTCCACTAGTTTCTTACCTATAGGTTTAGGTACTAGAGTCTAGGTTAGGTTTTCCCTTAAGGATTCCATCTCAACCATCATAGCATTCAACTAGTCTAGTGAATGCTGGCTGTTAACTGGTTCTTTATAGGTCCAGGGTTCTAATTGAACATACTCTGAGGCAATGTTCAGGGCATATGCACTATAGTCAGCATCCCAATTTGTTAGGTGGTCTGATATCTCTCTTAGCTCTGTCTCTAGCTAACTAATAGTTATCTAGTTCATTTTCAGTCATAATTTCCTCATCGGTGCTCCTCTCAACACTTAATGGTTCCTGATTGGGACCTATCTGTTCATTTTCAGCATTGCTATTTGTTTCTGGTTCAGGTCTCGTTTGATAAACTAGGTTTGGTGGGTTTATCTCTGTATCAAATGTCCTGGTTTTGGTAACCTGATCGTTGCTAATTTCGTTGGTTAAGTAAGGCATTTCAGATTCATTAAATGTGACATCCCTACTTATTATGATTTTGGTCCTATTTCTATCTTTAACAACAACTCTATAGCCCCTTAACGCCATCAGGGTAACCTAGAAAGGCTCCTTTGATGGCTCTAGGTTCTGACTTGTCATCAGATTGATAGACATAAGCAGCACAGCCAAATATCCTAAGGGTTGAGTAGTCAGCAAGTTTACCTAACTATATTTCTTCAGGTGTCTTAAAGTCTATACCAGTTACGGGAGTCCTATTTATCAAATAGCATGTTATTTTGACAGTTTCCCCCAATACTGTTTGCCTCACCTAACCCTATCCAATAAGGTTCTATTCATTCTCTCAAAAACCCCATTTTGCTGTGGCGTCCCCCTAACAATGTGTTACGGTGTTTTATTTTTTTTAGCACATAAATCATCAAACTCAAAGTTTATATATTTTAATCTATTATCAATTCTCAAAATCTTAGTTTTCCTTTCTGTTAGATTTTCTATCTAATTTTTCTATCTCACAAATGGTGGAAAACAATCATCTTTATTTTTCATCAAGAAAATCCAAACTCTATACAAAAAATCATCGACAATGGACAAAAAATATGAAGCTCCACCTAATGTGGTGAGCCAAGATGGTCCCCACAAATATGAATGTATATAATCCAAAGGTCCATTAGTTGTGTGTTTGCTAGTTTTAAATTTCAAATGATGGTGTTTACCAAATATACAGGATTCGCAGAAATCCAATTTAGAAACAATATCACCACATAAAAATTAATGCTTAGACAGTTCACACAATCCACGTTCAAATAGATGTCCTAAAAATTTATGCCACAAATTTATTGGATCAAGTTTAATAGTAGTATGTGATTCACCTGAGACAATCTGCCCCTTTAACACGTACAACCATTCTTAGTTTCACCCTCTCAGACCACTGAAGATCCTTTCATTATCTTTAATTCACACTTAACGACATTAAAGGTCAATCTTCTAAGGTCCAACTGATCTAATGAAATTAGGTTTTTGAGTAAGTCAGGTACATGTCTAACGTTCTCAAGCATGTACGTTTTTCCATTTGTCAATCTAATTTGAACATATCAAATTCAGCAACCTTACATCCTCTGTTATATCCTAATAAAACCCTTCCCCATTCAATGGTTTATAATCAATAAAGTTGGCCTAATTTGAATTCATATAAAAGCTACAGCCAGAATCCAAAACTCACTCATGTTCTAAATCATTACGCTTAACATGTAGCGTACTAGCAAGCATAGAATCATCACATATAGTACTCACATCATTCCAATCAGATGAAACAAGAAGAACTTCAGCATGATTAGAATCAAATGACACAACATTATAAACTGACCTTTGAGACTTAACCTTTTCTAGACAGTTTCTTCATGTGACGTAGTTTATTGCATTCATAGCATTTAACTTTTGCTAAGTCATTCCTACCTCTAGACGCTGAACGGTGCTTGCTCTTAGATCTCTTCCTATTACCATTGTTCTTCCCATTGTTAGTACTACCTCCTACATTTAAGTCCTCACTACTACTGTTATATGGTTCAGATATTTTCCGTCTCTTTTTAATTCAAGTATTTTACTCCTCAGAGCCTAAGTAACCTCTCCTAGGCTTCTTTTTTTTTTTTTTTTTTTGTTTTTTGTCTTCCATACCTAAGTGTGTCCTTAAAGGCTCTAAAATATTTAGGTAGGGCACATAACAGTATCACAGCCTGGATCTAATCTTTTAGGGTTATATTCATATTTTTTAGGTCATGGAGAATCCTATTGAAATTATATAAAGAGTCATCTAGAGGTTTGTTCTCATTCATACTATATATAAAACTTCTCCATGTAAAGAATCCTATTAGATAAGGACTCAGCCTTATAGATTTCCTCTAGTTTTTCCATAATTTGGCCATAATAGTTTCAGCAGATATAAGAAGCAAAACATTATTATCATGACACATAACATGAGAACCATATGATAATGCTTGATTTCTACCTTATTCTTCTCTATCAGATAAGAAGGTTGCTTATTAAGAGGAAGAAGTGCAGCTTCCACACCTTGGGACATCAGGAGTACCCTGGTCTTGATCTTCCACAGAGAAAAATCATTCTTCCTGTTGAACTTCTTGAAATCTCAAATTTAGCCGACATTTTTCAAGAACTTTTCCTAACTAGTAGCTCTGATACCACTTGTTAGATTTTAAGATCGTGGGAAACCATTTTTGAAATATGTTTCTATGGCCTAAATTTAAGATCGAGTCACAAGTGACAATAGAACAACGAAACTAAAATGAAAAATGTAGAAACAACTTACGTGGTTTAGCGGTAAATGGCCTACATTCACGATCCCCTCTATCATTAGAGAGGCCTACTATTATTATTACAGACCAAATCGAATTACCAAATGCAAGCCATTTCTCAACCTAAGCTATTAATTACAAACCTTTTTTTTCCTTTAACAGCTTCCAAGATCGAAAACCAAAGCTAAATGAAAGAGTAAGAACGTTATACCTTTCTCTAGATAGGCACTGACATGGTCATCGTTGCCATCAAAAAGCTCTTGATCACCTCCCATGGATCCCGTGGCAAATCCACATTATGCCCAGGGTGGGCTCAAGACCACCCTGACTTTATTAAATATTTTTATCAATTTACAGTTACCAATTATGCTCCCTTGGCTTGGTGGTGAGCATGCCTCCTTTTGCATATGTAGGTGCAGGTTCGAATTTCATCAAGGCCATGTTTATTTTTTATTTTTTTATTTATTGGACAAATTACTTTTATTTTGAGATATTTGTGACACTTGTCACTATACACACAACAAATTATACTTCTTAATATTTGTTAAGGTTATTTTGTATATACTACTAAATAATAAATATTGTTTATATTAGGAGAAAAATATAATTAGAAAACTTTGTTATATGTTATAGTCTCACTAGTTTTTATTTAAGTATACACAAATTACTCATATCCGCTCTCAAAAATTTTGAGTTTGTATATAAATGATTAGGATTTTCTTTCTAATATTTTAGCTTTGTAACTTAGATTATATAAGTTATATATTTATGTATAAGTTACATATTTATGTGGAAACTCTTGTTCAAATTTATTTGTAATAATTTACTTGTATGAAAAATGTGTGATACATTATATGTAATAATTGAAAACTAAAAATAAAATCTTGCAAATAATTCTAAAATTATTTATTGAATGGATTTACCATTTAAAATTATCTTTCTTTTATTACGCGTATGACCAAAAGTATATTAATGAGAGAATTTTTATACAAATATTTAAATGACTGTAAAACTCCAACTTAAGTGTGAATTAAATTTGAAATATTATTACTTTTCGGTATATATTTGGTTTTGTATGGTGAACGCCTTGAATAAATATGCCTCTGAAATTTCTTATATTTTGCATTGATTAAGCACTATATTTTGCCTTTGAATGAAAATATAGAACAAATATATGACTAATAAGTTAAATAAAGTGAAAAGTGAAATAATTTGTAAGTCACGCCCACCCTTAGTCAAAATTCTAGATCCGCCACTCATGGATCACATTGTACTCAGAACTGGAGTTTCATCATCAAAGAAAGCTTGAAGAAAGCCCTAGAGGACTCTCAGGAGAAATACATAAGGGAAAGAGGAAAAATGACTGAGATACTCAAACAGTAGTAAAATGACCCCTTATATACCCAAAAGGTTGAATCTGTGTGCTTCTCATCTCAGCCGTCCAAAGCATCCCAGATCAATGACTCATAAGCCACAAAAGAAACACAGAGTGAGGCGCCCAATTCATGACACGTGGCTCAATCCAAGTCATCCGATTAACGAGATCAATAGCCCATATCTCTCCAAACAAACACCTCCATATGCAGACGTGTGGCAACATCAACACCGTCCATTCAAAAGATTTTAAACGGGCTGAAGGAAGTTTCTTAAGGAAGCTTCACTAAAGGTGGGTTGCAGCTGATGCTTGAGATGGGACACGGGCAGCAAAAAATGTAGAGCGGGCAGTGTGGTCAAGAGGCAGGGCAGGGGCATATTGGACATTCTATGTTAATACCAATAAAACCCATTTTTACATAAAAAATTAACCCTGGACTTCAGTTTAGTTATGAAATTGTAACTCTAATATCCTGACACCAATACGCTGCGTTTTACTTAATTAATAGCCTATGTTAGACACTTAGCTTATAATTTGAACATAGTTAGCATATATCGGAGCCATATGCCAAAAATATTGATATGTACTTTGTATTCATCACTAGTATGGCTTTAGTGGTGGTATTAATATTGAGTATTAGTGGTAGCATCAGTGTTACTTGGGGAAATTAGTCCAAGTGTTATGGCGGCTAACTCTGTTTTCTACCTCCTTTGGATCACAGGCACCTTTTGGATTAATATAGTCTTAAGCTTATATTACAAATTTTTCTTCATGATATGTACACGGTTATGCATTGGTTGTTGCATACTTAATTAATGCTCGGATGGGAATGGGTAAAATTTGGGTCGAATTTACCTCCATTCAAATCCAACCTAGAAAAGACCCATGAAACGTTTTTTTTTCCATAATTAGCGACAAAATCGCAGAACAAGCAGGCCACTCGACAAAGCGAGACCTGAAGCCACTCGAACAAGAGCGGTGGAAACAAGAGACAACCAAAACAACAGAAAGAACAACAAAAACAGGGAAAACAAACGCACCACAAACCCGAGTACACAAAAACAATGAAAACAAGAAAACCCAACCAAAGTAGTAGGAACAAGGAGCAAACCGAAGCATAGGAACTTGCTCGAAACTAGGACACACACAACCGAAAACTGAACGCAAGGCACCTAGAATCCAAAAAACCCATCATAGCCTTCCATGTAGAATAGCGCTCACCGAAGCCGGATCAACACCCTCAAAACCCAAGCCTAATCTTTTTCCCATCTCTATAACTTGGACTGTTTCCTTGACTTGACCCGCATCAGAGACATGGTTGCCCCGATTCACCAAATTCTTCTTCTTCTTCTTTCTAGTGTTCTCTGTCCACTTCTATGAATTACTTCCGGGCGACATGTCCTTTAGGAATTCTTGAAGCTCCCGCTTCTCCTTCTCTTTCACCTTATGCTTGAGGGCTCGCCTCCTTTGTTTTGTCGTCTGCAATTTTCCCTTTTTCCTCCGAGTTAAGCTAGGTCCCTCCCTAAACGGCACTGACACGTGGTAGTTCTCAGGTGTACTATCCTCAATATGACGGTCTCTAAGCAAGTCCGAAGGTTCGAAGCCTGGTGGGCAATCGGGGCCAGATTCTGAAGAGTCATTATCGCTAGTGTTTCCTCGAACTTCACTCTCATCAGGCGATATCTGAGCCTTAAGCTGTAAAGCATCAGAGTTATCCTCCTCGACCCACAGGAGAGGAAGAGGAGGATGATGGTTTTCTCGGACATCCTGGCGTGGGAATAGGGATATAGGATGCACAATGGGAGGGAGAATTGACAAATGGGGAAAGAAGCACTCCAAAGCCAACCTCCACTAGTATTGACCAATGCAATGGATAGAGATCTGTCCCAACGAATGCTCTAAGACCCACATACCCTCATTCCTGCCCCTAGGTGGGGCTATATTAAGCTCAACAGCATCCATCATTTGAACAGGGGGAGATTCTGCCCGCGAGTATTGCCATGTCACTATTGTGTCATGACTAAGCAACAGAGTTATCCTCAGAATTGGACACCAAAGTGTTTCCTCTTTTTCTTGTTTTTGTTTAATAATAATAATAATAATACACAATGATTTGAAAAACCTTAATCAATAATCCGTATCATGATTTTCAAAATAAAAAAGATATCAGAGTACCCGAACAACCTCCAAAATATTTACACAATAAAATACTGTAATTTGGTTTAGAGTGCTTATGAATCAAAAATTATAATTCTAAAATTTCTTCTTACGATTATCATAATTTGACAAATCCGGTCCACTCAAATGCCCATTTGTCAACCACAAAATTCAAATATATTTAAACTCTCTCCTTACATCCAAAGTCATCATTAATAAGTCAAATTGAATAATTATCATACGAATTTAGTTTCAACTGCTATCCCTAGTTAGTCATGCCTTAAAGAGAAATGGCAAGAAACTAAATTTGAGGACCAACCAAGTGTTAGGTGAAAGATGAAGAAATATGTGGTGTTGAAACTAAGCCTTTGTTTTTTTCTACTTGGATTTTATCAATAAGCGAACCCCAAAACGGATCTCCAAGGATCAAGAAAATAGACCCATATGTGAGAATATAATTGTTATTGAATAGCGTGTCCAATAGGGTTGTTACAGTTCGCAATATATAGAGAGCAAAGAAGATAAAAGTAAATAAGTAACTCTAATCTAGATAGAGATCTATAAAGTATAGATTTAGATCTAGGATAAAGTATACATATAGGATAAAATACATGAGATAGATGTAAAAATGAGATATATCATAATATCCCCCTTCAATCTATGTTGGGGGAACCAAAGTGCGGATTGGACTTATGAAAATGGAAGCAAACATTGCAAAGCCCTCTTTTGAAAATGTGAGCAACCTGTTTAACAGTATGTGTGTAATGAACTTGGAGATCACATATAAGAACATTTTCACAAACTTAATGGTAATCAATGTCAACATGCTTAGTATGATCATGTTAGGCGTGGTTGATAGCAAGATACGTGGCAAAATCATTGTCACGACAAACTATGACTAGACCACTGTGATGAAATCCAAGATTCCTCATAAGGTACCAGCATAGTCACTTTCTGCAATGGCTTGAGCAACGACATGATACTAATACTTAGTACTAGATTTTGTGGCTTGTTTCTTGGCCCACCACGAGATCAATTATGGACCAAGGAAGAAAGCATCACCTGTGTGAAACGACGTATGCACACCCACCCTAGAAAGTGTTAGCAAAAACAATGGTGGTACAAAACTCAAGAAGGATGTAGAGATCATGCTCAAGTGTTAGATGCTGTAGAATGCACTTTACAACATGTTGATATGAGGACCTAGAAACATTTATAAATTGGGAGACAAGATTAACAATATAACAAATATCAAGCTGATTGGTAGTTCGGTATTAAAGAGCCCTAGCCCTACTTCTGCACTCAATGGGATCTGCAAGTAGTTCCCCTGCACTAAGGAATGGATGTACTCGAGCCAAGGGAGGTGTTTGGATAGTTACCACTCATCATGCATTTTATGCTTCATAAGAAGGTCCATTGTGTATTTGAACCGGGAGAAAAAGGCCATTTTTATCACGTTTATCGTCAATACCAAGAAATGGGTGAAGTAGACCCAAGTCTTTCATGACAAATTGGGCCAAGAGGGTGGTAATTAGAGTAGCAATGGAGCTCATATTAGTGCCTATGAAGATTATGTCATAAACATATAGAATAAGAGAAATCAGGTCATGGCTAATATGGCGACTAAAAAGAGAATGATTTGCCCTACAGCAAGTGAACCCATGACTACGCAAGAAGATATTAAATATATAGAACCACGCTCGAGGGCTTTGCTTGAGCTCATTTAGAGGCTTTAGAAGGTGACATACATGACTGAGGTATTTGGGATGGACAAATCCAAGAGGTTGATGCATGTAAACCCCCTTATTTAATAGGTCATGTGGGAATGCAATTTTGACATTTGGCTAGCAAATGTTCCTATAGTAGGAATTGACTGAAGTAGATTAAACCGCATTATGGATGGTTTAATAACTGGGCTAAAGGTTTCAAAGACGTCTATCCCTTGGCACTAATGGAATCCTTGAGCTATAAGGCAAGGTTATTGAACTAAACTAAAAGCTATACTGCAAGTTCAATATGATTTTTTGTTTTTAGGTTTTTGGTTTTCAGAAAATAAATTTTTAGTGATAAACTAGATTTTTATTTATTTTGGATTTTTGGTTTCAAATTTTTGCCTAAACTTTTGACAATTTAAAATAGGAAATAAAAAATGACAAAATTATCTTTAAAATTTAGTTTTAGTTTCTTAAAAATCTAAAACTAAAAGTAGAAAAAAATATTAAACATGTTCCTAATGTTGTTGGGTCAAGATCTAAAAAAAATTTTATATTATAACATGCCACTTCAGAAGATGCCTAATTGACTTAAAACACGAATAACGCATAATATCACATGCGTATACTATGGTAATACAAATCGTCAAGGGTTATTGGTGTCCATCGGCGAGCTATGGATACAACTTAAATAGTACATCGAGGAACCAATTAATTTAAAATTTTAAGCAGTCAAAGAAGGAAATCTCAAGAAACCAATCATATCAAAATGAACGTTCGTGAATAATTTTACACTCTAATATAAATCATCACACAAATGTCTATTGAGTTTAAAGCATGAATAATGCAAGAATCCTCTTATATCTTGTATTTGAAATATATTAGAACTTAGAGAAATTTTGAACCTATAACCACTCAGCCAATATCATATCAAGAAATTAACTATTTTAAAAGGTTAAATCAATTAGTAAAGACAAATATATAATTTTATACTCAAATGAGTTTCTTTCTTTGTTTTTTTTTGTCACAATGCTCAAATGACTTTAATCCAAGAGTTCTATGGTAAATGAATAGAACAAAGAATGTTCCAGGGTCCAAAATGTGACTGGAGCATTTTCGGTGTTGTGATGTCGAACTGGACAAAGCCCTCTGCTTATAGCGCGTAGATTTGACAACCATTAATCACATCATAAGAATAAATAAACGAGTTTTTTAATTGAAAATTACTTAAGTTTTAAATATGATTTAAAAAAATTATCAATAGTTTTTAAAGTCACGTTTAAACTTTTTAAAAAATTTTAATATTACACCTTGATGGTAACATCGTTAATATCCGTTATTTTTTGCTGACATATATTTTAAAAAAAGAGAAAATAATTTTAAAAGATTTAAATTTACATTTAAAATAATTCTAAATATTAAAAAATATATTTTAAATACCTAAAAAATTATAAATATTTAAAAAATAATTTTAATATTTAAAAAAATATATAATGCCACGTCATCAAAAACTAACGGATGTTAATGGTGTTACATTGAAAATTTTGGAAAGTTTACGCATGAAATTAAAATATTAAAAAATTTATGTGGTTTTTAGTAGCAAAACACTAAATAAAATTAGGAAAACCATTACTTAGCGTTAAGTTTTAAACATTTATTATCTATGTAGTCTTTGGCCTCATTTGGTTGCCACATAAATTAAATTTCTACAGGAAGTTCTATTTTTTGAAAAGTCAATTCTTGTGTCAATTTCTCAAAAGTAAGTCAAATATGTTTGGTTGCCAGGATGGTAAATAGAAATTTGCTAGTTAAAAACAAATGAATTAAAACTTACCTGGGGGCTAGGTAAGTTCTGTTGCAACGCAGAATGATGAAATTTGGGAACAGAAGGATTCAACGGCCTTCCTTTAATTTTGTATTACTAAAACAAATAGAAACAAAGAGAAAAGTTTAATTTTATTTCTCACAACCAAGAATAAGAGATAAACACATAGAGCAAAATTAATCTATGAAAATTGAATAATAAAAACCCCTAATCATCCTCTTTATTAAATAGAAGGGCTATTTCTCTAAAATAAAAGATTAAAATCAAAATTAGATAAATAAAAGATAAACAATAAAATCTACTAATCTACATTAGGCTTTCCTACTTGACGTTAACTTCCAATGCGGTTCACACCCTACTCGCGCACTTCTCCCATCCCGCCAAGTGATCCAACTCACCACTCAACAAGCCATACGCACCAGGGCTCGGCTGGATCATCCTCCCCGGCTTAGAGAGAATTTGCCCTCGAATTTGCCAAAGGATCGTCTGGATAATATTCACCAAAGTAAGGGATGAAGTGCTTGATGTTGAAGACGTCTGAAGTCCTCATACCACTAGGTTGCTGCAAGCAGTATGCATTATCATTTACTTTCTCAATGATATGTAATGGTCCAATCTTTCATGCGGTCAACTTGTCGTATTCCCACGTCGAAAATCGCTATCTAATCAGAATGGCCCATACCTAATCGCCAACCTGTAGGTGAACCGCTCAATGTCGCTTGTCACTCGCCATTTTGTACTTCGCACTTGCCTCAAGCAACCGTGCTCAAGTCTACTCGTGTACCTCCAAAAGGTTGGAGATGAAGTCCTTCGCCTTGTCACAAGACAAGTAAGATCTGGTACTAGCGCAAGTCTATCAAAAAATGAGGAACAAAACTGTAGACAATCTTGAATGGCGGAAAACGCATGCTTCTATTTACAGAGCTGTTGTAGGCAAATTCGGCTTGATACAAATTCTGATCCCACCCTTTGATGTTCTCGGCAACAAGACATCGGAGAAGGTTACCCAAAGACATATTCGTTACCTCAGTCTGGCCATCCGTTTGTGGGTGGTGAAGGATACTGAAGGCGAGAGACATATTCGCCATCTTCCAGAGCATCTTCTAAAAGTGGTTCACAAAGCGCACGTCCCTATCCGAGGCAATGATAATTGGTAACCCATGGACCTTGTAGACTTCTCAGAAATACAACTACGGGACATACACTGCGTTACCAGCTTTCTTGCATCCCATAAAGTGCGCCATTTTGGAAAATTGCTCCACAACAATGAAGATCGAATCTATGCCCCTCTGCATTTTTGGCAACCCAAGCACAAAATCCATGCTGATGTCTGCCCAAGACTAACTTAGAATTGATAGCGGCAAGTATAAACATGCATTAGTCATTCCGCTTTTTGAGACATAAATCTGACCTCTTTTGACGAACCGCTCAACCTCCTTCCTTACTGAAGGCCAAAAATAAGTAGCCTTCACCAGCTTGAGCATCTCGTTTGGCCCCATATGCCCTTCTTTGTGCTTCTCTGGAATGATCTTAAGATGTAGACTCGAAGTTGATATGCGCAACTTATTCCCCTTGGAGTGAAATCCCTCATGGATGGAGTAACCCGGAACTATACCTACCTGTGCTTCTCCCCAAATCTCTCCAAAGGCGAGATCATCCTTGTACTGCTCCACCCAAAATCGAGTATTGAAGCTCGACTGTCAGTCAAAACCGGCGTATGCCTACTCAATGTGTCAGCAACCTTGTTCAGTGCTGCATACTTGTGCTTGATCACAAAGTGAAAGAGTTGAATGTAACTCACCCACTTTGTGTGACGGCTAGAAAGCTTCTCTTGACTAATGATGTACTTCAACATAACATTGTTCGAGTACAAAACAAACTCCTTATTCGCGAGATATGACTTCCAATGCCTCAAAGCTCCCACTACCGCATAGAACTCAACATCGTAAATTGAATAATTTCACTTACATCCATAAAGCTTTTCACTGAAGTAAGGACATCCCTCTTGACTAAGCACTGTGCCAATGCCCACCTTGGAGGCGTCAGTGTGTAACTTAAATGTCTTCTGGAAATATGGTAGGGCTCATATCGGAGCCATGGTCAACATCTGTTTCACCTCTTCGAAGGCGCCAGATGCCTTCGAAGCCCAACTGAAGTTACTCCCCTTCATACAATTCGTGATCGGTGCCATAATAGAACCGAAACCTTGCACAAGCCTCCAATAAAAAGAAGCCAAGCCATGGAAGCTACATACTTTAGTTATCAATTTTTGTTGTGGCAAACTGTATTGCTTGTATCTTTCTTTCATCAGCCGCAATCTCATCCTTGGACACGACAAATCCATGGAACGTTACCCGATCCTCTATGAACTCACACTTCTTCAAGATGGGAAAAAAGTGTTGCTGTCTTAGGGTTGTAAGCACCTCTCTAAGGTGACCCAAGTGCTCATCTTGGTTTGGGCTATAGACTAAGATGTCGTCAAATAGACTACCACGAACTTTCTAATAAAAGGCCGTAGTACTTGATTCATGAACCTCACAAACGTATTAGGCATGTTAGAAAGCCCAACGGCATCACCAGCCACTTGTATTACCCTTCTCGGTTTTTGAAGGTGGTCTTCCACTCATCACGAGGTGAGATATGGATTTGATGGTATTCTTTCTTTAAGTCCAACTTGCTAAACACCTTTGAGTTTTGTGGCTGATCAAGTAAGTCGTCCAATCTTGGAATAGGAAATCAGTAACATACCGTGATCTCATTGATGACTCTGTTGTCGATGCACATCGGCCATGTACTGTCTTTCTTTGGCGTCAAAATAACTGGAACTGAGCATGGACTCAAACTTTCCCGAATAAAGACCCTAGTAAGTAACTCCTCAACTTGGTGCCTAAGTTCGTCATGCTTCACAGGGCTTATTTAGTAATGAGGCCTAAGTAGCTCCTGGCATCATATCAATCCGGTATTGAATATCTCTCAATGCCGGTAAGGTATTTGGTAACTCTTCCGAAAAAACACCAGCAAACTCCCTCGTTAAGAAATTAACTAGACAACAGTTAGAAACGGTTACCTGGATTCCTTCCTTAAGTCATGACAACTTGTTAGGATTCAGATGCTCCTCCATTTTTAACCCCAGCTTCTGAACTGCCTCTTCAGAAATAACATTATCGTGCATGTCGTCTGAAAGATGTTATTTCGGAGCCAACCATCTCCCTCTCCTTCCTTAGGCGTGAAGTAGACTCGCTCACCACTAATAGGTGGCCTTCATTACCCGCAACTTCTTCATCGTCACTTAGCACCAAATCGTCCTGCGCCTTCTCCTCAACTACCTCGCCATCCTCAGCATGTAGGCCCTATATGTACAACCCCTTACCAGGTCTATCACCTTTCCGACACTCGGCGGCATGTTGACCCATCTCTCCACACTTGAAACAACAGGTTTTTGAGCTACCCGCCATGTCCCAGTTGCTAGGCTAACCAAGGTTAGCGACAACTGATTTACCCTGTACCCCCGAGTTGGTTGGTAATCATACCTGATCAAGTCCACTATTTTAGGAGATCCAAGTACTACCAATCTGAGGTCGCTTCTGTTGCTTCTCAACATTCAAAGCCCTCTGGCTTCCTTCCAAGATCAAAAAGATGTTAAACATGTTTAACACCGCCAAGTCATTCTTGGCAACTAAGGTATAAATATCTTCCTTGTAGTCCCCCACTGACCGAGAATCCTGATGCAAGTTTTGTAGGCACTGAAATATCATCTTGGCGTGATTATGGGGAAGGAAGGCTTTTCACATGTGCTTTTTCATCTTCTCCCATATCTCGATCTTCGATTTACTCTACCTAAGCCGGGTATGCTTCTATTGCTGCCACCAGGTGACAATTCTACCCCTCAACGGAGTAGCCCTCTGGCATCCTTCCAAGATCGAAAAGATGTCAAACATGGTTAACATCGCCAAGTCTTTCTTGGCGACTAAGGTATAAATCCTTGCCTTGTAGTCCTCCACTGAACGAGAATCCTGATGCAAGTTTTGTAGGTACTGATATATCATCTTGGCGTGATTACCGGAAAGGAAGGCTTTTCACATGTGCTTTTTCATCCTCTCATGTCCCGATCTTCGATTTACTCTACCTAAGCCAGGTATGCTTCTATTGCTGCCACCAGGCGACAACTCTACCCCTCAACTGAGTAGCCATCAATGAGCTTGTTTGTGCTTTGAAACCTCCTTGAATTCAAGCACCTCTTCTACCGCAGCCAACCAATCCCAAAATTCCTCAAGTTTGTCTTCTACCAGTGAACTTCGGAATTTCAATCCGAAGCCCATAGTCCCACCTTCGATCTTCTGAATAATCGGACACGCCGAAATTTGGTCGATCTATCCTGATGTTCCGTTCACGATTTCCAACCCTATCATACTGGTTGTTGAAGCTTTCTTCAGTTTCGTCCTCTCCTCCCATCTCTGGTAGTTGTTAAGGCTAAGCCGTAGCCGTTTGGTTGGACGTTGCACCAATTGTACCAAACACAGGTCGATTCAACGGAATCTCTCCTCCATCTCCTCGAATCTCCTGTTAGTCTGGCATTGTTGGTCTCGTCGGGAAACGTCTCCAATGGCTAACAGGAAATTCAATAGCCGTCCTTTAATTTTCTATTTGCTAAAACAAATAGAAACAACGGGAAAAGTTTAATTTGAATTCTCACAGCCCGAGAATACGAAAAAAACACATAAAGCAAAATTAATCTATGAAAATTGAATAATAAATACCCTAATCATCTTCTTCCTTAAATGGAGGAATTATTTTATCTAAAATAAAAGACTGAAATTAAAAATAGATAAATAAAGGATAACCAATAAAATCAATTAATCTGCATTAGGCTTTCCCACTTGACATTAACTTCCAATGCGGTTCATACCTACCGGCGCTCCTCCCCCATCTTGCCAAGCCCTCCAACTTACCAAACCCAACTCGCCACTCAACCCGCCATATATACTAAGGCTCGGCTACATTAGTTGCTTCCTGCATTTTGAAACCATTGCAATTTTTGCTTGCCGCATTCTACTTATTTCTGCTAAACAACGAGGCCTTTATGTTTTAATATATTTGATATGTTTGAAAATTTTGTCACTGGTGGAGTCTAATCCAAAAGCTTGTGAATTTTCGTCCAAATATCAGAAAATACTATTACGTTAGTATTTTTATGTGAAAATCTAAAAGATTGTGGAGAAAATAATTCAGATTCTAATATAAGGTATGCATATATTGTCAAAAATGATGTGTCACGTTAGCATTTTCAATTAAAAAAAATATGGTATTATGATAGAGGACATCCATGTATTGTTGGACTTTTATTTCGCATCAATAACTTCCGTTTGAAATCCACTGAATTTTTCCATTCACGAAATTATTAAATTTCAAGATTTACTTGATAGAACTTCTTAAATCTTAAGATATCTTAATATATATATATTAAATCTTAATAGTACCGAATGTAGATCACAAATTCTTAAACCTTAGGTATCTAAGTAATAAATTCGCATAAAATTGTTGTGATCCTAAATTAGACTATATTTGTTTCGCTTGAAAGTCATTCTTTCCTATTTTATTATTCTGTCATATAATTATAAAATATATACAAAAATTTAATTATGGAGAAAAGTCAGTTCAAAAAAAATTATGGAAAGCATTCACTGTTGAACCGCTATTTTAATTATATATATTTAGTTTTTAACTATTACATTTAAGAAAAAGCTTAGAAAATTTCTCCCAAAATTAAAAAAATATTGCATTAAGTGGGAATCGAACCCACGTCAGGCATTTTCCATTTAATGACCGTGACCATTGGGCTAGCAGGACATTAGTGCTTAGGTCTTGTAATTAATATCAATATATCCTGACTATAAACGCGGTTCATTGCATGATAAACCGCGTTTAATGTGAAGTAAACCGTTTTTAAAAAAAGTGGTTCAACAGTAGATATGAAAATATTTTTTTTCAGCATTATTTTTGATATTTTTTTTGTTTTTCAGCATTATTTTCGGAACCGACTCACTATTTTCAGTATATTCATATATGTTCAGTCTCGTATCAACTACTAATAGGTTAAATACTAGTTTCATATAAATTTACATAATAAAATTAATTTATAAAACAAATATATAAAAAATATTTGAAATATTTTAGTTAAAAATATTTTGAGAAGAATATTTGAAAAGGAAAATATTTTTGGTGAGACTGAACAATACCAATCATAGAAAATAATATTAGTATTAAAGACTCACATATGAGCCTAATGGGTTTCTCTATCGAATGCCAATTGATTTTAGGATTAAACTGCACTTGGACTTATATATGAATCTTATGTATGACAACCCTGTCAGTCGGGCTTGAAAGTCCAATGACATTTAACAGTTAGATTCCCGGCAATATAGCAATGGTGGTATAACAATTCACTCGGAAATGGAAAGTACGTCCAAAAATTAGATCCAGTTATATATTTAATACATATGATATAAAAGAAAATAATATTAAATTTTTTTCGTGCACTAATTTTTAAAATTAAAAAAAAAAACCCCATTTTTATACGCTGTTAATTTTTTTTATCAAAACTTCTAATTTTTTATATCCAGTAGCGATATCATTGTTATTTTTGAAAATGATTTGGCAAGACAATAAGTGGGCAACTAAAAAGATACTTGGGCCATAGCATTGAGCATGCGCCTGTCTTCCTTTTCTTTGTCGTTGGCATGGTACAGACTTTTTCCGATAATTGGTATAATTTCAATGAATGACTAAAGTGGACGGAGAAGAGAAGCCAAAACACCTCAAGCAACTCTTAGCTTGATAAAATAACGTCTCGTATAAGCATGAGAACCAAAATAAAATGAGAAACTCCTATCACAAAATAACAGACAGATTAAAGAATTCCAACGAAAAGACAAATATTGAAATGTTGGAACAGAAAGGGCAGAAATGGGCTCATAGTGCGTGGTCGTCGTAGTCTTATAGTCCCTATTGGTTATTTGCCTGTGTTTTGTCCTATAATCTTGTTTCCTTGGTCGATTGTATTTTTTTTCCTTGTCTTTGTTTTGTTCTCTATTTTACTACAGGTTGAATTAGGTCTTATTTGTACAAGGTGCCTGTTGTATCGCGACTTTGTTACTAATTATCTGGAAAAGAAAAAAAAAAGAGGAATGGGCTCATTAAGCTTTCTGTAATCAACTTGGCTATCTGCATCACCTTGATAGAGTAGTCTCCATGAAAACAAAGCCAAATTTCTTTTCCAACTCCCACGCCTATTTAGCAAACAAGAGATCATCAACAAATGTGATTTCTAGTAAGGCCCCCTTCAACCAAGCCGATACTAACATAAGCAAAATAGGAAGGAGAACCAAGATAGTCCCCACTAAAGAAGATGACTAACATAAGCAATTCAGACCAAAGACTATGATAAGCAAGCGGATCATCAACACTAACACTACAATATAGATTTAATACCGACCTTTCCTTCTTAACTATGACTAAATTCTAGTGTTCACTTGCTACCCTTATTCAATTCTACAAGCTGCTTTTACTATGAAGGAGCATTTCCTTCTAATCTTCGTCCAAGCATCTTACCAAGTGACTATGCCTGTCCAGCGAACAAAATGTTGTCAACTACTTTATTCTACCAATATGACCCTTTCTCATTTTGATTCCTGACTAAGTCCCCTTCAACCCTAATCTGGTCCCTCCTTGTCGAGATCGTTTTCTTGTGTTTCCGATTTGTTTGATCATTGAATGATGCTTTGATAACTTCTTGGACTACACTTGATCCAACAAAATCTTAAGTCACATTTTGAACGCACACATTGTCTCTATATTGTTCATTTTAGGGTTAACACACATTAAATTATGCCATATAATTTTGAAAAAATTTCAAATAAAATTAACATAATATTTTACAGATACATTGAGATTTAGCATAATTTTGATGCATCGTTGGTGGCTTCTTGACAAATTTTAATTTCAGATCTCCTCGTCTCCTACCTCGATTAGAAAAAAAATATATTAAAAATTATAGTATATCTAAAATTATAAATGAAACCAATCTAAATTTCATAACCTGCACGTACTCATAAACTCTATTAGTGAAAAAACCCCATGATACATACAAACCAACGCATATATATATGGTGACGTTCTTATAAAAGGATGAGAGTGTGAGAGGGGCGAATCCTGGCTCTCAATTGTAATGGACGGCTAAAATTTGTTGAACATTAAAAAAAAAAAAGAAAAAATAGCACTTTACGACCCATACCCCTTCATGGGGCAGAAAAAAAGAAGGGGTAAGGGAGGAAAATTTTTTTTTTTTTTCAATACTAAACAAATCTTGGCCGTAAATTGTTATTTTTTTTAATATCCAACAAATCTTCGCCGTCCATTACAATGGAGGGTCAAGATTTGCCTCTTTCACACTCTCACCCTCTCATAAAAACGTCATCCTATATATATATATATGTATACATATATCTATGCATACATATATATATTTCAAATTAAAAGAGCTTTTATGCATATTTATTGCCAATAATATGAAAAAAACATATGTTTATATGATGTTAGCCTTATAATATATGTCTTATAACACGTATCTTTATTTTTCCCACTTAAAAAACATATGATTAATTGAAAATCAATGCTTATCTTAAATTAATTATGTATGTTTTTGTACTTTTTTGAACTTGTCATTTTAACTCCCAAATTATTAATTATACTTATATCAAATTATGTGGTATGTTCCATGCTACTGCTATTGCGGCTAATAATATCTAAGAACATAAACTAATAGAAGTACATCCCTTCCCACTTCATATTTTAAAAGATCGAGTTGTTTAGACATAAATGTATCGATATGCATTTTTTATAAGTAGTGAACTTTTGACCAAAATTTTCATGTAGAAAGTTGAAATATTACAAGTACATATATTAGATCTTTCATTCCTATACCATATTGTTGGGGAAATATCACAAATCGGACGTGGAAGTATAAAATAAAACAAAACAACATACAAAAGTTCGTAAAACCCCTTTTCAACTAAACAAAAAAACCACTGAAGTCAATCGGTTGTCGCATTAACTGTGAAATTTAATAATACAATCTCTCATTGAAACACTAAACTCAATCTCAAATCTCTCATCATCAAAGCATAGCTATTGCACAGTAAGACCCCAACCCTCCTTATTATAGTTGTGGAAAGGGGAAGCTAAAAGCTTCCATTAAGACACTCGATCATGATGTTAGGAAACATGATGACTCAACAACTAAAAATTCAACTAGAAAAATAAATAACAAGCAAACAGATTTACGTGGTTCAGCCAAAATTGCCCACGTTCCTAGAGTTGCAGCGAGAATTTTATTTCTTGGAATTGTTATAGAGAATTTTCTTCAATTCGCTCTACTCTCTCAAACCATAAAACCTGGCATAAATAAACGTACCATTTGAAACCCTTAGTTTCAGCTGAAATCTCCAAAAACGGGCTTGAACTTCGACTTAGGCCCAAACTAAGGCCAAAAAATGTCCACTCCATCGAACTTGGCTCCTTATAGTATGAAATCAGGCTCCACACAAAGTAACCCAGCACATGACACCCTTAATACTTGGGTTAACCTCATACAATCTCACACACGAAAACTCTTACAAATAAAACAATCAATCACAAACAAATTTCCCACTCCCCCACTAAATATGTGGGGCCAATGAACTCTCCATTTTTTGTTTTAATTCTTCTGTCTGTTTTTCTCTTTCTTTTTTATTCTCTTTCTTCCATTTTAATATTTTAATTTTCTTTAATTTTACTTGTATAAATATTAATTCTGAGGTAAAAATATGGCATGTACATTTTATTAACATGGCCATATTCTAGTGAAATTTTTAGTCTCATTTATACACAGATATATATTTCATTGAGAAACAAAGCTTTTCCGGTTACACCCATAACAAACCCACTTCGATTTTTTATAAAATTTTATTTATAGCGATTAAGTTATACAAATAAATACATTTATGTTTCATTGTTCAGAAAAAAGTACATCTATATGTCATGATCACACTAATATTTGTGAGTGAGAGTGTTCGAAAGTTGGTTTTTATCATCGTCCATAGGATTAATGGGCTAAAAAGACCCCTTTTGTTATCGTCACAATCACACCTCACGAAGATATGCTAAATAGTAGGTTCTACATTTGAGTCTCTTGATGTTTGAAGTAATAATTAAAAAAAGATCCTGTGTATTAATAATTAGGTACTCTCTCCCTGGAAACACAATGTGGGAAACTTGAAAAGAAAAAATTATTTATGACAAAAAACGACGTTGTATTGAAACTTGATGATTTGGAGAAGATAAGGAGTTAGTTTACTTGGGATTTGGAGAAGACGATGATAGGGCTTTTTAAATAAATCAAAAAGACGGTCATTTTGTTAGAAAATGCTCATAACAGTGCGTTTCGTTTCTCCTCGTGAACACAAGTCCCAGACTTCAATGTTACGCATTGATAAATGCCGTTTTTGTCACTGAGGGGAAAAAAAAGATCAAAGAACTTTTTTATTATTTCTACAAACGTCAATGTTAGAGTATAAAACCAATTATGGGCCTATGCAATCTTCACGCTTCAAGCCCAATTGGCATCTACGTAAAGGGGTATGTGAGAGTATAAAACTAATATTAGGCCTTCACCCATCAGCTTAAACTTCTGGGATAGATAGTTCCTTAACAGTCAAAGTATTAAAAAGTAGATAATCCCTAAGTAGTAGGATGTAAAAGCAAATAACTAAAACTTATAATGAGTAGTTATCTTTTTGGCTTTCGCAACGTGTGCATTGCAACAATTTGGGTCTTATGAAGAAGGGGACTAGGGTGGATATGATAAAGACCACCACTCTTCTGTGTGGAAGTTGGAACTTCAACATCATCCCAAATCCCCTTTTTTTTTTTTTTTTTTTTTATACGCACTTGAGTTTTGCACCTTTTTCTAGGTCTGCTTTTGCACCATACAATCTATTATGTAAATTGTTAGGTTTTGATACCACTTGTTATGACAACATATAGGATAGTACAACCTTATATTGAAATAGCAATCGTAAACAATAGGAAATTGGGGAGTAAAATATAGAATACCAGAATTTATGTAGTTCTGCCGAAGCCTACATCCACGCAAGGGAGCACGATAAATCTACTATATATCATTAGAAGTTTACATGAGACGTCTCAACTCTCAATATTTCTCAACCCTAATGTTAACATACCAACCTAATGTATAGAGAGTTTCTTATAGTAAAACCCTAGTATATCATAAGCCTAAATTAGATTGACCCAATTATTTACTTTATAAACAAGGCCCAATCAACCAGACTCCAAACACAACCTAACATTAGTTTGAAATTAGAAGCCCTTTCTCTACATATATGGTTATAGGACGTAAGAAATATTAGGTGTGATTCCTGTCACGGCTAACATTTTTCCTAGAGCTCAAGGGCAGCCATATGCTAAGTGGGGTCTCCATTGCATGACTGGTACTAATGCGCATATGTTGGGAACCAAGCATGGCTTGGTTTAGTGGTGATGGTTTTTGGGAATCAAAAAGCCAGTTGGGATCTAATCCCACTAGCTAGTAGCTAAGTATCCCCACCCCCTTTTTACCAACCTAAAAAATGGATGCTCCTTGATTCACCGTATATTTTGTCTCTTTTAGGGGGTATATTGCTACTTGTTAAACATATAGGGTAGACTAGCGCAGCCCTGACCTAGGAGGCTTGGCGTCGCACAACTGGTCTGCACTGAACTCGTGGCAAATCGTATTAGAGTGGCACTCAAAGTGCTTTCAAGTAGGCAGCCGTCTTAGCAGCGAGTCTGTTCATGGAGGTGAACACTCCGTGGGTGCAGGAGTGGTTTGTGTTCCTGATGTGGGTGGCCCACCGTGATGTGGAGTTGGTTAGAGTTGCTGACCATTGTAAAAATTCTGCCATCTTATTATAGAAGCTTTTGGAAACAACTATTGTTCACAATTAAAATACTTTGGCTAAAATACTTCAAAACGCAGAATGTTCAAACGGCATAATAGTTTCTATATACAAAAAAGATATAATGTTTAGAAAGGACAAAAATGGCAATATATTTTGGAAAAACACAAAGACATCAACTTTGTTAAACATAAGATATTCCACTACATCTTTCTGCTTGTAATGCCAATGACTGCATTATCTTTCTTATTGTTACATCATTTTTTCGATTGTTACATCATCATTTTGATTGCCAGCACCAGTCACTTATGATATAACCGATAGCCTTCTTTTTTTCGAATTTTTTTTCATTTTTAGTCCTTTTTAAAAATATATTACCGTTTTAATATATAAAATAAATATTTTATGCGCTTTCCAATCATTTTTCCCTTCATCACACTCCTTTTTTAAGTATTTTATCAAAATATTTTGAATTGAATATTTTGTAAAGAAATTATTATCTACAACTTGTTACTGTATCTTGTATTAGTTTACATAAGAAAAGGTCCTCGCCAAAATTCAATACAGTAGGCACATACGAACATTGCATCACGTGACAGACTCATGGCACGTGATACCAAGGCAAGCAGGGCATAATAAAGAGACTTGGGGTTTAGTTGGGAGTCCTGAGATTAGAATTGTGATCTCTCTCTCTCTCCTTACTCTCCTCGCTATCCTATTCTCCAGTCTTCCTCTTCAGTATACTTTCTACTTGAATACAAATCTAGAATTGGACTCTCTTGATTGAATGCTGATTAGGATAATAGTATGAGCTGCTTTGATTGATTTTGAGAATTGGATGATTGTTAGATCCTAACACACTTAATGAATACAAGTTGCATATATTTAAACAATTATTTTCAGCATCCCACGACGCTTTCATAGAAAACTTACCAACTGGCTCAACTGTTTTTGCTACAGCCCTTTGCTTTTCACGTTGGAAATACTTAATACAAAATTTGTTATACACATCAAATTCAAAGAAAATAGTAACATTTATTTAGTTACTCGCACAATATCATGCAAATGATGTTTTGGTATTCACAAACAGTTAGTTTACAACTGAAATTATTTAATTAGTAGAATTATAAAATTTAATTCATTAATAGCCAACAGCTATCTACCAACAGCCAAGAGCAAGTAGTTGTCCACAAATAGCCAACAACAGCCAACAACCCACTATGGGCTAACAACTAATAGTTATTAGCCAACTGCTAACCGCTAACGCCAAACATAGTCATTGTAGTAAAATAGTACCAACATTGAAGCCCCACGATAAAAGATCCTAAATTCAAAATTTTTGTCCACTCTTTTTATGTACCAAAAAATAAAATAAAACAAACCGTGGAGAATTGTGTCCATACATGTATTATGATTTCATTGAGCCATCTAAAACAGAGCATTAATCTTCTCTCTTCAAACAATATGAAACAAAATAAAAAATTAAGGAATGTATATGGGCCACTGTAGCCTAAACCAGAATGTGTACTTTGAATCACAACTATATAGTACATAACAAGTAACTTTCCATATCAAATCTCCTCTCAACGCAACAAACCCGCCATCCGTCGATTCAAAAAAATTGCATCTCCATCGAAATTTCGGTCATCGTTTACCTTTACAGACCCGAGGTATCGAAGACTAGACTCAACGTGATAAATCTTTGGCACATACCTCTATACTATAGCACCGATTCCTCGGGAAAAAATGAATTTGCAGCTGTGCTTACACTTGTTAAATGATGTATCCAGGGAAAAAAAAATCAAGAGATGTAATATACATGTAGGTGAACTCGTTAAGGAAAGAGCAAAGCAAACTACTTTTCGATGCCTTGCTGCAAATATTGAATTAAATCATACCCAGCAGTTGTCCATTTGTTATAGGCATCTGTACATACCCGGATCATGAAATTTGCTGCTTCGCGTTCGCTCATCTCAGGATGAAATCTTTTCCTTAAATTCCCAATTGGATCACCTCTGCCGAAACAAGGTAATCCACTGTCCATCATCACCAATACCGTGTTGATGATACCGTCCATGTAACGCCGAGCAGCTAGGTAGCCTTTCACACACAAACTGTACAAAAGAAAACGAAAATTGAATGGAAACGGTCAAGGACAAGCCACAGTACAGCTCTGTTAGTAAAATTCGCATATAATACATAGTTTGAAAACAATGTCCGTATTTTCGTGTTTAAAAAAGGCATTTACGTATAATTGCCAATATTATGGTAAAGTAAGCTTTTTTTTCATGTTATCTGTATAATACACAACATACCACATATTCATATTATTCTCAATTAAAAATAAAGGTTAATTGTGAATAATAATAAGTACAACTAAATTAAATATTCATATTCTATGTTTTATTAAATTTGTCACATTAACTCTCAAATTATTGATTGTAACCCTGTTATTTATTATGCGTTATGCTTCTACTATGGTATTATGAATAATATTATCCTTTACTTTTACAAGTCCCTTTGGCCAAAATTTTCATGTACATAGCCAACTGATACACGTACGTAGATCCCACTTAACTTCCCTACCATATTTTATTACAGGTCAGTACAATATATATGGAAAAGATGGGACATTATTTTCTTACCCAACAAAATGATACCAAGTGTCGCTCTTCATCGCCCCAGATGGATCCAGCAACTGAGTCATCTCATGGCTCAGCTTGAAGTGGGCACTTTCAAAGCGCATATTCCCACCGGGTGATGTCTCTAAGATAAAACCGAAATCAATGTGGACAAGCCTTCCGGCACTGCATAGGCATAAATAATTATCGCATTAACATTCTGTAATCGGTTCGTTAGCGCACAAATACGATAGTGAAGGAGAAGTTTTTACCAAAAACTGAATGAAGGTACTAAAATTATAAATAAAATGAAACCTATATAGAATTTATGTTTCAGCATTCCCATTGTTTATAGATTCTATTCAGGCTGAGCATTGAGTGAGGTCGAACAGTAAACAGCACAGATATTCTTAGGCTTCTGTGTCTGTTTACACCACCGCACTAGTAGCAACCTTTACCTTCAATGCTATCCTGACTCCAGTATGAGAGTCAGACATATGTATGTGTCTGAGGTTACGGTTGGGTAATTTATATGATTCTACTACTTTTTGGTCTAGTTTAAAGTGTCCAAGTGTCTTAGCAATGTTCAAGCACCTTCATCTAGTACAAATCGTTTAGAACTGAATAGGGATTCAAGTAACAATGTTTGCCTTCACTGGAATAAAAATTAACTCAACAATTCCAAGAGGTAATTTCAAGTTAGAGAGAGAAGAAATTTTGTGGTTGCCTACAAAGCTAAATCTTTCAACTCTACGTTCGCATTAGTGCAGCAAGAAAACAGAACGAACTTGTCAAACAGAAGGTTCCCGTTGTGCCTATCCTTTGGTTGAAGTAGGAGACTGGCCACTGCGTAACCAGCACTGCTAATAAGGAAATTCTCACGAGCAGCTTCGAAACTGGGAGAGCCAACCGGCCCATAATCTTGTTGAAATATCTCATACAAGCCACCGTCATTTGTTTCACCCATCTGACTCCTACTCCGTGCATTAGGCACAACCTGGAGAATAAATACCCCAGTGAATAAGAGTCGAGTATGATATAAATTGATGGATAAATAACACTGGAAACCGATGTTGAAATACACAACAACAACAACAACAACAAACCCAGTGCCTCCAAGGGTTCCCGCATAAATAGGGTCTGGGGGGGTAGATGTACGCAGCCTTCCCCGTTCAGGGGGCTACCCTGAAGAGAGGCTGTTTCCGAGGACCCCCAACCTGAGAAGTTGTCCGCAACAATGATCAGGAAACCAATGTTGGAATGTGACAAATAAAGGACATGCACAGATAGCAATTGCTCACTTAATTTTTTACGAAAGGTAAGGATTACATTTTAATTGAGGGGGAAAGGAGCTTGAGCTCTTGAAGGGATGCAATAGTTACTACTCTAAAGAATCCCAAGAGTTCAATTCCTAACATTGAAAATAAAAATACTTTCAAATTTTGAGTTGGATAAATACAAGATATAGAACTTATGATGCGAAGTATAAGCAAAGGTTGACTGAAAGCAAGTTGTTGAGTGAAGGTTGACTCAAAATTGGATTCTGACACATCCATATGAACTAGAAAGGTTTTCCCACTCCACAAAATTTGGAGATACCTGCTCCATGCCCCCAACTAGAAGTTAGAAAAACATACACAACTTTCTAGGAAATACATGAACATTCTCACTTGGGAAGAAATCTTATTAAAACATGAAATCTGAGGGTGAACACTTCAGTAGGCACGATTTTGATTGTTTAGCTTATGTAGTTATGTCTCTGAGAGACATAGACGAAAGCAACAACGTGAATGAAATCAAAGGGCCCAAGGAGAAAGTAAAAACAGATTAACGAGGACACCAGTCAAAAGGTAAGCAGCAGACAACCCAACCACAGAGAAAATCAAATATCATACTTAACAAGTACATAGAAAAAGACAGTGTCGGGTATTCATACAAAAGAAAAGGAATAAAAAAGAAACATGGAGAGAAAACAGCTAGAAAGCAAACTACATAAACAAAATACACCTAATCCCTCCCCTAGAGGGTCCAACTACACGGATTTTATATTGGTATGCTGATCGGTCAAAATCTAGTTCTTCTATGGGGTGCAAGTATCACGTAATGTAGTAACTCTACCAAAAGCATGACAAACACATCTAGTCTTCTATTGGCACCTGTTGACTCTCACTCATCTCCTCACTGTCGATACCATCTTAATTGGCTAACCACATTTAATCAGCTAACAATAAGTAACATTTGACATAGCTGGTCTAATCATGGAATTAAATAATCACCATAATGCACAGTAAAGGATTTTATGTAATGAAAAGTAGTCTAAACTTAAGTTACAACCGCCTCGCTGCAACCAAATCCATATTGGTTTTTCCAAGGATATCATGGTATTTGTGCTCTCATTGAAGAGCTCTAGAGAGGAGCTCCTTCACTCCTTAATCTCCAGATTTGCAATGAGAGACCTAGACCTCGTCATTGCTGATGCATTTGACTTCTCTTAGGTGCCGTTTCTTTGGTGGAAAATTAAATTCTAGGAATTAGTTTAACTCTTTCCCACTGATTGACGTGCATTCTTTGACGGAAAAGATTTTCTAAAGGAAAAAGGTCTTCCACCCATTAGGGGGAAAATGACGTCCCTTGTAAAACGAGGGAAGTCATCGCTCCAAACAACCCAAAAAGCTTCAGGCTATTCATAAGTCCGAATATCGATCAATCCAAGCCGAACTTGATGGGTCATAAACATTCAAGCTTATAATGCCAGACAACGATTTGATCAAAGAATGACCAATCAGGTCTAATCTTGAACTGAACTATGCCGTACCATCTAAATTTCAGTCCTAACGGTATTTGCCATTATAAAATTTTACATTGCTTCACATCTTAATCAACCTATGCCAAAGATGAATAAGGATCTAAAGCAGGGATTGAGGACAGAACCAAATAACAATTAGTCCAGTCAACACATAGACTAAAATAGCTAGGTTCGACCCAAGTTTATGGTTTGCACTGTTTGAACACCCGTACCAGCACTAATTCTCTATGCGAAATTTTGATTCCTTGGTCTAGTTTGATAGTCACCATCTTGAAGTAGTAAAGGTGCTCATGTGTTCAAACCTAGACCATACCAAACAGAAAACTAAAGATTAGATTTTATAGTACTGACTTGGTCTAATCTTAGGCCAAAGTTAGTTGCTTCAGTCCACATTTTACATTGTACAAGATTGATATTTTATCATATTTAAGATATTAATTACACTAAACTTGCACTGAATCAAACGAAAAATCTATAAAAATTCAAATCAAGGGCCAAAACCTAATAAGGAACCGCTATGCTGAAAACTATAGCTAGGAAACAATGTTAGTTATTAGCTTCTAACCAAGCATAAGAAACCTATTTATAGGTTATTTTTTTTTCCCCAGAAATACTTTCTTCTAGTATATATTCCCCTGTGAAAAGATAATTTCTTCACTACCAAATGCAACCTAAATGTTATTTTGTTATTGTTTCAACAGAATAATTCTTATCATTTTGAACGATCATATCTCAGAGAGTTAATTTTATTTTTTATTACTTGTTATGTATATTGTATCACCACTTATGTTGTCCTATAAAAAGGTATGGGATGATTGTTGAAAGATGTTTTATTCTAAAATAAATGAAAGAACACCATAAGATAGGAACAATATTTCGGTTGAAACAAACGAAGAAAAATCTCAAGTGGAATTTGATTATCCTTGGAAAATCTTTTCAAAATGAATTTTTTTTCCAGCAAATCCTCTGCCAAGTGCTTTCTCTTGCCTTGGCAAACACAGAAGAAATTGAATCATAAAATTAAGTATAATATGAACTTGAACTTTGACAGATGTAATTAGGAAAGTATGGGAGAAAAAAGAAAAGACAGAAAAAAAGTTGTTAGATGCTGAAGTTGTCATTGAACCAGTAACCAATTAGCATCACAACTACAGTTTAGACCACAGCCAGAAAGAGACATTTTTGACGCTGCACTAGGGGGAGATAAAGAAGTACTACCTCAATTATTCCTCTCTCTGGGCCAGTTGGAAGAACTCCGTAAGGGAAGAGATAAAGTTTCAGTCCGATGGCTTCAAAAATGTCTTTAAGAAGAGCAATTATTTGCAAAGCAAGAACATCTTGACGACAATCATCTCCAACCTACAACGATTACAGTTGTGCATCATAAAAATCAATTCTAACATATAGATAACCAGAAACACGTAAATGGTGACCTCTAACACAAACTGGGCACAATCCCGCAATCTTGATTAAGACCACATTATCAAGACAAAATAAAAGGTTTTGAAATGTCAGCAGACACACACACAAACCGATTCTTCACTTTTAGCTAGTTCTTAAAAGAGAACCATTATTTTGAAACGCTAAAAGATAAATCCCTGTTTTAGTTGAGTCGCCACGGTCATTCAGTGAAATGTGATATCAAAAAGTCACTCTTTTTGACATGATGCTCATCCACATATCCATTTAACTATGCACACACGCAAGTCAAAATATAAATTACAAATAACAGAGATAACAAGGTTTCTACAACAAAAAAAATAAATAAATAAATAAATAAAATCAGTCAGCTATGACTCCTTCGGGAAGGAGGGAAACAACTAAATTTTTTCTTAGCAAAATCAACCAAGATTTTGTAAGATGCAATTAAGATATAATATAAGTAAATAGATACAACATGAGCTCATAGTAGTGTGGACCAAATTACAAGAAGAAGAAAATAACATAACAGATATAATGGCAACTGATCAATGGAAACTGAAGTTGTCACGGAAATTACATAAAGATAAATAGGACAAAATCCTTCCTGTTGAAGGGACCTATCAGATAGGGCCGCAAATGAGCCAAGCCGGCTCGCGAGCCGGTTTGACTCAGCTCGTTAAGGGCTCTGCTCGGGTTCGTCTACGCCGACTCGAGAGCCGGCTCGGCCCGTTTAAATAAACGAGCCAAATCAAACCGAGGCCAACTCGGCTCAAAAGGCTCACGAGCCGGCTCGTTTATTTGCTCATGAGCCAGCTCGTTTATTGGCTCATGAACCGGCTCGATCATTGGCTCGCATGTCTAGATTGTGAAATTGAATAACATGCATGTTTTTTTTTATTTTCAATTTCAATGCATGATTTATTTTATTACCTTTTTCTAGCAATCCAAGTAACAATAATCATAAATGAGTCTAACAAGTCTAATAAATGAGCTTAAGAAGCCCGGTAAATGAGCCCAATGAGCCAACAAAGCCCAACGATCCAGCTCGCCAAATAATCAAGCCTAAATGATACCGATACCGAGCCGCTCTCATTTAGTTAACGAGCCGAGCCGAGCACAGTTATGCGGCTCGATTAGATAAATGATACCGATACCGAGCCAGTCTCATTTAGTTAACGAGTCAAGCCGAGCAAGCTGTGGCTCGGCTCAACTCGGCTCATTTGCAACCCTACTACAAATATTAACTATATATATATATATATATATGTAAGGATCACCTTGAAAATGCAAGCTTGAGGCCTTATATCATCAGGATTGCCTTCTCGGTCGACCACATTAAATGTGATCATAATAGGAACTTTTGCAGCTGACTGCAATGGTATTCCACTATCAACTTGAATACCCCGGACAAGTTTACTAGGGGCAGTAGGCAAATAGAGGTCATCCCCTGAAACTTGGATTTTCTCCAGCTCCCTGATCCAGTAGCAAATGATACATAGCGTGTTTAAACATAAATTGATCAGACTGAATAGAAATGTACAATGATGCAAACATTAATAACACAGGGTAGTACCTCCGTATACCAGCTCGCCGTTCCTCCTTTGGAAGTGGAAAGAGCACGCCAGAAATTGATGTGACTTTGTCAAAGAAATCGAATTCTCTTTGAAACACATCCAGAGCCTTAGGAGTGAAGCTGTCAATAATACGCTGCCTAACTAGTGGCAACAGTGCTTGAAACGAATTGTTCTGCAATAAGAAATAGATGTATGTACAATATGCACTTGATTATACTTGGAAACAGGAAAGTAGCAGCCCCCCAAAAACAATATGAACTGCTTATATTAAATGATTTGCGAAATAGAGTAACATGGTGAATGCATATTGCAATAACAGTTAAGGTCCATAATCATAAAAGAAAAGGAGAGGAACACAAGAAAATAGTGGTCCAAATGTAATCTCACGTATAATAAAGTTGTATTCTAGTTACGTACTTGCACAGGGAAAAAACAGCATTAGAAAGAAGAGGTTTCATATTGTACCTTTTGAGAAATAGCTTCACTGCCCCCTTCAGGTGGACATGTCTCACCCTGTCATCATTGCACTTAATAGTCATTTCACAGCTGAAAGCTAATTGAAAAAAAAATGGATTAATGGATTTTATGTTCCCAATCACTAGAATAATGTGGCAGCAGAAGGCCTGACAGTCGCAATTTCCAGTACCTGCAAATGCCATATGAGGATATGCGCAAATACATCACTTCTTTGAGCCGCTCTAAGCAAGTATCCTTCAACCAACCTCTGCAAGATAAGAACAATAGGAGGAAAAGATGATAAAGGCAATATGATCTACAAGCTGCCAAGAGATAAGCTTGAGGTTAAATTAAGCTGGCCAGCAACATAAATAAAGAGATTAGAATGGGAAGCCTGAGAAGAAAGATGGATCTTGCCAAATAAGAAACAAGGCATCTGTTTCAAGGTTCAGCTCAGCAATAACATTGTAATCTAAGCAGATCAAAAAGAAAGAAAGAGGAACCCAAAACCATTTGCAATTAATTTCTCTGAACTAAGCACAAAATAATCCAAAGGCAGCAAGCCATTATGGGAAACAGGCATCAACTCTAACATGCCATGAATGAATTCAGGCAGATGCTTCCCGCAACTGAAGCTCAGAATTTAAGAACAAAGTGCCAGATGAGGATATCCATGATGTACTTTTTGGAAACTAATTCCATATCCACAGAAAATTGGTGAAAATGCTAGAAGTTGCACAATTATCATGAGTAAAGCAAGAAATAGAAGACTACAAGGCACTCACCCCGTCGTCATAACGCAAAGACTGGACCAGCTGAGGCATGAAAAAGGTTACGCGTTCAGGAGGATAGGACTCTAAAACTCTAAGTACATAACCCATGACACGCGGATGTCCCTTGTATGCAGGAGTCAGAAACTCGAGCGCTTTTGTAATTGAGCAAGCAGCCCAGTGTGGCAATTGTTGCAGCAATGGCGAATTCTCATCCACTGACTTCGGGGTGACAAAATATGACAATGCTTCAGGTATACATCGCAGCTCCAATATATGCGACTGCAACAGGAAGCACAAATATGAATATATGTAAGCAAAACAATAGAGACAAGAAAGAAATCCAAACCCAGACTACCCTTAGAATAGCTAAAGGTGTCACAGTGTAGTCTCGATAAGCATGGATGACATTCTAATTCATCTCCTACAGAGCCATATTTATGCTAACCTCCCTTCCATCACTCCCTTGATCGTTTCAGAATCAAGGATGCTTCTTATGTTAAGTACCTTATGGCAAAAGAAGAGATAATCTATGATGATCCTCTTTGGTCGATCAAAGCAGAATTAACAGAAACATAGACAGGACACTGAACTTGCACATATCACTCCATGCTAAGCAATTGATAAAAGAATTCCTTAATGAGATGGAATCTATTTCAAAATTTGAGAGCAGCTAACAGCTCCCCTCTGCCTAGTCTCATGAGTTGTGGAGATATTCTTGAATTCACAAACTCAACTCCTTGCCCATGGAATT